>OY997272.1:497074261-499574261 GCA_963921465.1 Triticum timopheevii
CAGAAACGGCAAAGTTCGTGATACGGCCCGTCGCCATCGCAACCAGAAAACTCTGCCGCCCAAAAACACAAAAACCGCTGGCGCTAGAACCGCCGGCGACGGGCGAACGGGGGAGCATGTGAGGGAGAGGAAGGGAGGGAGAAGGAGCATTTACGCCACGGGGGTGGGCTGGTGATGCAGTAGGAGACCCCGGGCAGCTGGTCCTTGACGGGGTGCGGCGCCAGGTCGTCCTGCTTCTGTCCCCCGCCGCCGCCGCCTCCTCCCCCACCTCCGGCCATCTCTCTCGCGCCCCTCCTCTCCGCCTCAGATCACACGCGCCGACGCGCTCCTCCTCCCGAGCCCTCCCTCGCTCAAACCAGAGCCACAATGCGAGCCGCCGCGGAGTGGTAGTGAGGAGTGGGGGAGTGGCGCGGTAGCGGTACAGCGGCTTCCAGTGGTGGTGGCGGTATGGTATGGTAGTCTAGTACCACTCCCAGGACGCTACCGCTAGCGCTAGCGTGTGGTGCTTGCGCTGGTGCTGGTGGTGGGTCGGAGGCGGAGAGCGCAGAAGCGGTCAAAAAAGCGATTCAGCACGGCGCGCTGCGGTGCAGTGCAGAGGGAGGTGGCAGGCAGGGCAGGAGGAAGCGGTTGTTTTGTTCTGCCCCGCGTCGTCACCCTCTGCTCTGCTCTGCCTTGGGTTTGGTTTGCGGGGGGTGGGAGCGGTTCACGGCACCGCGCACGCCGACGCAGCGGTCCAAAACCGCATTTACGCCCCGCCTTGTCCTGCGCGTGCGACCCCTTGCGCCCCACCGCGAATCTCCCCTGTAGCTCCTGCCTGCCAGTATCCCACTGTAGTATTAGTAGTACTCTTCTCTCTCTTCCTACTCGGCGCGGCGCGGCACGGAGCGGGGACGATCTTCTCTCTCTTCCTACTCGGAGCGGCACGGAGCGGGGACGATGCTTCTGCGTGGTTTCTCCGTTGAGAGTTGGCAGTGAAATCGGGCGTGTTTTTGGAGGCAGATAGATTTGGACATTATCACATTTGGGTTCCGTTTCCTCGCCCGGGTTTTGTGGTCGGCGACGTGCCCGGAAACGTGATTCCATCATGGATTGCGCGTGAAGAAAGGGGGCTCTCCCTCCGCCCTGCCTGCCCTGCTAGTCCTACCGCCACAGTGGTTTACCTAGGGGAGCTACAAGGGAAAAGGGAGGGTGAAAGCCGTGTCGACCGGCTGAATTATTGTGCCCGTTTTGGGCGAGGCTAGCAGGAAACGGCTGGCTAGCGGTGCCACCACTCTACAGGAGGAGGGAGGGAGGTGCTCCTATCCTACTCGACTCGGCTCGTACGAGCCGGATGGACGGACGGATGGGCTCCTCCCGCTTCTCACTTTCCCGTGCCCTGCTCCGACCGAGGAGATGTGAAAAGAGAGCAGCAGGCAGGGACGGACGGGCGTAGGACGGTGCTTTTGACTGCCTGTACGCACGCAAAGCAGCGCCGCCGTACGCACCCCCTATCATTGTGCTCCTCCTGCCCTTCCCCATCCCCCGTTTTACTCTGCCGCAGCAGCATTTTCGTTTGCTTTCTCTCTCGCCGGGGCGGTTCTCTCTCTCTAGACGATGATTGGATTAGTCACGGACGCACAGCAATCCAATCCGCAGGACAGCCCCACGGCACGGTACGTACTAGTACATTATTCCCGGCCCTCTTATTTATTCCTGAAACACCGTCGTGCAAATCTAATCTAATCTACAGGGAGCACATGCCGCTGCTGCCGCCGCCTGCTGGCAATCATCCAACTACAGCTCTACTGCTGTACTATACTTACCGTGAGCAAAGTGCATGTGATGGATACTTGACCATCCCCCTATGGCCGTTAACCCCGAGTACTCCTACCTTGCACTGAGGTTTTTCCCAGCAAAAGAAGAAGCGCTGCTGGGGTTTAGCAGGAGGAGTACTCCTACCACAGGGTGGGTATTGATTGATTAGGGGAAAGTGTGCATGGAGATCTCGGCCGTGCAATGATTCACTTGAAGCGATCAATGAAGGGTTGGCGGCAGCTTGGCATGTGTAGGAGGGAGGAGTTACTTGATGATGAGTAGGCAGCGCAGTAGTAGTACAGGGGAAGGAAGCAAAATGGGACAAGCGAGGGATACCCGACTGCTCACAACCTGAAGAAGTAAATGCAACGGCCGGAGTGAAGGATGTCACGCCAAAACTCTCTGCGTTCATGTCAGTTTTGTTTATTACGGAATTGATTACGGAGCGTGATAAACGCGCAAGGTGGTCAAACGTTATTGCCGGTACAACAAGTACTGCCACCCCGTGCTTGCGCAAAGCCGATTTTAGGGCTGTGCACGCAGTAAAGGTGTCGGGAGTAAAAGCACGGCTGGGCTGTATGCGGATTCCCTCTTTGCGGTGAGGGAATCGAACGGGAGCCGTCTGATTGAAAATTGACGGCGGATCGGCCAAAAGACTGTGGTTGTTCAGTGCTAGTACTGGCCTCAACTGGAGGAGCCGTGCACGAATTCCCTTCGGGTACCTGTTGCTCGACAGGGCGTGTGCAAATAATTCTTTGTTTTTATGCAGATAGATGAGCTAGGTTTGGCAACTCTCACCCTGATTGTATTCACTGTGTGGGCGTGCTTATATACATGCACGAGAGAGTACAAGAGGGAGGGAGAGAGATTACAGCGGCACGATGGCCATGATCAGCTATACGTGCGGAACAAACGTGTACATGCAGTTGGCGATCCTAGAGACCAGGACGTGGAGAGTTATCCTCCTGTACGTGACGTGGCTCATGGCGTGTTCCAACACCACCCCCCCCCCCCCCCCCCCCCCAGCCACAACGTGGGGTTCGCGAACGTTGAGGCTGGAACGGAAGTCGTGGAAGACGGTCGTCGGCAGCCCCTTGGTGAAGATGTCGGCGAACTGGGAGCTCGTCAGAACGTGCAGGACGCGTATCTCGCCGAGTGCAACACGCTCACGCACTAAGTGGAGATCGATCTCGATATGCTTTGTGCGTTGGTGCTGCACCGGGTTGCTGGACATGTAGACCGCGCTCACGTTGTCGCAATAGACCACCGTGGCACGCGACGGAGTATGATGAAGCTCGCGGAGAAGTTGACGAAGCCAGACGGACTCGGCGACGGCGTGAGCGACCGCTCGGTACTCAGCCTCCGCACTGGAGCGGGAGACGGTGTGCTGTCACTTCGACGACCAGGTGACGAGGTTAGGCCCGAGAAACACACAGTAGCCGGAGGTGGACTTGCGTGTGTCCGGACACCCGGCCCAGTCGGCGTCGGAGTAGCCACCAGCTCAGTGGTGGCGGCGCGATGAAGCTGGAGGCCGAGGTGCATCGTGCCGCGAAGATACCGAAGGATCCGTTTGACGAGCTGGAAGTGGCAGTCGTGAGGTGCGTGCATGAAGAGGCAACACTGCTGGACGGCGTAGGAGAGGTCAGGATGGGTCAACGTAAGGTACTGAAGCGCCCCGGCCAGACTGCGGTAGAGCAAGGGGTCGTGGAAGAGCTCCCTGGTGCCGGTGGAGAGCTTGGCGAGAGTGTCGACCGGCGTAGAGATCGGCTTGCAGTTCAGCATGCTGGCCCGATCAAGGATCTCGAGGGCATACTGCTCTTGGGAGAGAAACAACCCGCGGTCGGTGGTGGTGACGTTGATCCCCAAGAAGTGACGATGAGCACCGAGATCCGTCATGGCAAACTCGCGGTGTAAGGCCCGAATGATGGAGTCGAGGGCAACACTCGAGTTGGCTGTGAGGATGATATCATCCACATACAACAGCAGGTAGGCGAGCTGACCCCCGCGTTGCAGGATGAAGAGCGACGAGTCAGCCCGCGAGTCGATGAAGCCAAGCGTGCGGAGGTAGGCGGTGAAGCGGGTGAACCATGCGCGCGACGCTTGTTTGAGACCGTATAAGGAATGGTTCAAGCGTCACACGTGGGATGGCGATGTAGAGTCGACGAAGCCGGATGGTTGGTGACTGTACACGGTTTCGGCGAGGTGGCCGTGGAGGAAAGCGTTCTTCACGTCGAGTTGATGGATAGGCCACGACTGC
The DNA here is from genome assembly GCA_963921465.1 of Triticum timopheevii. NCBI lineage: Eukaryota > Viridiplantae > Streptophyta > Magnoliopsida > Poales > Poaceae > Triticum > Triticum timopheevii. The sequence goes on from OY997272.1 coordinate 497,078,313, forward strand.
CCCGCAGCAACGCTCAAGACGGGGCAGATGGTGGCCGGTTTAACAACCGGACTGAAGGTCTCGCCGTAGTCCACGCCGGCCTGCTGAGTGAAACCGCGGAGTACCCACCGCGCTTTGTACCGGGAAAGCGAGCCATCGGGGTTGAACTTGTGCCGAAAGATCCATTTGCCCGTAACAACATTGGCACATGCAGGACAAGACACTAGACACCAAGTTTTATTCCGCGTCAGTGCATTAAACTCTTCGAGCATAGCGTTGTACCAGTTAGGGTCTTTGAGAGCCGCTCGGTATGAAGAAGGTATGGGACAGATCGCAGGAGAGGAGGCGTGGAGGGAGATGATCGTTTTTGGTTGGGAGAAGCCAGTTTTGCTGCGGGTGCGCATGCCATGTAGGTTAGTTGGTGGCTGGATAGCGACGGCGCGAGGGGGTAGGGGAATGGCGGGTGGCGCGGAAGAGTCAGCTGGCGCAGCTGGGTGGCTGGGGATTGGTGAGGAGGACACACAGGTGGGGTCTGGGGGCGTCGTGATTGGCGCGGAGGGCGCGGGGGGTGGAGGGGTAGACACAGCGGGGCTGCTGGGTGTGGGTGGGGTAGGCGCATGGCGTACGTGCATGGGAGTGCATGTCGGGGGCGCAAGGGTGGGACATGGCGTGGGATCCGAGGAGGGGTGGGGCGGGTGGCGCGGTGTGGTTGAGCCGATCCGCGCGGATCCCGCGGAGGATCGCGGGTGGGGCTGGTACGAGGTAGGTACGGCGCGGGGTTCGGGAAGGATTTCCACGCCAGGATTTGCTGCGAAGGGACGAGGTGAGGGCCGAGGTGTGGCAGCAGCTGGGAAATAAGGAAATTGCGTCTCATCGAACGTGACGTGACGAGAAATAATGACCTTGCGGGTAGCGAGATCAAGGCAGCGATAGCCTTTGTGCTCGAGGGGGTAGCCGAGGAATACACAACGGGAGGACCGAGGGGAGAGTTTGTGTGGACTGGTGGCTAAGCTATTAGGAAAACATAGGCACCCCAAAACTCGTAGATGGTCATAGGTCGGGGTTTGGCCTAGGAGACGGCAGTGCGGGGTTCCGGAGTTAATGGTCGTGGAAGGGCGCCGGTTAAGGAGATGGGTTGCTGTATGAAGGGCCTCGACCCAGAATGGTGGTGGGAGATTGGCGTGGAGGAGAAGAACACGAAGGATGTCGTTCGTGGTGCGTATGAGGCGCTCGGCCTTGCCATTTTGCGCAGATGTATGAGGGCAGGACAATCTAAAGGAGGCGCCATATCTAGAAAGGAGATCGCGGAGAGAGGTGGTAAGGAACTCACCCCCGTTGTCACATTGTACGCATTGTATGCGGATGTGAAATTGCGTATAAACGTACATGTGAAAGCGGTGTAAGACATCCGCGGTGTCGGACTTGTGGCGTAGCGGGAAGGTCCAGGAGTAGTGGGTGTAGTCATCGAGTATGGCGAGATAGTATTGAAAACCCGAGAAACTACTAACGGGAGAAGTCCATAAATCACAATGAATCAATTGAAATGGTGCATTAGTTTTTGAATGCGAAGAAGAAAAAGGCAGCTGGGGCTGCTTGCCTAATTGGCACGAGGAACAAACGTGGCTCGTGGCCGTGCCTTTATTACATGATGGAAGGAAATCACGAGCTAAAACAGAAGTAGTCTTGGCGCTCGGGTGTCCCAAACGCTGATGCCAAACGTCACCGACCACCGAGAGAGCTGCTTGGATGTTGGAGCTGTTGAAGAACAAGTACAAGTCGCCGTGGCTACTGGACCTCATGATGATTCGTCGAGTGGCTAGGTCCTTCACGGTAAAACCAAAGGGGTCAAACTCGATACTACAAGAATTATCAATTGTAAAACGACGGACGGATATTAAGTTTTTGATGATGGTGGGAGAGATGAGAACATCATTGAGGGAGAAGGAAGAAAGAGAGGTTGAGCCGACGACTGTAACAGGGAGACGGGAACCATCGCCAACAACTATGCCCTGAGATTGATGCCAAGACGGAGAGCAAAGCTTAGTGAGAAGGTATGTCTTACCAGCCACGTGAGAAGAGGCGCCGGTGTCCAGGAACCAGTCCTGGCTGCCGCCGGCGTTGTGCTGCTGCGTCGACAAGTTCTGGAGGACGGCGTAGAGTTGGTTGTACTGCTCCCACGTGGGCCCGCTGCTTGGTGGTGAAGGAGTGGCGACGGGGTACGCCTGATGGGCGGGTGGTGGCCGCGGCCCGAGGACGCCGGCTGCGTTCGGCGCGGTCCAGGGCGCCCGTGGGTGGTGGAGCGTCGGGGCGGGAATCATGGCGCTGTAGGGGGCGAAGTAGCCCGCCTGGAGCGTCGGGGCGGGCAGCTGTGGTCCAACACGGCCGGTGGAGGAGCTACCGGCGTTGGAGGAGGAACTGCGACCACGACCACGCCCGCGCCCACGCCCGCGGCCGCCTCTGTCGCCAGCACCGGGGGCGTCGGGGTCTTGCCCCGGTTGGAAGAGAGGCGATCGGGGGGTGCAGAGGCACCGCCAGCGCCCGTGGTGATGGTGAGAGCGGTGGCGGTGGCCTCTGGGCGCCCATCCAGATGGGCCCGCTCGTTGAGGGAGATCTCCTCCATGAGGAGCCGAGAGCGGGCCTGGACGAAGCTGGGGAACGGCGACTGCATCGGAAGCAGTGTCGCCATGACATGGAATTTGCGGCCGAGTCCGCGGATGAGCTGCAGGGTTAGGGTTTGATCGGAGATGCGCTCACCCACGTCTTCGAGCGCGTCCGCCAGCGTTTTGAGGCGCCGGCTGTACTCAGCGATCGTGAGGTCGCCCTGGACGAGGTTTCGAAACTCGGCTCCGAGGACGACCGCGCGCCCGGGCAGGTTGTCCATGAAGAGGACGTAGAGCTGGGACCAGATGTCGTACGCGGAGCTGTCGGGGGACGCGACGACGTCCATGAGGTCCTTGTCGACCACACCATGCAGCCACAGGACGACGGTGAGGTCGTCGTTGCGCCACACGGCACTCTGCGCGAGCGGCTCGGTGGCGGCGTCGAGGTGGTGCTGCACTTCATGCTTGCAGGCGATAACATAAAAGAGCTGACGCCATCGAGAGTAATTACCAGACTCGAGCTGCAGCTTGGCGGAGAAGTAGTGCGCGACGGAGGGCGGCAGCCCGGCCGTGGAGGAAGGGCCGGCGTCGGAGGAGCCGGGACCGAGGCGAGGGACGATGGCGCCGCCTGCGCCGCCGAGCGCAAGGCGGCGAACGGGAGTGCTACCCGCGGTGCGGAGGATCCCCGCGGCAGGCGGAGGGTTGGGGAGGACCGTGCACGGGGCCGAGGACGAGGAAGGAGTTGCGGCCATCTCGGGAACGTTGGCCTTGCCGCGGTCGGCGGCAGACGGACGGCGAGGCGCAGGCGGGGCGGAGATCGGGGTCGCGGCGGCCGATGTGGTGGGCACGACGCGAGCAGGGTTCGGGGCGAAGGGGTTCGACTTCGGGGAGTCGAGATCCGCCAAGCGGGTGCGGCGGAGTAGGTGGTTCATAGCGGAAGCAGAGAGAGGATCGGAAGATGCGTCTGATACCAAGCTAGGTTTGGCAACTCTCACCCTGATTGTATTCACTGTGTGGGTGTGCTTATATACATGCATGAGAGAGAGTACAAGAAGGAGGGAGAGAGATTACAGCGGCACGATGGCCATGATCAGCTATACGTGCGGGACAAACGTGTACATGCAGTTGGCGATCCTAGAGACTAGGACGTGGAGAGTTATCCTCCTGTACGTGACGTGGCTCGTGGCGTGTTCCAACAAGATGTATGCTAGTACTAGTTTTTCATCTTTTCACGAAAACGCATTGCTCCGTGTTTGCTATAGTTAGTTTTTCCTTGAATTTTTGGAAGACACTAACAAGCCTCAAACGAGAAGTAGGACGGCAAGCAAATCGCCTCCAAGAGAGACGTTCAAGTTCGATCAAGCCAATGGTGTGCCATCTAACCTTGCTACCGGCCTACCGCAACCACGATTTTCACTAAATTCTGGAAGAACATTGTTAACACTGACACACTATGAGTTTATCGTGATATAACATTTTAAGCTTGCATCTTATGTACATGAAAGGTTTTGAATTCATGCTCCAACAATTTATCCCAAAGTATGAACTGGTGGAGAGGGACGGACAATATATTTCAACACTGTTCCTCTCGAGTGTTGTATTTTGAGTTAAAATCTTAGCATTACAAAATATATCAGTTTAAAGAATATCAGTTACATGTTTCAATTTGAAATTTTATGGTATGACAAGTGATGTATTATAATTCAAACTTTTGCAGTAGTTTGCTATAGTTAATTGGACCTCAGTTTTTTTTTTGGAAAAACAAACAAGTCTCAAACAAGGAACAAGACGACAAGCAAATCGCCTCCAAGGAGAGACGTAAGTTCGATCAGCCACCAGAATCTTATCTGAATGTCTAGAAGAACATTGCTAGCACTGACACAATATGTGTTTATCATGTCTTACATTTTAAGTTTGCATTTTAGTACAACTTTTAGTATTACAAAATATATCAGTTTAAAGAATGTCAGTAACATGTTTTGAATTGAACTTTTATAGCACACCAAGTGATGTGTTTTAATACGAACTTTTATATCTGGTGAACTTTTATAATAGACCCGAGTTTTTTTCATAAGAAAATCATGTTATAATCTCTCTAGAATCAGATGTTTCGACAATCTTAGTAGCTATCATGCGCTTGGTACTATGAATCACCTAAATACGTGCTACAACTAGAACTTCACTCCGTCACTAAGGGTGCCAGTAATGGGGATATCATAAACTAGTATTACCTCTGTCAGGAATTATTAGTCCTCATCATATTTTGGTCCAAAGTTTGATCATATATTTGACTAGAAAAATGTTAATGTATGTAACCAAAACTATATTATTGGATGATTCGTATTTGAATGTTGTTTCCAAAGATATTATTTTTACCACATATAACCAATATTTTACTATTTAAGTTTCAGAATCAATAACGTCGCAAGTGGAAGCAGTGGTGCGCTTCCGGAAAAGTAGGATCGCACGAGGCGATCAAAGGAGGCGACGAGGGTTCTCTTGCGCGCTGCCGGTTCCCTTTCTCTCCATCGGCCGTTCCGGCGGCGGGAGGGAGGGGGAACCCCGGGTCCGTCTGTCTAGGATCGAAAGTATGTCTAGAGAGGGGTTGATTAGACTACTTGACCAAATAAAAACCTAGCCTTTTCCCAATTTTAATTCTTGGCAGATTTTAGCAACTTAGCACTAGTCAAGCAATCAATCTACACATGCAATTCTAAGAATATAGCAGTGAAATGTAAATCATTGCATATGAAGGTAAAGGGGAGCAGTTTGGAGGGAACAAACGCAATGTTGACACAGAGATTTTTGGCGTGGTTTCGATAGATGGTGCTATCGTACATCCACGTTGATGGAGACTTCAACCCACGAAGGATAACAGCTGCGCGAGTCCATGGAGGGCTCCACCCACGAAGGGTCCACGAAGAAGCAACCTTGTCTATCCCACCATGGCCATCGCCCACGAAGGACTTGCCTCACTTGGGTAGATCTTCACGAAGTAGGCGATCTTCTTACCCTTACAAACTCCTTGGTTCAACTCCACAATCTTGACGGAGGCTCCTAAGTGACACCTAACCAATCTAGGAGACACCGCTCTCCAAAAGGTAATAAATGGTGTGTTGATGATGAACTCCTTGCTCTTGTGTTTCAAATGATAGTCTCCCCAACACTCAACTCTCTCTCTCAGATTTGGCTATGGTGGAAAGATGATTTGAGTGGAAAGCAACTTGGGGAAGGCTAGAGATCAAGATTCTTGTGGTTGGAATGTAATGTATTGGTCTCAACACATGAGTAGGTGGTTCTCTCTCAGAAAATGAATGTTGGAAGTGTAGGCATGTTCTGATGGCTCTCTCAATGAATGAAGAGTGGGTGGAGGGGTATATACAGCCTCCACACAAAACCTAGCCGTTACACACAGATTCCCAAACTTGATGAGACCGAATGGTGAAACTCGGTCAGACCAATCCAGTTCAAAATGTGGACGTTAGGCTTTTTGGTGGGACCGATATGATCAACTCGGTGGGACCGATGTACTAGGGTTAGGGCATAACTTTATCTCGGTGAGACCGATCACATGAACTCGATGTGACCAATTTCAGTAATAGGCAAACAGAGATTTGGTTAGCCAAACTCGGTGAGACCGATCGCTCATTTTGGTGAGACTGAAACGTTACGAAAAGGAAACAGGGAGTTTGCATTGCGAACTTGGTGGGACCTTTCGCTCATTTCGGTGAGACCAAAACGTTACGAAGGGAAATAGGAAGTTTGCAATCCCATCTCGGTGAGACCGAGATCCCTATCGGTGAAACCGAACTGATTAGGGTTTGTGGCAGTGGCTATGTCAAATGAACTCGGTGGCGCCTGATGGATCAAATCAGTGGGGCCGAGTTAGACTTTTAGGTTTAGGACATATGTGAAAATGAGAAAGTGGCCGAGGGTTTTGGAGCATATCACTAAGCATTTTGAGCAAGTAAGCCATTAAGCAACAACTCATCCCCTTTTAATAGTATTGGCTTTCCTATGGACTCAATGTGATCTTGGATCACTAAAATGAGAATGTAGAGTCTTGAGCTTGTTGCCAATATGTGTCCTTAGCATTTTGAGGGGTCCACATCTCTAGTCCATGCCATGCCAATCATTCAACTTCCTGAAATGATCATCTTGAAAGAGTATTAGTTCAATGAGCTATATGTTCTTAAGAATTACCAAAACCATCCAGGGATTAGTTGCACTTTCAATCTCCCCCTTTTTGGTAATTGATGACAACATATAGATCAAAGCTTCGACAAATGATAATAAGAATGAAATACATCGTCGCTTTGAGAAGTATGTAATAAGCAAGAGCTCCCCTAAATTTGTGCATTATTTAAGATATGCTTTTGAATGCAAATGCACAAACAATTAGGATCATGGGTTACTCTTCCACGTCACATACATCTTGGTGGAGCACTCAAAATGATAGAAAGAGGAACATGCACTCATCACCAAGGCAAAGTGAATGATCATACAAAAGAGATAGAGAATATCATTTGATTCTAGAAACTTTTGTAGTAGTTTGCTCTATGTTTGCTATAGTTAATTGGACCTCAATTTTTTTTTGGAAAAACAAACAAATCTCAAACAAGGAAAAGGACGACAAGCAAATCACCTCCAAGGAGACACGTAAGATCGATCAAGCCAATGACACTACCGTAAGCTTGGTAGAGCTACCAGAATCTTATCTAAATTTCTAGAAGAACTTTGCTAGCGCTGACACAATATGTGTTTATCATGCCTTACATTTTAAGTTTGCATTTTAGTACAACTTTTAGTATTACAAAATATATCAGTTTAAAGAATGTCAGTAACATGTTTTGATTTGAACTTTTATAGCACAACAAGTGATGTGTTTTAATACGAACTTTTATAATAGATCTGAGTCTTTTCCATAGGAAAATCATGTTATAATCTCTCTAGAATCAGATGTTTCAACAATATTAGTAGCTATCATGCGCTCGGCATCATGTTACAACTAGAACTTCACTCCGTCACCAAGGCTGCTAGTAATGGGGAGTATCATAAACTAGTATTACCTCCGTCCGGAATTATTAGTCCTCATCATATTTTGGGTCAAAGTTTGATCATATATTTGACTAGAAAAATGTTAATGTATGTCACCAAAACTTATATTATTGGATTCATATTTGAATATTGTTTCAAATGATATTATTTTTACCACATATAACCTATATTTTACTATTTAAGTTTATGTTCAACATATGACCCAAAATACGAGGGGGGCTAGTAAATTCGGACGGAGGTAATACTAGTATATAGTAATATACTACTTTCATAGTGCATAGTGTCATAAGTTAGTATTCCCTCATTTTTATTTACTCAATATATTAGCTTTGACTAAGTCAATATTTATTAAATTTGATCAAGTTTATAGAAAAAAAATTCTAAACTTTCACAATAACAAATATACATGATACAAAAATATATTCTTTTTTGCGAAAATAGGGAGATTTATTCCAAAATACTAGTGTCGCAATCAAGAGGCAAACGATCATCAATACACAGGGGTCTGTGGTTGAGCCACACTGTCATGACACAATGAAAGCACAAGTGCTCCCTGGGTGATTTTGGTAATTAATGTCAACATATCTCTTCTTGGACTAATGCTGAAAGAAATATGCCCTAGAGGCAATAATAAAGTTGTTATTTATATTTCCTTATATCATGATAAATGTTTATTATTGATGCTAGAATTGTATTAACCGGAAACTTAGTACATGTGTGAATACATAGACAAACATAATGTCACTAGAATGCCTCTACTTGACTAGCTCGTTGAATCAAAGATGGTTAAGTTTCCTAGCCATAGACATGAGTTGTCATTTGATTAACAGGATCACATCATAAGAGAATGATGTCATTGACTTGACCCATTTCGTTAGCTTAACACTTGATCGTTTAGTTTGTTGCTATTGCTTTCTTCATGACTTATACATGTTCCTATGACTATGAGATTATGCAACTCCCGAATACCGGAGGAACACTTTGTGTGCTACCAAACATCAGAACATAACTGGGTGATTATAAAGATGCTCTACAGGTGTCTCCGATGGTACTTGTTGAGTTGGCATAGATCGAGATTAGGATTTGTCACTCCGATTGTCGGAGAGGTATCTCTGGGCCCTCTCGGTAATGCACATCACTATAAGCCTTGCAAGCAATGTGACTAAGGAGTTAGTTAAGGGATGATGCATTACGGAACGAGTAAAGAGACTTGCCGGTAACGAGATTGAACTAGGTATGGTGATACCGACGATCGAATCTCGGGCAAGTAACATACCGATGACAAAGGGAACAACGTATGTTGTTATGCGGTTTGACCGATAAAGATCTTCGTAGAATATGTAGGAGCCAATATGAGCATCCAGGTTCCGCTATTGGTTATTGACCGGAGACGTGTCTCGGTCATGTCTACATAGTTCTCGAACCCGTAGGGTCCGCATGCTTAACGTTCGGTGACGATTTATATTATGAGTTATGTGATTTGATGAACGAAGTTTGTTTGGAGCCCCGGATGAGATCGGGGACATGACGAGGAGTCTCGAAATGATCAAGCCGTAAATATCGATATATTGGAAGGCTATATACGGACATCGGAAAGGTTCCGAGTGATTCGGGTATTTTTCGGAGTACCAAAGAGTTACGGGAATTCATATCGGGCCTTAATGGGCCATACGGGAAAGGAGAGAAAAGGCCTCAAGGGTGGTCGCGCCCCTCCCCATGGACTGGTCCGAATTGGACTAGGGAGGGGGGGGGGGGGGGCGCCCCCTTCCTTCCTTCTCCTTCTCCCTTCCCCTTTTCCTACTCCATGTGGGAGGTGGAATCCTACTAGGACTAGGGAGTCCTAGTAGGACTCCAAACTTTGGGTGCACCCTATGAGGGCCGGCCGCCTCCTTCCTCCCTCCTTTATATACATGGGCAAGGGGGCACCCTAGGAGACACAAGTTGATCATTGATCTATTAGTCGTATGCGGTGCCCTCCTCCATCATAATCCACCTCGGTCATATCATAGCGGTGCTTAGGCGAAGCCCTGTGTCAGTAGCTTCATCAACACCGTCATCATGCCGTCGTGCTGACAGAACTCTCCCTCTAAGCTCTACAAGATCATGAGTTCGTGGGATGTCACCGAGCTGAACGTGTGCAGATCGCGAAGGTGACGTACATTTGGTACTAGGATCGGTCGATCGTGAAGACGTACGACTACATCAACCGCGTTGTCATAACACTTCCACTTACGGTCTACGAGGGTACGTGGACGACACTCTTCCCTCTCGTTGCTATGCATCACCATGATCTTGCGTGTTCGTAGGATTTTTTTTGAAATTACTACGTTCCCAACAGTGGCATCAGAGCTAGGTTTATGCGTAGATGTTATATGCACGAGTAAAACACAAGTGAGTTGTGGGCGATACTAGTCATACTGCTTACCAGCATGTCATACTTTGATTCAGCGGTATTGTTGGATGAAGCGGTCCGGACTGACATCACGCGTACACTTACGCGAGACTAGTTCTACTGACGTGCTTCGCACACAGGTGGCTGGCGGGTGCCAGTTTCTCCAACTTTAGTTGAATCGAGTGTGGCTACGCCCGGTCCTTGTGAAGGTTAAAGCAGCACATACTTGACGAAATATCATTGTGGTTTTGATGCATAGGTAAGAACGGTTCTTGTTTAGCCCGTAGCGGCCACGTAAAACTTGCAACAACAAAGTAGAGAACGTCTAACTTGTTTTTGCAGGGCATGTTGTGATGTGATACTGTCAAGACATGATGCTATATTTTATTGTATGAGATGATCATGTTTTATAACGGAGTTATCGGCAACTGGCAGGAGCCATATGGTTGTCGCTTTATTGTATGAAATGCAATCGCCATGTAATTGCTTTACTTTATCACTAAGCGGTAGCGATAGTCGTAGAAGCAATAGTTGGCGAGACGACAACAATGCTACGATGGAGATCAAGGTGTCGCGTCGGTGACGATGGTGATCATGACGGTGCTTTGGAGATGGAGATCAAAGGCACAAGATGATGATGGCCATATCATATCACTTATAATGATTGCATGTGATGTTTATCTTTTATGCATCTTATTTTGCTTTGATTGACGGTAGCATTATAAGATGATCACTCACTAAATTTCAAGGTATAAGTGTTCTCCTTGAGTATGCACCGTTGCCAAAGTTTGTCGTGCTGAGACACCACGTGATGATCGGGTGTGATAGGCTCTACGTTCACATACAACGGGTGCAAGCCAGTTTTGCACATGCAGAAATACTCGGGTTAAACTTGACGAGCCTAGCATATGCAGATATGGCCTTGGAACACTGAGACCGAAAGGTCAAGCATAAATCATATAGTAGATATGATCAACATAGTGATGTTCACCATTGAAAACTACTCCATTTCACGTGATGATCGGACATGGTTTAGTTGATTTGGATCACGTGATCACTTAAATGATTAGAGGGATGTCTATCTAAGTGGGAGTTCTTAAGTAATTTGATTAATTGAACTTTAATTTATCATGAACTTAGTACCTGATAGTATTTTGCTTGTCTATGTTGTTGTAGATAGATGTCCCGTGCTATTGTTCCGTTGAATTTTATGTGTTCCTAGAGAAAACTAAGTTGAAAGATGATAGTAGCAATGATGCGGACCGGGTCCGTGATCTGAGGTTTATCCTCATTGCTGCACAGAAGAATTATGTCCTTGATGCACCGCTAGGTGACAGACCTATTGCAGGAGCAGATGCAGACGTATAAACATTTGGATAGCTCAATATGATGACTACTTGATAGTTTAGTGCACCATGCTTAACGGCTTAGAATCGGGACTTCAAAGATGTTTTGAACGTCATGGACCATATGAGATGTTCCAGGAGTTGAAGTTAATATTTAAAGCAAATACCTGAGTTGAGAGATATGAAGTCTTCGACAAGTTCTATAGCTAAAAGATGGAGGAGAATAGCTCAAGCAGTGAGCATGTGTTCAGATTGTCTGGGTACTACAATCGCTTGAATCAAGTGGGAGTTAATCTTCCAAATAAGATAGTATCACGCCCAATATGCGACCCTATCCAAAAGGAACTCGAAGGTCCCACCAAAGATAGACCCGCATATTGAAACGCTTTTGCAAGGTGGATATCATTACATCAACATTACATAATAGATGGGGATACATACAAGAGGCATACAATGCCACACGAATACAACATCACAATACATAAGATCACCATCCGACTACGGATGAAACACCAACAGAAACTCAAACGACATCCACCCTGCTAGCCCAGGCTGCCGACCTGGAACCTATCCCCTGATCGAAGAAGAAGCAGAAGAAGTACTCCAAAACAAGCAAACATCGCTCTCGCGTCACGATCATCGCAAAACCTATACCTGCAACTGTTGTTGTAGTAATCTGTGAGCCACGAGGACTCAGCAATCCCATTACCATGGGTATCAAGACTAGCAAAGCTTAAAGGGGAAGGAAGGGGTAAAGTGGTGAGGTTGCAGCAGCGACTAAGCATATATGGTGGCTAACATACGCAAATAAGAGCGAGAAGAGAGCAAAAGGAACGGTCGTGAAGCTAGCAATGATCAAGAAGTGATCCTGAACTCCTACTTACATCAAACATAACCCAAAGACCGTGTTCACTTTCCGGACTCCGCCGAAAAGAGACCATCACGGCTACACACACGGTTGATGTGTTTTAGTTCGTATCTGGTGTCAAGTTATCTACAACCGGACATTAACAAATTCCCATCTGCCTATAACCGCAGGAACGGCTTTCGAAAGATTATACCCTGCAGGGGTGTCCCAACTTAGCCCATGATAAGCTCTCGCGATCAACGAAGGATATACCTTCTCCCAGGAAGACCCGATCAGACTCGGAATCCCGGTTTACAAGACATTTCGACAATGGTAAAACAAGACCAGCAAAGCCTCCCGCTGTGCCGACAAATCTCGATAGGAGCTGCACACATCTCGTTCTCAGGGCACACCGGATGAGCCAGACGTCGGGTTGGCATAGACCCTGGTTGCCCAGGGGGCGCCGAACATCACTTGGTTTGGACCAACACTTAGACAAGCATTGGCCCAGGGGAGGGGGCTAAAATAAAGATGACCCTCGAGAGGGCGACTCCCAAGGGAAAAGTAGGTGGTGGTGAGGCAAATGGTAAAAACCAAAGTTGGGCCTTGCTGGAGGAGTTTTATTCAAAGTGAACTGTCAAGGGGGTCCCATAAATCACCCAACCGCGTAAGGAACGCAAAATCCGGGAACATAACACCGGTATGAGGGAAACTAGGGCGACAAAAGTGGAACAAAACACCAGGCATAAGGCCGAGTCTTCCACCCTTTACCAAGTATATAGATACATTAATAATATAAGAGATATTGTGATATCCCAACCAAAATCCTGTCCACCATGGAGCAATCTTCAACTTCACCTGCAACTAGCAACGCTATAAGAGGGCTGAGCAAAGCGGTAACATAGCCAAGCAATGGTTTGCTAGGAAGGGTGTCAATGGTTGGAGGTTCATGGAAATTTGGGAGGCTTGAAGAGCAAAAGATAGGTAACGCAGTAAAGCATGAGTCCATGAAGAAGATGAATCCACGAAGACGAACCAAGCATAGACGAACGAATCCTCACGATCGCAACGGAAACAGGAACTATCGAAAAGAAGCACACAACATAGTAAACACACCACACATAGACAAGGCATGATGCACAACCAAGCATGATGCATGACCAGGCTACATGAAGCTACTCATGGCAAGAGATGATGCAAACAAGAGCAACACATCAAGGCAAGTTTAAATGAGGCCGGGAACAACATATAACAATTCCGGTAAGTCCTCATATGCAAATTTCGAAATTGGTCCAGATCTGAATAAACATTATGTTCAAGTTGTTAAATAGCAAGTTAAGATGCACCAAGATGATCTACACGAGATTCTAGTCAAGTTACATATAAATTTCATTTAATTCGGAGCTACGGCCTAGAAGATATGAGCAAAACAAGTTAAACATGGTATTGATGCAAAATGCATACGAACATCAAGCAAACACATCAAAACATGGATGCAACATGATAATATGAAACTACATGCAAAACTAAGCAAGTTTCATATAGAGCACACTCAAAACGGAGCAACGGTTCAACACACACACTCTATACAAGTTATAACAACAATCTGCCCAAAACAGCAACTAGGCATCTTGCAAGCATCAAAACAACATGCTACAGGACCACAACAAGAAAACAAAAGGCATGGGCATGATGTAAAGGTAAAGCATAACAAAACATGAACACTGAGCTATCTCCAGAAACTACTAGAACATGATCAAACACACATGGCAAGATTGCAAATAATAACAGTTCAGACTTTGCAGAAAATAACATCAGGTTGCAATGTTTAGAGCTATCAAACAACATGTTACAGGAACTTATCATGGAAAAAACATGCATGGCATGAATCTACTAATTGCATAGAACAAAATCCCTTACTGACCATGAGCCAAAAACGATCAGAAGATATGATGGCACCCATGTAAACATAGCAAGTTATATTACAGATTCGTACATGGCAGGAACAACAATAAGTAGGCATGTAGATGAGCTTGTACCACTCACCACAGAGAAATAAATGGCATGGCAAGGCAACCAACAGTAATAAGGCATGTTTATGAAGCTAAGCATGGCAATAACAAGTTCATAGGGTACATGTAACACTAGCAACAATCATGGCAACAACTGAACTTAATGTTAACAGGCTGACAACAATATTACTTAGCAACTTTGGAGCAAGATTACAACAAACTACAGCAGGCTATAAATACAACCAGGGATATGGATGGATAGAGCATGACATGTATAACAAAACACCCTTAGTGAACATCTCCAGATTATGCATAGAATGACTAGTAGCATCAGGTTTACATAGCATCACGAAATAACAGATTCAGCCTAGCAAAACAGCAACATCAAGTACACTACTTAACTAGCTCGATTCACTCACCACAAGTCATTGCATGACAAGATAAGCATAGCATCAGCAAGAAGACATGTTTATGAAACAAACCAAGGCAAGAACAAGTTCATAGCATGCAAGGATCAACTACAACAACCTTGGCAAAATTGAATAACATGTAAACAATCTGCCAAGATGTGACGCCCGGATAATTAGGCTACAGTAATCTCGCGTTAACGATGCCACGTTACCTCGGTTACTGTTGCTAACCTCGTGTTAGTTCAAAACCGATTCAATTCAAATTCAAAATCAATCTAACAATAAAAGTTTTCAAAAATTAAAACAAAAATGTTCGGTGGTTGCCGAATATTACAAAGGTAATTGTAGTGAAGTAAACACATTTTTAGAAAATGCCTAAGTAATTTAAAGTGATTTAAAACAGAAAAGAAAATAAATAAAAGAAGAAAAGGAAAAGGACCCCCCCGGGCCAGCCGACCCAACAGGCCGGCCCATTCGGCCACCGGCCCAACCGGGCAAAGGCCCAGCCGCCACTCCCCCTCCATATCCCCCCACCCCGAAACCTTATCCACCCCCACTCCACCGACACTCCCCCCCGCCCCCAAAATATCTCCTCCCTCCTCTCCCCGATTGGATCGGGATCGAGGAGGAGGTCGTCGACGCCGACGCCGGCGCCCAGAGCTGCCTGCCACCGGACTGCTTCGCCCTCCCCCGCCGGACTGCCCCCCTACGCACGTCGTCCCCCTCGTCCCCCCGACCATCCCCGAGCCCGCTGCCAGTTTCCCTACCCCCCCGACATGAGCTCCCTCCTCTCCCCCTTTCCCTCTGTCGCCGGCGCCGTCCGCACCCAGCCGTAGCCCCGCACAGCGGTCGCCACGCCCGACGGCGCGCGCCGTGCGCCCCTCGCGCGTCCGGCCACCGCACTCGCCCCGCGCGACGTGCCATCGTGCGCGAGCACGCGCCCGCCTCCCCTGCGTCGGCCGCGCTCACCGCGACCCAGGGCCGCCCTGGCCACGTCCACCGCTTGCCCTGGCCGCGTACGCACACGCCGGCCGCGTCCATGGAGCGCCCCCCCAGCGCTCCCTCTCGTCCTCTCCCCGCGCCCGACCACGCCTCCCGACGCTGTTGGTCACCGCGCCCGGCCCCGTGGCGCGCCTGTTCGCCCCTCTCCGCCCTGCATGTCGTCGCCGGCCCCCTCCACCATACCCCCCTCGTCGCCGGCCCGGCCTCCTACCACGGCCCCGCCGTGCCGCTGCTCCGGCCACGGTCGCCGTGCGCCCGCGCCGCACCCCTGGGGGCTTCGCCCGCATCCACGCCCAGCGCTCGTTCGGGCATGCGCCCGTTCGGGCGACAACCGTCGCCTGCGCCCGAAACCCGCAAGGCCCCCCTATGGGCCAATGACAGTGGGGGCCCACGCCGAGAACGTTAAAAAAAAGAGAAGGAGAATTATAAATAAAAATAATAAATAAAAAATAAAAATGATTTAATAAAATTAATTATTAATTAATTAATTATCTAATGAATTAATTAAGTTAATTAATCCGGTTTAATTAATTTAATTAACTAGTTAGGTTAATTAAATAGTAATTAAATGAACTAATCTCTAGTTAATCTAAACAGTGTATGACATGTAGGTTCCACTGGACCCACTGGTCAGGTTGACCAAGTCAACTCTGTTGACTGCTGATGTCAGCATGACATCATGTTGATGTCATAATTCCATTTTCGAATTAATTTAAATAAATAATTAAATTCCAGGAATTAATAAAATCTTTAGAAAATCATATCTTTTAATCCGTAACTCGGATTAAAATATTTTCAACATGAAAGTTGCTTAGAACGACGAGACGAATCCGGATACGCAGCCCATTCGTCCGCCACACACCCCTAACATATCAAACTCGCAACTTTCCCCCTCCGGCTCCTCTGCCCGAAAACACGGAACACCGGGAATACTTTCCCGGATGTTTTCCCCCTTCGTCGGCATCACCTCATACTGCGTTAGGACACACCTAGCACCGCTCTTTGTCATGTCTTGCGTCGTCTTGCTTATGTTTGCACTGTATTTATTGTTTCTTCCCCCGCTTCTCTTCGGTAGACTACGAGACCGACGCTGCTGCTGCCCAGTTCCACTACGGAGTTGACGACCCCTCTCTATTGCCAGAGCAACCAGGCAAGCCCCCCCTTTGATCACCAGATATCGCCTATTCTTCTCTATACTGCTTGCATTAGAGTAGTGTAGCATGTTACTGTTCGGTTACTCCTATTCTGTTGCATAGCCTGTCATTGTTGCTACAGTCATTGATACCTTACCCGCAATCCTAAATGCTTAGTATAGGATGCTAGTTTATCATCATTGGCCCTACATTCTTGTCAGTCTGCCTCGCTATACTATTGGGCCGTGATCACTCGGGAGGTGATCACGGGTATATACTATACATACATACATACTATACAGATGGTGACTAAAGTCGGGTCAGCTCGATGACTACCCGCAAGTGATTCTGATGAGGGGGCTGAAAGGACAGGTGGCTCCATCCCGATAGAGGTGGGCCTGGGTTCCCGACGGCCCCCGACTGTTACTTTGTGGCGGAGCGACAGGGCAGGTTGAGTCCACCTAGGAGATAGGTGGGCCTGGCCCTGTTCGGCGTTCGCGGATACTTAACACGCTTAACGAGATCTTGGTATTTGATCCGAGTCTGGCCATTTGGTCTATACGCACTAACCATCTACGCGGGAGTAGTTATGGGTATCCCGGCGTCGTGGTATCAGCCGAAGCCTTCATGACGTCAGCGACTGAGCGGCGCGCGCCGGGTTGGACTGCGTTAACGCAACTTCCTTTGTAATGGAGGTTGCTAGGTCTGCTCACCGGCCGCGTACGCAACGTGCAGGTGTGCTAAGGGCGATGGGCCCAGACCCCTATGCGCTTAGGTTTAGACCGGCGTGCTGACCTCTCTGTTGTGCCTAGGTGGGGCTGCGACGTGTTGATCTTCCGAGGCCGGGCATGACCCAGGAAAGTGTGTCCGGCCAAATGGGATCGAGCGTGTTGGGTTATGTGGTGCACCCCTGCAGGGAAGTTAATCTATTCGAATAGCCGTGATCTTCGGTAACAGGACGACTTGGAGTTGTACCTTGACCTTTGACAACTAGAACCGGATACTTAATAGAACACACCCTTCCAAGTTCCACAGACAACCCGATGATCGCTTTTCCACAGGGCAACGAGGGGAGGATCGCCGGGTAGGATTATGCTATGCGATGCTACTGGAGATGCTACTTGGAGATGCTACTTGGAGGACTTCAATCTACTCTCTTCTCCATGCTGCAAGACGGAGGCTGCCAGAAGCGTAGTCTTCGATAGGACTAGCTATTCCCCTCTTATTCTGGCATTCTGCAGTTCAGTCCACTGATATGGCCTCCTTACACATATACCCATGCATATGTAGTGTAGCTCCTTGCTTGCGAGTACTTTGGATGAGTACTCACGGTTGCTTTCTCCCCCCCTTTTCCCCCTTTCCTTTCTTTCTGGTTGTGGCAACCAGATGCTGGAGTCCAGGAGCCAGACGCCACCGTCGACGATGACTCCTACTACACCGGAGGTGCCTACTACTACGTGCAGCCCGCTGACGATGACCAGGAGTAGTTAGGAGGATCCCAGGCAGGAGGCCTGCGCCTCTTTCGATCTGTATCCCAGTTTGTGCTAGCCTTCTTAAGGCAAACTTGTTTAACTTATGTCTGTACTCAGATATTGTTGCTTCCGCTGACTCATCTATGATCGAGCACTTGTATTCGAGCCCTCGAGGCCTCTGGCTTGTATTATGATGCTTGTATGACTTATTTATGTTTTAGAGTTGTGTTGTGATATCTTCTCGTGAGTCCCTGATTTTGATCGTACACATTTGCGTGCATGATTAGTGTACGATTGAATCGGGGGCGTCACAAGTTGGTATCAGAGCCAACTGCCTGTAGGAATCCCCCTTCCACACTCCCTGGCCAAAGTTGAGTCTAGTCGATGAAAACTGTTTTACTAACATGGCTGTGCGGCCCATGGGCCCACGTCGCCATTGGGTGTTATTAGGATCTTTTACTCCTTGATCTGTACTCTGGGAATCTGATCTCTCTTCTATTCGGGTTAAACAATTTTTACTAACTCTGACTCTAGGTTCTCGATAATACTTTCTCCCGGAGAGCCTCTTCAGTCCAGATGATTACCTTGTGCACCGAAGGATTCTGAAGATACCTTTCGATATTCTCTCGAGACCTTGTGCCCGTTGCTTTTGCAATTCCCTACCATTGCAATATCCCTATGGATAAATACTTACACCCGTCGTTCTTACTTTATACCCAGTCGATCTTGTTATTACAAGATACCTCGAAATTCTATCTAGTGTTCCGAGAATACTTTGTGACTATTGCCTTGCAGTTCTTTGTTACATGAATACCCCTACAGATAATTTCTCGCACTTACCGAGTATCCACTCATCCCCAGTTGATTCATGTATGTCACCAATCCTCGAAATACCATTCGATCTTCCGAAAATCCTGAGCATCCTATTGCTCTTGAAATTCTTGATTGCTTGCATTATGGTTAATCCCATAAGTCTAGTAATCTTGTTGACATCCATTGTCATTGTCATTTTGAGTCCGTTGTTTCGATTTGTTGCGAATGCTCGCAATCCTCAAACAGATCCTAGAATTCATCCGTCCGGCTCAGACGTTGTTTTAATCATGAACTGGTTCTCGCCAATTAAATTGTCGTCGATTGTGCCCCTAATTCTATTGAATTTATCCATCCTTGATCAGAGCATCTGCTTCTGATCCTTCGCTTTGTAAATCATAATTCCTTAGCAATTGAGCTCTAAGTTATTCAGTTGTTTCTATAATCCAATTTCTTGCATTGTTACTTCCTCTGATTGTGTGCCGATGCTCACATCAGCTCTGTTATGGACCGACAGATCCTTTAATGGATTTTATCCGACATTGTCCTTCATATTCAATAACCTTGTGAGCCTTCCCTTGGATACATAATGCCTTTGGTAAATTGTATCATCTACTTTCTCAACCTTGCTCTAGTTTCGAGCTTGTGATATTTACTCTTGAAACTTGTGGTATATGTTTCTAAGAAGCCCTATGGGTTGAACCTATACCTTCCTTAAAAACCGTATGAACCGGAAGGTTTTGACAAGTCAACCTTTCTAGTGTTTAGCAGATAATTTTCTACCATACAACTTTTTTGAGAACGAGAAGTGAATGGAAGGTTATGCATTATGGAAGTGGGAGTCGACCTTGAACTTTGTGTTCATGCCCATGGACACGATGTAGATCTTATCATTAAAGCTTCTCTTAAATTAATTATTCCCTTGGTATAAGTACATCTTATATCTAGGATCTGGCCTTTTGCAATCGTGGTTCCGACCATGATCTCTTTTAAATACCATTTCTCGTGCATGTTTAAGCACTTATCTTCTTTATAGCAATACCCCAGTCCAAGCTCTACTTTGGACTGTCGTCGAGTATTACCCCCTGGTATCTCGAGATTGTCTTGGAACTGCATAACTCCTTATGAGTTCTTCATCAAGTACTACATTCTCATTGATTCCAATTTTTCACGGGCTCTGAGTTATTTAACACTCAAAGACACCGATAACTAAACCGAGTCCGCATCGCGATTAAGCAACTCTTGGTAACCTTCATTTATTACAAGTTTAATACTCCATCACGTAACTCCTAGCCTGATCAGCTATACCATTATCATGCTAAACCTTAACTGTGCTACCTGGTCCTTAATCTCGGAGCACAACTTTCGATGATTAGCTAAGCTTATGTCGAGCTTCCTCGCCCTATCAATTCTCCTTGAACAACAAACTTGATTCCAAGTTTGTGTCGTACCCTTGGTTCCAATAACCTTTCGCTTCACCATTCATTTGACTTGATGTCATCGCCGAGCGATTATATCTTCATGAAACCTCTCTACAAATGTGTCATGATCATCATCAACATTTTGAGCTCTTCCAG
This sequence comes from Triticum timopheevii, assembly GCA_963921465.1. Classification (NCBI taxonomy): domain Eukaryota; kingdom Viridiplantae; phylum Streptophyta; class Magnoliopsida; order Poales; family Poaceae; genus Triticum; species Triticum timopheevii. The sequence goes on from OY997272.1 coordinate 497,098,951, forward strand.
GATATCGATTGAATTCATGAAGAGAAATACCATCCTTGCCCTCGATGATTTGTGTTATCTCGACCACTTTATTGCCTTCCATTCAACACAATCTTGTTAGTGTTTCGTGTTATACCTTGACATCCATGCTATCCAGCAATTGATCTTCTTTACCTTGGAGTATTACCATCTTTTGTGTCAATAATGTCATGAGAATTTCACCACCTCTTATGCATTCTTGGTACAATTGATACTTCCTGCCATCTTCGTTCATTCCTTGGTCACCGTGTTGTTTCTAAACGGAAAACCAACAATTGAACTATGATGTGTGAATTCAAAACTTCTAGCGACCCTATTGCTTTCAAGTAAATGGTCAACCGTTCATTCTTAGACTATTGTTTATTGGATCACCATTCTAACTTGATCATGCACCCTAAGCCCATATTTCGGGTGCAACTTTCAAACAAATGTTTAGGTGTATATGTTTTTCCTCGAGCATACATCATTATATCATTTGATATGACAAATGTTATCTCCTTGTTCAAATAACTGTGGAAATCCATCTTTTGAAAATCTCAATGAATTGTCGCTAAGTCAATCAGCCACCTCCTTACCTCTCCTTGGTTTAATGATGAACTATTGTTTCAGGAAACCGCTTCCATAGTTCATTTCCCGAGAATCTTGCAATGCCATTTGAACGATTTGTGTTGCACCTTTTTTTATCGGACATCCTGAGTCTGAGGTATCGTGACACCAATTAGATCTGAATCTCGGTTAGATATGATGGTTGGGACAACTTTCCAGGAGTTATGTTGTTGGTCCTTTGATGACCCGATAATATGATGTCATGCCTAGCACCCCCCCCCTGGCTGGAGGACCTATCATTATAATTTCTTTTGCAAGGATAACCATTCCTCCTGGAGGAAATTGTAGGACTTATTTTATAAGTTACTCCTGATGGATCATTGGTGTATCCAAAGTCTGGCCCCTGATTGAAACACCATGTCAGTGCTATCTTGAAGCATGTCTATGGTATTCCGATTATCAATAAAAACATTTGAAGCCCAATGCTAAATGTTTTCTTGCTCAATTATCCAAACACCGTTCTATGGGTAATGTCATAAAATTTCTCTCCCCTTACCTAAAGAGTCTTCTACATTATATCCTGTCATGGATATCATGCTCTGTTTGTCTTTGGGAAGGATATACCCTTGAAATATGTGTTTAAACACATTTTTCCTTTCCATTGTTCTGTTTAAACCTGATAATCACTTTTCCTTCCCATTGGTTTGTTTAAACCTTCTTGTGATTTTATATAATAAAAGAAGTAATATTCCCTGCTTATGTAAACACCTTGTTGTACCACTCTGTCAGTAAGACCCTGTTACTATTGTTGCTGACATTCTGGTAGCCACCGATGGACGAGAACCTTGCCTATTGGTCCGCCTCGTTCAACGAGCAGGAAAATGGTTCTCTTCGTCCCTCGCCCTTGGTACTGATGTTGTGGCCGACATAACTGATAGGCTATCCTCTGGCATGCCTTCCTATCATAACCGTGCAAGATGTCACCGCTCTTTCAACGTTTAACCCACATGGTGGGCCCATAACCCATAGTTTCACAGGATCGAAACCTAACTCTCCTGTACACCCTAGTGTCAAAGTTATTCCTCACACTTGGCTTCGTATGTAATTCACGGGTCACCTTCCTAATGCTCTATTCTGGTATCAGACGCAATACTTACTCTCGTTGCTCTGAACCCCTTTATCACTCCGGTTCAGACTTCGAGCAACTATCTATCCGCTTGGAACCTCTTATTGAACCTTCGTACCTTACTCTCGACATATTTTATTGGTTCAACTCGAGAGGTACTCTTATGCTCATTCATGGGTTAACCCCAGATTGTTTCCCTCATAAGCATTCTGTCGTAGTCGAGTGCCCCCTTACCTACCCGTAAGTACGTTGGAGTTCTCGAAGAAAAGGACGACTTTGCCATGATGACCTGAAGCAGAGAAATAAAGACGTCAATGTAACGGATCGACCTCTTCGAGAAGAGCAACCAAAGATGAGAAGAACCGTTAGAATTTCGTAACCAAAACTTTCCCCTTTACACCCCTCTTAAATCTCGGGACGAGATTTCTTGTAGTGGAGGAGAATTGTGACGCCCGGATAATTAGGCTACAGTAATCTCGCGTTAACGATGCCACGTTACCTCAGTTACTGTTGCTAACCTCGTGTTAGTTCAAAACCGATTCAATTCAAATTCAAAATCAATCTAACAATAAAAGTTTTCAAAAATTAAAACAAAAATGTTCGGTGGTTGCCGAATATTACAAAGGTAATTGTAGTGAAGTAAACACATTTTTAGAAAATGCCTAAGTAATTTAAAGTGATTTAAAACAGAAAAGAAAATAAATAAAAGAAGAAAAGGAAAAGGACCCCCCCGGGCCAGCCGACCCAACAGGCCGGCCCATTCGGCCACCGGCCCAACCGGGCAAAGGCCCAGCCGGCCACTCCCCCTCCATTTCCCCCCACCCCGAAACCTTATCCACCCCCACTCCACTGACACTCCCCCCGCCCCCAAAATATCTCCTCCCTCCTCTCCCCGATTGGATCGGGATCGAGAAGGAGGTCATCGACGCTGATGCCGGCGCTCGGAGCTCCCCGCCACCGGACTGCTTCGCCCTCCCCCGCCGGACTGCCCCCCTACGCACGTCGTCCCCGTCGTCCCCCCCGACCGTCCCCGAGCCCGCTGCGAGTTTCCCTACCCCCCGACGTGAGCTCCCTCCTCTCCCCCTTTCCCTCTGTCGCCGGCGCCGTCCGCACCCAGCCGCGGCCCCGCACAGCGGTCGCCACGCCCGACGGCGCGCGCCGTGCGCCCCTCGCGCGTCCGGCCACCGCACTCGCCCCGCGCGACGCGCCATCGTGCGCGAGCACGCGCCCGCCTCCCCTACGTCGGCCGCGCTCACCGCGACCCAGGGCCGCCCTGGCCACGTCCACCGCTTACCCTGGCCGCGTACGCACGCGCCGGCCGCGTCCATGGAGCCCCCCCGCGCTCCCTCTCGTCCTCTCCCCGCGCCCGACCACGCCTCCCGACGCCGTTGGTCACCGCGCCCGGCCCCGTGGCGCCCCTGTTCGCCCCTCTCCGCCCTGCACGTCGTCGCCGGCCCCCTCCACCGTACCCCCTTCGTCGCCGGCCCGGCCTCCTACCACGGCCCCGCCGTGCCGCTGCTCCGGCCACGGTCGCCGTGCGCCCGCGCCGCACCCCTGGGGGCTTCGCCCGCATCCACGCCCAGCGCCCATTCAGGCATGCGCCCGTTCGGGCGACAACCGTCGCCTGCGCCCGAAACCCGCAAGGCCCCCCTGTGGGCCAATGACAGTGGGGGCCCACGCCCAGAACGTTAAAAAAAGAGAAGGAGAATTAAAAATAAAAATAATAAATAAAAATAAAAATGATTTAATAAAATTAATTATTAATTAATTAATTATCTAATGAATTAATTAAGTTAATTAATCCGGTTTAATTAATTTAGTTAACTAGTTAGGTTAATTAAATAGTAATTAAATGAACTAATCTCTAGTTAATCTAAACAGTGTATGACAGGTAGGTTCCACTGGACCCACTGGTCAGGTTGACCAAGTCAACTCTATTGACTGCTGATGTCAGCATGACATCATGCTGATGTCATAATTCCATTTTTGAATTAACTTAAATAATTAATTAAATTCCAGGAATTAATAAAATCTTTAGAAAATCATATCTTTTAATCCGTAACTCGAATTAAAATATTTTCAACAAGAAAGTTGCTTAGAACGACAAGACGAATCCGGATACGCAGCCCGTTCGTCCGCCACACACCCCTAACATATCAAACTCGCAACTTTCCCCCTCCGGCTCCTCTGCCCGAAAACACGGAACACCGGGAATACTTTCCCGGATGTTTTTCCCCTTCGTCGGCATCACCTCATACTGCGTTAGGACACACCTAGCACCGCTCTTTGTCATGTCTTGCGTCGTCTTGCTTATGTTTGCACTGTATTTATTGTTTCTTCCCCCGCTTCTCTTCGGTAGACTACGAGACCGACGCTGCTGCTGCCCAGTTCCACTACGGAGTTGACGACCCCTCTCTATTGCCAGAGCAACCAGGCAAGCCCCCCCTTTGATCACCAGATATCGCCTATTCTTCTCTATACTGCTTGCATTAGAGTAGTGTAGCATGTTACTGTTCGGTTACTCCTATTCTGTTGCATAGCCTATCATTGTTGCTACAGTCATTGATACCTTACCCGCAATCCTAAATGCTTAGTATAGGATGCTAGTTTATCATCATTGGCCCTACATTCTTGTCAGTCTGCCTCGCTATACTATTGGGCCGTGATCACTCGGGAGGTGATCACGGGTATATACTATACATACATACATACTATACAGATGGTGACTAAAGTCGGGTCAGCTCGATGAGTACCCGCAAGTGATTCTGATTAGGGGGCTGAAAGGACAGGTTGCTCCATCCCGATAGAGGTGGGCCTGGGTTCCCGACGGCCCCCGACTGTTACTTTGTGGCGGAGCGACAGGGCAGGTTGAGTCCACCTAGGAGACAGGTGGGCCTGGCCCTGTTCGGCGTTCGCGAATACTTAACACGCTTAACGAGATCTTGGTATTTGATCCGAGTCTGGCCATTTGGTCCATACGCACTAACCATCTACGCGGGAGTAGTTATGGGTATCCCGGCGTCATGGTATCAGCCGAAGCCTTCGTGACGTCAGCGACTGAGCGGCGCGCGCCGGGTTGGACTGCGTTAACGCAACTTCCTTTGTAATGGAGGTTGCTAGGTCTGCTCACCGGCCGCGTACGCAACGTGCAGGTGTGCTAAGGGCGATGGGCCCAGACCCCTGTGCGCTTAGGTTTAGACCGGCGTGCTGACCTCTCTGTTGTGCCTAGGTGGGGCTGCGACGTGTTGATCTTCCGAGGCCGGGCATGACCCAGGAAAGTGTGTCCGGCCAAATAGGATCGAGCGTGTTGGGTTATGTGGTGCACCCCTGCAGGGAAGTTAATCTATTCGAATAGCCGTGATCTTCGGTAACAGGACGACTTGGAGTTGTACCTTGACCTTATGACAACTAGAACTGGATACTTAATAAAACACACCCTTCCAAGTTCCACAGACAACCCGGTGATCGCTTTCCACAGGGCGACGAGGGGAGGATCGCCGGGTAGGATTATGCTATGCGATGCTACTGGAGATGCTATTGGAGATGCTACTTGGAGGACTTCAATCTACTCTCTTCTACATGCTGCAAGACGGAGGCTGCCAGAAGTGTAGTCTTCGATAGGACTAGCTATTCCCCTCTTATTCTGGCATTCTGCAGTTCAGTCCACTGATATGGCCTCCTTACACATATACCCATGCATATGTAGTGTAGCTCCTTGCTTGCGAGTACTTTGGATGAGTACTCACGGTTGCTTTCTCCCCCCTTTTTCCCCCTTTCCTTTCTTTCTGGTTGTCGCAACCAGATGCTGGAGTCCAGGAGCCAGACGCCACCGATGAGGACGACTCCTACTACACCGAAGGTGCCTACTACTACGTGCAGCCCGCTGACGATGACCAGGAGTAGTTAGGAGGATCCCAGGCAAGAGGCGTGCGCCTCTTTTGATCTGTATCCCAGTTTGTGCTAGCCTTCTTAAGGCAAACCTGTTTAACTTATGTCTGTACTCAGATATTGTTGCTTCCGCTGACTCGTCTATGATCGAGCACTTGAATTCGAGCCCTCGAGGCCCCTGGATTGTATTATGATGCTTGTATGACTTATTTATGTTTTAGAGTTGTGTTGTGATATCTTCCCGTGAGTCCCTGATTTTGATCGTACACATTTGCGTGCATGATGAGTGTACAATTGAATCAGGGGCGTCACACAGGAAACATTTTGTAGCCAAAGTAGAGCACTAAAATGACATGCTAGACTACTCCATAATTGCAACCAGGGGCATTAGTGGATAGACAATAACCATATGTTCAAAACATCCTTACTGAAGTATCTCAAAATATGCATGGATCTCTCTGTAGCATCAAGTTTACATGGCATCAAAATAACAGCAAAACAGGGACTAAAATCAGCAACATCACGAAGCCTAGTTTACATGCTTGTGCTAGTCACCACATTGATCACAAAAATACATGGCATACAACACTGTAAAGATGGCATGACATAGATCAAAACACATGTAGACATCAACCTCATAAGATGCACACGTCAAACATGGCAAAAATGACAAATGAGCATGTTGTGTTAACAGACAGCAGACAACATCACCTAGCACTCTTGCAACAAAGATTCACGCATCAAGATGGACTCAAATGAATATGATGCAATGGAATGAAATGAAGTACTCGTTGAGACGAACAATTGACATATTACACGCACGAAACGGAGCAGTATGCATGGCGATATGATGCGATGAACAGGGCAACAAAATGCACAAATCTTAGGGACTTAGCAGAAAATCACCTCCGGGCAAAGTCAACCCGGGACGGAGGCGTGCGGGACGAGGAGATCCAGTGCAGGGACGGTGTTTGGTTGGATGGGTGGGTGGATCTCATCCACCCCGGCTGGATCCGGCCGGAGGGAGCTCCGGCGAGCGGTGGTGCGTACTCCGGCGAGGCGGAGCAGGACTGTGGCGGCCGGCGGCGGAGGCGAGCGTGGAGGCGCTCGGGCCGCGGGACCGACGGCGGCGGCGCGGGGCCGCACCGGCGGAGGATGGCGCCGGCGGGAGGCGACGTGCGGCGGCGGGGCAGCGGGCGTGGCGGCGGCGAACTCGTTGGCAGGCGGCGGCGCGAGGCTCCGCGAGGCGCGGGAGCCCGCGGGAGGCGGCGGGGCGGCGAACCGGGCCGGGCGGGCCGCGCCTGGGCCCGGCGGGCCAGGGCGGCGGTGGGCGGCGGAGCGCCACATGGCGGCTTGCGGTAGGGCGACGGGCGGCGGCGGACATGTCCGGGCGCGGTGGGAAGAACATCCGGCGGCGCGAGGGGAAGGAGGCTAGGGTTAGGGGGATTCATCCGCGAATTCGGGGGAGGGGGCTATTTAAATAGGTAGAGGGAGCTAGGAGAGTCCAAATGAGGCACGGTTTTTGCCCACACGATCGTGATCGAACGACCAAGAGCATGGAGGGGAGTTAGATGGGTTTTGGGCCACTTTGGAGGGGTGTTGGGCTGCAAATAGAAAGGGGGGTTTCGGGTTACGCGGTTAACTGTTGGAGTATCAAACGAACTCCAAGTGGCACGAAACTTGACAGGCGGTCTACCGGTGCTATACCGAGGCTGCTTGGCAAGCCTCGGTCCATTCCGAGAATGTTTAACATCCTCTCACAATGAGAGACAAAAGGGGGACGCCGGAGGGCATAGGAGTGCCGGATTGCAAAACGGACAACGAGGAAAATGCTCGGATGCATGAGACGAACACGTATGCAAAATGAGATGCACATGATGACATGATAAAATGCAACACACAAGCAAATGACATGGCAATGACGGTGAATAACTGGCAGACACCTGGCGCATCGGATCCGGGGCGTTACAACACTCCTCCACTAACAAGAGATCTCGTCCCGGGATCTTAGGACCGAGACGGAAGGGAAAAGGGATGAGGTAAAGCAAGAACTCAAGAGAAGAAGCAAAGAATCGAGAGCAATCGAGAAGAAGAGAGGAACGACGAGAATCGAAAGCTCACGGAATCAGATAGACTATGAAACCACTCCGGTTAGAACGAGATAAGAAACGAATAAGACTGAAAGGATTTAGGCAGCACTCCGGCTGAACAATGGAAGGAACAGGACACAAGCTCGAGAGGATGGAATGATACTTGATGAAGACATGACACAAAACCTCCGGAAAGAATTGAAAGAATGGAATGAAAAGAACTTAGAAATAAGGATTGAATGGAGTTGTTGAGAAAATCAACAACGAAAGAATAAGCTTGTTATGGACTTATGGGTAACATCTCAAAATTATGAGCTGACCACCGACCACGGGCGGAAAAGATTAAATGACTGGGAAGAACGAAGAAATACAAAACTCCACTTCAAAAGAATACGAAGAATTAATTACGCTTCGAGACGCGAGAAGAACAGATATTTGAACTCCACCAACAAGAATCTTGATGAACTCTTGAAAGATGAATTAAATCATGAAGAACCACCATGAAGAACTCCGGTGACAAAAAGGATGATGAGATAGAATGAAGGATGAAAGAATAAATGAGCCTTGCGGTGATTTAGATGGAGGTTCTGACGAAGTGGCCGATGAAATTTGAACTCCGGAAAAGAAAAGATGAAAACACTTGGAACTAGAATTTATTCCTCACGAACAAACTCCGAAGAAAAGGATTATTTACTTGAACGCAATAAGAATAAGATTTATTGTATGCTTATCCTTCATCAAATTAAATTGATGACAAACAATGGATTTTTGCATACTACTTATTCTTCTTGAAAAGGATTGAGAAGTGACACATCGCAAACTTGAGAAGGTCTTCATGAACCACCCGTAAGAATTCGAAAATTGAATGACGAAAGAGAATGAATCGCTGGGAAGAATTAGAAGAACAAATATGTTAGAGGGGATTTAAATGCAAACGAACAAAGAGACAACGAGCTGATCAAAGAATACTTGAAAGATGCACCGGGATAATTGGATAACGGTAGCTGAAATATGAGGACGAAGAATTCTTCTGGAACGATGGCCTCCGGTGAAAAGAAATGGAAAAACAACTCCTGACATACTCCGGATGGATGAAAAGAATATCTGACAAATGGAATAATTCGAGATGATAGCATGAAACTAGAACCACGAATCTTCAGGAGAACGGGCAAGATTTAGAGGAAAACTCTTCTTCGGTCTTCAAATGACGACGAGAAACAACACCAAAATTACTGAGATACTCCGGGAGAATGAAAAGCAAAGAGGTTGAGCCAACAATGAAAAGAATTTGAACGAGATTTTGGAAAAGCATCTGACTGATGAAATTCATTCTTATGTCAAACTTGAGAAGAATTGAGAATAACTCCGGAGGAATTAGAAGAGTCAGGTAAGATCCTGGGAAAAAACCTGTGGGTTAGGGCCCACTAAAATAGAACACCGTTGGAAAGGATTGTTGAACAGATAGTTGAAGCACCAAAACAATTGAAATATTTGAATGAGGTGACAACCTCGAATTAATTGGAACACAGACAAATCTCCCGAGATGTCTTGAACACTCCGGAAGAATAAACTAGCGAGAGGCGAACGAGCAGGGAAAACACTAGATCCAAGGAAAAGAATGTGATCACCCGAAAAACATGACTTGAATCCACCGGAGAGAAAAAGAGATGAAGAATGTCCACCGAGACGAGAATTCACCGGTAGAAATGATTGAGGGAAGACTGAAGAGGCTCCGTACGAATGAAAATCGATGGTCGAGAGAGAGTCAGACTCCGGGAAGAAAAAGGGTGGGAGGGCGGGAAAACAAAATCAACTTGGAAGGGGAAACCAACGAGTAACTTGAAGAGAAAGCACCGGTTGAAGTCATTGAGGAAAGAAAGAAAAGACTTCACACGAGTAGGATGGATACTCGATTACGGACTCCGGTTCCGAGAAGAAGAAGGGAGGGAGGGTGGGAAAAGAAAACAACCAAGGACAGAGAAACAACTTCGTTGAGAGCGAACTAAGGATTGAACTTGGCAAAGGCGAAGAGGCTCGAGTCAACATGACGAGAAATGCACCAGATGAAAAGAGCTGAGAACCAACGATCGGAAAACCAACTGCGTGATCCTAAAGAAAAATTTTAAGGGGAAGAGAAGTAATTCAAAACACCTACGTCAAGATTCCTTACCAGAGCGACGAAGGGGCTGAGGAGTAAAAAGAATTCCTACTCTCCGATATAACTAGACTCCGAAAACAGTTTTCTTCTAGACTCAACATCAGCCAAACTACATGATCAATCAAGGGGGCTCCTAAGGTCGGTCGAGGCTCTGATACCAACTTATCACGCCCAATATGCGACCCTATCCAAAAGTAACTCGAAGGTCCCACCAAGGATAGACCCGCATATTGAAACGCTTTTGCAAGGTGGATATCATTACATCAACATTACATAATAGATGGGGATACATACAAGAGGCATACAATGCCACACGAATACAACATCACAATACATAAGATCACCATCCGACTACGGATGAAACACCAACAGAAACTCAAACGACATCCACCCTGCTAGCCCAGGCTGCCGACCTGGAACCTATCCCCTGATCGAAGAAGCATAAGAAGTACTCCAAAACAAGCAAACATCGCTCTCACGTCACGATCATCGCAAACCTATACCTGCAACTGTTGTTGTAGTAATCTGTGAGCCACGAGGACTCAGCAATCCCATTACCATGGGTATCAAGACTAGCAAAGCTTAAAGGGGAAGGAAGGGGTAAAGTGGTGAGGTTGCAGCAGTGACTAAGCATATATGGTGGCTAACATACGCAAATAAGAGCGAGAAGAGAGCAAAAGGAACGGTCGTGAAGCTAGCAATGATCAAGAAGTGATCCTGAACTCCTACTTACGTCAAACATAACCCAAATACCGTGTTCACTTTCCGGACTCCGCCGAAAAGAGACCATCACGGCTACACACACGGTTGATGCGTTTTAGTTCGTATCTGGTGCCAAGTTATCTACAACCGGACATTAACAAATTCCCATCTGCCTATAACCGCAGGCACGGCTTTCGAAAGATTATACCCTGCAGGGGTGTCCCAACTTAGCCCATGATAAGCGATCAACGAAGGATATACCTTCTCCCAGGAAGACCCGATCAGACTCGGAATCCCGGTTTACAAGACATTTCGACAATGGTAAAACAAGACCAGCAAAGCCTCCCGCTGTGCCGACAAATCCCGATAGGAGCTGCACATATCTCGTTCTCAGGGCACACCGGATGAGCCAGACGTCGGGTTGGCATAGACCTTGGTTGCCCAGGGGGCGCCGGACATCGCTCGGTTTGGACCAACACTTAGACAAGCATTGGCCCGGGGGGGCTAAAATAAAGATGACCCACGAGAGGGCGACTCCCAAGGGAAAAGTAGGTGGTGGTGAGGCAAATGGTAAAAACCAAAGTTGGGCCTTGCCGGAGGAGTTTTATTCAAAGCGAACTGTCAAGGGGGTCCCATAAATCACCCAACCGCGTAAGGAATGCAAAATCCGGGAACATAACACCGGTATGACGGAAACTAGGGCGGCAAGAGTGGAACAAAACACCAGGCATAAGGCCGAGTCTTCCACCCTTTACCAAGTATATAGATGCATTAATAATATAAGAGATATTGTGATATCCCAACCAAAATCCTGTCCACCATGGAGCAATCTTCAACTTCACCTGCAACTAGCAACGCTATAAGAGGGCTGAGCAAAGCGGTAACATAGCCAAGCAATGGTTTGCTAGGAAGGGTGTCAAAGGTTAGAGGTTCATGGCAATTTGGGAGGCTTGAAGAGCAAAAGAGAGGTAACGCAGTAAAGCGATAGAACGAAGCAACTAGCATAGCAATGGTAGTATTGAGATCCAGGGTAGCGGTCATCTTGCTTGAAATCCCGCAAGGAAGAAGAACGAGTCCATGAATAAGATGAAGCCACGAAGATGAACCAAGCATAGACGAACGAATCCTCACGACCGCAACGGAAACAGGAACTATCGAAAAGAAGCACACAACATAGTAAACACACCACACATAGACAAGACATGATGCACAACCAAGCATGATGCATGACTAGGCTACATGAAGCTAATCATGGCAAGAGATGATGCAAACAAGAGCAACACATCAAGGCAAGTTTAAGTGAGGCCGGGAACAACATATAACAATTCCGGTAAGTCCTCATATGCAAATTTAGAAATTGGTCCAGATCTGAATAAACATTATATTCAAGTTGTTAAACAGCAAGTTAAGATGCACCAAGATGGTCTACATGAGATTCTAGTCAAGTTACATATAAAGTTCATTTAATTCGGAGCTACGGCCTAGAAGATATGAGCAAAACAAGTTAAACATGGCATTGATGCAAAATGCATACGAACAACAAGCAAACACCTCAAAACATGGATGCAACATGATAATATGAAACTACATGCAAAACTAAGCAAGTTTCATATAGAGCACACTCAAAACAGAGCAACGGTTCAACACACTCTATGCAAGTTATAACAACAATCTGCCCAAAACAGCAACTAGGCATCTTGCAAGCATCAAAACAACATGCTACAGGACCTCAACAAGAAAACAATAGGCATGGGCATGATGTATAGGTAAAGCATAAAAAAACATGAACACTGAGATATCTCCAGAAACTACTAGAACATGATCAAACACACATGGCAAGATTGCAAATAATAACAGTTCAGACTTTGCAGAAAATAACATCAGGTTGCAATGTTTAGAGCTATCAAACAACATGTTACAGGAACTTATCATGGCAAACAAAGGCATGGAATGAATCTACTAATTGCATAGAACAGAAGTCCCTTACTGACCATGAGCCAAAATGGATCAGAAGATATGATGGCACCCATGTAAACATAGCAAGTTATATTACAGATTCATACATGGCAGGAACAACAATAAGTAGGCATGTAGATGAGCTTGTACCACTCACCACAGAGCAATAAATGGCATGGCAAGGCAATCAACAGTAAGAAGGCATGTTTATGAAGCTAAGCATGGCAATAGCAAGTTCATAGGGTACATGGAACACTAGCAACAATCATGGCAACAACTGAACTTAATGTTAACAGGCTAACAGCAACATTATTTAGCAAATTTGGAGCAAGATTACAACAAACTACAGCAGGCTATAAATACAACCAGGGACATGGATGGATAGAGCATGACATGTATAACAAAACACCCTTAGTGAACATCTCCAGATTATGCATAGAATGACTAGTAGCATCAGGTTTACATAGCATCACGAAATAACAGATTCAGCCTAGCAAAACAGCAACAACAAGTACACTACTTAACAAGCTCGATTCACTCACCACAAGTCATTGCATGACAAGATAAGCATAGCATCATCAAGAAGACATGTTTATGAAACAAACCAAGGCAAGAACAAGTTCATAACATGCAAGGATCAACTACAACAACCTTGGCAAAATTGAATAACATGTAAACAATCTGTCAGGAAACATTTTGTAGCCAAAGTAGAGCACGAAAATGACATGCTAGACTACTCCATAATTGCAACCAGGGGCATTAATGGATAGACAATAATCATATGTTCAAAACATCCTTACTGAAGTATCTCAAAATATGCATGGATCTCTCTGTAGCATCAAGTTTACATGGCATCAAAATAACAGCAGAACAAGGACTAAAATCAGCAACATCACGAAGCCTAGTTTACATGCTTGTGCTAGTCACCACATTGATCACAAAAATACATGGCATACACCACTGTAAAGATGGCATGACATAGATCAAAACAGTAAGATGCATACATCAAACATGGCAAAAATGACAAATGAGCATGTTCTGTTAACAGACATCAGACAACATCACCTAGCACTCTTGCAACGAAGATTCACGCATCAAGATGGACTCAAATGAATATGATGCAATGGAATGAAATGAAGTACTCGTTGAGACGAACAATTGACATATTACATGCACGAAACGGAGTAGTATGCATAGAGATATGATGCGATGAACAGGGCAACAAAATGCACAAATCTTAGGGACTTAGCAGAAAATCACCTCTGGGCAAAGTCAACACGGGACGGAGGCGTGCGGGACGAGGAGATCCAGGGCAGGGACGGTGTTTGGTTGGATGGGTGGGTGGATCTCATCCACCCCGGCTGGATCCGGCCAGAGGGAGCTCCGACGAGCGGTGGTGCGTACTCCGGCAAGGCGGAGGAGGACTGCGGCGGCCGGCGGCGGAGGCGAGCGTGGAGGCGCTCGGGCCACGGGACCGACGGCGGCGGCGCGGGGCCGCACCAGTGCGGTGGCAGGGCGGCACCGGCGGAGGATGGCGCCGGCGGGGCAGCGGGCACGGCGGCGGCGAACTCGTCGGCGGGCGGCGGCGCGAGGCTCTGCGAGGCGCGGGAGCCCGCGGGAGGCGGCGGGGCGGCGAACCGGGTCGGGCGGGCCGCGCCTGGGCCCGGCGGGCCGCGATGGCGGTGGGCGGCGGAGTGCCACATGGCGGCTTGTGGTAGGGCGACGGGCGGCGGCGGACATGTCCGGGCGCGATGGGAAGAACGTCCGGCGGCGCGAGGGGAAGGAGGCTAGGGTTAGGGGGATTCATCCGCGAATTCGGGGGAGGGGGGCTATTTAAATAGGTAGAGGGAGCTAGGAGAGTCCAAATGAGGCACAGTTTTCGCCCACACGATCGTGATCGAATGACCGAGAGCATGGAGGGGAGTTAGATGGGTTTTGGGCCACTTTGGAGGGGTGTTGGGCTACAAATAGAAAGGAGGGTTTCGGGTTACACGGTTAACCGTTGGAGTATCAAACGAACTCCAAATGGCACGAAACTTGACAGGCGGTCTACCGGTGCTATACCGAGGCCGCTTGGCAAGCCCCGGTCCATTCCGAGAATGTTTAACACCCGCTCACAACGAGATACAAAAGGGGGACGCAGGAGGGCATAGGAGTGCCGGATTGCAAAACGGACAACGGGGAAAATGCTCGGATGCATGAGACGAACACATATGCAAAATGATATGCACATGATGACATGATAAAATGCAACACGCAAGCAAATGACATGGCAATGACGGCGAATAACTGGCAGACACCTGGCGCATCGGATCCGGGGCGTTACAGATAGTGATTGACAGATTTCTCTAGTCACCATCACCAAGTTAGTAGAACTTCGTGATGAACTATAGTATACAAGGGATGACGAAAATGATTCCCGAGCTTTTCATGATGATGAAATCGATGAAGGTAGAAATCAAGAAAGAGCATCAAGTGTTGATGATTAACAAGACCACTAGCTTCAAGAAAAGGGCAAAGGGAAAGAAAGGGAACTTCATGTAGAATGGCAAGCAAGTTGTCACTTCCGTGAAGAAGCCCAAAGCTAGACTAAAGCCTGAAACTCAGTGCTTCTACTGCAAAGGAAATGGTCACTGGAAGCGGAAATGCCCTGAATATTTGGTGGATAAGAAGTGTGGCAAAGTGAAAAAGGGTATATTTGATATACATGTTATTGATGTGTAACTTACTAGTGTTTATAGTAGCCCCTGGGTATTTGATACTTGTTCGGTTGCTAAAAATTAGTAACTCGAAACAGGAGTTACAGAATAAATAGAGACTAGAGGGTGAAGTGATGATGTGTGTTGGAAGTGGTTCCAAGACTGATATGATCATCATCGCACACTCCCTATACTTTCGGGATTAGTGTTAAACCTAAATAAATGTTATTTGGCATTTGCGTTGAGCATGAATATGATTTGATCATGTTTATCGCAATACGGTTATTCATTTAAAGTCAGAGAATAATTGTTTTTCTATTTACATGAATAAAACCTTCGATGGTCATACACCCAATGAAAATAGTTTGTTGGATCTCGATCGTAGTGATACACATATTCATAATATTGATGCCAAAAGATGCAAAGTTGATAATGATAGTGCAACTTATTTGTGGCACTGGCGTTTGGGTCATATCGGTGTAAAGCGCATGAAGAAACTCCATAAAGATGGATTTTTGGAATCACTTGGTTATGAATCATTTGATGCTTGCGAACTGTGCCTTTTGGGCAAGATGACTAAAACTCCATTCTCCCGAACAATGGAACAAGCTACTGACTTGTTGGAAATAATACAAACCGATGTATGCGGTCCAATGAGTGTTGATGCTCATGGCAGGTATCGTTATTTTCTAACCTTCACAGATGATTTGAGCAGATATGGGTATATCTACTTAATGAAACACAAGTTTGGAACATTTGAAAAGTTCAAAGAATTTCAGAGTGAAGTGGAAAATCATCGTAACAAGAAAATAAAGTTTCTACGATCTTATCATGGAGGAGAATATTTGAGTTACGAGTTTGGCCTTCATTTGAAAACAATGTGGAATAGTTTCACAGCTCACGCCACATGGAACACCATAGCGTAATGGTGTGTCCAAACATCGTGACCGCACTTTATTGGATATGGTGCGATCTATGATGTATCTTACCGATTTACCACTATCCTTTTGGGGTTATGTATTAGAGACAGCTGCATTCACTTTAAATAGGGCACCATCAAAATCCGTTGAGACAACGCCTTATGAACTATGGTTTGGCAAGAAACCAAAGTTGTCATTTCTTAAAGTTTGGGGCTGCGATGCTTATGTGAAAAAGTTTCAACCTGATAAGCTCGAACCCAAATCGGAGAAGTGGGTCTTCATAGAATACCCAAAGGAAACTGTTGGGTACACCTTCTATCACAGATTCGAAGGCAAGCTATTCGTTGCTAAGATGGATCCTTTCTAGAGAAGGAGTTTCTCTCGAAAGAAGTGAGTGGGAGGAAAGTAGAGCCTGATAAGGTAATTGTACCTTCTCCCGAATTGGAAAGTAGTTCATCACAGAAATCAGTTCCAGTGATTCCTACACCAATTAGTGAGGAAGCTAATGATGATGATCATGAAACTTCAGATTAGGTTACTACAGAACCTCGTAGGTCTTCCAAAGTACAGTCTGCACCAGAGTGGTATGGTAATCCTGTTCTGGAAGTCATGTTACTAGACCATGATGAACCTATGAACTATGAGGAAGCGATGATGAAGCCAGATTCCATGAAATGGCTTGAAGGCCATGAAATCTGAGATGGGATCCATGTATGAGAACAAAGTGTGGACTTTGGTGGACTTGCCGGATGATCGGCAAGCCATAGAAAATAAATGGATCATCAAGAGGAAGACAGATGCTGATAGTAGTGTTACTATCTACAAAGCTCGACTTATCGCAAAAAGGTTTTTCAACAAGTTCAAGGTGTTGAATGTGATGAGATTTTCTCACTCGTATCGATGCTTAAGTCTGTCCGAATCATGTTAGCAATTGCCACATTTTATGAAATCTGGCAAATGGATGTCAAAATTGCATTCCTTAATGGATTTATCAAAGAAGAGTTGTATATGATGCAACCAGAAGGTTTTGTCAATCCTAAAGGTGCTACCAAAGTGTGCAAGCTCCAGTGATCCACCTATGGACTGGTGCAAGCATCTCGGAGTTGGAATATACGCTTTGATGAGTTGATCAAAGCATATGGTTTTATACAGACTTGCGGTGAAGCCTATATTTACAGGAAAGTGAGTGGGAGCCCTACAGCCTTTATGATAAGTATATGTGAATGACATATTGTTGATCAGAAATAATGTAGAATTTTCTAGAAAGCATAAAGGAGTGTTTGAAAGGAGTTTTTCAAAGAAAGGCCTCGGTGAAGATGCTTACACATTGAGCATCAAGATCTATAGAGATAGATCAAGACACTTGATAAGATTTTTCAATGAGTACATACCTTGATAAGATTTTGAAGTAGTTCAAAATGGAACAGTCAAAGAAGGAGTTCTTGCCTGTGTTGCAAGGTGTGAAGTTGAGTAAGACTCAAAACCCGACCATGGCAGAAAATAGAAAGAGAATGAAAAGTCATTCCCTATGCCTCAGTCATAGGTTCTATAAAGTATGCTATGTTGTGTACCAGACCTATTGTATACCTTGCTCTGAGTTTGGCAAGGGAGTACAATTTTGATCTAGGAGTAAATCACTGGACAGCGGTCAAGAATATCCTTAGTGAGGACTAAGGAAATGTTTATCGATTATGGAGGTGATAAAAGAGTTCGTCGTAGAGAGTTACATCGGTGCAAGCTTTTACACCGATCTAGATGACTCTAAGTCTCAATCTGGATACATATTCAAAGTGGCAGCAAGTAGCTAGAGTAGCTCCGTGCAGAGCATTGTAGACATAGAACATTTGCAAAATACATACGGCTTTGAATGTGACAGACCCGTTGACTAAACTTCTCTCACGAGGAAAACATGATCATACCTTAGTACTCTTTGGGTGTTAATCACATAGCAATGTGAACTAGATTATTGACTCTAGTAAACCCTTTGGGTGTTGGTCACATGACGATGTGAACTATGGGTGTTAATCACATACATATGTGAATATTGGTGTTAAATCACATGGTGATGTGAACTAGATTATTGACTCTAGTGCAAGTGGCAGACTGAAGGAAATATTCCCTAGAGACAATAATAAAGTTGTTATTTATATTTCCTTATATCATGATAAATGTTTATTATTCATGCTAGAATTGTATTAACCGAAAACTTAGTACATGTGTGAATACATAGACAAACATAATGTCACTAGAATGCCTCTACTTGACTAGCTCATTGAATCAAAGATGGTTAAGTTTCGTAGCCATAGACATGAGTTGTCATTTGATTAATGGGATCACATCATTAGAGAATGATGTGATTGACTTGACCCATTCCGTTAGCTTAGCACTTGATCGTTTAGTTTGTTGCTATTGCTTTCTTCATGACTTATACATGTTCCTATGACTATGGGATTATGCAACTCCCGAATACTGGAGGAACACTTTGTGTGCTACCAAATGTCACAACGTAACTGCGTCATTATAAAGGTGCTTTACAGGTGTCTCCAATGGTACTTGTTGAGTTGGCATAAATCGAGCTTAGGATTTGTCACTCTGATTGTCGGAGAGGTGTCTCTGGGCCCTCTCGGTAATGCACATCACTATAAGCCTTGCAAGCAATGTGACTAATGAGTTAGTTGCGGGATGATGCATTACGAAACGAGTAAAGAGACTTGCCGGTAACGAGATTGAACTAGGTATGGTGATACCGACGATCGAATCTCGGGCAAGTAACATACCGATGACAAAGGGAACAACGTATGTTGTTATGTGGTTTGACCGATAAAGATCTTCGTAGAATATGTAGGAGCCAATATGAGCATCCAGGTTCCGCTATTGGTTATTGACCGGAGACGTGTCTCGGTCATGTCTACATAGTTCTCGAACCCGTAGGTTCCGCACGCTTAACGTTCGGTGATGATTTATATTATGGGTTATGTGATTTGATGACCGAAGTTTGTTCGGAGTCAGATCGGGGACATGACGAGGAGTCTCGAAATGATCGAGCTGTAAAGATCGATATATTGGAAGGCTATATTCGGACATCGGAAAGGTTCCGAGTGATTCGGGTATTTGTCAGAGTACCGGAGAGTTACGGGGATTCGTATTGGGCCTTAATGGGCCATACGGGAAAGGAGAGAAAAGGCCTCAAGGGTGCCGCATACATCCCCATGGACTGGTCTGAATTGGACTAGGGAGGGGGGCGCCCCCTTCCTTCCTTCTCCTTCTCCCTTCCCCTTTTCCTACTCCACGTGGGAGGTGGAATCCTACCAGGACTAGGGAGTCCTAGTAGGACTCCACACTTTGGGCGCACCCTATGAGGGCCGGCCTCCTCCTCCCTCCCTCCTTTATATACAGGGGCAAGGGGGCACCCTAGGACACACAAGTTGATCATTGATCTATTAGCCGTGTGCAGTGCCCCCCTCCACCATAATCCACCTCGGTCATATTGTAGCGGTGCTTAGGCGAAGCCTTTTGTTGGTAGCTTCATCAACACCGTCATCACTCATCGTGCTGACAGAACTCTCCCTCGAAGCTCTACTGGATCGTGAGTTTGTGGGACATCACCGAGCTGAACGTGTGCAGATCACGGAGGTGCCATACGTTTGGTGCTAGGATCGGTCGATCGTGAAGACGAACGTCTACATAAACCGCGATGTCATAATGCTTCCTCTTATGGTCTACGAGGGTACGTGGACGACACTCTTCCCTCTCGTTGCCATGCATCACCATGATCTTGCGCGTGTGTAGGAATTTTGTTGAAATTACTACGTTCCCCAACAAATGCTTCTACCTAGTATATTTCAGATGAGTTCAACATTGGAGTGTAGGACATGACGATGTGGACCCCCTTCAAAATGATAAGGACGCATATTGGCAAAGGCTCAAGACTCTACATTTTCATTTTAGTGATCCAAGATCACATTGAGTCCATAGGAAAGTCAATACTATTAAAAGGGGATGAAGTGTTGCTTAATGGCTTGCTTGCTCAAAGTGCTTAGTGATATGCTCCAAAGCCCTCAACCACTTTCTCATTTCCACATATGTCCTAAACCTAAAGTCAAACTCGGCCCCACTGATTTGTTCTATCTGGCGCCACCGAGTTCACCTAACATAGCCATATCCACAAACCCTAATCAATTCAGTCTTACTGATAGGGATCTCGATCTCACTGAGATGGGATTGTAAACTCTCTGTTTCCCTTCGTAACGTTTCGGCCTAACCGAGATGAGCAATCGGTCCCACGGAGTTTGCTTGACCAAGTCTCTGTTTCCTTATTGCTGAAACCGGTCTCACCGAGTTCACGCAATCGGTCTCACCAAGATGAGGTTTTTCCCTAACCCTAGTGCACCGGTCTCACCGAGTTGATGTTGTTGGTCCCACCAAAAAGCCTAACATTCATATTTTGAACCAGGTCGGTCTCACCGAGTTAGCAAATTGTGTGTAATGATTAGATTTTGTGTGGAGGCTATATATACCCCTCCACCCCTTCTCCATTAGAGAGATACATCAAAACGTGCCTACACTTCCCACTACTCATTTTTTGAGAGAGAACCACCTACTCTTGTGTTGAGACCAAGACATTTCAATCCAACCACAAGAATCTTGATCTCTAGCCTTCCCCAATTTGCTTTCCACTCAAACCATATTTCCACCATAGGCAAATCTATGAGAGAGAGTTGAGTGTTGGGGAGACTATCATTTGAAGCACAAGAGCAAGGAGTTCATCATCAACACATCATCTATTACCTTTTGGAGAGTGGTGTCTCCTAGATTGGTTAGGTGTCACTTGGGAGCCTCTGTCAAGATTGTGGAGTTGAACCAAGGAGTTTGTAAGGGCAAGGAGATTGCCTACTTCGTGAAGATCTACCTAGTGAGGCAAGTCTTTCGTGGGTGATGGCCATGGTGGGATAGACAAGGTTGCTTCTTCGTGGACCCTTCGTGGGTGGAGCCCTCCGTGAACTCGCGCAACCGGTACCCTTCATGGGTTGAAGTCTCCACCAATGTGGATGTATGATAGCACGACCTATCGGAACCACGCCAAAAATCTCCGTGCCTCTAATTGCGTTTGCACACTCCAATCCCATCCCTTTACTTTCTTGCAAGTTGCATGCTTTACTTTCATCGCTCATATACTCTTTGCATGCTTGCTTGAATTGTATTGTGAATGCTTGAAATTGTTCTAATTTCCAACCTCAACTTGAAAACCTAAAAACTGCTCTCTTTACTTGTTGAGGGTCTAATCACCCACCGCCCTCTAGACACCTCTTATTGATCGTTTCAATTGGTATCAGAGCATTGGTATCCATTGCTTTAGTTTAAACACCATTGAAAGAAGATGGATGAGTCTACGATTGGGACTATTCGACGTAGAGTGCCTATGCTTGATGGAGAGTTCTTTATTGCTTGGAAAAATGAGATGCTTGAGATTTTCAATGAATATCACTTGAACAAGTACATTACTACTCCTTGTGTGCCCCTTGTTGACCCCTTGCATCCTACCCCTAATGAGTCTCTTGATATGATTTGCAATTTTAGAACTATCAATCTTATCACTAGAGGATTACCTAGAAACTTGGTTGCTCGCTTGCCAACTCTTGAATGTGCTTACACTATATGGAGATTTCTTGAGGAACGATTTCCAAATTATTCCTTGAAAAACTTAGATGAGATTCTTCACAAGTCTATTGCTTTGAATAAAATGAGTCCCAATGACCCTAAGTTTGGTGATTGTCTATTTGAGCTTCGTGACCTGATACATCTCCAACGTATCTACTTTTCCAAACACTTTTGCCCTTGTTTTCGACTCTAACTTGCATGATTTGAATGAAACTAATCCGGACTGATGCTGTTTTCAGCAGAACTGCCATGGTGTTATTTTTGTGCAGAAAACAAAAGTTATCAGAATGACCTGAAAATCCACGGAGATAAATTTTGGAAAATATAAAAAATACTAGCGAAAAGGCTAGGGGGCCCACAGCCTGTCCACGAGGGTGAGGGGCGCGCCCCTGCCTCGTGGGCCCCCTGGAGCTCCACCGACCTCAACTCCAACTCTATATATTTGCTTTCGTGTAGAAAAAAAATCAGAGAGAAAGTTTCATCGTGTTTTACGATACGGAGCCGCCGCCAAGCCCTAATCTCTCTCAGGAGGGTTGATCTGGAGTCTGTTCGGGGCTCCGGAGAGGGGGATTCATCGCCGTCGTCATCACCAACCATCCTCCATCACCAATTTCATGATGCTTACCGCCGTGCGTGAGTAATTCCATCGTAGGCTTGCTGGACAGTGATGGATTGGATGAGATTTACCATGTAATCAAGTTAGTTTTGTTAGGGTTTGATCCCTAGTATCCACTATGTTCTGAGATTGATGTTGCTATGACTTTGCTATGCTTAATGCTTGTCACTAGGGCCCGAGTGCCATGATTTCAGATCTGAACCTATTATGTTTTCATGAATAATGTGAGTTCTTGATCCTATCTTGCAAGTCTATAGTCACCTATTATGTGTTATGATCCGACAACCCCAAAGTGACAATAATCGAGATACTTCTCGGTGATGACCGTAGTTTGAGGAGTTCATGTATTCACTATGTATTAATGCTTTGGTCCTGTACTTTATTAAAAGGAGGTCTTAATATCCCTTAGTTTCCACTAGGACCCCGCTGCCACGGGAGGGTAGGACAAAAGATGTCATGCAAGTTCTTTCCCATAAGTACATACGACTATATTCGGAATACATGCCTACATTACATTGATGAACTGGAGCTAGTTTTGTGTCACCCTATGTTATAACTATTACATGAGGAATCACATCCGACATAATTATCCATCACTGATCCAATTCCTACGAGCTTTTCACATATTGTGCTTTCCTTATTTACTTCACCATTGCTACTGTTACAATTAGTACAAAACTGCTATCGTTACTTTTATCACTGTTACCATTACTATCATACTACTTTGCTACTAAATACTTTGCTACAGATACTAAGTTATCCAGGTGTGGTTGAATTGACAACTCAACTGCTAATACTTGAGAATATTCTTTGGCTCCCCTTGCGTCGAATCACTAAATTTGGGTTGAATACTCTACCCTCGAAAACTGTTGCGATCCCCTATACTTGTGGGTTATCAAGACTATTTTTTGGCGCCATTGCCGCGGAGCATAGCTCTATTCTTTGAGTCACTTGGGATTTATGTCTGCTGATCACTATGAGGAACCTGAAAGATGAAAGAACTACGTTTTTTCCCTCAACTACGAGGGGAGGTAAGGAACTGCCATGTAGCTCTGCACTAGATTCTCCTTCTGTTTTAAGTAAGTTTGCGACACCTAAACATGCTACTGCTATGAATTCTGATATGTCGCATGTTATTGATGATGCCACTTCTGCTATGCATGATACTTATGATGAAACTACTTCTATGCTTGATACTACTTTGCCGTAAGGTGAATTTCTTGATGAACAACTTGCTAGGGTTAGAGAGAATGAAATTATTGAAGATGAAATTATTGATGATAGTGATGATGAAGGTTCTCCCCCTAAGTATGAATTGCCTGTTGTTCCTGAGGGTTATGTTATGGATGAAGAAGCTGCTAGAGCTATTCTTGCTTGCAATGATAGATATGATCTTAAGAAGTTATTAGCTAAATGGAAGCAGCAATCTCTGAATGCTAGAATGAAATATGACCCTGCTTTTGCTACTTCACCTATCTTTGTTACTGATAAGGATTATGAATTCTCTGTTGATCCTGAGATAATTACTTTGGTTGAATCTGATCCTTTCTATGGCAATGAATTTGAAACTGTTGTGGCACATCTTACTATGTTAAATGATATAGCCACCCTGTTTACTAATGATGAGAAATCTTGCTGTCGGTGTCAAAATCGGTGGATCTCGGTTAGGGGGTCCCGAACTGTGCGTCTAAGGCTAATGGTAACAGGAGGCTGGGGACACGATGTTTACCCAGGTTCGGGCCCTCTCGATGGATGTAATACCCTACTTCCTGCTTGATTGATCTTGATGATATGAGTATTACAAGAGTTGATCTACCACGAGATCAGAGAGGCTAAACCCTAGAAGCTAGCCTATGGTATGATTGTTGTTGTGTCCTACGGACTAAACCCTCCGATTTATATAGACACTGGAGGGGGCTAGGGTTACACAGAGTCGGTTTACAGAGGAGGAGATCTACATCTGAATCGCCAAGCTTGCCTTCCATGCTAAGGAGAGTCCCATCCGGACATGGGACGAAGTCTTCAATCTTGTATCTTCATAATCCAACAGTCCGGCCAAAGCATATAGTCCGGCTGTCTGGATACCCCCTTATCCAGGACTCCCTCAGTAGCCCCTGAACCAGGCTTCAATGACAATGAGTCCGACGCGTAGATTGTCTTCGGCATTGCAAGGCGGGTTCCACCTCCGAATACTTCAAGATAAATTCCGAACACAAGGGGCGTGTCCGGCTCTTCACATACTGCCGTAGAGAGAACAATAATCCACGAATCTAATCTGCTGACAGTCCTTCATAGCGTAACAGCACGCTGTGGCCTAGTAATTATTCGAACCGTTTTTCACATCCGGCTCCCGCAAACATCACGAGGCGGTTTCCTTGGCACATCTTGCCAAAGCAGAGATTGTGTCCCCTTATCGCGGGATATCCATCAATACGGGTATGGGTAACCCAACCAGCGCCATCAATCGAGGCGCTTGGAAAATAAATGATTTAGAGAGGCAAGTGGGGAGGCGCACATTCTGCATCGCCTTTATAAAAGGACAAGGATCCCCCATTTTCACCCACGCCTTCTTTCTCCTTTTCTCATCCGTTCTCGCACCCTCGAGCTCCAGCGTCAAAGTTCTCACCTTCTCCGTAGGATCGCAGCATGTCCGGAGCGGGAGGCAAGTGGATGGCCTCCTCTGTCACAGAGAAGGACATCACCAAGCTTCGGGAGGCCGGATACTTGGCCGAGAGTATCGCGCACAGGCTTCCGGCAGAGGGACAGATCACCCCGACCCCAAAGTCTCGGGAGAGAGTAGTATTTCTCCCTCATTTCATCTGCGGACTAGGATTTCCACTCCACCCATTTGTTTGCGGGCTCATGTATTACTACGGGCTAGATTTTCACGATCTAGCCTCGAATTTCGTCCTCAACATCTCGGCGTTCATCATCGTGTGCGAGGCCTTCCTCCGCATCAAGCCTCACGTCGGCCTGTGGCTGAAAATCTTCTGCGTGAAGCCGAAGACCGTGAGCGGCCAACAGGCGGAGTGCGGAGGCGCCATGGTGGGCAAGATGCCCAACATCACATGGCTTGATGGCTCCTTCATGGAGACCATAAAAGGGTGGCAATCAGGGTGGTTCTACATCATCGAGCCACGCGACGCCAACTGGGTGGCGGCCCCCAAATTCAGATCCGGAATCCCCATGCGGCTCACTTCTTGGGAGAAGAAGGGCCTGGCCTGGGGCGAACCCACGGAGCTGACCGGACTCGAGACCTACATCAGAAGTAGAGGGACAAGAAGATCAAGCTCGTCAACATGGTCCAGGTCATGCTCATTCGCCGAATTCTCCCGTGTCAAAGACGGGCATTTGATATGTGGGAGTTTGACCCGGCCGAACACCATATGCTGCTAGAGCTCTTCGACACAACGCACAAAGAAATCCGGAAGGTGCGTTTCAAGACCGGCAAAGTTCCTCCTCCCCTTTCTGAGGGCCGTGGGCTCAGTGCAAAGCGCCTCGCCAGTCCGGTAAGTCCTCCGATTTTTACAAGATGTTCCCTTCCTAGTACATTCATGGGAGGATTTTTAAGTCACCATGCTGACCGAACAGGATTGGGTGGAGATGGCGGTGCGGATTTACTGTCTGGCTCCATTTCCTGAGGACCTAGTAGACGCACTCCTGGCGGAGATGCTAGTTCTGGCGCCTTACAAGGTGTCGGAGAAAAAGGCCGAAAAGAAGGCCGTGGGGACCCTGAAGGGTCTCCAGCGTGAAGCTGCACCAGACGCCTCGCCAGAAGATGACGAGGTGCACTCCTCCCACAAAGGGGAGGAGAGAAAGAGGAAGGCCGCCTCAACTGAGGGGGCCGAAGGGTCCAAGAAGGTGGCCGTGGGGACCAGAAAAGGTCTCCGGCGCAAGGCCGTAATAGAATCATCATCCGAAGATGACGAGGAAGACCCCCCCCCCCCGAAGACGGGGGAAAACATGAAGAAATGCCCCCTCCCCGTACTAGGGAGGAGAAGAAAAGGAAGGCCGTCCCGTCGGGGGAGGCCGGGACGCCGAAGAAGGGAAAAGCGTCCCTTCCCGATCACTCCTCAACCGCTGCTTATAGCGTCGAGGAGTGGCTGCCTAGGGGCAAGCCCCGGGCGAGGTCGTAAGTATCCGCATTCTGTAGTATTCTTTTGGTGCGGTTTTGACCTCACAGCTTTCAATAACGCCGAACACGTATATGCAGTCCGACCGGGTCCAATCTCGGGGTGTCCTCTTCGGAGGAGTCTTTTGGCGAGTCGGAGATGAATTCACTCCAGATGGCCACCTCCCCGCAACCTGCGGATGACAGCGAGGTGTTGTCCTGAAGGATACCCGAGCAGGAGGCGACGGCTCCGGAGACGCCCCAAGGCGAGATCCCAGACGCCGGGCGCATGGGGGGTAAGACCCCCATGGATTATGTTGACAGGAGCCACAACAAGTCTGGGTCCCAGCCGGTTACTGCGTCGGAGCCTCCAAAGGTTCCGGATTCTAGAAGGCAGCCCCTCGCGAAGGAGAGCGAGCCGGCCGTGCCGATGACCTCCACCCAGCCGGAGGCAACGGATAATTTGTTGGAAGTGCTTCGAGGCGCTTCCATTGATGATGAGCACCGTACTCTTATGAGTGCGGTGATTGAAAAGGTTCGGTCCGCCAAGAGAGGATTGACCGAAGCCTGCACCAGCCTACTAACAGGCTTTGAGGTTAGTAATGAAAAAGTGTGAGGAAATATCACCCGATAGACAGTAGCCCTTGATACTCCAGTTGGTGTTCGGGAGAAAAAGCCAAACGGAGGGTCAATTAAGAAACCACAGGAAGCTAATAGTACTTGTCATTGTGAACAAACATGCATTGCTGCTGACCGCCCCTGCGCGCACAGCTGAGGTTGCCGGACTCAAGCGTGAACTGGGGCAGGCCGAAGAAGAGCTCGGCCTCGTGAAGAAGCAGCTCAAGGAGAACAAATGTAAGTGAAACCCTGTCTGTGTGTCATATAGAGGAGAAAAAAGTAATGATGCTAACAAAAAGCATCATGGTTTTTGATAGGAGCCGCGACCGAAGTGGCGGCCCTGAAGAAAGTGCTGTCGGCGGCCGAAGCCAAGGTGGCTACGGAGCGCACCGAGCGCGAGAAGCAAGACGCTCGGGTGGGAGAGGTACAGCAAGAGCTCTAGGAGCTCGGCAAGAAGTTCGAGTCCTTGGAGCATGACTTCAAGACACAAGAGTCTGAGCTTGCGAAGGCCCTCCAGAGTGCGACAAACGCCAAGGCCGAAGCCCAAAAGGCCCTCCAAAAGATCCAGGTGGCCAAGAAGATAGCGGAGGTTAAGGCATTCTTTATGCAAAGCAAGCATGTGGAGGAGTCATTTTTGTTACTTACACGAATTCGGAGCTCTCCAGGAGCTTTCGCAGATCTGCCACGCAGCATTTCGGATGTCGTGGAGTTCTATCGTGCTGAAGAGGGGAGCTCAACAGAGAAGCTGTTCTGGTCCCAATACCTTGGAACCGAACACCCGATGCCTCTAAGAGACCAACTGAAGCAACTAGTCGAACTCCACAATGCGGCTGAACGGGCCATGAAGGACCTCACAGTCTGGATGTGGCCTAGCGAGCCCCTACCCCGCAGCTATTTTGGCCTGATAAAGCGGATGGTGAATGCATGTCCACGTCTAGAAGTTATCTAGTAGTCCGTCTGTATTGAAGGTGCCCGGCGGGCCTTTGCACGCACGAAGGTGCATTGGGCCAGACTGGATGCTGAGAAGCTCATGAAGGATGGACCCCCGGAGGGTAAGGAGCATCGCTACCCCGAGAAATATTATGATGGCGTTATGAAAGGCGCTCGGCTTGTGGCAAATGAATGTCCTAAGAACATAATTTTTGAGTGAATGTACTCATGTCATCCTTGTAACATGAGAACGGGTTTGTTTGTTCTATATAACACTTTGCTTGATTTAAAATATTACCTTCTCTGCGGCCGTTTATCAAAATCTGAAAGTAGGCCACTCCTCGGCTTCCGCCCCCTTGTAACTAGTACTGGGGTGTTCGTGGAAACCCAAACACTCTTTATCCAAATTCTTGGTCCTTTAAGGTGGTGTTTAGTGTAGCGAACAAGGCAATCGGACTATTCGGCTTTATAACTCTCACTTGGCCATAGAAGTCTATAATTTTAAATTTCGGCGAAGCCCCTAGTATTTGGAAGGCCGAACTGGGGCGCTATACACGCCTAAATCGGGTAAGGCCGATTCCTCGCCTTAAGCAGAAAAAATCTCTAAGGATTTAGTACCTCGCGAACCGCGACCAGCTCTCGCCGCATCATGACAGTCAGTTTTCGGCTTTCTCTACTGAGGTGCTCGTCCGGAAGAACCGGGACACAATCGCAGTAGTTCTCCCTGCGCTACCTTAGCCGATATAACGGAACGTAAGGTACCAAAACAAGAGAGATGGGCTAACCCAACTATTTGACCCAAGACATGATTCGGAGCTGATGCATATAATGCTATAAGTTCGGGGTGCCGCACTGTCGAAAGTGTTCGGACTTTTCTTGCCATGTTATGGGGCTCGAAAAGAAGCCCCTGGCAAATTGAGCGTACCAAAATGTACGGATGCAATATTAAATAAATATTCCAGGGAAAATATGAAGATATTAGTAAGAAGCTGATGCTGGTATATCGTTTCCCATTGTTATTTGTATAATACGTCGAGGCGTATGTTTACAATTAATGCATTAAGCGAAAATAAATAGGGCCAGTTGACATGTCCTATCCAAGGGCAGGCTGCATGCAGGTGTGTAAAACAGGTATAACAATCATTAATAGAGATGACCTGGGTACTCCCTTGTGTGCAAAGCCGCTTGCCTCCTTGGTGTTCCCTCCTGTGATGAGTCCGATTACCCGATCTCTCTGAAGGGGCTTCCCGAAAGTAGGGTCCCGAAAGAAAGAAAGAAAAATGGTGTGCAGGCCTCATGGCGGCTGAACCGCACTGCAGGCCACATGGTCGTCTCGCCTCCACCTATGCCCATGGTGACGAGGACATATATCAGGGGTAGGGTAACAGGCCTGACCTAAAGACCCTACCCATGGACACCGTACACTTTGTACTGGGCCCTTGGGCCAGATCGCCGTTCAGATGTACCACAACTTGAAAGTCACTCGGACAATAACGACCACTCGGACGGCACTCCACTCGACGAGCTCATTCCACTCGGCCGTGTAACTCACTCGGATATGTGAAGACCAATAGTGAGCATGAAGGTTTTGTAGTGGGCAGGCATTATAGCATTGATGCTCCACTTTGTAACATAGTAGGTGAGGGCGTGGCACACTCTATATAAGCCACCCCCACCACTAGACTAGGGGCCTTTTTCTTCTACTACTTCTCTCTTTCTCTCTAGTCTCAGGACTTAGCTCATGCATGGGGATCTGTTTCTCTCTCTCATACACATTGTAATCTCCGGATACATACTAAGATAAAACAAATCCTCTCGGGAGCACGAGACGTAGGGTTGTTATCTCCACCGTGAGAGGCCCGAACTCGTAAAAACCACCGTGTCACCCATATGCATCTCGATAGATCATGCTCCTTTATCCTACCCATCTCTTATTGTCGGAATCATTACCATGACAGTTGGCGCCCACCGTGGGGCATGGCGTTTATCGAGCCATGATGCAATGGTTATCTTTCTTCAATGTTCGTCCGCCGATCAACAATCATCAATGGAGGATCTGACCCAGGATGTTTCGGACATCACTCCATTCACAGGGGAGTCATGATACTCTTCGTATAGAAGGATCAGGAAGTTCCATTCCATACTATCTTATTCTTTACAGTCGATCTTTAATCTAACAATGGTTGTTTTTCTTTTGTATGTACATGTACTCATGAGGAGGATGGTCGCATCATCTTCTTCACATCAACCAGAAAGCGCGAACAACAGCGGCATGGAGGCCGAGCTCCCGACATGGCCGGTCCACCTGAGTCAACCGCCGCCTGTCCGGCTTCACCGACCTCTGGCGCGTCATCTGCGTCGGAACCGCCCTCCAGCGGTGTTCCTGAGTTGCACGGCCAGCATAATGCGATGGTGCAGCACCCCTCCCTTTCTGCTCAGTAGAGACACAAGCCTGGCCGGCAGCGCGGAACTCCTCGGTCCGGTCGCCCGCTCGGCAGTGATCTCCATGGTGGAGGCGCCTCTCCCGCCAGCGTCGCAGGCGCGATGCACTCCTCCCTCATTAGCTTCTCAGGCATGGTTGTTGCGGCGTACGCGCAGACCCCGTGCGGCGCAGAAATAGGAAGCCGGTCAGGCCTCCGGGCGCGGCGGTTCTTCCTCCGTCGCTGTCTGCTTGCCATGGCCATTTTTCCATTAACCATGCAAGGTGAGTGGGCCACCTTCCCCTTGATTACCTGCATGCAGGTAAATGCCCGCAAGTATTATAGGAAACCAAAGGACGTGGTGATCTTTAACGTCAGATTAATTGGTTGCCTCATTAAGCGGCCAATTGATGAGGATTACTAACGCCACTTAATAGCTGCGGCCAGAACCAGGAAACTGTTTCCACGACTTCCATAGTGCTAGCTTGTAGGGTCACCCGATGGATCTTCCACTCGGACAGCTGCGAACCAGATTCGCTCATAGTTCAGACAGATGAATCCACTCGGTGACTCGGACACAGACTCAAGTTCATTCGGCCAACTACTAATATGCAGGGTAACTCGGATGGAGTTTGCGTCCAGACGACTAACTTGTAGGGACGTTTTTGATCCAGCAGAAAATATATTTGTCGGCGTTCTGGGAACGGGGGTACCCAGACTTGCCTGCCTGTGGCCTGCGGCGTGGCTCAAGGAGTGGCCTAGTACGAGCCATCTTCATCAACACAAGCTTAAGACCCTCGCGAGGGGCCAAGCCTCGTGGGGCGGACGATGGGAAGCTTCCTTAGACACGGCCTCGTCAGGATGGCTCGCGAGGAGGCGGAGAGATCAAGGCGGGGTACCTCATGAGGTGCCCGTGATGCAAGCCATGACGACCAAAGCCAGGCGGGCGCCAGGCGGGCGCTGGCCTGCGCAGAGTCCTTGTTTCCTCTTTGGTGCAAAGGGAGCAAGCGCAGGCAAGAGTATCAAGCAAAGGCAACCATTTCAGTGCAACAAGATTAAGACCAGCAGAACGGTAGGATGGAGGTCATCGTGGAGCCCAAGCCGGCGTCATCGTCAGAGTCTTTGGCAGGCGAGGACCGACTTTAATCAGGATAAGTGTACTAGATGTTCCCCTTCAAAATGGCCAATTGTTGGCGCCCTTCCCGCTCAATATTTGGGAAGAGGACCAGGGCCTTGCTCTATAAATAGTGTTGGAAATATGCCCTAGAGGCAATAATAGATTGGTTATTATTATATTTCCTTGTTCATGATAATTGTCTGTTGTTCATGCTATAATTGTGTTATCCAGAAATCGTAATACAGGTGTGAATATATAGACCACAACACGTCCCTAGTGAGCCTCTAGTTGACTAGCTCGTTGATCAATAGATAGTCATGATTTCCTGACTATGGACATTGGATGTCATTGATAATGGGATCACATCATTAGGAGAATGATGTGATGGACAAGACCCAATCCTAAGCGTAGCACAAAGATTGTGTAGTTCGTTTTGCTAGAGCTTTTCCAAACGTCAAGTATCATTTCTGTCGTGGAAATATCACGTCAGATGTCCTCGTGTAAGGACTTAGTCGTGGAGCCATCGCGACGGGTTAGCTTAAAGGGGTTAAACTGGACTAAAGACACGAGGGAGCTAAACAAGCTATGCCTGGCTATCGAGTTGTGTTTCTTGTGCCTGAACCGCCACCGGGTCGTCCCCTTATATACACGGGTTGACGCCCGGCCGGTCTACAGAGTCCCGAGGCCGACTCATACAAGTGTTCGGCTCGGTCTCTCCTTTCCTCATCTTATAACACAAGTTACATGACTATGGCGGTTTACCACTATGGGCCCTAATCCGCCCTTGGGCTCCGGGCCTCTAAGCTTCATAGTAAAGCGCCAATTCCCGAGTCTTCGTGAGGCTTCAATATATTTGAAGGTGAACCGGCCCCTCCTGGGCGGTTTACTCTTAGTAGTTATATCCCCAACATTAGGCCCAGATTGATTTGAACTTGTTCATGTCAACCTTCAGTACTTTTAGAAAAATCCTGTGATCCTCCTTCATCACTTCTCGTAAACCGCCATGATGTATTCCTTGAGATTTTGTTAAACCGCCGTGACGTCATCTTCTGGACACAGCAACAGATCATCATGACGTCATCTCTGTAAAAACGAATAAAAAGATTCCTCTTATTAATGCCATCCCGGAAATCAAGGCGACAGCTATGCCACTCGCCGCTTTTGACTCCTTGATTTTCACGCCGGTCTTTATTCATTTTCCTTATAAATAGACCCGGGGGCCCTTTCTTTTCATCCCCTTCCGCCCTTCTTCTTCTTCCTCGCGACGCCTCAGCTCTGAAGTTCCGCCGCCGCCCTCGACCTTCGAACGCTGCATTACCAGAGGCCGCTGCATCAACCTGGTTGTACCAGAGACCTTCGATGTTCCTCCACTGTCCTGCACATTCGGTAAACCTTCTTCCTCATAACCCTAGATCTATCTCTTAGGGCTCCTATTTTCATCTGCGTTCATAGGTGCTCATCCCTAGTCTCTTCGTATTCACTTCTGTCGTAGCTTTTTGGACTCAACTGTAGCATAAATCCCGTGCGGTAGTTGTTCCGCATCCAGTTTAGTACTTAGTAGGTCTCCCTCTTTATACAGATTCCCTTAATAGAGCGTACAAACTTCTTTGCTCTGTTTAGCACCTTTATAGATCGCAGAAAATTTTCTTACTGAAACTTTGGTAGATCCAAATTAATTCCGTCTTTGTGTGAAACCTGTTTCTGCCAACACTTAGCAGATTTTGAACCCAGGCCCTTCTACCTACAGGCGGTTTAACTTTTGATGACAATCCGCCATATACCATTAGCCCTCTCTTAAACTGCCAACCGATCTTATCAGCAACTTGCTGGGTTAACACTGAAAAATACACTTAAACCGCTTAAATTGTGAACCGGCATTTATTCTTCCTTGCAGCTTTTTCCTCCGGAATGACCAAACAATTCTTTGCCTGTAATTGGGTTCTGTCCAAGATTACTGAGACTCAAATCAATGGATATGTCACCACTGGCGCTTTAGCCTCAAAGAGGATGCTTCACTGGCGAGTTCCAGGCTCTGAATGCCCACCTACGCCTCAGGATGGAGAAGTGATTGTTTTTATGCAACACCTAGACCGGAGATTCAGCCCGCCCGGATCAAAAAATTTCCGGGATGTCCTCGCAAGCTTCGAGCTCCATCCACAAGACATTGGACCGAACTCCATGTCCAATATATGCAACTTTCAAGTCTTCTGCGAAGTTTACCTCCAAGAAGAGCCATCTGTGGAGTTGTTCCGGGATTTCTTCCACTTGAACCATCGCACAGAGTTCTCTGATGGTCCCAACACAGAGCTTGGTGGCGTCTCAATTCAGAAACGGAAAGAAGTTGAATTCCCACATGCCAAATATCATAGCCATCCTAAGGATTGGAACCAGACTTGGTTTTACTGCCGAAACACTGCCCGTGACGGAGAAAATCCTCTGCCGGGTTACCGTCCACACCGGCTTAGCAACAACCACCCATTACCTTCACGCTTATCCGCCACAGAGCAAAGAGAGTTTGCTCCTCAAATCACCAAGGTCCGGGCCCTCATGGCCAACGGTTTAACTGGCATTGACCTCGTCCGCTGCTGGGTATCTTGGGGTATTTTGCCCTTAAGCCGCCACCCCGGATTGATGCATGAATACACTGGCAACGTCAAAGACCCTCAATGCTATCATGAAATAGTAATGACGGACCTTGAAGTTACTGAATCTGCAAAGAAGATGCTTGATGAAACAATCTCTGCATGCAGTCAAACCGGATTGGCACCTTTTTACGTCTCCAATCCTCCACCAACGGTAAAGTTTATCTTAATATTTCTTGATTCGCCTCTGCTTTAACTGTGTGCTAACATTTCTTTGCCTTAATGTTATAGGCTAACAGCTCCTTCTGGAAGGGACTAAACCGGCCAAGGCTCGTCCAAAAACCAAGGTTATCAAGAAGGTTCCCAAGAAGAAAACTGCCGAGTCTTCTGATCCGCCAGAAGATGAGGAATCAGACGCAGAGGTAAAATTTGACTTACTTGGTTCCTTTATTCATACATCCTATTGAAAATGATTGTTCCCAGGAGGAAGTTGAAGCCAGCCACACCGACAATGCTGAGGTAATCACCCTTTCTTCCGATTCTGATCTTGTGCCGGTTCAAAAAGTTCGCCGCACAATCCGGAAAGTAAAACTATCTCACCCTCTTGCTCATTTGGATCCCCACTTTTCTGTGAAGACACAGCAAGCTGTAGAACGTCACACAACCCGGCACAGTGGTCAACAAATCACCTCATCGGGTTTACCAGATACACCAACCCGGAAACGTCCTCCAGAGGTGACTTATTCTCCTGAAAAGCTTTATCCTTTGAAGGGTTTCTTCTGATGCCCACTCAATCCGTCTGATCCAAATTATCAGGCATCTTCCAACTTGTCTGGCGGTTCGTCAACCACTCAGTTGTCTCCCCTCAAGGTCGTCGCTGGGTAAGTACACTTTCTCAAGCTGTTTGTTCACACGTCGGTTTATCATATTTTAACTTTGGATGTTTGTAGCGCCAAGGCCCGATTGAGTAAAAAGGCCAAGACCAGCGGCCATGCTGACGAAGTTGATCCGGAGAAGACTCCTGAAGACGAGGGCGAAAATCCTGAGATTTCCACAGACCACTCTGCTCTGGAAAATCCAGGTGCTGATGCTAATCCGCCAGAGGCTGAACCGGAGATACAGGCTGATACATCAACTCCCGATGCCACCCTCCAAATCCAACTGCTGATCCGCCAACCCCTGCTACCAGGCCGCTGAGCCCTGCCGCCAAAGCGCCAAGCCTTGCTAAGGAGAATATCAATCCGTCAAGCCCCTCCAAGGACGATGACGTTGTTGTTACTGGTACGGCATATACCGCCCCAGGAAATCCAGTTGTTTTATCCAAGCATACCGCCAAGGATGAATTTGCGTTTATGAATAAGGGGAAGAGCAAAACTGATTTGTCAGACTATGCTGATTTATCTGCCCAAGACATTCATTCCGGCTTCTTAAACCGTCTCTTCACCAGCCGAGACTATGAGTCCGGTTTGGTAAATTTGATGAAAGAGCGCTATGAGGTAAACCGTTGAATCCTTTACTCTACCTTCATTGCATTGTAGCCCCCAAGGGCCGGTTTGCCTTTAGAAAGTCAAACCGGGACTTTGCTTATTTCAAACTGTACCTTGTTAATTTCCTTTGTGCATTTTTGATCAAATACACATTAGCCCCCAAGTGCCATGGTTAAAACTTGTATTAATCCGTGGGACTTCAATAATAAGTAGAAAAAAGTAATCCTCATTATCCCCCAAGTGCCAAGTGTATAACTGGTTATATGCTTGGGACTTTCCAAAAAGGTATTGATCTGCTCTCCTTACTGTTGCAGAGTGAGATAAATCAACAAGTCTCTCAGATTGCCGATCTTCAAGAAAATTTGAAAACCCAACAAATAGAAACCACCAAGGCCAGGGAGGAATTGAAAACTGCCTTAACCACCAATGAACAGCTGAAAGAGTGGTTCAAGTCTGAGCAGACCAACTGGGATTCCGAAAAAGTCGGTTTACTGAAGCGGGCAGAAGATGCTGAATCAGTTCTTAAACCGGTGATAGAAGAGCTTACTGGATTAAAGCGCCAAATCAATGCCATGACCTCTGCAATATTTGGTAAGTATTGTTTGCCAATGTTTTATGAATACTCCGCTTTGAAATTTTGTTGGTTTAACTTGACATCCTTAAACCGTTGTAGGCGGCCGCATTGCTCAGCTGGGCTCTGATATGCGGAAGAAGCTCAAGGCCGCCTATACGCTGATTGAACAGTTGTATACCGGTGCCCAACGAGTTATCTGCGCAACTTCTTACGACAGTGCAGCTCCGACACTGATCAAGGACACTCTGGCTAAGTTATCTATGACGCCAGCTCAGATAGAAGAGATGAAGCGATCCGCCGCCAGGGCTGGCGCTTTGTTAGCATTGACCTGAGCCAAGGCATGGATAGCCGACCTTGATCCGGTTGATATCGCCAAGGGCTTTCCTAGTGAACATGAAAACGGGGCAGTATTTGACAATGACGCCCTTAAACGTGTAACAAGGGAGATGCGTCCTCTGGCGAGTCAGTTGGCTGAAGAAGCAAACTTGATGGTTCACCGGTCTTTCTATGATGCTGACAACAAACGGGTTGAGGCTGTCATTCCGGAAGTGCAAAACTTGCTGCTGTGTCAAAGTTATTTGAAGAAGATCCCTGGCCCGCTGTGTCTCAACCACTGCCGGCGATTCACCTTCGATCAGAATAGCAGCCAACCGGGATGCTGCTGCTATCATATTATCCAATGGGGTAGAAAAGTGACCCGACGACGGTGTGGTGTACCGCGGCGGGTTGTCCGTACACTGAGGCGGCCCCATCATCTGAGATTGATCCAGAGCCCTGGTCCTTGGATCGGTATTCCGGTTTACTGCTGGCGGGTTACTAGTTCCTGCCCCCTGTGTTCCAAAGAGATTCATTGCATTGTAATCCGCTGGCAAGCGAGATTGATCTTTCCTCCTGGACACTTGATTTAAAGTGTTCTGATCCATCAAAAGCCGATAATTCTCAGCTTGAATTCTTTGCGCCTGGGCGTCTAAGGCGGCCCGCTCCTCGGCCATCCTGGTTTCCTCAGCTGCTAAGTCCGCTTCGGCTTGTGTCATGTGTGTTTGATCCTTCAGGCTAGCAATGCCCGCATTGTGCTGATCCTGCATTGCTGGTGTAACTGTGGTGGTTAGCAAGACCACCCAGGCATCCATCAAACCGGAGAGAACTTGAGCCGGCCGGTGCACGGAGCCTCCTGCCCCTGCTACTAGTCCAGATGCCGCTGCAGTAGAGTTTTGCAAAGTTGGTTGTGTTCCAGCCATGAAGATTCCAACGTGGTTCGGCATTTCAAGGAACTCCAGAATACTGGTGCCATCGGAATACCCTTCAAACACGCCATCCTGAACTTGGTAAAAGGATTCGGCTTCACCAGATGATTCTCCGTCGGAATAAGCGATCGTGTCACCCTCAGACACCGGTTCAGATCCGATCCCGTGGACACATCCTATGAACGCACGCTTCATGGGAGTCTGAACCCGGGTGGGACTTGCACGCTGAGCCATCTCGACGAGGTCGGTGCAGATGTCCGGCTCAGGGCCCGGTTCTCCGATCTTACCAAGGAAGACGTGAATTCCGCCGAAGGGGACCCGGTACCCGTACTTGATTGAGCCGGCCTTGGGGCCCCAGCCTGCATCATCGATGTAGAGCTTGCCGCGACGACTCTTGGTCATCCGGCCCGTCACGTATCCCTTGAGTCCTTCAAAGGTGCCCTTCAAGAACTCGAAACCATCGTGCGATAGCCCCACGGTGGGCGCCAACTGTCGTGGAAATATCACGTCAGATGTCCTCGTGTAAGGACTTATTCGTGGAGCCATCACGACGGTTTATCTTAAAGGGGTTAAACCGGACTAAAGACATGAGGGATTTTATACTAGTTCGGCCCCTTCGATGAAGGTAAAGGCCTACGTCTAGTTGTGATGGGATTATTGGGGTCTCGCTAACCAGAGAGCTAAACAAGCTATGCCTGGCTATCGAGTTGTGTTTCTTGTGCCTGAACCGCCACCGGGTCGTCGCCTTATATACATGGGTTGACGCCCGGCCAGTCTACAGAGTCCCAAGGCCGACTCATACAAGTGTTCGGCTCGGTCTCTCCTTTCCTCATCTTACAACACAAGTTACATGACTATGGCGGTTTACCACTATGG
The DNA here is from genome assembly GCA_963921465.1 of Triticum timopheevii. Classification (NCBI taxonomy): domain Eukaryota; kingdom Viridiplantae; phylum Streptophyta; class Magnoliopsida; order Poales; family Poaceae; genus Triticum; species Triticum timopheevii. Next base: position 497,137,287 of record OY997272.1, read on the forward strand.
GCCCTAATCCGCCCTTGGGCTCCGGGCCTCTAAGCTTCATAGTAAAGTGCCACCTCCTGAGTCTTCGTGAGGCTTCAATATATTTGAAGGTGAACCGGCCCCTCCTGGGCGGTTTACTCTTAGTAGTTATATCCCCAACATTTTCGTTAGACCATGAGATTGTGCAACTCCCGGATACCGTAGGAGTGCTTTGGGTGTGCCAAGCGTCACAACGTAACTAGGTGACTATAAAGGTGCACTACGGGTATCTCCGAAAGTGTCTGTTGGGTTGGCACGAATAAAGACTGGGATTTGTCACTCCGTCTGACAGAGAGGTATCTCTGGGCCCACTCGGTAATGCATCATCATAATGAGCTCAATGTGACCAAGTGTCTGGTCACGGGATCATGCATTACGGTACGAGTAAAGTGACTTGCCAGTAACAAGATTAAACGAGGTATTGGGATACCGACGATTGAATCTCGGGCAAGTAACGTACCGATTGACAAAGGGAATTGTATACGGGGTTACTCGAATCCTCGACATCGTGGTTCATCCGATGAGATCATCATGGAACATGTGGGAGCCAACATGGGTATCCAGATCCCGCCGTTGGTTATTGACCGGAGAGTCGTCTCGGTCATGTCTGCATGTCTCCCGAACCCGTTGGGTCTAGACACTTAAGGTTCGGTGATGCTAGGGTTGTAGAGATATTAGTATGCAGTAACCAAAAAGTTGTTCAGAGTCCCGGATGAGATCCCGGATGTCACGAGAAGTTCCAGAATGGTTCGGAGGTGAAGAATTATATATAGGAAGTCAGGTTTGGGCCATCGGGAAAGTTTTGGGGGTAACCCGGAATTGTACCGGGACCACCGGAAGGGTCCCGGGGGTCCACCGGGTGGGGCCACCTATCCTGGAAGGCCCCATGGGCTGAAGTGGGAGGGGAATCAGCCCCTGGTGGGCTGGTGCGCCCCCCCTTAGGCCCCCCCTGCGCCTAGGGTTGGAAACCCTAGGGGTGGGGGCGCCTCCACCTGGCTTGGGAGGCAAGTTTCCCCCCTGGCCGCCGCCTCCCTTGGAGATTGGATCTCCTAGGGCCGGCGCACCCCCTAGGGGCCCTATATAAAGGGGGGGGGGGAGGGAGGGCAGCCTCACCCCAAGTCTCTGGCGCCTCCCTCTCTCTCCCTGACACCTCTCCCTCTCGCTGTGCTTGGCAAAGCCCTGCCGAGATCGCTGCTGCATCCACCACCACGCCGTCATGCTGCTGGATCTCCATCAACCTCTCCTTCCCCCTTGCTGGATCAAGAAGGAGGAGATGTCTTCCCAACCGTACGTGTGTTGAACGTGGAGGTGCCGTCCGTTCGGCACTAGGATCTCTGGTGATTTGGATCACAACGAGTACGACTCCCTCAACCCCGTTCTCTTGAATGCTTCCGCTCGCGATCTACAAGGGTATGTAGATGCACTCCTCTCTCTCGTTGCTAGATGAACTCCATAGATTGATCTTGGTGAAGCGTAGATTTTTTTATTTTCTGCAACGTTTCCCTACAGTGGCATCATGAGCTAGGTCTATGCGTAGTTTCTATGCACGAGTAGAACACAAGTTGTTGTGGGTGTTGATTTTGTTCAATATGCTTACCATTACTAGTCCAATCTTGTTTCGAAGGTATTGTGGGATGAAGCGGCCCGGACCGACCTTACACGTACACTTACGTGAGACAGGTTCCACCGACTGACATGCACTTGTTGCATAAGGTGGCAAGCGGGTGCCAGTCTCTCCCACTTTAGTCGGATCGGATTCGATGAAAAGGGTCCTTATGAAGGGTAAATAGCAATTGCCATATCACATTGTGGTTTTTGCGTAGGTAAGAAACGTTCTTGCTAGAAACCCATAGCAGCCACGTAAAACATGCAAACAACAATTAGAGGACGTCTAACTTGTTTTTGCAGGGTATGCTATGTGATGTGATATGGCGAAAAGAATATGATGAATGATATGTGATGTATGAGATTGATCATGTTCTTGTAATAGGAATCATGACTTGCATGTCGATGAGTATGACGACCGGCAGGAGCCATAGGAGTTGTCTTAATTTATTGTATGACACGCGTGTCATTGAACCACGCCATGTAATTACTTTACTTTATTGCTAAACCGTTAGCCATAGTAGTAGAAGTAATAGTTGGCGAGACAACTTCATGGAGACACGATGATGGAGATCATGACGATGGAGATCATGGTGTCATGCCGGTGACGATGATGATCATGGAGCCCCGAAGATTGAGATCCAAAGGAGCAAAATGATATTGGCCATATCATGGCACTTTTCGATTGCATGTGATGTTTATCATGTTTCTGCATCTTATTTGCTTAGAACGACGGTAGTAAATAAGATGATCCCTCATTAAAATTTCAAGAAAGTGTTCCCCCTAACTGTGCACCGTTGCAAAAGTTCATTGTTTCGAAGCATCACGTGATGATCAGGTGTGATAGATTCTAACGTTCACATACAACGGGTGTAAGCCAGATTTACACATGCGAAACACTTAGGTTGACTTGACGAGCCTAGCATGTACAGACATGGCCTCGGAACACAAGAGACCGAAATGTCGAGCATGAGTCGTATGGTGGATACGATCAACATGAAGATGTTCACCGATGATGACTAGTCCGTCTCACGTGATGATCAGACACGACCTAGTTGACTCGGATCATGTAATCACTTAGATGACTAGAGGGATGTCTATCTGAGTGGGAGTACATAAGATGAACTTAATTATCCTGAATATAGTCAAAAGGTCTTTGCAAATTATGTCGTAGCTCGTGTTTTTAGTTCTACTTTTTTACATTTGTTCCTAGAGAAAATTTAGTTGAAAGTTGATAGTAGAATTATGCGGACTGGGTCCATAAACTGAGGATTGTCCTCATTGCTGCGTAGAAGGCTTATGTCCTTAATGCACCGCTCGATGTGCTGAACCTCGAACGTCGTCTGTGGATGTTGCGAACATTTGACATACACGTTTTTGATAACTACGTGATAGTTCAGTAATGTTAAATAGTTTAGAATTGAGGCACCGAAGATGATTTCTAAACATCACGAAACATATGAGATGTTTCGAGGGCTGAAATTGGGATTTTAGGCTTGTGCCCATGTCAAGAGGTATAAGACCTCCGACGAATTTTCTTAGCCTGCAAACTAAGGGAGAAAAACTCAATCGTTGAGCTTGTGCTCAGATTGTCTGAGTACAATAATCACTTGAATCAAGTGGGATTTGATCTTCCAGATGTGATAGTGATGTTTCTCCAAAGTCATTGCCACCAAGCTACTAGAGCTTCATGATGCTTGAAATATTCGCGATGTTCGACACCGCGAAAGTAGAAATCAAGTAGGAACATCAATTGTTGATGGTTAGTAAAACCACTAGTTTCAAGAAGGGCAAGGGTAAGAAGGGATACTTCATGAAACGGCAAAACAGTTGCTGCTCTAGTGAAAAACCCAGGGTTGAACCCAAACCCGAGACTAAGTGCTTCTGTAATGAGGGAACAGTCACTGAAGCAGAACTACCCAAGATACTTGGTAGATGAGAAGGCTGGCAAGGTTGACAGAAGTATATTGGATATACATTGAATTAAATGTGTACTTTACTAGTACTCCTAGTAGCACCAGGGTATTAAGATACCGGTTCGGTTGCTAAGTGTTAGTAACTTGAAATAAAAGAGCTACGGAATAAACGGAGACTAGCTAAAGGTGAGATGACGATGTGTGTTGGAAGTGTTTCCAAGGTTGATGTGATCAAGCATCGCCTGCTCCGTCTACCATCGAGATTGGTGTTAAACCTAAATAATTGTTATTTGGTGTTTGCGTTGAGCATAGACATGATTGGATTATGTCTATCGCAATACGGTTATTCATTTAAGGAGAATAATGGTTACTATGTTTATTTGAATAATACCTTCAATGGTCTTGCACCTAAAATGAATGGTTTATTGAATCTCGATCGTAGTGATACACATGTTCATGCCAAAAGATATAAGATAGTAATGATAGTACCACCTACTTGTGGCACTGCCATGTAAGTCATATTGGTATAAAACGCATGAAGAAGCTCCATGTTGATGGATCTTTGGACTCACTCGTTTTTGAAAAGTTTGAGACATGCGAACCATGTCTATTGGTATGTACGCATGAAGAAACTCCATGAAGATGGATCTTTTGGACTCATTTGATTTCGAATCACTTGAGACATGCAAATCATACCACATGGGAAAGATGACTGAAAAGCCTCGTTTTCAGTAAGATGGAACAAGAAAGCAACTTGTTGGAAGTAACACATTTTGATGTGTGCAGTCCAATGAGTGCTGAGGCATGTAGTGGATATCGTTATGTTCTTACTTCAAAGATGATTTGAGTAGATGTTGAGTATATTTACTTGATGAAACAGAAGTCTGAATTTCAGAGTGAAGTTGAAGACCTTCGTGACACGAGGATAAAATGTCTATGATATGATCATAGAGATGAATATCTGAGTTACGAGTTTGGTACTCAGTTGAGACATTATGGAAATTGTTTCACAACTAACACCGCTTGGAACACCATAGTGTGATGGTGTGTCTGAACATCATAGATGCACCCTATTGAATATGGGGCATACCATGATGTCTCTTATCGAATTACCACTATCGTTCATGGGTTAGGCATTAGAGACAACCACATCCACTTTAAATAGGGCACCACGTAATTCCGTTGAGATGACACCGTATGAACTATGGTTTATAGAAACCTAAGTTGTCGTTTTTTAAAAGTTTGGGGCTGCGACACTTATGTGAAAACGTTTCAGGCTGATAAGCTCGAACCCAAAGCGGATAAATGCATCTTCATAGGACACCCAAAAACAGTTGGGTATACCTCCAGTCTTAGTTCCGGAAGCAAAAGGGATTGTTTCTAGAATCAGGTCCTTTCTCGAGGAGAAGTTTGTCTCAAAAGAATTGAGTGGGAGGAAGATAGAACTTGATGGGGTTGTCGAACCCTCACTTCAGCCGGAGAGTAGTGCAACACAGAAAGATGTTTCTGTGGAATCTACGATTGTTGAAGAGGAAGCTAATGATAGTGATCATGAAGCTTCGGATCAAGTTGCTATCGAACCTCGTAGGTCGACAAGGATATGTACTACTCCTGAGTGGTACGGTGATCCTGTCTTAGAGGTCATGTTGTTGGACAACAATGAACCTACGAGTTATGGAGAAGCAATGGTGGGCCCATATTCCGACAAATAGTTAGAAGCCATGAAATCCAAGATAGGATCCATGTATCAGAACAAAGCATGGACTTTGGTGGACTTGCCCGATGATCGGCAAGCCATTGAGATAAATGGATCTTTAAGAAGAAGACAGACGTGGACGGTAATGTCACCATCGATGAAGCTCGACTTGTGGCGAAGAGTTTTTCACAAGTTCAAGGAGTTGACTACAATGAGATTTTCTCATCCGTAGCGATGCTTAAGTCCGTTGGAATCATGTTAGCATTAGCTGCATTTATGAAATCTGGCAGATGGATGTCAAAACAAGTTTCCTTACCAGTTTTCATAAGGAAAGGTTGTATGTGATAAAATCAGAAAGGTTTTGTCGATCCTAAGGATGCTAAAAGGTATGCTAGCTCCAGCGATCCTTCCATGGACTAGAGCAAGCATCTCAGAGTCAGAACATACGCTTTGATGGAGTGATCAATGTTTTTGGGTTCATGCAAAATTTGTTAGAAACTTGTATTTACAATAAAGTGAGTGGGAGCACTACAACATTTCTGATAAGTATATGTGAATGACATATTGTTGATCCAAAATGATGTAAAATTTCTGGAAAGCATAAAGGGTTGTTTGAAAGGAGTTTCTCAAAGGAAGACCTGGAAAGTTGCTTACATATTGGGCATCAAGATCTATATAGATAGATCAAGACGCCTGATGATACTTTCAAAAGAACACACACCTTTGACATGATTTTGAAGGAGTTCAAAATAGGTCAGTCAAAGAAGGAGTTCTTACCTGAGTTATAAGGTGTGAAGTTGAGTAAGACTCAAAGCTTGACCGCGGCAGAAGAAAGAGGAAGGACGAAGGTCGTCCCCTATGCTTTTGTCATAGGCTCTATACAGTATGCCATGCTGAGTATCACACCTGATGAGTGCCTTGCCACATGTCTGGCAAGAGGGTACAAAGGTAATCCAGGAGTGGATCACTAGATAGCGGTCAAAATTATCCTTAGAGGAATAAGGAAATGTTTCTCGGTTATGGAGGTGATAAAGAGTTCGACGTAAAGAGTTACGTCGATGCAAGCTTAACACCTATCCGGATAGCTCTGAGTAGAGATATCGGATACATATAATGGAGCAACAATTTGGAATAGCTCCAAGTGGAGCGTGGTAGCAGCATCTACGATATGACATATGGTTTTGCAAAATACATAGGGATCTGAATGTTGCAGACCCGTTGACTACAACCTCTCTCACAAGCATAACATGATCAAACCCAGAACTCGTTGAGTGTTAATCACATAGTGATGTGAACTAGATTGTTGACTCTAGTGAACTCTTTGGATGTTGGTCACATGGCGATGTGACCTGTGAGTGTTAATCACATGGTGATGTGAACTAGATTATTGACTCTAGTGCAAGTGGGAGACTGTTGGAAATATGCCCTAGAGGCAATAATAAATTGGTTATTATTATATTTCCTTGTTCATGATAATTGTCTGTTGTTCATGCTATAATTGTGTTATCCGGAAATCGTAATACATGTGTGAATATATAGACCACAACACGTCCCTAGTGAGCCTCTAGTTGACTAGCTCGTTGATCAACAGATAGTCATGGTTTCCTGACTATGGACATTGGATGTCATTGATAACGGTATCACATCATTAGGATAATGATGTGATGGACAAGACCCAATCCTAAGCGTAGCACAAAGATCGTGTAGTTCATTTTGCTAGAGCTTTTCCTAATGTCAAGTATCATTTCCTTAGACCATGAGATTGTGCAACTCCCGGATACCGTCAAGTATCGTTTTGCTAGAGCTTTTCTTTGGGTGTGCCAAACGTCACAACGTAACTGGGTGACTATAAAGGTGCACTACGGGTATCTCTAAAAGTGTTTGTTGGGTTGGCACGAATCGAGACTGGGATTTGTCACTCCGTATGACGGAGAGGTATCTCTGGGCCCATTCCGTAATGCATCATCATAATGAGCTCAATGTGACCAAGAGTCTGGTCACGGGATCATGCATTACGATGCGAGTAAAGTGACTTGCCAATAACGAGATTAAACGAGGTATTGGGATACCGACGATCGAATCTCGGGCAAGTAACGTACCGATTGGCAAAGGGAATTGTATACGGGGTTACTCGAATCCTCAACATCATGGTTCATCCGATGAGATCATCATGGAACATGTGGGAGCCAACATGGGTATCCAGATCCCGCTGTTGGTTATTGACCGGAGAGTCGTCTCGGTCATTTCTGCATGTCTCCCGAACCCGTAGGGTCTACACACTTAAGGTTCGGTGACGCTAGGGTTGTAGAGATATTAGTATGTAGTAACCCAAAAGTTGTTCGGAGTCCCGGATGAGATCCCAGACATCACGAGGAGTTCCGGAATGGTCCAGAGGTGAAATATTATATATAGGAAGTCAGGTTTCGGCCATCGGGAAAGTTTCGGGGGTCACCGGTATTGTACCGGGACCACCGGAAGGGTCCCACGGGTCCACCGGGTGGGGCCACCTATCCCGGAGGGCCCCATGGGCTGAAGTGGGAGGGGAACCAGCCCCTGGTGGGCTGGATCGCCCCCCTTGGCCCCCCCATGCGCCTAGGGTTGGAAACCCTAGGGGTGGGGGTGCCTCCACCTAGCTTGGGGGGCAAGTTTCCCCCTGGCCGCCGCCCCCCTTGGAGATTGGATCTCCTAGGGCTGGCGCCCCCCTAGGGGGTGGGTGGGAGGGAGGGCAGTCATACCCCAAGTCTCTGGCGCCTCCCTCTTGCTCCGTGACACCTCTCCCTCTCGCTGTGCTTGGCGAAGCCCTGCCGAGATCGCTGCTGCATCCACCACCACGCCGTCGTGCTGATGTATCTCCATCAACCTCTCCTTCCCCCTTGCTGGATCAAGAAGGAGGAGACGTCTTCCCAACCGTACGTGTGTTGAACGCGGAGGTGCCGTCCGTTCGACACTGGGATCTCCGGTGATTTGGATCACGACGAGTACGACTCCCTCAACCCCGTTCTCTTGAACGCTTCCGCTTGCGATCTACAAGGGTATGTAGATGCACTCCTCTATCTCATTGCTAGATGAACTCCATAGATTGATCTTGGTGAAGCATAGAATTTTTTTTATTTTCTGCAACGTTCCCCTACAAATAGGACTAGCCACCATGAGAGTAGGGGAGACATCAATCAGTCCAGCGGCATCTAGAGATCCACCACCACAAGAACTCCTCCCCTCACGAGGTAGTTCTTCCTTGTTTTGTTCATCATCAACCCCTGAGGCAATCCACCACACCACAAACTAGAGTAGGGTATTACACCACAATGGTGGCCCGAACTAGTATAAACCTCGTGTCCCTTGTGTTGTTCTTCGTGTAGTTTAGATCTTTGCGAGGCGACGAGACATAGGTAGGTAGGAGGTGCGATCTCCACGTGCACCTGAGAGTTAGAACCTAGAGGGTCTGCTGGAACCCGAAATCCGACATTTGGCGCGCCAGGTAGGGGTGCGCTGGAGCTTTCCCTTCCACCGACCCGCTCTCCGCCAACACCGCGATTCGCCCTCATGATGGGCAACACGCCGCCCGCTCCGGCCGCCAGCGCCAGCGCAGGGGCCAGGGGGCTCCGAGCCTTGGCCCCCGCCTTGTGGCAGGTGCAGTGGCCGAACAAGTTCAAGCCGGAGATGCCACTGTGCTACAACGGCGCGACCGACCTGCTGGCCTTCCTACTAGCATACGAGGAGGCCGTCCTCGAGGCCGGGGGTGACGACAGGGTCATGGCTAACTGGTTTCCCATGGCCCTCACCGCGTCCCACGCATGTGGCTGCTCCACCTGCCAGCGGCTTCCGTGGCCTCTTGGGGGGAGCTGCGCGGCCTCTTCCTCGCCCAGTACACTGCACCGGCGCCCCCGGTCGTCGCAGCTCTCCTGGGTGGCTCGTAGGCGCCACCTTCAGGCTGCCACATCAAGCCATTCGTCCGCCATATCGGCGCTGCTTCCGCGCAGCATGGGGCTCCTCCGGGTTGGGCGTCGCCTAAAGCCGATCTGGCCTTCAGCTCGGATGATCACCCCTCCAACTCAGCCTGCTTGGGCACGCTCCTAATGTTGTGCACCCCCACCATCTGCCAGGTGACCGTCACCAGGACCCTCATCAACGGCGGTGCTGGCCTCAGCGTGCTCTCGGTTGAAGCCTTCAGCCTCCTCCACGTATCGCCGGAGCGGCTTCAGCCCAGCAGGCCCTTCTTGGGCGTCGGAGGCGGCTCCACTGGCTCCCTGGGGCAGATCCATCTTCCGGTGACCTTCGGCACCTACGACAACTTCCGCACGAAGCTAATCGACTTTGACATCGCCCCCATCGGCCTCCCATACAATGCCATCCTCGGCTACCCGGCACTAGCCCGATTCATGGCCGCAACTCACCCAACGTACAAACTCATGAAGATGCCCGGGAGCAGCGGCGTCCTCACCATATCCGGAGACACCGGGGATGCGTTGCAAGCGCTCAAGGTCGCCTTCAAGACTGCGGCGGTGGCGCAACCTGCCGACTCAAATGCCCTTGAGCCCAAGGGGGCTGCACCGGCCAAGAAGAAGCAGCTCTTCACCCAAGACAAGGCAAAAACCAAGCAGATACTGGTCGACAAGGACAGATCCACTAATGCCACCTTCACCATAGGCGCCAACCTCGAGCCCGAGCAGGAGGAGGCCTTGGTAAAGTTCCTACGCGCGAACAAGAAGGTGTTCGCGTGGGAACCTGATTAGCTGGCAGGGGTTCCGAGGGGCGTAATTGAGCACCACCTCAACGTGTGCCCCAACGTGCGCCCCGTGAAGCAGAAAGCGAGATGGTAGTCCACTGAGAAGCAGGCCTTCATCGTCCAAGAGACCCGCGAGCTAGAGGTAGCAGGGGTCATTCGCGAGGTCTGCTACCTAGATTGGTTGGCTAACCCGGTTGTCGTGCTGAAGAAGGGGGGAATGGAACGCATGTGTGTCGACTTCACCAACCTCAACAAGGCCTGCCCGCAGGATCCGTTCCCGTTCCCTCGTATCGACCAGATTGCCGACTCCACTGCCGAGTGCGGACTGTTATGCTTCCTGGATGCCTTCTCTGGCTATCACCAGATCAAGATGGCGGTAGAGGACGTGGAAAAAACGGCTTTCCTGACCCCGTGTGGAGTGTACTGCTACACATGCATGCCGTTCGGGCTGTGCAACGCAGGTGAGACCTTTGAGCGGCTGATGCACATCGCCCTGGGTCGGCAGCTCAGGAGGAATGCTGAGGCTTACATTGATGACATTGTGGTGAAGTCTCGGGAGGCAAAAACCTTGATACAAGACTTGGAGGAAACCTTCGCGAGCCTCAACGAAGTGGACCTGCGGCTCAACCCGGAGAATTGTGTGTTTGGAGTCCCCTCGGGCAAGCTCCTGGGCTTCCTCGTGTCCCACCGGGGCATCGAGGCCAACCCAAAAAAGGTCAAAGCAGTCGAGGACATGAGCCCGCCAAAGACCCTCAGAGAGATGCAGAAGCTCACTGGGTGCGTGACCGCACTAGGACGCTTCATCTCCAAGTTGGGGTAATGAGCGTTGCCCTTCTTCAAGCTGATGAAGAAAAAGGGCCCCTTTGAATGGACTGAAGAGGCCGACAAGGCGTTCCAGGATCTCAAAAGGTACTTAACCAGCCCTCCGGTGATGGTGGCTCCACGTCCTCAAGAGCCTCTGGTGCTCTACCTTGTAGCCACCCCTACTCTGCCAGCACGGCCCTGGTGGCGGTTAGGGAGGAGCGTTGGACCAAGGCCGCGGCAACCGCCCGGGTCGAGGCGAAGCAGGACCAAAAGGGCCTCACAGAGATCACGACCACAGCCGAGAAGGATCAGCCGCCGCAGGGAAGCACACTCTCAGGCCCCTCCCCCAAGCGACTAGTCGCTGGGGGCTCCATTGTCTCAGGAGGCGCCCCGGCCTTCGGAGGACGCTAGCAGCACCAACACTCCCAGCCTCGTCGAACACCCTGTGTACTTCATCATCACAGTGTTACGGGACGCGAGGGCGCGGTACCCCATGCCCCAGAAACTCCTTCTTGCTCTATTGGTAGCCTCGCACAAGCTGTGACACTATTTTCAGGGACATCCCATCAAGGTCGTCTCAGCGTACCCCTTGGAAAGGGTGCTCAGGAGCCCCAATTCAGCTGGAAGAGTCACTGAGTGGAACATCGAGCTATAAGCATTTCAGCTAGAATTCAGCACAACCAGAGTCATCAAGGGGGCCGCGCTTGCGGACTTCATGGCGGAATGGGTAGAGGCGCCTGGCCTCAAGGCTGGTGAGGATCGATCCCTCTTCCCGGGAAGCGAGGCACCGGACGGTTGGGTCATGTACTTCGACGGGGCGTTCTCCCGACACGGCGCGGGGGCTGGCGCAGTGCTCATATCTCCCACTCAAGACAAGCTCTACTACGACGTGCAACTATGTTTCCAGCATGGAGAAAAGGTCTCCGACAATATAGCAGAATACGAAGGCCTGATAGCAGGCCTGAAAGCCGCAGTCACCCTGGGGGTGAAGTGCCTCACCATCAAGGGTGATTTACAGCTCCTCGTCAACTTCTCAAACAAAGTATACGAGCCGAAGGACGAGCACATGGAAGCCTACCTCGCGGAGGTCCACAGGATGGAGAAGCAGTTCTAGGGACTGGAGTTGCAGCATGTGCCTCGCGAAACCAATCAAGAGGCTGATGACATCGCCAAAAGGGCATCCAGGCGACTACCTCAGGAACCCGGCATCTTCGAGGAGCGGCTCTTCAAGCCCTCGGCGACGCCATCACTGCCAAGCACGGTGCAGCCTCGGGAGGAGCTCCCCCAGCCACCTGCCTCGGGAGCCCCGGTCTGCGTCCCGGCCTCAGGAGCGCGCCTGCTCCTGGCGCTGGAGCCTCAGGAAGGGTGCTAGATCACAGAGCTCAGGAGTTACCTGACGCAAGGGACCTTGCCAGAAAAGGAGGAGGAAGCGGAGCGTGTGGCACGACAGGCCACGGCATACTGCATCAAGGATGGAGAGCTCTACCAGAGACGACTGAATGATGTGTCCCTATGTTGCATTTCTAGGGATCAAGGGAAGGAGCTGCTGGCAAATATACACGATGGAGACTGTGGGCATCACTCGTCGTCACGGACCCTCGTTGGCAAGGCGTTCCGCAGCGGGTTCTATTGGCCCACGGCACTCAATGACACCGTGGAACTGGTGAAAGCTTGTGATGCCCGCCAATTCCATGCCAAGCAGATCCATCAGCCGGCGGGAGGTCTGCAGACTATACCCCTCTCATGGCCATTCGCAGTCTGGGGGCTGGATATCCTAGGCCCGTTCCCTCGGGCGCTGGGAGGCTATCGCTACCTCTACGTCGCCATGGACAAATTCACCAAGTGGGCTGAGGTGGAAGCTCTCCGCACCATCCCCGCAGGTTCCGCGGTCAAGTTCATCAAGGGCATCGTGAGCCGGTTCGGGGTGCCGAACCGCATCATCACCGACAACGGTTCGCAGTTCACCAATAACCTCTTCAAAACATAATGTGCTAACCTTGGAACGCAGATATGCTACGCTTCGGTAGCACACCCGCGGAGCACCGGTCAGGCCGAGCGAGCCAATGCAGAGCTCCTGAGGGGCCTAAAAACCAGGACCTTCAAGAAGAAGCTGGAAGCCTGCGGCAGGGGTTGGTACGATGAGCTTCAGTCTGTGTTGTGGTCCATCTGCACGACCGCAACCAAGCCGACTGGTGAGACCCTGTTCTTCCTAGTTTATGGAGCTGAAGCCGTTCTCCCTCACAAGGTTAGACGTCGTTCCGCATGGGTCCTGGCGTTCGACGAGGCACAGCATGACACCATGTGGGGGACGGATCTTGTGCTGGGGGAGGAGCATCGTCGAGAAGCCGCGCTACGAGCAGCAAGGTACCAACAAGCACTGCGGCGATACCACTGCTGCAACATCCGCCCCAGGACTCTTGAGGTAGGGGACCTCGTGCTCAGACGGGTTCTCTCCAGGGAGGGACTGCATAAGCTCTCTCCCATGTGGGAGGGCCCGTTCAAGGTTGTTCATGTTTCCAGGCCCGGTTCCGCACACTTGGAGACCTAGGAGGGGGTGCCCGTCTAGAACGTGTGGAATATTCAACATCTCCGAAGGTTTTACCCCTAAAAAGGCCCGGTGCCTGTGAAGAAGGCGAATGCCTGTGAAGTTGTCGCGTTTTGGAAAAGGCCCGGTGCCTGTGAAAAGGCGAATGCCTGTGAAGTTGTCGCGTTTTGGAAAAGGCCCGGTGCCTGTGAAGAAGGCGAATGCCTGTGAAGTTGTCGCGTTTTGGAAAAGGCCCGGTGCCTGTGAAGAAGGAGAATGCCTGTCAAGTTGTCGCGTTTTGGAAAAGGCCCTGTGCCTGTGAAGAAGGTGAATGCCTGTGAAGTTGTCGCGTTTTGGAAAAGGCCTGGTGCCTGTGAAGAAGGCGAATGTCTATGAAGTTGTCGCGTTTTGGAAAAGGCCTGGTGCCTGTGAAGAAGGCAAACGCCTGTGAAGCTCGCCGCCCGCGACACTCTCACGTAATAATGAGTGGGGCTATACACGCCCCGGAGTCTCCGGAGTGCCGCCCTCGGGCCTCGGGGGCTCCCGCCCATGCCCAGTGGCAGCACTTAGCTCTGCGCTGGTGAGAAGACATCAAAGACTAGATTAGGTGCCGGACGCGGCTTCTTTCATTTGCTTTCCACAGTTGGTTTGATTGTTTCTATTTGAAGTTTTACTGAAGCTGTTACCATTTCGAGCTCGCGGCCCTTCGTCCGTTTCACTTATTCGATTCGTTTTCTTTCGCGTAAAGTCTCACGAGGGAGGAACTTGGGCACCCTCGCGAGTGTTTTCTGCCCCGGTGGTTTGGAACTCCCCTATCCGAGCCCGCTGCGGGAGCACCCCTCCCAGTCCATGCCCTGCGGGCATCGCGACGCGATCATACAATTTCGGTTGGTTGTCCCTGCTACCAGGGCTGGAGACTACCCCAACTGACTAGCCCCTGCAGGACACAAGGCGCACAACGAGGCCCTTGCCTCGGGAGGCGAGGACCACAACGGGCTTCCCCCCCAAGTTAAGTGATTCCCACGCATAAACACGAGGACGAAAACAGAGCGCAGAAACAGTAGAAATAGCGCTCCAATTAAACATCAACAATTCGATACGCCCCCTTGGGGCACCAGACTACATTCTTTTTGCGCAGGAAAGAAGGAAAAGCAAAATGGGAATGACTTGCCCGACATCAACTCTCGGCAGGGGCTCGTGCTGCCTCCGGAGCTCAGCTGGATTCCGCCTCCCGCTTCACCAAGGCACGGTGCCGGGCCGACCCGACGCCCTCTCCCAGGCGAGCGCGATGACGAGGGGGCTGGTCGCGACCACCGCTGGAGGAGCTGTAGTCCGATGGGGAGGCACCGAAGCTTGGCGAGCCTCGAGCGCCACTGCCCGCACGCCTCACACCACCTTCATACCGACCGAAGCCAGGTTTGGGCGCGCGGCCACGGTCATCGTCTTTGGGGCAGCATCCGGCGCGGCGGCCATCTTGCCCGAACACCCTCACGTAGAGGGTGGCATCGCCGTCGAACTTAAAGTGTAGAGTGCACTGTCGGCTCAGGCCGCGTGCGCGGGCAAACGTTTGCCAGCCGCGGGTCAGAGCCGCCTCCCCGGCGGTGGAGACCTCCAGAGTAGCCCAGGAGGCCCTGCTGCAGCAACTGTCAACCTGAAGCCAAATGCCGCCCGGGGCGCCAGTCGGAAGTTCTCCTACAAAGAAGCGGGGGAGCGGAAGCCAGGTGCCGGTCAGGTCCGACAACCACACGACAAACTCCGGCAGCACCTCCGCCGAGCAAGAACGCGGCCTTAGTGGTCGCGCAGCCCCGGCGTACCTCTCGTTGGCAGTCGAGCGCTCACCGCCGCACAGAGGGGGGCTTCCACGGCCACGGGAGGTGGCATTAGGGGCCGTAGGGTGCTTGCGAGGGTGGCCCCGTCCACGCTTGGCCGGCGGAGAGCCAGGCCCTTCCCGGCGAGCCTTTCCTTTCTCCGCGACCGAAAACCTCTTCGGCGGGGCTATGGGATGGCGAGAGGCCAACAAGAAGGAAGGAAGTAGCAGGAAGAGATGAACTGGAGGGGGCTCACGCTGTTCCGTACATATAGTCGGGGGAGGCCAACCGCCGGCCTCCACGATCACAGGTAATCATGACCCATTTAGCGTGTAGGGACTTGTCAAGTCGTGCAGTTACCAAGGCGTCGTGGGGGAGCAATGACGCCCATGTCCAATCAACCGCCACGCGACACCCAAGGCCGCAGGCTGTTGGGGCCCGCGGCGCTTCGCACTTGCCCCTTCGCTTCTCTGCTAAGCCAAGTCCAGGCGCGCCTTGCACCCGGGGGCTACTGTCGGTGTTCTGGGAACGGGGGTACCCAAACTTGCCTGCCTGCGGCCTGCGGTGTGGCTCAAGGAGTGGCCCAGTACGGCCAATCTTCATCAACACAAGCTCAAGACCCTCGCAAGGGGCCAAGCCTCGCGTGGCGGACGACGGGAAGCTTCCTCAGACACGGCCTCGTCAGGCTGGCTCGCGAGGAGGCGGAGAGATCAAGGCGGGGTACCTCACGAGGTGCCCGTGATGCAAGCCATGACGACAATAGCCAGGCGGGCGCCGACCTGCGCAGAGTCCTTGTTTCCTCTTTGGTGCAAACGGAGCAAGCGCAGGCAAGAGTATCAAGCAAAGGCAACCATTTCGGTGCAACAAGACCAAGACCAGCAGAACAGCGGGATGGAGGTCATCGTGGAGCCCAAGTCGGCGTCATCGTCAGAGTCTTTGGCAGGCGAGGACCGACTTTAGTCAGGATAAGTGTACTAGATGTTCCCCTTCAAAATGGCCAATTGTTGGTGCCCTTCCCGCTCAATATTTGGGGAGAGGACCAGGGCCTTGCTCTATAAATAGGACTAGCCACAACGAGAGTAGGGGAGAGATCAATCTATCCAGCGGCATCTAGAGATCCACCACCACAAGAACTCCTCCCCTCGCGAGGCAGTTCTTCCTTGTATTGTTCATCATCAGCCCCTGAGGCAATCCACCACACCACAAACTAGAGTAGGGTATTACACCACAATGGTGGCCCGAACTAGTATAAACCTCGTGTCCCTTGTGTTGTTCTTTGTGTAGTTTAGACCTTTGCAAGGCGACGAGACATAGGTAGGTAGGAGGTGCGATCTCCACGTGCACCCCAGAGTTCGAACCTAGAGGGTCTGCCGGAACCCGAAATCCGACAATATTTGTAGCTATACTTGCTACTAACTTGCAGGGTCACTTGTCCCATCGTTGTCCATCGACAGCAGTTCACTCAGATGGGCGTTTCATTCAGACGAATAACACGATGAAAGGCAGATGAGTTTTTCATTGGGTTACTAAACATCCAGATTCATTCGGATGCATTTTTTATACGACTAACGTGAAGTGAAGTGACTCGGCCACCTGCACACCATCGGTCAACTGGTGACACCAGCATCACGTGGTCGCGCATCATCACCCGACGTCCCGCGCGTCACCACTCCGCTGCCTGTACGCGTCTACTTCATCTGGACGCCCTGCGCATCATCACTCCGCGACACGTGCCTACTTTGTCCGGGCGCCCCGCGCATTGCCACTCCGCGGGACGGGTCTACTTCACTCGGCCACCCCGCGCATCGCTACTCCACAGGATGAGTCTACTTCACTAGGATGCCTCGCGCGTCGCCACTCCACAGGACGGGTCTACTTCACTCGGACGCCCCGTGAGTCGCCACTTCGCGGGATAGGTCTACTTCACTCGGACGCCCCACGCATCGCCACTCCGCGGGACGGGTCTACTTCACTCGGCCACCCCGCGCATTGCTACTCCGCGGGACGGGTCTACTTCACTCCGACGCCCCATGCATCGCTACTCCACGGGACGTATCTACTTCACTCGAACGCCCCGCGCATCGCTACTCCGCGGGATGAGTCTACTTTACTCGGACGCCCCGCGCGTCGCCACTCCACGGGACGCATCTACTTCACTCAGACACCTCGCGCGTCGCCACTCTGCGGGATGGGTCTACTTCGCTCGGATGCCTCATGCGTCGCCACTCCGCGGGACGAGTCTACTTCACTCGGACGCCCCGCGCATCACTACTCCGCGGGACGAGTCTACTTCAGTCGGACACCTCGCGCGTCGCCACTCCGCGGGACAGGTCTACTTCACTCGGACGCGCCGCAGGTCGCCACTCCGCGGGACAGGTCTACTTCACTCGGACGCCCCGCGCATTGCCACTCCGCGGGACGGGTCTACTTCACTCGGACGCCCCGCGCATCGCCACTCCGCGGAACGGGTCTACTTCACACGGCCACCCCGCGCATCGCTACTCCGCGGGACGAGTCTACTTCACTCCGACGCCCCATGCATCGCTACTCCGCTAGACGCATCTACTTCACTCGGACGCCTCGCGCTTCGCCACTCCGCGGGACGAGTCTACTTCACTCGGATGCCCCGCGCATCGCTACTCCGCGGGACGAGTCTACTTCACTCGGACGCCCCGCGCGTCGCCACTCCGTGGGACGCATCTACTTCACTCGGACGCCTCGCGCGTCGCCACTCCGCAGGATGAGTCTACTTCACTCGGACGCCCAGCGCATCGCTACTCCGCGGGACGAGTGTACTTCACTCGGACGCCCCGCGCGTCGCCACTCCACGGGACGCATCTACTTCACTCGGACGCCTCGCGCGTCGCCACTCCGCAGGACGGGTCTACTTCACTCAGACGCCTCGCGCGTCACCACTCCGCGGGACGAGTCTACTTCACTCGAACGCCCCGCGCATCGCCATTCCGCGGGACGAGTCTACTTCACTCCGACGCCCCATGTGTTGCCACCCCGCGGGACGAATCTACTTCACTTTGACGCCCCATGCGTCGCCACTCCGCGGGACGCATCTACTTCACTCGGATGCCTCGCGCGTCGCCACTCCGCGGGACAGGTCTACTTCACTCGGACGCCCCGCGTGTCGCCACTCCGCGGGACGGGTATACTTCACTCGGACGCCCCGCGCATCGCCACTCCGCGGGACGGATCTACTTCGGTCGGACG
The DNA here is from genome assembly GCA_963921465.1 of Triticum timopheevii. Lineage (NCBI taxonomy): Eukaryota > Viridiplantae > Streptophyta > Magnoliopsida > Poales > Poaceae > Triticum > Triticum timopheevii. The sequence continues at coordinate 497,155,606 of OY997272.1, forward strand.
CCTCGCGCGTCGCCACTCCATGGGACGAGTCCACTTCACTCGGACGCCCCGCGCATCGCCACTCCACGGGACGAATCTACTTCACTCCGATGCCCCATGCGTTGCTACTCCGCGGGACGCGTCTACTTCACTCTGCCGCCCCGCGCATCGCCATCGGTTGGTCACCTCATAACCACTCGGCCGTCCCGCGCGTCACCGTCGGTTGGTCACCTCATCACCACTCGGCCGCCCCATGCGTCACCATCGGTTGGTCACCTCATCACCACTCGGCCGCCCTGCGCGTCACCATCGGTTGGTCACCTCATCACCACTCGGCCGCCCCGCGCGTTGCCATCGGTTGGTCACCTGATCACCACTAGGCCACCCCGCACGTCGCTATCGGTTGGTCACCTCATCACCACTCGGCCGCCCCGCGCATCGCCACTCGGTTGGTCACCTCATCACCACTCGGCCGCCCCGCGTGTCACCATCGGTTGATCACCTCATAACCACTCGGCCGCCCCGCGCGTCGCCATCGGTTGGTCACCTCATCACCACTCGTCCGCCCCGTGTGTCGCCATTGGTTGGTCACCTCTTCACCACTCGGCCGCTCTGCGTGTCGCCACTCGGTTGGTCGCCTCATCACCACTCGGCCACTCGTGCGCCTTTAGACAGCTAAGTCATTTTACATTCTTTTATTTCCGTCTTCCCGAGTATGCTGTAATTGACACATCACGTTCACTCGGAGGCCACGCCACCAAGCATACCTCTACGCTCGGCTGCTTATTTTCACATACTTGCTTAGTACTGGTTATGTGACTCACGAGTCCAATTTCCAATTTTTTCGCATACATCATTCACGAACGCCATGCGTCATTCTTAATTTCGAGTTTGCATTGGTCCTCTGGGGCTGCAACTCAGTCGAAACACTACACTTCCTTTTTATTCGAGCCAGTATTCCAATGAGTTCAGTCGGATCCGCCGCTTCAACAAGTTCGAACGGATCCTTCGCTCTTTCAGACTCTTGCTAGTTAACCAGCAAGCCCTTTGCACTCCCAGCGGGTGTCTATGGGTGTTATTCACAAAAATCATTTCAGCACACATCAAATTTCCTCGAGAAACTATTTCGTTGGCTTGTGCCATTGTTTACACAAGTTGCGCGATCACTCGACGACAGTATGCACCAACTTCGTCGCTGCTCGGACTTGGTCACCATACCGGTCCCAGCGCACCACAACACCGACCTCGTCGCTCTGTTCACTTCAAACACATCCGGCCAACCACTCTGGGGAATCCTTTTCATCGTATCAATGATATAGACCTTGTCAGGCATGAGACAGATAAGTCCCTTTTATAATTAAACTTCACACTTCACTCTTTTTGCGAGTTTGCCTCTTTCAAGCATCACTCGGAAGCTTCTCCTCATCATTACCCGAGTCCGACTCGATGAATTGCAAATCATCCATTCAAAACTATATTTTCTCGTATTCCGACAATGCCCGTTGTCGAAGCCTGTTGTACGCTCGGGGGCTACGCTGCACTTGGGGGCTGCATCTCATTTGGAATGACACTCTCCTAAGTAGTCAAGTACTTCATCACCAGTCAGATCCTTCATTTCAACAAGTGCATTCAATCCACCACTTTGACAAGTTTTATAATCACCCAGATGCTCTACATGCCATCTTCATTCTTATTCAGACTCGGTTGTCACGCCGGTCTTGTTTTGTCGCAACCAAACTACACCAACCTCATTGTTATATTAGCTTCGAGAGCATCTGGCTAAGTCCTTCGAAGACCATTTCAGCCACTTGGCTGGATACGCAATATGTCACTCGACCACCCCGCACATCCTCACTCGGCCGTCCCGCACCACACCACTCGGTTGTGCACGTCTTCACCACTCGCCCGCTCCGTGCGTTGCCACTTGGTTGTGCACGTCTTCCCCATTTGGCCACCCCGCGCGTCGTCACTCGGTTGTACACATCATCACCCCTCGGCCGCCTCCGCGTCACCATCAGTTGGACATGTCTTTACCTCTACACCCCCAACACGGGAACGACTAAGTTACTCGTATGATCAAACCTCATATCACACTCTGTAGCAAGCTTACCTCTTTCGAGCATCACTCGGGGGCTACACCCATGCCTCCCTCAGGGGTTACGCCCATTCAACTCATTGATCACATCAGGAATATTGTTCTGACCATACATGCTCGGTCCACTGAAAATCTATAAGGGTAGTACTGTCCACTTGGATGATCGCCCAAATCATTACCTAAAGTCATCTTCAGGACTGCAAAAGGGTGAAAACAACGCTCCTCTACGGATATACTTGGCCCTATCCCAGGCTCCAAGGCGTCAGTTTCACAAACTTGGACTCAGAGATGGCATGTGCTGGTTTTCCCCCGGGATAATGAGTGGCCTCTCTCTGGAGAGTCTGTCCACACACTAGCCTCGTCACTCGGGCTTCATGACACATCCATGTCAGACCACTAGTCTATCTCCTCCAGGAGACATACAAGTGCCAACAAGTTTTTCCTTGCAGTCAACATACCCCGAGCAGTCGGGAACATTGTTGAGGAAATCATTAACTGATAGCTGCTCGGTTGGCTAGCAAGTAGGGGATTAATAGGCTAATCGGCAAGTTAATCAGCCATTTAATCAATTAATCGGCCGATTTATCAGTTTATCAGCTACTCGCTGACCCTGTGAGTAGGGATTAATCGGCAAGTTAACTGATTCATCGGACGAATTCTTGAACAGGGGTCGGGAAGTACGTCCACTTGGATAAATACCCCTTTCATGCAAAAGGGTAAAAATGAAGCGCCATCGCTGAATCATACAGGCGGCCTTACTCGTCGAACGTCGTTCGTACAACCACCTCGCTACGCATCCATCCGATTGATTCAATTCCAGATAAAGATATTTTACAGTCTTCCAAATGATTGTTCTTCATTTTTTACATGTTCTAAAATCCCCCACTGGGTGCCTTAGTTGCCAATCCGTTTCGCCTAAGTCAAAGAAAAAATCCTACCGAGTGGTGAGCCTGCCTCTCACTCGGGGGCTTAGCTGCAGTCCAGTACTCGCCTAAGCGACAAAAATCCTACCGAGTGGTGATCCTGTCTCTCACTCGGGGGCTTAGCTGCAGTCCAGTACTCGCCTAAGTGACAAAAATCCTATCGAGTGGTGAGTCTGCGTCTCACTCGGAGGCTTAGCTGTAGTCCAGTACTCGCCTAAGTGACAAAAATCCTACCGAGTGGTGAGTCTGCCTCTCACTCGGGGGCTTAGCTGCAGTCCAGTACTCGCCTAAGGGACAAAAATCCTACCAAGTGGTGAGTCCACCTCTCACTCGGGGGCTTAGCTGCAGTCCAGTACTCGCCTAAGTGACAAAAATCCTACCGAGTGGTGAGTCCGCCTCTCACTCGGGGGCTTAGCTGCAGTCCAGTACTCGCCTAAGTGACAAAAAATCCTACCGAGTGGTGAGTCCGCCTCTCACTCGGGGGCTTAGCCGCAGTCTAGTACTCGCCTAAGCGACAGAAATCCTAACGAGTGGTGAGTCCGCCTCTCACTCGGGGGCTTAGCTGCAGTCCAGTACTCGCCTAAGTGACAAAAATCCTACCGAGTGGTAAGTCCGCCTCTCACTCGGGGGCTTAGCTGCAGTCCGGTACTCGCCTAAGTGACAAAAATCCTACCGAGTGGTGAGTCCGCCTCTCACTCGGGGGCTCGGCTGCAGCCCAGTACTCGCCTAAGTGACAAAAATCTTATCGAGTGGTGAGTCCGCCTCTCACTCGGGGGCTTAGTTGCAGTTTAGTAGTCGCCTAAGTGACAAAAATCCTACCAAGTGGTGAGTCCGCCTCTCACTCGGGGGCTTGTTGTGGACTTATAGATAACATCTCGAAATTATGAGGTGATCTCCGACCACAAGTGGAAAAGATTGAATAGCTGAGAAGAACGAAGAAATGCAAAACTCCACTTCAAAAGAAAATGGAGAATTGTTTGCACTTCGAGACGCGAGAAGAAAGATACTTGAACTCTACCAACAAGAATCTTGATGAACACTTGAAGAATGAATTAAATCATGAAGAACCACCATGAAGAACTCCGGTGACAAAAGGATGATGAGATAGAAAGAAGGAAGAAATAATAAGATTAAAGCTTGCAGTGACTTAGATGGAGGTTCCGATGAAATGGCCGAGGAAGATTTGAACTCCGGAAAAGAAAAGATGAAAACACTTGGAATCAAGAATTTACTCATCATGAACAAACTCCGGAGGAAGGGATTACTCATTTGAATGCAATAAGAATAAGATTTATAGTATGTTTATCCTTCATCAAATAAAATTGATGACAAGCAATGGATTCCGTACAACTTATCCGCGTTGAAAAGGATTAAGGCGGGATATAGCGCAAAACTTGAGAAAGTCTTCATGAACCACCGGTAGATTGGAAAGAATGAATGGATTGAATGATAATCAATGAAAAAGAATCTTGAACGAACCACCGTGATAAATAGAGAACGTTAACTGGAATGATGGCCTCCGTGAAAAGAAACAGGAAAACAACTTCTGACATACTCCGGATGGGTAAGAAAGAATATCTGACAATTGGAATAATTCGAGAGGATGACATGAAGCTAGAATCACGAATCTTCGAGAGGACAGACAAGATTTAGAGGAAAACTCTTCTTCGATCTTCAAATGATGATGAGAAACACCACCAAAATTACTGAGATACTCCGGGAGAATGAACAGCGAAGAGGTTGAGCCAGCAATGAGAATGGTTTGAAATCGATCTTGGAGAAGGCATGTGACTGATGAAATCCATTCTTACGTCACACTTTGAAAAGAATTGAGAATAACTCCGGGGGAATTAGAAGAGTCAGGTAAGATCCTGGGAAAAGACTTGTGGGTTAGGGCCCACTAAAATAGAACACCGTTGGAAAAGGGATGTTGAACAGATAGGTGAAGCACCGGAACAATTGAAATATTTGAATGAGGTGACAACCACGAATTAATTGTAACACAGACAAATCTCCTAAGATGTCTTCTGAACTCCGGAATGATTGAATGGTGTGAGGCAAACGAGCAAGGAGAACAATTGATCCAAGGAAAAGAATATGATCAACCCGAAAAACTTGAATTGAGTACACCGGAAAAAGAAAGGGATGAAGAATGACGAACGAGACAAGAATTCACCGGTTGAAATAATTGACGGAATGCAGAAGAGGCACCACACTTATGAAATTGATGGTCGAAACAGACTCAGGCTCCGGGAAGAAGAGGGTGGGAGGGCGGAAAAACAAAGGGCGACTTGGAAGATAGAACCGATGAATAACTTCAAGAGGGAACACCGGTTGAAATCATTGAGGAAAGAAAGCAAAAACTTCGCACGAGTAGGAAGGATACTCGATTACGGACTCTGGCTCCGAGAATAAAAAGGGGGGGCGGGTGGGAAAAGAAAACAACTGAGGATTGAACTTGCAAAGATGAAGAGGGTCAAGTCAACTTGACGCGAAATACACCGGATGAAAAGAGATGAGAACCAACGACCAAAAAACCAACTGCGTGATCCTAAAGAAAAATTTGAAGGGGAAGAGGAGTAAGTCAAAACACCTACATCAAGATTTCTCACCAGAGCGACGAAGGGGCTGAGGAGTAAAAAGAATTCCTACTCTCTGATATAACTAGACTCTGAAATTAGTTTTCTTCTAGACTCGACAACGACCAAACTACACGATCAATCAAGGGGGCTCCTAAGGTGGGTCGAGGCTCTGATACCAACTTGTCACGCCCAATATGTGACCCTATCCAAAAGGAACTCGAAGGTCCCATCAAGGATAGACCCGCATATTGAAACGCTTTTACAAGGTGGATATCATTACATCAACATTACATAATAGATAGGGATACATACAAAAGGCATACAATGCCACATGAATACAACAACACATCATCCATAAGAGCAACATCCGACTATGGATGAAACATAAACAGAAACTCAAACGACATCCACCCTGCTAGCCCAGGCTGCCGACCTAGAACCTATCCCCTGATCAAAGAAGAAATAGAAGAAGAACTCCAAGACAAACAAGCATCCCTCTCGCATCATGATCATCGCATAACCTGTACCTGCAACTGTTGTTGTAGTAATCTATGTGCCACGAGGACTCAGCAATTCCATTACCACGGGTATCAAGACTAGCAAAGCTTAATTGGAAAGGAAGGGCTAAAGTGGTGAGGTTGCAGTAGCGACTAAGCATGATATGGTGGCTAACATACGCAAATAAGAGCGAGAAGAGAGCAAGCGGAATGGTCGTGAAGCTAGCAATGATCAAGAAGTGATCCTGAACTCCTACTTACGTCAAACATAACCCAAAACCGTGTTCACTTCCCGGACTCCGCTGAAAAGAGACCATCACGGCTACACACACGGTTGATGCGTTTTAAATCGAATCAGGTGTCAAGTTATCTACAACCGGACATTAACAAATTCCCGTCTGCCACATAACCACGGGCACGGCTTTCGAAAGTTTATACCCTACAGGGGTGTCACAACTTAGCCCATGATAAGCTCTCGCGGTCAACGAAGGATATTCCTTCTGCCAGGAAGACCCGATCAGACTCGGAATCCCGGTTACAAGACATTTTGACAATGGTAAAACAAGACCAGCAAAGCCGCCTGATGTACCGACAAATCCCGATAGGAGTCACACGTACCTCGTTCTCATGGCACACCGGATAAGTCAAGCTATGAGTAAAACCAGCCCTCAAGTTGCCCCGAGGTGGCCCCGCAGGTTGCTCGGTTCGGAGTACCACTCGTAGGAGCACTGGCCCCAGGGGGGGTGTTAAATAAAGATGACCCTCGGGCTCCGGGAACCCAAGGGAAAAAGGGCTAGGTGAGGCAAATGGTAAAACCAAGGTTGGGCCTTGCTGGAGGAGTTTTATTCAAAGCGAACTGTCAAGGGGGTCCCATAAATCACCCAACCGCGTAAGGAACACAAAATCCGGGAACATAACACCGGTATGACGGAAACTAGGGTGGCAAGGGTGGAACAAAACACTAGGCATAAGGCCGAGTCATCCACCATTTACCAAGTATATAGATGCATTAATTAAATAAGAGATATTGTGATATCCCAACATAATCCTGTCCACCATGGAGCAATCTTCAACTTCACCTACAACTAACAACGCTATAAGAGGGGCTGAGCAAAGCGGTAACATGGCCGAACAACGGTTTGCTAGGAAGGGTGAAAAAGGTTAGAGGTTGACATGACTAATTGGGAGGCTTGATGAGCAAAAGATAGGTAGCGCAACAAAGCGATAGAACGAAGCAATTTGCATAGCAATGATAGTAGTGAGATCCAAGGTGACAGTCATCTTGCCTGAAATCCCGCAAGGAAGAAGAACGAGTCCATGAAGAAGATGAAGCCACGATGACGAACCAAGCGTAGACGAACGAATCCTCACGATTGCAACGAAACGGGAACTATCGAGAAGAAGCACACAACATGGTAAACACACCACACATGAACAAGGCATGATGCATAACAAAGCATGATGCATGACAAGGCTACATGAAGCTACTCATGGCAAGATATGATGCAAACAAGAGCAACACATCAAAGCAAGTTTAAATGAGGCCGGAAACAACATATAACTATTCCGGCAAGTCCTCATATGCAGATTTCGAAATTGGTCCAGATCTGAATAAACCTTATGTCCAAGTTGTTAAACAGCAAGTTAAGATGCACCAAGAAAATCTACATGAAATTCTAGTCAAGTTACATATAAAGTTCATTAGATTTGGAGCTACGGCCTAGAAGATATGAGCAAAACAAGTTAAACACAACATTGAAGCAAAATGCATACAAACATCAAGCAAACACCTCAAAACAAGGATGTAACATGATAATATGAAGCTACATGGAAAATCAAGCAAGTTTCATATAGAGCACACTCAAAACGGAGCAACGGTTCAACACATACACTCTATATAAGTTTAAAGGACAAGCTGTCCAAAACAGCAACTAGGCAGATTGCAAGCATCAAAACAACATGCTACAGGACCACAACATGAGAACAAAAGGCATGAGCATGATGTACAGGTAATGAATTACAAAACATGAACACTGAGCTATCTCCATAAATCACTAGAGCATGCTCAAAAAGACATGGCAAGATTGCAAACAATAACAGTTTACATGCTTAGCAGAAATAACATCAGGTTGCAATGTTTAGAGCTATCAAACAACATGTTACAGGAACTTATCATGGCAAACAAAGGCATGTAATGCTACTACTAAATGCATAGAACAAAAGTCCTTTACTGACCATGAGCCAAAAGGGATCAGAAGATATGATGGCACTCGTGTAAACATGGCAAGTGATATGACAGATTAATACATGGCAGGAACAACAATAAGTAGGCATGTTGGTGAGCTTGTACCACTCACTACAGAGCAATTCATGGCATGACAAGGTAACCAACAGTAAGAAGACATATTTATGAATCTAAGCATGGCAAGAGCAAGTTCAGAGGGTGCATGGATCACTAGCAAAACACATGGCAAAACTGAACTTAATGTTAACAGGCTGACAGCAACATTATTTAGCAACTTTGGAGCAAGATTACAACAATCTACAACAGGATTTAAATGCTAAAAGGGGCATGCATGGATAGACCATGACATGTATAACAAAACATCCTTAGTGAACATCTCCAAATTATGCATAGAATGACTAGTAGAAGCAGGTTTATATAGCATCACAAAATAACAGATTCAGCCTAGCAAAATAATAACAGCAAGTACCCTACTTAACAAGCTTGATGCACTCACTACACAACTCAAAAAAATACATGGATGGAACCACTGTAAACATGGCATGCTGTAATACAAAACACATGTAGAGCTCATGCTCATAGGATGCACACACAAAATGCAACGAAAATGACAAATCACCAAGTTATAACAGTTTCAGCAAATTAACATCATATAGCACTATTGCAACGATGATTCAGGCATCAAGATGAACTCAAACAAACATGGCACAATGGAATGAAATGTAGAGCATCTCACAACAAACATTTTTATATTTTACACACATGAAACGAAGCAGTATGCAACAAGTTATGATGCAATGAACAGGGGACCAAAATGCAAATATTACGGGGACTTAGAAGAAAACGGGGTCAACATCTTTGGACCGGATCTGGATCTGGGCATGACACGGGAACCGAGGTTCGCCGGAGTTGAGGAGAGGAGGTGGCCGGAGACGGGGCGCCGGCCGGATCTGGCGGCGGCGGGGGTCGGGGGTCGCCGGAGGAGGCGGTGTCGGCGGGCACCGGTGCAGGGGCCGCGGCAGCCGGCGGCGAGGAGCGCCATGCGCCGGTGGCGAGCAGCTCAGGCGGCCGGCGGCCGGGCGGAGGAGCGGGCCGGGGGGAGGCCGAGGCGGGGCGGCGGCGATCGCCGGCGAGGTGGCGGGCGGTGGCGGAGGCGGGCGCCGGTAAAGGTCGGCGCGGTGGCGGACGGGCCAGGGGCGGGGCGCAGGGAGCCGGGCTCACGGGCGCGGCGGCTCTCTAGTGCGGGCCGGGGAGGGCCGGCGATGGGCCTTGCGGGCTTCGGCGGCGCGCGTGACGGGCAACGGAAACGTGGCGGCGCGGGAGTGGCTCAGGCGGCAGAGGAGGTGACGTGGCGCGACCTGATTGGTCCGGGTGATGTGGAGGCGGTGCTGGACATGTCCGGCGATGGGACGGACGTGTCCGGTGGCGGCGGGGAAGGATTTTTAGGGTTCCGTCTGCGAATTTCGGGGGAGGTGGCCTATTTATAGATTCTGGGAGCTAGGAGAGTCCAAATGGGGAGTGGTTTTCAGCCATGCGATCGTGATCGAACGACCAAGAGCATGGAGGGGTTTTTGATGGGTTATTGGGCTACTTTGGAGGGGTGTTGGGCTGCACACAAAATAGGGCTTTGTGGTTACCCGGTTAACCGTTGGAGTATCAAACAGACTCCAAATGGCACGAAACTTGACAGGCGGTCTACCGGTGCTATACCAAGGCCGCTTGGCAAACCTTGGGCCATTCCAAGAAAGTTTAACACCTGCTCACAACAGGAGACAAAAAGGGGGATGCCGGAGGACATAGGAGTGTCGGATTGCAAAACGGACAACGGGGAAAATGCTCGGATGCATGAGACGAGCACGTATGCAATGCAATGCACATGATGACTTGACAAAATGCAACACGGAAGCAGATGACATGGCAACGACGGTGAATAACTGGTGGACACCTGGCGCATCGAATCCGGGGCGTTACACCCTTGGCCGTAGTGAACTGGCGTGGGGGTGCGGGCTGGTATCCGGCCTTATATGTCGTTTTATCCCGGCCACGGGGTGGCCGGTCAGCCTCATCTTGCGCTGGAAGTTCATGCTCTTCGGCCTCTTCTTCTAGCGATTTGTGATTTGGGTATCCCCTGATAGGGGGCTCGAGTCTGTATTCCTCGGCCGCCAGGACCTCGGTCCATCTGTCTGTGAGCAGATCTTGATCAGCTTGGAGCTGCTGCTGCTTCTTTTTCAGGCTTCTTGAAGTGGCTATAAGCCGGCGCTTGAAGCGCTCCTGCTCTATGGGATCCTCTGGTACGCCGAATTCATTGTCACCAAGGCTCACCTCGTCTTCGGAGGAAGGCATATAGTTGTCATCCTCCAAGTATCTATCCATCGCCTGTTCGTCTGGGCTGACCTGCCCGTGTTCCTGTTCGGCCTGCTCGAAGGTGGGATGATCAGGATTGTATTCCTCTTTGGCGCCATCTGGATTTTAGTTTCCAGTGCTGGTGTTGCTATGGCGGGGCTTGGAGTGGCGCCAATGACGCCCATGCTTTGATTTCGTCCCTGAGGTGTTATCTCCTGTTGCCTCATTGCCATTGGTTTCTTTGGGAGTATCCACCATATATATATCATATGAAGAGGTGGCAGTCCAGCGCCCTGTGGGCGGTGGTTCCTGTTCTCCTCCCGCATCATTGTCTACACCGTCGATATCTTCGGTGTCAAAGTTAAGCACGTCAGTCAAATCATCGACTGTGGCTATTAAGTGGGTGGTGGGTGGGTAACGAATTTCTTCATCGCCAGCTTCCCATTCAAGCCGGACATATTTCGGCCAGGAGTCTCCTGACAGAGAGAGAGAGAGAGACCTGAATGAATCTAGCACGTCTCCGAAGGGTGAGTGCTGAAAGATATCTGCGGCGGTGAACTCCATAACTGGAGCCCAGTTAGACTCGATGGGCACGAATGTGCACGGTCCGGAACATACGGCCGGAGACAAGTCCGGGGGTCCGGAGATACAGATTTCCTTAGGAGAGGAGTCTGTGTTCATCTCCGACGCTGATGAATGTGCGGCCTTCAGGGCGGGGTCCAACCACCCATCCTCGGAAGGCACGACCTGCTCTGGAGCGAAGTCCAGAGCTGTAGCAGGTGCGATGTTCCGAATACTGTCCGACTGCAGATCTATGTCATGCAAGTCATGATCGTTCGGCGCTCCTGACATGGGCCCGAATCCGTCGAGATCAAGTCTCCGCGGATGTCGGCAGTGTAGTTTAGGTCGCCAAACCTGACCTGATGGCCAGGGGCATAGCTATCGATCTGCTCCAGATGGCCAAGCGAGTTGGCCCGCAGTGCGAAGCCTCCGAACACGAAGATCTGTCCGGGGAGAAAAGTCTCACCCAGAACGGCGTTGTTGAAGGTTAGAGAAGCCATCGAGCCTTATAGCGATGACACAGAGGAACTCTCAATGAAAGCACCAATGTCAGTGTCAAAACCGGCGAATCTCGTGTAGGGGGTCCCGAACTGTGCGTCTAAGGCAGGTAATAGGAGGCTGGGGACATGATGTTTACCCTGGTTCGGGCCCTCTCGATGGAGATAATACCCTACTTCCTGCTTGATTGATCTTGATGATATGAGTATTACAAGAGTTGATCTACCACGAGATCAGAGAAGCTAAACCCTAGAAGCTAGCCTATGGTATGATTGTTGTTGTGTCCTACGGACTAAACCCTCCGGTTTATATAGACACCGGAGGGGGCTAGGGTTACACAAAGTCGGTTTATAGAGGAGGAGATCTACATCCGAATCGCCAAGCTTGCCTTCCACGCCAAGGAGAGTCCCATACGGACACGGGACAAAGTCTTCAATCTTGTATCTTCATAATCCAACAGTCCAGCCAAAGCATATAGTCCGGCTGTCCGGATACCCCCTTATCCAGGACTCCCTCACTCGCTACTATTATATCCTTAAGATATTTCCGTTTTCATTAAAGGGTGATGCTAAAACTTGGTTTAATTCTCTGGATCCTGGTTGTGTGCGTAGTCCCCAGGATATGATTTATTACTTCTCTGCTAAATATTTCCCTGCTCATAAGAAACAAGCTGCCTTGCGGGAAATATATAATTTTGTGCAAATTGAAGAAGAGAGTCTCCCACAAGCTTGGGGGAGGCTTCTCCGATTACTTAACGCTTTGCCTGATCATCCTCTTAAGAAAATGAAATACTTGATATTTTTTATAGTGGACTAACTGATGCTTCCAAGGACCACTTGGATAGTTGTGCTGGTTGTGTTTTCAGGGAAAGAACAGTCGACCAAGCTGAATTTTTATTGAATAATATGTTGACTAATGAAAATAATTGGACTCTTCCTGAGCCAATTCTTGAGCCAATTGAGCCAACTCCTGAGCCTATTCCTAAACCAACTCCGAAGAAGAGGGGAGTTCGATTTCTCAGTCCTGAAGATATGCAAGAGGCAAAGCGTCAATGATGGAAAAAGGTATTAAAGCCGAAAATGTTAAGAATTTACCTCCTATTGAATAAATACATGGTCTTAATATACCGCCTGTTGAAGAAACACATTGTATTGATAACCCGACACAGGTAGTAAAGGTAAATTCTCTCTATAGATATGATAAGGTTGAAATCCCGTCTACTACATTTCCTAGCCAATGTTTAGATGAATTTGATGAATTTATGGCCAGACAAGAAAGTTTCAATGCTTATGTTGGTAGAGAATTAAAGAGTAATGCTCAGATGATTGGACGCTTGAGTGATTATATGGCTAGAGTTAAAGGTGAACTTAAACTCATTAGCAAATATGCTTCTATGGTTACCACTCAAGCAGAACAAGTACTTAAAGCTCAAAGGGATTTGCTCGATGAATTAAATAATAAACATGACTTTGCTGTTAGAGTGGCTACTAGAACTGGTAGAATGACTCAGGAACCTTTGTATCCTGAAGGCCACCCTAAGAGAATTGAGCAAGATTCTCAGAGAAATAATTTAAATGCACCCAGTCCTTCTAAAAAGAAGAAAAAGAAAAACGATAGGACTTTGCATGCTTCTAGTGAACCTGGTGTAGACACACCTAAGAATACCAATGATATTTATATTTCCGATGCTGAAACACAATCAGGTGATGAACATGAACATAGTGATAATGTTCATATTGATGATCAACCTAGCAATAATAATGATGTAGAGATTGAACCTGCTGTTGATCTTGATAACCCACAATGAAAGAATCAACGTTATGATAAAAGAGATTTTGTTGCTAGGAAGCACGGTAAAGAAAGAGAACCATGGGTTCAGAAACTCATGCCTTTTCATCCGAAGCCATCCAAGAAAAAGGATGATGAGGATTTTGAGCACTTTGCTGAAATGATTAGACCTATCTTCTTACGTATGTGCTTAACTGATATGCTTAAAGTAAATCCTTATGTTAAATCCCTCAACATTGGAGTGGCAGGACATGAGGATGTGGAACCCCTTCAAAATGCTAAGGACACATATTGGCAAAAGCTCAAGACTAAATTTTCATTCTAGTGATCCAAGATCACATTGAGTCCATAGGAAAGCCAATACTATTAAAAGGGGATGAGGTGTTTCTTAATGGCTTGCTTGCTCAAAGTGCTTAGTGATATGCTCCAAATCCCTCAACCACTTTCTCATTTCCACATATGTCCTAAACCTAAAGTCAAACTCGGCCCCACCGATTTGTTCTATCCGGCACCACCGAGTTCACTTGACATAGCCATATCCACAAACCCTAATAAGTTCGGTCTTACCAATAGGGATCTCGGTCTCACCGAGATGGGACTACAAACTCTCTGTTTCCCTTCATAACGTTTCGGCCTAACCGAGATGAGCGATTGGTCCCAGCGAGTTTGCTTGACCAAGTCTCTATTTGCTTATTGCTGAAACCGGTATAACTGATTTCATGCAATAGGTCTCACCGAGATAAGGTTTTGCCCTAACCCTAGCGCATCGGTCTCATCGAGTTGATGTTGTCGATCCCACCAAAAAGCCTAACGTTCACATTTTGAACCATGTCGGTCTCACCGAGTTTGGAAAATTGTGTGTAACACTTAGATTTTGTGTGGAGGCTATATATACCCTCCCCCCTTCTCCATTAGAGAGAGAGCCATCAGAACGTGCCTACACTTCCACTACTCATTTATTGAGAGAGAACCGCCTACTCTTGTGTTGAGACCAAGAAATTTCAATCCAACCACAAGAATCTTGATCTCTAGCCTTACCCAAGTTGCTTTCCACTCAAATCATCTTTCCACCATAGCCAAATCTGTGAGAGAGAGTTGAGTGTTGGGGATACTATCATTTGAAGCACAAGAGCAAGGAGCTCATCATCAACACACCATCTATTACCTTTTGGAGAGTGGTGTCTCCTAGATTGGTTAGGTGTCACTTGGGAGCCTCCGTCAAGATTGTGGAGTTGAATCAAGGAGTTTGTTAGGGCAAGGAGATCGCCTACTTCGTGAAGATCTACCCTAGTGAGGCAAGTCCTTCGTGGGAGATGGTCATGGTGGGATAGACAAGGTTGCTTCTCCATGGACCCTTTGTGGGTGGATCCCTCCGTAGACTCGCGCAACTGGTACCCTTCATGCATTGAAGTCTCCACCAATGTGGATGTACGATAGCACCACCTATCGGGACCATGCCAAAAATCTCCGTGTCTCCAATTGTGTTTGCACACTCCAATCCCATCCCTTTACTTTCTTGCAAGTTGCATGCTTTACTTTCCGCTGCTCATATACTCTTTGAATGCTTGCTTGAATTGTATTGTGAATGCTTGAAATCGTGCTAATTTCCAACCTCAACTTGAAAAACCTGGAAACTGCTATCTTTACTTGTTGAGGGTCTAATCACCCCCCTCTAGACACCTCTTCTCGATCCTTTCACACATTCCGTATGACTATAGTTCGCCAAACAATCTGCTGCATGATTTTGTTCATGTCAAATCTTCTGAGGAATAAACTCCCTGTCAGAACACAAAGCATTTATCTCCAAGACGAGATGCCCATAAGCAGAGCAGGAAAGAGCTCACCCAAGAACATAGCTAACGCCTTCGACGAGTTGGACTGAACGACGGAGATGTCCGTATCTTGGATAGCCAATGCCATACCTTCCATGATTTCATATAGCTTGACCTCCAGTGCATCATTAGAGCAACTCCAACGGGACTACCCATTTTGTCCGCCTGCGTCTGTTTGGGTCAGTGCGGACAAAAGTGGAGGCCCAACACGCTGACCCAAACCCAAATCTCGTCCGCCTAGCGTCTGTGCCGACCCATTTCGTCCCACAATTGCGCCTGAAATGCGTCGGCACAGAAGCGAAGCGGATGCGCCGCGCGTATCCTCGTCGTCCGCCGCATCCCCACCTATAGGCCACCCAAATACCGCCCGTCGTCTTATTTATGATGACCGCTGATAGCGGCCCACTAATTAGCGTGCGGCGGGGGTTGGCCTCATACACTTCCGTCCACATCTGGCCCCCCACCACTCCCTTTGCTTCCTCGCTGGCGACAGCAAACCCTAGAAAGTGATGTGCCTCTTCGGCAGTAGCAACGGCTAGGGCAAGGGCACCCCCGGCACCTCGTCCTCCCGTGCCCCTCCCCCCCCCTCCTTCTCTAGCGCCGGCGCGTTTCCGCCCAGGTCATCGGTGCCTACACATCTTGGTGCACCAAGCGCGGTGGCACTGTGAGTATAGGCAGCCGCTGCCCTACCCTGACATCATGCTGCCGCACCACCTGCACCTGGATCCGCACCGGATCCCGGTGCCGGTGGTTCCGCAGACCTAGCGGGCGCGCAACGAGGAGGTGCGCAGGCGCCACGTGCAGCTCACGCTAGAGCAGCGGCGGATGCCCAAGTACGCCGCCGACTCTCCTAACTGGGAGGCTTGGTTTGCCCTCGAACACGAGGAGCAACGGCGTGTAGGCGTCGACGCCTTCCCGCCGCCAGTTTCCACCGCCACCCCCGCGGGTAGAGCCGAATGAAATGGAGGCGGAGGCGGAGTACCAAGCTGCCCTCGAGGAGGCCCTACAACATGCGCTGGAGGCTAGCCGGCTCGAGGAGGATGCGCAGTGGGATGTGCTGGAGCAAGCCCTTGCCTTGTCGGCGGCGGGGGTCTTCGTCCACACCCTGCTCTTTGTCTCACCTCCACCGCCGCCGCCGCCCGTCGAGCCCAAGCCAGAGCCGGAGCTAGAGCCGACGCTGAAGCGTTCCTCGCCTCCACCCACCTAGCGGGAGAAGGCCTACACGTGGATGGGCCAGTACCGTGAGTGGGTGAGCATGCCTCCTATCCAGCACGCCACGACGCCGGAATAGGAGGCGGCCCACCTTGACCGCTGGAAGGCGCACTGGCTCCGCCAGGAGCATGCCGATGGCGAGCGGCAGATGCGCTATGATGTGATGCTGCAACACGACGCGGAGGCGCTCCGGCTTGAGGAGGAGGAGGTGGAGCGTGCGCGGCGGTCGGCAATGCCGCCACCCCAGCAGTCGCCGGAGGAGGCTGCCCTGGTAGCGTACCACGCGGCGTTCATGTGGGCTGGCCCTGCTCTCGTCTTCATCGACCTCACCAGCAGCGATGGCGATGGGGACATCGACTTCAAGGGCACGGGCAAGGTCGACAACGTCTAGGGCAGCATGCGGGGCGGCATCGTGCGGGCGTAGTCTTTTTTATGTTTTAATTAATGTTTAATTAGGTTTAAGTGGACTTTAGCCAGCGGTTGACCGACCACTTATGTTTAATTATGTTTATTTCTACGAGCTTGTTTTTTTTCACGCCGGCACATTTTGGTCTGCCTTCATGTCGCTCGAAGCTACGTCGGTATTTCCCCGAAGAGGAAGGGATGATGCAGCACAACGGCGGTAGATATTTCCCTCAGATATGAAACCAAGGTAATCAAACCAGTAGGAGAACCAAGTAACACTGTCGGATTTCGGGTTCCGGCAGACCCTTAAGGTTCGAACTCTGGGGTGCGCGCGGAGATCAAACCTCCTACCTACTCACGTCTCATCGCCTCGCAAGGATCTAAACTACATGAAGAACAACACAAGGGACATGAGGTTTATACTAGTTCGGGCCACCAATGTGGTGTAATACCCTACTCTAGTTTGTGGTGTGGTGGATTGCCTCAGGGGCTGATGATGAACAATACAAAGGAAGAACTGCCTCGTGAGGGGGGAGTTCTTGTGGAGGTGATGCCTCTTGGGAAGGATTCAATCCGGATCCTTTCTTCTGTGGTGGCTAGCCCTATTTATAGAGCGAGGCCCTAGTCCTCTTCCCAAATATTGAGCGGGAAGGGCGCCAACAATTGGCCATTTTGAAGGGGAACATCTAGTACACTTATCCTGGCTAAACTCGGTCCTCGCCTGCGAAAGACTCTGACGGTGACGCTGGCTTGGGCTCCACGATGACCTCCATCCTGCCGTTCTGCTGGTCTTGGTCTCCTTGCACCGAAATGGTTGCCTTTGCTTGATACTCTCGCCTGCACTTGCCCCCTTTGCACCAAAGAGGAAACAAGGACTCTGCGCAGGCTGGCGCCCGCCTGGCTTCGGTCGTCATGGCTTGCGTCACGGGCAGCTCCTGAGGTACCCTGCCTTGATCTCTCCGCCTCCTCGCGAGCCAGCCTGACGAGGCTGTGCCTGAGGAAGCTTCCTGTTGTCTGCCCCGTGGGGCTTGGCCCCTCGCGAGGGTCTTGAGCATGTGTTGATGAAGATGGGCCGTATTGGGCCACTCCTTGAGCCATGCCACAGGCCGCAGGCAGGCAAGTCTGGGTACCCCCATTCCCAGAATGCCGACAGTAGCCTCCGGGCCCAAGGCGCGCGTGGACTTGGCTTAGCAGAGAAGCGAAGGGGCAAGTGCGAAGCGTTGCGGGCCCCAACAGCGTGTGGCCTTGGGCACCACATGGCGGTTGATTGGACGTGGGTGTTCCTGCTTCCCCATGATGCCTTGGCAACTGCACGAATTGACAAGTCAGCGGTACCCGGCCATGCTTACCTTCTTTGCCTTCTCCAGTCATTGCCCAGATCCCCTTTCTCGCTCTCCTCCTTCTTGCTTCTGCAATCCCCAGATCTACTCCAACCCTGCATCATAGTAAGGCATGGCGCCTCGCCAGACCCCGATCGGAGATTGGTACTCGCCCGCTCTGGACCCTCTGAACGTGTCGGAGAAGAACCTTGCCCAGATGCGCCAGATGATGGCGGCACAAGGCAACGACGGGGCGGCCGCGCTCAAGGTTGGTTCCGCCCTTCCCGAGGACAAAGGAAGCACCTTCTACCCGCTCTTTGTGAGCGCCATCGCCGCCGGTCTGGTGCCTCCCTTTTCTGAGTTCTTCCTTTCTGTTCTCCGCCATTACAACCTGCAAGCTCTGCACCTCCATCCCAACTCTGTTCTTCTCCTGGCGATTTTCGCCTACTACTGCGAGGCTCATGTTGGAGTAAGGCCCTCGGTGGCCTTGCTGCACCATTACTTTTACCTCCGGGTTTCCCGCGGCCCCATCACTGCGTGCACGAGCTTTATTGCGTACTCCAGTTCCAATGCTATCTCGAAGCCTGGGGAGAGGATCGAAGGCTTCCGGAGCAAGTGGGTCATGGTGGATGCTGGGCGCATCCACCCCCGACTGATCCTGCCTACGAGGCAGCCCGAGGCCATCGACGCTTGATCCCGTGCGGAGCTCGTCGATCCCTGCGTGAAGCCAGTGCTGGAGAGGATGGACGCGGACCTGTGGCCGGGCAACACGGCGACGATGAAGCTAACCAGGGCGTCGCTCCAGAGGGAGTTCCTGGAGCACCGGGTGGCTCCGCTTCAGGAACACTTGCTCCCGCTGTGGAGGCTCGGGGGGGGGGGGGGGGGCAACGCCGCCCTTCGCCCGAGCTCCATAGTCTTGCCGACGGAGATCTGGCCGCGGTCCTCCAATCCTTGGTTGGGGGAGACATGGCGTGATTGGAAGGCACTCCTGTACCCCTATTCCTTCGGGATGATTGGGAGCAGGTGGTAAACTCCATGCCTGCTTTCGACGGGGATGGGCCCGTGCCCTCGGAGGTTCCTGAGGACCTGGCAGCCCTGGCGACGGTGAACGTATCCTCCGGCGACTCCGACAGAGAAGAGGAAGAAGAGGGGCAGGAAGAGGAGCCCGACTCCGAGGCGACCGACGAGGAGTCGAGAGAGCCCCTCCCTCGACGCAGGTCCCGCGCTCTTCGCCTCATGCCGGACGATGACGAGGATGGCGACGAGCGAGGCGGTGAGTGCTCGCCCCTGATCCCGAAGAAGGACAGGACGGGGCTGGTTCTCCGCGGGCATGCTCCGGCTTCAAGGCGATTTGCAGACGTGCCTCCTGCTCCCGAGTCTCCTGAGGTTGACCCCAGCAGCCGGCTCTCGGGCTTCAAGTTCAGCCGGAGGTTGCTTGAGCCCGCGGGCGATGACCAGTAAGTGCTTGATTCTCATTTTGCTTCTTGTTTTGTTGCAGAGGCTTGACGTCCATATTCCTTGGCTAGGCCGGTGTGTGCAGCAAAAAGGCTGAAGGGGGCCCCTGAGGCCTCGTCCGGGGCAGCACTTCCACTCGCGGGAGAAGGGGGCGGCAAAGCCCGGGCCTCTCCTGCCCAGTCATCCTCGCGAGGCCAGGCGAGGCGTGCTGGGGCGAGCTCAGCCCCCGTGGCCCAAGCGACTCCCGAGGTGTCCTCGCCTGATGCCACTGCTGCAGTCATCGGGGCTCAGAAGGTCCCAACTCATGGTGCTGTGATCACGCTGCCGTCTTCTCCTCCTACTCTGCCAACTGCCATTTCTCCGAATCCTTCTACCATCCTGGATTGTGCTGCTACTGAGCTGGACCGGCTGCGAGGAGACCTTCAGGGCACCGACCCTCGCTTGGTGGCCGGGCGCCTGGAGCTGGCCTCCGGCTGGGTCCGCTCTGATGCTTCAATTCGAGCGACGCTGGTTCAGGCCATGACGGCTTGCGACGAGGAGAAGCAGGCCATCCTTCAGGCCAAGTCCGCTTGTGACGCCGCCTTGGGTGAGGTTGCAGATGTCCAGGGCCGCTACAAGGCGCTGGAGAGCGAGCTGGAAGGCCTACGCGACCAGCTCACCAAGGAGGCCCGTGACCGCCAGGAGAAGGAGGAAGAGATGAAGACTCGTGAGACTGCCGCCAAGGACCGGGATGCCAAGCTTGCTGAATGCCATGGCCACTTAGATACGCTGGAGCAGGCGTTGGAGGCGAAGAGGATCGAGATGGACGGCAGGGCGCGGGTCCTGGCCGAGGATCGCGTGGCCTTCGCAAAGCTGGAGGAGAGGGCCCGCGCCTTGCTGAAGACGCTTTATGATGGCGGCCTGGAAAAACCGCTGGCCGGTGCCGAGGACGGCCCCGTCAAGTTTCCTACCTTCCTGGTCCGTGCCCTCGAAGATGTCGCCATCGGCCTTGGCCCCACGGCTGAGGCTGAGGCGCGTGTCCTTTGTTCTGCAGTGCTGACGCGCGTCTTCACCCATGTCTACCTTCATGACCCCAACATTGACCTTGACAGCCTGCTGGAGCCTGCGAGCGGCGAGCTTGCCGCTACCGCTACTGAGGCCGTGAAGGGTCGAGCGGAGGCTCTGCAGGCAAGGTTCCTCGCCTTCAGCACCAAGCCAAGGCGAGATGCTGCCGATCCTGAGGCTCCGCGAGACAAAGTCGCCCAGCGCAACTCCACCACCAGCGATGGCACTGCCGGAAAGTGACCCCTTCGCGGATACTGTCCTGTTTTTAGCTCCTGCAACGTGCATCATGCCTCGGGGAGGCATTTAAACTTGCGTTTGGCGTTGTGAAAACAATCTATGGATTGTAATATTTGCTTTTGAATTCCTTGAGATTTGCGTTTTTCCTTCCTACTTGCTTGTGTTCTACGTCGGCAGAGCCCGGCCCCGCGCATACCTCAGCCGCCGTTAGCCCCGACCAGAAACCAGGACGGGACCAAGGAGTGAGGGGCTACGTGACCAGTTAGGCTCCTGAGTCGCGATGCTCAGGAGTCCCCCTTGACGCATGAATAGCAAGTAGGGAGGGGAGATGCATGAGTAAATCTACCGTTCTACGTCGACAGGGCCCGGCCCCGCGCATACCTCAACCGCCGTTAGCCTTTCGGAACTACGGGGTGAGGGGCTACGTGACCAGTTAGGCTCCTGAGTCGCGATGCTTAGGAGTCCCCCTTGATGTTCAAACGGCCTTCGTACCTCGGCTCTGCTCGGGAGAGACATGCAATGAACCAGGCCCGAGGGGCCTGGCTGGGTGGTGTGCGCCTGGGTGTGACCCAGGCGTAGCCCCCGTGCCCAGCCCCCTCGCGCGGCACTCCCGAGGGGAGGCGTTACGATGGGGCCAGACACTGAGCTCTGGGCTCCCTGAGGTTGATGCGGCTGGGGGCCACCCTCAGTTGTTTATCACCAGCGCGGAGCATAGCGCTTCCGTATGTGTACGGGCATAGCCGCTCCTCGGCAGTGTCGTCAGCCAGCACGGAGCATGGTGCTTCCACTGGTGCATTGGAGGGGGCTCCCCTCTGGGAGGAGCCCCCGGGGCGTGTATAGCCCCGCCCTGACACGTGGCTGGCACGGTAGGGCCTGACGAGGTGTATCTGGACACTCGTGAGCCAGCGCGGGACTCACGAAGCCCTACCTCAAGGCGGGCTGCGCCTAGCTCTGGGCCTTTACTTGTAATGTGCTCCTGCAAATTTGGTTAGATGCCGACGCTCTACGTCCTCAGGTCCCGGCCCTCGAGCAAGCTCAGCCGTTGCTGGTATGCCAGGTCGCGATGTCGTGGACAAGGCTAGGAGGTGAGGGCTGGAGAGCCAGTAAGAGTCCATGAGTCGTGATGCTCAAGTACCCCCCCCTTTAACGTGAAAGCGGCCGGCATGAGGGAAGAAGGGTGCCGCCACATGCATCAAGTAATGATCATGGTGGGTCAAACGCATGACCCGAATAAATGCGAGAGGGATACATGCCGCTGGGTCAGGCCCGAGTGGCTTGGGGATAATGCAGCCCGAGGGGCGCCCCCAACAAAGTAAGCTAAAAACATGAACAAAAGGGATACATGCCGCAGGGACGGACCCACGCGGCCTGGGAATGATGTAGCCCTGGGGGCGCTCCCAGCTGAAAATGAAACTCGAAGGATGTCACCTGATGATGTTGAAGACGAAGGGATGCTGAAGTAGAGAACGGCGTGTGCTGCGGAAGCTGATCTTTACAAGCCCCCAGGCCCAGGAGCCTCGGGAGGCTTCGGAGGCACTAGCGGCTCCTCGCGGACCATCTCCATCTCTGCCAGGACTGTGGAATGCCTAGCCGCTTGAGCCTCCAGGATGCTCCTCATGAGGCGCTGACGCACAGTGGTCGCATTCGGCAAGCCGTAAGGCATGCGAACATAGCTGTGTGGTGGACCTTCGCAGCGTCCCACGCGTGAGGGCCAGAGGCGCTCCTGATAGGCGGCTCGGTTGAGTCCTGGTATGTCGATGCAGACGCGCAGCCCACCATCCTTGCCCGGATGGGGAGCTACGGCGGGTAAGTGGCGGCTGCCACTGATGACTCTTGACTCCTGCAGCTCCTGAATGATCTCGTTGACGAACTCCTGAGTGTTTGGCCCTCCTTGCCTTGCTCCTTCCTGAGGGAAACGTGCTTTGAAACACGCCTCCAAGTGGTGCCCGAGCGCCTCCCTCGTGATCTTAGCAAAGTCGATGGCCCTCCAGGAGAGAGCCCCCGAGCCTTGCTCGAGGAGGGCGCTGGGCACGCCTTCCTATGCGACAGAAGGAGGCGCCCCCTGAACGGGCGCGGATCCTGAGGGGTTCGGATCCTGAGGGTTCGGACCAGGCAATGTCTTATTCTTCTTAGGGACTGCCTCGGGAAGCCTTCCGCTCCTGTGATCTGGGTCTTCGATTGATGCGGCTTGAAAAGCATGCTCCAGAGAACACACAGCATCTCTCTCTTCACAAGGCACCGTGATGACTCCACCGCTTCCTGGCATCTTGAGGACATTGTAGCCGTGATGAGTCACGGCCATGAACATGGCCAGAGCTGGGTACCCTAGGATGGCATTGTACGGCAGGTGGATGTGGGCGACGTCGAAGTCAATGAGCTCGGTGCAGTAGTTGTCGCGCTTCCCGAAGGTAACAGGAAGGCGGACCTGCCTTATTGGAACAGTGGAACCATCAGTGACTCCTGAGAAAGGCTTGGTTGGCTGAAGCCGATTGTATGGCACTTGGAGATTGTTGAATGTCTCGACGGACAGGACAT
Organism: Triticum timopheevii; assembly: GCA_963921465.1. NCBI lineage: Eukaryota > Viridiplantae > Streptophyta > Magnoliopsida > Poales > Poaceae > Triticum > Triticum timopheevii. The sequence goes on from OY997272.1 coordinate 497,179,156, forward strand.
TGAGCCCTGCTCCGCCATCAATGAGGGTCCTAGTGACTTGCACATTGCTGATGATTGGGGAACAAAGCATCGGGAGGACTCCGGCTGTGGCCGCGCACTTGAGCTGATCCGCTGAGCTGAATGTGATGGCGCACGCTGACCACCTGAGAGGGCGTGTGGCCTCGAGCTTGGGGAGGATTGCATTCACTTCGCGAGCAAACTGCTTGAAGATACGCTGAGAGGCCAGGGCCTGAGCGTCGCCCAAGATGCAGGCGATTGTGCGCGGCTCCTGGAAGCCTCCAGCCCCTTCGTCCTGATGATGGTCTTCATTCCTCCTCGGCTGTGGTGGCAGAGGAGGGAGGCCCGCGTTGCCTTGTGGGCTATCCTCGCGAGGCTGATCCCTCCAACCTCCCTCACGAGGCTGGTCCTGCCAGCGGTCCTCGCGAGGTCGGTCACGCCACCCTTGGCGAGGGCCACGGTCTTCCCATCGTCCTCCACCTCTTCCTCCTCCTCGGCCATAGCCCCGGTCGCTCCGCTCAGGGCGTCGGCCAGTACGCACGTCCCGCACGGCCCTGAGCTCTTAGCATTCGTTGGTGTTGTGGGTGTGGAGGTCGTGGTACACGCAGTACCGGCTACCCTTGGATGACTCAGGTTGATCCCTACCTCGCTTGGTGTCCGGTTCCTCTGCAAGCACGGCAGCCCCCTTGTGCTTCACGTCCTTGACCTTGGGCTTCTTCTCTTCTGGGTCGGCAGCCGGCAGCTCAAGGAGGGAAAGGCGTCCTTCCTCAGCCCTGGCACACTGGGTCGCCAAATTGAAAAGCTCCAGGGAGGTGCACAGGTCTTCATGGATCGCAAACTCCTCTTTCATCTTGACGTCACGCATGCCATCGGAGAAGGCTGAGATGATGGCTTCCTCAGACACCTTGGGGATCTTAAGGCGAGCGTTGTTGAAACGCTGGATGAACTTTTGCAGGGTCTCTCCTAGCTGCTGCTTGATGCGGCGCAAGTCGCTGATGGTCGGGGCCGGTCGTGGGTGCCTTGGATGTTGGCGATGAAACGGGTGCGCATCTCGTCCCAGGAGGAAATCGTGCCAGGAGCTAGGTGCGAGCACCGTCCTTGAGCGCCATGGGAAACCAGTTCGCCATGACCTTCTTGTCCCCGTTGGTGGCTTCAATGCCCAGCTCATAGAGCTGGAGGAACTCCACAGGGTCAGTCGTGCCATCGTAGCGCGGGGGCAGATCTGGCTTGAACTTGCCCGGTCAAGCCACGCTGCGCAGCTCGGCAGTGAAGGCACTGCAGCCTGTAGTGGCCACGGGAGGCCTTTGGTGACGGAGAGCTTGATCTTGGAAGTTTCCGTGCGCTGCCGCCAGGAGCAGCGCGGGGTCTTGGAGCGCTGGAGCAGGAGCGCGGTCATGACAAGCCGGTGCAGGGAGCACACGGGCAGCTTCTTGGGGACAAGGGATCTCTTGGCAGCTCTTCTCTTGCTGTGCTGGCGCCGGACGGGGCGGGTCCCGTCCAGGGGCCATGCGCCTTGGGCCCAAGGCGCCTTCTTGAGGGGGAGCCGGCTGAGGCGCCCCCGGAGCTTCGTTGCCCGCACAGGGCGGGGCACGGTGCAGGGAGAGGGATGGCACAGGGGAGCACCCAGCGGCGCTGACGAGCTTGGTGATGCGGGCGAGCCACTCGTCGTAGAGGTCGTCGATGGGACGGTAGTGCAGGAGCTCCCGCGCCAGGAGCAGCATGGCGTGCGCGTCCGCAGGAGCGCGACGGGCGTGGGACGAGGAACCGGCTGGAGTCGGCGACGGGGTGGTGGTGTGGCCTTCTTGCCGCACCGATGGATGCAGGGACGACGCCTGCTGCTCGTTCCCCGCCGGGCCGGTGGCGGCATTGACGGTAGGCGACGGGGAATGGCAGGGGCATCCGCCAACGGGGGCCATCTGGGGGACGTGAGTGGCGAGAGCGGCCCGGCTCTCGGCGCGGGCTCAACGAGCGTCTGACATGGATGTGGCGGGCGGCGAAACACAGGGTGGCGGAAGGCGGATTCCGGTGCACCCCTACCTGGCGCGCCAAATGTCGGATTTCGGGTTCCGGCAGACCCTTAAGGTTCGAACTCTGGGGTGCGCGTGGAGATCAAAGCTCCTTCCTACTCACGTCTCGTTGCCTCGCAAGGATCTAAACTACACGAAGAACAACACAAGGGACACGAGGTTTATACTAGTTCGGGCCACCATTGTGGTGTAATACCCTACTCTAGTTTGTGGTGTGGTGGATTGCCTCAGGGGCTTATGATGAACAATACAAACAAGAACTGCCTCGCGAGGGGGAGTTCTTGTGGAGGTGATGCCTCTTGGGAAGGATTCAATCCGGATCCTTTCTTCTGTGATGGCTAGCCCTATTTATAGAGCGAGGCCCTGGTCCTCTTCCCAAATATTGAGCGGGAAGGGCGCCAACAATTGGCCATTTTGAAGGGGAACATCTAGTACACTTATCCTGGCTAAAGTCGGTCCTCGCCTGTGAAAGACTCTGACGGTGACACCGGCTTGGGCTCCACGATGACCTCCATCCTACCGTTCTGCTGGTCTTGGTCTCGTTGCACCGAAATGGTTGCCTTTGCTTGATACTCTCACCTGCACTTGCCCCCTTTGCACCAAAGAGGAAACAAGGACTCTGCACAGGCCGGTGCCCGCCTGGCGCCCGCCTGGCTTCGCTCGTCATGGCTTGCGTCATGGGCACCTCGTGAGGTACCCTGCCTTGATCTCTCCGCCTCCTCGCGAGCCAGCCTGATGAGGTTGTGCCTGAGGAAGCTTCCTGTCATCCGCTCGGTGAGGCTTGGCCCCTCGCGAGGGTCTTGAGCATGTGTTGATGAAGATGGGCCGTACTGGGCCACTCCTAGAGCCACGCCGCAGGCCGCAGGCAGGCATGTCTGGGTACCCCCGTTCCCAGAACACCGACAAACACAACGTAAACAGCCCCTGCACACAAATAACAACACCTCGCAACCCGACGTGTTAAAGGGGTTGTCAATCCCTTTCGGGGTACGGCGCCTCAAGATAGGCAAAGGACGTGGGGTAAATTTGTAGTAGATTGATAGATCGAACGCCAAATAAAATAAATAATAATAAATTGCAGCAAGGTATTTTTGTATTTTTGGTTTAATAGATCTGAAAAAATACGCTAGGAAAAAGTAGATCGCAAGGCAAATATATGAGAAAGAAGACCCGGGGGCCGTAGGTTTCACTAGTGGCTTCTCTCGAGAAAGATAGCAAACGGTGGGTAAACAAATTACTGTTGGGCAATTGATAGAACTTCAAATAATTATGACAATATCCAGGCAATCATCATTACATAGGCATCACGTCCAAGATTAGTAGACCGAAACCTGCCTGCATCTACTACTATTGCTCCACACATCTAGCACTATCCAACATGCATCTAGTGTATTAAGTTCATGAAAAAACGGAGTAATGCAATAAGAACGATGATATGATGTAGACAAGATCCGTTTACCTATTGCAAAGATATAGGTCCCATATTTTTATCCTTAGTAGCAACAATACATACGTGTCGGTTCCCTTTCTGTCACTGGGATCAAGCACAGTAAGATCGAACCCACTACCGGGCGCCTCTTCCCATTGCAAGATAAATAGATCAAGTTGGCCAAACAAAACCCAAATAGATCAAGTTGTCATAATTTTGGCTCTATCAAATAGGCGTGTCCAGCAAGGACTGATGACTTAAAACACAAAATAAAACAAGCAAAGACACATATCATACAAGACGCTCCAAGAAAAACACATATCATGTGACGAATAAAAATATAGCCTCGAGTAAAATACCGATGGTCGTTAGAAGAAAGAGGGGATGCCACTCGGAGGCATCCCCATGCTTAGTTGGTTGCTCATTCTTGGATAATAGCTTGGGATGATGGGGCATCCCCAAGCTTTAGGCTCTTCTATCCTTCTTTCATCCATCGTAAGATAACCCAAAACTTGAAAACTTCAATCACACAAAACTCAACAAAACCCTTGTGAGATCCGTTAGTAAAAGAAATCAAACCACTACTATAAGTGTTGTGTCAAACCAATTCTTATTTTGTTTTTGTATTATATCTACTGTATTCCAACTTTTCTATGGCAAAAACTCATCAAAGAAAACCACAGAGCCATCAAAATAAGCACACAACACAAAGAAAACAGAATCTGTCAAAACGGAACAGTCTGTAGTAATCTGGAACTTTCAAATACTTCTGGAACTCCAAAAATTCTACCAAATTAGGACGACCACCATAATTATATAATTCTTCTGCAAAATAATCAGGGAAAAATCTCTTTTCTATGATTTACAAAAATTATTTTCGTGAGCGCAAAGTTTCTGTCTTTTTCAGCAAGATCAAACAACTATCACCCGAGAATATCCTAAAGGCTTTACTTGGCACAAACACTAATTAAAACACAAACAAACACAATCATACCAGTAGCATAATTGTGTTAACACACAAGAACAGAAAGCAAAATGCAAAAATAAATTTTATTCATTGGGTTGCCTCCCAACAAGCGCTATCATTTTACACCCCTAGCTAGGCATAATATTTCAATGATGCTCACATAAAAGATAGTAATTGAAATACAAAGAGAGCATCATTTAGCATATGGCAAACAAATTTAAGTCTAACATACTTCCTGTGCATAGTATTGGAAAACAAATTAGCAAGACAAGCAAGGTCTAGCATATGCAAGGAAGAAGAAATAAACAATAACAATCTCAACATGAAGAGAAGTAACTTAGTGACATGAAGATTTCCACAACCATATTTCCCTCTCTCATAATAATTATATGTGGTATCATATTCAAATTCAACAATATAGCTATCACATAACATATTTTCTACATGATCCACATACATGCAAAGTTGACACTCTTCCAAAATAGTGGGATTAACATTAACTAAAGTCTTGACCTCTCCAACCCCACTTTTATCAAAAATTTCATAAAATTAAACATTCTCCAAAGTAGTGGGATCTAAAGTTGACACTCTTCCAAACCCACTTTCAATATTATTGCAAACACTATTATCAATCTCATATTCATCACGGGGCTTAAATAAATTTTCAAGATCATAACAAGAATCACCCCAATCATGATCATTGCAATAAGTAGTGGACATAGCAAAATTAGCATCCCCGGGCTTATGGTTTTGCATATTATTAGCAAAATTGACATTAATATAATTAATAGTAAAATCATTGCAATCATGCTTTTCATTCAAAGAGCTATCATGAATCACTTCATAAATTTCTTCATCACAATTTTCAGATTCACGAATCTCAAGCAAAACTTCATAAAGATAATCTAGTGTACTCAAATCACTAGAAATTTGTTCATGATAATTGGATCTCTTAAAAAGATTAGCAAGTGGATGAGAATCCATATTAAGAGATATTTAGCAAGCAAGGATGCAAGCAAATAGAAGACACATTGCACACAAGCAAAGAAGAGATCTGACGAGAAAATGGCAGACGAAAAAGAGGGCGAATAAAACGGCAAATTTTTGTGAAGTGGGGGAGAGGGAAACGATAGGCAACTGGCAAATAATGTAAATTGCGAGGAGATGATATTTGTGATTAGGAACCTAGTTGGTGTTGAAGATCCTCCCCAGAACGGCACCAAAAATTCCTTTTGATGTCGCTTGAAGCTACGTCAGAATTTCCCCAAAGAGGAAGGGATGATGCAGCACAACGGTTGTAGGTATTTCCCTCAGATATGAAACCAAGGTTATCGAACCAGTAGGAGAACCAAGCAGCACAACGTAAACAACCTCTGCACACAAATAACAACACCTCGCAACCCGGTGTGTTAAAGGGGTTGTCAATCCCTTTCAGGGTACGGCACCTCAAGATAGGCAAAGGACGTGAGGTAAATTTGTAGTAGATTTATAGATCGAACACCAAATAAAACAAATAAGAATAAATTGCAGGAAGGTATTTTTATATTTTTGGTTTAATAGATTAGAAAATAAATGCAAGAAAAAAGTAGACCACAAGGTAAATATATGAGAAAGAAGACTCGGGGGCCGTAGGTTTCACTAGTGCCTTCTCTCGAGAAAGATAGCAAACAGTGGGTAAACAAATTACTGTTGGGCAATTGATAGAACTTCAAATAATTATGACGATATCCAGGCAATGATCATTACATAGGCATCACGTCCAATATTAGTAGACCGACTCCTTCGTACATCTACTACTATTACTCTACACATCAACCGCTATCCAGCATGCATCTAGTGTATTAAGTTCATGGAAAACAGAGTAATGCAATAAGAACATTGACATGATGAAGACAAGATCCGTTTATCTATTGCATTGATATAGATTCCATCATTTAATCCTTAGTAGCAACGATACATACGTGTCGGTTCCCTTTCTGTCACTGGGATCAAGCACCGTCACATCAAACCCACTACCGGGCACCTCTTCCCATTGCAAGATAAATAGATAAAGTTGGCCAAACAAAACCCCAATATAGGAGAAGAAATACGAGGCTATAATAGATCATGCATATAAGAGATCGAAGAAACTTAAATAACTTTCATGGATATAAAAAGATATAATTGATCATAAACTCGAAGTTCATCGGATCCCAACAAACACACGCAAAAAGAGTTACATCATATGGATCTCCAAGAGTCCATTGTATTGAGAATTCAGCGAGAGAGAGAAAGCCATCTAGCTGCTAACTACGGACCCGAAGGTCTACAAAGAACTACTCACGCATCATCGGAGAGGCACCAATGGAAGTGGTGAACCCCTCCGTGATGGTGTCTAGATTGGATCTGGTGGTTCTGGACTCTGCGGCGGCTGGATGAATATTTCGACGACTCCCCTAGGGTTTCTAGAATATTGGGGTATTTATAGAGCAAAGAGGCGGTCCGTGGGGCACTCGAGGTGGGCACAACCCACCAGGGTGCGCCTGGGCCTCCCGGCGCACCCTGGTGGGTTGTCCCCTCCTCGGGACTCCCCCCAGGTGCAACGAGGGCCCAACTTCTTCCCTTTGGTCCATAAAAAATCATAGTAAAGTTTCCTGGCATTTGAACTCTGTCTGATATTGATTTCCAGCGATGTAAAAAACATGCAGAAAACAGCAACTGACACTTGGCACTATGTCAACAGGTTTGTACCAAAAAATGATATAAAATGACTATAAAACGATTATAAAACATCAAAGATTGACAATAAAATAGCATGGAATAATAAAAAAAATTATAGATACATTGGAGACATATCAGCATCAGCAAGCTTAACTCCTGCTCATCCTCGAGTAGGTAAGTGATAGAAACAGAATTTTTGATGTGGAGTGTTGTTTATCATGTCATATCATATTCTTTTCTTTGTAGCATGGACTTTTGGACTTTTATGTGATTCAGAGCAATAGTCTAGTTTTGACACAATAATTTAGATACTCAAGCATATCAACAAGCAACCGTGTCTTTCAAAATATCAATGCTAAAACAAGTTATCCCTAGCCCATCATGCTCAAACATTGATCCAATCATGAAACACACTAGAATATTAGCTACACCCAATACTTAAGTACGATCATATTGCCTCCTAGTTGGTGCTTTTATAAGAGAGGATGGAGACTCAATTTCAACAAAAAAATTTGCATAAAGTAAAAGAAAGGCCCTTCGTAGAGGGAAGTAGGGATTTGTAGAGGTGCTAGAGCTCAAAGTGAAAAATTAGAGATAAAAACATTTTGGGAGGTGTATCCATACCACCAATGAAAATGACTCAAAGTTCCCAACACTTTCCATGCTAGATATCCCATAGGCAGTTCCCAAACAGAAAATAAAGTTTATTCCTTTTTCCACCATACTTTCACTTTCCATGGCTAGCCATATCCACGGTTGCCCTCCATACCAACACTTTCCAAGGAATTTATTATTTGACAACATAAAGTAAATTCATTTTTGCATTTTGGGACTAGGCATCCCTAAAACCTTTGCCTTACTCTCGTGCATGACAAGTGAATAAACACTCATCATGAGAATAACACATCCAGCATGGAAAATATTAGCCACCCGTTACCGTTCCGCAAGTGAAAGATCGTGGATGTCGCCTAGAGGGGGGGTGAATAGGCGCTTTTAAAATAATTATGGTTTAGGCTTTAACAAATGCGGAATAAACCTAATGGTTAATGTCGTGGTGGGCGCACGGCAGATGCCAAATGATGGCTAAAGAGAGGAGGAGGCTCAAGGGCGCTGGTGGGCTCCAGAGGCGAGGTTGGCATGCGCGGGCGCGGGACGCCGGACATACCCATGTTCGGTTCTCTCCAGAGAGATAATACCCCTAGTCCTGCCGAGTGTAGTTTGGATGGTCGATAGTACAATGTAGCTCCTAGAGCTGTATGGAGGAGGAAGGAAGTTGGCCAAGGCTTGGGCTGCTCCTTCTCTCTGGTGTTGCCGTTGGGTGGCTAGTCCTATGCTTGCTTGCTTTTCTCTTGTGTCTATTTCTTTTCCTGCTTGCCTCGTCTCTCATACATGCCCCTGGAGGCGTGGGTTCCGGGGGGTTTTATAGATCAACCCACCCAGGGTTACAATGGTAATACGCCGAGTCGGTGGGTCCGTATTGTCGGTGTCCGGGATACCGGGCTGGGTCCCGCTTGAGGGCCTGTGGTTCTTCGGGTTCCCCTAGGTGCGGGCCCCGCGTGCCTAGGAGGACTGTGCGCCGTCTTGTCGATCGTCAGGGCGTGGCCGAGTTGAGTCGTGTACAGTGCTCTCCGTCAGGTTGTCGCTTGCTGTCGTCAGCGGTGAGGGCGGGAGCACTGTTGCCACGCCAACCCCGGTTAGCGGGTAGGTAAGGGGCACTGTTGCGACGCTCCGGCTGACCATAGGCATGGGCGGAAGCATTGTTGTCTTGGTCATCGGTGATTGAAGTCTCGTCCCATCGTACGGCCTGGATGGGACGGAGCTGACCCGTGGCTGGGTTGCCGTGCACGCCATGGGTGGGGTCGGCTTGTCGAGGAAGCCTTGGTTGCGCCGGGTTGAGTCGTCTTGCGCCAGCTGCTGCGGCCGGGTCGACATACCTTGCCGGGTCAGAGAGCTTGGCCGGGTTGCGGGCCTTGCCGGGTCGAGCGACTCGGCCAGGCGCGTGACAGTTTGAAAAGGATCCGGGTTTTGTTGCCTGCCTGGGGTTCATCCCCCCGACAGTAGTCCCCGAAGCTCTGAAGGTCCGTCGTCTTCGGATGAGTGGGCCTTCGCAATTTCCCCCTTGAGCAAGGCGGATTCTGCGAGCGCCGGGTCCGGCAACACCCACTATGTGCCGGTTTTCTCGGAAACTGGATCGTGGCATCCCAGCCGTGGCGGGAACCGAGGAGTCCGTCGAATCTTGAGGCAATCCCTCGGGCTTCGCGTAGGCTCCACGTGGTGCTCGGAAGTCGGAGGGGCCTGACATGCCACGCACGTGACGGGACCGGGCGACGGGCCGGGGCCCATCGCCGCGCGCCCTTGGTCCACGCTCATGGATTTATTGCAGCGTCCAGGGGTCGGTTGCTCTTCCCCGGGAAGTTACTGCGTGTGTACGTGCGCACTTATTGCGGGGTAGTGGAACGGGTGCGTGCAGACGATGCCACTCCCCCACGTTTGAACCGAGGGTTATAAATTGAGGGGGGCAAGGGGGCGGCGGACATCACTCTCCCTCACCCCCTCCTGTCCTCCTGCTCTTGCTCTGCTCTACGCCACCGACGCACAGCTGTGCCTGCCGCCCCGAGTAGAGCTTACTCCGTCGTCCATCTTCTTTCTTCCTTCTTCTGTCAATGGCGCTGTCGTCGGGCTCCTGGATGGGCTCCAACGTCACCACCGAGGACATCACCCATCTTCGAGCTTCGCGGCGCCTGCCGCGGGAGACGGACGTCAGCGTCCGCCTGCCGCGTGGCGAGCAGAGGCCCCGGCCCGAGGGGCGGGAGCGCGTGGTCTTCCTCACGCACTTTGAGCGTGGGTTTGGGCTGCCGGTGAGCACCTTCTTTCGCGCGTTCTTGGAGTTCTTCGGGTTCCAGCCGCACCATATTGGTGCCGGCGCCATCGTCCAGCTTTTCGGCTTTGTCACCCTCTGCGAGGGGTACCTGGGGGTCGAGCCCACGGTCGACCTCTGGGCGCGGTTCTTCTCCTTGAACCAGCAGGGCCCATCGGCTGGGGAGTTCGCCGACTACGGAGCCGCCGTCATCTTGAAGCGATCGGGGGCGGATTTCCCCAAGATCCCACTGGAGGATTCTGCCAAGAAGTGGCAGAACTCCTTCTTCTATGTCCGCAACCTCGGCGCGGATCATATCAACCTTCCGCTCTTCGCCATCGCGCCGCCACGGGCGAAGACGAACTGGGGCTACTCGCTTCAGTGCTCATTGCAGGAGATCGTCAACCTCTGCGAGCAGGTGACGGTGATGAGGATGCAGGAGGGGCTCACCGGCACCGACCTCCTTGCCGCGTTCATCACTCGTCGGGTCCTTCTGCTTCAGAGGCGCTCCTGCCTCATCGGTGAAATGATCGGCCTTCAGGACCCCAACCGCATGGGGTCGACACAGCTGTCCATGGAGCAGGTCTCGCGCAGCGTGAACGACATCTCCAAGGCAACCCTTGGAGAGGACTGGCGGTTCGGCAAGGCGCCGTACAACCAGTCGAACCCGGTGCCGCAGGTGAGTGTCTGGTCTTCTTACTTTGCTTCCGCGCATCTTCTCATTCGTCCCGACGCGACGTGGGAGATACTTCTGAACGCGATTCGGCATCCTTACGCCCGTGCTCCATCGCAGGTGGCGTCGGTGGTGCCAGAGGAGCCCGCGGCCCATGGCAGCGAGGAGGTGGCCGAGTCCGACGCCGGTGCTGGGTGTCGCACGGGTAAGTCTTGTATCTTTCTTTCTTCATTTGTCTTGAATTGTTGATCATGTCATGGTGCGGGCGACGCTGACGCGGGTTGTTGGCGTAGTGGCGTTGGGCGGGGGAGGCGGCGACGCGGGCGGAGCCGGGTCCTCGCATGGGGCGGCGTCGAGCCGCTCGCATGGAAAAGATAGCGTCGCGCTGTGACCCCAGGCCCCGAAGCGCACAACAGACCCGGCGGGGGCTGGGAGGCCGACCAAGAAGAAGCGCGGTGGCGGGCACGAGAGGCCAACCCCGGTCCCGGTGTTGACGGGGTAAGCTTCATTTCTTGTTTGCGCCCGGATTTTTTTTAGCTTGTCTTGTTTCTTTTTTGCTCATTCTGCCTTCTTCTTCAGGTCGCCAATCACGCTGGCGAGGACGGCGGCGGAAGCCACGGCCGCCGAAGGGGCCACGTTCCGCAGGAGCCGGTCCGACCTCGCCGGCCAGGCCAAGGAGGAGGGACGGGGTGACTCGGACCTCGGCCTGGACCCGAACGACGCCGAAGCCTTGGCCTGGCGGGACAGGAACCGGGCCGAGGCGGAGCTGGAGGCGGCGTCGGTCCAGGCTTGGACCGATGTGGCAGCGGTATGGGCGCGAGCCGGCACGGAGCCGGCCTGGCGCGAGATGCCGGAGGGCACGGTGGTGGCGGCGACGGTCTTTGAGCCGTCGTCGGTGAGGGTGCGCGGCCGGGAAGGCTGGCTGAGCTGGTGATCCTCGACCAGGAGGTCGTGGAGGTGGGGGTGATATTTCGCCGCAGACCGATGTGGTCATGCGTGCGGGGGCTGATGGTGGTTGAGGCGACGCCGTTTTGGAAGAGGCGCCGCGGGTGGCGGTTCCGGAGGCGCCACTGTTGTTGGAGGATGTGTTGCGGATGGCGGTGCCGGAGGTCACCCAGGGAGCTGGGCCGGACGCGGCGACGCAGGGCGTCCCGGCGTTCTGGTCGTCATCGGCGCCGGAAGGGGCATTAGAGGAGGTGCTGGCCGCGTCGCAAGCGGCCAGCAGGGGGCACACCTTGGTGCCCCGGCAGGGAGGGCGCCGAGTTGCCGTGCCGCAGCCCGCGTGGAGTGGGGGCGCCGCCGTCTTCGGGCCTCAGACCGAGGAGGAGGCGGCGTTGGACACTGTCAGCGCCGCCTGCGAGGCCGGACTGAGCGGCTTGAGGCCTTCGCCCAGGCTGAGGTGGAGCGGACACGCGACCTGGAGCAGGCCGTTCTGGTAAGTCTTCTTTTTTCTTGTAATTTCTTCTTTGTGGGGGCGCGCCAGCGCACCCACTGGGTGTAGCCCCCGAGGTTCGGGCCAACTACATAGTAGTTGGGTCGAAAATCTTTAGAGCGTTGGCCTTTTTCTGACTTCTGTCTTTTTCAGCATCTTGACGCCTTCCGGGTTGCCGCTTTTAACCACCTTCTGAGCAAGCACCGGAAGCTCAAGGAGCAACTTGCCATCAAGGAGGAAGAGCTTCGCGTCACCGCAGGTACTCTTGTGCTCTTTTCTAGTGGGGGCGCGCTAGCGCACCCACTGGGTGTAGCCCCCGAGATTTGGGCCAACTGTGTAACAGTTGGGCCAAATCTTAAGTCTTGCCTTTTTTTCTGCTGAATTCTTCTTTTTCACAGCCGAGGTGTTGTCCTGGCGGACTCGGTTGCTCCGGGCCGGTCATCATTACGACCGGCTTGTTGCCGACATCGACCGTCTTGGCGTCGAGGCGGCGCAGGCGAGGGCGGAGGCGGCTGTGGCCCAACGGTCTCTTGATGAGGCCAACCGGCTGCATGAGCAGCTGGCGGGTCACAAGAGCCGCCTCGAGGCCGAGGTGGAGCTCCTTAAGGCGGAGGCCGCCAAGGTGGTGGAGACGCAACAGGCCCTGGTCGAGGTGGACCAGCAGCGGGCCAGCTGGCCGATGACAAGGGCCGGCTCCAGGCCGAGGTGGATCACCTGCGGGAGCAGGCCACCGCGGCTGAGGGGGCCCGTCAGGACGAGGCCCGTCGCTGCGAGGCGGCCGAAGACAAGGATGTCAAGCTGAAGGCGGCCCTTGCTAAGGCGGCCAATCTGGATAAGGCACTCGGGGAGCGCGACCGCGCCATGGAGCGGGAGTGGCATGGTATGTTGCTTGAGGCGCAACACCTGGAAGAGTCCTTCTCCAGTAAGTGTTGTTTCTTGTAGTTTGCTGGGTCGGGACCTGGCCTTTCTTCCTTGTTGTTATTCTTCTAAGTTGCTTTTTCCTTTGTGACAGGGGCCTTCCCGGAGACGCAGCGGCTGGCGGAGGAAGCCGTCCGCTATCAGTGCGACCCGACCGACGTTGCTGGGTCTGGGATGGATCCGTGGATGGCCTGGACCTTCACAGAGATCATCGCCGCTGCTGAGGCCCGCCTGCAGGTCCTGGGGACGCAGATGGAGCAGCTGTCCCGGGCCGGCACCGCAATAACAGAGGCCCTGTGGCCGGACTCCGTCCATCTGCGCAACTTCTCGTGCCTGGCGTGTTGGTTGGAGATGGGTCCAGACCGTCGTGGCGTGTTTCCGCCGCTCGTGCCGGTGCTGAGATGGCGCTCTGGTTCGCGCTGTCTTGGCATCCGGATCTTCAGATTGGACGCGCTGATGGGCCAGCGCACCGGCTCGGAGCAGTGGCTGCAGGAGCAAGCCGGCCGGATCGCCTCCCGGGCCAGCTACATCGCCGAGTTTGCCTTGCACGACGAGTTCCATCTGGAGCGGACGGAAGACGGCAGGGTCGTGGACGGCGACGACTACGGCTTGCTTCTTCATGATCTGGAGGGGAGCTCGGAGGAGATGGACGTCTACGGTGACACGGATGTCGAGGAGGACACTGGTGCCTTGCCGGACCCGGAGGCCGCCAGGGGAGATCCATCGACGTTGCGACGCGGCGCTAGAGATGCCTGAGACACTGTATGTAGAATCTGTTTAGTAGCAGGTCCACCCACCCACTGGGGGTTTTAGGGTGTAATGAACTTGGGCCGTGGGCCTTTAAATATTTCTGTGTAAATGTCATGAGTGCTTTTTTGCTCTTTGCCTTCCGCTTTTCTGAACCGATTTCATGTGTTTTTCCTCTCTCAACCCCCCCCCCCCCCCCCCCCCCCGCAAGTCAGACGGCCGAGGCTCCGGTCTGTGACAAGGAGTTCGATTCTTCAAGAGGGGCACGTAGGATTTGGGTCCTTAGAAGCATTGAGCGCGAGCGAAACACCCACTGGGCCGGCTGGCGGCAATCCGGCTTAGCCGGTTGGTGAGCAGACGGTCGTGCGGCTACTCATTTGATGAGCGACGGGCCGGGTTGATCGACCTGGCAGCCTTGGACTTAGTGTATGAAGCATAAAGGAGCTTTGGCTCGTTGTGCTTGCCCACCGACAGCCAAAGTTGGATCTGCGGTTTTAGGGCGAAGTGGGGGACCATGGCATCCCAACTTTATCAGGAATCACTAAGTAAGGCGGCGTGGTGGCGACCGAGCTGGCCTGCCCCCGAGCCCCCGGGTCGAGCGAGTCATACTGGTGGCCGGGTTCAGTGGTAAAGTGATGCAGAAAAATAAGGACGCAATAAATTGGTCGACAAAAGGCAGCCCCCGAGTCTCATTCGGGGACGCCATAGTTTCATGCGTTTACAAAAGGCGACGATACATACACTCGTGCGGCTAACTGTAAAACGAGCGGAGGAGTTCCGTGTTCCACGGCCGGGTTGTTTCTTCGCCGACGGTGTCCTTCTTGCGCTTCTTTGACTTGCGTGCATCGATGAGGTAGTAGGCATTGCGATCACGCAAGACCCTGCTCATGATGAATGGGCCCTCCCATGGAGGGGACAGCTTGTGTCGTCCTACCTGCTCTTGGACGAGTGGAGGACGAGGTCGTCCTCGCGGAATGCTAGGGGCTTGATCTTCTTGTTGTGGTAGTGCCTCAGGCCTTGCTGGTAGATGGCCGAACGGCTGAGTGCCAGAAGGCGCGCTTCTTCGAGCAACTCGATGCCGTCTTCGCGTGCCTCTCTGGCTTCGGCTTCGGTGTACATTGCGACGCGTGGCGAGTCGAACTCGACGTCGGTCGGGATGATGGCTTCGGCCCCGTAAACAAGAAAGAACGGGGTGAGCTCGGTCAACCGGTTCGGCATGGTGCATAGACTCCAGAGAACTGCCAGCAACTCGTCAAGCCAGCTGCCAGGTGAGCAGATGAGTGGCTCGACGAGTCGCGGCTTGATGCCGGATAAGATGAGTCCGTTCGCCCGCTCGACCTGCTTGTTGGACTGCGGATGTGCCACGGAGGCCAGGTCGAGGCAGATGCCGGAGACGGAGCAGTATTTCTCGAGCGCGCCCTTGGCGAAGTTGGTGCCATTGTCGGTGATGATGTTGTTCGGCATGTCGTAGCGTACTGCTATGTCCTTGATGAACCGGGCGGCTATTGGCCCGTCCAGTTTCTTGATTGGTCTTGCCTTGATCCACTTGGTGAATTTGTCCACTGCCACCAGCAAGTGCGTCATGCCACCTCGAGCGGTTTTGAAGAGTACCACCATGTCGAGTCCCCAGACCGCGAAGGGCCAGGCGATCGGTATGGTGCGGAGTGCTGACACCGGCTGGTGGCTGCGTTTGCTGAAGCGTTGGCACCCTTCGCATTTGAGAACGAGTGACTCGGCGTCTTTGTGGGCCGTGGGCCAATAGAAACCGTGGCGGAACGCCTTGGCCATCAAGGATCGTGATGCCGCGTGGTGCCTGCACTCGCCCTGGTGGATGTCGAGGAGGATGTCAATGCCTTGTTCCTGCTCGATGCAGCACTGGAACATGCCGATGGAGCTGCGCTTGACGAGCTCGTTGTTGATGATGCTATAGGCGGATGCCCGGCGCTGTACTTGCTGAGCTTCGGTCTCGTCCATGGGGAGCGTTCTCCAGAAATTATGATATTGGGAGGGCCCAATATGGAGCTATAACCACGGCGAAGACGGCCACCAGGGTGGGTTCCGGGTCAGCAGTCCTCGAGCCGGGTTGAGCAGCCCCTGGGTCGGGGATGGCGATGGCCGGGTCCGGGTCGACGGTGGCCGGGTTGAGCTGAGAAGCCCCTGGGCCGGGTTCAGCAGTCCCCAGGCGGCTTGAGGTGCGGCCAGGTCTTCGGGAACATGAATGGACTCGGATTCCGATCATGGCTTGACGGATGGCTTGCGCAGGTGCTCGAGGGAGACGCCGGACGGGATGGCTTGTCGTGACGAGGCAATCTTGGTGACCGTGTCGGCTGCTTCGTTCTACGCGTGCGGGACATGGAGGAACTCGCATCCCTCGAAGGATCTAGACAGCTTCTGGACAACGAATCAGTAGCTTGCCATGTTGGAGTCGCAGGCGTCCCATTCACCGGAGCACTGCTACACCACCAGGTCCGAGTCGCCATAGCACAGAATGCGCCAGATGCCGAGTTCCTTGGCAAGGCGGAGGCCATGCACAAGGGCTTCATATTCGGCGACGTTGTTGGAGGCGGTGAAGTGGATGTGGAGCGCGTAGCGGAGCCGGTCGCCCTTCAGAGATGACAGTACGATGCCGCCCCCCAAGCCGAGCCGCATCTTGGACCCGTCGAAGTGCATGCGCCAATGTGTCAACTCGGGAGGCGGTGGCAAATACTGGGTCTCAGTCCAGTCGATGAGGAAGTCGGCCGGGGCTTGAGACTTGATCGTGGTGCGGGGCTCGTAGAGGATGGTGTGTCCGGCTAGCTGGATCGCCCACTTGTCGACCCGGCAGAGGCGTCCCGGCACCCGATGATTTCTCCGATAGGCACTGTGCTGATGACGGTGACGACATGCTCTTGGAAGTATTGCTTCAGCTTCTTGGCAGTGAGGTACAAGCTGTAACACATCTTCTGGTAGTGCGGGTAGTTCTTCTTGGAGATGGAGAGCACCTTGCTCACATAGTAGACTGGACGCTGGACGGCTTGGATCTTGCCCTTCTGTGGTCACTCTACCACCAGCATCGTGTTGACCGCCCGCGAGGTCGCGGCAATGTAGAGCAACAGCGGCTCCTTGTCGGTCGGTGCGGCCAGGACTGGTGTGGTGGAGAGCATGCGCTTGAGGTCTTAGAAGGCCTCGTCTGCCTTGTCGTTCCATTCGAACGGGCTTGTCTTCTTCATCAGCTGGTACAGGGGTAGAGCCCTCTCGCCCAGCCGGCTTAGAAACCGGCTGACCGAGGCCAAGCACCCGGTGAACTTCTGGACGTCGTGCAGCCGAGCCGGCTTGCGCATGCGCTCAATGGCCTTGATCTTCTCCGGGTTCGCCTCAATGCCACGTTCCGAGACGAGGAAGCCGAGTAGCTTTCCGGCCGAGATGCCGAAGATGCACTTTTCCGGGTTAAGCTTGACCTTGTATTCGCGGAGGTTGGCGAATGTTCCTTCAAATCGTCAAGGAGCGTGAGGTGCTGCTTGGTCTTCACCACGATGTCGTCCACGTACACGTGGATGTTGCGGCCGAGTTGCGGCAGCAGGCATTTCTGCATGCAGCGTTGGAAGATGGTGCCGGCATTCTTCAAGCCGAACGACATGGTGATGTAGCAATATGCCCCAAAGGGCATGATGAAGGACGTCTTCAGGGCATTGGCCAGGTCCAGCTTGATCTGGTGGTAGCCGGAGTAAGCGTCTAGGAAGGACAGGAGCTCGCACCCGGCAATCGAGTCGATGACTTGGTCGATCCGCGGGAGAGCGAACGGATCCTTGGGACAGGCCTTGTTAAGGCTCGTGTAGTCGATACACATGTGCTAGGTATTGTTCTTCTTCAGGACGAGAACTGGATTGGCCAGCCACTTGGGGTGAAACACTTCCATTATGAAGCCGGCCGCCAAAAGCTTGGCGACCTCTTCACCAATGGTTCTTCTCTTCTCTTTGGAAAATCATCGGAGGGGTTGACGGACAGGCTTGGCGTCCTTGCGAACGTGAAGTTTGTGCTCGGCGTACTTACTCGGGATAACCGGCATGTCCTTGGGGGTCCATGCGAAGATATCTCGATTCTCACGGAGGAAGTCGATGAGCTCGCCTTCCTATTTGTTGTCAACGCGAGCGCCTACGACAACGTACTTGCTGCAGCTGGGGTCTTCTGGGTTGAGCTTCACTTTCTTGGTCTCCTTGGAGGGCTTGAAGGCAGCCTCGTCGGCCGGGTCCGGGGTCGGGATCGACACTGCGGAGGCCTCGCCTGCCAGGGCGACGATTCGGTCGAGCTGGCGCTGCTCCTCGGCAATGTCCAGCGACTCGGCCAACTTGGCACCGTCTCGGGCGCACTCCAGGGACTTGCGGTAGTCGCCGGTGACGGTGATGAGGCCCTTGGGGCCCGGCATCTTCATTTTCAGGTCGCGTAGTGGGGAACCGCCATGAACTTGGCGAGCGCGGGCCGACCCATCAATGCATGATATGCGCTGGACAGGTCCACCACCACGAACCAGATCGGTTCGTGTCGGAAGTGGCTGCTGTCACCGAACAGGACATCGAGCCGGACCCGGCCAATGGGAGAGCAGGACAGGCCGGGTACGGTGTCGTGGAAGATTGTCCAAGTCGGCTCTAGGTCCTCGGCCTTGAGGTTGAGCTTGGTCATCATGTCGCGGTAGAGGATGTTGATGCTGCTGCCGCCGTCGATGAGGACTCGGGAGAACTTGCATGTGCGCCGCGCGATGATGGTGGGGTTGAGGACGAGGGCGTATCCACCCGGACTCGGCATGATTGCCGGGTGATCCTCCCGGGTCTAGGTGATCGGGCGATCCAACCAGTGCATGAAATCGGCTTGGCCGGGACGACGGTGTTCACCTCCTGCCGAAGAAGGCGCTCGCTGCGCTTGTCGTCGTTGAGGCTAGTGAAGATGATGTAGGCCGCGTTCTGGTCTGGGTAGGCATCATTCTGCATCACTCCGCTAGCAGGAGGCGGCGGTGAAGGCGGAGGCGGCTGTCCTGCGCCTGGAGCTGGAGCCGGAGCCGGAGGAGGCGGGACGTCTCCCCTCATGATGCGCTTGGTGATGGCGCACTGCCGAAGCGTGTGCCTGGAGGGTCTTGCGCCGTTGTGGTGCTTGGATGGGGCGTCGAGCATCTCTTCAAAACTCATGGCGGGTTGCCATGCCATCTTGCCGGTCTAGCGGTGCTTCGCCGCCGGGTCCTCCGCGGGCTCAGCGGCCGCGACAAGCCGGTTGTCATGACGCTGCGCCAGCTGGTCGACCTTGCGCTTGTTGTTCTGGTGATGCTGCTGCCGACTGTTTTCGCCGGCCGGCTTCGGGGGAGGAACCGGCTTCACCTTGCTGGCTTCATACAGCGCCACCTGGATCTTCATGGCAGAGTCGGCGTTGGCGTACTTGTCCGCCGTCACCATGAGCGCGGCCATGGTGGCCGACTCGGAGCGTAAGAGCTTGTGCTTGAGGAGGGTGCCGTCTCAGCAGCCGCTGACGAAGTACTGGATCGCCTGGACTTCATGGATGCCCTCGCAGCTGTTTTGGAGCTTGGTCCAGTGCGTGAGGTACTCGCGCTCGGTCTCCGTCGGCCCGTGCACGCACATGGCGAGCTGGCTAGGGCGACCGGGTCGCTTGTAGGTCCCCGTGAAGTTGCGGACAAAGGCCTCCTCGAAGTCGACCCACGTGTTGATGCTGCCCATCGGCAGACAGTTCAACCACGTGCGGGTCGACCCCTGGAGCATGAGTGGTGCGTAGTGCACGGCGAGACGGCGATTGGCACCGGTGATGCCAATGGCCGTTGTATAGTCGGTGAGCCAGTCTTCTGGCTTCATGGTCCCGTTGTACTTGGGGGTGTCGCGGGGGAGCACGAACCCTTTGGGAAAAGGCTTCTCCCGGATGCATGGGCCGAAGCACGCCGGCCCGATAGCGCCGCTCTCCTCCACCTCCAGGGAGCGAGTGAGCTGATTGAGGCGGTGGCGCGCATCGGCGTCGTCGATGGCGCGCGGGCCGAGTCGACTGGCAGCCAGTCCCCGAGGGGCCGGGTCGGTTGGTGCCGGACGCCGGCCATGCTGGCTGGGTCCGTGCTGGTTCTCTGGGGTGGGCTCGTTGCCCAGAACGTCGGTGGCTGTGGCGGCCATGTTGCGCCAAGTCCGGGCTTGGCCAGAGTGCGCCTCGCCGGGCGGCGAGGAAGCCGTGTGCAGAAGTTCGCCGGGTCCGCCAAGACGGGCAGAGCCGGACCCCGCCGGCTTGGCGAGCTAGTGGAGGCGATCCTGCTAGGTGTTGGTGGCATGGAGGAGCTCGCGCATCCGCCCGATGCGCTCTTTAAGCTTCTGGCCCGTGAGTTGGTCGAGGCCGACCGCGGCTGCCTCTGCAGCGCGCATATTCTTCACTGGGGTCTCGTAGACGGTTCGGACGGTGCCGAGGGTCCGGACAATCGCTCCTCCCCGGGTACGCATGTCGGCAACCCAGCTTGGCTCGACTGCAGCGGGCGCGAATCTGTGGGCGGCGTCGTGCTCCATCTGAGTGGCCTCTAGGCGACGCTTGGTGGCGGCGAGCGTCTCGGACAGATCCAGCATCTGCTGGCGCCTTTCCTCGAGCTGAGATCGGGCCTCGGCAATGTTGGTGGCGTCAATGTCGGTGCCAATGGGGATGCGGAGGCTCTGCATCACAGCGTGCAGCGGATCAGACAGCTCGGTCCGTTCCGCAGCGACCCTGGCTTCCACGGCCTTCCTCGTCTTGCTCGACAAGGAGGAGGCTCCATCGCCGGTGACGTAAACCTCCACATGGACGTCCATCGCCCTGGCGGCAATGCCACCGCCGAGGGAGAGGGGAGAGTCAGAGTAGCTGAGCACCTCGCTGGGGTACTCGTCGACCGTGAACGCATCGGAGATGCGCAGCGCAGAGAAGGAGGCGGCAAGCGCACCGACAACGTCGTCCGCCAGCGCGACGGACTCGTCGGTGTAGGAGAAGGGCCCCGTCTGAAGCATGCTCCCGACCAGCTCCTCGAGATGCCCCACGGTGGGCGCCAACTGTCATGGTGGGCGCACGGCAGATGCCAAGGGATGGCTAAAGAGAGGAGGCGGCTCGAGGGCGCTGGTGGGCTCTAGAGGCGAGGTTGGCATGCGTGGGCGCGGGACGCCAGACATACCCATGTTCGGGGCTCTCCGGAGAGATAATACCCCTAGTCCTGCCGAGTGTAGTTTGGATGATCGATAGTACAATGTTGCTCCTGGAGCTATATGGAGGAGGAAGGAAGCTGGCCAAGGCTTGGGATGCTCCTTCTCTCCGGTGTTGCCGTTGGGTGGCTAGTCCTATGCTTGCTTGCATTTCTCTTGTGTCTGTTTCTTTTCCTGCTTGCCTCGTCTCTCATACATGCCCCTCGAGGCGTGGGTTCCTGGGGGGTTTTATAGATCAACCCACCCAGGGTTACAATGGTAATATGCCGAGTCGGTGGGTCCATATTGTCGGTGTCCGGGATACCGGGTTGGGTCCCGCTTGAGGGCCTTTGGTTCGCCGGGTTCCCCTAGGTGCGGGCCCTGCGTACCTAGGGGGACTGTGCGCCGTCTTGTCGATCGTTAGGGCATGGCCGAGTCGAGTCGTGTATAGTGCTCTTCATCAGGTTGCCGCTTGTTGTCGTCAGCGGTGACGGCGGGAGCACTGTTGCCACGCCAGCCCCAGTCTGCGGGTAGGTAAGGGGCACTATTGCCACGCTCCGGCTGACCATAGGCATGGGCGGAAGCACTATTGTCTTGGTCATCAGTGATTGAAGTCTCGTCCCATCGTACGGCCTGGATGGGACGAGAGTTGACCCGTGGCTGGGTTGTCGTGCACGCCACGGGTGGGGTCGGCTTGTCGGGGAAGCCTTGGTTGCGCTGGGTTGAGTCGTCTTGCGCCAGTTGCTGCGGCCGGGTCGACATACCTTGCCGGGTCGGAGAGCTTGGCCGGGTTGCGGGCCTTGCCGGGTCGAGCGACCCGGCCAGGCGCGTGCCAGTTTGCGGGGTGATGCGGGCCACGCCATTTTTGAAAAGGATCCGGGTCCCGTTGCCTGCCCGGGGTTCATCCCCCCGACAGTTAATTTGTCAAGCACAAAACCTACAACAACTAGGCTCACCTATGTGCACTAACAACTTAAGCTAAGCTAGATAAACAACTAAGTGATAGCAAGATATATGACAAGAAACAATATGGCTATCACTAAGTAAAGTGCATAAGTAAAGGGCTCGGGTAAGAGCTAACTGAGGCACGCGGAGACGACGATGTATCCCGAAGTTCACACCCTTGCGGATGCTAATCTCCGTTTGGAGCGGTGTGGAGGCACAATGCTCCCCAAGATGCCACTAGGGCCACCGTAATCTCCTCACGTCCTTGCACAATGCAAGATGTCGTGATTCCACTAAGGGACCCTTGAGGGCGGTCACCGAACCCGTACAAATGGCAACCCTTGTGGGCGGTCACCGAACCCGTACACTTTGGCAACCCTTGGGGGCGGTCACCGGTACCCGTCAAAATGCTCGGGGCGATCTCCACAACCTAATTGGAGACCCCGACGCTTTCCCAGAGCTTTACACCACAATGATTGAGCTCCGAACACCACCAACCGTCTAGGGCGCCCAAGCACCCAAGAGGAACAAGCTCAAGGGTACCAAGCACCGAAGAGTAATAAGCTTCTCAACTTGAAACTTCCACGTATCACCATGGAGAACTCAAACCGATGCACCAAATGCAATGACAAGGGCACACGAAGTGCCCAAGTCCTTCTCTCCCAAATCCCACCGAAGCAACTAATGCTAGGGAGGAAAATGAGAGGAAGAACAAGAAGGAGAACACCAAGAACTCCAAGATCTAGATCCAAGGGGTTCCCCTCACATAGAGGAGAAAGTGATTGGTGGAAATGTGGATCTAGATCTCCTCTCTATTTTCCCTCAAAAACTAGCAGGGATTGAGAGTTAGCAAGCTCGAAGAAGGTCAACAATGGAGGAAGAACACTAGCTCAAAAGATAAGGTTCAATGGGGAAGAATACCCCCTTTTATAGGTGGAGGAAAATCCAACCGTTATGCTCACAGCCCGCACAAAGCGGTACTACCGCTCCAAGGAGCGGTACTACCGCTAGGGCGGTAGTACCCCTTTGAAAAACAACAGCGAGGAGGCAAAAGGACAGTAGAACCGCCGGAGCGGTACTACCGCTCGTCCTCACGATACTACCGCTCGACCTCACAGAACTACCGCAAATGGTAGCGGTACTACTGCTTGCGAGCGATACAAAAAAAAATACTTCCGTGCCTACCTCCGCAGGACTTGGGACAAGTTTTTTGGTCCGGAGCGGTACTACGCTGTAGAAGCCGTGATAGTACCGCTCTCGAGCGGTAGTAAAAAATTACATCCGCTCCAATTCAAAGTAGTACCGCTGGAGCCTTTTCAAAACACCAAAACTGCCACAACTTTTGCAAACAGACTCCGAATTCGATGAAACCAAGTTTGTTGGAAAGCTTGAGACAAGTGCTAACACAATATTGAAGAAATATCAATAATAAGCGAAATATAAAAGTCCCATAAGAAAATGGTGAGAACCCTTCCTCGGATAAGACTGGTAAAACCTCCAACACAGAAAACGTCATAGAAGACGCATGCGAACTCCATTTTCGATGAACTCAAGCTTGTCATCAAGATGACCATAAGCTCTAAGACTCGCAAAGATAACCAAACAAGAACCAAGAAACATGATGCAAGGATGCAATGGTTTGAGCTCTCTACTAATGATACGATCAAGCTACCAACTTGAGAGCCACCCTTGATAGTACGGCAAATGATCCTATAACCCGGTCTCCCAACTACCACCACGAGACCGGTAAAGTAGAAAACCTATCAAGGGCAAACCTTTGCCTTGCACATGGTCCACTTGATCTAGATGATGACGATCTTGACTCCCTCAAGTTGGACCACCTTTCTTGATTGCGTTGGCTCGATGAAGACTAGATGATTGCTCCCCCATAGTCCACTATGGGTGAGCCACTCTTCGACACATCTTCACAAGTCCATTGACACCATAATGGATGGCAAGATTAAAGAACTTGATCTCTTTGTGATGCTCCACTTGAACTTGCACACGGCAATCTTGATGACGATCACCACTTGATGTCATCCTTTCCATGGGTTGTATGATATCTTCCTCTTGACGCAAGCCCATGGACACGTACCTAACCCGAGATAGAACTCTCACATAAACCATGGGTTAGTACACAAAGTGCAATGGATAATGCTTAACAAACCATGGGATCACTTGATCCCTCTCGGTACATCTTCTACGCTTTGTGGGTTGATCAACTTGATTCACTCTTGACTTAGTTTTGATCAACTTGATTCACTCTTGAATTAGTCTTGATCAACCTTGAATCTTTCCAACTCTATTCATTTGGATGATGCCTTCAAGGTAAACATTAATGATCACACAATGTTCTTCTTCAAGACATGCTTGCAATAAGCTCAACGCTCGCATGACCAATCTTTGGATAATTCCTTAATAGCACCTTGGTCAACTCATAAACTCCTTGAAACCAACACATGGACTTCAAGAAAAGTCTATGGACAAATCCTTCAAATATAACTCAAGACAACCATTAGTCCATAGAGATTGTCATCAATTACCAAAACCAAACATGGGGGCACCGCATGTTCTTTCAATCTCCCCCATTTTGGTAATTGATGACAATCACTTTCAAGAGAGTTTATATAATGTATTATGCATCACCATGCAATGCAACAACCAATAGTGCATGCGAATGAGATGCAAATGCTAAGGAACAAAACCAAAGCAAGAGGAGATAACTGTCTAAATTTCTCCACAAAACTCTTTGAAACTTCTCCCCCATTGGCATTGATTGCCAAAATGGGCAAAAATCTAAGAAGGCCAATATAAATTGTGGTCCTCCATAAAATGTGTATTTATCAACAAGAGAGTGGAATGCTATACACATACCCAAAGGTAAATACTTGGAGGAACACAAACTATATTGAGGCACAAAGATTGCTAAAGAATGATATGCCAGAAAGACATAACAAAGAGAGACACAAGCAATGAAGCAGTCAAAATATACCAATTGAAGCAAGCAATCAAAGGATATCAACTGAACCAACTAGACCAAGGATCCTATGAGCCACAAGAATAAATGATATTATATATGAGCAGAGGAGTGTTCTAAAGAAATTAGAGAAGGTCCCCATGATTTGTGCACAAATAAGAATATTTGTATTGGATACAAAGTGCACAAAATAGGATCATAGCTCCCCCAAAATCAGTAGAAACTCACAACCAGTGCAAGTGAGCATATAGGAAACAAAGCCTGACACTTACAACAAGCACATGGTTGAGCAACATGTAAAAGAGGCAACTTAAGAATAGGCTCAACCAAAATGATGTGTGTGAGTCATGAGAAAGCACTTAAGAAGACTAATATAAGGATGAGCATAAAGCATCAACATAGTCTTGGGTAAATGAGATACACGGTGCATGACATGTCCTCCCCACACACACCAAGCAAAAGGGTTCACAAGCACACTAAAAATGTAAAAAGAATAACCAACACTTGTGACAACCTATGGTGAAGATAGAAGATGAAAGCCTCATCAAGACGAGGGATACCAAGATGGCAAAAGCCTCATCATAACAAGCAAGAGGGAAATAATCTTCAGCACACAAGAGTGCAACAAGATGCAATGAGAAATGGCCCGCACTCAAGATAAATCCTTTCACGAAACCACCAAGGAAAAAGGTGGACGTGAAAGAATAAGGATATCAACTAGATATGTAACTTATCTCAAGTGTATAAGACTCTCGGTAGATCAAAATCATGATGATATCAATCCACAAAGAAGGATGTACACATGAAATAGTTACAACAAGAAAAGAACAAGATATCCACAAGTCATACATATACCAATAAGATATTTGCTTGGAAGTAGAGCACATGGCTAGATATGGTCTTATTGTTTATAAATGAATTCCTACCACACAACCATCAAAGACATCACAACTAGCAACATGAGATCATCGTTGAGATGCTTTGAGAAAGTAAACACGTATCACAAGAAAGAATGAATTACATGCCATGATACAACCTACACAAGGTTGATGCAAGAAATGTGTGCATGAAGTAGATGCTGATACTTGTTACCGAGATACCATTGGAAGGATGTAGTAGATACCAAATGAAGGTAGATGGTAGTTCATTGATCATCCTAGCTTGACTCCAATAAGCACATGGTGAAAACACCTTCCTTGTGAGTGAGCCGAGCATCCAATGCATCTCCAGCCGTTCCTAGAAGAACAACACAAACTAAACGGTACCCAAACTCATTAGGATAAAATAGTTAGAAACACCAATACATAGGACAAACTCCACATAAATATGTGCATATGGATATGGAAATGAATTTCATGCACATCTCATCCAATTTGAGACTTGGTGGACTGTCCCCTATATATTGGGTCAAAGAAAGAAAGCATGCCAAATAAAATACATGAAGTAAATATGCATGCTCAAAACTTTCAAGAACCGAAACCAAATGAAAAAGAAATGCCAAGAGAAAAGGATACCAAATGGAGAAATCATCACTTGGAAGATATCATTAAAGATACATCAAGAAGTGAGATATCCATTGATACACACTAAATTCAAGATGTCAAACTCCCAAAGAGAGGATGGTTCCAAAAAAACCAGGCTCTCAACAAAGTTTCATGATGGCACAAAGTACCAACAAGAAAACGGCTTGCCTTCCACCAACACACACTTGATAAGGATCACAAGAAGAGTGTTCTAAAGAAAATAGGATAGCTCCCCCACGAGTTGTGCATTCTAGAGATTTTGCATTTGAATACAAAATGCACAAGGTGGGATCACCACTTTCACTATATCTAGAAAATACTAGACAAGAACAAGAAATTAACAAGGTCCACAAGTGGTATGGAAGACAACGGGAGTTGACACAATCCTTGGAAAGAGAAAAGGCAAATAAAAACAAAAACCAATGTAAAGATGATCAATAGATTCTACCACACATAAGTGAATACCAATTGTCAAAAGACAAGAAGTATTTGGAAATAATTCCCGGTGGTAGATAACAAGGATATCCAACATCATCTTCACAACAAACACAAGCAAGCTGCAACTTGTAGAGCTAACATGTCACCTAGGAACAATATAATTACAATATCAACTCTAAGTGACAATATCTGAAATGTACACATTTTCTAGGCTTGTAATATGCCCATAGCTCCCACATAATGTGATACCAAAGAAAACTTAACAAGAGGCAAAAGAGGATCCAACGAGAGATAATTAATGGACTATTAGAATTTGAATTTCTCATGAGAGATATACCACCTAGAGACAAGATAATCTTGTAAGATCAATACTAGATGGTATTCCTCATGTACACACATTTATAGGATTGTGAGGTGCACAAAGAAAATCACTCCCCCAAAATGGGATGTTCCATTAATCTCTCACACGAGTCAACTAGGATACAAACGAGAAGCATAAAGGCTCAACGCATGACACACACGTACATGATTTTCAACCCAACACACACATACTTGATTGCTCAAGATAAGCAAGTTGGAAGCACAACATATACAAACACATGCAAGGAACAAAACGAAAACATGCAAAGGGACAAGTAACTTTCAATGTAAACAATTAAAGTACAAGTTACCGCAAGGAGGCACATTGGATATAAGATAGAAAATTGATAATCCAATTGACTTGGCTTGAGACAAAAGGAATGATGAAGTCCCCTTAGTTCTTCATAATGTAGCCAAGTCTCTAATGCCCTCCAGACAACACCTATCGATCAAGTTTGAGCTTGGTGGTCCCCAACCAAGTTGGGTCCTAAGAGGTTAGTCACAATAGGCTTGGCTACCCAAGTGGTTCTTTTCTTGACACCACTTTGAGTACCAACAAACTTGACAAACACATTTCCAACCTTATCATTGCCAAGAGAATAGATATCATCAATAATAATTGGGTTGGGTAAGTTAGCACTAGTGCATGAAGAAACGACGTGGCCTTTCACACGACATAAGTAGAAACATCTACTCTTCACTTTCTTCTCACTCGATTTCTCTACAAGAGAAGCATTAACTTGAGTCTTCGTGGGAAGTGGCATTTCTTCAACTTGAGGTTGACCATGAGATTGAACTTGTGCCCTCTTCCCTTGTTGCTTGTCACTAATGGCCTTTTAGGGAGTCCCGGATTAGGGGGTGTCCGGATGGCCGGACTATGACCTTTGACCGGACTCTCGGACTATGAAGATACAAGATTGAAGACTTCGTCCCGTGTTCGGATAGGACTTTCCTTGGCGTGGAAGGCAAGCTTGGCAATTTGATATGAAGATCTCCTCCAATTGTAACCGACTCTGTGTAACCCTAGCCCTCTCTGATGTCTATATAAATCGGAGAGTTTTAGTCCGTAGGACGAACAACAATCATACCATAGGCTAGCTTCTAGGGTTTAGCCTCTCTGATCTCGTGGTAGATCAACTCTTGTACTACCCATACCATCAATATTAATCAAGCAGGAGTAGGGGTTTACCTCCATCGAGAGGGCCCGAACCTGGGTAAAAACATCGTGCCCCTTGTCTCTTGTTACCATCCGCCTAGACGCACAGTTCAGGACCCCCTATCCGAGATCCGCCGGTTTTGACACCGACATTGGTGCTTTCATTGAGAGTTCCTCTGTGTCGTCACCTTTAGGCCTGATGGCTTCTTCGATCATCAACCACGACGCGGTCCAGGGTGAGACTTTTCTCCCCGGACAGATCTTCGTATTCGGCGGCTTCACACAGTGGGCCAATTCGCTTGGCCATCTGGAGCAGATCGAACGCTACGCCCCTGGCCATCAGGTCAGGTTTGGAAGTTTGAACTACACGGCCAACATCCGCGGGGACTTGATCTTCGACGGATTCGAGCCGCCGCCGAGCATGCCGCACTGTCACGAGGGGCATGATTTAGCTCTGCCGCCGGACAACGCCTAGAGCGTCGCTCAGGCGCCTGCTCCGACCATTAGCTCGGAGCCGACTGTGCCAATTGGGGATGGACGGTTGGCCGCCGCCCCAGGAGTCGCAATCTCTACGGCGATAGAGCCGAACACCAGCCTAGTCCTTTGTGAGGCCTATGACTCCAGGGTGCCGGACTCCGCTCTGAACTCCGAATCTCCCGCACCCCTTCCGATCGAACCCGATTGGGCTCCGATCATGGAGTTCACCGCCGCGGACCTCTTTCAGCACTCGCCCTTTGGCGATATCCTGAATTCACTAAAGTCTCTCTCTTTGTCAGGTGAGCCCTGGCCGGACTATGGTCAGCATGGTTGGGACGCGGACGACGAAGAAATTCGAAATCCACCCACCACCCACTTCGTAGCCACTGTCGACAATTTAACCGACATGCTCGACTTCGACTCCGAAGACATCGACGGTATGGATGC
The DNA here is from genome assembly GCA_963921465.1 of Triticum timopheevii. Lineage (NCBI taxonomy): Eukaryota > Viridiplantae > Streptophyta > Magnoliopsida > Poales > Poaceae > Triticum > Triticum timopheevii. The sequence goes on from OY997272.1 coordinate 497,208,377, forward strand.
CGATGAAGGAGACGACCAAGAACCAACACCTATAGGGCACTGGAAAGCCACCTCGTCATATGACATATACATGGTGGACACCCCCAAAGCAGGGGATGGCGATGAAAAAACGGAGGACGACCCCTCCAAGAAGCAACCCAAGCGCCGACGTCAGCGGCGCCGCTCTAAATCCCGCCAAAACAAAAACGGCGAGTCCGGCACCGGAGATAACAACATGACGGACAGTGCCGAAGACAACCCCCTCCAGCAGGATTCAGCGCAGGAGAACGAAGGAGCCAACCCGCATGAGAAAGCTGCGGACAGGGAGGTCGAGGACGACAATTATATGCCTCCCTCCAAAGACGAGGCAAGCCTCGACGACGACGAATTCGTCGTGCTAGAGGATCCCATCGAACAAGAGCGTTTCAAACACAGGCTTATGGCCACGACAAGCAGCCTCAAGAAAAAACAGCAGCAGCTTAGAGCTGACCAAGACTTGCTAGCCAACAGATGGACCAAAGTCCTGGCGGCCGAAGAGTATAAACTCGAATGCCCCTCCAAGAGCTACCCAAAGCGCAGGCTGCTACCCCAACTTGAGGAGGAAGCAACTAAACCTACATCACCAGCGTATGATGCGCCCGATCGGCCACCCCGTGGCCGCGACAGAGAGGCCTTCCGGCCCTCGACCCAAGCCGCACCCCGGCACCGCTCAAAAAATACCAGAGCACGGGGAGACGCAATAGACTTGCGAGACATATTGGAGAATAAGGCAAGGCAAACAAGATCGATCTACGGATCGCATGGGCGCCCCACGTCACGTGACGATAACCGTCACGCCGGATATGATAAATACAGCCAGGCCGAACACAAAAGACAAAGCTCATCCAAGCTGCGTCGTGATATAGCGTAGTACAGAGGCGCCGCACACCCACTATGCTTCACAGACGAAGTAATGGATCATCAAATCCTCGAGGGTTTTAAACCCGTAAACATCGAATCATACGATGGCACAACAGATCCCGTGGTACGGATCGAGGATTATCTCCTTCATATCCACATGGCCCGTGGTGATGATCTACATGCCATCAAATACCACCCGCTCAAGCTTAAAGGACCAGCTCGGCATTGGCTTAATAGCCTGCCAGCAGAGTCAATTAGTTGCTGGGAGGACCTGGAATCCGCGTTCCTTGACAACTTCTAGGGCACTTATGTGCGACCACCAGACGCCGATGACCTCAGCCACATAATCCAGCAGCCAGAGGAATCAGCCAGACAATTCTGGACACGGTTCCTAACAAAGAAAAATCAAATAGTCGACTGTCCGGATGCCGAGGCCCTTGTAGCCTTCAGGCACAACATTCGAGATGAATGGCTTGCCCGGCACCTAGGACAGGAAAAGCCGAAATCTATGGCAGCCCTCACGACACTCATGACCCACTTTTGCGCGGGAGAAGACAGCTGGCTAGCTCATAGCAATAACATAACCAAGAGCCCTGGCAATTCGGATACCAAGGACAACAATGGTAGGTCACGTCGCAACAAGCACAAGCGCCGCATTAACAGCGACAACACTGAGGATACGACAGTTAATGCCGGATTCAGAGGCTCTAAACCCGGTCAGCGGAAGAAGCCATTCAAAAGAAACCCCCCGGGCCCATCCAGTTTAGACCGGATACTCGATCGCTCGTGCCAGATACACGGCACCCCCGAACAACCAGCCAACCACACCAATAGGGATTGTTGGGTGTTCAAGCAGGCAGGCAAGTTAAGTGTCGAAATCAAAGACAAGGTGCTCCATAGCGATGACGAGGAGGGGCCCCGGCCGCCGAACAATAGAGGACAGAAGGGTTTCCCCCTGCAAGTGCGGACGGTGAACATGATATACGCAACCCATATCCCCAAAAGGGAGCGGAAGCGTGCTCTCAAGGACGTCTATGCATTGGAGCCGGTCGCCCCGAAGTTCAACCCATGGTCCTCCTGCCCGATCACTTTTGATCGAAGGGACCACCCCACTAGCATCCGTCACGGCGGATTCGCCGCATTGGTCCTAGACCCAATCATTGACGGATTTCACCTCACTAGAGTCCTCATGGACAGCGGCAGCAGCCAGAACCTGCTTTATCAGGATATAGTGCAGAAAATGGGTATAGATCCCTCAAGGATTAAACCAACAAAGACAACCTTTAAAGGAGTCATACCAGGTGTAGAAGCTAGCTGTACAGGCTCGGTTACACTTGAAGTGGTCTTCGGATCCCCGGATAATTTCCGAAGCAAAGAGTTAATCTTCGACGTAGTCCCATTCCGCAGTGGCTATCATGCCCTGCTCGGACGAACCGCATTTGCGAAATTCAATGCGGTGCTGCACTATGCATATCTTAAGCTCAAGATGCCAGGCCCTCGCGGAGTCATTACGGTAAATGGAAACACCGAATGCTCCCTCCGAACGGAGGAGCACACGGCAGCCCTGGTGGCGGAAGTTCAAAGTAGCCTATCAAGGCAATTCCCCAACCCGGGTGTTAAGCGTCCGTACAACGTCAAGCGCGCCCGAAGTAACCTACAACAAAACCGGCTGGCACACTCCGAGCAAGCATAGCAGTGCGGCCCCAACCCCAACCCTCGCCAGATGGCGATAGCGGTACCACGCATACATAACTACGCTCTAGAAATACCATGGGCATAAGGGGCGGGGCACAACTACGGCACTCCCAGAATGCGGCTTAACCGCACTAAGGGCTCCCTATTCTGTCGTTTCCTTTTTTATTTATTTCAGGACCCAACTATCCGGAAGGCCTGTCCGGCAATACACTCGCCGAACACACGATGCAACAGCCAGGGAGAGCACAAGGCACGTCAAATGTCCAGGTGGTCTCTATCACGAGCTAAATACCCGTTTTACTTAAAGGTCTGACAGCCTGCCCCTGGAGGGGGATATGTCAAATAAACCCACCCCTTGCTTACCGCACTATTTGTATCATTCTGCTTTCATAGCAGTCCCCTTTAATAAACAATATATAGCTCTTATCTATTATTGTATTCATCTATTTTTATACAGATATGTTCAGTCATGACATTTTGCAACCGTACACTCTGGTACGGCCAATACACCAGGGGCTTCAGCACCCCATAATACGGTGTGAGAAGACCGAACACTCTCATGAGTGCGGCACCCCGAACTTATAACACTATATGCATCGGCTCCGAATCATGTCTTGGGTCAATAGTTGGGTTTTCCCGGCTCCCATGTTTTGGTACCTTATGTTCCGCAATGTTGGCTAAGGTAGCACTGGGAGAACTACTGCAATTGTGCCCCAGTTGAGCTGGGTTAACACCTCAGTAGAGAAAGCTAAAACTGACCGTCATGATAATGCGAGAGACCGGTCGCTGTTCGTGAGGTTTTTCGAGTCCTTAAAAACTTATGCCTCTTCGAGCGAGGAGCCGGATTTATCCGGCCCAAGCATGGATAGCGCCCCGAACTCGGTCTTCCGAATACTAGGGGCTTCCCCGAAATTTAAAATTATAGAATTCTATGGCTAAGTGAGAGTGATAAAGCACTATAAGCCCGATGGCCTTGTTCGTTGTGCTGAGCGCCTCCCTAGATGGACCCAAGAATGGGAACAAGAGCGCTCAGGTTTATCCCGAACACCCCAGCACTCGTGGCATGGGGGCAGAAGCCGACGACTTGCATCTCTCAGATTTAATAAACGGCCGCACAGAAGGTAATATTTTAAATTAACAAGCGTTGCTTAGCGCATATGAACAAAGTTTTCAGCGCACAGGATAACAGGTGCGAGTCTACTCAAAAATTAGATCTTTGGAGCATTCACCCGCTATAATGCGGGCACCCTTCAGGACGCCCTCATAATACATCTCGGGCTTGCGATACTCCTTGCCCAGCGGTGGCGGGTCCGTCACAAGCTTCTCGGCGTCCATCTTCCCCCAATTCACTTTAGCTCGGGCAAGGGCCCGACGGGCACCTTCAATACAGACGGAGCACTTGATGACTTCAATCCAGGGACAAGCGTCCACCAGCCGCCGCACCAGACCGAAGTAGCTCCCAGGCATGGCTTGTCCTGGCCACAGCCGAACTATGAGGCCCTTCATGGCCTGTTCGGCCACCTTGTGGAGCTCGACCAGCTGCTTCAGCTGGTCGCTCAGGGGCACCGGATGTCCGGCCTCAGCATATTGAGACCAGAACACCTTTGCCATCGAGCTCCCCTCCTCAGCATGGTAGAACGCGGCAGCATCAGACACACTACGGGGCAGATCGGCGAACGCTCCTGGAGAGCTCCGGATTCGGGTAAGTAATAGATAATTCACTTTTATATGCTTGCTTTGCATAAAGAATGCCTTACCCCGCTATCTTCGTTATCGCCTCGATCTCCTGGAGGGCCTTCTGGGCTTCGGCCTTAGCGGTTTTGGCACTCTCAAGAGCCAAGGCAAGCTCGGATTCTCGAGTCTTCGAGTCACGCTCCAAACTCTCGTGTTTCTCCATGAGAGCCTGGAGCTCTAGCCGCACCTCCGCCACCCACGCTGTCACGCCCAATATGCGATACTATCCTAAAGAGACTCGATGGTCCCACCAAGGATAGAACCGCATATTGAAACGCTTTTGCAAGGTGGATATCATTACATCAACATTACATAATAGATGGGGATACATACAAAAAGGCATACAATGCCACATGAATACAACATCACAATACATAAGGGAACCATCCGACTACGGATGAAACACAAACAGAAACTCAAGCGGCATCCACCCTGCTAGCCCAGGTTGCCGACCTTGAAGCTATCCACTAATCGAAGAAGCAGAAGAAGAACTCAACGCAAGCACGCATCGCTCTCGCGTCATGATCATCGCACAACCTGTACCTGCAACTGTTGTTGTAGTAATCTGTGAGCCACGAGGACTCAGCAATCCCATTACCATGGGTATCAAGACTAGCAAAGCTTAAAGGGGAAGGAAGGGGTAAAGTGGTGAGGCTGCAGCAGCGACTAAGCAAGTATGGTGGCTAACATACGCAAATAAGAGCGAGAAGAGAGCAAGCGGAACGGTCGTGAAACTAGCAATGATCAAGAAGTGATCCTGAACTCCTACTTACGTCAAACATAACCCAGAAACCGTGTTCACTTCCCGGACTCCGCCGAAAAGAGACCATCACGGCTACACACACGGTTGATGCGTTTTAATTCGGATCTGGTGTCAAGTTATCTACAACCGGACATTAACAAATTCCCATCTGCCTATAACCGCAGGCACGGCTTTCAAAAGATTATACCCTGCAGGGGTGTCCCAACTTAGCCCATGATAAACTCTCGCGATCAACGAAGGATATACCTTCTCCCAGGAAGACCCGATCAGACTCAGAATCCCGGTTTACAAGACATTTCAACAATGGTAAAACAAGAACAGCAAAGCCGCCCGATGCGCCGACAATCCCGATAGGAGCTGCACATATCTCGTTCTCAGGGCAACACCAGATAGGTCAGCCTACGAGTAAAACCAGACCTCGAGTTACCCCGAGGTGGCCCCGCAGTCTGCCCGGTTTGGACCAACACTTAGACAAGCACTGGCCCGGGGGGGCTAAAATAAAGATGACCCTCGGAATGCGCGACTCCCAAGAGAAAAAGAGGGTAGGTGAGGCAAATGGTAAAAACAAGGTTGGGCCTTGCTGGAGGAGTTTTATTCAAAGCGAACTGTCAAGGGGGTCCCATAAATCACCCGACCGCGTAAGGAACGCAAAATCCGGGAACATAAAACCGGTATGATGGAAACTAGGGCGGCAAGAGTGGAACAAAACACCAGGCATAAGGTCGAGTCTTCCACCCTTTACCAAGTATATAGATGCATTAATAATATAAGAGATATTGTTCCCAACATAATCCTGTCCACCATGGAGAAATCTTCAACTTCACCTGCAACTAACAACGCTATAAGAGGGCCTGAGCAAAGCGGTAACATAGCCAAACAACGGTTTGCATAGGAAAGGTGTCAAAGGTTAGAGCTTCATGGCAATTTGGGATGGCTTGATAAACAGGTGATAGGTAGCGCAGCATAGCGATAGAACGAAACAACTAGCATAGCAATGATAGTAGTGAGATCCAGGGTAGCAGTCATCTTGCCTGAAATCCCGCAAGGAAGAAGAACGAGTCCATGAAGAAGACGAACGGATGAAGCCGAACCAAGCGTAGACGAACGAATCCTCACGGTCGCAACGGAAACAGGAACTATCGAAAAGAAGCACACAACATAGTAAACACACCACACATGAACAAGGCATGATGCACAACAAGCATGATGCATGACAAGCTATATGAGGCTACTCATGGCAAGAGATGATGCAAACAAGAACAACACATCAACGCAAGTTTAAATGAGGCCGGGAACAACATATAACAATTCCGGTAAGTCCTCATATGCATATTTCGAAGTTGGTCCAGATCTGAATAAACCTTATGTTCAAGTTGTTAAACAGCAAGTTAAGATGCACCAAGAAGATCTACACGAGATTCTAGTCAAGTTACATATGAAGTTCATTTAGTTCGGAGCTACGGCCTAGAAGATATGAGCAAAACATGTTAAACATAGCATTGATGTGAAATGCACCCAAACATCAAGCAAACACCTGAAAACAAGGATGCAACATGATAATATGAAACTACATGCAATTCTAAGCAAGTTTCATATAGAGCACACTCAAAACGGAGCAACGGTTCAACACACACACACACTCTATACAAGTTATAGCAACAATCTGTCCAAAACAGCAACTAGGCATCTTGCAAGCATCAAAACAATATGCTACAGCACCTCAACATAATAGCAAAAGGCATGGACATGATGTACAGGTAAAGCATAACAAAACATGAACACTGAGCTATCTCCAGAAATCACTAGAACATGCTCAAACACACATGGCAAGATTGCATATAATAACAGTTCAGACTTTGCAGAAAATAACATCAGGTTGCAATGTTCAGAGCTATCAAACAACATGTTGCAGGAATTTAACATGGCAAACAAAGGCATGGCATGAACCTACTAATTGCATAGATCAAATGTCCCTTACTGACCATAAGCCAAAAAGGATCAGAAAATATGATGGCACCCATGTAAACATAGCAAGTTATAATACAGATTCAAACATGGCAGAAACAGAATTATGAAGGCATGTTGATGAGCTTGTAACACTCACCACAAAGTAACAAATGGCATGGCAATGCACCCAACAGTAAGAAGACATGTTTGTGAAGCTAAGCATGGCAAGAGCAAGTTCATAGGGTGCATGGAGCACTAGCAAAACACATGCCAACAACTGAACTTAATGTTAACAGGCTGACAGCAACATTATGAAGCAATTTTGGAGAAAGGAAACAATAAGCTACAGCAGGCTATAAATGCAACCAGGGGCATGGATAGATATAGCATGACATGTAGAACAAAACATATTTAGTGGACATCTCCAGATTATGCATAGAATGACTAGTAGCAGCAGGTTTACATAGCATCACGAAATAACAGATTCAGCCTAGTAAAACAGCAACAGCAAGTACACTACTTAACAAGCTCGAATCACTCACCACAAGTCATTGCATGACAAGATAAGCATAGCATCAGCAAGAAGACATGTTTATGAAACAAACCAAGGCAAGAACAAGTTCATAGCATGCAATGATCAACTACAACAACCTCGGCAAAATTGAATAACATGTAAACAATCTGCCAGGAAACATTTAGAAGCAAAAGTAGAGCACGAAAATGACATGATAGACTAATCCATAATTGCAACCAAGGGCATGAATGGATAGACAAAACCCATATGTTCAAAACATCCTTACTAAAGTATCTCAAAGTATGCATGGATCTCTCTGTAGCATCAAGTTTACATGGCACCAAAATAACAGCAGAACAGGGACTAAAATCAGCAACATCACGATGGCTAGTTTGCATGCTTGTGCTAGTCACCACATTGATCACAAAAATACATGGTTAGCACCTCTATAAAGAAGACATAGCATATATCAAAACACATGTAGACATCAACCTCATAGGATGCACACATCAAACATGGCAAAAATGACAAAAGAGCTAGTTCTGTTAACAGACAGCAGACAACATCATGAAGCACTCTTGCAACAATGATTCAGGCATCAAGATGAGCTCAAATGAATATGATGCAATGGAATTAAATGATGTACTCGTTGAGACAAAAAATTTCACATATTACACGCACGAAACGGAGCTACGGATGCAGAGATACGATGTGATGAACATGGCATGATTATGCAAAAATATTCGGGACTTGGTGGAATTTTCAGAGGGGGGAAGTCAACCTTCGAGATCCAGATCTCGCACGGATTACGAAGATCACCGGAGAGCTTGCCGGAGTCGAGGAGGAAGAGGCCGGGAAGGCGCGGGACGGGCGAAACCGGGGCGGAACGGGGCGGATACGGCCGGATCTCGCCGGATCCGGCGCGGGACGGCGTGGAGGCGGCACCGGCGGGCACCGGCGCGGGCTCCGGTGGCGCGGGCGGCGCGCGGAAGGGCGCGACCGGGCGCGGGACGGCGACGGGGCCGGCCGGGGACGCTCGCGAGGCGGCGGCGGGCTTCGGCGGAGGGCGACGAGGGGCACGGGCGTGCTCGGTCCCGGCGAGGCGCGCGGTGGCCGGAGGAGATACGGCGGCGGGGCGGAGGCGAGATCCGGCGGCGACTCGGGGCGGCACGCGCCCCGGCGAACGGCGGCGGAGGGCGCGGCTGGCGGCGGAGGGATTGGGCCCGCGCGGGCCCCGGATGGGCTCCGCGGGCCGGCGGCGGCTGGCGGCGGGGATCGCCACGTGGCGACGCAGGATTCGCTGCGGAGGGCGGCGCAGTGGAGCGGACATGTACGGCCGTCGGAGCACATGTCCGGCGGCGCGGAGGGGAATTTTTAGGGTTAGGGTGGAAATGATCCACGAATTTTGGGGGGAGGGGCATATATATAGATTCTGGGATCTAGGAGAGTCCAAATGAGGAGCGGTTTTCGCCCACACGACCGTGAACGAACGACCGAGAGCATGGAGGGGAGTTTGCTGCGTTTTGGGCCACTTTGGAAGGGTGTTGGGATGCAAAGAGAAGGGGGGGTTTCGGGCTACGCGGTTAACCGTTGGAGTATCAAACGACCTCCAAATGGCACGAGACTTGACAGGCAGTCTACCGGTGTTATACCAAGGCCGCTTGGCAAGACTCGGTCCATTCCGAGAAAGTTTAACCACCCGCTCACAACGAGAGACAAAAGGGGAACGCCGGAGGACATAGGAGCGCCGGATTGCAAAATGGACAACGAGGAAAATGCTCGGATGCATGAGACGAACACGTATGCAATGCAATGCACATGATGACATGATAAAATGCAACACGCAAGCAAATGACATGGCAACGACAGTGAATAACTAGAAGTCACCTGGCGCATCGAATCTGGGGCGTTACACGCGCCTCCTGTTTCTCTCGCTCGGTATGCTCCAAGGCCGAACTGTTTTCGGCCTTGGACAACGCCTCCTTCAGGGTAGCCACCTCGGTCGTGGTTCCTGCAACATTCACGTTGCTCCTGTCATTATTTGAAACCAGGTATTTCTATATACATTTACATAAGGTATTACGTACCCTCCTTGTCCTCGAGCTGCTTCTTGGCATGGCCGAGCTCGTTCTCGGACCGCTCGAGTCTCTTCTTCAATGTATCGACCTCCACAGTCAGTGCGGCAGAGGTCAGCAGCGCAGCCTGCATTCCCATATTGACACATTTATGTTAGACTCCTGCGTATATCTTTTTAGATCCTCAGCTCGGCTTTTCTTTTCGAACACCGAACTGAGCGTCAGGGGCTACTATCTATGCGGTAACATTTTTATATGTTTTACATACCTCGAAGCCTGTTAGCAGGCTGGTACAGGCTTCTGTCAGTCTGCTCTTGGCGGACTAAACCTTCTGAATCACCGCACTCATAACAGTGTGGTGCTCCTCGTCGATGGAGGCGCCGTTAAGCACCTCCAGCAAGTTGTCCAGCGCCTCCGGTTGGACGGAGGCTGCCGGCGTCGTAGGCACGCCTTTCTTACGAAGGTGCCGCCTGCCGGTCTCTGGAACCGTTGTTGGTTCTGGAGCGGTGTCCGGCCCAGAGCCGGACTTAGATCCCTCTGGGGTTTTACCCCATTTGGGCCTGGAGTCTGGGAGGTCGTCTTGTGGCGCCTCCAGGACCACCTCCTCCTGGTTTAGCCCCTTTTGGGACTCCACCTCAGCGTCGTTTGTAGGGATAGGGGAGGAGGTCGTCGGAAGTGAGGCGCTATTCACATCCGACGAGTCCAGGGAGCCGCTCAACGAATCGCCGAGCTGAGCCCGGGGCGGACTGCATAATTGAATTCAGCGTCAGAAGGTGCCATACATCAAAGGAGCGCCATAAGTTATTCTGGTATCCAGATACTTACGATTTCGCCAGGGGCTTGACCCTGGATGGCCATTCCTCCCCGCCGTCTTTGGCGTCGGAGGCGTAGTCCGGCAGAAGGGTCCTCCCCTTCTTGGACCCTCCGCCCCCCCCCCCCAGTTGGGGCGGCTTTCCTTTTCTTTCCTCCCCTCGCTGGAGGGGGAGAGGCTTCTTCTTCTTCCTCCTCCTCATCGTCCTCAGAGGCGGAGGGTGCTTCGGGGTTGTCGGGCGATGAATCCGACACCACCATGCGCCGGGAACTCTTTCGGGTCCCCGTGGCCTTCTTCTTGGCCTTCTTCTCCGGCACCACGTGAGGTGCCGGAACCAGCAGCTTCGTCAAGCGCGCGTCTGCTGGGCCTTCGGGCAAAGGGGCCGGGCAGTCAAACTGTTCGGATGTCCTCTTCTAGTCCTGCTAAAGGAGCAGGAGTTTAGATCCTGCATGGAATCAAACCATGAAAATCAAGTGTCCCGAGAAAGACTAAAGGTGAGCTTACTTCGGTGGCTTGGCGCTTGGCGCAGAATCCGCGATCCTCGGTGACGGGTGGGGAGAACTCGGAGCTCTTGAATAGCACCTTCCAAGCATCCTCGTGCTTTGTGTCGAAAAGCCGGGACAGAGTCTGGTGCTGGGCGGGTCGAACTCCCACAAGGTGAAGGTCCATCGTTGACACGGAAGAATCCGGCGGAAGAGCATGACCTGGACTACGTTGACAAGCTTAACCTTCTTGTTCACCGGGTCTCGGACGCAGGTTTGGAGTCCGGTCACCTCTCCCGGACTACCCCATGACAGGCCCATCTCCTTCCAAGATGTGAGCCGAGTGGGGATGCCGGACCGAAATTCGGGGACCGCTGCCCATTCAGGGTCACGCGGCTCAGTGATGTAGAACCACCCCGATTGCCATCCTTTGATGGTCTCTACGAAGGCGCCCTCGAGCCATGCGACGTTGGCTATTTTGCCCACCATGGCGCCTCTGCACTCTGCTTGACGTCCGCCCACGACCTTCGGCTTGACGCTGAAGATCTTCAGCCATAGGCCAAAGTGAGTATGGATGCGGAGGAAGTCCTCACATACGACGATGAACGCTGAAATGTTGAGGATGAAGTTCGGGGCCAGATCGTGGAAGTCCAGGCCATAGTAGAACATGAGCCCCCAGATGAACGGGTGAAGGGGAAAGCCCAGTCCGCGGAGGAGATGGGGGAGAAACACGACCTTCTCATGGGGCCCAGGGGTGGGGACGAGTTGCCCCTCCTCGGGAAGCCGGTGCGCGATGTCGTCGGAGAAGTATCCGGCCTTCCTCAACTTTTTGATTTGCCCCTCCGTGACGGAGGAGGCCATCCATCTACCTCCCGCTCCGGACATGATTGGAGAAGGGTCGAGGTGGGAAGTGTGGACTTGGGCACTGGAGTTCGAGTGCGCAGATGAACAAGCAAGGGAGGAAGAAGGCGTGAATGGAAAGGGTGGATCCTTATCCCCTTATATGGGTGGCCGAGATTATGAGCCCCCATCAGCCTAATAAAGCTTGCTTATCTCCCAAGCGCCGCGGTTAATGGCGCGGTTGGGTTACCCACGCCCGTATTGATGAGAATCCCGGAATAAGGGGACACGATATCTGCTTTGACAAGACGTGCCAAGGAAACCGCCTCACTAAACGCACAAAGGTGGAACAGTAAAACGATTTGAATAAAGGCATGGCCGTGGCGTGATGTCACACTACAGAGTACGTCAGCAGATTGGATTTGTGCAGATATTATTCTCTCTACGGTGGCATGTGGAACTTATTTTGCAGAGCCGGACACTATCCTTATGTTCAACATCTTCTATGGAATATTTGGAGGAGAAACCCGCCTTGCAATGCCGAAGACAATTTGCGCGCCGAACTCGTCGTCATTGAAGCCTGGTTCAGGGGCTACTGAGGGAGTCCCGGATTAGGGGGTGTCCGGATGGCCGGACTATGACCTTTGACTGGACTCCCGGACTATGAAGATACAAGATTGAAGACTTCGTCCCGTGTCCGGATAGGACTTTCCTTGGCATGGAAGGCAAGCTTGGCGATTTGATATGAAGATCTCCTCCAATTGTAACCGACTCTGTGTAACCCTAGCCCTCTCCAGTGTCTATATAAACTGGAGAGTTTTAGTCTGTAGGACAAACAACAATCATACGATAGGCTAGCTTCTAGGGTTTAGCCTCTCTGATCTCGTGGTAGTGGGATCTAAAGTTGACACTCTTCCAAACCCACTTTCAATATTATTGCAAACACTATTATCAATCTCATATTCATCACGGGGCTTAAATAAATTTTTAAGATCATAAGAAGAATCACCCCAATCATGATCATTGCAATAAGTAGTGGACATAGCATAATTAGCATACCAAGCTTGGGGTTTTGCATATTATTAGCAAAATTGATATTAATATAATTTATAGTAAAATCATTGCAACCATGCTTTTCATTCAAAGATCTATAATGAATCACTTCATAAATTTCTTCATCACAATTTTCAGATTCACGAATATCAAGCAAAACTTCATAAAGATAATCTAGTGTACTCAAATCACTAGCAATTTGTTCATGATAATTGGATCTATTAAAAAGATTAGCAAGTGGATGAGGATCCATATCAAGAGATATTTATCAAGCAAAGATGCAAGCAAATAGAAGACACATTGCACACAAACAAAGAAGAGATCTGACGAGAAAACGGCGGACGAAAAAGAGGGCGAATAAAATGGCAAATTTTTGTGAAGTGGGAGAGAGGAAAACGAGAGGCAAATGTCAAATAATGTAAATTGCGAGGAGATGAGATTTGTGATTAGGAACCTAGTTGATGTTGAAGATCCTCCCTGACAACGGCACTAGAAATTCCTTTTGATGTCGCTTGAAGCTACGTCGGTATTTCCCCAAAGAGGAAGGGATGATGCAGCGCAGCGGCGGTAGGAATTTCCCTCAGATATGAAACCAAGGTTATCAAACCAGTAGGAGAACCAAGCAACACAACATAAACAACCCCTGCACACAAATAACAACACCTTGCAACCGGGTGTGTTAAAGGGGTTGTCAATCCCTTTCAGGGTACGGCACCTCAAGATAGGCAAAGGACGCAAGGTAAATTTGTAGTAGATTGATAGATCTAACACCAAATAAAATAAATAAGAATAAATTGCAGCAAGGTATTTTTGTATTTTTGGTTTAATAGATCTGAAAATAAACACAAGGAAAAAGTAGACCGCAAGGCAAATATATGAGAAAGAAGACCCGGGGGTCGTAGGTTTCACTAGTGCCTTCTCTCGAGAAAGATAGCGAACGGTGGGTAAACAAATTACTGTTGGGCAATTGATAGAACTTCAAATAATTATGACGATATCCAGGCAATGATCATTACATAGGCATCACGTCCAAGATTAGTAGACCGACTCCTGTCTGCATCTACTACTATTACTCTACACATCGACCGCTATCTAGCATGCATCTAGTGTATTAAGTTCATAAAAAATAGAGTAATGCAATAAGAACAATGACATGATGTAGACAAGATCCATTTATCTATTGCATAGATATAGATCCCATCTTTTTATCCTTAGTAGCAACGATACATACGTGTCGGTTCCCTTTCTGTCACTGGGATCAAGCACCATAACATCGAACCCACTATCGGGCAACTCTTCCCATTGCAAGATAAATAGATAAAGTTGGCCAAACAAAACCCAAATATCGGAGAAGAAATACGAGGCTATAATAGATCATGCATATAAAAGATCAAAGAGACTTAAATAACTTTCAGGGATATAAAAAGATATAACTGATCATAAACTCGAAGTTCATCGGATCCCAACAAACACACCGCAAAAAGAGTTACATCATATGGATCTCCAAGAGTCCATTGTATTGAGAATTCAGCGAGAGATAGAAAGACATCTAGATACTAACTACAAACCCGAAGGTCTACAAAGAACTACTCACGCATCATCGGAGAGGCACCAATGGAAGTGGTGAACCCCTCCGTGATGGTGTCTAGATTGGATCTGGTGGTTCTCGACTCTGCGGCGGCTGGATGAATATTTTGTCGACTCCCCTAGGGTTTCTGGAATATTGGGGTATTTATAGAGCAAAGAGGTGGTCCGGGGGCACCCGAGGTGGGCACAACCCACTAGGGCGCGCCTGGGCCTCCTGGCGCGCTCTGGTGGGTTGTCCCCTCCTCGGGACTCCCCCAGGTGCAACCAGGGCCCAACTTATTCCTTTTGGTCCATAAAAAATCATCGTAAAGTTTCGTGGCATTTGGACTCCGTCTAATATTTATTTCCTGCAAGGTAAAAAACATGTAGAAAACAACAACTGGCACTTGGCACTATGTCAATAGGTTAGTACCCAAAAATGATATGAAATGATTATAAAACATCCAAGATTGATAATAAAACAACATGGAATAATCAAAAATTATAGATACGTTGGAGACGTATCACGCCTCCCGTTGGGCGGTCAAGCCAACCCATTTGAGAAAGCGGACGCACGCGTCCGCCTGGCCGACCCAAATGGATGAAAAGAGAAAAAAGCGCATGTCCGTTTGGGTTGCCTGTTGGAGTTGCTCTTACAATTAAAAACATAGCAGTAGGTTGTAAAAATGACAGAACCATCTTCCCTTCTCAGAATCCTACCTGCCGTGGCTA
This sequence comes from Triticum timopheevii, assembly GCA_963921465.1. Classification (NCBI taxonomy): domain Eukaryota; kingdom Viridiplantae; phylum Streptophyta; class Magnoliopsida; order Poales; family Poaceae; genus Triticum; species Triticum timopheevii. Next base: position 497,223,468 of record OY997272.1, read on the forward strand.
TACCTTCGGTATACGAGAACAAACCATCAACCGATATGGCAGCATGGCCAGCCGGTGGACGAGGCCAAGGTAAGAGCAACTCCACTCATTCGGCCCCTAAGCGCAGCGGCCGGATCTATTTCGGGCCATCGACCGGCACTTTTTAGGCACTGGGGCGATCTAGGTCCCATTCACGGCCCCAGGGGCCGGCTGCAAGCCATTTAAATTCAAACATGACATTTCCCGCTACCAAGAAAATGCCACAAGTCCGGCGATTAGCGCCACGAAGTCCGGCGATCACCATGCCACGGGTTGGCGACCAACTAACTTGAAAGTTCAAAGTTCACAAAGAAGGACGCGTAGGCGATGCATAAAACAGCGGTGCCGTCCTCCAGCGTCGGACTGACGGGAGTCGGCGTGCGCGGGCTAGTTGGCATCTGCGCAGCTTCTGTGCTGGGCATTGTGGAGGCGCTGGTCGGTGTCGGCGCGGCTTCTATGCTGGGCGTCGTGGAGGCGTAGCTCGGGCTTGGCGTGGTCGGCATGGGAGTTGGTGTCGCCGTCGACAGGATTTGGTTCAAGATGAGGCCACGCTCCACCATGAACCACGCCTTGACCTGCTCGTCCATCATCGACATGCCCCCCCCCCTCTCATCAGGAATGCCAGGTCCGTATTCCTCTTCTTCACAGCGACATTGTTCCGGAGCAGGTCAAGCTTGACGGCGCTGTTCGCCATCAACGCCGACCATCGAGCCACGGTTTTCTCTTGCCTCTGGGCAGCACGGGTCGTGGCGTCGGTGATGTAGTGTTCGATGGACTCTTGCACACGCGCGGTACCCGGCGCCGCGGTCTTCGACACCTTGGCTCCTTTGTTGCCATCTAATACGTCTCCAACGTATCTACTTTTCCAAACTCTTTTGCCCTTGTTTTGGGCTTTAATTTGCATGATTTGGATGGAGCTAACCCGGACTGACGTAGTTTTCAGCAGAATTGCCATGGTGTTATTTTTGTGCAGAAATAGAAGTTCTCGGAATGACTGGAAACTTCGCAGAGGTACTTTTTGGAATTAATAAAAAATATTGGTTAAAGGATCAGCCAAAGGGGGCCCACACCCTGGCCACGAGGGTGGGGGGCGTGCCCCCTTGTCTCGTGAGCCCCGTGGATCTCCACTGACCTCAACTCCAACTCCATATATTCATGTTCGGGGAGAAAAAATCAGAGAGAAGGATTCATTGCGTTTTACGATACAGAGCCGCCGCCAAGCCCTATCCTTCCTCGGTAGGGCTTATCTAGAGTCCGATTGGGGCTCCGGAGAGGGGAATCCGTCGCCATCGTCATCATCAACCATCCTCCATCACCAATTTCATGATGCTCACTGCCATGCGTGAGTAATCCCATCGTAGGCTTGCTGGACGGAGATGGGTTGGATGAGATTTACCATGTAATCGAGTTAGTTTTGTTAGGGTTTGATCCCTAGTATCCATTATGTTCTAAGATTGATGTTGATATGACTTTGCCATGCTTAATGATTGTCACTAGATCCTGAGTGCCATGATTTCAGATGTAAACCTATTATGTTTTCATGAATATATGAGTGTTCTTGATCCTATATTGCAAGTTATAGTCACCTACTACGTGTTATGATCCGGCAACCCCGGAGTGACAATAGTCGGGACACTTCTTGGTGATGACCGTAGTTTGAGGAGTTCATGTATTCACTAAGTGCTAATGCTTTGGTCCGGTTCTCTATTAAAAGGAGGCCTTAATGTCCCCTTAGTTTCCAATAGGACCCCGCTGCCACGGGAGGGTAGGACAAAAGATGTCATGCAAGTTCTTTTCCATAAGCACGTATGACTATATTCGGAATACATGCCTACATTATATTGATGAACTGGAGCTAGTTCTTTGTCACCCTATGTTATAATTGTTGCATGATGAATGCCATCCGACATAATTATCCATCATTGATCCATTGCCTACGAGCTCGTTTCATATTGATCTTTGCTAAGTCACTTTTCCGTTGCCACTGTTATGATTGCTACAAAATTGCTACTGTTACTTTTGCCATTGTTACCGTTACTTTCATACTACTTTGCTGCAAATATTAAGTGTTTTAGGGGTGGTTGAATTGACAAATCAAATGCTAATACTTGAGAATATTCTTTGGCTCCCCTTCTGTCGAATCAATAAATTTGGGTTGAATACTCTACCCTCGAAAACTGTTGCGATCCCCTATACTTGTGGGTCATCAAGACCTTTTTCTAGTGCCGTTGTCGAGGAGCATAGCTCTATTCTCTGAGTCACTTGAGATTTATATATGTTGACCGCTATGGGGAATTTCAAAGACAACAAAACCAAGATATATCCCTCAACTACGAGGGGAGGTAAGGAACTGCCATCTAGTTCTGCACTTGATTCACCTTCTATTTTGAGTAAACTTGCAACACCTACACCTGCTATTGATTCCGATATGTCGCATGTTATAGATGATGCCACCTTTTCTATGCATGATGTTTATGATGATGCTACTTCTCTGCTTGATTATAATGAGCCACTAGGTGAATTTCTTGATGAACAACTTGCTAGGGTTAGGGAGAATGAAATTACTGAAACTTATGATATTAATGAAAGTGATCATGAAGATTCTCCCCCTAGATATAAATTGCCTATTGTACCTGAGGGTTATGTTATGGATGAAGAAACTGCTAGAGACTTTTTTGCTTGCAATGATAGATATGATCTTAAGAAACTGTTAGCTAAGCTGAAAGAAAAGTCTTTGAATGCTAGAATGCAATATGATCTCGCATTTGCTACTTCACCTATCTATGTTACTGATAAGGATTATGAATTCGCTGTCAATCCTAAGTTAATTACTTTGGCTGAATCTGATCCTTTCTATGGTTATGAATCTGAAATTGTTGTAGCACATCTTACTAAATTGAATGATATAGCCACCCTATTTACTCATGAGGAAAAAATTTGCTATTACTATATTCTTAAATTGTTTCCTTTCTCATTAAAGGGTGATGCTAAGATATGGTTTATTTCTCTTGCTCCTGGTTGTGTGCATAGTCCCCGGGATATGATTTATTACTTCTCTGCAAAATATTTTCCCGCTCATAAGAAACAAGTTGCCTTAAGGGAAATATTTAATTTTGTGTAAATTGAAGAACATAGTCTCCCACAAGCTTGGGGGAGGCTTCTCCAATTACTTAATGCTTTGCCTGATCATCCTCTCAAGAAAAATGAAATACATGATATCTTTTATAATGGACTAACTGATGCTTCCAGAGACCACCTGGATAGTTGTGTTGGTTGTGTTTTCAGGGAAAGAACTATCGAGCAAGCAGAATTGCTATTGAAAAATATGTTGAGTAATGATAATGATTGGACACTTCCTGAACCAACTCCTAAGCCAACTCCGAAGAAAAGGGGTATTCTATTTCTCAGTCCTGAAGATATGCAAGAGGCAAAAAAATCTATGAAAGAAAAAGGTATTAAAGCTGAAGATGTTAAGAATTTACCACCTATTGAAGATATACATGGTCTTGATAACCCGACACGGGTAGTAAAGGTAAATTCTCTCTATAGATTTGATGAAGGTGATATTCCTCATAATAAGTCTGCTAGTCATTGCTTCGATGAGTTTGACAACTTTATTGTTAAACAAGAAAACTTCAATGCTTATGTTGGTAGACAATTGAAACGTAATGCTTATATGGTTGAACACTTGAGTGATTATATGTCTAGAGTTAAAAGTGATCTTAAGCTTATTAGTAAAGATTCTTCTATGGTTACCACTCAAGTAGAACAAGTACTTAAGGCACAAGATGATTTGCTCAATGAGTTGAATAATAAGAACAATGATAATGTTGTTAGAGTTATGACTAGAGGTGGTAAAATGATCCAGGAACCTTTGTATCCCGAGGGCCATCCTAAGAGAGTTGAGCAAGATTCTTAGAGAATTAATACTGATACACCTGGTCCTTCTAAGAAAAAGAAAAGGAATAATAATAGGACTTTGCATGCTTCTAGTGAACCTGTTATTGACAGACCCGAGAATCCCAATGATATTTCTATTTCTGATGCTGAGACACAATCTGGTGATGAACATGAACCTAGTAATAATGTTAATGATGATGTTCATGTTGATGCTCAACCTAGTAATGATAATGATGTAGAGACTGAACCTGCTATTGATATTGATAACCCATAATCAAAGAATCAACGTTATGATAAGAGAGACTTCGTTGCTAGGAAGCACGGTAAAGAAAGAGAACCATGGGTTCAGAAACCCATGCCTTTTCCTCCTAAGCCATCCAAGAAAAACGATGATGATGATTTTGAGCGCTTTGCTGAAAAGATTATACCTATCTTTTTGCGTATGCGTTTGACTGATATGTGTATATGAAAGATATTATTACAAATAAAAGAAAGATACCAGAAGCTGAAATTTCCACCATGCTTGCCAATTATACTTTTAAGGGTGGAATACCAAAGAAACTAGGAGATCCAAGAGTACCAGCTATACCATGCTCCATTAAAAGAAACTATGTTAAAACTGCTTTATCTGATCTTGGAGCCGATGTTAGTGTTATGCATTTCTCTTTATATCCTAGACTTGATTTGAATAAGTTGACACCTACTGAAATCTCTTTGCAAATGGCTGATAAATCAACTGCTATATCCATCGGTATTTGTGAGGATGTGCATGTTGTGTTGCAAACGTTACTATTTTAACGGACTTTGTTATTCTTGATATTCCCGAGGACGACAGTATGTCGATCATCCTTGGTAGACCCTTTCTAAATATTGTAGGGGCTGTTATGAAGGAAATATGCCCTAGAGGCAATAATAAAGTTATTATTTATTTCCTTATTTCATGATAAATGTTTATTATTCATGCTAGAATTGTATTAACAGGAAACATGATACATGTGTGAATACATAGACAAACTGAGTGTCACTAGTATGCCTCTACTTGACTAGCTCGTTAATCAAAGATGGTTATGTTTCCTAGCCATGGACAAAGAGTTGTCATTTGATTAATGGGATCATATCATTAGGAGAATGATGTGATTGACTTGACCCATTCCGTTAGCTTAGCACTTGATCGTTTAGTATGTTGCTATTGCTTTCTTCATGACTTATGCATGTTCCTATGACTATGAGATTATGCAATTCCCGTTTACCGGAGGAACACTTTGTGTGCTACCAAACGTCACAACATAACTGGGTGATTATAAAGGTGCTCTACAGGTGTCTCCAAAGGTACATGTTGGGTTGGCGTATTTCGAGATTAGGATTTGTCACTCCGATTGTCGGAGAGGTGTCTCTGGGCCCTCTCGGTAATACACATCACTTAAGCCTTGCAATCATTGCAACTAATGAGTTAGTTGCGGGATGATGTATTAAGAAACGAGTAAAGTGATTTGCCAGTAACGAGATTGAACTAGGTATTGAGATACCGACGATCGAATCTCAGGCAAGTAACATACCGATGACAAAGGGAATAACGTATGTTGTTATGCGGTCTGACCGATAAAGATCTTCGTAGAATATGTGGGAGCCAATATGAGCATCCAGGTTCCGCTATTGGTTATTGACCGGAGACGTGTCTCGGTCATGTCTACATAGTTCTCGAACCCGTAGGGTCCGCACGCTTAACGTTACGATGACAGTTATATTATGAGTTTATATGTTTTGATGTACCGAAGGTTGTTCGGAATCCCGGATGTGATCACGGACATGACGAGGAGTCTTGAAATGGTCGAGACATGAAGATTGATATATTGGAAGCCTATGTTTGGATATCGGAAGTGTTCCGGGTGAAATCGGGACTTTACCGGAGTACCGGGAGGTTACCGGAACCCCCCGAGAGGTTAATGGGCCGGCCAGGGCTGGGCCGCGCGCCCCTCCTCCCTAGTCCGAATAGGAAAAGGAGAGGGGGGTGGCGCCCCCCCCCCCCCCTTCCTTCCTCTCTCCCTCCTCTTTCCCCCTCCCAAGTCCTAATCCAACTAGGAAAGGGGGGAGTCCTACTCCCGGTGGGAGTAGGACTCCTCCCGGCGCGCCTCTCCCCTTGGCCGGCCGCACCCCCCTTGCTCCTTTATATACGGGGGTAGGGGCACCCTAGACACAACAATTGATCATTGATCTCTTAGCCGTGTGCGGTGCCCCCCTCCACCATAGTCCACCTCGGTAATACTGTAGTGGTGCTTAGGCGAAGCCCTGCGTCGGTAGAACATCAACATCGTCACCACGCCGTCGTGCTGACGAAACTCTCACTCAACACTCGGCTGGATCAGAGTTTGAGGGACGTCATCGGGCTGAACGTGTGCTGAACTCGGAGGTGTCGTACGTTCGGTACTTGATCGGTCGGATCGTGAAGATGTACGACTACATCAACCGCGTTGTGCTAACGCTTCCACTTACGGTCTACGAGGGTACGTAGACAACACTCTCCCCTCTCGTTGCTATGCATCACCATGATCTTGCGTGTGCGTAGGAATTTTTTTGAAATTACTACGTTCCCCAACAGTGGCATCCGAGCCTGGTTTTATGCATAGATGTCATATGCACGAGTAGAACACAAGTGAGTTGTGGGCGATATAAGTCATACTGCTTACAAGCATGTCATACTTTTGTTCAGCGGTATTGTGAGATGAAGCGCCCGAACCGACATTACGCGTACGCTTACGCGAGACTGGTTTCACCGCCACGAGCACTAGTTGCTTAAAGGTGACTGGCGGGTGTCTGTCTCTCTCGCTTTAGTTGAACCGAGTGTGGCTACGCCCGGTCCTTGCGAAGGTTAAAACAGCACCAACTTGACAAACTATCATTGTGGTTTTTGATGCGTAGGTAAGAACGGTTCTTGCTCAGCCCTTAGCAACCATGTAAAATTTGCAACAACAAAGTAGAGGACGTCTAACTTGTTTTTGCAGGGCATGCTGTGATGTGATATGGTCAAGACATGATGCTAAATTTTATTGTATGAGATGATCATGTTTTGTAACCGAGTTATCGGCAACTGGCACGAGCCATATGGTTGTCGCTTTATTGTATGCAATGCAATCTCCCTGTAATGCTTTACTTTATCACTAAGCGGTAGCGATAGTCGTGGAAGCATAAGATTGGCGAGACGACAATGATGCTATGATGGAGATCAAGGTGTCGCATCGGTGACGATGGTGATCATGACGGTGCTTCGGAGATGGAGATCACAAGCACAAGATGATGATGGCCATATCATATCACTTATATTGATTGCATGTGATGTTTATCTTTTATGCATCTTATCTTGCTTTGATTGACAGTGGCATTATAAGATGATCGCTCACTAAATTTCAAGATAAAAGTGTTCTCCCTGGGTATGCACCGTTGCCAAAGTTCGTCGTGCCCAGACACCACGTGATGATCGGGTGTGATAAGCTCTACGTCCATCTACAACGGGTGCAAGCCAGTTTTGCACATGCAGAATACTCAGGTTAAACTTGACGAGCCTAGCATATGCAGATATGGCCTCGGAACACTGAGACCGAAAGGTCGAGCGTGAATCATATAGTAGATATGATCAACATAGTGATGTTCACCATTGAAAACTACTCCATTTCACGTGATGACCGATTATGGTTTAGTTGATTTGGATCACGTGATCACTTATATTATTAGAGGGATGTCTATCTAAGTGGGAATTCTTAAGTAATATGATTAATTGAACTTAAATTTATCATGAACTTACTCCCGATAGTATTTTGCATGTCTATCAATAACTTGCATTGTTGCTTCCCTATGTTTTTATATATGTTCCTAGAGAATACTATGTTGAAAGATGTTAGTAGCAATGATGCGGATTCGATCCATGATCTGAGGATTATCCTCATTGCTGAAAAGAAAAATTATGTCCTTGATGCACCGCTAGGTGACAAACCTATTACAGGAGCAGATGCAGACGTTATGAACGTTTGGGTAGCTCAATATGATGACTACTTGATAGTTTTGTGCACCATGCTTTATGGCTTAGAACCGGGACTACAAAACATTTTTGAAACGTCATGGAATATATAAGATGTTTCAAGAGATGAAATTGGTATTTCAGACTCATGCCTGTGTCAAGAGGTATGAGACCTTTGACAAATACTTCGCCTAAAAGATGGAGGAGAATTGCTCAACTAGTGAGCAAGTACTTAGATGTCTGAGTACTACAATCGCTTGAATCAAGTGGGAGTTAATCTTCCAGATAAGAAAGTGATTGGCAGAGTTCTCTAGTCACCATCACCAAGTTACTGGAACTTCGTGATGAACTATAATACAAGGGATGACGAAAACGATTCCCGAGATCTTCGTGATGCTGAAATCGACGAAGGTAGAAATCAAGAAAGAGCATCAACTGTTGATGATTGACAAGACCACTAGTTTCAAGAAAAGGGGCAAAGGGAAATAAAGGGAAACTTCAAGTAGAATGGCAAGCAAGTTGTCACTCCCATGAAGAATCCCAAAAGCTGGACCAAAGCCTGAGACTGAGTGATTATACTGCAAAGGAAATGGTCACAAGAAGCGGAAATGCCCTAAATATTTGGTGGATAAGAAGGATGGCAAAGTGAACAAGGGTATATTTGATATGCAGGTTATTGATGTGTACCTTACTAGTGTTTATAGTAGCCCCTGATTATTTGATACTTGTTCGGTTGCTAAGATTAGTAACTCGAAAAGGGGGTTACAGAATAAACAGAAACTAGTTGAGGGTGAAGTGATGATGTGTGTTGTAAGTGGTTCCAAGATTGATATGATCAGCATCATACACTCCCCATACTTTCGATATTAGTGTAGAACCTAAATAAATGTTATTTGGTGTTTGCGTTGAGCATAAATATGATTAGATCATGTTTGTTGCGATATGATTATTCGTCTAAAACAAAGAATAAATTGTTATCCTGTTTACATGAATAAAACCTTCTATGGTCATACACCCAATGTTGATGGTTTATTGAATCTTGATCGTAGTAATACACATATTCATAATATTGATGCCAAAGGATGCAAAATTAATAATGATAGTGCAACTTATTTGTGGCACTGCCGTTTAGGTCATATCGGTGTAAAGCGCATGAAGAAACTCCATAAAAATGGACTTTTGGAATCACTTGATTATGAATCATTTGATGCTTGCGAACCGTGCCTTTTGGTTTACCTTGTGTGCCAACATGCTATTCAAATGGTTGTGATGTAGTATGATAGGATGGTATCCTCCTTTGAATGATTCGAGTGACTTGGCTTGGCACATGTTCATGCATGTAGTTGAAATAAAATCAACATAGCCTCCACGATAATTATGTTCATCGTGATTTATATTCTACTCATGCTTGCACTCATTGTTGGTTAATCCTGATGCATGTTTATGACTGTGTCGCTCTCTAGTTGGTCGCTTCCCAGTCTTTTTCTAGCCATCACTTGTACTAAGCGGGAATACTGCTTGTGCATCCACTTCCATAAACCCCAAAGTTGTTCCATATGAGTCCACTATAGCTACCTATATGCGGTAATTACCACCGTTCCAAGTAAATTTGCATGTGCCAAACTCTAAATCTTCAAATGAAATTCGGTTTTGTATGCACGAATCGCTCATGTAGCAACTAGGGCTATCTATATCTTCCATGCTAGGTGGGTTATTCTCACGATGAGTTGACTCCGCTCATCATTCACGAGAAAATGGCCGGTAACCGGGATGCCCAGTCCCATGCTCAAATCAAATCAAAACTCCCCCAGGATTGTTGTTAGTAAGACGGTACCCGTTGTTTCGGACCAGCCGTGGAATGTGCTTGTTGGTGGTGGGGGAGTATAAACTTTACCATTCTGTTTGGGAACCGCCTATAATGTATGTAGCATGAAAGATACCGAGATCTCTTGGTTGTTATGTTCACAAAGAAAGTATGCCGCTCAAAATATTATTTATCTCGGTTTCAAAACTCGAGCTCTGGCACCTCTGCAAATCTCTGATTCCCTCTGCGAAGGGCCTATCTATTTACTTCTATGCTAAGTCATCATCCTCTTATAAAAAGCACCAGTTAGAGAGCGCTACCGTCATTTGTATGCATTGTTATTAATTGGTACTGAGTATGACTATGACTGGATCTCTTTTGCCATGAATTACAATATCTAGTCAGTCCTTGATCTTCAGGGGTGCTCTGCATCTATGTTTTGCAGTCTCATAAAGGGCTAGCGAGATACCATCTTGTTATATTATATCATGATTGTTTTGAGAAAGTGTTGTCATCCGAGATTTATTATTATTACTCGCTAGTTGATTATGCCATTGACATGAGTAAATGTGAGACCTAAATGTTTTTGTGAATATGGTTAGTTCATAATATTTGCTTAAAACTTGAATGTTGGCTTTACATATTTGCAACAACAAGATCCAAAAGAGTTTGTAAAAAAATTTCTTTATCACTTTCAGTTTGTCAACTGAATTGCTTGAGGACAAGCAATGGTTAAGCTTGGGGGAGTTGATACGTTTCCAACGTATCTACTTCTCCAAACTCTATTCCCCTTGTTTTGGACTCTAATTTGCATGATTTGGATGGAACTAACCCGGACTGATGCTGTTTTCAGCAGAATTGCCATGGTGTTATTTTTGTGCAGAAATAAAAGTTCTCGGAATGACCTGAAACTTCACAGAGTACTTTTTGGAATTAATAAAAAATACTGGCGAAAGAATCAGCCGAAGTGGGCCCACACCCTGTGTTGTAAAAATGCCCTAGAGGCAATAATAAAATGGTTATTATTATATTTCTTTGTTCATGATAATTGTCTGTTATTCATGCTATAATTTTGTTATCCGGAAATCGTAATACACGTATGAATACATAGACCACAACATGTCCCTAGTGAGCCTCTAGTTGACTAGCTCGTTGATCAACAGATAGTCATGGTTTCCTTACTATGGGCATTGGATGTCATTGATAACGGGATCACATCATTAGGAGAATGATGTGATGGACAAGACCCAATCCTAAGCATAGCTCAAAGATCGTGTAGTTCGTTTTGCTAGAGCTTTTCCAAATGTCAAGTATCATTTCCTTAGACCATGAGATTGTGCAACTCCCGGATACCGTAGGAGTGCTTTGGGTGTACCAAACGTCAAAACGTAACTGGGTGACTATAAAGGTGCACTACGGGTATCTCCGAAAGTGTATGTTGGGTTGGCACGAATCGAGACTTGGATTTGTCACTCCGAATGACGGAGAGGTATCTCTGGGCCCACTCGGTAATGCATCATCATAATGAGCTCAATGTTACCAAGTGTCTGGTCACGGGATCATGCATTACGGTACGAGTAAAGTGACTTGCCGGTAATGAGATTAAACGAGGTATTGGGATACCGACGATCGAATCTCGGGCAAGTAACATATCGATTGACAAAGGGAATTGTATACGGGATTGATTGAATCCTCGACATCGTGGTTCATCCGATGAGATCATCGAGGAGCATGTGGGAGCAAACATGGGTATCCAGATCCTGGTGTTGGTTATTGACCGGAGAGTCGTCTCGGTCATGTCTGCGCGTCTCCCGAACCCGTAGGGTCTACACACTTAAGGTTCGGTGACGCTATGGTTGTAGAGATATTAGTATGCAGTAACCTGAAAGTTGTTCGAAGTCCCGGATGAGATCTCGGATGTCACGAGGAGTTCTGGAATGGTCCGGAGGTGAAGAATTATATATAGGAAGTCAGGTTTCAGCCATCAGGAAAGTTTCGGGGGTCACCGGTATTGTACCGGGACCACCGGAAGGGTCCCGGGGGTCCACCGGGTGGGGCCACCTATCCCAGAGGGCCCCATGGGCTGAAGTGGGAGGGGAACCAGCCCCTGGTGGGCTGGTGTGCCCCCCCTTGCCCCCCCCCCTGCGCCTAGGGTTGGAAACCCTAGGGGTGGGGGCGCCTCCACCTAGCTTGGGGGGCAAGTTTCCCCCCTGGCCGCCGCCCCCCATGGAGATTGGATCTCCTAGGGCTGGCGCCCCCCTCCCCCTAGGGGGGCTATATAAAGAGGGGGGAGGGAGGGCAGCCGCACCCATGCTCTTGGCGCCTCCCTCTCCCTCTGCAACACCTCTCCCTCTCGTAGAGCTTGGCGAAGCCCTGGCGAGATCGCTGCTGCATCCACCACCACGCCGTCGTGCTGCTGGATCTTCAGCAACCTCTCCTTTCCCCTTGCTGGATCAAGAAGGAGGAGACGTCTTCCCAACCGTACGTGTGTTGAACGTGGAGGTGCTGTCCGTTCAGCACTAGGATCATTGGTGATTTGGATCACGACGAGTACGACTCCCTCAACCCCGTTCTCTTGAACGCTTCCGCTCGCGATCTACAAGGGTATGTAGATGCACTCCTCTCTCTCGTTGCTAGATGAACTCCATAGGTTGATCTTGGTGAAGCGTAGAATTTTTTTTATTTTCTGCAACGTTCCCCAACAGTGGTATCAGAGCTAGGTCTATGCGTAGTTTCTATGCACGAGTAGAACACAAACTTTTTGTGGGCGTAGATGTTGTCAATTTTCTTGCCACTACTAGTCTTATCTTGCTTCGGCAGCATCGTGGGATGAAGCGGCCCGGACCGACCTTACACGTACGCTTACGTGAGACAGGTTCCATCGACTGACATGCACTAGTTGCATAAGGTGGCTAGCGGGTGTCTGTCTCTCCCACTTTAGTTGGAGCGGATTCGATGAAAAGGGTCCTTATGAAGGGTAAATAGAAATTGGCATATCACGTTGTGGCTTTCACGTAGGTAAGAAAACGTTCTTGCTAGAACCCTATTGCAGCCACGTAAAACATGCAACAACAATTAGAGGACGTCTAACTTGTTTTTGCAGCATATGCCTTGTGATGTGATATGGCCAAAAGTTTTGATGAATGATATATATGTGATGTATGAGATCATGTTCTTGTAATAGGAATCACGACTTGCATGTCGATGAGTATGACAACCGGCAGGAGCCATAGGAGTTGCCTTAATTATTGTATGACCTGCGTGTCAGTGAATAAACGCCATGTATTTACTTTACTTTATTGCTAAACTATTAGCCATAGTAGTAGAAGTAATAGTTGGCGAGCAACTTCATGGAGACACGATGATGGAGATCATGGTGTCATGCCGGTGACGAAGATGATCATGGCGCCCCGAAGATGGAGATCAAAGGAGCTATATGATATTGGCCATATCATGTCACTATTTGATTGCATGTGATGTTTATCATGTTTTACATCTTATTTGCTTAGAACGACGGTAGCTTAAATAAGATGATCCCTCACAATAATTTCAAGAAAGTCTTCCCCCTAACTGTGCACCGTTGCGAAGGTTCGTTGTTTTGAAGCACCACGTGATGATCGGGTGTGATAGATCCTAACGTTCGAATACAACAGGTGTAAGCCAGATTTACACACGAAATACACTTAGGTTGACTTGACGAGCCTAGCATGTACAGACATGGCCTCGGAACACGGAAGACCGAAAGGTCGAGCATGAGTCGTATAGAAGATACGATCAACATGAAGATGTTCACCGATGTCGACTAGTCCGTCTCACGTGATGATCGGACACGGCCTAGTTGACTTGGATCATGTTTCACTTAGATGACTAGAGGGATGTCTGTCTGAGTGGGAGTTCATTGAATAATTTGATTAGATGAACTTAATTATCATGAACTTAGTCTAAAATCTTTACAAAAAATGTCTTGTAGATCAAATGGCCAACGCTCATGTCCACCTCAACTTCAACGCATTCCTAGAGAAAACCAAGCTGAAAGATGATGGCAGCAACTATACGGACTGGGTCCGGAACCTGAGGATCATCCTCATAGCTGCAAAGAAAGATTATGTCTTAGAAGCACCGCTAGGTGAAGCACCCATCCCAGAGAACCAAGACGTTATGAATGCTTGGTAGTCTCGTGCTGATGATTACTCCCTCGTTCAGTGCGGCATGCTTTACAGTTTAGAACCGGGGCTCCAAAAGCGTTTTCAGCAACACGGAGCATATGAGATGTTCGAAGAGCTGAAAATGGTTTTCCGAGATCATGCCCGGGTCGAGAGATATGAAGTCTCCGACAAGTTCTTCAGTTGTAAGATGGAGGAAAATAGTTCTGTCAGTGAGCACATACTCAAAATGTCTGGGTTGCACAACCACTTGACTCAGCTGGGAGTTAATCTCCCGGATGACGCGGTTATTGACAGAATCCTTCAGTCACTTCCACCGAGCTACAAGAGCTTTGTGATGAACTTCAATATGCAGGGGATGGAAAAGACCATTCCTGAGGTATATTCAATGCTGAAATCAGCGGAGGTAGAGATCAAAAAGGAACATCAAGTGTTGATGGTGAATAAAACCACTAAGTTCAAGAAAGGCAAGGGTGAGAAGAACTTCAAGAAGGACGGCAAGGGAGTTGCCGCGCCCAGTAAGCTAGTTACCGGGAAGAAGCCAAAGAATGGACCCAAGCCTGAGACTGAGTGCTTTTATTGCAAGGGAAGCGGACACTGGAAGCGGAACTGCCACAAATACTTAGCGGACAAGAAGGTCAGCAACACCAAAGGTATATGTGATATACATGTAACTGATGTGTACCTTAACAGTACTCGTAGTAGCTCCTGGGTATTTGATACCGGTGCGGTTGCTCATTTTTGTAACTCAAAGCAGGAGCTACGAAATAAGCGGAGATTGGCGAAGGACAAGGTGACGATGCGCGTCGGGAACGGTTCCAAGGTCGATGTGATCGCCGTCGGCACACTACCTCTACATTTACCTACGGGATTAGATTTAAACCTCAATAATTGTTATTTAGTGCCAGCTTTGAGCATGAACATTGTATCTAGATCTCGTTTAATACGAGATGGCTACTCATTTAAATCCGAGAATAATGGTTGTTCTATTTATATGAGAGATATGTTTTATGGTCATGCCCCGATGGTCAATGGTTTATTCTTAATGAATCTCGAACGTGATGTTACACATATTCATAGTGTGAATACCAAAAGATGTAAAGTTGATAACGATAGTCCCACATATTTGTGGCACTGCCGCCTTGGTCGCATTGGTGTCAAGCGCATGAAGAAGCTCCATGCTGATGGACTTTTAGAGTCTCTCGATTATGAATCATTTGACACATGCGAACCATGCCTCGTGGGCAAAATGACCAAGACTCCGTTCTCCGGAACAATGGAGCGAGCAACCAACTTATTGGAAATCATACATACTGATGTGTGCGGTCCAATGAGTGTTGAGGCTCGCGGAGGATATCGTTATGTTCTCACTCTCACTAACGACTTGAGTAGATACGGGTATGTCTACTTGATGAAACACAAGTCTGAGACCTTTGAAAAGTTCAAAGAATTTCAGAATGAGGTAGAGAATCAACGTGACCGAAAGATAAAGTTCTTACGATCAGATCGTGGAGGAGAATATTTAAGTCACGAATTTGGTACGCACTTAAGGAAATGTGGACTCGTTTCACAACTCACGCCGCCTGGAACACCTCAGCGTAACGGTGTGTCCGAACGTCGTAATCGCACTTTATTGGATATGGTGCGATCTATGATGTCTCTTACCGATTTACTGCTATCTTTTTGGGGATACGCTCTAGAGACAGCTACATTCACTTTAAATAGGGCACCGTCTAAATCCGTTGAGACGACACCGTATGAATTATGGTTTGGGAAGAAACCTAAGCTGTCGTTTCTAAAAGTTTGGGGATGCGATGCTTATGTCAAGAAACTCCAACCTGAAAAGCTCGAACCCAAGTCAGAAAAATGCGTCTTCATAGGATACCTTAAGGAAACCATTGGGTATACCTTCTACCTCAGATCCGAAGGCAAGATTTTTGTTGCCAAGAACGGGTCCTTTCTGGAGAAAGAGTTTCTCTCGAGAGAAGTAAGTGGGAGGAAAGTGGAACTTGATGAAGTACTACCTCTTGAACCGGTAAGTAGCGCAGCTCAGGAAGATGTTCCTGTGGTGCCAGCACCAACTAAAGAGGAAGTTAATGATGATGATCAAGATACTTCGGATCAAGTTACTACTAAACTTCGTAGGTCCACGAGGACACGTTCCACACCAGAGTGGTATGGCAACCCTGTCCTGGAAATCATGTTGTTAGACAACGGTCAACCTTCGAAATATGAAGAAGCGATGGCGGGCCCAGATTCCAACAAATCGCTTGAAGCCATGCAATCCGAGATAGGATCCATGTATGAAAACGAAGTATGGACTTTGACAGACTTGCCCGATGATCGGCGAGCGATAGAAAACAAATGGATCTTTAAGAAGAAGACGAACGCGGATGGTAATGTTACCATCTATAAAGCTCGACTTGTCGCTAAGGGTTATCGACAAGTTCAAGGGGTTGACTACGATGAGACATTCTCTCTGGTAGCGAAGCTAAAGTCCATCCGAATCATGTTAGCAATTGCCGCATACTATGATTATGAGATATGGCAAATGGACGCCAAAACGGCATTCCTTAATGGCCATCTTAAGGAAGAACTGTATATGATGCAGCCGAAAGGTTTTGTCGACCCTGAGAATGCTAACAAGGTATGCAAACTCCAGCGATCCATTTATGGGCTGGTGCAAGCATCTCGGAGTTGGAACATTCGCTTTGATGAGATGATCAAGGCATTTGGGTTTATGCAGACTTATGGAGAAGCCTGCGTTTACAAGAAAGTGAGTGGGAGCTCTATAGCATTTCTCATATTATATGTATATGACATACCTTTGATGGGAAATGACATAGAACTTTTGGACAGCGTTAAGGCCTACTTGAATAAGTGTTTTTCAATAAAGGACCTTGGAGAAGCTGCTTACATACTATGCATCAATATCTATAGGGATAGATCGAGACGCCTCATAGGTCTTTCACAAAGCACATACCTTGATAAGATATTGAAGAAGTTCAATATGGATCAGTCTAAGAAGGGGTTCTTGCCTGTGTTGCAAGGTGTGAAATTGAGCTCAGCTCAATGCCCGACCATGGTAGAAGATAGAGAAAAGATGAGTTTCATCCCCTATGCCTCAGCTATAGGGTCTATTATGTATGCCATGCTGTGTACCAGACCTGATGTAAACCTTATCGTAAGTTTGGTAGGAAGGTACCAAAGTAATCCCGGCATGGAACACTGGACAGTGGTCAAGAACATCCTAAAGTACCTGAAAAGGACTAAGGATATGTTTCTCGTTTATGGAGGTGACGAAGAGCTCGTCGTAAAGGGTTACGTTGACGCTAGCTTCGACACAGATCTGAATGACTCTAAGTCACAAACCGGATACGTGTATATTTTGAATGGTGGGGCAGTAAGCTAGTGCAGTTGCAAGCAAAGCGTCGTGGCGGGATCTACATGTGAAGCAGAGTACATGGCAGCCTCGGAGGCAGCGCATGAAGCAATCTGGGTGAAGGAGTTCATCACCGACCTAGGAGTCATACCCAATGCGTTGGGGCCGATCACACTCTTCTGTGATAACACTGGAGCTATTGCACTTGCCAAGGAGCCCAGGTTTCACAAGAAGACCAGGCACATCAAGCGTCGCTTCAACTCCATTCGTGAAAATGTTCAAGATGGAGACATAGATATTTGTAAAGTACATACCGACCTGAATGTAGCAGATCCGTTGACTAAACCCCTCCCCAGAGCAAAACATGATCAACACCAAAACTCTATGGGTGTTCGATTCATCACAATGTAACTAGATTATTGACTGTAGTGCAAGTGGGAGACTGTTGGAAAAATGCCCTAGAGGCAATAATAAAATGGTTATTATTATATTTCTTTGTTCATGATAATTGTCTGTTATTCATGCTATAATTGTGTTATCCGGAAATCGTAATACACGTGTGAATACATAGACCACAACATGTCCCTATTGAGCCTCTAGTTGACTAGCTCATTGATCAACAGATAGTCATGGTTTCCTGACTATGGGCATTGGATGTCATTGATAATGGGATCACATCATTAGGAGAATGATGTGATGGACAAGACCCAATCCTAAGCGTAGCTCAAAGATCGTGTAGTTCGTTTTGCTAGAGCTTTTCCAAATGTCAAGTATCATTTCCTTAGACCATGAGATTGTGCAACTCCTGGATACCGTAGGAGTGCTTTGGGTGTACCAAACGTCACAACGTAACTGGGTGACTATAAAGGTGCACTACGGGTATCTCCGGAAGTATCTGTTGGGTTGGCACGAATCGAGACTCGGATTTGTCACTCCGTATGATGGAGAGGTATCTCTGGGCCCACTCAGTAATGCATCATCATAATGAGCTCAATCTGACCAAGTGTCTGGTCACGGGATCTTGCATTACGGTATGAGTAAAGTGACTTGCCGGTAACGAGATTAAACGAGGTATTGGGATACCGACGATCGAATCTCGGGCAAGTAACGTATCGATTGACAAAGGGAATTGTATACGGGGTTGATTGAATCCTCGACATCGTGGTTCATCCGATGAGATCATCGACGAGCATGTGGGAGCCAACATGGGTATCAAGACCCCGTTGTTGGTTATTGACCGGAGAGTCGTCTCGGTCATGTCTGCGTGTCTCCCGAACCCGTAGGGTCTACACACTTAAGGTTCGGTGACGCTAGGGTTGTAGAGATATTAGTATGCAGTAACCCAAAAGTTTTTAGGAGTCCCGGATGAGATCCCGGACATCACAAGGAGTTCTGAAATGGTCCGGAGGTGAAGAATTATATATAAGAAGTCGGGTTTCAGCCATCGGGAAAGTTTCGGGTCACGGGTATTGTACCAGGACCACCGGAAGGGTCCCCGGGGTCCACCGGGTGGGGCCACCTATCCCGGAGGGCCCCATGGGCTGAAGTAGGAGGGGAACCAGCCCCTAGTGGGCTGGTGCGCCCCCCCTTGGGCCCCCGTGCGCCTAGGGTTGGAAACCCTAGGGGTGGGGGCACCTCCACCTGGCTTGGGAGGCAAGTTTCCCCCCTGGCCGCCGCCCCCCCTTGGAGATTGGATCTCCTAGGGCCCGCGCCCCCCCCCCTAGGGGGCCTATATAAAGAGGGGGGAGGGAGGGCAGCCGCACCCATGCTCTTGGCGCCTCCCTCTCCCTCTGCAACACCTCTCCCTCTCGTAGAGCTTGGTGAAGCCCTGCCGAGATCGCTGCTGCATCCACCACCACGCCGTCGTGCTGCTGGATCTTCATCAACCTCTCCTTTCCCCTTGCTGGATCAAGAAGGAGGAGACGTCTTCCCAACCGTACGTGTGTTGAACACGGAGGTGCTGCCCGTTCAGCACTAGGATCATCGGTGATTTGGATCACGACGAGTACGACTCCCTCAACCCCGTTCTCTTGAACGCTTCCGCTCGCTATCTACAAGGGTATGTAGATGCACTCCTCTCTCTTGTTGCTATATGAACTCCATAGATTGATCTTGGTGAAGCGTAGAATTTTTTTTATTTTCTGCAATGTTCCCCAACACCCTGGCCACGAGGGTGGGCGGCGTGCCCTCCTGTCTCGTGGACCTCCTAGATCTCCACCGGCCTCAACTACAACTCCATATATTCACGTTCGGGGAGAAAAAAATCAGAGAGAAGGATTCATCGCGTTTTATGATACGGAGCCACCGCCAAGCCCTGTTCTTCCTCGGCAGGGCTGATCTGGAGTCCGTTCGGGGCTCCGGAGAGGGGAATCCATCGCCATCGTCATCATCAACCATCCTCCATCACCAATTTCATGATGCTCACCACCGTGCGTGAGTAATCCCATCGTAGGCTTGCTGGAGGAGATGGGTTGGATGAGATTTACCATGTAATCGAGTTAGTTTTGTTAGGGTTTGATCCCTAGCATCCATTATGTTCTAAGATTGATGTTGCTATGACTTTGCCATGCTTAATGCTTGTCACTAGGGCCCGAGTGCCATGATTTCAGATCTGAACCTATTATGTTTTCATGAATATATGAGTGTTCTTGATCCTATCTTGCAAGTTATAGTCACCTACTACGTGTTATGATCTGGCAACCCTGGAGTGACAATAGTCGGGACACTTCCTGGTGATGACCATAGTTTGAGGAGTTCATGTATTCACTAAGTGCTAATGCTTTGGTCCGGTTCTCTATTAAAAGGAGGCCTTAATATCCCCTAGTTTCCAATAGGACCCCGCTGCCACGGGAGGGTAGGACAAAAGATGTCATGCAAGTTCTTTTCCATAAGCACGTATGACTATATTCGGAATACATGCCTACATTATATTGATGAACTGGAGCTAGTTCTGTGTCACCCTATGTTATGGCTGTTGCATGATGAATGGCATCCGACATAATTATCCATCATTGATCCATTGCCTACAAGCTTGTTTCATATTGATCTTTGCTAAGTTACTTTTCCGTTGCCACTATTACGATCGCTACAAAACTGCTACTGTTACTTTTGGCACTGTTACCGTTACTTCCATACTACTTTGGTACTAAATACTTTGCTGCAGATATTAAGTCTTTCAGATGTGGTTGAATTGACAACTCGGCTGCTAATACTTGAGAATATTCTTTGGCTCCCCTTGTGTCGAATCAATAAATTTGGGTTGAATTACCCTAAAAACGGCTGTGATCCCCTATACTTGTGGGTTATCACCGTCTGGGTGCCCTTCTGTCGTGCCGGGCGTGGGCGCGTACGGCTTGTATGTCTCCTTGGCCTTGGCATGGCTGCGCCGCACATCCGCCCACTTCTCTGTCACGCCCAATATGCGACCCTATCCAAAAAGAACTCGAAGGTCCCACCAAGGATAGACCCGCATATTGAAACGCTTTTGCAAGGTGGATATCATTACATTAACATTACATAATAGGTAGGGATACATACAAGAGGCAAACAATGCCACACAAATACAACATCGCAATACATAAGAGCATCATCTGACTACGGATGAAACACAAACAGAAACTCGAACGACATCCACCCTGCTAGCCCAGGCTGCCGACCTAGAACCTATCCCCTGATTGAAGAAGCAGAAGAAGAACTCAACGCAAGCAAGCATCGCTCTCGCGTCATGATCATCGCATAACATGTACCTGCAACTGTTGTTGTAGTAATCTGTGAGCCACGAGGACTCAGCAATCCCATTACCATGGGTATCAAGACTAGCAAAGCTTAAAGGGAAAGGAAGGGGTAAAGTGGTGAGGTTGCAGCAGCGACTAAGCATATATGGTGGCTAACATACGCAAATAAGAGTGAGAAGAGAGCAAGCGGAACGGTCGTGAAACTAGCAATGATCAAGAAGTGATCCTGAACTCCTACTTACGTCAAACATAACCCAAAACCGTGTTCACTTCCCGGACTCCACCGAAAAGAGACCATCACGGCTACACACACGGTTGATGTGTTTTAATTCGGATCTGGTGTCAAGTTATCTACAACCGGACATTAACAAATTCCCATCTGCCTATAATCGCAGGCACGGCTTTCGAAAGATTATACCCTGCAGGGGTGTCCCAACTTAGCCCATGATAAGCTCTCGTGATCAACGAAGGATATACCTTCTCCCAGGAAGATCCGATCAGACTTGGAATCCCAGTTTACAAGACATTTCGACAATGGTAAAACAAGACCAGCAAGACCGCCCGATGCGCCGACAATCCCGATAGGAGCTGCACATATCTCGTTCTCAGGGCAACACCGGATGAGCAATCCATACAACTAAAACCAGACCTCAAGTTTCCCTGAGGGGGCACTGCAAAGGGCTCTAGTTCGGACCAACACTTAGACAAGCACTGGCCCGGGGGGGCTATAATAAAGATGACCCTCGAGAGAGCGACTCCCAAGGGAAAAGTAGGTGGTGGTGAGGCAAATGGTAAAACCAATGTTGGGCCTTGCTGGAGGAGTTTTATTCAAAGCGAACTGTCAAGGGGGTCCCATAAATCACCCGACCGTGTAAGGAACGCAAAATCCGGGAACATAACACCGGTATGACTGAAACTAGGGCGGAAAGAGTGGAACAAAACACCAGGCATAAGGTCGAGTCTTCCACCCTTTACCAAGTATATAGATGCATTAATAACATAAGAGATATTGTGATATCCCAACCAAAATCCTGTCCACCATGGAGCAATCTTCAACTTCACCTGCAACTAGCAACGCTATAAGAGGGCTGAGCAACAGCGGTGACATAGCCAAACAATGGTTTGCTAGAAAGGGTGTCAATGGTTAGAGGTTCATGGCAATTTGGGAGGCTTGAAGAGCAACAGATAGGTAACGCAGCATAGCGATAGAACGAAGCAACTAGCATAGCAATGATAGTAGTGAGATCCAGGGTAGCGGTCATCTTGCCTGAAATCCCGCAAGGAAGAAGAACGAGTCCATGAAGAAGATGAAGCCACGAAGACGAACCAAGCGTAGACGAACGAATCCTCACGATCGCAATGAAACGGGAACTATCGAGAAGAACCACACAACATGGTAAACACACCACACATGAACAAGACATGATGCTCAACAAGCATGATGCAAGACAAGACTACATGAAGCTACTCATGGCAAGAGATGATGCAAACAAGAGCAACACATCAAGACAAGTTTAAATGGGGCCGGGAACAACATATAACAATTCCGGTAAGTCCTCGTATGCAAATTTCGAAGATGGTCCAGATCTGAATAAACATTATGTTCAAGTTGTTAAACAGCAAGTTAAGATGCACCAAGATGATCTACACGAGATTCTAGTCAAGTTACATATAAAGATCATTTAGTTCGGTGCTACGGCCTAGAAGATATGAGCAAAACAAGTTAAACATGGCATTGATGCAAAATGCACCCAAGCATCAAGCAAACACATCAAAACATGGATGCAACATGATAATATGAAACTACATGCAAAATCAAGCAAGTTTCATATAGAGCACACTCAAAACGGAGCAACGGTACAACACATACACTATACAAGTTTAAAGGACAAGCTGTCCAAAACAGCAACTAGGCATATTGCAAGCATCAAAACAATATGCTACAGGACCTCAACAAGAAAACAAAAGGCATGGGCATGAAGTACAGGTAAAGCATAACAAAACATGAACACTGAGCTATCTCCAGAAATCACTAGAACATGCCCAAACACACATGGCAAGATTGCAAATAATAACAGTTTAGACTTTACAGAAAATAACATCAGGTTGCAATGTTTAGAGCTATCAAACAACATGTTACAGGAACTTATAATGGCAAAAAAAGGCATGGCATGAACCTACTAAATGCATAGAACAAAAGTCCTTTACTGACCATAAGCCAAAAAGGATCAGAAAATATGATGGCACCCATGTAAACATAGCAAGTTATAATACAGATTCAAACATGGCAGAAACAGAATTATGAAGGCATGTTGGTGAGCCTGTGCAACTCACTATAGAGCAAAACATGGCATGGCAAGGCAACCAACAGTAAGAAGGCATATTTGTGAAGTTAAGCATGGCAAGAGCAAGTTCATAGGGTGCATGGATCACTAGCAAAACACATGGCAACAACTGAACTTAATGTTAACAGGCTGACATCAACATTATGAAGCAACTTTGGAGCAAGATTACAACAAGTTAAAGCAAGATATAAATGCAACCAGGGGCATGGATGGATAGAGCATGACATGTAGAAAAAACCATATTTAGTGAACATCTCCATATTATGCACAGAATGATTAGTAGAAGCAGGTTTACATAGCATCACGAAATAACAGATTCAGCCTAGCAAAACAGTAACAGCAAGTACACTACTTAACAAGCTCGATTCACTCACCACAAGTCATTGCATGACAAGATAAGCATAGCATCAGCAATAAGACATGTTTATGAAACAAACCAAGGCAAGAACAAGTTCATAGCATGCAAGGATCAACTACAACAACCTTGGCAAAATTGAATAACATGTAAACAATCTGCCAGGAAACATTTTGAAGCAAAAGTAGAGAACGAAAATGGCATGCTAGACTACTCCATAATTGCAAACAGGGGCATGAATGGATAGAGCAAAACCATATGTTTAAAACATCCTTACTGAAGTATCTCAAAATAAGCATGGATATCTCTGTAGCAACCAGTTTACATGGCATCAAAATAACAGCAGAACAGGGACTAAAATCAGCAATATCACGAAGCCTAGTTTGCATGCTTGTGCTAGTCACCACATTGATCACAAAAATACATGGTAAGCACCTCTGTAAAGAAGACATAGCATAGATCAAAACACATGTAGACATCAACCTCATAGGATGCACACATCAATCATGGCAAAAATGACAAATGAGCATGTTCATAATAGTTTCAGCAGACAACATTATGAAGCACTCTTGCAACGATGATTCAGGCATCAAGATGAGCTCAAATGAACATGATGCAATGGAATGAAATGATTTACTCGTTGAGACGAACAATTTGACATATTACACGCACAAAACGGAGCTACGGATGCAGAGATATGATGAAACGAACATGGCATGATAATGTCAAAATATTTCAGGACGGCAGAATTTTTGGAGGGGAAAAGTCAACCTTCGGTGGATCTCGCCGGAATCCCACCGGAGTCGAGGAAGAACACGCCGGAGATGGAGAGGAGGTGGCCGGAGCTCGGGGAAGACGTCAGGGGGGCCGGGGCGGATGGATCCGGGCCGGATCTCACCGGATCCGGCCGGTTCCTGGCGTGGGACGGCGCGGGGCGGCTTGCCGGCGAGGGGCGGCGGCGCGGACATGTCCGGCCGAAATGGACATGTCCAGCGGCAGGAGGAGGACGAAAGCTAGGGTTTCGGGGGTTTGGACTGCGGAATTTCGGGGAGAACACATATTTATAGGTAGAGGGAGCTAGGAGAGTCCAAATGAGGAGCAGTTTTCGGCCACGCGATCGTGATCGAACGACCGAGAGCATAGAGGGGAGTTAGATTGGTTTTGGGCCACTTTGGAAGGGGTCTTGGGCTGCAAAGAGAAGGGGGGTTTCGGGCTACGCGGATAACCGTTGGAGTATCAAACGACCTCCAAATGGCACGAAACTTGACAGGCGGTCTACCGGTGCTATACCAAGGCCGCTTGGCAAACCTCGGTCCATTCCGAGAATGTTTAACACCCGCACACAACGAGAGACAAACGGGGAATGCCGGAGGACATAGGAGCGCCGGATTGCAAAATGGACAACGGGGAAAATGCTCGGATGCATGAGACGAACACGTATACAATGCAATGCACATGATGACATGATAAAATGCACACGCAAGCAAATGACATGGCAACGACAGCGAATAACTGGCAGACACCTGGCGCATCAAATCCGGGGCGTTACAACACTCCTCCACTAACAAGAGATCTCGTCCCGAGATCTTAGGACCGAGACGGAAGAGAAAAGGGATGAGGTGAAACAAGAACTCAAAAGAAGAAGCAAAGAATCGAGAGCACTCGAGAAGAAGAGAGGAACGATGAGAATGATGAGAATCGAAAGTTCACGGAATCAGATAGACTATGAAACCACTCCGGTTAGAACGAGATAAGACTAAAAGGATTTAGGCAGCACTCCGGCTCAAAATGGAAGGAATAGAATAAGAACTTCACAAGATGGAATGACACTTGACGACATAAACAACGCAATGCCTCCGGAAGAATTGAAAGAATGGAATGAAAAGAATTTAGAAGGAAGGATTGAACGGAGTTGTTGAGAAAATCAACAACGAGAGAATAAGCTTGTTATGGTCTTATGGGTAACATCTCAAGATCATAAGGTGATAGCCGGCCACAAACGGAAATGATTGGATAGGTGAGAAGAACGGAGAAATGCAAAACTCCACTTCAAAAGAATACGGAGAATTAATTACACTTCGAGATGCGAGAAGAAAAGATACTTGAACTCCACCAACAAGATCTTGATGAACTCTTGAAGAATGAATTAAATCATGACAAACCACCATGAAGAACTTCGGTGACAAAAGATGAAGAGATAGAATGAAGGATATAAGAATAAGATGAGCCTTGCGATGATTTAGATGGAGGTTCCGACGAAATGGCTGAGGAAAATTTGAACTCCGGAAAAAGAAAAGATGAAAACACTTGGAACTACAATTTATTCAAGAAGAACAAACTCCGAAGGAAAGGATTAATCACTTGGATGAAATAAGAATAAGATTTATTGTATGCTTATCCTTCACCAATTTAAATTGATGACAAGCAACGGATTTTTGCATACTACTTATTTTTCTTGAAAAGGATTGAGAAGTGACATATCACATACTTGAGAAGGTCTTCATGAACCACCGGTAGGACTGGAAAGATCGAATGAGTAAAAATGATGATCAAGGAAAAGAATCTTGAATGAACCACCGTAAGAATTCGAAAATGACTGACGAACGAGAATGAATCACCGGGAAGAATTAGAAGAACCAATATGCTCGAGGGGATTTAGATACAAAAGAACGGGAAGACTTCGAACTGAATAGAGAGCCCTTGAACAAAGCGTCGGGGTAATAGAGAACGATAGCTGGAATGATGGCCTCCGATGAAAAGAAATGGAATAACATTTCCTGAAATACTCCGGATGGGTGAGAAAAGGAATATCTGACAAATGGAATAATTCGAGACTGATAGCATGGAGCTAGAACCACGAATCTTCGAGAGAACGGACAAGATTTAGAGAAACTCTTCTTCGGTCTTCAACTGATGACAGGAAAAACACCACCAAAATTACTGAGATACTCCGGGAGAATGAAAAACCGAAAGGTTGAGCCAACAATGAAATGATTTGAAATCGATCTTGAAAGGCATGTGACTGATGGAAACCATTCTTACGTCACACTTGAAAAGAATTTAAGAATAACTCTGGGAAAATAGAAGAGTCAGGTAAGATCCTGGGAAAAGACCTGTGGGTTAGGGCCCACTGAAGAGATAACACCGTTGGGAAGGGATGATGAACAGATAGATGAAGCACCAGAACAATTGAAATATTTGAATGAGGTGACTAACCTCGAATTAATTCGAACACAGACGAATCTCCTGAGATGTCTTCTGAACTCCGGGATAATTGAAAGGCGAGAGGCAAACGAGCAAGGAGAACACTTGATCCAAGGAAAAGAATGCGATCAACACCGAAAAACATGAATAGCGTGCACCGGAAAAAGAAAGGGATGAAGAATGACGAACGAGACGAAAATTCACCGGTTGAGTTAATTTACGAAAGACTGAAGAGGTTCCGCACGAATGAGATAGATGGTCGAGGGAGAGTCAGACTCCGGGAGGAAAAGGGTGGAGGGCGGGAAAACAAAGGCACCTAGAAGGGAGAGCCGACGAATATCCTGAAGAGAAAACAGCGGTTGAAATCATTGAGGAGAGAGAGCAAAAACTTCGCACGAGTAGGATGGATACTCGATTACGGACTCCGGTTCCGAGAAGAAGAAGGGAGGGCGGGTGGGAAAAGAAAACAACTGAGGATTGAACTCAATGATGAAGAGGCTCGAGTCAACTTGACGAGAAATGCACTGGATGAACAGAGCTGAGGAACAACTACCTGAAAAAAACCACTGCGTGATCCTAAATAAAAATTTTGAAGGGGAAGAGAAGTAATTCAAAACACCTACGTCAAGATTCCTCACCAGAGCGACGAAGGGGCTGAGGAGTAAAAAGAATTCCTACTCTCCGATATAACTAGACTCCAAAAAAAATTCTTCTAGACTCAACAATGGCCAAACTACACGATCAATCAAGGGGGGGCTCCTAGGGTCGGTCGAGGCTCTGATACCAACTTGTCACGCCCAATATGCGACCCTATCCAAAAGGAACTCGAAGGTCCCACCAAGGATAGACCCGCATATTGAAACGCTTTTGCAAGGTGGATATCATTACATTAACATTACATAATAGGTAGGGATACATACAAGAGGCAAACAATGCCACACAAATACAACATCACAATACATAAGAGCATCATCCGACTACGGATGAAACACAAACAGAAACTCGAACGACATCCACCCTGCTAGCCGAGGCTGCCGACCTGGAACCTATCCCCTGATCGAAGAAGCAGAAGAAGAACTCAACGCAAGCAAGCATCGCTCTCGCATCATGATCATCGCATAACCTGTACCTGCAATTGTTGTTGTAGTAATCTGTGAGCCACGAGAACTCAACAATCCCATTACCATGGGTATCAAGACTAGCAAAGCTTAAAGGGAAAGGAAGGGGTAAAGTGGTGAGGTTGCAGCAGCGACTAAGCATATATGGTGTCTAACATACGCAAATAAGAGCGAGAAGAGAGCAAGCGGAACGGTCGTGAAACTAGCAATGATCAAGAAGTGATCCTGAACTCCTACTTACGTCAAACATAACCCAAAACCGTGTTCACTTCCCGGACTCCACCGAAAAGAGACCATCACGGCTACACACACGGTTGATGCGTTTTAATTCGGATCTGGTGTCAAGTTATCTACAACCGGACATTAACAAATTCCCATCTGCCTATAACCGCAGGCATGGCTTTCGAAAGATTATACCCTGCAGGGGTGTCCCAACTTAGCCCATGATAAGCTCTCACGATCAACGAAGGATATACCTTCTCCCAGGAAGACCCGATCAGACTCGGAATCCCGGTTTACAAGACATTTCGACAATGGTAAAACAAGACCAGCAAGACCGCCCGATGCGCCGACAATCCCGATAGGAGCTACACATATCTCGTTCTCAGGGCAACACCGGATGAGCAATCCGTACAACTAAAACCAGACCTCAAGTTTCCCTGAGGGGGCGCTTCAAAGGGCTCTAGTTCGGACCAACACTTAGACAAGCACTGGCCCGGGGGGGCTATAATAAAGATGACCCTCGAGAGAGCGACTCCCAAGGGAAAAGTAGGTGGTGGTGAGGCAAATGGTAAAACCAATGTTGGGCCTTGCTGGAGGAGTTTTATTCAAAGCGAACTGTCAAGGGGGTCCCATAAATCACCCGACCGCGTAAGGAACGCAAAAAAGGGGAACATAACACCGGTATGACGGAAACTAGGGCGGCAAGAGTGGAACAAAACACCAGGCATAAGGCCGAGTCTTACACCCTTTACCAAGTATATAGATGCATTAATAATATAAGAGATATTGTGATATCCCAACCAAAATCTTGTCCACCATGGAGCAATCTTCAACTTCACCTGCAACTAGCAATGCTATAAGAGGGCTGAGCAACAGCGGTGACATAGCCAAACAATGGTTTGCTAGGAAGGGTGTCAAAGGTTAGAGGTTCATGGCAATTTGGGAGGCTTGAAGAGCAACAGATAGGTAACGCAGCATAGCGATAGAACGAAGCAACTAGCAAAGCAATGATAGTAGTGAGATCCAGGGTAGCGGTCATCTTGCCTGAAATCCCGCAAGGAAGAAGAACGAGTCCATGAAGAAGATGAAGCCACGAAGACGAACCAAGCGTAGACGAATGAATCCTCACGATCGCAACGAAACGGGAACTATCGAGAAGAAGCACACAACATGGTAAACACACCACACATGAACAAGAGATGATGCTCAATAAGCATGATGCAAGACAAGAGTACATGAAGCTACTCATGGCAAGAGATGATGCAAACAAGAGCAACACATCAAGGCAAGTTTAAATGGGGCCGGGAACAACATATAACAATTCCGGTAAGTCCTCATATGCAAATTTCGAAGATGGTCCAGATCTGAATAAACATTATGTTCAAGTTGTTAAACAGCAAGTTAAGATGCACCAAGATGATCTACACGAGATTCTAGTCAAGTTACATATAAAGATCATTTAGTTCGGTGCTACGGCCTAGAAGATATGAGCAAAACAAGTTAAACATGGCATTGATGCAAAATGCACCCAAGCATCAAGCAAACACATCAAAACATGGATGCAACATGATAATATGAAACTACATGCAAAATCAAGCAAGTTTCATATAGAGCACACTCAAAACGGAGCAACGGTTCAACACATACACTCTATACAAGTTTAAAGGACAAGCTGTCCAAAACAGCAACTAGGCATATTGCAAGCATCAAAACAATATGCTACAGGACCTCAACAAGAAAACAAAAGGCATGGGCATGAAGTACAGGTAAAGCATAACAAAACATGAACACTGAGCTATCTCCAGAAATCACTAGAACATGCTCAAACACACATGGCAAGATTGCAAATAATAACAGTTCAGACTTTGCAGAAAATAACATCAGGTTGCAATGTTTAGAGCTATCAAACAACATGTTACAGGAACTTATAATGGCAAACAAAGGCATGGCATAAACCTACTAAATGCATAGAACAAAAGTCCTTTACTGACCATAAGCCAAAAAGGATCAGAAAATATGATGGCACCCATGTAAACATAGCAAGTTATAATACAGATTCAAACATGGCAGAAACAGAATTATGAAGGCATGTTGGTGAGCCTGTGCAACTCACTACAGAGCAAAACATGGCATGGCAAGGCAACCAACAGTAAGAAAGAATATTTGTGAAGTTAAGCATGGCAAGAGCAAATTCATAGGGTGCATGGATCACTAGCAAAACACATGGCAACAACTGAACTTAATGTTAACAGGCTGACAGCAACATTATGAAGCAACTTTGGAGCAAGATTACAACAAGTTAAAGCAAGATATAAATGCAACCATGGGCATGGATGGATAGAGCATGACATGTAGAACAAACCATATTTAGTGAACATCTCCAGATTATGCATAGAATGATTAGTAGAAGCAGGTTTACATAGCATCACGAAATAACAGATTCAGCCTAGCAAAACAGTAACAGCAAGTACACTACTTAACAAGCTCGATTCACTCACCACAAGTCATTGCATGACAATATAAGCATAGCATCAGCAATAAGACATGTTTATGAAACAAACCAAGGCAAGAACAAGTTCATAGCATGCAAGGATCAACTACAACAACCTTGGCAAAATTGAATAACATGTAAACAATCTGCGAGGAAACATTTTGAAGCAAAAGTAGAGCACGAAAATGACATGCTAGACTACTCCATAATTGCAAACAGGGGCATTAATGGATAGAGCAAAACCATATGTTCAAAACATCCTTACTGAAGTATCTCAAAATAAGCATGGATATCTCTGTAGCAACCAGTTTACATGGCATCAAAATAACAGCAGAACAGGGACTAAAATCAGCAATATCACGAAGCCTAGTTTGCATGCTTGTGCTAGTCACCACATTGATCACAAAAATACATGGTAAGCACCTCTGTAAAGAAGACATATCATAGATCAAAACACATGTAGACATCAACCTCATAGGATGCACACATCAATCATGGCAAAAATGACAAATGAGCATGTTCATAACAGTTTCAGCAGACAACATTATGAAGCACTCTTGCAATGATGATTCAGGCATCAAGATGAGCTCAAATGAACATGATGCAATGGAATGAAATGATGTACTCGTTGAGACAAACAATTTGACATATTACACGCACAAAACGGAGCTACGGATGCAGAGATATGATGCAACGAACATGGCATGATAATGTCAAAATATTTCAGGACTTGGCAGAATTTTCGGAGGGGAAAAGTCAACCTTCAGTGGATCTCGCCGGAATCCCACCGGAGTCGAGGAAGAACTCGCCGGAGATGGAGAGGAGGTGGCCGGAGCTCGGGGAAGACGTCGGGGGGGCCGGGGCGGATGGATCCGGGCCGGATCTCACCGGATCCGGCCGGTTCCTGGCGTGGGACGGCGCGGGGCGGCTTGCCGGCGAGGGGCGGCGGCGCGGACATGTCCGGCCGAAATGGACATGTCCGGCGGCGGGAGGAGTACGAAAGCTAGGGTTTCGGGGGTTTGGACTGCGGAATTTCGGGGAGAACACATATTTATAGGTAGAGGGAGCTAGGAGAGTCCAAATGAGGAGCGGTTTTTGGCCACGCGATCATGATCGAATGACCGAGAGCATAGAGGGGAGTTAGATTGGTTTTGGGCCACTTTGGAAGGGGTGTTGGGCTGCAAAGAGAAGGGGGGTTTCGGGCTACGCGGATAACCGTTGGAGTATCAAACGACCTCCAAATGGCACAAAACTTGACACGCGGTCTACCAGTGCTATACCAAGGCCGCTTGGCAAACCTCGGTCCATTCCGAGAACGTTTAACACCCGCACACAACGAGAGACAAACGGGGAACGCCGGAGGACATAGGAGCGCCGGATTGCAAAACGGACAACGGGGAAAATGCTCGGATGCATGAGACGAACACGTATGCAATGCAATGCACATGATGACATGATAAAATGCACACGCAAGCAAATGACATGGCAACAACGGCGAATAACTGGCAGACACCTGGCGCATCGAATCCGGAGCGTTACATTCTCGATCTGGGAGAACACGTGGAGGTACTTGAAATCTTGGTTGGAGTTGTTGTCCTGGTGATACATGGCGAACATCCGGACCATCTGCGCCGAGGAACAGGTGAGGCCGGCGATGCACACGGCGAGAAGTGTCATGAGAGACCGGCGGCGTCATACCTGACTCTCGTAGCTGGCGCCGCTCTCTGGGCGAGCCGCGACCTCCTCGACGATCCCATGCCATTTGTTGCACGTCGTTTGGATGAGCGCCCAATGGTTGGACATGGCCTTGGAGCCGCGGTCCATGTGGACGCCGGAGAAATACTGGTCGACCAGCTTGCGCTCATCGAACTTCGCCTTGATGCGCTCCTAGTACGTGTCGGCGTTTTGGTTCGTGCCGGTGATCGGGTCGAGGCAGACGATCTTCCATGCTTCGGCGTGGCACTCGTCTTCTTTGGCCGCACACTTGACACGCGGTTCGCCGGTCCTGGTGGCCGAGCCGAACGTGATGATGTCGTCCATGTCGGCCTCCGTGCCGTTGGTGTTGCCAAGATGTGACGACGATGCTTGCAAGAAGGGCGGCGCGCAACGGCGCAGAGGTGGCGTCGGGGAGGACGCGTAAGCCGGCGATGAATAGGTGTACGTGGGGTACTGGACGCCGGCGAACGCGGGAGAGTGCATGCACTGGGTGGGGTGCCCATGTGGAAAGGTGACGTTCGGGTTGAACCCGCCGTGCGCGTCGCCGTCGACGTAGCCAGGCGACGGCGCGCACCCCCAGGGTTGAGTCGACGACGAGAAGCCGGTCGGCGACCCGACACTCTGCTGGCTCCAGGGAACGTGCGGGCCGTGGCCGACGGGCGGATTCATCATCCCCGCACGGGACGCCTTTGCTTGCTCCGTCGCGCGTTCTGCCACGAGCCTTCTTGGCGTTGAGCCTGTTCCGCCGGTCGATGGTGACAGCCTCCCTGCGTTGAACCTCGACCCTCCAGTCGGCGTTTGTCATGTCCGGGGGCTTGGATGGCGGCGCCCTCGGCTTCCTCTGCTTCGGCTGGGTGGCGTCGACATCGGTAGCTCGGTGAGGGGCGTCGTACTTCTTCGGCGGCATGGCGGTCGGATGGAGGGGAGAGGGAGAATGGCGGGAGAAGGGGGAAATGGAGGAAAAAAGAAGGGGATCGACGGGAAAAGGGCCTTCTCTCGCCGACAGAGCGGTCCCACGCGCCTTTTCGCTTCGTCCGGCGCCCCCATGCGATCCCCAGGGGCTTGGGTCCGGATTGGGTTAGTCGGCTGTTATTTCGGTCCAAACCGGCGAAAAACTAGACCCTGAGGGCGCGGCTGAGCCTTTTTTAGGCGCCGGCGCTGAAATGTCGTCCTGGAAGGGCCTGTTGGAGGCGCGGCTGAAGATGCTCTAAACGTTGCACATGCGCTGCTCTCTCCTAAACGTGGGCCATCTCACAAGCTGGCATCTTGCCTTTAATAAGTATATCCTCTAAGCTGTACTTTTTTAGAATAGCCGATGGACTTCAAATAGCTGTAAGGAACTCTACTGTTCCCTTTTTCTTTTTTGAACTGAAGATACTCTACTGTTACTTCAACTGGAGGCGTTTCAAATAGCTGTCATGATACGAAAATATATTTAATAATGACTAATGGTATTTACTGGTATTGTGGATGTTATAAACTTGATAAAAGTTTACAAAGTTTGACTCGAGACAAAACTAATATGCAAAGTGGATAAAAACGGAGGTGAATTGCCTTATCATGCATGACACAATATAGTATAACATTTAATATGATATGGTATCAAATCCTTATTTTTCTAGTTTAATTGTGTCACCTCATAAAAAAAATGTCTAGTTGACATACATGATACAACTTATGATTCTATTGTGGGCAACCTGATGCCACGAAACTACAAGTACTCAGATATGTTGGTGGAGGAAAAGACCCGATACAAGGGAATAGCCCGTGGTATGTATACAGAAATAAATGGCAAGAACCGCAAGAGGGGAGAGAGCATTTAAAGAACAAACTGGGAACCCAATGGTCCGCCTGTTACAAATATGGGTGTGTAGGACTGTTGAAAACCGGTTTCTACTCAAACCATGAAACCAATAATTCGATCATCCGAACCAATGTACTAGGGTTGGAATCACTGAAGCAAAATAGACTACCATCGTACTCCCTCAATTCCTAAATATAAGTTTTTTTTAGAGATTTCAATATGAATAAATACAGATGTATTCACTCATTTTTCTTCTTATGGAGTAGTTCATATTGAAATCTTTAAAAAGACTTATATTTAGAAACGGAGGGAGTAGTTGCCACTATGCAAGGCTTGTGCTGAATCCTTGTACAACCATGTGGGTGTGTTGTCTGCAGACTAAATAGGACGATGCTGGACAAAGCACGTGAATCTAGGCATCTAACCGGCACATCCTCGGCCCAACAGGCATAACCGAAAGATACAGGTAGCAAACTGATTGATGCAATGCAACATAACCCATTTTCCCTTCTGAGAAAATCTACCCTTCACATTTTTGCTCGTATTTGCTACTCCGCTTGAAGAAAATAGCATAACCCTACACCATATAAACACTCCACTACCCCGCGAAAAAAAAGCACTCCACTACGCATCAATAGAGTCCCAGCCATTAACTGGGGTACAAACAATTCTTTGTGCATTCAATCGCAAAACATGAAGGGAACCATGCCGTGATATCATCTCACCAATAAAGCTACACGATTTCGCCTTACATGTCCAGTACCATGGATTGCAAGGGAAGCAAAAGAATACAACAGCACAAGCTGGAAATATTATTCCACCAGGAAGAGTAATACAAAGTCTGAGAGACTAATTTTCAGTTTTGCCTTTGCTCCGCCTCTTTTCTTAGTTGTTATACAACTTCCTATTCTTTCAGTGCCACCAATCTATTTTCTTTCCTTAGTTTGCTTCAGCCACACAACCTTTCACTATCAGCCACAGAATTATCAGCAGTGTGCTGCAATTATTCACCACCACATACGGCATCTAATAGCAGAATATCAATAAGCTTGCTAGTGTGGTAGTTTGTGAGAACAGCATGCTGAAACAGATTCTTAGAAAATTCAACTGATGAAACTGGACAAATAAGGTCGGATTTAGAAACATATCACAGCAGGAGTTGAGGTGAAAATTTGTCAAGTCGAATAAGTTAGAATTGGCCAGGTACACGCACATGTTGTCTTTTCCTCTCAAAGTCCAGCTGCACCAAATAAAACACACACCAAAAGAAAACAACGATTAGTCATTTTCCTGGTTCAGACGTTTAAAAGTGTAAACATTGATCTACAAGTATAGGTGCATTACCACTTTCTTAACCCGTTCATTAGCAGCTGATGTTCCGCCGCTGACATTTTCAGGCAGGTACGGACTGCATACGCGAACCTCCTTCATTACAACAATGTCAGTCTTGTCCCAATGAACTGGAAGCCTGGTGGGAAAATAGACTCCGTTATTTAGTGATATGAGGATCTAGAGACAGAAGTCAAAGTCTCCATAGATTTTTCATATACACAAAACATTTGCAATACGGTGCAACACATGAGGATCACTGACTGGTAGAGAAACTGATGAATACACACAGCATAACCAACAGAGCTTGAAAATGTTTTAGAAATGCCTCCCAAATTCATAGTAAACCATACATAGTTTAGTGTGGACAAATTGTAGGAGACCACGTAAAGTGAAATCGATTTGTTCAGAGTAAAGCGGATTGAAAGGAAACTATTGCTACGGGAAAAAGCATAAAGTGCTGCAACTTTGACTAAAGTACAGAATGTTTCAGCATTCTATGGCGCTTACCTAATACCTATGCAGCATCTCTTTCCACAATTATTTCTCAGGGACAAGGTTGATGCTGGTTCTAGTCATATCTCATTTCCAGGCAAATGCAACAACAACAACAACAACAACAACAACAACAACAACAACAACAAAGCCTTTAGTCCCAAACAAGTTGGGGTAGGCTAGAGGTGAAACCCATAAGATCTCGCGGCCAACTCATGGCTCTGGCACCTAGATAGCAAGCTTCCACGCACCCCTGTCCATAGCTAGTTCTTTGGTGATACTCCAATCCTTCAGGTCTCTCTTAACGGACTCTTCCCATGTCAAGTTCGGTCTACCCCGACCTCTGTTGGCAAATGCAAAATATCCCTTTTTTGCACCTTTATATGACCCCCCCCCCCCCCCCCCCCCAAAAAAAAAAAAAAAACTTTCTCGGCTTCGTCAGAAAAGCCTCAACCAAATCAGCAACACAAGTCTTACACAGAGAAACAGACGGGAATCAAAGAACATACTGAGACACCAGCTTGACAATATCCACCAAAAGAACCCTCGAAACCCAGCCTAGCTCTGTGTAAAGAGCTAGCACACCAGGAAGTTGCATAAAATTAACCTCAAAAACAAGTTGACACACATGCCAGCAATTTTCTGCAAAATAATGTTCTTCCAGCTTTTGAACAGGCCAAAACTAGAAGATTCGATGTCATACAAAAAACACAGGCTTGCACGTTTACTTCCCTTTTTTGCAAATACAAACTTCACAAACAAGAAAGTTGACATGAGAATGTACTCCCTCCGTCCCGAATTACTTGTCTTTGTTACGTAATATCGGTGGAGAGTGAAAAAAAGAGAGTATTATCCAAAAGGAGAGGGGCTCAGGATCCCGCACCACTAATGGGGCTAATACTAACAAAATGTGAAACAAACTAATAAAGATTTGAGCAGCATATATACCTAACAGTTCCTAGTTTCTTTCCTCGAATTCAAATGTGGTAACTACGAGTCCAAAAATAAAGGCCGATTCAGAGGAAAATGGTCAAAAGCATGAATATCCAAGAGAGACATAATGAAAAGTCAAACTTACGTCTTCGACAATGCATCAAATAATCTTTGAGCTTCTGGGGTGACACCAACACCAATTCTCTCAGCTTCAATCTCAGCTTGCCTGTGCATCACAGCATGCAGTGTGAGAACCAAAATGTCGCAGTGCAGAAGCCAACAACATGCAAGCTAATTTTCAGCTTCTAGACAGTAACATTAAGCATGATAAAACACATCACCATAAATGATAGAACCAATAAACACCAAAAACAAGAATCGCGAGGGATAAATCCTAAATGGCAAAAGTAATAGGCAAAATCATAGATAACCAATTTGCTAGCTCTTTAGCACAAAACCAGTGACATAAAGAGGCGTGACTGTTATCATACACAACATTAGTCAACCACTAATGTTTATAGCATTTCCCAGGAAGCGCTGACCCCTCAAAAGTCATACCTATAGGTGCATGAAATCAATTGTTGTCAGAATTTGCATTATGACAATACATTGGGATTAACTCTGACCAAAACAGACCGCACTTATCATTTTCGTTTTGGGTTCAATGCAGGGAAACAAATGCATAGTGTTAAAATGGAAGTGTTTATGATGCTATTTATTTTCTGCATACTTCTCCATCTAAGTGGTTAATCAGTTGCCATATGTAATAATTCACCTGTTGAGCTATTACTATTATATAACTATAAACACCAGATTGCCCAAATACTCTAATATATATATACCCCTAAATGGTAGATTTTCATCAACTCGTAGAGACAATCCAAATGCTAGTAACTCAACACTGAGTCTGAAGTCAAATGTCATCTAGCAAGTTAACAGCCAAAGAACCCAAATAACTAAAGTTGTGAATCGAATTTGGATCTGCTGTAGTAGGTGTGTTATCATCTCCATAAAGGGCAACCTGGTGCATGTAGCTCCCGCTTGCGCAGGGTCCAGGGAAGGGTCCGACCACTTTGGGTCTATAGTACGCAGCCTTTCCCTACATTTCTGTAAGAGGCTGTTTCCAGGACTTGAACCCATGACCTCATGGTCACAAGGCAGCAGCTTTACCACTGCGCCAAGGCTCCCCTTCTGTGTTATCATCTCCATGCCAAAAATTATTTTCAGAAATTATCAAGACTTCTATAACTACTATTTATGGCCTAGTGTAGTAAACCTTAAAGGTATTAGTGCATTCTATGGGTGTGTTTGGCTGGCACCCAATCTCGCCCTACCAAAAAGACTTGGCTTGCCAAATTTTGGCCAAGGATTCTTGCACCCTCATTGGCAACCATTTGGTAGGAATATGTGAGAGATAGGTGGGTTTCCATTGGCAGCCAAATTTTTGAAAAACAAATCAAGCCAGTGCCAGATAGTCATAGGCTGCCCAATATTTGGCATGGCAAAAATTCGCACCATCTAAACATACCGTATATGCAGCCCAGCAGTATTGGCTATTGCATGCATGTACTTGAAGCTGCTATCCTTAATCAGAAGAACAAACTCTGGAACAAAATTGACCCGAACCCAGATCCAAATTGTTAACCATGATCAGTTCAGCCACAAGTTCTAAAATGACACGTAGCATACTATGTCAGTTATACATCTGCCAGATTTATCAATCCACTTTTGCATCGCGAAAAAGGAACTTCTGCTTAGCTACAAACAAGGCCAATACAGGTTTGATCATTCGATGATTGGAGAGCCAGAAAGGAAACAACTGAATTTCCAACAAAATACCAAAACTGATTCCCCTATTCTAACCCAAAACCACAGTATCAATATCAGTTCTAAATTCTTCCATTTCCTTAGTTGCACATTCAATCTCAGTCCTTACTATATTGCTGGAATGTCATCTTCAGATCCATCGAAACGATACGATTCATCATCAAGTTGCCTAGGTGGGCTATGCTATTAACAGCTAAATAGTGCACTGTTTGTAGGACAATCATAGTGCACTGTTCTAAATTTTCCAATTTTCCTTGGTTACACATTCAATCTCAGTCCTTACTATATTGCTGGAATATCATCTCCAGATCCATCAAAACGATATGATGCATCATCAACCTAGGTGGGCTATGCTATTAACAGCTAAATAGTGCACTGTTTGTAGGACAATTATGAGGCCCACCACTAGTACGACCTACCTAGGTGAGATCTATTTAGTGAGAACTCCAGGGAGGGGGGGGGGGGGGGGGGGGGGGGGGTAGGCCACCAAAATTTGAGAGACCGCAATATCTGCTTATTAGCCTCCTGGATCAAGAGTTGCAGGTCTGAATGCAACAAAAATTGGAAAGTAATAGTCAATGCAATACCAGAACCTCAAATGCCCGCCTATGCTACTAGTCATACTTCCCCTTTCTTGAAAAGTGTTATTGGGATAGTAAAGCTGCTTATTTTGGTCACCGGTTTGTAAACACAAATAAATTTTGAAAGGACCACCGATTCGTGAAATCCAACCTTGTTGCTATATTTTGACATTTGTATGTGCTGCCGTGTTAGTGAATGAGAAAAATGCAGTCATTTCTGAAGTATGTCTAAAAACCAATCAAGTGAGATGTGTGTGTACAAGGGTTATGAACAGCCCCGTTGAGGTTTTGCAGATTGCTTCTTCCACTTATTTTCTGCAGATGAAGACTGATTTGGAAATGACCATAGTACCCAATCTAGTTATGGAGTGATTAATTTTAGAGGTGTCTCCCCTGTTTATGTATCTTCTATTTGGAAACTGTTATGCCTTTTTGCAGTCATGCTTTTAGACCAGGATAGTGAACTTTCAATGGGACAGGGCTTTGGATAATAAGTTTTCTAGCCTAGCCTGGCCATGTTTTGTGACTGGACTGGAACAAGCGAAGAATCCTGGCTTTTAGAAGCAGTTTAGAGCGAGGAGAGCTGAATTGCCTAGCCCTCCTAGGCAAGAATTTTATGCACCAAATAAATGTTTAACAGCTTCTCTCTCATTACTAGCTAATTGCCTGTGCGTTGCAACGGGGTACATACATTCTAATGGTTTAACATTATGTCTAACATATACCTTAGAATACTCATGTACATTAGGCAGTATTGTTGATTCGATTTACTGTTAAATAATTCCCCCTCCTCCACCAACCCCTCTCTATTTCTCTAAAAAATAAAGATTTGATTAACCTTGAAGAAATAAACCCAGTGGAATAGAGGGGAGGATGGACGTGCGTGTGTGGGTAGCGGGTAGGCTTTCCTCTGGTTTTCTTGGTGTGCTAAGCATGGAATGGAAGTGAACGAAGGTTGGGCGAAAAGGGAATGTTATGTCTTTTTTAGGTAGTGTAGATGTAGAAGATAGATAGATTGATTTGCCATGTATGGTAGTGAATTGGCTGGTACTGCTGGAGACAATATTTGTTTGATGATTAATATATTTATTTTATGGTAGTGGATCTGCTGAGGAGACACATGAGTGCATCCTAAGAAAGGAAGATGTAACTGAATCAACACTTACCAAACTGGGTGGGGTTGCAGTCGGTAAAAAAAAAAGAGAATGGTGGGAAGATCCTTCAATCGGTGGGGCCCTGGGAGACGAACGACGTACAAACTCCCCTTTAATAGTAGAGATGTGCTCCGCCTTCTCTCATAAAAGTGACCAACCTCAAAAGATCTATGCTTATTTGTATATAACCAAATGTGTGGCAAGTTCTAAATAGCTAGCTTGCTTAATCAAGCTATAGCTCAAGTCAGCTATATCAGTATCTCCTTTACTTGCTATCACTTTCATGTGCAGACCCAATTTCAGTATCACCTTTACCAACTAGAAGAGTCAGGTTCAATTTAAGAACAAAGAGAATATTGGTCAAATGAGGATTGTGAAGCTCTTATATACTTCTTCTTGCTTTATTGTTGTGTCCTCAAACATGAATTCGCATTTACAATAAATAGAATCCAAAACAATGTTGTGGTGTTCATGTTTTCCGAGCTCATTGAATGAATCTTGACCGCATCTAAAATTCAAACAAGATAAAAATAAGCATCACATGCCTAACTAGCAATGACTAAAAAGTAGTAGTACCAAAAGGGTTTGGGATGCAGTATGACACACCTGAGGGCGGCCTCCTCCCTGGCGTGGATGGCGGCGAGGTCGAGCACACAGCCAGCCGGGTCCAGCGGGTCGTCGTACTTGCCGACGACGGAGAACTCCTGGATGTAGTTGGCCTTGAGCACCCTCACGTTCCGCCGCTCGCCCCTCTCCGCCCTGCCCACGCCCTCCTGTGATCTACGCCGTCATGGAAACAAAGCAACCACGCAGCACACAGAAATAGAGCAGGAGGCAGAAGTAAATGGCATGGAGACGGAGGCCGGAAGCAAAGGGGGATTTGGGAAGGATATGGATGACGAGGAGGTTGCTCGGGCGGTCGAAGGAGACGATCTGGCCCTCGAACTCCTCCCCGAGGGTGGTCTTCGCCGAGATCACCACGCCGACCGCGAACTCCTCGCCGCCGACCTCCATGGCTCCGCCGGCGGCGGTGGGTGGGAGGAGGTGGCCGGGGTGAGGTGCGTGAGGGCGGAGCGGAGCTGTGTCTGCGTGGGGTTTCAGAGTCCGGCAGATTCTGCGGGGAGATGCGCGTGCCAGTGGAGAACAAGGTGGGGATGCGGAAAAGACCACGGCCCGTTTGCAGGGCCTGCCTTTGTAAGCCCATACAGGGAGGCATTTTTAATTCGTTCTGCGTCAAACCTCAAAAGTTTCCCTCCTGCTGGGGTTATAGTTCTCTCCGCGCCGACCACGCCGCCGTAGAGTTTCCTTGTTCCCTGCCGCCGTTCCTCCCCCCTCAATTTGGGCTGATACGGGTTGATCCTTGCGATCGCCGCCCGGTCCTAGTCAGGGGTGTTTTCAGGGGTTGCACGCATGCTAGGGTTACCCACAACAAATACCCGATCTAGTTTCATCAGGTTAGGACTTCTAGATGGAGAAAAGCGCACTGTCAGGTTTGACGTCCTCAACGGCATCCAGATCAGAGGCAGTTAGCGAGGTGGAGTCCCTGATGAAGGAGTTGGGTCTTCGTGAGGAAGATTTGGACGACGTGGTCTTCAATGAAAAGGAGGAGGCGTCGACTGCCACTAGGTGGATGGTGATCATAAGGGCGCACATGGAGAAACCCTAATCCCAAGCTTGGTTCTTCAAGAATATGAGGTTAGCATGGAATCTGGCTCGAGATGTGAAATTTAGGCCCTTCAAAGATACTGCATATCCTTCAGTTCTTTTGCCTCGGCAACTAGGAGAAGGTGATGCAAGATGGACCTTGGAACTTCCGAGGAAACACGGTCATCATTGCTCCATATGATGGTGTGATGAAGCCCTCGGTGATTAGTTTGGATAGGCTGGATTTATGGATTTAGATACATTATGTTCCGAATGGATACGCTCACCTAGTCGCACCCCTTACGACCAAGGTTGGAGAAGTAATGTACACTGAATCACAGTCTTATGATTTTACTGGTAACTCTATCACGTTTGGATGAAAAAGTTCAGAAACCGCTAAAAATGTTGTCTCCATGGTTCGGGATCTTATGCGTCAGATTTACAAAGTCAAGTATGAACGATTGTCGGACTGGTGTGCTATTTGTGGTCACTTGGGGAACCTGTTTAAGGAGAATGGGGATGACGTTCACCCACTGGTGTATTAATCTTCAAAGAACTAAGGGTGGCCTGGTGACGGTGTCCTAGACTAAGGGGTACTAGCCTATACGACCCGCAGTTCATGGGTCGAGTTTTTGGCCCACCAATCTCCACAAGGAAGGACTCCAGAAGCTATGAACCTCGACATGATCAAGATGGAAACCTCGGAAGACTTGGCGTGCACTTCAAGGATAGCTCACTAGTAGGCATGATTAGCAACCGGCCATGTGTGTAACCTAGGTACTCCCGGTGTGTGTGTATATAAGTCGTGGAGTTTAGTCTTTAGAGGCACAATTACCAGCCTTAGGGTTTAGAACACAACCATACGACCTCGAGGTAGGTCATCTTTTACTAGATACTCCATCACATCAATATAATCAAAGCAAGATGTATGGTTTTACTGTTGGAAATATGCCCTAGAGGCAATAATAAAATGGTTATTATCATATTTCCTGTTCATGATAAATGTTTATTATTCATTCTAGAATTGTATTGACCGGAAACTTAAATACATGTGTGAAAACATAAACTACACCGTGTCGCTAGTAAGCCTCTACTAGACTAGCTCATTGATCAAAGATGGTTATGGCTTCCTGACCATAGACATGAGTTGTCATTTGATAATGGGATCACATCATCAGGAGAATGATGTGATGAACTGACCCAACCGTAAGCTTAGCATCAGATCATTCAGTTATTTGCTACAACTTTCTTCATGTCAAGTATTAGTTCCTTAGACCATGAGATCATACCACTCCCAGATACCATAGGAATACTTTGTGTGCTATCAAACATCACTTTGTAACTGGGTGATCATAAGGTGCTCTACAGGTATCTCCAAAGGTATTTGTTGGGTTGCATGGATCGAGACTATGATTTGTCGCTCCGTGTGACGGAGAGATATCTCTAGGCCCTCTTGGCAATACAATATCACAACAAGCTTGCAAGCAAGTGACTAATGAGTTTAGTCACGGGGATTTTGTATTACGGAATGAGTAAAGAGACTTGCGGTAATGAGATTAGACTAGGTATGGAGATACCGACGATCGAATCTCGGGCAAGTAACATATCGCCGGACAAAGGGAATTGCATATGGGATTGGCAGAATCCTTGACATCATGGTTCAACCGATAAAGATCTTCGTGGCATATGTAGGAACCAAAATGGGCCTCCAGTTCCCGCTATTGGTTATTGACCGAAGAGGAGTCTCAGTCATGTCTACATGTGATTCTCGAACCCGTAGGTGTTGGAAATATGCACTAGAGGCACTAATAAAATGGTTATTATTATATTTCCTTGTTCATGATAATTGTCTATTGTTCATGCTATAATTGTATTAACCGGAAACCGTAATACATGTGTGAATACATAGACCACAACATGTCCCTAGTGAGCCTCTAGTTGACTAGCTCGTTGATCAATAGATGGTTATGGTTTCCTGACCATGGACATTGGATGTCATTGATAACGGGATCACATCATTAGGAGAATGATGTGATGGACAAGACCCAATCCTAAGCATAGCACAAGATCGTGTAGTTCGTTTGCTAAAGCTTTTCTAATGTCAAGTATCATTTCCTTAGACCATGAGATTGTGCAACTCCCGGATACCGTAGGAATGCTTTGGGTGTACCAAATGCCACAACATAACTGGGTGGCTATAAAGGTGCACTACAGGTATCTCCGAAAGT
Source organism: Triticum timopheevii (assembly GCA_963921465.1). Taxonomy (NCBI): domain Eukaryota; kingdom Viridiplantae; phylum Streptophyta; class Magnoliopsida; order Poales; family Poaceae; genus Triticum; species Triticum timopheevii. Next base: position 497,267,924 of record OY997272.1, read on the forward strand.
GTCTGTTGGGTTGGCACGAATCGAGACTGGGATTTGTCACTCCCTATGACGGAGAGGTATCTCTGGGCCCACTCGGTAATGCATCATCATAATGAGCTCAATGTGACTAAGTAGTTAGTCACGGGATCATGCATTATGGAACGAGTAAAGAGACTTGTCGGTAATGAGATTGAACAAGGTATAGGGATACCGCCGATCGAATCTCGGGCAAGTAACATACCAATGGACAAAGGGAATTGTATACGGGATTGATTGAATCATCGACATCGTGGTTCATCCAATGAGATCATCATGGAACATGTGGGAGCCAACATGGGTATCCAGATCCCGCTGTTGGTTATTGGCCGAAGAGATGTCTCGGTCATGTCTGCATGGTTCCCGAACCCGTAGGGTCTACACACTTAAGGTTCGGTGACGCTAGAGTTGTTATGGGAAATAGTATGTGGTTACCGAAGGTTGTTCGGAGTCCCGGATGAGATTCCGGACATCACAAGGAGTTCTGGAATGGTCCGGCGGTGAAGATCGATATATTGGACGAAGGGTATTGGAGTCCGAAAGTGTTCCGGGGGTACCAGGCTATGGCCAGCATGACCGAAAGGTGTTTCGGGAGCCCCGGCAAGTGTTGGAGGGCCTCATGGGCCAAAGGGGAAGGGCCAAACCAGCCCACTAAGGGGTGGTGCGCCCCCCACACCCTTTCCCACGTTATTTGGGGAGGTGGGGCGGCTCCACCTGGCTTGGGAGGCAATCCTCCACCTGCTTGGCTTGGGGGGCAAGTCTCCCTAGGATTTTCCCTAGGGAGATCCAATCTGCTTGGCCGCCGCCCCCTAGGGGAAACCCTAGGGCGCCTCCTCCTCTCCCTTTGCCCCTATATATAGTGGAGGGGGTGAGAGGGCAGCCACACCCTTCCCCCAGCGCAGCCCCTCCCTCCTCCAACACCTCCTCCTCCTCTGTAGTGCTTGGCGAAGCCCTACCGGAGAACCACGAGCTCCATCGCCACCACGCCATTGTGCTGCTGGAGTTTTCCCTCAACTTCTCCTCTCCCCTTGCTGGATCAAGAAGGAGGAGACGTCCCCGGGCTGTACATGTGTTGAACACGGAGGCGCCGTTGTTCGGCGCTTAGATCGGAATCAACCGCGATCTGAATCGCTGCGAGTACGACTCCTTCATCCGCGTTCCTTTAACGCTTCCACATCATGATCTTCAAGGGTATGAAGATGCACTCCTTCTCTCTCTCTCGTTGCTAGTATCTCCATAGATTGATCTTGGTGATGCGTAGAAAATTTTGAATTTCTGCTACGTTCCACAACAGTGGTATCAGAGCTAGGTCTATTGCGTAGATTCTATGCACGAGTAGAACACAAGTTGTTGTGGGCGTTGATTTTGTTCAATATGCTTACCGTTACTAGTCCTATCTTGTTTCGACAGTATTGTGGGATGAAGCGGCCCGGACCGACCTTACACGTACACTTACGTGAGACAGGTTCCACCGACTGACATGCACTTGTTGCATAAGGTGGCTAGCGGGTGCCAATCTCTCCCACTTTAGTCGGATCGGATTCGATGAAAAGGGTCCTTATGAAGGGTAAATAGCAATTGCCATATCACATTGTGGTTTTTGCGTAGGTAAGAAACGTTCTTGCTAGAAACCCATAGCAGCCACGTAAAACCCTAGAGAAAATTTAGTTGAAAGTTGATAGTAGCAATTATGCGGACTGGGTCCGTATACTGAGGATTGTCCTCATTGCTGCACAGAAGGCTTGTGTCCTTAATGCACCGCTCGGTGTGCTGAACCTCAAACATCGTTTGTGGATGTTGCGAACATCTGACATACACGTTTTGATGACTACGTGATAGTTCAGTAATGTTAAACGGTTTAGAATTGTGGCGCCGAAGATGATTTTGAATCGTCGCAGAACATAAGAGATGTTCAAAGGGCTGAAATTAGGATTTCAGGCTCGTGCCCACGTCAAGAGGTATGAGACCTCCGACGAGTTTCTTAGCCTACGAACTAAGGGAGAAAAGCTCAATCGTTGAGCATGTGCTCAGATTGTCTGGGTACTACTATCACTTGAATCGAGTGGGAGTTAATCTTCCAGATGAGATAGTGATGGTTCTCCATAGTCACTGCCACCAAGCTATTAGAGCTTTGTGATGAACTATAACATATCAGGGATAGATATGATGATCCTTGAAATATTCGCGATGTTTGACACTGCAAAAGTAGAAATCAAGAAGGAGCATCAATTGTTGATGGTTAGTGAAACCACTAGTTTCAAGAAGGGCAAGGGCAAGGTTGAAACCAAGCCCGGGACTAAGTGCTTCTGTAATGAGGGGAACGGTCACTGAAGCAGGACTACCCTAGATACTTTGTAGATGAGAAGGCTGGCAAGGTCAATAGAAGTATATTGGATATACATTATATTAATGTGTACTTTACTAGTACTCCTAGTAGCACCAGGGTATTAGATACCAGTTCGGTTGCTAAGTGTTGGTAACTCAAAATAAAAGCTGCAGAATAAACGGAGACTAGCTAAAGGTGAGATGACGATATGTGTTGGAAGTGTTTCCAAGCTTGATGTGATCAAGCATCGCATGCTCCCTCTACCATCGAGATTGGTGTTAAACCTAAATAATTGTTATTTAGTGTTTGCGTTGAGCATAGACATGATTTGATTATGTCTATCGCAATACGGTTATTCATTTAAGGAGAATAATGGTTACTCTGTTTATTTGAATAATACCTTCAATGGTCTTGCACCTAAAATGAATGGTTTATTGAATCTCGATCGTAGTGATACACATGTTCATGCCAAAAGATATAAGATAGTAATGATAGTACCACCTGCTTGTGGCACTGCCATTTGAGTCATATTGGTATAAAACGCATGAAGAAGCTCCATGTTGATAGATCTTTGGACTCACTCGTTTTTGAAAAGTTTGAGACATGTGAACCATGTCTATTGGTATGTACGCATGAAGGAACTCCATACACATGGATCGTTTGGACTCACTTGATTTTGAATCACTTGAGACATGCAAATCATACCACATGGGCAAGATGACTGAAAGCCTCGTTTTTTAGTAAGATGGAACAAGAAAGCAACTTGTTGGAAGTAATACATTTTGATGTATGCAGTCCAATGAGTGCTGAGGCACATAGTGGATATCGTTATGTTCTTACTTCACAGATGATTTGAGTAGATGCTGAGTATATTTACTTGATGAAACACAAGTCTGAATTATTGAAAGGTTCAAGTAATTTCAGAGTGACGTTGAAGATCGTCGTGACAAGAGGATAAAATGTCTATGATATGATCATAGAGATGAGTATCTGAGTTATGAGTTTGGTATACAATTAAGACATTGTGGAAATTGTTTCACAACTAATACCGCCTGGAACACCATAGTGTGATGGTGTGTCCGAACATCATAGTTGCACCCTATTGGATATGGTGCATACCATGATGTATCTTATAGAATTACCACTATCGTTTATGGGTTAGGCATTAGAGACAACCGCATTCACTTCAAATAGGGCACCACATAATTCCGTTGAGATGACAGCGTATGAACTATGGTTTAGAGAAACCTAAGCTGTCATTTCTTAAAAGTTTGGGACTGTGAAGCTTATGTGGAAAAGTTTTAGCCTGATAATCTCAAACCCAAAGCGGATAAATGCATCTTCATAGGACACCCAAAACAGTTGGGTATACCTCCTATTTCAGATCCGGAAGCAAAAGTGATTGTTTCGAGGGTCCTTTCTCGAGGAAAAGTTTCTCTTGAAAGAATTGAGTGGGAGGATGGTGGAGACTTGATGAGGTTATTGAACCATCACTTCAACCAATCTGTAGCAGGGCACAGGAAATTGTTCCTGTGGCGCCTACACCAGTTGAAGTGGAAGCTGATGATAGTGATCATGAAACTTCGGATCAAGTCACTACCAAACCTCGTAGGTCGACAAGGACACGTACTGCTTCGGAGTGGTACGGTAATCCTGTCTTGGAGGTCATGTTTCTAGACAACAATGAACCTACGAGTTATGGAGAAGCGATGGTGGGCTCGGATTCCAACGAATGGCTCAAGGCCATAAAATCCGAGATAGGATCCATGTATGAAAACAAAGTATGGACTTTGGAGGAACTACTTGATGGTCGTACGAGGCTGTTGGGTACATATGGATTTTAAAAGGAAGACGGACAATGATGGTAAGTATCACCATTAAGAAAGCTCGACTTGTCGTTAAGATGTTTTCTGACAAGTTCAAGGAGTTGACTGCGATGAGACTTTCTCATTCATAGCGATGCTAAGAGTCTGTTGGAATTATATTAGCAATTACTGCATTATTTATGAAATCTTGCAGATAGGATGTCAAAACATTGTTTCCTCAATAATTTTCTTGAGGAAAGGTTGTATGTGATACAACCAGAAGGTTTTGACAATCCTGAAAGATGCTAACAAGTATGCAAAGCTCCAACAATCCTTCTAAGGACTGGAGTAAGCATCTCGGAGTTGGAATATACACTTTGATGAGATGATCAAAGATTTTGGGTTTATACGAAGTTTATGAGAAACTTGTATTTCCAAAGAAGTGAGTGGGAGCACTATAGAATTTCTGATAAGTATATGTTGTTGACATATTGTTGATCAGAAATGATGTAGAATTTCTGGAAAGCATATAGGGTTATTTAAAAAGTGTTTTCCAATGGAAAACCTAGATTAAGCTGCTTGAACATTAAGCATCAAGATCTACAAGGATAGATCAAGATCGCTTGATAGTACTTTCAAACGAATACACACCATGACAAGATTTTGAAGGAGTTCAAAATAGATCGGCAAAGAAGGAGTTCTTGGCTGTGTTATGAGGTGTGAGTATTGAGTAAGACTCAAGACCTGACCATGGTAGAAGAGAGAGAAAGGACGAAGGTCGTCCCCTATGCTTTAGACATAGGCTCTACAGTATGCTATGTTGTGTACCGCACCTGAAGTGTGCCTTGCCATGAGTCAGTCAAGGGGTACAAGAGTGATCCAGGAATGGATCACATGACAACGGTCAAACTTATCCTTAGTAACTAGTTGACTGAGGAATTTTCTCGATTATGGAGGTGGTAAAAGAGTTCGTCGTAAAGGGTTACATCGATGCAAACTTTGACACTAATCTGGATGACTCTGAGTAGTAAACCAGATTCGTAAAGTAGAGCAGTTATTTGGAATAGCTCCAAGTAGCGTATGGTAGTTGCATCTACAAGATGACATAGAGATTTGTAAAGCACACACGGATCTGAAAGGTTCAGACCCGTTGACTAATACCATCTCTCACAAGCAAGATATGATCAAACACCATGGGTGTTCGATTCATTACAATCACATAGTGAAGTGAACTAGATTATTGACTCTAGTGCAAGTGGGAGACTATTGGAAATATGCCCTTGCGGCAATAATAAAATGGTTATTATTATATTTCCTTGTTCATGATAATTGTCTATTGTTCATGCTATAATTGTATTAACTGGAAACCGTAATACATGTGTGAATACATAGACCACAACATGTCCCTAGTGAGCCTCTAGTTGACTAGCTCGTTGATCAATAGATGGTTATGGTTTCCTGACCATGGACATTGGATGTCATTGATAACGGGATCACATTATTAGGAGAATGATGTGATGGACAAGACCCAATCCTAAGCATAGCACAAGATCGTGTAGTTCGTTTGCTAAAACTTTTCTAATGGCAAGTATCATTTCCTTAGACCATGAGATTATGCAACTCCCGGATACCGTAGGAATGCTTTGGGTGTACCAAACATCACAACGTAACTGGGTGGCTATAAAGGTGCACTACAGGTATCTCCGAAAGTGTCTGTTGGGTTGGCATGAATCGAGACTGGGATTTGTCACTCCCTATGACGGAGAGGTATCTCTAGGCCCACTCGGTAATGCATCATCATAATGAGCTCAATGTGACTAAGTAGTTAGTCACGGGATCATGCATTATGGAACGAGTAAAGAGACTTGTTTGTAACGAGATTGAACAAGGTATAGGGATACCGCCGATCGAATCTCGGGCAAGTAACATACCAATGGACAAAGGGAATTATATACGGGATTGATTGAATCCTCGACATCGTGGTTCATCCAATGAGATCATCGTGGAACATGTGGGAGCCAACATGGGTATCCAGATCCCGCTGTTGGTTATTGGGCAGAGAGATGTCTCGGTCATGTCTTCATGGTTCCCGAACCCGTAGGGTCTACACACTTAAGGTTCGGTGACGCTAGAGTTGTTATGGGAAATAGTATGTGGTTACCGAAGGTTGTTCGGAGTCTCGGATGAGATCCCTGACATCACGAGGAGTTCTGGAATGGTCCGGCGGTGAAGATCGATATATTGGATGAAGGGTATTGGAGTCCGAAAGTGTTCCGGGGGTACCAGGCTATGGCCAGCATGACCGAAAGGTGTTTCGGGAGCCCCAGCAAGTGTTGGAGGGCCTCATGGGCCAAAGGGGAAGGGGCAAACCAGCCCACTAAGGGGTGGTGCGTCCCCCACACCCTTTCCCACGTTATTTGGGGAGGTGGGGCGGCTCCACCTGGCTTGGGAGGCAATCCTCCACCTGCTTGGCTTGGGGGGCAAGTCTCCCTAGGATTTTCCCTAGGGAGATCCAATCTGCTTGGCCGCCGCCCCCTAGGGGAAACCCTAGGGCGCCTCCCCCTCTCCCCTTGCCCCTATATATAGTGGAGGGGGTGGGAGGGCAGCCACACCCTTCCCCTGGCGCAGCCCCTCCCTCCTCCAACACCTCCTCCTCCTCCGTAGTGCTTGGCGAAGTCCTACCGGAGAACCACGAGCTCCATCGCCACCACGCCGTCGTGCTACTGGAGTTTTCCCTCAACTTCTTCTCTCCCCTTGCTGGATCAAGAAGGAGGAGACATCCCCGGGCTGTACATGTGTTGAACACGGAGGCGCCATTGTTCGGCGCTTAGATCGGAATCAACCGCGATCTGAATCGCTGCAGGTACGACTCCTTCATCCGCGTTCTTGTAACGCTTCCGCATCTCGATCTTCAAGGGTATGAAGATGCACTCCCTCTCTATCTCTCGTTGCTAGTATCTCCATAGATTGATCTTGGTGATGCATAGAAAATTTTGAATTTCTGCTACATTCCCCAACAGTAGGGTCGCACGCTTAACGTTCGATAACACTAGGATTGTATTGAGATATTAATATGGTGAAATCTGAAGGTTGTTTGGAGTCTCGGATGGGATCCAGGACATCACGATGAGCTCCGGAATGGTCGGTAGGTAAATATTTATATATGGGAAGTCATATTCAGGTTTCCAAAAAATGTTCGGGTTTTTTTTGGTATTGTATCGGGAAGGTTCTAAAAGGTTCCAAAGTGGGGCCCACCTACAGGGGGGCCACATGAATGTGGATAGTGGGAAAGTCCCCACACCCTTGGTCTAGGCACACCAAGATCCTTCCTTAAAAGGAATGGTATCACATATCCCGAAAGGATAAGATCAAGATCCCTAAAAAGGGGGATAGCGATTAGTGGGGAAGGAAATAAGGGATTTCCTCCCCCCTTGGCCAACAACCCTGCGCGTTTGGAGGGCAATCCACCAGCCCCCTCCATGCATATGTAAAGGTGGGGAGGCATTGGGGGCAGCCACCGCTTCCACCCTTACCTATCTCCCTCTCGTTACACCTCCTCCACCTCGTGCAGACGCTTGGCGAAGTCCTACCGCAGTTCGACTGTTGTCACCACCACCACCACCACACCATCGTGTTGGTCATGATCTCATCTATCTCCTCTCCTTCGCTTGTTGGATCAAGAAGGATAGGACACCGCCGAGTTGTATGTGTGCTAAACTCAAAGGTGTCGTCCGTTCAACACTAGATCGGATTGGATTATGATTGGATTGCGACAAGTATGACTACATCAACCGTGTTACATACGCTAAAACGCTTTCGGTCCACAAGGGTACGTAGACACACTCCCATCCCATTGCTATGCATCTCCATAGATAGATCTTGGGTGTTCGTAAAAAAATTGATTTTCATGAACATTCCCCATCAGTGGCATCATGAACTAGGTCTATGCATAGATGTATATGCACAAGTAGAGCACAAAGAAGTTGTGGGTATTGATGTTCAAATTGCTTACTTCCTTTGTCTTATTTGGATTTGGCAGTATTGTTGGATGAAGCGGCTCAGACCAACCTTACTTGTCCTCGCACATGAGACTGGATCCACTGACTGACATGCAACTTGTATTGCATAAAAGTGGCTTTGCGGGTGTCTGTCTCTCCCACTTTAGTTGAACCTGATTTGACAACGATGTTCTCCCTAAGTATGCACCTTGCGAAAGTTCATCGTTTTGAAGCACCTCATGAGATCGGGTGTGATATACTCTACGTTCGCATGTAATGAGTGTAAGCCTGTTTTACACATGCAAAATACTTGGGTTAAACTTGACGAGCCTAGCATGTACAGACATGGCCTCGGAACATGGAGGGTCAAAAGGTCGAACATGAGTCATATAGTAGATATGAACAACTTTTATAAAGGGATCAAGGCTGAAATGTCAATAGGACAATCGACAAGCGAAGCCAGAACAAAGTCATCCTCATCCATCTCCATCAACCCTTGCCGCCGCCATTTTCATCTCCATAGCCACCATCACCACCATAGTTCTACTTCCACTATATCATACTTGTAATCATGCATCACACACAATGTTCATTGTAAAGACATATTATCAACCAATCAATCTCCATGATGTGTTCTTCGTGTGATATGATCTCCATGTGTGAGTAGTTCGGTAAGGTATGGGTTGAGGCAAGATCCTTGCAACCCTATGTATTTGTTGTGGGGATCAATGGAAGTGATTTGAATTAGCGTCATGTATGTGTGAAATAAAATTGTTTCATAGATGTCTCTTGTCTCGTCTATGTTCTTCATCCCTACAAGTACCCAGGATCATGGAGAGCGAGCCATGGAAAGGCTAAGGGCAGGGAGACCGTGAAGTGTTATTCTGAACACCAGTGACGGTAGGGTTTAGTACAGTAACACTGGTCCTATCTGTCAGAGTCTAGGATCTGCGTTCGAGAAACAACTCCAAGAATTAGGGTTCGAACTCTGGGGGGCTTTTCTTGGCGACCTAAGACACTATGACAACTATGGTTGGACTGCGATGAGCATGTTGGCTCTCACCGGACATGAAGGGGACACGTGAGCTACCCAGGTTCGGCCCACAGTGCTGGTGTAACATCCTACTCCTGCCTGTGTTGGATTGCTCTGTAATGGAGAGCTTGTGGCTCGAGGTACACGAGAGGTGGGAAGAATCGCTCCATCCCCTTACATGGAAGCGGCACTGCCCCCTTTTTAGTGTTGTGGTCCTCTTCCCCGAAAATATGAGCGGGAAAGGGTGGCCACGGGGCGGCAATTCAAAGTAGGACAGGCGCCTAGGCCTATCCTGACTAAAGGCGGTCTCCGCCTGGTAAAGTAGTCTTCATGACCACTGGTGGGATCGGCGATAACCTCTGCCCTAGTGTTCTGCTACGTCCTGATCTTCTTTCACCAAAGAGGAAATGCTTTGGGGGAGACAGACGTCGCTGCTCCCTTATCACCAAAATGGAAACTGGGCTTGGTCATGCCCCACCGTCCTTATCCTGGCAGCAGGACGTCATCCATGTGATGGGCGTGGTGCCCCATGATGTCTACTACACAACTTGTTCTTGTAGACTCATGTTGAACCTCCAAGCACGGAGTTTTGTAGGACAGTAGCAAGTTTTCCTCAAGTGGATGACCTAAGGTTTATCAATCCATGGGAGGCGTAGGTCGAAGATGGTCTCTCTCAAACAACCCTGCAACCAAATAATAAAAAGTCTCTTGTGTCCCCAACACACCAAATACAATGGTAAATTGTATAGGTGTAAGTGCATCTAGTGCCCCTTAGTGATTTTGGTGTATTGAAGACTTATAGGTAAGGGACTGATGCGTTTGTGAGTGTACACAGGTCTATAAGTCTATGAGGAGTTTGATATTTACAGAGAAAGTCGGCCCCTAAAAATGAAGTTCTTCAACTGAAGACTTTGGATTTCTGAAGACTTTGAAAGTGAAGAAATTCGTGTGACGTTGAAGACTTGGTAATCATTCGAGGAACATGAAGCATGAGACTTTTGTTTTTACTGTTTCATTTTCTCTTTCTTGAGTCATAGGAAACACCGTACTGTTAAAGGGGGTCGAGGAAATACTAAGGAAAATTTTCCATGTGATGCTCAACTCAAAATCCTACACCTACCAATCCCTTCGAGTGAAGCCATTGGAAATCTCATACAGTTTAGTCATATTCTTCAGTGATAGAGACGAAGTTCTTCTAGTCTCTGAGGAATTTGTTCTGATTGAGGAGTTAGGAATTCGCCAGTGCGAATTGCGTACACAGTGAGGAACGTGATAGCCCTAAGGTATTTGAGAGTCAAATATTCCGACCGTTGCTGTGCTATGCGCTAGCTGTCCCAAAATATCTACCCACCTAACGGTCATATCAGACAAGGGCATTTATGTCTTATCATGCCGGGCTGCTCCCTAGGCTATAAATAGCCGCCACCTTCAACCACTAGCTGGTTGGCTGCTCCGAGAGAAACTGACACTTGTCATTTGGGAGCATCCCATCCTCCGAGGACTTTGAGCGAAAATCATCAAGTGAGGAAAACCCAAACCCAACACCTACAAACCCAAAGTGATTGAGCATCACTGAAGAGATTGATCCTGCGTGGATCCGACGCTTGTTTCCTTTGAAGACTGTACTTCTTCCAGATGGTTAGGCGCCAAGTGACCGAGTTTCCTTTGAAGGTCTAGAGCATCGAAGAGGAATTGTGGATCGCCGAGTGACCGAGTTTGTGAAGGTTCGGAAGTCACCTGAAGACTTACCACGAGTGATTGGGCGAGTTCTGTGTGACCTTAGCTCAAGGAGAATACGGTGAGGACTGTGTATCCGGGACTGTGTGTCCTCGAGTTTAAATACTCAGCCGCTCCAACCAGATGTACAACTGAGACAGCAGTTGGAACTGGTCTACCAAATCATTGTCTTCACCGAGCTATCTGGTTCTATCTCCTCAACTCTTACATTTCCTCATGTATGTTGTTGTGTGCTTATTCATATCTGTTTGAATACATTGACTGAAGACTTTCTCAATTTCCTCAGTTCTATTTCTTCGGTCTGTCCGTCTTCTTCCTTGTGTTATCCTGTGTTTACGCTTTATGTACTATGTGCTTGTCTTCATTTCATCATGATGACTATGCTTGTGTTCTGTTATGTTCCTTTCTGAGTACTTATTCTGCTGCAAGTAGTTCTTCATTTAGGAATTTCCTCACCAGCAAATTCCTTAGTGAAGAATTCATAAAAATCGCCTATTCACCCCCCTCTAGTCGATATAACGCACTTTCAATTGGTATCAGAGCAAGGTACTCCCTTGTTCTGTGTGATTTTGGTTTAACCGCCTGGAGTTTTAGTTATGTCGACTACAGGATTGAGGAACGTATCCTGCCCCATATTTGACGGTCATGAATATCCTCGATGGAAGGCCATGATGAAGAAGCGACTCATGGCTATGGTCAGCGAACTATGGACCATCACTGAGATTGGTCTTACCGATCTGTGCAAGATGGCGAAGGCGGATGACATTCGCAAGTACACACTGCTTAACCTCACAGCGAAGGATGTCATCTGCTCCAGTCTGTCCCGAAATCAGTTCAGGAATGTCATGCATCTCAATCACGCGAAGCTAATCTGGGACCGTCTCTCTGAGGTCTATGAAGGTCATCGAACCTGTCATGATCCTTGGTTTGAGGATTACAAGGACTCTCTCAATGCGATGACATTCGAACCAGAATCATCATCTTCTGCACCCTGCCTCATGGCAAACAGTGTGAAGGTAACCGAATGCTATCTATCCGAGTCCAGTGATGATGAATCCGACGATGAATTTGGACCTAGCTATGTCAAACTTGCTTCCCTTGCCACTAAACAACAAAGAGCTTTGGAAAAAGTTCAATACATGCTTAATAAGAGCGATGATATGTTGGGTGAAGAAATGGATCAGTCAAAAGCATTGGCTGAGAGTCTTCAGAGACTTCAGTCCAAGTTTGACGCCCTTCAAGATCATCATAATACTCTCTTGTCTGATCACAAGAAGCTTTCTTCTGAATCTCTTCAAAGAAAGCAAGATCTTGAAAAGCTAAGAGTGGATTATGAAGATCTTCAGAAGGAGCGCGATTTATTACTTGCTCAACAAATCAGTGCTACCTAGGAAGAATTTGTTCCTCCATGTCTAAAGTGCATTGAACGTGAAACTGCTAATTCTTCACGTGAATGTTGAAATGCTTCTAATGCTACAAATTCTTCATATGTCTCTGCTATCACTAATTCCTCATCTGAGGACAATGCAAGTATCACTGATGATGCAGGGATGAAGGAGTTGTACATGACAGGCATGTACAAAAGCCTCAAAGGGCATCAGACTCTTTGTGATGTGCTCAAAAAGCAGATCCTCAACAGAAACCCTAGGAAAGAGGGTATTGACTTTGAGAGGAAACTCAATGCTGATGGAACATATTGGAAGCCCGAGCAGTACCCCCAAACCTCATGGGTTGCTGCAAAGGGACCTCCAGTTGATCCATCCAACTTATCTGGCTTTACATGTGAATCTCCTCATTCTTCTGATAAGTCATTTGACTCTAACTATAAACTGTTCAAAAATCAGAATGGTGAAGTATTTGCTAGATAAGTTGGGACTAACTGCAGGAACGGTTCCCCTATGAAGAAAATCTGGGTTCCCAAAAGCTGCCTTGAAAGTCTTCAGGTGAATGTCCTCATGACACCACCTGTGAAGAATAGGAACCCCAGATCAACTTCTTCATATGAACCAAATTCGTCATATGGATGCAAGTCCTCAAGTGGACCAAATTCCTCACGCCGATCAAATTCCTCAAAAGGATCAAAGTCCTCATATGATCATCATCGTGCTAACCCTTCTGTTTCGCAGGGTAGAGCTAAGGGCTATGAATATGTGCATTATTCTTCAAATCATTATGTTCATAAGTCCTCGAAGAATTTCTCTGCTTATTCATATGATTACCCTAACCCCTCTTATGTGAAATAAAGTGGACTGGCGTCCAGCCACCTTTCTCATATGGTGCTCGTAGAGTGATGAATTCTTTGCCACCCCTCCAGATGTGGGTGGTGGAGAAAAAGAACTAATCTCTTTTGCAGGGTCAGGTCTCCAGTCGTGCTCAAAACGACTGAAGAATTTGCTGGAGACCTAAACAGTGCCTGATAGGATGCAGGCTAATCATGATGAAATGAACCTTCATTTCTCACGTCCTCCTACTGATTATCTGTTCTAATTGCTTGATGAAATTGACCTGATGATATTAGTGTCATATTCTTCACTGATGAAGTATATGAGTTTGTAAGCTGCACTAATTCATCTGCAGGATGATCAACCCAAAGCAAATGAGTGGGTCCTCGATAGTGGATGTACAAATCACATGACTGGTGACAAGAATCTATTGATGGATGCTCCCTTATCACCGTCACATCTGAAGCATATCATCTTTGCTGACAAAGGCAAAAGTCAGGTATTGGGTCTAGGTAAGGTTGCAATCTCAAAGGACCGACACATGGACAAAGTCATGCTTGTCGAGTCCTTAGGATACAACCTCATGTCTGTCTCAATGCTTTGTGATCTTGATATGGTTGTTGTCTTTGGAAGATATTGTTGTGTTGTGATCATGGAAGCTGACCATTCCAAAGTCTTCGAAGGCTTTAGGAGAGGAGAACTGTATATTGTTGATTTCTCTACAGGACCACAACCAGCCGTGTGCTTACTCGCAAAAGCTTCAGAAGGCTGGCTATGGCATCGACGACTTGGTCATGCTGGCATGAGGAATCTGCACACGCTTGCGAAGAAGAAGCATGTCATTGGCATTGAGAATGTCAAATTCCTCAAGGATCACTTATGCGGAGCCTGTGAAGCTGGGAAGATGACAAAGGCCAAGCATCCAATGAAGACTATCATGACTACCACTCGACCATTTGAATTGCTTCACATGGATCTCTTCGGTCCTAATCATTATTTTGCTATTGCAAATGATGCGTATCTATATGGCTTTGTTATTGTTGATGATTATTCTTGTTACACATGGGTACACATTGTCACTTACAAACATGAGGTGCAGGAAGTCTTCAAACAATTTTCCTCGAGGGCTTCAACCAACTTTGGTGTGAAGATCAAGCACATCAGGAGTGACAATGGAACTGAGTTCAAGAATTTCGGTCTTGATGACTATCTTGATGAACTTGGTATTACTCATGAGTTATCTGCTCCTTATACTCCTCAACAGAATGGCGTCGTGGAGCGCAAGAACAGAACCCTCGCTGAAATGGCTCGCACTATGCTTGATGAATAAAAGACACCTCATCGGTTCTGGATTGATGCAATTGATACCGCTTGCCACATCATCAACAGAATATATCTTCACAAATTCTTCAAGAAGACTGCCTATGAACTCCTCACTGCCAAGAAACCCAATGTAAGTTACTTCAAAGTCTTCGGTGCTAAATGTTGGATTAGAGATCCACATCACAATTCTAAATTTGCATCGAAAGCACACGAGGGTTTCATGCTTGGTTACGCAAAGGATTCGCACACCTACAAAGTCTTCAACATCGTTCTTCACAAAGTTGTTGAAACTGTAGATGTGCGATTCGATGAAACTAATGGCTCGCAAAGAGAGCACCTACCTTCTGTGATAGATGAACCAACACCTGAGGATTCTATCAAGTTCAAGGCTACTGAGGATGTCATCCCTACCGAAGAATCTGCTGAAGAATTCATTCCAGATCGTGATGATCGTCGGGCTGGCGCACCTGAAGAAAATGGTGCTGAGGAAAATGCTCCTGACGAAAATGCAGATCAAATTCCTCGAAGACTATCCGCTCATCCTCGTATTGCAAATGAAGTGCAAATCGAGAAGATCATCAATGACATTGAAGCACCAGGTCCTCTCACACGCTCAAAAGCTTCACATTTATCTAACTTTTGTGGGCACTTTGCGTTTGTCTCTATCATAGAGCCCACTAAGGTAGATGAAGCATTTCTGGAGCCTGAGTGGATTCAAGCTATGCAAGAAGAATTACACCAGTTTGAGCTCAACAACGTTTGGGAACTAGTCAAACGTCCAGATCCTCGCAAGCACAACATTATTGGCACAAAGTGGATCTACCGCAACAAGCAAGATGAAAATGGCCTTGTGGTGAGAAATAAGGCACGGCTCGTAGCTCAAGGCTACACACAGGTTGAAGGAATTGACTTTGATGAAACTTTTGCACCTGTTGCTAGACTTGAGGCTATTCGCATATTACTTGCATATGCTAACCATCATGATATTATCTTACAACAAATGGATGTGAAAAGTGCATTCCTCAATGGTAAGCTTGAGGAAGAAGTATATGTTGCTCAACCACCAGGTTTTGAAGATCCAAAGAATCCCGACAAAGTCTTCAAACTCAACAAGGCCCTGTATGGCCTCAAGCAAGCCCCTCGAGCATGGTATGATACTTTGAAGGAATTCTTCATGAAGAAAGGCTTCAAACCCGGTTCACTCGACCCAACTCTTTTCACTAAACCTTATGATGATGAATTGTTTGTGTGCCAAATATATGTTGATGATATCATTTTTGGCTGTACTGACCAACGATATAGTGATGAATTTGCCCATATGATGAGTGAAGAATATCAAATGTCTATGATGGGAGAATTGAAATTCTTTTTAGGTCTTCAAATTTGTCAATAGCGCAATGGGATAATCATATTTCAGGAGAAATACCTCAAGGACGTATTGAGGAAATTCGGCATGCAAGATTGCAAAGGGGTCAAAATTCCAATGCCCACAAATGTCCATCTATGCACTGATGAAAATGGTAAATACTTCGATCAAAAGGTATACCGCTCCATGATTAGTTCTTTATTGTACATATGTGCATATAGGTCGGATATTATGCTTAGTGTTTGCATGTGTGCCTGATTTCAAGCTACACCGAAGGAATCACACCATAAGGCTGTGAAGCTTATTCTTTGATACTTAGACCACACACCAACACTTGGATTATGGTATCCCAAGGGCTCTACTTTTGATCTCATTGGATATTCAGACTCTGACTATGCTGGCGATCGCGTGGACCGCAAGTCAACATCTGGTACATGTCATTTCCTCGGACGATCTTTGGTCTGTTGGTCCTCGAAGAAATAGAACTGTGTATCTCTCTCCACTGCAGAAGCTGAGTACATTGCTGCTGGATCGTGCTGTGCTCAACTACTATGGATGAAGCAAACTCTCAAGGACTATGGCGTCAACGTGAAGAATGTGCCTCTCTACTGTGATAATGAGAGTGCCATCAAGATTGCTCATAACCCAGTTCACCACTCGAAGATCAAGCACATCCAGATTCGTCATCATTTTCTTCATGATCATGTGTTTAAGGGTGAAATCTCCATCGACCATGTCAGCATTGAAGATCAACTGGCCGATATCTTCACTAGGCCCTTGGATGAGAAGAGATTTAGCAAGTTGCGGTGTGAGCTAAATATCCTAGAATCTTTGAATGTTCTCTGAAATGGACACACCTCCTAACACTTATGCTGACTTGATGACTTAGACGCGCAACACACGAAGTAATGTTTTTCTTCAATCAATGAAGACTAACCCTCTAAGTGTGAAGAAATTAATGAAGAAATTGATTCTCAGAGCCCTACGACAATTGTATGCGGTGTCTGAAATCAGCTTTCTTATACGGTGGGTTACGCCACCACCCAAAGTTGAAAATCTTTAATTTGAGTTTTTCCTCATTTTTGAAATTCCTCAGTTTTTCAAATTCTTCAACTTTGCATTGTCTTCTCTCTTTCCGGTGTTGTTCTTCATTTGAATATATATATATATATATATATATATATATATATATATATATATATATGAGTTTTATGTCCTCTACAACATTCATTATTGTTATTTCTTCAAGTTGATTTCTTCTACTAAGTGAATGTGATCGGACCCTTCCCCCTCTATGCTAAACTCAACCCAGTCTATTCACAAATTCCTCATATGCGTTCTAATTGAATCTCGTTCAAAATCTTCACTGTGTCCTTGACAGCTGAAGAAATTGCGAATGTAACTTTTAAACTTATCTTATCTAAATTTTCAGCTTTGCCGCTCAAACTGTTCCGCTTCTCATGACAAATACTTATCTATTCACCCACGATCCTACACGATTGCCACCTCTCAGTACATGGGTGACACATGTCAATCGAAGGAGAAGGGGCTAGGGGCATGTTCGTCCAATTTCCTTGGTTGAACAGTTTTTCACTCTCTCTATAAATACCCCTGTCTCTTCCTCACTTCATTTTCACCTCGCTCGCGCTCTCTCCCGCTCGAGCTTCCCCAGAACCCTAGTGCCGCCGCTACTTCATCATCGCCGGTGAGGAAGAGCTTCACTGCCTCGACCTCGTCGATGTTGTACTCGCGCCGGTTGCAGATTTCTTCACTCCATCGCCGCCGTAGCCGTCTTCCTTTGCCGAGTTAGGGTGTGGAAGATCTGAACCAACGAACTTCA
Source organism: Triticum timopheevii (assembly GCA_963921465.1). Taxonomy (NCBI): domain Eukaryota; kingdom Viridiplantae; phylum Streptophyta; class Magnoliopsida; order Poales; family Poaceae; genus Triticum; species Triticum timopheevii. The sequence continues at coordinate 497,285,589 of OY997272.1, forward strand.
CATCTACACTTCCCAGTTCATCATGTTTTTCACTTCGGGTAATTAAAAGTTACTTTTATTGCTCGCTTTGATTCTCAAGTTTTCTTAAAAATCTTCAAAGGTGTTTATTCTTCAAATCTTCACACACATTAACACCTCACTTGTCATCTGCTCTTGATTTGTTTCTCTAAGCAATGATTTTCTTCAAGATTCCTCAATTGTGTGGATTTTCAATCTATACAACTCTGGAACCTAAGACAAAAACGCTTAGTGAAATTCCTCAAGACTCATCTGGTCAAATTCCTCAAAACCTATTCTTTTTGAAAAACCTTCTGAGAATGCATATGACCTCTCCAAATTCCTCGCAACTATACTCTGTTCACAGGTACAAATGTACACTACTGAATCACTAGGTTCTCATCAACTTAACTCATTTGCAGCGTTCCTCGAAGAAAAGTTGCACGCCTCTTCAGAAACTTCAGTTGTTCATATTCCGCAGCTGAAGAAAATGGGTGACAAAAGGCCACAGAAGGGAGGAAAGAGGCCTGAGGTCAATACTGCATTTGAAATCCCTGAGGACATCTATGCTGGGTACTGCACACCCCCTGAGGAAGATAGAAATCAGCGCAAGGTGCGCATTCAAAATATAGAAAGGAGATGGGCACGAGAATGGAGGGAGTACAGATATGTCACTCCCAAGTATATGAAGAAATTCGCACTCAACCCTCCATGCCCAAGACCTCCATTGGCACCAGGCCAGTTGGCAGATTCCACCAGCCTCAAGCACGGTGAGGATTATCCTGATGAATGGACAAAGCGCCAAGCCAATCTGGCTAAGCAAGCAAAGGAACGACTGAAGAAATTCAACGCAGACTCTGCTGCTGCTGCCTCTGCTGAGACCTCTGCTAGTCAGCCAAAGAAGGCAATGCACAAGAAGCATGCACATAAATCCAGTGCTTCACCTTCAATGCCCTCACGGCCAAGCTCCTCTGCTATGCCATCAAGGCCAGATTCTTCAAGGCCCTCACGGCAAATTCCTCAGACTGCTCCTTCAAAGTCCTCAGCTCCTCCGTCAAAATCTTCAGCTGCTCTGACAAAATCCTCGGCACCTGTGCATCTCGCCATGTGCCAAAGGACTCAAGGCTTCTCTATTGCCTCAGGAGCATCTCCAAGCTCCTCAATTGCTCGAACTTCATCAGCTGGCCCCTCACTGCTGAAGAAAAAGGCCACTGCTGGACGAGGTATTCGACCAAGTCCTCACAAGAAGCAAGTCGCTTTCCAAGTGCCCTCTGATGATGATGAGGCGGATGATGAAGAACTTGCCTAAATCATCAGAAATAGGCAAGCCAGGGCCGCTAGAGCCAAAGGCAGCAATGTGCCGCTGATGTTGGATCCAAAGTTGATCCTTGACTACATTGATCTGTGGCACAAGGATCCTAACACGCCTTTGCTGGAGATGAACCTCACTCCTGGTCAAAGTCATGTTCTGGCTGCCTTCATTGAGGAAGAAAAATGGAAATTTGAACAAGGCAGAAGTTTGAAGAAAGCGCAGTACAAGAAACAACGCTACCTCAAGGACAATGTCCTCACTCTCACTCTTGATCAGCTCCTTGCCTTGCAAGTGGAAATCAAACAACTGAGCGATGAATTTGATCGCTATTATGCTGATTGGAAGGGCGCCAAGGTGCGTTTCGTCAATCTGACAAAGAAATTCACTTCAAGTGCTGCTCCACCTGTGCATGTTGAAGTTACTCAGGATGAGGCATCTGCTCAGCCTACTGAAGAACTTGCCAGCACCGTTGATGACATTCAGGCTGCTAAAGAAAATGAGAGTGCCAGGGCTGATGACTCCATTCCAGCCGCTGAAGATATTTCCAGGGCATCCACTAGTGGTGCGCCTGAAGAAAGTGAACAAGTCAGGGCAACTGCATCAGTTGCGCCTGAGGAAAATGAACCAAAGTCCTCTGCACCTCTTGCGCCTACCCCAATTCCAATCCTTCCATCTGCATCAGATGCGAAGAAGACCAAGGCCGCCGAACATGCTGCTGTGAAGAAAAGGAAGGCATCAGCTTCATCAAATTCTTCAACTTCGAAGAAGATGAAGACTCTGATCAGTTCAATTGACAATCCAATTGATGCCGTTCAAGTATCATCAATGCCATCAAAGGACCTTGTTCCTTTTGGTGAAGATTATGTGATTCCTTATGAATCTGATGAAGAAACTCCTTCTGCTGCTTCGACAGAGCAGTTGGACGAAGAAATTGAAGTGGATAAGATCCCTTCAACCCCAGTTATTTCCTCACCTATGCCTTAGTTTACTGCTGAAGAGGTAGGTGTTGAAGAAATTGAAGATGAGGATGTGGACATTGGGTGTACCACTCCTGTGCTTAATGATGAATTTTGGGACAGTCAACATCCAAACTCTCCAATGTTCACTCAACTCCAAGTTATTCCTCAGTCCCCTGCTGCCACTGAAGTACAAATGGGATCTGAAGAACCTCATGCAACCCCAAGTGTTCATGAAGAAATTCCAGCCACTAGTGCTGAAGAAATTGTCAACGAAGAATTGATAACCCAGGCTGAAGCTGCTGAAGAGCCTGAAATTCCTCAGCCTGAGGAACCTCAGATTGCGATTCCTGAAGTGGTGCTGCAATTGACTGACACTCCTTAGCCCAAGCCAAAGGATCCCTTCTCCAAGAAGCAAAAATTCAAGGCTGACGATTTCTTCGGCGAGCACGTATTCTTCACTGAATTCAACCCCTATGACAATGCTCGTCTTAGAAGGAAGCGTTTTTGGACTGCTAGCCAGGCCAACTTATATTCCTAAGTGCTTTACAACAAGGACAAAGTCTTCGACCACGAGCACATTCCTCACGTGGACATGGAATCCATGCCTTGCTTCTCTCAAGTCCTCAGCATGATTCATGACGCTGGCTTGCTCAATTTTTGCTCTGACATAGTTGATTGGAATGAAGAGCTTATTCTTCAGTTCTACGCAACTTTGCATATCACAAGCGATGTTGCTGACGTCAACTCGTGGGTGTTAGACTGGATGACTGAAAACACTCATTACAAGGCACCAGCCTCTGAATTGCTTCGTGCCTTACCAATCAGTCCTCCACCTGACGGTGCTCGTTGTCTGTATGATGAGCCTGAACTCACTGATCACTATATGCAAGTGCTCATGAAGCCGCTGAAGCCAGGACAAGCTCCAAGGACCAAATTCCTCGTGAAGGAATTGCTCTATGTGCCAAGAACAATCTACCGCATTCTAACAAAGACCATGTGTCCTATCAAAGGCCATGACTCATCTGATGAAGAAATTATCGGAATGATGAAGAATATGCTTTTCAACATAATGCACGGCATCCCCATAAACTATCATGATTTCTTCAACTCTCGCGAATGTTGCACTTTCACCATTTGAGCTGAAGCCTTACGCGTCGTGGATCATGAGATTCCTCAGAATAAGGACTTCACTCAACTACAAGGCTGATTTTCAGAATCACCTCAGCTACTTGCCCCCTATTGAAGTCCTCAAGCGGACAATTTCCTCATCCGATGAGAAGGGCAAGTCACCAGCCGTGATCGATGAAGGCATTCGTCCATTGGATGGTCAGTTCCGCAAAGCTGCATCTTACTCCACCAATGATGACTCTGCCACTCATGATTCTGCTACCAATGCTACCAAGACAAGTCCTCAAGCTACTGCTCCACGTGTGATGACTGACCGTGAACTGCTTATAAGTCTTCACCAGAAGGTGGATCAAAACCACAAGTGGGTTAAGCGCCAGTTTGGCTCTATTCTTCACAACATGACTTCTACACATAATGCAGTGAAGAAAAACCAGTACTACCTCCATGAAGTGTTTGATCGCACCTGGGCTATTCTGTCACATCTATATGGTGAAGAAGATCTGAAGCAAATGGGCTTCAAGGAAGACTTTGACTGGTCTGCTCCTCCACTGAAGAGATTCAAGAAAGTCAAGGTTCCTTCCTTGGTGGCCAGCTCATATTCTTCATCATGCGCCACGGACGAGCATAAAGACTTGGACGACACTGCAGCAGGCCCTACAACGACTCAAGACCCTGATGACGCTGGTGCTCCTCCATCATCATGATATTCTTCAGGGGCGTTAGTCCTCAGTTTCAACCCTTTTGGTCATTCGATGACAAAGGGGGAGAAATTTGAGTTAGTCTTCAAGCGGGTCTATCTTATATGGGCGTTTTTTTTCTAAGTTACAACTCTCGTTCTTCTGATGACTTTGCTGGATCGAGTTGTAATCTTAAACTCTATGGTGACCTGATACTTTTGCTATGTTCTTCTGCATGCTTATTCCTCTTTAATGTTAATGCATGCATGCTGAATTACATCAGTCACCATATTTCATCATGCATCATACAAGATATAGGGGGAGATCTCCATGATTATACTCTTCAAGTGTGCATTGCTTCGAAAGCAAATTCCTCACTATGCACATCTTCAGGGGGAGTTCTTCTATATCTTGCAATCAAATTCCTCAATATCAGTATTTACACTTCACATGTTTATCCCCATTAAAAACTTAACCTATATTATCATCAATCACCAAAAAGGGGGAGATTGTAAGTGCATCTAGTGCCCCTTAGTGATTTTGGTGTATTCAAGACTTATAGGTTAAGGGACTGATGCGTTTGTGAGTGTACATAGGTCTATAAGTCTATGAGGAGTTCGATATTTACAGAGAAAGTCAACCCCTAAAAATGAAGTTCTTCAACTGAAGACTTTGGATTTCTGAAGACTTACTGAAGACTTTGAAAGTGAAGAAATTGGTGCGACCTTGAAGACTTGGTAATCATTCGAGGAACATGAAGCATGAAGACTTTTGTTTTTACTGTTTCATTTTCTCTTTCTTGAGTCATAGGAAACACCGTACTGTTAAAGGGGGTCGAGGAAATACTAAGGAAAAATTTCCATGTGATGCTCAACTCAAAATCCTACACCTACCAATCCCTTCGAGTGAAGCCATTGGAATTCTCATACAGTTCAGTCATATTCTTCAGTGACAGAGACGAAGTTCTTCTGGTCTCTAAGGAATTTGTTCTGACTGAGGAGTTAGGAATTCGCCAGTGCGAATTGCCTACACAGTGAGGAACATGATAGCCCTGAGGTATTTGAGAGTCAAATATTCCGACCGTTGCTGTGCTACGCGCCAGCTGTTCCAAAATATCTACCCACCTAACGGTCATATCAGACAAGGGAATTTATGTCTTATCATGTCGGGCTGCTCCCTAGGCTATAAATAGTCACCCCCTTCAACCACTAGCTGGTTGGCTGCTCCAAGAGAAACTGATACTTGTCATTTGAGAGCATCCATCCTCCGAGGACTTTGAGCGAAAATCATCAAGTGAGGAAAACCCAAACCCAACACCTACAAACCCAAAGTGATTGAGCATCATTAAAGAGATTGATCCTGCGAGGATCCGACGCTTGTTTCCTTTGAAGACTGTGCTTCTTCCAGACGGTTAGGCGTCAAGGTCTAGAGCATCCAAGAGGAATTGTGGATCGCCGATTGACCGAGTTTGTGAAGGTTCGGAAGTCACCTGAAGACTTACCACGAGTGATTGGGCAAGGTCTGTGTGACCTTAGCTCAAGGAGAATATAGTGAGGACTGTGTGTCCGGGACTGTGTGTCCTTGAGTTTAAATACTCAGCCTCTCCAACCAGATGTACAACTGAGACAGCAGTTGGAACTGGTCTACCAAATCATTGTCTTCACCGAGCTAACTGGTTCTATCTCCTCAACTCTTTCATTTCCTCATGTATGTTGTTGTGTGCCTGTTCATATCTATTTGAAGACATTGACTGAAGACTTTCTCAATTTCCTCAGTTCTATTTCTTCAGTCTGTCCGTCTTCTTCCTTGTGTTATCCTGTTTTTACGCTTTCTGTACTCTGTGCTTGTCTTCATTTCATCATGATGACTATGATTGTGTTCTGTTATGTTCCTTTCCGAGTACTTATTCCACTGCAAGTAGTTCTTCATTTAGGAATTTCCTCACCAGCAAATTCCTCAGTGAAGAATTCGTAAAAATCGCCTATTCACCCCCCTCTAGTCGATATAACTCACTTTCAATAGGTGCACTAGTTCGGTGAAGAGATGGTGATACAAGTGTAGTAATGATAGTAGATATTGATTTATGTAATAGTAACAATAAAAAACAACAAGGTAGCAAGGAACAAAAGTGAGCACAAACAGTATTGCAATGCTTGAAAACAAGGCCTAGGGCTCATACTTTCGCTAGGGCAATCTCTCAACAGTGCTAATATAATTGGATCATATAACCATCCCTCAACGTGCGATGAAGAATCACTCCGAAGTTCTTATCTAGCGGAGAACATAAGACAAAATTGTTTGTAGGGTAAGAAACCACCTCAAAGTTATCCTTTTCGATCGATCTATCGAGCTATCCCTATAAGTGTCACAAACAACCCAAGAGTTCGTACTAAAATAACACCATATGATACACATCAACCAACTCTAATGTCACCTAGATACTCCAATGTTACCACGAGTATCCGTGAGTTGATTATACGATATGCATCAAACAACTTCAAATTCATAATACTCAATCCAACACAAAGAAATTCAAAGAGTGCCCCAAGATTTCTACTGGAGAAACAAAGACGAAAACATGCATCAGCCCCTATGCATAGATTACACTAATGTCACTCCGGGAATCTGTGAGTTGAGTGCCAAGACATACATCAAGTGCTCTCAAATCCATAAAAGTATTCAATCCGATAATAATGAAATCTCAAAGGTAAAACTCAATTCATCACAACAAGATAGAGAGGGGAAAACACCATATGATCCAACTATATTAACAAAGCTCGCGATACATCAAGATCGTGCCAAATCAAGAACGCGATAGCGAGAGATCAAACACATAGCTACTAGTACAAACCCTCAGCTGTCGGATTAAGGGATCCACAAACCCTTGAGAGGTTCGAACTCTGGGGTGCGTGTGGAGATCTCAACCTACCCAACCTGCCTACTCGCGATCCTCCTAAGCCCAGCGCGTCAAGCTCAAAGAGACAAAGAGACACACTAGTTTATCCTGGTTCGGGCCACCTTGCGATGTAATACCCTACTCCAGCGTACAGTGGATGAACTAGCCTCAGGAGGTGAGGTGTTCTTGAGCTCAAGGGAGCTGGTGTGGTGTGAGCCAATTCGACTTGTCTTGTGTTCTATGGTGGTGGCTAGTCCTCTTCCCAAATGTTGGCGGGAAAGGATCCCACGGGCCGGATTTAAAAGGGGACAAGTAGTACAGCTTATCCTGACAAAAGTAGTCTTTGCCTATGAAAAGCCTCTGGTCGTGACGCTATGGTGGGCTCGTGGATGACCTCCGTCTTACCGTCCTAGCGCTCTTGGTCTCGGTGCACCCGAATGGAAACCTTTGGTTGATTCCTCAGGACTCCGCGCCTGTGGCTTGCCTCCTTTGCACCGAAGAGGAAACCTGCACTCTGCGCCCTCCTGGCGCTGCCTGGCCTTGGTTGTCATGGCTCACGTCAGCTGAGCCTCATGAGGTGAACCTTGCATAGAACTCTCGGCCCCTCGAGAGCCAGCCTGAGGAGGCTGATCCCCTCAGGGGTCTTGGCGTCATCCGCCTCACGAGGCTTGGCCCTTTGCGAGGATCTTGAGTTGTTGATGTTGAAGTTGGGCCGTACCAGGCCGTTAATGGAGCCACATGGTGGGCCGCAGGCCAGCAGGGCTGGATACCCCCATATCCAGGACGCTGATAGTAGCCCCCGGGCCCAAGGCGCGCTCGGACTTGGCTTCCAGGTGAAGCCAAAGGGCAAGTGTGGAGCGCCACGGGCCATAACCGCCAGCGTCCTTGATGACGCGTGGCGATTGATGGGACGTGGGAGACTCTACTTCCCCATGCTGCCTCGGCGACCGTTAGACTTGACGGGGCGATGCGGCATGCATAAGGTCATGATGGCGCGAGGTCGTGGAGGCCGGCGGTTGGCCTCCCTTGGCTATAAATGTGAGGAAGAGGCAGATCCCATCGCCCATATTTCCTTCATATTGCTTCCGCCTGCTTCTTCTCTTCTCCACCTTGTTTTCATGGCGCCGATCAAGAGGCATTCTGCGGCCAAGAAGGGGAAGGCTCCTAGGGAGGGGCCCGATCCTCTCCCGTCGAAGAAACGGCTCCGCCTTCCTCACTACGCCGGCACGGGGCGAGAGGTGACCAGGCCTTGGCGATCGAGGTCTCCGCCTGGCTTCCCCCTCCCCATATACGCCCGTGCTCAAGATGAAGGAGTGCACCATCGAGTGGCGCCTGACGAAGATGGCAGGGCCGCCATTGCCCTGCCGACCGTTCCACGGACCCACGCCGAGGGCAACTCGCATGAGTTTGTGGCGTGAGTCCTATTTATAGCGGCCTTGGTCCTCTTCCCAAATGTTGGCGGGAAGGGATCCCACAATGGCCAGATTTGAAAGGGGACAAGTAGTACAACTTATCCTGACAAAAGTAGTATTCGTCTGCAAAAAGCCTCTGGTCGTGACGCTGCGGTGGGCTCGTCGATGACCTCCGTCCTGCCATCCTGGCGGTCTTGGTCTCGTTGCACCAGAATGGAAACCTTTGGCTGATTCCTCGGGACTCCGCGCCTGTGGCTTGCCTCCTTTGCACCGAAGAGGAAACCTGCGCTGTGCGCCTGCCTGGTGCCCACCTGGCACCCGCTTGGCCTTGGTCGTCATGGCTCACGTAAGCCGAGCCTCGTGAGGTGAACCTTGCATAGAACTCTCCGCCCCTCGGGAGCCAGCGTGGGGAGGCCTATCCCCTCGGGGGTCTTGGCGTCGTCTGCCTCGCGAGGGTCTTGAGTTGTTGATGTTGAAGCTGGGCCATACTAGGCCGTCAATGGAGCCACGTGGTGGGCCACAGGCAGGCAGGGCTGGATACCCCCATATCCAGGACGCTGACAGTAGCCCCCGGGCCCAAGGCGCGCTCGGACTTGGCTTCTAGGCAAAGCCAAAGGGCAAGTGTGGAGCGCCGCAGGCCCTAACCGCCTGCGGCCTTGATGAGGCATGGCGATTGATGGGACATGGGCGATTCTGCTTCCCCATGCTACCTCGGCAACCGTTCGACTTGACGGGATGATGCAGCATGTAGAAGGCCATGATGGCGTGAGGTTGTGGAGGCCGGCGGTTGGCCTCCCTTGGCTATAAATTTGCGAGCGGGAGGAGCTCCTGCCCATCTCTCTTTCGCCTTGCTTCTGCCTTCTTCTTCTCTTCTCCACCTTGTGCCCATGGCGTCGCCGAGGAGGTTTTCAACGGCCAAGAAGGGGAAGGCTTCCAAGGAGGGGCATGCCGCTCCGCCTCCTAAGAGAGGTCGCGGTTGCCCCGCAAGCATCCTGTGGCTCCCATGGCGGCCCCCAGGGAGCGCGGGCGCGCACCCCCAGAGCCGACACTCCTCTTGGTGTCTGCGATGGAACCTCTTCTCGCGGCATGGGCCACCGGCTTCGGAGCAGCCCCCATGAGGAAGGAAGGCGTGCCGTGATCGTGCGCCCGCCTCGGTCGCGCTTCTCTTTGCTGGATGTGCTCCCTGAATTCATGGTGTGGTTGGGGAGCCCGACCGGCATCTCGCTCCAGCTTCCGTGCTTCTTCTCCGGCGAACTTCCTTCCTCGGGGCTTGATGGTCTCTGGCTGCAGGCCAACGACTGCTGTAGCAGAGATTCATGGGTTGGCGACGAGGTTGCCGCCTCTGGCAGCATGGTCCTGACCCGTGGCTGGTAGACTTTCGCCTGTGCGCGTGGCCTGGGCGGAAAGTGCACCCTCCACTTCAAGTACGACGGCCTGGCGACCCTCTACGTGAGGGTGTTCAGGGAGGACGGCCGCCGCGTGGGGTGCTGCCCGGAGGATGGCAGCAGCGACGATGGTGGCGACGACGAGCTTGGCCTTGGCGACGCGCGCTCCTCCTCTCGCGATTACATTTCTTCCTTGGATGAGAGCTTGAGCAGTGGCGGCTACGACCGGCCCCTGCGTCGTCGTGCTCGGGTCGAGGACGTTGGTGGTTCGTCCCGTCGCGGTGCTCCAATGAAGCTGGAGAGGAGCCCGGCGTGAGGCTGGGGACCGGCGAACTTGGACTCAAGGCCGGCAGCCCCAGGTCACCTACGGGAGAACTGGTGAAGCGCCGGGCCACCTTGAGGCGCTGCTTGAGGATGCGGCGCTGGTGTCGAGCTCGTGCGCCTTCGGGCCCTCTTTGTTTAGCCTTTCCTTTCTCCTGTAATTCGAAAAAAATGTACCATGCGGGGCATGTAATGAACTATGGCAGTTATGCCCTTTATGCTATTCTTGCTATCTTGATGTTGTGTTGTGATGTTTGCGGTCTGAGTGAGTTAAGGTAGGAAGGCTTAGCTTGGTATAGTAGTTTTCCGCCTCATGAAAATCTGGCCTCAGGTACTTGATGGGCCCCCTTTCTCGGGGAGCCTTGGGTGCACGTCCAGCAGCAGTGGCGACTCCTGGGAATCCAGCGACTCTCCTGAGCTTAGTGATTCCCCGGAGTCAAGCAACGATAGCTACGTGCCGCCAAGCTCCCACCGAGGCCGGAGTGCGGCTGCGGCTGCGGCTGCCGCCCGACGTCGCCAGCGATACCGTAGGGCCTAGTAGCTGCTTTCCCTGCACGGAATGAAGATCAGCCCCCGTGGGCTTTGTAAGGACCGGAATGTACTTAATATCAGCATTGCTTCTTTTGATCTTGTAATGAACTCGCATATCCCAGTTTGGCACAGTTCCTCCCTTTTCTTTTCCCTAGGCAGTGCAACGCTCTACACCGATGGGACCTAGTCCTCAGGCAGGCTTCAGCCGTCGCTAGTATGCCATGTCGCGATGCCGTGGTCAAGGCTAGGAGGTGAGCGGCCCGAGGTCCGGTAAGAGCTCATGAGACGCGATGCTCACGAGGTCCCCCTTGGTGTGGAAGCAGCTACCCAAAGAATCGGAAAGTGGAGCGGAACTGCCAAAATGGAACTGCGAGGCAGGGTGTGCGGGGAGCGAAGCTGATGCCGCAGCGAACTGGGACTTATCTTTTGGTGTCCTGGTCCATCAGGGAGATGATGCTAGCCTCAGGAGGTGAGGTGTTCTTGAGCTGGTGTGGTGTGAGCTAGTTCGACCTGTCCCCTATGGTGGTGGCTAGTCCTATTTATAGTGGCCTTGGTCCTCTTCCCAAATGTTGGCGGGAAGGGATCCCACAATGGCCGGATTTGAAAGGGGACAAGTAGTACAACCTATCCTGACAAAAGTAGTCTTCGCCTGCGAAAAGCCTCTGGTCGTGACACTGCAGTGGGCTCGTCGATGAGCTCTGTCCTGGCGGTCTTGGTCTCGTTGCACCAGAATGGAAACCTTTGGCTGATTCCTCGGGACTCCGCGCCCGTGGCTTGCCTCCTTTGCACCGAAGAGGAAACCTGTGCTCTGTGCCCTCCTGGCGCCCTCCTGGCCTTGGTCGTCATAGCTCATGTCAGCTGAGCCTCATGAGGTGAACCTTGCATAGAACTCTTTGCCCCTCGGGAGCCAGCATGGGGAGGCCGGTCCCCTCGGGGGTCTTGGCGTCGTCCGCCTCACGAGGCTTGGCCCCTCGCGAGGGTCTTGAGTTGTTGATGTTGAAGCTAGGCCGTACCAGGCCATCGATGGAGCCACATGGTGGGCCGCAGGCAGGCAGGGCTGGATACCCCCATATCCAGGGTGCTGACATCAGCCCTGAGGGTGTAATACTCCCTCCTCATCATGGTGGCCGCCGGGATGATGAAGATGGCCTCCGGTGATGATTTTGTTAGGGAATGTAGCAGAAATTCAAAATTTTCCTATGAGTCACCAAGATCTATCTATGGAGAGACTAGCAACAAGAGAGAGGGGAGTGCATCTACATACCCTTGTAGATTGCTAAGCGGAAGCATTCAAGAGAATGGGGTTGAAGGAGTCGTACTCGTCGTGATCCAAATCACCAGAGATCCTAGTGCCTAACGGACGACACCTCCGCGTTCAACACACGTGCAGCCCGGTGATGTCTCCCACGCCTTGATCCAGCAAGGAGAGAGGGAGAGGTTGAGGAAGACTCCGTCCAGCAGCAGCACAATGGCATGGTGGTGATGGAGGAGCGTGGCACTCCAGCAGGGCTTCGCCAAGCACCGCGAGAGATGAGGAGGAAGAGAGGTAGGGCTGCGCCAGGGAGAGGTCAAAACTCATGTGTTTGCAGCCCCCAACACCTCAAGTATATATAGGGGAAGGGGAGGGGCTGTGCCCCCATCTAGGGTTCCCTCCCTAGGGGTGGCGGCAGCCCCAAAACCCATCTAGGGTGCGGCCAAGAGGGGTAGAGGGGGAAACTTGCCCCCAAGTAAGGTGGAGGCACCCCCTCCCCAAACCCTAGGCGCCTTGGGCCCTTGTGGGGGGGGGGGGTGCACCAGCCCACCTGAGGCTGGTCCCCTCCCACACTTGGGCCATGCAGCCCTTTGGGGCCGGAGGCCCCACTTGGTGGACCCCCGGGACCCTCTCGGATGTCCCGGTACATTACCGATAGCACCCGAAACTTTTTCGGTGACCAAAACAGGACTTCCCATATATAAATATTTACCTCCAGACCATTCCGGAACTCCTCTTGACATCCGGGATCTCATCCGGGACTCCGAACAACATTCGGTAACCACATACAAACTTCCTTTATAACCCTAGCGTCATCGAACCTTAAGTGTGTAGACCCTACGGGTTCGGGAACCATGCAGACATGACCGAGACGTTCTCCGGTCAATAACCAACAGCAGGATCTGGATACCCATGTTCTCATCGGATGAACCACGATGTCAAGGACTCAATCGACCCCGTATACAATTCCCTTTGTCTAGCGGTATTATACTTGCCCGAGATTCGATCGTCGGTATGCCGATACCTTGTTCAATCTTGTTACCGGCAAGTCTCTTTACTCGTTCCGTAACACATCATCCCGTGATCAACCCCTTGGTCACATTGTGCACATTATGATGATGTCCTACCGAGTGGGCCCAGAGATACCTCTCCGTCAACCAGAGTGACAAATCCCAGTCTCGATTCGTGCCAACCCAACAGACACTTTCGGAGATACCCGTAGTGCACCTTTATAGCCACCCAGTTATGTTGTGACGTTTGGTACACCCAAAGCATTCCTACGGTATCCGGGAGTTGCACAATCTCATGGTCTAAGGAAATGATACTTGACATTAGGAAAGCTTTAGCATACAAACTACACGATCTTTGTGCTAGGCTTAGGATTGGGTCTTGTCCATCACATCATTCTCCTAATGATGTGATCCCGTTATCAACGACATCCAATGTCCATGGCCAGGAAACCGTAACCATCTATTGATCAACGAGCTAGTCAATTAGAGGCTTACTAGGGACATGGTGTTGTCTATGTACCCACACATGTATCTGAGTTTCCTATCAATACAATTATAGCATGGATAATAAACGATTATCATGAACAAGGAAATATAATAATAATAACCAATTTATTATTGCCTCTAGGGCATATTTCCAACAGTCTCCCACTTAGACTAGAGTCAATAATCTAGTTCACATCGCCATGTGATTAACATTGACAGGTCACATCGCCATGTGACCAACATCCAAGAGTTTACTAGTGTCACTAAACTAGTTTACATCACCATGTGATTAAGACTCAATGAGTTCTGGGGTTTGATCATGTTTGCTTGTGAGAGAGGTTTTAGTCAACAGGTCTGCAACATTCAGATCCGTATGTATTTTGCAGATCTCTAGGTCATATTGTAAATGATGCTTCCACGCTCCACTTGGAGCTTTTCCAAATGGTTGCTCCACTATACGTATCCGGTTTGCTACTCAGAGTCATTCGGATAGGTGTTAAAGCTTGCATTGACGTAACCCTTTATGCCGAACTCTTTATTACCTCCATAATCGAGAAACATGTCCTTATTTACTCCAAGGACAATTTTGACCGCTGTCCAATGATCCACTCCTGGATCATTCTTGTACCCCTTGACTGACTCATGGCAAGGCACACTTCCGGTGCGGTACACAACATAGCATACTATAGAGCCTACGGCTGAAGCATAGGGGACGACCTTCGTCCTTTCTCTCTCTTCTGTCGTGGTCGAGCTTTAACTCTTAACTTCATACCTTACAACTCAGGCAAGAACTCCTTCCTTGACTGATCCATCTTGAACACCTTCAAGATCATGTCAAGGTATGTGCTCATTTGAAAGTATTATTAAGCATTTTGATCTATCTTATAGATCTTGATGCTTATTGTTCAAGTAGCCTAATCCAGGTTTTCCATTGAAAAACACTTTTCAAATAACCCTATATGCTTTCTAGAAATTCTACATCATTTCTGATCAACAATATGTCAACAACATATACTCATCAGAAATTCTATAGTGCTCGCACTCACTTCTTTGGAAATACAAGTTTCTCATAAACTTTGTATAAACCCAAAATCTTTGATCATCTCATCAAAGCGTACATTCCAACTCCGAGATGCTTACTCCAGTCCTTAGAAGGATTGCTGGAGCTTTGCATATTTGTTAGCGTTCTCCAGGATTGACAAAACTTTCTGGTTGTATCACATACAACCTTTCCTCAAGGATATCGTCGAGGAAACAATGATTTGACATCCTATCTGCAAGAATTCATAAATCATGCAGTAATTGCTAATATAATCCCAACAGACTCTTAGCATCGCTATGAGTGAGAAAGTCTCATCGTAGTCAACTCCTTGAACTTGTCGAAAAACATCTTAACGACAAGTCGAGCTTTCTTAATGGTGATACTTACCATCATTGTCTGTCTTCCTTTTAAAATCCATCTGTACCCAACGGCCTTACGACCAACAAGTATTTATTCCAAAGTCATGGATCCTTTCTCGAATTTTATGTCCTCGAGCCATTCGTCAGAATCCAGGCCCACCATCGCTTCTCCATAGCTCGTAGGTTCATTGTTGTCTAGCAACATGACCTCTAAGACAGGATTGCGTACCACTCTGAAGTAGTACGCGTCCTTGTCGACCTACGAGGTTCGGTAGTGACTTGATCCGAAGCATCATGATCACTATCATCAGCTTCCACTTCAATTGGCGTAGGTGCCACATGAACAACTTCCTGTGCCCTGCTACACACTGGTTGAAGTGATGGTTCAATAACCTCATCAAGTCTCCACCATCCTCCCACTCAATTCTTTCGAGAGAAACCTTTCCTCGAGAAAAGACCCGTTTCTAGAAACAATTACTTTTGCTTCCAGATCTGAGATAGGAGGTATACCCAACCATTTTGGGTATCCTATGAAGATGTATTTATCCGCTTTGGGTTCGAGCTTATCACGATGAAACTTTTCATATAAGCGTCGCATCCCCAAACTTTCAAGAAACGACAACTTAGGTTTCTCCAAACCATAGTTCAAATGGTGTCGTCCCAATGGAATTACGTGGTGCCCTATTAAAGTGAGTGCGGTTGTCTTTAATGCCTAACCCATGAACGATAGTGGTAATTCGATAAGAGACATCATGGTACGCACCATATATATCCAATAGGGTGCAACTATGATGTTCGGACACACCATCACACTATGGTGTTCCAGGCGGTATTAATTGTGAAACAATTTCCACAATGTCTTAATTGCGTGCCAAAGCTCGTAACTCAGATATTCATCTCTATGATCATATCGTAGACATTTTATCCTCTTGTCATGACGATCTTCAACTTCACTCTGAAATTACTTGAACCATTCAATAATTCAGACTTGTGTTTCATCAAGTAAATATACAGCATCTACTCAAATCATTTGTGAAGTAAGAACATAATGATATCCACTGCATGCCTCGACACTCATTGGACATCACACATCAAAATGTATTACTTCCAACAAGTTGCTCTCTTGTTCCATTTTACTGAAAAACGAGGCTTTCAGTCATCTTGCCCATGTGGTATGATTTGCATGTCTCAAGTGATTCAAAATCAAGTGAGTCCAAACAATCCATCTGCATGGAGTTTCTTCATGCATACATACCAATATGACTTACATGGCAGTGCCACAAGTAGGTGGTACTATCATTACTATCTTATATCTTTTGGCATGAACATGTGTATCACTACGATCGAGATTCAATAAACCATTCATTTTAGGTGCAAGACCATTGAAGGTATTATTCAAATAAACAGAGTAACCATTATTCTCCTTAAATGAATAACCGTATTGCGATAGACATAATCCAATCATGTCTATGCTCAACGCAAACACCAAATAACAATTATTTAGGTTTAAAACCGACCCCGATGGTAGAGGGAGCGTGCGATGCTTGATCACATCAACCTTGGAAACACTTCCAACACATATCGTCATCTCACCTTTAGCTAGTCTCCGTTTATTCCGTAGCTTTTATTTTGAGTTACTAACACTTAGCAACTGAACCGGTATCTAATACCCTGGTGCTACTAGGAGTGCTAGTAAAGTACACATTAACATAATGTATATCCAATATACTTCCGTCGACCTTGCCTCCTTGTCTACCAAGTATCTAGGGTGGTTCTGCTTTAGTGTCCATTCCTCTCATTACAGAAGCACTTAGTATCGGGTTTGGGTTCAACCTTGGGTTTTCACTAGAGCAGCAACTGTTTTGCCGTTTCATGAAGTATCCCTTCTTGCCCCTGCCCTTCTTGAAACTAGTGGTTTTACTAACCATCAACAATTGATGCTCCTACTTGACTTCTACTTTCGCGGTGTCAAACATCGCGAATACTTTAAGGATCATCATAGCTATCCCTGATATGTTATAGTTCATCACGGAGCTCTAGTAGCTTGGTGGCAATGACTTTGGAGAAACATCACTATCTCATCTGGAAGATTAACTCCCACTCGATTCAAGTGATTGTTGTACCCAGACAATCTGAGTACAAGCTCAACGATTGAGCTTTTCTCCCTTAGTTTGTAGGCCAAGAAGCTCGTCGGAGGTCTTATACCTCTGACGTGGGCACGAGCCTGAAATCCCAATTTCAGCCCTCGAAACATCTCATATGTTCCGCGACGTTTCGAAATCGTCTTTGGTGCCTCAACTCTAAACCGTTTAACTGAACTATCACGTAGTTATCAAAACGTGTATGTCAGATGTTCGCAATATCCACAGACGACGTTCGAGGTTCAGCACACCGAGCAGTGCATTAAGGACATAAGCCTTCTACGAAGCAACAAGGACAATCCTCAGTTTACAGACCCAGTCCGCATAATTGCTACTATCAACTTTCAACTAAATTTTCTCTAGGAACATATCTAAAACAGTAGAACTAAAGCGTGAGCTACGACATAATTTGCAAAAACCTTTTGACTATGTTCAGGATAATTAAGTTCATCTTATGAACTCCCACTCAGATAGACATCCCTCTAGTCATCTAACTGATTACATGATCCGAGTCAACTAGGCCGTGTCCGATCATCACGTGAGACGGACTAGTCATCATCGGTGAACATCTTCATGTTGATCGTATCCACCATACGACTCATGCTCGACCTTTCGGTCTCTTGTGTTCCGAGGCCATGTTTGTACATGCTAGGCTCGTCAAGTCAACCTAAGTGTTTCGCGTGTGTAAATCTGTCTTACACCTGTTGTATGTGAACGTTAGAATCTATCACACCCGATCATCACGTGGTGCTTCAAAACGACAAACTTTCGCAACGGTGCACAGCTAGGGGGAACACTTTCTTGAAATTTTAATGAGGGATCATCTTATTTACTACCGTCGTTCTAAGCAAATAAGATGCATAAACATGATAAACATCACATGCAATCAAAAAGTGACATGATATGGCCAAATCATTTTGCTCCTTTTGATCTCCATCTTCGGGGCTCCATGATCATCATTGTCACTGGCATGACACCATGATCTCCATCATCATGATCTCCATCATCGTGTCTCCATGAAGTTGTCTCACCAACTTATTACTTCTACTACTATGGCTACTGGTTAGCAATAAAGTAAAGTAATTACATGGCGTTGTTCAATGACACGCAGGTCATACAATAAATTAAGACAACTCCTATGGCTCCTGCCGGTTGTCATACTCATCGACATGCAAGTCGTGATTCCTATTACAAGAACATGATCAATCTCATACATCACATATCATTCATCACATTCTTTTTGTCCATATCACATCACATAGAATACCCTGCAAAAACAAGTTAGACGTCCTCTAATTGTTGTTTGCATGTTTTACGTGGCTGCTATGGGTTTCTAGCAAGAAAGTTTCTTACCTATGCAAAAGCCACAACGTGATATGCCAATTGCTATTTACCCTTCATAAGCACCCTTTTCATCGAATCCGTTTCGACTAAAGTGGGAGAGACTGGCACCCGCTAGCCACCTTATGCAATAAGTGCATGTCAGTTGGTGAAACCTGTCTCACGTAAGTGTACGTGTAAGGTCAGTCTGGGCCGCTTCATCCCACAATACCGTCGAAACAAGATTGGACTAGTAACGGTAAGCACATTGAACAAAATCAACGCCCACAACTACTTTATGTTCTACTCGTGCATAAAATCTACGCGATAGACCTAGCTCTGATACCACTGTTAGGGAACGTAGCAGAAATTCAAAATTTTCCTATGAGTCAGCAAGATCTATCTATGGAGAGACTAGCAACAAGAGAGAGGGGAGTGCATCTACATACCCTTGTAGATCGCTAAGCGGAAGCGTTCAAGAGAACGGGGTTGAAGGAGTCGTACTCGTCGTGATCCAAATCACCAAAGATCCTAGTGCCGAATGGACGGCACCTCCGCGTTCAACACACGTGCAGCCCGGTGACGTCTCCCACGCCTTGATCTAGCAAGGAGAGAGGGAGAGGTTGAGGAAGACTCCGTCTAGCAGAAGCACAACGGCATGGTGGTGATGGAGGAGCATGGCACTCCAGCAGGGCTTCGCCAAGCACCGCGAGGGATGAGGAGGAAGAGAGGTAGGGCAGGGAGAGGTCAAAACTCATGTGTTTGCAGCCCCCAACACCTCAAGTATATATAGGGGAAGGGGAGGGGCTGTGCCCCCATCTAGGGTTCCCTCCCTAGGGGTGGCGGCAGCCCCAAAACCCGTCTAGGGTGCGGCCAAGGGGGGAGAGGGGGAAACTTGCCCCCAAGTAAGGTGGAGGCGCCCCCTCCCCAAACCCTAGGCGCCTTGGGCCCTTGTGTGTGTGGGGGGGGGGGTGCACCAGCCCACCTGAGGCTGGTCCCCTCCCACACTTGGCCCATGCAGCCCTTTGGGGCCGGTGGCCCCACTTGGTGGACCCCCCGGACCCTCCCGGTGGTCCCGGTACATTACCGATAGCACCCGAAACTTTTCCGGTGACCAAAACAGGACTTCCCGTATATAAATCTTTACCTCCGGACCATTCCGGAACTCCTCATGACGTCCGGGATCTCATCCGGGACTCTGAACAACATTTGGTAACTACATACAAACTTCCTTTATAACCCTAGCGTCATCGAACCTTAAGTGTGTAGACCCTACGGGTTCGGGAACCATGCAGACATGACCGAGACGTTCTCCGGTAAATAACCAACAGTGGGATCTGGATACCCATGTTGGCTACCACATGTTCCATGATGATCTCATCGGATGAACCACGATGTCAAGGACTCAATCGATCCCGTATACAATTCCCTTTGTCTAGCGGTATTATACTTGCCCGAGATTCGATCGTCGGTATGCCGATACCTTGTTCAATCTCGTCACCGGCAAGTCTCTTTACTCGTTCCGTAACACATCATCCCGTGATCAACCCCTTGGTCACATTGTGCACATTATGATGATGTCCTACCGAGTTGGCCCAGATACCTCTCCGTCAACCGGAGTGACAAATCCGAGTCTCGATTCATGCCAACCCAATAGAAACTTTTGGAGATACCCGTAGTGCACCTTTATAGCCACCCAGTTACGTTGTGACGTTTGGTACACCCAAAGCATTCCTACGGTATCCGGGAGTTGGACAATCTCATGGTCTAAGGAAATGATACTTGACATTAGAAAAGCTTTAGCATACAAACTACACAATCTTTGTGCTAGGCTTAGGATTGGGTCTTGTCCATCACATCATTCTCCTAATGATGTGATCCTGTTATCAACGACATCCAATGTCCATGGTCAGTAAACCGTAACCATCTATTGATCAACGAGCTAGTCAATTAGAGGCTTACTAGGGACATGGTGTTGTCTATGTACCCACACATGTATCTGAGTTTCCTATCAATACAATTATAACATGGATTATAAACGATTATCATGAACAAGGAAATATAATAATAATAACCAATTTATTATTGCCTCTAGGGCATATTTCTAATAGATTTCCCCCTCTGTTAGACTGCCGGAACAAGGTCCAGAGTGGATTTTCATTGCTACAGAGGCTTGTGGCAGCGAAACTTCTGATATAGGGTTATTTCCGGGAGTTTCTGAATATATTGGATTTTTGGGCATCGGTTTCACGCTGGGATGAACCTCGAGAGGACCACTACCCACTAGGGCGCGCTAGAGGGGCTGGCGCGCCCTGGTGCCTATTGGACACCTCCTTCACCTTCCGGTCCTCCCATGAAGCTTCTAGTGCCTCTTTTGTTCCAAAAAAATCATCAAAAAGTTTTGTTGCATTTGGAGAACTTTGATTTCTGCATAAAAACACCACCACGGTAGTTCTGGTGAAAACAACGTCAATCTGTGTTAGTTCCGTTCAAATCATACTAAAACCATATAGAATTGTTGTAAACATGGCATGAATACTTCATAAATTATAGATACGTTGGAGACATATCAACATCCCCAAGCTTAATTCCTGCTCGTCCTCGAGTAGTAGGTAAATGATAAAGAAATAATTTATGAAGTGTGAATGCTAGCATAGTGCATAAGTTTGATCAATGATAATTTCAATCACTTTTCCTAGCATCATAACATCAACTCTTTCTAATAAAACTCATCATAATAAAGTAGCAATCAATTCACATGTTACGGTTCAAACAATGCCTTCTCTTGAAACTTAACAACGTATGTTCTTATTCACCAAACAATTGCAATTCAACTTATTCTCAACAAAGTCTAAGTAAGAGATCCACATACTCAATCATCATATAGTCTTCTATGGTTACTAATACTCAAAGCATATTTTAAGAACAAATGGCATCCATCAAACACAGACAAAGATAGGGGCTTAATGTTTCGCCTCCCAACTCATTTATCATAGAGATAATTGCCAACAATAATAAATCATGATCATATATGACTAACCATATGTGCCTAGATCTTTCCCCAGCACATGGATGCTTTCCAACTAGAGAATAGTTGAGGTTGAAATGAGAATGGTATTATTGACTGTTGCATCAAAGTAAATACTGAAAAGTAAAATATAGGCCCTTCGTAGAGGAAAGCAGATGTTGTCATGCGCTTTTTATTTTTGGATGCACAATCTGTTAATGCAAAGTAACTTCACGTTATATTGCCCCTTATGATAGCAACCTTTATTATGCAGTTTGTCACTTTTATTACTTTGCCATCACAAGTTTGTACAACACTTATTTTCCCTTACAATACACGATCAAACATGTTTAGGAGCAATTTTTATTGCTTTATGCACCGATGACAACTTACTTGAAGGATCTTATTCAATCCATAGGTAGGTATGGTGGACACTCATGGCAGGAAACTGGGTTTAAGGGTTTTTGGATGCACAAGCAGTATCTCTACTTAGTACGAATTTTTGGCTAGCAGAAGATCCTAAGCAAACACCACATATTGGAGGATCTATAACAATTTAACTTCTATGCAAATATACACAACCATAACTTAGTACGTTGTCTTCTTGTCCAACTTAAATTAATTTGATCAAGTTTGAAAATAATAAATGGTTATTCACAATCATAGAACATGTCCAAGATAGTATATTTGTATGTGAAAGTTCTCTTCCTTATACTAATCATTCATGACTTACTTGTATGACCAATATTGTGATTGTCAAGCTTCAAAAGATTTCATTTTCTAAACCCGATGTGAAGCTACTACTAGGCATGATACGAACGTATAATTTCAACTTCATGATATTCAATTCATTCAACAATTTTCTCATAGGATATATGTGAACCACAAGAGTAAATGACAAGCTACTCAAAAAAGATATAAGTGAAAATCAAGCGAGTAGTTAAGTAAGTGGGTAGCCATTTGAGGACTCTCTCTTATTTTAAAAAACTTTCAGATCTAAGTATTTTGTTAAAACAGCAAGGGAAACAAAACAAAATGACATTCCAAGAATATCACACATCATGTGAATAAGTAAAAACTTAGGCTCAATCAAGGCTAACCGATAATTGTTGATGGAGAACGTGGGGTGCCTACTGGGGCATCCCCAAGCTTAGGTACTTGAGACTTCTTGAAATATTATCTAGGATGCCTTGGGCATCCCCAATATTGAGCTTTTGTGTCTCCTTAATTCCTCCTATATCACGGTTTTCCCTAAATCTTAAAAACTTCATCCGCACAAAACTCAATAAGAACTTGTGAGATAAGTTAGTATAAATCAATGCAAAACCTTATTATTACCTACAATAGCAAATTACTTAAATTACAATTTAACATTGCATCCTAAATGTCTCTACATATTTAATACTCCTATCATCAAATAAAATCATTAAACAAGCAAACATATGCAAGCAATGCAAACATAACAACAATCTGTCTAAACAGGACAGTCTGTAAAGAATGCAAGAAGATTCATACTTATTTAACTCCAAAAATTCTGAAAAAATACTGCACTATATAAAATTTATCATAGCATACTGTGTAAAGATTTCAAGATTTATCACGTTCTGACTTTCTAGAAGAATTCAAAGAATGATAGAAAACTTTCTGTTTTCAAACAACAACATATAAAGTTGCAAAATAAGCATGGTAAAGGCTATACTTTACATTTTTATTGAAACAAAAGATGCAAAAAATTATTATAAATAACATAAAGCAAATCAAACAAAGGAAAATGACGCTCCAAGCAAAACACATATCATGTGACAAATGAAAATATAGCTCCAAGTGAGGTTACCGATAATGTTGAAGATGAAAGAGGGGATGCCTTGCGGGGCATTCCCAAGCTTAGTTGCCTGGGTCTTCCTTGAATATTACCTTGGGGTGCGTTGGGCATACCCAATCTTAGGGTTGCCACTCCTTATTCTCCTCATATTGATATCTCACCCAAAACCTAAAAACTTCAATCACACAAAACTTAATGGAACTTCGTGAGATGGGTTAGTATGATAAAGAGCAAACCATTCACTTTGGTACTGTCAAAGATAAGATCCATATTTTTTTCTCAAACAATGCCGACTGTACCTTATCATTTCCACAATTTATATCACTTAATATAAGCTATGGAAATACTAAAACAAGCAAACTATTCATTGAAAACAGAATTTGTCAAAAACATAACAGTGTGTAATGATCTCAACAATGACTATACTTCTGTTACTCCAAAAATTCTGAAAAATTAGGACAATGTGGGCAATTTTTATATCAATCATGTGTAAAAAAATCAAATCAAAAGCATGTTTTGTGAATTTACAAAATTCCAGAACTTGGCACAAAAGTTTCTGCTTTTGCACATAATCAAATCAACTATCATCCACACTATCCCAAAGGCTTTACTTGGCACTTTATTGAAACAAAAGCTATAAAACACGATTACTACAATAGTTTAATCATGTTAAAACACGAAAATTAGGGGTAAATATTGGGTTGTCTCCCAACAAGCGCTTTTCTTTAATGCCTTTTTAGCTAGGCATGATGATTCCAATGATGCTCACATGAAAATAAATAATTGAAACATAATGGGAGCATCATGCAACACATGAATAGCACATTTAAGCCTAACCCAGTTCCTATGCATAGCAAACAATTCATGGGAACAAGAATCAACTAGCATAGGAAGGCAAAACAAGAAAAACTTCAAGATTTTCAACACATAGAGAGGAAACTTGATATTATTGAAATACCTAAAAGCATATGTTCCTCTCTCATAATAATTTTCATTAGCATCATGAATGAATTCAATAATATAACTATCACATAAAGCCTTCTTTTCATGATCCACAACCATACAAATTTTGTTACCCTCCACATAAGCAGATTTATTCTCACGAATAGTATTGGGAGCAAACTCAACAAAATAACTATCATGTGATACTTGATTGGCATAATCAAATTGAGGACTAAAATTATGATGACAAGTTCCATGGTTATCATTATTCTTTATATCATAAGTGTCATCACAATAATCATAATAGATAGCAAGTTTGTTCTCATAATAATCAATTGAAACCTCTTCCAAAATAGTGGATTCATCGTTGAATAAAGTTATGGCCTCTCCAAATCCACTTTCATGATTATTAGAAGAAGATTCAACACCCTCCAAAATAGTGGGATCATCATTACCTAGAGTTGATATCAATATAATCATCATAAATAGGAGGCATATTTCATCATCATAAAATTTCTCAACAAAACTTGGGGGACTAAAAAATTGTCCTCATCAAACATAGCACCCCCCAGCTTATGGCTTTGCATATCATTAGCATCGTGGATATTCATAGCAAGCATACTAACAACATTGCAATCATGCTCATCATTCAAAGATTTTATGCCAAACATTTTAATGAATTCTTCTTCTATCAATTGAGCACAGTTTTCGTTTCCATCATTTTCAAGAAAGACATGATAAAGATGAATAATATGAGGCAACCTCAATTCCATATTTTTTAGTTTTCTTTTATATACCAAACTAGTGATAAAACAAGAAACTAAAGATCCAGTTGCAAGATCTAAAGATATACCTTCAAGCACTCACCTCCCTGACAACGGTGCCAAAAAAGAGCTTGATGTCTACTACACAACTTGTTCTTGTAGACTCATGTTGGGCCTCCAAGCGCAGAGTTTTGTAGCACAGTAGCAATTTTCCCTCAAGTGGATGACCTAAGGTTTATCAATCCATGGGAGGCGTAGGATGAAGATGGTCTCTCTCAAACAACTCTGCAACCAAATAACAAAAAGTCTCTTGTGTACCCAACACACCAAATACAATGATAAATTTTATAGGTGCACTAGTTCGGCAAAGAGATGGTGACACAAGTGTAGTAATGATAGTAGATATTGATTTTTGTAATAGTAACAATAGAAAACAGCAAGGTAGCAAGTAACAAAAGTGAGCACAAACGGTATTGCAATGCTTGAAAACAAGGCCTAGGGTTCATACTTTTGCTAGTGCAATCTCTCAACAGTGCTAATATAATTGGATCATATAACCATCCCTCAACGTGCGATGAAGAATCACTCCAAAGTTCTTATCTAGCAGAGAACATAAGACAAAATTGTTTGTAGGGTATGAAACCACCTCAAAGTTATCCTTTCTGATTGATCTATCGAGCTATCCCTATAAGTGTCACAAACATCCCAAGAGTTCATACTAAAATAACACCATATGGTACACATCAACCAACTCTAATGTCACCTAGATACTCAAATGTCACCACGAGTATCCGTGAGTTGATTATACGATATGCATCAAACAACTTCAGATTCATAATACTCAATCCAACACAAAGAACTTCAAAGAGTGCCCAAGATTTCTACCAGAGAAACAAAGACGAAAACGTGCATCAACCCCTATGCATAGATTACCCCAATGTCACTTCGGGAATCCATGAGTTGAGTGCCAAGACATACATCAAGTGCTCTCAAATCCATAAAAGTATTCAATCTGATAATATTGAAATCTCAAAGGTAAAACTCAATTCATCGCAACAAGATAGAGACGGGAAACACCATATGATCCAACTATATTAACAAAGCCCGCGGTACGTCAAGATCATGTCAAATCAAGAACACGAGAGAGAGAGAGAGAGGAAGAAAGAGAGGGAGAGAGAGAGATCAAACATATAGCTGCCAGTACAAATGCTCAAACCAATATTCTTCATTTGTTCCACAAAAAATCTCCAAAAATATTCTTCCAATTCTGAGAACTTTTATTTCTGCACAAAAATAACACCACGGTAGTTCTGCCGAAAACAATGTCATCCCGGGTTAGTTCCATTCAAATCACACCAAAACCATATAGAATTGTTGTAAACATGGCATGAATACTTCATAAATTATAGATACATTGGAGACGTATCACCCCACGGTCTACGTTGCACGACCTGCCCATGAGGCGGCCTCGCGAGGGGAGCCTCGCGATGCAGCCTGGTGCTTGGCGTCTTGGGTAGGGCTCTGCCTAGCGGAAAGGAGCCTCGCGAGGCACTCTCCTCGCGAGGCAACTCCCTACGGAGCGACCGGAGCAGGGCCACCTGTCACGAGCCAGCCCAGGTGTCACCCTTCGGGCCAGAGGCAGACAGGCCATGGTACCCTGGTTCCCACTGGGCTGGTAGTAGCCCCCGGGCCCGCGGCGTGCACCTTCCATCCGTTAGAGGCGAAACTACGCGAGGCCCATCGAGCTGTCGAGCCCAAAGGTGATGTGTGGCAGCTTTTACCGTGCGGAACGCTCCCACTCCCGACGGCTCCTCGGTAACTACCGACCTGGGGATAAAGCCTGGGTGCGTAGGGCGCAGGCACATCCTTGCCCTCTATTTTCGTCTCACCCTTCGTCTCGTGCGCGAGAAGCTCCCTTGTTCCTCCCCCTCCAGCCTCCAATCCTATCTGCCGCCATGGCCCCGAGCAAGAAGGGGAAGAAGAGCGCCACCGAGCCCGGGACGACGGCTCCGTCGGGGCCGGGCCCGCGCTGTTGAAGCCCGTGATCCTCAACGAGGAGGACCTAGACACGGTGTGGCCGATGACGGCCGATGTCGACAACGGGAATGGGGCGACGAAGATCTGGTCGGCGTCGCGCCCCACAGCTGAGCAAGGTGGCACGACCTTCCTGTTCTTCCTCCACTCTGTCTTCATCGTTTTGGCCCCCCTTCTCTGACTTCTTTGATGTTGTGCTCAGCCATTATCAGGTGCATGCACTGCATTTGCACCCAAGCTCTACCCCGTTGCTCTCCGCCTTCGCCTACCTCCGCGAAGCCTTTCTAGGGGTGATGTCGTCCGTGGCCTTCCTCCAGAAATTCTTCCGCCTCCGCCTGACTATGGCGAACTAGTGCTCGGGCTGCGTGTCATTCCAGATGGTCGCGGGCATGCGCGTGCACATCATCGACATGTAGATTCCTGAGGAGGTGGAAAGCTTCAGGGATCACTGGGTGTACATGGACGTGCGCCAGTACAGCCTCCTTCTCAAAATCTCAGAGGTGCCAGCGGTACAAAGCTCCGGGTGGGAGCACACCGAGCTGATTGATGTCGTGCTGGGGCCAGTCATAGCGAGGATGCGGGCACTACAGGCCCGCGGGCTCATAGCGAGCATGGTCATCAAGGAGTTCATGTGCAAGCGCATTTTTCCCCTCCAGAGGCACGCATGCCCAATATGGACCCATTCGGGCCTAGGCGACCCCATGTGGCTGAGCGCCGATCGCCTTACCCCGGAGATGGAGGAGGGGCTGGCGAGGGTTCTCCTTGCGGCGAGGATGCCATTCCCAACGCCAAAGGCGGCCCTGATCTACTGCTTCGGGAACCAGGAGGATGCGAGGGCCAGCATGCCGCGGTTCGATCAATGGGGGCTGGTGCCCACGGGTCATGAGGGACCCCGCAACAATCCGGTCCAGGTGATGCTAGTTCCCGGCGGTAACGACATTGTCGGGGTAGCGGCCGCGGTCGACGCCTGGCCGAGGTGGTAGACCCCTCACTAAAGGAAGGAGCCTACAACAACGGCGGTGACGATGTTGGGGGATTCCTGGTCGAGGCCTGATACATCTCCAATGTATCTATAACTTTTTATTGTTCCATGGTATTATATTATCCATCTTGGATGTTCTATATGCATTATTATGCTATTTTATATCATTTTTAGGGACTAACCTATTAACCTAGTGCCCAGTGCCAGTTGTTGTTTTTTCCTTGTTTTTGTCTTTTGCATAAAATCAATACCAAACGGAGTCCAAATGGAATGAAACTTTTTGAGGATTTTTCTTGGACCAGAAGACAACCACGAAGCTTCGGGAGGAGACCATATGAGCCATGAGTGGGCCACAACCCAGGCTTGTGGGCCCCTCGGGACTCCCCGAACCCTAATTTCAGCTCTATAAATACCCAAATATTCCCCACACACCAGGGGGCACACCAAAAATACTTTTTCGCCGCCGCAAGCTTCTGTTCTCATAAGATCCCATCTTGGGGCCTTTTCCGGCACTCTTTCGGAGGGGGATTCGATCACGGAGGACCCCTACACCAACCTTTTTACCCTTCTGATGATGTGTGAGTATTTTACCACAAACCTACAGGTCCATAGCTAGTAGCTAGATGGCTTCTTCTCTCTCTTTGATCTTCAATACAATGTTCTCCCCGATGTTCTTGGAGTTCTATTCGATGTAATCTTCTTTTGTGGTGTGTTTGTTAAGATCCGATGAATTATGGGTTTATGATCAGATTATCTATGAATACTATTTGAGTCTTCTCTGAACTCTTTTATGCAGATTACCTATAAGAAGTTTGATTCCTTGCACCTGTTTTGAGATATAAAAATGGTTATATTAGAGTCATGCTAGTTGGTAATTGTAGGTTAGTAGAAATACTTGTGTTAAGGTTTGTGATTCCGGAAGCATGCACGTATGGTCTTACGTTATGTGATGAAGCTAGAGCATGATTTATTTTTTATTGTCTTCCTTATGAGTGCCGGCCGGGGAGGAGTGATGGTCTTTTCCTACCAATCTATCCACCTAGGAGCATGCGTGTTAGTACTTTGTTTTGATGGCTAATAAACTTTTGCAATAAGTATTTGAGTTCTTTATGACTAATGTTGAGTCCATGGATTATACACACTCTCACCCTTCCACCTTTGCTAGCCACTCTAATACCGTGCAACTTTCACCACTGCATTAAACCACCTTATACCTTTCCTCAAAATAGCCACCATACGTACCTATTATGGCATTTCCGTAGCCATTCCGAGATATATTGCCATGCAACTTCCACCGTTCACATACCATCATTTTCATATTGCTTTGCATGATCATATAGTTGGCATAGTATTTGTGGCTTGGCCACCGTTCATATTTTTTATACATGTCACGCTAGATCATTACACATCCCGGTACACCACCGGAGGCATTCATATAGTCATATTTTTGTTCTAGTATCGAGTTGTAAGTAAATAAAAGTGTGATGATTATCATTATTAGAGCATTGTCCCATGTGAGGAAAGGATGATGGATGCTATGATTCCCCCACAAGTCTGGATGAGACTCCGGACTCAAAATAAAAAGAGGCCAAAGAGCCCAAAAAATAAAAATAAAAAAAGAGGCCAAAGAGCCCAAAAGAAAAAAAGGAAAAAAGGAAAATGAGAGAAAAAGAGAGAAGGGACAATGTTACTACCCTTTTCCACACTTGTGCTTCAAAATATCACCCTGTTCTTCATGATAGAGAGTCTCCTATGTTGTCACTTTCATATATTACTAGTGGGAATTTTTCATTATAGAACTTGGCGTGTATATTCCAATGAATTTGGTCCTAATATGATGGGTATTCAAGGTGGATATAATAAAAACTTTCATGTAGATCATTGAATATATGAGAAGTTTGATTCCTTGCAATTGTTTTGAGATATAAAAATGGTGATATTAGAGTCATGCTAGTTGGTAATTGTAGGTTAGTAGAAATACTTGTGTTAAGGTTTGTGATTCCCGAAGCATGCATGTATGGTCTTATGTTATGTGATGAAGATGGAGCATGATTTATTTTTTATTGTTCTTCCTTATGAGTGGTGGTCGAGGACGAGCGATGGTCTTTTCCTACCAATCTATCCCCCTACGAGCATGCGTATTAGCACTTTGTTTTGAGGGCTAATAAACTTTTGCAATAAGTACTTGAGTTATTTATGACTAATGTTGAGTCCATGGATTATATGCACTCTCACCCTTCCACCTTTGCTAGCCACTCTAGTACAATGCAACTTTCACTGGTGCATTAAACCACCTTATACCTTTCCTCAAAACAGCCACCATACATACCTATTATGGCATTTCCATAGCCATTCTAAGATATATTGTCATGCAACTTACACCGTTCCATTTATTATGACACATACCATCATTATCATATTGCTTTGCATGATCATATATTTGGCATAGTATTTGTGGCTTGCCCACCGTTCATATTTTTTATACATGTCACGCTAGATCATTGCACATCCAGGTGCACCGCCGGAGGCATTCATATAGAGTCATATTTTTGTTCTAGTATAGAGTTTAGTTCTTGCGTTTTAAGTAAATAAAAGTGTGATGATCATCATTATTAGAGCATTATCCACGTGAGTAAAGGATGATGGGTGCTATGATTCCCCCACAAGTCGGCATGTGACTCCGGACTCATAATAAAAAGAGGCCAAAGAGCCCCAAAAAATTTTAAAAAATAAAGAGGCCAAAGAGCCCAAAAGAAAAGAAAAGAAAAAAGGAGGCCAAAGAGCCCAAAAGAAAAAAGGAAAACAGGAAAAATGAGAGAAAAAGTGGGAAGGGACAATGTTACTATCCTTTTTCCACGCTTGTGCTTCAAAATAGCATCATGTTCTTCATGATAGAGAGTCTCCTATGTTATCACTTTCATATATTACTAATGGGAATTTTTTCATTATAGAACTTGGCTTGTATATTCCAATGACGGGCTTCCTCAAATTGCCCTATGCCTTCGTGAGCAAGCGAGTTGGATGCACACCCACTTAGTTTTCTTTTGAGCTTTCATACACTTATAGCTCTAATGCATCCGTTGCATGGCAAACCCCATTCACTTGCACCAATATCAATTGATGAGCATCTCCATTGCCTATTAATTTGCCTAGTTGGTGTGAGAATTTCTTTCTCTTTTTTGTCTGCTACCACCTTCTATTCCACCCATAGTGCTATATCCATGGCTCACAGTCATGTATTGCGTGAAAGTTGAAAAAGCTTTACAACACTAAAAGTATGAAACAATTTCTTGGCTTGTCATCTAGGCTGTGCATGATAAATACTTTGTGTGATGAAGATAGAGCATGACAAGACTATATGATTTTGTAGGGATAACTTTCTTTAGCCATGATATTTTGAAAAGCTATGATTGCTTTATTAGTATGCTTTAAGTATTATTGTTTTTATGTCAATATTAAAATTTTGTTTTGAATCTTATGGATCTGAATATTCATGCCATAATAAGAAAGATTACTTGATAAACATGTTAGGTAGCATTCCACATGAAAAATTCCATTTTTATCATTTACCTACACGAGGACGAGCAGGAATTGGCTTGGGGATGCTTGATACATCTCCAACATATTTATAATTTTTTATTGTTCCATGCTATTATATTATCCATCCTGGATGTTTTATATGCATTTTTTATGCTATTTTATATCACTTTTTAGGACTAACCTATTAACCTAGTGCCTAGTGCCAGTTGTTGTTTTCTCCTTTTTTGTCTTTTACAAAAAATCAATACCAAACGGAGTCCAAATGGAACAAAACTTATTGTGGATTTTTCTTGGACCAGAAGACAACCATGAAGCTTCGGGAGGAGGCCAAAGGGGCCACGAGTGGGCCACAAGCTCACAAGACGCTCCATAGGGGGGCGCCCCTAGGCTTGTGGGCCCCTCGGGACTCCCCTAACCCTAATTTCAGTTCTATAAATACCCAAATATTCCCCGTACAACAAAGGATACACCAAAAATACTTTTTTGCCCTGGTGGGTAGTGGGCTCCTCGTGGCCCATCTTAGTGTGAGACCGACGCCAAAAAATCCTATATATTCAGAAACCCCCAAAAGTTAACCTAGATTAGAAGTTCTGCCACTGCAAGCCTCTGTAGCCACAAAAAACCAATCTAGACCCTGATCCGGCACATTGCCAGAGTGGGAAATAATCACCGAAGGCCATCTTCATCATCTTGGTGGTCACCATGATGAGGACGGAGTAGCCCACCCTAGGGGCCGAGGGTTTGTACTAGTAGCTATGTGTTTAATCTCTCTCTCTCTCTCTCTCTCTCTCTCGTGTTCTTTATTTAGCATGATCTTGATGTACCGCGAACTTTGTTAATATAGTTGGACCATATAGTGTTTCTCCCTCTCTATCTTGTTGTGATGGATTGAGTTTTTACCTTTAAGATTTCGTTGTAATCAGATCAAATACTTTTATGGATTTTAGAGCACTTGATGTATGTCTTGGCACTCAACTCATGGATTCCCGAGGTGACATTGGGGTAATCTATGCATAGGGGTTGATGCATGTTTTCGTCCTAGTTTCTCCGCTAGAAATCTTGGGCCACTCTTTGAGGCTCTTTGTGTTGGATTGAGTATTATGAATTTGAAATTGTTTGATGCATATCGTATAATCAACTCACAGATACTCATGGTGACATTGGAGTATCTAGGTGACATTAGAGTTGGTTGATGTGTATCATATGGTGTTATTTTAGTACGAACTCTTGGGTTGTTTGTGACACTTATAGGGATAGCTCGATAGAACGATTAGAAAGGATAACTTTGAGGTGTTGATACGTCTCCAACGTATCTATAATTTTTTATTGTTCCATGCTATTATATTATCAATCTTGGATGTTGTATATGAATCAATATGCTATTTTATACTCCCTCCGTCCGGAATTACATGTTGCTGAAATGAATAAAAATGGATGTATCTAAAATTAAAACATGTCTGTATACATCCATTTCTTTGACAAGTATTTCTTGATGGAGGGAGTATCATTTTTTGGGACTAACCTATTAACCTAGTGCCCAGTGCCAGTTGTTGTTTTTTCCCTTGTTTTTGTCTTCTACAGAAAATCAATACTAAACGAGTCCAAATGGAACGAAACTTTTTCAGGATTTTTCTTGGACCATAAGACAACCACGAAGCTTTGGGAAGAGGCCAGAAGACCCATGAGGGAGCCACAAGCCCTCAGGGCATGCCCCTAGGCTTGTGGTCCCCCTGTGGCTCTCCTAACCCTAATCTCTTCTCTATAAATACCCAAATATTCCCCTTACGTCAGAGGGCACACCAAAAATACTTATTCGCCGCCACAAGCTTCTCTTCTCGTGAGATCCCATCTTGGGGCCTTTTCTGGCACTCTGCCGGAGGGGGATTCGATCACAGAGGGCCTCTATACCAACCTTGCTGCCCTTCCGATGATGTTTGAGTAGTTTACCACAGACCTACGGGTCCACAACTAGTAGCTAGATGGATTCTTCTCTCTCTTTGATCTTTAATACAATGTTCTCCTTGATGTTCTTAGAGTTCTATTCGATGTAATCTTCTTTTGTGATGTTTTTGTTGAGATCCGATGAATTGTGGGTTTATGATCAGATTATTATGAATATTATTTGAGTCTTCTCTGAACTATTTTATGCATGATTAAGATAGCTTTGTATTTCTACCTGATCTATTGATTTGGTTTGGCCAACTAGATTGATCTATCTTGCAATGGGAGAGGTGCTTTGTGATGGTTCTATCTTGTGGTGTCCTCACCCAATGACAGTAGGGGTAGCGAGCCACGTATTTGTATTGTTGCCATTAAGGATAAAAGATGGGGGTTTTACCATATTGTGTGGATCTATCCCTCTACATCATGTCATCGTTCTTAAGACGTTACTCCATTCTTGTTAACTTAATACACTAGATGCATGCTGGATAGCGGTCGATGTTTGGAGTAATAGTAGTAGATGCAGGCAAGAGTCGGTCCACTTGTCACGGACATGATGCATATTTTCACGATCATTGCCTTAGATATCGTCATAATTATGCACTTTTCTACCAATTGCTCAACAGTAATTCGTTTACCCACCGTATGCTTTCTTCAAGAGAGAAGCCTCCAGTGAAACCTATGGCCCCGGGTCTATTTTTTATCATATTATTTTCAGACCTATAAACTAAAAACCCAAAAATACCTTGGTGCAATTTATTTATCATTACTTTATTTTACACTTTTACTTATCTTTTATACCTATCTCTATCAGATCTCACCCTTGCTAGTGATCATGAAGGGATTGGCAACCCCTTTTTGCGTTGTGTGCAAGTGTTTGTTAGTTTGTGCAGGTGATCTATTGGAAATTTGTGTGTTCCTCCAACTAGATTGATACCTTGGTTCTTAACTGAGGGAAATACTTATCTCTATTTTGTTGCATCACCCTTTCCTCTTGGATGCCTGCTGGAACTACGTCGGTATTTCCCCAAAGAGGAAGGGATGATGCAGCACAGCGACGGTAGGTATTTCCCTTAGTGATGAGATCAAGGTTATCGAACCAGTAGGAGAACCAAGAAGCACAACGTAAACAACCCCAACACACAAATAACAAATGCTCGCAACCTGACGTGTTAAAGGGGTTGTCAATCCCTTTCGGGTAACGGTGCCACAAATTGGCGAAAAGATGTGATAATGTTGTGATAGATAGGATAAATAGATCGCAAATAAAATAAAGTGCAGCAAGGTAGTTTTGTATTTTTGGTTTAATAGATCTGAAAATAAAAGCAAAGGAAAATAGATCGCAAAGGCAAATATGATAAGAAGAGACTGGGGGGCCGTAGGTTTCACTAGTGGCTTCTCTCGAGAAAAATAGCAAACGGTGGGAAAACAATTACGGTTGGGCAATTGATAGAACTTCAAATAATCATGACGATGTCCACACAATTATCATTATATATGCATCACGTCCAAGATTAGTAGACCGACTCCTGTCTGCATCTACTACTATTACTCCACGCATTGACCGCTATCCAGCATGCATCTAGTGTATTAAGTTCATGGAAAAACGGAGTAATGCAATAAGAACAATGACATGATGTAGACAAGATCTATTTATGTAGAAATAGACTCCATCTTGTTATCCTTAATAGCAATGATACATATGTGTCGTTTCCCCTTCTGTCACTGGGATCAAGAACCGTAAGATCGAACCCATCACAAAGCACCTCTTCCCATTGCAAGATAAATAGACCAAGTTGGCCAAACAAAACCCAAATATCGGAGAAGAAACACAAGGCTATAATCAATCATGCATACAAGAAATCAAAGAAGACTCAAATAACTTTCATGGATAAAAACATAGATCTGATCATAAACTCAAAGTTCATCGAATCCCAACAAACACACCGCAAAAAGACTTACATCATATGGATCTCCAAGAGACCATTGTATTGAGAATGAAGAGAGAGAGAGAGAGAGGAAGCCATCTAGCTACTAACTACAGACCCGTAGGTCTACAAAGAACTACTCACGCATCATCAGAGATGCACCAATGGACATGATGAACCCCTTTGTGATGGTGTCTAGATTGGGTCTGGTGTTTCTGGAACTTGCGGTGGCTGGAATTGATTTTCGTCGACTCCCCTAGGGTTTCTGGAATATTGGGGTATTTATAGAGCTGGTGTTGTGGAATTGTCACGTCAGATGTCCTCGTGAAAGGACTTAGTTGTGGAGCCATCGCAACTAGGAAGCTTGAAGGGGTTAATTGGGACAAAGGACACGAGGGGTTTTATACTAGTTCGGCCCCTTACGGTGAAGGTAAGGCCTACGTCTAGTTGGGTTGGTATTGATGTTTCGATGACCAGGGAGCGAGATACGCTATGCCTGGCTCTCGATGAGTTGTTTCTTGCCCTAAGCCGCCAGTGGGTCGTCCCCTTATATACACGGTTGGACGCCCTGCGGCTTACAGAGTGCCGACCGGCTTATAACAATGTCCGGCTCGGTGACCAGTTAAGTCTACCTTATGATACAAGTAACATTATTATAGCGGTTTAATACAACGGGCCTTAAGTCGCCTGTGGTCCTTAAGCTTTCTATGAACCACCATCTTCATGCCTTGGTCTTGGGCTTCTCTTTGGTGAATCCTCTTTGCATAACCCGGCCCCTCCTGGGCGGCTTACACAAATAGTTATATCCCCAACAGCAGGGTTGTGCTCCCCTCGGAGCACCCCTCAGTTATTTTCTTGGCCCATAAGGTGTCTTCTGGTCTAGAAAAATCCACAAAAAGTTCCGCTGCGTTTGGACTCCGTTTGGTATTGATATCCTGCAATGTAAAAAACAAGCAGAAAACAGCAACTGGCACTGGGCACTATGTTAACAGGTTAGTACCAAAAAATGATATAAAATGACTATAAAATGATTGTAAAACATCCAAGAATGATAAGATAACAACATGGAACAATAAAAAAATATAGATACGGTGGAGACGTATGAGCATCCCCAAGCTTAATACCTCCTCGTCCTCGAGTAGGTAAATGATAAAAACAGAATTTTTGATGTGGAATGTTGCCTGACATGTTCATCACATAATCTTTTCTTTGTAGCATGGACATTTGTACTTTTATATGGTTCAAAGCGATAGTCTAGTTTTGACATGAAGACTTTAATACTCAAGCATACCAACAAGCAACCATGTCTTTCAAAATGTCAATGCTAAAGCAAGTTATCCCTAGCCAATTATGCTCAATCATTGTGTAGTGACCAGACCTCAAACAGTCTGATCTCTGTACATCAGTGTCATCACTGGATCGGTAATGCTTACATGCATAACACTCGAGGATTTATAACAGAGTAGCAATCACACACTTATTACATCGAATAGTCTCAAAGAGAACTGATGTCTACTACACAACCTTCTTCTCGTAGACGTTGTTGGGCCTGCAAGTGCACAGGTTTGTAGGACAGTAGCAAATTTCCCTCAAGTGGATGACCTAAGGTTTATCAATCCGTGGGAGGCGTAGGATGAAGATGGTATCTCTCAAACAACCCTGCAACCAAATAACACAGAGTCTCTTGTGTCCCCAACACACCCAATACAATGGCAAATTGTATAGGTGCACTAGTTCGGCGAAGAGATGGTGATACAAGTGCAATATGGATGCTAGATAAAGGTTTTTGTAATCTGAAATTATAAAAACAGCAAGGTAACTAATGATAAAAGTGAGCTTAAATGGTATTGCAATGCTTGGAAACAAGGCCTAAGGTTCATACTTTCACTAGTGCAAGTTCTCTCAACAATAATAACATAGATAGATCATATAACAATCCCTCAACATGCAACAAAGAGTCACTCCAAAGCCACTAATAGCGTAGAACAAACAAAGAGATTATGGTAGGGTATGAAACCACCTCAAAGTTATCCTTTCTGTTCTATCTATTCAAGAGTTCGTAGTAAAATAACATGAAGCTATTCTTTCCGCTCAATATATCATAGAGTTCATACTAGAATAACACCTTAAGAGACAAATCAACCAAAACCCTAATGTCACCTAGATACTCCATTGTCACCTCAAGTATCCGTGGGCATGATTATACGATATGCATCACATAATCTGAGATTCATCTATTCAACCAACACAAAGTACTTCAAAGAGTGCCCCAAAGTTTCTACCGAAGAGTCAAGACGAAAACGTGTGCCAACCCCTATGCATAGATTCCCAAGGTCACGGAACCCGCAAGTTGATCACCAAAACATATATCAAGTGGATCACGTGAATATCCCATTGTCACCACAGATAAGCATGGCAAGACATACACCAAGTGTTCTCAAATTCTTAAAGACTCAATCCAACAAGATAACTTCAAAGGGAAAACTCAATTCATCACAAGAGAGTATAGGGGGAGAAACATCATAAGATCCAACTATAATAACAAAGCTTGCGATACATCAAGATCGTGCCATAGAGAGAACACGAGAGAGAGAGATCAAACACATAGCTACTGGTACATACCCTCAGCCCCGAGGGTGAACTACTCCCTCCTTGTCATGGAGAGCGCCGGGATGATGAAGATGGCCACCGGTGATGGATTCACCCTCCGACAGGGTGCCGAAATGGGCTCCCGAGAGGTTTTTGGTGGCTACAGAGGCTTGAGGCGGCGGAACTCCCAATCTATCTTCTATTTCGATGTTTTTAGGGTACATGGACTTATATAGGCGAAAGAAGTTGGTCGGGGGAGCCTTGAGGGGCCCAGGACACAGGTGGCGCACCCAGGGGGTGGGCGCGCCCTCCTATATCCTAGCTTCCTTGAACCTTCCCTAGCTTGAACTCCAAGTCTCCTGGATCATATCCTTTCCAAAAATCACGCTCCCGAAGGTTTCATTCCGTTTGGACTCCGTTTGATATTCCTTTTCTTCGAAATACTGAAACAGGCAATAAAACAACAATATGGGCTGGGCCTCCGGTTAGTAGGTTAGTCCCAAAAGTAATATAAAAGTGTATAATAAAGCCCGTAATCATTCAAAATAGATAAGAAAATAGCATGAATGCTTCATAAATTATAGATACGTTGGAGACGTATCAGCATCCCCAAGCTTAATTCCTGCTCGTCCTTGAGTAGGTAAATGATAAAAGAAAGAATTTATGAAGTGTGAATGCTAGAAGGTGCACAAGTTTGATCAATGATAATTTCAATCACCTTTTCTAGCATGATTATATGTCATAACAGTAGTTCATCTCATAAAACTTCTCACGAACAAGTAACAAGCAATTCACATGTTGAAGCATAGACCATAAACTTTCTTGAAAACTAGCAAACTTCATTCTTAGTCATCAAACAATTACAATTCATCTTATTTTCAGGAAGGGTCTATGTCAGAGCTTTGATTTAGCAAACTCCACATACTCAACTATCATATAGTCTTCTACAATTGCTAATACTCACGCAATACTTGTGGTTATGGAGTTTTAATCAAACACTAACAAAGATAGGGGCTTATAGTGTTGCCTCCCAACGTATTCACCTTTGGGTGATGTCAATAATAATAGTTCATGCTAACTTACATCCAATTGGATATATATATCAGGATCTTTCCAACACGAGGTGCTTGCCAAAGGATAAAATGAAAAATGGAAAGGTGAAGATCACCTTGACTCTTGCATAAAGTAAAAGACATAAAGTAAAAGATAGGCCCTTCGCAGAGGGAAGCAGGGATTTGCAGAGGTGCCAGAGCTCAATTTTGAAATAGAGATAAATAATTTTGAGAGGTATGATCTCATTGTCAACATAACAACCAAGAGTTCCCAATATCTTCCATACTACATACATTATAGGCGGTTCCCAAACAGAATGGTAAAGTTTTTACCCTTCCTCCACCAACAATCATCAATCCATGGCTTGCCCGAAACAAAGGGTGCCGCCAACTAACATCAATCCTAGGGGAGTTTTGTTTTAATTATTTTTGATTTGATTTTGATCTTTTGATCATGGGACTGGGCATCCCGGTTACCAGCCATTTTTCTTGTGAATGATGAGTGGAGTCCACTCAGCTTGAGAATAACCCACCTAGCATGGAAGATATTAACAGCTCCCAATCGCTACATGAGCGATTCGGGCATACAAAACAAATTATTATTTGAAGGTTTAGAGTTTGGCACATGCAAATTTACTTGGAACGGCAGGTAAATACCGCATATAGGTAGGTATGGTGGACACTCATGGCAAAAACTAGGTTTAAGGATATTTGGAAGCACAAGTAGTATCTCTACTTGGTGCAAGGAATTTTGGCTAGCATGAGGGGGAAAGGCAAGCTCAACATGTTTGAATGATCCATGACAATATACTTTAACTGAGATGTGAGAAAACATAACCCATTATGTTGTCTTCCTTGTCCAACATCAACTCTTTAGCATGTCATACTTTAATGAGTGCTCACAATTATAAAAGATGTCTAGGATAGTATATTTATATGTGAAATCTCTCTTCCTTCAATATTCTTTCATGAATTGTTCAAATGACCAATACAATGCTTGCTAACCTTCAATAAACCTCTACTTCTTAGATGTGAAGCCATTACTCCCTGTGGAATAAGCAAATGAAACATATAAAATTTCAGATTTATGGCATTCAACTCATTCAACCATTTACTCATAGGATATAAGTGAAGCACACGAGTAAATGACAAACTACTCCAAAAAGATATAAGTGAAGAACGATGAGTAGCTAAATAATTATGTAGCTATATGAAGACTCTCTCTCATTAAAGAATTTCAGATCTTAAGTACTTTATTCAAACAGCAAGCAAAGCAAAATAAAATGACATTGCAAGGATAGCACAACTCATGTGAAGAAGCAAAAACTTAGGTTCAACCGATACTAACCGATAGTTGTTGAAGAAGAAAGGTGGGATGCCTACCGGGGCATCCCCAAGCTTGGATGCTTGAGACTTATTGAAATATTATCCTTGGGTGCCTTGGGCATCCCCAAGCTTGAACTTTTGTGTCTCCTTAATTCCTCTAATATCATGGTTTCTCTTTTTATTAGAAGCTTCATCCACACCAAACTCAATAAGAACTCGTGAGATAGATTAGTATATGAAAATAAAAACCACCACTTAGGTACTGTTGTGAACTCATTCTAAATTCATATTGGTGTAATATATACTGTATTCTAACTTCTCTATGGTTCATACCCTCCGATACTACTCATAGATTCATCAAAATAAGCAAAGAACACATAGAAAACAGAATCTGTCAAAAACAGAACAGTCTGTAGTAATCTGTATGAAACGTATACTTCTGGAACTCAAAAAATTATGAAATAAATTGGTGGACGTGTGGAATTTGTCTATTAATGATCTTCAACAAGAATCATCCTAAAAGCACTCTCCAGTAAAAAATTGCAGCTGATCTCGTGAGCGCTAAAGTTTCTGTTTTTTACAGCATGATCATGAAGACTTCACCCAAGTCTTCCCAAAGGCTCTACTTGGAACAAACACTAATTAAAACATAAAACCATATCTAACCAGAGGCTAGATGAATTATTTATTACTAAAAAGTAACAAAAAGCAAGGAACAAAAGTAAAGTTGGGTTGCCTCCCAACAAGCACTATCGTTTAACGCCTCTAGCTAGGCATGATGATTTCAATGATGCTCACATAAAAGATAAGAATTGAAACATGAAGAGAGCATTGTGAAGAATATGACTAGAACATTTAAGTCTAACCCACTTCCTATGCATAGGGATTCTGTGAGCAAACAACTTATGGGAACAATAATCAACTAGCATAGGAAGGTAAAACAAGCATAGCTTCAAAATTTCCAACACATAGGAAGGAAACTTGATTTATTGCAATTCCTACAAGCATATGTTCCTCCCTCATAATAATTTTCAGTAGCATAATGAATGAATTCAACAATATAACCAGCACCTAAAGCATTCTTTTCATGATCTAAAAGCATAGAAAATTTACTACTCCCCACATAAGCAAAATTCTTCTTATTCGTAATAGTGGGAGTATCATAAAAGACTTGAATACTATAAATTGTTTCCACATTAAAAGAGTAATGTTCATAAAAAGGGTAATCAGAATCATGACAAGTTTTATAAATATAATCATCACTACTTTTTATAGCATAAGTTTCATCACAATAATCATCATAAGTAGCAACTCTGTTCTCATCATAATCGATTGAAACCTCTTCCAAGATAGTGGAATCATAACTAAATAAAGTTGACACTCTTCCAAATCCACTTTCATAAATATTATCATCATAGGTAAGAGGCATGCAATCATCATAACACTTTGCATATCAAAACATGGGATGCTAAAAATATCATCTCATTAAAAGTAGCATCCCCAAGCTTGGGGCAAACATTAATTTCAGCAAATATATTCTAAAATATGTCATCCTCATCAAACATAGCTTCCCCAAGATTGGGCCCTTTCATATCATAAGCATAATCACTTTCATCATTAATAGTATGGATAGCACCAATAGTATAGCAATTACCATCATCACAATGAGTAGTAGGAGCAACATCATTTGGGAGGGATACCTTTTTACCTTTGTTGCTCCTTCTTTTCTTCTTCACATTATGTGTGGGTTCAACCTTCTTTATTGATGGGATTGGTTGAATAGAAAGATCCTCCTTGTTACCCGATTCATCATAAGCAATAATAGGAGGAGATTGGGAGGTCTCTTCCCTTTCATTAGTATTCTCTTCATCTTATATTTGCTTCCTTTTTTTTGGTAATTGGCAATATAAGGATTTTCAATGCAATTCACCGCACAATACAAATAAATCTTTTCTAGATCAAAATCAAGAACTCTATCAAGATTAAATTTTGGAATACCCTCACTTATACGTTCCATTTCTTCATACCCTAAAAGAATACTAAGCTCTTTATGATGCTCAAGGGTAATCAAGTTATCGCAATTTTTGGACATGATTTGGTCATGAAACAATTTGCATCGGAGATTTAAACGACCACGTTCATTGCAAAGTTCACAAGGAGCGCGAAAAATATTGAATTTTTCAGCACAAACATCAAGAGTTTCTTGCAACAATTTAGTTTCCAAATGCTTATGCCTCTTGTAATATCTATTTTCCCTATTTGGTGTGTACTTGCAAACCCAATCTACTCCACAAAAATTGACATGCTTATAAGAGATATTTTCATCATAACTAGTGCAATCATCATTAGTACTATGGATATTTAAAGAGTTCATACTAACAACATTGCAATCATGATCATCATTCAAAGATTTAGTATCAAACATTCTATAGATTTCTTCTTCTAACACTTGAGAACAATTTTCCTTTTTATCATACTCACGAAAGATATTAAAAATACGAAGCGTATGAGACAAACTCAATTCCATTTTTTTTGTAGTTTTCTTTTATAAACTAAACTAGTGATAAAACAAGAAACAAAAAGATTCGATCGCAAGATCTAAAGATATACCTTCAAGCACTCACCTCCCTGGCAACGACGCCAAAAAAGAGCTTGATTTCTACTACACAACCTTCTTCTTGTAGACGTTGTTGGGCTTGCAAGTGCACAGGTTTGTAGGACAGTAGCAAATTTCCCTCAAGTGGATGACCTAAGGTTTATCAATCCGTGGGAGGCGTAGGATGAAGATGGTCTCTCTCAAACAACCCTGCAACCAAATAACAAAGATTCTCTTGTGTCCCCAACACACCCAATACAATGGCAATTTGTATAGGTGCACTAGTTCGGCGAAGAGATGGTGATACAAGTGCAATATGGATGGTAGATAAAGGTTTTTGTAATATGAAATTATAAAAACATCAAGGTAACTAATGATAAAAGTGAGCGTAAAAGGTATTGCAATGCTTGGAAACAAGGCCTAAGGTTCATACTTTCACTAGTGCAAGTTCTCTCAACAATAATAATA
This sequence comes from Triticum timopheevii, assembly GCA_963921465.1. Lineage (NCBI taxonomy): Eukaryota > Viridiplantae > Streptophyta > Magnoliopsida > Poales > Poaceae > Triticum > Triticum timopheevii. Next base: position 497,328,808 of record OY997272.1, read on the forward strand.
TAGATAGATCATATAACAATCCCTCAACATGCAACAAAGAGTAACTCCAAAGCCACTAATAGCGGAGAACAAATGAAGAGATTATGGTAGGGTACGAAACCACCTCAAAGTTATCCTTTCTGTTCTATCTATTCAAGAGTTCGTAGTAAAATAACATGAAGCTATTCTTTCCGCTCAATCTATCATAGAGTTCATACTAGAATAACACCTTAAGAGACAAATCAACCAAAACCCTAATGTCACCTAGATACTCCATTGTCACCTCAAGTATCCGTGGGCATGATTATACGATATGCATCACACAATCTCAGATTCATCTATTCAACCAACACAAAGTACTTCAAAGAGTGCCCCAAAGTTTATACCGAAGAGTCAAGACGAAAACGTGTGCCAACCCCTATGCATAGATTCCCAAGGTCACGGAACCCGCAAGTTGATCACCAAAACATACATCATGTGGATCACGTGAATATCCCATTGTCACCACAGATAAGCACGACAAGGCATACATCAAGTGTTCTCAAATCCTTAAAGACTCAATCCAACAAGATAACTTCAAAGGGAAAACTCAATTCATCACAAGAGAGTAGAGGGGGAGAAACATCATAAGATCCAACTATAATAGCAAAGCTCGCGATACATCAAGATCGTGCCATAGAGAGAACACGAGAGAGAGAGAGATCAAACACATAGCTACTGGTACATACCCTCAGCCTCGAGGGTGAACTACTCCCTCCTCGTCATGGAGAGCGCCAGGATGATGAAGGTGGCCACTGGTGATGCATTCTCCCTCCGGCAGGGTGCCAGAACGGGCTCCCGAGAGGTTTTTGGTGGCTACAGAGGCTTGCGGCGGCGGAACTCCCGATCTATCTTCTGTTTCGATGTTTTTAGGGTACGTGGACTTATATAGGCGAAAGAAGTCGGTCGGGGGAGCCTCAAGGGGCCCAGGAGACAGGGGGTGTGCCCGGGGGGAGTGGGCGCACCCTCCTGTCTCCTGGCTTCCTTGAACCTTCCCTGGCTTGAACTCCAAGTGTCCCGGATCATATCTTTTCCAAAAATCACGCTCCCGAAGGTTTCATTCCGTTTGGACTCCGTTTGATATTCCTTTTCTTCGAAATACTGAAACAGGCAATAAAACAACAATATGGGCCGGGCCTCCGGTTAGTAGGTTAGCCCCAGAAGTAATATAAAAGTGTATAATAAAACCCGTAATCATTCAAAATAGATAATAAAATAGCATGAATGTTTCATAAATTATAGATACGTTGGAGACGTATCAAGAACTCATTACAATAATATGACTTAAGGCCATCTAAATACGATAACATCGGAAGGCTTGGAAGATAAAGTGAGTCCATCAACTCCAACAATATCATTGAGTGAAAGACAACGACCTATGGCACCTTACTCGTCGTCTGAAAAGTCTGCAACATGAACGTTGCAGCCTGAAACGGGTCAACACATAGAATATGCTAGCAATGTAACACTTAGAGAAATGAACAAAATAAGTGCTATCACTACATGCATATATGGCTGGTGGAAAGCTCTATGGTTACAGTTTTGCATAAAGCCAATTTTTCCCTACAACAAAGGAATAAATTTTATTTAACTATCATGGTGGTTGTTAAACATTGAGAAGGTTCCTCCAACTCAATCCCAATTAAGCATCATCATTAACTCAATCAAATTATATTTAGAGTGATGAGATCAACATGATAATCCAAGAACTAGACACTCAAAACGTCCATAACCGAGGACACGACTAACCATGATTAGTTTATACACTCTGCAGAGGTTTGCGCACTTTTCTCCACAAGACTCGAATACATCCATGGTCGGAGAATCGAGACACAATCTTTCTGAAACAATAACTCTTTACTCTGGGTGGACAGTTACACCTACTTTCCCCTACATCTGCTAGCCCACCACTAAAAGAGGTCTTGCAACTTACTCGACTATGCTAGAGCCCATAATAGCTTGTGGATACACACGGAAGTTTCTAGCATGAATAATCTTATGATCCCTTTGAGCCTGGGTGGCGAACTGTAGGATGATCACACGGGTACTCTGGGATATCCTAGGACAACACTGGATTCTGCAGGTGCCCTGACAACCACTGGGTATTCCAGGGTGCCTCAAGCAATCCACCCAGATGTGTATTAAAGTTGCCACCTTAAGTTAACCATTAATAATAACTCTCACATCTGTCATGAATCACTTGAACCAAACCACGTCTACGAGCATAGCATAGCAATATAAACAACGTAGAAGTAACTCCCAAAGGTTTGATAGTAAACAGGGCAATAGGTTCTACATCATCATCTACTTCCCAAAACCCACATATAAATCAGATCCTAACCATGCAATTGTTTGAGGATTGATCTAATGCAATTCAATGCAATAAAACTGGGTAGTAAAGATGTATGATCAAAGTGTTACTTGCCTTGCTGATGATCCGTGAAACCTAGAGACTCGTAGTAGCACGCTTCGCACTCCGGGTACTCTATCGCAAATAAACAAGCATACAATAAGCACTCAACTAGAAGCATGGTTAAAACTCAAATAAGAGATCTAACCAGAAAGTTCAACTTAAGAACTCTGGTTTGCAAAAAGAATCAAATCAAACGAAACAACGAAACTCAAAGTGCAAAAGAAACAAGATCCGATTACTAACCTGGACTAGAGTCAAATTTTCTAGTACCAAAATCTTGTTCAAGTTGGTTAAACAGAAAGAGGGCTTCGAGACGAAGATCTGGGCGCTTGAATCTCCTGATTCGGATAAATGGCCAAAAGATAAACTAAAACGAAAATGAGGGCAGAAATCGCGATCGAAAATAATCGCGAAAAAACACTAGAAAAAGAAAAATTGACGAACGTGCTAACGAACGAACGTTCGCGGTCTGCGGCTAACGAGTGAAAACCATTCGTTAAAACGAACGTACGAACGGGCGTTCGCTAAATAACTAAACCGGAAAAAATAAAACAAATCTAAAATAAAATAACCAAGGGTTTTCTAAAAAAAACCTATGGTTTTCTGGCAAAAACTGGCGGCGGCGGGTGGCTACCTCGGCGGGGTGGAACGGCGGCGGCGGCGGACTCTGGCGGGGCGGCGGGGTCGGTGGCGGGGCGTGGGGCGACGGCGGCGACGGACTTCGGCATTGGCAGCAGGGTGCGGGGCTGGGGCTAGGGTTTCGGCGGCTCGGGCCCTCGCCTCTTAAAGGGTCGGTCGGGCTAGAGTCCTAGTCTGGGACGACCCGAGTAGGTCGGTGGGATTGTTTTGAATAATTCCGTGCGGAAATATGAAGAAAAGAAATAGTAAACTGACTCCAAAAATCCTGAAATAAATTTTCCCCGTCCTCTAAAAATATAGCGAAGAAAGTGAAATTTTGAAAAACACATTTTTTTCCTAATTCAAATAAAATAGCGATAAAACTCCAAATAAAAATTTTATTTGATTTTAATATTTAACCTCCCATATTTCTTTATTTTGGGAAATTCATTTTATCCCCTTTCTTTTATTTTCATATTGGAAATATTTGGAGAGAAAAATAATTAAAATCAAACGATCCTCTTTTCAAAATTTGAGAAAACTCAAATATGAAAATAACAAAATCCCCAACTCTCTCTGTGCTCCTTGAGTTGCGTAGAATTTCTAGGATCAAGCCAAAATGTAATAAAATATGATATGCAATGATGATCTAATGTATAACATTCTGTCGGAGTAATGGGCCACGGGTAGCCTAACCCGAGTCCCTGAACCTTTCAAGACTTTGGGCCGGCTGCGCCTCATGAGACTCCAGAATGAAGCGCCGCCTTTTGGTGGCCGACTGGCTCAACGGCTGGCTGCCAGAAGACGGCCAAGTACCAGCATACGGCACCAAGGTGGGCCGACTCCTTGCGGGTGGCCTCTAGAGAGGCCGGCTCCCAGCAGGCGGCCCCCGGCGCCCTCAGAGTCTGCCCCCCTCATCAAGAGGACAAGACGGGGTGAGGCTACACCATCACCCCCGAATCCTGGGCTTGGCTTGGCCACAGTGCCCGTATGGGCGGAGGTCTCCGCACAACGTGGCACTGTTGCCACCCCACCCTTGATGTCACCCCTGTCAAGCGGGGCCTGCTCCCACGACGGCCTGTCGGTACGGCTTGCCGACGATGGGCCCTACTAGGTAGCAAGGGCCCGGAGGACGGCTTAGCCTGACCAGTCGGATCCAAGGGGATACGGCTCTTGGCGGTTAGCCGGATCCTTCCTTGAGGCCCGTGCACAATTAACCAGACTAGACACGGCGAGGCTACATTGATCTCCCACTAGGCGGCGGGACTGTAGCCATGCCCTCCCCGACCAAGCATGCGTCATTAACATCACGACTACAGTGATCAGCCACCAACCAGACCCGCCAACGGCGGAGGCGGCTTGTCGGCTCCGCAGCCGACCAATCAGCGGGGCCCACCAGGTGGTGGGCCCCAGCAGCCAACGGAGAAGCCGACAATCAGAGACATTGACAACCGGGTCCTACACCCGGCCAAGTTACCATTGTATCCCTGGGGAGAGGCCTATATAAACCCCCCAGGGCATCCATGCAAAGGGTTCCCAACCTGTTAGAACTAGACCCATACATAGAGGCAGAAGGGAGCAAGCCTTGCTTTCCTCTTCCTCTAGCGTAAAGCTCAAGGAGCACCTTTGTATTCACTAGTGCCTTAGTGATCATGCGGAGACCCCGTAGAGCAGGACTAGGGGTGTTATCTCCTAGGAGAGCCCCGAACCTGGGTAAAGTGCGCCAACGTTCGTGTCTACGCCTTATCCTGCTTCCACGCACCGGCGACGTTCTACTCGCTCCCACCATGATAAGCCATCCTTTGGCATATGTCGCACCCAACCCCCGACACATTCCAAATTGAAAATTTGGGATGTTACAAACCTACCCCCCTTAAGATGAATCTCACCCTCGAGATTCAGGTTGGCTAGAAAATAGGTGAGGGTGGTCCTTCCGTAGGTCTTCCTCTTGTTCCCAGGTGGCTTCATCCTCGCTATGGTGACTCCACTGAACTTTGCAGAACTTGATAACCTTGCTGCGTGTGACTCGGCTGGCAAACTCGATAATCTTGACTAGTTTCTCCTCATAGGTCAAATCGCTATCCAACTGAATCGCTTCCAGTGGCACTGTATCTCTCAAAGGAATATCAGCCATCTCTGCGTGTCACTTCTTCAACTGGGAAACATGGAACACATCATGAACTCCAGGCAATCCTTTGGGTAACTCCAACTTGTAAGCAACTTCTCCCATATGTTCCAAAACTTTGCATGGTCCCACAAAACATGGTGCTAACTTTCCCTTAACTCCAAATCGCTTAACTCCTCGAAGTGGGGACACACGAAGATAAACTCTATCTTCGACTTTGTAAACTGTCTCCTTGTGTTTAGAATCCGCATAACTCTTCTACCTGGACTGGCCTACCTTGAGTCTATCGCGAATTAGTTTGACCTTCTCTTCAGACTCTTTAATCAAATGTGGTCCAAACAACTGACGGTATCCAACTTCATCCCATAACAACGGTGTCCTGCACCTCCTTCCGTACAAAGCTTCGAAAGGGGCCATCTTCAAACTGGCTTGATAGCTGTTGTTGTAAGAGAACTCTGCATATGACAAATTATTGTCCCAACTAGATCCATAGTCTAGCGCACAAGCTCTCAACATGTCCTCCAGAATCCGATTAACTCTCTTGGTCTGTCCATCTGTCTGTGGATGAATGGCTGTACTGAACTCTAGCCTGGTACCCAAAGTCTCATGCAACTGATTCCAGAACTTTTAGGTAAACTGGGTTCCTCTATCTGATACAATGGTCCTCGTAACTCCATGCAGACATACGATCCTGGTCATGTATATCTTTGCCAACTTAGCACTGGTGTAAGTGGTCTTCACTGGGATTAAATGAGCTACCTTCGTCAACCGATCGACTACAACCCATATTGAGTCATAGCCTGAACGAGTCCTGGGAAATCCCGTGATAAAATCCATGCCCAGCTTATCCCACTTCCATTCGGGTATCGGTAATGGCTTTAGCAAACCTGCTGGCTTCTGATGCTCTGCCTTCACTCTCTGACATACATCACAAACTGCTACATACTCAGCAATATCCTTCTTCATTCCGGTCTACCAGAAACTGTCCTTCAAATCCAAATACATCTTGGTATTTCCTGGGTGAATCGAATACGGCAAATCATGGGCCTCCTGTAGAATCAACTTCCCGATCTCCGGATCATTAGGCACATATACGTGGTCCTCAAACCATAAGTTATCATGCTCATCCTCACGAAATCCTTTAGCCTTTCCTTTGCTCATCCTTTCCTTTATCTCGGCAATCTCCTTGTCCGTCTTTTGAGCTTCTCTGATCTTATCCATCAAAGTAGACTGAATCTCCAATGCTGCTACATAGCCTCTTGGAACTATCTCCAAGCTTAGCTCGCGAAGATCCTCTGCTAACTCCCTGGGTAATTCTCCGGTCATGAGTGTATTGACATGACTCTTGCGGCTCAACGCATCGGCTACTACGTTAGCCTTTTCAGGATGATAATGGAACCTCATATCATAATCCTTAATGAGCTCCAACCATATCCTCTGCCTGAGATTCAACTCCTTCTGCGTGAAGATATACTTCAAACTCTTGTGATCCATGTACACCTCATAGTGGTTTCTGATGAGAAAATGTCTCCATGTCTTCAACACATGCACTATGGCTGCTAACTCCAAATTGTGTGTTGCATAATTCAACTCATGGGGTTTAAGCTGTCGTGAGGCATATGAAACAACTCTTCCCTCATGCATAAGCATTGCTCCAAGTCCTCGACGAGAAGCGTCATAATACACTTGATAATCCTTGCGTTGATCTGGAAGAATCAACACTGGGGCTGTAACCAAACATTTCTTCAACTCCTAAAAACTGGCCTCACATTCCTCAGTCCATTTGAACTTGGTGTCCTTCTTCAACAACTCCATCATGGGCTTTGCAATCTTAGATAAATTCTCAATGAACCTCCGGTAGTATCTTGCGAGTCCAAGAAAACTCTGGATCTCTTCAACTGACATGGGTGCTTCCCAATTTGTCATAGTAACAACCTTGGTAGGGTCTACTGCTATTCCTTCTTCGGATATAACATGTCCGAGGAATCCGACTTCCTTCAACCAAAACTCACACTTGCCACCTCGGCATATAACTGATGTTCTCTGAGCTTTCCAAGTACCAAACACAAATACTCCTTATGCTCTTCTTCATTCTTCGAGTAGACTAGTATGTCATCAATGAACACCACGATGAACTTATCCAGAAACTCCCTAAACACCTTGTTCATCATGTTCATGAAATAGGCAGGTGCGTTAGTCAGACCAAATGACACAACGATATACTCATATAGCCCGTACCTTGTGGTAAAAGTTGTCTTAGGTATATCCTGCTCTCGAATCTTCAGCTGGTGGTATCCTGATCGCAGATCGATCTTGGAAAATACTTTAGCTCCTTGCAACTGGTCAAACAAATCGTTGATCATCGGTAGTGGGTACTTGTTCTTGATCGTCACTTCATTCAATACACGATAATCAACAACCATCCTCAACGATCCATCCTTCTTCTCCACTAGAAGCACTGGTGATCCCCAAGATGACGAACTTGGGCGAATATAGCCTTTATCCAGTAACTCCTTAATCTTCTTCTTAATTTCCTCCAAATCCTTTGCAGGCATCCTATACGGTCTCTTAGATATTGGCCCTGTGCCTGGCAAAAGCTCAATCAAAAACTCGATGTCTCTATTCGATGGCATGCCTGGCAACTCTTCTGGAAATACATCAGGGAAATCCTTCACCACTGGTTCCTCCTCCTGTACAACTCCTGATAAGGAATTCACTTGAATCCTCTTCGGCACATGCCGGGATACATACTTGATCCTTCTTTCTTCTAGGGTGGTGAGCATAATTGACTTGCTGGCGCAATCGATGTTCCCACCATACATCGATAGCCAATCCATTCCCAAAATCACATCCAAACCTTGCGACTCCAGAATTATCAGGTCTGAGGGGAAAACATGCCTACCTATGGTCAATGGCATCTGAAAACATCCTTGGCTTGCCATATGTTCCGCTCCTGGCGAGCTTACTAACATAGGTGTTCTAAGAACTTTGGTGGGCAACTTATACTTATCGACAAATCCCCTTGATATGTATCAATGCGATGTACCAGTATCAAAACGAATGATTGTAGTAAATGACTTAACCAAAAACTTACCTATTACTGCATCTGGATGGGCTTCAACCTCCTCCATGCTAACGTGGTTCACTTGTCCTCTGTTGAAAGGGTTGGGCTTCTTCCCAGAGCTTCCATTGCCATTTCCATTCTTTGCTTCAGAACACTCTGTGGTGTAATGTCCATTCTTCCCGCACTTGAAACAAGTAATGTGACTTAGATCCTTCTTGGAGGGCGTTGCTGGGTTGGAACGGTTCTGTTCGTTGCTTCCTCCATTTCCATTCCCATTCTTGGGGCCACTATGGTTGAGAAAACTCCCTCCATTGGAATTATGGCCTCCATGGTTATGGTGAAGGTGTCCTCCCGAGTTTGGGGTACAACAGGGCCTCTGCCGAGCTCCTGAATTGTACTTCCCTTGTCCATACTTATTCTTGCGGTTGTCAATCTGCTGCTGCTTCCCTTCAATCAGAAGAGCTCTATATACAAACTCCTGGTAGTTGTTAAAGGTTGCCACCATCAACTGCATGCTTAGCTCATCATTCAGTCCTTCCAGAAACTTCTCCTGCTTAGATGCATCCGTAGCAACGTCATTTGGGGCATAACGTGCTAACTTACTAAAATCATCCACATACTGGCCCACTGTGCATCCTCCTTGGCGCAAGTTGCAAAACTCGCACTTCTTCATGGCCATAGCTCCTGCTGAAACATGGGCAGTGCGAAAAGCTTGCTGAAACTGGTCCCATGTGATGGTGTCAATAGGGTAAGTGGCTGTGAAATTCTCCCACCATGATGCTGCGGGTCCATCAAGCTGATGTGCGGCAAAATGCACTCTCTCCGCATCTGCGCATCCTGCAGTGGTCAACTCCCTTCCAATCTTGCGGAGCCAATCATCTGCAACTATCGGCTCGGTGCTACTGGAGAACACCGATGGATTCAGCCTTAAAAAACGGGCTAAGTGATCAATAGGTGGTGGTGGTGGGTTGTTGTTGTTGTTGTTCCCTTGGTTCTGATTCTAGACTAGTATCTGTTGGGGAACGTTGCATAAAATAAAAAATTTCCTACGTTCACCAAGATCAATCTATGAGTTCATCTAGCAACGAGAGAGAGGAGTGCATCTACATACCCTTGTAGATCGCGAGCGGAAGCGTTCAAGAGAACGGGGTTGAGGGATTTGTACTCGTCGTGATCCAAATCACTGGAGATCCTAGCGCCGAACGAACGGCACCTCCGCGTTCAACACACGTACGGTCAGCGTGACGTCTCCTCCTTCTTGATCCAGAAAGGGGAAAGGAGAGGTTGATGAAGATCCAACAGCACGACGGTGTGGTGGTGGATGCAACAGGGATCCCGACAGGGCTTCGCCAAGCGTCTACGGGAGGGAGAGGTGTACCAAAGGGGGAAGGGAGGTGCCAAGTGCAAGGGTGCGGCTGCCCTCCCTCCCCCCTCTTTATATAGGGACCCCAGGGGGGGCGCCGGCCCTAGGAGATGGGATCTCCTAGGGGGGCGGCCAAGGGGGGAAACTTGCCCCCCAAGGCAAGTGGAGGCGCCCCCTCCCCTAGGGTTCCCAACCCTAGGCGTAGAGGGGGGCCCAGGGGGGGCGCACCAACCCACTAGGGGCTGGTTCCCCTCCCACTTCAGCCCATGGGTCCCTCCGGGATAGGTGGCCCCACCCGGTGGACCCCCGGGACCCTTCCGGTGGTCCCAGTACAATACCGGTGAACCCCGAAACTTTCCCGACGGCTGAAACTTGACTTCCCATATATAATTCTTTACCTCTGGACCATTCCGGAACTCCTCGTGCCATCCGGGATCTCATCCGGGACTCCGAACAACTTTCAGTTTGCTGCATACTCATATCTCTACAACCCTAGCATCACCGAACCTTAAGTGTGTAGACCCTACGGGTTCGGGAGACACGTAGACATGACCGAGACGGCTCTCCGGTCAATAACCAACATCGGGATCTGGATACCCATGTTGGCTCCCACATGCTCCTCGATGATCTCATCGGATGAACCACGATGTCGAGGATTCAAGCAACCCCGTATACAATTCCCTTTGTCAATCGGTACGTTACTTGCCCGAGATTCAATCATCGGTATCCCAATACCTCGTTCAATCTCGTTACCGGCAAGTAACTTTACTCGTACCATAATGCATGATCCCGTGACCAGACACTTGGTCACTTTGATCTCATTATGATGATGCATTACCGAGTGGGCCCAGAGATACCTCTCCGTCATACGGAGTGACAAATCCCAGTCTCGATCCGTGTCAACCCAACAGACACTTTCAGAGATACCTGTAGTGCACCTTTATAGTCACCCAGTTACGTTGTGACGTTTGGTACACCCAAAGCACTCCTACGGTATCTGGGAGTTACACGATCTCATGGTCTAAGGAAAAGATACTTGACATTGTAAAATCTCTAGCAAACGAACTACACGATCTTGTGCTATGCTTCGGATTGGGTCTTGTCCATCACATCATTCTCCTAATGATGTGATCTCGTTATCAATGACATCCAATGTCCATAGTCAGGAAACCATGACTATCTGTTGATCAACGGGCTAGTCAACTAGAGGCTCACTAGGGACATATTGGTCTATGTATTCACACATGCATTACAATTTCCGGATAACACAATTATAGCATGAATAAAAGACAATTATCATGAACAAGGAAATATAATAATAATCCTTTTATTATTGCCTCTAGGGCATATTTCCAACAGTCTCCCACTTGCATTAGAGTAAATAATCTAGTTACATTGTGATGAATCGAACACCCATAGAGTTCTGGTGTTGATCATGTTTTGCCCGCGGAAGAGGTTTAGTCAACGGATCTTCGACATTCAGATCCTTATGTACTTTGCAAATATCTATGTCTCCATCTTGAACATTTTCACGGATGGAGTTGAAACGACGCTTGATGTGCCTGGTCTTCTTGTGAAACCTGGGCTCCTTGGCAAGGCAATAGCTCCAGTGTTGTCACAGAAGAGAGTGATCGGCCCCGACGCATTGGGTATGACTCCTAGGTCGGTGATGAACTCCTTCATCCATATTGCTTCATGCGCTGCCTCCGAGGCTGCCATGTACTCTGCTTCACATGTAGATCCCGCCATGACGCTCTGCTTGCAGCTACACCAGCTTACTGCTCCACGATTCAACATATACACGTATCCGGTTTGTGACTTAGAGTCATCCAGATCTGTGTCGAAGCTAGCATCGACGTAACCCTTTACGACGAGCTCTTCGTCACCTCCATAAACGAGAAACATGTCCTTTGTCCTTTTCAGGTACTTCAGGATATTCTTGACCGCTGTCCAGTGTTCCTTGCCGGGATTACTTTCGTACCTTCCTACCAAACTTACGGCAAGGTTTACATCAGGTCTGGTACACAGCATGGCATACATAATAGATCCTATGGCTGAGGCATAGGGGATGACACTCATCTCTTCTTTATCTTCTGCCGTGGTCGGGCATTGAGCCGAGCTCAATCTCACACCTTGCAACACAGGCAAGAACCCTTTCTTGGACTGATCCATATTGAACTTCTTCAATATCTTATCAAGGTATGTGCTTTGGGAAAGACCTATGAGGCGTCTCGATCTATCCCTATAGATCTTGATGCCTAATATGTAAGTAGCCTCTCCAAGGTCCTTCATTGAAAAACACTTATTCAAGTAGGCCTTAATGCTGTCCAAAAGTTCTATATCATTTCCCATCAAAAGTATGTCATCTACATATAATATGAGAAATGCTACAGAGCTCCCACTCACTTTCTTGTAAACGCAGGCTTCTCCATAAGTCTGCATAAACCCAAACGCTTTGATCATCTCATCAAAGTGAATGTTCCAACTCCGAGATGCTTGCACCAGCCCATAAAAGGATCGCTGGAGCTTGCATACCTTGTTAGCATTCTTAGGATCGACAAAACCCTCCGGCTGCATCATATACAGTTCTTCCTTAAGATAGCCGTTAAGGAATGCCGTTTTGACATCCATCTACCCTATCTCATAATCATAGTATGCGGCAATTGCTAACATGATTCGGATGGACTTCAGCTTTGCTACGGGAGAGAAAGTCTCATCGTAGTCAACCCCTTGAACTTGCCGATAACCCTTAGCGACAAGTCGAGCTTTATAGATGGTAATATTACCATCCGCGTCTGTCTTCTTCTTAAAGATCCATTTGTTTTCTATCGCTCGCTGATCATCGGGCAAGTCTGTCAAAGTCCATACTTTGTTTTCATACATGGATTCTATCTCGAATTGCATGGATTCAAGCCATTTGTTGGAATCTGGGCCCGCCATCGCTTCTTCATAGTTCGAAGGTTCACCATTGTCTAACAACATGATTTCCAGGATAGGGTTGCCATACCACTCTGGTGTGGAACATGTCCTTGTGGACCTACGAAGTTCAGTAGCAACTTGATTCGAAGTACCTTGATCATCATCATTAATTTCCTCTCCAGTTAGTGTAGGCACCATAGGAACATTTTCCTGAGCTGCACTACTTTCCGGTTCAAGAGGTAGTACTTCATCGAGTTCTACTTTCCTCCCACTTACTCCTTTCGAGAGAAACTCTTTTTCCAGAAAGGATCCATTCTTGGCAACAAAGATCTTGCCTTCGGATCTAAGGTAGAAGGTATACCCAATGGTTTCCTTAGGGTATCCTATGAAGACGCATTTTTCTGACTTGGGTTCGAGCTTTTCAGGTTGAAGTTTCTTGACATAAGCATCGCATCCCCAAACTTTTAGAAACGACAACTTAGGTTTCTTCCCAAACCATAATTCATACGGTGTCGTCTCAACGGATTTAGACGAAGCCCTATTTAAAGTGAATGTAGCTGTCTCTAAAGCGTATCCCCAAAATGATAGCGGTAAATCGGTAAGAGACATCATAGATCCATATCCAATAGAGTGCGATTATGATGTTCGGACACACCATTATGCTGAGGTGTTCCAGGCGGTGTGAGTTGTGAAACGATTCCACATTTTCTTAAGTGTGTACCAAATTCATGACTTAAATATTCTCCTCCACAATCTGATCGTAAGAATTTTATCTTTCGGTCACGTTGATTCTCTACTGAAATTCCTTGAACTTTTCGAAGGTCTCAGACTTGTGTTTCATCAAGTAGACATACCCATATCTACTTAAGTCATCAATGAGAGTGAGAACATAACGATATCCTCCGCGAGCCTCAACACTTAGTGGACCACACACATCAGTATGTATGATTTCCAATAAGTTGGTTGCTCGCTCCATTGTTCCGGAGAACGGAGTCTTGGTCATTTTGCCCCTGAGGCATGGTTCGCATGTGTCAAATGATTCATAATCGAGAGACTCTAAAAGTCCATTAGCATGGAGCTTCTTCATGCGCTTGACACCAATGTGACCAAGGCGGCAGTGCCACAAGTATGTGGTACTATCATTATCAACTTTACATCTTTTGGTATTCACACTATGAATATGTGTAACATTACGTTCGAGATTCATTAAGAATAAACCATTGACCATCAGGGCATGACCATAAAACATATCTCTCATATAAATAGAACAACCATTATTCTCGGATTTAAATGAGTAGCCATCTCATATTAAACGAGATCCAGATACAATGTTCATGCTCAAACTTGGCACTAAATAACAATTATTGAGGTTTAAAACTAATCCCGTGGGTAAATGTAGAGGCAACGTGCCGACGGCGATCACATCGACCTTGGAACCATTCCCGACGCGCATCGTCACCTCGTCCTTCGCCAGTCTCCGTTTATTCCGCAGCTCCTGCTGTGAGTTACAAATATGAGCAACGACACCGTATCAAATACCCAAGAGTTACTACGAGTACTGGTAAGGCACACATCAATTACATGTATATCACATATACCTTTAGTGTTGCCGGCCTTCTTGTCCGCTAAGTATTTGGGGCAGTTCCGCTTCCAGTGACCCTTCCCTTTGCAATAAAAGCACTCAATCTTAGGCTTGGGTCCATTCTTTGACTTCTTCCTGGCAACTGCCTTACCGGGCGCGGCAACATCCTTGCCGTCCTTCTTGAAGTTCTTCTTGATTTCTACCTTTGCCGACTTCAGCATTGAAAATACTTCAGGAATAGTTTTCACCATCCCCTGCATACTGTAGTTCATCACAAAGCTCTTGTAGCTCGGTGGGAGCGACTGAAGGATTCTGTCAATGACCGCCTCGTCCAGGAGGTTAATGTCCAGTTGGGACAGGCGGTTGTGCAACCCAGACATTTTGAGTATGTGCTCACTGACAGAACTATTTTCCTCCATCTTACAACTATAGAACTTGTCGGATACTTCATATCTCTCGACCCGGGCGTGAGCTTGGAAAACCATTTTTAGCTCCTCTAACATCTCATATGCTCCGTGTTGCTCAAAACGCTTTTGGAGCCCCGGTTCTAAGCTGTAAAGCATGCCGCACTGAACGAGGGAGTAATCATCAGCACGTGACTGCCAAGCATTCATAACGTCTTGGTTCTCTAGGATGGGTGCTTCACCTAGCGGTCCTTCTAGGACATATGCTTTCTTGGCAGCTATGAGGATGATCCTCAGGTTCCGTACCTAGTCCGTATGGTTGCTGCCATCATCTTTTAGCTTGGTTTTCTCTAGGAACGTGTTGAAGTTCATGTTGACATGAGCGTTGGCCATTTGATCTACAAGACATTTTTGCAAAGATTTTAGACTAAGTTCATGATAATTAAGTTCATCTAATCAAATTATTTAATGAACTCCCACTCAGATTTGACATCCCTCTAGTCATCTAAGTGTTACATGATCCGAGTCGACTAGGCCGTGTCCGATCATCACGTGAGACGGACTAGTCATCATTAGTGAACATCTCCATGTTGATCGTATCTTCCATACGACTCATGTTCGACCTTTTTGTCTCTGTGTTCTGAGGCCATGTCTGTACATGCTAGGCTCGTCAAGTTAACCTAAGTGTTTTTGCATGTGTAAAACTGTCTTACACCCGTTGTATGTGAACGTAGGAATCTATCACACCCGATCATCACGTGGTGCTTGGAAATGACGAACTTTAGCAACAGCTCACAGTTAGGGGGAACACTTTCTTTAAATTATTATGAGGGATCATCTTATTTACTACCGTCGTTCTAAGTAAACAAGATGCATAAACATAATAAACATCACATGCAATTAAATAGTAGTGACATGATATGGCCAATATCATATAGCTCCTTTGATCTCCATCTTTGGGGCTCCATGATCATCTTCGTCACCGGCATGACACCATGATCTCCATCATCGTGATCTCCATCATCGTGTCTCCATGAAGTTGCTCGCCAACTATTACTTCTACTACTATGGCTAAGGGTTTAGCAATAAAGTAAAGTAATTACATGGCGTTAAATCATTGACACGCAGGTCATACAATAATTAAGACAACTCCTATGGCTCCTGACGGTTGTCATACTCATCGACATGCAAGTCGTGATTCCTATTACAAGAACATGATCTCATACATCACAATATATCATTCATCATTCATCACAACTTTTTGGCCATATCACATCACAAAGCAATTGCTGCAAAAACAAGTTAGACGTCCTCTAATTGTTGTTGCATCTTTTACGTGGCTGCAATAGGGTTCTAGCAAGAATGTTTTCTTACCTACGAATAACCACAACGTGATTTGTCAACTTCTATTTACCCTTCATAAGGAACCTTTTCATCAAATCCGCTCCAACTAAAGTGGGAGAGACAGACACCCGCTAGCCACCTTATGCAACTAGTGCATGTCAGTCGGTGGAACCTGTGTCACGTAAGCGTACGTGTAAGGTCGGTCCGGGCCACTTCTTCCCACGATGCTGCTGAAGCAAGATAAGACTAGTAGTGGCAAGAAAATTGACAACATCTACGCCCACAACAGATTTGTGTTCTACTCGTGCAATAGAGAACTACGCATAGACCTAGCTCATGATGCCATTGTTGGGGAACGTTGCATAAAATAAAAAATTTCCTACGTTCACCAAGATCAATCTATGAGTTCATCTAGCAACAAGAGAGAGGAGTGCGTCTACATACCCTTGTAGATCGCGAGCGGAAGCGTTCAAGAGAACGGGGTTGAGGGAGTCGTACTAGTCGTGATCCAAATCACCGGAGATCCTAGTGCCGAACAGACGGCACCTCCGTGTTCAACACACGTACGATCAGCGTGACGTCTCCTCCTTCTTGATCCAGCAAGGGGAAAGGAGAGTTTGATGAAGATTCAGTAGTATGACGGCGTGGTGGTGGATGCAGCAGGGATCCCGGCAGGGCTTCGCCAAGCGTCTACGGGAGGGAGAGGTGTACCAAAGGGGGAAGGGATGCGCCAAGTGCAAGGGTGCAGCTGCCCTCCCTCCCCCCTCTTTATATAGGGACCCCAGGGGGGGGCGCCGGCCCTAGGAGATGGGATCTCCTAGGGGGGCGGCGGCCAAGGGGGGAAACTTGCCCCCCAAGGCAAGTGGAGGCGCCCCCTCCCCTAGGGTTCCCAACCCTAGGCGTAGAGGGGGCCCAGGGGGGGGCACCAGCCCACCAGGGGCTGGTTCCCCTTCCACTTCAGACCATGGGGCCCTTCGGGATAGGTGGCCCCACCCGGTGGACCCCCGGGACCCTTTCGGTGGTCCCGGTACAATACCGGTGAACCCCGAAACTTCCCCGATGGTGGAAACTTGACTTCCCATATATAATTCTTTACCTCCGGACCATTCCGGAACTCCTCGTGACGTCCGGGATCTCACCCGGGACTCCGAACAACTTTCGGTTTGCTGCATACTCATATCTCTACAACCCTAGCGTCACCGAACCTTAAGTGTGTAGATCCTACGGGTTCGGGAGACACGTAGACATGACCGAGACGGCTCTCCGGTCAATAACCAACAACGGGATCTGGATACCCATGTTGTCTCCCACATGCTCCTCGATGATCTCATTGGATGAACGGCGATGTCGAGGATTCAAGCAACCCCATATACAATTCCCTTTGTCAATCGGTATGTTACTTGCCCGATATTTGATCGTCGGTATCCCAATACCTCGTTCAATCTCATTATCGGCAAGTCACTTTACTCGTACCGTAATGCATGATCCCGTGACCAGACACTTGGTCACTTTGAGCTCATTATGATGATGCATTACCGAGTGGGCCCAGAGATACCTCTCCGTCATACGGAGTGACAAATCCCGGTCTCGATCTGTGTCAACCCAACAGACACTTTCAGAGATACCTGTAGTGCACCTTTATAGTCACCCAGTTACGTTGTGACGTTTGGTACACCCAAAGCACTCCTACGGTATCCGGGAGTTACACGATCTCATGGTCTAAGGAAAAGATACTTGACATTGGAAAAGCTCTAGCAAACGAACTACACGATCTTGTGCTACGCTTAGGATTGGGTCTTGTCCATCACATCATTCTCCTAATGATGTGATCTCCTTATCAATGACATCCAATGTCCATAGTCAGGAAACCATGACTATCTGTTGATCAACGGGCTAGTCAACTAGAGGCTCACTAGGGACATATTGGTCTATGTATTCACACATGCATTACAATTTCCGGATAACACAATTATAGCATGAATAAAAGACAATTATCATGAACAAGGAAATATAATAATAATCCTTTTATTATTGCCTCTAGGGCATATTTCCAACAATATCTGCATCAATGCATTCTTCTGCTGGATCAACTGAGTGAGCTCCGGTGGGAAAGCAAATCCATTGTCGCGTCTCAGAGGCATCTGATGGGTTTAGAAAAGATGAGAAAACAGAATAGAATGAGATCTAGAGGGAAAACACTAGCCATATGCACATGAGACAAATAGAAACATATCACTCCAATCAATTCAAACAAGGGCATACATCGATCTAACTATCATTACAAAAGTGCTCGGACTATACTATATACATGGGGGAATACTACTACTGATATGGTGGTCGACTAGAAAAATTGATCGGTGGAAGACTCCATGATATCTACTCCATCTTCATCAACATAGTCAGCATTGCTATCATCAGGGTCTGAGTCGGTGTCGTTGATGATGATGTAGTACTCCGGGCAAGTGGAATCATCGTCATCTCCTCCTGGCGTGGGGTCTCCCATGAATACTCCTAGCTTCCTCGTCAAATCGTCATTCTTCTCCACGAGTATTGTCATTTCTTCCTCATATCCATCGCATGTAGACTTGAGTTCTTCCTCCAGCTCTGTGATCCTAATCATTTCCTTCTTCAAATATATCATGCCTGTGCACATCTGGTTCTCCTGGCGACGAATGTGCTGGTTTAACTCCTGGATGAATGCTGCAATGGATCTATCCTTCCTGGTGGTGATTATCTCCCATTGCGCATCTCGGCGCCCACAAATCTGGTAGATAGTATCCTTGAGATCCTTGTGGTAAACTTCTCCAATGTGTCCCATGGTGATGTGGGCTGCCATGCTCTTTCCTAGACTCCAGGTGGGTGCATCAAAGGAAAACTCTATGGGCTCAGTGACTGGCATGAACGTCCTTCCTGGAACTTGAACTCGAATCATCCAATGCTCCTCTTCTGGTAAAGTGGCGATGTAGGTCCCGGTGAAGCTTGGTATTCCGATGTTCAGGTACCTAGTAAGTTCCTTCAAGTGTCGTCCAAAAGGTGTATCTTCATCCGGTTGTGTGAACTTGTTCCTTGCATCCGCCATCCTATAGAGTAGAAAAGGGAGAGGAGTCAGAAATGAGAAGAGAGTAGTGATCTAGGGCTTTGGCTTAGTGGTCGTGTCCTACAGTCAGCGTGTGCTCTGATACCATCTTGTAGCGACCAGACCTCAAACAGTCTAATCTCTGTGCATCAGTGTCATCCCTGCATCGGTAATGCTGACATGCACAATACTCAAGGATTTATAATAGAGTAGCAATCACACACTTATTACATCGAATAGTCTCAAAAGAGAACTCATTACAATAATATGGCTTAAGGCCATCTAAATACGATAACAACGAAAGGCTTGGAAGATAAAGTGAGTCCATCAACTCCAACGACATCACTGAGTGAAAGACAACGACCTATGGCACCTTACTCGTCGTCTGAAAAGTCTGCAACATGAACGTTGCAGCCCAAAACGGGTCAGCACATGGAATATGCTGGCAATGTAACACGTAGAGAAATGAACAGAATAAATGCTATCACTACATGCATATATGGCTGGTGGAAAGCTCTATGGTTACAGTTTTATATAAAGCCAATTTTTCCCTACAACAAAGGAATAAATTTTATTTAACTATCACGGTGGTTGTTAAACATTGAGAAGGTTCCTCCAACTCAATCCCAATTAAGCATCATCATTAACCCAATCAAATTATATTTAGAGTGATGAGATCAACATGATAATCCAAGAACTAGACACTCAAAACATCCATAACCGGGGACTCTGCTAACCATGATTAGTTTATACACTCTGCAGAGGTTTGCGCACTTTTGCCCACAAGACTCGAATACATCCATGGTTGGAGAATCGAGACACAGTCTTTCTGAAACAATAACTCTTTACTCTGGGTGGACAGTAACCTACTTTCCCCTACATCTGCTAGCCCACCACTGAAAGAGGTCTTGCAACTTACTCAACTCTGCTAGAGCCCATAATAGCTTGTGGCAGCACACGGAAGTTTCTAGCATGAATAATCTTATGATCCCTTTGAGCCTGGGTGGCGGACCGTAGGATGATCACACGGGTACTCTGGGATATCCTAGGACAACACCAGATTCTCCAGGTGCCATGACAACCACTGGGTATTCCAGGGTGCCTCAAGCAATCCACCCAGATGTGTATTAAAGTTGCCACCTTAAGTTAACCATTAATAATAACTCTCACATCTGTCATGAATCAGTCGAACCAAACCACGTCTACGAGCATAGCATAGCAATATAAACAACGTAAAAGTAACTCCCAAAGGTTTGATAGTAAACATGGCAATATGTTCTACCTCATCATCTACTTCCCAAAACCCACATATAAATCAGATCCTAACCATGCAATTGTTTGAGGATTGATCTAATGCAATAAAACTGGGTAGTAAAGAGGTATGATGAAAGTGTTACTTGCCTTGCTGATGATTCGTGAAACCTAGAGACTCGTAGTAGCACGCTTCGCACTCTGGGTACTCTATCGCAAACAAACAAGCATACAATAAGCACTCAACTAGAAGCACGGTTAAAACTTAAATAAGAGATCTAACCAGAAAGTCCAACTTAAGAACTCCGGTTTGCAAAAAGAATCAAATCAAATGAAACAACGAAACTCAAACTGCGAAAGAAACAAGATCCGATTACTAATCTGGACTTAAGTCAAATTTTACAGTACCAAAATCTTGTTCAAGTTGGTTAAACAGAAAGAGGGCTTCGAGATGAAGATCTGGGCTCTTGAATCGCCTGATTCCGATAAACGAGCGAAAAGATAAACTAAAGCGAAAATCAGGGCAGAAATCACGATCGAAAATAATCGTGGAAAAACCCTGGAAAAGAAAAACTGACGAACAGGCTAACGAACGAACGTTCGCTGTCTGTGGCTAACGAGTGAAAACCGTTCATTCAAACGAACGTACGAATGGGCGTTCACTAAATAACTAAACCAAAAAAACAATCTAAAATAAAAAAACCGAGGGTTTTCTAAAGAAAAACTACGGTTTTCCAGCGAAAACCGGTGGCGGCGGGTGGCTACCTCGGTGGGGCAAAACGGCGGCGGCGGCGGACTCCGGCGGGGCGGCGGGGTCGGCGGCGAGGCGTCGGGCAGCGGCGGCGGACTTTGGCGGTGGCGGCGGGGCGCGGGGCTTGGGCTAGGGTTCGGCGGCTCGGGCCCTCGCCTCTTAAAGGGCCGGCCGGGCTGGTGTCCTAGTCGGGCACGGCCCTGCCAGGTCGGTGGGATTTTTTTTAAAATAATTCCATGTAGAAAAATGAAGAAAATAAATACTAAACAGGCTCCAAAAATCCAGAAATAAATTTTCGCCGTCCTGTAAAAATATAGCAGACAAAGTGAACATTTATTTGGGCCTCTAATGCAATTTTGAAAAACGCATTTTTTTTCCTAATTCAAATAAAATAGCGATAAAACTCCGAATAAATCTTTTATTTGATTTTAATATTTAACCTCCAATATTTCTTTATTTTGGGAAAGTCATTTTATGCCCTCTCTTTTATTTTCATATTGGAAATATTCGGAGAGAAAAATAATTAAAATCAAACGATCCTCTTTTCAAAATTTGAGAAAACTCAAATATGAAAATAACAAAATCCCCAACTCTCTCCGTGGTCGTTGAGTTGCGTATAATTTCTAGGATCAAGCCAAAATGCAATAAAATATGATATGCAATGGTGATCTAAACTATAACATTCCAAATTGAAAATTTGGATGTTACACATTGATCCATTCATGAAACACACTCGAATATTAGCTACACCCAATGCTCAAATACGATCATAGTGCCCCTTAGTTGGTGCTTTATAATAGAAGCTGGAGACTCAAATTCAAAAATAAAAATAGCATAAAGTAAAAGAAAGGCCCTTCACAGAGGGAAGTAGGGATTTGTAGAGGTGCCAGAGCTCAAAGCAAAATTTGAGAGATAAATTTTTTTGGGGAGGCATAATTTTCCCACCAACGAAAACGACTTAGAGATCCCAATACTTTCCATGCTAGATACATCATAGGCGGATCCCAAACAGAAAATAAAGTTTATTCGTTTTTCCACCATACTTGAACTTTCCATGGCTAACTGTATAATGTGTGCCCTCCATACCAACACTTTCCAAGAAATTTATTATTTGACAACATAAAGTAAATTCATTTTTTCATTTGGGGACTGGGCATCCCTAATACCTTTGCCGTAATCTCGTGCAATAACAAGTGAATAAACACTCATCGTGAGAATAGCATATCTAGCATGGAACACATCGGCCACCCCTCACCGCCTCGCGAGCGGTACGAGCACACAAAAGAGAAATTTATTTTGAAAATTAGAGATGGCACATGCAAATTTACTTAGAACGGCACTAAAATACCGCATATAGGTAGGTATAGTGGACTCAAATGGCAAAATTGGTTTAAAGGGTTTTGGATGCACAAGTAGTGATCATACTTAGTGCAAAATGAAGGCTAGCAAAAAGATTGAGAAGCGCCAAATAATGCACCATAAGTAAGATGTAATTTCATTGCATAACTATTGAATCTCATGCTTGCATAGGGAATCACAAACCTTAACACCAATATTCTTACTAAAGCGTAATTACTCATCAACATGACTCACATATCACATCGTCATATCTCAAAATCATTACTAAGAACCAAGCTTATTTTGTCCAATGATCTTCATGAAAGTTTTTATTATATCCTCCTTGGATATCTATCACTTTGGGAATATTTTCATATGTTGCTTTTAGTAGGCTCAAACAAATTTAAGTGAAGAAACATGAGCATAATATTTATTTCTCTCAAAATAATCTAAGTGAAGCAAGAGAGAATTTCTTAAAAAAATTACTAACTCCAAAATAAATCTAAGTGAAGCATGAGAGAATTTCTTCAAAAATAACAAAGCACACCATTCTCAAAAAGATATAAGTGAAGCACTAGAGCAATTCCGTGGCTCTAAAATTTTAAGTGAAGCATAGAAGCAAGTGTAGCATAATTTTTGGCTCTCTCAAAAAGGTGTGTACAACAAGGATTCAAGACTTAAAACACAAAGCAAAACAAGCAAAGACTCATATCACACAAGACGCTCCAAGCAAAACTCATAATATGTGACGAATAAAAATATAGTTCCAAGTAAAATACCGATGGTTGTGAGAAGAAAGAGGGGATGCCACTCGGGTGCATCCCCAAGCTTAGTTACTTGCTACTTCTTGAATATTATATTGGGGTGCCTCAGGCATCCCCAAGCTTAGCCTTTTGCTAATCCTTATTCCTTCATCCATCGTAAGATACCCAAAACTTGAAAACTTAAATCACACAAAACTCAACAAAACCTTCGTGCGATCCGTTAGTGTAAGAAAGCAAAGCACTACTATAAGTACTATTGCAAACCCATTAATATTTTATTTTTGCATTATATCTACTATATTCCAACTTTTCTATGGTAAAAACTCTTCAAAGAAAACCATAGAATCATCAACACAAGCACACAACACAAAGAAAACAAAATCTATCAAAAACAGAACAGTCTGTAGAAATCTGACTACTTTGAATACTTCTGTAACTCCAGAAATTCTGAAAAATTAGGACGATGTGAATAATTTGTTTATTAATCTTATGAAAAAAATCAACTCAAAATCACTCTTCTGATAAAAATGAAAACTAATTTCGTGAGTGCAAAAGTTTTTGTTTTTCAGCAAGATCAAATCAACTCTCACCCAAATCATCCCAAAGGCCTTGCTTGGCACAAACACTAATTTAAACCACAAAAACACATCTAATCAGAGGAATAATTGGGTATTTTTGAAAATAGAAAGAAAACCAAAAAGCAAAAAGATACAAGTTGGGTTGCCTCCCAACAAGCGCTATCATTTACGCCCCTAGCTAGGCATAATTTTAGTGATGCTCACATGAAAGATAAGAATTGAAGAATAAAGAGAGCATCATAAAACATGTGACAAACACACTTAAGTCTAACATGCTTCCTATGCATAGCCATATTATAGGAAAACAAATTATCAAGACAAGCAATTTCTAGCATATGCAAAGAAGAAGAAAGAAATAATTGCAATCTCAACATAACAAGAGGAAATTTAGTAACATGAAAATTTCTACAATCATATTTTCCTCTCTCATAATAATTACATGTAGGATCATAATCAAATTCAACAATATAACTTTCACATAAAAAAATATTTTCATGGTCCACATGCATGCAAAGTTGACACCCTTCCAAAATAGTGGGATTATCATCAAATAAAGTCATGACCTCTCCAAGCCGACTTTAATCAAAAATTTCATAAGATTGAACACTCTCCAAATATGTGGGATTATTTTCACCTAAAGTTGACACTCTTCCAAACCCACTTTCAATAGTATTGCAAAAATTATTATCAATAACATATTCATCATGAGGATCAAATAAATTTTCAAGATCATAAGAATCTTTATCACCCCAATCATGATCATTCCAATAAGTAATGGACATAACATAACAAGCATCCCCAAGCTTGGGGGTTTGCATATCACTAACATAACTGACATTAATAGAATTTATAATAAAATCATTGCAATCATGCTTTTCATTCAAGGAGCTGTGATGAATCACTTTATATTTTTTTTTGTTTAACACTTCATCAAAATTTTCAGATTCACAGATCTCAAGAAAAACTTCATAAAGATAATCTAGTGAACTCAATTCACTAGCAATTGGTTCATCATATTTGGATCTTTTGAAAAGATTAGCAAGTGGATGAGGATCCATAGCAATAGATTTTTAGCAAGCAAAGATGCAAGCAAATAGAAGGCACATGGCAACACAAGCAAACATGAGATCTGACGATAAAAAGGCGAACGAAAAAGAAGGCGAATAAAATGACAATTTTTTGTGAAGTGGGGGAGAGGAAAACGAGAAGCAAATGGAAAATAATGTAAATTGCAAGGATATGATATTTGTGATTAGGAACCTAGTTGATGTTGATGATCCTCCCCGGCAACGGTGCCAGAAATTCCTTTTGATGCCTGCTTGAACTACGTTGGTATTTCCCCAAAGAGGAAGGGATGATGCAGCACAATGATGGTAGGTATTTCCCTCAGTGATGAGACCAAGGTTATCGAACCAGTAGGAGAACCAAGCAACACAACATAAAACAACCCCTGCACACAAATAAAAAAAATCGCAGCCCGACGTGTTAAAGGGGTTGTCAACCCCTTTCGGGTAACAGTGCCACAAATTGTTGAGAAGACGTGATACAGTTGTTATAGATAGGATAAATAGATCGCAAATAAAATAAATTGTAGCAAGGTATTTTTGTATTTTTGGTTTAATTAGATCTGAAAATAAAAGCAAAGGAAAATAGACCGCAAAGGCAAATATGATAAGAAGAGACTCGGGGCCCGTAGGTTTCACTAGTGGCTTCTCTCGAGAAAAATAGCAAATCGTGGGAAAACAATTACTGTTGGGCAATTCATAGAACTTCAAATAATCATGACGATACCAAGAAATGATCATTATATAGTCATCACGTCCAACATTAGTAGACCGACTCCTGTTTGCAACTACTACTATTACTCCACAGATCGACCGCTATCCAGCATGCATCTAGTGTATTAAGTTCATGGAAAAACAGAGTAATGCAATAAGAACGATGACATGATGTAGACAAGATCTATTTATGTAGAAATAGACCCCATCTTGTTATCCTTAATAGCAATGATACATACACGTCGTTTCCCATTTTGTCATTGGGATCAAGCACCATAAGATCAAACCCATCACAAAGCACCTCTTACCATTGCAAGATAAATAGATCAAGTTGGACAAAACCCAAATACAGGAGGAGAAATACAAGGCTATAATCAATCATGCATATAGGAGATCAAAGAAGACTCAAATAAATTTCATGGATAAAAACATAGATCTGATCATAAACTCAAAGTTCATCGGATCCCAACAAACACACCGCAAAAATACTTACATCATATGGATCTCCAAGAGACCATTGTATTGAGAATCAAGAGAGAGAGAGGAAGCCATCTAGCTACTAACTACGAACCCGTAGGTCTACAAAGAACTACTCACGCATCATTGGGGAGGCACCAATGGACATGATGAACCCCTCCGCTATGGTGTCTAGATTGGATCTAGTGTTTCTGGAACTTGCGGTGGCTAGAATAGATTTTCATCGACTCCCCTAGGGTTTCTGGAATTTTGGGGTATTTATAGAGCAAAGAGACGGTGCGGAGGCCATCGAGGTGTGCACAACCCACCTGGGCGCGCCTAGGCCCCCAGGCGCACCCTGGTGGGTTGTGCTCCCCTTGGAGCATCCCTCAGGTACTTTCATGGCCCATACGGTGTCTTCTGGTCCAGAAAAAATCCACAAAAAGTTTCGCTGCATTTGGACTCTGTTTGGTATTGATTTCCTGTGATGTAAAAAAGAGCAGAAAACAACAAATGGCATTGGGCACTATCCCAATAGGTTAGTACCAAAAAATGATATAAAATGATAGTAAAACATCCAAGAATGATAATATAACAACATGGAACAATCAAAAATTATAGATACGTTGGAGACATATCACTCTTTAAGGGAAAATAACCTCAAGCTCAAGAAGTAGAAAGCCCCTGCGGTCTGCACCTCTGGAGAAGGAGAAGGTCCTTGGTGTGGGGAGCCCCCCACCTGGTGGGGCAAACCCACTGCTACCTCTTGAGCTTTCATTGGTTTTTCCTTGAAGAGGAAAGGGTGATGCAGCAAAGTAGCGTAAGTATTTCCCTTAGTTTTGAGAACACGGGTATCAATCCAGTAGGAGACAATGCACAAGTCACCGAATACCTGCACAAACAATCAACAACTTGCACCCAACGCGATAAAGGGGTTGTCAATCCCTTCACAGTCACTTGCAAAAGTGAGATCTAATAGAGATAGATAAACGGTAAAGTAAATATTTTTGGTATTTTTGGTTTATAGATCAAAAAGTAAAAGATTGCAAAATAGTAGATCGAAAACTAGCAAGATGTAAAAGAGATTCAGTATAATGGAAGAGAGACCCATGGGCCATAGGTTTCACTAGTGGCCTCTCTCAAGATAGCAAATATTACGGTCGGTGAACAAATTACTGCCGAGTAATTGATAGAAAAGCGCAAAGTTATGACGATATCTATGGAAATGATCATGAATATAGACATCACGTTCGTGTCAAGTAGACCGAAATGATTCTGCATCTACTAATATAACTCCACACATCGACCGCTATCCATCATGCATCTAGAGTATTAAGTTCATAAAGAACAGAGTAATGCATTAAGTAAGATGAGATGATGTAGAGGAATTAACTCAAGCAATATGATGAAAACCCTGTATTTTGTCATCGATGGCAACAATACAATACGTGCCTTGCTGCCCCTACTATCACTGGGAAAGGACGCCGCAAGATTGAACCCAAAGCTAAGCACTTCTCCCATTGCAAGAAAGATCAATCAAGTAGGCCAAACTAAACCGATAATTCAAAGAGACTTGCACATATATCAAATCATGCATATAAGAATTCAGAGAAGAACCAAATATATCCATAGATAATCTGATTATAAATCCACAATTTAGCGGATCTTAGAAAACACACTGCAAAAGAGTATTACATCGAACAGATCTCCAAGAACATCGAGGAAGAACATGGTATTGAGAATCAAAGAGAGAGAAGAAGCCATCTAGCTAATAACTATGGACCCGTAGGTCTATGGTAAACTACTCACGTGTCATCGGAGAGGCAATGGCGTTGATGTAGAAGCCCTCCATGATTGAATCCCCCTCTGGCAGGACGCCGTAAAAGGCCCCTAGATGGGATCTCACGGGTACAGAAGGTTGCAGCGGTGAAAAATTGGTTTCGTCGCTCTCCTGGATGTTTTCAGGGTATAAGAGTATATATAGGCAAAGGAGCTAGGTCAGGGGAGCTATGAGGGGCCCACGAGGTAGGGGGCGCGCCCTACCCCCCTGGGCGCGCCCTCCTGCCTCCTGGACACCTTGTTGCATCTCTGACTTCATCTCCAAGTCTTATGGTTTCCTTTCGGTCCAAGAAAGATCATCGCGAAGGTTTCATTCCGTTTGGACTCCGTTTGGTATTCCTTTTCTGCGAAACTCTAAAATAGGAAAAAAACAAAAACTGGCACTGGGCTTTCGGTTAATAGGTTAGTCCCAAAAATAATATAAAATAGCATATAAATGCCTATTAAACATCCAAAACAAAGAATATAATAGCATGGAACAATAAAAAAGTGTTGAAACGTTGGAGACGTATCAAGCATCCCCAAGCTTAATTCCTGCTCGTACTCGAGTAGGTAAATGATAAAAATAGAACTTTTGATGTGGAATGCTACCTAACATATTTATCCATGTAATTTTCTTTATTGTGGCATGAATGTTCAGATCCAAAAGAATCAAAACAAAATTTTAATATTGACATAAAATTAATAATACTTCAAGCATACTAACAAAGCAATTATGTCTTCTCAAAATAACATGGCCAAAGAAATCTTATCCCTACAAAATCATATAGTTTGGCTATGCTCCATCTTCGTCACACAAAAATATTCAAATCATGCACAACCCTGGTTTCAGCCAAGCAATTGTTTCATACTTTAGTGTTCTCAAACTTTTTCAACTTTCACGCAATACATGAGGGTGAGCCATGGACATAACACTATAGGTGGAATAGAATGGTGGTTGTGGAGAAGACAAAAAAGAGGAGATAGTCCCACATCAACTAGGCGTATAAATGGGCTATGGAGATGCCTATCAATAGATATCAATGTGAGCGAGTAGGGATTGCCATGAAACGGATGCACTAGAGCTATAAGTGCATGAAAGCTCAAAAATAAACTAAGTAGGTGTGAATCCAACTTGCTTGCTCATGAAGACCTAGGGCATTTGAGGAAGCCCATCATTGGAATATACAAGCCAAGTTCTATAATGAAAAATTCCCACTAGTATATGTAAGTGACAAAATAAGAGACTCTCTAACATGAAGATCATGGTGCTACTACGAAGCACAAGTGTGGAAAAAGGATAGTAACATTGCCCCTTCTCTCTTTTTCTCTCTTTTTTTGATTGGCTTCTTTGGACTCTTTTTTTCCTCACATGGGACAATGCTCTAATAATGATGATCATCACACTTCTATTTATTTACAACTCAATGCTTAGAATAATATATGACTCTATGTGAATGCCTCCGGCGGTGTACCGGGATGTGCAATGAATCAAGAGACATGTATGAAAGAATTATGAAAGGTGGCTTTGCCACAAATACGATGTCAACTACGTGATCATGCAAAGCAATATGACAATGATGAAGCGTGTCATAATAACCGGAACGGTGGAAAGTTGCATGGCAATATATTTCGGAATGGCGATGGAAATGCCATAATAGGTAGGTATGGTGGCTGTTTTGAGGAAGGTAAATGCTGGGTGTATGGTACCGGCAAAAGTTGCGCGACACAAGAGAGGCTAGCAATGGTGGAAGGGTGAGAGTGCGTATAATCCATGGACTCACCATTAGTCATAAAGAACTCACATACTTATTGCAAAAATCTACAAGTCATCAAAACCAAGCACTACGCGCATGCTCCTAGGGGAAGGGTTGGTAGAAGTTAACCATCGCACGATCTCGACCTCCACACAAAGGATGACAATCAAAGAGATACCTCATGCTTCAAATTTGTTACACACCGGTTACCATATGTGCATGCTACGGGACTCACAAACCCGAACACAAGTATTTCTCAAATTCACAATTACTCTACTAGCATGACTCTAATATCACTATCTTCATATCTCAAAACAATCATAAAGAATCAAACTTCTCATAGTATTCAATGCACTTTATATGAAAGTTTTATTATATCCCTCTTGGATGCCTATCATATTAGAACTAGTTTTATAACCCAAGAAAATTACCACGATGTTATAAAAAACTCTCAAAATAATATAAGTGAAGCATGAGAGTTCAACAATTTCTATAAAACAAAACCACCACCGTGCTCTAAAAAGATATAAGTGAAGCACTGGAGCAATATTGGCTAGCTCAAAAGATATAAGTGAAGCACATAGAGTATTCTAATAAATCATTATTCATGCGTGTCTCTCCCAAAAGGTGTGTACAGCAAGGATGATTGTGGTAAACCAAAAAGCAAAGACTCAAATCATACAAAACGCTCCAAGCAAAACACATATCATGTGGTGAATAAAAATATAGCCTCAAGTAAAGTTACCGATAGACGAAGACGAAAGAGGGGATACCCCGGAGGGCATCCCCAAGCTTAGGCTTTTGGTTGCCCTTGAATATTACCTTGGGGTGCCTTGGGAATCTCCAAGCTTAGGCTCTTGCCACTCCTTATTCCATAGTTAATCAAATCCTTACCCAAAACTTGGAAACTTCACAACACAAAACTCAATAGAAAATCTTATAACCTCCGTTAGTATAAGAAAATAAATCACCACTTTAAGGTACTGTTGCAAACTCATTATTTATTTATATTGGTGTAATATCTACTGTATTCCAACTTCTCCATGGTTCATACCCCTGATACAACCCATAGATTCATCAAAATAAGCAAACAACACGCGAAAAACAGAATCTGTCAAAAACAGAACAATCTGTACTAATCTGTAACTCTCGAATACTTCTGTAACTCAAAAAATCCATCCAAATTAGGAAAACCTGAAACATTTATGTACCAATCCATAGAAAAAAGAATAAGATCTAAAGAACGTTTCTGTGAATTTTAAAAACTAATTTGCTAAGTGCAAAAGTTTTTGATTTTCAGCAGGATCAACGCGACTATCACCGTAAGCTATCCTAAAGGTTCTACCTGGCACAAAAACTAATTAAAACATAAAACCACATCTAACCAGAGTCTAGATGAACTATTTATTACTAAACAGGAACAAAAAGCAAAGAATAAAAATAAAATTGGGTTGCCTCCCAACAAGCGCTATCGTTTAACGCCCTTAGCTAGGCATAAAAACGCGAACATATATAGGTATTGCCATCTTTGGTATGCAATCCATAAGTGGCTCTCATAATAGATTCATAAGGCAATTTAATTTTCTTCCTAGGAAAGTGTTCCATGCCTTTCCTTAACGGAAATTAGAATCTAATGTTTCCATCTTTCATATCAACAATTGCACCAATCGTTCTAAGGAAAGGTCTACCAAGAATAATAGGACATGTATGATTGCAATCTATATCAAGAACAATGAAATCTACGGGTATATAATTACGATTTGCAACAATAAGAACATCATTAATCCTTCCCATAGGTTTCTTAATAGTGGAATCCGCAAGATGCAAATTTAAAGAACAATCATCAAATTCATGGAAACCTAACACATCACACAAAGTTTTTGGAATCATGGAAACACTAGCACCCAAAGCACACAAAGCATAGCATTCATAATCTTTAATCTTAATCTTAATAGTAGGTTCCCACTCATCATAAAGTTTTCTAGGGATAGAAACTTGTAATTCAAGCTTTTCTTCAAAAGGTTGCATCATAGCATCAACGATATGCTTAGTAAAAGCTTTGTTTTGATTATAAGCATGAGGAGAATTTAACAAGGTTTGCAACAAGGAAATACAATCTATTAAAGAACAATTATCATAATTAAATTCCTTGAAATCCAAAAGGGTGGGTTCATTGCTACCTAAACTCTTGACCTCTCCAATCCCACTTTTATCAATTTTTGCATCTAGATCTAAAAACTCTGAATCATTGGGACGCCTTTTAACTAAAGTTGACTCATCTTCAGTCCCATATTTATCAAGATTCATATTGGAAAATAAATATTTACTAGGACTCACATTAATCACTTTTAGATCTTCATCATTATTATCAAGAAAACTAGAAGAACACGCTTTTACAAACCAATCTTTTTTAGCATGCATCTTAGCGGTTCTTTCTTTGCACTCATCAATGGAAGTTCTCATGGATTTGAGAGACTCATTGATATCATGCTTAGGTGGGATACATCTAAGTTTCAAAGAATCAACATCAAGAAATATTCTATCCACGTTCCTAGCCAAATCATCGATCTTGAGAAATTTTTCTTCAATCAAAGCATTGAAATTCTTTTGCGAACTCATAAATTCTTTAACACTATTCTCAAAATCAGAGGGCATCTTATTAAAATTTGCATAATAGTTTTTGTAGTAATTTCCATAATTATTAGAGGAATTACTAGGAAATGGCCTAGGATTAAAATTGTCTCTATACGCGTTGTTACCAAAATTGTTCCTACCAACAAAATTCACATCCATAGATTCATTATTATTCTCAATCAAAGTGGACAAAGGCATATCATTAGGATCAGAAGAAACACTTTATTAGCAAATAATTTCATAAGTTCATCCATCTTTCCACTCAAAACATTAATCTCTTTAATCACATGATTTTTTTTACTAGTGGATCTTTCGGTGTGCCATTGAGAATAATTAACCATGATATTATCTAGGAGTTTAGTAGCTTCTCCTAAAGTGATTTCCAGAAAAGTGCCTCCCGCGGCCGACTCTAAAAGATTTCTAGAAG
The DNA here is from genome assembly GCA_963921465.1 of Triticum timopheevii. Lineage (NCBI taxonomy): Eukaryota > Viridiplantae > Streptophyta > Magnoliopsida > Poales > Poaceae > Triticum > Triticum timopheevii. Next base: position 497,361,286 of record OY997272.1, read on the forward strand.
AAAAATTCAATCTGGCATAATTTTTTTGTATAATCATCCACAAATTCAAACCATGTGTTACGGCAAAATTGTTTAGATGGGATGCGACATCTTCACTAGGAAGGCGAGAAGATTGATCTTTCATAACAAGATTCAACAAAGCGACATTAATTTCACAAGATTCAGCATTAGTAGTGGGAGCAATCGGAGTGCTAATAAAATCATTGTTGTTGGTATTGGAAAAGTCACACAATTTGGTATTATCTTCAGCCATCGTGACAAAGCAAGCAATCCAATGCACAAGCACACAAGAAGCAAGCGAAAATAGACAAACGAAAGAGGGGCGAAGAAAAGGCAAAGGGTTTTCGAAAACTATTTTAGAAGTGGGGGAGAGGAAAACGAGAGGCGAATGGCGAATAATGTAATGCAAGAGAGAAGAGTTTGTGATGGGTACTTGGTATGGCTTGACTTGACGTAGATCTCCCCGGCAACGGCACCAGAAATCCTTCTTGCTACCTCTTGAGCTTGCCTTGGTTTTCCCTTGAAGAGGAAAGGGTGATGCAGCAAAGTAGCGTAAGTATTTCCCTCAGTTTTGAGAACCAAGGTATCAATCCAGTAGGAGACAATGCACAACTCACTGAATACCTGCACAAACAATCAACAACTTGCACCCAACTCGATAAAGGGGTTGTCAATCCCTTCATGGTCACTTGCAAAAGTGAGATATGATAGAGATAGATAAATGGTAAAGTAAATATTTTTGGTATTTTTGGTTTATAGATCGGAAAGTAAAAGATTGCAAAATAGTAGATCGGAAACTAGCAAGATGTAAAAGAGATTCAACATAATTGAAAAGAGATCCCGGGGCCATAGGTTTCACTAATGGCTTCTCCCAAGATAGCAAATATTATGATGGGTGAAAAAATTACTGCCGAGCAATTGATATAAAAGCGCAAAGTTATGATGATATCTAAGGCAATGATCATGAACATAGGCATCACCTCTGAGTAAAGTAGACCGAAACGATTCTGCATCTACTACTATTACGCCACACATCGATTGCTATCCAGCATGCATCTAGAGTATTAAGTTAATAAAGAACGGAGTAACGCATTAAGTAAGATGAGATGATGTAGAGGAATTAACTCAAGCAATATGATGAAAACCTCATCTTTTTATCCTTGATGGCAACAATAAATATGTGCCTTGTTGCCCCTACTGTCACTGGAAAGGACACCACAAGATTGAACCCAAAGCTAAGCACTTCTCCCATTGCAAGAAAGATCATTCTAGTAGGCCAAACTAAACTGATAATTCGAAGAGACTTGCAAAGATATCAAATCATGTGTATGAGAATTCAGAGAAGAACCAAATAATATTCATAGATAATCTGATCATAAATCCACAATTCACCGGATCTCGGAAAACACACCACAAAAGAGTATTACATCGAATAGATCTCTAAGAACATCGAGGAGAACATGGTATTGAGAATCAAAGAGAGAGCAGAAGCCATCTAGCTAATAACTATGGACCCGTAGGTCTATGGTAAAGTACTCATGTGTCATCAGAGAGACAATGGTGTTGATATAGAAACCCTCCGTGATTGAATCCCCCTCCGGCAGGACACCGTAAAAGGCTCCTAGATGAGATCTCATGGGTACAGAAGGTTGTGGTGGTGGAAAAGTGGTTTCGTGGCTCTCCTGGATGTTTTTAGGTTATAAGAGTATATATAGGCGAAGGAGCTAGGTCAGGGGAGCTACGAGGTTCCCACAAGGTAGGGGGCGCACCCTACCCCCCTGGGCGCGCCCTCCTGCCTCGTGGCCGCCTTGTTGCGTCTCCGACTTTATCTTCAAGTCTTTTGGTTTCCTTTTGGTCCAAGAAAGATCATGACGAAAGTTTCATTCTGTTTGGACTCCGTTTGGTACGCCTTTTCTGCGAAACTCTAAAATAGGCAAAAGAACATAAACTGGCATTGGGCTCTCAGTTAATAGGTTAGTCCCAAAAATAATATAAAATAGCATATAAATGCCTATTAAACAGCCAAAACAGATAATATAATAGCATGGAACAATAAAAAATTATAGATACGTTGGAGACGTATCACCCTCCCACCGAACCTTCGGGAGGGAGCCTAGACGGGCCCCGAAGGAGCCTCTGGAGGAGACCCCAGCAAGCCTTGAGGGAGCAGCTGAGGGAGTCCTGGATTAAGGGGTCCTCGGACGGCCGGACTATATACATGGGCTGGACTGTTGGGCTATGAAGATACAAGACAAAAGACTTCTTCCCGTGTCCGGATGGGACTCTCCTTTGCGTGGAAGGCAAGCTTGGCGATTCAGATATGTAGATTCTTTTCTCTATAACCGACTTTGTACAACCCTTGTCCCCTCCTTGTCTATATAAACCGAAGGGTTTAGTCCATAGGACAATCATAATCTCATAGGCTAGACTTCTAGGGTTTAGCCATTACGATCTCGTGGTAGATCAACTCTTGTAATACTCATATTCATCAAGATCAATCAAGCAGGAAGTAGGGTATTACCTCCATAGAGAGGGCCCGAACCTGGGTAAACATCATGTCCCTCGTCTCCTGTTACCATCGACCTTAGACGCATAGTTCGGGACCCCCTACCTGAGATCTGCCGGTTTTGACACCGACATTGGTGCTTTCACTGAGATTTCCGCTGCGTTGTCACCTAAAGGTTTGATGGCCCCATCAAACATCTACAACAATGCAGTCCAGGGGGAGATTTTCCTCCCCGGACAGATCTTCGTATTCAGCGGTTTCGCACTGCGGGCCAACTCGCTTGGCCATGTGGAGCAGATCAACAGTTGCGCCCCTGGCCATCGGGTCAGATTTGGAAGCTTGAATTATGTGGCCGATATCTGCGGAGACTTGATCTTCGACGGATTCGAGCCCATGATGGCTGCTCCCTGTCACCGCTATGAACATGACCTAAATCTGTCATCGGACCGTGCTTAGGAGATAGCACCTACAATTTCTCTGGCCCTCGATCCAGAGTAGATCGCGCCATCCGAGGATGGGATGCTCAACCCCACCATGGAAGCTACAGACCCAGCGGTGATAGAGCCGCACACAGATCCAACCTCAAGTGGGCCCTTTGTCATCGGAACCTCGGATTCATCTCCGGCCATAGGTTCCGAACCGCGTGCATCCGTGCCCATCAAACCTGATCGGATGCTGATCGTTGAGTTCAGCTCCGCGGACATCTTCCGGCACTCGCCTTTTGGCGATGTGCTGAACTCATTAAGAGCCCTCTCCTTATCAGGGGAATCTCAGCCGAGCTATGTCCGACTTGAATGTGAAGCTGATGACGGAGAATTTCGTTTCCCACCCACCACCCACTGCATAGCCACTGTCGAAGACTTAACCGACGTGCTTGATTATGACTCTGAAGACATCGATGGTATGGACGACGATGCCGGAGAGGAGCAGGCACAACAACCGCTGCTTACCGGGGCGTTGGACAACCACCTCCTAGTATGACATATACATGGTGGATACACCAAAAGAGAACAACGACGACGATGAGAATGATCCAGTTGAGGAGAAACCTCCTGAGATACAGCCAAAGCACCGAAGACAGCGGTGCCGCTCTAAACCCCGTCATGAAAAAACAGTAGTACCGACACAGGAGAAAATAACACTGCAGACGATGCCGAAGACAATGAAGATCCTGTGGAGCCAACGTCCGAACAAGATGAGCGGGAAGATGGGCGAGCTGGCCCTGATGAACATGCCACGAATGAAGACGCGGAGGATAGTAACTGCCTTCAACTCTCCGAGGACGAGGTGAGCCTCGGCGACAAAGACTTTATCATGCCCAAGGAGCCCGTCGAGCAGGAGCGCTTTAAGCGTCAGCTGATAGCCACTGCAAGGAGCCTGAAAAAGAAATAGCAGTAGCTTCAGGCTGATCAAGATCTACTCAACAACAGATGGACTGATGTCCTGGAAGCTGAGGAATACGGCCTCGAGCACCCTACCAAAAGTTACCCGAAGCACAAACTGTTACCACAGTTCGATGATAAAGCGCCGGCACCCATCCCACCAGCACATAACATGGCTGACCGACCACCACGCAGCCGGGACAAAGCGGCACCTCGAGCCAAACACTAGCCCACACTACCTCGTCATAAAAACAGAAATGCAACAGCTCGGGGACACACATATGACCTGCGGTATGACCTGAAAAACAGAGCATGTCAGACCAGATCAATTTATGGATCGCGGGGCGTGCCCTAATGCGCGACGACGGCCATCCGGCTCGACGCGACAAACATAACCACGTCCGGGCCAAAAACCGCAGACGAACTTCATCCGAGCTACGTCATGATTTGGCCCGATATAGAGGCGCCGCACACCCCCTTTGCTTAACTGATGAAGTAATGGAACATGAATTCCCAAAAGGGTTTAAACCCATGAACATCGAATCATATGATGGCACAACAGACCCCGCGGTATGGATTGAGGATTTTCTTCTCCATATTCATATGGCCCGCGGTGATGATCTTCACGCCATCAAATACCTCCCACTCAAACTCAAGGGACCAACCAGGTACTGGTTGAACAGCCTGCCCGAAAACTCCATTGGTAGATGGGAGGACTTGGAGGATGCCTTCCTCGACAACTTCCAAGGCACATATGTCCGACCTCGGGATGCCGATGACTGAAGTCACATAGTTCAACAGCCCGAAGAGTTAGCCAGGAAATTCTAGACAAGGTTCTTAACTAAAAAGAACCAGATCATCGACTGTCCGGATGCGTAAGCCCTAGTGGCCTTTAAACATAGCATCCAAGACAAATGGCTCGCCCGACACCTCGGCCAAGAAAAGCCGAAGTCCATGGCAGCCCTGACGACACTCATGACCCGCTTTTGTGCGGGCAAAGATAGCTGGCTAGCCCGTAGCAATAACAACACAGGCGAACCTGGCACTTCTGAAGCCAGAAACAACAACGGTAAGCCCCGACGCAATAGACACAAGCGTCGAAACAATGGCGACAACGCCGAAGACACGGCGGTCAATGCCGGATTCAGCGGCTCTAAATCCGGTTAGTGGAAGAAGCCATATAAAAGAAACAATCCAGGCCCGTCCAGTTTGGACCGCATACTAGATCGTCCATGCCAAATCCATGGCACTCCTGATAAACCAGCCAATCATACCAAGAGAGAGTGTTGGGTCTTCAAATAGGCTGGCAAGTTAAATGCCGAGAACAAGGATAAGTGGTCCCAAAGCAAGGACGATGAGGAGGAGCCCCGGCCACCGAACACAGGGGGACAGAAGAAGTTTCCCCCCAAGTCAAAACAGTGAACATGGTATATGCTACCCATATCCCCAAGAGGGAGCGCAACCGTGAACTCAGGGACGTCTACGCGATAGAGCCAGTCACCCCAAAGTTCAATCCATGGTCATCATGCCCGATCACTTTTGATTGTAGGGATCATCCGACTAGTATCCGTCATGGCGGTTCAGTCGCAATGGTCCTTGACCCAATTATTGATGGGTTCCATCTGATGCGAGTCCTAATGGATGGTGGCAGCAGCCTGAACATGCTTTATCAGGATACAATGCACAAAATGGGTATCGATCCCTCAAGGATCAAACCCACCAAAACCACCTTTAAAGGAGTCATACCAGGTGTAGAGGCCTGCTGTACGGGCTCAATCACACTGGAAGTGGTCTTCGGATCTCTGGATAATTTCCGAAGTGAAGAATTGATCTTCGATATAGTCCCATTCCATAGTGGCTATCATGCACTGCTCGGACGAACCGCATTCGCTCGATTCAATGTGGTGCCGCACTACACCTATCTCAAGCTCAAGATGCCTGGACCACGCGGTGTTATAAGAGTCAATGGAAACACGGAATGCTCCCTCCGCACTGAGGAGCACACCGCCACCCTTGCAGCAGAAGTACAGAGCAGCCTTTTCAGGAAGAACCTCAATTTGGCAGCCAAGCTCCCAGACACCATCAAGCGAGTCCGAACTACTCTACAGCAGGACAGTCCAGCTCGTCTAGAGCTTGACTAGCAATTTGGCCTCCGTCCCAGTCCTGACCAAGCGGCGACACTCGTGCCGCGCGTACATAACTACGCACTCAAAATACCATGGGCATAGACGGAGGCACAGCTAGACCACGGTCCATAATACGGCTCAACCGCTCCTGGATCCGCATTCTTTTACTTTTCCTTTTTCTTTTCTGGTCTCTTTTCTTTTCCAGGTAGTTCCTGGTGTCCTGATCGACGGACCTATAGAGGGACGGATACACCAAGACAGCAAGAAGCATCGACGTATGGCGAAATTTCTAGGTGGTTTCTTTAAATAACCATTATACCAGTATTGAAGACCCGCACACAGCTCTCCCTTGGTTGGGGCATGTTAAATAGCCCTGGTGCTTATTGCATTACTTGTATAAAATACGCTTTGATGTATTAATCAAACTACAATGAAAAATAGTTTGCGGCCCAATTTTTGCAGCACCAGCCTATTATTTCATTATTTTCCTTGTCTTGATATTTTTATCAAATTGCGCCCGTACACTCTGGCATGACTTAATTCGCCAGGGGCTTCATTATGCTCCGTAATACGGCAACAAAGTCCGAACACTTTTTATAGTATAGCTCGGCACCCCGAACTTATAGCATTATATGCATCGGCTCTGAATCATGTCTTTGGTCAATAGTTGGGTTGCCCGGCTCCTGTGCTTACTACCTTACGTTCTGCTATATCGACTAGGGTAGTCAAGGGAGAACTACTGCAATTGTGTTCTAGTTCATCCGGATGAGCACCTCAGTAGAGAAAGCCGAAAACTGACTGTCATGATGAGGCGAGAGTCGGTAAGCTGTTCGAGAGGTTTCAAATCTTTAGAGATTTTTTCCGCTAATGCGAGGTATCAGTTTTTTATCCGATCAGGTGTTTACAACATCCCAAGTTCGTACTTATGAACACTAGGGGCTGTGCCTAAACTTCTATTGTCAAACTCCCATGGCTAAGTGAGGGTGATAAAGACACATAGTCCGATTGCGTTGTTCGTTGCACTAAACACCTCCTTTAAGGACCAAACTATGGAGTAAAGAGTGTTTAGATTTATCCTGAACACCCCCGTACTATCTACGTGGGGGCAAAAGCCAACAACTGGCCACCTCTCAGATTTCACAATATGGCCGCACAGGAGGTAAAATTTTAAATAACAAGCATTATATTACATAACGATCTTGTTTCATAATACAGGACATGATAATGTGAATGCATTCACGGAAATATAACATCCTTTGCACACCGCGCCGCTACAATGCGGGACACCTCCATGACATTGTCAAAATACAGTTCGGGCATGTGGTGCTCCTTGCCCACGGGCGGCCCCTCGGTCGCAACCTTCACGGCGTCCATCTTCCCCATTGCATCTTGACTCGGGTCAAGGCCATACGCGCGCCTTCAATGTAGACCGACGGCTTGATGGCATCCAGCCAAGGGCAGGCGTTAACTTGCCGCTTCACGAGCCCGAAGTAGCTACTGGGGGTGGCTTCGGCATGCCATAGCCGGATTATCAAATCCTTCATGGCTAGTTCGGCTGCTTTGTGTAGTTCGACCAGCTGTTTTAGCTAGTCGCTCAACTGCACCGGATATTCTGGCGCAAGGTATTGCGACCAAAATAGCGCCTCCGTAGAGGTCCTCTCTTCGGCTTGGAAAAATTCCGCAGGATCAGAAACGCTGCACGGCAGATCTACAAACGCCCCTGGAGAACTCCAAATCCGGGCCAGTAATAAGAACCCTTTCTTCACATATTTGCTCTACATAATAAAGGCCTTACCCGCCGTGATTTTTCTGGCCTCCTGGATTTCAAGGAGGGCGCCCTGGGCTTCAGCCCGGGCATCGTGTGCGCTTTGGCCGGCCTTGGTGAGCTCGGACCCTTGATCCTTAAGGTCGTGCTCATGGACTCGCACTTCTTGACAACGTCCTGGAGCTCCTGCTCGACCTCACTGACCCTGGCCTCGTGTTGCTCACGGGTGGCCTTTTCCTTGGCCGCTTTGTCCTCGGCCTCAGCCAGCGCCTTCTTGAGGGTCTCCACCTTGGTCACCGCTCCTAACAAACAAAATGGAACCTTGGTTAGCTCAAATCAGTTCATCCTTCTTGACTGTATACAAGATTATTGCATACCTCGGCTATCCTCCAGCTACTTTTTAACGCGGCCGAGCTCCTCCTCGGTCCTCTCCAGACTTTGCTTTAGTTCGGAGACTTCCGCAGTATGTGAGGTCGTAGCCAGCAGCGATGACTGCTTATTCACATAGACATATTAAGTTAGACTCCTGCAAAAATTATTTGATCCTCTGTTCGGCTTTTCTTTCCGAACACCGGACAGAGTATTAGGGGCTACTGTCTATACTGTGACATTCATTTTATAGTCGCATTGCTTACCTCAAAGCCTTTTAGAAGGCTCGTGCATGCTTCGGTCAGTCTGCTCTTCACAGACTGGATCCTCTCAATCACCGTACCCATAAGGGTACGATGTTCGTCAACAATGGAAGCACCTTGCAGTGCTGCCAGTAAACTGTGCGGTGCCTCTGGATGGACAGAGGTCACTGGTGGAGTAGGCACGCCTCCCCCTTTCGAAAGAGGCGGCCTGCCTGATTTCGGAACCGCATGGGTCTCCGGAACTGTATTCGACTAAGGGTCAAATTGGATATGGCCCCCATCGTCGGTGTCCATGGGGGTTTGCTCCCCCATGTGTTCGGCAGCCAAGGTTTCACCCTCCAGCGCCGCCAGGATGGCCTCCTAAGCCTCTCCCTAGCCTGGGATCCCTCGAGACAACACCTCGGTGTTGTCCATGGCCTTAGGGGAGGAGGCCGTCAGAAGGGACCCACTGTCCATCGCCTCTGGATCCAGCGAACCCTCCGAAGAGGAGGATAGCTCAAGGTTGGACCGAGCCGGAATGCAAATGCATAATTCAGCACATTAAAACAATGAAATAAAGAGGGTAGATATATGAATGTGTCCGGACACTTACGATTTGGCCAGGGGCTTGTCCCTGGGCTCCCACTCCCAGCTGCTGTCGGTGGCCGCTGCGGAGCTGTCCGGAAGGGAGGTTTTCCCCTTCTTGGACGCCTCGGCTTCCAAATGCGTGGAGGCCATCCTCTTCTTTCTCCCCATGCAGGGGGGAATGGCTTTCTTCTTCCTCCTCCTCTTCCTCGTCGTCCTCGGTGGCGGAGGAGTGAGCCTCGGCTTCTTCGAACGTCATGTCTGAATTGCCCTTGCAACGAAGACCACCTCTGGTCCCCTTGGCCTTCTTCTTGGCCTTCTTCTCTGGCACCTGATAAGGCGCCGGAAGCAGCATCTTTGTCAAAAGTAGAACTTCTGGGTCTTCGGGCAGCAGAGCCGGATAGTTAATCCGCCCCGCCATCTCTGTCCAGGCCTGAAAAAATTAATGGGGAGGCTTAGATGCCTTCCTCGAGTATGCAAGTAAAGGGTATACCTTGAAAGCATGAAAGAACTTACCAGACTAGCAGGGCGTGTCAAGTCATGCCCGCGATCCTCGATCATGGGCGGCGGCGCCTCGCTGGCCTTGAAGAGCACCTTCCAAATATCTTCATGCGTCGTGCCTAAGAGCTAGTAGGGTTTGGTGCTTGGCCGGATCGAACTCCCATAGATGGCAAGTCCAGCGTTGGCACGGAAGGATCTGGCGAACAAGCATCACCTGGATCACGTTGACAAGCTTGATTCTCATGTTTATCACGTTCTGGACGCGCATCTGGAGCCTCGTCAGCTTGTGTGGGGAAGACCAGGTCAGGACTTTCTCTTGCCAGGAGGTAAGTCGCATCGAGACTCCGGACCGGAATGCGGGAGCCGCCGCCCCAGTTGGTGCCGCGCGGCTCTGTGATGTAGAACCACCCCGACTGCCACCCTTTGATAGTCTCCATGAAGGAGCCTTCGGTCCAGGTGACATTGGGCATCTTGCCCACCATGGCGCCTCTGCACTATGCTTGCTGACCGCTCACCACCTTTGTCTTCACATTGAAGGTCTTCATCCATAGTCCAAAGTGAGGTGGGATGCGGAGGAAGGCCTCGCACATGACAATAAATGCCAAGATGTTGAGGATGGAGTTGGGGGCCAGATCGTGGAAGCCTAGCCCATAGTAGAAAATGAGTCCATGGACAAACGGGTGGAGAGGGAATCCCAGCCCGCGGACTAAGTGTGAGTTGAACACCACCCTCTCCTGGGGCTCCGAGGTGGGGACAATCTGTCCCTTGGCCGGAAGCCGATGGGCGATTTCCTTGGCCAGGTACCCGGCCTGCCGGAGCTTCGTGATGTCCTTCTCCTTGACAGAGGAGACCATCCACTTGCCTCTTGCTCCGGATCCGGACATGGTTGGAGCGCTTTTTTGGATGGAAAAGGCGAGAGCTTGCACGCTGGAGCTCAAGAATGGATGGGCAGAGGAAGGAGAAAGCGTGGGTGAAAAAGGGGTGAACCCTTATCCCTTTATAAATGCAGTGAAAATTGTGCACCTCCCCACTCGCCATAAAACTCGTCTATTCCCCAAGGGCCGTGCGTATGGCACGGTTGGGTTACCGTGCTCGTATTGATGAGAATCCCGCAATAAGGGGACACAATCTTTGCTTTGACAAGATGTGCCAGTGAAACCGTGCCTCAAAATACGGAGTGGTAGGCTAAAAAACAGTTTGAATAATGGCCGAGCGATGACGAGATGTCACGCTATAAAAAGTTGTCAGCGGATTGGACTCGTGAAATATTATACTCTCTACGGTTGTGTGTGGAACTTTTTTTGCAAAACCAGACATGATTCTTGTGTTTGAAGTCTACTTTGAAGTATTCGGAGAAGGAACCCACCTTGCAATGCCGAAGACAATCTGCACGCCGGACTCATCGTCATGGAAGCCTGGTTCAGGGGCTACCGAGGGAGTCCTGGATTAAGGCGTCCTCGGACGGCCGGACTATATACATGGGTCGGACTATTGGGCTATGAAGATACAAGACAGAAGGCTTCTTCTCGTGTCCGGATGGGACTCTTCTTTGTGTGGAATGCAATCTTGGCGATTCGGATATGTAGATTCCTTTCTCTATAACCGACTTTGTACAACCCTAGTCCCCTCCGATGTCTATATAAACCGAAGGGTTTAGTCCATAGGACAATCATAATCTCATAGGCTAGACTTCTAGGGTTTAGCCATTACGATCTCGTGGTAGATCACCTCTTGTAATACTCATATTCATCAAGATCAATCAAGCAGGAAGTAGGGTATTACCTCCATAGAGAGGGCCCGAACCCGGGTAAACATCGTGTCACCCGTCTCCTATTACCATTGACCTTAGACGCACATTTCGGGACCCCCTACCCGAGATCCACCAGTTTTGACACCGACAGCAGCAACGACCGCTCGGGAGGAAAGCTAAGGGATAGGTGGTGGGTCCCTAGAGACGAGTAAGCCTCCTTGCCTCGCGCGATCTTCGCGTCAGCCGCTCCGTCTTGCTTGGCTTGACCCCCAATCTCGCGGGAGGGGCTCCCCACCAAAGAGGAAGAAGGACAGAATCTGGGACGAGGGCACCACAGGGTCGGCCAGGGCCCGACGGGAGCCACGGCGGTGACACACCAGTGCCCTCGCCGAGCCCCGTGGAGCACGCTGGAGTCACTGAGGAAGAACCCGCGAACTCTGACCAGCTGGCCGAGGAAGTACTTTGTCTTGCCGGAGGTGGGGTGCATGCGGAAGAGGTCCGCGTCGACGGGGAGGCAAACGCCAACGCGACAGCCACCACAGGCACGACACGATTGCCCGGGCACCACAAGCCGAAGACAAGCGCGCCTAGCCCTCCCCACATCGTCAAGCTGTCGGCGGGCGCGAAAGTTGAGGCAGAGGTCGAGGCGGATCCTCGCTGCCTCGAGGGGAACATAGCTCCCTCGGGTGGAGACCCAGACGGGTCAGATGGCGCGACAGCCCCCGGGCCCTCGGAGCCACAAAGGGCGGAGGTGGAAGGACCGGAAGTACCCTGGCCCTTGGTCCAGGTGAGCCACAGCATCCTACTACAGAGCGGGGCTCCACGCCGCCGCACCCGGTCGGCCCTCCGCTCCCTGGAGGCTGACCTCATGGCCGAGGAAGAGAGCCTCCGTCTAGAGCGGGCGCGTCTCGCGGGAGGCTGGTGACAAGTGGATGTGGCCATCAAATTGGGCCGCCGCCAAGCCGATGCAGCACGGAGGAAAAGTGAGGAGGCCACTCATAAGACCCGGGAGCTCCTTGACGGGGCGATCTGGGATGTAGAAGAGGCCTCCCAACGCCTTGAAGAGGCGACAGCTGTGAAGGAGGCCTTCATAGAATGCGCCGCGGCTTGCGAGGCTCGGCTTACTTCCCGCAAGGGGCGGTCGCCTGGCCCGAGAGCAGGGCGGCGGTCCTCTAGCTGGACATGGAAGTCCGGGAGCGCGAGCTCCTACAGACTACCATCGAGAGGAGAGGGAGCGAGAGCGGTTGGAGAACCTAAACCGCACTGTGGCGGCCAACAAGGCCTCCTATAAGGAACGCGTCGCAAAAGCTAGCACCACGCTCGAAGAGAAGGTCGTGAAGTAGAAAGCGGAGATCGACCAACAGGCCTAAAACAAAGTCGCGCAGAAGGCCAAGGCCCTTGCCGACACATATTCCAAGAACCCGTAGAAGCAGGAGGACCGCTTCACGAAGAGGCGTGGTGAGCTTGATGCTGAAATTGCAGAGCGCAAGTGGCAGCTCACGACATCGGAGACCGAGAGGTGAAGGATGGCGGGGATTCACGCCACGACTAGTCGGGAGCTGGAAGATCTCCAAGATCAAGTGGGTGAGGTTAGTGATGAGGCGCAGAGGGTCCACGACGAGACTGCCCGGAGGCGCAGGGAGCAACTCCTATGCTCCAAGATGTTCCGCGAGCTCACCGAGCGCACCCGTAGTGCCATGGATGCTTTCTTGGTCGAGGGGGTGGATAACCCTCTCGAAACTGATGACGCCAGCTACCTGGCCTTCTTCACAAGGCTCATGGAGTGGATGGAGGCGAGTTCCACCTGGTGCGATGACATCTGCGATGCCGAGTGTCGCGACCTTCTGCACGAGGCGTCGACCCGCGTCTTCAACAATCTACTGCACGTCGATGACAACTTCGACTTAGACTGGGTGCTATCTCCCATTCCTGAGGAGCTTCAAGGCTAGCTCATGAGGGCGATGGAGGACCATGTGGTGAGTCTGCTGGAGTGGTTCGCACCTATTAGGGAAGGATCCAGTGACGACAATACCACCATCGATGGTGCCGACAGTGGCTCTGACGCATGAGCCCCCTCGCTCTCCTTCTTGCGATAGAGTAGATGCGGCCCCGCGGGGGCGTGAAGACACTTGCACGACACCTTTTGCTCTAAGTACTTGATTCTTAATGTGTTTTCATTTTCCTCTCGAGGCTTTTAATTTCCCTTTACATCGCCTTCACGCCCTGTGTCATTGGGACCCAGCCCCCGAGGCGATCTACGACCGTCGCTGGTATGCCTGGAGTGTTGGAAATATGCCCTAGAAGCAATAATAAAGTGTTAATTATTATATTTCCTTAATCACGATAAAGGTTTATTATTCATGCTAGAATTGTATTGACCGGAAACTTAAATACATGCGTGGATACGTAAACAAATACTTTGTCCCTAGTGAGCATCTACGAGATTAGCTCGTTGATCAATAGATGGTTAAGGTTTCCTAACCATAGACATGTGTTGCCACTTGATAACGGGATCACATCATTAGGAGAATGATGTGATGGACAAGACCCATCCGTCAGCTTAGCATATGATCGTTCAGTTTATTGCTACTACTTTCTTAAATGTCAAATACATATTCCTTCGACCATGAGATCATGCAACTCCCAGATACTGGAGGAATACCTTGTGTGCTATCAAACATCACAACGTAACTGGGTGATCATAAAGATGCTCTACAGGTATCTCCGAAGGTGTCCATTGAGTTGGCATGGATTGAGATTGTGATTTGTCACTCCGTGTATCAAAGAGGTATCTCTGGGCCCTCTCGGCAATACAACATCACAAGAAGCTTGCAAGCAAAGTGACTAAGGAGTTAGTTACAAGATGATGTATTATAGAATGAGTAAAGAGACTTGCTGGTGATGAGATTGAAATAGGTATGGAGATACCGACGATCGAATCTTGGGGAAGTAACATACCGACAGACAAAGGGAATTACGTATGTTGTCATAAAGGTTCGATTGATAAAGATCTTCATAGAATATGTAGGAACCAATATGGGCATCCATGTCCCGCTATTGGTTATTGACCGGAGAGGCGTCTCAGTCATGTCTACATCATTCCCGAACCCGTAGGCTCCGCACGCTTAACGTTCATTGACAAAATATAGTATTATACGAGTTATATGAGTTGGTGACCGAATGTTGTTCAGAGTCCCGGATGAGATCACGGACATGACGAGGAGCTCCGGAATGGTCCGGAGGTAAAGATTGATATATGGGACGATGCTATTCGGTCACCGGAAAGGTTTCGAAAAGTATCGGGTATTTTTGGGCATGTCGGAAGGGGTTCCGGGAGGCCACCGGTAAGTGGTGGGCCTTATGTGCCAAATGGGGGAATCAGACCAGCCCACAAGGGGGATGGCGCGCCCCTCCACCCCTGTCCACGCGCTAAGAGGGGAGGGAAGGAAGGGGGAGGCACCCGAAGGCAGCCAGCCCCCTTTCCTTCCCCCCATGTTCATATATGGAAGGGGAGGGGGCGGCTAGGCTACCTCCTCTTCCCCCTCCACCTATATATATGTGAGGAGGGAGAGGGGCAACACACACTATGATCCCCAAGCTGTGTGCAACGCCCCATCTCCCTATAGTTCTCATTCCTCCTGCGTCCACGTCCGTTGTTCTTGGCGAAGCCCTGCGGATAGTGTCACCACCTACGTCACCACGCTGTCATGCTGCCGGAACTCATTTACTACTTCGCCTCTCCTGATGGATCAAGAAGGCAAGGCCGTCATCGAGCTGAACGTGTAATGAACGCGGAGGTGTTGTACGTTCGTCACTTGATCGGGACAGATCGTGAAGGTGTATGACTACATCAACCGTGTTGATAAACGCTTCCGCTTAACGGTCTATGAGGGTACATAGACATACTCTCTCCTCTTGTAGCTATGCATCTCCATGGATAGATCTTGCGTGTGTGATTTCTTTGTTAATAAAAGCGTAGTAATGGTAGTAGATATTGATTTTTTTGATAAGAACAATAAAAAACAACAAGGTAGCAATTGATAAAATGGAGCACAAACGGTATTGCAATGCTTGAAAATGAGGCATGGGGTCCGTACTTTCGCTAGTGCAATCTCTCAACAATGTTAATATAATTGGATCATATAACCATCCCTCAACATGCGATGAAGAATCACTCCAAAGTTCTTATCTATCGGAGAACATAAGAAGAAATTGTTTGTAGGGTACGAAACCACCTTAAAGTTATTTTTTTCTATTGGGGATATAGCTATTGGGTATGACCCGCCCAAGAGGGGCCGGTTTGTACCAATGGCAATTTATCATCACAAAGCCCGTGAAGGTGTCGAAGATGGTGGTTCATGAGGATGACTTACTAAAGAGCCCAAATCCCAAAGGTGGCTTAAGGCTAAAAGGATCGAGAAGAGGTGTCTAGAGGGGGTGGGGGTGATTAGACACTAAGCAAGAGAAGTTGCAGTTTTTAATTTCTTTGAGTTGAAGTGGAGTTTTAGCACAAGTTTAACAATCACAATACATATCAAGCAAGCATGTAAAGAGTATATGAGCAACGGAAAGTAAAGCATGTAGCTTGCAAGAATGTAAAGGGATGGGATTGGTGTGTGCAAATGCAATTTCAAGACACGGAAATTTTTGAGACACGGTTCCGATAGTGGTGCTATCGTACATCCACATTGATGGACACTTCAACCCACGAAGGGTAACGGCTATGCGAGTCCACAGAGGGCTCCACCCACGAAGGGTCCACGAAGAAGCAACCTTGTCTATCCCACCATGGCCGTCGCCCACGAAGGACTTGCCTCACTAGGGTAGATCTTCATGAAGTAGGCGATCTCCTTGCCCTTACAAACTCCTTGGTTCAACTCCACAATCTTGTCGGAGGCTCCCAAGTGACACCTAGCCAATCTAGGAGACACCACTCTCCAAGAAGTAACAAATGGTGTGTTGATGATGAACTCCTTGCTCTTGTGCTTCAAATGATAGTCTCCCCAACACTCAACTCTCTCTCACAGGATTTGGATTTGGTGGAAACAAGATTTGAGTGGAAAGCAACTTGGGGAAGGCTAGAGATCAAGGTTCTTATGGTAGGATTGGAATATTTTGACCTCAACACAAGTGTAGGTGGTTCTCTCTCAGAAAATGTAAGTTGGAAGTGTAGGTTCGTTCTGATGGCTCTCTCCACGAGTGAAGAGGGGGTGGAGGGGTATATATAGCCTCCACACAAAATCTAACCGTTACACACAACTTACCAATCTCGGTGGGACCGAATTGTGAAACTCGATCGGACCGATTCAGTAAATCTAGTGACCATTAGGATTTTTGATGGGACCGATATGCAACTCGATAGGACCTATATGGTTAGGGTTAGGGCATAACGTAATCTCGGTGAGACCGATTTTGGTAATAAGCTAACCAGAGAGTTGGTTAGGCAAACTCGGTGGGACCGATTCGCTCATCTCGGTTGGACCGAAATGTTACGAAGAGGAACATAGAGTTTGCATTGTAATCTCGGTAGGACCGATTACTCAAACTCGGTGAGACCGATTTTGGTAATGGACATACACAGAGAGATTACAATCCCATCTCAGTGGAACCAAGATCCCTATCGGTGAGACCGATTTGCCTAGGGTTTGTGGCAGTGGCTATGACATCTGAACTCAGTGGCGCTGGATAGAAAGAATCGGTGGGACCGAGTTTGACTTTTGGTTTAGGTCATATGTGGATGTGAGAAAGTAGTTGAGGGCTTTGGAGCATATCACTAAGCATTTTGAGCAAGAGCCTCATTAAGCAACACCTCATCCCTCCTTGATAGTATTGGCTTTTCCTATAGACTCAATGTGATCTTGGATCACTAAAATAGAAAATGTAGAGTCTTGTTCTTGGAGCTTGAGCCAATCCTTTGTCCTTAGCATCTTGAAGGGGTTCCACATCCTCTAGTCCATGCCACTTCATTCTTGAACTTATCCGAAACATACTAGGTAAAGGTGTTAGTCCAACAAGAGATATGTTGACATTAATTACCAAAACCACCCAGGGAGCACTTGTGCTTTCAAAGGCCCATAAGGGTAAACCGCCATATATGTATGACTTGTACTGTAAGGCAAGGGTAATTAGTCACTGAGCCGGACACGTTGTTTATGAGCCGTCCGGGACTCCGTGAGCCGCTGGGCGTCAACCTGTGTATATAAAGGGACGACCCGCCGGCGGTTTAGGTCAAGAAACAAGAGATAGAAATCTAGGTCAAGCGAAATCGCTCCCTGGTAAGCGAGACATAAGCAATACCACCTCAAACTAGATTAGGCCTTTACCTTCATCGCAAGGGGCCGAACCAGTATAAACTCCCTGTGACGTTTGTCCCGTTTAACCCCTTTAAGCTAAACTAGTTGCAATGGCTCCACGACTAAGTCCTTACACTAGGACATCTGCCGTGTCCACGACAGTTGGCGCCCACTGTGGTGCCAGCGCACGGTGGTTTTGAGTTCTTGAAGGGCAACCTCGAAGGGATCAAGGGATACGATGTGGGTCAGATGACCAAGAGTCGTCGCGGCAAGCTCTACATCGACGATGCAGGCTAGGGCCCCAAGGCCGGCTCAATTGAGTACGGGTACCGGGCCCCCTTCAGTGGAATCCACGTCTTCATCGGCAAGATCGGCGAACCGGGCCCTGAGTCGGACATCTGCACCGACATCATCAAGACGGCTCAGCTTGCACGACCCGCCCGAGTTCAGCCTGCCGTGAAGCGTGCCTTCATTGGATTCATCCATGGGGCGGAATTTGAAGATAGATCTGTGTCTGGCGGTAAGACGACCATCTATTCTGATGGTGATTCATCCATGGGCGAGACTACTTCATTGTATCAACTACAAGATGGCAGGCTTGGGGGCTACTCCCATGGCGACAGTATTCCGGACCCCTATGAGCCGCCCAACAGGGTTGCAATTTTCATGGCCGGTACAGAGCCCGCGTAGAATTCTTCGACTGCGGCAGCAATGGTCTCCGGGTCAGCAATGGCGATGGCAGCTAGGGCAGGAGGCCTGGGGCGTCCGCCGGCTCAGGTTTTGACTGTATTGCTGGATAATCTAACAACCTTGTTAACAGTGAAGGTTAACCCGACAAATAAAGTTCAGCATAATGCGGAAGTTGCAAAATTGCATGACGAGATAGCGCAAGCTAAGGAAGATCTGGCGGTGGAGAACGCTAGGATGATTGCAAAGCAAGCTATTTTGGATGCTCAGGCACAATGGATCCAGGCTAATTCCTTCCTGCTCTCGTTGGATCAGAACGCTTCAAACAAAATCATGAGAAGAAGGCACCGGAGTCGCCTGCCGCCGGTTTACGAGGCAAGGAACCTCTTCAACACACCTGGTGCAGGGACTAGTGACTCACCAGGGGTAAATCGGGTGGTAACTGCGCCTGGGACTGGAGCACCTGCTCAACCACGCTCGACGAATCTTCCTCGTCCGAATAATACCCCACCACAATATGTGCCGCCGCCACCGGGTCATTATTCCAACCCTTTGGATAATATGATCGCTGTGGCGACATGATTGGCGGCTCTCCCAGTTGAAGGCCATTCTCTAGCTGCGCTCGAAACACGGAGGGCTAGAGAGCTTCTTCAAACATCATTGGTGCAGCAGGAGGCATATTCTTATAGTTGAGAGAGGATTCACTCGACCCCTCGCCCAAGCCAGAGTTATAGCAGACACATGGACTCACCGGCCATTTCAAGCAGTGACAGGCGCTGTAACCAGCCACGTGGGCATGACCTGGCGCGTGATGGTGCTCAGGATTTGGTGGACTAAGACAGGGAACATCGAGAAGCTGAGCTGGCGGCTCAGCAGGCGGCTCATCAACATCTTTCGGCTTATACGACGACTTCGGTGGAGGCAGGTGTGACATCTAGAACCACAGGTGTACCATGTTTTGTGTCGGCTATGCGTAATGAGTGTCTGCCCAAGGATTTCAAAGGACCTTGTAAGGTGCCTAACTACACAGCCGACTTACCCCCTGAGGCGTGGATTGAGAGTTATGAGATGGCCTTGGAACTGTTGGAGGTTAGCGATGCTGCATGTGCCAAGTACTTCACCATGATGCTGGATGGGACGACCCGTACTTGGTTAAAAGGGATGCCTGCCAATTCTATCGGGTCGTGGGCCGAGCTCAAAGCCCGGTTTATCCAGAATTTTGAAGATACGTGCAAATAGCCCATGTCGATTGTGGATTTGGATGCTTGCGCCCAAGAATAGGGCGAGTGAACGACCCATTGGGTGCGCCGGGTCAAAGCTATCCTGCACTCTTCGGATAACATCAATGCCGGCTCAGCGGTCCTAATGTTAGAGAAGAATTGTCATTTTTTGCCTCTTAAACAGAAGCTAGGGCGGCTCAAGCGCCACTACAATGATATGGGGGAGTTGATGGCGGATCTAATTAAATATGCCGACTCTGATAGTACCAAGGACCCCGAGTCTGATGATGAAAAGCCGGGAAAGGGAAAGAAGAGTGGCAATACCAAGGGTCAGTAGCATAACCCGACGAGTAAGGTGGGCAATGGTAAGCTCAAGGCCGATAGTAATTCAGATTTTGTGGCCAATACCAATATGCAGAATAATGTTCATCATCGTAAGGGGAAGCCACCTCCTCGGGCAGGCGGGTCAGGTTTCAATCTTGGGCAGATGTTGAATCAGCCCTGCCCAAAGCATGGTACGCGGGAAAGACCGTCCAGTCACCTTTGGAAGGACTGCCATATTATGAAGGAGTTCAAAAATTCTGATTTAATCCAGAACAATCATGGGCTGGGCGGCGGCTCAGGTTCTGGTGGTGGCGGTTCTCATGGCCCGGGTTACGATGGTGGCGGTTCTAGTTCCGGTTTCCAGGGTTACCCAAACAGTCAAGTTAGTCAGGGTGGTTATCATCAACAGTCCGACCAGGGGGCTTAGCAGTAGCAGCAGTCTGGTTATCAAAGTAATCCAAAGCAGTTGAATAGTGGACAGTACCACGTTACGACAAGTTTATGCAAGCGGGATCAGAAGCTCCATAAAAGGGTTGTGAGCACCGTTGAGCTGGCAATTCCCTGTTACTTGCGATGGTCTGAGCAGCCCATTATGTGGAGTCGAGAGGATCACCTGCCCCGGGTATATAATCTGGGTCACTTGGCTTTGGTGGTGGCACCTCAAGTTGGTGGATACAAATTCACTAAGGTACTCATGGATAGGGGTAGCAGCATTAATATCCTTTAGTATGATACTTTCCGTCGCATGTGGTTGACTGACAAAAGTCTTAAGCCGTCCAATACTGTTTTCCATGGAGTGGTGCCTGGTAAGACAGCGTATCCTGTAGGCAAGATTGATCTAGAAGTAGCCTTTGGGGATGAACATGATTCCAGGGCCTAGAGACTAACCTTTGAAGTGGTCAAGATTAAAAGCCCGTATCACGCTCTGTTTGGACGGCCGGCTTATGCCAAGTTCATGGCATGGCCTTTTTATGTTTATCTGCAGCTCAAGATGCCAGGTTACAAGGGGACCATCACAATGTATGGAAGCCGGAAAATAGCTTTGGAGTGTGAAGAAGGTGACGCTGCTTATGCTGAGTCTGTCTATGCAACAAAGGAATTGAAGTTCTACAAAGACAATGTTGATCCGGCGGATATGACATCTTTGAAAAATTCAACTACAGAGCATGATCCAGTATTGAAGTTTAAGTCGGCCGATGACACTAAGCTAGTTGACTTTGTTCCACGCAATTCATCCAAGCAGTTCAGTATCAGTGCTAACCTGGATCCAAAATAGGAAAGCGCGATCATCGAGTTCATCCGTGAGAACCGGGACATCTTTGCATGGAAACCTTCTGACATGCCAGGTGTACCGAGGGAACTCGCTGAGCACACTCTTAATTTGATCCAAAGTTTAATTCGGTCAAGCAATTCCTTCGTTGCTTCAATGAGGAGAGGCGTAAGGCCATTGGTATAGAAGTGGCCCAGCTCTTGGTGGCTAGGTTCATTATTGAAGTCTTTCATCCTAAGTGGTTGGCTAATCCAGTGTTGGTACTTAAGAAGAATGGCACTTGGTGTATGTGTGTGGACTACACGAACTTAAACAAGGCTTGTCCGGCTGATCCGTTTGCTCTCCCTCGTATTGATCAAATCATTGATGCTACGACGGGTTGTGAGCGTTTGAGTTTTTGGATGCTTATTCTGGTTATCATTAGATCAAGATGGCAGTTAAGGACCAAGAGAAGACATCTTTTATCACTCCCTTTGGAGCCTTCTGCTATGTGTCTATGCCTTTTGGGCTCAAGAGTGCCCAGGCGACTTACCAGCAATGTGTGCAAAATTGCCTTCACAATCAGATTGGGCGCAATGTTCATGCTTATGTGGATGATATTGTGGTGAAATCCAGAAAGAAGGAAACTTTGATAGATGATTTGAAGGAGACCTTGAACATTCTCCGGGTCTACAAGATGATGCTTAACCCAACCAAGTGCGTTTTTGGTGTGCCAGCAGGCAAACTCTTGGGTTTTCTGGTTTCTAACAGAGGCATTGAAGCTAACCTAGAGAAGATCAAGGCCATTACCTCCTTGGCAAAGCTGGCATGTATCAATGATGTTCAATGTCTAGTGGGTCGTATTGCTGCCTTAAGCTGGTTCATAAGCCGGTTGGGTGAGAAGGCTATACCACTATACCAGATGATGAAGAAAACAGATCACTTTGTCTGGAGTGATGCTGCTAATGACGCGTTTGTCGGGGGGATGAACCCCAGGCAGGCAACGGAACCTGGATCTATTTCAAAAACAGCAGGGCCCGCATCACCCCGCAAACCGGCGTGCGCCAGGCTGGGTCGCTCGACCCGGCAAGGCGCCCGACCCAGCCAAGACCCTCGACTCGGCAAGGTACGTCGAGCCGGCCGCAGCGGCTGGCGCAAGGCAACTCAGCCCGGCGCAACCTTGGCTTCCCCAGCATGCCAACCCACCCGTGGCGTCCACGGCAACCCAGCCACGGGTCATCTCCCGTCCCATCCAGGCCGTACGATGGGACGAGACCTCGATCACCGATGACCAAGACTACAGTGCCCCCGCCCATGCCCATGGTCAGCCAGAGTGTGGCAACAGTGCCCCTTACCTACCCGCTGACCAGGGCTGACACGACAACAGTGTTCCCGCCCTCACCACTGACGACAGCAAGCGGCGGCCTGACGGAGAACACTGTGCGCGGCTCGACTCGGCCACGCCATGACGATCTTCAAGACGGCGCACAGTCCCCCTAGGCACGCGGGGCCTGCACCTAGGGGAACCCGGCGAACCACAAGCCCCCAAGCGGGACCCAGCCCGGAACTCCGAACACCGACAATATGGAACCACCGACTCAGCATATTACCATTGTAACCCTGGGTGGGTTGATCTATGAAACCCCCCAGGAGTCCACGCCCACAGGGAGATGAGGGATATGACATGTAAGATCCCCGGCATGCAAAAGCAAGCAAGATAGGACTAGCCACTACCTAGCAACACCAGAGAGAAGGAGCAGCCCGAGCCTCGGCTAGCCTCCTTCCTCCTCCATACAGCTCCAGGAGCGACATTGTACTATCGACCATCCAACTAAACTCGGCAGGACTAGTGGTGTTATCTCTCCGGAGAGCCCCGAACCTGGGTATGTCCGGCATCCCGTGCCAGCGCATATCAACCTCGCCTCCGAAGCCCACCAGCACCCTCGAGCCTCCTCCTCTCTTTAGCCATCCCTTGGCATCTGTCGTGCGCCCACCACGACAGTTGGCGCCCACCGTGGGGCAGCTCGAGGAGCTGGCCGGAAGCATGCTTCGGACGGGGCCCTTCTCCTACTCCGACGAGTCCGTCGCTCTATCGGACGACATCACCGGCGCGCTCGCCACCTCCTTCACTGCGCTGCGCATCTCCGACGCGCTCGCGGCCGACGAGTACCCTAGCAAGGTGCTCAGCTACTCTGACTCCTTGCTCCCTCTCAGCGGCGGATTCACTGCCGAGGCGATGGACGCCCACGTGGAGGTCTTCGTCACCGGCGATGGCGCCTCTTCCTCGTCGAGCAAGGCGAGAAGAGTCGCCGAAGCCACGGCCGCCACAGCACGGACGGAGCCGCCCGACCCGCTGCGCGCCATGATGCAGAGCCTCCGTATCCCCATCAGCTCCAACGTCGATGCCACCAACGTCGCTGAAGCCCGAACCCAGCTCGAGGACAGGCGCCAGCAAATGCTGGACCTGTCCGAGACGCTGCCGGCCACCAGGCGTTGCCTGGAAGCTGCTCAGATGGAGCACACCGCCGCCTACGGATTCACGCCCGCCGCGGCCGAGCCAAGCCGGGCCGCCGATACTCGCACCCGGGGAGGAGCGATCGGCCGGGCCTTCGGCGCCATCCGGACCATCTACGACACCCCAGTCAAGAACATGCGCGCTGCGGAGGCAGTCGTGGTCGGCCTCGACCAACTCGTGGGCGAGGAGCTCAAGGAGCACATCGGGCGGATGCGCGAGCTCCTCCACGCCGCCAACACCCAGCAGCATCGCCTCAACCAGCTCGCCAAGCTGGCAGGGTCCGGCTCCGCCTGCCTTGGCGGACCCGGCAAATTCCTGCACACGGCCTCCTCGCCGCCCGGGGAGGCACACTCCGGCCAAGCCCGGACCCGGCGCAACCCGGCCGGCACCGCCGCCGACGCTCTGGGCAATGAGCCCGCCCCGGAGACCCAGAGTGGACCCGGCCAGCCTGCCCGGCGTCCGGCTCCAGTCGACCCAGCCCCTCGGGGCCTGGCCGCCAGTCGACTCGGCCTGCGCGCCATCAATAACGCCAACGCGCGCCACCGCATCGATTAGCTCACTCGCTCCCTGGAGGTGGAGGAGAGCAGTGCTATCGGGCCAGCATGTTTCGGCCCACACATCCGGGAGGATCCCTTCCCCAAGGGGTTCGTGCTTCCCCGCGACACCCCCAAGTACAACGGGACCGTGAAGCCAGAAGACTGGCTCACCGACTACACCACGGCCATTGGCATCACCGGTGCCAATCGTCTCTCGCCATGCGCTACGCACCGCTCATGCTCCAAGGATCGGCTCATACATGGTTGAACTGCCTGCCGATGGGCAGCATCAACGCATGGGTCGATTTCGAGGAAGCGTTTGTCCGCAACTTCACGGGGACGTACAAGCGGCCCGGTCGCCCCAGCCAGCTCGCCATGTGCGTGCAGGGGCCGACGGATAATGGCCGTGAGTACCTCGCACGCTGGACCGAGCTCCGAAACAGCTATGAGGGCGTCCATGAAGTCCAGGCGATCCAATACTTCGTTAGCGGGTGCCGAGACGGCACCCTCCTCAAGCACAAGCTTCTACGCTCCGAGCCGGCCACCATGGCCGAGCTCATGGTGAGGGCGGACAAGTACGCCAACACCGACTCCGCCATGAAGATCCAGGTGGCGCTGGATGAGCCGGCAAGGAGAAGCCGGTCCCTCCACAGAAGCCGGCCGACGAGAGCAGCCGGCAGCAGCACCACCAGAACAACAAGTGCAAGACCGAGCAATCGGCGCAATGTCACGACAGCCGGCTCGTCGCAGCCGCCGAGCCCGCGGCGGACCCGGCAGCGAAGCGCCGGCAGATCGGCAAGATGGCATGGCAATCCGCCATGAGCTTTGAAGAGATGCTCGACGCCACATGCAAGCACCACAGCGGCGCAAGACCCTCCACGCACATGCTTCGATAGTGTGCCATCACCAAGCGCATCATGAGGGGCGACGTTCCGCCTCCTCCGGGTCCTGCTCCGGCTCCGGGCGCGGGGCAGCCGCCTCCGCCTCCACCGCCGCCTCCCACCTGTGGTGTGATGCGGAACGACGCCTACCCGGACCAGAACGTGGCCTACGTCGTCTTCACCAACCTCGGCAACGACAAGCGCAGTGAGCACCTCCTCGGTAGGAGGTGAACACCGTCATCCCGGCCAAGACGGATTTTATGCATTGGTCGGATCGCCCGAGCACCTGGACCCGGGAGTATCACCCGGCAGTCATGCCGAGTCCGGGTGGTTACGCCCTCATCCTCAACCCTACCATCGTCGCGCGGTGCACCTGCAAGTTCTCCCGAGTCCTCATCGACGGCGGCAGTAGCATCAACATCCTCTACCGCGACACGATGACCAAGCTCAGCCTCAAGGACGAGGACCTGGAGCCAACCCGGACCGTCTTCCACGGCATCGTACCCAGCCTCTCCTGTTCACCCATTGGCTGGGTCTGGCTCGACGTCCTGTTCGGCGACAGCAGCCACTTCCGACGCGAACCAATCTAGTTTGAGGTGGTGGACCTGTCCAGCGTGTATCATGCGCTGCTGGGTCGGCCCACGCTTGCCAAGTTCATGGTGGTCCCCCACTACGCGTACCTGAAGATGAAGATGTCGGGTCCCAAGGGCCTCATTACCATCATTGGCGACTACCGCAAGTCTCTGGAGTGCGCCCAAGACGGCGCCAAGCTGGCCGAATCGCTGGTCATTGCCGAGGAGCGGCGCCAGCTCGACCGGATCATCGCCATGGCCGGCGAGGCTTCCGACGGGTCGATCCCAACCCTGGACCCGACATATGAGGCCGCCTTCAAGCCCTCCAAGGAAACCAAGAGAGTGAAGCTGAACTCGGAAGACCCCAGCTATAGCAAGTACGTTGTCGTAGGCGCCCGCCTCAATAGCAAATAGGAAGGCGAGCTCGTCGACTTCCTCCGTGAGAATCAGGATATCTTTGCATGGACCCCCAAAGACATGCCGGGTATCCCAAGGAAGTACGCCGAGCACAAACTCCACGTTCTCAAGGACGCCAAGCCTGTCGGTCAACCCCTCCGTCGATTTTAAGAGGTCGCCAAGCTCTTGGCGGCCGGCTTCATAATGGAAGTATTTCACCCCGAGTGGCTGGCCAACCCAGTCCTCGTCCTAAGGAAGAACAAGACCTAGCGCATGTGTATCGACTACACCAGCCTCAACAAGGCCTATCCCAAGGATCCGTTTGCCCTCCCGCGAATCGACCAAGTCATCGACTCAACCGCCGGGTGCGAGCTGCTGTCCTTCCTGGACGCCTACTCCGGCTATCACCAGATCAAGCTGGACCCGGCCGATGCCCTGAAGACGTGAAAGTGCAACTATCCCTAGGTGGTTTTGGTAATTCATAACAACATATAGCTCATTGAGCTAATGCTATTACAAGACTATTATTTCAGGAAAGCTCAATTAATGGCATGGCATGGATGATAAAAGTGGATCCCTCAAAATACTAAGGACAAAGGATTGGCTCAAGCTCAAAAGCTCAAGACTCTTCATTTTACATTTTAGTGATCCAAGATCACATTGAGTCTATAGGAAAAGCCAATACTATCAAGAAGGGATGAGGTGTTGCTTAATGAGCCTCTTGCTTCATGTGCTTAGTGATATGCTCCAAAACTGAAAGTGCGTTATGTCGACTAGAGGGGGGGTAAATAGGCGATTTTTATGAATTCTTCACTGAAGAATTTGCCGGTGAGGAAATTCCTTAGCGAAGAACTATTAGCAGCGGAATAAGTACTTAGAAGTAAGCATAACAGAATACAAGCATGGTCATCATGATGAAATGAAGACTAGCACAGAGTACAGAAAGCGTAATCACAGGATAACACAAGATGAAGACAAATAGACTGAAGAAATTGAACTGAGGAAATTGAGAAAGTCTTCAGTCAAAGTCTTCAAACATAGATATGAACAAACACTCAACACAGTAATGAGGAAATGAAAGGGTTGAGGAAATAGAACCAGTTAGGTTGGTGAAGACAATGATTTGGTAGACCAGTTCCAACTACTGTCTCAGTTGTACGTCTGGTTGGAGCGGCTGAGTATTTAAACTCGAGGACACACAGTCCCGGACACCCAGTCGCTGAGCACGCAGCTCAGGACACCTAGTCCTCACCATATTCTCCTTGAACTAAGGTCACACAGACCTCTTCCAATCACTCGTGGTAAGTCTTCAGGCGACTTCCAAACCTTCACAGACTTGGTCACTCGGTGATCCACAATTCCTCTTGGATGCTCTAGACCTTGACGCCTAACCGTCTGGAAGAAGCATAGTCTTCAAAGGTAACAAGCATCGGATCCACGCAGGATCAATTTCTTCAGTGATGCTCAATCACTTTGGGTTTGTAGGGGTTTGGTTTTGGGTTTTCCTCACTCGATGATTTTCGCTCAAAGTCCTCGGAGGATGGGTTGCTCTCAAATGAAAAGTGTCAAGTTCTCTCGGAGCAGCCAACCAGCTAGTGGTTGTAGGGGGCGGCTATTTATAGCCTAGGGAGCAGCCCGACATGATAAGACATAAATGCCCCTCAATGATATGACCGTTAGGTGGATAAGATATTTTGGGACAGCTGGCGCGCAGCACAGCAACGGTCGAATATTTGACTCTCAAATTCCTCAGGGCTATCATGTTCCTCAATGTGTAGGTAATTCGCACTGACGAATTCCTAACTCCTCAGTCAGAACAAATTCATAAGCGACCAGAAGAACTTCGTCTCTGTCACTGAAGAAAGTGACTGAAGAAAGTGACTGAGATTTCCAAAGGCTTCACTCGAAGGGATTGGTAGGTGTAGGATTTTGAGTTGAGCATCACATGGAAATTTTTCCTTAGTATTTCCTCGACCCCCTTTAACAGTACGGTGTTTCCTATGACTCAAGAAAGAGAAAAATGAAACTACGAAAACAAAAGTCTTCACGCTTCATGTTCCATAAATGAATACCAAGTCTTCAAGGTCACACCAATTTATTCACTTTCAAAGTCTTCAGAAAGTCTTCAGAATATCAAAGTCTTCAGTTGAAGAACTTCATTTTTAGGGGTCGACTTTCTCTGTAAATATCAAACTCCTCATAGACTTATAGACCTGTGTACACTCACAAACGCAGTAGTCCCTTAACCTATAAGTCTTCAATACACCAAAATCACTAAGGGGCACTAGATGCACTTAGAATCTCCCCCTTTTTGGTGATTGATGACAACATAGGTTAAGTTTTCAACGGGGATAAACATATGAAGTGTATACACTGATATTGAGGAATTTGATTACAAGATATAGAAGAACTCCCCCTGAAGATGTGCATAGTGAGGAATTTGCTTTTGAGGCAATGAACATTTGAAGAGTTGAATCATGGAGATCTCCCCCTATATCTTGTAATTCATACACGCATTTGATATATAATATGAAGAATTTGAAATGCATGATGAAATATGGTGCCTGATGAGATTCAGCATGCGTGCAATGTCATTAACGAGGAATAAGCATGCAAAGCATAATGCAACAAAAGTATCAGCGCACCATCGGGTTTAAGATTACAACTCGATCCAAATAAAAGTTTCAGAAGAACGAGAGTTGTAACTTAAAAAAATGCCCTTAATATAGACCCGCTTGAAGACTAACTCAGATTTCTCCCCCTTTGTCATCAAATGACCAACAGGATTGAAACTGAGGACTAACGCCCCTGAAGAATTTCAAGTCGATGGAGGAGCGCCAGTGTTGTCGGGGTTGTTTGTTGTAGCAGGGCCTGCCGCAGTGTCGTCCAAATCTTCATACTCATCAGTGTCACGCGATGAAGAATAAGAGCTGGCCACTAGTGGAGGAATTTTGACCCTCTTGAATTTCTTCGGAGGAGGTGCAGACCAATCAAATTCTTCCTTGAGACCCATAGTCTTCAGTTCTTCAGTGCTATAGACATGAGTGAGGACAGCCCAGGTGCTGTTGAAGGTTTCATGAAGGTAGTATTGGTTCTTCTTCACTACATTGTGTGTTGAGGTCATATTGTGAAGAAGTGCACCAAACTGACGCTTTACCCATTTGTGATTGCGATCGACCTTCTGATGAAGACTGAGGAGTAACTCACGGTCAGTCATCACCCTGGGTGTTGTGGCTTGAGGATTTTGCTTGGCTGAGGTATTTGCGGCAGAGTCATGTGTGGCAGAATCGTCATTGGTAGAGTAAGATGCAGCCTTGCGAAATTGACCATCCAATGGACGAATGCCTTCATCGATCACAGCAGCGGCCTTGCCTTTATCATCAGCTGATGAAACTGTCCGTTTGAGGACTTCAATGGGAGGCAAGTAGCTACCGTGGTTCAGAGTGTCAGCTTTGTAATTCAGTGAAGATCTTGCCCTGATGAATCTCATAATCCAAGGAGCATAGGGCTTCAGCTCGAATGGTCACATAGCAATATTGGCCAGAGTCCTCATGAAGAAATCATGGAAGTTGACGGGAACGCCATGAATGATGTTGAAAAGCATATTCTTCATGATGCCAACGACTTCATCATTTGAGTCGTGGCCTTTGATAGGACTCACTGTCTTCGTCAGAATTCGATAGACAGTCCGAGGCACATAGAGTAATTCCTTGACGAGGAATTTGGTTCGTGGGGCCTGCCTTGGCTTCAAAGGCTTCATCAGCACTTGCATATAGTGATTTGAAAGTTCTGGTTCGTTGTAGATACAACGAGCACCATCAAGTGGAGGACTGAGTGGTAGAGCACGAAGCAATTCAGTTACTGGTGCCTTGTAGTGAGTGTTTTCAGACATCCAGTCTAATACCCATGAGTTCACGTCTTCAGCGTCTCCGGTGATGTGCAGAGTTGCATAGAATTGAAGAATGAGTTCTTCATTCCAGTCATAGATATCAGTGCAGAAATTCAGAAGTCCTGCATCGTGAAGAACACTGAGGATTGGCTCAAAGCCGGGCAGAGACTCCATGTCCACATGAGGAATATGTGCATGATCGAAGACTTTGTCTTTGTTGAAGAGCACTGAAGAATAGAAATTGGCTTGGCTGGCAGTCCAGAAACGCCTCTTCCTTATGCGAGCAGAATCATATGGATTATAATCAATGAAGAATACGTGCTCGGCAAAGAAATCTTTAGCCTTGAACTTCTGTTTGCTTGAGAACGGATTCTTTGGCTTTGGCAGAGGGGTGTCAGTGAGTTGCATCACCACCTCAGGAATCGCGAGCTCAGGTTCTTCAGGCTGAGGAATTTCTTGTTCCTCAACAGGTGCAGTCTAAGGATCAGCAGCAGCAGGTTCATCAGCACTAGTGGCTGGAATTTCTTCATGGACAGATGAAGTGGGATGAGTTTCTTCAGAGCCCATTTGAACAGTTGGAGCATGGGACTGAGGTATCTGTTGGATTGGGGTGAAGAGTGGAGAATTTGGATGCTGACTTTCCCAAAAGTCATCGTTCATCACTGGCGTTGTGCTTCTAATATCCACATCTTCTTCAAGTTCCTCAACACCGGCATCTTCAGCTGTGAACTGAGGCATAGGCGAGGAAATGATTGGGGTTGAAGGGATTGCTTCCACTTCAATTTCTTCATCAATCTGCTCTGACGAAGCAGCAGAATGATTTTCTTCATCAGATCCGCTTGGGATCTCATAGTCTTCTCCAAAAGTAACAAGGTCCTTTGATGGCATGGAGGAAATTGGAACAGCATCAATTGGATTTTCGAGTGAGCTGGTCATTGGCTTCATTTTCTTCGCAGCCGAAGAGTTTGACGCAGCTGATGCCTTCCTTTTCTTCACTGCAGCTCGCTCTGCAGCCTTGGTCTTCTTCACATCAGAAGCAGATGGAAGAATTGGAGTTGGTGTGGGCGCGGGAGGAGCCGAGGAATCTGGTTCATTTTCTTCAGGCACAACTGATGTAGTTGCTCCGATCTCTTCAGTTTCTTCAGGCGCACCACTAGTGGATGCCCTGGCAATTTCTTCAGCGGCTGGAGTTTCTTCACCAGCCCTGGAACAAGCATTTTCTTCAGCAGGCTGAAAGTCATCAGCGGTGCTAGCATGTTCTTCAGCAGGCTGAGCAGAGTCTGCAGCCTGAAGATTTTCTTGTTGTGATGGGGCTGCAACATTTGTGAATTTCTTCGTCAGATTGACGAATCTTACTTTACCTCCTCGCCAATCAGCATAGTAGGCATCAAAGTCTTTGCTGAGGGCTTGAATTTCAGACTGAGCCTGGAGAAGTTCCTCAGGTGTCATTCTGACAACGTTTTTCTTCAGGAGCTTCTCCTTTCTCTATTGAGCTTTCCTGATCTCTCTTGCCTTTTCAAACTTCCATTTCTCTTCAGTGATGAAATCGGTCAACATATGACTTTGTCCAGGGGTCAGATGAAAATCAGGCATTGGGGTGTTAGGATCCTTGTGCCAGAGATCAATGTAATCGAGGATTTTTCTTGGATCCAAAAGCAGTGACACAGATGTGCCTTTGGCTCTAGCGGCCTTCACCTGTCTGTCTCTGATGATTTCTGCAAGTTCATCATCAGAAGCTTCATCATCAGAAGGCACATGGAATGCGACCTGTTTCTTCTTTGGACTTGGCCGAGGACCTCGTCCAGCTGTTGCTTTGGTCTTCAACAGTGTGGGGCCTGATGAGGAAATTGGTGCAGCTGAGGAACTTGCTGAAACACCAGAGGCAATCAAGAAACCAGCAGTCCTTTGACATGTAGCCAGATGCACAGGAGCTGAGGACTTTGAAGGAGTTGTTGAGGACTTTGGTGGAGCTGTAGCAGTGTGAGGAATTTGCCGTGAGGGCACTGTTGGTGAAGCACTTGGCTTACGAGTGGGCTTCTTTGGCATGGATTTCCTCGGTTTGACCGAGGCCTCAGTAGCAGTAGCAGTGGCAGAATCCTCATTGAATTTCTTCACTGCCTCCTTGGCTTGTCTTGCCAATTTAGCTTGGCGCTTAGCCCATTCTTCAGGAAAGTCCTCACCACGTTTGATGCTTGTGGGGTCAGCTACTTGGCCAGGTGCCAATGGAGCTCTTGGGCATGGAGGATTGAGGGCGAATTTCCTCGTGTACTTTGGAGTCACATATCTGTATTCCCTCCATTCCCTTGCCCATCTCCGTTCAATCCTCTGAATGCGCACCTTGCGCTGATTTTTGTTTTCTTTGACAAATTTTGCTTCATCAGGTGTGCAATAGTCAGCATAAATTTCCTCGGGGATTTCAAACGCAGTCATAACCTCAGGTTTCTTTCCTCCTTTCTGCGGCTTCTTACCGTCTGCCATATTCTTCAGTTGAGGAATTTGAACAATCGAGTTCTCTGAAGAAGTATGCAGTTTTTCTTCGAGGAATGCTGCAAATGAGTTAAGTTGATGAGAACCTAGTGATTCAGCAGCAGACATGAGTACCTGTGAATAGAGTACAGGTGCGAGGAATTCGGAGAGGTCATATGCGTTCTGAGAAGGTTTTTCGAAAAGAACAAGTTTTGAGGAATTTGACCAAATGAACCTTGAGGAATTTCACTAAGCGTTCTTGTCTTAGGTTCCAGAGTTGTACAGATCGAAGATCCACACAATTAGGGAATCTTGAAGAAAATGATTGCTTAGAGAAATAGTTCAAGATCATATGATGTGAGGAGTTCATATGTGTGAAGATTTGAAGAATAAACACCTTTGAAGATTTTCAGGAAAGTTTGAGAATCAAAGTGAGTAATAAAAGTAACTTTTAATTACCCGAAGTGAAGAACACGACGAACTGAGAAGAACAGATGTGAAGTTCGTCAGGTTAGATATCCCACGCCCTAACTTGGTGGAGGAAGACAGCTACGGCGGCGGCGGAGTGAAGATTTCCGCGGTAGGCGTGAGTACGACGGCGACGAGGTCGAGGGGGCGAAGCTCTTCCTCACCGGCGACGATGGAGTAGCAGCGGCGCTAGGGTTTAAGGAGCTTGAGTGAGAGAGTAGCGATCGAGCGAAGTAAATGAAGTGAGGAAGGGGAGAGGGGTATTTATAGACACGGTGAAAAACTGTTCGCCCGAAGATTTGGGATGAACGTGCCCCTGCCCTTTCTCCTTCTCGTGACATGTGTCCCCACATACTGTGTAGTTGAGATCGTGTACGATCGTGGGTGAATAGAATAATGCATTGTGGGATGCGGAACGGTTTGAGCGGCAAAACCGAAAATTTGGATAAGATTTGTTTTAGAGTTTCGTTCGCAATTTCTTCAGCTGACAAGGACACAGTGAAGATTTTGAACGAGTTTCAAATAGAACGCATATGAAGAATTTGTGAATAGATTGGGTTGAGTATAGCATAGAGGGGGAAGGGTCCGATCACATTCACTTAGCAGAAAAAGCAACTTGAAGAAATAGCTATAAGTGAATGCTGTAGAGGACATAAACTCATATATATATATAGCCAATGAAGAAAAACGAAGGAAACAGTGAAGATTTTGAAAAGTTGAAGAATTTGAAAAACTGAAGAATTTCAAAACTGAGGAAAAACTCAAATTGAAGATTTTCAACTTTTTGTGGTGGCGTGACCCACCGTATCAGAATGATGATTTCAGATACCACGTACAATTGTCGTAGGGTTCTGAGAATCAAATTCTTCATTAATTTCTTCACACTTAGAGTGTCATTCTTCATTGATTGAAGAAAAACATTTCTTCATGTGTTGCACATCTAAGTCATCAATTTTGCATAAGTGTTAGGATGTGTGTCCTTTTCAAAGAACATTCGAAGATTCTAAGATATTTAGCTCACACTGCAACTTGCTAAATCTCTTCTCATCCAAGGGCTTAGTGAAGATATCAGCTAGCTGTTCTTCAGTCTTCACGTGCTCGATGGAGATAATGCCCTTCAACACATGATCACGAAGAAAACAATGACGAATCTGAATGTGCTTTGTCTTCGAGTGCTGAACTGGGTTGTGAGCAATCTTGATGGCACTCTCATTGTCACAGAGGAGAGGCACATTCTTCACGTTGACGCCATAGTCCTTGAGTGTTTGCTTCATCCAAAGCAGTTGAGCACAGCAAGAGCCAGCAGCAATGTATTCAGTTTCCGCAGTGGATAGTGATACGCAGTTCTGTTTCTTCGAGGACCAACAGACCAAAGATCGTCCGAGGAAATGACAAGTTCCAGAAGTTGACTTGCGGTCCACACGATCACCAACATAGTCAGAGTCAGAATATCCAATGAGATCAAAAGCAGAGCCCTTGGGGTACCATAATCCTAGTGTTGGTGTGTGAGCTAGATATCGAAGAATATGCTTCACAGCGTTATGGTGTGATTCCTTCAGTGCAGCTTGAAATCGGGCACACATGCAAACACTAAGCATTATGTCTGGCCTAGATGCATATAAGTACAATAAAGAACCAATCATGGAGCGGTATACCTTGTGATCGAAGTCAATACCATTTTCATCAGTGCATAGATGGCCATTTGTGGGCATAGGAATTTTGACGCCTTTGCAATCTTGCATGCCGAATTTCCTCAGTACATCTTTGAGGTATTTCTCCTGAGATATGAATATGCCATTGTGTTGTTGACGAATTTGAAGACCTAAGAAGAATTTCAACTCTCCCATCATAGACATTTGATATTCTTCACTCATCATATAGGCAAATTCATCACTATAACGTTGGTCAGTACAGCCAAAGATAATATCATCAACATATATTTGGCACACAAACAGTTCGCCATCAGAAGATTTAGTAAAGAGAGTAGGGTCGAGTGAACCGGGTGTGAAGCCATTCTTCACGAAGAATTCCTTCAATGTATCATACCACGCCTGAGGGGCTTGCTTGAGGCCATAGAGGGCCTTATTAAGTCTAAAGACATTTTCAGGATTCTTTGGATCTTCAAAACCTGGGGGTTGAGCAACATATACTTCTTCCTCAAGCTTACCATTGAGGAATGCACTTTTCACATCCATTTGATATAAGATGATATCATGATGGTTAGCATAAGCAAGTAATATGCGAATAGCCTCAAGTCTAGCAACAGGTGCAAAAGTTTCATCGAAATCAATTCCTTCAACCTGTGTGTAGCCTTGAGCTACCAGTCGTGCCTTATTCCTCACCACAAGGCCATTTTCATCTTGCTTGTTGCGGTAGATCCACTTTGTGCCAATGATATTATGCTTGCGAGGATCTGGACGTTTGACCAGTTCCCAGACATTGTTGAGCTCGAACTGATGTAATTCTTCTTGCATAGCCTGAATCCACTCCGGCTCCAAAAATGCTTCATCTACCTTAGTGGGCTCTGTGATAGATACAAAAGCATAGTGCCCACAAAAGTTAGATAAATGTGAAGATTTTGAGCGTGTGAGAGGACCTGGTGCTCTAATGTCATTGATGATCTTCTCCACTTGCACTTCTTTTGCAACGCGGGGATGAGCTGGTTGTCGTTGAGGAGTTTGGTTAGCATTTTCTCAACACCATTTTCTTCAGCATTTTCTTCAGGTGTATCAGCTCGATGTTCTTCATGAACTGGAATGAATTCTTCAGCAAATTCTTCAGTAGGAATGACATCCTCAGTTGCCTTGAACTTGATAGAATCCTCAGGTGCTGGTTCATCTAACACAGAAGGTAGGTGCTCTCTTTGCGAGCCATTAGTTTCATCGAACCGCACATCTACAGTGTCAACAATCTTGTGAAGAACAATGTTGAAGACTCTGTAGGTGTGCGAGTCCTTTCCGTAACCAAGCATAAAACCTTCATGTGCTTTCGGTGCAAATTTAGAATTGTGGTGAGGATCTCTAATCCAACATTTAGCACCGAAGACTTTGAAATAACTCACATTGGGTTTCTTGTCAGTGAGGAGTTCATAGGCCGTCTTCTTGAAGAATTTGTGAAGATATACTCTGTTGATGATGTGGCACGCAGTATCAATTGCATCAATCCAAAAACAATGAGGCGCTTTGTATTCATCAAGCAGTAAACAGATATAGCAGTAGGAGGACGTGTGAAAGTTTATTTCATCATGATTCGCCTGCGTCCTTTCAGGCAATTTTGTCAGGTCCCCAGCAAATTCTTCAGACGTTAAGGCACGTCTGGAGACCTGACCCTGCAGAAGAGATTAGTTATTTTTCTTCACCACCCACATCTGAAGGGGTGGCAAAGAGTTTATCACTCTGCGAGCACCATACGAGAATGGTGGCATAGAAGCCAAACCATTTCGTTTCACATAAGAGGGGTTAGGGTAAGCATATGAATAAGCAGAGAAATTCTTCGAGGACTTATGAACATAATGGTTTGAAGAATAATGCACATATTCATAGCCCTTAGCTCTACCCTGCGAAACAGAGTTGTTAGCACGATGATAATCATATGAGGACTTTGATCGATTTGAGGAATTTGATCCATATGAAGAATTTGATCTGGGGTTCCTGTTCTTCACTGGTGGTGTCATGAGGACATTCACCTGAAGACTTTCAAGGCACTTCTTGGGAACCTAGATTTTCTTCATAGGAGAACCGTTCCTATAGTTAGTGCCAACATATCTAGCAAATACTTCACCATTCTGATTTTTGAACAGTTTATAGTTGGAGTCAAATGACTCATCAGAAGGATGAGGAGATTCACATGTAAAGCCAGATAAGTTAGATGGATCAACTGGAGGTCCCTTTGCAGCAACCCATGAGGTTTTGGGGTACTGCTCAGGCTTCCAATATGTTCCATCAGCATTAAGTTTCCTCTCAAAGGCTATACCCTCTTTCCTAGGGTTTCTGTTGAGGATCTGCTTTTTAAGCACATCACAAAGAGTCTGATGCCCTTTGAGGCTTTTGTACATGCCTGTCATGTACAATTCCTTCAGCCCTGCATCGTCAGTGATACTAGCAATGTCCTCAGATGAGGAATTAGTGATAGCAGAGGCAGGTGAAGAATTTGTAACAGTTGAAGCATTTGAACATTCAGGTGAAGAATTAGCAGATTCACGTTCAATGCACTTTAAGCATGGAGGAACAAATTCTTCCTGAGAAGCGCTGATTTGTTGAGCTAGTAATGAATCGCGCTCCTTCTGAAGATCTTCATAACTCAGTCTTAGCTTCTCAAGATCTTGCTTTCTTTAAAGAAATTCATAAGAAAGTTTCTCATGATCAGATAAGAGAGTGTTATGATGACTTTGAAGGTTATCAAACCTAGACTGAAGTCTCTGAAGATTTTCAGTCAGGGCTTTAGTGCGATCCATTTCTTCACCCAACATATCATCACTTTTGTCTAGCATGTTTTGAACCTTTTCAAAAGCCCTTTGTTGTTTTATAGCAATCTTAGCAAGTTTAGAGTAGCTGGGCTTGAGATCCTCATCAGATTCATTTTCACTAGATTCAGAGGAGGTGTATTTGAGTACCTTTGCACCTTTTGCCATGAAGCAATAGGTGGGAGCGTAGTCATCATTATCTTCATCAGGCTTGTCGGTGGGGTCAGTTTCTTCAGTGTTGAAGATGGACTTGCTAACGAAAGCAGTAGCGAAGGCCAGACTCGCCACACTAGATTCGGATTCTTCAGACGCCTCCTCTTCCTCATGTTCCTCAGATTTAGCTTCAGAGTCCATTTCCTTGCCAATGAATGCCCGAGCCTTCTTGGAGCTGCTCTTCTTGTGAGATGAAGACTTCGAGGATTTTGATGACGAAGATTTTGACGATTTCTTCTTCTTCTTCGCATCATCAGAACTGTAATCCTTGTATTTCTTCTTCTTCAATTCCTTTTCCCACTGAGGACAATCTTGAATATAATGACCAGGTTTCTTGCATTTGTGGCACAACCTTCTCTTATAGTCACTTGATGAGGAATCACTTCTTCTTGAGGATTTTCCAAAGCGACCACGTCTTGAGAACTTCTGGAATTTCTTCACGAGCAGTGCTAGCTCCTAGCTCAATTCTTCAGGATCACCAAGGCTACTACCAGAATCCTCACATTCAGACTCAGACACAACCTTGGCCTTCAGGGCACGTGGTTTGCCATAGCTCGAACCATAGAGATCTCTCTTTTCAGCAAGCTGGAACTTGTGAGTATTTAGCCTTTCGAGGATATCGGAAGGATCAAGAGACTTGTAGTCAGCCCGTTCTTGTATCATCAGACCCAGAGTATCAAATGAGGAATCAAGCGATCTCAACAGTTTCTTCACCACCTCATGGTCAGTGATGTCAGTGGCACTGAGGGCTTGAAGCTCATTTGAGATGTCAGTGAGGCGATCAAAGGTTTGTTGGACATTTTCATTGTCGAGTCTTTTGAAGCGGTTGAAGAGATTCTGAAGAACATCAACTTGAGAGTCACGCTGAGTTGAGACTCCTTCATTCACTTTGGACAGCCTATCCCAGATAAGCTTAGAAGTTTCCAAAGCACTCACTCTTCCATCCTGTCCTTTACTCAGATGGCCACATATGATATTCTTCGCTTGAGAATCGAGTTGCTTGAATCTCTTCACATCGGTAGCGTTCAGTGAGGGTGAGACAGAGGGAACACCATTTCCACAACATACCAGAGATCGTTGTCAATTGCCTCGAGATGCATTCGCATCTTGTTTTTCCAGTAGGGTAGTCTGTCCCATCAAAGGTAGGACACCCAGCCGAGACCTTGATCATACCTGCGGTCGATATAACCAAAACTCTAGGCGGTTAAACCAAAATCACACAGAACAAGGGAGTACCTTGCTCTGATACCAATTGAAAGTGCGTTATGTCGACTAGAGGGGGTGTGAATAGGCGATTTTTATGAATTCTTCACTGAAGAATTTGCCGGTGAGGAAATTCCTTAGCGAAGAACTATTAGCAGCGGAATAAGTACTCAGAAGTAAGCATAACAGAATACAAGCATGGTCATCATGATGAAATGAAGACTAGCACAGAGTACAGAAAGCGTAATCACATGATAACACAAGATGAAGACAAACAGACTGAAGAAATTGAACTGAGGAAATTGAGAAAGTCTTCAGTCAAAGTCTTCAAACACAGATATGAACAAACACTCAACACAGTAATGAGGAAATGAAAGGGTTGAGGAAATAGAACCAGTTAGGTTGGTGAAGACAATGATTTGGTAGACCAGTTCCAACTGTTGTCTTAGTTGTACGTCTGGTTGGAGCGGCTGAGTATTTAAACTCGAGGACACACAGTCCCAGACACCCAGTCGCTGAGCACGCAGCTCAGGACACCCAGTCCTCACCGTATTCTCCTTGAACTAAGGTCACACAGACCTCATCCAATCACTCGTGGTAAGTCTTCAGGCGACTTCCAAACCTTCACAGACTTGGTCACTCGGCGATCCACAATTCCTCTTGGATGCTCTAGACCTTGACGCCTAACCGTCTGGAAGAAGCACAGTCTTCAAAGGTAACAAGCGTCGGATCCATGCAGGATCAATTTCTTCAGTGATGCTCAATCACTTTGGGTTTGTAGGGGTTTGGTTTTGGGTTTTCCTCACTCGATGATTTTTGCTCAAAGTCCTCGGAGGATGGGTTGCTCTCAAATGACAAGTGTCAAGTTCTCTCGAAGTAGCCAACCAGCTAGTGGTTGTAGGGGGCGGCTATTTATAGCCTAGGGAGCAGCCCGACATGATAAGACATAAATGCCCCTCAATGATATGACCGTTAGGTGGATAAGATATTTTGGGACAGCTGGCGCGCAGCACAGCAACGGTCGGAAATTTGACTCTCAAATTCCTCAGGGCTATCATGTTCCTCACTGTGTAGGTAATTCGCACTGACGAATTCCTAACTCCTCAGTCAGAACAAATTCATCAGTGACCAGAAGAACTTCGTCTCTGTCACTGAAGAAAGTGACTGAACTGTATGAGATTTCCAAAGGCTTCACTCGAAGGGATTGGTAGGTGTAGGATTTTGAGTTGAGCATCTCATGGAAAATTTTCCTTAGTATTTCCTCGACCCCCTTTAACAGTACGGTGTTTCCTATGACTCAAGAAAGAGAAAATGAAACTACGAAAACAAAAGTCTTCACGCTTGATGTTCCACAAATGAATACCAAGTCTTCAAGGTCACACCAATTTCTTCACTTTCAAAGTCTTCAGAATATCAAAGTCTTCAGTTGAAGAACTTCATTTTTAGGGGTCGACTTTCTCTGTAAATATCAAACTCCTCATAGACTTATAGACCTGTGTACACTCACAAATGCATTAGTCCCTTAACCTATAAGTCTTCAATACACCAAAATCACTAAGGGGCACTAGATGCACTTACAAAAACCCTCAAATACTTTCCCACATCCACAAATGACCTAAACCTAAAGCCAAAATTAGTCACACCGATTCTTTCTATCCAACGCCACCAATTCCAAAAGTCATAGCCACTGCCACAAACCCTAAGCAAATCGGTCTTACCGATAGGGATCTCGGTCTCACCAAGATGGGATTGTAATCTCTCTGTTTCCCTTCGTAACGTTTCGGTCTAACCGAAGTGAGCGATCGGTCCCAACGAGATTGCAATGTAAACTCTCTGTTTCCCTTTTGTAACATTTCGGTCTCACCGAAAAGAGCAAATCGGTCCCACCGAGTTTACCTGACGAACTCTCTGGAAAGCTTATTACCAAATCGGTCTCACCGAGTTTGTGTAATCGGTCTCATCGAGATTACGTTATGCCCTAACCCTAACCGAATCGGTCTCACCGAGATGCATGTCAGTCCCACCGAAAATCACTAACGGTCACTAGGTTTACTAAATCGGTTCGACCGAGTTTAACTATTCGGTCCCACCGAGTTTGGTAAATTGTGTGTAACGGTTAGATTTTGTGTGGAGGCTACATATACCCCTCCACCTCCTCTTCATTCGTGGAGAGAGCCATCAGACTGAACCTACACTTCCAACTTACCATTTCTGAGAGAGAACCACCTACTCATGTGTTGAGGCCAAGATATTCCATTCCTACCATATGAATCTTGATCTCTAGCCTTCCCCAAGTTTCTTTCCACTCAATCCCTCTTTCCACTAGATCCAAATCCTATGAGAGAGAGTTGAGTGTTGGGGAGACTATCATTTGAAGCACAAGAGCAAGGAGTTCATCATCAACGCACCATTTGTTACTTCTTGGAGAGTGGTGTCTCCTAGATTGGCTAGGTGTCACTTGGGAGCCTCCGACAAGATTGTGGAGTTGAACCAAGGAGTTTGTAAGGGCAAGGAGATCGCCTACTTCGTGAAGATCTACCGCTAGTGAGGCAAGTCCTTCGTGGGCGACGGCCATGGTGGGATAGACAAGGTTGCTTCTTCGTGGACCCTTCATGGGTGGAGCCCTTCGTGGACTCGCGCAGCCGTTACCCTTCGTGGGTTGAAGTCTCCATCAACGTGGATGTACGATAGCACCACCTATCGGAACCACGCCAAAAACATCCGTGTCTCCAATTGCGTTTGAATCCTCCAAACCCTTCCCTTTACTTTCTTGCAAGTTGCATGCTTTAATTTCCGCTGCCTATACACTCATTGCATGCTTGCTTGAATTTTGTGATGATTGCTTGACATGTCCTAAAATAGCTAAAATCTGCCAAACTCTAAAATTGGGAAAAGGTTAAGTTTTTATTGGTCAAGTAGTCTAATCACCCCCCCTCTAGACATACTTCAAGGTCCTACAAGTGGTATCAGAGCCAGGTTTCCATTTGCTTTGATTCCATAGCTTTTGGTGGTCATAGCCTTGGTTTCACAACCTAGGAGAGTATGGCGTCTAGCGAGGGAAATTATCACCGTAGTGGTCCTTACTTTGATGGTACTAATTTTGCTATTTGGAAGCATCAGATGAAAATGCATATTCTTGGACATAACCCCGCCGTTTGGGTAATTATTTGTATTGGCTTGCAAGGTGAATTCTTCGATGGGAGAGAACCGAACCGTGAAGCTAATGCGGAAGAATTGAAGATGTTGCAATACAACGCTCAAGCATGTGACATCATCTTCAACGGATTGTGCCCCGAAGAATTTAACAAGATCAATCGTCTTGAGAATGCAAAGGAAATTTGGGATACTTTGATTGATATGCACGAAGGTACTGAATCCGTCAAGGAATCCAAGTTGGATGTGCTCCAAAGTCAGCTTGACAAGTTCAAAATGAAGGATGCTGAAGGTGTCGCTGAAATGTACTCTAGGCTTGCTCTTATCACAAATGAGATTGCCGGCTTAGGGAGTGAAGAGATGACCGACAAATTCATCATCAAGAAAATCCTAAGAGCATTGGATGGAAAGTATGATACCATGTGCACATTGATCCAAATGATGCCAAACTACAAAGATCTCAAGCCAACGGAAGTCATTGGAAGGATTGTTGCTCATGAGATGTCACTCAAGGATAAGGAGGAACTTCACAACAAGTCAAGTGGTGCTTTCAAAGCCTCAAGTGAAGCCCCCACATCATCAAGTGAGAAACCAACCTTCAATGAAGAATTGAGCTTAATGGTGAAGAACTTCAACAAATTCTACAAAAGTAGAAGCAAAGAAAGAAGCTCCAAGTCAAGGTCTTACAATGACAAGAGATCTTCTAGTCGAGAGTGCAATTGCTACAATTGTGGGAGACCCGGA
This sequence comes from Triticum timopheevii, assembly GCA_963921465.1. Taxonomy (NCBI): domain Eukaryota; kingdom Viridiplantae; phylum Streptophyta; class Magnoliopsida; order Poales; family Poaceae; genus Triticum; species Triticum timopheevii. The sequence continues at coordinate 497,403,783 of OY997272.1, forward strand.
CACTACTCCGATGAGTGTACAACACCCTACAAAAGAAGAGAATATTCTCCAAGAAGAAGCAGCAAAAGAGAAGAATCACCACCAAGAGAGAGAAGGCACTGCCCCTGGACCAGCTAATAAAGAAAACAAGCCCATTCGAGTGGAACGGCAAGGCGGACGAAGCCTTCCAAGACCTCAAGCGCATGCTCTCCACCGCACGTGTCCTGGCCGCGCCGACCGACAAGGAGCCGCTGTTGCTCTACATAGCCGCGACCTCGTGGGCGGTCAGCATGGTGCTGGTGGTCGAGCGACCGGAGAAGGGCAAGATCCAGGCCGTCCAGCGACCGGTCTACTACCTAGGCGAAGTGCTCTCCACCTCCAAGCAGAACTACCCGCACTACCAAAAGATGTGTTACGGCGTGTACCTCACCGCCAAGAAGCTGAAGCAGTACTTTCAAGAGGACGTCATCACCATCGTCAGCACGGCGCCGATCGGAGAAATCATTGGGTGCCGGGACGCCTCTGGCCGGGTCGCCAAGTGGGCGATCTAGCTAGCCGGCCACACCGTCCTCTACGAGCCCCGCACCACGATCAAGTCTCAGGCCCTGACCGATTTCCTCGTCGATTGGACCGAGACCCAGTACCTGCCACCGCTTCCCGACTCGACGCATTGGTGCATGCACTTGGACGGGTCCAAGATGCGACTGGACTTAGGGGCCGGCATCGTACTATCATCTCCGAAGGGTGACCAACTCCGCTACGCACTCGAGATCCACTTCGCCGCCCCCAACAACGTCGCCGAATACGAAGCCCTTGTGCATAGCCTCCGGCTTGCCAAGGAACTCAGCATCCGGCGCGTCCTGTGCTACGGCGACTCGGACTGGGTGGTGCAGCAGTGCTCCGACGAGTGGGACGCCCGTGACTCCAACATGGCAAGCTACCGCTTCCTCATCCAGAAGCTGTCCGGATCCTTCGATGGCTACGTGTTCCTCCACGTCCCACTCACAGAGAACAAGGTAGCCAACACGCTCGCCAAGATCGCCTCGTCATGTCAAGCCATCCCATCCGGCGTCTCCCTCGAGCACCTGCGCAAGCCGTCCATCAAGCCGTCGCCGGACTCCGAGTCCATCCACGTCCCAGAAGACCCGGCCGCGCCGCAAGCCGGCTCGGGGACTGCTGAACCCGGCCCGGGGGCTGCTCAGCTCAACCCGGCCACCATCACCCCGGACCCGGCCATCGCCATTACCAACCCGGAGTCTGCTCAACCCGGCCCAGGAGCCGCCGACTCGGAACCCACCCAGGTGACCGTCTTCACCGTCGTCACGGCCCCATCTTGGGCCCTGCCGATATCGGAATGGATGGAGAACGGGGTTCTCCCCATGGACGAAACCGAGGCTCGGCAAGTTCAGCACCGGGCGTCCGCCTACAACATCATCAACAACGAGCTCGTCAAGCGCAGCTCTACTGGCGTGTTCCAGCGCTGCGCCGAGCAGGACCGCTACATCGACATCCTCCTTGAGATTCACCAGGGCAAGTGCGGGCACCACGCCGCATCTTGATACCTCTTGGCCAAGGCGTTCCGCCACGGCTTCTACTGGCCAACGGCCCTCGAAGACACCGAGTCGCTCGTCCTCAAGTACGAAGGATGTCAGCGCTTCAGCAAACGCAGCCACCAACCGGCGTCAGCACTCCACACCATACCGATCGCCTGGCCCTTCGCGGTCTGGGGACGACATGGTGGGACCCTTCAAAACCGCTCGAGGCGGCATGACACACTTGCTGGTGGCAGTGGACAAGTTCACCAAATGGATCGAGGCAAGACCAATCAAGAAATTGGACAGGCCAACAGCCCTCTGATTCATCAAGGACATAGCGGTGCGCTATGGCATGCCGAACAACATCATCACCGACAATGGCACCAAGTTCGCCAAGGGCGCGCTCGAGCAATAGTGCTCTGTCTCCGGCATCCGCCTCGCCCTGGCCTCCGTGGCACATCCGCAGTCCAACGGGCAGGTCAAGCGGGCCAACGGACTCATCCTGTCCGGCATCAAGCCACGACTCGTTGAGCCACTCGTCCGCTCACCTGGCAGTTGGCTCGACGAGTTGCCCACCGTTCTCTGGAGTCTACGCACAACACCAAACCGGTCGACCGGGTTCACCCCGTTCTTCCTCGTCTACGGATCTGAAGCCGTCATCTCGACCGACGTTGAGTTCGACTCGCCGCGCGTCATGATGTACACCGAAGCAGAAGCAAGAGAAGCACGTGAAGACGGCGTCGACCTGCCCGAAGAGGTGCACCTTCTGGCACTTAGCCGCTCGGCTATCTGCCAGCAAGGCCTGAGGCACTACCACAGCAAGAAGATCAAGCCTCTCGCATTCCGCGAAGGTGACCTCGTCCTCCGACTTTTCCAAGAGCAGGCAGGACAACATAAGTTGTCCTCTCCATAGGAAGGCCCGTTCATCGTGAGCAGTACCTTGCACGACCGCAACGCCTACTACCTCATTGACGCACGCAAATCGAAGAAGCACAAGAGGGACACCGTCGGCGAAGAAACGACCCGGCCGTGGAACGTGGAACTCCTCCGTCCGTTTTGCAGTTAGCCGCACGAATGTATGTATCAATGCCTTTTGTAAGCATATGAAACTATGGGGTCCCCGAACGAGACTTGGGGGCTGCCTTTTGCCGACCAATTTATTGTGTCCATATTTCACATCACTTTACTACCGAACCTGGCGGCTGGCTCGACTAGCTCGACCCGGGGGCTCGGGGGCTGGCCGGCTTGATCATCACCCTGTCGCTTTACTTAGTGATTCCTGATAAAGATAGGATGCCACAATCCCCCACTTCGCCCTAAAACTGCAGATCCAGCTTTGGCTGACGGGGGCAAGCACAATGGGCTAAAGCTCCCCTATGATTCATACACTAAGTTAAAGCCTTCGGGTCGACCAAACCGGCCCGATGCTCATCAACTAAGTTAGCCGCACGACCGACTGCTCACCAACCGGGCAAGCCGGATTGCCGCCAGCCGGCCCAGTGGGTCTTTCGCTCGCGCTCAACGCTTCTAAGGACCCAACTCCTGTAGCCGCCTCTTGAAGAGCCGAACTCCTTGTCACGGACCGGAGCCTCGGCCGTCTGACTCGCGGGGGGGAAGTTTCAGAGAGGTGCAACGCATGAAATAAGTTCGAAAAAAGCAGAAGGAAAAAAGCAAATAAACACTCACAACATTTACACATAAATGTTTCAAGCAAAGGGCCACGGCCCGAGTTCATTACACCCTGAAAACCCCCAGTGGGTGGGTGGACTTGCTACTTAACAGAATTTGCTACAAAGATTCCCAGGCATTCCCAGCGCCGCGTCACGATGTCGATGGCTCCCCCCGGCCGGCCTCCGGGTCCAGCAAAGCACCGGTGTCCTCTTCGGCTTCCGCGTCACCGTAGACGCCCCTCTCCTCCGAGCTGCCCTCCGGGTCGCAAAGAAGCAAGCCGTAGTCGTCGCCATCCACGACCGCGCCGTCTTCCGTCCATTCCGGATGGAACTCGTCGTGGAAGGCGAACTCGGCGATATAGCTGGCCTGGGAGGCGATCCGGCCGGCCTGCTCCTGCAGCAACTGCTCCGATCTAGCGTGTTGACCCATCAGCGCGTCCAGCTGAAGATCCGGATGCCAAGACAACGCAATCCGGAGCGCCATCTCAGCACCGGCCCAGGCGGCGAAAACGCGCCAGTCGCTAAGGCGATCCGAGCCCATCTCTAACCAGCACGTCAGGCGCGAGAAGCTGCGCGGATGGATGGAGTCCGGCCACAAGGCCGCCGTCATCACAGTGCCGGCTCGAGACAGCTGCTCCATCTGCGTCCCCAAGACCCGCAGCCAGGCCTCAGCAGCGGCAATGATCTCTGGGAAAGTCCAGGCCATCAGCGGATCCGTCCCGGACCCAACAACGTCGGTCGGGTCGTGCTGATAGCGGACGACTTCTTCCGCCAGCCGTTGCATCTCCAGAAAGGCCCCTGCAGCCAAAGAAGAAGCAAGTTAGAAGGGCAACAAAGAAGAAAGGGCCGGGTCCCGACCCGACAAACAACGAAGAAGCAACACTTACTGGAGAAAGACTCTTCCAGGTGCTGTGCCTCGAGCAACGTACCATGTCACTCCCGCTCCAAGACACGGTCCCGCTCCCCGAGCGCCTTCTCCAGGTCGGCCGCCTTAGCAAGGGCCGCCTTCAGCTCGGCGTCCTTGTCTTTAGCCGCCTTCTCGGCCGCCTCACGGCGGCGAGCCTCGGCCTGGCGGGCCTCCTCAGCCGTGGTGGCCTGCTCCCGCAGACGCTCCACCTCGGTCTGGAGCCGGCCCTTGTCGTCGACCAGCTGGCTGCGCTGCTGGTCTGCCTCGACCAGGGCCTGCTGCGTCTCCACCACCTTGGAGGCCTCCGCCTTAAGAAGCTCCACCTCAGCCTCGAGGCGGCTCTTGTGACCCGCCAGCTGCTCGTGCAGCCGGTTGGCCTCGTCAAGAGACTACCGGGCCGCGGCCGCCTCCGCCTTCGCCTGCGCCGCCTCGACGTTGAGACGGCCGGAATCAACGACAAGCCGGTCATAGTGATGACCAGCCCGGAACAGCCGGGTCCGCCAAGACAGCACCTCGGCTGCGAAGAAGAAGAACTCAGCAGAAAGAAAGAAAAAGACAAGACCTACAGAAATGGGTGCGCTAGCGTGCCCCCACTAGAAGAAAAGAACACAACAAAGTACCTACAGAAATGTGAAGCTCCTCCTCCTTGGCGGCAAGCTGCTCCTTGAGCTCCCGATCCTTGCCCAGGAGTCGGTTGAAGGCGGCAACCCAGAAGGAGTCAAGGTGCTGAAAGAGAAGACCAAAGTCAACACAAGGACAACGCTCCTAAGGTTCGACCCAACTAGTACATAGTTGGCCTGAACCTCGGGGGCTACACCCAGTGGGTGCGCTGGCGCGCCCCCACAAAGTCGAAATCACAAGAAAGCAAGAAGGAAAGAAGAACTTACCAGGACGGCGCGCTCCAAGTCGCGCGTCCGCTCCACCTCGGCCTGGGCAAAGGCCTCAAGCCGCTCCGTCCGACCTCGAAGGCGGCGGCTAACGGCGTCCAGCGCTGCCTCCTCCTGGGTCTGGGGCCCAAAGACGGTCGCGCCCCCGCTTCACGCGGGCGGCGACATGATGACTCGGCGCCCTCCCGGAAGGAGCACCAAGGCCCGCCCACCGCTGGCCGCTTGTGACCCGGCCAGCACCTCCTTCGACGCCCCTCCCGGCGTCGTCACCTCCTTGGACGCCGGGACGCCCTACGTCGCCACCTTAGGCACCGCCGCCTGCGGTGCCTCCTCCACAACTGGCGGCGCTTCTGGCACCGCAACCTACGGTGCCTCCTCCAAAGCGATGCCACCTCCACCGCCATCGGTCCCTGTGCGCTCGACCATGACGGCCTGCGGCAGGGTTCCGTCCCCCACTTCCACGACCTCCCGATCGAGAACCACCACCTCAGCCCGGCCTCCGCGGCCGCGATCCCTCACCGTCGATGGCTCAAAAATCGTCGCCGCCACCACCGTGCCCTCTGGTATCTCGTGCCAGGCCGGCTCCGCGCCACCTCACACCCATGTCGCCGCCACGTCGGTCCAAGCCCGGACCGACGCCGCCTCCAACTCCGCCTCGGCCTTGATCCTGTCCCGCCAGGCCAAGGCCTCGGTGTCATCCAGGTCCAGGCCGAGGTCCGAGTATCCCCGTACCTCCTCCCCGGCCAGGTCGGCGAGGTCGGACCGGCTCCTGCGGAACGCGCCCCCCTCGGTGGCTCCGGCCTCCGCCGCCGCCCTCGCCAGCGCGATCGGCGACCTGAAGAAAAAAGAGGAATGAGCAAACGCAAGACAAGGCCGGCCCAAGAGATCAGGGCGCAAGAAAGAAACAAGACTTACCCCGACAAGACAGGGACCGGGGTCGGCTTCCCGCGCCTCTTCTTGGCCAGCCTCCCAGGCTGGGCCAAATCCGCCGTGCGTTTCGGGGCCCGGGGTCGCGGTGCGACGTTGTCCTTCCCGTGCGGGTGGCTCGGCGCCGCCCCATGCAAGGACCCGGCTCCTCCCGCCTCGCCGCCTCCCCCGCCCAACGCCGCTACATCAACAACTGGCGTTAGCATCGCCAACACGGCAACACGCCCAAACAATCCAACACAAATGAAGAAGAGAAAGATTCAAAGCTTACCCGTGCGACGCCCAGCACCGGCATCGGACTCGGCCACCTCCTCGCCGCCGTGAGCCGCGGGCTCCTCTGGCGCCACCGGCGCCACCAGCAATGGAGCCTGGGCGTAAGGGTGCCGGCTCGCGTTCAGAAAAATCTCCCGCAACGCGTCGAGACGAATGAGAAGATGCGCGGTGGAAACATAGCAAGACCAGATGCTCATCTGCGGCGCCGGGTTCGCCTGGCTATACGACGCCTTGCCGAATCACCAGTCCTCTCCAAGGTTGGCCTTGGAGATGTCGTTCACGCCTCGCGCGACCTGCTCTGGAGACAGCCAAGTGGATCCCATCCAGTTGGGATCCTGAAGCCCGATCATCTCGCTGATGAGGCAGGAGCGCCTTTGAAGCGGGAGAACCCGGCGGGTGATGAACGTGGCAAGGAGGTCGGTGCCAGTGAGCCCCTCTTGCGTCCTCATCACCGTGACCCGCTCGCAGAGGTTGACAATCTCTTGCGACGGGCGCCGGAGCAAGTAGCCCCAGTTCGTTTTTGCCCGCGGCGGCGCGACGGCAAAGGGGGGAAGGTTGATGTGGTCCATGCCATGGTTGCGGACGTAGAAGAAGGAGTTCTGCCACTTCTTGGCAGAATCCTCGAGCGGGATCTTGGGGAAGTCCGCCCCGACCGCTTCAAGATGACGACAGCCCTGCAGTCGGCGAACTCTCCGACCGACGGGCCCTGCTGCTTCAAGGAGAAGAAGCACGCCCAGAGATGAATGGTGGGCTCGACCCCCAGGTACCCTTCGCACAGGGTCACAAAGGAGAGCTGGATGATGGCGCCGGCACCGAGATGGTGTGGCTGGAGCCCGAATAACTCCAGAACCCACGGAAGAAAGTGCTCGCCGGCAAGCCGAAGCCGCGCTCAAAGTGCGTGAGGAAGATGACACGCTCCTGCCCCTCGGGCCGGGGCCTCTGCTCGCCATGCGGCAGATGGACGCCAACGTCTGTCTCCCGCGACAGGTGCCGCGAGGACCGAAGGTAGGTGATGTCGTCGGTGGTGACGGTCGAGCCCATCCAGGAGCCCGATGGCAGCGACATCACCGGAAGAAAAAGAGGAAGAAGGACGACGGAGAGAGTCTCTGCTCAAGGCTGCGGGCGCAGCTGTGCGTCCGTGGCAAGGAGCAGAGCGAGAGTAGGGGGACAGGAGGGCGCGAGCGAGAATAATGTCCGCCACCCCCTTACCCCCCTCAATTTATAACCCCCGGTTCAAACATGGGGGAGTGGGATCGTCTGCATGCGCTCGTTCCACTACCCCGCAATAAGTGCACACGTACACACACACTAAGTGCACGGGGAAGTGCAACCGGCCCCCAGACGCCTCAATAAATCCGCACGCATGGCCATGGGCGAGCGGCGGCGGGCCCCGCCCCGTCGCCCAGTCCCGTCACGCGCGTGGCCTGTCAGGCCCCTCCGACTTCTGGGCACCACGTGGCGCCTGCACGAAGCCCGAGGGATCGCCTCAAGATTCGACGGACTCCTCGGTTCACCCCACGGCTGGGATGCCGCGATCCGGTTTCCGAGAAAACTGGCACACAGTGGGTGTTGCCGGACCCAGCGTTCGCAGATTCTGCCTTGCTCAAGGGGGAAGCTGCGAAGGCCCACTCATCCGAAGATGACGGACCTTCACAGCTTCGGGGACTACTGTCAGGGGGATGAACCCCAGGCAGGCAACGGAACCCGGATCTATTTCGAAAACAGCGAGGCTCGCATCGCCCCGCAAACCGGCATGCGCCAGGCCGGGTCGCTTGACCCGACAAGGTGCGCGAACCGGCCAAGACCCTCGACTCGGCAAGGTACGTTGACCAGGCCGCAGCGGCTGGCGCAAGGCAACTCAGCCCGGCGCAACCTTGGCTTCCCCAGCAAGCCAACCCACCCGTGGCGTCCACGGCAACCCAGCCACGGGTCATCTCCCGTCCCATCCAGGCCGTACGATGGGACGAGACCTCGATCACCGATGACAAAGACTACAGTGCCCCCACCCATGCCCGTGGCCAGCCAGAGCGTGGCAACAGTGCCCCTTACCTACCCGCTAACCAGGGCTGGCACGGCAACAGTGTTCCCGCCCTCACCGCTCACGACAGCAAGCGGCGGCCTGACGAAGAACACTGTGCGTGGCTCGACTCGGCCACGCCATGATGATCGACAAGACGGCGCATAGTCCCCCTAGGCACGCGGGGCCGGCACCTAGGGGAACCCGGCGAACCACAAGACCCCAAGCGGGACCCATCCCGGAACTCCGGACACCGACAATAAGGACCCACCGACTCGGCATATTACCATTGTAACCCTGGGTGGGTTGATCTATAAAACCCCCCAGCAGTCCACGCCCACAGGGAGATGAGGGATATGACATGTAAGATCCCCGGCATGCAAAAGCAAGCAAGATAGGACTAGCCACTACCTAGCAACACCAGAGAGAAGGAGCAGTCCGAGCCTCGCCCAGCCTCCTTCCTCCTCCATACAGCTCCAGGAGCGACATTGTACTATCGACCATCCAACTAAACTCGGCAGGACTAGGGGTGTTATCTCTCCGGAGAGCCCCGAACCTGGGTATGTCCGGCGTCCCGCACCCGCGCATATCAACCTCGCCTCCGAAGCCCACCAGCACCCTCGAGCCTCCTCCTCTCTTTAGCCATCCCTTGGCATTTGCCATGCACCCACCATGACAGCGTTTGAAGCTTTGAAGAAACAACTAGCTAAGCCGCCAGTCCTTGCTGCTCCTATTGATATGGAGCCATTTTTATTATATGTGGCTTCTAATGCCCGGGCTGTCAGCGTAGCTATTGTGGTGGAACGGAATGAAGCAAGCAAGGAATATCCGGTTCAGCAGCCGGTTTATTATATCAGTGAAGTGCTTATTGAGTCCAAGAAGAGGTATTCGCACTGGCAGAAGCTCGTATATGGGGTGTTCATGGCCAGTCGGAAGCTTAAGTAGTATTTTTTGGGTCATCCCATCACTATGGTTAGTGCTGCTCCCTTAGGGGATATTATTCAAAACAAAGAAGCCACAGGTCGGGTAGCCAAGTGGGACACTGAGCTTGGACCTCATGGTTTGAAGTATATGCCTCGCACGGCCATCAAGTCTCAAGCACTTGTGGATTTCATCAATGACTGGACAGAGCTGCAGATGCCTGAAGAGAAGCCAGATAACACATATTGGACTATTCACTTTGATGGGTCCAGGCAATTGGAGGGCTCAGGGGCTGGAGTTGTCTTAGCTTCCCCTCGAGGTGACAAGTTTTATTATGTTTTAAGGTTGATGTTTCCCTGTACTAACAATGCAGGTGAGTATGAAGCCTTGCTCCATGGTCTTCGGATGGCTAAGGAGATGAATTTAAGCCGGGTGAGATGTTTTGGCGACTCAGACTTAGTGGCTCAGCAAGTTTCAGGCAAATGGGATTCTAAGGATCCACTCATGACGGCTTATCACCGCGAGGTTGATGCTATTGCGGGGCATTTCAAGGGTTATCAAGTGGAACATATTGATCGCAGGAAAAATGAGGCGGCTGATGCCTTAAGCCAGTTAGGGTCCCAGCGTAAGCCAGTGCCACCTAACACTTTCTTGGATATTCTGCATAACCCTTCTGTCAAATTGCCTACAGAGGAATATCTGGCTATTCCTGACCTGGAAGCACAATTGGTGGCAACTCTTCATGCGATTCCCGATTGGACAGTTCCATATTTGGCTTATATGACCCGGGGCGAGTTACCTGAGGATGAAACTTTGGCCAGGCAGATAACCCGGCGGTCCAAGTCAATGACTATCGTCAATGGAGAGTTGCATCATCGCAGTGTCACAGGGGCGTTTCAATGTTGTGTTTCTGCTGAAGAAGGTTGTGAGATTCTATGAGAGATTCATGAGGGAGATTGTGATCATCATGTCGGTTCTAACTCTCTCGTAGCCAAGGCTTTTAGTCATGGGTTTTATTGGCTGACGGCTCACGCTGATGCTAAAGATCTAGTCAGTAAATGTGATGGTTGTCAAAAGTTTTCTCGACGAGCTCATGTACCGGCTCAAGAATTGCGGATGATTCCTATTGCTTGGCTGTTTGCAGTCTGGGGGTTTGATATGGTTGGGCCTTTTAAAAGGTCCAAGGACAAAAATACCCATCTTTTGGTGGCGGTTGACAAATTCACAAAGTGGGTCGAAGCAGAACCGGTCAGTAAGTGTGACGCGGCAACATCGGTTCAATTCATCAAAAAGGTGATTGTTCGCTTTGGTTTTCCCCACAACATTATAACTGATAATGACACTAATCTGTCCAAGGGTGCTATGAAAGAGTTTTGTTAACATGAGCATATTCAACTTGATGTATCGTTAATAGCTCACCCCCAATCCAATGGTCAAGCTGAAAGAGCCAATCAAGAAATTTTGAGAGGCATCAAGCCCCAGCTTATGGTTCCTTTGCAGAGGACGCCGGGTTGTTGGGTGGAGGAGTTACCTTCAGTGCTATGGAGTATCAATACTACCCCCAACATATCTACGAGTTACACACCTTTCTTCATGGTTTACGGAGCAGAGGTGGTTCTCCCTAGTGACATCCGTCACGACTCAGCCTGCATGGCGGCTTATGTTGAAGATGATAATGAAAAAGCACGTCGAGATGCACTTGACCTATTAGAAGAGGAGCGTGACCTTGCGACGGCTCGCTCGGCAATTTACCAACAAGATCTGTGCCGTTATCATAGCCGTCGGGTTAAGACCAGAACCTTTCAAGAAGGTGACTTGGTGCACCGGCTTATCCAGGATCAAACTGATATGCATAGACTATCCCCACCTTGGGAAGGACCCTTTGTGGTCAGCAAGAATTTGAACAATGGGTCATACTACCTTATCGATATTCGAGACCACAAGGACTCACGTAAGTCGGAGGAGGAGACCCGCCGACCATGGAATATTGCTCACCTTCGGCCTTACTACACTTGAGCCACCAGCTCTTACGATGTACATATTTTGACAATGTATATATTATGATGATTATAATAAAGCCGACATCCCTGATAAAGCAGGGCCTCTGTCATTTCATTTCCAAGAATAATGAGTATTTTTCATTACAAAAAGGTCTCTTGGGGGCTTCCTGCTCATTGAGCATAGCTCTGAATATAACTCTTGATCTGCTCAATGCCACATTTTCAATGGTCACTTGGGGGCTTCCTGTTCATTGAGCATAGCTGTGAATATCCCTCTTGATCGGCTCAATGCCACACTTTCAACGGTCACTTGGGGGCTTCCTGTTCATTGAGAAAAGCTGTGAATATACCTCTTGATCGACTCAACACCACAAACCACTTGGGGGCTTCCTGCTCATTGAGCATAGTTGTGAATATCCCTCTTGGTCCGACTTATACGCCATGGTTACAAAAGCACTTGGGGGCTTCCTGTTCAAACATAGGTGTATTCACCAAATAGAACATAGCATTACTACCCTTGTGAGCTGGTTTGGAACACCAGGTGTATTCAGCAAAACCTTCTGGGTTCTCTTGCTCTGTAGAAGCTGCCACTCCGCCCGGGTAATCCCAGAATGACAAGTCGAACTCTTGACAGCCAATCTTACATAGACCCTGAACTTGTCAATGTTAAAACCGCGGTCATGTGAGGCCGGTTTCACAAAGTGTAAAAGGTTAACTCGGTGGCTTGGCGGCCCATGAAAGCCTCAGAGATTTAGGCTTGGCGGCCTATGAAAGCCTCGTTTTCTCGATTTGATTTGTTTTTTGAACATTTTTTGGGTTCATCAGGTATCATATTAACATATGGTTTAAGGTGATTCAGGCCATGTAGCCTCAATTCTTACATCTCATATTTGAGTGTATCCATGGTTTCTGATAACCCGGCCTGCTTTGGACGATTAGTCACCAGTATATGATGATATAAAATACTTGGAAGTATTGTCTTCTAAGTTTTGGGTTATCACCCTTACTGCATTGATATGGTAAGCTGGCAGTTTAATCACATATCACAGGTATGATATTTTTGATTATATCTAATCATGATTAAATCGGCCCTGTTTATAAACTGTTTTAATCACTAGTGGTTTTATATGGGGTATTATGACCCGCCCTTCGGTAAACCGCCAGGGCTCTTGTGATCTACTTGTGTGCAGGATAATACTAAATCTCATTTTCATAAATCAATGCCATCATAAGTATAAAATGATAGTTTTTCAAGTGGCGGATCAAACAGTGTTGGGCAAAACACAATGTGCACGACGACACGGTAGATCAAAGTTTTACTAGCCTATTACATGACTCAATGAGCCAAAATGGTTAAGTGTTTTCAGAAGATCAAATATATGAACCGCTCGGCGGATCAATTTTCTTGGCCTTGATGGCTTGAAGCTTCTGGATCATACTTCTCCGGTTCTTCGTCCTCCTCTGCTGCCTGGAAGTTTGGTGATGAAAAATCGATGCCACACAAGGCTTGGAATTCAGCTTCATCATCTATAAGTTCGGACGGATCAACTTCAGGAGCAAAAGTATGCTTACGGGCTGGAGGGACCAGATCCATCACTTTGTAAGCCGTCATGGGCAATCAGACTGGCCAGGGGACGTATCTCCTTCACACAAGCAGGGAAGTCCTTTTTGTCAAAGGGCATGCCGTCTTCTTTTAAACTTGGATACCCAGTAGCTAGATTAGCCAGGTCTAGCTCTGGTTGCCATGCTTTTGCCTGGCTTAAAGCCGTCACGGCACCGGCTCTTGCAGATGACCGTTTTATCTCTTCAATCCTAGCAGGTAGAACATAAATTTTTTTCAAGACGTCACTCAACAGAGTGAGTGCTTGGTTAGTTGGGGAAATCGTGGCCAGCGTGCACTGAGTTCCAGTATATAGCTGTTCAACGAGCGTATATACGTCTTTGAGCTTCACAAGCATCTCTTGACCAAGGTTGCTGCTTCTAGGACCTGTGTAACAATTGCTGATTGATCAGAGGCAGTTTATGACATGAAAGATAAGACCCGGTTATGATACTTACCGAAGATAGTAGAAACCATCTGGGTTGTACGACATTTTAAACCGGCAAGCTCAGTGGTCACCTCTTGGAGAGCAGCTTCCGCTTTTTCAGCCCTCTGTGTCATAGCAGTTTTCTCTTCAGCCCAGGCGGTTCTTTTGGCATCAAAACTAGCCTTCAGTTTTTCCATGAATTGGCTTTACGGGTCTCAGATTCTTGGTGGTCCAGCCGGGTTTTTATGTTAGTCAATTGCGATTGAAGTTGAGCAGTGGTACCCTGTATATACACCGGTTTAAAATCATGTTCATATTTGGGTTACAGAAATAAAGTCCCAAGCCTTTTGCAAGCAACAATGCTCGGCACTTGGGGGCTAATGAGTACGGAAAAATTCTTCACATAAGGTACATATAAACAAGTCCCAAGCACTTTGCAAGCAAGAGAACTTGACACTTGGGGGCTAATGCATATTACTCGCGTTTCATTATTGTTTTATGATGACCCGGTTGTGTTGTAAACAACCACAGCCGGTTCATGGGGGCTACACAAGTAAGCTTTCATCTATAAGCAATGGTGAACAATACCGGTTCATTCATGTTGATTAAACCGGCCCTTGGGGGCTACGGGTACAATTGTTAAAGATCTGATTTAACTCGGATGGTGCAAGCCGGATTTTGAAGGATCCTATCAAGGGTGCTATTTATACTCATGGTTATTCTAAGTCTACAGCATATTCAATCCTATCATACACAGTAGACTTGGGGGCTGACAGGATATAACTCATTATAAAGAAGGAGTTCATACCTCATATTTTTGATGCATCTGCTTCACCATGTCAACTTCAAGGTCGCGGCTGGTGTGAACTTGATTGAGATAACCAGAGAATACTTCACTAATGTTCAGTTGAGAGTAGTTGGCAACATCAAATCTCACTTGTCGCTTCTCAATATATTCTTCTTTGGCGGAGTGTTTGGCCAAGACAGTAGGTTTTCCCAGCTCTCTAAAGCCAGTGCTAGTGATCATCACGTCATCGGCATGTGTTTTAGCCAGTTTAATTGGGCTTGATGCTTTGGTATTCAAAGGATTGTTGTTTGTCTGGTCAATGGAAGGGTCACGAATTTCTGGTGGAACATCATGAACAGGTTCTTTTGGTTGTGGTACGGAGGTGTCAGACGCTAGAATTTGTTGCTCCGGCTCAGGGACTTTGGGGTCTTCAGCCGGCTTGATCACCTTTTCCTTCTTTCTAGTTTTGGCTTTTCCACTGCATGAGTTATGAGAGGTCAGTACAAAGATAAGAACCCAATGAGGAAGAAAATAATTAATTATTGTTGTTACCCAGGGGCACTTTTAAAAGACGGCAGCTGGATCTGTGATGGGTCACCGGAAGAGGAGCGAGAAGTCTCCTGATAGTTTGAATCGGAAGAATTAAGTGGCTGGCGACCCGCCAGAGGATAAAAAGAGTTTAAATTTGGGATGACCTCGTTTCGACGTTTCCTTGGAGCTGGAGTATTTGGTAAGCCGGAAGATAATTCTTCACCTCCGTTGGTCCGAGTTTGTCGCCGGCTCTCATGCTGTTGTTGCTTCAAAAGAAAGTGAGGATCCAGATGAGCTAAGGGGTGTGAAAAGCTTACTTTCCGGGTTACTCTTCCAATTTTATGTCTTGGCAAAGGCTCTGAGTCGGAGGAAATGATAGTTACGTCTTCTTCGACCGCTTGACTGGCCCCCGTGTCATCCTGATGATAATCAATGTCAATAAGATAGTTGAAAAAGGAGCCAAGGGAATCAAGAGCTACCTCCAACTCAGAGCTGTCGTCCAGTTCAAACAGCTCGGAAGTACTTAATTTCTTCTTGTTCCTCTTGGCAGTTCTCTTGACGACTTTCATTTTGGCCCTGGCTTTCTTGGCAGCTTCATGGTCATATTCTATTCCAGAAATCGGATTTAGCCTGTGAAAATCATCAAAGGTTGAGTTAATAGAACATTTGAATAATATGGAAAAACAAGTGATTTAGAGACTCACATCTGGTACTGGGTTAGATTGGCAGAAAGGGTTCAATCCCACTTTGCTGCAGTCTTCCAGGCTCTCGTTCAGAAGGGTCTTTGTCATTTCATTGACTGCATTATCAGTTAAAGAATCGGAGCTCTGGTGCAGTGGATCCTTTGCATCACCCATATAAGTGCACATTAAGCCGGATCGGCGGATCAAGGTTATGATTCGCCAGGAAACCCAGCATCGAACCAAGTCAACTCTGGCTAACCCGTTCCCCAGTAGGGCTTTGACCTTTGCAATAGTGGGTGCAAGTTTGGCACGCTCAGCAGCGGTAAGCTTTTCATGAAGATGATGTTTTGGATCGAGTCGCTGGACACGATAACCCGGTAGTGGATTCTCGTCAGCCGAAGAGGTGTCTTTACAATAAAACCATGTCTGGTTCCAATCTTTGGGATGGCTCGGCAAGTGGGCATAGGGGAAGATAGCATCTCTTCTCCGTTGAATTGAGACCCCACCAAGTTCTAAGCTAGGGCCATTGGTAAATTTGTTCTGCCGGTTCAAATAAAAATATTCCCTAAAGAGTTCAAAATTGGGCTGCTCTTGAAGGTATACTTCACATAATACTTGAAAGTTACAATTGTTTGATACAGAGTTGGGTCCGATATCTTGAGGATGCAGTTGAAAGAAGTGCAGAACATCTCGGGAAAACTTGGATCCAGGCGGTGAGAAGCCCCGGTTTATTTGATCAGTAAAAACAATGACCTCACCATCCCACGGCTGAGGTTTTTTCTCACTTGGCTTGGGAGCACGCCAAGACAGGACATCTTTTGCGGGCAAATAGCCGATTTTGACAAAATATTCAAGCGTATTTTTGGTGACAATGGAAGGAACCCAATTGCATGAGGTGACTGTCTTCGGCATCCTAAGAAAAAATCCTAAAAGAAAATATGGCCGGTTTAAGTTGATTTGCTAAGCTGGAGATAAAAGTTAACAGTATATATTCAGAGTGGCGGCTTAAAAGGGGCCTAATGATATATGGCTAGTGATAACCGGTGATGTAAGCCGCCATGACGAGATTGATATCTATCAAGAGTGAAATCTGCTAAGTGTTGAATAAACAGGTTTTATAGACTAGAGCGGGTGATTTGGATCTAGCGCTGTGTGAAAAACAAAATAAATCAAAACCTAAATATTGTAGCAGCGAAGGAACTAGCACATTGGCGAGATTTCTGCATCTAAAGGGTATGTTCAGTGATTAAGACGAAGGATAGAAACAGGTTCTGCATATTTTGAAGGCCATTTTTCGATCAAAGTAAGGATTAAACAGAAGCGTGACTAAGGACGATGATGAACTCATAAGAATTGCAGAAACTCTAATGGAGATCTATGGTGGAGAAGATAAGGTGCTTACTGGATCCGATGAGCAAGGAAGAGGCACCACAGTTTCTCTGGTCCCGTTCAGGTCGATGCAGCGGCCGAGGTCGAGTAAGATGATGAGCTTCACGGTGGCGGTAGTGCTCAGGCGTGCAGATGCATCACAGAGTGAGGTGGAAGACGAGAAGGAAAAGAGGGGAAAATGAAAGGAGGGCTGCTTGATCCTATTTATAAGGAGAAGGGTAACAGGTGGGCGCAAAAAACGAGGAGGCGAAAGAATGACTATCCAGCCGCTCGGAGGCCTCGATTTTCGGGATGGTTATTAATGATAAGGATCTGTTAAGATATATTGGGTATTGTGCAAAATTAATGGCAGATGACGTCATGGCGGGTTTCCGTAATTCCAGGAAATGACATCATGGTGGGTTACAATATCTAACAAGAACAAGCGAACAAAGATTTTTTCTAAGTGTTAAAGATTGACATGAACAAGTTCAAATCAACCTGGGGCCTAATATTGGGGATATAGCTATTGGGTATGACCCACCCAGGAGGGGCCGGGTTATACAAATGGCGATTTATCATCACAAAGCCCATGAAGGTGTCAAAGATGGCAGTTCATGAGGATGACTTACTAAAGAGCCCAAAGCCCAAAGGCGGCTTAAGGCCCATAAGGGTAAATTGCCATATTAGTCATTGAGCCGTACATGTTGTTTATTAGCCGGCCGGGACTCCGTGATCCGCTGGGCATCAACATGTGTATATAAAGGGACGACCCGGCAGCGGTTTAGGGCAAGAAACAAGAGATCGAAAGCTAGGTCAAGCGAAATCGCTCCCTGGTAATCGAGACATAAGCAATACCACCTCAAACTAGATTAGGCCTTTACCTTCATCGCAAGGGGCTGAACCAGTATAAACTCCCTGTGTTCTTTGTCCCGTTTAACCCCTTTAAGCTAACCTAGTTGCGATGGCTCCACGACCAAGTCCTTACACTAGGACATCTGCCGTGACAATTCCACAACACTTTCCGTATGATCTATTCAAGAGTTCGTACTAAAATAACACAAAGTTATTCTTTCCGTTCGATCTATCCAAGAGTTCATACTAAAATAACACCATATGATACACATCAACCAACTCTAATGTCACCTAGATACTCTAATGTCACCACAATTATCCATGAGTTAATAATATGATACACATAAAACAATTTCATATTTATAATACTCGATCCAACACAAAGAACCTCAAAGAGTGCCCCAAGATTTCTACTAGAGAAACAAGGACGAAAACGTGCATCAACCCCTATGCATAGATTACCCCAATGTCACCTCGGGAATCCGTGAGTTGAGTGCCAAAACATATATCAAGTGGATAAATATAATACCCCATTGTCACCACGGGTATTCATATGCAAGACATATATCAAGTGCTCTCAAATCCATAAAAGTATTCAATCTGATAAAACGAAATCTCAAAGGGAAAACTCAATTCATCATAACAAGATAGAGAGGGGAAAACACCATATGATCCAACTATATTAACAAAGCCCCCGATACATAAAGATCGTGACATCTCAAGAACACGAGAGAGAGAGATTAAACACATAGCTACTGGTACAAACCCTCAGCCTCGAGGGTGGACTACTCCCTCCTCATCATGGTGGACGCAAGGATGATGAAGATGGCCACCGGTGATGATTTCCCCCTTCAGCGGAGTGCCGAAACAAGGTCTAGATTGGTTTTTCGTTGATACAGAGGCTTGCGGCGGCGGAACTTATGATCTAGGGTTACCCCATGGTTTTTGGAATATTTGACAATTTATAGGGCGAAGAGGCGGTGCGGGAGGCCATCAAGGTGGGCACAGCCCACCAGGGCATGCCTAGGCCTCTAGGCGCACCTAGGTGGGTTGTGCCCCCCTCGGTGCACCCCTCTGGTACTTCTTTGGCCCACTAGATGTCTTTTGGTCAAAAAAATCTCCAAAAAGTCCCGCTGTTTGGACTCCGTTCGATATTGATTTTCTGCAATGTAAAAAACACGCAAAAAAAAACAACTGGCACTGGGCATTATGTCAATAGGTTAGTCCCAAAAAATGATATAAAGTTGCTATAAAATGATTTTAAAACATCCAAGAATGATAATATAAGAGCATGAATACTTCATAAATTATAGATACGTTGGAGACGTATCAACATCCCCAAACTTAATTCCTACTCGTTCTCGAGTAGGTAAATGATAGAAGAAATAATTTATGAAGTGTGAATGCTAGCAAAGTGCATAAGTTTGATCAATGATAATTTCAATCACTTTCCCTAGCAGCATAACATCAATTCTTCCTTATAAAACCTCTCATGTTAAAGTAGCAACCAATCCACATGTTAAGGTTCAAACAATGAATTCTCTTGAAACTCAACAACCTATGTTCTCAGTCACCAAGCAATTGCAATTCAACTTATTCAACAAAGTCTAAGTAAGAGCTCCACATACAATCATCATATAGTCTTCCATGATTTCTACTACTCAAAGCATATTCTTAGAACAAATGGCATCCATCGAACACAGAGAAAGATAGGGGCTTAATATTTCGTCTCCCAACTCATTTATCATAGAAATAATTGTCAACAATAATAAATCATGATCAAATATATTTGACTGGTCATATGTGCCTAGATCTTTCCCCACCACATGATGCATGCCAACTAGAGAATAATCAAGGTTGAAATGAGAATTTATATTGACTCTTTGCATAAAAGTAAATACTAAAAAGTAAAAGATAGGCCCTTCACAGAGGTAAGCAGAGGTTGCCATGCGCTTTTTATTTGGATGCCCAAGCTCTTAATGCAAAGGAACGTCACGTTATATTGCCCCTCATGATAGCAACCTTTATTATGTATTCCATCATTTTTATTACTTTGCCATCACAAGTTCGTACAACGTTCAACTTTCCCTTACAATAAAAGATCAAACATATTTAGGAGCAATTTTCATTGCTTTATGCACCGATGACAACTTACTTGAAGGATCTTATTCAATCCATAGGTTGGTATGGTGGACACTCATAGCAAGAAACTGGGTTTAAGGGTTTTGGATGCACAAGTAGTATCTCTACTTCGTACAAATTTTTGGCTAGCAAAAGATCCTAGGAAAACACCACATGTTGGAGCATCCATGACAATATAACTTCTATGCAAATATACACAACCATAACTCATTACGTTGTATTCCTTGTCCAACTTCAACTAATATGCTCAAGTTTGAAAATAATTAATGGGTATTCATAATCATAGAAGTTTTCCAAGATAATATATTTGCATGTGAAGGTTCTCTTCCTTATACTAATCATTCATGAATTGCTTGTATGACCAATATTGTGATTGTCAAGCTTCAAAAGATTTCACTTTCTAAACCAAATGTGAAGCTACTACTAGGCATGATATGAACATATAATTTCAACTTCATGATATTCAATTCATTCAACAATTTACTCATAGGGTATAAGTGAAGCACAAGAGTAAATGACAAGCTACTCCAAAAAATATAAGTGAAGATCATGCGAGTAGTTATGTAAATAGGTAGCTAATTTTGGACTCTCTCTTATTTAACAACTTTTAGATCTAAGTATTTTATTAAAACAACAAGCAAAACGAAATAAAATGGCATTCCAAGAATAGCACAACTCATGTGAAGAAGCAAAAACTTAGGCTCAACCAATACTAACCGATAGTTGTTGAAGAAGAAAGGTGGGATGCCTACCGGGGCATCCCCAAGCTTAGATCCTTGAGACTTCTTGGAATACTAGTTGACCCATTGCACCAAATGGCGCAGAGACCTGCTAAAGACATGTTGTCGATGAAAATAGTTTCATACTGCAAGAACCTTCAATTAAAGCCATGTTCGCGATGTAAATAGTTTCCTTTACTAAGGACAGGACATGTATATATAGTCGATTTAGTTGTGGTCTGCTAAATCCATATGCGCCTTGAAAAAAAAACATGGTTTAATTTTCAGAGCCTCGCGTGTTTCAAGTATGAATAAGAACTACAAACTCTTTTTGTGTGATTCAAACACATTTCCAGAGTTTTTATTTCTTAGTACATGTTGTCTAAAGTAACATTTGCCGAGAGAGATAGAGAGAGAGAAGCATACCCCTCTCTCATTATGATTATTATTAAAAGGTACTAAATTCGAAATAAACAATTTCATTTACTTGAAGCACCTGAAGAAAGAGAACTTAGACATACTTTTACTTAATGCTCATTTAACCTGTGAAGGACTACGCAATGCTCATTTAACCTGTGAAGGACAAAAACATTCCACCTTCTCTGAATGATGAACTAAACTAAATAAGAAATATATGCAGTAAATTCATTCAAAGTAGAAAAGGGATCTTACATCAAATAAGGCTTTACAACAAACATGGTGTTATCTTAGTAAAAGAAATTACATCATTAGAAGAGAAAAGGGAAGAAAACCAAACATGAGATTGAGATTAATACATCTAGGAGGAGGTCGTAGACATCACTGTGATCATTTTGCGGCCTGGGGAGCAAGGATCCATGGTTTTTATATGTCTTGCCTGACTGCTGGAGTAGATGACATGGAAACGTCGTCTCTACCATCTCGATGGCTTAGACCCAGGGAGCCGGATGTTCATCTCGGCCCTCCCCAGCTTCTATCAATGGATTTTTATAGTCAGGGTTAAAGACTGAGAGGCCCTATGCATGTTCAAATATGCGAGTAGCATATACAATACAAATCAAGATAAAGAAAAGAGAAGACCACAAACATTAAAAAACACAATTTTGACAAATTAGCTCTGTTGTAAAATCGAGGGAGTAACTCATTATTCGAGAGAACTGGCCATTGACAATTCAGTTACAATTATCAAAGAGAACTGTAAATTACTAACTTAATTACATCATTCTTCACATAAGCTTCTCACCGAGGAAATTTCTTGACTGGAAGGTCACATTTCAAGCCATTGCACTTATAAAACCCAGCCCTGTTGTCATTTAAATTGCAAATTAATCATCAATAATGCACAATAATTTATGACCCACAAACGATTTGGAGCCTAAGGAGGAGAAAATATCAATGCAAATAAATACACACGTAGTAAGATGCATTGCAATAGTCGTATTACTTGAATTTGTAAGCTGACCCGCAAAATCAGATCAATCATGCATAGTACACAAAAGAGACAAAGCTTTAACCATAATTGGTGCTTAACCTTCTTGCTCCTGCTAATGATTTTGGCCAGGAAGGCATCAGAGTAAGGGGAGGAAGAACGGGATGGCGCCTGCCGGAAGTTGTCGATTGGTGTTGACGGCCTGGGCAAGCCATCTCCCTCCATGATAGGTGGCAGTCGGCGGAGAGGTGTAAATATGACGAGATGTGAAAATAAGCTCGAGGAAATTAATATGAACCAGCAAACTGACAAAAGCAGAATATAACACGAAAGTGTTGTTGTGAGCGCGAGCGCCCTGTGGTCTAGTTATCCTTGCCGTACCAAAAGTTACAGTGTCAGTCAGGTCGCATGCGACTCGGGAGGAAGGAAACAATACGATCCATCATCTTCAAGATTCTATACTGACGGCGTCTTGTCAGATCATTTATTCTGCGTGCACTGTTGCAGCTACCAATCTTCTCTGGTACACCTCGACACCTTCCCCCTTCCTCTATATTGCCTAAATCTCAGGCCACCAAGATCATCACCGGCCCCCAATACAGGCAACTTTCAAAACAGTGTGTACAGTGCATGCGATTGTGTAATCGCCGATTCAGGCTCGGAGAAGACGGACAGAGCCATTTTTGCCCTGCTTTGCACCAAGATAGCAAGATGGATGGATTTTGAATAAGTAGTGTGATCAGGCAGGGGATAACTGCTTCAGTCTTGACTTGATGCAGCTTATCTATACTTTAGTACAGAATCTGACTACAACTCAAAACTACAGCTCCATCATCTATGAGATTCTGTACTTGGGCGTATTCTGACTAATATGCATCCTGGATGCAACGGAGTTCAAGTCCAAACTACAGCTCAAAACAGTGCTACTTGATTCAGTACAATTCCATCTGCATAATGCTCACATGTTCAATGTACTTTCTGCAGAAGTATCCAATCATACACACAATCAATTTGACATTTCAGTATAGGAGAACACAAATTCATCAGCTTCAGGGCATGCATAACATAATTGGGATTAGCAGTTAAACTGCATGATGGATCTCACACGCTACATGATTTATCGGTACACACCAGATTCAGTATTAGAGATAGAAAATTTGAGAATAAGCTACAGTCTTTTTTGCACCAGCCTACTGTCCCCATTTTCCCACATGAGTGCGTTTATCCTTCCCTCCTTATCGGCATGCACATGATATTTGAAGTGAGGATCCTTTGAACCAAGCTCCGCAAACACCTCCATCGTTTAACTAACATCATCAGCCGGTTGCTCGCGGCTTATTTTGCCACACAAGCTCCTTGAAGCTCTTTTTGTGAAAGGCACATTCTCCATCAACCCAAGGAAACTGCCTAATGTTGTGCACTTTAGCAAGGTTCACATTGTTCTGCCTCAAATTCTTCATCAAATACCTGCTGTACACGTTGATGTGCTTGTGCGATCGTCAGTGTATCGTCTGTGCATACGTGCGATACAATGAATGGTTCAGACTGCAGCAGCCTTATCAGAGTAGGGCACTAACGCCGGCAAGACCAGTATTATCCCCAATAGATTTCCACTGCAACCACAATTTAACGACAAATGATACGATGAACATGTTAGTGAAACAACCAGCTCATAAAGAAAGAATTGAAACCAGATTCACATACCGTCCTCTCGACATTCAGACAGCTTTTACCATATCGAATGCCAAATCCTTTCTCTTATAAATACAGATTGTAAAAATCGTAAGCTTCACCCAATGTATCGAAGATTGTTCCGAGCTTCGGCACAATGGCGTTATCTCCAATATCTGAAGCAAATCCAAGTATTGCCCTCTCCATGACAGTAGTTCGATTAGGACATTGGGCTCCTACCAGGGGCGGTAGCACCAATCCTCACTCTGCTTGCACAAAACAGAATTTATATCTTCAGTGCAGCTGATACTATACACAGTACTATCATATATTGATTATTTAAGCACATCAAACAATATGGCCAAAGCTGCTAATAAGTTCCATCGAAGGATTAATCAACATTGTCAGTACTATCAGTACAAGACCCATAAGCCATACCTATCTGAACCTAATTCAAAAATGACTAAGCATTATGTTGTCTGTACTATCCTGTGTGTACAAAATGATTCTTCCAATTATTCAGCCGCTGTCCTATGAATTATTCAGGAGCCTCCCCCTTCTGGGTTCGCTGTTGAACGAAACCAAAAAAATCAGAAATAGCACGACCAATCCATAGCTTCCGAGCTATTCTAAATATGACAAGAACTCTAATCAGGTTTATGATTCAGGGCTTGGGGACTGAACTTCACAATTTTCCACCGACCAACACTAATATTGCTACAATTTTTAAGCTGAAGAGTTACTATTTTTTTCTGATGATTTTACTAATTTCCATTTCAGAAGTAACCAACCACTTTTCACTTAGGTTAAAAAAATCACTTTCCACTTTTCCTAGCTATTCTAAATATGACGAATTACATACGGTCGTGTCCATCTGCTCAATTGACTGCTCCGAAGTTCGGGGAAGCTTCAGTTTCGCATCTGCCGCCCCTTGCGCCGCACAGATCTGCCCCATGGCGCTGCCCGACCACACTCTGAGTCTTGGCTGCTTGATGCATCCCATTGTGGTCGTTGGTGCTGATAGAAAGTTAGATAAAAATTGTGAACAAAAATAAGTAAAAGCCCCTCTTCTGGACAAAGTAAAATAAGAACTTCTGCTACTCTAATGTACATCCATGCAACCAAAACTCTGAGAAATACTTATAGAAACACTGATGAACAGTTCTCGAAAGACATTCCAGATTTTTGAACAACTACAGGCCATTTAAGTATTAACGATATCCAGAGGTTGTAAGCTCATGATACTCCTACTATCTCACGACTAACTATATCTGAGCATTTATTCATAGATCATGCATACTCATACTATTTTTATGTACAGAATCATGCTATATCTTTGTTAAATCAATTCCAATGCATGCACATGCACAAGTCTGAACTAAACAACCATATATGATGCATGAATTAAACATAAACCAGCCAAGCCCCATGTGAAATAAAATACTCCCTCCGTAAATTAATATAAGAGCGTTTAGATCACTAAAATAGTGATCTAAACACTCTTATATTTGTTTACAGAGGGATACTGAATTTGTAAATTGATGAGTGAGAGAATTAACTGACCAATAGTTCTGTACTTCAGCAAGATATAGATGACAACATTCTATGAAAAGAAATCACTCTGTCCTACAGAGCACAATCAAACCATTCCCGGTTCAGTTTAGTATAGAAGTACTACACTACTAAAGGAGAGCTAGTTCTCACATAGGAACAAAATAAGATCAATCACGCAGGGTCCAACATTCATATAGATAAAGAAATATCTATGCAACATCACAACACTTGCAAGGTAACTGTAAAGCATGCACATGGCACATCATATAACTATCCGAAACTTAAACAACTTCTATTTATGATTTAAAATTGAATCTAGTTGTAAATATGTTACAACATTCAATGAAAATTGCCGATTCTATACCTCCATTTTACTCTGCACATGTTTCTATAAAAAAATCATATGGCTCTGAAAAGAAAAATAGCAATGTTAAATGAATATTTTGGAAGTTTATCATACAAATCATGTCAATAAGGGCATTTAAAAGATTCTATGCTTGCAATAATCTTTCAGCCCAAAATCACCATCTGGATTCAAATAAGCATGAATATAGAAAGCGGCAGTCAGTTAGGCACATGAAACAGCGAGCTTCACAAGAAGTTTACGGCATGCTGGTAAGCACAAACGCCGAGGAAGTGGTAGTCAGTTAGGCACCTGAATAAAATCAAGCTTCACAAGAAGTTTCTACTGTGCAAAATGTTTCTGAGCATCACACAATCATGTGTAAAGGCATCTTATGATCCTGCAATCAACAATGTGAGCTTATTCAGCAGATTGCATCAAAACCTTTCTCGGTGATTAATAGGCTGGACAGAGAAATTGCCAAAGGTAGCACTTATGCATAAAAGGAAATAAATGGAGGAAAATGACATGAATTTCTTTAGCCTGAGCGAACACCACAAACAAATTCCAATAACACAGAGCAGTAAATGGTCCACATGGGAGCTTCATTAGGCAAGCAACCTAGCTAACAAATATTTGTTGCGTCCCTACTATGTGGTCGTACATGAAGAATCAAGAACACACGTGCAAAAAGCTAGTTCTAACTGAATTTAACTTTCTAAATGAATTTAACTTTCAGTTGGCATTTATCTCTCATGGTAGTTTCCATTTTTTTATAGAGAAACAAGATAGAGGAGAGCGAAGTAGAGAGGAGGCCGTGGTGACCAAGGAAACCTAAAATTCTGGACTGAATAAAAAGACATAAGTTGGGGAGAAATTTAGGTCAGTAGACTGCTGAGCTCCTGCATATGCATGATTTTACAAATGTGATACCTCGGTGCTCCCTTCAGTTTTGAACGACTCAAAGCATCTAATTATTCTGTTCTAAAATATTTTAATGTCTGCACTTTGGTACAGCAGCAACTGTCATGAACTGAATTATGGCTGAAGAATAAGAAAGTAGAACCTAGAAAGGTCTACCATGCATACACAACAAATCTGAACAAAAATAACGAACACTAATGATTCCAAGCAACGCATAACAAAACCATACTTTTGAAATATAACACGGGTCATTTTTTTATGTATTGTATATTAGTGCATTACTTATACAGCAGATGTCAAATTAAGCAGAAGTGGGTAGAAATCAGCAGAAGTGGACAACAAAAGTCAACAGCCCATCACCTTGCAATATATATATAACATACTTTCACCGACCATCATACCGCTAAACACCAAGGCGCATTGGCCATCCGCTTGAATTATTATTCTGCAGCAAAAGAAAAGAAAATACACATAGAGCACCAATTAGAAGGGCTCCTGCACACCCGTCAACGGTCTATATGGCAACAAAAACAAACCATTTGGTAATTCATCAAGCTGATGGTGTGCATTAGGTTGGGCTTGCTTACATGGTACATAGGCATTTAGGCTACAGAAATCTTTAGAGATCAGGAGTGCATGCAACAGAGGGGAAGCTCGCCTTGGGTCTCCCCTAAATTTTCCCATGGTTGGCAGAGGAGGTGAGGCTGGAGACAGAGGTAGCGCTGCCGCTCACGGCATAGCAGAGGCGAGTCGGACCGCCTCCCTAGCTGGCTGGTAGCGCTGCCTCCATGAGGGCCGGCCTGCTCATTCACCCTGTCGCCGGCTTCCTCCCTCTTCCCTGTAGCTTCACCACATTATAAGCAGGCACTGCTTGGCACAGATATGGCAGCCACATTAGCATCTATAGGAGCAAACAAAATAGCAAACCTTGAACAAAACAACACATAGAAACGAGAGAGGGGCATAGGGAGGCGTGGAGGAGAAAAGACCTTGAGCTGCTGTTGCTCCTCTCCATGTCTGGGCGTCATCATCCTCTCCTTCCCTACATCCACCAACAAAACAGAGCAAACAGGGAGGGGTGAGGGGGAAACCACATCCACGTCTGCCGAAAAGAACCAAACAGAGAGGGGGGAGAGGGGAGGGGGCACCTTGAACTCGAGTTGCTGGACGCCAACACCGTGGAGATCGTGGTTCAGGTGTAAGAAGCCCTCGACGACGGCTATCTGGGTGGCTGGGTGCGCCCCTCCTGCTGCTCCTCCTCCTCGAGCAGGACAAGGCTGGCGGCTGCAGCGCGAGAAGAAGGCCATGCTCCTGTATCCTGCTGCTCCCCTCCTCCTGTCTCGAGGGCAAGCTCCTCCTGCCGAGGCCGGATCGAGGCCGACAGGCACCGGCAGAGCACGGGGCGGCCGAGGCCGAGGCGCAGTGGAGAGGGAGGGGAGCGGGGCGGATCAAATCGAGCGCCGCCGTCGTCTCCCTGTGCCTGCCGCTGGAGGGAATGGTGAAGGGGGGGAGGAGGAGGCGCGGTGGAGAGCAGGGTAGAAGGGGAGGACCTAGGGTTTGTGGTGGCTGTGGGAGAGAGATCGAGGAGGGAGTGAGGGTTGTGGAGTGCGGGTGATTGGATTGGGCCGAGGGGCTTTCGACGGCAGGGTTACTCACGCCCCCGCAAATTGCGCGACGCGCACGCGGCATGCGGGGAGAGGGCGCACTCGCACCTCGAAACGGCTTACCCAGCAAATAGGCACAGGACAAGAGCCCACCCGTCATTGACAACGTGAAGTTACCACGCGGTCAAAACCAGCAGCGAGAGCAGCGAGCATCTAACGGCCCAAACAAAGTCAAAGACCAGATTGACCACGATCCAACGGCCAACGAAGGCTGAAATCGGGGGAGCCTCCTGGAGGTGAGTTGGCTAGCTTCTTTTTTGTTTTAAATTATCTTGGGATGCCTTGGGCATCCCAAAGCTTGAGCTTTTGTGTATCCTTAATTCCTTTTATATCACGGTTTTCCTAAATCTTAAAAACTTCATCCACACAAAACTCAACAAGAACTCATGATATAAGTTAGTATAAACCAAGGCAATAATCTTATCATTCTCTACTGTAGCAAATCACTAAAATTATTATTCAACATTGCATATTAAATTTTTCTGCATATTTAATAGTCCTATCCTCAAATAGAATCATTAATCACGCAAACATATGCAAACAATGCAAACATAACAACAATCTGGCTAAACAGAACAATATGTAAAGAGTGTAATATTCATCATACTTCCCTAAATCCAGAAATTTTGAAACATTACCAGATTGTAGAAAGTTAATATAGCTTACTATGCAAAAAGTTTCAATATTTTATCACATTCTGATTTTTCTAGAGAATTTTTGCAACAGCAACAAACTTTCTGTTTTGAAACAGCCACAAGTAGACTCGCAAAATAAGCATGACAAAGGCTATACTTGATATTTTTATTGAAATAAAAGATGCAAAACATTATTATAAATAACAACAAGAAAATCCTAACAAAATAAAATGACGCTCCAAGCAAAACACATATCATGTGACGATAAAAATATAGCCTCAAGTAAGGTTACCGATAATGTTGGAGACGAAAGAAGGGATGCCTTCCGAGGCATCCCCAAGCTAGTTGCTTGGATCTTCCTTGAATATTACCTTGGGAGTTCCTTGGGAATCCCCAAGCTTAGGGTCTTGTCACTCCTTATTATCCTCATATCGACATCTCACCCAAAACTTGAAAACTTCAATCATACAAAACTTAACGGAAGATCGTGAGATAGGTTAGTATGATAAAGAGCAAACCATTTCACTTTGGTACTATCAAAGAAAATATTCATAATTATTTCCACACAATGCCTACTGTAGCATGTCATTTCCACAATTTATAATAAGCAATATAAGCCATAGAAACTAGGAAACAAGCAAACTATGCATTAAAAACAGAATCTGTCAAAAACAGAACAGTCTGTAATGATTTGGAAAACAACCATATCTGCTACTCCAGAAATTCTGAAAAATTAGGGCAATGCATGGAATTTTTATATCTACCACTTACATAAAATTAAGATCAAAATCACATTCTAGTGAATTTTAAAATTCCTGGACTGAGTGCAAAAGTTTCTGTTTTTGCACAGATTCAAGTCAACTATCATCCACACTATCCCAAAGGCTTTACTTGGCACTTTATTGAAAAAAGCAATAAAACATGATTACTACAGTAGCATAACCATGTGAACACACGAAAACAGTAGGTAAAAGTGTTGGGTTGTCTCCCAACATGCACTTTTCCTTAATGCCTTTTAGTTAGGCATGGTGAGTTCAATGATACTCGCATAAAAGATAAGAATTGAAACATAACAAGAGCATCATGAATCACATGGCACGAACATTTAAGTATAACCCACTTCCTATGCATAGGGATTTTGTGAGCAAACAATTTATGGGAACAAGAATCAACTAGCATAGGAAGGCAAAACAAGCAAAACTTCAAGATTTTCAACACATGAGGATACCGAATGGCTGATGCTTAAGGGCTATGCGGGAGAAGGGGTAGTTCACCAATGGGACAAGCTGAAGATCTCGGAGGACGACTGGAGCTTCCATTCCCCAAAGAAGCAAGGGGGCCTGAAGAACAATAGTACGCTATGTAGCCCTGTCTCAACCCTGGCCTGCTGGTCACCCCAGGCGGCTATAACACCTCCTTTCAAGCTCAGAAGATCTGAAGGGATGGAAGCAAACGACGCCACAAAGATATCAGCATGATAAACACCCCCTACACCTACCCAGGCCTGCGCGCCGAGCGATCCAGGAGAAGGATCTGTAATGTGTTCTCTGTTTTATCTTAGTACTCTGGTTTTCCCTATTCGCTGAACTGCTCCTCTTAGTGAGCTAATGTAAAACATACTGGCGCGTTTCGGGGTTTCATTCCCAGTAATGGAACCGGGGAGGGGGACCTCCTTGTTCATCTAAAAAAACTTGATATTATTGAGATTTGTAGAAGCACATGTTCCTCTCCCATAATAATTTTCAGAAGCATCATGAATGGATTCAAAAAATATAGCTATCACATAAAGAATTTTTTTCATGATCCACATGCATATTTTTTTATTACTCTCACATGAGCAAATTTATTCTCATGAATAGTAGTGGGAGCAAACTCAACAAAATAACTATCATGGGATTGAAAATTAAAATCAGGATGGCAAGTTTCATGGTTATCATTATTATTTATAGCATACAAGTTATCAGCATAATCATCAAATATAGGAGGCATGCTTTCATCATAAAATTTTCTCATCAAAACTTGGGGAACTAAAAATATCATCTTCATCAAACATAGCATCCCCAAGCTTATGGCTTTGCATATCATTAGCATCATGGATATTTAAAGAATTAATACTAACAACGTTGCAATCATGCTCATCATTCATGGATTTTGTGCAAAACATTTTATTAAATTCTTCTTCTATCAATTGAGCGCAATTTTTTGATCCATCATTTTCACGGAAGACATTATAAAGATGACTAATATGAGACCACCTCAATTCCATTTTTTGTAGTTTTCTTGTATGAACCAAACTAGTGATAAAACAAGAAACTAAAAGATTCAATTGCAAGATCTAAAGATATACCTTCAAGCACTCACCTCCCCGGCAACGGCGCCAGAAAAGAGCTTGATGTCTACTACGCAACTTTATTCTTGTAGACTCGTGTTGGGCCTCCAAGAGTAGAGTTTTGTAGGACAGTAGGAATTTTCCCTCAAGTGGATGACCTAAGGTTTATCAATCTGTGGGAGGTGTAGGATGAAGATGGTCTCTCTCAAACAACCCTGCAGCCAAATAATAAAAATGATCCTATGTCCCTAACACACCAAATACAATGGTAAATTGTATAGGTGCACTAGTTCGACGAAGAGATGGTAATAAAAGCATAGTAATTATAGTAGATATTGATTTTTGTGATAGGAACAATAAAAAACAGCAAGGCAGCAATTGATAAAATGGAACACAAACAATATTGCAATTCTTGAAAATGAGGCCTAGGGTCCGTACTTTCGCTAGTGCATTCTCTCAACAATGCTAATCTAATTGGATCATATAACTATCCTCAACGTGCGATGAAGAATCACTCCAAAGTTTTTATCAAGCGGATAACATAAGAAGAAATTGTTTGTAGGGTATGAAACCACCTTAAAGTTATTATTTCCATTCGATCAATTCAAGAGTTCGTACTAAAATAACACAAAGTTCTTCTTTCTGTTCAATCTATCCAAGAGTTTGTACTAAAATAACACGATACGATACGCATCAACCAACTCTAATGTCACCTAAATACTCCAATGTCACCACAAGTATCCATGAGTTAATTATACGATACGCATCAAACAATTTCAGATTCATAATACTCGATCCAACACAAAGAACCTCAAAGAGTGCCCCAAGATTTATACGAGAGAAACAAGGATGAAAACATGCATCAACCCCTATGCATAGATTACCCCAATGTCACCTCGGGAATCCGCGAGTTGAGTGCCAAAACATATATCAAGTGAATAAATATAATACCCCATTGTCACCATGGGTATTCATATGCAAGAAATATATCAAGTTCTCTCAAATCCATAAAAGTATTCAATCCGATAAAACAAAATCTCAAACGGAAACTCAGTTCATCATAATAAGATAGAGACGGGAAAACACCATATGATCCAACTATATTAACAATGCCCGCGATACATCAAGATCGTCAAATCTCAAGAACACGACAGAGAGAGAGAGAGAGATTAAACACATGAATACTGGTACAAACCCTCAGCCCCAAGGGTGGACTACTCCCTCCTCATCATGGTTGCCGCCGGGATGATGAAGATGCCCGCCGATGATGATTTCCCCCTCCGGGCTCCAGCGGAGTGCCGTAACGGGGTCTAGATTGGTTTTTCATGTCTATAGAGGCTTGCGGCAGTGGAACTTCTGATCTAGGGTTTCCCCCATCATTTCTGGAATATTTAACAATTTATAGGGCGAAGAGGCGGTGCGGGAGGCCAACAAGGTTGGCATTGATAACCCACAAGTATAGGGGATCGCAACAGTTTTCGAGGGTAGAGTATTCAATCCAAATTTATTGATTTGACACAAGGGGTGCCAAAGAACATTCTCAAGTATTAGCAGCTGACTTGTCAATTCAACCACACCTGAAACACTTAATATCTGCAGCAAAGTATTTAGTAGCAAAGTAGTTTGGAGGTAACGGTAACGGTGGCAAAAGTAACAGTAGCAGTTTTGTAGTTATCGTAACAGTGGCAACGGAGAAGTAACTAAACAAAGATCAATATGTGAAAAGCTCGTAGGCAATGGATCAACGATGGATAATTATGTAGGATGCAATTCATCATGCAACAGTTATAACATAGGGTGACACGGAACTAGCTCTAGTTCATCAATGTAATGTAGGCATGTATTCCGAATATAGTCATACGTGCTTATGGAAAAGAACTTGCATGACATCTTTTGTCCTACACTCCCATGGCAGCAGGGTCCCATTGGAAACTAAGGGATATTAAGGCCTCCTTTTAATAGAGTACCAGACCAAAGCATTAGCACTTAGTGAATACATGAACTCCTCAAACTACGGTCATCAGCGGGAGTGGTCCCGATTATTGTCACTTCGGGGTTGCGGGATCATAACACGTAGTAAGTGACAATTAACTTGCAAGATAGGATCAAGAACTCACATATATTCATGAAAACATAATAGGTTCAGATCTGAAATCATGGCACTCGGGCCCTAGTGACAAGCATTAAGCATGGGAAAGTCATAGCAACATCAATCTTAGAACATAATGGATACTAGGGATCAAACCCTAACAAAACTAACTCGATTACATGGTAACTCTCATCCAACCCATCACCGTCCAGCAAGCCTACGATGGGATTACTCAAGCACGGCTGAGGGAGTCCTGGATAAGGGGGTATCCGGACAGCCGGACTATATTCATCGTCCGGACTATAGAAGCATCAAGATAAAAGACTCAAGACTTCGGCTCGTGTCCGGATGGGACTCTCCTATGCGTGGAAGACAAGCTTGGCGATCTGGATATTATGTTTCCTTCCTTGTAACCGACTCCATGTAAACCCTAGCTCTCCGATGTCTATATAAACCGGAGAGGATGGTCCTTAGAAGGCCGATCATAATTACAATCATACCATCATTGGCTAGCTCTTAGGGTTTAGCCTCTACGATCTCGTGGTAGATCTACTCTTGTATTCCACATATCTTCAATATTAATCAAGCAGGAAGTAGGGTTTTACCTCCATCGAGAGGGCCCGAACCTAGGTAAACATTGTGTCCCTTGCTTCCTGTTACCATCAGCCTAAGACGCACAGATCGGGACCCCCTACCCGAGATCCGCCGGTTTTGACACTGACATTGGTGCTTTCATTGAGAGTTCCTATGTGTCGTTGCTTCGAGGCTTGATGGCGTCTTCAACCGTCAACAACACGGTCTAGGGTGAGACTTTTCTCCCCGTACAAATCTTTGTGTTCGGCGGCTTCCCACTGCGGGCCAATTCGCTTGGCCAGTTGGAGCAGATCGATAGCTTCCCCCCTGGCCACCAGATCAGGTCCGGAAACTTGAACTACACGGCAGATATCCGCGGAGACTTGATCTTCGATGGATTCGAACCTGCGCCAGGAACGCCGGACAGTCACGACGAGCATGGCCTAGACCTGCTATCGGACAATGTTCGGGACATCGTCCCCGAAGCAGCCCTGGATCTAAATCCAGGGCAGGTGGCGTTGCCTATGGACGGAGGGCTGGACCCCGCCCCGCAGGCCGCACACTTATCGGCGGTGGAGCCGAACACGGGTCTCACCTCTGTGGAGGCCTGTAACCCTGGGCCCCCGGACTCATATCCGACTGTTGGTCCTGGTCCGCTCACTCTCAAGCCAGCCGAGCCAGGTTGGGCTCCGGTAATGGAGTTTACCACTACAGACATCTTTCAACACTCGCCTTTTGGCGACATGCCGAACTCATTAAAGTCTCTCCATCTGACAGGAGGCTCTGAGCCGAACTATGTACGGCTTGAGTGGGAAGCAGGCGACGAAGGAATTCGCTGCCCACCCACCACCCACTCTGTCACCACGATCGATGATTTAACCGACGTGCTCGACTTCGACTTCGAAGACATCGACGGTATGGACGATGATGCAGGAAACATACAGGAGCCACCGCTCATAGGGCGGTGGACAGCCACCTCTTCAAACGATATATACATGGTGGACACTCCGAAAGAAACCAATGGCAACGAGGCAGTGGAGGACAACCCTTCGGGAGGAAAAGCAAAATATGGGCGTCTCCGACGCCACTCCATACCCCGCCACATCAATACCGGTCCCGGAGATGATCTGGATAGTATCGAAGAGGAATACAGTCCTGATCAGCCAACCATCAAGCAGGCCGTACAGGCCACCATGGGATACTTGGAGAGGGACAACTATACACCCCCCTTCGAACACGAGGTAAGCCTCGACAATGATAAATTCGGCGTGCCTGAAGACCCAGTGGAACAAGTTCGCTTTAGGCGACGACTCATAGCCACTGCAAAGAGTCTGCAAAGGAAGCAAGAGCAGCTTAAGGCCGAACAGGATTTTCTAATAGAGCGGTGGACCAAGATCCCGGTCACCGAGAAGTACGGACTCGACCGCCCTAACAAAGGGCACACGCGGCACAACTGGCTACCTCAACCTAAGCAGGAAAACCAAAGGCACACAACCCGACATCCGCAGACCACTACGGTCCAAACCAGCAAGAAGGATACACGAAGAAGTAGCCTCAAGCCCCGGCGCAATGGTCATAAACAACAAATCAGGGAAGCTGGTATCAAGTTCAGCAAATCCCAGTCCGGTCAACGGACAAAGAACAGCTCAAGCCTATTCGGCCCAAGCCACGAACTCGATCAGCCGTGCGAAATTCACGGTACTCCCAAAAAAACGGCAAAACATACTAATAGAGAATGCCAGGTCTCCAAAGTAAAGCAATTGGGCGTGTGTCGGAAACATTGAGGGGAGGCGCTTAGTCAAAAGCCCCCCCCCAGCACAATAGTACGACCGATCGCCCCCTACCATACAAACCATATCAATTCAATGGCATACCCCCAGACCTAATAGTCCAGGGGCTCCTTAAACAATAAAGCCCAAGCGGGCATGCAAATAGAACCTTCTACAAGGTGTCAGGCACAAAGGTCAGGTTTATTGGCCCGCCGCCCTAACAGTTGTCTTCAGATAACCAAATAAGGCCGCGCCATCGGCGCATTCCCCCTATACGGTATCACACCGTATGCCAACAGGATGAACCACGGTGGCTAGATTCCACGTGGGAAATCATCAGGCCAGCACCGGTAATACACTCATGCCTACATGCAGAGCCAAACCCTGCCCTTAAAAGCGGAGATCATACAGTTGCCAGAGTAGCAAGTTGCGCATGCCTGTCAATATTTTGATATGACAGCCAACTATCCGGACACCAACTGAGGAGTCCGGGCTACTTCTCGAATAGCGGCTGGGATCACCAGGGTTCGATCAGGAACCTTTGGACCAACCACAGGAGGACGTTCGGCGGCCTCCATGCACTTACCTTCACAAACTAACTTTTATGCAGAACAGGTTTGGCGTCGGCTCGGAGACACAAGGACAGGGCCATGCAGGTAGACGGCAGTTCGAATTTACTTTCAATCCATTCACAGCCCCCTCTAAGTCTGGCCATTTACAGGTTCCGCCAAAAAACCATCTCTTTTTCATAATCATAAATCGCATTCATATGCATAGACATATCATATTACTGCGATGCGTAGACTTAAATAAACATGCACCGGCCGTCGTTTATCATTGATGCCTCTTTGCCATAATAACGGCAGCCACGCTTTGTGTTACGCCCGGTTATGCCAGGGGCTCCACAGTATGGCAATAAAGTCCGACCACCTTCTCGGTCGCTCGGCACCCCGAACTTATAGCACTATATGTATCAGCTCTGAATCATGTCTTGGGTCATTGGTTGGGTTTGCCCGGCTCCCATGTTTTGGTACCTTACGTTCCGTTCCGTAGGCTAAGGTAGCGCTGGGAGAACTACTGCGATTGTGTCCTGGATCTGCCGGACGAGCACCTCAATAGAGAAAGCCGAAAACCGACTATCACGATGCGGCGAGAGCTGGTTAGCTGTTCGAGAGGTTGCAAAATCCTTAAAGATTTATTCCGCATAACGCCACTATAAAATGCAGATTGCGACGGATCGGTCTACCGATCAGGCGCCAATAGAGCCCCTAGTCCGGCCTTTCGGACACTATGGGCTGCGCCGACCATACTCGAATTCCTATGGCTAAGTGAGAGCAGTAAAGCCCTATAGTCCGATTGCCTGGTTCGTGGTAAGAAACACCTCCTTATAAGGACCCAACCATGGGATAAAGAGTGTTCAGAAATACTCCGAACATCCCCGTACTTCTCACGTGGGGGCTGAAGCCAACGACTGGCCAACTCTCAGAATTTACATACAATAAACAGCCGCAAAGGAAGAACATATGTTCAAACAAAACAAGCAACATATAATAAAAAGTGCCATTATCTCATATTACAAATGCTGGCAAAAATGCCCTCAGGGAAATATAATGTCTTTGGTGCACTTATTTGCTGCCAGGCGGGCACCCTTCATTACACCTTCATAATACAGTCCGGGCTTGCGATGCTCCTTACCCTCTGGTGGCCCCTCAGTTATCAGCTTTTCCATGTCAAGCTTCCCCCAATGCACTTTTGCATGGGCAAGCGCCATTCGTGCACCTTCTATACAGACTGATCGCTTGA
The DNA here is from genome assembly GCA_963921465.1 of Triticum timopheevii. Taxonomy (NCBI): domain Eukaryota; kingdom Viridiplantae; phylum Streptophyta; class Magnoliopsida; order Poales; family Poaceae; genus Triticum; species Triticum timopheevii. The sequence continues at coordinate 497,440,773 of OY997272.1, forward strand.
TAATATCAAGCCGAGGACAAGCACCCATAATCCGCTTGACGAGTCCGAAGAAACTGCTGGGAATTAGCTCTGCAGGCCACAGCCGGATGATCAAGTCCTTCATGGCTAGTTCGGCCGCCTGGTGCAGTTCGACCAGCTGCTTCAGCTGATCGATAAAAGGCACCGGATAGTTCGACGCTAGATACTGCGACCAGAAGTTCCTCCCCGCAGACTCACTCTCCTCGGACCTGTAAAATTGGGCAGCATCTGATATGCTACGAGGCAGATCTGCAAACGCCCCTGTAAAATCAAGAATTCAGCTTGCCGCTTAGTGTTCTCCACATTATAACATTATAACGGCCATAGATACTACATGCCTTACCAGCCGCAACTTTCCGGGCCCCCTGAATGTCCCGTACAGCACCTCGGGCTTCTTCCCGAGCATCTTCCGCGGCTTGGAGAGCTTGGGCGAGTTCGGGTTCTTTCCCTACTAGACTCTGCTCCAAGCTCTCGCTTTTCGTCACAGCATCCTGAAGCTCCCGCTCAGCTATGACGACCCTGGCCTCGTGTTTTTCATGCAAAGCCTATTCGGTGGCAGCCTTCTCTTGGGCATCAGCCGCTGCCTTCTTCAGCGCCTCATATTCGGCACTCGCTCCTAGGGCGTATAACATAAATACTTTTCAATAGGCACACTTATTGATTTGTGCCCAACGCAAGACAATGTTCAAACATACCTTGCCTCTCCTCCAATTGCTTCTTCACACAGCCAAGTTCTTCTTTGGCCCGTTTCAGGCTCTCTTTCAGTTCGGACACTTCCGCATCATGAGCGGCCGTCCTCTCTGCAGACGTCTGTTTTAAAAAACATGGGTATACATCATTAAAAGTTCCCATTACAACTGAGGATTTGATCCCCTGCCCGACTCTCTTTTTCCGGATAGTGTATCAGGGGCTACTCCTCATATCATACTAATTCTTTAAAGGTTCCTTAGAAACCATACCTCAAAAGCCTTTATAAGGCCACGACAGGACTCATTCAGCCTGCTTTCGGCAGCCTGAATCTTTCCAACCACCACACCCATAAGGGTACGATGTCCATCAACGACGGACGCGTTCTTCAACACTGTTAACAGACCGCCCGACAGCTCGGCGTATGCTGAGGTGGCCGGTGGAGTAGGCAAACCTCCCTCCATGGAGGATGGCCGCTTGCCCGATCTTGGAGCCTTAGGGACCTCCAGAATTTTATCCGGCCCCGAGTCTCTTTGAGACGACACCTCGGTGTCGCGCCCGAACTTCAGAAAAGGAGTCCTTGGAGGCGTCTCGCTTGCCACAGCATTCGAGCTCAACGAATCCTCCGATGAGGATTGTCCGGCAGGAGACCTTGCCGGGCTGTATGAGATGTGGTGACAGTTAAAACTACTATACCCGAACAACCCTGGATACATAGGCGTATTCGGATTTCGGTTACTTATGATTTTCCCAGGGGCTGGGCCTCAGGATCCCAGTCCGGGCTGTTATCGGCAGCCGGGGTGGATGCCTCTGGAGGGGAACCTCGCCCTCTCTTGGGCGACTCGGCCTCCAGGGACGGGGAAGCTGCACGCTTCTCCCCGCCGGCAGAGCGAGGCTCGTCCTCCTCTGCCTCCTCCTCTTCGTCTTTGGAAGAAGGAGCGTCGCTGGAGCCTTCGGACCGGGTGTCCGGAGCCTCGCGACAACGGAGGCCACTCCGGATCTTCTTGACCTGCTTGGAGGCCTCCTTCTTGGGCGCCTTGTAAGGTGTAGGGACCAGCATCTTCGTCAGAAGAGGTCCGGCCGGTTCCTCCGGCAGCGGGGCCGGACATTGTATCCGCTCCACCCTTTTTATCCATCCGTAAAGCCACAATGAAGCATGATTAAAACGTCCCCCTCATGATATCCCAGCTGAAGCCTGGAGGGACAGGGCGTGGCTATAACTTACCGGGCTTGCAGAATGGGATAATTGATACCCCCGGTCCTCAGAAGAGTCCGGCCATGATTTGCTGGACTTAAAGAGCACCTTCTAGATATCCTTGTGGGAGGAATCATTGAGCTCCCGGAGGGTTTGGTGCTTGGTTGGGTCGAATTCCCATAAAGTACAGGCTCCACACTGGCAAGGGAGAACCAGGCGAACTAGCATCACCTGGACCACGTCAATAAGCTTGACATCCTTGCCGACCATATTCCGAACTCGCGTCAGGAGCAGTGACATCTCATCAGACAAGCACCAGTTTGGGCTCTTCTTGGGCAGGACATAAGCCGCAGTGGAGCTCCCGATCTGAATTCAGGAGCTGCCACCCATTTTTCGCCACATGGTTCGGTGATATAAAACCACTGCTGCTGCCACTCCTTCACGGAGTCATTAAAAGTGCCCTTCGGCCAAACAACCTTGGGCATCTTGCTCACCATGGCGCTGCTGCACTCGGCGTGTGTGCCACTCACCACTTTGGGCTTCACTTTGAAAATCTTCAGCCACAGGCCGAAGTGAGGCGGAATCCGGAGGAAGGCCTCGCACACGAGGATGAACATCGAAATATTGAGAAAAGAGTTGGGGGAAAGATCATGAAAGTCAATCCCGTAATAATACATGACTCCTCGAACAAATGGGTGAAGGGGAAACCCGAGCCCATGGACAAAATGGAGGAGGAACACAACCCTCTCATGGGGCTCCGGAGTAGGGATAACCTGTCCCGCCGGTGGGAGACGGTGGCCAATCTTCTTGGCCAGATACCCGGCTTCTCGGAGCCTCTTGATATCCTTCTCCCGGACGTTAGAGGCCATAAATTTGCCTCCTGCTCCGGATCTGAACATCTTAGAAAAACCTCTCTTCGATGGAGAAGAAGAGCGCTTGGGCGTTGGGGCTCGAGCAGAGGGGAATGAGTCAGCGGAAGGAGAAGGCGTGGGTAAAAGAGGAAGATGCCCTATCTCTTTATAAGAGAAGGTAAAGAGCTTTTTTGTGCCTCCCCACTTACCTAGTAGAACCCGCTAGTCTCCCACTCACCGCAATTAGCGATACGGTTTGGTTACCCATACCCGTATTGGTGAGAATCCCGTGATGAGGGGACATGATCTTCGCTTCGACAAGACGTGCTGAGGAAACTGCCTCGCGGTATACGCTGTGGCTTGTTGTGAAAAAAACGGTTCGAATAATGACCTGGTCCTAATGGCATGTCATGTCGTCTAAAAGTTGTCAGCTGAAGTATCATTCTCTCTACGGTGGTATGTGAAGATCATTTTGCAGATCCGGACACGACCTACGTGTTCGATGATAACCTTGGAGTATTCGGAGGAGGCCGCCTTGCAATGCCGAATACAAGACTGCGCGCCGGACTCATCATCATTGAAGCCTGGTTCAGGGGCTACTGAGGGAGTCCTGGATAAGGGGGTATCCGGACAACCGGACTATATTCATCGTCTGGACTATAGAAGCATCAAGATACAAGACTCAAGACTTCGGTTCGTGTCCGGATGGGACTCTCCTTTGCGTGGAAGACAAGCTTGGTGATCTGGATATTATGTTTCCTTCCTTGTAACTGACTCCATGTAAACCCTAGCTCTCCGATGTCTATATAAACCGGAGAGGATGGTCCTTAGAAGGCCGATCACAATTACAATCATACCATCATAGGCTAGCTCTTAGGGTTTAGCCTATACTATCTCGTGGTAGATCTACTCTTGTATTCCACATATCTTCAATATTAATCAAGCAGGAAGTAGGGTTTTACCTCCATCGAGAGGGACCGAACCTGGGTAAACATTGTGTTCCTTGCTTCCTATTACCATCAGCCTAAGACGCACAGATCGGGACCCCCTACCCGAGATCCACCGGTTTTGACACCGACAACGACGGTGATCATAATGAAATTGGTGATGGAGGATGGTTGATGATGACGATGGCGACGGATTCCCCTCTCTGGAGCCTCGAACGGACTCCAGATCAGCCCTCCCGAGGAAGATTAGGGCTTGGCGGCGGCTCCATATCATAAAACGCAATGGATCCTTCTCTCTGATATTTTTCTCCCCGAATGTGAATATATGGAGTTGGAGTTGAGGTCGGTGGAGGTCCAGGGGGCCCAAGAGGCAGGGGCGCGCCCTGCACCTTTGTGGACAGGGTGTGGTCCCCCTTATGTTGATTCTTTTGCCAATATTTTTTATTAACGTGTCTCCATGGAGTTTTAGGTCATTCCGAGAACTTTTATTTCTGCACAAAAATAACACCATGGCAATTCTGCTGAAAATAGCATCAGTTCGGGTTAGTTCCATTCAAATCATGCAAGTTAGAGTCCACAACAAGGGTAAAAGTGTTTGGAAAAGTAGATACGTTGGAGACGTATCAACTCCCCCAAGCTTAAACCTTTGCTTGTCCTCAAGCAATTCAGTTAACAAACTGAAAGTGATAAAGAAAACCTTTTACAAATTTGTTTGATCTTGTTGTTGCAAATATGTAAAGCCAACATTCGAGTTTTTAGCAAAGATTATGAACTAACCATATTCACAATAATACTTAGGTCTCACATTTACTCATATCAATGGCATAATCAACTAGCAAGCAATAATAATAAATCTCGGATGACAACACTTTCTCAAAACAATCATAATATGATATAACAAGATGGTATCTTGCTAGCCTTTCTGAGACCGCAAAATATAAATGCAGAGCACCCCTGAATATCACGGACAGACTTGACATTTTAATTCATGGCAAAAGAGATCCAGTCACAATCATATTCAATGTAAATTAATAGCAATGCATGCAAATGACAGCGGTGCTCTCCAACTGGGTCTTTTTGATAAGAGGATGATGACTCAACATAAAAGTAAATAGATAAGACCTTCGCAGAGGGAAGCAGGGATTTGCAGAGGTGCTAGAGCTCGAGTTTTGAAACAGAGATAAATAATATTTCGAGCGACATACTTTCATTGTCAACATAACAACCAAGAGATCTTGATATCTTCCATGCTACATACATTATAGGCGGTTCCCAAACAGAATGGTAAAGTTTATACTCCCCCACCACCAACTAGCACCATTCCATGGCTGGCCCGAAACAATGGGTACGTCCAACTAACAACAATCCTGGGGAGTTTTGTTTGCAATTATTTTGATTTGATTTGAGCATGGGACTGGGCATCCCGGTTATCGGCCATTTTCTCGTGAATGATGAGCGGAGCCTACTCATCATGAGAATGACCCACCTAGCATGGAAGATATAGACAACCCTAGTTGATACATGAGCTATTCGAGCATACAAAACAGAATTTCATTTGAAGGTTTAGAGTTTGGCACATACAAATTTACTTGGAACGGCAAGTAAATACCGCATATAGGAAGGTATGATGGACTCATATGGAACAACTTTGGGGTTTATGGAAGTGGATGCATAAGCAGTATTCCCGCTTAGTATAGGTGAAGGCCAGAAAGAGACTGGGAAGCGACCAACTAGAGAGCGACAACAGTCATGAACATGCAATAAGATTAACCAACAATGAGTGCAAGCATATGAGTAGGATATAAATCACCATGAACATAAATATCATGGAGGCTATGTTGATTTTGTTTCAACTACATGCGTGAACATGTGCCAAGTCAAGCTGCTCGAATCATTCAAAGGAGGATACCACCCTATCATACCACATCACAACCATTTTAATAGCATGTTGGCACGCAAGGTAAACCATTATAAACTCCTCGCTAATTAAGCATGGCATGAGCAACTATAATCTCTAATTGTCATTGAAAACATGTTTCATCCATAATAGGCTGAGTCAGGAACGATGAACTAATCATATTTACAAAAACAAGATAGGTCGAGTTCATACCAGCTTCTCTCATCTCAATCATTTCATCATATATTATCATTATTGCCTTTCACTCGCACGACTGAACGGTGTGGATAATAACAATAGTGCACGTGCATTGGACTAAGCTAGAATCTGCAAAAAATTAATACAATGGAGAAGACAAGATGATATGGGCTCTTAGTTAGACCAACAATAATGCATATGAGAGCCACTCATCATTTTCATCGTGGTCTTCTCCTCTCGACCCCCAAAGAAAAGAAAAGAAATTCAAAGAAAAATAAAATTATTTACACGAGAAAGCTCCCAACAAGCAAAAGAAGAACGAGAAATCTTTTTGGGTTTACTTTTAGTATTACTACTACAAGCATGGAAAGTAAACTAGCTAAAAGCTACAACTATTTTTTTTGGTTTTTCTCAAGGTTTTTCAAGCACACAAGAAGAAAGGAAGAAAAGAAAATAAACTAGCATGGATAGTACAATGAAAAAGTATGAACACCGACAACTGGAATGAGTGTGTGAACATGAATGTAATGCCGGTGAGAAATACATACTCTCCCAAGCTTAGGCTTTTAGCCTAAGTTGGTTTATGCCCATGGGTCGAAGCGACCCTCTCCGGTGTACTGAGGAGGGTCCTCGGGGTGCCACTGGTTAGCGAGCTCCTCTGGATCCCACTAATAAACAGACTCCCAATATGGGTCAAGTGGTGGCTCAGGCTCAGGCTCTGGGACTTGTGTCAGTTTCCAGTATGCATAAATGTCCTTGGGCAGGATGAGGTGCGTGCCTGAAAGTATGTTAAACAAAGAGGGTGCAGGCAAGATAATAGTCTCAAACTTAGTTTTAGCAAATATCAAGTTATACTTAAGTATCTTCTTCTTATTTTTAACAATCATGTGCTACCATACTCTTATAGTCTAGCAAAGTAGTGGGCAGCAACTTTTCCTCTTTCTCATGATGCCTAATAGGTATCTCAAAGTGTTTAGCAAGGCGTGAAGCAAAGATACGTCCAAAGATGGGGCCCTTCGTATGGTTCAGACTTAACCGTTTAGCAACAATATCTCCTAAACTGAAAGTTGTATCACGAAACAAAGCATGGCGCAAAATAGCAAGGTTAGGAGTACTAAGTTCCCACTGTTCTCGCGACCAATTAAGCATCTACTAGCAAATATTGCAAAGTATCGCAGAACAGGAAAATGTATACTAGTAGTCCTTGCATCTGAAACTTTTCTCGTTTCCCCTACAACAATTTGATCAATAAATCCATCCACATCACTAGGATGTGGTTCCTCGATGCTGCCCAAAAAGGGCAACTTGCAAACTACACAAAAATCCTATAGTGACATCTCACTCATCATATAAATAAAACTCCACTGAAGGTGGTGATTTTCTAGCATGGAAGTAAAAGTTTTACACAAAAATATTAGTGAGTAGGAGATACTGTTCACATTGGTCGCGGAGGAAGTCGGTGAGGCCTGCATTCTCAGCCAAATAATAAAAGTCGTCGTGAATTCCGGCGGCTCTCAAGAATGCATCACAAGGCCATTCGCACGGCCGAACCTCCACAATGCGAGGAAGATTGTATTTTGGCTTTTTATTTTCTTCATTCTTCTTATCCTTCGAGCTTCGACTCGAGGAGCCCCTCAACAATCTCTTCATCATTTTCTTTCTCTGAAAAATTTCTAAAATTTTTAGAGACTCAAAATAAAAGTGGACCAAACTCAACAAGATTGATAGCAACTACTCCCACAAGTGCCTAGAGGCTATATCATGCATTAAAATTACTTTGGACCATTCAAATTTGACATGCGAGCTCAAGAATAGGGTCACCTCAGTAGCAAAAATTTGCAATAAATAAAGCACTAGAATGAAAACTAATTGGACCGTTGGAGGACTCACATACCAAAGAACAATCCCGCAAAGCAGTTTTGTGAATGGAGCTTTGAAGAAGGAGATCGAAAACAGTAGCAAAACGAGCTAGAACACGAGTTTGAGCTACGGGATGATTTTTTCTGGAGGAAGACGAAGTGTGTGGGTGCTGGAATAAGTGGAGGGGGTCCACGTGGGGCCCACGAGGCAGGGGGCGTGCCCTAGGGGGATGGGCGTGCCCTGTACCCTCGTGGCCAAATGCTGGGTCCCCCTGGTGTGTTCTAAGTGCCAGAAATTCTCAAATATTCTACAAAAAATTATATCTAATTTTCAGGGCATTTGGAGAACTTTTATTTTTGGGGTATTTTTTATTGCACAGATAATTCAAAAAACAGACAGAAAATACTATTTTTGCATTATTTAAACTAAATAATATAAAGTAAAAGGAGGGTACAGAAGGTTGTGCTTTCTAAGTTCATCCATCTCATGCCCATCAAGGGGAATCGACTAACAAGGTTGATCAAGTCTTGTTAACAAACTTCTTCCGAATAACATGAAACCGGAGAATTTTCGAATAACACAAGGTTACCTCAACGGGGATATGCATGTCCCCAACAATAAGAATATCATATATATTTTTTACTTTAGGAAGAGGGAATACAAAACCTCTAATAGTAATCGTTGAAATTTTTCTAATAGAATTGATACTATGAACTTGGGGTTGTTTCTTCGAGAAGTGTACCGTATGCTCATTACCATTAACATGAAAAGTGACATTGACTTTGTTGCAATCAATGACAGCCCCTGCAGTATTCAAAAAGGGTCTACCAAGGATGATTGACATACTGTCATCCTCGGGAATATCAAGAATAACAAAGTTCGTTAAAATAGTAATGTTTGCAACCACAACAGGCACATCCTCACAAATACCGATGGGTATATCAGTTGATTTATCGGCCACTTGCAAAGAGATTTCAGTAGGTGTTAACTTATTCAAATCAAGTCTACGATATAAAGAGAGAGGCATAACACTAACACCGGCTCCAAGATCACATAAAGCAGTTTTAACATAGTTTCTTTTAATGGAGCATGGTATAGTTGGTACTCCTGGCTCTCCAAGTTTCTTTGGTATTCCACCCTTAAAAGTATAATTAGCAAGCATGGTGGAAATTTCAGCTTTCGGTATCTTTCTTTTATTTGTGACAATATCTTTCATATACTTAGCATAAGGATTCATTTTAAGCATATCAGTCAAACGCATACGCAAAAAGATAGGTCTAATCATTTCAGCAAAGCGCTCAAAATCCTCATCATCCTTTTTCTTGAATGGCTTAGGAGGAAAGGCATGGGTTTCTGAACCCAAGATTCTCTTTCTATACCGTGCTTCCTAGCAACAAAGTCTCTCTTATCATAACCGTTGATTCTTTGATTGTGGGTTATCAAGATCAACATCAGGTTCAATCTCTATATCATTGTTATTACTAGGTTGAGCATCAGCATGAACATCATCATTAACATTATCACTAGGTTCATGTTTATTACCAGATTGGGTTTCAGCATCAGAGATAGGAATATCATTGGGATTCTCAGATGTGTCAACAACAGGTTCACTGGAAGCATGCAAAGTCCTATCGTTTTTCTTTTTCTTCTTCTTAGAAGGACTAGGTGCATCAACATTCATTCTCTGAGAATCTTGCTCAACTCTCTTAGGATGGCCCTTAGGATACAAAGGTTCCTGAGTCATTCTACCACCTCTAGTCATGACTCTAACATCATTATAATTGTTCTTATTATTTAACTCAATGAGAAAATCATCTTGTGCCTTAAGTACTTATTCTACTTGAGTGGTAACCATGGAAGCATGTTTACTAATAAGTTTAAGATCACCTTTAACTCTAGACATATAATCACTCAAGTGTTCAACCATATAAGCATTACGTTTCAATTGTCTACCAACATAAGCATTGAAGTTTTCTTGTTTAACAATAAAATTATCAAACTCATCCAAGCATTGACTAGCAGACTTGTTACAAGGACTATCACCTTCATCAAATCTATAAAGTGAATTTACCTTTACTACCTGTGTCGGGTTATCAAGACCATGTAATTCTTCAATAGGTGGTAAATTCTTAACATCTTCAGCTTTAATACCTTTTTCTTTCATAGATTTCTTTGCCTCTTGCATATCTTCAGGACTGAGAAATAGAATACACCTTTTCTTTAGAGTTGGCTTTGGAGTTGGTTCAGGAAGTGTCCAATCATTATCATTACTCAATATATTATTCAATAGCAATTCAGCTTTCTCAATAGTTCTTTCCTGAAAATACAACCAACACAACTATCCAGGTGGTCTCTGGAAGCATTGGTTAGTCCATTATAAAATATATTAAGTATTTCATTTTTATTGAGAGGATGATCAGGCAAAGCATTAAGTAATCGGAGAAGCCTCCCCAAAGCTTGTGGGAGACTCTCTTCTTCAATTTGCACAAAATTAAATATTTCCCTTAAGGCAGCTTGTTTCTTATGAGCGGGGAAATATTTTGCAGAGAGGTAATAAATCATATCCTGTGGACTACGCACACAACTAGGAGCAAGACAGTTAAATCATATCTTAGCATCACCCTTTAATGAGAAAGGAAACAATTTAAGGATATTGTAATAGCGATTTTTTTCCTCATGAGTAAACAGGGTGGCTATATCATCCAATTTAGTAAGATGTGCCACAACAGTTTCAGATTCATAGCGATAAAAAGGATCAGATTCAACCAAAGTAATTAACTCAGGATCGACAGAGAAATCATAATCCTTATAAGTAACACAGATAGATGAAGTAGCAAAAGCAGGGTAATATTTCATTCTAGCATTCAGAGACTTTTCTTTCACCTTAGCTAATAGTTTCTTAAGATCATATCTATCATTGCAAGCAAAAAGGTCTCTAGCAGTTTGTTCATCCGTAACATAACCCTCAGTCACAACAAGCAATTCATATCTAGGGGAGAATCTTCATCATTACTTTCATTAATATCATCAGTTTAAATAATTCCATTCTCTCTAACCCTAGCAAGTTGTTCATCCAGAAATTCACCTAATGGCACAATATTATCAAGCAAAGAAGTAGTTTCATCATAAACATCATGCTTAGCAGAAGTGGCATCATCAATAACATGCGACATATCAGAATCAATAGCAGGTGTAGGTGTCGCAAATTTACTCATAACAGAAGGTGAATCAAGTACAGAGCTAGATGGCAGTTCCTTACCTCCCCTCGCATTTGAGGGGAAAATCTTAGTTCTTTAATCTTTCAAATTCCTCATAGTGACAAACAGATATAAATCCCAAGTGACTCAAAGAATAGAGCTATGCTCCTCAGCAATGGCGCCAGAAAAAGGTCTTGACAACCCACAAGTATAGGGGATCGCAACAGTTTTCGAGGGTAGAGTATTCAACCCAAATTTATTGATTCGACACAAGGGGAGCCAAAGAATATTCTCAAGTATTAGTAGCTGAGTTGTCAATTCAACCACATCTGAAAGACTTAATATGTGCAGCAAAGTATTTAGTAGAAAAGTAGTATGGAGGTAATGGTGGCAAAAGTAACTATAGTAGTTTGTAGTAATCATAACAGTGGCAACGGAGAAGTAACTAAATAAAGATCAATATGTGAAAAGCTGGTAGGCAATGGATCAGTGATGGATAATTATGTAGGATGCAATTCATCATGCAATAGTTATAACATAGGGTGACACAGAACTAGCTCCAGTTCATCAATGTAATGTAGGCATGTATTTCGAATATAGTCATACGTGCTTATGGAAAAGAACTTGCATGATATCTTTTGTCCTACCCTCCCATGGTAGCGGGGTCCTATTGGAAACTAAGGGATATTAAGGCCCCCTTTTAATAGAGTATCGGACAAAAGCATTAGTACTTAGTGAATACATGAACTCGCCAAACTACGGTCATCACCAGGAGTGGTCCCGATTATTGTCACTTCGGGGTTGTTGGATCATAACACGTAGTAGGTGACTATTAACTTGCAAGATAGATCAAGAAATCACATATATTCATGAAAACATAATAGGTTCAAATCTGAAATATTGGCACTCGGGCCCTAGTGATAGGCATTAAGCATGGCAAAGTCCTAGCAACATCAGTCTTATAACATAATGGATACTAGGGATCAAACCCTAACAAAACTAACTCGATTACATGGTAAATCTCATCCAACCCATCACCGTCCAGCAAGCCTACGATGGAATTACTCACACACGGTGGTGAGCATCATGAAATTGGTGTTGTAGGATGGTTGATGATGATGATGGCGACGGATTCCCCTCTTTAGAGCCCCAAACGGATTCCAAACCAGCCCTCCCGAGGAAGATTAGGGCTTTGACGGCGGCTCCGTATCGTAAAACGCGATGAATCCTTCTCTCAGATTTTTTCTCCCCAAACGTGAATATATGGAGTTGAAGTTGAGGTCAGTGGAGGTCCAAGGGGCCCACGAGACAGGGGGCGTGCCCTGCACCTTTGTGGACAGGATGTGGGCCCCCTTACATTGATTCTTTCACCAATATTTTTTATTAATTCCAAAACGTGTCTCCGTGGAGTTTCTGGTCATCCTGAGAACTTTTATTTCTGCACAAAAATAACACCATGGCAGTTCTGCTGAAAACAACGTCAGTCCGGGTTAGTTCCATTAAAATCATGCAAGTTAGAGTCCAAAACAAGGGCGAAAGTGTTTGGAAAAGTAGATACGTTGGAGATGTATCAGGCACAACCCACCAGGGAGCGCCTAGGCCTCCAGGCACGCCCAGGTGGGTTGTGCCCTCCTCGGGGCACCCCTCTGGTACTTCTTTGGCCCATTGGATGTCTTCTGGTCCAACACAAATCTCCAAAAAGTTTCATTGCGTTTGGACTCTGTTTGATATTGATTTTTTGCGATGTAAAAAACAAGCGAAAAACAGCAACTAGCAATGGGCACTATGTCAATAGGTTAGTCTCAAAAAATGATATAAAGTTGCTATAAAATTATTGCAAAACATCCAAGAATGATAATACAAGAGCATGAATACTTCATACGTTATAGATACGTTGGAGACGTATCACGAGGCACATATTGTATTGTTGCCATCAAGGATAAAAAGATGGGGTTTTCATCATATTGCTTGAGTTTATCCCTCTACATTATGTCATCTTACTTAAGGTGTTACTCCGTTCTTTATGAACTTAATACTCTAGATGCATGCTGGATAGCAGTCAATGTGTGGAGTAATAGTAGTAGATGCAGAATCGTTTCGGTCTACTTGACACAGACATGATGCCTATATATTCATAATCATTGCCCTGGATATCGTCGTAACTTTGCACTTTTCTATCAACTGCTTGACAGTAATTTGTTCACCCACCGTATTATTTGCCTTCAAGATAGAAGCCTCTAGTGAAACCTCACTACAAAAAAAAGACACATCCGTGACATTTTGGGTCGAACGAATTTTTTTCCTGTCATATTTATGACACTTCTATGGCGATAATTGTGACAAAACCTGGTATCATCATAGATGTGGTGGGCTCCTACTTCTATGATAGAAAATAATGAGAGAAAATGGGCTTTTCGTCCTAGGCGGGCTGGAGATGCAGCTGCATGACATTCTTTGGGCCGTCCATGAAGGAAAAGACTGTGGTAGAAGCGTGGGCGAGGAAAATTTCGGGGAGTTCCCGGTTACGGTGGGTGGTCGGGGGCTGAGCGATGCGCGTTTCTCTCGTACATGTATGCGCGTGTGTGTGAGGCATTGGGCTCTAACTAAACCCGAGCGATTGCACTGCAGGTTACGCATTACTGAACCCGAGCGATCGATCGATGGCTGTTAACTAAACCCGATCAAGCGATTCCTTTGCTACAGCTGCTAACAGAAGCCGATCGATGCTGCCTCTAGATGAACAGTGAGCATTGCGGTGGGGGGGTGGGGTTGGATGAATAGTTCCCGGTGGGGGTGGATGAACAGGACCTTGTGGTGTTGCCTCTGGATGAACAGGACCCCGATCGATCGAGTCGGTTGGGGCTGGATGAACAGGACCCCGTGGAGGGCTGGATGAACAGGATGACCCCATGGAGGGATGGATGAACAGTAGACTGTGGAGGGGTGTATGAACAATATCACGTGGAGGGTGGTTGGCTCGTGGAGAGGGCTGGTTGAACAGTAGCCGGTGGAGTAGCGCACGGTGGAGGATGGATGAACAGGAGCCCGTGGATGAACAGTCGTAGGTGGAGGCTGGAGGAGGTCGACAGTGGATGAACAGTAGCCCGTGGAGGCTGGAGGAGGTCGACGGTGGAGATGAACAGTATCCCATGGAGTCCCGTTTTATGGTACGCCACACCCCTCCCGTCGGATTCCGGGTTCCGACAGACCCTTGAGGTTCGAACTCTGGGGTGCGCGTGAAGATCTCTCCTCTACCAACCCACGTCCCAACGCCTCACTCGGAAATCTAGGCTAGCAAGATGAATAACACAAGGGACACAGAGTTTATATTGGTTCAGGACACCATTGTGGTGTAATACCCTACTCCAGTGTGTGGTGTGTGGATTGCCTCAGGGGCTGATGATGAAGAATACAAAGGAAGAACAGCCTCACGAGGGGTGTTCTTGTGGTGGTGTGTTTGGAGAGGAATTGCCCCGTCTCTGTTGGCTCTGGGTGAGATCTAGATGAGATGATCCCCCTACTGTGGTGGCTAGTCCTATATATAGAGGCCCTGGTCCTCTTCCCAAATATTGAGCAGAAAGGGCGCCAACAACGGCCATTTTGAAGGGGAACATCTAGTACATTTATCCTGACTAAAGTTGGTCTTCGACTGCCAAAGGCCCTGACGATGACGCTGTCTTGGGCTCCACGGTGACCTCCATCCTGCCGCTCTACTGGTCTTGGTCTTGTTGCACCGAAATGGTAGCCTTTGCCTGATGCCTTGGTCTATGCTTGCTCCCTTTGCACCAAAGAGGAAACAAGGACACTACACAGGCCGGCGCCCGCCTGGTGCCCGCCTGGTCTCGATCGTCATGGCTTGCGTCATGAGCACCTCACGAGGTACCCTGCCTTGATCTCTCCGCCACCTCGCGAGCCTGCCTGGTGAGGCCATTCCTGAGGAAGCTTCATGTCATCCGCCCCGCGAGGCTTGGCCCCTCGCGAGGGTCTTGAGCTTGAGTTGATGAAGATGGGCCGCACTGGGCCACTGCCCGATCCACGCCGTAGGCCGCAGGCAGGCAAGTCTGGGGACCCCCCCCCCCCCGGGCCCAAGGCGCGCTCGGACTTGGCTTAGCGGAGAAGCGAAGGGGCAAGTGCTAAGCGCCGTGGGCCCCATCAGCCTGTGGCCTTGGGTGCCGCGTGGCGATTGATTGGACGTGGGCGTCTCCGCTTCCCCATGACGCCTCGGCAACTGCCCAACTGACAAAAGGGTCGGCCCGGGTCAGGCTTACCTTCTTTGCTCTCACCCGTCTTGCTCCAGATCCCCTTTCTCGCTCTTCTCCTCTTCACCTCCAGAATCCTCCAGATCTGCCTCAATCTCTCACCCCCGGCGAGCAATTGCGCCTCGCAAGACCCTAGCTGGGGCCCCACTGGCCGGGTACTCGCCGGCTCTGGATCCCCCGAACATGTCGGAGAAGAACCTCACCCTCACGCGCTTGATGATGGTGGCGCAGGGCAACGTGGGGGCGACTGTGCTCAAGCCCGGCTCCGTCCAACCGGAAGGCAAGGGGAGCACCTTCTACCCGTTCTTCATGAGCGCCATCATCGCTGGTCTGGTGCCTCCTTTTTCTGAGTTTTTCCTTGCTGTTCTTCGCCAATACAACTTGCACGCCCTGCATCTCCACCCCAATTATGTCCTTCTCCTGGCGATTTTCACCTACTATTGTGAGGCTCACGTTGGGGTGATGCCCTCAGTGGCTCTGCTACGCCATTTCTTCCCCTCCGAGTTTCTGGTGCCCGCATCACTGCATGTGCGAGCTTTATTGCATACTCCAAATCCAACGCCATATCGAAGACGAGGAGGCGGATCAAAGGCTTCCAGAGCAAGTGGGTCATGGTGGACTTCGGGCGCATCCACCCCTGGCTAGCGCTGCCTACGGGGCATCCCAAGGCCGACGATGCATGGTCTCGCGTGGAGCTTGACGACCGTCGGGCGAAGATGGTGCTGAAGGAGATGAATGCGGACCTGAGGCCGGGGAATTTGGGGGCGGCGAAGCTCACCGGGGCCATGCTCCTGAGGGAGTTCTTGGTGAACTGGGTGGCTCCACTTCAGGCGCACTCGCGTCCGCTGTGGAGGCTCGGGGATGCAGACGCTGTCCTCCACCTGAGCTCTGAGGCCCTGGCCGACAAGGACCTGGCCGCGGCCCTCCACTCCTTGGTCGGGGAGGACGTGGTGAGCCCGGAGGGCGCTCCAGTCCCCTTGTTCCTTTGCGATGACTGGGAGTTGGTAGTGAGCGCCATGGCCACCTTCAATGGGGATGGACTGGTGCCGGCGGAAGCTCCCGAGGATCTGGCAGCGAGGGCGACGGTGGATTTGTCCTCCGACGACTCTGGCGAGGGGGAGGAGGAAGGCAAGGAGGAGGAGGAGGAACACGACTCCGAATCGACCGCCGAGGGGACAGGTGAGACCTCCCTTCTGCGTAGGTCCAGAGCCCTCCGTTCTATGCTGGATGACGACGAGGCCGGCGCCAGGCGAGGGGGAGAGGACCCGCCCTTGGTCCAAAGGAAGGACAGGACGGGGTTGCTCTCCCGAGCGTCTACTCCGGCCCTGGTGCTGCCTGAAGACAGCTCCAGCCCCTATGATGCGCCCTCTGCTTCCGGACCTCCCGAGGCTGATCCCCGCAAGAGGCTTTCAGGCTTCAAGTTTGGCCGGAGGCTACTTGAGCCCGCGAATGCCAACCAGTAAGTGCTTGACTTCTGCTTTGCTTCTTGTTTCCGTCGCCAAGGCTTGACGTCCGTATTCCTTTGGCTAGGCCACCGCCTGTGGCAAAAAGGTTGAAAGGGGCCTTGGTGGCCTTGGCTGGGGGAAGCTCACCTGCCGGGGCTGCGCCTTCGTCTGCGGGGAAAAGAGGCAGCGAGGCTCGTGCTTCCCCTGCTCGCTCATCCTCGCGAGGCCAGGAGGGGCGCACCGGCGTGGATCCAGCCCCCGTGGCCCTCGCGACTCCAGAGGTGTGCGCGCTTGACACTGTCGTTGAGGTCGCCGAGGCTCAGAAGGCCCAAATGCCTGATGTTGTGATTACGCTGCCATCTTCTCCTCCTACTCCACCGGCCGCCGTCTCTCCGACACCTTCCACCATCTTGGATCATGCTGCTGCCGAGCTGGGCCGGCTGCGAGAAGATCTCCAAGGCGCCGACCCTCGCCTGGTGGCCGGGCGCCTGTAGTTGGTCTCTGGCTGGTTCCGCTCCGATGCCTCTGTCTGAGCGGCGCTAAGCCAAGCTGTGTCGGCCCTCGAGGAGGAAAATCAAGCCACCTCCCAGGCCAAGGCCACTCGCGACGCAGCTTTGGGTGACGCTACGAATGTCCGGAGCCACTGCAGGGCGCTGGAGTACGAGCTGCAAGGTTTGTGCGACGAGCTTGCCAAGGAGGTCTGGGGCCGCCAGGAGAAGGAGGAGGAGATGACGGCTCGGGAGGTTGCCGTCAGGGATCACGACGCTGAGCTTTTGGCCTATCGCGGCCGGCTAGAGAAGCTGAAGCAGGAGCTGGACGCCAAGGCGAAGGTCCTGGCTGAGGATCGGGTGGCCTTCGCCAAGCTGGAGGAGCAAGCTTGCATCACGCTGAAGACGCTCTACGACGATGGATTGGAGAAGCCGCTAGCTGGCGCAGAGGGCGGCCCCGCCAAGCTGCTTCCCTTCTTGGTCCAGGCGCTTGAAGATGTCGCGGACGGCATCGGCCCCACGGCCGAGGCCGAAGCGCGTGTCCTTTCTTCCGCGGTGCTTACGCGCGTCCTCAGCCACGTCTACCTTCACGACCCAAACGCCGACCTCGACAGCCTGCTGGAACCTGTGAACGGCGAGCTTGCCACCGCTGCCGCTGAGGCTGTGAAGGGCCGAGAGGAGGCCTTGCCGGCGAAGTTCCGCGCCTTCAGCACCAGGCCCAAGCGAGGTGCTGCCAGCTCCGAGGCTTCGGGAGGTGGAGCTGGCCAGCGCGATCCCACCACAAGCGACGGCGTTGCCAAGAAGTGATCTCTTCGCGACTTCTATCCTGTTTTAATTCATGCAACATGCACCATGCCTCGTGGAGGCGTTTAAACTTGTGTTTGGCATTGTGAAACAACCTATGGTCTGTAATATTTGCTTCTGAATTTCCAAGAATTTGCAGCTTTCCCCCCTATTTGCTTTGTGTTCTACATCGGCAGGGCCCGACCCCGCGCATACCTCAGCCACCGTTAGCCCCGATTGGAAACCAGGACTGAACCAAGGAGTGAGGGGCTACGTGACCAGTTAGGCTACTGAGTCGTGATGCTCAGGAGTCCCCCTTGACGCGCTAACAACAAATAGGGAAGGGAGGCGTAGGAGTGGATTGGTCGTTCTACGTCGGCAGGGCCCGGCCCCACGCATACCTCAGCCGCTGTTAGCCTTTCGGGACTAAGGGGTGAGGGGCTACGTGACCAGTTAGGCTCCTGAGTTGCGATGCTCAGGAGTCCCCCTTGACACTCAAACGGTCTTCATACCTTGGCTCCGCTCGGGGAGAGGCGCGTGACGACCAGGTCCGAGGGACCTGGCTGGGTGGCGTGCGCTCAGGCATGACCTAGGCGCAGCCCCCGTGTCCAGCCCCCTCACGCGGGCTCCCGAGGGGAGGCGTTATGATAGGGCCGGACACTAAGCTCTGGGCTCCCTGAGGTTGATGCAGCCATGGGCCGCCCTCAGTTGTTTATCACCAGCGCGGAGCATACCGCTTTCGTATGTGTACGGGCATAGCTGCTCCTCGGCAATGTCGTGAGCCAGCGCGGAGCATGGTGC
The DNA here is from genome assembly GCA_963921465.1 of Triticum timopheevii. NCBI lineage: Eukaryota > Viridiplantae > Streptophyta > Magnoliopsida > Poales > Poaceae > Triticum > Triticum timopheevii. Next base: position 497,459,399 of record OY997272.1, read on the forward strand.
TTCCACTGGTGCGTGGGAGGGGGCTCCCCTTCGGGAGGAGCCCCCGAGGCGTGTACAACCCCGCCCTGACACGTGGCCGGCACGGTAGGGTTAGACGAGGTGTATCTTGGCACCCGTGAACCAGCACGGGACTCACGGGCCCTACCTCAGGGCGGGTTGCGCCTGGCTTTGGGCTTTTGTTGGTGGTATGTTCCTGCAAGATCGGTTAGATGCCAATGCTCTACGTCCTCAGGTCCCGGCCCTCGAGCGAGCTCAGCCGTCGCTGGTATGCGAGGTCACGATGCCGTGGACAAGGCCAGGAGGTGAGGGCTGGAGAGCCAGTAAGAGCCCATGAGTCGCGATGCTCAGGTGCCCCCCTTTTAACGTGCAAGCGATCAACATGAAGGAGAAAAAGGAGCCCGTGGTAGGCAATAAATGATAATCATAACGGGTCGAATGTGCAAGGCACACGACCTAGATAAATGCGGGAAGGACACATGCCACTGGGTTAGGCCCGAGCGGCTTGGGGATAATGCAGCCCAAGGGGCGCACCCAGCAAAGTAAACTAAAGACATAAGAAAAAGATACATGCCGCAGGGACGGACCCACGCGACCTGGGAATGATGCAGCCCTAGGGGCGCTCCCAGTTGAAATGGAACTTGAAAGATGTCACCTAATACCGTTGGAGACGAAGGAGTGTTGGAGTAGCTGACGACGCTTGGTGAGGAAGCCGACCCTCACGAGCCCAGCGGCCGCGTTCGGCAGGCCGAGAGGCATGCGAACGTAGCTGTGAGGCGGACCCTCGCAACGCCGCATGCGTGAAAGCCAGAGGCGCTCCTAAGACGCGGCTTGGTTGAGCCTTGGTACATCGATGCAGATGCGCAACCCACCATCCTCGCCTGGATAGGGAGCTACGCCGGGCAGGAGGTGGTTTCCACGCATGACTCTTGACTCCTGTAGCTCCTGGGTGGTTTTAGTGATGAACTCCTGAGGGTTGGACCTTCCTTGCTTTGTACTTTCCTGAGGAAAATGTGTCGCGTAGCACACTTCCAAGTGGTGCCCGAGCGCCTCCCTTGTGATCTGGGCAAAGTTAGTGGCCCTCTAGAAGAGAGCCCCCGAGCTCTGCCCGAGGAGGGTACCGGGCACGCCTTCCTATGCAACGGAGGGAGGCGCCCCTTGAACGGGCGCGGATCCTGACGCCGTGCCACTGGAGGTGCCTGCCTCCTAAGGGCTCGGACCAGGTGATGTCTTCTTGAACTGCCTCGGGAAGGCTCCCGCTCTTGCAATCTGGGTCTTCGATTGACACGGCCTGGAAGGCACGCTCGAGAGAACACACTGCATCCTTTTCCTCACAGGGGACTGTGATGACTCCACCGCTTCCTGGCATCTTGAGGACGTTGTAGCCATGGTGAGTCACCGCCATGAATTTGGCCAGGGCTGGATACTCGAGTATGGCGTTGTACGGCAGGCGAATGTGGGCAACGTCGAAGTCGATGAGCTCAGTACGCTAGTTTTTGCACTGTCCGAAGGTGACAGGGAGGTGGACCTACCCTATCGGGGTGGTACACTACTAGGAAAAGGGCTATAGATGGGATGGACACTAATGGCGCACCAGAGAAGTAGTGCGCCACTACTATATACTAATGGCGCACCATTTGGTGATGCGCCATTAGTGTGGAAGACACTAATGGCGCACCAGACACAAGGTGCGCCACTAGTAATATTTTTTTTTCATTTTTCCATACATACTAATGGCGCATCCGAGTGACGTGCGCTATTACTAGTTCTAACTAGTAATGGCGCACCAGCCACAGAGTGCGCCAGTACTGTATTCTTTTTTTTATTCTTTTTTTTGCAAAACTACTAATGGCGCACCGTGTCACAGTGCGCCATTACTAGTTTAAACTAGTAATGGCGCACTATGACACTGTGCGCCATTAGTATATATATATATATATATATATATTTTACTTTTTTGCAAAACTACTAATGGCGCACCACCTTCGTTCGGCTGTTTTCGCTGAGTATGGAGATGCGGATCATTAGAGACAAGACCCCAGACATCGTGATAGTCGACCCCTTCTACATGTGTGCCAAGCACTTGAGCAGCACTGGGGACCGCCAAGTTGCGAGTTCACACCTCGAAGGCGTCATTCTCGCAAACCCAGATCAGGATAACTTCCTTGTGGCTTACTTTCCCGAGTAAGTCATCCCTTAACCGCCCCGTAACATATGATTTCTTAGATTTCGATTGTTCTTTTTTTCTAACATTCTGTGTTCTGTGTAGTGACACACATTGCACACTCATCCTCTTAAGCCCGAAATATTCCATGGCCACGTATTTCGACCCGAACCGTAACTCCAAGATAGACTACACAAATGTCAAGAAACTTCTTGATGATGTTCTCCCCGGCTACGCCAAATCTGGAGGCTCCGTAAGTACGGCAAGCACATGTTCTCACACAATACGAAGTTCTGCTGCGTCAAGCAGCCGCCTGGCGGTCAGAAGGATGCCTACTACTCCCTCCATCACATGTGGGCGATCGTAAGGGACCATCATCACCTTCTGCTACCAGATAATCTCAAAGATTGGGCCGCGAGCTTGTCGGCAATCCAGGACGCGGACCTCAGACAAGAATTCTTTCGCATCCAGTCGGAGTTTGCGGACATCATCCATTAAGATGTCCTTCATACCCGGGGCAGTTCTTCCTCAGATATCAACCGTCCAACAGTGAGATAGACGGAAAGCTACAAATGCAGGCTGACAACGACCGCGATTTCATGACCATCACGACAGACGGCGGCTTCATCCACGCTCATGTCCGATGAGTCGAGTCGAAAGTAGTGATGTGTAGTTCTGAAACATTGATTGGCTCATGTTGTAATTAAACTTTAATGAATTCGTATGTCTCTTTGGTTTGGACAGTCGTTCAACTTAGATGTAATAGATGCTATTTATTAGTAGGACCATGAATCATGCTATCAATGTCTTGCTTTTCTCTTCCAATCCTTTTGTTGCATACTTACATATTGCTTATGTATTGTCTGTTGTTTGGCTTGTGCATAGAGATGCCGTCGTATGTCGTGTACAAGGGTAAGGTTCCCGGAGTCTATGACGACTGGGAGGAGTGTCGGAGACAGGTTCACCGTTTCAGCGGTAACAGTTACAAAGGGTACACCACTAGGGCGGAGGCCGAATCTAGATACACCCGCTATCTAGCGGGAGAGAGGAGGGAGCATTGGAGGAACCGGATGAAGACCAGTTTGATCGCGATGATGCTCATCGTGATGACCGCAGCTCTCTTCTATGTGATGGTAGTTTAGATGATCGATATCGACTTGTAATGTGAAGACAAACTCGATACTCGCGGTCTTGAAACTTGTAATGTTTTATCTTTGTTCGGTCTTTTGAATTCGGAGACTAATATGATCAATTGTATTCGGAGACTAATCTTCTATTGTATTCGATGAATCTGCTGTTGCTATCTGCTGCTGTCTATATTCTGTCCAATAATATATTTTGTAACCTGTGCAAAAATCAGAAAAGTAAAATAAATAAATAAAACCTAATATTCATACTAATGGCGCATCATCACCTCAAGGTGCGCCATTAGTATGCCAAAGGATACTAATGGCGCATCACTACAGAGTGCGCCATTAGTATGACAAAGCACATGGTTACGTATGGCCCCCGGGGAGGCGTACTAATGGCGCATGGTGTTACATACTAATGGCGCACTGCGTGGTGCGCCATTAGTAAAAAATACTAGTGGCGTGATACTAATGGCGCACCAATAGTGCGCCATTAGTAGGCAAAATTGGTGCGCCATTAGTAGGCCTTTTCCTAGTATTGGTAGAACCATCAGTGACTCCTGAGAAAGGCTTGGTTGGCTGAAGCTGATCATATGGCACTTGGAGATTGTTGAACGTCTCGATAGACATAATGTTGAGCCCCGCGCCACCATTGATGAGGGTCCTGGTGACCTGCATATTGCTGATGTCTGGGGAACAGAGCATCGGGAGGACACCAGCTGTTGGTGCGCACTTGAGCTGATCCGCTGAGCTAAACGTGATGACACATGTGGACCACCGGAGACGGCGCGATGCCTCGAGCTTTGGGAGGACTGCATTCACCTCGCGAGCAAACTGCTTGAAGATGTGCTGAGAGGCTGGGGCTTGAGCTCCGCCCAAGATGCAATCGATGACATGTGGCTCCTGGAAGCCCCCAGTCCCCTCGTCCTGATGCTGGTCTTCATTCCTCCTTGGTGGCAGTGGCAGAGGAGGGAGGCCTGCGTTTCCTTGCGGGCGATCCTCACGAGGCTGATCCTTCCAAGCCCCCTCGCGAGGCTGGTCCTGCCAGCGGTCATCGCGAGGTCGGTCACGCTACCCTTGGCGAGGGCCACGATCTTCCCATTGTCACTACAAAAAAATACACTTCCGTGATGATACGTGTTTGTCACAGTAGGTCGCGTTTTTTGTCATGCATGTACATCCATGACAAATTTATGACAGAATCAAGATAGTCATACCTGTGCTGTCGTAGAAGTGTTCCATGACATTACCAAAATTATCATCACGGAAGTGTCCACTTCCATGACGATAAATCGCGCGTCACAAAAGTGCTTTCATCAAGGGTGACCGACACGTGGCATCCACCGTAACGGAACGCCGTTAAGCTATCAGGTCGGGTTTTGGATCCGATAACCCGTTAACAGCCCCGACCAATGGGGATTTTCCACGTGTAAAATCATCATTGGCTGGAGGAAACACGTGTCGGCTCATCGTTGGGACAGATGTCATCCACTCATTGGACAGAAGGCGCCTATGATACATCGACACGTGGCACGGCCCAACAAGTTTAAATGGGCTGGCCCAACTAAAGGCCCACAAGATTTTGTGGCCCTTAATGGGCCGGCCCAGTTAAAGGCCCACGAAATTTTGCAGACTATAATGGGCTGGCCCAGCTAAAGGCCCACAAGATTTCACGGGCCATAATAGGCTGGCCCAGGTAAAGGCCCACAAGATTTTTGTGTGCCATAATGGGCCGGCCCAGGTAAAGGCCCACAAAATTCTTGTGGATCATAATGGGCCAGCCCAGTTAAAGGCCCACAAAATTCTTGCGGATCATAATGGGCCGGCCCAGCTAAAGGCCCACGAGATTGCGCTGACATTAATGGGCCGGCCCAGCTGTATGCCCACAAGATTTTGAGGACCCTAGTAAGCCGACCCATTAACTGTCTGCCATGTTTTGGGCCAAATGCCAGCCCATAATTGATCCACTCTATTAATGGCCTGCCATGTTCCGCGCCTAATAATGGCCCATATAAGATCCGGCCCGTTAAAAGCATCCCACTTTCTGGGACAAATCACGGCCCTGATCAGATCCGGCCCTTTAAGAGGCTTTGGGCTCAATTATGGCCCATATCAGATTCTGCCCGTTGATTGGACGCTATGCTTTTGGGCCCACTTGCTAAAGGCCCATTTAGTAATTCGGCCTGATATTAGTTTCAGCCTGTTAAGGGCCCATTTAACATTTCGGCACTATATTAATTTCGGCCTGTTAAAAGCCCGTCATATAGTTGGGCCTAACTATGGCCCGGTTTGCATCCGGCCTGCTCGCAGCCCATATCTGATTGGGCCAAACAAGGACCGAGACAACTTTGGCCTGTTAAAAGCCTGTGAATTGATTCGCACAATCATGGGCCGGGGTCCATTTCGGGCTGCCGCCGGCCCGTGAGATGTTCGGCATGTTGCAGGCCCAACCTACTTCTCAGCCTCCTAAAAGCCCATTGAGTTTTCTTGTGAAAAGAGGGCCGGGGGTTACTCGGCCTATTAAAGGCCCGAATCTACTAGTGGGCCAGTTTGACAGGGCCCATGATGCGGATCATACATCGTGATTGCATGACGGCCCGATTATGTATCATAATTTTACGGTTTGGCCAGCTTACTGCGAAGACAGGACATATATACAGTAAAATAACTGCAGCATCGTGAATAAGAAAAAACTTAGACTATACAATAAAGAAATTACGGCATATTACATCCAATGGGCATTTAAAGTTCGCCACTACGATAATAAAGCACAAGTAGACAGCAGATTACATACACTGGGCATCAAAGATCGCCACCAGTGCAAATAAACACGCCGACACAATAATATACAAAACCGACAGCACTTCAATAGAGTTGAAGAAAGGTTAGCCCTGCTGGGGAGCTGCAGCGCAAGCAGCTGAGCAAGATGATGAGACTATGCTTGTTCAACACTTATATCTTCCTCACTCTGAAAGATAAACAAGCAGACAGATGACAGGTTTCGCACATAAAAGTATCAGTGCTGACAATTCATCACATTTCTTACTGATGAATAAAGTGACACAGTTTAAAATTGCATTAACACAATATGGTATTGTTCAGGTCAAGACATGGTAGGAAATGACATTGTGAAGGAGTTGGCAGCTTCACGACACCACTGGATTACAGATCAAGAACTCATAAGTATCAATGGTTAGTGTGCTGTCAATTTATCCCATTTCAGATTGGCAAATAAAGAGATGGTTTAAATAATAGTAGAATGATATGACATTGTTCATAGTTAAGACATTGCAGAATATGACATTGTGCTGTAGTGGGTAGGTTCACCACACCACTGGATTACAGATGAAGAATAGAAGCATACATGCAGTGCAAAAGAAGATCACTTGCTCTGAATAGTTTAATTTACATGGTATGAAGAAGGAACTTGGTTGTACAACTGAAAACTTAAATTGAGAAGGACAAACTTTTGTTTATGAACTACATAATAAACTTTAAACTTGCAATTTGATGCAAACACCAAAAATAAATAGCTATTGCAGTCATGCCTAACCAAATATACACAACAAAGTTTGAAGGCTTGAGAAGGACAAACATACATTACTGGTGAAGATAGGCTCTATAAAGCCCTTGTCCATCCTGATGGGGGGCAATTCAAGAAGTTTAGCACATAATCTTCTTCATCAGCATTGCCTTTATTCTACATTTTGTTAAGAGTAAATATAGATGTGATAATATACGAAAAAATGGAGAATATTTAAGATAAGATGAAGAGTGATGCTACATAACCAAGTAGCTATAAATGTATGTGCAGCGATACAGGCAAAAGGCACAGCCAAGAGCAATGCACAGCTAAACTTCTTCAGTACCAACCTTATGGTAGGATTAAATATAGATCTGATGTGTAGAAAATGGATGGCAAAGGAAAATAAGCTACAGAGTGATGGTACATGAACAACTACCTGTCAATATAAGTACACTGATAAAGGACAACATGTACTTACAAGAACAATGCAGAGCTAAAAAAATTCATTGGCATTGGATATATTCTACACTAATGTAACCATTCATACAGATAAGATAATTTGGAGCGAACAATTGATAAGCAAGCTATCATGCATACTGCTGTCACATAATGAACCAGGTATGTATGCAAGTACAGTGATATAGGACAATAGGTACTAACAAGAGAAAAGCAGCGGGTAGCATATTTGCGATATCCTGTCATTCTTTTCAAACCGGAATTCTTCTTCGAGCTGATTTCCTGCAAAAAAGATCCGTAAGGCACATGCGGAAAAGTAGAAGTTCAAATTGTCATGTGATTTCATAGACAGTACCTCATCCTGGGAACAAGACCAGTGCATAACAAGGTTTTTCCATTCAATGTCTTCTAAATTTAGCACAACAAACTTCACCGGAAATTCGTTTATAGACTTGCATCAAAGTGTGATTTCCTCAGGTAACACCGATACTGCTACAATGCTTCCTTGAAAAGCACAAGCAAGCTTTGCTTGTCATGACTATCCAGATTGACCCTCACCTAGTTATAACAATGTAATGTAAATCATTGATGTGTTCGATCAGCAGAAAACAGGAAAATAATAACCATGAATAATAGCACTTACACGTAAGTTGGACAGGAAGATGTGAAAATGGTGTTTTTCTTCACTATAATCTTCCCATGATGGGAATATATGCACGTAGTCCCTAACAACATTGAAAGCATTGTCTTTTAAACTGGGAATAAATGGAATGGGGTTCCAATCTGCAGGAATTGGCCGTCTCTGCAGTTGGGATAGGTCTTCGGCCGGTGGACTTGCTGTACTTTTTGCTGGAGTGGGATTTTTCTGTGGTACGGCTGGTGCTATGGCAAATGAAATCGGTATACCTTTTGCTGGAGTGCAGGTCCTGTGTGGTGGGGCTAGTGGTGTGGCCAGTGAAGTATGGGTACAGTCTGCTGGAGTCGGTCCTATGTTTTGTGTCACTGGTTGTACAACCAATATAAGTGGGGCGCTATCTGATTTCTCCGGCACCACCACGTTTTTCAAGGACTTTGTTGGTGCTCCTTCAGGTTCGGCAATCACCTTCTTCCTTTTTGATGTCTGACGCACAAGAACAACATTTGAGTGGAAAAACATGGTATGACGATAGATGGAATATGTATTGATAATGGATGGGCATGGCATTTCGAGTTATATGATGAGTAAACTAAGCAGATGGTGGTGCAACAAAGTAGAAGAAATGCAAGACAACATATGCAAGATATGCGCAATCAATAAAACCTTGCCGAATTAGAACAGGCACCTTGATGGGTGAACAGGACATGCCATCTGCCTTTGACTCCTCGAGGTTAGAATAGTCATTAGGATGATATTCTGAACAAGAATCAACAGGTGGGGAGCGTACGAGTTTCATTGCTTCTAGAATGGCACTCAATGCCTTGGTGCCAATTTTGTAAGTCATTGCAGTGTTCCACAATATTCTTCTGATGCGCGGATTCTAATATTCACTACAATTGCGTATAATATCTGAGAACCATGAAAACATAAATAGTTGTGAGATTATCTTTGTAATGCAGATGATATTCTAATATAGGGGCGCCCCTGTAAACACTTATGTGCTATCACTGGATTCTGACGAGAGAGCTCATGTGTGATGTAATATCGTGCGTGCCTTTATATAATCTGGCACAAGTACACAAAAAATAGGCTCCAGAAGTAAGGATAGCTGGCAGATGATAGGTTCATAATATACTGTATAGAGACTTTATTGCCAAACCATGATAACAAGAGCACACAACAACTAGGCAGATCATAGTGTACATAACAGGGGTACACAATAACCACGATATATTAATCGGGAATGTGGAACTGGCTTGAAAATACGATGTTGTATTGCCTCTAGTAATTGAAAGCCTATCGATCACGTACAGGACAGCACTATTGTCGTGGATTTGTCACAGCAGATGTCCTTAGTGTCAGGACTTAGTTGCGAGGCCAACGCATCTATGTGGTAGCTTGAGAGGGGTTGAGCGGAATCGAGAGACGCAACACAAGACAGGGGTTTAGACAGCTTCGGGCCCCGGGAAATATCATCCGGTAAAAACCCTACATGCTGTTTGAGGCTAGATCTCATTATCATCATGAGGGAGTCGCCGTAAACCGGCTCTCCTCTTTGTGTCTAGCCCTAGATTGTTTCTTCTTGCTTGTAGCCTATAGCTTCTTACTTGTCCCTCTTTGGGGAGCCCTGCCCCTCCTTATATATGTTGAAGGGGCGGTTTACATGTGGAGTCCTACTAGGATTAGGATTAGTCTATCTCTAATACAAACCGCATACAAGTGTTGGTCTTAACTCCTTGTAAGGTAAATATTCCTCATGCCTTTCCTCTTAAACCGGCCCACCATTAAACGTGAACCGGCCTTCTGGGCCTTGCGCCTTGTCATCCGTCTGTCCCATCCGCCGGATTACCAATGAGCTGTAAATCGTCTGGTCTGTGCAGGTCGCCGGTGAATCGCCAAGTCCGGCCGGTTTACACCGCGGGGCATATCCCCGACATTAGCCCCCAAGTTTAGCTTGGATTTATCCATGGTAAACTTATGCTGCAAAATAAATACCAGAACAATTCTGACAGGTTGTGCTCCGGGTTAAGAATTCTTGTGGACCGACACTGATCATCCTTAAGTCCTTATTATTTCCTCCTTCTAGAAAATCCAGGTCAATAACCAGCTTCATACTCAAATTGTTGCCGTTGGTTTCTCATAGAAAAACATTGTGAAGAATAATCCACTTGAATCGGCTTCCAAAGCGCCGGTTTAAGAAATATTGGTTTTGAAATACTCATCTGATATTCAGCCGGCTTGAAGATGCAGAACTTGCCGGTTTATCATTGGCAAGAATTGTCGGGTTATAAAAACTGATAATTCTAGGTCATGATTGTTGCAGACACCGGTTCATGATTGTTGCCAACACCGGTTTATGATTATTGATGACACCGGGTTGTAGCCACAGGGTCATAATGATTGGTGACGCCGGGTCAATCTAGTTTGCTCAAACAGAGAATTTGAAAATATTTCCTGGATAATAATATAATACCTGTAGCCCCCAAGTCTTGAGTAGAACAAAGTGATGGCTTAAGACTTGCTTCAATATAAATACTGTCACTATCGAAGAAATCCATGTTGTTCATCCCAGTCACTAGCAAAAACTGAATACTCCATATTATGTAGCCCCCAAGTGCCGGGTTGTTATGCTTGCAGCAACCTGGGACTTGTAATTTCCTGATACTCATAAAAACTTCAACCAGTGTAGCCCCCAAGGGCCGGGTCATTATGCAATAATGAGCAGGGACTTTGTAAATATAATCATGTAAACTTTGAACAGCAATGGTGTAGCCCCCAAGGGCCGGCTCAGTAAGATAATATTGAGCTGGGACTTGACATATGCGTCAATAAAAATAACATCATATGATGTAACCCCCATCATGGGACTTGAATCCACGTCCACAAGGTTAAGAGCCTTGTGCTTTACCAACTGAGCAATGTACCCTTCAATATAATGGATAAAAAGTTTTGTACCTTGAATTGTTGACAGGAGCAATTGGCAGCCCCCAAGTATCATGGTGCATGCTTGCAGCGACATGAGACTTGCATATAACCTCAATTTGAATAATGTAGTCCCCAAGTGCCGGGTTGTAAGCCTGCAGCAACTCGGGACTATTCCTTCCATTGCAGAATAAATCATATTCATTGATAAAATAATATCCATTGCGCTAAAGCGACTTTGAAAACCTCAATCATAATATTAATAACCATAATAAAAATCCAGCCATGGTGGCTATTCAAGATAATATAATCCGGTATGAAAACCTTATTCATCAAATATCATAATGAAAATTCAGCCAATTTTGGCTATTTGAATAATATAACCCAATTATTTATAAGCGCATGATTCCAATGGCGCAATCCAAATATATACTGGCGACGTATAGTCCAAAGCCAGGCTGGTTTAACAAACACCGGATAATTTCTCATCATATACTGGCGACTTATCGTCTTAAAGGCAGGCCGGTTTAATAAACACCGAATAATTTATCATCATGCTTTATTCAACCTGTTTCTGCATACAACAAGTTTAAAGTGTCCTGGCAGTTTACCGCCGGACGGGTCATAATGCCCAACATATAACCCAGGTTTATAACCAAGGCTGCACTTAAGAATAATTAAATATGAAATATATCATACCTGTGACATTGAATCACATCGTTGGTTTACCAACTTTTTATAGTAAGGGTGATAACCCCAATCTTGAGTAATGATAACTCCTTTCATACTGTGACGGTTTATGATAAAACCGTACCGGGTTGTGATAAACACCGGATTAACCATATATAATACTGGCGACTTATAGTCGAAACCAGACCAGGCTGATAGTCTCCGGATTATGATTTGATCATGTACTGACAACTTGTAATTGAAAGTCAAACCAGGTTAATGAACACCGGTTTACTCCATAATAAGATGGTAACATAAAATCAAAAAAAATCAAACCGGGCAAATAGTCTCCGGATTAAAGATTGACCGTGTTCCGTCGATTGACAGTCGAACCGGTCTGCGAATTTTGTCGGTTTAAGAATGCAACAAAGAAGGAATATTTATTAAAGAAAATTTCAAGCAAAGGCAATGATAAAACCATTTGCAAAAGACATGCTATACTGAGCTGATCAGATGGTGTTACCGTGGTCAGACAGGACCAAGCCCCCAATAGGTGTGACAATGGTTCAAGTCAGCCAGGTCCCCAAATGATTCGTGGCATATATGCCAAATCAAGAGGCGTGGCAATGGTTCGGGTTCGACCAAGCCCCCAAGTGATTTCGTGGCCTTAGGCCGATCAAGAGGCGTGACTGGTTCAGACTTGACCATGTCCCCAAGTGATCTGGTGGCTGTCGCCTATCAAGAGGTGTCGCATTGGTTCGGACACGACCAAGGCCCCAAGTGATATAAAAAGCAAATTTCAAGGGGTAAACCAGAGGCCGCTTTAAGACAGAACCTCCGTGTAACCACGCATGATGTAAAAAAGAACAAAGACCCCGCTTTATGAAGCAGAAGCCCCCATGTGATCAATATGTTAGGCCAATAAGGCAGGATATCCATGTTTGAACCGCGCATCATGGCAGCAGGTCCTCTTCGGTAATTTTTAACTTTTTTGCAAGAGATAAATTCTTCTTGAACCGGGATCTTGAACCGGATATGGAGAGCTTCAAAGCTTTGTGGGAGTCATGTTTCTCCTGATCCGGATTTTAAACCGGAATCTTCATTTTCAGTCGGAAACTTTCTAACGGTCTTTAAACTCGAACTTGCGAGAAGTTAATTCCTTTTTGAACCGGACATTGTTAAACCGGATTTGGGCGCTTCAGAGCTTTGTGGGAGAATAGATTTCCCTTGAACCGGATTGTAAACCAGATATTTGAGAGCTTCAATGAGACTGACTTCCCTTGAGCCGGATATTAAACCGGAATCCTTTCTGATGACCTGGATCTTCTTCTTTGAGCCGGGATTTTGTAACTGTCACATACTTTCTAAGCCGGAAATTTTCTGACGGCCTTCAAATAACAGTAGCCTCCGGGACCGGGTTATCTTTCCCTTCATCGTCCTGGGGTTCTTAAATTTGCTGAAACTGGCAAGACTTGTTGCGTCATATCATCATAGCCCCCGAGTCTCAAGGTGACTCGAAGAGTTGGCTTGAGATTCTCCATATTTGACCGTCATATAAACCGGCATAACTTGTATATCATTGGTGTTGATAGCATGATGTGAATCCACAGAAAGTTGAGGTGACTGCGGTGGGTTATAAATGATCCCGTATGAGCCGTGTCAGCAACTCGGCCAATGGTTCCTTCCAACTGGCGATTTCAAGTTAACCAAACTGTAGTGGCAGCGACTTGTGCGCCTGCCCATTGAGCCACCCAGTGCAGACGGCAGTTGATAGTATATGATAATTTCCCTCCATTTTATTGAAAGAAAATCGGGCTACCCAAGCTGTGTCTTGCTCATACTCATTAAACAGATCATGCAGACAGGTGCGGCTCGCTGTGTTGATGTAGACCGGATCGCGAGAGATGGATGGTAAATACGTCCGCCGTATCAGAGGCGGCACAGACAGATGAGTCGGCCGCGGCGTTGTAAACCGGCATGGACGGACGAATTAGCCACGTCATATTGATGTAAACCGGTCTGCAGAATGGCGGTTTGCATATATATTCATCGAGCTTGATGGCATGGTAAGATACTAGCGCATTCATAATGGTGGCGCGAGTTTATACATCCATGACATAGCCATAGCTTTTACAGTGAACAATTGTCCTGCATAAACAATATTGCAGACCAAGGCAAAGGTAAACTGTTCTTTGACAAAAATAATATGTGTTAATAAAATATATTTTTAGATGGATATCACCTGATGTGCCAGGCCGGAAATTATCTGCCATGGAGTTGATGATCACCAAAGTGATGCTAAATTTAATCACGACCGAGTTAACTGTAGGAGCAGACAGATGAGTCGGCCCGGCGTTGTAAGCCGGTGCGGCCGAGCAATTTGTCCTCGACGTTGTAAGCCGGCATGTGAACCGGCCGCGGGGGCGGACGGGCGAGTCGTCTATGGCGTTGTAAGGTGGTGCGGACGGGCGAGTCAGCCGGTACGGTGACGCAAACCGGACCGCGACACCCTATCCGTGAAGCCGTGCGATACAGCCGAACGTGCATCCGTGGTATAACACCACCCCTTTTTTTCTTTTAGTAGTTGCCCTGCGTAAAAATATTACAGGCCAGAGTAATTGTTGTCGGATGAATTAACATGTACTTATAAAATACATAGAAAGGATAGCACCTGGTATATTTGCCGGATGCTGGCGCTGGATAATGCATAGTGCTGCTTTTGTTTTTGACAAAAGAGTTGATTGGTTCTGTGTCTTCTAGTGCCTGAGCTCTCCATATAACCCGGCCGGTACTTTTTGAGCTGGAATTTCTGGAACCAGAACTTCTTGATAATCCGACCGAAACTTTTGATAATCCAGAACTCTTGAACCGGAACCTCTTGATAATCTGGCCGAAACTTTTGATAATCCAGAACTCTTGAATCGGAACCTCTTGATAATCTGGCCGGAACTTTTGATAATCCGGAACCTTTGAACCGGAACCTCTTGATAATCAGAAACCTTTGAATCGGAACCTCTTGATAATCCGAAACCTTTGAACCGGAACCTCTTGATAATCCGGAACCTTTTAACCGGAACCTCTTGATAATCCGGAACCTTTGAATCGGAAGCTCTTGATAATCCAGGCGGAACTTTTGATAATCCGAAACCTTTGAACCGAAACCTCTTAATAATCCGGAACCTTTTAACCGGAACCTCTTGATAATCCGGAACCTTTGAAACGGAAGCTCTTGATAATCCAGCCGGTACTTTTTGCTAATCCGGAGGTATTTAATAATCCGGAACTTTTCTGTAGCCTAAATCGGAACTCTTTGACGACTCGGACAGAACCTTTCGGCGATTCGGTTGGAACCCTTCGGCGATTCGGACCAAACTTTTCGTCGACGCAATCGGAACTCTTTGGTGATTCAGACGGAACCTTTCGTCGAGGCGGTCGGAACCTTTCGCCAATTCAGACGGAACCTTTTGTCGAGGCAATCGGAACTTTTCGCCGATTTAGACGGAACCTTTCGTCGAGGCGGTCGGAACCTTTTTGGCGATTTAGACGGAACCTTTCGTCAAGGCGATCAGAACTTTTTCAATAAGCTGGGCGGAGCTTCTCGATCCCTGGGATAGCGCCCTTCAAGAACTCAACACCACCGTGCGCGAGCCCCACGGTGGGCGCCAACTGTCGTGGATTTGTCACGGCAGATGTCCTTAGTGTCAGGACTTAGTCGCGAGGCCAACGCATCTATGTGGTAGCTTGAGAGGGGTTGAGCGGAATCGAGAGACGCAACACAAGACAGGGGTTTAGACAGCTTCGGCCCCGGGAAATATCATCCGGTAAAAACCCTACATGCTGTTTGAGGCTAGATCTCATTATCATCATGAGGGAGTCGCCGTAAACCGGCTCTCCTCTTTGTGTTTAGCCCTAGATTGTTTCTTCTTGCTTGTAGCCTGTAGCTTCTTACTTGTCCCTCTTTGGGGAGCCCTGCCCCTCCTTATATATGTTGAAGGGGCGGTTTACATGTGGTAGCTTGTAAGGTAAATATTCCTCATGCCTTTCCTCTTAAACCGGCCCACCATTAAACGTGAACCGGCCTTCTGGGCCTTGCGCCTTGTCATCCGTCTGTCCCATCCGCCGGATTACCAATGAGCTGTAAATCGTCTGGTCTGTGCAGGTCGCCGGTGAATCGCCAAGTCCGGCCGGTTTATCCTTCCGGCCGGTTTACACCGCGGGGCATATCCCCGACAACTATCGAACATGGTAAAGAAGAGCAAGCAGATTTTGGATAATAAAATGTTGGTTGTGCAGTGCCCACACATGATGAGCCAGAGCGCATTAAGAATGCAATTCCCAGCTGTCTCTCGACCATTTCAGGCGGTTGGATGAAGATCCTACGTCTCCTAACCCTTCTTCTTCCTCGTCTCTGATACTTCCCATACAGAACACCGCACGAGCAGCTGGCCGGACCACCGCCCCCACCGCATGTGTTCCTCCGCCACCCCCATCCCCCACCCGCGTCGAGTTTTCTTCGTTCGGCGAGGCCCCACAACCACCCGAGCCCCTTGGATCGCACCGGCGAACTTCGGCGGGGTCTGAAAAATCGACTGACCCAATTTTGAAATTTAGTCTATTGTGATTTAACTAGTGTGGAATATAAAAGGGGAAAACCATAAGCATTGGGAGTATAGTGTTGAGCGTGCCATGGCGGATCTGAAGGTGCAAACCGGACAAAGGCAACTTCACAACCAAGACAAGAAATCAGAGTAAAGCAGTGGCGATCTATTTTCTTGCTGCGATAAATAAGTTGAGCAGATACGAAAGAGTACCGTCTCTGGTGCGGTGCCGTGTACACATCTGCTGAGAATTTGACGGTGCTGCGGTAGCGATGGCTGTCGGCGGCGTGGAAGCAGAGCTAGGAGGGCAAACGGTGGCGGCAGGGCGCGGTGGACGAGACGGTCGTAGGAGCGGCGCCGGCAAGGTGGACGATGATGGGGATGAAGCGAGAGGACGGGATGCAAGGATCCCGGTCCGAAGGCGTGGATGAGAGAGGTCGATCTCTTGTAATGGACGGCGGCGTCGGGGTATAGCTCCGGCATGGTGGAGGAGGACGTCGGTGGATGGGGTGGCGGACGGCGGCGGACGGAGGAGGGTGGGGTGGAGAGGGTGTTTTGGCGCCCACGGAGTACGAATGGGGAAAAGGGAGGTAGAGAGGAAGGGGGGAACCATGTATTCAGGGCGCGCTTGTGTCAAATGCGAGGAAATTTACAAACTTAGCCCCCGTTTCAAATTTCTACTACATCACAACTACATTAGTCGGTTGGGGATAGGACGGTAATCTCACATACACCGAATATTTGCCGACGAGAGTTTGTTTTTGGTGCCCACCGTGTATGAATATGAATCGGGAAGGGAGTCGATTTCGGCCGAGGGCACACTGTGTTTTGGCGCCCACCGTGTATGAGTCCGGGTGAGAGGCGGTTACGTCACTTTTGGGTGAAATTACAAACCTACCCCTATCGAAACCTATAGATATCCAACAGATAGGCTTTGCGTGGCAGGGATAGGCAGTAGTGATTTCCATCTCGCAGATTTTGGTTTCGGGCGGTTACTGCAACTTTCCCCGCTTCGTTCAAATTTTGCACAGTGCACGTTTACCGTGCCAACTCAATTCGAATCCCGTTTGTATTCTACTATTTTTTTCGGGCGAGATCCATTTTCAATTGGAATTACATTCTATATACATCATTTTTTTTATATATACTTTCAAAAGCACAACAAAGAATTCTGCTCCTTTATATGTATAATATGATTTACAAATACAACGATCTCGAAATCTTAAGGTTGAATTCGAAAAAATTTAACCAAATTATGTTCTACTAAAATGTATGGATCAGTAATATCTACATATTAAATAACATAGATGTGCGTGAATTCATATGAGTATGCATGTTTGATAGATCAATTTTGGTTCGAGTATGGATTACATGTATCATCATCTCGAATTCAAATATTTGAATCCCTTTTTTGTTCACTCCTTTCACGCCCATCTCTATCGCATGCATGCTCCTTCAGGTAGCTATCACTCTCTTTTCTCCAGCTCACCCACACGCTCACTTCATGTTTCTCCTATCCTCGCAAACATGGTCTCTTGACGTCTCCCTTGAGAAGTGTCACACTCTCCGTATCATTATACATTACACGGTTTTCATTATCTCTCATGTCTCTATTGTTCTCTGGTATCACTCAGTACCTAAGCATTCTTTTTCACCGCCACACACACAGTCTCCACTCGTCTTTCACTTTATCTTTCTCTCTATGGAATTCTCTCACACACCCTATATGTCTCTACATATGACTCATACCACTAAAATTACTCTCTCTCTCCTGTAGACACAACATTTGTTGCGGTCTCCTTTTCGTCTCCATCCCAGACTAACACCGATCAGACAACCCCGACTACCGTCTCCTCTCTCTCTCTCACACAGACACACACACAACTCCTGCTTCCACTCCCCTTCCTGACTACCATCTCTCTCTCACACACACAAAACTCTTGCTTTCGCACCCCAAATCATATTTCTCTCACAAACATTTATTGACTAGCTAGCCTCTAGATAGGTTTATACACCCACACACTCATGCTTCCACCATCGCATACATGTCTCTCTCCCGCTCCTTGTATCCATGTAGCCTTTTATTCCCTTCTTGAGACACGCCCTCTCGATCGTGCACACACACACTATCACCTCATTTTAAGCTGATACCTATCGCACACACACTACTTGTGTTTTTGTCACACATGCACTCCGTCCTCCTCCACTCTCCCTCTCTCTCACACTCACATGGGCTTTTTGCAACAACTAGCAAGATGCCCATGCGTTGCATGGAACATCAAGATGCATTTGTATGAGTTGTTTATCTTGTGGGGAAAAAGGATGAACGAGGGAAGACCTTATTTGCAAATGTGGAGAGGGGTGTGGGTATCTTTTTGTAAAATTGCCATAGTTTCCTTCCTATCCGTCAGATATAGATCGGACGGCCACACAATCATCCCCCACAATGCTTTTTATAAGAGTAGGGATAAAAAATAGAGTTGGTGATGATGGTGGGCCTGCCATCCTGCAATGTAGGTCGTCCAATTTATATCTGACGACTAGGAAGGAAAATATGGCAATTTACCCACACCCTTCACCACATTTGTAGATAAGGCCTTCCCTCGTTCATCCTTTTCTCCCACAAGATCTTGATGTTCCGTGCAACGCACGGGCATCTTGCTAGTAAGAGTAGAAATTAGTCATATACCACTTCTCGAATCTTGAAACCAACAACATTCCTCCCTTATCTCATCAAAACCGCCAAAGGAATATATTTTGAGTGAAACATAACATATTTTTAGTGATATACGTATTTCAAAACTAGACTTTTTTTTTATCAAATTGGTGAATATGTATTAATCTACTTTGATCATGTGGCAACGCATTGGCACATTGCTAGTGGTTATTATAATTTTTTGGACACCAGACAAATGGTGGAGTACATATACAAAGAGAAGAGGCGCACGCTCGCAGTCGGCTCTCGCTGTCTCGCACACATGAGTGTTATGTAAAGGCGACGTTAACAAATAAACCCTAAAACCCTAGGTGCACGATTGCTGCATTCGTGGGTATCGGGTACGTGGTGGAGCACCTTTGTAGGAGTTGATGGTCGGGACCACAGGTGAACGACTTGGAGCACGTTGGCTCGCCAGTTGCCACAGATCGAGTAGCCACGTTTAAAATATCATTTTTTTAGCGGGATTAAGAGTTCCGATTTTCAATGGCACGTTATAAGTAGTAAGTAGTTTTTAGAACGATTGGTATGGAGCGAAAATGGAATGCACAGTACTACGTACCTCCGTGGCGTATGGTTGTATGGGTTTATGTTACGAGATGTTGAACCTGGTAGTTCTAGGGAAAATACTATGGTTTAGATTTAGATGCTGGTTTTCAGTAATCGGAAGGGGAAACCCTTCTTTGATTAAAAAAACTACTACCTCAATTCTGGTTTACTAGTCCCCATCGTACTTTGGGTCAAAGTTTGTCCACGAATTTTACTTGTAAAATGTGAATGGAAAATGAGATTTCGCTATACCCAAACAAAAAAAGGACTGGAGGGAGTGATTGCTCTGACATGGACGCGACCTCTCATAGCGCAGGCATTGAACCGGCGCGCCGGCCAAGAGGGCCGCACTCGTTGAAGGCCCGGCTGAGCACGCCTCCTCGCCGCGTGCAACCAGCTTAAGACTGCCCCGCCTGCCTTCATTGAATCCACGTGTGTGCCGGCAACACGTCCTTCCGCGTGTCGGCAGGCATTTTAGAACACAAAGAATGACTAAAATATAATTAATTTACGCATGATCTTGACTTGTTGTGCTCGCACTGGTAGCAAGAACTAGTAGAGATTTTTCTTTATTTATAACTCTCCTCACATTTTTTGGCTTTGAAGTGAATCATGGTTCTGGACATTATGTATGAATGTGCAGATATCTGTGAACATGAGTTTGATGTGGAAGTTGAACTTGGAATGTCGGGCTTGCGCGTTAACTATACCATGTCCAGTGCTTCATCTGTTATTGTTTGGAAAGTAATTGCTGTTATTACATGACCTGAAAAAAACATTTTGTGCCACATCAGTAGATGCACAGACATCACAACAGGCATGCTGACTGGATAAACATTTGAACCTAGCTATTATGAAGGAAATTTTGTATTGACAACAGTTTTAGATAGGAGACGCCTAGCCTGCTCTGCCTCTGCTAGCTTATTTCTGGCTTCTTCCATCTCTTCTTTGGCTTGGGTGAAGAGAGCATCTGATTGCTCTTTTCGCTTCTTCAAGAACTCAGCTACATTCTCAAGGGCTGCACCACGCTTTCTTTCAGCCTTTACTAATGCCACAAGGACATGAACAACTGACGACTCCACCTGGCTTGTGTGTAGTCCAGCATCATCTGGGAATTTGCACCTTGTGTCTAATCCAGCATCATTAGGGAACTGGCACCTTGTGTGTAATCCAACTTCATTTTGGAAACATGATCTCGAGGTTGACCATACTTCCCTCCTCACAGGAACTGCATCCTGACATGAAGTTACTTCTTTTTTAGATCAATACTCAGAGAAACCTAGATCCATTTAGTAGAAGCCAGATAAACAGAACTCGGAGAAGTGAATTCAAAAGGAAAAGAAATATAAAAACAGACTACAAGGTGAGAACACCCATTTCCTACATCAAGTTAAAAACGAAAGCATTAGGACGATTAAGACTCTTCTTATTACACATCGAAGAACACCACGCTTAAGAGAAACAGAAACTATAACATATACACATCGAAGAACACGAGGCTAAACGAAAGTAATTGAAAGGGTGTTACTTACCAAAGCTCGTTTTACAGGTTCGGTGCAGCTCCTCTTTAACTTGCCACGCTCCTTGAAGATGTCCCGAATATCCCATGTTTGGTCTTCATTGCTCCTCTGCATGTTCACACTCGTGGTTTTAAAATCTCAACATGGCAAGAAAAATACTACTAGTAATACTCTCTCATCTTGTGGGCAACATTAAAGCACTCGTCTGCCATGTTAGAGCATCTCCAACAGAATCGCAACGCACGGCGCTTTAAAAAGTGTTTACAGTGCTGAGATCGGGAAGTAGATACTAGAGAGTAGAGGATAGTTCTCAGCATAGATAGACAAAAAAAGATACCCATACCCCTCCCCAAATTTGCAAATAAGGCCTTCCCTTGTTCATCCTTTTCTCCCACAAGATAAACTACTCATACAAATGCATCTTGATGCGTGCAACGCATGGGCATCTTGCTAGTTCTAAAAACCTTTCCATCATTTGCCACACTACTGGTTGCAGATGAAAAACCTACCCAAGCACAGCGCGATACAGGAGCGACACACAATTACAAGCTGATATTCTGTTGGACAATGGAGGCTATAACCAATTACTTTTACGGGAACAATAACACCCAGGAAAATTGAAGGGTAGGTATGAACAAAATTGGAACTGCACATGTACTGCTAAGTGATTCAATACACACATTACCAATCGAGGAGGAGAACGATGGTCGCGGCGGCCTCTGTGAGTCATGGTCGGCAACGGGAGTCAGTTCATTGTCCACGACGGTGGTACTTCTGCGCTTGGCGTCGGCTTCCGGGAAGCAGATCCGAGACCGTGGAAGACAATGCCGGGGAAGAGGCTCCGTCTACGACGACGACAGTGGACCGGCTCCAGTGGGGCGTACGAGGTCGTCGATGAGGCAGATGCGCTGCGGTGGACGAGTGCGCCGATGTAAAGGGGAGGAGCACGAAGGCTGCGGTGCCGTGGAGAATTCTATTTTGCGGTGGGGATAGAAAATGGGGAGTATTCAGGTGTACTACTTTGGGTGTCGGGGTGGGGCTGGCTGGGTAGGGTGAACCTGAAGTTACGAAAACAGCCCCCTAACAAGCGTCGTCCATAGGCCTGTTCCGAGGGCTATGATGGTAACTTCCCACTGCTCGAATCAGGGTCACGGGAGATTTTCCCGCCGACCTCAAAATTTGTGACACTGGACTCCCCGTGTGGTGTGTTGAGTGATTCGGCTAAGCAACTAGCGAGTAGTAGTAGTAAACTCTGCATATTAGGTTTGATCAAAGTCAAACTTCCTAAAGTTTGACCAAGTTTATATAAAAATATAAACATTTACCATAACAAATATGTATGAAGTGGAAGTACATTCAATAATGAATCTAATGGTATTTATTTTGTTATTGTATATGTTAATATTTTTTGTTATAAGCTTTCTGAGAGTTTACAAAACTTGACTTTGACCAATGCTAATACGCGGACTAAAATAAAAACGGAGGGAGTACACATTTGTTTTCTTAGTTTGTAGTGAACTAATCATTTGTTGAAATTGTGAAATCAATATATTAGGCTATTGACTTCGAATGCAATGGTCTATACAATTCAATAGTTACAATCATTGTCGAATCCCAAGATGTATACAAGGTTTATAGTACTTCACAACATGCTCAAACTCACATAATCCTAGTCAAATGAGAATCTAAATGCATTTCATAGTTATTACTTTGTAGGATGCAACAAAAACCACCAAAACTCTACATCAGCCATTATAGAAGCAACAGTTTGACATATCCCATTGTGTGAATGAAACATGCAGAGAGAGCTTTTGAAGATGGAGCAGATAGGGCGGGAAAGATTGTATGTATGTGGATGAGAGAGTAGAAGACAAACCTAACGAGACAGAGAGAGAGAGAAAGAGAAAGAGAGAGGAAGAAGTTAGGTCTGTGAGAAAGATGGAGACATGTAATATACGTGATTCTGTATACGTGGAAGGAGAAGAGACAACATGTTTGATGAGAGAGCTGGAAAAACATGGACGAGAGGGGAAGGATCTCATGGGTTGAGGGATTGACAATTTTGTGCGGGGGAGAGAGGGATTGGTAATTTTGAGCAAGAGACAGAGAGAGAGAGAGGGTGGGGGGAGGAGTCAGTCAGCCGTCGTCACATCACCCTGCTTCCAAATGACTCCGCATTCTCTAGCGTGGTGTGGTCGCCGTCTTCGATCTGCTCGATTCCCTCTTTGAAGATTGAGGTGTTGTGCATGTTGGGGTGCAAAGAAGCACAAGCGATAATGGACACCGTATAACCTTGGATGGGGATGAATTGTGTGCTCGGGGGAGTGTGTGTGTGTGTGTGTTTGTGTGTGTGTGTTAGATATTGAGCAAAAACAAACCTAAGGAGAGAAATGGGTATTCACGAAGAGATTTTGCGGGCCTTGAGGTGGGCAGGGGCCGAGTGAGGGTGTCAAAATGTGTGTGTTGATGCATATGTTGCATGCGATCGTGCGAGGGACGGACGAATCGAGAGAGATGGTTGTTGTGTTACGGATGCTCCTCTCTCTCTCTCTCACACACACACACACACACACAAGTAAACTAGAAGACCGTTCTCTCATGTATACACAACGTATCGGCATCTGTCTATGTCTCACTCATGCATGATCATTTGCACATTCACACCTCTCTATGTCTGTATCACACGCACACCGTCTCCACATTGCCCTTCCGCCACAACACACATATGGACACATACACACGTTCTCTCACAGTCACACACACAAAATAAGTATTAAAAAAACTAGGGTGCACCTAAAACGTCCAAATCCAAATAAACACAAACTCGAGCTAAATTCAAATATATGGAAATATTGCAGCGTCAAGAACTTTCCCAGGAAAAAAAAGTTGAGTAATATTTGAGGATTGTTTTCACACACACAAAAGGTTCGGTGGATGTCCTTCGAGCGCGAAACGGCGATGCACCGTTCGATCGACCGTGCGGCCGCGGTTTATGCGCTTGTACAGGATTCCGTATTGTGGATGTGGTACTAACTTCAATTTTTTTTAATAAAAGTGCTGCCTAAGTCTAATGTTTACGTGTACTAGTATAGTTTTATTTTAAGTTTGACCAACCTCATATAAAACTAAAGTAAGCTCCCATACGCGCACTCATCAATATGCCGCCGCCGGCATTGCGCATGCCGGCACCCGCCTGCTCCGGACAACAATTTCTCGCCCATCATCGCCGTGTCGCCGCCAGCCCTGTGCCATGAAGCCAAAGGCTCACCCGCTCACGTCGTCTGCAGTCCCTCGTTGCCATGCCTCCGCGCTGCCAAGCACGCGAGCAGCTGGTGGAGCCGCATCTATGCACGCAGCATACAAAGAGGAGGATGAGCGCGTGCTCCAGCACGCCGGCAAGGAGGAACTAGCGTGTCATTGTCGTCTCCGCCCGCACGGAGGAGGCGCGCATGGTGGTTGTCGCGGCGGAAGCCGGTCGCGCGCGCGTCAAGCCCGCAAACCGGGTGCAGACACAAAATCTACCTTCGAGACCTTGAATGGCACGTGGATCCTGCAATCTGAAGGAGCATTTGGGTCAGTCGACTCATGTGAGCCGTTTGATGCAACATGGATGGCTAGAAGGGCTTCTTCCACCTCTTCTGCCGTCTTCTTCCTTCGCTCCGTCGAACTTCTTTCACAAATCGACTGACCCAAATTATACTACTAGTACGAACGTATTAAGTACAGTAGGAACACGAAGGTACGAGCAGTAGTACTAACTGCAAGAAGAACAATAGTAAGGCATAGTACTAGTACTACTCTATGTACTAAAGAGTTCAAATAACGAGAAAGAACATAAACATAGTTCTGCTGGTGCCTCAGCACAACACACCCTTGAAAATAAACTAAGCAACTAGTCCGCTTGATACTACAGTAGAACCAGCATGAGCGACGGCACTGCCACCTACTCGGAGTCCGAGTCCACGTCCTCGACTTTGTCCTCGTCCCTCTTCCTCTTCCTCTTCGCTGACGCTTCTTTGCTTGAACCGGACACTGGGCTCTGCTTCTTCATCCAACCCATGTAGATATTTAAACAAAGGTAGGCATCCATTGCTGCGTACATGATGTGATCTTCATCTAATGCCTTTGACTCCCATGCATGATGAAACTCGTGATGAGGTTTCTTCAGTTTAGTGTACGAAGGATCAATCATGGCTACTGCCAGGGTCAGCATTGAAGGTTGAGAGGAGGACACCAGGCTTGCCTTCTAGAGATCGAAGGGCTGGCCTACAACAAGACCTATCCGACGCAGGACATCCATGTCGTTCTTAAAGCCTAAAGTAACGAATTTCACTCTTTTGTCCTCGAGGAAGTTCTTAAAATCTTGGCACTCAACATCGGCATGGCATATGTGGTAGACCAAGCAAACGTTATGTACGCAAACCTGGATCACGGCGGGCTTCTTCCTCTCTTCTTCCTTTAGATCCTTCTCTCGTCCCAGGACTGTGGTGTACTCAACATCTAGCCCAGCGACCCACTCATCTGTTGAACTGTTGAACATGCGTAGGGAGCGAGCAAGCCATGCTTTCACCGTCACGGATCCACGTGTGTAGATGACGATGAACTGCTCGCCGGTGATGGCTCTAACCTGGTACTCAGCGGCGACCATGGAGATTTGGGAGGCCATGGATTTTGGAGGAGGGTTAGGAGAAGTTGAACTGTTGTACCCCGCAAAAACTAGGAGCGAACTAATGTGAAAGGACGGGACGACTGGGAGCGAACTGTTGTGAGGTAGAAGATGGGGACGAGTAGGGCATGCGAACGGCGTGGGGTTGCTACTTGCCCGGTGGATAAACGGCTCCAAGCCCCCAAAGATTTCTCGAGAACTATGCGGGACCCACTAGATGTCATGTCTACTAGACCCATATCATAGGCCTGACGGTATAGCTTCTGCCTGTTCGCACGCCATGCCGGCGTGTGCATGTAACTTCATTTAATTCCGTCAACCGTCGCGCCTCCCACGACCTTCGCCTCCCTCGCGCGATCGCGCCCTTTGAGACTTCGACCGGCTATAAATGAGCAATTTTTTTGCCTACTCTGCATGCATGATACTCCCTCTGGTCCTTTTTACTCCCGTCAACCGTTTGCAAAGTGTTTGACCAAATATATACTTTTTTTTCTGAACACCACCTTATATTAATTAACCAGCCACACCAGTACACTCATTCGATACAATATTCACCACACAGGGCGGTACGTTATTTACAAGAATACCATCTAATCTATTGTCAAAGCTATACTTAGCAATTATGTGTGCCACCTTATTGGCCGAACGGCTAATCTTTGACAATTGAAGATTGTTGATCAACTTCAAGATGCTCAACGCTTTCATCTTCAGGTCACGCATAGCAGACCTGTCATAGTCCCCCGATGCAAGAGACGCTACCACAAAAGCGCAACCAGTCTCAAAAATTACAGGATTATGAAGAGAAATACCTATGTAGAGACTGACAATGCAAGCCCTAAGCTTCACTTCCTCCATGCTTTGACAGGCATCAATGAAATCCCACGACCAAATTTATACTAAAAATATCAATATCTACAATACTGATTATAATGAGTATAAGAACTACGTTTTATAATGAGTGTAAAAATATTGATTGGACATTGTGAATGTTGATACTCCCTCCGTCTAGGTGAGTAAGTCATCTTAGGATGTGCACCGTGACCAAGAAGGAGGGGAAAACGCGAGACATTAATGTTTATTTGCTAATTAAATAGTATTGCATGCAATGAACTAACCACTGCATGTCATGTTTGATAGTCTCAGGTCATTAAAAGCATGCACACCCTAACTTCGGTAGTAACATCGAGTCCAACTCAGCAAATTTGCTTATGTGGCAATGAGTTAATGAGGAGAGATGTAGTATTAATAACTTAGCTTTTGGTATCTTTCTTTTATTTGTAATAATATCTTTCATGTACTTAGCATAAGGATTCACTTTAAGCATATCAGTTAAACACATACGCAAAAAGATAGGTCTAATCATTCAGCAAAGCACTCAAAATCCTCATCATCCTTTTTCTTGGATGGTTTAGGAGGAAAAGGCAGGGGTTTCTGAACCCATGGTTCTCTTTCTTTATCGTGCTTCCTAGCAACAAAGTCTCTCTTATCATAACATTGATTATTTGATTGTGGGTCATCAAGATCAATAACAGGTTCAACCTCTATATCGTTGTTATTGCTAGGTTGAGCATCAGCATGAATATTATCATTAACATTATCACTAGGTTCATGTTCATCACCAGACTGTGTTTCAGCACCAGAAATAGAAATATCATTGGGATTCTTAGGTGTGTCAACAACAGGTTCACTAGAAGCATGCAAAGTCCTATCATTTTTCTTTTTGTTCTTTTTAGGAGGACTAGGTGCATCTACATTATTTCTCTAAGAGTCTTGCTCAATTCTCTTAAGGTGGCCCTCAGGATACAAAGGTTCCTGAGTCATTTACACATTCTAGTTGCTACTCTAACAGCAAAGTCATGTTTATTATTATTTAATTCATTGAGCAAATCATTCTGAGCCTTAAGCACTTGTTCTACTTGAGTGGTAACCATGGAAGCATGTTTACTAGTGAGTTTAAGTTCATCCTTAACTCTAGACATATAATCACTCAAGTGTCCAATCATATAAGTATTACTTCTCAATTGTCTACTAACATAAGCATTGAAGTTTTCTTGTTTAGCCATAAAGTCATCAAATTCATCCAAGCATCGGCTAGCAAACTTAGTAGATGGGATTTCAACTTCATCATATCTATAGAGAGAATTTACCTTTACTACCTGTGTCGGGTTATCAGGACCATGTATTTCTTCAATAGGCGGTCTATTAAGTCCATGTATTTCTTCAACAAGAGGTAAATTCTTAACATCTTCAACTTTAATACCTTTCTCTTTCACAGATTTCTTTGCCTCTTGCATATCTTCAGGACTGAGAAATAGAACACCTCTTTTCTTCGGAGTTGGCTTAGGAGTTGGTTCAGAAAGTGTCCAATTGTTTTCATTAGTCAACATATTATTCAATAGCAATTCAGCTTGATCAGCTGTTCTTTCCCTGAAAACACAACCAACACAACTAACCAGGTGGTCCTTGGAAGCATAGGTTATTCCATTATAAAAGATATCAAGTATTTCATTTTTCTTAAGAGGATGATCAGGCAAAGCATTAAGTAATCGAAGAAGCCTCCCCCAAGCTTGTGGGAGACTCTCTTCTTCAATTTGCACAAAATTATATATTTCCCTCAAGGCAGCTTGTTTCTATGAGCGGGGAAATATTTAGCAGAGAAGTAATAAATCATATAATGGGGACTACGCACACAACCAGGATCAAGAGAATTAAACCAAGTTTTAGCATCACCCTTTAACAAGAACGCGAAAATCTTAAGGATATAGTAGGAGCGAGATTTCTCATCATTAGTTATCATTCAATTTAGTAAGATGTGCCACAACAGTTTCAGATTCATTGCCATAAAAAGGATCAGATTAAACCAAAGTAATTATCTCAGGATCGACAGAGAAATCATAATCCTTATCAGTAACACAGATAGGTGAAGTAGCAAAAGTAGGGTCATGTTTCATTCTAGCATTAAGAGACTTTTGTTTTAGCTTAGCTAATAATTTCTTAAGATCAGATCTATCATTCCAATCAAGAAAATCTCTAGCAATTTCTTCATCCATAACATAACCTTCAGGGACAACAGGCAATTCATATTTAGGGGGAGAACCTTCATCATCACTTTCATCAATATTATCAGTTTCAATAATTTCATTCTCTCTAGCCCTAGCAAGTTGTTCATCAAGAAATTCACCTAATGGCACAGTAGTATCAAGCATAGAAGTAGTTTCATCATAAGTATCATGCATAGCAGAAGTGGCATCATCAATGACATGCGACATATCAGAATTAATAGCAGAAGCAGGTTTAGGTGTCTCAAGTTTTCTCATAACAGAAGGAGAATCAAGTGCAGAGCTAGATGGCAGTTCCTTACCTCCCCTCGTAATTGAGGGATAAATCTTAGTTCTTTCGTCTTTCAAGTTCTTCATAGTGACCAGGAGATATAAATCCCAAGTGACTCAAAGAATAGAGCTATGCTCCCTGGCAACGGCGCCATAAAATAGTCTTGATGACCCACAAGTATAGGGGATCACAACAGTTTTTGAGGGTAGAGTATTCAACCCAAATTTATTGATTCGACACAAGGGGAGCCAAAGAATATTCTCAAGTATTAGCAGTTGAGTTGTCAATTCAACCACAACTGGATAACTTAGTATCTGCAGAAAAGTATTTAGTAGCAAAGTAGTATGGAAGTAACGGTAACAGTAGGAAAAGTAAGAGTAGCAGTTTTGTAGTAATTGTAACAACAACAACGGTAAAGTAACTAAGCAAAGAGCAATATGTGAAAAACTCATAGGCATTGGATCAGTGATGGATAATTATGTCGGATGCGATTCCTCATGTAATAGTTATAACATAGGGTGACACAAAACTAGCTCCAGTTCATCAATGTAATGTAGGCATGTATTCCAAATATAGTCATACGTGCTTATGGAAAAGAACTTGCATGACATCTTTTGTCCTACCCTCTCGTGGCAGCAGGGTCCTATTGGAAACTAAGGGATATTAAGGCCTTCTTTTAATAGAGTACCGGACCAAAGCATTAACACTTAGTGAATACATGGACTCCTAAAACTACGGTCATCACCGGTAAGTATCCCGATTATTGTCACTTCGGGGTTAACGGATCATAACACATAATAGGTGACTATAGACTTGCAAGATAGGATCAAGAACTCACATATATTCATGAAAACATAATAGGTTCAGATCTGAAATCATGGCACTCGGACCCTAGTGATAGGCATTAAGCATAGCAAAGTCAGAGCAACATCAATCTCAGAACATAGTGGATACTAGGGATCAAACCCTAACAAAACTAACTCGATTACATGGTAAATCTCATCCAACCCATCACCGTCTAGCAAGCCTATGATGGAATTACTCACACATGGCAGTGAGCATCATGAAATTGGTGATGGAGGATGGTTGATGACGACGACGGTGATGGACCCCCCTCTCTGGAGCCCCGAACGGACTCCAGATCATCCCTCCCGAGAGAGTTTAGGGCTTGGCGGCGGCTTTGTATCATAAAACGCGATGAATCCTTATTCCTTATTTTTTTTCTCCCTAACATAAATATATGGAGTTGGAGTTGAGGTCGGTGGAGCTTCAGGGGGCCCACGAGGCAGGGGACGCGCCATAGGGGGGGGGGGGGCGCCAGCCACCCTCGTGGATAGCGTGTGGGCCCCTTGGTGCTGATTGTTTTGCAAGTATTTTTTATTAATTCCAAAAGGTTGCTCCATGGATTCTCAAGTCATTCCGAGAACTTTTATTTCTGCACAAAAATAACCCCATGACAGTTCTGCTGAAAACAGCGTCAGTCCGGGTTAGTTCCATTCAAATCATGCAAGTTAGAGTCCAAAACAAGGACAAAAGTGTTTGGAAAAGTAGATACGATGGAGACGTGTCAAGGTACCAAAGTAATCCCGGCATGGAACACTGGACAACGGTCAAAAATGTCCTAAAGTACCTGAAAAGGACTAAGGATAAGTTTCTTGTTTATGGAGGTGATGAAGAGCTCGTCGTAAAGGGTTACGTCGATGCTAGCTTCGACACAGATCTGGATGACCCCAAGTCACAAACCGGATACATGTACATTTTGAATGGTGGGGCAGTCAGCTGGTGCAGTTGCAAGCAAAGCGTCGTTGCGGGATCTACATGTGAAGCGGAGTACATGGCAGCCCCGAAGGCAGCACATGAAGCAATCTGGATGAAGGAGTTCATTACCGAACTAGGAGTTTTTCCCAATGCATCGGGCCTGATGACTCTCTTCTGTGACAACACTGGAGCTATTGCCCTTGCCAAGGAGCCCAGGTTTCACAAGAAGACCAGGCATATCAAGCGTCGCTTCAACTTCATTCGTGGGAATATTCAAGATGGAGACATATATATTTGTAAAGTGCATATGGATCTGAATGTTGCAGATCCATTGACTAAACCTCTTCCATGAGAAAAACATGATCAACACCAGAACTCTATGGGTGTTCGATTCATCACAATGTAACTAGATTATTGACTCTAGTGCAAGTGGGAGGCTGTTGGAAATATGCCCTAGAGGCAATAATAAAATGGTTATTATTATATTTCCTTGTTCATGATAATTGTCTGTTGTTCATGCTATAATTGTATTAACCGGAAACCATAATACATGTGTGAATATGTAGACCGTAATATGTCCCTAGTAAGCCTCTAGTTTACTAGCTCGTTGATTAATAGATGGTTGTGGTTTCTTGACCATGGGCATTGGATGTCATTGATAACGGGATCACATCATTAGGAGAATGATGTGATGGACAAGACCCAATCCTAAGCATAGCACAAGATCGTGTAGTCGTTTGGTAAGAGCTTTTCTAATGTCAAGTATCATTTCCTTAGACCATGAGATTGTGCAAATCCCGGATACCGTAGGAATGCTTTGGGTGTGCCAAACATCACAACGTAACTGGGTGGCTATAAAGGTGCACTACAGGTATCTCTGAAAGTGTCTGTTGGGTTGGCACGAATCAAGACTGGGATTTGTCACTCCGCATGACGGAGAGGTATCTCTAGGACCACTCGGTAATGCATCATCATAATGAGCTCAATGTTACTAATGAGTTAGTCACGAGATCATGCATTACGGAATGAGTAAAGAGACTTGCCGATAACGAGATTGAACGAGGTATGGGGATACCGGCGATTGAATCTCGGGCAAGTAACATACCGATGGACAAAGGGAATTGTATACGCGATTGATTGAATCCCCGACATTGTGGTTCATCCAATGAGATCATCATGGAACATGTGGGAGCCAACATGGGTATCCAGTTCCCGCTATTGGTTATTGGCCAGAGAGATGTCTCGGCCATGTCTGCATGGTTCCCGAACCCGTAGGGTCTACACACTTAAGGTTCGGTGATGCTAGAGTTGTTATGGGAAATAGTATGTGGTTTACGAAGGTTGTTCGGAGTCTCGGATGAGATCCCGGACGTCATGAGGAGTTCCGGGATGGTCTGGAGGTAAAGATTTATATATGGGAACTCTAGTTTCAGTCCGTGAATGGTTTCGGGGGTTATCGGTATTGTACCAGGAGCACCGGAAGGTGTCCGGAGGTCTACCGGGTGGGGCCACCTGCCCTGGGGACTTAATGGGCTGAAAAAGGGTGGTAACCAGCCCCCTAGTGGGCTGGTGCGCCCCCAAAGGCCCAATGCGCCTAGGGTTGGAAACCCTAGGGGTGGGGGCACCTCCCACCAAACTTGGGGGGCAAGTCCCCCCTTGGCTGCCCCCCCTTGTAGATGGGATCTAGGGGGGCCGACCTCCTCTCCCCTTCCCCTATAAATAGTGGGGGGGGGGGAGGGCTGCCACACCCTTCCCCTGGCGCAACCCTCCCTCCTCCAACACCTCCTCCTCTGTAGAGCTTGGCGAAGCCCTGCAGGAAAACCGCAAGCTCCACCACCATGCCATCGTGCTGCCGGAGCTCTCCCTCAACTTCTCCTTTCCCCTTGCTGGATCAAGGAGGAGACGTCCCCGGGCTGTATGTGTATTGAACGCGGAGGCGCCATCCGTTCGGCGCTAGATCCGATCTTCCGCGATTTGAATCACCGCGAGTATGACTCCATCAACCGCGTTCTTGCAACGCTTCCACTTAGCGATCTTCAAGGGTATGAAGATGCACTCCCTCTCTCTCTCTCGTTGCTAGCATCTCCTAGATTGATCTTGGTGACACGCAGGAATTTTTTTGAATTATTGCTACATTCCCCAACAAATCATAAGTAGGAGGTTTGTTCAAGTAAGAAAAGAACCTAAGCACCGGTCCACCCACATACCAAATTATCAAAGTAGCGAACATGAATCGAACCAACATGATGAAAGTGACTAGATGAAATTCCCGTGTACCCTCAAGAACACTTTGCTTATCATAAGAGACCGTTTTGGCCTATACTTTGCCTCAAAAGGATTGGGCTACCTTGCTGCACTTTTGTTACTACTATCGTTACTTGCTCGTTACAAATTATCTTGCTATCAAACTACTCTGTTACTTACAATTTCTACACTTGCAGACATTACCTTGCTGAAAACTACTTTTCATTTCCTTCTTCTCCTTGTTGGGCTCGACACTCTTACTTATCGAAAATGATACAATTGATCCCATATACTTGTGGGTCATCAAGGCTATTTTCTAGCACCGTTGTCGGGGAGTGAAGCGCTTTTGGTAAGTGGAAATGGGTAAGGAAAATTATTACTACATGCAGAAATTTATTGTCACTTGTTACTATGGAAAACAATCCTTTTAGGGGTTTGTTCGGGGTATCTTCACCTTGACCAGAACCACAATTAGTTGCCCCTCAACCTACTACACCTACTGAAAATATTGAATATGAAATTCCTTCGGGTATGGTAGAGCAACTGCTAGCTAGTCCTTATGTAGGAGATGGAACCAAACATCCTGACATGGACTCGATATATGTGGATGAAATTTGTGGATTGTTTAAGCTTGCAGGTTTACCCGGAGATTAAGCTAAGAAGAAGGTTTTCCCTTTATATTTGAAGGGAAAGGCATTGACATGGTATAGGCTATGCTATGATATTGGATCTTGGAATTGGAATCGGTTGAAATTGGAATTCCATCAAAAAATTATCATATGCATCTAGTTCATCGTGATCAAAATTATATATATATAATTGTTGGCCCCGTGAAGGAGAAAGTATCGCTCTAGCTTGGGGGAGGCTTAATTAAATGTTATATTCATGCCCCAATCATGAGCTCTCAAGAGAAATTATTATTCAGAATATTTATGCTCGGCTTTCTCGTAATGATCAATCCATGCTCGATACTTCTTGTACTGGTTCTTTTATGAAGAAGACTATTGAATTTTGGTGGGATCTTTTAGAAAGAATTAAACACAACTCTGAAGATTGGGAACTCAACGAAGGTAAAGAGTCAGGTATTGAACCTAAGTTTGATTGTGTTAAATCTTTTATGAATACCGATGCTTTTCAAAAAAATTGCACTAAATATGGACTTGACTCTGAGATAGTAGCTTCCTTTTGTGAATATTTTGCTACTCATGTTGATCTCCCAAAGGAGAAGTGGTTCAGTTGTTTACAATGTTGATCCAGTTGTTCCCACTTCTTACATTGAAAACCCACCTTTTCCTGTTAGGATGAAGGAACATGCTAATGTTTCAACTGTGGTCGACAAAAGTTATATTAGAACACCTAGACCAGATAAACAAATTAAAGTTGAACCTAGTGTTGCTAATGTTAAGGATCTCTTGGTCAATAATATTGATGGGCATGTTATTTACTTCTATGCTGAAGCTGCTAGAACTGCCAAACCTGATGAAAATGATAAACATAGACCAGTTGTTGGCATGCTTGTTGTCTCAGTTAAGATAGGAGATCCTTGTTATCATGGTTTATGTGACTTAGGTGCTAGCGTGAGTGCTATTCCTTTTCTCCTTATATGAAGAAATTATGAATGATATAGCACCCGCTGAAATAGAAGACATAGATGTTACTATATTAAACTTGCCAATAGAGATACTATATCGCCAATTGGGATTGTTAGAGATGTTGAAGTCTTGTGTGGGAAAATAAAATACCCTACCGATTTTCTTGCTCTTGGTTCCCCACAAGATGATTTTTGTCCCATTATGTTTGGTAGACCTTTCTTGAACACTGTCAATGCTAAAATAGATTGAGAAACAAACTGTCGATGTTAGCTTTGGTGATGAATCTCATGAATTCAATTTTTCCAAGTTTAGTAGAAAACCTCATAAGAAAGATTTTCCTAGTAAGGATGAAATTATTGGTCTTGGTTCTATTTTTGTACCTCCTACTGATCCGTTAGAACAATATTTGTTAGACCATGAAAATGATTTGCATATGCATGAAAGAAATGAAATAGATAGAATCTTGTTCAAACAACAACCTCTGCTTAAACACAACCTTCCTATTGAAACTCTAGGAGGTCCTCCTCCACCTAAAGGTGATCTTGTGTTTGAATTAAAACAATTGCCAGACACTTTGATATATGATTATCTTGATGAGAAAAAGATATATCCTGTTATTATTAGTGCTAACCTTTCAGAACATGAAGAAGAAAGATTATTGAAAGTTCTAAGGAAGCACCGAGCTGCTATTGGATATAGTCTTGATGATCTTAAGGGCATTAGTCCCACTCTATGTCAGCACAAGATTAATATGGAACCAGATGCTAAACTCGTTGTTGATCACCAATGTCGGTTAAATCCGAAGATGGAAGAAGTGGTAAGAACGGAAATATTGAAACTTCTGGAAGTAGGTGCTACCTCTTGATCATGCGTTGGTTTTTCCCTTGAAGAGGAAAGGGTGATGCATCATAGTAGCGTAAGTATTTCCCTCAGTTTTTGAGAACCAAGGTATCAATCCAGTAGGAGGCTCCTCAAAAGTCCCACACACCTACACAAACAAACAAGAACCTCGCAACCAACGGTATAAAGGGGTTGTCAATCCCTTCATGGTAACTTGCAAAAGTGAGATCTGATAGAGATAATAAGATAAGATAAATATTTTTGATATTTTTATGATATAGATTGGAAAATAAAAGATGCAAATAAAAGTAGATGGAAAACTTGTATGATAAAAGATAGACCCGGGGGCCATAGGTTTCACTAGTGGCTTCTCTCAAGATAGCATAAGTATTACGGTGGGTGAACAAATTACTGTCGAGCAATTGATAGAAAAGTGCATAGTTATGAGATTATCTAGGCATGATCATGTGTATAGGCATCACGTCCGCAACAAGTAGATCGAAACGATTATGCATTTACTACTATTACTCCACCCATCGACCGACTCCTGCCTGCATCTAGAGTATTAAGTTCATAAGAACAGAGTAACGCATTAAGCAAGATGACATGATGTAGAGGGATAAACTCATGCTGTATGATATAAACTCCATCTTTTTATCCTCGATGGTAACAATACAATATGTGCCTTGCTGTGCCTGCTGTCACTGGGAAAGGACACCGCAAGATTGAACCCAAAGCTAAGCACTTCTTCCATTGCAACAAAGATCAATCTAGTAGGCCAAACCAAACTGATAATTCGAAGAGACTTGTAAAGATAACTTAATCACAAATAAAATAATTCAGAGGAGATTCAAATATTTCTCATAGATAAACTTGATCATAAGCCCACAATTCATCGGATCTCGACAAACACACCGCAAAAAGAGTTACATCGAATAGATCTCCAAGAAGATTGAGGAGAACTTTGTATTGAGATTCAAAGAGAGAGAAGAAGCCATCTAGCTAATAACTATGGACCCGAAGGTCTGTGGTAAACTACTCACAACTCATTGGAGAGGCCTTGGAGATGATGTAGAGGCCCTCCATGGTCGAATCCCCCTCCGGCGGAGCGCTGGCAAAGGCTCCAAGATGGGATCTCGTGGATACAGAAGGTTGCGGCGGTGGAAATAGTTTCTTGTGGTGTTCCTGATTGTTTTCGGGGTCCGTGGATATATATATAGGAGGAAGAAGTATGTTGGTTGATGCTCGAGGGGCCCACGAGGGTGGGGGGCGTGCCCACCCCTTAGGGCGCGCCGGGCACCCTCGTGGCCGCCTCGTTCGCTTCTTGATGTCCACTCCAAGTCTCCTGGATTGTGTTTGTTCCAAAAAGATCGCCCCCGAAGGTTTTATTCCGTTTGGACTCTGTTTGATATTCCTTTGCTTCGAAACACTAAAATAGGCAAAAAAACATCAATTCGGGCTAGGCCTCCTGTTACTAGGTTAGTCCCAAAAATGATATAAAAGTGTAGAGTAAAGCCCATATACATCCAAAACAGGTAATATAATAGAATGTAACAATCAAAATTATAGATACGTTGGAGACGTATCAAGCATCCCCAAGCTTAATTCCTGTTCGTCCTCGAGTAGGTAAATGATAAAAACAGAATTTTTGATGTGGAATGCTACCTAGCATAATTCTCAATGTAAGTTTCTTTATTGTGGCATGATTTTTCAGATCCAAATGATTCAAGATAAAAGCTTATAAAACATAAAAATAATAATACTTGAAGCATACTAATAAATAATCATGTCTTATCAAAATAGCATAGCCAAAGAAAGCTTATCCCTACAAAATCATATAGTTTGGCCATGCTTCATTTTCATTACACAAAATACTCCCATCATGCACAACCCCGGTGACAAGCCGAGCAAATGGTTCATACTTTTTAACGCGCTTCAGCCTTTTTAACTCTTATGCAATACATGAGCACAAGCCATGGACATAACACTATATGTGGTATATGGTGGTGGTTGTGAAGACAAAAAAAGGAGAAGATAGTCTCACATCAACTAGGCGTATCAACAGACTATGGAGATGCCCATTAATAGATATCAATGTGAGTGAGTAGGGATTGCCATGCAACGGATGCACTAGAGCTATAAATATATGAAAGCTCAACAAAAGAAAATAAGTGGGTGTGCATCCAACTTGCTTGCTTGCGAAGACCTAGGGTGGTTTGAGGAAGCCCATCATTGGAATATACAAGCCAAGTTATATAATGAAAAATTTCCACTAGTATATGAAAGTGACAACATAGGACACTCTCTATCATGAAGATCCTAGTGCTACTTTGAAGCACAAGTGTGGAAAAGAGATTAGTAGCATTGTCCCTTCTCTGTTTTCTCTCATTTCCTTTTTTCCTTTTTTTTCCTTTTTTTATTTGGTGGGATTCTTTGGCCTCTTTTTTTGTATGGGCTTCTTTGGCCTCTTTTATTTTATAAAGTCCGAAGTCTCATCCTGACTTGTGGGGGAATCATAGTCTTCATCATCCTTTCCTCACTTGGGACAATGCTCTAATAATGAAGATCATCACACTTTTATTGATTTACAACTCAAGAATTACAACTCAATACTTAGAACAAAATATGACTCTATGTGAATGCCTCCGGCAGTGTACCGGGATATGCAATGAATCAAGAGTGACATGTATGAAAAATTATGAAGGTGGCCTTGCCACAAGTACGATGTCAACTACATGATCATGCAAAGAGCAATATGACAATGATGGAGCGTGTCATAATAAATGGAACAGTGGAAAGTTGCATGGCAATATATCTCGGAATGGCTATGGAAATGCCATAATAGGTAGGTATGGTGGCTGTTTTGAGGAAGGTAAATAATGGGTGCATGATACCGGCGAAGGCTGCACGGCATAATAAAGGCTAGCAAAGTGGAAGGGTAAGTGTGCATATATCCATGGACTCACATTAGTCATAAAGAACTCATATACCTATTGCAAAAGTTTATTAGCCCTCGAAGCAAAGTACTACTACGCATGCCCCTAGAGGGATAGATTGGTAGGAAAAGACCATCGCTCGTCCCCGACCGCCACTCATAGGGAAGACATTTAAAAGAGCATCCCATGCAACAAATTTGTCACACAACTTTTACCATACGTGCATGCTACGGGACTTGCCAACTTCAACACAAGTATTTATCAATTTCATAATTACCCAACTAGCATGACTCTAACATTACCACCTTTATATCTCAAAACAATTATCAAGCATCAAATTGATCATAGTTTTTATTGCACATTCTATGATAGTTTTTATTATACCGAACTTGGATGCTCATCATTCTAGGACTAAATTTATAACCATAGAAAATACCATGCTGTTCTAAAAGACTCTCAAAATGATATAAGTGAAGCATGAGATATCAAAAATTTCTTCAAAATAAAGCCACCACCGTGCTGTAGAAAATATAAGTGAAGCACATGGAGCAGAACTATCTAGCTCAAAAGATATAAGTGAAGCACATAGAGTATTCTAATAAATTCCAAATCATGTGTGTCTCTCTAAAAAGGTGTGTACAGCAAGTATGATTGTGTTAAACTAAAAGGCAAAGACTCATATCATACAAGACGCTCCAAGCAAAACACATATCATGTGGAGAATAAAAATATAGCTCCAAGTAAAGTTACTGATAGACGAAGACGAAAGAGGGGATGCCTTTCGGGGCATCCCCAAGCTCAGGCTTTTGTTTTCCTTTAATATCTTGGGGTGCCATGGGCATCCCCAAGCTTAGGCTTTTGCCACTCCTTATTCCATAGTCCATCAAATCTTTTCCCAAAACTTGAAAACTTCACAACACAAAACTCAACAGGAAATCTCATAAGCTCCGTTAGTCCAAGAAAGAAAAACCACCACATAAGGTACTGTAATGAACTCATTCTTTATTTATATTGGTGTTAAACCTACTGTATTCCAACTTCTCTATGGTTCATACCCCCCGATACTAGCCATAGATGCATCAAAATAAGCAAACAACACACTAAAAACAGAATCTGTCAAAAACAGAACAGTATGTAGCAATCTGTAACTTTTGAATACTTCTGGAACTCTAAAAATCCTACCAAAATAGAACGTCCTAGGACATTTATCTATTGATCTACAGCAAAACTAATCAACGCAAAATCACGTTTCTGTGATTTAGTGAATTTTTCCTCGTGAGCACAAAGTTTCTGTTTTTCAGCAGAATCAAGTTAACTATTACCATAGGTTATCCTATAGGTTTTACTTGGCACAAACACTAATTAAAACATGTAAACACATCTAAAAAGAAGGTAGATGAAATATTTTTTTACTAAACATAAGCAAAAAGCAAGAAACAAAAATAAAATTGGGTTGCCTCCCAACTAGCGCTATTGTTTAACGTCCCTAGCTAGGCATAAAGGCAAGGATAGATTTAAGGATTGCCATCTTTGGTATTTGATTCATAACTGGCTCGCATAATAGATTCATAAGGTAATTTGACTTTATTTCTAGGGAAGTGTTCCATGCCTTTCCTCAATGGAAATTGGAATCTAATATTCCCTTCCTTCATATCAATAATTGCACCAATCGTTCTAAGGAAAGGTCTACCAAGAATAATAGGACATGAAAGATTGCAATCTATATCAAGAACGATAAAATCTGCGGGCACATAATTCCTATTTGCAACAATAAGAACATCGTTGATCCTTCCCAAAGGTTTCTTAATGGTGGAATCGGCAAGGTGCAAGTTTAAAGAGCAATCATCAAAATCATGGAAACCTAGCACATCACATAAAGTTTGCGGAATCGTGGAAACACTAGCACCCAGATCACACAAAGCATATCATTCATGATCTTTAATTTTAATATTTATAGTAGGTTCCCACTCATCATAAAGTTTTCTAGGTATAGAAACTTCTAAATTAAGTTTTTCCTCATAAGATTGCATCAAGGCATCAACAATATGTTTGGTAAAAGTTTTATTTTGACTATAAGCATGCGGAGAATTCAACACGGATTGCAACAAGGCAATACAATCTATTAAAGAACAATTATCATAATTAAATTCCTTGAAATCCATAATAGTGGGTTCAATGCTATTTAAAGTCTTGACCTCTCCAATCCCACTTTTACCAAATTTAGCATCAAGATCTAAAAACTCTGAATCATTGGGACGCCTTTTAACTAAAGTTGACTCATCTCCAGTCCCATCATTATCAAGATTCATATTGCAAAACAAAGATCTAATAGGGGACACATCAATAACTTTTAGATCTTCATCATTAT
Source organism: Triticum timopheevii (assembly GCA_963921465.1). NCBI lineage: Eukaryota > Viridiplantae > Streptophyta > Magnoliopsida > Poales > Poaceae > Triticum > Triticum timopheevii. The sequence continues at coordinate 497,500,017 of OY997272.1, forward strand.
TTTCATGGAAACTAGAGCAACACGTTTTTACAAAGCAATCTTTCTTAGCACGCAACCTAGCGGTTCTTTCTTTGCACTCATCAATGGAAATTCTCATGGATTTGAGAGACTCATTGATATCATGCTTAGGTGGAATAGATCTAAGTTTCAAAGAGTCAACATCAAGCGAAAGTCTATCAACATTCCTAGCCAATTCATCAACTTTAAGCAATTTTTCTTCAAGCAAAGCATTAAAATTATTTTGAGAGATCATAAATTCTTTAACACTATTCTCAAAATCAGAGGGTATCTTATTAAAATTTCCATAAGAGTTGTTGTAGGAATTTCCATAATTATTATTCTCAATCAAAGTAGACAAAGGCATATCATTAGGATCAATAGGAGCACTCTTAGTAGCAAACAATTTCATAAGTTCATCCATCTTTCCACTCAAAACATTAATTTCTTCTATAGCATGCACTTTTTTACTAGCAGATCTTTCGGTGTGCCATTGAGAACAACTAGCCATAATGTTATCAAGGAGTTTAGTAGCTTCTCCTAAGGTGATTTCCATAAAAGTGCCTCATGCGGCCGAATCTAAAAGATTTCTAGAAGCAAAATTCAATCTGGCATAAAATTTTTGTATGATCATCCATAAGTTCAAACCATGAGTAGGGCAATTGCGAATCGTTAATTTCATTCTTTCCCAAGATTGGGCAACATTGTCATGATCAAGTTGTTTAAAATTCATAATATCGTTCCTAAGAGAGATGATTTTAGCAGGAGGAAAATACTTAGAGATAAAAGCATCTTTGCACTTATTCCATGAATCAATACTATTCTTAGGTAAAGACGATAACCAAGTTTTAGCACGGTCTCTAAGTGAAAACGGAAATAAATTCAATTTAACAATATCATTATCCGTATCTTTCTTCTTTTGCATATCACACAAATCAACAAAGTTGTTTAGATGAGTAGCGGCATCTTCACTAGGAAGGCCAGAGAATTGATCTTTCATAACAAGATTCAACAAAGCAGCATTGATTTCACAAGATTCAACATCATTAAGAGGAGCAATCAAAGTGCTAAGAAAATCATTATTATTGGTATTGGAAAAGTCACACAATTTGGAATTATCTTGCGCCATAGTGACAAACAATCCAACACACAAGCACACAAAAAAGCAAGCGAAAAAAAGAAAGGAGATCAGGAAAGAGAGGGCGAATAAAACGGCAAGGGTGAAGTGGGGGAGAGGAAAACGAGAGGCAAATGGCAAATAATGTAATGCGAGTGAGATGAGTTTGTGATGCGTACTTGGTATGTCTTGACTTGAGCAAAGACCTCCCCGGCAATGGTGCCAGAAATCCTTCTTGCTACCTCTTGAGCATGCGTTGGTTTTTCCCTTGAAGAGGAAAGGGTGATGCAGCAAAGTAGCGTAAGTATTTCCCTCAGTTTTTGAGAACCAAGGTATCAATCCAGTAGGAGGCTCCTCAAAAGTCCCACGCACCTACACAAACAAGCAAGAACCTCACAACCAACACGATAAAGGGGTTGTCAATCCCTTCATGGTAACTTGCAAAAGTGAGATCTCATAGAGATAATAAGATAAGATAAATATTTTTGATATTTTTATGATATAGATTAGAAAATAAAAGATGCAAATATAAGTAGATGGAAAACTTGCATGATAAAATATAGACCCGGGGGGCATAGGTTTCACTAGTGGCTTCTCTCAAGATAGCATAAGTATTACGGTGGGTGAACAAATTACTATCGAGCAATTGATAGAAAAGTGCATAGTTATGAGATTATCTAGGCATGATCATGTGTATAGGCATCACATCCGCAATAAGCAGATCGAAACGATTCTGCATCTACTACTATTACTCCACACATCGACCGACTCCTGCCTGCATCTAGAGTATTAAGTTCATAAGAACAGAGTAACGCATTAAGCAAGATGACATGATGTAGGGGGATAAACTCATGCAATATGATATAAACCCCAACTTTTTATCCTCGATGGCAACAATACAATACGTGCCTTGCTGCCCCTGCTGTCACTAGGCAAGGACACCACAAGATTGAACCCAAAGCTAAGCACTTCTCCCATTGCAACAAAGATCAATCTAGTAGGCCAAACCAAACTGATAATTCGAAGAGACTTGCAAAGATAACTTAATCACACATAAAAGAATTCAGAGGAGATTCAAATATTTCTCATAGATAAACTTGATCATAAACCCACAATTCATCGGATCTCGACAAACACACCGCAAAAAGAGTTACATCGAATAGATCTCCAAGAAGATCAAGGAGAACTTTGTATTGAGATTCAAAGAGAGAGAATAAGCCATCTAGCTAATAACTACGGACCCGAAGGTCTGTGGTAAACTACTCACAACTCATCGGAGAGGCCTTGGAGATGATGTAGCGGCCCTCCATGGTCGATTCCCCCTCCGGCGGAGCGCCGGCGAAGGCTCCAAGATGGGATCTCGTGGATACCGAAGGTTGCAGTGGTGGAAATAGTTTCATGTGGAGTTCCTGGATGTTTTCGGGGTCCGTGGATATATATATATATATATATATATATATATATATATATATATATATATATATATATATATAGGAGGAAGAAGTATGTCGGCTGACGCTCGATGGGCCCACGAGGGTGGGGGGCGCACCCACCCCCTTAGGGCGTGCCGGGCACCCTCGTGGCTGCCTCGTTCGCTTCTTGACGTGCACTTGAAGTCTCCTGGATTGCGTTTGTTCCAAAAAGATCGCTCCCGTAGGTTTCATTCCGTTTGGATTCTGTTTGATATTCGTTTCCTTCGGAACACCGAAATAGGCAAAAAAACAGCAATTCGGGCTGGGCCTCCGGTTAGTAGGTTAGTCCAAAAAATGATATAAAAGTGTAGAGTAAAGCCCATAAACATCCAAAACAAGTAATATAATAGCATGGTACAATCAAAAATTATAGATACGTTGGAGACGTATCAGTAGGTATAATCTATCCTATAGCTGATAGTAGATGGGTAAGTCATGTTCATTGTGTCCCTAAAAAGGGAGGTATAACTGTTGTTCCTAATGATAAGAATGAACTTATTCCACAAAGAATTGTCACAGGCTAAAGAATGGTAATTGATTTTAGAAAATTAAATAAAGCTACGAGAAAAGATCATTACCCTCTGCCTTTTATTGATCAAATGCTAGAAATATTATCTAAGCACACACATTTTTGCTTCCTTGTCGGATATTCTGGTTTTTCACAAATACCTGTTTCACAACCTGATCAAGAAAAGACCACTTTTACTTGTCCTTTTGGAACTTATGCTTATAGACATATGCCTTTTGGTCTATGTAATGCACCTGCTACCTTTCAAAGATGTATGACTACTATATTCTCAAATTTTTGTGAAAAGATTGTTGAGGTTTTCATGGATGACTTTTTTTGTTTATGGGAAGTCTTTTGATGATTGTTTAAGCAATCTTGATCGAGTTTTACAGAGATCTGAGCAAACAAATCTTGTCTTGAACTGGGAGAAGTGCCACTTTATGGTTAACCAAGGTATTGTTTTGGGCCATAAAATTTCTGAAAGAGGCATTGAGGTGGACAAAGCCAAGGTTGATGCAATTGAGAAAATGCCATGTCCTAAAGATATCAAAGGTATTCGTAGTTTCCTTGGTCATGTTGGTTTCTATAGGAGATTTATCAAAGACTTTTCTAAAATTTCTAGGCCTCTTACAAATCTTTTGCAAAATGATATTCCTTTTAATTTTTTATGATGATTGCTTGGAAGCCTTCGAAACATCAAGAAAGCCTTAATTTCTGCTCCTATTGTTCAACCACCTGATTGGAACTTGCCTTTCGAGATTATGTGTGATGTAGTGATTATGCTGTTGGTGCTGTTCTAGGACAAAGAGTTGATAAAAAATTAAATATTATCCATTATGCTAGTAAAACTCTAGACAGTGCTCAAAGAAATTATGCTACTACTGAAAAAGAATTCTTAGCAGTGGTGTTTGCTTGTGATAAATTTAGATCCTACATTGTTGATTCCAAAGTGACCGTTGACACCAATCATGCTGCTATAAAATATCTTATGGAAAAGAAAGATGCTAAACCTAGACTCATTAGGTGGATTCTACTGCTACAAGAATTTTATTTGCACATCACTATAGGAAAGGAGCAGAGAACTTCGTAGGTGATAACTTGTCTAGGCTTGAAAATATTCTTGATGACCCACAACCTATTAATGATAGCTTTCTTGATGAACAGTTAGTTGCAATAAAGGTTTCTAATAGTACACCTTGGTGTGCTGACTATGCTAATTATATTGTTGCTAAATACATACCACCTAGCTTTACATACCAACAAAAGAAAAAAGTTCTTCTATGATTTAAGACATTACTTTTGGGATGACCCACATCTTTATAAAGAAGGAGTAGATGGTATTATTAGAAGTTGTGTACCTGAGCATGAACAGGAACAAATCCTACGGAAATGTCACTCTGAAGCTTATGGAGGACATCATGCGGGAGATGGAACTGCTCGTAAGGTATTGCAATCCTGTTTTTGTTGGCCTACTCTCTTCAAGGATGCTCGCAAGTTCGTCTTATCTTGTGATGAATGTCAAATAATAGGTAATATCAGTAAGTGTCAAGAAATGCCTATGAATTATTCACTTGCTATTGAACCATTTGATGTTTGGGAATTCGACCTCATGGGACCTTTTCCTTCCTCTAATGGGTATACTCATATTTTGGTTGATGTTGCTTATGTTAGTAAGTGGGTAGAAGCTATTCCAACCAGTAGTGCTGATCACAACACCTCTATTAAAATGCTTAAAGAAGTTATTTTCCCAAGGTTTGGAGTCCCTAGATATTTAATGATTGATGATGGTTCGCACTTTATTCATGGTGCTTTCCGTAAAATGCTTGCCAAGTATGATGTTAACCATAGAATTGCATCACCTTATCATCCTCAGTCTAGTGGTCAAGTTGAACTTAGAAATAGAGAAATAAAATTAATCCTACAAAAGACTGTCAAGAGGTCCCAGAAGAATTGGTCTAAGAAACTAGATGATGCACTTTGGGCTTATAGAACAACATATAAAAATCCTATGGGTATGTATCCTTATAAAATGGTTTATGGAAAAGCTTGTCATTTGCCTCTTGAGTTAGAACATAAAGCATATTTGGCAATTAAAGAACTCAACTGTGATTTCAAACTTGCTGGTGAAAGGAGGTTATTTAATATTAGCTCATTAGATGAATGGAGAACCCAAGCTTATGAAAATGCAAAGTTATTCAAAGAAAAAGTTAAAAGATGGCATGATAAAAGAATCCAAAAGCGTGAGTTCAAGGTTGGAGAATATGTTTTTTTGTACAACTCTCGTTTCAGATTCTTTAAAGGAAAACTCCTCTCTAAATGGGAAGGACCCTATGTTATCGAGGAGGTTTATCGATCTGGAGCTATCAAAATAAATAATGCCGAAGGAACTAACCCAAAGGTTGTTAATGGGCAACGAATAAAACACTATATCTCAGGTACGCCTATTAATGTTGAAAGCAATATTATCCAAACTATGACACCGGAAGAACACATAAAAGAAACCTTCCGGAACACTACAAAATCGTGAAAAAGAGGAGGTACATGATACGGTAAGTAAATGGACTCCGAAAAATCCGCAAAAATATTTTTTGTCAGCTTTGGAATATTTTAAAAATTAGGAAAATAAGAAACTATCAGGAAGGTGACCCTGGTGGGCACAAGACACGAGGGCGCGCCTGGCTTGCCAGGCGCGCCCAGGTGGGTTGTCCCCACCTTGGGTACCTTTTGGACTCCGTTTTTCTTCCGTTTTGCTTGTTTCCCCAAGATACAAAATCTTTATATACCCCCCAAACGTGTTGACCTCCGTATCACAGAGAAATCTCCTATTTTCTTTTCTAACTATTTTTCCGACAGGTATGCAATTATGTCGTCCCAAGACTCGGAGGGTGAGAGCTATGTTGCCGATTATATCACAAACCCCAAGGTCTATGGAGATGTGGAGCACTATAGCATGGAATTCAGAGGAAGAAGAAGACTATGATCCTAAGAGGAAGGAGGAGACGAGCTCAGACGAAGATGAAGTTCCATTGCCCCAACCCGGGGACATGCACATTGAATTTAAGAAGTCAAGTCTCCCCAACAAAGCGAAGAAGCCTAAGATCCAGTTTATCCTCTTTCGTCTTTTGCAGAAAAAGAAGCAAGATTTATGCAAAAAGGTATTGGAACTCGAGTGGGAGATCAGTGAATTAAAAGATGAGAATTCCCTCCTCAAGCGGAAGCTAAGGAAGAAAGACAAACCCGCTGCTTCATCACCACCACCTACTTCTTCATCAGCAAAAGAAAATTGAGTATCGGGTATGGGCACTCCCCTTGGCTTTCGCCAAGCTTGGGGGGAGGTGCCCAGGTATCGTATGACCTCCACTACCTTTTGTCTTTATTTTTATTATTTTGATCCATAGTTATCTTTTACTTTAGATGAATAAAAGTTTAGTTCGATCCTTTCTTTTCGAGAGTTTGCTTAGTGATCTATATTTGTAATCGTGTGCGAGATATACAATAAAGTTTAGTTTGGGTTTTGCTTCTTTTACTTTCATGTTTCAATAAAAAGAAAAGGAAATAAATAAAAAAGATCATATGCTAATCTTATGGTAAGTGATGACATTACACAAGGAAAAGTATAAGTAGAAAATTTTATTATAGATTGATAAACATAGCACTGGTCAATGATGCAACTCATGAAAGAATTAATAAGGGAAGTGAAGATTCACATGCAAATACACTATCCTGGAAATCTTTTATGATTGTGAGCACTCATCAAAATATTATATGCCAAAATTGTTGACGTTGGACAAGGAAGACAATGGAATGATTTATGTTTGTACATATTCAGATAGAATCTTTATTGTCATAGATCCTTCAACATGTGGTGTTTGCCCCTATCTTTGCTAGCCAAAAATTCCGCACTAAGTAGAGATACTACTTGTGCATCCAAAACCCTTAAACCCAAATCTTGTTTTGAGAGTCCACCATACCTACCTATGGATTGAGTAAGATCCTTCAAGTAAGTTGTCATCGGTGCAATAAGGCAATAAAAAATTCTTCTAAAAGAGTTAGATCATTTAGTGTAAGAGAAAATTGAGCGTTGTATGAACTTGTGATGGCAAAGAATAAAAGCGACAGACTGCATAATAAAGGTTACCATTATAGGGGGCAATATAACGTGATGTTCTCTTGCACTAAGGGGTTAAGCATACAAACAAAAAGCGCATGGCAACCTCTATGAATGGCCTATCTTTTACTTTTATGTACTTACTTTCGTGCAAGAGTCAAAGTTTTTCTCTCTATTCCTTTTTAGTTTCTCCTTTGGCAAGCATCATGTGGTGAGGACAGATCTAGGCACATATATCTAGTTGAATATGGGTAGCATGAGTTATTATTGTTGACATCACCCTTGAGGTGAATACATTTGGAGGCAAAACTATAAGCCCCTATCTTTCTATGTGTCTGGTTGAAACGTTTTGCACATGTGTACGTGGTGAGTGTTAGCAATCATAGAAGACTAAATGATGGTTGAGTATGTGAACTTGCCTAAAGGCTCTGATTCGTGACCCTTCCTGAAAAGATGATGAATTGTAGTTGAAAAGTTGACTGAGAACATAGTTTGTTGGTTTCCAATAGAGTTTATACTTTATACTTCGATTTTGTGATGAACTATTACTTGTTCATGAGAAGTCTATGATAAAAGTTCTAAAATAAAAGTTTTATGTTTAAGTTTTTTGATTTCATAATAAGTTACATGATGCTGCTATGTCCGTATTTTTGTTTTTATCGACACCTCTCTCTCTCTCTAAGCATGTGGACAATTTTTTTGATTTTGGTTTTTGCTTGAGGACAAGCGAGGTCTAAGCTTTGGGGAGTTGATACGTCCATTTTATGTTGTTTTATTGCATAATAATGCTTTTTTGAGTAATTCTAATGCCTTTTCTCTCATAATATGCAAGGTATACACAAAAGGGGAGAAATGTGGCAGCTGGAAATCTGGGCCTGAAAAAGCTACGTCAGGCTACCTATTCTGCACAACTCCAAATGAGCTAAAACTTTATGAGGATTTTTTTATGGAATAAATAAGAACTTTTGGAGTCAATAAGTACCAGAGGGGGCCCCCAGGTGGGCACAACCCACCTAGGCGCGCCCGGGAGCCCATGCGCGCCAGGGAGCCCAGGCACGCCCTGGTGGGTTGTGCCCACCTAGGTCCACCTCCGGTGGCCCTCTTATGGTACATAAGTCATTCTGACCTAGAAAAATAAATAAAGAGAGGACTTTCGGGATGAAGCGCCGCCGTCTCGAGGCAGAACTTGGGCAAGAGCACTTTTGCCCTCCTGCGGAGCGATTCCGCCGGGGGAACTTTCCTCCTGGAGGGGGAAATCATTGTCATCATCATCACCAACAACTCTCCCATCTTGGGGAGGGCTATCTCCATCAACATCTTCAACAACACCAACTCCTCTCAAACCCTAGTTCATCTCTTGTGTTCAATCTTTGTACCGGAACTATAGATTGGTGCTTGTGGTATTGGGGAACGTAGCAATAATTCAAAATTTTCTATGCATCACCAAGATCAATCTATGGATATTCTAGAAACAAGAGAGGGAGAGGATGAGCATCTTCATACCTTTGAAGATCGCTAAGCGGAAGCGTCACTAGAACGCGGATGAGGGAGTTGTACTTGTGGCGATTCAAATCACGGAAGATCCGATCTAACGCCGAACGGATGGCGCCTCCACGTTCAACACGCGTACATCTCGGGGACGTCTCCTCCTTCTGATCCAGCAAGGGGAGAGGATAAGTTGAGGGAGAGCTCTAGAAGCACGACGGCGTGGTGGTGGAGCTTGCAGTTCTCCGGCAGGGCTTCACCAAGCACTACTGAGGAGGAGATGGAGTTGGAGAGGGGGAGGACTGCGCCAGGGGCAAGGGGTGAAGCTCCCATGCGCCTCCCCACTATATATAGGGGTGGAGGGGGCTGGTTTCTTGCCCTCCAAGTCCATTGGGGCGTTGGCAAAGGTGGGAGGAAAGAAATCCCATCATTTTCCTTCCCCACCGATTGTTATCCCCCCTTTTTAGGGATCTTGATCTTATCCCTTCGGGATATGATCTTATTCCTTCTAAGGGGGGATCTTGGTGCGCCTTGACCAGGGGTGTGGGGCCTTGCCCCCACTACCCACGTTCATGTGGGCCCCCCCATGCAGGTGGGCCCCACTTCGGAACCTTCTAGAACCTTCCCGGTACAATACCGAAAAATCCCGAACATTTTCCGATGGCAAAAATAGGACTTCCCATATATAAATCTTTACCTCCGGACCATTCCGGAACTCCTCATGACATCCGAGATCTCATCCGAGACACCAAACAACATTCGGTAACTGCACACTAATTCCCATAACAACTCTAGCGTCACCGAACCTTAAGTGTGTAGACCTTACGGGTTCGGGAACCATGGAGACATGACCGAGACAGCTCTCTGGCCAATAACCAACAACGGGATCTGGATACCCATGTTGTCTCCCACATGTTCCATGATGATCTCATCGGATGAACCACGATGTCAGGGATTCAATCAATCCCGTATACAATTCCCTTTGTCAAACGATATGTTACTTGCCCGACATTCAATCGTCGGTATCCCTATACCTTGTTCAATCTCGTTACCGGCAAGTCACTTTACTCGTTTCGTAATGCATGATCCCGCGACTAACTACTTAGTCACATTGAGATCATTATGATGATGCATTACAGAGTGGGCCCAGAGATACCTCTCCATCATACGAAGTGATAAATCCCAGTCTCGATTCGTGCCAACCCAACAGACACTTTCGGAGATACCTATAGTGCACCTTTATAGCCACCCAGTTACGTTGTGACATTTGGTACACCCAAAGCATTCCTATGGTATTTGGGAGTTGCAGAATCACATGGTTTATGGAAATGATACTTGACATTAGAAAAGCTTTTAGCAAACGAACTACACGATCTTGTGTTATGCTTAGGATTGGGTCTTGTCCATCACATCATTCTCCTAATGATGTGATCCCGTTATCAATGACATCCAATGTCCATGGTCAGGAAACCATGACCATCTGTTGATCAACGAGCTAGTCAACTAGAGGCTCACTAGGGACATCTTGTGGTCTATGTATTCACACATGCATTACAGTTTCCGGTCAATACAATTATAGCATGAACAATAGACAATTATCATGAACAAGGAGATATAATAATAACCATTTTATTATTGCCTCTATGACATATTTCCAACAGTCTCCCACTTGCACTAGAGTCAATAATCTAGTTCACATCACTATGTGATTGTAATGAATCCAACACCCATGGGGATTGATCATATCTTGCTTGTGAGAGAGTTTATTAGTCAATGGGTCTGAACCCTTCAGATCCGTGTGTGCTTTACAAATCTCTATGTTATCTTGTAGATGCAGCTACCACGCGCTATTTGGAACTATTCCAAATAACTGTTCTACTATATGAATCCGGTTTACTACTTAGAGTCATCCAGATTAGTGTCAAAGTTTGCATCGACGTAACCCTTACGACGAACTCTTTTACCACCTCCCTAATCGAGAAAAATTCCTTAGTCCACTAAGGATAACTTTGACCGTTATCTAGTGATCCATCCCTAGATCACTCTTGTACCCCTTGACTGACTCATGGCAAGGCACACTTCAGGTGCGATACACATCACAACATACTGTAGAGCATAGGGGACGACCTTTGTCCTTTGTCTCTCCTCTGCCGTGGTCAGGTCTTGAGTCTTACTCAATACTCACACCTTATAACATAGCCAAGAACTCCTTATTTGCCGATCTATTTTGAACTCCTTCAAAATCTTGTCATAGTATGTATTCATCTGAAAGTACTATTAAGCATTTTTGATCTACCCTCATAGATCTTGATTCTCAATGTTCAAGTAGCTCAATCCAGGTTTTTCATTGAAAAACACCTTTCAAACAACCCTATATGCTTTCTAGAAATTCTACATCATTTCTGATCAACAATATGTCAATAATATATGCTCATTGGAAATTCTATAGTGCTCCCACTCACTTCTTTGGAAATACAAGTTTCTCATAAACTTGGTATAAACCCAAAATATTTGATCATCTCATCAAAGCATATATTCCAACTCCAAGATGCTTACTCTAGTCCTTAGAAGGATTGCTGGAGCTTTGCATACTTGTTAGCATCTTTTAGGATTGACAAAACCTTCTGGTTGTATCACATACAACCTTTCCTCAAGAAAAACATCAAGGAAACAATGTTTTGACATCCTATCTGCAAGATTTCATAAATAATGCTGTAACTGCTAATATAATTTCAACAGACTCTTAGCGTCGCTACGAGTGAGAAAATCTCATCATAGTCAACTCCTTGAACTTGTCGGAAAACATCTTAGCGACAAGTCAAGCTTTCTTAATGGTGATACTTACCATCTTTGTCTGTCTTCCTTTTAAAATCCATCTGTACCCAACAGCCTTACGACCATCAAGTAGATCTTCCAAAGTCTATACTTTGTTTTCATACATGGATCCTCTCTCGGATTTTATGGCCTCAAGCTATTCGTCGGAATCCAGGCCCACCATCGCTTCTCCATAGCTCGTAGGTTCTTTGTTGTCTAGCAACATGACCTCCAAGACAGGATTACGTACCACTCTGAAGTAGTACGTATCCTTGTCGACCTATGAGTTTTGGTAGTGACTTGATCCGAAGTTTCATGATCAATATCATCAGCTTCCACTTCAATTGGTGTAGGCGCCACAAGAACAACTTCCTGTGCCCTGCTACACACTAGTTGAAGTGACAGTTCAATAACCTCATCAAGTCTCCACCATCCTCCCACTCAATTCTTTCAAGAGAAACTTTTTCTCGAGAAAGGACCTGTTTCAAAAAACAATCACTTTTGCTTCCGGATCTGAGATAGGAGGTATACCCAATGACTTTGGGTGTCCTATGAAGATGCATTTATCCGTTTTGGGTTCGAGCTTATCAGGATGAAACTTTTCCACATAAGCGTCGCAGCCCCAAACTTTCAAGAAATGACAGCTTAGGTTTCCCTAAACCATAGTGCATACGATGTCATCTCAATGGAATTACGTGGTGCCCAATTTAATGTGAATGCGGTTGTCTCTAATGCCTAACCCATAAATGATAGTGGTAATTCGATAAGAGACATCATGGTATGCACCATATCCAATAGGGTGCAGCTATGATGTTCGGACACACCATCACTCTATGGTGTTCCAGGCGGTATTAGTTGTGAAACAATTTCCACAATGTCTTGATTTTTGTACCAAACTCGTAACTCAGATATTCATCTCTATGATCATATCATAGACATTTTATCCTCTTGTCACGATGATCTTCAACTTCACTCTGAAATTACTTGAACCTTTCAATAATTTAGACTTGTGTTTCATCAAGTAAATATACTTAGAATCTACTCAACTCATCTGTGAAGTAAGAGCATAACGGTATTCACTATGTGCCTCATCACTCATTGGATTGCACACATCAAATGTATTACTTCCAACCAGTTGCTCTCCTATTCCATCTTACTGAAAACGAGGCTTTTCAGTCATCTTGCCCATGTGGTATGATTTGCATGTCCCAAGTGATTCAAAATCAAGTGAGTCCAAACGATCCATCTGCATGGAGTTTCTTCATGTGTACATACCAATAGACATGGTTCGCATGTCTCAAACTTTTCAAAAACGAGTGAGTCCAAAGATCCATCAACATGGAGCTTCTTCATGCATTTTATACCAATATGACTCAAAGGCAGTGCCACAAGTAGGTGGTATTATCATTACTATCTTACTATCTTTTGGCATGAACATGTGTATCACTATGATTGAGATTCAATAAACCATTTATTTTAGGTGCAAGACCATTGAAGGTATTATTCAAATAAACAGAGTAACCATCATTCTCCTTAAATGAATAACCATATTGTGATAAACATAATCCAATCATGTCTATGCTCAACGCAAACACCAAATAACAATTATTTAGGTTTAACACCAATCCCGATGGTAGAGGGAGCGTGCGATGTTTGATAACATCAACCTTGGAAATACTTCCAACACATATCGTCACCTTGCCTTTAGCTAGTCTCCGTTTATTCCGTAGCCTTTTATTTCGAGTTACTAACACTTAGCAACCGAACCATTATTTATTACCCTGGTGCTACTAGGAGTACTAGTAAAGTACACATTAATATGATGTATATCCAATATACTTCTGTCGACCTTGCCAGCCTTCTCATCTACCAAGTGTCCAGGGTAGTTCTGCTTCAGTGACCGTTCCCCTCATTAAAGAAGCACTTAGTCTCGGGTTTGGGTTCAACCTTGGGTTTCTTCACTAGAGCAGCAACTGATTTGCCGTTTCATGAAGTATCCCTTCTTGCCCTTGCCCTTCTTGAAACTAGTGGTTTTACTAACCATCAACAATTGATGATCCTACTTGATTTCTACTTTCGCACTGTCAAACAACACGAATAGCTCAAGGATTGTCATATCTATCCCTGATCTGTTATAGTTCATCACGAAGCTCTAGTATCTTGGTGGTAGTGATTTTGCAGAACCATCACTATCTCATCTGGAAGATTAACTCCCACTCGATTCAAGTGATTGTAGTACTCAGACAATCTGAGCACATGCTCAATTGAGCTTTTCTCCCTTAGTTTGTAGGCTAAGAAACTCGTCAGACGTCTCATACCTCTTTACGTGGGCACAAGCCTGAAATCCCAATTTCAGCCCTTGAAACATCTCATATGTTCCACGATGTTTCGAAAAACGTCTTCGACGCCTCAATTCTAAACCGTTTACCATTACACAATGAACTATCATGTAGTCATCAAAACGTGTATGCCAGTTGTTCGCAACATCCACAGACGACGTTCGAGGTTCAACACACTGAGCGGTGCATTAAGGACATAAGCCTTCTGCGCAGCAATGAGGACAATCCTCAGTTTACAGATCCAGTCCGCATAATTGCTACTCTCAACTTTCAACTAAATTTTCTCTAGGAACATATCTAAAACAGTAGAACTAAAGCGCAAGCTACGATATAATTTGCAAAGACCTTTTGACTATGTTCATGATAATTGAGTTCATCTAATTATTTAATGAACTCCCACTTACATAGACATCCCTCTAGTCATCTAAGTGATACATGATCCGAGTCAACTAGGCCGTGTCCGATCATCACGTGAGACGGACTAGTCATCTTCGGTGAACATCTTCATGTTGATCGTATCTACTATATGACTCATGTTTGACCTTTCGGTCTCTTGTGTTCCGAGGCCATGTCAGTACATGATAGGCTCGTCAAGTCAACCTAAGTGTTTCGCGTGTGTAAATCTGGCTTACACGCGTTGTATGCGAACGTTAGAATCTATCACACCCGATCATCACGTGATGCTTCAAAACAACGAACTTTTGCAATGGTGCACAGTTAGAGGGAACACTTTCTTGAAATTTTAGTGAGGGATCATCTTATTTATGCTACCGTCGTTCTAAGCAAATAAGATGTAAACATGACAAACATCACATGAAAATCATAAAGTGACATGATATGGCCAATATCATCTTGCGCCTTCGATCTCCATCTTTGAGGCACGACATGATCACCTTTTTCACCAGCATGATACCATGATCTCCATCATCATGCCTTCATGAAGTTGTCTCGCCAACTATTACTTCTACTACTATGGCTAACGGTTAGCAATAAAGTAAAGTAATTACATGGCGTTATTCATTGACACGCACGTCATACAATAAATTAAGAAAACTCCTATGGCTCCTGCCGGTTGTCATACTCATCGACATGCAAGTCGTGATTCCTATTACAAGAACATGATCAATCTCATACATCACATATATCATTCATCACATCCTTTTGGCCATATCACATCACATAGCATACCCTGCAAAAACAAGTTAGACGTCCTCTAATTGTTGTTGCATGTTTTACGTGGCTGCTATGGGTTTCTAGCAAGAACGCTTCTTCCCTACACAAAAGGCACAACAGTGATATGCCAATTGCTATTTGCCCTTCATAAGGACCCTCTTCATCGAATCTGATCCGACTAAAGTGGGAGAGACAGACACCCGCTAGCCACCTTATGGAACTAGTGCATGTCAGTCGGTGGAACCTGTCTCACGTAAGCGTACGTGTAAGGTCGGTCCGGGCCGCTTCATCCCACAATGCCGCCGAATCAAGATAGGACTAGTAACGGTAAGAAAATTGAAAAAACCAACGCCCACAACTACTTGTGTTCTACTCGTGCATAGAATCTACACATAGACCTAGCTCATGATGCCACTATGGGGGAACGTAGCAATAATTCAAAATTTTGAACGCACCACCAAGATCAATCTATGGAGATTCTAGCAACAAGAGAGGGAGAGGATGAGCAGCCTCATACCTTTGAATATCGCTAAGTGGAAGTGTCACTAGAACACGAATGAGGGAGTCGTACTCGCGGCGATTCAAATCGCGGAAGATCCGATCTAACACTGAACGGACGACGCCTCCGTGTTCAACACATGTATAGCCCGGGGACGTCTCCTCCTTCTTGATCCAGCAAGGGGAGAGGAGAAGTTGAGGCAGAGCTCCGGCAGCACGACGGCGTGGTGGTAGAGCTTGCAGTTCTCCTGCACGGCTTCGCCAAGCACTACTAAGGAGGAGATGGAGTTGGATAGGAGGAGGGCTGCGCTAGGGGCAGGGGTGAAGCTCCCATGCACCTCCCCACTATATATAGGGGTGGAGGGGCTGGTTTATTGCCCTCCAAGTCCATTGGGGCGTTTGCAAAGGTGGGAGGAAAGAAATCCCATCATTTCCCTTCCCCACCGATTGTTATCCCCCCTTTTTAGGGATCTTGATCTTATTCCTTCTGGATATGATCTTATTCCTTCTAAGGGGGGATCTTGGTGCGCCTTGACCAGGTGTGTGGGGGCCTTTCCCCCACTACCCACGTTCATGTGGGTCCCCCCATGCAGGTGGGCCCCACTTCGGAACCTTCTAGAACCTTCCCGGTACAATACCGAAAAATCCCGAACACTTTTTGGTGGCCAAAATAGGACTTCCCATATATAAATATTTACCTCCGGACCATTCCAGAACTCCTCGTGACGTCCGGGATCTCATCCGGGACACCAAACAACATTCGGTAACTGCACACTAATTCCCATAACAACTCTAGCGTCATCGAACCTTAAGTGTGTAGACCCTATAGGTTCAGGAACCATGCAGACATGACCGAGACAACTCTCTGGCCAATAACCAATAGTCGGATCTGGATACCCATGTTGGATCCCACATGTTCCACGATGATCTCATCGGATGAACCACAATGTCGGAGATTCAATCAATCCCGTATACAATTCCCTTTGTCAATCGGTATGTTACTTTCCCGAGATTCGATCGTCGGTATCCCTATACCTTGTTCAATCTCGTTACCGGCAAGTCACTTTACTCATTTCATAATGCATGATCCCGCGAATAACTACTTAGTCACATTGAGCTCATTATGATGATGCATTACCGAGTGGGCCCAGAGATACCTCTCCGTCATACGGAGTGACAAATCCCAGTCTCGATTCGTGCCAACCCAACAGACACTTTCGGAGATACCTGTAGTGTACCTTTATAGCCACCCAGTTACGTTGTGACGTTTGGTACACCCAAAGCATTTCTAAGGTATCCGGGAGTTGCACAATCTCATGGTCTAAGGAAATGATACTTGTCATTAGAAAAGCTTTTAGCAAACGAACTACACAATCTTGTGCTATGCTTAGGATTGGGTCTAGTCTAGTCCATCACGTCATTCTCCTAATTATGTGATCCTGTTATCAATGACATCCAATGTCCATGGTCAGGAAACCATGACCATCTGTTGATCAACGAGCTAGTTAACTAGAGGCTCACTAGGGATATGTTGTGGTCTATGTATTCACACATGTATTACGGTTTCCGGTCAATACAATTATATCATGAACAATAGACAATTATCATGAACAATGAAATATAATAATAACCATTTTATTATTGCCTCTAGTGCATATTTCCAACATGTGGGTGACTGGTAGTGTTGATTACATCTTGTAGTTGATTACTATATGATTTATTTGGTGGAAGATTATATGTTCAGATCCATTTTGCTATTTAATACCCCTCTGATCTCGAGCATGATTATTATTTGTGAGTAGTTACTTTTGTTCTTGAGGTCACGGGAGAAATCATGTTGCAAGTAATCATGTGAACTTGATATGTGTTCGATATTTTGATGATATGTATGTTGTGATTCCATTAGTGGTGTCATGTGAACGTCGACTACATGACACTTCACCATATTTGGGCCTAAGGGAATGCATTGTGGATTAGTTATTAGATGATGGGTTGCGAGAGTGACAAAAGCTTAAACCCTAGTTTATGCGCTATTCCATAAGGGACCGATTGGATCCAAAAGTTTAATGCTATGGTTAGAATTTATTCTTAATACTTTTCTTGTAGTTGCGGATGCTGGTGAGGGGGTTAATCATAAGTAGGAAGTTTGTTCAAGTAAGAATAGCACCTAAGCACCGGTCCACCCTCGTACCAAATTATCAAAGTAGCGAACATTAATCGAACCAACATGATGAAAGTGACTAGATGAAATTCCCGTGTACCCTCAAGAACACTTTGCTTATCATAAGAGACCGCTTTGGCCTGTCCTTTACCTCAAAAGGATTGGGATACCTTGCTGCACTTTTGTTACTACTATAGTTACTTGCTCGTTACAAATTATCTTGCTATCAAACTACTCTGTTACTTACAGTTTTAGTACTTGCAGACATTACCTTGCTAAAAACCACTTGTTATTTCCTCCTGCTCCTCGTTGGGTCCGACACTCTTACTTATCGAAAAGGCTACAATTGACCCCATATACTTGTGGGTCATCAGGAGGGGGAGGGGGAGGAATCCTACTTGGGGGCCTAGTCCAATTCGCCCCCCTTACCATATTTTCCGGAGGGCGAAGGAAGCAAGAGAGTGGGGGGAAGTGTAACGCCCCGGATCCGATGCGCCAGGTGTCATTCAGTTATTCGCCGTCATTGCCATGTCATTTGCTTGCGTGTTGCATTTTATCATGTCATCATGTGCATCTCATTTTGCATACGTGTTCGTCTCATGCATCCGAGCAATTTCCCTGTTGTCCGTTTTGCAATCCGGCGCTCCTATGTCCTCCGGCGTCCCCCTCTTCTCTCTTTTTGTGAGTGGGTGTTAAACGTTCTCGGAATGGACCGAGTCTTGCCAAGCGGCCTTGGTATAGCACCGGTAGACCGCCTATCAAGTTTCGTGCCAGGTGGTTTGATACTCCAACGGTTAACCGCGTAGCCCGAAACCCCCCTTTCTCTTTGCAGCCCAACACCCTTCCAAACTGGCCCAAAACCCATCTAACTCCCCTCCATGCTCTCGGTCGTTCGATCACGATCGTGTGGGCGAAAACCGCTCCTCATTTGGACTCTCCTAGCTCCCCCTACCTATATAAACACCCCTCCCCCGAAATTCGCGGATCAATCCCTGTCCAAACCCTAGCAAATCCTCCCCGCCGCCACCGGACGCGTCGGCGCCCCGCCAGACACGTCCGCCGCCGACTCCCCAGCCTATTGCCGCCCGCCACCTGTCCCGTCCGCGTCTCCCACCGCCGCGGCCCGTGGGGCCCAAAGCGGGCCCGCGCGAGCCCGCGCGCCGCCGCCGCCGGCCCGTCTGCCCGCCTCCCCGTGCGCCCGCTCGCTCCGCCCCCGGCGCCGCCGCGGAGCGCCGGCGCCGCCTCACGCCGTCCCCGGCCGGCCCCTCGCCGCCCGACTTCCCGCCGTCCCAGGTCGGCGACGCCCTCCACACCGCCCCTCCGGCGTCGCCCGGCCGCTTCCCGTGTCGCGCGCCCCGCCTCCCGCCGGCGTCCCGTCGCCCGCCGGTGCCGCCATCCTCCCGCGGCCTCGCCGGCGTGCCCGCCACCCTCCGCCGCCGATGCCGCGCGCCCCGCCTCCCGCCGGCGCCGCGTCGCCTCAGGTCGCGCCCCGCCTGCACCCGACCGCTTCCCCGCACCCTTCTCGCCGGATCCGTTGCCTCCGCCGCCCACCGACCTCGCCGGAGCCGCCCGCCGCTCGCCGGAGTTCTTCTCCGGTGAGATCTCGTCGGGGTGGACGAGATCCAACCATCCCTCCAACCAAACGGCCGGATCCGTCCCGCATCGCGCCGTCCCGCTCCGCTCGATCCCGCGTTGACTTTCGCGGAGGTAAAAATCTGCTGTCCCGAACATTTCAGTATTATCATGCCATGTTCATCGCATCATATCTACATGCATACTACTCCGTTTCGTGCGTGTAATATGTCAAATTGTTCGCCTCAACGAGTACTTCATTTCATTCCATTGCACCATGTTCATTGGAGTTCATCTTGATACCTGAATCATCATTGCAAGAGTGCATGTTGCTGTTAATCTGCTGAAACTGTTATAACTTGCTCTTTTGTCATTTTTGCCATGTTTGATGTGTGCATCCTATGAGGTTGATGTCTACATGTGTTTTGATTTATGCTATGTCTTCTTTATAGAGGTGCCTACCATGTATTTTTGTGATCAATGTGGTGACTAGCACAAGCATGCAAACTAGGCATCCTGATGTTACTGATTTTAGTCCCTGTTCTGCTGTTATTTTGATGCCATGTAAACTTGATGCTACAGAGAGATCCATGCATATTTTGAGATACTTCAGTAAGGATGTTTTGAACATATGGTTGTTCTCAATCCATTCATGCCCCTGTTTGCAATTATGGAGTAGTCTAGCATGTCATTTTCGTGCTCTACTTTTGCTTCAAAATGTTTCCTGGCAGATTGTTTACATGTTATTCAATTTTGTCAAGGTTGTTGTAGTTGATCCTTGCATGCTATGAACTTGTTCTTGCCTTCGTTAGCTTCATAAAATGTCTTCTTGCTGATGCTATGCTTATCTTGTCATGCAATGACTTGTGGTGAGTGAATCAAGCTTGTTTAGTAGTGTACTTGCTGTTGCTGTTTTGCTAGGCTGAATCTGTTATTTGGTGATGCTATGTAAACCTGCTGCTACAAATCATTCTATGCATAATCTGGAGATGTTAACTAAGGGTGTTTTATTCTACATGTTATGCTATATCCATCCATGCCCCTGGTTGCATTTATAGCTTGCTGTAGTTTGTTGCAATCTTGCTCCAAAGTTGCTAAATAATGTTGCTGTCAGCCTGTTAACATTAAGTTCAGTTGTTGCCATGATTGTTGCTAGTGATCTATGTACTCTATGAACTTGCTATTGCCATGCCTACCTTCTTAGACATTCCTTATTATTGTTGGTTGCCTTGACATGCCATGTATTGCTCTGTGGTGAGCTGTACAAGCTCGCCAACATGCCTACTTATTGTTGTTCCTGCCATGTATGAATCTGTATTATAAATTGCCATGTTTACGTGGGTGCCATCATATTTTCTGATCCTTTTTGGTTCATGGTCAGTAAGGGACTTCTGTTCTATGCAATTAGTAGATTCATGCCATGCCTTTGTTTGCCATGATAAGTTATAACATGTTGTTTGATAGCTCTAAACATTGCAACCTGATGTTATTTCTGCTAAAGTCTGAAACTGTTATTATTTACAATCTTGCCATGTGTGTTTGAGCATGTTCTAGTGATTTCTGGAGATAGCTCAGTGTTCATGTTTTGTTATGCTTTACCTGTACATCATGTCCATGCCTTTTGTTATCATGTTGAGTTGTTGTAGTATATTCTTTTGATGCTTGCAATATGCCTACTTGCTGTTTTGGACAGATTGTTGTTATGACTTGTATAGTGTGTATGTGTTGCACCATTGCTCCGTTTTGAGTGTGCTCTATATGAAACTTGCTTAGAATTGCATGTTGTTTCATATTATCATGTTGCATACTTGTTTTGAGGTGTTTGCTTGATGTTTGGGTGCATTTTGCATCAATGCCATGCTTAACTTGTTTTGCTCATATCTTCTAGGCCGTAGCTCCGAATTAAATGAACTTTATATGTAACTTGACTAGAATCTCGTGTAGATCATCTTGGTGAATCTTAACCTGCTGTTTAACAACTTGAACATAAGGTTTATTCAGATCTGGACCAATTTCGAAATATGCATATGAGGACTTACCGGAATTGTTATATGTTGTTCCCGGCCCCATTTAAACTTGCCTTGATGTGTTGTTCTTGTTTGCATCATCTCTTGCCATGAGTAGCTTCATGTAGTCTTGTCATGCATCATGCTTGTTGTGCATCATGCCTTGTTCATGTGTGGAGTGTTTACCATGTTGTGTGCTTCTTTTCGATAGTTCCTGTTTCGTTGCGATCGTGAGGATTCGTTCGTCTACGCTTGGTTCGTCTTCGTGGCATCAACTTCTTCATGGACTCGTTCTTTTTCCTTGCGGGATTTCAGGCAAGATGACCGCTACCCTAGATCTCACTACTATCATTGCTATGCTAGTTGCTTCGTTTTATCGCTATGCTGCGTTACCTATCTGTTGCTCTTCAAGCCTCCCATATTGCCATGAACCTCTAACCTTTGATACCTTTCCTATGCAAACGTTGTCTGGCTATGTTACCACTTTTGCTCAGCCCCTCTTATAGCGTTGCTAGTTGCAGGTGAAGTTGAAGATTTCTCCATGGTGGACATGATTTTGGTTGGGATATCACAATATCTCTTATATTATTAATGCATCTATATACTTGGTAAAGGGTGGAAGTCTCGGCCTTATGCCTGGTGTTTTGTTCCACTCTTGCCGCCCTAGTTTCCGTCATACCGGTGTTATGTTCCCGGATTTTGCTTTCCTTACGCGGTTGGGTGATTTATGGGACCCCCTTGACAGTTCGCTTTGAATAAAACTCCTCCAGCAAGGCCCAACATTGGTTTTACCATTTGCCTCACCACCACCTACCTTTTCCCTTGGGAGTCACCCTCTCGAGGGTCATCTTTATTTTAGCCCCCCCGGGCCAATGCTTGTCTAAGTGTTGGTCCAAACTGAGTGATGTCCGGCGCCCCCTAGGCAATCAGGGTCTATGCCAACCCGACGTCTTGCTCATCCGGTGTGCCCTGAGAACGAGATATGTGCAGCTCCTATCGGGATTTGTCGGCACAACGGGAGGCTTTGCTGGTCGTGTTTTACCATTGTCGAAATGTCTTGTAAACCGGGATTCCGAGTCTAATCGGGTCTTCCTGGGAGAAGGTATATCCTTCGTTGATCGCGAGAGCTTATCATGGGCTAAGTTGGGACACCCCTGCAGGGTATAATCTTTCGAAAGCCATGCCTGCAGTTATAGGCAGATGGGAATTTGTTAATGTCCGGTTGTAGATAATTTGACACCAGATCCGAATTAAAACGCATCAACCGCGTGTGTAGCCGTGATGGTCTCTTCTCGGCGGAGTCCGGGAAGTGAACACGGTCTTTGGGTTATGTTTGACGTAAGTAGGAGTTCAGGATCACCTCTTGATCATTACTAGTTGACGACCGTTCCTTTGCTTCTCTTCTCGCTCTTATTTGCGTATGTTAGCCACCATACTTGCTTAGTCGTTGCTGCAACCTCACCACTTTACCCCTTCCTGTCCCTTTAAGCTTTGCTAGTCTTGATACCCATGGTAATGGGATTGCTGAGTCCTCGTGGCTCACAGATTACTACAACAACAGTTGCAGGTACAAGTTTATTTGATGATCATGATGCGAGAGCGATGATTGCTTGTTTTGGAGTTCTGCTTCTGCTTCTTCTTCGATCAAGGGATAGGTTGCAGGTCAGCAGCCTGGGCTAGCAGGGTGGATGTCGTTTGAGTTTCTGTTTGTGTTCCATACGTAGCCGGATGTTATTCTCATGTATGATGATGTTGTATTCTTGTGGCATTGTATGCCTCTTGTATGTATCCCCATCTATTATGTAATGTTGATGTAATGATATCCACCTTGCAAAAGCGTTTCAATATGCGGGTCTATCCTTGGTGGGACCTTTGAGTTCCTTTTGGATAGGGTCGCATATTGGGCGTGACAAGTTGGTATCAGAGCCTCGACCGACCTTAGGAGCCCCCCTTGATTGATCGTGTAGTTTGGCCGTTGTCGAGTCTAGAAGAAAACTATTTTCAGAGTCTAGTTATATCAGAGAGTTGGAATTCTTTTTACTCCTCAGCCCCTTCATCGCTCTGGTAAGGAATCTTGACTTAGGTGTTTTGAATTACTCCTCTTCCCCTTCAAATTTTTCTTTAGGATCACACAGTTGGTTTTCCGATCGTTATTCCTTAGCTCTTTTCATCCGGTGCATTTCTTGTCAAGATGACTCGAGCCTCTTCATCTTTGAGTTCAATCCTCAGTTGTTTTCTTTCCCACCCGCCCCCCCTTCTTCTTCTCGGAACCGGAGTCGTAATCGAGTATCCATCCTACTCGTGCGAAGCCTTTGCCTTCTTTCAACCGGTGTTTTCTGTTCAAGATATTCGTCGTTTCCCCTTCCAAGTTGCCTTTGTTTTTCTCGCCCTCCCACCCTTTTTCTTCCCAGAGCCTGAGTCTGTTTCGACCATCTATTTCATTTGTGTGGAGCCTCTTCAGTCTTCCCTAAATTATTTCAACGGGTGAATTCTCGTCTTGTTCGTCATTCTTCATCTCTTTTTCTTTCCGGTGGATTCAATTCAAGTTTTTCGGGTTGATCACATTCTTTTCCTTGGATCAAGTGTTCTCCTTGCTCGTTCGCCTCTCGCCAGTTTATCCTTCCGGAGTGTTCAAGACATCTCAGAGATTCGTCTGTGTTCCAATTAATTCGAGGTTGTCACCCCATTCAAATATTTCAACTGTTCCGGTGCATCATCTATCTGTTCAACATCCCTTTCCAACGGTGTTTTCTCGTTAGTGAGCCCTAACCCACAGGTCTTTTCCCAGGATCTTACCTGACTCTTCTAATTCCCCCGGAGTTATTCTCAATTCTTTTCAAGTGTGACGTAAGAATGGATTCCATCAGTCTTGATGCCATCTCCAAGATCGCTTTCAAATTCTTTCCATCTCGGGTTCTACATTTCCTCTTTTCATTCTCCCGGAGAATCTCAGTAATTTTGGTGGTGTTTTCCCGTCGCCATTTGAAGACCGAAGAAGAGTTTTCCTCAAAATTCTTGTCCGTCCTCTCGAAGTTCCGTGGTTCTAGCTTCATGCTATCCTCTCAAATTATTCCATTTGTCAGATATTCCTTTTCTCACCCATCCGGAGTATTTGAGGAGTTGTTTTCTATTTCTTTTCACCGGAGGCCTTCATTCCAGTTATCGTTCTCTATTTATCCTGATGCTTCGTTCGATTGTTCTTTAATCAGCTCATTATCTCTTCGTTCTTTTGCATCTAAATCCCCCTCAAGCATATTGGTTCTTCTAATTCTTCTCGGTGATTCATTCTCTTTCATCAGTCATTTTTTAATTCTTACGGTGGTTCCTTCAGACTCTTTTTCCTTGATTATCATTAAAATTCATTCGTTCTTTCCAATCCTACCGGTGGTTCATGAAGACCTTCTCAAGGTGGCGCTATATCTCTTCTCAATCCTTTTCAAGAAGAGTAAGTAGTATGCAAAATCCATTGCTTGTCATCAATTTAATTTGATGAAGGATAAGCATACAATAAATCTTATTCTTATTTCAGCCAAGTGAGTAATCCTTTCTTTCGGAGTTTCTTCTTGATGAATAAATTCTAGTTCCAAGTGTTTTCATCTTTTCTTTTCCGGAGTTCAAATTTTCCTCGACTATTTTGTCGGAACCTCCATCTAATTCATCACAAGGCTCATCTTATTCTTTCTTCCTTCATTCTATCTCATCATTCTTTTGTTTACCGGAGTTCTTCATGGTGGTTCTTCATGATTTAATTTATTCTTCTAGAGTTCATCAAGATTTTGTTGGTGGAGTTCAAGTATCTTTCTTCTCACTTCTCGGAGTGCAATTAATTCTCCGTATTCTTTTGAAGTGGAGTTTTGCATTTCTTCGTTCTTCTCAACTATTCAATCTTTTTTGCTCGTGGTCGATTATCACCTCATAATTTTGAGATGTTATCTGTAAGTCCACGACAAGCTTATTCTTTTCGTTGTTGATTTTCTCAACAACTCCGTTCAATCATTCCTTCTAAGTTCTTTTCATCCAATTCTTTCAATTCTTCCGTAGGCTTTGCGTTGTTCATCTCGTCAAGTGCCATCCCATCTTGTGGAGTTCGTGTTCTATTCCTCCATGTTTCAGCCGGAGTGCTGCCTAAATCCTTTCAGCCTTATTCGTTTCTTATCTCGTTCTAACCGGAGTGGTTTCATAGTCTATCTGATTCCGTGAGCTTTCGATTCTCGTCATTCTCGTCGTTCTTCTCTTCTTATTGAGTGATCTTGATTCTTTGCTTCTTTATTGATTTCTTGTTTCACCTCATCCTTTTTCCCTTCCGTCTCAGTCCTAAGATCTCGGGACGAGATCTCTTGTTAGTGGAGGAGTGTTGTAATGCCCCGGATCCGATGCGCCAGGTGTCATTCAGTTATTCGCCGTCATTGCCATGTCATTTGCTTGCGTGTTGCATTTTATCATGTCATCATGTGCATCTCATTTTGCATATGTGTTCGTCTCATGCATCCGAGCATTTTCCCCGTTGTCCGTTTTGCAATCCGGCGCTCCTATGTCCTCCGGCGTCCCCCTCTTCTCTCTTTTCGTAAGTGGGTGTTAAACGTTCTCAGAATGGACCGAGTCTTGCCAAGCGGCCTTGGTATAGCACCGGTAGACCGCATGTCAAGTTTCGTGCCATTTGGAGGTCGTTTGATACTCCAACGATTAACCGCGTAGCCCGAAACCCCCCTTTCTCTTTGCAGCCCAACACCCTTCCAAACTGGCCCAAAACCCATCTAACTCCCCTCCATGCTCTCGGTCGTTCGATCACGATCGTGTGGGCGAAAACCGCTCCTCATTTGGACTCTCCTAGCTCCCCCTACCTATATAAACACCCCTCCCCCGAAATTCGCGGATCAATCCCTGTCCAAACCCTAGCAAATCCTCCCCGCCGCCACCGGACGCGTCGGCGCCGCGCCAGACACGTCCGCCGCCGACTCACCAGCCTATTGCCGCCCGCCACCTGTCCCGTCCGCGTCTCCCACCGCCGCAGCCCGCGGGGCCCGAAGCGGGCTCGCGCGAGCCCGCGCGCCGCCGCTGCCGGCCCGTCTGCCCGCCTCCCCGTGCGCCCACTCGCTCCGCCCCCGGCGCCGCCGCGGAGAGCCGCCGCCGCCTCGCGCCGTCCCCGGCCGGCCCCTCGCCGCCCGACTTCCCGCCGTCCCCGGTCGGCGACGCCCTCCGCGCAGTTCCTCCGGCGTCGCCCGCCCGCTTCCCGTTCCGCGCGCCCCGCCTCCCTCCGGCGTCCCGTCGCCCGCCGGTGCCGCCGTCCTCCCGCGGCCTCGCCGGCGTGCCCGCCGCCCTCCACCGCCGGTGCCGCGCGCCCCGCCTCCCGCCGGTGCCGCGTCGCCTCTGGTCGCGCCCCGCCTGCGCCCGACCGCCTCCCCGCGCCCTCCTCGCCGGATCCGTCGCCTCCGCCGCCCACCGACCTCGCCGTAGCCGCCCGCCGCTCACCGGAGTTCTTCTCCGGTGAGGTCTCATCGGGGTGGACGAGATCCACCCATCCCTCCAACCAAACGGCCGGATCCGTCCCGCACCGCGCCTTCCCGCTCCGCTCGATCCCGTGTTGACTTTCGCGGAGGTAAAAATCTGCCAAGTCCCGAATATTTCAGTATTATCATGCCATGTTCATCGCATCATATCTCCATGCATACTGCTCCGTTTCGTGCGTGTAATATTTCAAATTGTTCGCCTCAACGAGTACTTCATTTCATTCCATTGCACCATGTTCATTGGAGTTCATCTTGATGCCTGAATCATCATTGCAAGAGTGCATGTTGCTGTTAATCTGCTGAAACTGTTATAACTTGCTCTTTTGTCATTTTTGCCATGTTTGATGTGTGCATCCTATGAGGTTGATGTCTACATGTATTTTGATCTATGCTATGTCTTCTTTACAGAGGTGATGACCATGTATTTTTTTGATCAATGTGGTGACTAGCACAAGCATGCAAAGTAGGCATCGTGATGTTACTGATTTTAGTCCCTGTTCTGCTGTTATTTTGATGCCATGTAAACTTGATGCTACAGAGAGATCCATGCATATTTTGAGATACTTAAGTAAGGATGTTTTGAACATATGGTTGTTCTCTATCCATTCATGCCCCTGTTTGCAATTATGGAGTAGTCTAGCATGTCATTTTCGTGCTCTACTTTTGCTTCAAAATGTTTCCTGACAGATTGTTTACATGTTATTCAATTTTCCCAAGGTTGTTGTAGTTGATCCTTGCATGCTATGAACTTGTTCTTGCCTTGGTTAGATTCATAAACATGTCTTCTTGCTGATGCTATGCTTATCTTGTCATGCAATGACTTGTGGTGAGTGAATCAAGCTTGTTTAATAGTGTACTTGCTGTTGCTGTTTTGCTAGGCTGACTGTTATTTGGTGATGCTATGTAAACCTACTGCTACAAATCATTCTATGCATAATCTGGAGATGTTAACTAAGGGTATTTTATTCTACATGTTATGATATATCCATCCATGCCCCTAGTTGCATTTATAGCTTGCTGTAGTTTGTTGCAATCTTGCTCCAAAGTTGCTAAATAATGTTGCTGTCAGCCTGTTAACATTTAGTTCAGTTATTGCCATGATTGTTGCTAGTGATCCATGTACTCTATGAACTTGCTCTTGCCATGCCTAGCTTCTTAAACATGCCTTCTTACTGTTGGTTGCCTTGCCATGACATGTATTGCTCTGTGGTGAGCTGTACAAGCTCACCAACATGCCTACTTATTGTTGTTCCTGCCATGTATGAATCTGTATTATAACTTGCCATGTTTACGTGGGTGCCATCATATTTTCTGATCCTTTTGGCTCATGGTCAGTAAGGGACTTTTGTTCTATGCAATTAGTAGATTCATGCCATGCCTTTGTTTTCCATGATAAGTTCTTGTAAGATGTTGTTTGATAGCTCTAAACATTGCAACCTAATGTTATTTCTGCTATAGTCTAAAACTGTTATTATTTGCAATCTTGCCATGTGTGTTTGAGCATGTTCTAGTGATTTCTGGAGATAGCTCAGTGTTCATGTTTTGTTATGCTTTACCTGTACATCATGTCCATGCCTTTTGGTATCATGTTGAGTTGCTGTAGTATGTTATTTTGATGCTTGCAATATGCCTACGTGCTGTTTTGGATAGATTGTTGTTATGACTTGTATAGTGTGTATGTGTTGCACCATTACTCCGTTTTGAGTGTGCTCTATATGAAACTTGCTTAGAATTGCATGTTGTTTCATATTATCATGTTGCATACTTGTTTTGAGGTGTTTGCCTGATGTTTGGGTGCATTTTGCATCAATGCCATGCTTAACTTGTTTTGCTCATATCTTCTAGGCCGTAGCTCCGAATTAAATGAACTTTATATGTAACTTGACTAGAATCTCGTGTAGATCATCTTGGTGCATCTTTACTTGCTGTTTAACAACTTGAACATAAGGTTTATTCAGATCTGGACCAATTTCGAAATATGCATATGAGGACTTACCGGAATTGTTATATGTTGTTCCCGGCCTCATTTAAACTTGCCTTGATGTGTTGTTCTTGTTTGCATCATCTCTTGCCATGAGTAGCTTCATGTAGTCTTGTCATGCATCATGCTTGTTGTGCATCATGCCTTGTTCATGTGTGGAGTGTTTACCATGTTGTGTGCTTCTTTTCGATAGTTCCTGTTTCGTTGCGATCGTGAGGATTCGTTCGTCTACGCTTGGTTCGTCTTCGTGGCTTCAACTTCTTCATGGACTCGTTCTTCTTCCATGCGGGATTTCAGGCAAGATGACCGCTACCCTGGATCTCACTACTATCATTGCTATGCTAGTTGCTTCGTTCTATCGCTATGCTGCGTTACCTATCTGTTGCTCTTCAAGCCTCCCATATTGTCATGAACCTCTAACCTTTGATACCTTTCCTATGCAAACCGTTGTTTGGCTATGTTACCACTTTTGCTCAGCCCCTCTTATAGCGTTGCTAGTTGCAGGTGAAGTTGAATATTTCTCCATGGTGGACATGATTTTGGTTGGGATATCACAATATCTCTTATATTATTAATGCATCTATATACTTGGTAAAGGGTGGAAGTCTCGGCCTTATGCCTGGTGTTTTGTTCCACTCTTGCCGCCCTAGTTTCCGTCATACCGGTGTTATGTTCCCGGATTTTGCGTTCCTTACGCGGTTGGGTGATTTATGGGACCCCCTTGACAGTTCGCTTTGAATAAAACTCCTCCAGCAAGGCCCAACATTGGTTTTACCATTTGCCTCACCACCACCTACCTTTTCCCTTGGGAGTCGCCCTCTCGAGGGTCATCTTTATTTTAGCCCCGCCCGGGCCAATGCTTGTCTAAGTGTTGGTCCAAACTGAGTGATGTCCGGCGCCCCCTGGGCAATCAGGGTCTATGCCAACCCGACGTCTTGCTCATCCGGTGTGCCCTGAGAACGAGATATGTGCAGCTCCTATCGGGATTTGTCGGCACAACGGGAGGCTTTGCTGGTCTTGTTTTACCATTGTCGAAATGTCTTGTAAACCGGGATTCCGAGTCTGATCGGGTCTTCCTGGGAGAAGGTATATCCTTCGTTGATCGCGAGAGCTTATCATGGGCTAAGTTGGGACACCCCTGCAGGGTATAATCTTTCGAAAGCCGTGCCTGCGGTTATAGGCAGATGGGAATTTGTTAATGTCCGGTTGTAGATAATTTGACACCAGATCCGAATGAAAACGCATCAACCGCGTGTGTAGCCGTGATGGTCTCTTCTCGGCGGAGTCCGGGAAGTGAACACGGTCTTTGGGTTATGTTTGACGTAAGTAGGAGTTCAGGATCACCTCTTGATCATTACTAGTTGACGACCGTTCCTTTGCTTCTCTTCTCGCTCTTTTTTGCGTATGTTAGCCACCATACTTGCTTAGCCATTGCTGCAACCTCACCACTTTACCCCTTCCTGTCCCTTTAAGCTTTGCTAGTCTTGATACCCATGGTAATGGGATTGCTGAGTCCTCGTGGCTCACAGATTACTACAACAACAGTTGCAGGTACAGGTTTATTCGATGATCATGACGCGAGAGCGATGATTGCTTGTTTTGGAGTTCTGCTTCTGCTTCTTCTTCGATCAGGGGATAGGTTCCAGGTCGGCAGCCTGGGCTAGCAGGGTGGATGTCATTTGAGTTTCTATTTGTGTTCCATCCGTAGCCGGATGTTATTCTCATGTATGATGATGTTGTATTCTTGTGGCATTGTATGCCTCTTGTATGTATCCCCATCTATTATGTAATGTCGATGTAATGATATCCACCTTGCAAAAGCGTTTCAATATGCGGGTCTATCCTTGGTGGGACCTTCGAGTTCCTTTTGGATAGGGTCGCATATTGGGCGTGACAGGAAGGAAGGGGGAGGTCGAATCCCTCCCCTTTCTTCTCTCTTCTCCTGATTCCTTCCTCCTCTGGTTCGGCCCATATGGGGGGTGCGTCAGCCCCTGCTAGCTGTTGTGTTCCCCCTCTTGGCCCATTAGGCCCATATCTTTGTCGGGGGGGGGGGGGGGTGTGCCCGGAACCCCTTCCGGTGACCTAATATGTATCTGGTACCCTCCAGAAGACTTACGATGTCCGAATACTATCGTCCTATATATAAATCTCTACCTCTCTACCATTTTGAGACTCCTCGTCATGTCTATGATCTCATCCGGGACTCCGAACAACATCCGGTCACCAAATCACATAACTCATATAATACAAAATCGTCATCGAACGTTAAGTGTGTGGACCGTACGGGTTTGAGAAAAATGTAGACATGACCGAGACACCTCTTCGGTCAATAACCAATAGCGAACCTAGATGCTCATATTGGCTCCCATATATTCTACGAAGATCTTTATCGGTCGAACTGTTATGGCAACATACGTTATTCCCTTTGTCATCGATATGTTACTTGCCCGAGAGTCGATCGTCGGTAGCTTCATACCTAGTTCAATCTCGTTACTGGCAAGTCTCTTTACTCGTTCCGTAATGCATCATCCTGCAACCAACTCATTAATCACTTTGCTTGCAAGGCTTCTTTTGATGTGCATTACCGAGAGGGCCCAGAGATACCACTCTGATATTCGGAGTGTCAAATCTTAATCTCGATCTATGCCAACCCAACAAATACCTTCGGAGATACCTGTAGAGCATCTATATAATCACCCAGTTATGTTGTGACGTTTGATAGCACACAAGGCATTCCTCCGGTATCCGGGAGTTCCATAATCTCATAGTCGGAGGAATATGTATTTGACATGAAGAAAGCAATAGCAATAAAACTGAATGATCATAATGCTAGGCTAACGAATGGGTCTTGTCCATCACATCATTCTACTAATGATGTGATCCCGTTAATCAAATGACAACACATATCTATGGTTAGGAAACTTAACCATCTTTGATTAATGAGCTAGTCTAGTAGAGTCTTACTAGGGACACAATATTTTGTCTATGTATTCACACATGTATCAAGTTTCTGGTTAATACAATTCTAGCATGAATAATAAACATTTATCATGAAATAAGGAAATATAAAATGACAACTTTATTATTGCCTCTAGGGCATATTTCCTTCAGTCTCCCACTTGCACTAGAGTCAATAATCTAGATTACATTGTAATGATTCTAACACCCATGGAGTCTTGGTGCTGATCATGTTTTGCTCATGGAAGTGGCTTAGTCAATGGGTATGCTACATTCAGATCCGTATGTATTTTGCAAATCTCTATGTGTCGGGCAAGTTGATCCACGAACACCTATGGGACCGGCGGACCGAGCCCCTTTCGGTTCGGCGGGGGGCGGAGATCGCACGAAGAGCGGATCGAGGCGAAGCGCACGAGCAGTTTACCCAGCTTCGGAGCTCTCCGGAGAGATAACACTCCTACTGCTGCATGTTTTAGTGTATTGTGTTCTTGCTTGGGAGCGCTGAGAGCTACAGTACCCTCTAGCAGCTAACGAGACCGAGCGCGAATGTTTTCTTTGGCTTCGAAATGAGCCGAACCCCCTCTACGTTGCGCACGGGCCTCCTTTTATACGCTCAAGGGGTCACCGACAGGTGGCAACGTAGACAAAGGTAAAAATGGAAAAGGAGTTGCAGTTGGTACAACTACCTGTAAAGTGTATCCTACCTAACCCTGACGGCAGGGGACAAGGGCATTAAATGCCCGTCTGTGTTGCCCAAACAGTGCAGAAAAGGACCGTCAGGGGCGCCACCGCTCGCCACAATGGTAATCTTGTCAGCGTCGCTTGCCACCGCACACCATTGGCTGCACAGCCTCTCGCCACGCGCGCCTGGAAAGGCCCCAGGGTGACACGTTGGTGGATGTGCTGGAGCGCGGGTACAGGATGGTTACTTGCCGCGGCAAGCGTCTTGCCGCGGTCGTTGTCTTGTCGCGCCCGGAAGCTTGTCGCTCACCGGGCCTTGTCGGGACGCGTGGCGCATCGCGGCAAGTTCCTTGAGATGCCTTGGTTGGCCTTCCCGGCAAGCTCCTCTTGCCGGGGTCTTGTCTCCTTGGCTTGAATACTTTGTTCTTGAATGGCTCCAAAGGAACCGCGGAGGACCTTGGCGGTCGCCCGGCAAGCTTCCCGCGGGGTGCTGCAACTGCCCGTGCACAAGTTCGGGATACTAGGGTACCCCTACTCTAGTACACCGACAGGAGCCCTCGGGCCTGGGCCACACACGGTGCCGAGCGCTGTTGGGCCAGGCCCAAAGCAGGGCACGGGCACGCGCGGCCTGGGTTACGCCGTATCCCACTCCGTATCCACCGCGCCCTCCCCAAACGGCACGCGTTGAATGCGGCACCGTGGGAGAGATCATGGGTGATTTCTTTATTCGGAAGGCCGTAACGTCCGGCCCCTCCCTCTTTATAAGCAGGGGAAACAGGGGCAGTTCGCCCCCCTCGCCGGTTGCTGCTTCCAATCTCGAAAATCTCTGCTGCTCCCCCCTTCTTCCCAAAGTCGAAAGAGAGCAGCGCTCCGCCCCCCATCGCCACCAGCACCGCCGACGCCGCCGATCTCCCCCGCCACCTCCGCCATGGCTCTGAAAGCCGACAAGGGGAAGGGCGTGAAGTCAGCCGAGGCGCAGCGGCTCGCGGCGCTGCGGAAGGAGCGGGCAATCTTCCCCCCTCACCTTGACGCGAAGGAGCTGAGGGAGTACTACTACCTCTTCTGGTCGACGAAGACGCGAGCGCATCCGCGCACGAGGGTACTCTCAGCCGCCGCTTCGAGACTGGCTCCGAACGGGTACCCATTCTTCGCGCTGTTCTTCTACTGCGGGCTCTGCCCGCCCTTCTCTGAATTCTTCTGTGATATCATGAACACCTACGGGTTCCGCCTCCTTGACTTCACCCCCAACGCCATTCTGACCATGGTAGTTTTCGCACATCTCTGCAAAAACTTTGTCGGAGTCCACCCAAACGTAGCTCTTTTCCACCACTTCTTTATGCCCCGAGTCGAGAGAGGAGAGTCCCTTGCTGGCAGAATCGCCTGGATCTCGAGGGTCGGCAAGAAGGAAGCTTATCTGGAGGGAGAAATCCGCAGCAAGTGGGAGGAGTGGAGAGCAGATTGGTGCTGGATCGTCGAGGAGAACCCGCAGCCATTCACCGCCCGGCGCCAAACCCCAATAGTACGCGGCAACGATTGGAGCAACGTGGCCCCGGAAGATGACAGGCTGAAGATTGCCGTCACCCGAATCTTGCGCCTTAGGCTTACTGGGCTCACCGTAGGCGCCGTTGGCGTAGATTTTCTTCGCCGCCGCATCGCCCCCCTTCAGGAAAGGAGGAGACCCGCCTAGGAGTTCCAGAACTCGGCGGATATCATGAGGCTGCGCCCAGGCCTCAATTTCAACTTCACTGTCTTGGAGCTGGACGCGATGCTTCTGGAGCTGTTCAAGCGCGATGCCCAACATCCCTTCATGTTGCCGAGGAGTGTCGTTCCATTGTGCAACAATTCCTCGCTCGACCGCATCCGTGCAATGATGCCGCTGTGCGATTCGCATGGAATTTTTCCAACTTGGCAAGAGCCTGCAGACGACGTCGTGCAGGAGTTCTTCGACAGCTTGGTAGAAGTGCCGGTCCGCCCCGATGAGCAGAAGAGCCTCACCCGCGACACCACCGATGCGGAGATGCAGCGCATCGCCACTAGGCTGGAAGAGGCAGCGGCGGCAGCTGCCGCGGGCGAATTTGGATTCACCTTGGAGGAGGCGGAGGCAGCAGAGGCGGCAAGCCTTGCCGAGCGAGAAGAGCTTGTCGGCGAGGAAGAACTTGTCGGGCCTGAACCTGAGTCGAGCGAGCCCACCGAAGGCGCGAATGACCCGTTGCAGATCGGCTCCTCCTCCTTCCCACCTTCAGCTAGCTCGCCGCAAGCTGAGCACCCAGCTCCGGCAAGAAGGCGCCTCCGCAAGGCTGGGGACGTAGCGGGGAGGCAGACGAGTCAACAGCCGTCGCAGCGCGCGACGCGCTCGACCGCGGCAAGCACTGTTGCCGCGGGAGCACCTCAGGCCATTGCGGCAACTGGAGCGGGGTCTTCCCGGTCCACCGCGCCCGCTCCTACCAAGCGGACAAGGGAACCTACTCCTCCGCCTCGTCGCTCCGGAGGCGAGCCGGACTTTGACCTCTCCGCGCTCAGCACCGACGAGGAAGAAGAAGAGTAAGATCCTTTGCTGTACTTCTAATTCTTCAATTCTTTGCTGTTTTGGTCTTGTATCTGATTTGCTTTACTCCGAATCCATTCCTTTTCAGGACTCTGGCCCAGAGAGCGGCGAAGAGAGCCAAGGTCCCGGTGATTGTCATCGAGGATGAACCCTCCGCGGCAACAGGGGACGCGCCTGAGACCACCTTGCCGGACCCGGCAATTCTTCCCCAAAGCAGCCCCCAGCGCAGCCCCCAGCGTAAGTGTATAGTTTACTTCTTGCTGTCAGGCGCGCATGGGTACTCTTTCTTTGCTGATATCTAACTGTTGGTTTGTGTAGGAGCAGAGCAGCCTCACCAGGAGGGCCCGGAAGCCACTCCCGAAATGCCATCTGCTTCGACTACGCCGCCAAGGGAGGATTCCCCGGCAAGGGAGCGTTCTCCGGCAAGGGAGAATTCTCCGGCAAGGGACAGTTCTCCGGCAAGGGATAGCACCAGCGACCCCCAGGTGGCGGAGACCACGGCTGCAGATCCAGGTAATCCTCTTGCTTGAGAACTTCCCTTGGGTTCTTCTTCTTCTGATTTTCTGCTTGAATATTTGCTTGACTTTTCTCCCCTCTTCGGTCGTCAGATCCATCTGCCGCGGATCCAATGGAAACCGAGGCCGCCGGCGAGGAGAACGCGTGCGGCAACAATGACGACGCAGCTGCCACCGAAGAAGAGGCCGGCGCTGATGATCCCGCTGGCGAAGAGGCCGCCAAGGCTGCCGCCGCAGAAGCTGGCGAGGAATCCGGCGATCGCACTGACGGCCACGAGGCCGCAGGAGCGCCAGGTGCTGCACCGACCACCGATCCCTCTGCCGCTACTGCAGCGCCAGGCTCCGAAGAGCCCCAGCCCGGCACCTACTTGAAGGCCAGTGATGGCGTCTTCATCAAGCTCCCCTGGGCGTTGAGCTCCAGGGCGCCGGTCAAAGGAGAAACTTTTGATGAAGAGGTGCTCGCCTCCGCTGGGCTGGCGCTAGTCGATGCGCCAAGCAGCAGCAACGACGAGCCTGAGGAGGAGCGGTTGCTGCGGAAGCTGCTGTCTCTTTACCGCGCCCGCCAAGCCAAGCTGGCATCCTGAGAGGCGCTTGTCGCGAAGGCGGGAGTGGATATTGAGAAGCGCGTGGAGGAACTCCGGGGTCTGAGGCAGGAAACTCTCCGATCCTTAGCAGAGGAGCGGGAGCAGCTCGCCGAGGAGCGGAAAGCCTTCCTCCTCGGCAAAGCTGAGGTTGAAGAGCAGCAGCGGCTTGCTGCTGAGAAGCTAGCTGCTCAGGAAGGTGAGTTGGCGCAGCGCAAGGTCAACCTTGACAGCCACGAGGAGGAGCTTGCCGCGCGCGAGCAGGCGATTGGCGGGGCTCTCAAGGAAGCAAAGGATGCTGCCGCAGCTGCCGAGGCCGCCAAGGAGTTGGAAACGAAGATGGCGCAGCTGGAGGCTGATCTCAAGGCGAGCGGCAAGGAGCTTGCTGTGCTCAAGCGTGAGCGCGAGAAGGACGCCGCCGCTCACGGCGAGCTGCAAGGTCTTCTCGCTGAGAGGAGCAAAGAGCTCAGCGCCGCGAAGGACTCCAACGTGGATCTCGAGTTGAAGCTGGCCACCTTGACCAAGACGCTGGACGGCGCCAGGGAGCAGGAGGTGGCCTTGAAGGAGAAGATCAAGGCCGACGAGGTGCTGCTGGCGAATGCTGCTGCCGCCCACGACGCTTTCCGGGAGACTGTGGTGCACTGGACCGAGGGTCTCGTGGATCTTGCCGCAGCCATCGACGGGGAGTTGGCGCAGCTAGGGATAGAAGATCTTGGGTACTCCTCCGACGAGCACCTCCAATCCAATGCCAAGCTCAGCCTGTTTTTCAAAGGCGTGGCGACGGCCCTCCAGCGACTCCGGGAGAAGATCCCAAAGCAGCTGGCCGATGAGTCGTGCAGGATCTGCGCGGGGGCTCTTCAGAAGGTGCTGGTGAAGGTGGCCTTCCGCAACCCAGGCCTCAACCTCACCAACGTCCTCAGGTCCTTGCCGCCGGACGCAGATCTGGAGGCGCTCAAGGCCCTTGTCGCACCCATTGTGGACAAGGTGAGCGGAATCAAGAGGGTTGAGGGCGATCGCGTAGATTAGGCCGCCCGTGTTTTCTTTTTCTTTGTCGCCGCTGGTCATTTCATGAGAACATTCTGTTAGAGCTGCGACAAGTTATCTTGTGATATAACTCTATTTTGGGTAGCGATTGCTATGTTATTTCCTTTACTTGATTCCTTCCTTTGTATGTTTTTGCCCTACGATTTTAGGGAACTTGCCGATGTAGGCACCTTAGCCGCGGGCGCTAAGTGCGGGACGTCAGCAGCCTGCTGGTGGTGCCGCTACCGGCAAGAAACCTTGTCGCAACTAGTCGCAGCTCACTTAAATTGTTGGGCGGACTCGAAACAAAGTAAGGGCGCAACTAGCTACGAGTTGGTTCCTCCGCGCACAGGTTTTCCATACAAAGCACGGTCGTTCGAGCAAGATAACTTAAAATTTTTAAAACTGATTGCTCAAACTTTGGCAACTTAGCTTTTCTGTCGTTTGCTTCCCGGTAAGGCAAAACTTGTTTGAGCGACGCTTGGTCCACACCATTATCTTCTCCTTTCCCCCCGGCAAACTTGTGTGCGAGGGAACCTTCCTTTTTGAGAAAAAGAAAGAAGAGAAAATAAAGATATGGAGCCTTATGGCTCGTTATTGCTTACCGGGGGTAGGTGCTGCACAAAGTGTCAGATAATGCATGCAAAAAAAATAGTAGAAAGCATGAAATTGACAAGATGTGCGGGGCACATGAGCTTTACTTATGCACAGGATCTGCGCCCGGCTTTGTACAAAGGATTACATGCAACATCGGCAAGACTTGTACAAAAGGTGGTTGCCGGAACGGGTTCCAGCAACCGCGCCCTACGGGTAAAACTTACGAAGATGCTCAATGTTCCAGGAGTTGCTCACCGGAATGCCATCTTCGGTCTCAAGACTCGTTTCACCCGGTAAGGGCCTTCCCACTTTGGCGTCAACTTGTTGGAATTCTTGGCGGACTGAACGCGCCGAAGAACAAGGTCGCCTTCCTCGAAACTTCTGGCATTAACTTTGCGGCTATGGTAGCGGCGCAAAGCTTGCTGGTATCGAGCAGCTCGTACAGCAGCCTGAAGACGGTCCTCCTCAAGGAGCAGCGCGTCATCTTGTCACAGCTGCTCTTGCTCAAGCTCATCATAAGCGAGCACTCGAGGTGACCCGTATACGAGTTCCGTGGGGAGAACTGCCTCTGCTCCATAGACTAGAGCGAAAGGTGTCTGGCCAGTGGCTCGATTTGGCGTCGTCCTGATCGACCAAAGAACCATCGGCAGCTCCTCAATCCAGTTCTTTCCGCACTTGCGCAGCCTGTCGAAAGTTCTGGTCTTGAGCCCACGCAGCACTTCAGCATTCGCCCTCTTCGCTTGACCGTTGCTTCTCGGATGAGCAACAGAAGTGAAGCAGACCTTGGCGCCAAGATCTTGGACGTACTGCATGAAGGTGCGGCTCGTGAATTGCGTGCCGTTGTCGGTGATGATCCTGTTAGGGATCCCGAAACGGCAAACAATTGACCTGAAGAACTTGACTGCTGACTGTGCTGTCACCTTCCTCACTGGCTCCACTTCCGGCCACTTTGTGAACTTGTCGATTGCAACGTACAAGTACTCAAAGCCCCCGACAGCTCGGGGAAAGGGGCCGAGGATGTCGAGCCCCCAGACCGAAAATGGCCAAGATAAAGGGATCGTCTGGAGAGCTTGAGCTGGCTGGTGTATCTGCTTGGAATGGAACTGGCACGCTTCACACTTGGTTACTTGTGCAGTTGCATCCTGGAGGGCTGTCGGCCAAAAGAAACCTTGCTGGAACGCTTTGCCGGCAAGTGCTCTCGCGCCAATGTGGTGGCCACATATGCCTCTATGTATCTCTGCCAACAGCTTTTGTCCTTCTTCCCGGTGAATACACTTCAATTTCACACTGTTGAGTCTCCTTCTGTACAGTGTGTTGTCAACAAACTGATACATACTTGACTGCCGGGCTACTCTTTCCGCTTCTTCTTGCTGTTCGGGAAGTTCTCCTGTCTGAAGGAAATGGACAATCTGCTGTGCCCATGCTGGAGCTTGCGGCTCGACAACAAGGACTAAAGGCACATCTGTTGCTGCGGGAACATCCGCTTCTACGGCGAGAACCTGCGGCTTGGCCAGAGCTTGACGTTCCCCGGCAAGCTTGCCGGAGCAAAGCTTGTCGGGAGCGTCTGCTTCAACGGAACAAACCCTAGGGCTTGTCGGAGCAGACTGCTCCTCAACATCCTTGGTGTTGATCTTGGGGACCTTCTTGGCGGCGGCTTCGGGGAGCTCTGCCAAAAAGTAGTCACTAGAAATCAACTTCCTCTTCTTGTTCTGTCCAGTTGATGGCGTTATGGACGGTTGAGTCAGCTTGAGCACAAAGATCCCTGGTTCCACAGGTAACTTAAGTGCGGTGCACTTCGACAAGCCATCAGCAATGTCATTCTGAGCTCTTGGAACATGTTCCATCTGTAGGCCGTCAAAGTGCTCTTCTAGCTTTCTCACTTCATCAACGTAAGCTTCCATCAACGGACTCTGATAATTCTTGTTCACTTGGCTGACGACAAGCTGTGAGTCACCCCTGACAATGAGTTTCTTGATCCCAAGGTCTGCTGCGATCCTGAGACCGGCAAGCAAACCTTCATACTCTGCAGTATTGTTTGTTGCTTGCTCCTTGGGAAAGTGCATCTGGATTACGTACTTGAGGTGCTCTCCGGTAGGTGCGACAAGTAGCACGCCGGCACCGGTGCCTTGTAGCGAGAAGGCACCATCAAAGTACATCGGCCACTCTTTGCTTGCTTCCTTGACGGGGATGCTCGTTTCTAGAATTTCTTCATCTGGTGTTGGCGTCCACTCTGCTATGAACTCTGCCAGTGCTCTGCTTTGGATAGTTGAAGTGCTTTCAAACTTGAGGCCAAAGCTTGACAGTTCCAGTGCCCACTCGACAATCCTGCCTGTTGCTTCTGGATTTTGCAGTATCCTCTTTAGCGGAAAGCGAGTGACGACTGTGATCTCATGTGCTTGGAAGTAATGGCGCAGCTTTCTCGAGGCCATGAGAAGGCCGAAAAGCAATTTCTGCACACCAGAGTACCTTGACCTAGCCCCCTGCAAAAGGGAACTGACAAAGTAAACTGGGCGCTGCACCATTCTCTTCTGCATCTCTTCACGTGTCTGCGCAGATCCATCTTTGTCGGGACTAGAGCTTGCCGGTGAAGTCCCTTGCTTGTCGCTGGATGCACTTGCCGTGGTTGCTGGCTCATCATCCGCTTCCCTCTCCGCTACTAATGCAGCACTAACCACTTGATTGGTTGCCGCTATATACAGTAGCAACTTCTCTTGTGGCTTAGGTGCGACAAGTATTGGAGTGGAGGACAGGTATCTCTTCAAGTCCTGCAGCGCAGCCTCCGCTTCCGGAGTCCATTTCATTGGACCTGCCTTTTTCAATATTTTGAAAAATGGCAGGGCGCGCTCAGCAGACCTAGAGATAAACCTGCTGAGAGCAGCCACGCAACCGGCAAGTCTTCATACATCCTTGACGCGCTTTGGTGCTTCAGTCTGCTCAATGGCCCTGATCTTGTCGGGATTGGCTTCAATTCCTCGCTGAGACACGAAGAACCCGAGAAGCTTGCCGGAGGGGACTCCAAACACACACTTCTCGGGGTTAAGCTTGAGGTTGATCTTGCGCAGATTTGCAAAGGTTTCGCCTAGATCTTGGATCAGAGTTGCTTTGTCCTTGCTCTTGACCACTATGTCATCCATGTAGGCTTCCACATTTCTGTGTATCTGTGGCTCAAAAGCGTCATGGACTACCCTTGCAAATGTTGAACCAGCATTCTTTAAACCAAAAGGCACCCGTACGAAACAGTATGTGCCACAGGGGGTAATGAATGCGGTCTTCTCCTCATCCTCTTCTGCCATGAAGATCTGATGGTATCCTGAGTATGCATCAAGAAATGAAAGCAAGTCACATCCGGCCGTGGAGTCAACAATCTGGTCAATGCGCGGTAAGGGAAATGGGTCTTTGGGACAAGCTTTATTGACATCGGTAAAGTCGATACAAAGCCTCCATTTCCCGTTTGCCTTGCGCACAACTACAGGATTGGCCAACCACGTAGGATGGAGCACTCCTCTGACAAGGCCTGCTGCTTCGAACTTCTTGATTTCTTCAGCGATGAATTCTTGGCGCTCCACTGCCTGTTTTCTGACTTCCTGCTTGACGGGCCGCGCGTGAGGACAGACAACAAGATGGTGCTCGATTACTTTCCTGGGAACACCGGGGATGTCAGACGGTTGCCATGCAAACACGTCGACGTTCGCCCGTAGGAAAGCAACGAGCGCGCTTTCCTATTTAGGGTCGAGAGTGGCACTGATGGTGAAGGTACCACCAGTGCCGTCCTCCTTGGCGGGCACCTTCTTGGTCTCTGGTGGAGCTACCATTGTCTTCTTACACTTGCCGGTGGAGCTCGATGGTGCGTCCTCGACGGTAGCGCAGCACTCCGAAGAGGTGCGCTTGCCGGAGTGGGCATCAGAACTCTTGCCGGACTTGGTCTTCTTCTTTCCCCCAGGAGCTTCAACGGAAAGTGATCTGCGATCTATTGCAGCTGCTGCTTCCCGGTAGATCTTGTCGGTGCAGATAAGAGCATCCTTCTTGTTGCCAGGGACAGAGATGACACTTATCGAGCTTGGCATCTTCAGCATGTTGTATGCATAGTGAGAAGCTGCCATGAATTTGGCGAGCGCTGGACGGCCGAGTATCCCATTGTAAGGCAATGGAAAGTCAGCAACGTCAAAAGTGATCCTCTCAGTCCTGAAGTTCAAATCGCTGCCAAATGTCACCGGCAACAAGATCTTTCCCTTCGGCTTGCTCCTTCCCGGATTGATTCCTTGGAATGTGCCGGTCTCTTTGAGCTCGCTGTCAGGGATCTGGAGTTTCTGGAGTACCGCGGAGGAGATCAGGTTCAAGCCGGCCCCGCCGTCAACTAGCATCTTAGTGACCTTGAGGTTGCGGATAGTTGGTGAAACCAACATCGGCAAGCACCCGACCGCAGTTATGCGGTCAGGGTGGTCCTCAATATCAAAGATGATAGGCGTGCTGGACCATTTCAGAGGCCTGCGTGACTCGATGGGTGGTTCCGCCGCATTGACTTCTCGCACCCACTGCTTGAGCTGGCGGTGTGAAGTATGCAGAGAAGCACCACCGTCAACGCACAGGACCTCTATGGCTTTCTGAAACTCCTGCTCATCGGTCTCATCATCATCCATATCTTCATCATCGTCGTCATCTTCATCCTTGTCGCGGCCGCGGGGATGTCTGTCTCCTTGCCGCTGCTTGGCCTTGCCGCGGCGTCCTCCTCGGCCGGGGCGTTTCTTGCCGGCTCCTCCAGCACCTTCCTGGCCCTTCTCCTTGTCGCGCCGCTCGTATTCAGCCTTCTGCTTCTTGACAAGCTACTCGACCTTCTTGCAGCTCTGGAGGTCATGGCCCTTGGTGCGGTGGATCTTGCAGTACTGCCTGTTGGTGCCGTCCTGCTTGTCGGCGACCGCCACAGCCTGGTGGTTGGTGCCTGCGGCAATCTCCTTGCCGGAGCAACCAGCTTTGGCTTTCTTGCCGGATTGCTCAACGACTAGCATATCTTTGCCTTTCTTCTTCCTGTTGTTCTGCCGCCGGTTTTTCTTTGCCGGGGAAGCATCCTCACTATCAGATCCTCCTGCTCCTGTATTCTCTCCGGGGAGTTTCCTCCCTTCCTCAGCACGCGCACACTTGTCGGCCAGGGCATATAGCTCACTGACGTCTCTGATTTTGCACATCGCCATCTCCTCCCACATCCTGCGGTTTCGCATGTTCTGATGGAACGCGTTGATTACCGCGGCAGGGTGGACATCTGGGATGTTGTGCTGTACGCGGCTGAATCTCTGAATGTACTTGCGCAGGGGCTCTCCTTCCTTCTGGGCGAGCAGATGAAGGTCGCTTTCTTGGCCATGAGGCTTGTGGCCGCCTGTAAAGGCGCCGACAAACTGATGGCACAAGTCAGCCCAGGAGGATATGGAGTTGTCCGGCAAGTGCATGAGCCAGGATCTGACATTGGGCTTGAGCACCAGCGGGAAGTAGTTGGCAAGGATCTTGTCGTCCCGTCCCCCGGCAGCTTGCACCGCGATGGTGTAAATGCTGAGGAACTC
Source organism: Triticum timopheevii (assembly GCA_963921465.1). Taxonomy (NCBI): domain Eukaryota; kingdom Viridiplantae; phylum Streptophyta; class Magnoliopsida; order Poales; family Poaceae; genus Triticum; species Triticum timopheevii. The sequence goes on from OY997272.1 coordinate 497,543,204, forward strand.
CGACGGATGCGTCTTGCCGTCGTACTTCTCCGGTATGTCTGGCTTGAAATTCTTCGTGCTGGGCCACTGGACTTGCCGCAGCTCACAAGTGAACGCAGGGCAACCTACCGCGTACAGCAAGCCGCCTGGTTCCCCTGGCGCATGCATGTCGACAGAGGGCCCAGCGCGCTGGTCTGATTGACGCGCGCTTCTCTTCGGCGCTCGATGCGAGCACGAGCGTCTTCTTGCTGTCATTCGTGAAGAACTTGGCACTGATCGCGACGAGCTCGTGGATCCGATGATGCAGTGGAGTCGCTGTCGAGGTGGATCCGGCGAGTTGGCGATATTGGCCTTCGGGGTGGAGAGCGCATGGTGGTTGCACCCTCATCGGTTTTGTCGCCATCGGTTCATGCCTGGCGGTCCTGCCGCGGCAGCGATGTACTCGGCTGCCCCGAAGTGTCGCCGTTGGCGAAGCCGATGAGACTCTGAATGGTGGCCCTCCATTCGTCGATCTTCTCTGTTGTTGGAGGGTAATCCAGGAGCAGTTGAGCTCGCGCCAAAGCTTCTGCTCGAGTGGTGGGCGGAAGTGGCGAACGGTGCGAGGAGCGGGATATGCTCGGACTTCTAACTAAGTTAGAAGGAGCAGTATCTCGTCCGGGCGACCGGGTCTCGCTCGTGCCAGCATGTTGGTGTGCATGTTGGTCTTGAGCACCTCGAGATCCACCAGCTCGATCTTGGTCCAACAAACGTATGGTACTGCGAATACCATGACGCTGTCGGTCCTGCGCCTCCTGAGATGGGTGCGGTGCATCTACGGACGCCGAGGTTTGTGTAGACTTGTCCTTGGACCTGGCAGCACCGTGAGCTTCCTCGTCGATGCCCGTTCTTCCGCCGGCGTCTACCCCACCACCCGATTGCTCCGGTGGTGGTGGGATTGACGTGGACGGAACAGTTGCCCCCGAAGCCTTCTTCTTCGGTGGCATGTCAATGAAGATGTTGAAGATCTAGCTCGTGTGAACGCTGGATCAGATTCACACAATCCCAACGCCCCCTACCTGGCGCGCCAAAGATGTCGGGGAAGCTGATCCACGAACACCTATGGGACCGGCGGACCGAGCCCCTTTCGGTTCGGCGGGGGGCAGAGATCGCACGAAGAGCGGATCGAGGCGAAGCGCACGAGCAGTTTACCCAGCTTCGGAGCTCTCCGGAGAGATAACACTCCTACTGCTGCATGTTTTAGTGTATTGTGTTCTTGCTCGGGAGCGCTGAGAGCTACAGTACCCTCTAGCAGCTAACGAGACCGAGCGCGAATGTTTTCTTTGGCTTCGAAATGAGCCGAACCCCCTCTACATTGCGCACGGGCCTCCTTTTATACGCTCAAGGGGTCACCAATAGGTGGCAACGTAGACAAAGGTAAAAATGGAAAAGGAGTTGTGGTTGGTACAACTACCTGTACAGTGTATCCTACCTAACCCTGACGGCAGGGGACAAGGGCATTAAATGCCCGTCTGTGTCGCCCAAACAGTGCAGAAAAGGACCGTCAGGGGCGCCACCGCTCGCCACGATGGTAATCTTGTCAGCGTCGCTTGCCACCGCACGCCGTTGGCTGCACAGCCTCTTGCCACGCGTGCCTGGAAAGGCCCCAGGGTGACACGTTGGTGGATGTGCTGGAGCGTGGGTACAGGATGGTTACTTGCCGCGGCAAGCGTCTTGCCGTGGTCGTTGTCTTGTCGCGCCCGGAAGCTTGTCGCTCACCGGGCCTTGCCGGGACGCGTGGCGCGTTGCGGGAAGTTCCTTGAGATGCCTTGGTTGGCCTTCCCGGCAAGCTCCTCTTGCCGGGGTCTTGTCTCCTTGGCTTGAATACTTTGTTCTTGAATGGCTCCAAAGGAACCACGGAGGACCTTGGCGGTCGCCCAGCAGGCCTTGCCGCGGGGTGCTGCAACTGCCCGTGCACAAGTTCGGGATACTAGGGTACCCCTACTCTAGTACACCGACACTATGATTCCCTCCTTGACTAGATCATGAATGGAGTTGAAGCATCTCTTGATGTGTTTGGTCTTTTTGTGAAATCTGGATTCCTTCACTAAGGCCATTGCTCCAGAACTATCACAAAAGATTTTCATTGGACCTGATGCACTAGGTATTACACCTAGATCGGATATGAGCTCCTTCATCCAGACTCCTTCATTTGCCACGGTGCTCTTCTTGGAACTACACCAACCGATAGCTCCACCATTCGATATAAATACGTATCCGGTTTATGACTTAGAGTCATCCGCATCAGTGTCAAAGCTAGCATCGATGTAACCATTTACGACGAGCTCTTTGTCGCCTGCATAAATGAGAAACATATCCTTTGTCCTTTTCAGGTACTTCTGGATGTTCTTGACCGCTGTCTAGTGATCCACTCGTGGATTACTTTGGTAAATCCCTACTAAACTTACAGCAAGGCACACATCAGGTCTGGTACACAACATAGCATACATGATAGAACCTATGGCTAAGGCATAGGGAATGACTTTCATTTTCTCTCTATCTTCTACAGTGGTGGGGCATTGAGTCTGACTCAATTTCACACCTTCTAATACAGACAAGAACCATTTCTTTGACTGATCCATTTTGAACTTCTTCAAAACTTTGTCAAGGTATGTGCTTTGTGAAAGTCCTATTAAGCGTCTTGATCTATCTCTATAGATTTTGATGCCCAATATATAAGAAGCTTCACCGAGGTCTTTTGTTGAAAACCTTTTATTCAAGTATCATTTTAATCTATCCAGAAATTCTATATCATTTCCAATCAACAATATGTCATCCACATATAATATTATAAATGCTACAGAGCTCCCACTCACTTTCTTGTAAATACAGGCTTCTCCGAAAGTCTGCATAAAACCATATGCTTTGATCACCTCATCAAAGCATATCTTCTAACTCTGAGTTGCTTGCACCAGTCCATAAATGGATCACTGGAGCTTGCACACTTTGTTAGCACCTTTAGGATCGACAAAACCTTCTGGTTGCATCATATACAACTCCTCTTTAAGAAATCCATTAAGGAATGCAGTTTTGACGTCCATTTGCCAGATTTCTTAATCATAGAATGAGGCAATTGCTAACATGATTTGGACAGACTTAAGCATCGCTACAGGTGAGAAAGTCTCATCGTAGTCAACTCCTTGAACTTTTCGAAAACCTTTTTCGACAAGTAGAGCTTTATAGACAGTAACATTACCATCAGCGCCAGTCTTGTTCTTGAAGCTCCATTTATTCTCCGTGGGTCGCGATCATCGGGCAAATCCACCAAAGTCCACACTTTCTTCTCATACATGGATCCTATGTCAGATTTCATGGCCGTAAGCCATTTATCGGAATATGTGCTCATCGTAGCTTCTTCGTAGTTCGTAGGTTCATCATGGTCTAGTAACATGACTTCCGGAACAGGATTGCCGTACCACTCTGGTGTTGATCGTGTTCTAGTTGACCTACGAGGTTCGGTAGTAACTTGATCTGAAGTTTCATTACCATCATCATTAGCTTCCTCTCTAGTTGGTGTAGGCATCATCGGATCAGATTTCTCTGATGAGCTACTTTCCAAATTGAGAGAAGGTACAATTACCTCATTAAGTTCTACTTTCCTTCCACTCACTTCTTTTGAGAGAAACTTCTTCTCTAGAAAGGTTCCATTTTTGCCAACAAAGATCTTGCCTTCGGATCCGTGGTAGAAGGTGTACCCAATTGTTTCCTTAGGGTATCCTATGAAGACGCACTTCTCTGATTCGGGTTTGAGCTTATCAGGCTGAAGCCTTTTGACATAAGTGTCGCAACCCCAAACTTTAAGAAACGACAGCTTAGGTTTCTTGCCAAACCATAGTTCATACAGTGTCATCTCAACGAATCTAGACGGTGCCCTATTTAACGTGAATGTGGCTGACTCTAATGCATAACCCCAAAACGATAGTGGTAAATCGGTAAGAGACATCATATATCGCACCATATGTAATAAAGTACGGCTACGATGTTCGGACACACGATTACGCTGTGGTGTTCCAGGTGGCGTGAGTTGTGAAACTATACCACATTGTTTTAAATGAAGGCCAAACTCGTAACTCAAATATTCACCTCCGTGATCAAACTGTAGAAACTTTATTTTCTTGTTACGAGGATTCTCCACTTCACTCTGAAATTCTTTGAACTTTTCAAATGTTTTAGACTTGTGTTTCATTAAGTAGATATACCCATATCTGCTCAAATGATCTGTGAAGGTCAGAAAACAACGATTCCCGCTGCGAGCTTCAACACTCATTGGACCGCATACATCAGTATGTATTATTTCCAATAAGTCATTGGATCGCTCCATTTTTCCGGAGAATGGAGTTTTAGTCATCTTGCCCATGAGTCATGTGTCGGGGGGATGAACCTCGGGCAGGCAACGGAACCCGGATCCTTTTCAAAAACAGCGGGGCCCGCATCGCCCCTCAAACGGGCACGTGCCTAGCCGGGTCGCTCGACCCGGCAAGGCCCGCAACCCGGCCAAGCTCTCCGACCCGGCAAGGCATGTCCACCCGGCATCAACAACTGGCATGAGACAGCCAAACCCAGCACAACCAAGGCTTCCCCAACAAGCCGGCCCCACCCGTGGCGTGCTCCGCAATCCAGCCACCGGTCAGCTCCCGTCCCATCCAGGCCGTACGATGGGACGAGACTTCAATCATTGATGACCAAGACAACAGTGCCCCCTCCCATGCCTACGGTCAGCCGGAGCATGGCAATAGTGCCCCTCACTTGCCTGCTGACCAGGGCTAGTGTGGCAACAGTGCCCCCGTCCTCGCCGCTGACACAGCAAGCGGCGACCTGATGTGGCATCACTATACACGACTCGACTCGGCCTCACCCTGATGATCGGCAAGACGGCGCACAGTCCCCCTAGGCATGCGGGGCCCGCACCTAGGGGAACCCGGCGAACCACAGGTCCCCGGTGCGACCCAGCCCGGGTTCCCGGACACCGACAACCCGGACCCACCGACTCACAATATTACCATTGTATCCCTGGGGGGTTGGTCTATAAAACCCCCCAGGAGCCCACGCATATACGGGCATGTGATGTATGTAGAGAACAGGAGCAAGTAAGCAGCTAGCCACCGAAACAGCCACCCAGAGAGAAGGGGCAGCCCAAGCCTCGGCCAACTCCCTTCCTCTCCCATATAGCTGCAGGAGCCGCATTGTACTATCAAACATCAAACTACACTCGGCAGGACTAAGGGTATTATCTCTCCGGAGAGCCCCAAACCTGGGTATGTCCGGCGTCCCGTACCCGCTCATGCCAACCTCGCCCCTGGAGCCCACCAGCGCCCTTGAGCCTCCTCCTCTCTTTAGCCATCCCTTGGCATCTGCCGTGCGCCCACCACGACAGTTGGCGCCCACCGTGGGGCAGCTCGAGGAGCTGGCCGGGAGCATGCTTCAGACGGGGCCCTTCTCCTACTCAGACGAGTTCGTTGCGCTGGCGGACGATGTCGTCGGCGTGCTCGCCGCCTCCTTCGCCGCGCTGCGCATCTCTGATGCGTTTGCAGCCGACGAGTACCCTGGCGAGGTGCGCAGCTACTCCGACTCTTCCCTCTCCCTCGACGGTGGCATTTCCGCCGGGGCAATGGACGTCCATGTGGAGGTTTTCGTCATCGGTGATGGCGCCTCCTCCTCGTAGAGCAAGTCGAGGAAGGCTGCAGAAGCCAAGGCCGCAGTGGAACAGACCGAGCCGTCCGACCCGTTGCACGCCGCGATCTAAAGCCTCCGCATCCCCATCGGCACCGACGTCGACGCCACCAACATCGCTGAGGCCCGAACTCAGCTCAAGGAAAGGCGTCAACAGATGCTGGACCTGTCCGAGATGCTCGTTGCCACCAAGCGTCGCCTGGACGCCGCCCAGCTGGAGCACAACGCCGCCTAAGGATTCGCGCCCGCCATGGCCGAGCCAAGCCGGGTCGCCGATGTGCGTACCCAGGGAGGAGCGACGGCCGGGCCCTCGGCACCGTCCGGACCGTCTATGAGACCCCAGTGAAGAACATGCGCGCTGCCTAGGTAGCCGCAGTCGGCCTGGACCGGCTCACTGGTGAAGAGCTGCAGGAGTGCATCAGGCGGATGCGTGAGCTCCTCAATGCGGCCAACACCCAGCAGGACCGCCTCAACCAGCTCGCCAAGCCGGCAGAATCCGGCTCCGCCCGCCTTGGCAGACCCGGTGAACTTCTACACACGTCTTCCTCGCCGCTTGGCAAGGCGCACTCCGGCCAAGCCCAGACTTGGCACGACCCGACCGCCACAGCCGCCGGCGCCTTGGGAGATGAGCCCGCCCCGGAGACCCAGCGTGGACCCGACCAGCATGGTCGACGTCCGGCTCCGACCGACCCGGCCCCCCGTGGCTTGGCCGCCAATCGACTCGGCCCGCGCGCCATCGACGACACCGACGCTCGCCACCGCCTCGATCAGCTCGCTCGCTCCCTGGAGGTGGAGGAGAGCGGCGCTATCGGGCCGGCGTGCTTCGACCCACGCATCCGGGACGAGCCCTTTCCCAAAGGATTCATGCTCCCCCACGACACCCCCAAGTACAACGGGACCGTGAAGCCAGAAGACTGGTTCACCGACTACACCACGACCATTGGCATCACCAGTGCCAATCGCCGTCTCGCCGTGCACTACGCACCGCTCATGCTCCAGGGGTTGGTCCACACGTGGTTGATCAGTGTGCCGATGGGCAGCATCAACACATGGGTCGATTTCGAGGAGGCCTTCGTCCGCAACTTCACGGGGACCTACAAGCAGCCCGGCCGCCCTAGGCAGCTCGCCATGTGCGTGCAGGGGCCAACGGAGACCGGTCACGTGTACCTCGCACGCTGGACCGAGCTCCGAAATAGCTGTGAGGGCGTCCATGAAGTCCAGGCGATCCAGTACTTCGTCAACGGGTGCCGAGAAGGCACCCTCCTCAAGCACAAGCTCTTGCGCTCCGAGCCGGCCACCATGGCCGCGCTCATGGTAACGGCGGACAAACACACCAATGCCAACTCCGCCATGAAGATCCATGTGGCGCTGGACGAAGCCGGAAAGACGAAGCCGGTTCCCCCTCCGAAGCCGGTCAGCGAAAGCAGCCGGCAGCAGCATCCCTAGAACAACAAGCGCAAGGCCGACCAGCCGGCGCAGCGTCACAAAAACCGGCTCGTCGAGGCCGCCAAGCCCGCGGCATACCCGGCAGCGAAGCATCGGCAGACCGGAAAGATGGCATGGCAGCCTGCCATGAGTTTCCAAGAGATGCTCGACGCTCCCTGCAAGCACCACAGCGGCGCAAGACCGTCCACACACACACACGCTTCAGCAGTGCGCCATCACCAAGCGCATCATGAGGGGCGACGTCCCGCCCCCTCCGGCTCCGGCTCCAGGCGCGGGGCGGCCGCCTCCGCCTCCACCACCGCCTCCAGCTGGCGGCGCGATGCGCGATGACGCCTTCTCGGACCAGAACGCGGCCTACGTCGTCTTCACCAGCATCGGCGATGACAAGCGCAGCGAGCACCTCCTTCGGCAGGAGGTGAACACCGTCGTCCCGGCCAAGCCAGAATTCATGCACTGGTCGGATCGCCCGATCACCTTGACCCAGGAGGATCACCCGGCAGTGATGCCGAATCCGGGTGGTTATGCCCTCGTCCTCAACCCCACCATCATCGCGCGGCACACGTACAAGTTCTCCCGAGTCCTCATTGACAGTGGCAACAACATCAACATTCTCTACTGCGACACGATGACCAAGCTCGGCCTCAAGGCCGAGGACCTGGAGCCGACCCGGACGATCTTCCACGGCATCGTACCCGGCCTTTCCTGCTCTCCCATTGGCCGGGTCCGGCTCGACGTCCTATTCGGTGACAGCGGCCACTTCCAACGCGAACCAATCTGGTTCGAGGTGGTGGACCTGTCCAGCACGTACCACGCGTTGCTGGGCCGGCCCGCGCTTGCCAAGTTCATGGCGGTTCCCCACTATGCATATTTGAAGATGAAGATGCCGGTTCCCAAGGGCCTCATCACCGTTACCGACGACTACCGCAAGTCCCCGGAGTGCACCCGAGTCATCGCCAAGTTGGCCGAGTCGCTGGTCATAGCCGAGGAGCGGCGCCAGCTCAACCGGATCATCGCCATGGCTGGCGAAGCCTCGGCCGCATTGATCCCGGTCAAGGACCCGGCCGACGAAGCCGCCTTCAGGCCCTCCAAGGAGACCAAGAAGGTGAAGCTAAACCCAGAAGACCCCAGCTGCAGCAAGTACGTCGTCGTAGGCGCCCGCCTCGACAGCAAATAGGAAGGCGAGCTCGTTGACTTCCTCCATGAGAATCGGGGTAACTTTGCATGGACCCCCAAGGACATGCCGGGTATCTCGAGGAAGTATGTCGAGGACAAACTTCACGTCCGCAAGGACGCCAAGCCTGTCCGTCAGCCCCTATGATGATTTTCTGAATAGAATAGAAGAACCATCGGTGAAGAGGTCGCCAAGCTTTTGGCGGCCGGATTCATAATGGAAGTGTTTCACCCCGAGTGGCTGGCCAACCCAGTCCTCGTCCTGAAGAAGAACAAGACCAGGCGCATGTGTATCGAGTACACCAGCCTCTACAAGGCCTGTCCCAAGGATCCGTTCGCCCTCCCGCGGATCGAGCAAGTCATCGACTCGACCGCCAGGTGCAAGCTCCTGTCCTTCCTGGACGCTTACTCCGGCTACCACCAGATCAAGCTGGACCTGGCCGATGCCCTGAAGACGTCCTTCATCACGCCCTTTAGGGCATACTGTTACATCACCATGTCGTTCGGCTTGAAGAACGTCGGCGCCACCTTCCAATGCTGCATGCAAAAATGCCTGCTGCCGCAACTCGGCCGCAATATCCACGTTTACGTGGACGACATCATGGTGAAGACCAAGCAGCACCTCACGCTCCTCGACGACTTGAAGGAAACATTCGCCAACCTCCGCGAATACAAGGTCAAGCTTAACCCGAAAAAATGCGTTTTCGGTGTCCTGGCCGGAAAGCTACTCGGCTTCCTCGTCTCAGAACGCGGCATCGAGGTGAACCCGGAGAAGATCAAGGCCATCGAGTGCATGCGCAAGCCGGCTCGGTTGCGTGATGTCCATAAGTTCACCAGATGCTTGGCCTCGGTCTGCCGGTTCCTAAGCCAGCTGGGCGAGAGGGCGCTGCCCCTGTACCAGTTGATGAAGAATATGAGCCCGTTTGAATGGAATGACAAGGCAGATGGGGCCTTCCAAGACCTCAAGCGCTTGCTCTCCACCACACCAGTCCTGGCCACACCGACCGACAAGGAGCCGCTGTTGCTCTACATAGCCGTGACCCCGCGGGCAGTCAGTACGGTGCTGGTGGTCGAGCGACCAGAGAAGGACAAGATCCAAGCCGTCCAACGCCCGGTCTACTACCTGAGCGAGGTGCTCTCCATCTCCAAGCATAACTACCCGCACTACCAGAAGATGTGTTACGGCATGTACCTCACCGCCAAGAAGCTGAAGCAGTCCTTCCAAGAGCACGTCGTCACCGTCGTCAGCACAACGCCTATTGGAGAAATCATCGGGTGCCGGGATGCCTCTGGCCAGGTCGCCAAGTGGGCACTGATACGTCTCCAACGTATCTATAATTTTTGATTGCTCCATGCTATTATATTACCTGTTTTGAATGATTATGGGCTTTATTATACACTTTTATATTACTTTTGGGACTAACCTATTAACCGGAGCCATATTGCTATTTTATTGCATGTTTCAGTATTTCGAAGAAAAGGAATATCAAATGGAGTCCAAACGGAACAAAACCTTTGGCAGCGTGATTTTTTGGAAGAATATCACCCAAGAGACTTGGAGTTCACGTCAGAAGAGCCTCGAGGAGGCCACGAGATAGGAGGGCGCGCCCCCCTAATGGGCGCGCCCCCTATCTCGTGGACCCCTCGAACACCCCCGACTGACTTCTTTCGCCTATATAAGCCTACGTACCCTAAAACCATCGAATATCAAGATAGATCAGGAGTTCCGCTGCCGCAAGCCTCTATAGCCACCAAAAAACCCTCGGGAGCCTTCCCGGCACCCTGCCGGAGGGGGAACCCATCACCGATGGCCATCTTCATCATCCCGGCGCTATCCATGACGAGGAGGGAGTAGTTCACCCTCGGGGCTGAGGGTATGTACGAGTAGCTATGTGTTTGATCTCTCTCTCTCTCGTGTTCTCTCTCGTGTTCCCTTTATGGCACGATCTTGATGTATCCCGAGCTTTGCTATTGTAGTTGGATCTTATGATGTTTCTCCCCCTCTACTCTCTTGTGATGAATTGAGTTTCCCTCTTGAAGTTATCTTATCGGATTGAGTCTTTTATGAGAACACTTGATGTATGTCTTGCTGTGCTTATCTGTGGTGATAACGGGATATCATGTGACACTTGATGTATGTTTTGGTGACCAACTTGCGGGTTCCGCCCATGAACCTATGCATAGGGGTTGGCACACGTTCTTGACTCTCCGGTAGAAACTTTGGGGCACTCTTTGAAGTACTTTGCGTTGGTTGGATGAATCTGAGATTGTGTGATGCATATCATATAATCATGCCCACGGATACTTGAGGTGACAATGGAGTATCTAGGTGACATTAGGGTTTTGGTTGATTTGTGTCTTAAGGTGTTATTCTAGTACGAACTCTTTAATAGATCGATCCGAAATAATAACTTTGAGGTGGTTTCGTACCCTACCATAATCTCTATGTTTGTTCTCCGCTATTAGTGGCTTTGGAGTGACTCTTTGTTGCATGTTGAGGGCTTGTTATATGATCTATCTATGTTATTATTGTTGAGAGAACTTGCACTAGTGAAAGTATGAACCCTAGGCCTTGTTTCCTACCATTGCAATACTATTTACGCTCACTTTTACCATTAGTTACCTTGCTCTTTTTATTATTTCAGATTACAAATACCTTTATCTACCATCCATATTGCACTTGTATCACCATCTCTTCGCCGAACTAGTGCACCTATACAATTTACCATTGTATTGGGTGTGTTGGGGACACAAGAGACTCTTTGTTATTTGGTTGCAGGGTTGCTTGAGAGAGACCATCTTCATCCTATGCCTCCTACGGATTGATAAACCTTAGGTCATCCACTTGAGGGAAATTTGCTACTGTCCTACAAACCTATGCACTTGCAGGCCCAACAACATCTACAATAAGAAGGTTGTGTAGTATACATCAAGCTCTTTTCTGGTGCCATTGCTGGGGAGGCTAGGTAAAGGGCACTCACTCACACCCCGTCAACTAAGCTCTTTTCTGGCGCCGTTGCCGGGGAGGTGAGTGCTTGAAGGTATATCTTTAGATCTTGCAATCGAATCTTTTTGTTTCTTGTTTTATCACTAGTTTAGTTTATAAAAGAAAACTACAAAAAAATGGAGTTAAGTTTGTCTCATATGCTTCGTCTTTTTAGTATCTGTGTGAGTTTGATGGAAAGGAAAATTGTGCTCAAGTGCTAGAAGAACAGTGCATTAAAATGCTTGATACTAAATCTTTGAATGATGAGCATGATTGCAATGTTGTTAGTATAAACTCCTTGAATATCCATAGTATTAATGATGATTGCTCTAGTCATGATGAAAATATCTCTTATGAGCATGTCAACTTTTGTGGAGTGCATGTTTGCATGAACACACCAAATAGAGAAGATATTTATTGCAAGAGGCATAAGCATTTAGAAACTAAATGGTTTCAAGAAAGGCTAGATGTGAGTGCTGAAAATTTAAAATTCCTTTGCCGTACTTGTGAACTTTGCAATGAACGTGGTCATTTACATCTCCAATGTAAATTGTTTCATGATCGAATCGTGTCCAAAAATTGTGATGATTTGATATCCCTTGCACATTACAATGAGCTTAATTTACTTTTGGGTTATGAATAATTGAAACATTTACTTAAGGACCTTCCAGAATTTGCCCATAAGAAATTCCTTGATATTGATTTAGAGAAGATTTATTTGTATTGTGCGGAGAATTGCCTTGAAAATCCTTATATTGCCAACTACCTAAAGAAAAGAAAGAAAATAGAAGATGATGAGAATACTAATGAAAGGGAAGAGACTTCCCAATATCCTCCTATTATTTCTTATGATGAATCAGGTAACGAGGATGAGCTTTCTATTCAACCAATCTCAGCAATAAGTGTAGCGACCCGACCTCAGATGATCAAGTCTCTGTGCTTCCGTGTCATCCCTGGATTGGTAATGCTGACACACACAGTACTCGAAGGATTTATAACAGAGTAGCAATCACACACTTATTACATCGAATGTCTCAAAAGAGAACTTATTACAATAATATGGCTTAAGGCCATCTAATGTGATAACAGCGGAAGGCTTGGAAGATAAAGTGAGTCCATCAACTCCAAGGGCATAGCTGAGCTGCACGGCAACGACCTACGAACCTTACTCCTCGTCTGAAAAGTCTGCAACATAATACGTTGCAGCCCGTGAACGGGTCAGCACATGGAATATGCTGGCAATGTAACACAAAAGAGCAATAACAGAATAATACTACCACTACATGCATATTTGGCTGGTGGAAAGCTCTATGGTTACAGTTTTGCCAAAAGCCAATTTTTCCCTACTACAAAGGAATAAATTTTAATTTAACTATCATGGTGGTTGAAACATCATTTGAGAAGGTAACCCCAACTCAATGATCCCAATTAAAATAGTTAACAACCCAGCAAGATTAATTATAAGTGTTGAGATACATGTGAATACTCAAGTACTAGATACTCAGAATTGTCCATAACCGGGGACACGGCTAACCATGATTAGGTTATACACTCTACAGAGGTTTGCGCACTTTCCCCGCAAGACTCGATCGCCTCCGCTGATTCCTCTCACTACATGATGTTTGAGAAACGGATGACCGAGACACAGTCTTTCAGAAACATTAACTCTCTACTCCGGGCAGACCATACCAAACCTACAAACCCACTACTTGCTGATCCACCTCTTCAAGAGCTTCACGCAACTTACTCAACTATGCTAGAGCCCATAATAGCTTACGGCTGCACACAGAAGTTTCTAGCATGAATAGACTCAGTTCCCTTTGAGCCTGGGTGGCGGTCCATAGGAGAATCACACGTTAACCCCGGGATTTCCAAAACTAAAACAGGCAATCACTGGATACCCCAGGTGCCTCAATCCACCCAGATGTGTATTAAAGTTGCCACCTTAAGTAAACCATTAATAACAATCTCACATCTGTCATGGAAATCACTCAAACCCAATCCACGTCTACGAGCATAGCATGGCAAAATAAGCAACGCGTAGAAGTAACTCCCAAGGGTTTGATAATAAACAGGGCAATAGGTTCTACCTCAGCAACTACTTCCCAAAACCCACATATTAAAGGCATCCTAGTCATGCAATGTTTGAGGATTGAAACTAATGCATAAAAACTGGGTATGAAAAGAGTATGATCAATATGTACTTGCCTTGCTGACGATCCGTGAATCCTAGAGACTCGTAGTAACACGCTTCACACTCTGGGAATTCTATCGCAAGCAAACAATAACATACATAAGCAACAATCAAATATGCACAAGTAGAACTCCAAATAAAAGAGTTTGACCGGAGAGTTCAACTTAAGAACTCCGGTTTGCAAAAAGAATCAAATCAAACGGAGCAACGAAACTCAAACGGCAAAAGAAACAAGATCTGTTAACTAATCTGAACTAGGGTCAAATTTTACAGAGATAAAAACTTGTTTGAGTTGATTATTCGGAAAGAAGGTTTCGAAATGAAACTCTAGGCGCTTGAATCGCCTGATTCTGATAAACGAGCGAAAAGATAAACAGGTTTGAACATCGGATCAGAAATCGCGATCAGAAAAATCACGGAATAAATCCGATAAAAGAAAAACGACGAACGGCTAAACGAACAAACGTTCGTTAACAGAAACTAAATGATGAACACGTTCATTAGAACGAACGGACGAGCGAACGCTCACTAAATAAATAAACCGAAGAATAAAACCGATCTATATATAAAAAACGAACTAGGGTTTTTCAAAAAAAATGAAGGGGTTTATTTAAAAAAAAACCGGCGGCGAGGGGGGGGGGGGGTGTGTGGCTACCTCCGGCGAGGTCGTCCGGCGGGGCGGGTGGCTTCGGCGGCTCGGCGGGGGGTGGCGGGGCTTGGGGAGGGCGCGGGGTGGCGGCGGGAGGCGACGGCGGCGCTAGGGCGGCGGCGGCGACTCGGCGGCGGCGGCTCGGGGCTCGGCTCCGGGCTCCGGGAGGCGGCGGCGGCGGCGGCGGCGGCGGTGGTGGTGGTGGTGTCTAGAGGGGGCGGGGGCGGCGCTATATAAAGGGGCGGGGCGGGGCGACTTGGAGGAGGGGGCAAGGCGCGGCGGCGGAGTCCGGCTCGGACTCCGGAGTCCGGGTCGACGGCGGCGGGGCGCACGCGCACGCAGGAGGCGGCGGCGGCGGGCGGCTGGGCCAGCCTGCTCGGCTGGGCCTTTGGCCCAGTCGGGCGCGGTTTTTTTTAAAAACATTCGCCGACTAGAAAAATCCTAGAAAAATATAAATAAAAATCTAAAAATTCCAAAACAAGGTTTCTCCGTCTAAATAAAATATTTAGAACAAGATGAACTTTTCTTTGCCCCTAAAATGCAATTCTTAAAACATGCAAATTTTTCTAGGGCAAATAAAATTCCGAATAAACTCAAATAAAGTCCAAATAATGATTTTAACATTTTTCCTCCGATATTTCAATTGTTTTGGAGAAGTCATATTATCTCCCCTCATTTATTAAAAATCAAAATCCTCGTCTTCACTATTTGATTCAAATATGAAAATTGGAAAATCCCCAACTCTCTCCGAAGGTCCTTGAGTTGCTTAGGATTTCGAGGATTGCAAACGAAAAAGCAATAAAATATGATATGCATGGATGACCTATGTATAACATGCCAAATTGGAAATTTGGGATGTTACAAACCTACCCCCCTTAAGATGAATCTCGCCCTCGAGATTTGGGTCGGCTAGAAAATAGGTGCGGGTGGTCCTTGCGAATATCCTCTTCTCGCTCCCAGGTGGCTTCCTCCTCAGTATGATGACTCCACTGAACTTTGCAAAACTTGATCACCTTGTTGCGAGTGACTCGACTATCAAACTCAAGAATCTTTACTGGCTTCTCCTCATAGGTCAGATTATTATCCAGCTGAATCGCCTCCAAAGGTACTGTATCATTCAATGGTATATCGGCCATCTCAGCATGGCACTTCTTTAGCTGTGATACGTGAAACACATCGTGAACTCCTGACAACCCTTTAGGTAACTCCAGCTTGTAGGCAACTTCTCCCATCCGTCCCAAAATACGATACAGTCCTACAAATCTCGGGGCTAACTTTCCCTTAACTCCAAAACGTTTTACTCCCCTCAAAGGTGATACTCGTAAATAAGCTCTGTCTCCAATTTCATAGGTTACTTCCTTGTGTTTTGAATCTGCATAACTCTTCTGTCTAGACTGAGCGATCTTTAGTCTGTCTCTGATTAGTTTAACCTTCTCTTCTGATTCCTTGATCAAATCTGGTCCAAACAATTGACGATCTCCTACCTCATCCCACATCAATGGTGTTCTACATCTGCGTCCATACAGAGCTTCGAACGGTGCCATCTTCAAACTGGCCTGGTAGTTGTTATTATAAGAGAACTCCGCGTATGGTAAATTGTCATCCCAACTAGATCCATAATCTAGCGCACATGCTCTTAGCATGTCCTCCAGAATCTGATTGACTCTTTCTGTCTGTCCATCTGTCTGAGGGTGAAAAGCGGTACTGAAGTCCAATCGGGTACCCAAAGTCTGGTGTAACTGATGCCAAAACTTTGAAGTAAACTGGGTTCCTCTATCTGATACGATGCTCCTCGGAACTCCATGTAAACATACGATCCTGGTCATATATATCTTGGCCAACTTTGCACTTGTATACGTTGTTTTCACTGGGATGAAGTGAACTACATTAGTTAATCGATCCACAACTACCCATATAGAATCATATCCTACCTTGGTTCTAGGTAATCTGGTAATAAAGTCCATACCAAGTTTGTCCCACTTCCATTCGGGTATTGGCATAGGCTGTAATAGTCCTGCTGGTTTCTGATGCTCTGCCTTCACTCTCTGACATACATCACATACGGCTACATACTCGGCAATATCCTTCTTCATACCAGTCCACCAGAAACGTTCCTTCAAGTCCAAATACATCTTGGTGTTTCCGGGATGAATTGAGTATGGTGAGTCATGGGCCTCCTGAAGTATCAACTTCCTGATCTCCGAATTGTTGGGCACATAAATCCGGTCCTCAAACCACAAGGTATCGTGCTCATCCTCGCGAAAACCTTTGGCTTTACCTTCGCCCATCCTCTCTCTTATCTTAGAAATCTCTTTGTCCTCCTTCTGAGCTTCTCGAATCTTGTCCAACAACGTCGACTGAACCTCCATTGCTGCAAGAAAGCCTTTTGGAACAATCTCCAACCGAAGTTCCATGATCTCCGCAGCTAACTCTTTTGGCATTCCTTTGCTCACAAGAACATTAGCATAACTTTTCCGGCTCAAAGCGTCTGCTACAATGTTGGCTTTTCCTGGATGATAGTGTAGCTTCATATCGTAATCCTTTATAAGTTCCAACCATCTCCTCTGTCTGAGGTTCAACTCCTTCTGGGTGAAAATGTACTTCAAGCTCTTATGATCCGTGTACACATCACAACGGTTTCCAATAAGATAATGTCTCCAGGTCTTCAGCGCATGCACTACGGCTGCTAACTCCAGATCATGTGTGGCATAGTTCAACTCGTGTGGCTTCAGTTGTCGTGAGGCATACGAAACGACTTTTCCTTCCTGCATAAGCACACATCCAAGTCCCAAGCGAGAGGCGTCACAATACACTTGAAACTCCTTACGTATATCTGGCAAGGTCAGCACTGGGGCTGTAGTCAATCGTTCCTTCAGCTCTTGAAAACTTGTCTCGCAATCCTTCGTCCATTTGAACTTAGTATCCTTCTTTAACAATTCAGTCATTGGTTTAGCAATCTTGGAAAAATTCTCAATGAATCTCCGATAATATCCTGCGAGTCCAAGGAAACTGCGGATCTCGCCAACTGAAGTGGGTGCCAACCATTCAGTGACCGACTGAACCTTACTGGGATCCACTGCTATACCCTCTCCTGATATAACATGCCCAAGAAATCCAACTTCTTTCAACCAAAACTCACACTTGCTGAATTTGGCGTATAACTGGTGTTCCCTGAGTTTCTCGAGAACCAAACGCAAGTGTTCCGCATGCTCCTCTTTGTTCTTCGAGTATATCATAATATCATCAATAACTACCACAACAAACTTGTCCAAATACTCCATGAACACCTTGTTCATCATACTCATGAAATAGGCAGGGTCGTTAGTCAGTCCAAATGACATGACCGTGTACTCATATAATCCATACCGCGTGGTAAACGCTGTCTTTGGTATATCCATCTCTCGGATCTTCAACTGATGGTATCCTGATCGTAGATCAATCTTTGAAAACACCTTAGCTCCTTGTAACTGATC
Organism: Triticum timopheevii; assembly: GCA_963921465.1. NCBI lineage: Eukaryota > Viridiplantae > Streptophyta > Magnoliopsida > Poales > Poaceae > Triticum > Triticum timopheevii. The sequence goes on from OY997272.1 coordinate 497,560,807, forward strand.
AAACAGATCATTAATCATCGGTAAGGGATACTTGTTCTTTATCGTTACTTCATTCAGAGCTCGGTAATCAACGACCATCCTCAGGGATTTATCTTTCTTCTCCACCAAAAGTACTGGGGCTCCCCAAGGTGATGAACTTCTACGAATGTAACCTTTCTCCAACAACTCTTTGATCCGCTTCTTAATTTCCTCCAAGTCATTTGCTGGCATCCGATAGGGTCTCTTGGATATCGGCCCTGTACCTGGCAATAGCTCTATCAAAAACTCGATTTCTCTATCTGGTGGCATACCTGGTAACTCTTCGGGGAAAACATCCGGAAAATCGTTTACTACAGGTACTTCCTCCTGTACAACTCCCGTGAGGGTGTTTACTTGGCTCCTCCTAGGCACATGCCTAGATACATACTTAATCCTTTTTCCCTTCGGGGTGGTAAGGTAAATTGACTTACTAGCACAGTCAATACTTCCTCCATACTTCGACATCCAGTCCATTCCTAATATCACATCCAATCCTTGCAACTCCAAGATAATTAGGTCAGACGGAAATACATGTGTGCCAATGATTAGGGGTATCTGGGTGCACCAACTGCTAGCCATGTACTCTGCTCCAGGCGAGCTCACTAAAAGGGGTGTCCTAAGGGTTTGGGTTGGTAACTTGAACTTTTCCACAAATCCCCTTGATATGTATGAATGCGATGCACCAGTATCGAAAAGAACAATTGTGGTAAATGATTGAACCAAAAACTTACCTATTACCGCGTCCGGCTGCTCTTCAACTTCCTCCATGTTAACGTGGTTCACTTGTCCTTTGTTGAATGGATTGGGCTTCTTCCCAGCGCTCCCATTTCCGTTTCCATTCTGTCCTTCAGAGCAGTCATTGGCATAGTGCCCGGTCTTCCCACACTTGTAGCAAACAACTTGACTTAAGTCCCTCTTTGCGGGTGTAGATGGGTTAGAGCGATTCTGATTATTGTTGGCTCCATTCCCATTCCCGTTCTTTGCACCATTGTGGTTATGCGATCCTCCTCCAGCATGGTTATGACCTCCATGGTTATGAACAAGTCCTCCCGAGTTCGGGGTTAAGCGAGGCTTCTGGTGAGCTCCTGAGTTGTATTTCCCTTGTCCATACTTCCTCTTACGATTCTCAATCTGCTGCTGCTTTCCTTCAATCATTAGGGCCTTATCTACCAACTCCTGGTAGTTGTTGAAGGTTGCTACCATCAACTGCATACTCATCTCATCATTCAGCACTTCCATAAACTTCTCCTGCTTCGCGGCATCTGTGGCCACATCATCAGGGGCATAACGTGATAACTTGCTAAACTCATCCACGTAATGGCCAACAGTACGGTTCCCCTGGCGTAGATTGCAAAACTCACGCTTCTTCATCTGCATAGCTCCAGTCGAGACATGGGCAGTATGAAAAGCCTGCTGAAACTGAGCCCATGTGACAGTGTCGATAGGATAGGTGGCTATGAAATTCTCCCACCATGCTGCTGCAGGTCCATCCAGTTGGTGTGCGGCAAAACGCACCTTCTCAGCATCTGTGCATCCTACGGTGGTTAACTCCCTTCCAATACGACATAGCCAATCATCTGCAACTATTGGCTCGATGCTACTGGAGAACACCGGTGGCTGTAACCTTAAGAAACGGGCGAGGTTATCCACTGGCGGGTTGTTGTTGTTGGCATTGTTGTTATTGGCATTGCCCTGGTTCTGAACTAGCAATTGCATCAAGGCATTCTGCTGCTAGATCAACTGGGTGATCTCCGGTGGGAAAACAAAATCGGGGTCTCTTCTCGGAGGCATCTGATGGGTTTAGACGGAAGAGATTAGAATAGAAAAAGATCTAGGGTAGAAACACTACCCATATGTATATGAGGCAAACACAAGCATTCATTCAATCAATCAATCAAGGGCATACAAAACGGTCTAGGACTATCGCAAAAGTGCTCACTACTACTAGTTACATGGGGGAATACTATTATTATATGGTGGTCATCTAGAAATTTTGATCGGTGGAAGACTCCATGATGTCTGCTCCAGCTTCATTTTCGTAGTCATCATCACTTGAATCTGAATCGGTGTCGTCGATGATGATGTAGTTGTCCAGACAAATGGGGTCTCCATCATCTTCTCTCGGAACTGGTCCTCCCATGAAAATTCCGATCTTCTCGACTAGGTCGTCATTCTTCTCCAATAGGGTCTTGATTTCCTCCTCATATCCATCGCGTGTGAACTTAAGTTCTTCCTCCAGCTCGATGATCCTAGTTTTCGCCTTCTTCAACTCGATCATGTCTGCGCACATCTGGTTCTCCTGTCGTCGAATGTGCTGGTTTTGCTCCTGGATAAAGGCTGCGACAGATCTATCCTTCCTGGTGCTGATCATCTCCCATTGTTCATCTTGGCGCCCACATATTTGATAGGTGGTGTCCTCAAGGTCCTTGTTGTAGATTTCTCCAATGCGTCCCATGGTAATATGAGCTGCCATACTCTTGCCAAGGCTCCAAGTGGGTGCTTCGAAAGAAAACTCTATGGGTTTAGAATTTGGCGAGAACGTTCTTCCTGGAACTTGTACTTGAATCATCCAGCGCTCTTCTTCTGGTAGAGTGGTGTTGTACGTCCCGGTGAAGCTTGGTATTCCAATATTCAAATACCTAGTGACTTCCTTCAAGTGGCGTCCAAAAGGTGAGTCTTCATCTGGTTGTGCAAACTTGTTCTTCATCTCCTTCATCCTAAAGAGTGGAAAAAGAAGAGGAGTCAGAAATTAGAAGAGAAGAGTGACCTATGGTTTATCTTAGTGGTCGTGTCCTCCACTCAGCGTGTGCTCTGATACCATCTTGTAGCGTCCCGACCTCAGATGATCAAGTCTCTGTGCTTCCATGTCATCCCTGGATCGGTAATGCTGACACACACAGTACTCGAAGGATTTATAACAGAGTAGCAATCACACACTTATTACATCGAATGTCTCAAAAGAGAACTTATTACAATAATATGGCTTAAGGCCATCTAATGTGATAACAGCGGAAGGCTTGGAAGATAAATTGAGTCCATCAACTCCAAGGGCATAGCTGAGCTGCACGGCAACGACCTACGAACCTTACTCCTCGTCTGAAAAGTCTGCAACATAATACGTTGCAGCCCGAGAACGGGTCAGCACATGGAATATGTTGGCAATGTAACACAAAAGAGCAATAACAGAATAATACTACCACTACATGCATATTAGGCTGGTGGAAAGCTCTATGGTTACAGTTTTCCGAAAAGCCAATTTTCCCCTACTACAAAGGAATAAATTTTAATTTAACTATCATGGTTGTTGAAACATCATTTGAGAAGGTAACCCCAACTCAATGATCCCAATTAAAATAGTTAACAACCCAGCAAGATTAATTAGAAGTGTTGAGATACATGTGAATACTCAAGTACTAGATACTCAGAATTGTCCATAACCGGGGACACGGCTAACCATGATTAGATTGTACACTCTGCAGAGGTTTGCGCACTTTCCCCGCAAGACTCGATCGCCTCCACTGATTCCTCGCACTACATGATGTTTGAGAAACGGATGACCGAGACACAGTCTTTCAGAAACATTAACTCTCTACTCCGGGCAGACCATACCAAACCTACAAACCCACTACTTTCTGATCCACCTCTTCAAGAGCTACACGTAACTTACTCAACTATGCTAGAGCCCATAATAGCTTGCGGCTGCACACAGAAGTTTCTAGCATGAATAGACTCAGCTCCCTTTGAGCCTGGGTGGCGGTCCATAGGAGAATCACACGGTAAGCCCGGGATTTCCAAAAATAAAACAGGCAATCACTGGATACCCCAGGTGCCTCAATCCACCCAGATGTGTATTAAAGTTGCCACCTTAAGTAAACCATTAATTTAACAATCTCACATCTGTCATGGAAATCACTCAAACCCAATCCACGTCTACGAGCATAGCATGGCAAAATAAGCAACGCGTAGAAGTAACTCCCAAGGGTTTGATAATAAACGGGGCAATAGGTTCTACCTCAGCAACTACTTCCCAAAACCCACATATTAAAGGCATCCTAGTCATGCAATGTTTGAGGATTGAAACTAATGCATAAAAACTGGGTATGAAAAGAGTATGATCAATATGTTACTTGCCTTGCTGACGATCCGTGAATCCTAGAGACTCATAGTAACATGCTTCGCACTCCGGGAATTCTATCGCAAGCAAACAATAACATACATAAGCAACAATCAAAGATGCACAAGTAGAACTCCAAATAAAAGAGTTTGACCGGAGAGTTCAACTTAAGAACTCCGGTTTGCAAAAAGAATCAAATCAAACGGAGCAACGAAACTCAAATAGCAAAAGAAACAAGATCCGTTAACTAATCTGAACTAGGGTCAAATTTTACAGAGATAAAAACTTGTTTGAGTTGATTATTCGGAAAGAAGGTCTCGAAATGAAACTCTAGGTGCTTGAATCACCTGATTCCGATAAACGAGCGAAAACATAAACAGGTTTGAACATCGGATCAGAAATCACGATCAGAAAAATCGCGGAATAAATCCGATAAAAGAAAAACGACGAACGGCTAAACGAACGAACGTTCATTAACAGAAACTAAACGATGAACACGTTCGTTAGAACGAACGGACGAGCGAATGCTCGCTAAATAAATAAACCGAAGAATAAAACCGATCTATATATAAAAAAACGAACTAGGGTTTTTCAAAAAAAAACGAAGGGGTTTATTTTAAAAAACCGGCGGCGAGGGGGGGTGTGGCTACCTCCGGCGAGGTCGTCCGGTGGGGCGGGCGGCTCCGGCGGCTCGGCGAGGGGTGGCGGGGCTTGGGGAGGGCGCGGGGTGGCGGCGGGAGGCGGCGGCGGTGCTAGGGCGGCGGCGGCAACTCGACGGCAGCGGCTCAGGGCTCGGCTCCGGGCTCCGGGAGGCGGCGGTGGTGGTGGTGGTGGTGGTGGTGGTGGTGGTGGCTAAAGGGGGCAGGGGCGGCGCTATATAAAGGGGCGGGGCGGGGCGACTTGGAGGAGGGGGCAAGGCGCGGCGGCGGAGTCCGGCTTGGACTCCGTAGTCCGGGCCGGCGGCGGCGGGGCGCGCGCGCACGCAGGAGGCGGCGGCGGCGGGCGGCTGGGCCGGCCTGCTCGGCTGGGCCTTTGGCCCAGTCGAGCGTGGGTTTTTTTTAAACATTTCGCCGACTAGAAAAATCCTAGAAAAATATAAATAAAAATCTAAAAATTCCAAAACAAGTTTTCTCCGTCTAAATAAAATATTTAGAACAAGATGAACTTTTCTTGGCCCCTAAAATGCAATTTTTAAAACATGCAAATTTTTCTAGGGCAAATAAAATTCCGAATAAACTCAAATAAAATCCAAATAATGATTTTAACATTTTTCCTCCGATATTTCAATTGTTTTGGAGAAGTCATATTATCTCCCCTCATTTATTATTTTAAAATGAAATATTTTCCGGAGAGAAAAAAATTAAAAATCAAAATCCTTGTCTTCACTATTTGAAAAAAATTTCAAAATTTCAAATATGAAAATTGGAAAATCCCCAACTCTCTCCGAAGGTCCTTGAGTTGCTTAGGATTTCGAGGATTGCAAACAAAAAAGCAATAAAATATGATATGCATGGATGACCTATGTATAACATGCCAAATTGGAAATTTGGGATGTTACAATAAGGAGCTCAAAGAGGAAGGTTGAACCCACACATAATGTGAAGAAGAAAAATAAAAGAAGGAGCAACAAAGGTAGAAAGGTATCCCTCCCAAATGATGTTGCTCCTACTACTCATTGTGATGATGATAATTGCTTTACTATTGGTGCTATCCATATTTTGAATGATGAGAGTGATTATGCTTATGATAAGAAAAGGCCCAAGCTTGGGGAAGCTATGTTTGATGAGTATGAAATATTTGAGAATATATTTGCTGAAATTAATGTTTGTCCCAAGCTTGGGGATGCTATGTTTAGTGAAGATGATGTTTTTAGCATCCCAAGTTTTGATATGCAAAGTTGTTATGATGATAGCATGCCTTGTACCTATGATGATTATATTGATGAAAGTGGGTTTGGAAGAGTGTCAACTTTAGGAAGTAGTGATCCCACTATTTTGTAGGATGTTGAATTTTATTGTGATAAATACGAAAGTGGATTTGGAAGAGTGTCAACTTTATTTAGTGATTCCACGATCTTGGGAGAGGTTTCAATCGATTATGATGAGAACGAAGTTGCTACTTATGATGATTATTGTGATGAAACTTATGCTATAAAAAGTAGTGATGATTATATTTATAAAACTTGTCATGATTTTGATTACCCCTTTTCTGAACATTACTCTTTTAATGTCGAAACAATTTTTAGTGTTCAAGTCTTCTATGATACTCCCACTACTATTCATGAGAAGAAATTTGCTTATGTGGAGACTAGTAAATTTTCTATGCTTGTAGATCATGAAAAGAATGCTTTAGGTGCTGGTTATATTGTTGAATTCATTCATGATGCTACTGAAAATTATTTTGAGGAGGAATATATGCCTGTAGGAATTGCAATAATGTCAAGTTTCCTCTTTATGTGTTGAAAATCTTGAAGCTATGCTTGTTTTACCTTCCTACGCTAGTTGATTATTGTTCCGATAAGTTGTTTGCTCACAAAATCCCTATGCATAGGAAGTGGGTTAGACTTAAATGTGCTAGTCATATGCTTCATGATGCTCCCGTTATGTTTCAATTCTTATCTTTTATGTGAGCATCATTGCCATCATGATGCCTAGCTAGAAAGGCATTAAAGAAAAGCGCTTATTGGGAGACAACCCAATATTTACACTTACTGTTTTTGTGTGTCCACATGATTATTATACTGTATTAATCATGTTTTATAGGTTTTGTTTCAATAAAGTGCCAAGTAGAACCTTTGGGAAGACTTGGGTGAAGTTTATGTGATCTTGCTGTAAAAAACAGAAACTTTTGCACTCTTGAGAATAGCTGCCATTTTTTACTGGAGAGTGATTTTAGGTTGATTCATTTTGCAGATGATTAATAGACAAATTACTCAGGTCCATAAATTTATTTCATAATTTTTGGTGTTACAGAGGTATACGTTTGATACAGATTACTACAGACTGTTCTGTTTTTGACAGATTCTGTTTTCTATGTGTTGTTTGCTTATTTTGATGAATCTATGAGTAGTATCGGAGGGTATGAACCATATAGAAGTTAGAATACAGTAGATATTACACCAATATGAATTTAGAATGAGTTCATTACAGTACCTAAATGGTGGTTTTACTTTCTTATACTAACGGAGCTTACGAGTTTTGTGTTGAGTTTTGTGTGGTTGAAGTTTTCAAGTTTTGGGTAAAGATTCGATGGACTATGGAATAGGGAGTGGAAAGAGCCTAAGCTTGGGGATGCCCAAGGCACCCCAAGGTAATATTCAAGGACAACCAAGAGCCTAAGCTTGGGGATGCCCCGGATGGCCTCCCCTCTTTCGTCTTCGTTCATCGGTAAATTTACTTGGAGCTATATTTTTATTCGCCACATGATATGTGTTTTGCTTGGAGCATCATTTTCTTTTGTTAGTATTTGCTTGCTCTTATTTAGAGTAATTATTTGCATCTTTATTTTCAATAAAAATGTCAAGGTTATCCTTTACCATGCTTATTTTGCTAGTATACATGTTGCTGCTTGAAGAAAGTTTACCGCTATTGTAAAAATTCCCTAGAAAAGTCAGAGCATGGTGTAATGTTGAATCTTTTTTGCATATTAAGCTATGATAAATTTATTACAGTGGGAATTTTCTCTCATAATTTTTGTAGTTAGGGAAGTATTGATACTCTTGCACTCTTTACAGACTATATTGTTTTGGCAGATTGCTGTTATGTTTGCATTGTTTGCATATGTTTGCTTGTTTAATGATTCTATTTAAGGATAGGAGTATTAAATATGCAGAGGCATTTAGTATGCAATGTTGAATAATAATTTAAGTGATTTGTTACAGTAGAAAATTGTAAGGTTTTGCATTGGTTTATACTAACCTATCTCACGAGTTCTTGTTGAGTTTGTTGTGAATGAAGCTTTTGATAAAAAGAGAAACCATGATATGAGAGGAATTAAGGAGACATAAAAGCTCAATCTTGGGGATGCCCAAGGCACCCCAAGATAATATTTCAATAATTCTCAAGCATCTAAGCTTGGGGATGCCCCGGTAGGCATCCCACCTTTCTTCAACAATCATCGGTTAGTATCGCTTGAGCCTAAGTTTTTGCTTCTTCACATGAGTTGTGCTATCCTTGCAATGTAATTTTATTTTGTTTTGCTTGTTGCTTGAATACAATACCAAGGTCTGAAATTCTTAAATGAGAGAGAGTCTTGACATAGTTGCATAATTATTTAGCTACTCATTGATCTTCACTTATATCTTTCAGAGTAGTTTGTCGTTTTCTCTAGTACTTCACTTATATCTTTTAGAGCATGGCGGTGGTTTTATTTTGTAGAAATTAATGAACTCTCATGATTCACTTATATTATTTTGAGAGTCTTAAACAACATGGTTATTTGAATGAAAACTATCATAGGAAGTGAATTGGATGCTATGCTCAATTTGATACTTGATAATTGTTTTGAGATATGGAGGTAGTGATATTAAAGACATGCTAGTTGGGTGATTATGAATTTAAAGAGTGCTTGTGTTGAAGTTAGCAAGTCCCATAGCATGTATGTATGGTTAAAGTTGTGTAACAAATTTGAAACATGAAGTGTACCTGGCTTGTGCATCCTTATGAGTGGCGGTCGGGGACGAGCGATGGTCTTTTCCTACCAATCTATCCCCCTGGGAACATGCGTGTAGTACTTGATTTTTGTTGACTTCTAAATTTTTGCAATAAGTATATGAGTTCTTTTGACTAATGTTGAGTCCATGGATTATACTCACTTTCACCTTTCCACCATTGCTAGCCTCTTCGGTACCATGCATTGTCCTTTCTCACCTTGAGAGTTGGTGCAAACTTCGCCGGTGCATCCAAACCCCTTGATACGATACGCTCTATCACACATAAACCTCCTTATATCTTCCTCAAAACAGCCACCATACCTACCTATTATGGCATTTCCATAGCCATTTCGAGATATATTGCCATGCAACTTTCCACCATTCCGTTTATCATCATCATGACATACATTACTTTTGTCATATTGCCATTGCATGCTCATGTAGTTGACATCGTATTTGTGGCAAATCACCATGCATTATTTTTCATACATGTCACTCTTGATTCATTGCACCATCCTATTACACCGCCGGAGGCATTCATATAGAGTCATATCTTGTTCTAGTTTCGAGTTGTAATTCATATGTTGTAATCAAAAGAAGTGTGATGATCATCATTATTAGAGCATTGCCCAAAAAGAAAAAAAAGAAAAAAAAGAAGAAAGGCCAAAAGAAAAAAAGAAAGGCCCCCAAAAAAAGAAAAAGAAAAAAGGAAAAAGAAAAAGAAAAAGAAAAGAAGAAGAAATAAATAAAAAGGGCAATGCTAATATCTCTTTTTCCACACTTGTGCTTCAAAGTAGCACTTTGTTCTTCATGTAGTGAGTCTCATATATTGTGCTTCAAAGTAGCACCATGTTTTTCATATAGTGAGTCTCATAAGTTATCTTTTTCATACTAGTGGGAATTTTTCATTATAGAACATGGCTTGTATATTCCTACGATGGGCTTCCTCAAATGCCCTAGGTCTTCGTGAGCAAGCAAGTTGGATGCACACCCACTAGTTTTCTTTTGTTGAGAATTCATTTGTAGCTCTAGTGCATCCATTGCATGGCAATCCCTACTCCTCATGTTGACATCAATTGATGGGCATCTCCATAGCCCGTTGATTGTCCTCGTCAATGTGAGACTTTCTCCTTTTTGTCTTCTCCACACAATCCCCATCATCATATTCTATTCCACCCATAGTGCTATATCCATGGCTCACACTCATGTATTGCGTGAAGGTTGAAAAAGTTTGAGATTATTTAAGTATGAAACAACTGCTTGGCTTGTCATCGGGGGTATAGAAGTTGGGAACATCTTTGTGTGACAAAAATGAAGCATAGCCTAACTATATGATTTTGTAGGGATGAACTTTCTTTTGCCATGTTATTTTGAGAAGACGTGATTACTTTGATTAGTATGCTTAAAGTATTACTATTTCTTTTGTCATTATGAACTTTTATTTTGAATCATTTGGGTTTGAACATTCATGCCACAATAAAGAGAAAATACATTGAGAATCATGCTAGGTAGCATTCCACATCAAAAATTCTGTTTTTATCATTTACCTACTCGAGGACGAGTAGGAATTAAGCTTGGGGATGCTTGATACGTCTCCAATGTATCTATAAATTTTGATTGCTCCATTCTATTATATTACCTGTTTTGAATGATTATGGGCTTTATTATACACTTTTATATTACTTTTGGGACTAACCTATTAACCGGAGGCCCAACCCATATTGTTGTTTTATTGCCCGTTTCAGTATTTCGAAGAAAAGGCATACCAAACGGAGTCCAAACGGAACGAAACCTTCGGCAGCATGATTTTTTGGAAGAATATCGCCCAGTAGACTTGGAGTTCACATTAGAAGAGCCTCGAGGAGGCCATGAGATAGGAGGCCCCCCCCCTACTGGGCGCGCCCCCTGTCTTGTGGACCCCTCGAGCACCCCCCGACCGACTTCTTTCGCCTATATAAGCCTACGTACCCTAAAACCATCGAATATCAAGATATATCGGGAGTTCCGCCACCGCAAGCCTCTGTAGCCACCAAAAACCTCTTGGGAGCCCTTCCCGGGAACCTGCTAGAGGGGGAACCCATCACCGGTGGCCATCTTCATCATCCCGGCGCTATCCATGACGAGGAGGGAGTAGTTCACCCTCAGGGCTGAGGGTATGTACGAGTAGCTATGTGTTTGATCTCTCTCTCTCGTGTTCTCTCTCGTGTTCCCTCTATGGCACGATCTTGATGTATCCCAAGCTTTGCTATTGTAGTTGGATCTTATGATGTTTCTCCCCCTCTACTCTCTTCTGATGAATTGAGTTTCCCTCTTGAAGTTATCTTATTGGATTGAGTCTTTTATGAGAACACTTGATGTATGTCTTGCCGTGCTTATCTGTGGTGACAATGGGATATCATGTGCCACTTGATGTATGTTTTGGTGACCAACTTGCGGGTTCCGCCCATGAACCTATGCATAGTGGTTGGCACACGTTCTTGACTATCTGGTAGAAACTTTGGGTCACTCTTTGAAGTACTTTGTGTTGGTTGGATGAATCTGAGATTGTGTGATGCATATCGTATAATCATGCCCACGGATACTTGAGGTGACAATGGAGTATCTAGGTGACATTAGGGTTTTGGTTGATTTGTGTCTTAAGGTGTTATTCTAGTACGAACTCTTTAATAGATCGATCCGAAAGAATAACTTTGAGGTGGTTTCGTACCCTACCATAATCTCTATGTTTGTTCTCCGCTATTAGTGGCTTTGGAGTGACTCTTTGTTGCATGTTGACGGCTTGTCATATGATCTATCTATGTTATTATTGTTGAGAGAACTTGCACTAGTGAAAGTATGAACCCTAGGCCTTGTTTCCTACCATTGCAATACCGTTTACGCTCACTTTTACCATTAGTTACCTTGCTGTTTTTATTATTCCAGATTACAAATACCTTTATCTACCATCCGTATTGCACTTGTATCTCCATCTCTTCGCTGAACTAGTGCACCTATACAATTTACCATTGTATTGGGTGTTGGGGACACAAGAGACTCTTTGTTATTTGGTTGCAGGGTTGCTTGAGAGAGACCATCTTCATCCTACGCCTCCTACAGATTGATAAACCTTAGGTCATCCACTTGAGGGAAATTTTCTACTGTCGTACAAACCTGTGCACCTGCAGGCCCAACAACGTCTACAAGAAGAAGGTTGTGTAGTAGACATCAGGGGCTCCAGCTAGCCAGCCACACCATCCTCTACGAGCCTCGCACCATGATCAAGTCTCAAGCCCTGGCCGACTTCCTCGTCGACTGGGCTAATACCCAGTACTTACCACCGCCTCCCGACTCGACACATTGGTGCATGCACTTCGACGGGTCCAAGATGCGACTTGGCCCGGGGGCCGACATCGATCTATCATCGCCGAAGGGCGACCGACTCTGCTACGCGCTCCAGATCCACTTCACCGCCTCCAACAACGTCGCCGAGTATGAAGCCCTCGTACACGTCCTCTGGCTTGCCAAGGAACTCGGCATCAGGTGCATCCTGTGCTACGGTGACTCGGACCTTGTGGTGCAGCAATGCTCCGGCGAGTGGGACACCCGTGACTCCAACATGGCAAGCTATCGCTTCCTCGTCCAGAAGCTGACCGGGTCCTTCATAGGATGTGAGTTCCTCCATGTCCCGCGTGCGGAGAATGAAGCGGCCGACACGCTCGCCAAGATCGCATCATCCTGGCAGTCCATCCCGTCTAGCGTCTCCCTCGAGCACCTGCGCAAGCCGTCCGTCAAGGCGTCGCCGGACTCCGAGTCCATCCACGTTCCAGACAACCCGACCGCGCCTCAACCCGGCCCGGGGACTGCTGAACCCGGCCCGGGGGCTGCTCAGCTCGATCCAGCCGACATCACCCTGGACCCGGCCGCCGCCGTTCCCAACCTAGGGGCTGCTCAACCCAGCTCGGGGGCTGCCGACCCAGAACCCACCCTGGTGACCATCTTCGCTGTGGTTACGGTTCTGTCGTGGGCCCTCCCAATATCAGAGTTCCCAGAGAACGGGGTTCTCCCCATGGATGAAACTGAGGCCCGGCAAGTACAGCGTCGGGCGTCTGCCTACAGCATCATCAACAACGAGCTCATCAAGCTCAGCTCCACCGGCGTGTTCCAGCGCTGTGTCGAGCAGGATCAGGGCATCGACATCCTCCTCGACATACACCAGGGCGAATGCGGGCACCATGCCGCATCGCGATCCCTGGTGGCTAAGGCATTCCGCCACAGTTTTTACTGGCTCACGGCCCTCCAAGATGCCGAGTCACTCGTTCTCAAGTGTGAGGGGTGTCAGCGCTTCAGCAAACGTAGCCACGAGCCGGCGTCAGCACTCCTCACCATACCGATCGCCTGGCCCTTCGCGGTCTGGGGACTCGACATGGTGGGACCCTTCAAAACCGCTCGAGGCGGCATGACGCACCTGCTGGTGGCAGTGGACAAGTGCACCAAGTGGAACGAAGCTCGGCCGATCAAGAAACTGGACGGGCCAACAGCCGTCCGGTTCATCAAGGACATAGCGGTTCGCTATGGCATGCAGAACATCAGCATCACGGACAACGGCACCAACTTCGCCAAGGGCGCGCTCGAACAATACTGCTTCGTCTCCGGCATCCTCCTCGACCTGGCCTCCGTTGCGCATCCGCAGTCCAACGGACAGGTTGAGCGGGGCAACGGTCTCATCCTGTCCAGCGACAAGCCGCGACTCGTCGAGCCACTTATCCGCTCACCCAGATTGATGAGTTGCCGGCCATCCTCTGGAGTCTATGCACCACGTCGAATCGGTCGACCGGATTCACCCCGTTCTTCCTCATTTATGGAGCCAAAGGCGTCGTCGCGACCGATGTCGAGTTTGACTCGTCGCGCGCCGCGATGTACACTGAAGCTGAAGCCAGAGAAGCCCGCGAAGATGGCGTCGACCTGCTCGAAGAAGCGTGCCTCCTGGCACTGAGTCGTTCGGCCATCTACCAGCAAGGCCTGAGGCACTACCACAGCAAGAAGATCAAGCCCCTCGCGTTCCGCGAGGGTGACCTCGTCCTTCGACTCGTCCAAGAGCAAGCAGGCCAGCACAAGCTGTCACCTCCATGGGAGGGCCCATTCATCGTGAGTAGGGCCTTGCGCGATCGCAATGCCTACTACCTCATCGACGCACGAAGATCAAAGAAGCGCAAGAGAGACACCGCCGGCGAAGAAACGACTCGGCCGTGGAATGTGGAACTCCTCCGTCCGTTTTACAATTAGCCGCATGAGTGTATGTATCATCACCTTTGTAAACGCATGAAACTATGGGGTTCCCGAACGAGGCTCGGGGCTGCCTTTTGTCGACCAATTTATTGTGTTCCTACTTTCTCGCATCACCATGCCACTAAACCCGGCCACTGGTCCAACCAGCTCGACCTGGGGGCTCGGGGGCTGGCCAGCTCGATCGCCACCCCACCGCCTTACTTGGTGATTCCTGATATAGTAAGGTTTCCGCGGTCCCCCACTTTGCCTAAAAGCCACAGATCCGGCTTCGGCTGTCGGCCGGCAAGCACAACAGGCCAAAGCTCCTTCATGCTTCAAACGCCAAGTCAAAGGCCACCGGGTTGATCAACCCAGCCCGTCACACATAAACAAAACAGCCGCACGACCGGCTGCTCGCCAACCGGTTTTGCCGGGTTGCTGCAAGCCGGCCCAGTGGGTGTTTCGCTCGTGCTCAACGTTTTGAAGGGACCAAGTCCTGCACGCTCCTCTCGAAGAACCGAACTCCTTGTCACGGACCGGAGCCTCAGCCGTCTAACTCGCGGGAGGGGGGTGGGGAGGTTTGAGAAATGAGAAACGCAAGAAAATGGTCCAAAAAATGGAAGGCAAAAGCAAAAGCACTCATGACATTTACACATAAATATTTAAAAGGCCCACGACCCGAGTTCATTACACCCTAAAAAACGCCAGTGGGTGGGTGGACCTGCTACTTAACAAATTCTACTAAGAATGTCTCAGGCATTTCCAGCACCGCGTCGCGGCGTCGATGGCTCTCCTCCGGTGGCCTCCAGGTCCAGCGAGGCACCGGTGTCTTCCTCGGCACCCTCATCGCGGTAGACGCCCGTCTCCTCCGAGCTCCCCTCCGGATCATGGAGAAGCAAGCCATAGTCGTCTCTATCCACGACCCTACCGTCTTCCATCCGCTTAGGATGGAGCTCGTCGTGGAAGGCGAACTCGGCGATGTAGCTAGCCCGGGAGGCAATCCAGCCGGCTTGCTCCTGCAACAACTGCTCCGAGCCGGCCCGCTGGCCCATCAGCGCGTCTAGCTGAAGGTCCAGATGCCAATACATCACAAACCGGAGCCCCATCTCAGCGCCAAGATGGTCCGGCCCCATCTCCAACCAACGCGCCAGGTGCGTAAAGCTGCTCGGCTGGATGGAGTCCGGCCGGAGGGCCGCCGTAATCGCGGTTCCGGCCTGGGACAGCTGCTCCATCTACGTCCCCAAGACCCACGGGCAGGCCTCAGCGGTGGGGATGATCTCCATGAAGGTCCACGCCACCCGCGGGTCTGTTCCGGATCCAATGGCTCCTGTCGGTTCCGCTGAAAGTGGACGGCTTCCTCCGCCAGCCGCTGCATCTCCGGGAAGGTCCCTGACATAAAAGGCGAAGCATATCAGAAGAAGAATAGTGAGGACGAAAGACCGGACCCCGACCCGGCCATACACAAGAAAAGCACTTACTAGAGAAGGACTCTTCCAGGTGCTGCGCTTCGAGCAACGTACCACGCCGCTCCCGTTCAAAGGCGCAGTCGCGCTCCTGGAGAGCCTTCTCCAGATCAGCCGCCCTGGCAAAGGCCGCCTTCAGTTTGGCATCCTTGTCGTCGGCCGCCTTCTCGGCCGCCTCATGACGACGGGCCTCGTTCTGCCGGCCCCCCTCAGCTGCGGTGGCCTGCTCTCGCAGGCGACCCACCTTGGCCTGGAGCCGGCCCTTGTCGTTCGCCAGCCGACCGCGCTGTTGGTCCGCCTCGACCAGGGCCTGCCGCGCGTCCACCGCCTTGGCAACTTCCGCCTTAAGGAGCTCCACCTCGGCCTCGAGGCGGCTCTTGTGACCCGCCAGCTGCCCATGTAGCTGGTTGGCCTCGTCGAGATACCGCCGGGCCGTGGCCGTCTCCGCCCTCGCCTTCGCCGCCTCGACGCCAAGGCGACCGGTGTCGACAACGAGCTGGTCATAGTGGTGACGAGCCCAGAGCAGACGAGTCCGCCAGGACAGCACCTCGGCTGTGAAAAAGAAGAGTTCAGCAAACAAGAAAGCAAGATTTAAGATTTGTCCCAACTGTTACTAGTTGGCCCGAATCTCGGGGGCAACACCCAGTGGGTGCGCTAGCGCGCCCCCACTAGAAGAGAGCACGAAGATACCTGCAGCGACGCGAAGCTCCTCCTCCTTGGCGGCAAGCTTGTCCTTGAGCTCCCGGTACTTGCCCAGGAGACGGTTGAAGGCGGCGACCCGGTAGGTGTCGAGTTGCTAAAGAGAGCAGAAGTCAATACAAGGTCAACGCTCCAAAGATTCGACCCAACTACTACGTAGTTGTCCCGAATGTCGGGGGCTACACCCAGTGGGTGTGCTAGCACGCCCCCATAAAGGAGAAATCATGAAGAAGAAGAAGCTTACCAGAACGGCGCGCTCCAGGTCGCGCATCCGCTCCACCTCGGCTTGGGCGAAGGCCTCGAGCCGGTCCGTCCGGCCACACAGGTGGTCGCTAATGGCGTCCATCGCCGCCTCCTCCTGGGTCTGAGGCCTGAAGACCGCAGCGCCCCGCTTCACGCCGGCTGCAGTGCGGCGGCCAGGCATCCTCCCTGCCGGATCCCCGCTGGCCGCTCCCGACGCGGCCGGCACCTCCTCCGACGCCCGCTTCGGCGCCGTCAGCGACCCGGACGCCGGGACTCCCTGCGACGCCGCCTCCGACCCGATGGCGCCTCGCGGTGCCTCCTCCGGCACCGGCGGCACCTCGCGTGCCGCCGTCCACAACGCCTCCTCCAAGATGGCGCCGCCTCTACCGCCATCAGCCCCCGCTCGCTCGACAAAGCCGACCCGCGGTGGGGTGTCATCCTCCACATCCACGACCTCCCGGTCAAGGACTACCACCTCAGCCCAGCCCTCGCAACCGCGCTCCCTCATTGACGACGGCTCGAAGACCATCGCCGCCACCACCGTGCCCTCCGGCATCTTGCGCCAGGCTGGCTCCGCGCCGGCTTGCGCCGATGCCACCGCCACGTCGGTCCAAAGCCCTGACCGACGCCGCCTCCAGCTCCGTGTTGGCCATGTTACTGTCATGCCAGGCCAAGCCCTCGGCGTTGTTCGGGTCCAGGCAGAGGTCCGAGTCGGCCACCCCCTCCACCTCGCCCTGGTCGACGAGGTCGGACCGGCTCCTGCGGAACGCGGTCTCTTCAGCGGCCGCGGCGTCTGTCGCCGCCCTCGCCAACGTGATTTGCGACCTAAAGAAGAAGAAGATAGAATGAGAAAAAAGAAACAAGGCCGACGTGACAAGTCCGGACGCGCACAAGAGATGAAGCTTACCCCGACAAGACCAGGACCGGAGTTGGCCTCCCGCCGCGCGTCCTCTTAGCCGGCCTCCCGGCCTTGGTTGGGTCCGCCGTGTGCTTAGGGCCCGGGCCCGCGGCACGATGCTGTCCTTCCCATGCAGGCGGCTCGGTGCCGCCCCACGCGACGACCCGACTCCGCCCACATCGCCGCCTCCCCCGCCCAACGCCACTGCTCCAACAACCGGCGACAAAAATCGCCCGTACCATACCTCGGTCAACAACTCAAGATACATGAAGAAAAATACAAGACTTACCCGCGCGACGCTCAGCGCCGGCGTCGGCTTCGGCTTTCTCCTCCCCGCCTCGTGCCGCGGGCCCCTTTGGTGCTACTAGCGCCACTTGCAATGGAGCCCGGGCGTAAGGATGCCGGCTCACGTTCAGAAGCACCTCCCACATCGCATCAGGGCGGACGAGAAGGTGCGCAGCAGCAAAGTAAGGCGACCAGACACTCACCTGCGACGTCGGGTTCAACTCGCTGTATAGCACCTTTCCAAACCGCCAGTCCACCCCAAGGTTGGCCTTGGAGATGTCATTCACGCGGCGCATGCTCTGCTCTGCTGTCAGCCACGCCGACCCCATGTGGTTGGGGTCTTGAAGGCCCACCATCTCGCCGATGAGGCAGGAGCGCCTTGATGTCTACTACACAACCTTCTTCTTGTAGACGTTGTTGGGCCTGCAAGTGCACAGGTTTGTAGGACAGTAGCAAATTTCCCTCAAGTGGATGACCTAAGGTTTATCAATCCGTAGGAGGCGTAGGATGAAGATGGTCTCTCTCAAACAACCCTGCAACCAAATAACAAAGAGTCTCTTGTGTCCCCAACACACCCAATACAATGGTAAATTGTATAGGTGCACTAGTTCGGCGAAGAAATGGTGATACAAGTGCAAAATAGATAGTAGATAAAGGTTTTTGTAATCTGAAATTATAAAGCAGCAAGGTAAAAAGTGGTAAAAGTGAGCGTAAACGGTATTGCAATGATAGGAAACAAGGCCTAGGGTTCATACTTTCACTAGTGCAAGTTCTCTCAACAATAATAACGTAGATAGATCATACAACAATCCCTCAACATGCAACAAAGAGTCACTCCAAAGCCACTAATAGCGGAGAACAAACGAAGAGATTATGGTAGGGTACGAAACCACCTCAAAGTTATTCTTTCGGATCAATCTATTCAAGAGTTCGTACTAGAATAACACCATAAGACACAAATCAACCAAAACCCTCATGTCACCTAGATACTCCATTGTCACCTCAAGTATCTGTGGGCATGATTATACGATATGCATCACACAATCTCAGATTCATGAACATGTAGAAGAAGGCACTCACCGGCAGTCCGAACCCGCGCTCGAAGTGCATGAGGAAGACCACGCGCTCCGACTCCTCGGGCTGCGGCCTCTGCTCGCCGCACGGCAAACGAACGGCGACATCCGTCTCCCGCGGCAGGCGCCGCGACACTCGAAGATGGGCGATGTCCTCGACAGTTACATTCGAGCCCATCCAAGAGACCGACGGCAGGCCATGAGCGAAGGAGGAAGAAAGAAGATGGATGATGGAGAAGTTCTGCTCGGGGCAGCAGGCGCTGCAATGCGTCGGTTGCAAAGAGTAGGGCGAGAGCAAGGGGCAGGAAGGCACGAGCGAGAATGATGTCCGCCGCCCCTGCTCCCCGATTTATAGCCCTCGGTTTGAACGTGGGGGAGTGGGAACGTCCGCACGCACCCTTTCCACTACCCCTCAATAAGTGTGCACATACACACGTAGTAACTGTCTGGGGAAGGGCAACCGGTCCCTGGACGCCGCAATAAATCTGCACGTGTGGGCCAAGGGTGCGCGGCGGCGGGCCCCAGCCCGTCACCCAGTCCCGTCACACGCGTGGCCCGTCAGGCCCCTCCGACTCCCGGGCACGACGTGGCGCCCGCGCGAAAACCGAGGGATTGCCCCAAGATTCGACAGACTCCTCAGTTCCCGCCACTGCCGGGGTGCCGCGACCCGGTTTCCGAGAAAACCGACACATAGTGGGTGTTGCCGGACCCGGCACTCGTAGAATTCACCTTGCTCAAGGGGGAAACTGCAAAGTCCCACTGATGACCCACAAGTCTAGGGAATCTATCATAGTCATTTCGATAAGTAAGAGTGTCGAACCCAACGAGGATCAGAAGGAAATGATAAGCGGTTTTCAGTAAGGTTTTCTCTGCAAGCACTGAAATAGAAGGTGATAGATAGTTTTGTGATAAGATAAATAGTAACGAGCAAAAAGTAAATAAAGTAAATAAAGTGCAGCAAGGTGGACCAATCCTTTATGTAGCAAAGGATAAGCCTGGACAAATTCTAATAATGAAGAAGGAGCTCCCGAGGACACATTGGGAATTATCGTCAAGCTAGTTTTCATCACGTTCGTAAGATTCGTGTTCGGTACTTTGGTAATTTGATATGTGGGTGGACCAGCACTTGGGTACTGCCCTAACTTGGACAAGCATCCCACTTATGATTAACCCCTATTGCAAGCATCCACAACTACAAAAAGGAGTATTAAGGTAAACCTAACCACAACATTAAACATATGGGTCCATATCAACCCCTAACGAAGCAACGCATAAACTAGGGTTTAAGCTTCTGTCACTCTAGCAACCCATCATCTACTTATTACTTCCCTATGCCTTCCTCTAGGCCCAAATAATGGTGAAGTGTCATGTAGTCGACGTTCACATAACACCACTAGAGGAAAGACAACATACATCTCATCAAAATATCGAGCGAATACCAAATTCACATGACTACTAATAGCAAGACTTCACCATGTCCTCAGGAACAAATGTAACTACTGACAAAGCATATTCATGTTCATAATCATAGGAGTAATAATATGCATAAAGGATCTGAACATATGATCTTCCACCAAGTAAACCAATTAGTATCAACTACAAGGAGTAATAAACACTACTAGCAACCCACAGGTACCAATTTGTGGTTTTGATACAAGATTGGATATAAGAGATGAACTAGGGTTTTGAGAGGAGATGGTGCTGGTGAAGATGTTGATGGAGATTGACCCCCGCCCGATGAGAGGATCGTTGGTGATGATGTTGGTGATGATTTCCCCCTCCTGGAGGGAAGTGTCCCCGGCAGAACAGCTCCGCCAGAGCCTTAGATTGATTCCGCCAAGGTTCCGCCTCGTGGCGGCGAAGTTTCATCCCGTAAGCTTGCCCACGATTTTCTTCCAGGGTAAAAGTGATGATATTGCAGAAGATGGACACCGGAGGTCCACCAGGGGGCCCAGGAGATAGGGGGCCGCGCCCTACAGAGGGGGGGGGGGGGGCGCCCCCTGTCTCCTGGACAGGGTGTGGGCCCCCTGGCCTATTTCTTTCACTCATAAATTCTTAATAAATCCAAAAAGTTGTTTCGTGGAGTTTTAGGACTTTTGGAGTTGTGCAGAATAGGTTTCCAATGTTTGCTCCTTTTCCAGCCAGAATTCCAGCTGCCGGCATTCCCCCTCTTCATGGTAAACCTTGTAAAATAAGAGAGAATAGCCATAAGCATTGAGATATAATGTGTAATGACAACCCATAATGCAATAAATATTGATATAAAAGCATGATGCAAAATGGACGTATCAACTCCCCCAAGCTTAGATCTCGCTTGTCCTCAAGCGGAAGCCAAAATCGAAAAATATGTCCACATGTTTAGAGATAGAGGTGTCGATAAAAATAAAATATGGACATGTGGGCATCATGATCATTCTAATAACAATAACATATATAGATTTTGTCATATGATTTCCTATGCTCAAGTAATAAGCAATTCACAATGTCAAGTATGGTTCATAAACTTCATTGGGAACTAACAATCTGTAATCTCAGTCATTGAAGCAATTGCAATTTATCATAACATCAGAAAGAGTCAATAATAGAGCTTTTCAACAAGCTCACATACTCAACTATCTTGTAGTCTCCCATAATTGCTAACACTCACGCAATACTTGTGGTTATAGAGTTTCAGCCGGACACTGAGAAAGATAGGGGCTTATTGTGTTGCCTCCCAACGTATTCACCTTTAGGTGATGTCAACTATAATAGCCTATGCCAACTTACATCCAATTGGATATATGTATCATGATCTTTTAAACACGAGGAGCTTGCCAAAGGATAAAATGAAAAAGGGGAAAGGTGAGGATCACCTTGACTCAAGCATAAAGTAAAAACATAAAGTAAAAGATAGGCCCTTCGCAGAGGGAAGCAGAGGTTGTCATGCGTGTTTAGGGTTGATGCACCAAATCTTAATGCAAAAGAACGTCACTTTATATTGCCCCTTGTATGTGGACCTTTATTATGCAATCCATCGCTTTTATTACTTCCACAACAAGTTCATACAAAGCTTATTTTCTCTGCATTAATAAGTCATACATATTTAGAGAGCAATTTTTATTGCTTGCACCGATGACAAGTTACTTGAAGGATCTTACTCAATCCATAGGTAGGTATGGTGGACTCTCATGGCAAAACTGGGTTGAGGATATTTGGAAGCACAAGTAGTATCTCTACTTGGTGCAAGGAATTTGGCTAGCAAGAGGGGGAAAGGCAAGCTCAACATGTTTGGAAGGTCAATGACAATATACTTTAACTGAGATGTCGGAAAACATAAACCATTACGTTGTCTTCCTTGTCCAACATCAACTCTTTTAGCATGTCATACTTAATGAGCGCTTCACAATCATAAAAGATGTCCAAGATAATATATTTATATGTGAACCCCTCTTTCCTTATCACTTCCTATTAATTGCAATGATGACCAAGGCTAAGTTCATCAACTCTCAACAATTTTTATGCCTCATACTTTCTATGTGTGAAGTTATCACTATCCATAAGATCAATATGAACTCTTTTGTTCTTTCTACTTTCTCAAGATCATAGCAACAAAGCAAAGCCCTTGACTCAACACTAATCTTTATTGTAGATAGCACACGGACTCGATTACATAAAGAGATCACAATGCAAAACTCAAAACTACTTGATATCAAAACTTCAATCTACTAGATCAAGATACTACTAAAAGGATAGAACTAAATAAAGCGGTGAAGATAGGAGTGTGATGGTGATACGATACTGGGGCACCTACCCCAAGCTTGGCAGTTGCCAAGGGGAGTGCCCATACCCATGTGATTATTTCCTCGGAGGTGATGGAGGTGGTGATGATGACGGTGGATAATCGCTCATCGAGCGTAAAAGCTCCTCGAACTTGTGGATAATGCCCTTGAGCCCAGCAATATGATCCTTCAACAAAATATTCTCCTGTGTGATACTTGTTCTGTATGCGGGCTAACTCAATCATCTTGAAAGCTTCAATCTCTGTTGGAGTGAAAAGGTTAGGTAAAGGTTGAGGGATGTCTTCTTCTTTCACCACCGGAGCTTGAACCTCCATGGCCTTCTTGATCCCTTCATCCTTGTTGATCTCTTCTGGTTCCTCTCTTTTCAACTCTATCTTCAATAGCCAAGCATCCTTGTCTTCGTTGTTGGAGGAGGGAGAAGTCATGGTGCTCTAAATCTGCAACAAAAACAGCTCGAAACGAAAACAGAGGATATTTGCGTGATACGGCGGTCAAAACCTTCGGGAGTATATATAGTGAATTTTTCCCGACCAAAATACGTAACATACAAGAAAACGGAGTCCGGGAGGCACACGAGGTGCCCACAAGACAGGGGCGCGTGCCCTACAAGGGGGGGGGGGCGGCCTCCTCTCTCGTGGGAGCCTCGTGTCCCTTTCGGACTACTTCTTTCTTCCTAAAATTCTTAAATAATCCAAAACTGATAAAAATTGCCATTAGAGTTGTTTTGGAGTCGGTTTACTTACCGTACCACGTACCTATGCCTTTTTGGGGTCTGGAACGTTCTGGAAAGTGTCTCTTATGTATTCCTCGGGGGTTATGATTTCAATAATATTAGTTTCAACATTAATAGGATTACCTAAAATATAATGTTTAATTCTTTGACCGTTAACCACCCTCGGATTTGTGCCTTCGAAGTTGTTGATTTTTATAGCACCAGAACGATAGACCTCCTCGATAACGTAGGGACCTTCCCATTTTGAGAGAAGTTTTCCTGCAAAAAATCTTAAACGAGAGTTGAATAATAACACATAATCTCCTACGTTAAACTCACGCTTTTGTATCCTCTTATCATGCCAACGTTTGACTTTTTCTTTGAAAAGCTTGGCATTCTCATATGCTTGGGTTCTCCATTCATCAAGTGAGCTAATATCAAACAACCTCTTCTCACCGGCAAGTTTGAAGTCATAATTGAGCTCTTTAATAGCCCAATATGCTTTATGTTCAAGTTCAAGAGGTAAATGACATGCTTTTCCATAAACCATCTTATATGGAGACATACCCATAGGATTTTTGTATGCAGTTCTATAGGCCCATAATGCATCATCATCTTTTTTGGACCAATTCTTTCTAGTTCTATTCACAGTCTTTTGCAAAATTAATTTGAGCTCTCTATTGCTCAACTCTACTTGACCACTAGACTGCGGGTGATAAGGAGATGCGATTCTATGATTGACATCATACTTAGCAAGCATCTTACGGAAAGCACCATGAATAAAGTGTGAACCACCATCAGTCATAAGATATCTAGGGACTCCAAACCTCGGAAAAATAACTTCTTTAAGCATTTTAATAGAAGTGTTATGATCAGCACTACTAGTTGGAATAGCTTCTACCCACTTAGTAACGTAATCAACAGAAACTAAAATATGTGTATAACCATTGGAGGCAGGAAAAGGTCCCATATAATCAGAGCCCCAAACATCAAACCGTTCAATAACAAGAGAATAATTCATAGGCATTTCTTGACGTCTACTAATGTTACCTATTCTTTGACATTCATCACAAGATAAGACAAACTTACGGGCATCTTTAAAGAGAGTAGGCCAATAAAAACCAGATTGTAGTACCTTGTGTGCAGTTCTATCTCCAGCGTGGTGTCCTCCATAAGATTCAAAGTGACACTTGCGTAGGATTTTTTCATGTTCATGCTCAGGCACACAACGTCTAATAATACCATCTACTCCTTCTTTATAAAGGTGTGGATCATCCCAAAAGTAATGTCTTAAATCACAAAAGA
The DNA here is from genome assembly GCA_963921465.1 of Triticum timopheevii. Lineage (NCBI taxonomy): Eukaryota > Viridiplantae > Streptophyta > Magnoliopsida > Poales > Poaceae > Triticum > Triticum timopheevii. The sequence goes on from OY997272.1 coordinate 497,585,291, forward strand.
ACTTTTTCTTTTGCTGGTATGTGAAACTAGGCGGTATATATTTAGCAACAATGTAATTAGCATAATCAGCATACCAAGGAGCAGTACGAGAAGCATTGACAACCGCTAATTGTTCATCAGGAAAACAATCATTAATAGGCAGTGGGTCATCAAGAACATTCTCTAGCCTAGACAAGTTGTCTGCAACGGGGTTCTCAGCTCCCTTTCTATCAATAATATGCAAGTCAAATTCTTGGAGCAAGAGAACCCATCTAATGAGTCTAGGCTTAGCGTCTTTCTTTTCCATAAGATATTTAATAGCAACATGATCAGTGTGAATAGTAACTTTGGAATCAACAATATAAGGTCTAAACTTATCACATGCAAACACAACTGCTAAGAACTCTTTTTCAGTAGTAGCATAATTTCTCTGGGCAGTGTCAAGAGTCTTACTAGCATACTGGATAACATTCAATTTCTTATTAACTCTTTGCCCTAAAAGAACACCTACAACATAATCACTAGCATCGCACATAATTTCAATAGGTAAATTCCAATCAGGTGGCTGAACAATAGGTGCAGTGATCAAAGCTTTCTTAGGTGTTTCAAATGCTTCTACACAATCATCATCAAAGAGAAAAGGAATATCTTTTTGCAATAAATTAGTCAGAGGCCTAGAGATTTTAGAGAAGTCCTTAATGAACCTCCTATAAAAGCCAGCATGACCAAGGAAACTTCTTATACCTTTTATGTCCTTGGGACATGGCATCTTTTCAATAGCATCAACTTTGGCTTTATCAACTTCAATACATCTCTCGGAGATCTTGTGCCCCAAGACAATGCCTTCATTAACCATAAAGTGACACTTTTCCCAATTCAGGACGAGACTAGAATCTTCGTGATGTCTACTACACAACCTTCTTCTTGTAGACGTTGTTGGGACTGCAAGTGCACAGGTTTGTAGGACAGTAGCAAATTTCCCTCAAGTGGATGACCTAAGGTTTATCAATCCGTAGGAGGCGTAGGATGAAGATGGTCTCTCTCAAACAACCCTCCAACCAAATAACAAAGAGTCTCTTGTGTCCCCAACACACCCAATACAATGATAAATTGTATAGGTGCACTAGTTTAGCAAAGAGATGAAGATACAAGTGCAATATGGATGGTAGATAAAGGTTTTTGTAATCTGAAATAATAAAAACAACAAGGTAACAAGTGGTAAAAGTGAGCGTAAACGGTATTGCAATGATAGGAAACAAGGCCTAGGGTTCATACTTTCACTAGTGCAAGTTCTCTCAACAATAATAACATAGATAGATCATATAACAATCCCTCAACATGCAACAAAGAGTCACTCCAAAGACACTAATAGAGGAGAACAGACGTAGAGATTATGGTAGGGTATGAAACCACCTCAAAGTTATTCTTTTGGATCGATCTATTGAAGAGTTCGTACTAGAATAACAACTTAAGACACAAATCAACCAAAACCCTAAGGTCACCTAGATACTCCATTGTCACCTCAAGTATCCGTGGGCATGATTATACGATATGCATCATACAATCTCAGATTCATCCAACCAACACAAAGTACTTCAAAGAGTGCCCCAAAGTTTCTACTGGAGAGTCAAGAACGTGTGCCAACCCCTATGCATAGGTTCATTGGCGGAACCCGCAAGTTGGTCACCAAAACATACATCAAGAGGCACATGATATCCCATTGTCACCACATATAAGCACGGCAAGACATACATCAAGTGTTCTCATAAAAGACTCAATCCGATAAGATAACTTCAATGGGGAAAACTCAATTCATCACAAGAGAGTAGAGGGGGAGAAACATCATAAGATCCAACTACAATAGCAAAGCTCGGGATACATCAAGATCGTGCCATAGAGGGAACACGAGAGAGAACACGAGAGAGAGAGATCAAACACATAGCTACTAGTACATACCCTCAGCCTCGAGGGTGAACTACTCCCTCCTCGTCATGGATAGCACCGGGATGATGAAGATGGCCACCGGTGAAGGATCCCCCCTGCGGTAGGGTGCCGGGAAGGGCTCCCGAGAGGTTTTTGGTGGCTACAGAGGCTTGCGGCGGCGGAACTCCCGATCTATATTGATATTCGATGTTTTTAGGGTACGAGGGAATATATAGGCGAAAGAAGTCGGTCAGGGGGTGCTCGAGGGGTCCACGAGACAGGGGGTCACGCCTTGTAGGGGGGGGGGGCGCCCCCTATCTCCTGGGCTCCTCGAGGGTCTTCTGACTTGATCTCCAAGCCTCCAGGATGAGATTCTTACAAAAAATCACGATGCCGAAGGTTTCATTCCGTTTGGACTCCCTTTGATATTCCTTTTCTTCGAAATACTGAAATAGGCAATAAAACAGCAATATGGGCTGGGCCTCCGGTTAATAGGTTAGTCCCAAAAGTAATATAAAAGTGTATAATAAAGCCCATAATCATTCAAAACAGATAATAAAATAGCATGAATGCTTCATAAATTATAGATACGTTGGAGACGTATCAGCATCCCTGACGGTGTCCTGGACTACGGGGTACTCAACGCGTCGTCTCCCGATCAGTTGGATTGGGCCGAGGACCCCCATGGCCGTATACTCATGGGCCAGTCCAGACAGCTGCCGCATACAAGGAAGAATCAACAAGACTTGGCGATCAAGACAAGGACTCCTCCCCAACCAGCATATTCGGCTAGGACTCTTGTTATCCTAGGCCTCTGGTGCATTATATAAACCGAGGCCAGGCTAGTCGATAGATATACAACAATCATATCATAGGCTAGCTTCTAGGGTTTAGCCTCCTTGATCTCGTGGTAGATCCACTCTTGTAATACCCACATCATCAATATCAATCAGGCAGGACGTAGGGTTTTACCTCCATCAAGAGGGCCCAAACCTGGGTAAAACATCGTGTCCCTTGTCTCCTGTTACCATTGATCCTAAGACGCACTGCTTGGGACCCCCTACCCGAGATCCGCCGGTTTTGACACCGACATTGGTGCTTTCATTGAGAGTTCCGCTGTGTGATCGACGAAAGGATCAATGGCTCGACTGCAGGTCAACTGCGACATCGGCTTCTTCGTCACCAGCTCGACTGGTCACCTTGGCTTGACCGAGGACTGCGGCCTACCTCCGATCGTCATGTTCGGATGAAGGCCTTCATCAACACCAACTCCGATCTCTATCAACATCATGGAGGAGTCATCAATGGACAGCTCGGGGGCTCAACGTCAACATTGCCCTCAGGCGACCATGCTGTTTTTCTGGACAGCAAACTTGTATCCACTGCCACCGCCTCCTCGAGTGTCGCTTAAACGATTACTTCAGTGGAATTATGCGGAATTAAGTCTACAATAACCCTGCAAAAATTTCGTCGAGTTCCGATGGAGGAATCTCCGGCAATCTCCGGCAATCTCCGATATACCGGAGCCCTGTTGAATCTGGACGAGAATCCGGATGAGTTTAGGGCGTGGTGTCCAGCATCTAGCTCGGATGTCCTTTGGAAGATCCAACCGTTGATTTTCTGCGGAATTACCATATCTACCACCTGCCAAAAATTCAGCTCGATCCGATCGTCCAAACTCCGGGAAACTTCCGATTAGTGCGTCACTTTTTGGATCTACTTTCTGCGCGAGAACGAATCCGACCCAAATTCATCTTCTTTATGAACGGGATCTCGGACATCCTTTTTGAAGGAAGTTTCCGTATGGGGTGTTGTGTTGTATTCTCAAACACATCCCAGTAGTATTAAAAGTATTCTTGCAATACAAACTTCACCGTCGCGCCGGTGTCAAACCAGCCCGACAACATCACTCCACGGCGGCCGGCCTGCGTTAGACACGTCATCGCTTTGTTGAGCCGAGCTCAATTTCTTCGGATCATCATCTCGGCAAGCTGAACGAGAGTCCGGCATCGCGAAGGATAAATCATCACCAACATCGTCGTCCCACGCTGGTGTCCATCACGCCGATCTACTTCGACATCTTGGCTGGACCGGGGGCTTCGCCATCTCTTCATCAACCTATTCCAGACACTTCAGCGTCACTAGACGACTAGGCAATTGGTGCGCAGATCGAGTCCCAATTTTGGGCATCACCTTCCTTCGGATTGCTACAACAAATAAACCAGGTGCTATTAATCCTAGTATTTCTTTTTGCTTGTTTGGTTTAATTTTTCCCAAGGAATTATTACTCTGGTTAGTCCATCATATGTACACAGGTCTGTCAAATACTGGCCGCATTATCGACGGTCGCATGATAGTTCGATCAGTTTCCGTACATAGTCCGGCGAACGCCGCATCCGGAACACGGACCGACCTGTGAATCCAGGCTCTGCCACGCCTTTATTGCATTACGCCGACGACCAGCATCGACATCGACTTCGGCACCAGGCCATATTTCTTTTATTACTCACTTTGCATAAATTATTTATTATGCAACGATCTTTTTTTTTATTATTATTATCTCTGGTTTGCACTATTTTTTGTGCACAGGAAAATGATCCAGCCGGACTATATCCTTTGACGTCACCTCGGCTGGACGGGGGGCTTCGTCAACACTTCATTACCCCATGCCAGGGACTTCGGCATCACTCTGCCGTCCTGCATTGACCATGCTATGTCACCACTTCACAGTGCCGAGCTATTTGCTCCGCCACCTCGGGACCGGCTTGGGGGATGGAACCTTGTCCCGCATCAAGCTCGGACCGCATCGTCAATACCGAACACATTAACCAGCTAAGTGGCCTTCATGCTCAAAGTTTTAAAATTTCTAACTTGTGTTCGGTTCGACCAAGCATTATACTTTCTCGGGAAAAAGTTGCTTATCTTCCTTGTCGAAACTTTGTTCGCACACACTTGACGCGCTACCCGCGCTCATTATACCTGGGGGCTTCTTTAACAGAAGCTTATTAATTCGGGCTTTATGCCCAACACATGTGTCACACTTCCGCATGTACCTTTTATTCACCATTATATGCATCGATATGAATTAAGTTTTGGCCAAGCTGGGTTGCCTGGCTCCTGTGCTTACCCCTACATTCCCGATTGTTCAGCTAGGTGGTAAAGGGAGCACCTCCGCGATTGTTACTGCCGGGTCAGCCGGATGTGTACCTCAGACTGGATGAAGCCGAAAGCTAGCGTTCTTAAGGGAATACTCGGTCGGTGAACTAAAAGATGATTTCTTACCTATTTATTTACCTGCCCCCAGATGTTTTTCTGCTCTTTTCGCAGTCCGGACATGCACTTTAGGGCATGCCTCCCAGGGAAAGGAACCCCTAACGGAACTATTCTCCCTGGAAGATTTTTCTTACTAACCATGTAATATAACATAACTAGTTGGGCACTTGTCTGATAAAGCACTAATGACCCCTACGCCTGGTCTCCACGCATGCCCCGGTTTTTATAACCGCGAGGGTATTCGGACACACTCCGGACTATTGGGTCCAGAGGTTGAAGCGAAAAGGTCCGCTACGACAAACGATCTACAATCCGGCTAGAAGGCATTCTACATGTCACCTTACATTATCAACTTTTACCCAAGTCACTTGGGGGCTCTTATGTTTATTTGAGCCGTTTCATACTAAGTGTTTCTCTTCCTAGCCGTTGCAAAGTTTTTATTATTATTTATCACTCCTTTTTTTCGACACAAGTGTGCGATCACTAGCCGGGGAGCCTAATTTCTCTCTCAAAGCCGTAGGCTGACCTGCTTGAAGTTTTGAGATAGGATGTGTCATGTTAAAGCACGGCAGAAGCACCTTTTTTTCTAAAGTCCAATTTTCGGATTGGCACCGAACACTTGATCTAGTTCGGACATTAATCTTTTGAATAAGTTTTTTGGCTTTTCGAGCCCATGGCACTTTTAAACTATTTGTGTGTTTTTAGCACAAGTCTTGCAATGCAACGCCGGACACCTTTTGAGATTCGGCAAAAACATTCTCGGATATTGCTATATATGCATCAGTTTCGAATTGTGTCTTCGGTTAATAGTTGGGTTGCCCGGCTCCTGCGCTTGCCTCCTATGTTCCGCTTTGTTCGGCTAGTTGTGCAAAGGGAGAACCACTGCGATTGTGCTTCCAGCTCGCATGGTCAAGCAACTCAGTAGAGAAAGCCGAAAACTGACTGTCACAATAGGTGTAAACTGGGCAGCGATCCGATGACTATATTAAATGACGGGCCATTCATTGGCCGAAGTATTTCCAGCTTGACCTTGATTGTCGCCGAACACTATCGGGGGCTATTAACTGGCCTCCCAAACTAAATCCTCGATATTTTGCTCTTACATTGGAGCAGAGGTTTTCATGATCATGCTTAGCATGACAACCCAAAGAAAGGAACCGATAGCGGGACTATTTTCTCTGGAAGACATTTCTTCTGTTAAACAGTAATATAACATGTCTCTCCGTGTACCTTTGTTTATAAAACCGTATGGCCAGATTGCCTTGTTTGTTGCAAATCTTTGCCCTCATAAAGGCTTTATAAAGTAGGACAAACACTCCTCGGCTATTGGCTGAGGAGGTGGAAGCCGATGGTTGGTCAATAAAGTTTTGTACAATGCGGATCCGAGCATTAATGACGTAAAGTACTTGGATACATAGAGTCATTACACATAATTTGTGATTTTACTATGGATATCAACCCTTAATTCGGCCTCCCGTGCCCGCATTAAGGCTCGGGGGCTACTGGGCTTCGGGCTTATTATTTATACAAATATTAAAGGGGCACATCGATCCCCTGATCTGGTATTGCCACCCGACCAGTGTCTCGGGGGCTACTGCATTGCCTGTTTTATGCAGAAAATTTTAAGTGCAATACAGTTTCCGAGGAGATTTTGATCCTCAGGTTGGTCGGCCGCACCCAACCCGAGTCTCGAGGACTGAGCACGCCGCTTTTTGTGTCCCGAAGTATTCTGCCGAGCTAGGACTTGATCCTCAGACCGATTTTGCAAATCAACCTGAGTCTCAGCGGGTACGGGGATCAGCGGTCTTATGTCATCCTTCATGTGCATCTCGGGTTTTAGACCGATACCCACCATGAGGGCTACTGGCTATATATCTCGTCAGAGAATAAATTGCATCAATAAAAACATTGACCAAAAAATCAGCCCATGACCGAGGTGCTTAACCACCTCGGAAGCAGTCCGGCATAAAGCTCGGGCGCTAGTGGCTGGCTCCATAGAGGGCACTTCCGGCATTAAGCTCGGCTAAACTCCTTCAAACTTCTTTGAACCAAGGTGATTTACGACACCTCGGATACATAGTCCGGCGTTGGAGCTCGGATACATAGTCTGGCGTTGGAGCTCGGATACATAGTCCGGCGTTGGAGCTCGGATACATAGTCCGGCGTTGGAGCTCGGATACCGTCCGGCGTTGGAGCTCGGATACATAGTCCGGCGTTAGAGCTGGGAAGCAGTCCGGCATTGGTGCTCGGCTGCAAAAGATACCTCGAATGCAGTCCGGCGTTGGAGCTCGGACGCAAGAGGACGTTGCCGCCCGGGAACAACCTCAAACCTGAGGCATGGCATAAAAGTAACAAGGCATTGATAAAGGCCATAAACTTAAAGGGGCTCCTCGGATACCCAACGTGTAAACTCGTCGAATGCATTTCGGCGATCCTCAAGAGAGAAGATGAGAAGATTTGTTGAACCAGTTTTCAAGACCGGCAACCGAAGATGAAGAACAGTTCGGAAGAATCGAGGAGCGTCCCTAACTTGAAGACCGGTTCAGGGGGCTACTGACGGTGTCCTGGACTAGGGGGTACTCAATGCATCGTCTCCCTATCTGTTGGATTGGGCCGAGGACCCCCATGGCCGTATACTCATGGGCGAGTCCAGACAGCTGCCGCATACAAGGAAGAATCAACAAGACTTGGCGATCAAGACAAGGACTCCTCACCAACCGGCGTATTCGGCTAGGACTCTTGTTATCCTAGGCCTCTAGTGCATTATATAAACCGAGGCTAGGCTAGTCGATAGATATACAACAATCATACCATAGGCTAGCTTCTAGGGTTTAGCCTCCTTGATCTCGTGGTAGATCCACTCTTGTAATACCCACATCATCAATATCAATCAGGCAGGACGTAGGGTTTTACCTCCATCAAGAGGGCCCGAACCTGGGTAAAACATCGTGTCCCTTGTCTCCTGTTACCATTGATCCTAGGACGCACTGCTTGGGACCCCCTACCCGAGATCCTCCGGTTTTGACACCGACAATCCCCAAGCTTAATTCCTACTCATCCTCGAGTAGGTAAATGATAAAAGAAAGAATTTATGAAGTGTGAATGCTAGAAGGTGCACAAGTTTGATCAATGATAATTTCAATCATCTTTACTAGCATCATTATATGTCATAACAGTAGTTCATCTCATAAAACTTTTAATGATCAAGTAACAAGCAATTCACATGTTAAAGCATAGACCATAAACTTTCTTGAAAGCTAGCAAACTTCATTCTTGGTCATCAAAACAATTGCAATTCACCCTATTTTTAGGAAGGGTCTATGTTAACTTTAATTTAACAAACTTCACATACTCAACTATCATATAGTTTTCTACAACTGCTAACACTCACGCAATACTTGTGGTTATGAAGTTTTAATCACACACAGAGAAAGATTGGGGCTTATAATGTTGCCTCCAAACGTATTCGCCTTTGGGTGATGTCAACAATAATAGTTCATGCTAACGTACATCCAATTGGATATATATATCAGGATCACCCTAACACAAAGTGCTTGCCTAAGGATAAAATGAAAAAGGGAAAGGTGAAGATCACCTTGACTCTTGCATAAAGTAAAAGACATAAAGTAAAAGATAGGCCCTTCACGGAGGGAAGCACAGGTTGTCATGCACGTTTAGGGTTGGATACACAAAATCTTAATGCGAAAGAATGCCACTTTATATTGCCCCTTGTATATGGACCTTTATTATGCAGTCCGTCGCTTTTATTGCTTCCATAACAAGTTTGTACAAAGCTTATTTTCTCCACACTAATAAGTCATGCATATTTAGAGAGCAATTTTTATTGCTTGCACCGATGACAACTTACTTGAAGGATCTTACTCAATCCATAGGAAGGTATGGTGGACTCTCATGGCAAAAACTGGGTTTAAGGATATTTGGAAGCACAAGTAGTATCTCTACTTGGTGCTAGGAATTTTTGGCTAGCATGAGGGGGAAAGGCGAGCTCAACATGTTTGAATGATCCATGACAATATACTTTAACTGAGATGTGAGAAAACATAACCCATTACATTGTCTTCCTTGTCCAACATCAACTCTTTAGCATGTCATACTTAATGAGTGCTCACAATTATAAAATATGTCTATGATAATATATTTATATGTGAAATCTCTCTGCCTTCAATATTCTTTCATGAATTGTTCAAATGACTAATACAATGCTTGCTAACCATCAATAAATTTACAACCTCTACTTCTTAGATGTGAAGTAATTACTCCCCATGGGATAAGCAAATGAAACTTATATAAATTCATATTTATGACATTCAACTCATTCAACCATTTACTCATAGGATATAAGTGAAGCACATGAGTAAATTACAAACTACTCCAACAAGATATAAGTGAAGATCAATGAGTAGCAAAATAATTACGCAACTATGCGAAGACTCTCTCTCAATAAACAATTTCAGATCTTGGTATTGTATTCAAGCAGCAAGCAAAGTAAAACAAAATGACATTGCAAGGATAGCACAACTCATGTGAAGAAGCAAAAACTTAGGTTCAACTGATACTAACTGAGGGAGTCCTGGACTAGGGGGTGTCCGGACAGCCGGACTATCATTATCCGCCGGACTCCAAGACTACGAAGATACAAGATTGAAGACTCCGGCTCGTGTTCGGATGGTACTTTCCTTGGCGTGGAAGGCAAGCTTGGCAATACAGATATGTACATCTCCTACCATTGTAACCGACTCTGTGTAACCCTAGCCCTCTCTGGTGTCTATATAAACCGGAGGGCTTTAGTCCGTAGGACAACATACATTACAACAATCATACCATAGGCTAGCTTCTAGGGTTTAGCCTCCTTGATCTCGTGGTAGATCTACTCTTGTACTACCCATATCATCAATTAATCAAGCAGGACGTAGGGTTTTACCTCCATCAAGAGGGCCCGAACCTGGGTAAAAACATCGTGTCCCTCGTCTCCTGTTACCATCCGCCTAGACGCACAGTTCGGGACCCCCTACCCGAGATCCGCCGGTTTTGACACCGACATTGGTGCTTTCATTGAGAGTTCCTCTGTGTCGTCACCGGTAGGCTTGATGGCATCTTCAACCAGCAACGCTGTCCAGGGTGAGATTTTTCTCCCCGGACAGATCTTCGTATTCGGCGGCTTCGCCCTGCGGGCCAATTCACTTGGCCATCTGGAGCAGATTGAAAGCTACGCCCCTGGCCGTCAGGTCAGATTTGGAAGCTTAAACTTCACGGCCGACGTCCGCGGAGACTTGATCTTCGACGGACTCGAGCCACAGCCAAGCGCGCTGCACTGTGACGACGGGCATGATTTAGCTCTGCCACCGAACAGTGCCTTGGTGGCCGCACACGGGTCCGCTCCGGCCATTGGCCCGGAGCCGATCGCCCAGATCGAGGGCCGGTGGATAGACGCCGCCCTGGGGGCTCCAACATCCACGGCGATGGAGCTGAACACTAATCTTGTCCCCTGCGAAACTCGTGATTCCGAGGCGCCGGACTCCTCGCCGGACTCTGAACCTCCCGCGCCCCTACCAATCGATCTGGATTGGGCACCGGTTATGGAATTCACCGCCGCGGACATCTTCCAATGCTCGCCTTTCGGCGATATCTTGAATTCACTAAAGCATCTCTCATTATCAGGAGAGTCCTGGCCGGATTATGGCCAGGATGGTTGGGGTACGGACGACGAAGAAATTCAGAGCCCACCCACCACCCACTTTGTAGCCACTGTCGACGATCTAACCGACATGCTAGACTACGACTCCGAAGACATCGACGCTATGGACGACGATGCCGGAGACGAACAGGAACCAGCGCCCACAAGGCACTGGAAAGCCACCTCGTCATACGACGTATACATGGTGGATACCCCAAAAGATGGGGACGGTGAAGAAACAGCGGAGGCAGATCACTTAAAGAAACAGCCCAAGCGCCGGCGTCAGCGGCGCCGCTCTAAATCTCGCCACAGCAAGAATGGAGATTCCGGCACAGGAGATGATAATACTCCAGAGAGTGCCGAAGACAATCCCCTCCAGCAAGACTCAGCGCAGGAGGATGCAGAAGCAAGCCCTCATGAGGGGGCGGCGGATGAAGAGGTTGAGGATCATAATTATATGCCTCCCTCCGAAGACAAAGCAAGCCTCAACGATGACGAATTCGTCGTACCCGAGGATCCCATCGAACAAGAGCGCTTCAAGCGTAGGCTTATCGCCACAGCAAACAGCCTAAAGAAAAAGCAGCAGCAGCTTCAAGCTGATCAGGACCTGCTGGCCGATCGATGGACCGAGGTCCTCGTGGCCGAAGAGTATAAACTCGAACGTCCCTCCAAAAGTTACCCAAAACGCAAGCTGCTCCCTCGATTAGAGGAGGAAGCATACGTACCTCCATCACCAGCGCACGATATGGCTGACCGACCACCCCGTGGTCGTGACAGAGAGGCATCCAGGCCCCCAGCCAAGACCATACCCCGGCATCGCTCCAAAAGTACGAAGCCAAGAGGGAACGCGCCGGACTTGCGAGACATATTGGAGGACAAAGCAAGGCAATCCAGATCCATCTATGGATCACGTGGGCGCCCTACGACCCACGACGAATACCGTCGTGCCGGATACAATAACCCCGGCCGGGCCGAACACAGCAGACAGCGCTCTCTCGAGCTGCGTCGCGATATCGCTCAATACAGGGGCGCCGCACACCCGTTATGCTTCACTGACGAAGTAATGGATCATCAGATCCCCGAAGGGTTTAAACCCGTAAACATCGAATCTTACGATGGCACAACAGACCCCGCGGTGTGGATCGAAGACTATCTTCTCCACATCCATGTGGCCCGCGGCGACGATATCCACGCCATGAAGTACCTCCCACTCAAGCTTAAAGGACCAGCTCGGCATTGGCTTAACAGCCTGCCCGCAGAGTCAATTGGGTGTTGGGAAGACCTGGAGGCCGCATTCCTTGATAACTTCCAAGGCACATATGTGCGACCACCAGACGCCGACGACCTAAGCCACATCATTCAGCAGCCAGACGAATCGGCCAGACAATTCTGGACACGGTTCTTGACGAAGAAAAATCAAATCGTCGATTGTCCGGACGCAGAGGCCCTTGCAGCCTTCAAACATAACATCCGGGACGAATGGCTAGCCCGGCACCTGGGGCAAGAAAAGCCGAAATCCATGGCAGCCCTCACATCGTTAATGACCCGCTTTTGTGTGGGAGAGGACAGCTGGCTAGCCCGCAGCAACAATCTCCGTAAAAATTCTGGCAGTCCGGATACTAAGGACAACAACGGCAGGTCACGTCGAAACAAAAACAAGCGCCGAATTAACGGCGACGATAAGAAGGATACGGCAGTCAATGCCGGATTCCGAGGCTCTAAACCCGGTCAACGGAAGAAGCCATTTAAAAGAACCACTCCGGGTCCGTCCAATCTGGACCGAATACTCGACCGCTTATGCCAGATACATGGCACCTCTTAAAAGCTAGCTAACCACACCAATAGAGATTGCTGGGTGTTCAAGCAGGCCGGCAAGTTAATTGCCGAAAACAATGACAAGGGGCTAAATAGCGACGACGAGGAAGAGACCCGGCCGCCGAACAACAGAGGACAGAAGGGTTTTTCCCCACAAGTATGGACGGTGAATATGATATACGCGACCCACATACCCAAGAGGGAGAGGAAACACGCACTAAGGGACGTCTATGCGATGGATCCAGTCGCCCCAAAGTTCAACCCATGGTCCTCTTGTCCGATCACTTTCAATCGAAGAGACCATCCGACCAGCATACGCCATGGCGGATTCGCCGCATTGGTCTTAGACCCAATCGTCGATGGGTTCCACCTCACGAGAGTCCTGATGGACGGCGGCAGTAGCCTGAACCTGCTTTATCAGGATACAGTGCGCAAAATGGGCATAGACCCATCAAGGATTAAACCTACAAAGATAACCTTTAAAGGTGTCATACCAGGAGTGGAAGCCAACTGCACAGGCTCAGTCACACTGGAAGTGGTCTTCGGATCCCCAGATAATTTCCGGAGCGAAGAGTTAATCTTCGACATAGTCCCGTTTCGCAGCGGCTATCATGCTCTGCTCGGGCGAACTGCGTTTGCCAAATTCAACGCGGTGCCGCACTATGCATACCTAAAGCTCAAGATGCCAGGCCCTCGTGGAGTCATCACGGTCAATTGGAATACGGAACGCTCCCTCTGAACGGAGGAACATACAGCGGCTCTCGCGGTAGAAGTACAGAGCAGCCTTCTAAGGCAATTCTCGAGTCCGGCCGTTAAATGGCCGGATACAGCAAAGCGCGCCCGGAGCAATGCCAACCAAGACCACCTGGCGCGATCAGAGCACGCGTAGCAATGTGGCCCCAACCCTCGCCCGCGTATGATCGCAAGAATAACACTCCGCGTACATCATTACGCTTTGGAGATACCATGGGCACAGGGGAGGGGCCACGATCACAACGGACCCAGAGTGCGGTTCGACCACACCGGGGGCTCGCAAATGTGCCCCTCTTTTTTTATTATTTTTCTTCTTTTTTGTACACAGGACTCTGTTAACCAGAAGCCCTGTCCGGCGGTGAACCTGCCGAACTCATGATGCAACAGTCAGGGACTAAAGAAGGCCGCGCCGAACACTCAGGTGGTCTCAATTACGAGCATTAAATTCGATTATATACACCAAATCAGCAGCTCATCCCTGGAGGGGGACATGTTTATTTAGTCCAAATCCCTTGCTTACCGCACTATTTGTATCAGTCCGCTCTACTAGCAGACTTTTCTTTCATTAATAATGCAGCACCTTTATGATCGCAATTGCATCACATTATATATATATATATGCTCATTATATGACATCTGGCACCCGTATATTTTGGTATGGCATAATATACCGGGGGCTTATGTTCCCCACTCTATGGTGTGATAAAGTCCGAACACTTTCACAAGTGCGGCACCCCGAACTTATAGCATTATATGAATCGGCTCCGAATCATGTCTTGGGTCAATAGTTGGGTTTGCCCGGCTTCCACGTTTTGGTGCCTTACGTCCCATTCTGTCGGCTAAGGTGGCACTGGGAGAACCACTGCGATTGCGCCCCGGTTGAGCCGGGCTAACGCCTCAGTGGAGAAAGCTAAAACTGACTGGCATGATAAGGCGAGAGACTGGTCGCTGTTCGAGAGGTTTTTTCGGGTCCTTAAAGACTCACGCCGCTTCGAGCGAAGTTCCGCATAATGTCCGATGAAGGCGTGGATAGCGCCCCAGATTCGGTCTTCCGAATACCAGGGGCTTCACCGAAATTTAAAATTATAGAATTCTATGGCTAAGTGAGAGTGTTCAAGCATTATAAGTCCGGTTGCCTTGTTCGTCGTGTTGAGCACCTCCATAGATGGACCAAAAAATGGGAACAAGAGTGCTCAAGTTTATCCCGAACACCCCAGCACTTGTGGCTTGGGCGCTGAAGCCAACGACTTGCCATCTCTCAGATTTTACAAACGGCCACACAGAAGGTAATATTTTAAATTAAACAAGCGTTGCTCATGGCGCATATGAACGAAGTTTTCAGCGCACAGGATAAATAAACAGCGAGTTCACTCAAAGATTACATTTCGGGAGCACTCATCTGCAATATCACAGGCTCCCTTCAGGACAATTTTATAATACTTCTCCGGCGTGCGATACTCCTTGCCCGGCGGCGGTGGGTCCGTGAGAAGCTTCTTCGCATCCAATTTGCCCCATTGCACCTTTATGCGGGCAAGGGCCCGACGAGCGCCTTCGATACAGGCGGAGCGCTTGACTACATCCAGCCTGGGGCATGCATCCACCAGCCGCCGCACGAGGCCAAAGTAGCTACCAGGCATGGCCTGTCCAGGCCACAGCCGGACTATGAGGCCCTTCATGGCCTCCTCAGCTACCTTGTGGAGTTCGAGCAGCTGCTTCAGCTGGTCGCTTGGGGGCACCGGATGGCCGGCCTCAGTATACTGAGACCAGAAGACCTTCTCCGTCGAGCTCCCCTCCTCGCCATGATAGAATGCGGTGGCATCAGATGCACTACGCGGCAGATCTGCAAACGCCCCTGGAGAGCTCCGAATGCGGGTAAGTATGAGGTAGTTCACATTAACATGCCTGCTTTGCATGAAAAACGCCTTACCCGCCGCTATCTTCTTTATGTCCGCAACCTCCTGAAGGGCCTTACGGGCCTCGGCCTTGGCGGACTTGGCACTTTCGAGAGCCGAGGCAAGCTCGGACTCTCGAGTCTTGGAGTCATGCTCCAAACTCTCATGTTTTTCCATGAGAGCCTGGAGCTCTTGCCGAACTTTCGCCACCCGTGCCTCTTGCTTTTCTCGCTCAGCCCGTTCCGCGGCCGCACTGCGTTCGGCCGCGGACACAGCATCCTTCAGGGCTGCCACCTCGTTAGTGGCCCCTGCAATACACATATTACCCTTGTTAATTTTATTTGCAACCAAAATCCTTTTCTGTAAGGTACTTATTCAAAGAGGTGTTACTCACCTTCTTTTTCCTCGAGCTGCTTCTTTGCATGGCCGAGCTCTTGCTCAGACCGCTCGAGATCCTTCTTCAGCACGTCAACCTCCGCCGTTAGTGCGGCAGAGGTCAGCAGCGCAGCCTGCAAACCCATATTGGCATATTTTAGGCAACCCTGCGTATATCTTGTTAAAGATCCTTAGTCCGGCTTTTCTTTCCGAACACCGAACTAAGCATCAGGGGCTACTGTCTATGCGGTATTACATTACATAATTTTAACTTCTTACCTCAAAGCCTGTTAAAAGGCTGCTGCAGGCTTCGGTCAGCCCGCTCTTAGCGAGTTGAACCTTCTCAATCACCGCACTCATGATAGTGCGGTGTTCTTCCTCGATGGAAGCGCCTTTAAGCGCCTCCAGCAGGTTATCTGGCGCCTCCGGTTGGACGAAGGCCACCGGCGTCACGGTCCTGCCCTTCTTTCGAAGGGGCCGCTTGCCAGACTCTGGAACCACTGCGGGTTCCGATGTAGAGTCCGGCACGAAGTCCGGGAGGCTGCCTGACAACGCCTCCGGAGCCTCCTCCTGATGGGTCCCTCTCTAGGATCCCACTTCGACGTCCTCGTCGGCGCGTGGGGTGGAGGCAGTCGGGATGGAATTCACATCCGACGAGGCCAATGACCCGCTCGATGAGTCGGGGAGATCATCATTGGCCGGACTACGGGCAGAATGCGGCGTTAGAAGGATACTACGCGACATAAAAGAAATTACACATCAAGGATCCGGATACTTACGGTCTTGCCAGACGCCTGGCCCTTAAAGGCCACTCATCCTCACCAACGCTGATGTTGGCGAAACTGTTCGGGGGGATAGTTCTCCCCCTCTTGGACCCTTCGGCCTCCCCGATGGGGGAAGCCTTCCTTTTCTTCTCTCCCTCCTCCGGGAGAGAGTACTCCTCCTCGTCGTCTTCGGGGGAGGAGTCCTTGTCATCATCAGACGCCTGATTGCGGGAACTCTTTCGAGTCCCCGCGGCCACCTTCTTGGCCTTCTTCTCCGGCACCACGTGCGGTGCCGGAACCAGCAGCCCTGTTAAGCGGGCGTCCACCGGGTCTTCTGGCATGGGAGCCGGGCTGATGAGCAGCTTGGCCTTCTCCATCCATTCCTGTCAAAGGAAGAGGCAGAATGAAACCTCACTAGAGTCAATCTAATTATCACAAGTGTCCTGTAATGGGGTTGAATCACTTACCTCGTCAGTTGGATACTGCGAGCTGAATCCGCGGTCTTCGGTCGCGGACGCGGGGGCTTCGGCGCCCTTGAACAGCACCCTCCAGGCGCCTTCGTATGTTGTATCGAAGAGCCCGCTTAGCGCCTGGTGCTGTTCCGAATTGAGCCCCCACAAATTAAATGCCCGTTCTTGGCATGGGAGGATCCGCCGGATGAGCATGACTTGGACCACGTCGACGAGCCTGAGCCTATGTGACGGTGTCCTGGACTAGGGGGTACTCACCACGTCATCTCCCGATCTATTAGATTGGGCCGAGGACCCCCACGGCCGTATACTCATGGGCCAGTCCGGACAGGTGCCGCATACAAGGAAGATTCTACAAGACTTGGCGATCAAGACAAGGACTCCTCCCCCACCGGCGTATTCGGCTAGGACTCTTGTTATCCTAGGCCTCCGGTGCATTATATAAACCGAGGCCAGGCTAGTCGATAAACATACATTACAACAATCATACCATAGGCTAGCTTCTAGGGTTTAGCCTCCTTTATCTCGTGGTAGATCTACTCTTGTACTACCCATATCATCAATATTAATCAAGCAGGACGTAGGGTTTTACCTCCATCGAGAGGGCCCGAACCTGGGTAAAACATTGTGTCCCTTGTCTCCTGTTACCATCCGCCTAGACGCACAGTTCGGGACCCCCTACCCGAGATCCGCCGGTTTTAACACCGACACTATGGCTCACCATCTTCTTGATACATGCTCGGAGTCCTGTCACCTCCACCGGATTCCCCCACTGCAAGCCCTTCTCTTTCCAGGAGGTGAGCTGCGTGGGGATGCCAGATCTAAACTCGGTGGCCGCCGCCCATGTGGATTTGCGTGGCTCGGTGATGTAAAACCACCCCGATTGCCACCCCTTGACGGAGTCCACGAAGGTCCCTTCCAGCCAAGGGACGTTGGGCAATTTGCCCAACATGGCGCCTCCGCATTCCGCTTGCGTACCCTTCACAACCTTCGGCTTGACGTTGAAGGTCTTGAGCCACAGGCCGAAGTGGGGCCGGATGCAGAGGAAGGCCTCGCACACGACGATAAACGCCGAGATGTTGACGATAAAGTTCGGCGCTAGATCGTGGAAATCCAGGCCGTAGTAAAACATGAGCCCCCGGACAAATGGATGGAGCGGAAAGCCCAGTCCGCGGAGGAAGTGGGGGAGGAAGACGACCCTCTCATGAGGCTCAGGGGTAGGGATGAGCTGCCCCTTGTCGGGCAGCCGATGCGCGATATCACCGGAAAGGTATCCGGCGCTGCGCAGCTTGGTGATGTCGTCCTCCTTGACAGTGGAGGCTAACCATTTACCTCCCGCTCCGGACATATTCGGAGAAGGTCAAGGCGAGATGCGCAAGCTCGGACGTTGGAGCTTGAGTTCGCGGGGATGGATAAGCAAAGGAGGAAGAAGGCGTAGGTGAGAAGGTGAATCCTTATCCCTTATATATAGGCGGACAAAACTATGCGTCCCCCACCAGCCTGGTAAAACTCGCTTATCTCCCAAGCGCCACCATCAATGGCGTGGTTGGGTTACCCACGCACGTATTGATGAGAATCCCGGAATAAGGGGAACACGATCTCTGCTTCGACAAGACGTGCCAAGGAAACCGCTTCACTAAACGTGCTGAGGTGGTATAGTAATTCAAACAAAGGCCTGGTGGCGGTGTGATGTCACGCCGCATAATACGTCAGCAGATTGAACTAAGTGTACATTTTATTCTCTCTACGGTGGAATGTGGAATTTATTTTGCAGAGCCGGACACTATCCTGGTGTTCATGATCTTCTCTGGATTATTCAAGAGAGGAACCCGCCTTGCAATGCCGAACATTATGCATGCCGGACTTATCGTCATTGAAGACTGGTTCAGGGGCTACAGAGGGAGTCCTGGACTAGGGGGTGTCCGGACAGCCGGACTATCATTATCCGCCGGACTCCAAGACTACGAAGATACAAGATTGAAGACTCCGGCTCGTGTCCGGATGGTACTTTCCTTGGCGTGGAAGGCAAGCTTGGCAATACGGATATGTAGATCTCCTACCATTGTAACCGACTCTGTGTAACCCTAGCCCTCTCTGGTGTCTATATAAACCGGAGGGCTTTAGTCCGTAGGACAACATACATTACAACAATCATACCATAGGCTAGCTTCTAGGGTTTAGCCTCCTTGATCTCGTGGTAGATCTACTCTTGTACTACCCATATCATCAATATTAATCAAGCAGGACGTAGGGTTTTACCTCCATCAAGAGGGACCGAACCTGGGTAAAAACATCGTGTCCCTCGTCTCCTGTTACCATCCGCCTAGACGCACAGTTCGGGACCCCCTACCCGAGATCCGCCGGTTTTGACACCGAAACTAACCGATAGTTGTTGAAGAAGAAAGGTGGGATGCCTAACGGGGCATCCCCAAGCTTAGATGCTTGATACTTCTTGGAATATTATCTTGGGGTGCCTTGGGGATCCCCAGGATTGAGCTTTTGTGTCTCCTTAATTCCTCTCATATCATGGTTTCTGTTTTTATCAAAAGCTTCATCCACAACAAACTCAACAAGAACTCGTGAGATAGGTTAGTATAAACCAATGCAAAACCTTATCATTTTATACTGTAACAAATCACTTAAATTATTATTCAACATTGCATACTAAATGCCTTTGCATATTTAATACTCCTATCCTCAAATAGAATCATTAAACAAGCAAACATATGCAAACAATGCAAACATAACAGCAATCTGCCAAAACAGTACAGTCTGTAAAGAATGCAAGAGTATCAATACTTCCCTAACTCCAAAAATTATAAGAGAAAATTCCCACTGTAATAAATTGATCAGAGCTCAATATGCAAAAATATTCAACATTATACCATTCTCTGACTTTTCTAGGGAATTTTTGCAACAGCGGTAAACTTTCTGTTTTCAAACAGCAACATGTATACTAGCAAAATAAGCATGGCAAAGGCTATCCTTGACATTTTTATTGAAAATAAATATGCAAAACATTATTCTAACTAATAGAAAGAAAATACTAACAAAAGAAAATGACGCTCCAAGCAAAACACATATCATGTGGCGAATAAAAATATAGCTCCAAGTAAAGTTACCGATGAACGAAGACGAAAGAGGGGATGCCTTCTGGGGCATCCCCAAGCTTAGGCTCTTGGTTGTCCTTGAATATTACCTTGGGGTACCTTTGGCATCCCCAAGATTAGGCTCTTTCCACTCCTTATTCCATAGTCCATCGAATCTTTACCCAAAACTTGAAAACTTCAACCACACAAAACTCAAAACAAAACTCGTAAGCTCCGTTAGTATAAGAAAATAAAACCACCACTTAGGTACTGTAATGAACTCATTCTTTATTCATATTGGTGTAACATCTACTGTATTCTAACTTCTCTATGTTCATACCACTTAATGTTGGCCATAGATGCATCAAAATAAGCAAACAACACAATGAAAACAGAATCTGTCAAAAACAGAACAGTCTGTAGTAATCTGTATCAAACGTATACTTCTGGAACCCCAAAAATTATGAAATAAATTAATGGACCTGAGGAATTTGTCTATTAATCATCTTCAAAAAGAATCAACCTAAAAGCACTCTCCAGTAAACAATGGCAGCCATTCTCGTGAGCGCTAAAGTTTCTGTTTTCTACAACAAGATCACATAAACTTCACCCAAGTCTTCCCAAAGGTCCTACTTGGCACTTTATTGAAACAAAAGCTATAAAACATGATTACTACAGTAGCATAATCATGTGGACACACAAAAATAGTAAGGGTAAATATTGGGTTGTCTCCCAACAAGCACTTTTCTTTAATGCCTTTCTAGCTAGGCATGATGATGGCAATGATGCTCACATCTATACCTGTACTAATTTCAGACTTCCTAAAAATTCCCACAATAATTAGAATTTACGAGCCATTAATCTGGTGGGACCGAATTATTATGGTGTAGATCGACTCAAGAAATTCTTCATTAAAAAAATCTCTATTGTATAATAATTCTCAAAAGAAATATTAAAAGGTCCAAAAATCTTGCGTTTGTAACTAAAATAGAATCCTAGCAGCTTACGCAGCCATGTTCCTTAATTCTATCTCTCCCGGTGGAAACACATGTTCCTTTATCTCTCTTATTAATAGTTTTTTCTCTTCCACATATCCTCCTCCTACTCTCCCCCCCCCCCCCCCCCCCCGTATCCATCTTTCTCTCCACCGACCCTTCCTCTCTCCATAATCTCTCTTTCGAGTTGGGACGGGAAACCACCATCTCTCTCCACCAAAAGCAAACGAGTTTGGCCACATTGATCCAGTTGATCAAGATCTTACTGCCTCAAATATGAGTTCCTCTTCTAGATCGGCCACACTATAAAGAGATCCCGCAGTATATTCTGCAATTTTTACTTCCATGTTCCTCTACTCCGCTCCGACACAAATCCCGCTGATCTCAGGTAACCATGCTCTCCTCTTCAAAGTCAAATCATGCGCTGCTTTGATCTAGAACATCTGACAGACTTGCAGTACATAGATGGATACTTATAGGTTTTCCATACATGGATGCATTGATGTGATCCTTCGGTAGGTTCTAAACTGTTGAATTACACCAATATCTGATGTGGTGTATCCCTTTGTTAGAGGCCTCAGATCCAATCTCCTCATCCAAGTCGAACATGTCCCTCTCTCCAGGATATCTTTTGTTGATCAACAAGAAGGGTTCCAAATTCCGACTCTATTTTACTGGTGACACAATTTGACCTCGCCGATGTAACAAGCAGAGTTCTTTCTAGCGATCACGCATCTATGGAAGCTAACTCGACTACTTTTTGAACTGGTCAGATGCAGCAAAACAGGCAACTACATGTCAGCTATCTGATTGATTCACGTACAGTGCATGCACGTACACATATCATTATTTGCCTTCGGCCATAGATAGATTCTGCTTATGTATTTTTGAATGTATTATTGCAGGTTGACTAATTTTATTTCGAAAGCTGGCTTTATACATGGAGATCGATTCAGGCAACAACGCAGCACAGAGCAAATGGATTCAGTTTTTGCCGATACCTTTCAATACAAAGTACATCGCAGCTCAACGGATCATATCAGTTGAAGTAAAGCCAAGCCCAGACCGAAATTTGAGTCATTTTGTAAGCATTCAATGGATCAGTATTCACATTTGCGGGGATTCGGTAGTACAACCTCCAGCTCTTTAAGCAAACAGCACAAGTGCTCCACGCCGCTCCTCTACAATTCTACTAAAGTGTGTACTACTTTCGCCGTGTTGCTAAGTTTTTCTTATTCTGACTTCTCATGGTTCTTAAATTATACCCAGTTGTGGTTACAGTAATTTTTTGTTTGCTAGAAGGTTGGACTAGGCCTTTCTGTCATCAATTATATAGATGGATTTTGTTCAATCTTATTGACAAAAAGACCCTTCCCCTTTTGGTGACATGAAAAAAAAACTGAGTGTCATGTATGAGATGAGAGAGGCAAATGACATGGCCCTTTATCATGCCGTGCATGTCGCAACCATGTGTTAAAAAAGTTTAAGTACATGTATTGTATTATTTTCCTAATATATACTTGAATCAATACAAACTGCATTATTGGATTCGGATTAGTCAAGCATCTTCTGTCCAAATATTTTCTACCGGTTTTCTATACTGTTTTTGAATCATGTTGTGAGAGTACGCATGCAGTTTGTATTGCTTACACTAACAGGACAACCAAGATTTGATGCAATTGTTGTACTCCTTACTTTTTGACTTGCGCCTTGAATATTCTTAAAAATTCATGTTCCTTTGATCTGTGATATAAAACTTCTGCTTTCTTTGTTTTCTGCAATTTAGGTCTAAGACAATGGTGTGTTATTATACTTCAATGCAATTAGCCTATGGCACGCCAATAAGCTCAAGAGCAACGAACTTATGATGAAGAGGTCAAATGATTGGTCCAAATTCATGTCATAGATAAAATGGTTTGGACTACATGACATACAATTATAAGGTAACATCTGCTTTAAATTACCATCCAGTTGAAGGCGATAAGATGCTTATTCTGTTCCGCATGAGATATAAAATCTCTAAAATATATCCTAATAATAGCAAGCTTCACATTTCCTAAAATTTAAACTCTTTCCAGAGGAGAAATGGCTAGAAGATTTACTAAGTAGTAATTTATTCTGCACCGACCCATATATTGTGTACTATGTATAGGTACAACCTTAACCTACAGATGTGTGACCTGAGTGGAACATTAACTTGCACCATGTTTGAGACATAAGGAAGAAAATTAACACGCAATCTCAAGATTCTTGATATATGCAGATAATGATGATGTGAACAAGGAGACAAAAAAATTCCAGAAAGTACATGGATAGAGATTGATATATCAGTTCACATTGGATATATGTAACACTTTGTATGGAATGTTTTATAGGCTCGGAAAATGATTTGCCAATACTGCAAGTTGATGAAAGTTTTGTGAAAAGAAAGAGGAAAAGCAGGTCCAGTACTTGGGTGATGAAAGAGATCAAAAGAAAATTTTGAACATGCATCGGACTTTTCTACTATGTTGCTCTATGCTTTTTAGTATCAACGGATACCAAATTATGTTTATAATCGTTATTTTACAGTAGTTAAACACAAGTTTGGTCACGTTTTTGTAGAAACAAGTCACCAATGATAAACTAATTATGAACAACAATAAAAAGACTAGAACAAATAACACATATTTTTGCACATTCTGATGGTAGTGAGGATAAAGATGAATCCATATTCTAAGAGAAAGCTTACAATAACTCGCATATGTGGCGCATTGGTAAAATACCATCAAAAATATGGACGTTGCACATTCAGGACAAAAAGTGTAACCATGTAAGTGTTTTTGGTGTATTTGCATGTTCTTTTATAATACAAGTTCCATAGCGGTGTTGATAAACAATCAGTGACCAAAGAATTTCGGAAACCTGGAGCATCAAGACCTCAAAAGATAAGTGGCAGATTGATGGATATTTCAAAAAAAGATGTAATATAGCATATATCGGGTGTGTCAAATTATTATTTTCGCATATACTTTGTTGTTAATCCCTTTCATCTTTGGTATAAAGTTACCAATATGTCTCTTAGTCAAGAGCAGATGCTAGGTGTATATGTTGAGTGCCTGAAGAATTCAGTTCACCCGTTTTGCTTAGTATGTAAGGAGAGAGCATATGAAGGTAAAAAATACTAAGTATGCAACACCAGTACAAATATACTTAAGACAAAAATCTGCTATTCTCCACCGATCATATGCTCTCCTCGCCTCCAAAAGTATCACAGTACACAAGCTAGCAGATCATCGAAAAGTACAGTGCTCTCCCAGGTCTCTACCCCTTGCGCTAGAGTCACATATAATGTTCAAGTCCAATTATTCATTTGATTAGATTACAAAATAAAAATCTAATTAGATCAATTGGGCATTGATACTAATGACCGTTCAAAATAAGGTACATCAACCAATAATCTGCATTGCCCACCCATAAGGTACACCAGCCAATAATTTAGAATATAAATAAATATTAGTTTTACAGCGAGGAGATATAGATAAGCATAAGTCATACGTCGATATACACACTGCTAAAACTGCAAATAGAAAATGGAATTTATGAAATATTGACATGCAACAAGAATTAATCTCCCCGGTACAAAACGATAATTTTCTACATCCTAGAGTTCAACCAAATTTAAAGTTATAACCTAAAGGTAAGTGTCTTATGCAACGTGCACAAGTGGATTAAATTAAGACATCAATTTTGAAAGCGTGCGATACTTTTAGAATCGCTATAAACCTATTAGTATGTGCACTGGAATAAATGGATACATGTGAAGCCACTTCAATGAATATTAATGTTGCCGCTATAGTGAGACTGTCAAGTAACTAAAAAATCATGGTTTACTACTAATACATGATTCGCGAAAAAAACAGTGCTCAAAGCTAAACATTCTCATTCTAGCCCGTGCGAATGCACGGGTTGGCGACTAGTAAAAGATAAGAATTGAAACTTAACAGGAGCATCATGAAGCATATGACTAACACATTTAAGTCTAACCCACTTCCTATGCATAGGGATTTTGTGAACAAACAATTTATGGGAACAATAATCAACTAGCATAGGAAGGTAAAACAAGCATAGCTTCAAAATTTTCAACACATAGGGAGGAAACTTGATATTATTGCAACTCCTACAAGCATATGTTCCTCCCTCATAATAATATTCAGTAGCATCATGAATGAATTCAACAATATAACCAGCACCTAAAGCATTCTTTTCATGATCTACAAGCATAAAAAATTTACTACTCTCCACATAAGCAAAATTCTTCTCATTCGGAATAGTGAGAGTATCATAAGAGACTTGAACACTAAAAATTGTTTCCACATTAAAAGAGTAATGTTCAGAAAAAGGGTAATCATAATCATATAAAGATTTGTAAATATAATTGTCGGTGTCAAAACCGGCGGATTTCGGGTAGGGGGTCCCGAACTGTGCGTCTAGGTGGATGGTAACAGGAGACAAGGGACACGATGTTTTACCCAGGTTCGGGCCCTCTTGATGGAGGTAAAACCCTACGTCCTGCTTGATTGATATTGATATTGTGGATGTTTACAAGAGTGGATCTACCACGAGATCAAGGAGGCTAAACCCTAGAAGCTAGCCTATGGTATGATTGTAATGGTTGTTGTTGTTCTATGGACTAGAGCCATCCGGTTTATATAGACACCGGAGAGGGCTAGGGTTACATAGAGTCGGTTACAATGGTAGGAGATCTACGTATCCGTATCGCCAAGCTTGCCTTCCACGCCAAGGAAAGTCCCATCCGGACACGGGACGAAGTCTTCAATCTTGTATCTTCATAGTCTTGGAGTCCGGTCGATGATGATAGTCCGGCCGATGATAGTTTGGCTGATGATGGTAGTTCGGCTATCCGGACACCCCCTAATCCAGGACTCCCTCAGTAGCCCCTGAACCAGGCTTCAATGATGATAAGTCCGGCGCGTATATTGCTTGGCATTGCAAGGCGGGTTCCTCCTCCGAATGATAGAAGATTGTGAACACCAGGATAGTGTCCGGCTCTGCAAAATAAATTCCACATTCCACCGTAGAGAGAATAATATATACACAAGTTCAATCTGCTGACGTTTTTTGCGGCATGACGTCACGCCACTACCAAGCCATTACTTGAATCATTTTTTACTCTACCACCTCAGCGCATTTAGCGAAGCGGTTTCCTTGGCACGTCTTGTCGAAGCAGAGATCGTGTTCCCTCTTAATCCGGGATTCTCATCAATACGGACATGGGTAACCCAACCGCGCCATTGATGGTGACCCTTGGGGGATAAGCGAGTTTTACCAGGCCGGTGGGGGACGCATAGACTTCGCCCGCCCATATAAGGGATAAGGATTCACCTTTTCACCTACGCCTTCTTCCTCCTTTGCTTATCCATCTCCGCGCACTCGAGCTCCAGCGCCCAAGCCCGCACATCTCGTCTCAACCTTCCCCAGTCATGTCTGGAGCAAGAGGCAAGTGGATGACCTCCTCCGTTATGGAGGAGCACATCGAAAGACTGCGCAGCGCCGGCTACCTGTCCGGCGACATCGCGCACCGGCTGCCTGACGAGGGGCAGCTCATCCCTACCCCTAGGCCCCATGAGAGGGTCGTTTTACTTTCCCATTTCCTCTGCGGACTGGGCTTTCCACTTCACCCCTTTGTCCGGGGGCTCATGTTCTACTACGGCCTGGATTTCCATGATCTGGCGCCGAACTTCATCCTCAACATCTCGGCGTTTATCATCGTGTGCGAGGCCTTCCTCTGCATCCAGCCCCACTTCGGCTTGTGGCTCAAGACCTTCAATGTCAAGCCGAAGGTAGTGAAGGGCACTCAAGCGGAGTGCGGAGGCGCCATGTTGGGGAAGATGCCCAACGTCCTTTGGTTCGAAGGGGCCTTCGTGGAATCCGTCAAGGGGTGGCAATCGGGGTGGTTCTATATCACCGAGCCGCGCGACCCTACTTGGGCGGCGGCCCCCGAGTTCAGATCTGGTATCCCCACATAGCTCACCTCCTGGAAAGAGAAGGGCTTGCTGTGGGGTAGTTCGGAGGAGCTGACGGGACTCCAAGCCTGTATCCAGAAGTTGGTGAAGAAGCTCAGGCTGGTTAACATGGTCCAAGTCATGCTCGTCCGCCGGATTCTCCCATGCCAAGAGCGGGCATTCAATCTGTGGGAGTTCGATCTGGAACAGCACCAGGCGCTGAGCGAGCTCTTCGACACGACGTACGAAGGCGCCTGGAGGGTGTTGTTTAAGGGCGCCGAAGCCCCCGCATCCGCGACCGAAGATCACGGATTTCGCTCGCAGCACCAAGCCGACGAGGTAAGTGATTCTACCCCTTTACGGGACACTTGTTCTTCATAGTTTGCCTCTGTGCGGGTTTCAATTTCCCCTTTTCCTTTGACAGGACTGGATGAGGAAGGCGGAGCAGATTATCTGCCCGGCTCCTATGCCAGAAAACCCAGTAGACGCCCGTCTAACGAGGCTGCTGGTTCCGGCACCGCACGTGGTGCCGGAGAAGAAGGCCAAGAAGGAGGCCACGGGTGCTTGAAAGAGTTCCCGTTTTCAGGTGTCCGACGACTCCGGGGCGGACTCCTCCCCCGAAAATGAGGAGGAGAAAGAGGACTCTCTCCCAGAGGAGGGAGAGAGGAAGAGGAAGGCTTCCCCAACAGGGGAGGCCGAAGGGTCCAAGAGGGGAAGGACTATTCCCCCGGACAGCTCCGCCAACATCAACGTTGGCGAGGAAGAATGGCCGTCAAGGGCCAGGCCTCCGGCGAGATCGTAAGTATCTGGATTCCTGAATGATTTATAATTTCTTTTTCTGTGTCACACAGTGTCATTCTGATGCCGCATGCTGCCTGTAGTCCGGCCAATGATGATCTCCCCGCTTCATCGAGCGGGTCGTTGGCTCCGTCGGATGTAGACTCCATCCCGACTGCCTCCACCCCTCGCGACACCGAGGACGCCGAGGTGGGATCCCAAGAAGGGACCCATCAGGGGGAGGCTCCGGAGGCACCACAAGGCGGCCTCCCGGACTTTGCGCCGGACTCCATATCAGAACCCGCAGTGGTTCCGGAGTCCGGCCGGCGGCCCCTTCACAAGAAGGGCAAGACCGTGATGCCGGCGGCTTCCGTCCAACCGGAGGCGCCTGACAATTTGTTGGAGGCGCTCCAGAGCGCTTCCATCGAGGAAGAACACCGCACTATTATGAGTGCGGTGATTCAGAAGGTACAGCTCGCCAAGAGCGGGCTGACCGAAGCCTGCAGTAGCCTTCTATCAGGCTTTGAGGTAAGAAGTTTAAAAATATGCAATGTAATACCGCATAGACAGTAGCCCCTGATGCTCGGTTCGGTGTTCGGAAAGAAAAGCTGGACTGAGGATCTGAAAAAAAGAAGATATACGCAGGGTTGCTAAAAAATTATGTCAATATGGGTTGCAGGCTGCGCTGCTGACCTCTACCGCACTGACTGCGGAGGTCGGTGCTTTGAAGCAGGAGCTCGAGCGGTCCGAGCAAGAGCTCGGCCGCGCCAAGAAGCAGCTCCAGGACAAAGAAGGTGAGTAACACCACTTTGTACTTGTACCTTACAGAAAAGGATTTAGGTTGCAACAAAAAATAACAAGGATAACATGGGTACTGCAGGGGCCACGAACGAGGTGGCGACCCTGAAGGAGGCCGTGTTCGCGGCCGAACGCAATGCGGCCGCGGAACGGGCAGAGCGAGAAAAGCAGGAGGCGCGGGTGGCGGTGGTTCGGCAAGAGCTCCAGGCTCTCATGGAAAAGCATGAGAGTTTGGAGCGTGACTCAAAGACTCGAGAGTCCGAGCTTGCCTCGGCTCTCGAAAGTGCCAAAACTGCCAAGGCCGATGCCCATAAGTCCCTTCAGGAGATTGAGTTGGTGAGGAAGATAGCGGTGGGTAAGGCATTTTTCATGCAAAGCAAGCATGTGAATGTAAATTACGTGTTACTTACCCGAATTCGGAGCTCTCCAGGGGCGTTTGCAGATCTGCCTCGCAGCGTGTCTGATGCCGCCGCATTCTACCGAGCCGAGAAGGGAGCTCAACGGAGAAGGTCTTCTGGTCTCAGTATCCTGAGGCCGGCCATCCGGTGCCCCCTAGCGACCAGCTGAAGCAGCTGGTCGAGCTCCACAAGGTGGCCGAGCAGGCCATGAAGGGCCTCATAGTCCGGCTGTGGCCTGGAGAGGACATGCCTGGGAGCTACTTCGGCCTCGTGCGACGGTTGGTGGATGTGTGCCCCTGGGTGGAGGTTATCAAGCGCTCCGCCTGTATTGAAGGTGCTCGTCGGGCCCTTGCCCGCGCAAAGGTGCATTGGGGCAAGCTGGATGCGGAGAAGCTAATCACTGACGCGCCACCAGCGGGCAAGGAATATCGTATGCCCGAAATGTACTATAAGACTGTCCTGAAGGGTGCCCGCAAGATTGCGGATGAGTGCCCCAGGGATGTAATTATTGAGTAAAATCGCAATGTGTTATCCTGTGCACTGAAAACTTTGTTCATATGCGCTAAGCAACGCTTGTTAATTTAAAATATTACCTTCTGTGCGGCCATATATTAAATCTGAGAGATGGCAAGTCGTCGGCTTCAGCCCCCATGCCACGAGTGCTGGGGTGTTCGGGATAAACTTGAGCACTCTTGTTCCCATTTTTTTGTCCATCTAGGGAGGCGCTCAACACAACGAACAAGGCAACCGGACTTATAGTGCTTGAACACTCTCACTTAGCCATAGAATTCTATAATTTTAAATTTCGGCGAAGCCCCTAGTATTCGGAAGACCGAATTAGGGGCGCTATCCACGCCTTCATTGGACATTATCCGGAGCTTCGCTCGAAGCAGCGTAGGTCTTTAAGGACCCGAAAGGACCTCTCGAACAGCGACCAGTCTCTCGCCTTATCATGATAGTCAGTTTTAGCTTTCTCCACTGAGGCGTTAACCTGGCTCAACCGGGGCGCAATCGCAGTGGTTCTCCCAGTGCTACCTTAGCCGATAGAACGGAACGTAAGGTGCCAAACATGGGAGCCGGGCAAACTCAACTATTGACCCAAGACATGATTCGGAGCCGATTCATATAATGCTATAAGTTCGGGGTGCCGCACTTGTGAAAGGGTTCGGACTTTATCACGCCATAATGCGGGGAACATAAGCCCCTGGTGTATTTGGCCGTACCAAAATGTGCGGATGCAACATGTCGTAAATGAACATATATATATATATAAGGTAATGCAATTATGGGCAAAAGGTGCTGCATTTTATTCAAGAAGATCTGCTATGAGTGCGGAATGATACAAATAGTGCGGAAATCAAGGGCTTGGACGAATTAAAGGCGTCTCCCTCCAGGGGTAGGCCGCGGAATAGTGTATTTAACAAAATTAATGCTCATAATGGAGACCACCTGAGTGTTCGTCGCAGCCTTTGTCCCTCCCTGGCTGTTGCATCATGAGTTCGGCAGGTTCGCCGCCGGACAGGGTTCTGTATAAAAAAGAGAGAAATAAAAGATAAAAAAAGCGACACACTTGGGAACCCCTGGTGTGGTCGAACCGCACTCTGGGTCTGTTGTGGTTGTGCCTCTCCCCCTATGCCCATGGTATCTCCAGGGCGTAATTATGTACGCGGAGAGTTTATCTTACAATTGTGCGAGGGCTGGGGTTGAGGCCGCATTGCTACGCGTGCTCGGAACGTGCCAGGTGGTCTTGGTTGATGTTGCTCCGGGCGCGTTTGGCCGTGTCCGGTCGTTTAACGGCCGGACTCGAAAATTGCCTTAAAAGGCTGCTCTGTACTTCTGCCGCGAGAGCCGCTGTATGTTCCTCCGTTCGGAGGGAGCGTTCCGTATTTCCATTGACCATGATGACTCCACGAGGTCCTGGCATCTTGAGCTTAAGGTATGCATAATGCGGCACCGCGTTGAATTTTGCGAACGCGGTTCGTCCAAGCAGAGCGTGATAGCCACTGCGGAACGGGACTATGTCGAAGATTAACTCCTCGCTTCGGAAATTATCCGGGGATCCGAAGACCACTTCCAGTGTAACTGAGCCTGCACAACTGGCCTCGACACCTGGTATGACACCTTTGAAGGTTGTCTTTGTAGGTTTAATCCTTGAAGGGTCTATGCCCATCTTGCGCATTGTATCCTGATAAAGAAGGTTCAGGCTACTGCCGCCGTCCATCAGGACTCTCGTGAGGTGAAATCCATCAACGATTGGGTCTAAAACCAATGTGGCGAATCCGCCATGGCGGATACTGGTCGGATGGTCTCTTCGATCGAAAGTGATCGGGCAAGAGGACCATGGGTTGAATTTTGGGGCGACTGGCTCCATCGCGTATATGTCCCTTAGTGCACGCTTCCGCCCCCTCTTGGGTATACGCGTTGCGTATATCATGTTTACTGTCCGAACTTGAGGGGGGAATCCCTTTTGTCCTCTGTTGTTCGGCGGCCGGGTCTCTTCCTCGTCATCGCTGTGTAGCCCCTCGTCATTGTTTTTGACGATTAATTTGCCTGCCTGCTTGAATACCCAACAATCTCTGTTGGTGTGGTTAGCTGGCTTTTTGGGGGTTCCATGTATTTGACAGGAGCGGTCGAGTATTCGGTCCAAATTGGATGGGCCCGGAGTGGTTCTTTTGAATGGCTTCTTCCGTTGACCGGGCTTGGAGCCTCGGAATCCGGCGTTGACTGCCGTATCCTCATTGCTGTCGCCGTTAATGCGGCGTTTGTTTTTGTTTTGACGCGACCTGCCATTGCGGTCCTTGGTATCCGGACTGCCAGCGTTTTTGCTGAGGTTGTTGCTACGAGCGAGCCAGCTATCCTCTCCCGCACAGAAGCGGGTCATGAGTGATGTGAGGGCTGCCATGGATTTCGGCTTTTCCTGTCCTAGGTGCCGGGCCAGCCACTCGTCGCGGATGTTATGTTTGAAGGCAGCGAGGGCCTCTGCATCCGGACAGTCGACGATTTGATTTTTCTTTGTTAAGAACCATGTCCAGAATTGCCTGGCCGATTCGTCTGGCTGCTGGATTATGTGGCTTAGGTCATCTGCGTCCGGTGGTCGCACATACGTGCCCTGGAAGTTGTCGAGGAATGCGGCTTCCAGGTCTTCCCAGCATCCAATTGACTCTGCGGGCAGGCTGTTAAGCCAATGCCGAGCTGTTCCTTTAAGTTTGAGCGGGAGATATTTGATGGCGTGAAGATCGTCGCCGCGGGCCATGTGTATATGGAGGAGATAATCCTCAATCCAAACCGCGGGATCTGTTGTGCCATCGTAGGATTCGATATTAACGGGTTTAAACCCTTCAGGGATTTGATGATCCATCTTCGTCAGTGAAGCATAGTGGGTGTGCGGCGCCTCTGTATTGAGAAATATCGCGACGTAGCTCGATAGAGCGTTGTCTGCTATGTTCGGCCCAGCCAGAGTAGTTGTATCCGGCGCGACGGTATTTGTCGTGGGTCTTGGGGCGCCCACGTGATCCATAGATAGATCTGGATTGTCTTGCCTTGTCCTCCAATATATCCCGCAAGTCCGGTGCATTCCCCCGTGGCTTCATGCTTTTTGCGCGATGCCGGGGTACGGTTTTGGTGGAGGGCTTGCATGCCTCTCTGTCGCGGCCACGAGGTGGTTGATCTGCCGTATTGTGCGCTGGTGATGCAGGTTTGTATGCTTCCTCCTCTAGTCGGGGGAGCAACTTGCGTTTTGGGTAACTTTTGGAGGGGCGTTCGAGTTCATACTCTTCGGCTGCGAGGACCTCGGTCCATCTGTCGGCCAGTAGGTCTTGATCAGCTTGAAGCTGTTGCAGCTTTTTCTTTAGGCTGTTTGCCATGGCCATTAGCCTGCGTCTGAAACGCTCTTGTTCGACGGGATCCTCAGGCATGACGAATTCGTCGTCGTCGAGGCTTGCCTCGTCTCCGGAGGGAGGTAAGTAATTATCATCCTCGACCTCTTCTTCTGCCGCCCTCTCGTGAGGGCTTGCTTCTGCCTCCTCCTGCGCTGGATCGTGCTAGAGGGGGTTGTCTTCGGCACTTTCTGGGGTGTTATTATCTCCTGTGCCGGAATCTCTATTCTTGCTATGGCGGGATTTAGAGCGGCGCCGCTGACGTCGACACTTGGGTTGTTTCTTTAAGGAATCGGTCTCCGTTGCTTCTTCGCCGTCCCCATCTTTTGGGGTGTCCACCATGTATATGTCGTATGACGAGGTGGTCTTCCACTGTCCTGTAGGCACTGGTTCTTGATAGTCTCCGGCATCGTCGTCCATACCGTCGATGTCTTCGGAGTCGTAGTCGAGTACGTCGGTTAGATCGTCGACGGTGGCTACGAAGTGGGTGGTGGGTGGGCTCTGAATTTCTTCGTCGTCCGCGTCCCAACCATCCTGGCCGTAGTTCGGCCAGGGCTCTCCAGATAGCGAGAGATGCTTCAGCGAATTTAAGATATCACCGAAGGGTGAGTGCTGAAAGATGTCTGCAGCGGTGAATTCCATGATCGGCGCCCAGTCGGATTCGACTGGCAGGGGCGCAGGAGGTTCAGAGTCTGGCAGAGAGTCCGGAACCTCGGAGTCATGAGCTTTATGCGGGACAAGATAAGTGTTCGGCTCTATCACCGTAGAAGTTGCAGCTCCCGAGGCGGTGTCCAGCCATCCGTCCTCGATCTGAGCGATCGGCTCCGGACTATGGGTCAGAGCGGATTCGTGTGCGGCCTCCAAGGTGCTATCCGACGGCAGAGTTAGGTCGTGCCCATCGTGACAGCGCGGCATGCTCGGTTGCGGCTTAGATCCATCGAAGATCAAGTCCCCGCGGATATCGGCAGTGAAGTTTAGGCTTCCAAACCTGACCTGACGGCCAGGGGTGTAGCTTTTGATCTGCTCCAGATGGCCAAGTGAGTTGGCCCGCAGTGCGAAGCCTCCGAATACGAAGATCTGTCCGGGGAGAAAAGTCTCACCCAGGACTTCGTCGTTGTCTATTGAAGAGGCCATCAAGCCTATCGGTGATGACACAGAGGAACTCTCAATGAAAGCACCAATGTCGGTGTCAAAACCGGCGGATCTCGGGTAGGGGTTCCCGAACTGTGCGTCTAGGAGGATGGTAACAGGAGACAAGGGAAACGATGTTTTACCCAGGTTCGGGCCCTCTTGATGGAGGTAAAACCCTACGTCCTGCTTGATTGATATTGATATTGTGGATGTTTACAAGAGTGGATCTACCACAAGATCAAGGAGGCTAAACCCTAGAAGCTAGACTATGGTATGATTGTAATGGTTGTTGTTGTTCTATGGACTAGAGCCATCCGGTTTATATAGACACCGGAGAGGGCTAGGGTTACATAGAGTCGGTTACAATGGTAGGAGATCTACGTATCCGTATCGCCAAGCTTGCCTTCCACGCCAAGGAAAGTCCCATCCGGACACGGGACGAAGTCTTCAATCTTGTATCTTCATAGTCTTGGAGTCCTGTCGATGATGATAGTCCGGCCGATGATAGTTCGGCTGATGATGGTAGTCCGGCTATCCGGACACCTCCTAATCCAGGACTCCCTCAATAATCATCACTACTTTTTATAGCATAAGTTTCATCACAATAATCATCATAAGTAGCAACTTTGTTCTCATCATAATCGATTGAAACCTCTCCCAAGATAGTGGAATCACTAAATAAAGTTGACACTCTTCCAAATGCACTTTCATATTCATCACAATAAAATTCAACATCCTCCAAAATAGTGGGATCACTACTTCCTAAAGTTAACACTCTTCCGAACCCACTTTCATCAATATAATCATCATAGGTAGGAGGCATGCTATCATCATAACAACTTTGCATATCAAAACTTGGGATGCTAAAAATATCATCTTCATTAAACATAGCATCCCCAAGCTTGGGACAAACATTAATTTCAGCAAATATATTCTCAAATATTTCATCCTCATCAAACATAGCTTCCCCAAGCTTGGGCCCTTTCATATCATAAGCATAATCACTCTCATCATTAAAAATATGGATAGCACCAATAGTAAAGCAATTATCATCATCATAATGAGTAGTAGGAGCAACATCATTTGGGAGGGATACCTTTCTACCTTTGTTGCTCCTTCTTTTCTTTTTCTTCCTCACATTATGTGGAGGTTCAACCTTCCTCTTTGAGCTCCTTATTGATGAGATTGGTTGAATAGAAAGCTCCTCCTCGTTACCTGATTTATCATGAGAAATAATAGGAGGATATTGGGAAGTCTATTCCCTTTCATTGGTATTCTCATCATCTTCTATTTGCTTTCTTTTCTTTAGGTAATTGGCAATATAAGGATTTTCAATGCAATTCTCCGCACAAAACATATAAATCTTTTCTAGATCAATATCAAGGAAATTCTTATGGGCAATTTCTGGAAGATCCTTAAGTAAACGTTTCAATTCTTCATAACCCAAAAGTAAACTAAGTTCATTGTAATGTGCAGGGGAGATCAAATCATCACAATTTTTGGACACGATTCGATCATGAAACAATTTGCATTGGAGATGTAAATGACCATGTTCATTACAAAGTTCACAAGTACGGCAAAGGAATTTTAAATTTTCAGCACTCTAATCTAGCCTTTCTTGCAACCATTTAGTTTCTAAATGCTTATGCCTCTTGCAATAAATATCTTCTCTATTAGGTGTGTTCATGCAAACATGCACTCCACAAAAGTTGACATGCTCATAAGAGATATTTTCATCATGACTAGAGCAATCATCATTAATACTATGGATATTCAAGGAGTTCATACTAACAACATTGCAATCATGCTCATCATTCGAAGATTTAGTATCAAGCATTCTAATGCATTCTTCTTCTAGCACTTGAGCACAATTTTCCTTTCCATCAAACTCACGAAAGATATTAAAAAGATGAAGCGTATGAGACAAACTTACCTCCATTTTTTTGTAATTTTCTTTTATAAACTAAACTAGTGATAAAACAAGAAACAAAAAGATTCGATTGCAAGATCTAAAGATATACCTTCAAGTGCTAACCTCCCCGGCAACGGCGCCAGAAAAGAGCTTGATGTCTACTACACAACCTTCTTCTTGTAGACGTTGTTGGGCCTGCAAGTGCACAAGTTTGTAGGACAGTAGCAAATTTCCCTCAAGTGGATGACCTAAGGTTTATCAATCCGTAGGAGGCGTAGGATGAAGATGGTCTCTCTCAAACAACCCTGCAACCAAATAACAAAAAGTCTCTTGTGTCCCCAACACACCCAATACAATGGTAAATTGTATAGGTGCACTACTTCGGCGAAGAGATGAAGATACAAGTAGAATATGGATGGTAGATAAAGGTTTTTGTAATCTGAAATAATAAAAACAGCAAGGTAACAAGTGGTAAAAGTGAGCGTAAACGGTATTGCAATGATAGGAAACAAGGCCTAGGGTTCATACTTTCACTAGTGCAAATTATCTCAACAATAATAACATAGATAGATCATATAACAATCCCTCAACATGCAACAAAGAGTCACTCCAAAGACACTAATAGCGGAGAACAGACGTAGAGATTATGCTAGGGTATGAAACCACCTCAAATTTTTCTTTCGGATTGATCTATTAAAGAGTTTGTACTAGAATAACATCTTAAGACACAAATCAACCAAAACCCTAATGTCACCTAGATACTCCATTGTCACCTCAAGTATCCGTGGGCATGATTATATGATATGCATCACACAATCTCAGATTCATCCAACCAATACAAAGTACTTCAAAGAGTGCCCCAAAGTTTCTACCGGAGAGTCAAGAACGTGTGCCAACCCCTATGCATAGGTTCATGGGCGGAACCCGCAAGTTGGTCACCAAAACATACATCAAGAGGCACATGATATCCCATTGTCACCACAGATAAGCACGACAAGACATACATCAAGTTTTCTCATAAAAGACTCAATCCGATAAGATAACTTCAAAGGGAAAAACTCAATTCATCACAAGTGAGTAGAGGGGGAGAAACATCATAAGATCCAACTACAATAGCAAAGCTCAGGATACATCAAGATCGTGCCATAGAGGGAACACGAGAGAGAACATGAGAGAGAGAGAGAGATCAAACACATAGCTACTGGTACATACCCTCAGCCTTGAGGGTGAACTACTCCCTCCTCATCATGGATAATGCCGGGATGATGAAGATGGCCACCGGTGAAGGATCCCCCTCCGGTAGGGTGCCGGGAAGGGCTCCCGAGAGGTTTTTGGTGGCTACAAAGGCTTGCGGCGGCGGAACTCCTGATCTATCTTGATATTCAGTGTTTTTGGGGTACGAGGGAATATATAGGCAAAAGAAGTTTGTCAGGGGGTGCTCGAGGGGTCCACGAGACAGGGGGTCGCACCCTGTAAGGGGGGCGCCCCCTATCTCCTAGGCTCCTCGAGGGTCTTCTGACTTGATCTCCAAGCCTCCAGGATGACATTCTTCCAAAAAATCACGATGCCGAAGGTTTCATTCCGTTTGGACTCCCTTTGATATTCCTTTTCTAAATACTGAAATAGGCAATAAAACAGCAATATGGGCTGGGCCTCCGGTTAATAGGTTAGTCCCAAAAGTAATATAAAAGTGTATAATAAAGCCCATAATCATTCAAAACAGATAATAAAATAGCATGAATGCTTCATAAATTATAGATAAGTTGGAGACGTATCAGCATCCCCAAGCTTAATTCCTACTCGTCCTCGAGTATGTAAATGATAAAAGAAAGAATTTATGAAGTGTGAATGCTAGAAGGTGCACAAGTTTGATCAATGATAATTTCAATCACCTTTACTAGCATCATTATATGTCATAACAGTAGTTCATCTCATAAAACTTTTAATGATCAAGTAACAAGCAATTCACATGTTAAAGCATAGACCATAAACTTTCTTGAAAGCTAGCAAACTTCATTCTTGGTCATCAAAACAATTGCAATTCATCCTATTTTCAGGAAGGGTCTATGTAAAATCTTTAATTTAGCAAACTTCACATACTCAACTATCATATAGTTCTCTACAACTTCTAACACTCATGCAATACTTGTTGTTATGAAATTTTAATCACACACAGAGAAAGATTGGGGCTTATAATGTTGCCTCCAAACGTATTCGCCTTTGGGTGATGTCAACAATAATAGTTCATGCTAACATAAATCCAATTGTATATATATATCAGGATCACCCTAACACAAAGTGCTTGCCTAAGGATAAAATGAAAAAGGGAAAGATGAAGATCACCTTGACTCTTGCATAAAGTAAAAGACATAAAGTAAAAGATAGGCCCTTCACAGAGGGAAGCAGAGGTTGTCATGCGCTTTTAGGGTTGGATACACAAAATCTTAATGCAAAAGAACGTCAGTTTATATTGCCCCGTGTATATGGACCTTTATTATGCAGTCCGTCGCTTTTATTGCTTCCATAACAAGTTCGTACAAAGCTTATTTTCTCCACACTAATAAGGCATGCATATTTAGAGAGCAATTTTTATTGCTTGCACCGATGACAACTTACTTGAAGGATCTTACTCAATCCATAGGTAGGTATGGTGGACTCTCATGGCAAAAACTGGGTTTAAGGATATTTGGAAGCACAAGTAGTATCTCTACTTGGTGCTAGGAATTTTTGGCTAGCATGAGGGGGAAAGGCGAGCTCAACATGTTTGAATGATCCATGACAATATACTTTAACTGAGATGTGAGAAAACATAACCCATTACGTTGTCTTCCTTGTCCAACATCAACTCTTTAGCATGTCATACTTAATGAGTGCTCACAATTATAAAAGATGTCTATGATAATATATTTATATGTGAAATCTCTCTTCCTTCAATATTCTTTCATGAATTGTTCAAATGACTAATACAATGCTTGCTAACTGTCAATAAATTTACAACCTCTACTTCTTAGATGTGAAGTCATTACTCCCCATGGGATAAGCAAATGAAACATATATAAATTCAGATTTATGACATTCAACTCATTCGACCATTTACTCATAGGATATAAGTGAAGCACATGAGTAAATGACAAACTACTCCAACAAGATATAAGTGAAGATCAATGAGTAGCAAAATAATTATGCAACTATGCGAAGACTCTCTCTCAATAAAGAATTTCAGATCTTGGTATTGTATTCAAGCAGCAAGCAAAACAAAACAAAATGACATTGCAAGGATAGCACAACTCATGTGAAGGAGCAAACACTTAGGTTCAACCGATACTAACCGATAGTTGTTGAAGAAGAAAGGTGGGATGCCTAACGGGGCATCCCCAAGCTTAGATGCTTGAGACTTCTTGGAATGTTATCTTGGGGTGCCTTGGGCATCCCCAAGCTTGAGCTTTTGTGTCTCCTTAATTCCTCTCATATCATGGTTTCTCTTTTTATCAAAAGCTTCATCCACAACAAACTCAACAAGAACTCGTGAGATAGGTTAGTATAAACCAATGCAAAACCTTATCATTTTATACTGTAACAAATCACTTAAATTATTATTCAACATTGCATACTAAATGCCTCTGCATATTTAATACTCCTATCCTCAAATAGAATCATTAAACAAGCAAACGTATGCAAACAATGCAAACATAACAGCAATCTGCCAAAACAGTACAGTCTGTAAAGAATGCAAGAGTATCAATACTTCCCTAATTCCAAAAATTATAAGAGAAAATTCCCACTGTAATAAATTTATCAGATCTCAATATGCAAAAAGGTTCAACATTATACCATTCTCTGACTTTTCTAGGGAATTTTTGCAACAGCGGTAAACTTTCTGTTTTCAAACAGCAACATGTATACTATCAAAATAAGCATGACAAAGGCTATCCTTGACATTTTTATTGAAAATAAAGATGCAAAACATTATTCTAACTAACATAAATCAAATACTAACAAAAGAAAATGACGCTCCAAGCAAAACACATATCATGTGGCGAATAAAAATATAGCTCCAAGTAAAGTTACCGATGAACGAAGACGAAAGAGGGGATGCCTTCTGGGGCATCCCCAAGCTTAGGCTCTTGGTTGTCCTTGAATATTACCTTGGGGTACCTTTGGCATCCCCAAGATTAGACTCTTTCCACTCCTTATTCCATAGTCCATCGAATCTTTACCCAAAACTTGAAAACTTCAACCACACAAAACTCAAAACAAAACTCGTAAGCTCCGTTAGTATAAGAAAATAAAACCACCACTTAGTACTGTAATGAACTCATTCTTTATTCATATTGGTGTA
This sequence comes from Triticum timopheevii, assembly GCA_963921465.1. Lineage (NCBI taxonomy): Eukaryota > Viridiplantae > Streptophyta > Magnoliopsida > Poales > Poaceae > Triticum > Triticum timopheevii. Next base: position 497,625,549 of record OY997272.1, read on the forward strand.
ACATCTACTGTATTCTAACTTCTCTATGTTCATACCACTTAATGTTGGCCATAGATGCATCAAAATAAGCAAACAACACAATGAAAACAGAATCTGTCAAAAACAGAACAGTCTGTAGTAATCTGTATCAAACGTATACTTCTGGAACCCAAAAAATTATGAAATAAATTAATGGACCTGAGGAATTTTTCTATTAATCATCTTCAAAAAGAATCAACCTAAAAGCACTCTCCAGTAAACAATGGCAGCCATTCTCGTGAGCGCTAAAGTTTCTGTTTTCTACAGCAAGATCACATAAACTTCACCCAAGTCTTCCCAAAGGTCCTACTTGGCACTTTATTGAAACAAAAGCTATAAAACATGATTACTACAGTAGCATAATCATGTGGACACACAAAAATAGTAAGGGTAAATATTGGGTTGTCTCCCAACAAGCACTTTTCTTTAATGCCTTTCTAGCTAGGCATGATGATGGCAATGATGCTCACATCTATACCTGTACTAATTTCAGACTTCCTAAAAATTCCCACAATAATTAGAATTTACGAGCCATTAATCTGGTGGGACCGAATTATTATGGTGTAGATCGACTCAAGAAATTCTTCATTGAAAAAATCTCTATTGTATAATAATTCTCAAAAGAAATATTAAAATGTCCAAAAATCTTGCGTTTGTAACTAGAATAGAATCCTAGCAGCTTACGCAGCCATGTTCCTTAATTCTCTATCTCCCGGACCAAACACATGTTCCTTTATCTCTCTTATTAATAGTTTTTTCTCTTCCCCGTATCCTCCTCCTACTCTCTCTCCCCCACCCCCCCCCCCCCCCCCCGTATCCATCTTTCTCTCCACCGACCCTTCCTCTCTCCATAATCTCTCTTTCGAGTTGGGACGGGAAACCACCATCTCTCTCCACCAGAAGCAAACAAGTTTGGCCGCATTGATCCAGTTGATCAAGATCTTACTGCCTCAAATATGAGTTCCTCTTCTAGATCAGCCACACTATAAAGAGATCCCACAGTATATTCTGCAATTTTTACTTCCATGTTCCTCTACTCCGCTCCGACACAAATCCCGCTGATCTCGGTAACCATGCTCTCCTCTTCAAAGTCAAATCATGCGCTGCTTTGATCTAGAACATCTGACAGACTTGCAGTACATAGATGGATACTTATAGGTTTTCCATACATGGATGCATTGATGTGATCCTTCTGTAGGTTCTAAACTGTTGAATTACACCAATATCCAATGTGGTGTATCCCTTTGTTGGAGGCCTCTGATCCAATCTCCTCATCCAAGTCGAACATGTCCCTCTCTCCAGGATATCTTTTGTTGCTCAACAAGAAGGGTTCCAAATTCTGACTCTGTTTTACTGGTGACACAGTTTGACCTTGCCGATGTAACAAGCAGAGTTCTTTCTAGCGATCACGCATCTATGGAAGCTAACTCGACTACTTTTTGAACTGGTCAGATGCAGCAAAACAAGCAACTACATGTCAGCTATCTGATTGATTCACGTACAATGCATGCACGTACACAGATCATTATTTGACTTCGGCCATAGATAGATTCTGCTTATGTATTTTGGAGTGTATTATTGCAGGTTTACTAATTCTATTTCGAAAGTTGTCTTTATACATGGAGATCGATTCAGGAAACAACATAGCACGGAGCAAATGGATTCAGTTTTTGCCGATACCTTTCAGTACAAAGTACGTCGCAGCTCGACGGATCATATCAGTTGAAGTAAAGCCAAGCCCAGACCGAAACTTGAGTCATTTTGTAAGCATTCAACGGATCATTATTCACATTTGCGGGGATTCAGGAGTACAATCTCCAGCTCTTTAAGCAAACAACACAAGTGCTCCATGCCGCTCCTCTCCAATTCTACTGAAGTGTGTACTACTTTCTCCGTGTTGCTTAAGTTTTTCTTATTCTGACTTCTCATGGTTCTTAAATTATACCCAGTTGTGGTTACAGTAATTTTTTGTTTGCTAGAAGGTTTGACTAGGCCTTTCTGTCATCAATTGTATGGATGGATTTTGTTCAATCTTACTGACAGAAAGACCCTTCCCCTTTTGGTGACATGAAAAAAAACTGAGTGTCATGTATGAGATGAGAGAGGCAAATGACATGGCCCTTTATAATGCTGTGCATGTCACAACCATGTGTTAAAAAAGTTTAAGTACAGGTATTGTATTATTTTCCTGATATATACTTGAATCAATACAAACTGCATTATTGGATTCAGATTAGCCAAGCATCTTCTGTCCAAATATTTTCTACCGGTTTTCTATACTGTTTTTGAATCATGTTGTGAGAGTACGCATGCAGTTTGTATTGCTTACACTAACAGGACAACCAAGATTTGATGCAATTCTTGTACTCCTTACTTTTTGACTTTTGCCTTGAATATTCTTAAAAATTCATGTTCCTTTGATCTGTGATATATAAGTTCTGCTTTCTTTGTTTTCTGCAATTTAGGTCTAAGACAATGGTGTGTTATTATACTTCAATGCAATTAGCCTATGGCATACCAATAAGCTCAAGAGCAACGAACTTATGATGAAGAGGTCAAATGATTGGTCCAAATTCATGTCATAGATAAAATGGTTTGGACTACATGGCATACAATTATAAGGTAACATCTGCTTTAAATTACCATCCAGTTGAAGGCAATAAGATGCTTATTCAGTTCCACATGAGATATAAAATCTCTAAAATATATCCTAATAATAGCAAGCTTCACATTTCCTAAAATTTAAACTCTTTCCAGAGGAGAAACGGCCAGAAGATTTACTAAGTAGTAATTTATTCTGCACCGACCCATATATGTTGTACTATGTATAGGTACAAACTTAACCTACAGATGTGTGACCTGAGTGGAACATTAACTTGCACCATGTTTGAGACACAAGGAAGAAAATTAACACGCAATCTCAAGATTCTTGATATATGCAGATAATGATGATCCGAACAAGGAGACAAAAAAATCCATAAAGTACATGGATAGAGATTGATATATCAGTTCACATTGGATATATGTAACACTGTGTATGGAATCTTTTATAGGCTCGGAAAGTGATTTGCCAATACTGCAAGTTGATGAAAGTTTTGTGAAAAGAAAGAGGAAAAGCAGGTCCAGTACTTGGGTGATGAAAGAGATCAAAAGCAAATTTTGAACATGCATCAGACTTTTCTACTATGCTGCTCTATGCTTTTTAGTATCAACAGATACCAAATTATGTTTATAATCGTTATTTTACAGTAGTTAAACACAAGTTTGGTCACGTTTTTGTAGAAACAAGTCACCAATGATAAACTAATTATGAACAACAATAAAAAGACTAGAACAAATAACAAATATTTTTGCATTCTAATGGTAGTGAGGATAAAGATGAATCCATATTCTAAGAGAAAGCTTACAATAACTCGCATATGTGGCGCATTGGCAAAATACCATCAAAAATATGGATGTTGCACATTCAGGACAAAAAGTGTAACCATGTAAGTGTTTTTGGTGTATTTGCATGTTCTTTTATAATACAAGTTCCATAGCGGTGTTGATAAACAATCAGTGACCAAAGGATTTCGGAAGCCTGGAGCATCAAGACCTCAAAAGATAAGTGGCAGATTGGTGGATATTTCAAAAAAAGATGTAATATAGCATATATCGGGTGTGTCAAATTATTTTTTTCGCATATACTTTGTTGTTAATCCCTTTCATCTGTGGTATAAAGTTACCAATATGTCTCTTAGTCAAGAGCAGATGCTAGGTGTATATGTTGAGTGCCTGAAGAATTCAGTTCACCCGTTTTGCTTAGTATGTAAGGAGAGAGCATATGAAGGTAAAAAAGACTAAGTATGCAACACCAGTACAAATATACTTAAGACAAAAATCTGCTATTCTCCACCGGTCATATGCTCTCCTCGCCTCCAAAAATATCACAGTACACAAGCTAGCAGATCATCGAAAAGTACAGTGCTCTCCCAGGTCTCTACCCCTTGCGCTAGAGTCACATATAATGTACAAGTCCAAGTATTCATTTGATTAGATTACAAAATAACAATCTAATTAGATAAATTGGGCATTGATACTAATGACCGTTCAAAATAAGGTACATCAACCAATAATCTGCATTGCCCACCCATAAGGTACACCAGCCAATAATTTAGAATATAAATAAATATTAGTTTTACAGCGAGGAGATATAGATAAGCATAAGTCATACGTCGATATACACACTGCTAAAACTGCAAATAGAAAATGGAATTTATGAAATATTGACGTGCAACAAGAATTAATCTCCCTGGTACAAAACGATAATTTTCTACATCCTAGAGTTCAACCAAATTTAAGGTTATACACTAAAGCTAAGTGTCTTATGCAACGTGCACAAGTGGATTAAATTAAGACAGCAATTTTGAAAGCGTGCGATACTTTTAGAATCGTTATAAACCTATTAGTATGTGCACTGGAATAAATGGATACATGTGAAGCCACTTCAATGAATATTAATGTTGCCGCTATAGTGAGACTGTCAAGTAACTAAAAAAATCATGGTTCACTACTAATACATGATTCGCGAAAAAAACAGTGCTCAAAGCTAAACATTCTCATTCTAGCTCGTGCGAATGCACGGGTTGGCGACTAGTAAAAGATAAGAATTGAAACTTAACGGGAGCATCATGAAGCATATGACTAGGACATTTAAGTCTAACCCACTTCCTATGCATAGGGATTTTGTGAACAAACAATTTATTGGAACAATAATCAACTAGCATAGGAAGGTAAAACAAGCATAGCTTCAAAATTTTCAACACATAGGGAGGAAACTTGATATTATTGCAATTCCTACAAGCATATGTTCCTCCCTCATAATAATATTCAGTAGCATCATGAATGAATTCAACAATATAACCAGAACCTAAAGCATTCTTTTCATGATCTACAAGCATAGAAAATTTACTACTCTCCACATAAGCAAAATTCTTCTCATTCGGAATAGTGAGAGTATCATAAGAGACTTGAACACTAAAACTTGTTTCCACATAAAAGAGTAATGTTCAGAAAAAGGGTAATCATAATCATGAAAAGATTTGTAAATATAATCATCACTACTTTTTATAGCATAAGTTTCATCACAATAATCATCATAAGTAGCAACTTCGTTCTCATCATAATCGATTGAAACCTCTCCCTAGATAGTGGAATCACTAAATAAAGTTGACACTCATCCAAATCCACTTTCATATTCATCACAATAAAATTCAACATCCTCCAAAATAGTGGGATCACTACTTCCTAAAGTTGACACTCTTCCGAACCCACTTTCATCAATATAATCATCATAGGTAGGAGGCATGCTATCATCATAACAACTTTGCATATCAAAACTTGGGATGCTAAAAATATCATCTTCATTAAACATAGCATCCCCAAGCTTGGGACAAACATTAATTACAGCAAACATATTCTCAAATATTTCATCCTCATCAAGAATAGCTTCCCCAAGCTTGGGCCCTTGCATATCATAAGCATAATCACTCTCATCATTAAAAATATGGATAGCACCAATAGGAAAGCAATTATCATCATCACAATGAGTAGTAGGAGCAACATCATTTGGGAGGGATACCTTTCTACCTTTGTTGCTCCTTCTTTTCTTTTTCTTTTTCACATTATGTGTAGGTTCAACCTTCCTCTTTGAGCTCCTTATTGATGAGATTGGTTGAATATAAAGCTCCTCCTCGTTACTTGATTCATCATGAGAAATAATAGGAGGATATTGGGAAGTCTCTTCCCTTTCATTTCTCATCATCTTCTATTTGCTTTCTTTTCTTTAGTAATCGGCAATATAAGGATTTTCAATGCAATTCTCCGCACAAAACATATAAATCTTTTCTAGATCAATATCAAGGAATTTCTTATGGGCAAATTCTGGAAGATCCTTAAGTAAACGTTTCAATTCTTCATAACCCAAAAGTAAACTAAGTTCATTGTAATGTGCATGGGAGATCAAATCATCACAATTTTTGGACACGATTCGATCATGAAACAATTTGCGTTGGAGATGTAAATGACCACGTTCATTGCAAAGTTCACAAGTACGGCAAAGGAATTTTAAATTTTCAGCACTCACATCTAGCCTTTCTTGCAACCATTTAGTTTCTAAATGCTTATGCCTCTTGCAATAAATATCTTCTCTATTAGGTGTGTTCATGCAAACATGCACTCCATAAAAGTTGACATGCTCATAAGAGATATTTTCATCATGACTAGAGCAATCATCATTAATACTATGGATATTCAAGGAGTTCATACTAACAACATTGCAATCATGCTCATCATTCGAAGATTTAGTATCAAGCATTCTAATGCATTCTTCTTCTAGCACTTGAGCACAATTTTCCTTTCCATCAAACTCACGAAAGATATTAAAAAGACGAAGCGTATGAGACAAACTTAACTCCAATTTTTTGTAATTTTCTTTTATAAACTAAACTAGTGATAAAACAAGAAACAAAAAGATTCACTTGCAAGATCTAAAGATATACATTCAAGCGCTAACCTCCCCAGCAACGGCGCCAGAAAAGAGCTTGATGTCTACTACACAACCTTCTTCTTGTAGATGTTGTTGGGCCTCCAAGTGCACAGGTTTGTAGGACAGTAGCAAATTTCCCTCAAGTGGATGACCTAAGGTTTATCAATCCGTAGGAGGCGTAGGATGAAGATGGTCTCTCTCAAACAACCCTGCAACCAAATAACAAAGAGTCTCTTGTGTCCCCAACACACCCAATACAATGGTAAATTGTATATGTGCACTAGTTCGGCGAAGAGATGAAGATACAGGTGCAATATGGATGGTAGATAAAGGTTTTTGTAATCTGAAATAATAAAAACACCAAGGTAACAAGTGGTAAAAGTGAGCGTAAATGGTATTGCAATGATAGGAAACAAGGCCTAGGGTTCATACTTTCACTAGTGCAAATTCTCTCAACAATAATAACATAGATAGATCATATAACAATCCCTCAACATGAAACAAAGAGTCACTCCAAAGACACTAATAGCGGAGAACAGACATAGAGATTATGCTAGGGTACGAAACCACCTCAAGGTTATTCTTTCGGATCGATCTATTAAAGAGTTTGTACTAGAATAACACCTTAAGACACAAATCAACCAAAACCCTAATGTCACCTAGATACTCCATTGTCACCTCAAGTATCCGGGGGCATGATTATATGATATGCATCACACAATCTAAGATTCATCCAACCAACAGAAAGTACTTCAAAGAGTGCCCCAAAGTTTCTACCGGAGAGTCAAGAATGTGTGCCAACCCCTATGCATAGGTTACTGGGCGGAACCCGCAAGTTGGTCACCAAAACATACATCAAGAGGCAGATGATATCCCATTGTCACCACAGATAAGCACGGCAAGACATACATCAAGTGTTCTCATAAAAGACTCAATCCGATAAGATAACTTCAAAGGGGAAAAACTCAATTCATCACAACAGAGTAGAGGGGGAGAAACATCATAAGATCCAACTACAATAGCAAAGCTCGAGATACATCAAGATCATGCCATAGAGGGAACACGAGAGAGAGAGAGAGATCAAACACATAGCTACTGGTACATACCCTCAGCCTCGAGGGTGAACTACTCCCTCCTCGTCATGGATAGCGTCGGGATGATGAAGATGGCCACCGGAGAAGGATCCCCCCTCTGGTAGGGTGTCGGGAAGGGCTCCCGAGAGGTTTTTGGTGGCTACAGAGGCTTGTGGCGGCGGAACTCCCAATCTATCTTGATATTCGATGTTTTTAGGGTATGAGGGAATATATTGGCGAAAGAAGTCGGTCGGGGGGTGCTCGAGGGGTCCACGAGACAGGGGGCCGCGCCCTATAGGGGGGGGGGGCGCCCCCTATCTCCTGGGCTCCTCGAGGGTCTTCTGACTTGATCTCCAAGCCTCCAGGATGATATTCTTCCAAAAAATCACGATGTCGAAGGTTTCATTCCGTTTGGACTCCGTTTGATATTCCTTTTCTTCGAAATACTGAAACAGGCAATAAAATAGCAATATGGGCTGGGCCTTCGGTTAATAAGTTAGTCCCAAAAGTAATATAAAAGTGTATAATAAAGCCCATTATCATTCAAAACAGATAATAAAATAGCATGAATGCTTCATAAATTATAGGTACGTTGGAGACGTATCACTTCGCATCTGTGCAAAACTCGATCAAGGTTGCTCTAATAATCATCAAAAGAGGATCCATAGACGGAGAAGTCATCCATGAATACCTCACAAATCTTTTCACAAAAATCAGAAAATATAGCCATCATGCATCTTTGAAAGGTAGCAGGTGCATTGCATAAACCAAAAGGCATATGTCTATAAGCAAAAGTACCAAAAGGGCAAGTAAAAGTAGTTTTAGATTGATCCTTCGCGGACACATGTATTTGAGAGAAGCCAAAATAACCATCTAGAAAGCAAAAATGTGTGTGTTTGGATAGCCATTCTAGCATTTGATCAATAAAAGGTAAAGGGTAATGATCTTTCTTAGTATCTTTATTTAACTTACGGAAATCAATTACCATCCTATAGCCTGTAATAATTCTTTGCGGGATCAATTCATCTTTATCATTAGGAACAACGGTAACACCTCCCTTTTTAGGGACACAATGGACAAGGCTTACCCATTCACTATCAGCAACGGGATAAATAATACCTGCCTCAAGGAGTTTTAGAATCTCCTTCCTCACCACTTCCTTCATTTTGGGGTTTAATCGTCTTTGAGGATCTCTAACTGGTTTGGCATCTTTCTCCACTGAAATTTTGTGTTGACATAGTTTGGGATTAATGCCCTTAAGATTGTCCAGAGTATATCCAATAGCAGCTCAGTGCTTCTTCAGAGTTTTCAATAATCTCTCTTCTTCTTTCTCTGAAAGGTTAGCACTAATAATAACAGGATATATTTCTTTTTCATCAAGATAAGCATACTTGATATTATTAGGTAAGGGTTTGAGTTCGAACACGGGATCACCCTTGGGTGGAGGGGGATCCCCAAGAATTTCAATGGGAAGGTTATGTTTTAGCATAGGTTCTTGTTTAAGGAACACTTCATCTATTTCTTCCCTTTCCTTCATACACATATCGTTTTCATGGTCTAACAAATATTGTTCTAATGGATCAGTTAGAGGAACAGCAATGGAAGCAAGGCCAATAATTTCATCCTTACTAGGTGGTTCCCTTTCATGAGGTTGTCTACTAAACTTAGCGAAATTAAACTCATGAGACATACCATCTATGCCAACAGTGATAATATTCTTTTCACAATTAATATTAGCACTAGCAGTATTCAAGAAGGGTCTACCAAAAATAATGGGACAAAAATCATCTTGTGGGGAACCAAGAACAAGAAAATCAGCAGGGTATTTAATCTTCCCACACAAGACTTCAATATCTCTAACAATCCCAATAGGTTTAATGGTGTCCCTATTAGCAAGCTTAATAGTAACATCAATGTCTTCTAATTCAACAGGTGCAATATCGTGCATAATTTCTTTATAAAGATCATAAGGTATCGCATTAGCACTAGCACCCATATCACATAAGCCATGATAACAATGATCTCCTATTTTAACAGAAATAACATGCGTGCCTACAATAGGTCTACGTGTCTTAGTATCGGGTCTAGCAATATTAGCAGTTTCACCCAAGAAAGAGATAACATGCCTGAGGGAGTCCTGGATTAGGGGGTGTCCGGATGGCCGGACTATGACCTTTGGCCGGACTCCCGGACTATGAAGATACAAGATTGAAGACTTCGTCCCGTGTCCGGATAGGACTTCCCTTGGCATGGAAGGCAAGCTTGGCGATACGATATGTAGATCTCCTCCCATTGTAACCGACTCTGTGTAACCCTAGCCCTCTCCGGTGTCTATATAAACCGGAGAGTTTTAGTCCGTAGGACGAAGAACAATCATACCATAGGCTAGCTTCTAGGGTTTAGCCTCTCTGATCTCGTGGTAAATCAACTCTTGTACTACCCATACCATCAATATTAATCAAGCAGGAGTAGGGTTTTACCTCCATCGAGAGGGCCCGAACCTGGGTAAAAACATCGTGCCCCTTGTCTCCTGTTACCATCCGCCTAGACGCACAGTTCGGGACCCCCTACCCGAGATCCACCGGTTTTGACACCGACATTGGTGCTTTCATTGAGAGTTCCTCTGTGTCGTCACCTTTAGGCCCGATGGCTTCTTCGATCATCAACCACGATGCGGTCCAGGGTGAGACTTTTCTCCCCGGACAGATCTTCGTATTCGGCGGCTTTGCACTGCGGGCCAATTCGCTTGGCCATCTAGAGCAGATCAAAAGCTGCGCCCCTGGCCATCAGGCCATATTTGGAAGTTTAAACTACACGGCTCACATCCGCGGAGACTTGATCTTCGATGGATTCAGGCCGCAGCCAAGCGTGCCGCACTATCACGATGGGCATGATCTAGCTCTGCCGCGGGACAGTGCTCAGAGCGCCGCTCAGGTGTCTGCTTTGACCCTCGGCTCGGAGCCGACTATGCCGGTCGAGGACGGGTGGCTAGATGCCGCCTCGGGGGCTGCAATATCTACGGCGATCGAGCCGAACACCAATCTTGTCCCTCGCGGAGCTCGTGACTCCAAGGTGCCAGACTCCTTTCCGGACTCCGAATCTTCTGCACCCCTTCCAATCGAACCCAATCGGACTCCGATCATGGAGTTCACCGCCGCGGACGTCTTTCAGTACTCGCCCTTTGGCGACATCCTGAATTCACTAAAGTCTCTCTCTTTGTCAGGAGAGGCCTGGCCGGACTATGGTCAGCAAGGTTGGGATGCGGACGATGAAGAAATTCGAAACCCACCCACCACCCACTTCGTAGCCACTGTCGACGATTTAACCAACATGCTCGACTTTGACTCCGAAGACATTGACGGTATGGACGCCGATGAAGGAGACGACCAAGAACCAGCACCTATAGGGCACTGGAAAGCCACCTCGTCATATGACATATACATGGTGGACACCCCAAAAGCAGGGAATGGCGATGAAAAAATGGAGGATGACCCCTCCAAGAAACAACCAAAGCACCGGCGTCAGCGGCACCGCTCTAAATCCCGCCAAAGCAAAAACGGCGAGTCCGGCACTGGAGATAACAACACCCCAGACAGTGCCGAAGACAACCCCCTCCAGCAGGATTCAGTGCAGGAGGATGGAGAAGCCAGCCCTCATGAGAGAGCGGCAGACAGGGAGGTCGAGGACGACAATTATATGCCTCCCTCCGAAGATGAGGCAAGCCTCGACGACGACGAATTAGTCGTGCCTGAGGATCCCGCCGAACAAAAGTGTTTCAAAGGCAGGATTATGGCTACAGCAAACAGCCTCAAAAGAAAACTGCAGCAGCTTAGAGCTGACCAAGATTTGCTAGCCGACAGATGGACTGAAGTCCTGGCGGCCGAAGAGTACAAACTCGAGCGCCCCTCCAAGAGCTACCCAAAGCGCAGGCTGCTACCCCAACTAGAGGAGGAAGCAACTAAACCTATATCACCAGCGTATGATGCGGACGATCGGCCACCCCGTGGCCGCGACAGAGAGGCCTCTCGGCCCTCAACTCAAGCCGCACCCCAGCACCGCTCAAAAAATACCAGGGCATGGGGAAACGCACCAGACCTGCGAGACATATTAGAGGACAAGGCAAGGCAAACAAGATCAATCTACGGATCGCGTGGGCGCCCCACGTCACGTGACGATAACCATCACACCGGATATGGCAAATACGGCCAGGCCGAACACAACAGACAAAGCTCATCCGAGCTACGTCGTGATATAGCCCAGTACAGAGGCTCCGCACACCCACTATGCTTCACAGACGAAGTAATGGATCATCAAATCCCCGAGGGTTTTAATCCCGTAAACATCGAATCATACGATGGCACAACAGATCCTGCGGTATGGATCGAGGATTATCTCCTTCATATCCACATGGCCCGTGGTGATGATCTACATGCCATCAAATACCTCCTGCTCAAGCTTAAAGGACCAGCTCGGCATTGGCTTAAAAGCCTACCAGCAAAGTCAATTAGTTGCTGGGAGGACCTGGAATCCGCATTCCTTGACAACTTCCACGGCACTTATGTGCGACCACCAGACGCCGATGACCTAAGCCACATAATTCAGCAGCCAGAGGAATCAGCCAGACAATTCTCGACATGGTTCCTAACCAAGAAAAATCAAATAGTTGATTGTCCGGACGCAGAGGCCCTTGCAGCCTTCATGCATAACATCCGAGACGAATGGCTTGCCCGGCACCTAGGACAGGAAAAGCCAAAATCTATGGCAGCCCTCACGACACTCATGACCCGCTTTTGCGCGGGAGAAGACAGCTGGCTAGCTCGTAGCAATAACATGACCAAGAGCCCTGGTAACTCAGATACCAAGGACAACAATGGCAGGTCGCGTCGTAACAAGCACAAGCGCCACATTAGCGGCGATAATACTGAGGATACGGCAGTTAATGCCGGATTAAGAGGCTCTAAACCCGGTCAGCGGAAGAAGCCATTCAAAAAAAATCCTCCGGGCCCATCCATTTTAGACCGGATACTCGATCGCTCGTGCCAGATACACGGCACCCCCGAACAACCAGCCAATCACACCAACAGGGATTGTTTGGTGTTCAAGCAGGCAGGCAATTTAAGTGCCGAAAACAGAGATAAGGGGCTGCATAGCGATGACGAGGAGGAGCCCCGGCCGCCGAACAACAGAGGACAAAAGGGCTTCCCCCCACAAGTGCGGACGGTGAACATGATATACGCAACCCATATCTCCAAAAGGGAACGGAAGCGTGCTCTCAAGGACGTCTATGCGTTGGAGTCAGTCGCCCCAAAGTTCAACCCATGGTCCTCCTGCCCGATCACTTTTGATCGAAGGGACCACCCCACTAGCATTCGTCATGGCGGATTGGCCGCATTGGTCCTAGACCCAATCATTGACGGATTTCACCTCACTAGAGTCCTCATGGACGGTGGCAGCAGCCTGAACCTGCTTTATCAGGATACAGTGCGAAAAATGGGTATAGATCCCTCAAGGATTAAACCCACAAAGACAACTTTTAAAGGCGTCATACCAGGAGTAGAAGCCAGCTGTACAGGCTCAGTTACACTCGAAGTGGTCTTCGGATCCCCGGATAATTTCCGAAGCGAAGAGTTAATCTTCGACATAGTCCCGTTCCGCAGTGGCTATCGCGCCCTGCTCGGATGAACCGCATTCGCAAAATTTAATGCGGTGCCGCACTACGCATATCTCAAGCTCAAGATGCCAGGCCCTCGCGGAGTCATTACGGTCAATGGAAACACCGAACGCTCTCTCTGAACAGAGGAGCAGACGGCGGCCCTGGCGGCGGAAGTACAAAGTAGCCTCTCAAGGCAATTCTCCAATCTGGCTGTTAAACGTCCGGGACAATGTCAAGCGCGCCCGAAGTAACCTACAGCAAAACCAGCTGGCACGTTCCGAGAAGCACAGCAGTGCGTCCCTAACCCCAGCCCTCGCGAGATTGCGATAGCAGTACCATGCGTACATAATTACGCTCTGGAAATACCATGGGCATAAGGGGAGGGGCACAACCACGGCACGCCCAGAATGCGGCTCAACCGCACTAGGGGCTCCCGATTTTGCCATTTCTTCTTTTTTTACATACTTTCAGGACTCCACTATTCAGAAGGCCTGTCCGGCAATACAATCGCCAAACACATGATGCAACATCCAGGGAGACAACAAGCCACGTCAAATGTCCAGGTGGTCTCTATAACGAGCTAAATACCTTTCTTACTTAAAGTCTCGCAGCTTGCCCCTAGGAGGGGGACATGTCAAATAATCCCATCTCTTGCGTATTACACTATTTGTATCATCCGGCTCTCATAGCAGCCTCTTTTAATAAACAATACATAGCTCTTGTCTGTTATTGCATTCATTTATTTTTATATAAATATGTTCAGTCATGACATTATGCAACCGTACACTTTGGTACGGCCAATACACCAGGGGCTTAAGTACCCCATAATACGGTGTGAGAAGACCGAACACTCTCATGAGTGCGGCACCCCGAACTTATAGCACTATATGCATCGGCTCCGAATCATGTCTTGGGTCAATAGTTGGGTTTGCCCGGCTCCTATGTTTTGGTACCTTACGTTCCGCTTTGTCGGCTAAGGTAGCGCTGGGAGAACTACTACGATTGTGCCCCAGTTGAGCTGGGTTAACACCTCAGTAGAGAAAGCTAAAACTGACCGTCATGATAGGGCGAGAGACCGGTCGCTGTTCGAGAGGTTTTTCGAGTCCTTAAAGACTTACGCCGCTTAGAGCAAGGAGCTGGCTTTGTCCAGCCTAGGCGTGGATAGCGCCCCAAACTCGGTCTTCCGAATACTAGGGGCTTCGCCGAAATTTAAAATTATGGAATCCTATGGCTAAGTGAGAGTGATAAAGCATTATAAGTCCGATGGCCTTGTTCGTTGTGCTGAGCGCCTCCCTCGATGGACCCAAAAATGGGAACAAGAGCACTCAGGTTTATCCCGAACACCCCAGCACTTGTGGCATGGGGGTAGAAGCCGACGACTTGCATCTCTCAGATTTAATAAACGGCCGCACAGAAAGTAATATTTTAAATTCAAAAAGCGTTTCTTAGTGCATATGAACAAGTTTTCAGCGCACAGGACAAACACGAGCGAGTTTAAACAAAAATTACATCCCTGGTACATTCATCCGCCACACAACGGGCACCCTTCAGGACGCCCTCATAATACATCTCGGGCATGCGATCCTCCTTCCCCTCCGGTGGCCCTTCTGTCACCAGCTTCTCAGCATCTAGCTTGCCCCAGTGCACTTTAGCACGGGCAAAAGCCCTACGGGCGCCTTCGATGCATACGGAGAGCTTGATGACTTCAAGCCGGGGACAGGCATCCACCAGCCGCCGCACCAGCCCAAAGTAGCTCAAAGGCATGACCTCCCCAGGCCACAACCGGCCTATCAGGCCCTTCATGGCCTGTTTGGCTGCCTTATGAAGCTCGACCAGCTGCTTCAGCTAGTCGCTCAGGGGCACCGGGGTTCGGCCTCAGCATATTGGGACCAGAACACCTTCTCCGTCGAGCTCCCTTCCTCGGCCTAGTAGAATGCGGTGGTGGCGGATACACTACGGGACAGATCTGCGAATGCTCCTGGAGAGCTCCGGATTCGGGTAAGTAACAGGTAATTTACTTTCACGTGCTTGCTTTGCATAAAGAATGCCTTACCCGCCGCAATCCTTTTCATCGCCTCAATTTCCTGGAGGGCTTTTTGGGCTTCGGCCTTGGCAGATCTAGCGCTTTCAAGTGCCGAGGCAAGCTCGGACTCTTGAGTCTTCGAGTCAAGCTCTAACCTCTCATGTTTTTGCACAAGAGCATCGAGATCTTGCCGCACCTCCGCCACCCACGCCTCTTGCTTCTCTCGCTCTGAGCGCTCCATGGCCACATTGTCTTCAGCCTTGGAAAGCGCTTCCTTCAGGGTCGCCACCTTGGTTGTGGCCCCTGTAATATTCACGTCGGTCCCGTCATCATTTGCAACCAGGTATTTATATATACAATTACATAAGGTACTACATACCTTCTTTGTCCTCGAGCTGCTTCTTGGCAAGGCCGAGCTCGTTCTCGGACCGCTCGAGGCTCTGCTTCAATGCATCGACCTCCGCAGTTAGTGCGGCAGAGGTGAGCAGTGCAGCCCGCATTCCCATATTGACATATTTATGTTAGACTCCTGCGTATATCTATTTAGATTCTCAGTCCGGCTTTTCTTTCCGAACACCACACTGAGCATCAGGGGCTACTGTCTATGCGGTAACATTTTTACATGTTTTAAATACATACCTCGAAACCAGTTAGAAGACTGGTACAGGCTTCCGTCAGTCCGCTCTTGGTAGACTGAACCTTCTGGATCACCGCACTCATAACAGTGCGGTGCTCTTCGTCGATGGAGGCGCTATTAACCACCTCCAGCAAGTTGTCCGGCGCCTCCGGTTGGACGGAGGCCGCCGGCGTTGTAGGCTTGCCCTTCTTGAAAGGGGGCCGCCTGCCGAACTCCGGAATCACTGAAGGTTCCGGAGCAGTGTCCGGCCCAGGGCCGGACTTAGATCCCTCTTGGGCTACGTCCCCTTTGGGCCTGGGGTCCGGGAGGTCGCCTTGCGGCGCCTTCAGGACCACCTCCTCCTGGTTTAGCCCCTTTTGGGACTCCACCTCGGCATCGTCCGTAGGGAGGGGAAGGTAGCCGTTGGGAGTGAAGCGATGTTCACATCCGACGAGTCCAGGGAGCCGCTCGATGAATCACCGAGCTGAGCCTTGGGTGGACTGCATAATTGAATTCGGCGTCAGAAGGTACTGTACAATAGAGGAACGTCATAAGTTATTCTAGTATCCAGATACTTACGATTTTGCCAGGGGCTTGACCCTGGATGGCCATTCCTTTCCGCCGTCGTCGGCGTCGGAGGCGTAGTCCGGAAGAAGGGTCTTCCCCTTCTTGGACCCTCCGGCCTCCCCAGTTGGGGCGCTTCCTTTTCTTTCCTCCCCCCACTGGAGGGGGAGAGGCTTCTTCTTCCTCCTCCTCGTCTTCGGAGGCGGAGGGCGTCTCGGGGTCATCAGGCGATGAATCCGACACCACCAGGCGTCGGGAACTCTTTCGAGTCCCCGTGGCCTTCTTCTTGGCCTTCTTCTCCGGCACCACGTGGGGTGCCGGAAGAAGCAGCTTTGTCAAACGGGCGTCCGCTGGGTCTTCGGGCAAAGGAGCCGGACAGTTGATCCGTCCAGCCTTCTTCTGCCAGTCCTGTTAAAGGTATGGGAATTTAGATCCCGCATAGAGTCAAACTATGAAAAACAAATCCCCTGTGATGGGTAAATTGAGCTTACCGCGCTGACTTGACGCTTCACGCAGAATGCGCGATCCTCGGTAATGGGAGGGTGAACCTCAGAGCTCTTGAAAAGCACCTTCCAGGCATCTTCGTGTGTTGTGTCGAAGAGCCTGGACAAAGTTTTGTGCTGGGCCAGGTCGAATTCCCACAGATTAAAAGCCCGTCGTTGACAGGGATAATCCGGCGGAAGAGCATGACCTGGACTACGGTGACGAGTTTAACCTTCCTGTCGATCAGGTCTTTGACGCAGGTTTGAAGTCCGGTCACCTCTGCCGAATTACCCCACGATAGGCCCGTCTCTTTCCATGAGGTGAGCTGTGTGGGGATGCCAGATCGGAATTCGGGGGCCGCTGCCCATTCAGGGTCACGCGGCTCAGTGATGTAGAACCACCCCGATTGCCACCCTTTGATGGTTTCCACGAAGGCGCCCTCGAGCCATGTAACATTGACTATCTTACCCACCATGGCACCTCCGCACTCCGCTTGTCGGCCGCCCACAACCTTCAGCTTGACATTGAAGGTCTTCAGACATAAGCCGAAGTGGGGTTGGACGCGGAGGAAGACCTCACACACGATGATGAACGCTGAGATGTTGAGGATGAAGTTCGGGGCCAGATCGTGGAAGTCCAGGCCATAGTAGAACATGAGCCCCCGAACGAATGGGTGAAGAGGAAAGCCCAGTCCGCGGAGGAAATGGGGGAGGAACACGACCCTCTCATGGGTCCTAGGGGTGGGGATGAGTTGCCCCTCATCTGGAAGCCGGTGCGCGATGTCGTTAGACAAGTATCCGGCCTTCCTCAACTTTTTGATGTGCCCCTCCGTGATGGTGGAGGCCATCCATCTACCTCCAGCTCCGGACATGGTTGGAGAAGGTTGAGGTGGGAAGTGCGGACTGGGCGCTGGAGCTCGAGTGCCCAGGAATGGATAAGCGAAGGAGGAAGAGGGCGTAGATGGAAAGGGTGAATCCTTATCCCCTTATATGGGCGACCGAAACTATGAGCCCCCACCAGCCTGATAAAACTCGCTTATTTCCCAAGCACCGCGATTAATGGCGCGGTTGGGTTACCCACGCCCGTATTGATGAGAATCCCGGAATAAGGGGACACGATCTCTGCTTTGACAGGACGTGCCAAGGAAACCGCCTCGCTAAACACGCTGAGGTGGGACAGTAAAACAAATAAAGGCTTGGCTGTGGCATGATGTCACGCTGCGGAATGCGTCAGCAGATTAGATTTGTGCGAATATTATTCTCTCTACGGTGGTATGTGGAAACTATTTTACAGAGCCGGACACTATCCTTGTGTTCAACATCTTCTATGAAGTATTCGGAGGAGGAACCCGCCTTGCAATGCCGAAGACAATTTGCACGCCGGACTCATCGTCATTGAAGCCTGGTTCAGGGGCTACTGAGGGAGTCCTGGATTAGGGGGTGTCCGGATGGCCGGACTATGACCTTTGGCCGGACTCCCGGACTATGAAGATACAAGATTGAAGACTTCGTCCCGTGTCCGGATAGGACTTTCCTTGGCGTGGAAGGCAAGCTTGGCGATATGATATGTAGATCTCCTCCCATTGTAACTGACTCTGTGTAACCCTAGGCCTCTCCGGTGTCTATATAAACCGGAGAGTTTTAGTCCATAGGACGAAGAACAATCATACCATAGGCTAGCTTCTAGGGTTTAGCCTCTCTGATCTCGTGGTAGATCAACTCTTGTACTACCCATACCATCAATATTAATCAATCAGGATTAGGGGTTTACCTCCATCGAGAGGGCCCGAACC
The DNA here is from genome assembly GCA_963921465.1 of Triticum timopheevii. Taxonomy (NCBI): domain Eukaryota; kingdom Viridiplantae; phylum Streptophyta; class Magnoliopsida; order Poales; family Poaceae; genus Triticum; species Triticum timopheevii. Next base: position 497,644,297 of record OY997272.1, read on the forward strand.
TGGGTAAAAACTTCGTGTCCCTTGTCTCCTGTTACCATCCGCCTAGACGCACAGTTCGGGACCCCCTACCCGAGATCCGCCGGTTTTGACACTGACATTGCCCATCTAAGTCATCATCCAAGAGATCTTTAATCATAGCAATTCCAGGTTCAACATTAATTTGCTCAGGAGGTGTATAGGTCCTAGTATTACTCTTACGAACAACAGTCGAAGCTTTAACATGATCTTTTATCCTAACAGGAAAAGGAGGTTTTTCGACATAAGCAGTAGGAATAATAGGATCACTATATGTAATAGTCTTTTCTTCGACTGTAATAGGTGCAACTACTTTCATTTCTACAGGAGGATTATATTTAAACCACTTCTCTTTAGGGAGATCAACGTGAGTAGCAAAAGTTTCACAAAAAGTAGCTACTATCTCAGAGTCAAGTCCATACTTAGAGCTAAATCCACGGGAAGCATCGGTATCCATAAAAGATTTAACACAATCGAACTTAGGTGTCATACCTGACTCCTTACCATCGTCGGAACCCCAATCTTCAGAGTTGCATTTAATTCTTTCCAATAAGTCCCATTTGAAATCAATAGTCTTCAGCATATAGGAACCAGCACAGGAAGTATCGAGAAGGTTGCGATTATCAAGAGAAAGCCGAGCATAAAAATTCTGAATAATCATTTCCCGAGATAGCTCATGATTGGGGCATGAATATAACATTGACTTCAGCCTCCCCCAAGCTTGAGCGATGCTTTCTCCTTTGCGAGGCTAGAAATTATATATGTAATTATGATCTGGTGAAATTCGCTTATAATTCCAACTTCAAGATGCATAGGATAAAACTTCTGGTGAAATTCCAACTTCAGTCGCTTATAATTCCAAAATCTCGTATCATCACATAGCCTATACCATGTCATTGCATCTCCCTTCAAAGATAAAGGGAAGACCTTCCTTTTGACAACATCATCGGGGATACCTGCAAGCTTAAATAATCCACAAACTTCATCCACAAAGATAAGGTGTAAGTCGGGATGCAATGTTCTGTCTCCTGCAAAAGGATTACCTAGCAGTTTTTCTATGATACCCGAAGGAATCTCAAAGTGAATATTTTCATAAGGTTCAGTAGGTTGAGGATCATCTCTTTGCTCTTCTGGTTGGGGTGAAGATACCCCAAACAATCCCCTCAAAGGATTAGTTTCCATAGTGACAAATAGAAAATTTCAGCACAATATATAAATGTTTCCTTACCAAGTTCCACTCACCAAAAGCGCTACACTCCCCGGCAACGGCGCTAGAAATGAGTATTGATGACCCACAAGTGTAGGGGATCTATCGTAGTCCTTTCGATAAGTAAGAGTGTTGAACCCAACGAGGAGCAGAAGGAAATGATAAGCGGTTTTCAGTAAGGTTTTCTCTGCAAGCACTGAAATAGAAGGTGATAGATAGTTTTGTGATAAGATAAATAGTAATGAGCAAAAAGTAAATAAAGTGCAGGAAGGTGGCCCAATCCTTTATGTAGCAAAGGATAAGCCTGGACAAATTCTAATAATGAAGAAGAAGCTCCCGATGACACATTGGGAATTATCGTCAAGCTAGTTTTCATCACGTTTGTAAGATTCGCGTTCGGTACTTTGATAATTTGATATGTGGGTGGACCGGCACTTGGGTACTGCCCTAACTTGGACAAGCATCCCACTTATGATTAACGCCTATTGCAAGCATCCACAACTACAAAAAGGAGTATTAAGGTAAACCTAACCACAACATTAAACATATGGGTCCATATCAACCCCTAAGGAAGCAACACATAAACTAGGGTTTAAGCTTCTGTCACTCTAGCAACCCATCATCTACTTATTACTTCCCTATGCCTTCCTCTAGGCCCAAATAATGGTGAAGTGTCATGTAGTCGACGTTCACATAACACCACTAGAGGAAAGACAACATACATCTTATCAACATATCGAACGAATACCAAATTCACATGACTACTAATAGCAAGACTTCACCCATGTCCTCAGGAACAAACGTAATTACTCACAAAGCATATTCATGTTCATAATCAGAGGAGTAATAATATGCATAAAGGATCTAAACATATGATCTTCCACCAAGTAAACCAATTAGTATCAACTACAAGGAGTAATCAACACTACTAGCAACCCACAGGTACCAATTTGTGGTTTTGATACAAGATTGGATACAAGAGATGAACTAGGGTTTTGAGAGGAGATGGTGCTGGTGAAGATTTTGATGGAGATTAACCCCCTCCCGATGAGAGGATCGTTGGTGATGATGTTGGTGATGATTTCCCCCTCCCGGAGGGAAGTGTCCTCGGCAGAACAGCTCCGCCAGAGCCCTAGATTGATTCCGCCAAGGTTCCGCCTCGTGGCGGTGGAGTTTCATCCCGTAATCTTGCCCACAATTTTTTTCCAGGGTAAAAGTGATGATATAGCAGAAGATGGATGCCGGAGGCCCACCAGGGGGCCCAGGAGATAGGGGGCCGCGCCCTACAGGGGGGGTGCTCCCCCTGCCTCCTAGATAGGGTGTGGGCCCCCTGGCCTATTTCTTTCGCTCATAAATTCTTAATAAATCCAAAAAGTTATTTCATGGAGTTTCAGGACTTTTGGAGTTGTACAGAATAGGTTTACAACGTTTGCTCCTTTTCCAGCCAGAATTCCAGCTGTCGGCATTCCCCCTCTTCATGGTAAACCTTGTAAAATAAGAGAGAATATACATAAGCATTGAGATATAATGTGTAATGACAGCCCATAATGCAATAAATATTGATATAAAAGCATGATGCAAAATGGACGTATCACCCACTCATCCGAAGATGGTAGAACTTCACAACTTCGGGGACTACTGTCGGGAGGATGAACCCCGGGCAGGCAACGGAACCCGGATCCTTTTCAAAAATAGCGGGGCTCGCATTGCCCCTCAAACCGGCACGCGCTTGGCCGGGTTGCTCGACCCGGCAAGGCCCGCAACCCGGCCAAGCTCTCCGACCTGGCAAGGCACGTCGACCCGGCCTCAACAACTGGCACGAGACAGCCAAACCCAGCGCAACCAAGGCTTCCCCAACAAGCTGGCCCCACCCGTGGCGTGCTCCGCAATCCAGCCACGGGTCAGCTCCTGTCCCATCCAGGCCGTACGATGGGACGAGACTTCAATCACCGATGACCAAGACAACAATGCCCCCACCCATGCCTATGGTTAGCCGAAGCGTGGCAACAGTGCCCCTCACCTGCCCGCTGACCAGGGCTGGCGTGGCAACAGTGCCCCTGCCCTCGCCGCTGACGACAGCAAGCGGGGACCTGACGGGGCATCACTGTACATGACTCAACTCGGCCTCACCCTAACGATCAGCAAGACGACGCACAGTCCCCCTAGGCATGCGGGGCCCGCACCTAGGGGAACCCGGCGAACAACAGGCCCCCGGCGGGACCCAGCCCGGGTTCCCGGACGCCGACAACCCGGACCCACTGACTCACAATATTACCATTGTATCCCTGGGGGTTGGTCTATAAAACCCCTAGGAGCCCACGCATATATGGGCATGTGATGTATGTAGAGAACAGGAGCAAGTAAGCAGCTAGCCACCAAAACAGCCACCCAGAGAGAAGGGGCAGCCCAAGCCTCTGCCAGCTCCCTTCCTCTCCCATACATCTCCAGGAGTGACATTGTACTATCGAACATCAAACTACACTCGGCAGGACTAAGGGTATTATCTCTCCGGAGAGCCCCAAACCTGGGTATGTCCGGCGTCTCGCGCCCGCTCATGCCAACGTCGCCTCTGGAGCCCACCATCGCCCTCGAGCCTCCTCCTCTCTTTAGCCATCCCTTGGCATCTGTCGTGCGCCCACCACGACAGCATGGTTCGCAAGTATCAAATGATTCATAATCAAGTGATTCCAAAAGTCCATTTGTATAGAGTTTCTTCATGTGCTTTATACCAACATGACCTAAACGGCAGTGCCAAAAATATGTTGCACCATCATTAACAATTTTGCATCTTTTGGCATCAATATTATGAATATGTGTATCACCACAATCGAGATTCAACAGAAATAGACCACTCTTCAAGGGTGCATGACCATAAAAGATATTACTCATATAAATAGAACAACCATTATTCTCTGATTTAAATGAATAACCATCTTGCACTAAACAAGATCCAGATATAATGTTCATGCTCAATGTTGGCACCAAATAACAATTATTCAGGTCTAAAACTAATCTCGAAGGTAGATGTAGAGGTAGCATGCCGACGGCGATCACATCGACCTTGGAACCATTCCCGACGCGCATCGTCACCTCGTCCTTAGCCAATCTTCGTTTAATCCGTAGTACCTATTTCGAGTTACAAATATAAGCAACCGAACCGGCATCAAATACCAAGGCACTACTACGAGCATTAGTAAGGTACACATCAGTAACATGTATATCAAATATACCTTTGTTCACTTTGCCATCCTTCTTATCCGCCAAATACTTTTAGCAGTTCCGCTTCTAGTGACCAGTCCCTTTGCAGTAGAAGCACTCAGTTTCAAGCTTGGGTCCAGCTTTGGGCTTCTTCCCAGGAGTGACAACTTGCTTGCCATTCTTCTTGAAGTTCTCTTTCTTTTCCTTGCCATTTTTCTTGAAACTAGTGGTCTTGTTAACCATCAACACTTGATGCTCTTTCTTGATTTCTACCTTCGCTGATTTCAGCATCGCGAAAATCTCGGGAATCATTTTCGTCATCCCTTGCATATTATAGTTCATCACGAAGTTCTAGTCGCTTGGTGATAGTGACTAGAGAACTCTATCAATCACTATCTTATCTGGAAGATTAACTCCCACTTGATTCAGGCGATTGTAGTGCCCAGACATCTGAGCACATGCTCACTAGCTGAGCTATTATCCTCCATCTTGTAGGTAAAGTACTTGCCAGAGGTCTCATACCTCTCGACATGGGCATGAATCTGAAATACCAATTTCAGCTCTTGGAACATCTCATATGCTCTGTGGCACTCAAGAAATCTTTGAAGCCCCGATTCTAAGCCGTAAAGCATGGCGCACTAAACTATCAAGTAGTCATCATATCGAGCTTGCCAAATGTTCATAATGTCTGCATCTGCTCCTGCAATAGGATTGTCACCTAGTGGTGCATCAAGGACATAATTCTTTTTTGCAGCAATGATGATAATCCTCATATCACGGACCCAGTCCGCATCATTGCTACTATCATCTTTCAACTTAGTTTTCTCTAGGAACATATCAAAAAATAAAGGGGAGCTACAACGTGAGCTATTGATCTACAACATAATTTGCAAATACTATCAGGACTAAGTTCATGATAAATTAAGTTCAATTAATCAAATTACTTAAGAACTCCCACTTAGATAGGCATCCCTCAAGTCATCTAAATGATACGTGATCCAAATCAACTAAACCATGTCCGATCATCATGTGAGATGGAGTAGTCATCAATGGTGAACATCTCTATGTTGATCATATCTACTACATGATTCACGTTCGACCTTTCGGTCTCCAGTGCTCCGAGGCCATGTATGTACATGCTAAGCTCGTCAAGTTTAACCCGAGTATTCCGCATGTGCAAAACTATCTTGCACCCATTGTATGTGAACGCAGAGCCTATCACACCCGATCATCACGTGGTGTCTCAACACGAAGAACTGTCGCAACGGTGCATACTCAGGAACAACATTACACCTCGAAATTTAGTTAAGGGATCATCTTATAATGCTACCGCCGTACTAAGCAAAATAAGATGCATAAAGATAAACATCTCATGCAATCAAAATATGTGACATGATATGGCCATCATCATCTTGTGCTTTTGATCTCCATCTCCGAAGCATCGTCATGATCTCCATTGTCACTGATTTGACACCTTGATCTCCATCGTAGCGTCGTGGTCGTCTCGCCAACTATTGCTTCTACAACTATCGCTAATGCATAGTGATAAAGTAAAGTAATTACATGGCGTTTGCATTTCATACAATAAAGCGACAACCATAAGGCTCCTGCCAGTTGTCGATAACTTTTACAAAACATGATCATCTCATACAATAACGTATATCACATCATGTCTTGACCATATCACATCACAAGCATGCCTTGCAAAATCAAGTTAGACGTCCTCCACTTTGTTGTTGCAAGTTTTACGTGGCTGCTACGGGCTTATAGCAAAAACCAATCTTACCTACGACACAAAAAACAAAACGGTGATTTACCAAGTTTGCTATTTTAACCTTGAACAAGGACCGGCCGCAGTCAAATTCGATTCAACTAAAGTAGGAGAAACAGACACCCGCCCGCCACCTTTATGCGAAACTAGTTGCATGTCTGTCGGTGGAACCGTTCTCATGAACGTGGTCATGTAAGGTTGGTCCGGGCCACTTCATCCAACAATACTGCCGAATCAAAATAAGACATTGGTAGTAAGCAGTATGACGGTCACCGCCCACAACTCTTTGTGTTCTATTCGTCAATATCATCTATGTATAGACCTGGCTCGGATGCCACTGTTGGGAAGCGTAGCATGCAATTTCAAAAAAATTCTAAGCTCACGCAAGATCTATCTAGGAGATGCATAGCAACGAGAGGGGGAGAATGTGTCTACATACCCTTGTAGACCAAAGTGGAAGCATTTGACAACGCGGTTGATGTAGTCGAACTTCTTCTCGTTCCGACCGATCAAGCACCGAACGTACGACACCTCTGAGTTCTGCACACTTCAGCTCGATGACGTCCCTCGAACTCTTGAGCTGAGTGTCGAGGAAGTAGATGAGTTTCGTCAGCACAACGGCATGGTGACGGTGATAGTGAAGTGATCTTCACAAGGCTTCGCCTAAGCACTACGAGAATATGACTAGAGGCGTAAACTGTGGAGGGGGGCGCCGCACATGTCTAACAATTGTTGATCTGTGTTCTAGGCGCCCCCTCCCCACGTATATATAGGTGGGAGGGGGAGGGGAACAGCCTTGGGGAGCCCCAAGTAGGAGGAATCCTACTTGGGGGCCTAGTCCAATTCGGCCCCCCTTACCATATTTTCTGGAGGGGGAGGAATGAGGAGAGAGGAGGGAAGGAAGGGGGAGGCCGAATCCCTCCCCTTCCTTCTCTCTTCTCCTCTTTCCTCCCTCCTCTGGTTCGGCCCATATAGGGGGCGCAACAGCCCCTGCTGGCTGCTGCGTTTCCCCTCTTGGCCCATTAGGCCCCTATCTTTGCCGCGGGGGGGGGGGGGGGGGGGGGGGTTGCCCGGAACCCCTTCCGACGACCCGATATGTACCCGGTACCCTCCGGAACACTTCCGGTGTCTGAATACTATCGTCCTATATATCAATCTTTACCTCTCGGCCATTTTGAGACTCCTCGTCATGTCCGTGATCTCATCCGGGACTCCGAACAACATTCGGTCACCAAATCACATAACTTATATAATACAAAATCATCATCAAACATTAAGCGTGCGGACCCTACGGGTTTGAGAACTATGTAGACATGACCGAGACACCTCTCTGGATGCTCATATTGGCTCCCACATTCTATGAAGATCTTTATCGGTCGAACCGTTATGACAACATGCGTTATTCCCTTTGTCATCGGTATGTTACTTGCCCAAGATTCGATCATCGGTATCTTCATACCTAATTCAATCTCGTTACTGGCAAGTCTCTTTACTCGTTTTGTAATGCATCATCCTGCAACTAACTCATTAGTCACTTTTCTTGCAAGGCTTCTTATGATGTGCATTACCGAGAGGGCCCAGAGATACCTCTCCGATACTCGGAGTGACAAATTCTAATCTTGATATATGCCAACCCAATAAACACCTTCGGAGATACCTGTAGAGCATCTTTATAATCACCCAGTTACGTTGTGACATTTGATAGCACACAAGGCATTCCTCTGGTATCCGGGAGTTGCATAATCTCATAGTCGGAGGAATGTGTATTTGACATGAAGAAAGCAATAGCAATAAAATTGAACGATCATAATGCTAAGCTAACAAATGGGTCTTGTTCATCACATCATTCTACTAATGATGTGATCCCATTCATCAAATGAAAACACATGTCTATGGTTAGGAAACTTAACCATCTTTGATTAACGAGCTAGTCTTGTAGAGGCTTACTAGGAACACATTATTTTGTCTATGTATTCACACATGTATCAAGTTTCCGGTTAATATAATTCTAACATGAATAATAAACATTTATCATGAAATAAGGAAATATAAAATAACAACTTTATTATTACCTGTAGGGCATATTTCCTTCACATTTATCCTATATGACACTTCTAAAGATAGCACATTTGTATGTGCCCTTATGAATCGCTAAAAGCTAGATATATGACCTCCCTTGTGTGATTGCGGGAATTCCTTCATGTCGTAGTACTAACTGGGCATGTTTGGTTATCTGCACAGATTTGCTCGCTTGCATCAGTGCCTAGTAGGCTCCATTTGAGCTAATACAGTTTCTAGCTCATGTTGTGTATGTTGTTTGGTTGCCTAAAAAATGCAGGTTGCATTAGGGCAACAACTAAATGAGTAGGAGTGATGTTAATTACATCCATCGGAGTAGCAGGGAGCAAGGAACAACTTGGAGAACAGGAGAAAGAAGGACCACCGCTTCCAACCACAGCTGGTCAGAGAGATGGCATCGCTTACATGCTCGTTGGTGAAGAAGCAACCTGGTTACTGAGAGCTCAAAGGGGGGTGATTATGCGGATTTGGGTGGTGACCCGAAGGGAGCTAAGTAGGTCGGGGTAGTCAGCTGGAGGCGACCGAATTACCCCCGCCAATTTTTTGGGACACACGCGAGCTCACAACATCTCGCTGCTCGCACGAACTCGACGTTGCGTCCCCCTGCCTTCACAAGACGAGTCGATTGAGTGAAAACTGTCGATTCAGTCGTTCCTCTCAGACCTGAGTGAGAGGTGCTTTGAGGTTCATGCGGGTCAAGATGCAATTCCTTTGACGCGAGTGTCAGGATGCATCTTAGCTAACCAAGCGGGCCAAAATTACACCTCGGGCCTGGTTGGGGATGTAGGTAATCAAGCATGTCCTTTATTGATCAACATGCTCGAGGTAATGCTGACGAATTTGAGCAAGGCTATGGTTGTACCCAGAGCTGTAATGGTTAGACCTAAAGTGCCCCCCGTCGGGGTTTGCTACGATCCACGTTGATGCGGGATTTTTTTGATTGCATGCAAGAGGATCAGCTCTTGCAGTCTGCCGAGATGCTGCTGGAAATGATATGGGCAGCTTAGCTTTGGTGGCATGTGCATAACAGATGTGGCGACATTCGAGGCAATAGCTTGCCGCGAGGGTTTATCTCTTGTAGAGAATTTGATGCTTCAGAACATTGTCATTGCCTCGAACTCCAAGGAGTGATCAATGATATTGAAAGAATTAGGCGAGCAAGTGATCAATGAAATTGAAATAATTAGTCGAGGAGGGTATGGAGCTATCATTAGTGAGATTAGACAGAGTTCTTCTTTGAACTATATTTTTAGTTCCAAATGTAGATTTGTTAACTGCGATGCTGACAGGTTAGCCAAATTTTCTCATTCTCTGGATTTGGGTCGACATGTTTGGCTGGTCGAACCCCATGATCTATTTTATATCCCACACCATCTGTACTTTTTATCAATAAATCTTGGTTTAACCAAAAAAACATACTGACCAGCATGCAAGATTGTAACACCTCGATGTGTAAACAGGTTTAAATGCGAGACGCTGAATTGTGCCGCCCCCACCCAATTGCAATTGATTTTTGTCCCCCCGATCGAGGCGACAAGTGTTGAGATGGTTGCGGGGAGCTGAACCAAAACATGGCGGGCGACGATCCCGCCGTCCTTCCATTTAAGTCCCCGCCACGTTCGTCATTTTGATCATTTCTCGCCTCCTCTCCCTCCCTCCTTCCCGTCCTTCCTTATACCTACTTCCCGGCCGGTCTCTCGATCGCAACCTCGCTCCTCGCCACCACGACACGCACACGTACCAGCAGACGCCCGGACCCAGAGCTAGCCAGACGGACGTGATCGATGGAGATCGCCACGCCGCCGCCGGAGTTCCGCTTCGACAGCGCAGTCCTCGACGACGACGCCTACCACGCGGGGTCCGCGAGCATCAGGAACCCGTTCGGTTCCGCCGATGCGTTGGAGGCCGGCAACCCGTTCCTGGCCACCACGGCGGTGACCGCGCCCCCGTCGCCCAACCCGTTCGGGCTCCTCCCGCCCGACGTCTCCGCCGACGGCCTCTCCGACGGCGCCGACCCCTTCGACCTCTTCCAGCACTTCGCCAGCGCCCCCGCCAGCCCCGAGCGCGCGGCTGCCATATACGCGCAGTTCTCCGGCGCCGGCGACGGTGGCGACGGCTTCCAGCCCCGCGCGTCGTACTCCACCCGCCGCACGGTCGAATCTGCCGTGCCGTTCGACTGGGAGGAGAAGCCGGGGACACCGAAGCCCGGGGTCGGCGCCGGTGCGACGGCGACGGCGACCGGGGACGGCGAGAGCGCGGACTTCGACTTCGGCGTCCTCCTCGACCGGAGCGCGCAGGAGCCGGATCAGATGACGACGGCCGACGAGCTCTTCGACGAAGGCAAGATCCGGCCGCTGAAGCCGCCTCCGCGTCTGCTCGACGGCGGCAGCGTCGGCTCGTCGCCACGGTCGGCCAGGTCCGCGATGTGGTCTCCCCGGCTCCGGGGCCTGGCCGGGCCCGGGCCCGACTTCGACCCGTTCGCCACAGCCATGGCGAACGCGTCCAAGGCGGCCGCGCCATCCCCCCTCGGCGCCGGCGTCAAAGACGCAGTCCCCGACACCGCAGCAGACACCGTGCTGATGAATCCCGACTCCGTCGCGTCGCCACGCTCCGTCCCACCGACTGCGAACAATGGCGGCAGGAAGAAATGGCGGCTCAGCGACCTGCTCCTGTTCCGGAGGCTATCGGCCAAAGGTCGCGCCGGCGGCAGCACTATCAGTAGGGAGCCAGTGTTCAAGTATTCGCCGGTGCAACATCTGGGCACGCCGGTCAAGAAGACAGAACCCGTGGGTGCCACTGCCAATGGCGACGCCCCGGCGGGCGGGAAGCAGAAGAAGCAAAACAAGTTCAGCGCGACGGCGGGGGCAGAAGACGGCGCAGCGCGGCACGGGCTGAGCCTGATGGGGTGCGTCCGGCTGAACCCCGGGCTGCACCGGCTGGCCAAGGGCCTCAACGGGTCCTCCACGTCGCACTTCGGCCGCCGCACCGCCAGGGCGGCCATGCACAGCGGGTAAATGATCATCGAACCCGCTCGTCATCGAACCCGGCGATCGCCGCCCTAGCAGAACGAGAGACACCGCTTTTATTCCTCCAAGCATTTCGCCATTTTTCCTTGAAAACACTGTACACCGCGATACAGAAGAAATGTTTTTCACCGTGACTCTTTACCATGTCCTACGTGCCGTGCGTTCCTTGACACTAAAAGCTGGTGGTGCTGGTCATGTCGTGCTCGATCATTTGCTGTTAAGGTAATGCTAGATTCGACGGATTGTTTGACGAGATCGACGGAATTGGGTCAAAAGGCCGGACAACGTGACGATGATGCCTGCCTCCGAGTCCACGCCAAGCCATGCCATGCACGAACAGGTGTTCCCTCCCCTGACGTACCCGCCGGACATTCCCTCCACGCGCGGCGCCACGACGTGCGCTGCATCTTCTCGAGGAAGCAAGATAATGTGGATGTGACGAGCTACATATCCGGAGGATTCGGCTCGATTCGGATGCACCAGGCATGCACGACGTCGTTGGTGTCGGGGGTGGTGGGACGGGGAGTCGGGGAGGGACAAGGTGCAGCTGATCCAGGTAGGGAAAATTCTATGGGACGGGGTTTTTTCAGGTAGGGAAAATCCAGGTAGGTTGCTGCTCCTCCGTCACGACCGAGGTTTTTTCAACGCCATCCTTGTCCTGCCGACCAAAACGGTGGTTGCTGCTGCGCATGGATTTTGTCTGGCTTTGGAGTGCGCTTTGCCGCGTTGCGGACGGGCAAGTGGACCGTACCATCGTTGGTCGTTACCGACAGGTCCATGTAGCATTTCCCCAAGTGAAACACCGATTGCGGGGAACGACAGGTTTGGCGAAAATTTTGATTTTCACCTTTAGATTTGGCCATTTTTTCTTACGGAGCTGCTAAAAATCAGTCGACTGAGACTTCGCAAAGTCTCAGTCGACTGGTGAGCCGTTCGATCCGTTTGTTGCTTGTAGATTCGCGCTGGGTCGCTTTTGTGCCTTATTTCGGCCTGTCTAAGGCGCGGTGGGCTCGGGCCGGTCCGTTTGCCCTTTTCTACGTCAAAGCGCGGCCGAGCGTGAGCGTTTTGCTTATTCGTGGGCTGGGCTTTTTTGTTTGTCTGTTTGTTACAGGGGAGGGGAAGCGGCCACCCGTGGTAAATTAGAGGAGGGGAAGCCGCAGTCATTTCGTCTCTATCCATTCCCCTCTCCCCCCTTCTCTCTCTATCACTTTTACCTCTGTCAATATCTGAAGATCTCTGCAGCAAACGAAGGAATTGCGGTGCTGCTCAACGTCCAGCGAGAGTATGAGGGATGTGCTGATGGAGTAAGTGCTACCCCCCTCTCTTTTTTTCCATCTTTGTTTTTTCATTTGATTTGTTGGACGAGAGTAGTAGATCTGAGGGAGTTTTGGGTTCCATTTTCTTGTTTTTGTTGGGCGAGAGCAGTAGACCTGATTTGAAGCATAGAATCGATCCTTTTTTTTATTCAAGCAGTGATATGTAGAGTGTCCTCTTTTTTGTATGTGTTGAGGATTATTACTGACCCAGACCACCTCATTTTTTGTTACTGAACCCAAACCCAAACCCCTTGAAATCACTAGCATGTTTTTGCGAAATCAGTAGAACGGCTGAGGATTCCTTTTTTGTTTGTGGAATAGAGTGGCTCAGTCTGTTGTTTTTGTTATTTTTTAGATTATTTAATGAAACCCCTACTTATTTTACTGGAATCAAGAGAGATACTTACTGAATCTATCATTAGGGGAGTGGGTATCTTTTTTTGGTTTTTCAGATTTTGTTATGGGAACCTATTCTTAATCAGTAGCATGTTTGTGAAATTACTGAACCCCACACCCTCATATATAACCCAAACCCATCAAAATGAGTAGCATTTTTGTGAAATCAGTAATATGTTTTTTTGATTTTTTTTTGGGTTTTGTTGAATGGAGTGGCTTAGTCTGCTATTTTTGTTTTATTTTTTAGATTTTAATTAACCCTATTTTAGTTTACTAGAAACACTAGAGATAATTTATTGAATCTATCACTACAGAGTGTGGTATCTTTATTTTGTTTTTTTCAGATTTTTTATATGGAACCCTTTTTTCAATGAGTAGCGTGTTTTTTGAAATCTTTCCCCCTGTAATAAGAGAAAGATTTATTACTGAATATATCACTAGGTAGGAGGGGACATATTCATTTGTTTTTGTCATATTTCTGGCTAAAACCGTATTAATCAATAGCATGTTCAAAACTCTATTTGTTTTTCTGGAATATAAGAGAATGCTTACTAGATTGAAGCATAGGATCTGAGGGGATATTTTTTGTCCAATTTTTTTCTTGATTGAAATGTTTGTGTGCATGATTCAGTAGATATGAGGGGATCTTTTTTATTCGGATTAAGTTCAGAGTACTAGATTGAAGCATAGAATCACAACTGCGTGTCTTTCTAACTTGGTCGTAACTATGGGGACCTTTGTTTTTGTCGGAGGGGGCGGTGTCAAGAGAGAGAGAGGGGCCTAGTTGCATGCTCAACTTTAGGCACGCAACTGCATGTCTTCCAGCATGGTCGCAACTGCATGTCTTATAACTTGGTTGCAACTTGACTTTTCATTTTTGTTGTACTGGTAGAGGGGCCAGTTGCATGTCCCACAACAGGCACGCAACTGCATGTCTTCTAACTTGGTCGCAACTGGGGACCTTTGATTTGTCGGAGGGGGTGTCGTTGAGAGAGAGGGGGGCAGTTGCATGGCCCACACTAGGCATGTAACTGCATGTCTTTTCCCAACATGGTCGTAATTGCATGTCTTATAACTTGGTCGCAACTCGAGTTTCATTTTTTTGCTGTATGAGGAGAGGGGCTAGTTGCATGTCCCATACTAGGACACGGAAAAGCATATCTTCTAACTTGGTCACAATTGGGAGACCTTTGTTTTTATCAGAGGGGCGGCGTTGAGAGTGATGGACCCAGTTGCATGTCCCACCAAAGGCACGCAACTACATGTCTTCTAACTTGGTCACAACTTGGGGGGGGGGGCTTTGTTTTTGTCGGAGGGGGCAGCGTTGAGAGGGGGGGGGGGGGGGGCAGTTGCATGTCCCACATAGGCACGCAAGTGCATCTCTTCTAACTTGGTCGCAACAGGGGATCTTTCTTTTCTTGGAGGAGGCGGTGTCGAGAGAGAGGGGGCCAGTTGCACACCCCACACTAGGCATGCAATTGCATGTCTTCCAGCATGGTCGCAACTGCATGTCTTATAACTTGGTTGCAACTCAACTTTCATTTTTGTTGTATGGGGAGAGGCACCAATTGCTTGTCCGACAATAGGCACACAACTGCATGTCTTCTAACTTGGTCGCAACTGGGGAAATTTGTTTTGTCGGAGGGGGCGGCATTGAGAGAGGGGGGGCTAGTTGCATATCTTATAACTTGGTCGCAACTCAGCTTTCATTTTTTTTTGTACGGGGAAAGGGGCCAGTTGCATGTCCCACAATAGGACACGCAACCGCATGTCTTCTAACTTGGTCGCAACTGGGGACCTTTGTTTTGTCGAAGGAGGCGGAGAGAGGGGGCCAGTTGCATGTCCCACACTAGGAACGCAATTGCATGTCTTCTAACTTGGTCGCAACCGGGAGGGGGGGGGCTTTATTTTGTCGAAGGGAGCAGCGTCGAGAGAGGGGCCAGTTGCATGTCCCACACTAGGCACACAATAGCATGTCTTCTAATTCCAGCATGGTCGCAATTGCATGTCTTGTAACTTGGTCACAACTTGACTTTCATTTTTTTTTGTATGGGGAGAGGGGCCAGTTGCATGTCCCACAGTAGGACATGCAATCGCATGTCTTCTAACTTGATCGCAACTGGGGACCTTTGTTTTGTTAGAGGGGCAGTGTCGATAGAGAGGGGCCAGTTGCATGTCCCACACTAGGCACGCAACTGCATGGGTTCTAACTTGGTCGCAATTGGGACCTTTATTTTGGCGGGGCAGTTTCATGTCCCACACTAGGCACATAATTGCATGTCTTCTAACTTGGTCGCAACTGGGGGGACCTTTGTTTTTGTCGGAAGGGGCGGCGTTGAGAGAGATGGGGCCAGTTGCATGTCCCACAACAGGCACGCAACTGCATGTCTTCGAACTTGGACGCAACTCGGGGACCTTTGTTTTTTGTCAGAGGGGGTGTCTTCAAGAGAAGATGGGGCCAGTTGCATGTCCCACACTAGGCACGCAACTGCATGTCTCCTAACTTGGTCGCAACTGGGGACCTTTGTTTTGTCGCAGGGGGCGGCGTCGAGAGAGGGGCCCATGTCAGAGTGATGCCAACAAATGGTGGAAATGGCATATTGTAACAATTCGTATTGTATGTTGTGCCAAAACTCAAACAATCACCATACAACTCATACATTCTCGAGTAGCCATCCGCCCAGAATATGCACAACACCTTGTTGATGTCCGCATCAGCAACTTTGAATTCATAGTAGAAATTTGTGTATAACACAAGCTGGAAGCTGCATAGTTTTACATATGGCCATGCTTATAACATATCGGAATAGAAGATGCATAAGCAATCATCAAAGTTTCACCTGTTCTTGTTGTCCTGTTTTTAGAACACAAGCATCAGTAAAGTTTGTGTATTCCTGAAGTAGAGTTGAGAACATTTCCTGAAGTAAAGTTTGTGTTTTTGATAAAAGGAACTAAAACTGTCTGATGATTTATGCTAGTGGCTAAAATGTTTGTCCAGTTCATATCCTTAGTTTTTTTGCCTTATTTTTTTTTGTTTTTTGGTCCCCTTGTTCACAGCACTAATGTCACATATACATTTTGTGACTTCAGCAGCACACGAGCACTGACACGGATGAAAAGGGAAGCGACCCTGAAAATAAAACAGACAACAGAAATGCAGAAGGCAAAGAGCAGTGTCTTGGAGATCCGGCGTTAGAAGAGAAAGGATATCATGTAGAAATCACTCACACGGACGCATGAGAGGGTTCGCTTTTTGAAGAAGTTGCTACAATGGTTTGTATCCTCTTTCTATAAATATTCATGATTTTTTTAGTTTTATTAGTTGAAACAGTGGGTTAACTAGGTAACACAGGATGTTAACTAGCTGTGTCGCCGTGTCTCCATACTCATGCTATAGTTTAAACTAGCTAATACATGAACTTTTGTTAACTAGCTACTTAATGCAGGGAAGTTAACCAGCCGTGTCAACATGTCTATGTACTCTTGTTGAAACTAGGAAGAGGAGCATCTGCAAGCTGCTAGTCAACTTTAGTACTGAAAAACATCTATAAGTTGCTCTGATCAATTCCATGAACAATGGACATCACTGTTCTGTTTAGCTCGCTCTGAACAGCAACTCCCTCGTATGTACATCCATAATTTTTTGTATCTATATTGGTTGGGCCTGGCCTCCAACTTTTATGTTCAATAACTTTTTTCGGATGTGTGTACAAACAAACAAACAAATCATAACCCAGCCCATCCCAAAATAACAAACAAACAAACAGGAAAATTAGCCCAGTTTCTAGCCGGATACAACCCAGCAGTACAAGAGCTAGTAAACAGGCCTAATCTACTCGTGATGACGTCAGCCGACTGAGACTTCGTGAAATCTCAGTCTACTGAGACATAGATAGGTCCTTTTTCTTATGCCATTCTAGATTTTGATATTTCGCGTTTACCACTCTTAGCTTTTGATAATTATCACAATTGTCGTGGCAAAAGCAAAATAAATTTATTCCATTTTTGCCACTCTTAGCTTTTGAAATATATCACAATTGTCACTCTATTTTTTTTGCTTTTGCCATGGGAATGAAAATTGTGATAATTGTCAAAAACTAAGAGTGGCAAAAGTGAAATGTCAAAATCTAGAGTGGCATAAGGAAAATTGGCAAAATCTAGAGTGGCGAAAACAAATTTTCCCATAGATTTGGGCTTCACGGTGCTAGCGTTAAGGGCATCTTTAATGTCGATCAAGACGGACATCCCAAACGTCTATAGACACGTCCAGACGTCTTCGTGGATAATGGATAAGGGGGAGGTCATCCAACCCTATTCATCAAGGACACATCTAGCCTATTGGAAAGCTAATGTGAGCCCACCACGTCAAAAACCCCTAAGGCGACTGAGAGGCAATCGCGTGGCGATCGGGTGAGAGCCGACTTGCTACGGTTTCTGTGCGGGTTGGTGATCTCCCGATGGTGCAAGGACTAGAGGCAGACCTAAGCTTGCACGGATTGGCGTTAGAGATCTCCTCTTCTATGTCTCCCATGGCGACGCGATGGGGGACAGGGCGGTGACGCCTGCGAATATGCTGGCTACTTCGGAAAAGGCCGGAGGGTTTGGATCTTGCGGCTGGGGCTCTTCTAGATATCCTGTAGAGGGCAAACAACCGGAGGAAGCTGTGATGCTCTCAACGAGGCTGGGAGGGCTGATCTTAATGGAGAAAGAGGCTTTTTTTGCGGGGGAACGGAGAAAGAGGCTGAATGTTTGGTGTTCATGGATACAGGTCCGACAGTGCCTATGGCGAAGAAGTGGTCTGTTATAGGGAAGGTTTTCTCTCCCCGCCCATTGAATATTGGTGCTTTCGAGAGAGCAATGCAATAAAGCATGGGGACTGCACAGATAAGCCCAATTCAAGGATATAGGAGGCAACATCTTCGTTGTTCATTTTGGGAGTGAGGGGGGCTGGAACCATGCATTGAAGAGTGGACCATGACAATTTGATTTTAGTGTGATGTTGCTAAAGGACTACGATGGTGAGACTCACCCGTTAGAGATGGTGTTTGATAAAATAGAAACTTGTGTGCAGAATATGGATCTACCACTTGATAAGTGATCGGAGGCACTAGGACTAGTTTTGGGTGACTAGCTTGGAGAGGTTGTTCGAGTAGGTGTGGAGAAGGATGGGCTAGCAAAAGGAAAACATTTGCGTGTAAGGGAAAAATTCGATATTTGAACTGCTTGTTAGGGCCTTTTTTACGAACCTCGCCAGATGATCGTCAGGGGACTTTGTTTGACTTCATTTTTTAGAAGATCCCTCACCTTTGCTTTGAATGTGGACGACTGGTTCATGAGGATGGGAATCATGAGTCGCATCTTGACTCATCATCCCAATGGGGAGAGTGGCTGAGAGCCTATCCTGGTCGTAGTGGGTCTTCAAACAAAGCTAGTACACAAAGACCTATGATGTCAAACTCTTTCAGCAATGGAAGCTCGAGCTCAAATGATTACGGATCAGGACAGAGAGGAAAACGTTTTGTTTGTGAGATACCTACTAGCGATCTCTATACCGCGACCATTCATCTTTAGAGGGCTCTTGGCTGGTGGGAGCCGAATGCAGGACCATCCCGAGGTAAACTCTCCTGGGAAGAAAAATATTCAGGCACCCAAAGATTAGGATCGTCTTTTTTCTTCTTAGGTAATTTTCTTCATTTTGTTTATAAGTGGGAACGAATTAGTTATTTTGCTTTTGCTTTTCACTAGATGTCATATGTGTAGTGCCATAGTCCATGTGTTGATTTATCTCTTGTATGTTGTAGATACGTCTATGACGCATCTATAATTTTTGATTATTTCATGCTATTATATTATCATGCTTATATACTTTTATTATACTTTTATATAATTTTTTATTATTTCTCTGGACTAACATACTAATTTAGCACTCAATGCCAGTTCCTCTTTTCTGTTTGTTTTTCATTTTATAAAAAAATACCTAAGAAGGTCCAAACACGTTGGCAATTTTTGATGATTTGTCTGGATCAAGAAGGATCATAGTGTTGGTAAACATTTGCTACGTCTTGAGATTGCGTTGGTTTTCCTTGAAGAGGAAAGGGTGATGTAGCACAGTAGCGTAAGTATTTCCCTCGGTTTTTGAGAACCAAGGTATCAATCTAATAGGAGGCTCCTCACAAGTCCCACGCACCTACACAAACAAACAAAGAACTCGCAACCAACGTGATAAAGGGGTTGTCAATCCCTTCACGGCCACTTGCGAAAGTGAGATCTGATAGAGATAATATGATAAGATAAATATATTTTTGGTATTTTATGATATAGATTGGAAAAGTAAAGATGCAAATAAAAGTAGATTGAAAGCTTATATGATAAGAGATAGACCCGGGGGCCATAGGTTTCACTAGTGGCTTCTCTCAAGATAGCATAATTATTACGGTGGGTGAACAAATTACTGTCGAGCAATTGATAGAAAAGTGGATAATTATGAGATTATCTAGGCATGATCATGTATATAGGCATCACGTCCGTGACAAGTAGACCGACTCCTGCCTGCATCTATTACTATTACTCCACACATCGACCGCTATCCAGCATGCATCTAGAGTATTAAGTTCATGAAGAACAGAGTAACGCGTTAAGAAAGATGCCATGATGCAGAGGGATAAACTCATGCAATATGATATAAACCCCATATTTTTATCCTCGATGGCAACAATACAATACGTGCCTTGCTGCCCCTGCTGCCACTGGGAAAGGACACCGCAAGGTTGAACCCAAAGCTAAGCACTTCTCCCATGGCAAGAAAGATCAATCTAGTAGGCCAAACCAAACCGATAACTCGAAGAGACATACAAAGATAACTTAATCGCACATAAAATAATTCAGAGGAGATTCAAATATTTCTCATAGATAAACTTGATCATAAACCCACAATTCATCGGATCTCGACAAACACACCGCAAAAAGAGTTACATCAAATAGGTCTCCAAGAAGAGGAAGGAGAACTTTGTATTGAGAATCAAAGAGAGAGAAGAAGCCATATAGCTACTAACTATGGACCCGAAGGTTTGTGGTAAACTACTCACAACTCATCGGAGAGGCCTTGGAGTTGATGTAGAGGCCCTCCGTGGTGGATTCCCCCTCCGGCGGAGCACCGACGACGGCTCCAAGATGGGATCTCGCGGATACAAAAGGTTACGGTGATGGAAATAGTTTTTCGGTGGCTCCCCTGATGGTTTCGGGGTACATGGGTATATATAGGAGGAAGTAGTACGTCGGTCGACGCTCGAGGGGCCTGTCGGTGTCAAAACCGGCGGATCTCGGGTAGGGGTCCCGAACTGTGCGTCTAAGGCTAATGGTAACAGGAGGCTGGGGACACGATGTTTACCCAGGTTCGGGCCCTCTCGATGGAGGTAATACCCTACTTCCTGCTTGATTGATCTTGATGATATGAGTATTACAAGAGTTGATCTACCACGAGATCGTAGAGGCTAAACCCTAGAAGCTAGCCTATGATTATGATTGTTGTTGTCCTATGGACTAAACCCTCCGGTTTATATAGACATGGAGGGGGCTAGGGTTACACAGAGTCGGTTACAGAGAAGGAGATCTAATATCCGAATGGCCAAGCTTGGCTTCCACGCAAAGGAGAGTCCTATCCGGACACGGGACGAAGTCTTCAATCTTGTATCTTCATAGTCCAACAGTCCGGCCAAAGTATATAGTCCGGCTGTCTGAGTACCCCCTAATCCAGGACTCCCTTAGTAGCCCCCGAACCAGGCTTCAATGATAATGAGTCCAGCGCGCAGATTGTCTTCGACATTGCAAGGCGGGTTCTTCTCCAAATCCAGAGTACCTGTTGTAGCGAACAGTGTCCGACTTCCCATCAATGTTGTACTCCTCGACTTTTGTGCTTCAATAATGGCTATCTCCATGTGTCGAGTGAATACGAGAAGTCGGGGCATTTTTACATTTGCCACCCTGACCCTGTAAGCAAACCGTCTATTTGAAGAGACGGGGATCCTCAGATCCAAATCTCACCATCTTCCCCCCAGCAAGCATTCAACAGAGCGCGCCTGGAAAAACCATTCCATCATCGCCGGTCGCCGCAGCTCCTCTTCTCGCACCCTTAGCTCTAAGCCAGGTGATTGGGAAAAGTGTTCTTTCCCCCATAGCCGATTAGTAGAGTTGCAGACCCAAGGGTTTCTTCCACCTGCATACATGGTTCCCGTCTGAGCCGGACTAGCCACCTATAATGGCGGGGAGCAAGCGGAGAAATTTCCTAACCCATCTCAGGGGGAGCGGGTATGCCTTGTCCCATATTTGCTGAGGGGACTCGGGTTTCCAATCCACCCGTTCCTCTGCGGTCTCCTGGAGTTCTACGGCCTCTAGCTGCATAATTTAATTTCACCCCTGCCTCCGTACTGCACATCGCAGATTATGTCGCCCTTTGCGAGCTATTTCTGGGCTGCGAGGCTCATTTCGAGCTATGGAAGAGGCTATTTTGCCTTGTCCCTCATAATCAAGAGGGATCTATATATCAAGTGGGCGGAGCCGAAATATGGCGCGTCGCCCAGACCGGATACTTGTCCGGCACTCCAAAGAAGGCATCCGAAGACTGGTCTTCGGAGTGGTTTTATGTAGAGGATGTTCCCCTTCCGGACCCAATCCGGACGGGCCTTCCTGAGTTCACTAACGCTTCGCTGAAGAAACGCCAAAGCTGGCGCCCCCAGATCCCCCAGGAGGAAGATAACAGAGAAGTCCGCTACCTGATGGGCAGGATAAAAATATTGGCCCAATCAGGACTGACAATAACCAAAGTTATGTCAGTATGCATAATGCGGGAGGTGCAGCCACTTCAATATCGGGGGAAACCCATGTGGCACTTCCACGGACAAGACGATGCCACCCGCTGCGGTCGTAAAGGTCCGGACTCCGCCACCGCTCTGGCGAGAATATTGTCCGATTTGTACAAAGGAGAAGAAGAGGAGTTCCTCCGCATTAAGCTGCGGGATGGATTTTCCATGTACAACCCCAAGATGGGTAAGCTGTCATCCTCTGCTCAACTCTATTCATCCTTACATCCCTTGTCACAATTATTTACCTTGCTATTTCAAAGCAAGAACTGAAAAAGGCCGTGAAAGAGTTCAACAGCCCATCTCCACAGCTAGAGGATCCTGGCCGGGCTCTCGACCCCAGACTTGAAGAAGATCCGAACATATCTGTGGAGCTTGTCGACGAGACATTTTACCAGGCAAGCTGTGATGACACCTTGGTGGCCATCATCGCCAATTATCCCGGGCTGCTCCCTGTATCCCACGTAAGTAAAGCCGAAGTCCTAACTTCCGAGAAGGATTCCCTCTTTATACCATACCTTATGCACATATATTGTACTTTTATAGAAACGGCTACCAGGACGCGGAGTCGAGCCCCTAGGGGCTCATCAGCAAAGGGCACACAGGCCAGGAAGGCTTAAGAGGAAGGCGGTTAGGATTGAGACCCCGTTGCAGAGGTATAATTTAAAACCTGCTCCATGGTTATCATCTTTGAAATGTAACGACGTCCATTATGTCCTGGAAG
This sequence comes from Triticum timopheevii, assembly GCA_963921465.1. NCBI lineage: Eukaryota > Viridiplantae > Streptophyta > Magnoliopsida > Poales > Poaceae > Triticum > Triticum timopheevii. The sequence goes on from OY997272.1 coordinate 497,666,884, forward strand.
AAAGAGTAGTCGCCGGACTATATCCGGAGACCCTGCCGGCCATGCCTCCGCCAGCCGGATTCTAGAACCGGTCTCACGACTGGAGGCTAATGTGGGGACAATGCCGAATTGTCCTCCTATAGAGGATGCGAACAGGTTCTCCCTACGAATTCCGAAGTGGAGAGTGCCATGAATCACCAGCGCAGACGGGCCATACTCCGCGATGGTATTTTTTCCGAAGAGGCATTGAATGCCTTCAACTCTGGAGACACATACATCTGCGCTGCTCAAGATGGACTTGCCAGAGCAATGGACCACTATGCAAAGGATATACGGTAAGAAAATTTGATAAATATGTATATCAGTAGCCCCTGAGACTTGAAACAGTTGGCACAACTGATTTGAGGATCATTGTATGCATAGGTACTTGCAGAGAAGAATACCCATTTATCTCAAGACCTAGAGGAATGCAAGGCCCAGCTGAGGGCCGCAGTTGCCAAAATAGAGGAATTCCAGAAGGCCTCATCTGGTAATACTTGTCTCGATCAAAGAGAATTTAAGGACGTATACCAGTTAGTATTGGGCATGCTTTACAAATCTAACAAAAGATTCTGCAGACAATCCCGGAGAGAATCCGGAGATCGTAAAAGATAATGAGCCACATGTTCGAAGACAGCTAAAGGCTGGAGAGCGTGTGCTTACGCAAGTTAGGCAAGAGAAGAACAATCTCCAAGATGCCAATATCCGGCTGAGCGTCGAATTAACAGATGTTCAAGCACAGCTTGCTGACTCCGTGAAGGAGAATAGGAGGCTTCGATGCAACATTTATCGTAAGTGCTTAAACGAACTGCAGTACAATTCGGCGAAGAAACGTATTAACAGAGTTATGTGTGTAGGTATGATGACAGGCCGTCCTGAAGAGGAGATGCCCGGATCCGCAGGTGATCTGCTGCAAGATCTCTCACAACTGCACGAACGAGCTCGGTAGGTGATGCAGGGTATTGCCCAGGCCTTGTGGCCATCCGCTTCCCTGCCAGGAGGCATGTGGGAGCTTGTGGATATGCTCAAGGGAGCACGGCGACACTTCCGATTATGGAAGGTATCGGCCTGCCGACATGGTGCAAGGGAAGCTTGGGCCATGGTAAAGACGCGATACGCCAAGGCTGACCCAAACCATATGGCCGAGGTCGGACCGGTGGAGCCAGATGGGAAAGAGATTCCCATAAGTCTGGTGTATGACCAAGTAGAATTATCTGCAAAGTATTCCCAACAGGATTGTAGGCTAGACAGCCTATTGGATGGTATAGAAGAAGAATATAGCCAGTCCCAGTGACTATGTACTTCAATGGACGTATGTAGTCCCTAGACGGATTGTAAATCATTTTTCTTGGCGGACCTTTTCGCTTCAGCCTCCGGACCCAACAGTCCGAAGTGTATCCGAATACCCGCTCAGTTCTGCAAAACCGGGGTACGCGTGGAAACCAGGCGTAGGGGTCATAAGTGCTTGAATAGACAAGTACCCAACTGGTTATGTTATATTACATGGATAGTAAGAAACATCTTCGAGAGAAAATAGTTCCATTAAGGGTTCCTTTCCCTGGGTACGCATGCATCAATGTGCACGTCCGAACTGCGAACAGAGACGCGGGATACAAAACATCTGGGGATTTATGTTGTAATAGACAAAAAACATCTTTTGTTCACCGACCGAATATTTCCTTAATTACGCTAGCTTTCGGCTTCACCCAGTCTGAGGTACACATCCGGCTGACCCGACAGTAACAATCGCAGAGGTGCTCCCCTTATGCCCTAACCGAATTAACAGGAATGTAGGGCATAAACACAAGAGCCAGGCAACCCAGCATGGCCAAAACTTAAGTCATATTGATGCATATAATGGCGAAGAAAAGGCACATATGGAAAGGTGACACATATGTGGTTGGCATAAAGCCATGAAAATAATTATATTAAGCTTCCGTATAGGAAGCCCCTAGGTATATTGAGCACGCATAGTGCGGCCGGAGCGATCGAAGCATCCGTAAAGCATTTAAGGCTTTGCGTGTAAAAAGAAAAGAGGAAAAGAAAGAAAAAAGGAGGACATAATTAAAAGGGCGGAGGTAAGGAGATGAACACTGAGTTCGGCAGTAGGCGTAGAATCTTCGGAGTCTGGCCGCGTTCCATGGGTTTGGCTCGAGTCGGTTATCTGATGCATTACGCAGACGGTACGCTCCTTCGGTGAGAACTTTATCGATGATGAAGGGACCCTCCCACTTGGGCTTGAGCTTGTCCTTCTTCTTCTCCGGTAAGCGTAGAACGAGTTTGCCAACGTTATAAGTTTTGGCCCGTACTTCTCTGCTTTGATATCTTCGAGCATGCTACTGATAGAATGCAGAATGGGCTTTTGCGATGTCACGTTCCTCCTCCAGGGCATCTAAGTTGTCCTGCCGATCTAGATCGGCTTCTTTCTCTTCGTACATGCGCACGCGAGGTGAGTCATGAATTATATCGCAGGGCAGTACTGCCTCTGCACCGTACACCATAAAGAATGGTGTGTATCCGGTAGTGCGATTTGGCGTGGTCTACAGTCCCCATAGTACCGAGTCGAGCTCCTCGACCCAGTGCATATCTGATTCCCTCAAGGATCGCACTAGTCTGGGTTTGATGCCGCTCATTATAAGACCATTTGCACGTTCGACCTGACCGTTTGTTTGGGGGTGATAGACAGAGGCGTAATCGAGCTTAATGCCCATATTGCTGCACCAAGTTTTCACCTCATTGACTGTGAAATTTGAGCCATTGTCTATGATGATGCTGTGGGGGACACCATAACGATGCACAACCCCTGATATGAAGTCTATCAATGGTCCGGATTCAGCCGTTTTAACTGGTTTGGCTTCTATCCATTCGGTGAACTTGTCCACCACGACCAATAAGTATTTTTATTATGTCTTTCCCCTTTAAGGGGTCCGACCATATCAAGCCCCCAGACCGTGAAGGGCCAAGTTATGGGGATTGTTTGGAGAGCAGTAGGGGGCAGATGGCTTTGATTGGCGAAAAGTTGGCAACTGACGCAGTGTTGGACAAGGCCCTGTGCATCTGCCCACGCTGTTGGCCAGTAAAAACCTGTATTGAAGGCCTTGCTTACAAGTGCCCGAGCTACGGCGTGGTGGCTGCCGAGTTCGGCATGGATTTCGGCCAAGAGCTGCCGCCCTTCCTCTTCGGAGATGCATCTTTGGAGCACTCCGGTGGCGCTTTTCTTATAAAGCTCTCCCTCATGGACTTTGTAGGCCTTGGAGCGCCGCACAATGCAACGTGCCTCATTTTGGTCCTCGGGGAGCTCTTGCCTATTTAGGTAGGCTAAGAAGGGCTCGGTCCACGGGGCGATGACAACCATGATCTCGTGGGCCGAAGGTGTTATCTCGGTGGCAGAGCCTCCGATTATGTTAGATTGTTCGGAATCAGGGGGTATATTCGGATCTGGACTGGTATTGCCCGTCTCCCCCTCCCACACACGGATGGCTTGAACAGCCTTTCCAAGAAGATATTAGGTGGGACGGGATCACGTTTAGCGCCGATGCGGGCGGGGATATCCGCCACTTGATTGTTTTCTCGGACCACATGGTGGAATTCGAGCCCCTCGAACCGAGCTGACATTTTGAGGACGGCATTACGATAGGCTGCCATTTTCGGATCCTTGGCGTCAAAGTCTCCATTTATCTGAGATATTGCGAGGTTCGAATCCCCGCGCACTTCTAGGCGTTGGATGCCCATGGAGATTGCCATCCGAAGACCGTGCAACAGAGACTCGTATTCGGCTGCATTGTTGGAGTCTGTGTATAGTATTTGGAGTACATACTGAACCGTGTCTCCGGTGGGGGATGTCAGGACAACACCCGCTCCCAATCCAGCCAGCATTTTAGAGCCGTCGAAGTGCATGATCCAATTAGAGTATGTGCCATACTCTTTAGGGAGTTTGGATTCTGTCCATTCGGCGACGAAGTCAGCCAGGACTTGCGACTTAATAGCTCGTCGTGGTTTATATGTTATGTCGACCGGGAGGAGCTCGATCGCCCATTTAGCAATCCGGCCCATGGCATCATAGTTATTTATTATATTGTTGAGTCGTACTTCTGAGGCCACCGTGATTGAGCACTCTTGAAAGTAGTGTCGTAGTTTCCGGGATGCCATGAAGACCGCGTATGCTATCTTTTGATAATGTGGGTATCGAGATTTGCATGGAGTGAGGACTGTGGATACATAGTATACCGGCTTTTGAAGCGGGAACTTGTGTCCGTCCGTTTCTCATTCGATGACGAGCACTGCGCTTACAACCTGGTGTGTTGCAGCTATATATAATAGCATGGGTTCACCAGTATTTGGCGCGGTCAGGATTGGATTGCTGGCCAAGAGGGCCTTTATTTATTCCAGTCCGGCCGTGGCCGCATCTGTCCACTCGAAGTGTTCTGTGCGTCGAAGAAGGTGATAGAGAGGTAGTGCCTTTTCTCCCAATCGGGATATAAAGCGGCTTAGGGCAACCACGCATCCAGCTAATTTCTGGATTTGCTTGAGGTCTATTGGAATAGCCAATTGTGACAGAGCTCGAATTTTTGCCGGATTTGCTTCAATTCCTCTGTTGGAGATGATGAAGCCAAGCATCTTTCCGGCAGGTACGTCGAAAACACATTTTTCCGGATTGAGCTTGATGTCGTATGTTCGGAGATTATCGAACGTAAGTCTCAAGTCATCTATTAAAGATTCGACGTGTCTAGTTTTGATGACCACGCCGTCTACGTATGCCTCCACTATTTTGCCGATTTGCTTTCCAGGCATGTCTGAATCATGCGTTGATAGGTTGCGCCGGCATTTTTGATCCCAAAAGGCATGGTATTGAAACAGAAGGGGCCGTATGGTGTTATGAATGCCGTTGCGGCTTGGTCGGACTCTGCCATCTTAATTTGATGGTATCTGGAGTATGCGTCGAGGAAACACAATGAGTCGTGTCCTGTGGCAGCGTCGATGATTTGATCAATGCGGGGGAGGGGGAAGGGATCCTTGGGGCAGGCCTTATTGAGGTCCTTGAAATCAACACATAGGCGCCAAGATTTGTCCTTCTTTGGTACCATCACCAGGTTTGCTAGCCAATCCGGATGTTTTATATCTCTGATGAATCCGGCCTCGAGTAACTTAGCTAGCTCTTCTCCCATGGCTTGTCGCTTAGGTTCTGAAAAGCGCCGAAGAGTCTGCTTGACCGGCTTCTATCCCTTCAGTATATTTAGGCTGTGTTCGGCCAGCCTGCGTGGGATGCCCAACATGTCTGAAGGATGCCAGGCGAAGATATCCCAATTCTCACACAGAAACTCTCGTAGTGTGGCGTCTATTGTGGGGTTCAGCTGTGTCCCAATGGAAGCTGTCTTTGCGGGGTCCGTTGGGTGGACCTGGAATTTGACTATCTCATCCGTTGGTTTGAAAAAGGTGGACTTGGGTCGCTTATCGAGTATCACGTTGTTTCTGTCCACTATAGCATGCAGCGTGGTTAGTTCTTTGGCTACGAGGGCTTCAGATAATGCCTCCAGGGCCAGCGCGGCGGTTTTATTTTCGGCGCGGAGTGCGACGTCCGGATCACTAGCTAGAGTGATGATTCCATTGGGCCCGGGCATTTTGAGCTTCATGTACCCGTAATGAGGTATAGCTTGAAATCTCGCGAATGCGTCCCGCCCTAAAAGGGCGTGGTATCCGCTGCTAAACCGGGCCACTTGGAATGTGATTTCTTCGAACCTGTAATTCTCCGGCGTACCGAATACCACATCTAGTGTGATTTTTCCTGCACATCAGGCCTCCCGACTAGGGATGATTCCCCTGAAGGTCGTGCTGCTCCGCTCAATGCGGCTCTTGTCTATTTTCATCTTGTTGAGGGTCTCATCGTAGATGAGGTTTAATCCGCTGCCGCCGTCCATGAGCACTTTAGTAAGCCGGAAGCCGTCCATGATTGGACTAAGGACCAAAGCAGCTGGTGCCCGAACTGTTCGGAATTGTGGTTCGTCACTGGCACTGAAAGTGATAGCCGTGTCGTTCCATGGATTCATTGCTGCAACGTGGCAGACTTCGGCAAGGCTGCGGAGTGCTCGCTTACGCCTATTATTTGAGGCGAAAGTCTCGAAGACTGTCAGTACCGTATTGTTATATTCGGCGGGATGTTGCTCTATGATATGGTTGATGAGGAGATCCTCACTGCTCTTCGCTACCTGCCGGAGTATCCAGCATGCTCTAAGGCTATGTGTTGGTATGATATCCGGTGTGCTGTGAATTTTGCATGGCCCATTGAGCCATTCCTCCAATACGGTTACACGCCCTGCAGCGGGCCTTGGTTTTTTGGTAATTGAGTCGGGTAACTTGCGAGAGGTTACCCTTTTTGGTTCGCATGAAGGATTTAGCTAGAGCCGGAGGATCCCAGAATTTTTTTTGGGTTTTTGTCAGGACCCCGATCCTAAGTCACACCGATCTAGCATGTAACACATCATATCACTTTGCGGCCTCACGCACGGTATTCCAACGGGTGCCACCTTACCTGGCCCGGGACCGTTTGCGCCTTTTGGCTCACGTATATGATAGTGCCGCTAGCATCCATATGAGAAGAACCCGGGCTGACATGGCTAGTCATGAACCCAAAGTGGCACTAACTTACAGGGACAGGCATACATGACCCAACAACGAACGTGTCGGTCATCAGCGAGTGAATCCGGGCTGTAGCAACTGGGCTAGCAGGACTCCGGTAAACCGGGCTGTAGCAGGCTAACAGGACTCCGGTAGACATCGCATGACATTTCCGCGAAGGGACAGACACAGGAACGAAGAAGGACACATGCCGGCCAGCCTAAGTGTTCCAGAGCAGTAGCAAGCTACCAAGGCTCAGTGGAAGCACTAGGAGACAGTTCCCGGTAAGAGAGGCTACCAAGGATAAAAACCTAGATAGTCAGATCCCACACATAACAAGCATTTCAATAACACACACAATATGCTCGATATGTGCAAATACAACATGGCATCACAACAAGACTCTACAACTCAGGTATTTATTCAATAGGCTCCGAGGAGCGAGATAGTACAAACATGAGTCTCATGACCCAACATTCAGAGCATACAAGTCAAAGCACAAGCGGAAGCTTAACATGTCTGAGTACAGACATCTACAAATGAAAAAGGCTGAGAAGCCTGACTATCTACCAGATCCGACCGAGGGCACAAGATTGTAGCTGAGGTAACAAGCTAAACGTCAAAGTCCATGCGGTACTACTAGTGAGACTGAAGTCTCTCTACAAAAACATAAAATACGCAAACGTGAGTACAAATGTACCCAGCAAGACTTACATCAGAACTAACTACATATGCACCATTATCAACAAAGGGGTGGTGGGGTTTAACTGCAGCAAGCCAGCTCTGACTCGGTGGCTATCCTGAACTAGGACTACAAGTAACTCTTTTGAGGTGGCGCACACGAGTCCACATATTCACCATATCAATACACCACTATGGATCCGCTCCCGTCTCCCTACGAGAACGCCATCCGTAGCACTCACGCTTATCTTGCGTATTTTAGAGTATCCACTTTCACTTGTCTATGAACTGTACAGGCAACCCAGAAGTCCTTTACCGCGGACACGGCTATTCGAATAGATGATGTTAACCCTGCAGGGGTGTACTTCTTCACACACACTCTCACCACTTACCGCCATTTACACGACATGTACTCGGCAACCTTCAAGCGGAAGCCCAGCAGGGTGTCGGCCACGACCTGACTAACCACACAAGTCTCTCGTCCAGGTTTATCACCTATTCGGGTTCCATCCGCAAGGAGATCCAGCCGGGGTGTCGCTCACGGCTCCAAACGATGTGTGCATGGTTCCCAAGCCCACCTCGACAGGTGGATCTACGCTTGGTACACCGTGCCATGGTGCCTAGTCTGTCCCAAGCCCACCTGTACCGGGTGCCACTTGGTAGAGTACTAACACTACCTACAAACACCAGAAACTAGTTGCAACTCCTGGACAGAGATCATGTTGATTAATAAGTCGAGAGGGGTCGAGTTACCAGAACCCATTATGTGGTAGTAACTGTTCATGGATCACAAACACAGAACTCAGTTCCTGAGGACGGTTTCAATGAGACAACCCACCATGTACTCCTACATGGCCTCTCACCGCTACCTTTACCAAATCGTGTTCACACACTTAGCACACACACAGTAGGACTTGTTTACACACCTCCGATTCATTCCCGATGAATCAGACCTGACTCAACTCTAAGCAGTAGCACACATGACAAACAAGCATGAATGAGTAGGCACATCAGAGCTCAAACAACTCTTACTCATGCTAGTGGGTTTGATCTATTTACTGTGGCAATGACAGGTCATGCAGAGGATAAAGGGGTTCAACTACCGCAACAGGTAACAGATGAATCGTTGTTGTCCTAATGCAGTAAAAGAGAGCAGGAGTGAGAGAGTGGGATTGTATCGGAATGAACAAGGGGGTTTTGCTTGCCTGGCACTTCTGAAGCTAATATAGTTCTTCATCGGTGTCATCGAACTCATCATCGGAACCACGTCTATCGAGAGGGGACAAACACAGGCAAACAAGGAAGAACACAATCAATGAAATGCACAAATGATGTATGATCATGACATGGAAATATGCTGTGGTTTGAGATAATGCAACTAGCAACAAGTTAAATGGATTTGGTTTGAACCCTAGGTTCAAATTCAAACTCCATATGTGAAGGTTTAAATGTCATTTAACTTATTTGACCTGTTCAGCAGGCATAAGTATTTCTAACATGCATGAAAATGGTACAGATGGATAGATTGGATTTTTCTGATCATTTTTCATATATAAATTATTTCATTTGGAGTTACGGTTGATTTTCTATGAATTTTACAAGTTTTGAGAATTTTTCTGAATGTCCTGAATAATAATAAATCGAGAAAATGTAATACTGCGTTAGCATCACGTCATGCTGACCTCAGCTGGTCAATAGCACCGGTCCAGGTCAAACCTGACCAGTGGGGTCCACACGTCAGTGTCTCAGTTAGCTAATAGGTTTTAAAATAAACCTAATCTAATGATTAACAGGGACGGGCCACTGTCAGTGTGACCTGGTTAAACTAACCGCGGGGTTAGTGGCTAAACTAATCCATCACGTCACCTAACCGGTGATTAGCCGCCGGTGCTAAGCAGGACGCGGCGGCGCTCCTCGTCGGGCCATCTTCGGCGACGAGAGCTCGCGTGGCTGGGCTCTACGGATGCAACACGTCGAGGCGCATCGGGTGGTGGCCATGGGCGGTGCCGGGACGGCTACAACGGCGACGACAAAGGCGACAGCGGCGGCCGGAGCACGGCTATGCGCGGGCATGGCTTACGCTTGGCTAGCAAGCTCGCTGTGAGGCTGGGCGGGCTCCTGAGCTGCTTTGAGCATAGTGATGTGCTTGGCTTCGAGCAATAGAGGCTCTACCCACGACGGCGACGAGGCACGGCGGTGGTGAGCTTCAGCCGCGGTGGCCAGGGGGGCTAGAGGAGGGATTCGACGGCGGGGAGAGAGGGGTTGGGAGAAGGAGCTCACAGGGAGGCCGCGCAGTAGGTCAGTGGGCTCGGGGACGTCCTTGACGGCGCGAATCGATGACGAGGGGCTCGGGTGCCCGAGGTTGAAGATGACCGCGATGGCGATGAAGCAGGGCCTCCTGGCGTCTCATAGCTCGATTAGGAGGACGAGGAGGTTTTGGCGGTGCTTCTGGACTCGGCGGAAGGGTGAGAGGTGCCCGGTGGCCGCGGTGGTGGTCATCGGCGCTGGGCCGTGCGAGAGAGAGAGAGAACAAAGAAGGAGGGGAAGCACGGGGGAGATTGAGAGGGCCGGGGTTGGTGCGTGTCAACGTCCAGAGAGGCCAGAGCGTCGGGGGGGGGGGGGCAGGCAGGCAGGTGGCGTGGCGCCTTCGCGTGCGTGCCGTGCCCTCCCTCGCCTCTGCCTTCTGGCAGAGGTTGGGGATGACTGGCACGGGCCAGCAGTGTTGGGCCTCCAGTTGGGCCGCCAGGTAAGTGCAGGTAAGGTTCCTCTCTTTCTACTTATGTTTCTGTTTTTCTATTCTTTTGTAATTGTTTTGACTTAATTAAAAAGCTAAGGCATTTTCAAAAACCCTGAAAATAATTGTGGGCTCTGTTTGGAATATTTCCAGCAGCCCTCATTTAGTTTCAGAATTATTTGAGCATTTAAATTATTTATAGCATTTAAATGCCCAAATTCAAATACTTTATGGATTAATTCAAAAATCCAGAGTGACCTAGAAAAATGTGCACCATTTTTTGCAAAGGTTCTAAACCAATTCGAAAATGATGAACTTTTCTAAAAAACATTCTGGGTTTATTGAGAATATTTTTATTTGAACCTAGTTGAATTCATTTGGTGCTAGCGTTTAAACATCCCCAATTCAAATTTCATAAATTTAGACATGATGCAACAACCAAGCTAGTCCAAGTGCATAGCAACACCAGGGATGTGACAACTCACCTCCACTAAACAAGAATCTCGTCCCGAGATTCAAGCGTAGGGTAAGATGAAGGGAGGACACAAACTAACACAATCTTCACGACCCAGGTTGCACTTCAAATGAACGTTGATTTAATCACCATCTTGACTCGTCATCTTGCTCTGAGAACTCCAGCCAACATGACAATGAGAGGATAGGGAAAAAGTCTAAAAGGACCGATCTTATTGAAGGTCGAACAACTTAGGATCAACCCAGGGAATGAGACATAGCAACATCTCTCAAGTCGAGACACGAAGCACACGTCTAGAGGGATGGAGTGGAACAGGTGATGAGGGTTCATTAGGTAGACAACAATTCCACACTTAAGAAGGTGGTGAACAGTTGTCAACGTAGCGAGGAGGTGAACTGTCATGATACCATAACAAGACACCTTAGAGGAGGCGACTCGTAGAATTATTCCCTTAAGTGGCAAAAAGAATTACTTTTGATTCAGAGATCATTGAAACTCTTTATACCAGCCTAAGGTAATTCTCGAGCGGTCGTTTGGAGGATTTTGGTAGAATGGCATACCCGAATTAGAATGGATGATGTGGATTACCTTGTTGAAAACAACACAAGGAATGATTTTGCTTGCGCGTGCTCTTAAGAACTTGAGCAATTCCATAATCATCATAGTTATACCAACATCTATGAAAAGAATGTTAATACAACTACATACTACCATGATGGATAACGATGGAGGATGCAGATGGAAAGGAAGACAACACTTTCTCAGATTTCACCCTAGCAATGCCAAGGAAACAAAATCTAGATGATCGACCGAGAGACATTTAGCACTCCGCTTCTAATGTTCTCCTTGATGTTCTCCATACCACAGTCATAATTAAAGCATTAATGTGGCCATCAAGTATAGGTCAGACTTCGGAAGAGAAAGGATTTATAAGGAACACTTCTAGAAAAGTCACATGAAATTCTTATAGAGAAGATGGGAAAATTGCTCATTCAGGATACTACAATGATAGATCTTCCACTAGGTGTGTCGGCCAACATCAACCTTGTCGGGACCTACATCATAGATCTTGGAACAGTTCCAACCATCATATCTACCTGAGATTCAGATCTGGTTGGTAACAGGACATTTTAGACAGCATGTCTGGAAAAGAAAATTTGCAACACAAACCGAAGAGATGACGTTGCGAGATTCTCAGGAAAATGAACTACGATAGCAAGCTCCAAAACACGAGCTGGTTCTGCTACAAACCTATGAACACGTTGTCCTAGACAAGCATGGCCATGTACTAGTCTTATAGTTAAACGCTACCGAGTTCAGGTGGGGAACCATCATCGAGGATATCGAAGTCCTTGATTAAGCCCGGGTTAGCTCTTAAAAGGAACTCCTTCTCCTGGAACAAATCAGTCAGTGGCTTGGTGTGCTAGGGAATACATATGGAGTGGAGGTAATTAATCTACCAAACCATAGAATACATTCGCACATGCATAACTGACTTGGGATGGTACCAGAGAAAACAAAAACAATCTTTCTCGAACTCATGACGGCAACTTGCACCAAATGCACGTGAATCAGAGGAAGTCACTTCTTCCATCTAACATATGCTTCATGAACGGGGCATGAAGAAATTGCTTACACAAGTTTCCAACACCAGCTGGATGTTCAACATGAATCATGGAGGAGATAAAATGCTGCTGATGGGCTCAACAACAAGTCATCAAAATTTCCAAATAGACGAAATTCCACAATTATGTGAACAGGTAATAGCATTGGTCAGAACAGAAGATATAATGGAGTATGCTCGAGGAAGAACCACGAGTAAGACAACATTATGAACATCATTGGTTCTGATTTGATTTGAGAATAGCCCACACTCAAATCAAAGTTTTGATAAGATAATAGGTCCAACAACTGATCACAGGGACCAATCGATGAAGATATCATCTTTCTTCAACATACATACAAGATATCCCTTATAATGAACTAAATCGGAGAATCTTCTATCTTCCAACACTCCAAGTTGTTCTTCAGCTTAACCAACTAGCTCAGGGGTACCCAACATAGATTCTTGGAGAAGGGGTGGTTACAAGCAAACCAACTTGATCACGAACTCAACATAGCGGTCAGGTGACGACCTAGTAATACTTCTGAGAGGATATTCAAAACATCACGAACCACCGATATGTTATTAAGCTCGAGAACAATCTTACTTTTCAGGGCAAGATGACATGATCAAAAGAGCGAGGATTCGAAATAATCCTAACTCATCGATCAAAGAGTGCACTAGGAAAATGGACTAGGTAGCACGATCAATCTTAGAATGATGATTCAAGAACCAACACGCTAAGAATGAAATTATTGTGCATTAACTACCAAGCAACAAGGTTGCTAGGAGTATTGATTTCACACATCATAGTTCATCTGTCGGCATTCCGGTTGCAACAACACGGGGACCAAGGAATGAATAATGAGGGCGAGAAGTATCACTGTATCAAGAGTTCATAAGATGGTGTGCAATTCCTATGACTTTATTGACATAAAGAGGGTAATACTTCAAGGTGGAACAGAACAAAATTGGATTAGTATTTTGATCTGTGGAGCATGACTATTTTGATCCAATCCTGGATATGGATGAGGTACTGGAGTTTGTTTCTCCTAGTCATTCTGAACTAGAACAGCTTGACGAACCACAGGAATAATAGGCATCGATGAACGAATGCACGCATACCCTTGGCTATCAATTGATAGACGAGGTCAGAAGATAACTAAAGAGGGACAACCCAAAAGAACATATGATTTTCTGAGTTGTGGATGCATGGACTAGCATGTGGAACAAGTTCAACATATTTCTTCCGGATAACCCATGCAGAAAGGTTGAACTGGCAGAGTCACAATATAGAATGGAGAACTCATCGAGGGCACTCCTGTTGTGATCTTTTGATCCAACAAACTTCTGCCATAAAGTGGTTCATAGTATTTGGAAGAAGGAAATACCACGAACTTCGAGGACTATCGCAAAGGTTACTAATATCCTAAAGGAACTAGCAACACTATCAGCATGAAGTAAGGAGGGTGAATCTCGGGCTCAGAAACCCAGGAGTAAAATACCTACTACTAAGTGGCATCACGGGATGCTCTCGAGAATGATGGCCAGATTCATCACACTGGGAACTCAAACATGGCTAGGTTACTAGGTAATACTCCAAGACACCTAGGGCCATAATAATAATTCCAACATATATGTTAAGGCAATAGAGTACCTCAACTCACCGATTAGTGTGGTTAAGCTGGCCAGAGAGGACATCGGGAATGGAAAGAAGGGATTTGCAAATGCATTAGATTGTTTAGAAACCTGGGACGACTCGGACAGCATAACGGCTGTAAATGCTCAAAAAGATTGGAGACATGCTACAAAAATGGTGGCATAACCACTCGATCATCATAATATCAAGGTTCTGAGATCAACTATGAACATACAGAAGATAGTAGGAACTGAACTCAAGCTTACAACCATCAACCCTACAAGTCTACGGGTTAGTAACACGTGATCCTGATAGAAAGAATAGAAAACCTAGTTCCTTAACCCCGTAGGAAAGATAAGATGACTCAGATCAGAAGGGCATAAGGTATAAGGAGTAAAAAGAGCCTTACGTTCGCATCCACAATCAATTCCCTTATATAACTAAAGAATTTCTAGACTCAACTACGACCAGTTTGGCTTGGTAATCCTACAGGCAGTCAGGCTCTGATACCAAAGCTGTCAGGACCCCGATCCTAAGTTACACCGATCTAGCATGTAACACATCATATCACTTTGTGGCCTCACGCACGGTATTCCCACGGGTGCCACCTTACCTGGCCCGGGACCGTTTGAGCCTTTTGGCTCACGTATATGATAGTGCCGCTAGCATACATATGACAAGAACCCGGGCTGACATGGCTAGTCGTGAACCCAAAGTGGCACTAACTTACAGGGACAGGCATACATGACCCAACAACGAACGTATCGGTCATCAGCGAGTGAATCCAAGCTGTAGCAACTGGCTAGCAGGACTCTGGTAAATCGGGCTGTAGCAGGCTAACAGGACTCCGGTAGACACCGCGTGACATTTCCCCGAAGGGACAGACACAGGAACGAAGAAGGACACATGGCGGCCAGCCTAAGTGTTCCAGAGCAGTAGCAAGCTACCAAGGCTCAGTGGAAGCACTAGGAGACATTTCCCAGTAAGAGAGGCTACCAAGGATAAACAACTAGATAGTCAGATCCCACACATAATAAGCATTTCAATAACACACACACAATATGCTCGATATGTGCAAATACAACATGGCATTACAACAAGACTCTACAACTCAGGTATTTATTCAATAGGCTCCGAGGAGCGAGCTAATACAAACATGAGTCTCATGACCCAACATTCAGAGCATACAAGTCAAAGCACAAGTGGAAGCTTAATATGTCTGAGTACAGACATCTACAAATGAAAAAGGCTGAGAAGCCTGACTATCTACCAGATCCTACCGAGGGCACAAGATCATAACTGAGGTAACAAGCTAAACGTCGAAGTCCATGCGGTACTACTAGTGAGACTGAAGTCTCTCTACAAAAACATAAAATAGGCAAACGTGAGTACAAATGTACCCAGCAAGACTTACATCAGAACTAACTACATATGCACCATTATCAACAAAGGGGTGGTGGGGTTTAACTGCAGCAAGCCAACTTTGACTCGGTGGCTATCCTGAACTACGACTACAAGTAACTCTTTTGAGGTGGCGCACACGAGTCCACATATTCACCATATCAATACACCACTATGGATCCGCTCCCGTCTCCCTACGAGAACGCCATCCATAGCACTCACGCTTATCTTGCGTATTTTAGAGTATCCACTTTCACTTGTCTATGAACTGTACAGGCAACCCAGAAGTCCTTTACCACGGACACGGCTATTCGAATATATGATGTTAACCCTGCAGGGGTGTACTTCTTCACACACGCTCTCACCACTTACCGCCATTTACACGACATGTACTCGGCAACCTTCAAGCGGAAGCCTAGCGAGGGTGTCGGCCACGACCTGACTAACCACACAAGTCTCTCGTCCAGGTTTATCGCCTATTCGGGTTCCATCCGCAAGGAGATCCGGCTGGGGTGTCGCTCACGGCCCCAAATGATGTGTGCAGGGTTCCCAAGCGCACCTCGACGGGTGGATCTACGCTTGGTACACCGTGCCACGGTGCCTAGTCTGTCCCAAGGCCACCTGTACCGGGTGCCACTTGGTAGACTACTAACATTACCTACAAACACCAGAAACTAGTTGCAACTCCTAGACAGAGATCATGTTGATTAATAAGTCGAGAGGGGTCGAGTTACCGGAACCCAATGTGTGGTAGTAACTGTTCATGGATCACAAACACAGAACTCAGTTCCTGAGGACGGTTTCAATGAGACAACCCACCATGTACTCCTACATGGCCTCTCACCGCTACCTTTACCAAATCGTGTTCACACACTTAGCTCACATATAGTAGGACATGTTTACACACCTTCGATTCATTCCCGATGAATCAGACCTGACTCAACTCTAAGTAGTAGCACGCATGACAAACAAGCATGAATGAGTAGGCACATCAGGGCTCAAACAACTCCTACTCATGCTAGTGTGTTTCATCTATTTACTGTGGCAATGACAGGTCATGCAAAGGATAAAGGGGTTCAACTACCGCAGCATGTAACAGATGAATTGTTGTTGTCCTAATGCAGTAAAAGAGAGCAGGAGCGAGAGAGTGGGATTGTATCGGAATGAGCAAGGGGCTTTTGCTTGCCTGGCAGTTCTGAAAATAACATAGTTCTTCATCGGTGTCATCGAACTCATCGTCGGAACCACGTCTATCGAGAGGGGACAAACACCGGCAAACAAGGAAGAACACAATCAATGCAATGCACAATATGATGTATGATCATGACATGGAAATATGCTGTGGTTTGAGCTAATGCAACTAGCAACAAGTTAAATGGATTTGGTTTGAACCCTAGGTTCAAATTCAAACTCCATATGTGAAGGTTTAAATGTCATTTAACTTATTTGACCTGTTCAGTAGGCATAAGTTGTTCTAACATGCATGAAAATCGTACAGATGGATAGATTGGATTTTTCTGATCATTTTTCATATATAAATTATTTCATTTGGAGTTACGGTTGATTTTCTATGAATTTTAGAAGTTTTGAGCATTTTCTGAATTTCCTGAATAATAATAAATCTAGAATATGTAATACTGCGTCAACATCACGTCATGCTGACCTCAGCTGGTCAACAACACCGGTCTAGGTCAAACCTGACTAGTGGGGTCCACACGTCAGTGTCTCGGTTAGCTAACAGGTTTTAAAATAAACCTAATCTAATGATTAACAGGGTCGGGCCACTGTCAATGTGACCTGGTTAAACTAACCGCGGGGTTAGTGGCTAAACTAATCCGTCACGTCACCTAACCGGTGATTAGCCGTCGGTGCTAAGCAGGACGTGGCGGCGCTCCTCGCCGGGCCATCTCCGGCGACGAGAGCTCGCGCGGCTGGGCTCTACGGATGCAGCACATCAAGGCGCATCGGGTGGTGGCCGTGGGCGGTGCCGGGACGGCTACAGCGGCAATGGCAAAGGCGACAGCGGCGGCCGAAGCACGGCTATGCGCGGGCGTGGCCTACGCTTGGCTAGCAAGCTCGCTGAGAGGCTGGGCGGGCTCCTGAGCTGCGTTGAGCATAGTGGTGTGCTTGGCTTCGAGCAATAGAGGCTCTACCCATGACGGCGACGAGGCACGGCGGCGGCGAGCTTCGGCCGCGGTGGCCAGGGGGGGCTAGAGGAGGGATTCGACGACGGGGAGAGAGGGGTTGGGAGAAGGAGCTCACAGGGAGGCCGCGCAGTAGGTCAGTGGGCTCGGGGACGTCCTTGACGGTGTGAATCGACGGCGAGGGGCTCGGGTGCCCGAGGTTGAAGATGACCGCGATAACGATGAAGTAGGGCCTCCTGGCGTCTCGTAGCTCGATTAGAAGGACGAGGAGGTTTTGGCGGTGCTTCTGGACTCGGCGGAAGGGTGAGAGGTGCCCGGTGGCCGCGGTGGTGGTCGCTGGCGCTGGGCCGTGCGAGAGAGAGAGAACAGAGTAGGAGGGGAAGCACGGGGGAGATTGAGAGGGCCGGGGTTGGTGCATGTCAACGTCCAGAGAGGCCAGAGCATCGGGGGGGAGGGGCGGGCAGGCAGGTGGCGTGGCGCCTTCGCGCACGCGCCGTGCCCTCCCTCGCCTCTGCCTTCTGGGAGAGGTTGGGGATGACTGGCACGGGCCAGCAGTGTTGGGCCTCCAGTTGGGCCGCCAGGTAAGTGCAGGTAAGGTTCCTCTCTTTCTACTTATGTTTCTGTTTTTCTATTCTTTTGTAATTGTTTTGACTTAATTAAAATGCTAAGGCATTTTCAAAAACCCTGAAAATAATTGTGGGCTCTGTTTGGAATATTTCCAACAGCCCACATTTAGTTTCAGAATTATTTGAGCATTTAAATTATTTATAGCATTTAAATGCCCAAATTCAAATACTTTATGGATTAATTCAAAAATCCAGAGTGACCTAGAAAAATGTGCACCATTTTTTGCAGAGGTTCTAAACCAATTCAAAAATGATGAACTTTTCTAAAAAACATTCTAGATTTATTGAGAATATTTTTATTTGAACCTAGTTGAATTCATTTGGTGCTAGGGTTTGAACATCCCGAATTCAAATTTCATAAATTTAGACATGATGCAACAACGAAGCTAGTCCAAGTGCATAGTGACACCCAGAGCAGCGATGCGATCCAAGAGCTCATTCATGGAAGAGAGCTCCATCGGATCCATCTGTTCGGCAAATTTTGAGTTGATGTGGAGGCTTTTTTTGATGACCTGAGAAGTCATCGTCAGTGCGACAGCCGATCGGGCGGTCATGACGAAGCCGCCTAGTCGGAGAGTTTTTCCTAGGGCCAGGGCTCCCCCAGAGGTGACGTTGTCCTTGACAACGAGCCGAGCCATCAAACCTTACCGCGACGACACAGTGGAACTCTCAACGAAAGCACCAATGTCGGTGTCAAAACCGGTGGATCTCGGGTAGGGGGTCCCGAACTGTGCGTCTAAGGCTAATGGTAACACGAGGCTGGGGACACGATGTTTACCCAGGTTCGGGCCCTCTCGATGGAGATAATACCCTACTTCCTGCTTGATTGATCTTGATGATATGAGTATTACAAGAGTTGATCTACCACGAGATCATAGAGGCTAAGCCCTAGAAGCTAGCCTATAATTATGATTGTTGTTGTCCTACACACTAAACCCTCTGGTTTATATAGACACCGGAGGGGGCTAGGGTTACACAAAGTCAGTTACAGAGAAGGATATCTAATATCCGAATCGCCAAGCTTGCCTTCCACGCAAAGGAGAGTCCTATCCGGACACAAGACGAACTCTTCAATCTTGTATCTTCATAGTCCAACAGTCCGGCCAAAGTATATAGTCTGGCTGTCCGCGTGCCCCCTAATCCAGGACTCCCTCAGGGCCCACGAGACAGGGGGTGCGCCCTCCACCCTTGTGGCCTCCTCGATTGTTTCTTGACTTGCACTCCAAGTCCCCTGGATCACATTTGTTCCAAAAAGATCGCTCCCGAAGGTTTCATTCCGTTTGGACTCTGTTTGATATTCCTTTTCTTTGAAACACTGAAATAGGCAAAAAAAGACAGCAATTCGGGTTTGGCCTCTGGTTAGTAGGTTAGTCCCAAAAATGATATAAAAGTGTAAAGTAAAGCCCATAAACATCCAAAACGGGTAATATAATAGCATGGAACAATCAAAAATTATAGATACGTTGGAGACGTATCAAGCATCCCCAAGCTTAATTCCTGCTCGTCCTCTAGTAGGTAAATGATAAAAACAGAATTTTTGATGTGGAATGCTACCTAGCATATTTCTCAATGTATTTCTGTTTATTGTGGCATGAATGTTCAGATCCAAATGATTCAAAATAAAAGTTCATATTGACATAAGAAATAGTAATACTTCAAGCATACTAATAAAGCAATCATGTCTTCTCAAAATAACATGGCTAAAGAAAGTTCATCCCTACAAAATCATATAGTTAGGCTATGTTTCATTTTCATTACACAAAATACTCCCATCAAGCATAACCATGGTTCCAGTCAAGCAACTGTTTCATACTTTAGCAATCTCAAACATTTTTCAATTTTCACGCAATACATGAGCATGAGCCATGGATATAACACTATGGGTGGAATAGAATATGATGGTGGAGGTTGTGTGGAGAAGAGAAAAAAAGGAGAAAGTCTCATATTGACAAGGCTAATCGACGGGCTATGGAGATGCCCATCAATTGAAGTCAACACGAGGAGTAGGGATTGCCATGCAACGGATGCACTAGAGCTATAAATGTATGAATGGTCAACAAAAGAAACTAAGTGGGTGTGCATCCAACTTGCTTGCTCATGAAGACCTAGGGCAATTTGAGGAAGCCCATCGTTGGAATATACAAGCCAAGTTCTATAATGAAAAATTCCCACTAGTATATGAAAGAGACAACAAATGAGACTCTCTATATGAAGAACATGGTGCTACTTTGAAGCACAAGTGTGGAAAAAGAGATAGTAACATTGTCCCCTTTATTTCTTTATATATATATATATATTTTTGGGCCTTCCTTTTTTTATTTTTTTATTTGGCCTTTTTTTTCTTTTCTTTGGCCTTTCTCTTTTTTTGGCCTTTGTTTTTTTATAAGGGACAATGCTCTAATAATGATGATCATCACACTTCTATTTATTTACAACTCATGAATTACAACTCGAAACTAGAACAAGATATGACTCTATATGAATGCCTCCGGCGATGTACCGGGATATGAAATGCATCAAGAGTGACATGTTTGAAATTATGAGGTGGCCTTGCCACTAATACGATGTCCACTACATGATCATGCGAAGAGCAATATGACAATGATTATGCGTGTCATGATAAACGGAACGGTGGAAAGTTGCATGGCAATATATCTCGGAATGGCTATGGAAATGTCATAATAGATAGGTATGGTGGCTTTTTTGAGGAAGATATAAGGAGGTTTATGTGTGATAGAGCGTATCTTATCACGGGGTTTGGATGCACCGGCGAAGTTTGCACCAACTCTCAAGGTGAGAAAGGGCAATCCACGGTACCGAAGAGGCTAGCAATGATGGAAGGTGAGAGTGCGTATAATCCATGGACTCAACGTTAGTCATAAAGAAATCATATACTTATCGCAAAAATCTACAAGTCATCAAAAACCAAGCACTACGCGCATGCTCCTAGGGGGGAAGTTGGTAGGAGTTAACCATCGCGCGCCCCCGACCTGCACACAAGGGAAGGCAATCAAAAGAGCACCCCATGCAATAAATTTGTTACACAACTTTTACCATACGTGCATGCTATGGGACTTGCCAACTTCAACACAAGTATTCTTTAAATTCACAATTACATCAACTAGCATGACTTTAATATCACCACCTCTATATTTCAAAACAATTATCAAGCATCAGATTGATCATAGCATCCAATTCACTTCTATGATAGTTTTTATTATACCCAACTTGGATGCCCATCATTCTAGGAACAATTTTATAACCATAGCAAATACCATGCTGTTCTAAAAGAATCTCAAAATAATATAAGTGAAGCATGAGATATCAACAATTTCTACAAAATTAAGCCACCACCGTGCTCTAAAAGATATACGTGAAGCACTAGAGCAAAAATTATCTAGCTCAAAAGATATAAGTGAAGCACATAGAGTTTTCTAACAAATTTCAGATGAAGTATTTCTCTCCCAATAGGTGTGTACAGCAAGGATGATTGTGGTAAACTGTAAAACAAAGACTAATATCATACACGATGCTCCAAGCAAAACACATATCATGTGGCGAATAAAAATATAGCTCCAAGTAAAGTTACCGATAGACGAAGACGAAAGAGGGGATTCCTTCTGGGGCATCCCCAAGCTTAGGCTTTTGGTTATCCTTGAATATCTTGCGGTGCCATGGGCATCCCCAAGCTTAAGCTCTTTCCACTCCTTATTCCATAGTCCATCAAATCTTTACCCAAAACTTGAAAACTTCACAACACAAAACTCAACAGGAAATCTCATAAGCTCCGTTAGTGCAAGAAATAAAAACCACCACATAAAGTACTGTAATGAACTCATTCTTTATTTATATTGGTGTTAAACCTACTGTATTCCAACTTCTCTATGGTTCATACCCTTACATACTAGCCATAGATGCATCAAAATAGGCAAACAACACACGAAAAACAGAATCTGTCAAAAACAGAACAGTCTGTAGCAATCTGTAACTTTGGAATACTTATGGAACTTCAAAAATCCTACCAAAATAGGACGTCCTGGGAAATTTGTCTATTGATCTACAGAAAAAAGAATCAATGCAAAATCATGTTTCTGTGATTTATTGAAGTTTTTCTCGTGAGCGCAAAGTTTCTGTTTTTCAGCAGAATCAAATTAACTCTTACCATAGGTTATCCTATAGGTTCTACTTGGCACAAACACTAATTAAAACAAGAAAACACATCTAAATAGAAATTATATGCAAGATTTATTACTAAACAGGAGCAAAAACAAAGAAACTAAAATAAAATTCGGTTGCCTCCCAACTAGCGCTATTGTTTAACGCCCCAAGCTAGGCATAAAAGCGAGGATAGATCTAACTAGTGCCATCTTTGGATTTTAGTTTTTTAATTGAGTCATGCTCAAATCCGGGAGGTTCTTTACGTTTCCCTTCATACTCAGGAATTTTTAGATCTAAAGAATCCAACCGCTTATTGCAAAGAGTAATCAACATATTCATACGGTGAAGATTCCCGCTAACACTCTTAAGAGGTTCAAGAGACTTTTGTAAGATCTTTGTTACTTCGCAAATCTTTTCAAAAACTTGTGTATCTTCTTGGGTATAATGCGACCCCCCTCTTTGAGGTAGTGTTCCCACTATTCCCTCTATAATTTCATGAGCAATACTAGGATTGATTTCAATGAAATTTCCTTTGGCAATGCAATCCGAGAGTTGTCTATGGGACATATTTAGTCCAACATAAAAATTGCGAAGTAAAATTCTAAAATTCACCTCTAAGGTGCAATTACGATAAGATTCCATCATCCTATACCAATAATATTTTAAGTTTTCTCCTTGCCTTTGCTTGAAGTGAAGAACTTCATACTCAGGAGACATAGGAGCAGATAAGGGACTAGCCATGATAACGAGATAAATAACTAACACACAAGCACACAAAAAAGCAAGCAAAAGAGAGAGGAGAAAGAGATTGGGAAAGAGAGGGCGAATAAAACGGCAAGGGTGAAGTGGGGGAGAGGAAAACGAGAGGCAAATGGCAAATAATGTAAATGCGAGGGAGATGAGTTTGTGATGGGTAGTTGATATGTCTTGACTTGAGCGAAGACCTCCCCGGCAACGGCGCCAGAAATCCTTCCTGCTACGTCTTGAGCTTGCGTTGGTTTTCCTTGAAGAGGAAAGGGTGATGCAGCATAGTAGCTATGTATTTCCCTCAGTTTTTGAGAACCAAGGTATCAATCCAGTAGGAGGCTCCTCACAAGTCCCACACACGTACACAAACAAACAAAGAACTCGCAACCAACGCAATAAAGGGGTTGTCAATCCCTTCACCGCCACTTGCAAAAGTGAGATCTGATAGAGATAATATAATAAGATAAATATAAATTTGGTATTTTATGATATAGATTGGAAAAGTAAAGATGCAAATAAAAGTAGATTGATAGCTTATATGATAAGAGATAGACCCGAGGGCCATAGGTTTCACTAGTGGCTTCTCTCAAGATAGCATACTTATTACGGTGGGTGAACAAATTACTGTCGAGCAATTGATAGAAAAGCGGATAATTATGAGATTATCTAGGCATGATCATGTATATAGGCATCACGTCCATGACAAGTAGACCGACTGCTGACTGCATCTACTACTATTACTCCACACATTGACCGCTATCCAGCATGCATCTAGAGTATTAAGTTCATGAAGAACAGAGTAACACATTAAGAAAGATGACATGATGTAGAGGGACAAACTCATGCAATTTGATATAAACCCCATCTTTTTATCCTCGATGGCAACAATACAATACGTGCCTTGCTGCCCCTGTTGTCACTAGGAAAGGACACCGCAAGATTGAACCCAAACCTAAGCACTTATCCCTTGGCAAGAAAGATCAATCTAGTAGGCCAAACCAAACCGATAATTCGAAGAGACTTGCAAAGATAACTTAATCACACATAAAAGAATTCAGAAGAGATTCAAATATTTCTCATAGATAAACTTGATCATAAACCCACAATTCATCAGATCTCGACAAACACACCGCAAAAAGAGTTACATGAAATAGATCTCCAAGAAGAGGAAGGAGAACTTTGTATTGAGAATCAAAGAGAGAGAAGAAGCCATCTAGATAATAACTATGGACTCGAAGGTCTGTGGTAAACTACTCACAACTTATCGGAGAGGCCTTGGAGTTGATTTAGAGGCCCTCCGTGGTGGATTCCCCCTCCGGCGGAGCGCTGACGACGGCTCCAAGATGGCATCTCGCGGATATAGAAGGTTACAGTGGTGGAAATAGTTTTTCGGTGGCTCCCGTGATGGTTTCGGGGTACATGGGTATATATAGGAGGAAGAAGTACGTCGGTGGACGCTCAAGGGGCCCACGAGACAGGGGGCCGCGCCCAGTAGGGGGGGGGGGGGGCGCCCTCCACCCTCGTGGGCTCCTCAATTGTTTCTTGACTTGCACTCCATGTCCCCTGGATCACGTTTGTTCCAAAAAGATCACTCCCGAAGGCTTCATTCCATTTGGACTCCGTTTGATATTCCTTTTCTTTGAAACACTGAAATCGGCCAAAAAACAGCAATTCGGGCTGGCCCTCCGATTAGTAGGTTAGTCCCAAAAATGATATAAAAGTGTAAAGTAAAGCCCATAAACATCCAAAACGGGTAATATAATAGCATGGAACAATCAAAAATTATAGATACATTGGAGACGTATCAACGTTTCATGGAAAATAATTTTTTCTACGCACACGCAAGATCAATCCATGGAGATGCATAGCTACGAGAGGGGGAGAGCATCTACATACCCTTATAGATTGCTAAGCGGAAGCGTTTATCAATGCGGTTGATGTAGTCGTACACATTCATGATCCGTTCTGATCAAGCACCGAACGTACGGTACCTGCATGTTCAGCACACGTTCAACTCGATGACGTCCTCGCCTTCTTGATCCAGCAAGAGGGGCGAAGTAGTAGATGAGTTCTGATAGCATGACGGCGTGGTGACGGTGGTGGTGAAACTGTTTCCGCTGGGCTTCGCCAAGCACAACGGATTTAGAGCGGAGGATGAACTAGAGGGAGAGGGGGCGCCGGCACACGGCTTGGTGAATCATGGTGTCTGGCACCCCTCCCCTCCTCTCATATATATAGGTGGAGGGGGAGGGGAGGAAGCCTTGGGCATGCCCCAAGGGGGGGGGGGGGGGGTAGCAGCTGCTGTAGGTGCCTGCCTAGGTGCGCACCTCCCTTTCCTTTCTAAGGTGCGGAGGAGAAGGCAAGAGCGGGGTCGGTGGCTGCCCTAGGGCGCCTGCTTTAGGCACCCCCTTTCCTTTCTTAGCGCGTGGAAGAGAAGGGAAGAGGGGGTCGACCCTCTTCTTTCCTTCCCTAGGGCCGGCGGCCATGAGGTGGAGCGCGCCAGCCCCTTTGTGGGCTGGTGTGCTCCGCTCGTTTTGGCCTGTTAGGCCCAACAAATCCCCGTGGCCTTCTGGAACCCCTTATTGTGGTACTAAGTCTGATAGTAAGAATAGGGGGTACATATGAGGAGGCAAGGCCCAAGCAACGGCGAGGTTGTACACACGAGTTTACGAGTTCAGGCCCCTCTCGGAGGAGGTAAAAGCCCTACGTCTCGGTGCCCTGAGGCGGTTGACTGGAATATAGATGTGTGTTACAAGGGGTTCGAACCCTTGTGCCAAAGGAGGGGGTGGCTTATATAGAGTGCCAAGACCCCAGCCGTCCCCCGTTACACGGTTCAATGTACATTAAGATAGGGTGTTACTCGTAACACCAACTATACAGTGCGTCATCAATGATCTTTAAGTCTACAGAGTGAACGCTTGACCGTTGCCATACCGAGTGACTCTAGGTCTTCTGTACTCCGAGTGGTTCCCTGAATGGTCGAATGACTCCATCCAGGTCGAGTGAAATTGGAGGTATCCGAGTGAGGTGATTGGTCGAGTGGATCATACTCGATGGCTTCAGTTGATACTCCTTGTTATATCTTGAACGTCCTTGACTCTAGGGTAGTGACCCTGGGTAGGGCGTATAGGTCAGACCTATGACCCTACCCTAGGTCTATGGCATCGTCATTAGCCCCCGAATGGATTGAGGTCCGAGTGAAAAGAAAGTTGAAGTTGACCCTGTCTTGACTTTTATGATTCATAAGCAGCCTTGTTGAGCTCAAGATTCCTGCTGAGACTTCGACTTCATTTCAGTCGCCTTGATCGATTCAAAGGTCGTCGAGTGAACTTGTACTGATAATCTTCAAGTGTTGTAATGGTGTGAAATCTTTGGCGCGATTGGTTACTGTGGTTCCCGGATCTCACGGGATTCGAAAATTTGGGGAAGCGCGCAAGGCGGAGAGCGCTGCAGTGAACGAGACAGATAGACACCGGCGCCTGATTTCTGTGCCACCTTTTTCGCCACATATCCATCACGCGACTGTTGTGGGATTTGACAGGTTTGCTCGGGCCCATGTGTCAGCCACTCGGAAGTAGACCCGTAAAAGGCGTCGAGGCCGAGGCGTCTACACTATGCGCTTACATTCCCCTTCTTCCTCTGCCTCTCCACCGCATCTCCTTTCGCCCTCAACGCTGCCGCTCCGCCAATGCATAGCCCTCCACCATAGTGAAGAGCAAGACGGTGGCGATGGAGCGTGCAAAAAAGGCGACGACAACGGCGAAGGGCAAGAAAATGAATCGGGGGTCGTCGTCAAGGTCCATGCTGCCACCGGGTTGGATTCAAGGAGACTGGATCTGATCTAGACTCTGACCCGAGGATCTGGAGGATCTGGCCACCACTGGTTTGATCATCGCCGAGGCTGCGAGGTTGCTGGAGGACGAGAGGGAGCCTCGATCGCGGGCGGGTGAGTGCGTCCTCCTTGCTACCCATGTCAATCGTGGATTCTCCCTTCCCCCACACCCTTTCTTCGGGGGTTTTCTGAACTTCTTCGGTGCTCAGCTTCATCACTTCTCTCCCAATACCATTACATATCTTGCTGCGTTTGTTTCCGTGTGTGAAAACTTCCTTGGCGGTAGACCGCACTTGGGGCTTTTCAAACATATTTTCACCATCCGTTCCCAGACCGTGAAGAAGGCAAAGCCAACCGACGAGAGAACAAATGTGATTCAGATGTGCGGGGGTTTAGGGATTCTGATGAGAAAGAGTAGCACTTTTCCTCCCACGACTCTTCCTAAGTCGGTTAGGGGCTGGCAGTCGACCTGGTTCTAATGCCAGGACATTCTGACTCCCGGTCAGCCGACCGGCCTTCCTCCCTTTACCCTAGATCGAGTCCAGCAACCTTCTTCACTAATTGTTACCGCAATGGAGAAATTAGAGACGAACATGTTAGTCAAGAGAGTAGTTCAGTTGGTCCGTCAGGGTGTAACTGGCATGGATTTGTTGGAGGTGTTTCTCAGTCGATGCATCCAGCCGCTCCAAGCCCATGACTACTCTATGTGGATGTACTCAGGATCCAACGACACCGCTCGGGTCCACCCAGAGGAGGTCCCTGACAAGATGGTGGCTCTATGGCTGAAGAGCATTACCGGAAACAAATACAACCCCAGGGGAGCCAGGAGAGTCGATCCATTCGACGCAGACAACCAGCTGGACAAGGTCTGATCCTTATTACTGAGTGTACTTTATTATGTCTTGTAACTGTCTTTGAATCTAACTGATCTTTGATTGATCTCTCACCTTGCATGTTTATACTGA
Organism: Triticum timopheevii; assembly: GCA_963921465.1. Classification (NCBI taxonomy): domain Eukaryota; kingdom Viridiplantae; phylum Streptophyta; class Magnoliopsida; order Poales; family Poaceae; genus Triticum; species Triticum timopheevii. The sequence goes on from OY997272.1 coordinate 497,694,519, forward strand.
GATGTACTCAATGCCGAATGAAGAACAAGCCCAGGAGCAAGTCCAGGAGGGAGCGGACAACACAGAAGAGAGCGGTGAATGGCAATCCTCCAATGACGATGAGGAAGAAGAGAGTGATGAGTCGGACGATGAAGAGGAGATCGACTCACCACCTCGCACCGAGCGTCGATTCAAACAGTTCCACAATACAGCGGGCGGACATGGCAAGACTATGGCTCCGAGTACACAAGCGCATAAGCGCACTCAGACTTCAACTCCGGAGCCATCGGAGAAGGTTGCCAAGTAGCCCAAGGTTGCTCCTTCAAAGTCTTGGAAGACTTTGCCCAAGATTAAGATGGACGTTCCTGTTGCTTCTGCATGAGTGATTTATCTTTTTGTGTTTCCCTACCGACTCGTTCTTTTGTTCTGACCGACTGGGTTATGATCTCTTCAGTGCTGCAACTTCTGGAACGTCCATGGATATTGACAGAGCCCTAGGTGACGAAGAGACTGAGGATGCGGCAACTTTCAAAGCTGGTATGATCCTGCAATCTTGAACTCATGTTGTTGACTGAGTTGTCCGTTGATTGAACTCCTATGGTTGCTTTTTGTTGTAGCTCCATAGGACGTCATTGAGCTTCCAGACGATGAGGAAGAAGTGCCTCTGAAGACTATGGGGAGGAAGGGCAGGGCTTCGAGCAGGAGGACGACCGTAAGCCAGGAGCCTCAGTCGACATCAGCGCCGGAGACAGTGGTCCCGTGATCTGGAGATCTGGCTTGGGCCAGTGTTTATTTTGCCAAACCATTGTCGACTGAACGTCCCTCGTCGTTGGCTGCTCAAGTCATAGCTTCGCCCGCACAGCTCCATGCTTTAGATCTTGTGGTTGCTCTGACTGGATTACCGTCATCGCTCTTTGCTGCATATTATACTCCAGACAACTCGGTGAGTGCCTCCATGGAAGCCTTTCTGCAGGAAAATCTTGTGATGGAGTAGATGAAGGTGGTGCATGAGGCCAGTCAGGTTTCCTACAATGCTAGCACCGCACTACAAGTCAATGTCAAGGTCAGTTGGTTTCCGACTGGTTTCTCGATTAGTGGTAGTTGCAACTGCTGCTTCATTGCTCGTAAGGTGTCCATTGATGAGCGTTTTGGAACCTTTATGTGCATCTAGCATGGGTCTGTATTTTGCATCCAATCACCCATTGGGTGTTTTGACTTAGTGTTGAATAGTATTTCTGCTTGAGTCGACCAGGTTGAGTCGAGTGTTTTTCCGAACCAGTGGGGGCGCGCAGAGTGCACCCACTAGGTGTAGTCCCCGAGACCGCCGTCGGGTGTTTGACGCAGTGGGGGTCTTTGTCGAATTTTATTCCATTGTTCTTTCACTCGGGTGAACAGCTCGATCCGAGTGGAATCCAAACCAGTGGGGGTACGCTGAGTGCACCCACTAGGTGTAGTCCCCGAGACCGTGATCGACTGCTGGTAGTCGGCTGGGGGTCTGAGAATCTCTTCTTTTTTTGCATACTCGTGCTGGGCAGACCATGCAAAGTGGAAAACCAGACCAGTGGGGGCATGCCAAGTGCACCCACTGGGTGTAGTCCCCGAGACTACTATTGAATGTTTGATTCGGTGCTAGTCTTAGAGCAATTTCTGCTGTGACTGATCTTTGTTTCTGTCGACTAACATAACTTATTTGCTGACCGCAGAAATCTTGTGATCCTGGAGCCCAATTTGCTGAACTTGAGAAGAAGCAGATCAGCCTCAACTTTGACCTAGAGTTGGTCAAGAAGAATCTTCAGAAGGCCCAGGAAGAAGCGGCTGCCATGGGAGGTAATAACTCGTCGACTGTCCACCTTATGATTTTTTTTCTTTTAGTCTCCTGAACCGAGTGACTTCACTCAAACAGATGTGCATAGTGAAAACCGACAACTCCAAACTCGTCTGAAGAATGTTATTTCTTTAGAGAAAATGAAGGAGGCTTTGGAGAAGAAAGATCAAGACCTTGCCGCATCGCAGAAGGAGTCGCGAGAGAAAACAACACTCGCAGATAAGGGCCCTAGTCAGCAAGTTAGAAGAGGAGAACTCCAAGCTGAAGACTGTTGTTGCTGAGGCCAACCAGGAGGTTGAGAAGCTGAAGAAGGACAAGAAGACCCTGACGGACAAGGTTGGAAGTCTCACGGCAAAGAAGGGCGAACTGGAAGCTTATCTGGGACGACTTGCTGGGAAACTGGTCTTGAAGCTTGAAGGTATTTCCTCTTATCTGATTAGTTTTTCAATGTCGACTGACACATCTTATTTAACTGTCGACTCACCGATTTTCCGACTACGCAGAACTTTGTCAAGACTTCGAAGCGGAGAGTGGACGGGTCAAGACAGGTCTTGATCCCATAAACTCTCCTATCAATGGTGATGTCACGATGAACATGCTACTGTTGGAGTCTCGTCTAGACAGTGTCGTGGACTATCTTGCTCATTTGAAGGTGCCGATGATGCGGATTGACATTGAACTCAGGCCCCAGGTGGAACTCCAGAACGATCTCGAGTCTCTGATGGCTCGACTAAATGAAATCCCTGGTCGAGTGCAAGAGTGGAAGAAGTCGTCTGCTCGCTGCGGCGCTGACGTGGCTCTGTCATTGGTCCAAGTCCATTGTAAGGATGTTAGATAAGACAAGCTGGTGGCTCTCAATGTTTCCAACACTAAGAAGCTCTGCTTTCAATCCTTTATGGCCACCTTCATCGATGCGGCCACCCGTATCACAGACATCATTGATCTTGACGGCTTTGTCGAGCCAGCAAGTCCTCCTCCTGCCGAGTGAACAAACATTATGCCCCACCTTTATTTGCCTCAGAATGCCGAGTGGTTCTGTAACCGTTAAACTCTTTCAGGCCTGATGCCTGAGTACTTCTACCTGTTGTGGTTCTGAACTGTTGCACGATTTAACTGAACTTGATTTTCTACGAATACGACGGTTTTTCCTTTATCGCTTTTGGATGTTTTTGGTTCTGAGTGGGACTTGACCTTTCCTCCCCCCGTCGAGTGGCTCTGATGATGTGATCAAACGACACCTCGTCATCCTTGCGGATCGGGATGGAGCGTACGTTGTACTTGTGACGCAGCTCAGAGGATGTGCTCAATCGACACCTTGTCGTCCTTGCAGATCGGGATGGAGCATACATTGTACTTGTGACGCAGCTCAGAGGATGTGTTTAATCGACACCTCGTCGTCCTTGCGGATCGGGATGGAGCGTACATTGTACTTGTGACACAGCTCAGAGGATCTTTGTGACTTAGGCGAGCACAAGGTCGTAGCTAAGCCCTCGAGTGGGAGGATCGCTCTCCATTCGAAGTGTCTTTTTAACTTAGGCGAGTACGGGGTCGTAACTAAGAACTCGAGTGGTAGGATTGCTCTCCACTCAGAGTGTTTTTTAACTTAGGCGAGTACGGGGTCGCAGCTAAGCCCCTGAGTGGGAGGATCACTCTCCACTCAGAGTGTTTTTTTAACTTAGGCGAGTATGCGGTCGCAGCTAAGCCCCCGAGTGGGAGGATCGCTCTCCACTCAGATTGTTTTTTTAACTTAGGCGAGTACGGGGTCACAGCTAAGCCCCTGAGTGGGAGGATCGCTCTCCACTTGGATTGTTTTATAACTTAGGTGAGTACGGGGTCGCAGCTAAGCCCCCAAATGGGAGGATCGCTCTCCACTCGGATTGTTTTTTAACTTAGGCGAGCACGGGGTCGCAGCTAAGCCCCCAACTGGGAGGATCGCTCTCCACTCAGATTGTTTTTTAACTTAGGCGAGTACGGGGTCACAGCTAAGCCCCCGAGTGGGAGGATTGCTCTCCCCTTGGAGTGTTTTTTAACTTAGGCGAGTACGGGGTCGCAGCTAAGCCCCCGAGTGGGAGGATCGCTGAGGGAGTCCTGGATTAGAGGGTGTCCGGATGGCCGGACTATGACCTTTGGCCAGGCTCCCGGACTATGAAGATACAAGATTGAAGACTTCGTCCTGTGTCCGGATAGGACTTTCCTTGGCGTGGAAGGAAAGCTTGGCGATATGATATGAAGATCTCCTCCCATTGTAACCGACTCTGTGTAACCCTAGCCCTGTCTGGTGTCTATATAAACCGGAGAGTTTTTAGTCCGTAGGACGAACAACAATCATACCATAGGCTAGCTTATAGGGTTTAGCCTCTCTCATCTCGTGGTAGATCAACTATTGTACTACCCATATCATCAATATTAATCAAGCAGGAGTAGGGTTTTACCTCCGTCGAGAGGGCCCGAACCTGGGTAAAAACATCGTGTCCCTTGTCTCCTGTTACCATCCGCCTAGACGCACAGTTCGAGACCCCCTACCCAAGATCCGCCGGTTTTGACACCGACATTGGTGCTTTCATTGAGAGTTCCTCTGTGTCGTCACCGTCAGGAAGGATGCCGCACCCCGTCTTTAAAGACGGTGCTGTTGCTAAAGGAGCTTTGGCTGTCGGCCAAACTCTCCGGCTAGGTATTTTTTTGATGACCGCCTGTTTGGCCGCCGTGCCGACGATGACCTCTCGGGTCATCGAAAGCAATCTCCACATCAACTCGGAACTCGCCGAGCAGTTAGATCCGATGGAGCTCTTTTCCTTAAACGAGCTCTTGGATCACATCGCCGCCCTGGGAGTCGCTACAGATTACGGCCAGATTGGGCTTAAACCCGATCTGAGAGAGATTGACTCTCCCCTGGTCACCGACCACGTTGAAGTGGTGGAGGAACAATGCGGCGAATCTTCACCCATCCTAAGGACCAGATGTGTCCGGATTCCTAATCCCTCCAAGCCGGACATCCACGGAGGGGAGGACGTCGCCCAAGCCCTGAACCTAAAGTCAGGCAGCGGGCCTGATTCATTGAATAACGTCCAAGAAAACAAGCTTCCGAGTTCGGAAATTTCTTGGCCCCTGAGTCTTAGATCGGGCGAGGTTCCGGATTTAAATCCACCCGCCCACCCAAATACAAGGGATCTATCCCAAATTCGGCAAGAGCCCGGGGAAACAGTACACCATTACTGGGCCAGATTCCTCCTGGTTAGGAACAGGATAAAGGACTGCCGCGAGAGGGATGCAATTTCATTCTTCTGTAACAACTGCACGGACATCGGAATCCTGAACGCCATAAGTCGCCGCGAAATTACACGCATCGCTGACTTGACATCCATAGTACAAAAGTACTGTGCGACAGAAAGCATTCGAAAAACCGAAACAAAACTCTGGGACAATCCGACCCTGAATACAATCCCAGTCCGAAACAAAAGGGCGTATTATCGCCACACACCTGGGCCAAACAGCAAAAAACAAAAACCCTCTATAGGGTATGGAACCGTACTGGAGGGATGACTCAATGGACCCTGTAAAATTCATAGTACAGAGGAAGTCACACCAACTCATAGCCTTAGAGCATGTTGGATACTCCGGCAGGTGGCCAGAAGTGGCGAGGAGCTTCTAACTCCAGAATCCGCAGAGCACCACCCCAGAAACGCCAGTACAGTGTCAACAGTCTTCGAGACTTTCGCATCAAACAATGCGAGGAAACGAATGCTTCGTAGCCTTACCGAAGTCTACCAAGTAGCGACAATAAACCCATGGAGTGACACGGCTATTACCTTTAATACCAGTGACGAACCTAAATTCCGGACAGCCCGAGCACCAGCTGCACTGGTCCTCAGTCCGATAGTGGACGGCTTCCGGCTTAAAAAGGTACTCATGGACAGTGGCAGCGGACTGAACCTCATCTATGAGGAAACCCTGCGAAAAATGGAAATAGACTAGAGCCGCATTGAGCGAAGCAACACAACCTTTAGAGGAATAATCCTCAGCCGGGAAGCGTGCTGTTCAGGGAAAATCACACTAGATGTGGTGTTCGGCACGCCGGATAATTACAGATCCGAGGAGGTCACATTTCAAGTGGCCCCGTTCAGTAGCGGATACCATGCTATGTTAGGGCGAGAAGCATTCACAATTTTTCAAGCTATACCCCATTACGGGTACATGAAGCTCAAAATGCCCGGACCCAACGGAATCATCACTCTTGCTAGTGATCCGGACACAGCGCTCCGCGCCGAAAACAAGACAGCCGCACTGGCCCTCGAGGCATTATCCGAAGCCCTGGCAGCCGAGGAACTAACTGTGTTGCACTCCACGGTGGACAGGGATAACGTGATACTCGACAAAAGATCCAAGTCCACCGCCTTCAAGCCGGCAGACGAAATAGTCAAGTTCCAAGTCCATCCAACGGAGACCACAAAAATGGCCTCCATCGGGGCATAACTAAACCCTGATGTAGACACGCACTCAGAGAATTCCTACGAGAAAATTGGGACATTTTTGCCTGGCACCCTTCAGACATGCCAGGAATCCCACGCAGGCTGGCCGAGCACAGCCTGAACATCCTAAAAGGATTCAAGCCCGTTAAGCAGACTATTCGGCGTTTCTCAGAACCTAAGAGACAAGCCATGGGAGAGGAGCTAGCCAAACTACTGGAAGCCGGATTCATCAGAGATATAAAACATCCGGACTAGCTAGCAAACCTGGTGATGGTACCAAAGAAGGACAAATCCTGGCGCCTATGCATCGATTTCAAAGACCTAAATAAGGCCTTCCCAAAGGATCCCTTCCCCCTCCCTCGCATTGATCAACACCCCATATGGCCCATTCCGCTTCAACACAATGCCCTTCGGGCTCAAAAACGCCAGTGCAACATATCAGCGCATGATTCAGACATGTCTGGCCAACCAGATCGGCAAAACGGTTGAAGTGTACGTGGATGACGTGGTCGTCAAAACCAAACACGTCGAAACTCTAATAGACGACTTGAGGCTCACGTTCGATAACCTCTGAACATATGACATTAGGCTTAACCCGGAAAAATGCGTTTTCTGCGTACCAGCCGGAAAGCTCTTGGGCTTCATTGTATCCGGTAGAGGAATTGAAGCAAACCCAGCCAAGATCCGAGCTCTGTCACAATTGGATATTCCAAAAGATCTCAAGCAAATACAAAAATTGACTGGATGCGTGGCGGCTCTAAGCCGCTTCATTTCCCGCTTGGGGGAAAATGCATTACCCCTTTACCGCCTCCTCCGGTGCACCGAACACTTCGAGTGGATGGATGCTGCCACGGCCGGACTCAAAGAAATAAAAGCCATACTGGCAACAAACCCTGTCCTGGCCGCGCCGAACATCGGCGAACCAATGTTGTTATACATCACGGCAACTCACCAAGTTGTAAGCGCAGTCCTCGTCGTCGAACGAGAAACGGACGGACACAAATTCCCTATCTAGAAACCAGTGTAATACGTGTCCACTGTCCTCACTCCATGCAAGTCCCGGTACCCGCATTACCAAAAAATAGCATATGCAGTGTTCATGGCATCCCGGAAGCTACGACACTACTTTCAAGAGTGTTCGATAACACTAGCCTCAGAAGTACCTCTTAATGATATCATAAACAACCGCGACGCAACAAGCCGGATTGCCAAATGGGCCATTGAGCTCCTCCCGTTCGACATAACATATAAGCCACGGCGAGCCATCAAGTCGCAAGCCTTGGCCGACTTTGTCGCTGAATGGACTGAAGCCGAACTCCCTAAAGAGTACGGCACATATTCCAACTGGACCATGAACTTTGACGGCTCCAAAATGCTGGCGGGTCTGGGGGCTGGCGTCGTCCTGACGTCCCCAACAGGAGATACAGTCCAATATGTACTCCAGATAATGTATACGGACTCCAACAATGCAACCGAATACGAGGCCCTTCTACACGGCCTCCGGATGGCAGTCTCCATGGGCATTCAACGCCTAGAGGTGCGTGGGGATTCGAACCTCGCGATATCCCAAATAAACAGAGACTTTGACGCCAAAGATCCGAAAATGGCAGCTTACCGCAACGCCGTCCTAAATATGTCAGCTCGGTTCGAAGGGCTAGAATTCCACCATATAGCCCGGGAAAATAATCAGGCAGCAAACGTCCTAGAACGCATCAGCGCAAAGCGCGATGTAGTCCCCCCAACACTTTCCTGGATAGGCTATTCAAGCCATCCGTACAGTGGGAAGGGGAATCCGGAATTAACAATCCAGACCAGGCCGCATCACCTGACCCCGAACACCCTGACACAACGGAAGACTCCGTCAATGAAGTCACACCCTCAGCCCATGCAATAATGGCAGTAATTGCCCCGTGGACAGAACCATTCTTAGCCTACTTAACTAGGCAGGAACTCCCCGAGGACCAAAATGAGGCACGCTGCATAGTGCGACGATCTAAAGCCTATAAAGTCCACGAAGGAGAGCTTTATAAGAAAAGGACCACCGGAGTCCTTCAAATGTGTATCTCCGAAGAGGAAGGGCGGAACCTTCTGGCGGAAATTCACGCCGGACTCGGCGGTCACCATGCCGCAGCCCGAGCCCTTGTGAGCAAGGCCTTCCATACCGGATTTTATTGGTCGACGGCCCGGGCAGACGCTCATGACTTAGTCCAGCGATGCGTCGGTTGCCAATTATTCGCTAATCAAAGCCATATGCCGCGTACCGCCCTACAAACCATACCCATCACCTGGCCTTTTGCGGTCCCGGGGCATGACATGGTTGGACCCCTTAAAGGAGGAACCCACAAGCAAAAATATCTACTGGTCATGGTGGATAAATTCACCAAATGGATAGAGGCCAAGCCTGTTAAGACGGCCGAATCTGGACCGGTGATAGACTTCATATCCGGGGTTGTACACCGTTACGGCATCCCCCGCAGCATCATTACTGACAACGGCACAAACTTTACAGCCGATGAAGTTAAACTTTGGTGCAAAAACATGGGCATTAAGCTCGATTACGCTTCAGTCTATCACCCACAAACTAACGGTCAAGTCGAGCGAGCCAACGGTCTAATCATGAGCGGCATCAAACCAAGATTAGTGCGATCCCTCAAGGAATCTAACACGCACTGGGTAGAGGAGCTTGACTTCGTACTCTGGGGGCTGCGGACCATGCCGAATCGCACTACCGGATTCACACCATTTTTTATGGTATACGGCGCAGAGGCAGTCTTGCCTTGTGACATAATTCATGACTCACCTCGCGTGCGCATGTACGAAGAAAGAGAAGCCGAGCTCGATCGACAGGAGAGCTTGGACACATTGGAAGAGGAGCGTGACGTGGCAAAGGCCCGTTCCGCATTCTATCAACGGCAGGCTCGAAGATATCAAAGTAGAGAAGTACGGGCCAAAACTTACAATGTTGGCGAACTAGTTCTACGCCTGCCGAACAAGAAAAAGGACAAACTCAAGCCCAAATGGGAGGGTATCTTCATAATCGACCAAGTCCTGACTGGTGGAGCGTACCGTCTGTGAAATGCATCGGACAACCGACTTGAGCCGAACCCATGGAACGCAGCACGCCTATGAAGATTCTACGCCTAGCGCTGGACTCTGTGTTCGTCTCCTTCCTCTGTCACCTTCCTTTTTTTTAATTTAGCTGCCTGGTATTTTTCTCCTCCTTCCTCCCTTCTTTCTCCCAAGCCTTTAGGGGCTTGCTTGCACGATTGTTCGCACATAATTGACGCGCCACCCGCGCTCATTATACCTGGGGGCTTCTTTATCAGAAGCTTATATACACGGGCTTCATGCCCAAAACATGTGTGACACTTCCACATGAACCTTTTATACACCATCATATGCATCAATATGACTTAAGTTTTGGCCAAGCTGGGTTGCCTGGCTCCTGTTCTTACCCCTACGTTCCCGTTTGTTTGGCTAGGTGGTAAAGGGAGCACCTCTGCGATTGTTACTGCCGGGTCAGCCGGATGTGTACCTCAGACTGGGTGAAGCCGAAAGCTAGCGTTCTTAAGGGAATATTCGGTCGGTGAACTAAAAGATGACTTTTCACTTGTTTATTTATCTGCCCCCAGATGCTTTTCTGCTTTTCTACGCAGTCCGGACATGCACTTTAGGGCATGCCTCACAGGGAAAGGAACCCCTAATGGAACTATTCTCCCTGGAAGATGTTTCTTACTAACCATTTAATATAACATAACTAGTTGGGCACTTGTCTGCTAAAGCACACCCCTACGTCTGGTCTCCATGCATGCCCTGGTTCTTACATAACCAAGAGGGTATTCGGACACACTCCAGACTATCGGGTCTAGAGGTTGAAGCAAAAATGTCCGCAATGACAAACGATCTACAATCCAGCTAGAAGGCAATTTACATGTCATTTTAAATTACATAGACAATTTGACTGGGTATATTCTTCTTCAATACCATCCAACAGGCGGTCTAATTTACAGTCCTGTTGGGAATATTTGGCGGCCAGCTCTACCTGGCCATACACTAAACTGATAGGGATCTCCTTCCCGTCGGGCCCCAAAGGGCCGACCTCGGCCATGTGGTTTGGGATAGCCTTCGTGTACCGCGTCTTCACCATGGCCCAGGCTTCCGTGGCGCCTTGACGGCAGGCCGATATCTTCCATAACCGGAAGCGCTGCATCACTCCCTTCAGCTTCTCTGCAAGCTCTTCAAGGCCTTCGGGCAGGGAGAGGGACGGCCACAAAGCCTGTACGACGCCTTGCATCGCCTACCGAACTCGTTCGTGCAGTTGCAATAGCTCGGGGAGAAGATCCCCCGCAGAACCGGGCATTTCCTTCGCAGGCTGACCTGTCAGCATATCTGCAGACATAGCTCTGTCAATCGACTTCCTCACCGAACCCTTTTTCGAAGATTCGTTTAAGAACTTACTAAAAATGCCGCATCGAAGTCGCCGATTCTAATTTACGGAATCAGACAGCTGAGCACGAACATCCTTTAGTTCCTCGCCCAGCAGGGCGTTGGTGTCTTGAAGCTTGTTCTTCTCTTGCCTCACCCTCGTCAGCACGCTCTCGCCGGCCTTTAACTGGCGCAAGAGTTGGTGCTTGTCCGGATTCAATCCGGCCCCATCTGCACTATTATTGTCAGAATTGCACACATGCCGCACGTCATAACAGAATTATCTTTCGAAGCATATATTACCTGAGGGAATCCCCTTGGTACTCTTTGAAGCGGCCAGTGCAGCCTCAAGTTGGGCCTTGCACTCTTCCAGCTCCTGGGACAGTTGCGTATTCTTTTTTGTAAGATCCTGCATATCATATGATCCTTAAATCAGTTATCTTAACTGTTTCAAGTATCGGGGTCTACTGACATATATAACCATTAGATTTACTCACCCGTATGTATTTCACATACTGCTCTGTGGCTCTGGCTAGACCATTTTGAGCGGCACGGAGGTAGGCATCTCCCGTATTAAAAGCGACCAATGCCTCTTGGGAAAAACATGCATCACGAAGAACAGTCCGGCGACGCCTGTGGTTCATGGCACTCTCCACCTTTGAATTGGTGGCAGATAGCCCGTCCACGTCCTCTGTCGGAGGAACGTCCGGTGCACGCACCGTGTTCACCTCCGCTTCCGGACCCGGCCTTGAAGCCTGGCCGGTGGATATAGTCTGGTGGGCGCTCTTCTTGCTGAGGAGAGCATGAGCGTTAGTGTGACTTGAGGGCATAAACCCTAGGCGCTAAAATTGCACGCCGTACCATTGCGCCGGAATCTCGATCTGGTCCGCACTTCTTTTTAGCCCGCCTGGCTTCAACGACCCTTGTTGGCTACCCACCGCGGGCTCGGCCCTCCGCCTCAAGGATTCCCCCTGCAAAACGAAACACTATTGGTTTACAGCAATCAAAATAAGGCATGGATGGATCCTCTTGAAAGTACTGGGACTTCGGTCTCGGTTAGCTTTGAGGCCGGAAGTAGTCCGGGATAGTCGGCCGTAATGGCCACTAAGGTATTGTCCTTACTCAATTGATGAAACACCCCATCAATTAGCTCCACACATAAGTCCGGGTCCTCTTGGGAGTCCGGATCGAGGGACCGTTCCGGGTCCTCGGGTTGTGGAGGAGGGTTGTTTATCTCCTTCACAGCCTGGCGCAGCTCCTACGTTAAAACTGCTAGACTAAGTACTCAATTATGGGAATTTGAAAATAGGTAGGCAAGTGAAAATGTTCACTCACCCAGCTTGGAGGACTGTACATGGAGAATCCGCCCCGTGGGTTGACACGGAGGAATTCCTCTTCTTCTCCCTTGTACAAAGCGGATAAGATTTTCGTTAGAGTGGCAGCCGAATCCGGCCCCTTGCGACAGCACCGCGTGGCATCGTCCTCCCCGTTGAAATCCCACATGGGGTGGCCTCTGTACTGAAGCGGCTGCACCCCCTGCATAATGCATGTGGCCATGACCTCGATCATGGTCAGTCCGGAATGAGCCAACAACCTTATCCGGCTCATTAGGTAAAGGACGTCCCTGTCAGTTTCCCTCTGAGGGTTCCGTGGGCGCCAGCTCATGCGTTTCTTCAACGGAGCGTTATTGAAATCAGGGAGGCCGATCCGTATAGGGTCGGGCAGGGGGACGTCGTCCTTATAAAACCATTCCGGAGGCCAGTCCTCGAACGCCTTCTTTGGGGTTCCGGATAGATATCCGGTCCCGGTGATGCGCCATAGTTCGGCTCCGCCCACTTGATAAATTGACCCCTCCTGAGAGCGGGGCACAAGGCAGAACAACCTCTTCCACAACGCGAAATGGGCCTCGATGCCCAAAAACAGCTCGCACAGGGCTACGAAGCCCGCAATATGCAGTATGGAGTTAGGCGTGAGGTTGTGTAGCTGGAGGCCGTAAAACTCCAGTAGCCCTCAGAGAAACGGATGAATTGGAAATCCGAGTCCTCTTATTAAATAAGGGACTAGGCATACCCACTCTCCTTGGGAGGGATTGGGGACGCTCTCCGCCTGCTCTCCGCCGCTATAGGTGGCAATCCCGGCTCGAACTGGGACCATATATGCTGGGGGGAGGAGCCCCTTGGATTGAAGCACTACTAGCTTGCTATGCGGGATGGAACACCGCTCCCAATCTTCTGGCCGAGGGCTGGAGAGGCGAGAGGAGGAGCTGCTTCGACCGGCCATGGTGGAATGGATCTCTGTCGAAAGCGCTCTGATGGATACTCGCGGAGGGAAGGTGGTGTGAATTGGATCTAAATCCCTGTCTCTTTTATGGGCGGCTCATTTAAATGGCCGGGGGAGGGGGGGTAAATGAAAAAAACTCCCTGGCTTTTCGCATTCGTTTGACACGTGGAAGATGGTCATTATTGGGCACAGAAGCTGAGGAGAGCAGCACGCACTAGAAGCCGGACACTATTCGACAGGTACATGGAATTTGGAGAAGAACCCGCCTTGCAATGCCGAAGACAAACTTGCGCGCCGGACTTATCATCATTGAAGCCTGGTTCGGGGGCTACTGAGAGAGTCCTAGATTAGGGGGTGTCCGGATGGCCGGACTATGACCTTTGGCCGGACTCCTGGACAATGAAGATACAAGATTGAAGACTTCGTCCCGTGTACGGATAGGACTTTCCTTGGCGTGCAAGGCAAGCTTGGCGATATGATATGAAGATCTCCTCCCATTGTAACCGACTCTGTGTAACCCTAGCCTTCTCTGGTGTCTATATAAACCGGAGAGTTTTTAGTCCGTAGGACGAACAACAATCATACCATAGGCTAGCTTCTAGGGTTTAGCCTCTCTGATCTCGTGGTAGATCAACTCTTGTACTACCCATATCATCAATATTAATCAAGCAGGAGTAGGGTTTTACCTCCATCGAGAGGGCCCAAACCTGGGTAAAAACATCGTGTCCCTTGTCTCCTATTACCATCCGCCTAGACGCACAGTTCAGGACCCCCTACCCGAGATCCGCCGGTTTTGACACCGACAATCGCTCTCCACTCGGATTGTCTTTTAACTTATGCTAGTACGGGTTTGCAGCTAAGCCCCCCGAGTGGGAGGATTGCACTCCACTCGGATTGTTTTTTTAACTGAGGCGAGTACGGGGTCGCAGCTAAGCCCCTGAGTGGGAGGATCGCTCTCCACTTGGATTGTTTTTTTAACTTAGGCGAGTACGGGGTCGCAGCTAAGCCCCTGAGTGGGAGGATCGCTCTCCACTCGGATTGTGTTTTTAACTTAGGTGAGTACGGGGTCGCAGCTAAGCCCCCGAGTGGCAGGATCGTTCTCCACTCGAAGTGTTTTTTAACTTAGGCGAGTATGGGGTCATAGCTAAGCCCCTGAGTGGGAGGATCACTCTCCACTCGGATTGTTTTTTAACTTAGGCGAGCATGGGGTCGCAACTAAGGCCCCGAGTGGGAGGATCATTCTCCACTCGGAGTTTTCTTTAACTTAGGCGAATCAGGTTCACGGCTGAGCCACCCACTGGGGGTTTTTAGACACATGTGTTTATGGAAACAACGATCATGAAGATACTGCAAAATTCTTGTCTTTGATAAGCAAACTAAAGTACTTTTATTACAACTTGTCTATCCGAGGATTTATGTGTAGAAATGGCAGAGCAGCTCTGTGTTCCATGCACGTGGCTCGTCCATCTTCTTGGCTACATTGTAGATGTGGTATGCTCCATTGTGAAGCACCTCGGTGATGATGAAGGGACCTTCCCAGGATGGAGCGAGCTTGTGAGGCCGTTTCTGATCCACTCGGAGCACAAGGTCTCCTTCTTTGAATGATCGACCTCTGACATTGCGGGCATGGAATCGACACAAATCTTGCTGATAGATGGTCGACCGAATCAGAGCCATCTCACGTTCCTCTTCTAGGAGATCCACTACATCTTGGCGTGCTTGTTCAGCTTCAGCTTCTGAGAAGAGTTCTACTCGGGGGGCGTTGTGCAGTAAGTCACTCGAAAGCACAACCTCGGCGCCATACACCAGGAAGAAAGGGGTTCGATCAGTCGACCAGTTCAGTGTTGTTCTCATCCCCCATAGAACATATGGTAACTCAGTCACCCAAGCTCCAGCAGCGTGCTTGAGGTCGCGCATCAATCGGGGTTTCAGCCCTTGAAGGATCAAACCATTCGCCCCTTTCTGCTTTCCCATTCGATTGCGAGTGTGCAATGGATGCATAGTCGATTCGAGTGCCTTGGGAAGCACAGAATGCCTTGAACTCATCAGAATCAAAGTTGGAGCCATTATCCGTGATAATACTATGAGGGACTCCATATCTGCATATCAATTCTTTGACGAAACTGACGGCAATGCTTGAGTCAAGGTTTTTGATAGGCCTGGCTTTGATCCATTTGGTGAACTTGTCAACTGCTATGAGCAAATGAGTGAAACCACTTCTGCCGGTCTTGAAGGGTCTGACCATATCTAACCCACAGACTGCAAACGGACAGACGACTGGAATAGTCTTCAAGGCAGATGCGGGCTTGTGGGACATGTTGTAGTAGAACTGACATCCCGCGCACTTGTCGACTATATCTTTCGCCATCTCATTTGCATGAGGCCAATAAAATCCCGCTCGGTATGCTTTGTCCATGATGGTCCGAGAGGATGCATGGTGACCACAAGTCCCCGAGTGGATCTCGTATAGGATCATTTGGACTTCTTCTGGGGTGATGCAACATTGAGCCACTCCTGTCACACTTTCTCTATTGAATGACCAAAAGGGACGAAAAGTGAGGACTAACACCCCTAAAGAATTTCATCACGAAGTCGATGGAGGAGTGCCAGCATTGTCGGGGTCGATTGTGGTAGTAGGTCCTGCCGCAGTGTCGTCCAAATCCTCATTTTCATCCGTCTCACGGGATGAGGAAAAAGAGCTGGGCACCAGAGGAGGAACTTGCACTTTCTTGAATTTCTTTGGTGGAGGTTTAGACCAGCCGAAATCCTGTTGGAAACCCATTTGCTTCAAATCATCATCACCGTAGAGATGAGTCAGAACAGCCGAGGTGCGATCAAATACTTCGTTGAGGTAATAGTGGTTCTTCTTCACTGAATTGTAAGTGGCAGTCATGTTGTGAAGAATAGTACCAAAATGACGCTTGACACATTTGTGATTTTGATCCAACTTTTGATGAAGACTAAGGAGAAGCTCACGATCAGTCATCACCCTTGGAGCTATAGCCTAAGGACTTTGCTTTGAAGCATTTGCGGCAGAGTCATAAGTAGCAGAATCATCATTGGTGGAATAAGAAGCAGCTTTGCAAAACTATCCATTAAATGGTCGAATGCCTTCATCAGTGATAGCAGTGGCCTTGCCCTTCTCATCAGCTGAGGAAAATGTCCATTTGAGGACTTCAATTGGGGGCAAGTAGCTGCCATGGTTGGGTGTATCAGCTTTGTAGTTGAGTGAAGACCTTGATCTGAGGAATCTCATAATCCAGGGAGCATAAGGCTTCAACTCAAACGGAGACATTGCAACATTCGCCAAAGTCCTCATGAAGAAATCATGATAGTTCACGGGAATACCGTGCATGATGTTGAAAAGCAGATTCTTCATGACGCCAACGACTTCTTCATCATTCGAGTCGTGGCCTTTGATTGGACTCAATGTCTTCGTCAGAATGCGATAGACTATTCTTGGCACATATTGCAATTCCTTCACAAGGAATTTTGTCCTTGAGGCTTGACCAGGCTTCAATGGCTTCATCAGCACTTGCATGAAATGATCTGATAGCTTAGTTTCTGAGTAGATGAGACGTGCACCTTCTGGGGGAGGACTGACAGGCATGGCACGAAGCGATTCAGTAGCCGGTGCCTTATAGTGTGTGTTCTCTATCATCCAGTCCAACACCCATGAGTTCACATCTTCAGCATTGCCTGTGATGTGTAGTGTCGCATAGAATTGAAGAATGAGTTCTTCATTCCAATCGCATATGTCAGTGCAGAAATTGAGCAGACCAGCATCATGAATGGAAGCAAGGACTGGTGTGGAGCAAGGCATTAGTTCCATATCTAAGTGAGGAATATGCTCATGGTCGAAGAATTTGTCCTTGTTGAAGAGCAGTGAAGCATACAAATTTGCTTGACTAGCTGTCCAGAAGCGCTTCCTCCTCAGCCGAGCAGAATCATATGGATTGTAATCAGTGAAGAATACATGCTCATTGAAGAAGGCATCAACCTTGAACTTCAGAGTTTTGGAGACTGGATTCTTTGGCTGTGGCTAAGGGGTGTCAGTGATTTGAAGAATGACTTCTGGAATGTCAATCTCCGGAGCCGCAGGACGAGGAATTTCTGCATCTGCTTCAGTGGCAGCCCGAGCCTCCATTTTTTCAGCAACATTTTCATCAGCACTTGTGGCTGGAATTTCTGCATGAGTGGAAGGGGCATTGTGGATTTCATCAGAACCCATCTGAACTTCAGTTGGAGCTGGGGACTGAGGAATTTGCTGTATCGGTGTGAACAGATGAGAGGTGGGGTGTTGACTATCCCAAAAATCATCGTTCATCACTGGACAGTTGCATACAATGTCCACATCCTCACCCACTTCCATTTCTTCAACGCCGGACTCTTCAGCAGTGAACTGAGGCATTGGCGATGATACCTTAGGAGTTGAGCTGAAAGCTTCAACTTCAATTTCTCCATCCATCTACTCTATGGAAGCAGCAGAGGGATCTTCATCAGCAGATTCTTTAGGAATCTGATATTCTTCACAATAAGGAACAAGTTCCTTTGATGGCATGCTTGCAAGAGGAAAAACATCAATGTGATTGTCCTTTGAACTTGTCAAAATCTTTGCCTTCTTGAGGGCCGAAGATTCTGAGACAGCCGATGCTTTCCTCTTCTTCAGAGCAGCTCGCTCCGCAACTTTGGTTTTCTTCACTTCCAGAGCAGAAGGAAGAACTGGGCTTGGTAGAGGTGCATGCGAAGCAGAGGGGATAGGATCAATTTCTTCAGGCTCAACTGATGCAGTTGGCCTGTCTTGAGCAATTTCTTCAGCCGTAGCGATTGAGTCTTCAAGTGGCCTGGTAGATTCTTCAGGTGCAACACTAGTGGTTGCCCTATCAGTTTCTTTAGAGGCTGGAATTTCTTCAGCAGCCCTCATGCTTGCAGTTTCATCAGCAGCCTAATTTTCATCAGCGGTGCTGGCAATTCCTTCTGTGGCTTGAGCAGATGCTTCAGCCGGAGTGACTTCAATGTGCACAAGAGCAGCAACACTTGAAGTGAATTTCATCGTCAGCTTGACGAATCTGACTTTGGCACCCTACCATTCTGCCTTGTAGGCGTCAAATTCATCGCTGAGCTTTTTGATGTCAGCTTGCAGTGCAATGAGCTGCTCATGCGAAAGACTGAGGACATCGTCCTTTAGGTAGTGCTACTTCTTGTATTGCACTTTCTTCACTGTCCTGTCTTGGTCATACTTCCATTTCTCTTCAGCAATGAACGCCGTCACCATGTGACTTTGTCCAGGAGTGAGGCCCAAATCTGGCATTGGAGCATTTGGATGTTTGTGCCAGAGGTCGATGAAATCGAGGATCTTCTTCGGATCTAGTAGAAGGGGCACACCACTCCCTTTGGCTCTAGCGGCCCGCTGCTCTCTGTCCTTGATGATATCGGCTAGCTCATCATCATCAGCCTCATCATTAGATGGAATTTGGAAGATCACCTGCTTCTTGTGAGGACTTGGTCTTGTGCCTCGTCCAGCAGTGGCCTTGGTCTTCAGCAGAAATGGGCCAGCAGAAGAACTTGCAGAAGCTCTTGAGGCAATTGATATGCCTGTGGTCCGTTGGCAAGTGGCAAGATGTACAGGTGCCGAGGACTTTATCGGAGGAGCTGAGGACTTTGAAGTCCGAGGAAGTTGAGCAGCTTGAGGACTGGGACAGCTTGAGGAATTTGCCTCGGTGGCACTAAGGAAATTGGCCGTGACGACATTGAAGAAGAACTTGGCCGTGAGGGCATTGTTGAGGAAGGTGGTTTCTTGGCTGGCTTCTTTGGCATAGCCTTCTTGCTTGAAGAAGCCTCACAGCGGCACCGACAGCAACAAAATCCTCATTAAATTTCTTCACTGCTTCTTTGGCCTGCTTGGCCATCTTAGCTTGACGCCTGGCCCACTCATCGGCATAATCCTCACTATGTTTAAGGCTTGTTGGATCTGCTAATTGGCCAGATGCCAAAGGAGGTCTTGAGCATGGAGGGTTAAGAGCGAATTTCTTCATGTATTTGGGAGTGACATATATTTGTACTCCCTCCACTCTCTTGCGCATCTTCTTTCAATCCTCTGAATGCGCACTTTGCACTCATTCTTCGTTTCCTTGCCATGAGTTGCCTCATCAGATGTGCAATACCCTGCATAGATGTCCATAGGGATCTCAAAAGTAGTATTAACTTCAAGCTTCTTTCCTCCTTTTTGAGGCCTTTTACCATCTGCCATTTTCTTCAGCTGAGGAATTTGCACAATTGAGTTCTCTGAAGAAGTATGCAACTTTTCTTCGAGGAACGCTACGAATGAGTTAAGTTGATAAGAACCTAGTGATTCAGCAGTAGACATGTGTACCTATGAATAGAGTATAGGTGCGAAGAATTTGGAGAGGTCATATGCGTTCTCAGAAGTTTTTTTTGCAAAACTCAACAAGTTTGAGGAAATTGACCCGATGTGTCTTGAAGAATTTCACTAACTGTTCTTTGACTTAGGTTCCAGAGTTATGTGGATTGTGAGATTCACACAATTGAGGAATCATGAAGAAAAATGGCACTTAAAGAAACATATCAAGAACTGAAGATTTGTGCTAGCTCTTTAGAGTATGGAGTTTGAAGAATAAATGCCTTTTGAAGATTTGATGAAAATCATCAGTAGAATAAATGCGGTAAAAGTAACTTTTAATTACCCTTGATGAAGAACACGATGAACAAGAGGTGTAGATTTAGAAGTTCGTTGGCTCGGATCTTCCACGCCCTAACTTGGCGGAGGAAGACGTCTACGGCGGCGGCGGAGGGAAGATTTCCGCGGCCGACGCGAGTATGACGTCAACGAGGTCGAGGCAGTGAAGCTCTTCCCCACCGACAACGATGGAGGTAGCGGAGGCGTTAGGGCTTGAGAAGCTCGAGCGAGGGAGAGAGTTTGAGTGGAGTAAACACGAAATGAGGAAGGGAAGGGGTATTTATAGCTGAGGTGAAAAAACTGTTTGCCCGAAGAATTTGGACGAACGTGCCCCTGACCCTTATCATTCACGCGACATTTGTCACCCATGTACTGAGAGGTGGTGTCAGATTTAGGGTTCCGGCAGACCCTTGAGGTTCGAACACTGGGGTGCGCGCGGAGGTTTCGCCTTCTACCTACCTGTTCCTCGCCGAATCGCTAGGATCTAAACTACGAGAAGAACAACACAAGAGACACAGGGTTTATACTGGTTCAGGCCACCATTGTGGTGTAATACCCTACTCCAGTGTGTGGTGTGGTGGATTTCCTCTTGGGCTGATGATGAACAATACAAGGAAGAACAGCCTCGCGAGGGTCTGTTCTTGTGGTCTCTCTCTCTCTCTCTCTCTCTTTGCCGGCCGGATGGATTGATCAATCTCTCTCCCCTGTGGGTGGCTAGTCCTATTTATAGGCAAAGGCCCTGGGCCTCTTCCCAAATATTGAGTGGGAAGGGTGCCAACAATTGGCCAATTTGAAGGGGAACATCTAGTAGACTTATCCTGACTAAAGTTGGTCCTCGCCTATCAAAGGCTCTGGTGGTGACGCCGACTTGGGCTCCACGGTGACCTCCATCCTAACGTTGGACTGGTCTTGGTCTCGTTGCATCGAAATGGATGCCTTTGCTTGATGCTCTTGCCTGCGCTTGCTCCCCTTGCACCAAAGAGGAAAGAAGGACACTGCACGGGCTGGCGCCCGGTTGGCGCCCTTGGTCGTCATGGCTTGCGTCATGGGAACCTCGCGAGGTACCCCGCCTTGAACTCTCCGCCTCCTCGTGAGCCAGACTGATGAGGCCGTGCCTGAGGAAGCTCCTTGTCGTCCGCCCCGCAAGGCTTGGCCCCTCGCGAGGGTCTTGAGCTTGTGTTGATGAAGATGGGCCGTGCTGGGCCCCCTTTGAGCCACGCCGCAGGCCGCAGGCATGCAAGTCTGGGGACCCCCGTTCCTAGAACACCGACAGTAGCCCCCGGGCCCAAGGCGCACCCGGACTTGGCCGAGAAGAGAGGCGAAAGGGCAAGTGCAAAGCGTCGCGGGCCCTAACAGCCTGCGGCCTTGGGCGCCGCGTGGCGGTTGATTGGACATGGGCGTCTCCACTTCCCCACGACGCCTCGGCAACTGCATGAACTGACAAGTCCCTGTATGCAAAAAACCGGTCATGATTACCTGCGATCGTGGAAGCCGACGGTTGGCCTTCCTTGGCTATAAGTACGGAACGGCGTGAGCCATTCCAGTCAATCTTCCTCTGCTATTCCTCCTCCTCTTCATCTTCGACATCGCTCCATCTCATGCTGATGGCGCCCATCCGCCGGTTCTCCGCAGAAGAGAAGGGAAAGCCCCCCCGAGTGGGTCCTGACCCGCTTCCGTCGAAGAAGCGGTTGGTCCTCTGCCGTCGAGATGAGGGCGCGCGGCAGGAGGTGTCGAGGCCTTGGTGTGAGCGATCGCCGCCAGGGTTCACGTTGCCCTTGTACGCCCACCTTGAGGGCCTTGTAGGAGCTGATGTCGAGTGCCGTGGACAATGCCGCCGTCGGCGCCGGCGAGTCACGGCGGTGCACGTTGTCCCTCCTGGAGTTCACGCCAAGGTCTCCTCCCGAGAGTTTGTGCTCCACACCACCATGCCTCCTCCATCTTGGATTCGCCTTCCTCCTTCCTTCACCTCCGAGATTCCGCCAAGGGGGCCCTTCAGGCTCTGGCTGCAGCATGCCAATTGCCAGACTCCTGCGACCGATGCGGATGTCGAGGTCGTCGCTCTAGGTAAGGCTTCATGACCCGGGGCTGGGGCGAGATCGCCCGGGTTTGCAGGACGAGGGGCGCCCTCGTGATCCACCTGGAGTTCGATGGCGCTTCCACGATGCTCTTCAAGGTCTTCGACGAAGATGGGCGTTGGATGGAGTGCTGCCCCGGGAGAGGCGGTCAGGACCCTGCTGCAGCGAGACAGAGGCCCCTCAATCTCTCCCTTGGCGGCTCCTTAGGCAATGAAGGCGCCGAAGGATCCAGTGACTCTGCCGAGCTCTTCGCGACTCCGGATACGAGCGACGACAGCTACGAGCCCCCGAGCCTGCGCCGCTCTCGGAGCAGGGTGGGCTCGTCCGGCCGTCGCCACCCTGAGCTGGATGGGGTTGGCGCCGGTGCTGGACGGCCCACTGTTGATGATGGCGTCCGCCGTGATGGTCCCCGTAGTTAGGACCCCTTAAGGTTCACGTCGTTTGTCCCTGCGAGGAACCGAGAATTTATCCCGTGGGGGCTTGTAAGATGTTTGCAGCTCCGTTCGTCAATATGATCCTCATTATGAGGCAGTGCGAGATGCTTATTCCGTCTTAGCTTGGTTTCTTCCTGTCAGACCTCGTGGGGGCTTGATGCTCTGTGCCGACAGGTCCCAGTCCCAAGGTGGCTTCAACCGTCGCTGGTACGCCAGGTCGCGATGCCGTGGTTAAGGCCAGGAGGTGAGTGACCCGAGGCCCGGTAAGAGCCCCTGAGTCGCGATGCTCAAGAGGTCCCCCTTGGTGCTCAAGCAGCCATCATTCGGTGAGACAGGAGAGCGACGTTGCTAAGATGGGATTGCATTAAGTGCGGGGACGGTCCTGCGATAGCTAGTGTTCCTGGGGAGTGACTTATCTCGAGGGTCAGGAACGCTTCCTGGTGAGGCGCTAGGTCCGTGCCTTGGCCGGCGGTGGGTTTCTTGGCGAGGTCATCACGTGCTTCTCTCCTCTCGCCTTCGCTCCCCTTTCTGCTCTACGTCCTCGGGTCCCAGCCCTCGAGCGAGTCTCAGCCGTCGCTAGTATGCCAGGTTGCGATGCCATGGACAAGGCCAGAGGGTGAGGGCTGGCGAACCAGTAGGAGCCCTGAGTCGCGATGCTCAAGTACCCCCCTTTAACGTGCAAGCGGTTTGCGTGGACGAGAGTAAAGAAGACACCGTGAGGGCCTCGCATGACGATGCTCCTGGGGAGACCCTGCAGGCTCATCACGGAAGAAACGAGAGTTCATTGCAACAATCGATGGTTAGCCGTTAGTTGCTTTGGAGAGGCAGCGAGGCACGAAAGGCCTGGCGGGGTGTACTGGTTCACCCGCGATCCAGCCCGGGACTCACAGGGCCCTACCCCAAGGCGGGTTGCGCCCGGCGCTGGGCCTTATCCTGGAGTGTGTTCCTGCAAATTTGGCTAGATGCCGATGCTCTACGTCCTCGGGTCCCGGCTCTCGGGCTGGTCTCAGCCGTCGCTGGTATGCCGGGGCCGATGTCGTGGGCAGACTAGAGGGTGAGGGCCGGAGAGCCGGTAGGAGCCCTGAGTCACGATGCTCAGGCACCCCCCCTTTAACGCGCAAGCTTGCGACATCCAAGAAGAAAAAGGTACCATGAACAGGCACCAAACAACAAGCATGACGGGTCGAAAACATGGCCCTAAGATAAATGCAAGAGGGGTACATGCCACTGGGTCTGACCCGAGCGGCTTGGGGATAATGCAGCCCGAGGGGCGCCCCCAGCAGAGTATGCTAAGAACATGAAATAAAAGAGATACACGCCACAGGGACGGACCCACGCGGCCTGGGAATAATGCAGCCCTGAGGGTGCTCCCAGCTGGAAATGAAACTAGAAAGATTTCACCTGATGACATTGAAGATGAAGGGGTGTTGATGCAGCAGACTCGGTGGGCTGCGGGAGCAAATCCTCACGAGCCCCCAGGCCCTGGGGCCTCGGGAAACTCCGGAGGCGCTGATGGCTCCTCGCGGACCGTCTCCATCTCCACCAGGGCTGCGGAACGCCTGACCTCTTGAGCCTCCAGGATGGCCCTCATGATGCGCTGGTACGCAGCAGCCGCGTTCGGCGAGCCGTAAGGCATGCGAATGTAGCTGTGAGGTGGACCCTCGCAGCGTCCCACTCGCGAAGACCAGAGGCGCTCCTGAGACGTGGCTTGGTTGAGCCCTAGTATGTCGATGTAGACGCACAGCCCACCATCCTCGCCTGGATGGAGGGCCACAACGGGTAAGCGGCGGCTGCCTCTCATGACCCTTGACTCCTGTAGCTCCTGAATGGCCTTGCTGGCGAACTCCTGAGGGTTTGGCCCTCCTTGCCTTGCTCCTTCTTGATGGAAACGTGCTTTGAAACACGCCTCCACGTGGTGCCCAAGCGCCTCCCTCGTGACCTTGGCGAGGTCGACGGCCCTCCAGGGGAGAGCCCCCGAGCCCTGCCTGAGGAGGGCGCCGGGCGCGCTTCCCTATGTGATGGAAGGAGGTTCCCCCTGAGCAGGCGCGGGTCCTAAGGGACCTGCCTCCTGAGGGGCCAGGCCGGTCGATGTCTTCTTCTTCTTGGGGGCGGCCTCGGGAAGCCTCCTGCTTCCGTGATCCGGGTCTTCCAGTGATGCGGCCTGAAAGGCTCTCTCCAGGGAGCAAACTGCGTCTCTCTCTTCGCAGGGCACCATGATGACTCCGCCACTTCCTGGCATCTTGAGGACATTGTAGCCGTGGTGGGTTATGGCCATGAACTTGGCCAGCGATGGGTACCCGAGGATGGCGTTGTACGGTAGGCGAATGTGGGCGACGTCGAAGTCGATGAGCTCGATGCGGTAGTTGTCGCATGCCACGAAGGTGACAGGGAGGCGGACCTGCCCAATCGGGACCGTGGAGCCGTCGTTGACTCTGGAGAAAGGCTTGGTTGGCTGAAGCTGACTGTAGGGTACTTGGAGATTGTTGAATGTTTCCACGGACAGGACGTTGACCCCTGCCCCACCATCGATGAGGGTCCAGGTGACTAGCACGTTGCTGATGATTGGGGAACAAAGCATCAGGAGGACTCTGGCTGTGGCCGCGCACTTGAGCTGATCCGCTGAGCTGAACGTGATGGCACACGCCGACCACCTGAGAGGGCGCATGGCCTCGAGCTTGGGGAGGACTGCATTCACTTCGCGCGTGAACTGCTTGAAGATGCGCTGAGAGGCCGGGGCTTGAGCTCCGCCTAGGATGCAGGCGATCGCACGTGGTTCCTGAAAGCCCCCAGCCCCTTTGTCCTGATGATGGTTCTCATTTCTCCTTGGCTGTAGCGGTAGCGGAGGGAGGCCTGTGTTACCTTGCGGGCGATCCTCGCGAGGCTGATCTCTCCAGCCTCCCTCGCGAGGCGGGTCCTGCCAGCGATCCTCGCGAGGTTGGTCGCGCCACCCTTGACGTGGGCCGCGGTCGTCCCAGCGCCCTGCGTTCCTTCCTCCTCCTCGTCCGTAGCCCCGGTCGCTGCGGTCGGGACGCCGGCCAGTCCGTCCTTCACGCATGGCCTGGAGCTCTTGGCATTCATTGGTGTTATGGGTGTGAAGGTCATGGTACACGCAGTACCGACTGCCCTTGGAGGATTCGGGCTGATCTCTGCCCCGCTTGGTGTCTGGTTCTGCCGCGAGCACGGCAGCCCCTTTGTGCTTCACGTCCTTGGCCTTGGGCTTCTTCTCTTCAGGGTCTACGGCAGGCAACTCGAGGAGGGAGAGACGCCCTTCCTCAGCCCTGGTGCACTTGGTCGCCAGGTTGAACAGCTCCAAGGAAGTGCACAGATCTTCATGCATTGCGAGCTCCTCCTTCATTTTGACGTCACACACGCCATCAGAGAAGGCTGAGATGATGGCCTCCTCGGTCACCTTGGGAATCTTGAGGCATGCGTTGTTGAAGTGCTGGATGTACTTCTGTAGGGTTTCCCCTGGTTGTTGCTTGATGCGGCACATGTCGCTCATGGCGGGTGGCCGGTCGCGGGTACCCTAGAAGTTGGCGATGAAGCGGGTGCACATCTCGTCCCAGGAGGAGATCGTGCCTGGGGCCAGGTTCAGAAGCCAGGTGCGGGCCCCGTCCTTGAGAGCCATGGGAAACCAGTTCGCCATGACCTTCTCGTCTCCGTTGGCAGCCTCGATGCCCAGCTTGTAGAGCTGGAGGAACTCTATAGGGTCAGCCATGCCGTCGTAGCAAGGAGGCAGGTCTGGCTTGAACTTGCCGGGCCACGCGACGGTGCGTAGCTCGGTGGTGAAGGCGCGGCAGCCTGCTGTGGCCACAGGAGGCCTTGGAGGACGAAGGGCTCGGTCCTGCGGGTCCCCGTGCGCCACAGCTGGGTGAAGCGCGGGGTCTTGTCGTGCTGGAGCAGGAGCGTGGTCGGGACGAGCCGGAGCAGGGAGCGCTCGGGCAGCTTCTCGAGGGCGAGGGACCTCTTGGCAGCTCTGCTCCTGCCGCGCTGGTTCCTGACGGGGCAGGTTCCGCCCAGGGGCCGCGCGCCTTGGAGCCAGGGCGCCTTCTTGAGGGGGAGGCGGCTGAGGCGCCCCAGGAGCTTCATTGCCCGTGCATGGCGGGGCGAGGTGCAGCGAGAAAGATGGCGCGGGGGAGCCCCCAGCGGCGCGGACGAGTTCGGCGACTCGGTCGAGCCATTCTTCGTAGACGTTGTCGACTGGGCGGTAGCGCAGGAGCCCGTTTGCCACGATGAGCGCAGCTCGAGCCTCCATGGCCGCGTGGGGCGTGCGGGATTAAGAACCAGCAGGGGTGAGCGAGGGCGTAGCGGTGCAGCCGTCTCGCCTCATGGACGGGTGCTGGGACGATGCTTGCTGCTCGTTCACTGCCGGGCCAGTGGCGGCGTTGACGGCAGGTGTCGGTGTCAAAACCGGCGGATCTCGGGTAGGGGGTCCCAAGCAGTGCGTCTTAGGATCAATGGCAACAGGAGACAAGGGACACGATGTTATACCCAGGTTCGGGCCCTCTTGATGGAGGTAAAACCCTACGTCCTGCCAGATTGATATTGATGATGTGGGTATTACAAGAGTGGATCTACCACGAGGTCAAGGAGGCTAAACCCTAGAAGCTAGCCTATGGTATGATTGTTGTATATCTATCGACTAGCCTGGCCTCGGTTTATATAATGCACCAGAGGCCTAGGATAACAAGAGTCCTAGCCGAATACGCCGGTTGGGGAGGTGTCCTTGTCTTGATCGCTAAGTCTTGTTGATTCTTCCTTGTATGCGGCAGCTGTCCGGACTGGCCCATGAGTATACGGCCATGGGGGTCCTCGGCCCAATCCAACTGATCGGGAGACGACGCGTTGAGTACCCCCTAGTCCAGGACACCGTCAGTAGCCCCCTGAACCGGTCTTCAAGTTAGGGACGCTCCTCGATTCTTCTGAACTGTTCTTCATCTTCGGTTGCCGGTCTTGAAAACTGGTTCAACAAATCTTCTCATCTTCTCTCTTGAGGATCGCCGAAATGCATTCGACGAGTTTACACGTTGGGTATCCGAGGAGCCCCTTTAAGTTTACGGCCTTTATCAATGCCTTGTTACTTTTATGCCATGCCTCGGGTTTGAGGTTGTTCCCGGGCGGCAACGTCCTCTTGTGTCCGAGCTCCAACGCCGGACAACATTCGAGGTATCTTTTGCAGCCGAGCACCAATGCCGGACTGCTTCCCAGCTCTAACGCCGGACTATGTATCTGAGCTCCAACGCCGGACGGTATCCGAGCTCCAACGCCGGACTATGTATCCGAGCTCCAACGCCGGACTATGTATCCGAGCTCCAATGCCGGACTATGTATCCGAGCTCCAACGCCGGACTATGTATCCGAGGTGTCGTAAATCACCTTGGTTCAAAGAAGTTTGAAGGAGTTTAGCCGAGCTTAATGCCGGAAGTGCCCTCTATGGAGCCAGCCACTAGCACCCGAGCTTTATGCCGGACTGCTTCCGAGGTGGTTAAGCACCTCGGTCATGGACTGATTTTTTGGTCAATGTTTTTTATTGATGCAATTTATTCTCTGACGAGATATATAGCCAGTAGCCCTCATGGTGTGTATCGGTCTAAAACCCGAGATGCACATGAAGGATGACATAAGACCGTTGATCCCCGTAGCCGCTGAGACTAAGGTTGATTTGCAAAATCAGTCTGAGGATCAAGTCCTAGCTCGGCAAAATACTTCGGGACACAAAAAGTGGCGTGCTCAGTCCTCGAGACTCGGGTTGGGTGCGGCCGACCAACCTGAGGATCAAAATCTCCTCGGAAACTGTATTGCACTTAAAATTTTCTGCATAAAACAGGCAATGCAGTAGCCCTCGAGACACTGGTCGGGTGGCAATACCAGATCAGGGGATCGATGTGCCCCTTTAATATTTATATAAATAATAAGCCCGAAGCCCAGTAGCCCCCGAGCCTTAATGCGGGCACGAGAGGCCGAATTAAGGATCGATATCCAAAGTAAAATCACAAATTATGTGTAATGACTCTATGTATCCAATTACTTTTCATCATTAATGCTCGGATCCGCATTGTACAAAACTTTATTGACCAACCATCGGCTTCCACCTCCTCAGCCAATAGCCGAGGAGTGTTTGTCCTACTTTATAAAGCCTTTATGAGGGCAAAGATTTGCGACAAACAAGGCAATCTGGCCATACGGTTTTATAAACAAAGGTACGCGGAGAGACATGTTATATTACTGTTTAACAGAAGAAATGTCTTCCAGAGAAAATAGTCCCACTATCGGTTCCTTTCTTTGGGTTGTCATGCTAAGCATGATCATGAAAACCTCTGCTCCAATGTAAGAGCAAAATATCAAGGATTTAGTTTGGGAGGCCAGTTAATAGCCCCCGATAGTGTTCGGCGACAATCGAGGTCAAGCCGGAAATACTTCGGCCAATGAATGGCCCGTCATTTAATATAGTCATCGGATCGCTGCCCAGTTTACACCTATTGTGACAGTCAGTTTTCGGCTTTCTCTACTAAGGTGCTTGACCATGCGAGCTGGAAGCACAATCGCAGTGGTTCTCCCTTTGCACACCTAGCCGAACAAAGCGGAACGTAGGAGGCAAGCGCGGGAGCCGGGCAACCCAACTATTGACCGAAGACACAATTCGAAACTGATGCATATATAGCAATATCCGAGAATGTTTTTGCCGAATCTCAAAAGGTGTCCGGCATTGCACTGCAAGACTTGTGCTGAAAACACACAAATAGTTTAAAAGTGCCATGGGCTCGAAAAGCCAAAAAACTTATTTAAAAGATTAATGTCCGAACTAGATCAAGTGTTCGGTGCCAATCTGAAAATTGGACTTTAGAAAAAAAAGGTGCTTCTACCGTGCTTTAACATGACACATCCTATCTCAAAACTTCAAGCGGGTCAGCCTATGGCTTTGAGAGAGAAATTAGGCTCCCCGGCTAGTGACCGCACACTTGTGTCAAAAAAAAGGAGTGATAAATAATAATAAAAACTTTGCAACGGCTAGGAAGAGAAACACTTAGTATGAAACGGCTCAAATAAACATAAGAGCCCCCAAGTGACATGGGTAAAAGTTGATAATGTAAGGTGACATGTAGAATGCCTTCTAGCCGGATTGTAGATCGTTTGTCGTAGCGGACCTTTTCGCTTCAACCTCTGGACCCAATAGTCCGGAGTGTGTCCGAATACCCTTGCGGTTATGAAAACCGGGGCATGCGTGGAGACCAGGCGTAGGGGTCATTAGTGCTTTATCAGACAAGTGCCCAACTAGTTATGATATATTACATGGTTAGTAAGAAACATCTTCCAGGGAGAATAGTTCCGTTAGGGGTTCCATTCCCTGGGAGGCATGCCCTAAAGTGCATGTCCGGACTGCGAAAAGAGCAGAAAAACATCTGGGGGCAGGTAAATAAATAGGTAAGAAATCATCTTTTAGTTCACCGACCGAGTATTCCCTTAAGAACGCTAGCTTTCGGCTTCACCCAGTCTGAGGTACACATCCGGCTGACCCGGCAGTAACAATCGCATAGGTGCTCCCTTTACCACCTAGCCGAACAATCGGGAACGTAGGAGTAAGCACAGGAGCCAGGCAACCCATCTTGGCCAAAACTTAAGTCATATCGATGCATATAATGGTGAATAAAAGGTACATGCAGAAGTGTGACACATGTGTTGGGCATAAAGCCCGAATTAATAAGCTTCTGTTAAAGAAGCCCCCAGGTATAATGAGCGCGGGTAGCGCGTCAAGTGTGTGCGAACAAAGTTTCGACAAGGAAGATAAGCAGATTTTTCCCGAGAAAGTATAATGCTTGGTCGAACCGAACACAAGTTAGAAATTTTAAAACTTTGAGCATGAAGGCAACTTAGCTGGTTAATGTGTTCGGTTTTGACGATGCGGTCCGAGCTTGATGCGGGACAAGGTTCCATCCCCCAAGCCGGTCCCGAGGTGGCGGAGCAAATAGCTCGGCACTGTGAAGTGGTGACATAGCATGGTCAATGCAGGACGGTAGAGTGATGCCGAAGTCCCTGGCATGGGGTAATGAAGTGTTGACGAAGCCCCCGTCCAGCTGAGGTGACGTCAAAGGATATAGTCCGGCTGGATCATTTTCCTGAGCACAAAAAATAGTGCAAGCCAGAGATAATAATAATAAAAAAAGATCGTTGCATAATAAATAATTTATGCAAAGTGAGTAATAAAAGAAATATGGCCTGGTGCCGAAGTCGATGTCGATGCAGGTCGTCGGCGTAATGCAATAAAGGCGTGGCAGAGCCTGGATTCACAGGTCGGTCCGAGTTCCGGATGCGGCGTTCGCCGGACTATGTACGGAAACTGACCGAACTATCATGCGACCATCGATAATGCGGCCAGTATTTGATAGACCTGTGTACATATGATGGACTAACCAGAGTAATAATTCCTTGGGAAAAATTAACCCAAACAAGCAAAAAGAAATACTAGGATTAATAGCACCTGGTTTATTTGCCGAAGGAAGGTGATTCCCAAAATTGGGACTCGATCCGCGCACCCATTGCCTAGTCGGCTAGTGACGCCGAAGTGTCCGGAGTAGGTTGATGAAGAGATGGCGAAGCCCCCGGTCCAGCCGAGATGTCGAAGTAGGTCGGCGTGATGGACACCAGCGTGGGGCGGCGATGTTGGTGATGATTTATCCTTCGCGATGCCGGACTCTTGTTCGGCTTGCCGAGATGATGATCCGAAGAAATTGAGCTCGTCTCAACAAAGCGACGACGTGTCTAACGCAGGCCGGCCGCCGTGGAGTGATGTTGTCGGGTTGGTTTGACACTGGCGCGACGGTGAAGTTCGTATTGCAAGAATGCTTTTAATACTACTGGGATGTGTTTGAGAATAAAACACAACACCCCATACGAAAACTTCCTTCAAAAAGGATGTCCGAGATCCCGTTCATAAAGAAGATGAATTCGGGTCGGATTCGTTCTCGCGCAGAAAGTAGATCCAAAAAGTGACGCACTAATCGGAAGTTTCCCGGAGTTTGGACGGTCGGATCGTGCTGAAGTTTTGGCAGGTGGTAGATATGGTAATTCCGCAGCAAATCAACGGTTGGATCTTCCAAAGGACATCCGAGCTAGATGCCGGACACCACGCCCTAAACTCGTCCAGATTCTCGTCCAGATTCAACAGGGCTCCGGTATATCGGAGATTGCCGGAGATTGCCGGAGATTCCTCCATTGGAACTCGACGAAATTTTTGCAGGGTTATTGTAGACTTAATTCCGTATAATTCCACCGAAGTAATCATTTAAGCGACACTCGAGGAGGCGGTGGCAGCGGATACATGTTTGCTATCCAGAAGAACAGCACGGTCGCCTGAGGGCAATGTTGACGTTGAGCCCCCGAGCTCCATTGATGACTCCTCCATGATCTTGATAGAGATCGGAGTTGGTGTTGATTAAGGCCTTCATCCGAACATGACGATCGGAGGTAGGCCGCAGTCCTTGGTCAAGCCAAGGTGACCAGTCGAGCTGGTGACGAAGAAGCCGACGTCGCAGTTGACCTGCAGTCGAGCCATTGATCCTTTCGTCGATCACACAGCGGAACTCTCAATGAAAGCACCAATGTCGGTGTCAAAACCGGAGGATCTCGGGTAGGGGGTCCCAAGCAGTGTGTCTTAGGATCAATGGTAACAGGAGACAAGGGACATGATGTTTTACCCAGTTTCGGGCCCTCTTGATGGAGGTAAAACCCTACGTCCTGCCTGATTGATCTTGATGATGTGGGTATTACAAGAGTGGATCTACCACGAGATCAAGGAGGCTAAACCCTAGGAGCTAGCCTATGGTATGATTGTTGTATATCTATCAACTAGCCTGGCCTCGGTTTATATAATGCACCAGAGGCCTAGGATAACAAGAATCCTAGCCGAATACGCCGGTTGGGGAGGAGTCCTTGTCTTGATCGCCAAGTCTTGTTGATTCTTCCTTGTATGCGGCAGCTGTCCGGACTGGCCCATGAGTATACGGCCATGGGGGTCCTCTGCCCAATCCAACTGATCGGGAGACGACGCATTGAGTACCCCCTAGTCCAGGACACCGTCAGCAGGCGACGGGGAATGACGGGGGCGCCCGCCGACGGGAGCCATCTGGGCGACCCGGGAAGTGACGGCGGCTCGGCGGTCAGCGCGAATCCGGCGTGCGTCAGACATGGACGCAACGGTCGAAAAAGAATAGGGCGACGGAAGACGAATTCTATAGCACCCCTACCTGGCACGCCAAATGTCGGATTTAGGGTTCCGGTAGACCCTTGAGGTTCGAACACTGGTGTGCGCGCGGAGGTTTCGCCTTCTACCTACCTGTTCCTCGCCGAATCGCTAGGATCTAAACTACGAGAAGAACAACACAAGAGACACAGGGTTTATACAGGTTCAGGCCACCATTGTGGTGTAATACCCTACTCTAGTGTGTGGCGTGGTGGATTGCCTCTTGGGCTGATGATGAACAATACAAGGGAGAACAGCCTCGCGAGGGTCTGTTCCTAGATGCCTATCTTATCTCCAGATTCCTATCCAGATGCCTATCCAGATTCCTCTACCCTGTGGGTGGCTAGTCCTATTTATAGGCAAAATCCCTGGGCCTCTTCCCAAATATTGAGCGGGAAGGGCGCCAACAATTGGCCATTTTGAAGGGGAACATCTAGTACACTTATCCTGACTAAAGTTGGTCCTCGCCTATCAAAGGCTCTGATGGTGACGCCGGCTTGGGCTCCACGGCGACCTCCATCCTGTCGTTGGACTGGTCTTGGTCTTGTTGCACCGAAATGGATGCCTTTGCTTGATGCTCTCGCCTGCGCTTGCTCCCCTTGCACCAAAGAGGAAAGAAGGACACTGCGCGGGCTGGCGCCCGGCTGGCGCCCTTGGTCGTCATGGCTTGCGTCATGGGCACCTCGCGAGGTACCCCGCCTTGAACTCTCCGCCTCCTCGTGAGCCAGCCTGATGAGGTCGTGCCTGAGGAAGCTCCTTGTCGTCCGCCCCGCGACGCTTGGCCCCTTGCGAGGGTCTTGAGCTTGTGTTGATGAAGATGGACCGTGCTGGGCCCCCTTTGAGCCACGCAGCAGGCCGCAGGCAGGCAAGTCTGGGGAACCCCGTTCCCAGAACACAGACAGGTGGAGATCATGTGAGATCGCGGGTGAATATATAAGTATGCCGTGGAATGCGTAACGGTTTGATCGGCAAAAGTCCGAAAATTTGGATAAGAATATTTTAAAGTTTTGTTCGCAATTTCTTCAGCTGACAAGGACACGGTGAAGAATTTGAACGATTTTTCAAATAGAACGCACATGAAGAATTTGTGAACAGACTGGGTTGAGTTTAGCATAGAGGGGGAAGGGTCCGATCACATTCACTTAGCAGAAATGTCAACTTGAAGAATAAGCAATAAGTGAATGCTGTAGAGGACATAAACTCATATATATATATATATATATATATATATATATATATATATATATATATATATATATATATATATATATATATATATATATATATATATATATATATATATATATATATATATATAGTCAAATGAAGAACAACGACGGAAAGAGTGAAGATAATGCAAAGTCGAAGAATTTGAAAAACTGAGGAATTTCAAAACTGAAGAAAAACTCAAATCGAAGATTTTCAACTTTGGTTGGTGGCGTAACACACCGTATAAGAAAGCTGATTTCAGGCACCGCGTACAACTTTCGTAGGGTTCTGAGAATCAATTTCTTCATTAATTTCTTCACACTTAGAGGGTTAGTCTTCATTGATTGAAGAAAAACGTTACTTCGTGCGTTGCACATTTAATTCATCAAGTCAGCATAAGTGTTAGGATGTGTGTCCTTTTCAAAGAACATTCAAAGATTCTAGGATATTTAGCTCACATCGCAACTTGCTAAATCTCTTCTCATCCAAGGGCTTTGTGAAGATATTGGCCAGTTGGTCTTCAGTATTTGCATGGTCAATGGAGATGTCGCCCTTCAACACTTGGTCACCTAGAAAATGATGACGAATCTGGATGTGCTTTGTCTTCGAGTGTTGAACTGGGTTGTGAGCAATCTTGATAGCACTCTCATTGTCGTAGTAGAGAGGCACATTCTTCACATTGATGCGGTAGTCCTTGAGTGTTTGCT
Source organism: Triticum timopheevii (assembly GCA_963921465.1). Classification (NCBI taxonomy): domain Eukaryota; kingdom Viridiplantae; phylum Streptophyta; class Magnoliopsida; order Poales; family Poaceae; genus Triticum; species Triticum timopheevii. The sequence goes on from OY997272.1 coordinate 497,728,853, forward strand.
TCATCCATAGTAATAGAGCACAGCAAGATCCAGCAGCAATGTACTCAGCTTCTGTAGTGGAGAGTGATATGAAGTTCTGATTTTTTGAGGACCAACATACCAAGGATCGTCCGAGGAAATGACATGTGTCTGACGTTGACTTGCGGTCCACCCGATCACCAACATAGTCAGAGTCTTATTATCCAATGAGATCAAAGGAAGAGCCCTTGGGATACCATAATCCAAATGTTGGTGTGTGAGCTAGATATCGAAGAATATCCTTCACAGACTTATGGTGTTATTCCTTCGGTGTAGCTTGAAATCAGGCACACATGCAAACACTAAGAATAATATCCGGCCTAGATGCACATAGGTACAATAAAGAGCCAATCATGGAGCGGTATACCTTTTGATCGAAGTCTTTACCATTTTCATCAATGCATAGATGGCCATTTGCGGGCATAGGAACTTTGGCGCCTTTGTAATCTTGCATGCCAAATTTCCTCAATACAACCTTGAGGTATTTCTCTGGAGATATGAATATGTCATAGTATTGTTGACGAATCTGAAGACCTAAGAAGAATTTCAACTCCCATCATAGACATTTGATATTCTTCACTCATCATATAGGCAAATTCATCACTGTAATGTTGGTTAGTACATCCAAAGATAATATCATCAACATATATTTGGCACACAAATTATTCATCATCATATGTTTTGGTGAAAAGAGTTGGGTCAAGTGAACCGGGTTTGAAGCCTTTCTTCATGAGGAATTCCTTCAGTGTGTCATACCATGCCCGAGGTGCTTGCTTGAGGCCATAGAGGGCCTTGTTGAGTCTGTAGACGTGATCTGGAAATTTTGGATCCTCAAAACCTAGTGGTTGAGCAACATATACTTCTTCCTCAAGCTTACCATTGAGGAATGCACTTTTCACATCCATTTGATGTAAGATGATATTATGATGGTTAGCGTAAGCAAGCAATATGCGAATAGCCTCAACTCTAGGAACATGTGCAAAAATTTCATCAAAATCAATTCCTTCAACCTGTGTATAGCCTTGAGCTAAAAGACAAGCCTTATTCCTCACCACGAGGCCATTTTCGTCTTGTTTTTTATGGTAGATCCATTTGGTACCGATGATGTTGTGCTTGCGTGGGTCTGGTCGCTTGACTAGCTCCCACACATTGTTGAGCTCGAATTGATGCAATTCATCTTGCATGGCTTGAATCCACTCAGATTCCATGAATGCTTCATCTACTTTAGTGGGCTCGGTGATAGAGACAAATGCAAAATGCCCACAAAAGTTAGATAAATGTGAAGCTTTTGAGCAAGTGAGGGGCCCTGGTGCGTGAATGTCATCGATGATCTTCTCAACTTGCACTTCGTTTCCAATGTGAGGATGTGCGGGTTGACGACTTTGCTTAGCCCTAGCAGTTTCTTCAGGATCAGTTTCTTCAGCAGCACCAGCATGATTTTCTTCACGCTCAGGAATGACTTCTTCAGCATGTTCTTTGGTAGGGATGACATCCTCAGTAGCTTTGAACTTGATGGATTCCTCAGGTGACATTTCATCTAGAACAGGAGGTAGGTGCTCTCTTTGCGAGCCATTAGTTTCATACAACCGCACATCTACAATTTCAACAACCCTGTGATGATTGATGTTGAAGACTCTGTAGGTGTGCAAGTCCTTTCCGTAACCAAGCATAAAACCCTCATGTGCTTTCAGTGCAAATTTAGAGTGATGGTGAGGATCTCTAATCCAGCATTTAGCACCGAAGAATTTGAAATAACTTACATTGGGGTTCTTGTCAGTGAGGAGTTCATATGAGGTCTTTTTGAAGAATTTGTGAAGATATACCCTGTTGATGATGTGGCACGCAGTATCAATTGCTTCAGGCCAGAAGCGCTCAGGTGTCTTGTATTCATCAAGCATACTGCAGGCCATCTAAACAAGAGTCCTGTTCTTGCGCTCCATGATGCCATTCTGCTGAGGAGTATAAGGAGCAGACAATTCATGAGTAATACCAAGCATATCGAGATATTCATCGAGGCTAGTGTTCTTGAACTCGGTTCCATTATCACTCCTGATATGCTTGATCTTCACACCGAAGTTAGTGGAAGCCCTTGAGGAAAATCGTCTGAAGACTTCCTGCACTTCATTTTTGTAAGTGATGATATGCACCCATGTGTAACGAGAATAGTCATCAACTTGACAAAGCCATATAATGATGTGGAACTAGTGAAGTAATTCATATGAAGTAATTCAAAGGGATGAAGTAATTCATATGAAGTAATTCAAAGGGCCAAATAGATCCATATGAAGTAATTCAAAGGGATGAGAAGTGGTCATGATAGTCTTCGAGGGATGCTTGGATATGATGATCTTTCCGGCCTCACAAGCCCCACAAAGATGATCTTTAAGGAATTTGACACCCTCGATGCCAATGATGTGCTTCTTCTTTGCAAGTGTATGCAAGTTCCTCATCCCAGCATGACAAAGTCGTCAATGCCATAACCAGCATTTTGAAGCTTTTGCAAGTGGACATGTGGCAGGCTGTGGTCCTGCAGAGAAATCAACAATATACAAGTCTCATTTCCTAAAGCCTTCGAAGACTTTGGAGTTGTCAGGTTCCATTAGCACAAGGCAGCGAAATTTGCCAAAAAAACAACCATATCAAGATCACAAAGCAGTGAGACAGACATAAGATTGAATCCTAACGACTCAACAAGCATGACTTTGTCCATGTGTTTATCCTTTGAGATTGCAACCTTACCTAGACCCAATACCTTGCTTTTGCCTTTGTCAGCGTAGGTGATATGCTTCAGATGAGATGGTGAAAAATCAGTGTCCATCAACAAGCTCCTGCCACCAGTCATGTGATTTGTACATCCACTATCAAGGACCCACTTAGTAGTTTTGGGTTGTTCATCCTGTAGATGAATTAGTGCAACTTATGAACCCATATACTTCATCAGTGAAGAATATGATATCAATTTCATCAACAGTAACAGATATAGCAATACGAGGACGTGAGAAATGAATGATTCATTTCTTCATGATTAGCTTGCGTCCTTTCAAGCATATTCAGGTCTCCAGCAAATTCTTCAGACGAGTAAGTTCGTCTAGAGACCTGACCCTGCATAAGAGATTAGGTCTTTTTCTTCACCACCCACATCTGGAGGGGTGGCAAAGAGTTCATCATTCTGCGAGCTCCATAAGAAAAAGATGGCATAGAAGCCAGTGCACTTTGTTTCACAGAAGAGTGGTTAGGGTAAGCATATGAATAAGCAGAGAAATTCTTTGAGGCCTTATGAACATAATGATTTGAAGAATAATGCTCATATTCATAGCCTTTCAACTTTACCTGCAAAACAGAAGTGTTAGCACGATGATGTTCATATGAGGATTTTGATCTGCATGAGGAATTTGATCCATATGAGGACTTGGATCCATAAGAAGAATTTGGTCCATATGAAGAATTTGATCTGGGGTTCCTTTTCTTCATGGGTGGTGTCATGATGACATTCACCTGAAGATTTTCAAGTAACCTTTTAGGAACCCAGATTTTCTTCATAGGTGGACTATTCCAGCAGTTAGTTCCAACATATCAAGCAAATATTTCACCATCCTGATTCTCAAACAGTTTATAGTTGGAGTCAAATGACTCATCAGAGTCATATGAAGAATCACAGGTAAAGCCAGATAAAGTGCATGGATCTACAGGAGGTCCTTTTGTAGCAACCCATGAGGTTTTGGGATACCTCTCAGGTTTCCAGTAGGTCCCATCAGCATTGAGTTTTCTCTCAAAGGCAATACCCTTCCTAGGGTTATTGTTCAAGATCTGTTTTTAAGCACATCGCAGAGAGTCTGATGCCCTTTGAGGCTTTTGTAAATGACTGTCACATACAATTCCTTCAGCCTTGCATTATCGTCAGTGATACATGTGGTATCCTCAGATGAGGAATTTGTAACCACAGAGACAGTTGAAGAATTTGCAGCAATAGAAGCATTTGAACATTTAGGTGATGAATTAGCAGATTCACGCTCAATGCATTTCAGACATGGTGGAATAAATTCTTCCTGAGCGGAACTAATCTGTTGAGCAAGCAATGAATCGTTTTCCTTCTGAAGATCTTCATACCTTACTCTTAACTTCTCAAGATCTTGCTTTCTCTCAAGAAATTCATAAGAACGTTTCTCATGATCAGTTAAGAGGGAGTTATGATGATTTTGAAGGTTTTCAAACTTAGTCTGAAGTCTCTGATGATTACCAGTCAGAGACTTGGTTTGATTCAATTCCTCACCCAACAGGTTATCACTTCTATCTAATTGATTTTGAATCTTTTCTAAAGCCTTTTGTTGTTTAATAGCAATTCTAGCAAGTTTGGAATAGCTAGGCTTAAGATTGTCATCAGATTCATCCTCACCGGAGTCAGAGGTGGAATGTTTGAGTACCTTGGCACCTTTTGCCATGAAGCAATAGGTGGGAGCCTAGTCATTGACGCTTGTGTCAGTAGATTTGGGGAGGTCATTTTCTTCAGTGTTGAAGATGGACTCGCTGACGTAAGCAGTAGCAAGGGCTAAGCTCGCCAGACCAGAGTCCGATTCGTCAGATTCCTCCTCTTCCACATTTTCCTCAGATTTAGCTTCAGTGTCCATTTCCTTGCCAATGAATGCCCAGGCCTTCTTGGAACTGCTCTTCTTGTGAGATGAAGATTTTGAATATTTTGATGATGAAGACTTTGAAGATTTCTTCGTCTTTTTTGAGTCGTCCGAATCATCATCTTTGTGCTTCTTCTTCTTTGATTCCTTTTCCCACAGAGGACAATCAGACATGTAGTGACCAGGTTTCTTGCATTTGTGGCAAGTTCTCTTCTTGTAGTCACGAGACGAGGAATCATCATTTCTTGAAGACTTTCCAAAACAACCACGGCGAGAGAACTTCTGGAATTTCTTCACGAGCATAGCTAGCTCCTGGCTCAGTTCTTTAGGATCACCAAGGCTGCTACCAGATTCTTCAGCTTCGGACTCAGATACTGCCTTGGCCTTTAGAGCACGTGATCTTCCATAGCTCGGTCCATAGAGATATCTCTTCTTAGCAAGCTGGAACTCATGAGTGTTTAGCCTCTCGAAGATATCAGCAGGATCTAGTGACTTTTAATCACCTCGCTCTTGAATCATCTGTGCGAGGGTATCGAACGAGGTATCAAGTAATCTCAGCAATTTCTTCACCACCTTATGGTCGGTGATGTCAGTGGCACCAAGAACTTGAAGCTCATTTGAGATGTCAGTGAGGCAATCAAAGGTTTGCTAAACATATCCATTGTCGAGTGTTTTAAAGCGGTTGAAGAGATTGCGAAGAACATCAACTCGGGAGTCACATTGAGTTGAGACTCCTTCGTTGACCTTGGACAGCCTGTCCCAAATCAGCTCGACAGTTTCCAAAGCACTCACTCTGCCTTACTGTCCTTTGCTTAGATGGCACATATGATATTCTTCGCTTGAGAATCGAGTTGCTTGAATCTCTTCACATTAGCAGCATTCACAGATGGAGTGACTGAGGGAACACCATTTTCCACAGCATACCAGAGATCGTTATCAATTGCCTCAAGATGCATGCGCATCTTGTTCTTCCAGTAGGGGTAGTCCGTCCCATCAAAAGTAGGACACCCAGCCGAGACCTTAATCATACTTGCAGTCGACATAACTAAAACTCGAGGTGGTTAAACCAAAATCACACAGAACAAGGGAGTACCTCGCTCTGATACCAATTGAAAGTGCGTTATGTTGACTAGAGGGGGGTGAATAGGCGATTTTTATGAATTCTACACTAAGGAATTTCAGGGTGAGGAAATTCCTAAGTGAAGAACTACTTGCAGTGGAATAAGTACTCAGGTATAAGCATAACAGAGCAACAGCATAGTCATCATGATGAAATGAAAGACAAACACATAGTACAGAAAGTGTAAACACAGGATAAGCAGGACGAAGACAAACAGACTGAAGAATTAGGATTGAGGAATTTAGAGAAAGTCATCAATCAAAGTCTTCAAATAGTAATGATCGGTACATCAACACATAACTAAGGAAATGAAAGGGTTGAGGAAATAGAACCAGTAGGCTTGGTGAAGAGAATGATTTGGTAGACCAGTTCCAACTGCTGTGACAGTTATACGTCTGGTTGGAGCAGCTTAGTATTTAAACTCAAGGACACACAGTCCCGAACACACAGTCCTCACCGTATTCTCCTTGAGCTAAGATCACACAAATCTTGCCCAACAGTAGTTGTAAGTCTTCACAGGTGACTTCCAAACCTTCACAGACTTGTTCACTCGACAATCCACAATTCCTCTTGGATGCTCAGACCATGACACCTAACTGTCTGGAGGATACACAGTCCTCAAAGGTAACAAGCATCGGTTCCACACAGGAACAATCTCTTCATTGATGCTCAATCACTTTGGGGTTTGCCGGTTTGAGTTTGGGATTTGGGGTTTTCCTCACTTGATGATTTTCGCTCAAAGCCCTCGGAGGATGGGATGCTCTCAAATGACACATGTCAGTTTCTCTCAGAGCAGCCAACCAGCTAGTGGTTGTAGGGGGCGGCTATTTATAGCCTAGGGAGCAGCCCGACATGATAAGACATAAATGCCCTTTGCTGATATGACTGTTAGGTGGTAGGATGTTTTTTGGGACAGCTGGCACGCGGCTCAGCAACGGTCGGATATCTGAGGTTCGAATTCCTTAGGGCTATCATGTTCCTCACTCTGTAGGCAATCTGCAAATTCCTAACTCCTAAGTCAGAACAAATCCTTAGAGACCAGAAGATCTTCGTCTCTATCACTGAAGAAATCGACTGAACTGATATGAGATTTCCAATGGCTTCACTCGAAGGATTGGGTAGGTGTAGGATTTTGAGATGAGCATCACTTGGAAATTAGTATCCTTAGTATTACCTCGACCCCTTTTAACAGTACGGTGTTTCCTATGACTCAAGAAGGAGAAAAAGAAACTATGAAAACAAAAGTCTTCGCGCTTCATAATCCTCGCATGAATATCCAAGTCTTCAAGGTCACACCAATTTCTTCACTTTCAAAGTCTTCAATAAAACCAAAGTGTTCAGCCGAAGACATTCATTTATAGGGGTCGACTTTCACTGTAAATATCAGACTCCTCATTGAATTATAGAGCCTGTGTACACTAACAAACAAATTAGTCCCTTAACCTATAAGTCTTCAATACACCAAAATCACTAAGGGGCACTAGATGCACTTACAATATCATATCTTCTTAAGTTGGCAAAGGTTTCGGCAAGGTCAGTCAGCAGGTCGGAACCTTTGCATGACTTAACCACTATGTCATCCATGTATGCGTCCACATTCCGACTGATTTGAGTGAGCAGGCACTTCTGAATCACGCCCATGAAAGTGGCACCAGCATTCTTGAGGCCAAAGGGCATGGTGACATAGCAAAAGCATCTGAATGGAGTGACGAAAGTTGTTTTTATCTCGTTTGGTCCATATAGACGGATCTGATGGTACCTGGAATATGCATACAAAAACGATAAGCGCTCACATCTCGCAGTTGAGTCGACTATTTGGTCAATGCGGGGTAGAGGGAAATGATCTTTCGGGCAGGCCTGATTGTTATGCTTGAAATCAATACACATACAAAGTGACTTATCTTTCCAGGGGACCATGATGACATTGGCGAGCCACTCAGAGTGTTATAACTCGCAGATGAACTCTGCTGCCAGGAGCCGAGCCACTTCTTCGCCAATCGCCTTCCTCTTCTCCTTGGCGGACCGACGTAGATGCTCTTTAAAGGGTTTTGCTTTTGGGTCGACTCGCAAACGTTGCTCAGACAGTCCCCTGGGTACACCTGGCATGTCTGATGGTTTCCATGTGAAGATGTCCCAGTTCTCACGGAAGAACTGGATGAGCGCTTCCTCCTATTTGCTGTCGAGTGTTATTGAAATATGGGTCGGAGCAGCGTTGGGATCGGTCGGGTGAATGTGAATCGGCTTTGTTTCACCCGCCACCTGAAATGCGGACTCTGAGGCAGGCTTTTTGGCGCGCAACAAATCACTCGGATCTGCATTCTTCTGTTACTCTTGAAACTCCACTACTGCCATATGTTCATCAGCAATCTTACAGCCTTTCTGGAAGCAATGTTCTGCTCTTTGTCGACTCCCAGTGACTGTGATCACGCCTTTGGGGCCAGGCATTTTCAACTTGAGGTATACATAACATGGTTGAGCCATGAAACGAGCATATCTAGGCCGATCGAAAATGGCATGATACGCACTTTTGAAATCCACTACCTCGAAGGTTAACTTCTCCTTGCGATAATTCTTCTCATAACCGAAAACCACGTCAAGAGTGATCTGACCGAGTGAATCGACTTTCTTTCCTGGGATGACTCCGTGGAATCGCATGTTGCTTTCACTGAGCTTGGACATCGGGATGCCCATCCCTTTGAGGGCCTCAGCGTACATGATATTCAAACCACTGCCACCGTCCATCAAAACCTTGGTCATTCGAGTGCCCCCAAAGACTAGGTCGACCACCAACACTTTCCGCCCAGGGGTGGCAATGTGTGCTGGGTGGTCGTACTGGTCAAATGTTATGGGTTTTTTGATCACTTCAAGTATGTCTTCGTTGCCGGAGCAACCATGTTTACTTCCCTGTTAATCATTTTCATTTGACTTTTGCTCTCGACGTCAGCAAAAATCATCAAAGTGGCAATGACATTGGGATAACCATCATCCTTGTCCTTGTCTTCTTCCTTATCAGACTCTTTTTCCTTCTCACTAGGCTGACCTTTCTCACGGAAACTCTAGATCAGGAGTCGACACTGTCGAGTGGTATGCTTAGGGTGAATCAGATTCCCCACTTCATCCTTTTTGGTGTGTATATGACACGGCAAATCAAGCACATCATTCCCATCTTGATCTTTCACTTTATTGGGGTTCCAAGGTCCTTTAGGCTTTCCCTTGAACTTCCCCTAGTTCAATACTGCTGCCTCGGCGGGGCCTGCCGCTTCGGCTTTTCGCTTCTGCTTCCGACTGGAATTCCCACCTCCGGTGTCCTGGGCGACTGACTTGTGCTTGCCCCTCTGGAGTCGGTCTTCTTCTTTGCCATTATCATACTTGGTGGCAATCTCCATCATCCGAGTCAGAGACAAGTCGCCGGTTCGACCAAACTCAAGATTGAGCTCTCTGTAGCGAACGCCTTCTTTAAAGGCACAACCTGCTTGGTGACCTGATACATTCTCCACTGTGTGATGAATAGTGATCCATCTCTGGATATAATCTCTCAAGGTCTTATTTTGGTTCTGCACGCAATGCTGCAATTCTGGCAATCCAGCAGGTCTCATACAGGGGCCCTCGAATGTTTTGGTAAACACTCGGGCCAACTCATCCCAACTGAAAATGCTCCCAGGGGCCAACTGATTCAGCCATGCTCTGGCAGAACCTTCAAGCATCAAAGGGAGGTGCTTCATGGCCACCTCATCGCTGCCGCCACCAATCACTACAAAAAAAAGACACATCTGTGACATTTTGGTCCGAACGAATTTTTTTCTGTCATACTTATGACACTTCTATGACGATAATTGTGACAAAACCTGATATCATCATAGATGTGGTGGGCTCCTACTTCTATGACAAAAAATCATGACATAAAATGGGTTTTTCGTCCTGGGCGGTCCGGAGACGCAGCTGCATGACATTCTTTGGGCCGTCCATGACAGAAAAAACTGTGGTAGAAGCGAGGGCGAGGAAAATTTTGGGGAGTTCCCGGTTACGGTGGGTGGTCGGGGGCCGAGCGATGCGCGTTTCTCTCATACTCGTACGCGTGTGGGTGTGAGGTGTTGGGCTCTAACTGAACCCGAGCGAGGCATCGCCTAACTGAACCCGAGCGATTGCACCGCAGGCTACGCGTTACTGAACCCGAGCGATCGATCGATGGCTGTTAATTGAACTCGATCGAGCGATTCCTTCGGTACTGCTGCTAACTAAAGCCGATCGATGCTGCCTCTGGATGAACAGTGAGTGTTGTGAGGGGGGGGGGGGGGGGTTGGATGAATAGTGAGGGGTGGGGGTGGATGAACAGGACACCATGGTGTTGCCTCTGGATGAACATGACCCCGATCGATCGAGCCGGTTGGGGTTGGATGAACAGGACCCCGTGGAGGGCTGGATGAATAGGACGACCCCATGGAAGGCTGGATGAACTGTAGATGGTGGAGGGGTGGATGAACAGTAGCTCGTGGAGGGGTGGTTGAACACGAGGCCATGGAGAGGGGTGGTTGAATAGTAGCCGGTGGTGTAGCGCCCGGTGGAGGCTGGATGAACAGGAGCCCGTGGATGAACAGTCGTAGGTGAAGGCTCGAGGAGGTCGACGGTGGATGAACAGTAGCCCGTGGAGGCTGGAGGAGGTCGACGGTGGAGATGAACAGTATCCCGTGGAGTCCCATTTTTGCGGTACACCACACCCCTCCAGATGAACAGGACCCCGTTTCAACCGTATAGCGCTCCAACACAAGTCCGTTTCGTTCGTTTTGCGGTACGCCACACCCCTCCCGATGAACAGGACCCCCATTTCGACCGTAGCACTCCAATACAAGTCCGTTTCGTCCGTTTTGCGGTACGCCACACCCCTCCCAATCAACAGGACCCCATTTTGACCGTAGGAGGTCCAACACAAGTCCGTTTCCTCTGTTTTGCAGTACGCCAGACCCCTCCCAATGAACATGATCCCGTTTCGAATGTGGCCGGTCGAACACAAGGCCGTTTCCTCCATTCTGCGGTACGCCAGGCCTTGTTTCCATCGGCTGTTCCGTCCACGCCGGTTGTCTCCCACGCGTTCCATTGCCTCCCGATGAACACAACACATTCTGTTGCCTCCCAATGAACACGACGCATTCTGTTGCCTACCCATGAACACGACGACGACGTTGTTTCTCCGTTCCGACCTAGCCATGTACATGAGCCCTGGCCGTACATATGCATGAGTAGGCGTTTGAGACCCCGCCGTATGTACGTATGTGGCCGTATTTTCTTTCTTGCACACTAGCCGTTGTACGTACGTGTACATGCTACGTGCGCGCCTCTACTATGACACGTGCACGCCTCTACATCGACCAGTATGTACGTACATGTTCGCGACCAGAATGACAACGCTATGTATGCTTTGACCAGGTGGGTCCCGACTGTCAGGCACTTCCTTGCGTGCGAAGATGTAGATGGTGGGTCCCAGCAGTCAGGGGGGTGAATCGTTTTTTTTGCCCGGACGCACTTCCTTGCGTGCGAAGATGTAGCTGGTGGGTCCTAGCAGTCAGGGGGGAAACGTTTTTTCCGTGAAATACAGTGGCCTGTCTGGTGGGTCCCAGCTGTCAAGTGGAGGAATAATTATTTTGTGCGTAATAAGTAGGCACTTCCTTGCGGCCGCCGTGGACCCAGCTGTCAGCCTCTCCACATACAGTACTCTTCCGATGGAAGTTGTTCCTTGACCACGTTGACCACGCTGCGCAGAGAGCACCAGGGTGGTGGACGACGATGAGGCCTAGGAAGGGGACGACACAGAGCCGGGGAAGACGTGGCAGTGGAAGCCCACGCGGAGAGGAGTACGAGGGTTCACTGGTTCGGCTGCGGTGTGAGGCTTCCGATGACTCTCGTTTGTTGACCACTTTGACCACACCGTGACGAGCGCACCAAGGCTGGTGGACGATGGAGAGGCCCAAGACTGGAACGACCCGGAGATGGGGAAGACGCAGCAGTGGAATCACAGATGGAGAGGAGTGGTAAACTTGACTGGTTAGGGTGCACGGCAGCCCCGCCACCCACGGGAGACAGGAGCAAGAACAGAGGTTGAAGAAGAAGAACGACTATTGGATTAACATCCAAGGGTCCAGCTGCTAGAATCATTTGTTGATTAAGCTGACAAGGCCCTCCGTACACGTATGCTTAGTAGGCCCACAAGTCAGCTGCCAAATCTGCCGGGTCCCAGCTGTCATCGGGAGGAATAGTTTTTTTTCGCATAACAAGGAGGCACTTCCTTCTGTGTGAAGATATAGCCGGTGAGTCCCAGCTATCAGTGGAAGGAAACAACTTAATAAGGAGGAACTTTCCTTGCGTGCGACCATGGATCTCGTGGGTCCCAGCCGTCAGGTTCTCACGTACAGTCCTCTTCCGATGACTCTCGTTTGTTGACCATGCCGCGCCGAGCATAGCGAGGTGGTGGACGACGGTGAGGCCCCAAACTGGAACAACCCGGAGATGGGGAAGACGGGGTAGTGGAGTTGCAGACGAAGAGGAGTGGGAAACTTGACTGGTTCAGGTGCGGGGTGGGCCTACACTCGACAGAGAATAACAGGAGGTGCGGAGTGGAGGGATGGCCTGGCCATCGGCGGGGAAGCGTTTCACTGTGAGGCACGCAAAACAACGCTGCTGGACGCCGGAGGCTGGAGCAGGCGGTCCTGGCAGCGTTGGGGGAAGAAGACGAGAGATTGAAGAAGAATGCCGGCCTTTGGATGTAAATCCAACGCCTTGCTTAGGCTTCGACCTACTGGCCCACATGTCAGCCAGTCCATTTGGTGGGCTGGCTGAAACAATGATGTAGCATCTATGCAGCCCATTTATATATATGGTAGAATTTAAAGCCGATTTGCATTTTTCTCAAAATCCGCGACTTGCTGGGCTGGGTGAAAATATCATGTTGGGCTGGATGGAGAAATGTTATAAAAACGTAAACACATGATTGCACGTCTATTACTGCATTGGTCAGTAAAATCTTTGCAAGCTTATGTACGCAATCACTAGGAGTTAACTTGCCAAGTTATACATAAACAATTATTATTATTATTTTGTAAGAACTTTCAATTTACAAAATAAAATATCATTTTAATTTGATGAGTTAATAGGACGTGGGGTATTATTATTTTTTAGGCTAGACGTGGGACAGTTGAGTTGGTTCTAGGGAAAAATACTGAGAGAAAACTCAGTTTACATCGAAAAAGAAAGAGGAAGAAAATTCAGATATAGGATTAATGAAAACAAAAAATAAAGGAAGTGGAAAGGTCTATAAAATGGTTGGACGAACGACGGGTTTAACGGAACCTTATGTTGTTCGAAAGATATATATATATATATATATATATATATATATATATATATATATATTATTGTTGTTGTTGTTGTTGTTGTTGTTGAAGGGAAAACATAGGTTCAGTTTTGCATTCTTATAGAAAAAAAGAACTGAGCTATGCGTCGTCTTGAAAAAACAAACATAACTTGGGCTGCTAATGTTATAGACAAGCTAGGTTGGGAGGCCTAGAGGCCGCTTGATCCAAAAAACATTGAAACATGCCGTGGGCTGCCCATGTTAAACAACAAAACCTAGGCCATGGACCTGGTGGGCCCGGGACTGTCAGCCTCTCGATGAACAGTTGTCTGCCGATTCCTCTTGTTTTCCTAAGCACGTTGGGAATGACAGACGGTGGCGCTATGGCGAGAGCACCAAGGTGGAGGACGACGTCGAGACCGAGGACCGAACGAACCGGAGCGGGGGAAGACACAAGCGGAGGGGAGTACGAGGGTTGACTTGTTCGGATGCAGGGTGACCGGTGGAACTCCTTGGTATTGTTGTCTTCTTTCATGTTGGCGTAGCAGGGGTTGATGTGTGTCTTGCCGAGGTCAACAACGGAGTCCTTCTCTGCCCATTGCCGATGATCTTGTATTGCTTCTGGATGTCGACAAGCTTGCTGCACCAGATGGCCGAATCATCGCATTATTCCTTCTCTCCACCGTAGCGAAGGTGCAGTTGGCGCTGCCGATGAAACGGGCGAATGCTCTAGAACCTCTGATGGCCCTACAACAGTGGTAGACTAGAACCTCGTCTCGCACGTATACCTGGGCGACCGCGATCCGCTGGTCCCTGTCCGGAGACGAATGGATGGGCACAAGGTCTAGTCCTGCGACCTTGTGCTTTCTCGTCCTATAGGTATTGCTTCTGCCTCGCCGAGTCCAGATCGTTGTTGTACATCACATTCAACTTGGTGCCACCATGGGGCTGAACGAAGAACTCAAAGGTGAACTCCTTGCCGAAGTCCATATCCAACATGCTCACCCCTCGAATCGCCATTGGAGTCTCTTCAAGTGAACGAGTGAGTAGGCGGCAATAGCAGTTCATTTTTTAGCTCTTGGGGAACTGGATTCAACAGTAAACTGAGTGTGTATAGGTGACAACAGTTACTACCCCTCCTTCACCCGCTGCACGCCCGGCAGAATATGCACCCTCGGCGCATTCAAACGCCTCCATTAAGAAACCTAGTCCGGCCACACACGTCGGTTCACGAGTGGGTCTCTATTGGTACTGTAATAACAAGTGTTAGTGGTCACTTTACTTAAATTTAATTAGCTTTAATTTAAATGTATTCTTAAAACAAGCAATGCATTGGCTTGTCCTATCAGTGCCACAGGATCAATATGCACAACAATTAGAATTATTATTCTAAGGACGCACATGATCAGCACATTTGCCACACTTTCACACAGAAAATACTACCAAGTTTGAACAGTTTGTTATGGTTGCTGTCCTCTGCATCATCATGCCGTGTTTCCCAGCTTGCAAGATGCAGAACCAACAAATAAGATTCAAATAATAAGTACAACAAAGATACCTACACATCTCATTGATTCCTAGCTTCCAAGATTCAGAACCAACAAATAAGATTCAAATAATAATTACAACAAAGATGCCTACACATCTCATTGATTCCTAGCTTGCGAGAGAACCAACCGATTAGAGGCTTTTGATAAAGTGAATATTGAGATTAAATCCATCTTGGCTAGCCGTCTCATACAACCCAAGAACTTGGTGAATGCTCTTGACCATCACAACATCTGTAGTAGAGTATTCCTGTTTGCACAAATAAGAAAGAGCATGGATTTAGGACTCTAGCAGCCGTCGAGATGGTTGTACAAACATTAGCCTTTTCTTTTGCCACCAATTCTATCTATGTTCCTGATGTGTTGGAGTAATGGGCCACGGGTAGGCTAACCCGAGCCCCAGGACATTTCAAGACATCGGGGCAGGCCGCGCCCCTCAGGCCGAGTCCCAGGAGCGACTCCAAAATATGCCGAGTCCCGGACGGCGACTCCCAGATAAGCCGACTCCAAGCTGGCGACTTCCAGAGAGGCTGACTATAGAGAGCCGGCCCAAGACTCCTCCCTTATCCCGAAGTACGACGCGGGGTACGGTCACGGCATGGCCGTTTCCCCCCTGCTTACGAAGGGCCGGCATGGCTACAGTGAGCCGTATCGCTGGAAGATCTCCGGCGAGATGCGGCACTGTCGCCATGCCTGCCCTGATCTCAGCCACGGTACGCAGTACACTGTGCCCACGACGCCGGCTTGTACGACCCAAAGGCGGTGGGGCCGCCTGTCAGTGGGTGGGCCGAAGGCGGCCTGGGCAACCCGAAGACGGACCTGTGGGAGTCGGCCTCCCTGGAGTCGGCCGACTCCTCCCGGGGCCCCACGAGCCATTAATCAGATAAGATGGGGAATGGTGACAGTGATCGCCCGATAGATGGCGGCACTGTTGCCATGATCCGATGACCGAGCCTGCGTCATCAGGAGTGCCGCTATAGTATCAAGCCTGTCCGCGGGGCCCGCCAGTCGGCTGGCCCCAGAAGCCGGCGGGAAGGACGGCGACCTGAGAGACAGACGGCTGGGACCCGCGCCCAGCCGGATTACTATTGTACCCCCGGGGGGTAGGCCTATATAAACCCCCCGGGTCACCCATGCAAAGGGTTCGGACCTAGAGAGAGAGATAGACCAGATAGCCCAGGGAAGAGAGAGCTAGCCTTGCCCTCTCCTACCTCCCGAAACAGCTCCAGGAGCACCATTGTAGTCACTTTCCTTTAGTGATCATGCAGACACCCCGCAGAGAAGCAGTAGGGGTGTTATCTCCTAGGAGAGCCCTGAAGCTGGGTAAGTTCCGCCGGCGTGCATGTCTTCGCCTCATCCCGCTTCCAGGCATCGGCGATGTTCTACTCACTCCCACCATGATAAGCCATCCTTTGGCATATGTCGTATCCAACCCTCGACATTTGGCGCACACCGTGGGGCGAGGTGCACCGTCGTCCGGAGATCTGCTCTGGACGGGAACCCTGTTCCTCCCCGGCGAGCACAACCAGCCCGGCATGCCGGACGGCGTCTGTGCCTACGCGCTACGCGGCGCTGAGATCGCCTGTGCAGCCAGCTGCCTCGCCGATCTTGTCGGCGAGGTTTGCCTCTCCGACGAGCCTGCACCCGACGCAGGCACGAGTGGCCCCGAGAGCCTCCTCGCGGGCCTCCTCGACCAACTTCACGTCGCCGGCGAGCCTGCCGCGGACCTGGAGTCCATAGGATCCACCGACCCGATGCTGGTCGACTCCGACACCGCGTCGCTCAACGCGTTCACCACCAATGTGGTGGTCTACGACGAGCCACTCTCGTACGCGGGGTGCGGCGGAAGCACCGTCACTGAGGTCCTCGTCCTCGAGCACGGTGAGCACTCCAGCTGTCATGCCCAATATGTGACCCTATCCAAAAGGAACTCGAAGGTCCCACCAAGGATAGACCCGCATATTGAAATGCTTTTGCAAGGTGGATATCATTACATCAACATTACATAATAGATGGGGATACATACATAAGGCATACAATGCCACATGAATACAACATCACAATACATTAGAGCACCATCCGACTACGGATGAAACACAAAAAGAAATTCAAACGACATCCACCCTGCTAGCCCAGGCTGCCGACCTGGAACCTATCCCCTGATGGAAGCAGCAGAAGAAGAACTCAACGCAAGCAAGCATCGCTCTCGCGTCATGATCATCGCAAAACCTGTACCTGCAACTGTTGTTGTAGTAATCTGTGAGCCACGAGGACTCAGCAATCCCATTACCATGGGTATCAAGACTAGCAAAGCTTAAAGGGAAAGGAAGGGGTGAAGTGGTGAGGCTGCAGCAACGACTAAGCATAATATGGTGGCTAACATATGCAAATAAGAGCGAGAAGAGAGCAAAGGAACGGTCGTGAAGCTAGCAATGATCAAGAAGTGATCCTGAACTCCTACTTACATCAAACATAACACAGAAACCGTGTTCACTTCCCGGACTCCGCCGAGAAGAGACCATCACGGCTACACACGCGGTTGATGCGTTTTAATTCGGATCTGGTGTCAAGTTATCTACAACCGGACATTAACAAATTCCCATCTGCCTATAACCGCAGGCACGGCTTTCGAAAGATTATACCCTGCAGGGGTGTCCCAACTTAGCCCATGACAAGCTCTCGCGATCAACGAAGGAATTGACCTTCTCCCGGTTTACAAGACATTTCGACAATGGTAAAACAAGACCAGCAAAGCCGCCCGATGCGCCGGCAATCCCGATAGGAGCTGCACATATCTCGTTCTCAGGGCAACACCGATAAGTCAAGCTACGAGTAAAACCAGCCCTCGAGTTGCCCCGAGGTGGCCCCGCAGGTTGCTCGGTTCGGACCAACACTTAGACAAGCACTGGCCCGGGGGGCTAAAATAAAGATGACCCTTGGGTTGGCCGACCCAAGGGAAAGGGTAGGTGGTGGTGAGGCAAATGGTAAAACCAAGGTTGGGCCTTGCTGGAGGAGTTTTATTCAAAGCGAACTGTCAAGGGGGTCCCATAAATCACCCGACCGCGTAAGGAACGCAAAATCCGGGAACATAACACCGGTATGACGGAAACTAGGGCGGCAAGAGTGGAACAAAACACCAGGCAAAAGGCCGAGTCTTCCACCCTTTACCAAGTATATAGATGAATTAATAATATAAGAGATATTGTGATATCCCAACCAAAATCCTGTTCACCATGGAGAAATCATCAACTTCACCTGCAACTAGCAACGCTATAAGAGGGGCTGAGAAAAAGCGGTAACATAGCCAAACAATGGTTTGCATAGGAAAGGTGTCAAAGGTTAGAGGTTCATGGCAATTTAGGATGGCCTGATAAACAGGTGATAGGTAGCACAACATAGCGATAGAATGAAACAACTAGCATAGCAATTATAGTAGTGAGATCCAGGGTAGCGGTCATCTTGCCTGAAATCCCGCAAGGAAGAAGGACGAGTCCATGAAGAAGACGAACGGACATAGTCGAACGAATCCTCACAATCGCAACATTACCGGAACTAAGAAGCAACACCGGAAAGAAACAAACAACATGGTAAATGCACGAGCATAATCATGGCATGATGCACAAACAAGTATGATGCATGTCCGGTTTAATGAGGCATGGCATGGCAAAGTACACAAACAATACTACAAATTAAGTGGAGCTCAATATGCAACGAGTTGCATATTTGAAGAAACACCACATTCAAGTTTAGGTACCCAACAATATTAAATGTTGATTAACATGGCAAGAGGTGAAATATAAGTAAACTAACTATCTAGGCAAGGTTAAATGAGGCCAGAAGTTACAAACAACAAATCCGGAAAATCCCCATATGCAAATTATGAATTAGGTACTGTTCTGCCCTAAACACAATTTTAGAGTTGTTAAACAGGAAAATAAAGTAGACCATGTTAAACTAGGCATTTTTCCACCCCATTTACATATAAAGTTTATTTAAAACGGAGCTACGGTTATTTAGTTATGAAATAAATCATTTTAACATGGTATTTATGCAAATTAACACAACCAGCATTTTAAACATTTTAAACATGGATGAAAATGTCATATCATTAATCTACACTATTTTCTGAGCATTTTACATATAAAGTTTGTTTAAATCCGATGCACGGTTAATTAGCTATTACATGCATGAGGTCTAGGGGGTTTTCTGTAAAACTGATAATACACTGGATAATTAGGAAAATCGCAGCACGAAAAAAAAAGTCACGGGCTGAATCTGGTTGAACTGTTGGGCTAACAGAGAGGAGGGCTCTGGGCGCTCACCCATGGGCCTTGGCCCAGCTGGAGAGGAGGAGGCCCAAGCGGGGGGGGGGGGGGGGGTTGGGGCGCTGGGCCTGGAGGGAGTTGGGCCGTTTCGGAGCCGTTCGATCTCGATCGGACGGTCCAGAGCAGAGGGGGGTTAGGTAGGTGGGCTAGGCTAACTAGTGGGCTGTGATGAGAGGCCTCGAGCTGAGAGGAGAGAAGAGAAGAGAGGCCCGGCAACAGTTTCGGAGACCGAAATGTCCGACGAATATACCGACTATATCGCGGTTATTTATTTAACGGTTGGGCTATCAAATGGACTCCGAATGCGACGAAACTTGGCAGGCGGCCTGTCTACACTATAATAAGACCGTACGACAATTTGCAACCCATTCCGAGAACATTTTATGCCACTTATAAAATAATATTTCGGAGGTACCGCGGGCGCGTACGAGTGTGTTTGGCTCAGAACGAACAACGGAGAGAACCGGCGGAACCCGAACGGATGCAAGTTTTATGAAAACGATGCCGATGCAATGCGAATGATGGCATGAGACGAGATGCATAACAAGAACAAAATGCAAAACAACAGACAAAAACCCAACCACGGAGGAAATAATAAATCACATAGTCGGAAATGGCAAGAGTCGGAGTTACGAATATGGAAAGTTGTATCCGGGGCGTTACAACACTCCACCACTACGAGAGGATCTCGTCCTGAGATCTAGGATGGCATCGAAGTGAAACGGAAGAGGAAGAGAAGAGGTAAAACTAAGTTGCTTCTTCGACCAATGAGTGAAACCATGAACCTTGAGAGGTTGAGCAAAATGAAAGGAAGAATACAACGAAGATGAGCAAAGTTGAAAACACTCCGTTAGAAAAGAGGAACAACGGATACGACGAGAACCAAGAGGTTTAGTGATAAGATAGATATTGAAACCACTCCGGTTAAAACTAGATGGAGAAGGAGTAAGATTGATATAATTTGGGCAGCACTCCGGTTGAACATGGAAGGAATAGAACATGAACTAGACAAGATGAGAGGATACTTGATGAGATCAACAACACACTACCTCCGGAACTATTGAAAGAATGGCACAATGGGTAAGAATGATTTCAGACAGCACTCAGGTTGAAAAGAGAGGCAAAACTTGAGAAGATGAAAGGAACTTGAAGGGATGACACAACACTCCAGTTAAAAGGATAAGCATGAAAAGAACACAATCCTCACAATTCGAGATGATGAGTGAAGAGAGCAACATCACAAAGCCTTCGGAAGAAAGAATAGAAGATATATCATTGGAATAACAGAATGAAGAAGAAAATGCCAACTTCTACCACACTAAGCTTGGAAAGCACCCTTCCAAGAAGGTTATAACGGAGTTGTTGGAAAACCAACAACGAGAAGGACAAGTTTGTAGTGGGCTTATGGAAACATCTCAACACTTGAGGTGAAATTCTGCCGCTAACGAAAAAAATTGCTTGTTTGAGATCAAAGAAGAGATGAAAACTTCTTTCACCGAGAAGGATATGGAGAAATCTTGGATCAATGATAAGCACCACAAATAGCAACAACCCTTAAGGAAAGGCTTTAGGTGAAATCTGACACAAGATAACTCCAAGGAAGAAAATGATGGGTTTAAAATACCTCATTCTTGACAACATGTGAATCATGAACCATGAAGGAAATTGTCAAGAGTGACATAACACCACCACAAAAGATAAGGCAGAAAGAATTGCACTTTGGAATGCAAGAAGAAGAAACACTTGAACTCCTCAAAACAAGACATGTGTTGACCACCATGTTTAATTTTGAGTATAGCTTGGCGGATCTTAACTTCAAGAGAAATCTTGAAACAATTGAAGAATGAAAAGAATCCTTGACGAACCACCATGTAGAGCTTCCATGAAGAACTCCGGTAATAAAAAGATGATAGAAAGAAAGAGAAGTTGAAAGAACAAGGTCAGCCTTGTGATGATTTAGATGAAGCTTCGCGACGAGATAACGCGGAAAAACTTGGAACTCCGGAAAAGAAAGATGAATACTAGAACCGAGAATTACTTCATCATGAACAATCTCCGGAAGAAAAGAATTGAATCACCTTGAGGAAAATAAGAATAAGATTTATGTCATGCATATCCTTCACCAATTTAGATTGATGACAAGCAACGGATTTGGCACACTACTTATTCTCGTAGAAAGGATTAAGAAAGATATAGCGTAAACTTGAGAAGGTATTGATGGAACCACCGGTTGGATTTGTTAACAATGAATGAGTTGATATGATAATGAAGGAAGAGAAATCTTGAATGGACCACCGTAAGAATCGAAAATGAGATTAGCAAAGGCACAATTCACCGGGAAGAATTGGAAAACGAATGAAGATACTTGAGGGGATTTAGATACATGAGAACGAAGAGACCATGAACTGATTAGAGGTTATTTGAACGATTCACCGGTAAGATTTGGAGAACGATAGCTACACGCTGAGAATGAAGAATTATGACATGATGACCTTCGGAGGAAAGGAATGGAAACAACTCATGAAATGCTCCGGATGGTAAGAATATAAATCTCACAATAAAAACAATTATGAGGATAGCATGAAGCTAGAACCACGAATCTCTGGAAGAATGGGTAAGGATTTAAGAGGAACTCTTCTTCGGTCTCCAAAATCCGATAATGACGACGAAGAACACCACCATGAATTGTTGAGATACTCTGGGATGAAAATTAGAAAGGTTGAACCAACGATGAAAAGAATTTGAAATATCTTGAAGAAAGACATTTGACTGATGATAATTCATTCTTACGTCAAACTTCGAAAGACTTTGGGAATGGCTCCGGGAAAATTAGAAGAGACAGGTAAGATCCTGGGAAAAGACCTATGGGTTAGGGCCCACTCAAAAGAAAACACTGTTGAACAATTGATTGAAAGGGGGGATTGCACCGGTTGAATTAAATGGCTCAAAAGAGATAACAACCTCAAGATATCTAAAACAGATTAGGAATGATACACGAATCTTCTGAGATATCTTCAGCACACCAGAACAAATGGAAAGCGAGAGATGAGTGATTGAGAGGTGCATCGGCATGAGAAAGCATTTGACACGAGGAAAAGAATATGATCAACACTGAAAGCTTGAATTGGATCCACCGGAGAAGAAACAACAATGGAGGATGATGAACTTAAAACTGTTGAGCATCTTCTTGGGAAATCACTTGATAAGAACATTGACAGGAAAAAAATGGAGAAACTTCACATAAATAAATGGATACTTGATTAAGAAATCTGAGTCCTTGAAGAAAAAGGGTGGGAGGGTGGGAAAACAAAGGCATCTTGGGGAAAATGGAACAAACAATGTTGAGAAAACTTAGAATTGATCTTGCGGATGTTGAAAATGATCGCATCCACTTGAAGAGAAGCACGCCGGTTTGGAAAAGAATTAACATGACGACCTCGATGATCATGAAGGATTAGTATTCACATAGGAATATGAGAACACCGTTTATGAAAGGTATGGATTCAACATTTGACTTCGAAGCAACTCGAAAACCACTAATGAAACAAAACAAAGGATTTGGCTTGCAGAATAAGCCGGAACAAACATATGATAGAGATTCCGTCCGAAGTTTTCGTGGTGGGGCCCACACGGGCTCGAGTGTACAACACCATCATGTACAAGGCAGTGCACATGACATACGAAGTGTCCCCGAACCAGCATAGCCAAGGGTTCTTTAAGACACAACGAGATCACTGTAAAAACGACCGTGGAAAGGCGGACCACTAGACGTCGAACCCCAATCTCATATCATGCATCTGTCGAAAAGATATTCTAGGAGCTACTTGAATTCCCACCTATAAAACTCCTGAAACTTTCTGGTTATGCAATCTGGTGTTGGGGATACATGGGAAGCAATATATCTCACCCAAACTAACAATACCTACATCCAGCTGTATCCATCCGTCAACACATAACCAAGAAACCTTCGGAAATCGTGTACCTCAACCTTTGAAAAGCATCCGTTATACGAGTTATGGCAATACTCCCGAGCTCGCCCCATTACTGGGTTATCGGGGTTATCTCACCAACAACTGCATAAAAGAGATTTTCGATGTCGGCAAAACTCAGGTATTCCAGAACTGCAATGATAAAATTGTGACGACAACACCTCAGAGCTCAACTCCCCGGGTCAAAGCCACATAAATAGACAGGAGGCACCAAGAACAATGTTCTCATCACAAGACTATCGGAACGATTCCAAGATACCCGCGTGATCCTAAATTTTTTTTTAGTGAAATTTGAGGAGAGGAAAGACAAAACATCTACGTCAGGAGTCCTCACCAGAGCGACGAAGGGGCTGAGGAGTAAAAAGAATCCTACTCTCCGATATATATAATCCTAAGACTCAAAATAGTTTTCTTCTAGACTCAACAACGGCCAACAATCAAGGGGGCTCCTATGGTCGGTCGAGGCTCTGATTACCAACTTGTCACGCCCAATATGCGACCCTATCAAAAAGGAACTCGAAGGTCCCACCAAGGATAGACCCGCATATTGAAACGCTTTTGCAAGGTGGATATCATTACATCAACATTACATAATAGATGGGGATACATACATAAGGCATACAATGCCACATGAATACAACATCACAATACATCAGAGCACCATCCGACTACGGATGAAATACAAACAGAAACTCAAACGACATCCACCCTGCTAGCCCAGGCTGCCGACCTGGAACCTATCCCCGGATCGAAGCAGCAGAAGAAGAACTCAACGCAAGCAAGCATCGCTCTCGCATCATGATCATCGCAAAACTTGTACCTGCAACTGCTGTTGTAGTAATCTGTGAGCCACGAGGACTCAGCAATCCCATTACCACGGGTATCAAGACTAGCAAAGCTTAAAGGGAAAGGAAGGGGTAAAGTGGTGAGGCTGCAGCAGCGACTAAGCATAATATGGTGGCTAACATACGCAAATAAGAGCGAGAAGAGAGCAAAAGGAACGGTCGTGAAGCTAGCAATGATCAAGAAGTGATCCTGAACTCCTACTTACGTCAAACATAACACAGAAACCGTGTTCACTTCCCGGACTCCACCGAGAAGAGACCATCACGGCTACACACGCAGTTGATGCGTTTTAATTCAGATCTGGTGTCAAGTTATCTACAACCGGACATTAACAAATTCCCATCTGCCTATAACCGCAGGCACGACTTTCGAAAGATTATACCCTGCAGGGGTGTCCCAACTTAGCCCATGACAAGCTGTCGCGATCAACGAAGGAATTGACCTTCTCCCGGTTTACAAGACATTTCGACAATGGTAAAACAAGACCAGCAAAGCCGCCCGATGCGCCGGCAATCCCGATAGGAGCTGCACATATCTCGTTCTCAGGGCAACACCGGATAAGTCAAGCTACGAGTAAAACCAGCCCTCGTGTTGCCCTGAGGTGGCCCCGTAGGTTGCTCGGTTCGGACCAACACTAAGACAAGCACTGGCCCGGGGGGACTAAAATAAAGATGACCCTTGGGTTGGCCGACCCAAGGGAAAGGGTAGGTGGTGGTGAGGCAAATGGTAAAACCAAGGTTGGGCCTTGCTAGAGGAGTTTTATTCAAAGCGAACTGTCAAGGGGGTCCCATAAATCACCCGACCGCGTAAGGAACGCAAAATCCGGGAATATAACACCGGTATGACGGAAACTAGGGCGGCAAGAGTGGAACAAAACACCAGGCAAAAGGCCGAGTCTTCCACCCTTTACCAAGTATATAGATGCATTAATAATATAAGAGATATTGTGATATCCCAACCAAAATCCTGTTCACCATGGAGAAATCTTCAACTTCACCTGCAACTAGCAACGCTATAAGAGGGGCTGAGCAAAAGCGGTACCATAGCCAAACAACGGTTTGCATAGGAAAGGTGTCAAAGGTTAGAGGTTCATTGCAATTTAGGATGGCTTGATAAATAGGTGATAGGTAGCGCAGCATAGCGATAGAACGAAACAACTACCATAGCAATGATAGTAGTGAGATCCAGGGTAGCGGTCATCTTGCCTGAAATGCCGCAAGGAAGAAGAACGAGTCCATGAAGAAGACGAACAGACGTAGTCGAACGAATCCTCACAATCGCAACATTACCGGAACTAAGAAGCAACACCAGAAAGAAACAAACAACATGGTAAATGCACGAGCATAATCATGGCATGATGCAGAAACAAGTATGATGCATGTCCGGTTTAATGAGGCATGGCATGGCAAAGTGCACAAACAATACTACAAATTAAGTGGAGCTCAATATGCAACGAGTTGCATATTTGAAGAAACACCACATTCAAGTTATTTAGTTCGCTCTCGTTTAGGTACCCAACAATATTAAATGTTGATTAACATGGCAAGAGGTGAAATATAAGTAAACTAACTATCTAGGCAAGGTTAAATGAGGCCGGAAGTTACAAACAACAAATCCGGAAAATCCCCATATGCAAATTATGAATTAGGTACTGTTCTGCCCTAAACACAATTTTAGAGTTGTTAAACAGGAAAATAAAGTGGACCATGTTAAACTAGGCATTTTTCCACCCCATTTACATATAAAGTTTATTTAAAACGGAGCTACGGTTATTTAGTTATGAAATAAATCATTTTAACATGGTATTTATGCAAATTAACACAACCAGCATTTTAAACATTTTAAACATGGATGAAAATGGCATATCATTAATCTACACAATTTTCTGAGCATTTTACATATAAAGTTTGTTTAAATCCGATGCACGGTTAATTAGCTATTACATGCATGAGGTCTAGGGGGTTTTCTGTAAAACTGATAATACACTGGATAATTAGGAAAATCGCAGCACGAAAAAAAAACAAGTCACGGGCTGAATCTGGTTCAACTGTTGGGCTAACAGAGAGGAGGGCTCTGGGCGCTCACCCATGGGCCTTGGCCCAGCTGGAGAGGAGGAGGCCCAAGCGGGGGGGGGGGGGGGGGCGCTGGGCCTGGAGGGAGTTGGGCCGTTTCGGAGCCGTTCGATCTCGATCGGACGGTCCGGAGCGGAGGGGAGTTAGGTAGGTTGGCTAGGCTAACTAGTGGGCTGTGATGAGAGGCCTCGAGCTGAGAGGAGAGAAGAGAAGAGAGGCCCGGCAACAGTTTCGGAGACCGAAACGTCCGACGAATATACCGACTATATCGCGGTTATTTATTTAACGGTTGGGCTATCAAATGGACTCCGAATGCGACGAAACCTGGCAGGCGGCCTGTCTACACTATAATAAGACCGCACGACAAGTTGCAACCCATTCCGAGAACATTTTATGCCACTTACAAAATAATATTTTGGAGGTGCCGCGGGCGCGTGCGAGTGTGTCTGGCTCAGAACGGACAACGGATAGAACCGGCGGAACCCGAACGGATGCAAGTTTTATGAAAACGATACCGATGCAATGCGAATGATGGCATGAGACGAGATGCATAACAAGAAAAAAATGCAAAACAACAGACAAAAACCCAACCACGGAGGAAATAATAAAGCACATACCCGGAAATGGCAAGAGTCGGAGTTACGAATATGGAAAGTTGTATCCGGGGCGTTACACCGGCGAAGGAGCGCATGACCCGTTTGACGCGGCCCTGCGCGACCTTGCAGCACCGGTTCCGGAAGACGCCGACGCCGGGACGCTGGAGGCGCTCCGCCTTTAGCTCATCAAGGGCGCGAAGAAGCTGGAAAGCATGAGGCGCTTGTCAGAAGCTTACCAACGAGAGATGGATCGCGCCGTAGGCGGCTCGCTGGCTCCAACTTGGCCTAGCCGCCTAGGCGCGGTCCGACAGCGCGGCGCGGCAATCGCCAACCTCTTCGGGGCTGATCGCCCTGTGTATGCCACGCCCGCAGAGAATATCCGTGCCGCCCAGGCGGCAGCAGACGAGCTCGACAACTTCGAAGGCGAAGAGCGCCGCATAATGACGGAGCAAGTTCAGTAGCTCCTCGACGCGGCTGCCGTGCAGAATGATGTCGGCTGCTGCACCGAGGCGCCGCAGCGCAAAACGACGACCCACCGCCTCGCCGAGACCAAGGTGCGACGTCTCAAACGCCGACTGGCGGGGCTCGTGGGAAGAAGGACAAGGAGCCGGCTGAAAGCCGCAGTCGGACTCACATCACCATCGAGCGCGACCAAGACGGCCGCCCTAGAGCGGTGGAACGGCGGGACGACTACTTGCCTCCCCCTCCTCGCAGAGAAAGACAAGTCTCCCCGCCACCCGTGGAACATCCGACTCTCGGCGACCGCCTTGGCCGCCGAGAGGGAGTCGGAGAGAACGACGCCTGCCACCGGATCGACCGACTCCACCGATCCCTGGCGCTGGAAGAAGAAGATGAGTTGGGTCCCCCCTGCTTTGGACCCCGCATCCGGGACGAGCCCTTTCCCAAAGGGTTCACGCTCCCCCGAGACACGCCCAAATATACCGGCACCGTGAAGCCGGAAGATTGGCTGATCGACTACTCCACAGTCGTCAACATAGCGAACGGCAACAAGCGTGTTGCCGTAAGATACGTCCCGCTCATGCTCCAGGGCTCGGCCCGGACGTGGTTAAACAGTCTGAAGCCTCGCAACATTAATAGTTGGGTCGACTTCACCGAGGCTTTCGTCCGCAACTTCACGAGCATGTACAAGCGACCTCCCAAGCCACGCCAGCTCTCCTTGTGCGTGCAAGGCCCTGACGAGTCTACTCGTGACTACCTCACGCGATGGGGAAAACTCCGGAACTCCTGCGAGGGCGTGCACGAGGTGCAGGCCATCAAGTACTTTACTGCCGGGTGCAGAGAAGGCACCCTCTTCAAGCACAAGCTCCTCTACGACGAGCCGGAGACCCTCGATGAGCTGCTGATCACAGCGGACAAGTACGCCACGGCCGACTCCTCCATGAAGGCGGAGATTCGGGTCAGCACAACTGGCAAAGTCGCCCCTCAGGCTCCAAGAACTCCGGCTGGAGACACCAGTCGGCGGCAACAGCAGAACGACCAGAAGCGCAAAGCCCCACAGCCGACTTCCAGCAGTCGGCAAGTGGCAACGGCAGAGGACCAGCAGCTGGAAGGACCGCCTCCGGCGAAGCGGCAGAAGGGCGGCAAGTCCAACTGGCTGCCGGCTTTCTCCTATGAGCAGACTCTAGATGGTCCCTGCAAATTTCACAGCGGCGAGAAGCCGTCAAACCACACCACCAGGAAATGCCACTGGCCGACCAAAATCGCCAAGGGGTACGGCCTGCTCCCTCCCGCTCCTGCTGGGCCGCCTCCTCCACCACCGCCCCAGCAGCCGGCCGTCAGGCCAGTCGGCGCGATACAAGACGAGTTCCTAGATGAGCACGGAGCCTATGTGGTGTTCACCAGTGTAGCGGATGACCAGTGCAGCAGGCGCCAACAGCAGCAAGAAGTGAATGCGGTTGCATCCAGCACTTTAGAGTTCATGCATTGGTCCGAGAAGCCTATCAGTTGGAGCAGAGCTGATCACCCAGAAGTGATGCCGAGTCCAGGCTCCTACGCCTTGGTCTTGGGTGCCACACTCGCCATTGATAGGTGAGCCGCTCGCTTCTCGCGAGTATTTATAGACGGAGGCAGCAGTATCAACATCCTGTACAAGGATACAATGGAGAAATTGGGAATCAAGCGAAGACAGCTTCAGAGCAGCCGGACCGTGTTCCACGGAATCGTTCCTGGCCTTTCCCGCTCGCCAATCGGCAAGATCCTGATAGATGTCCTCTTTGGAGACAAGGATCATTTCCGACAAGAGCCAGTTTGGTTTGAGGTGGTGCACCTTGAGAGCCCATACCATGCACTGCTTGGCTGACCCGCCTTGGCCAAGTTCATGGCGGTCCCCCACTACGCCTACCTCAAGATGAAGATGCCGAGTTCCAAGGGAATCCTAACCGTGTTCGGCGACTACAGGAAGTCGTCCGCTTGCGCGGCCGAGAGCAGTCGGCTGACCGAGTCCTTGGTGATCGCAGCTGAGAAACGGCTCCTTGATCGGGTCATGGCGATGGCCGGCAAGCAGCCCAAGTTATCGCCCGACCCAAAGGAGTTGGAAGCAGAAGGATCATTCAAGCCAGCCAGAGAAACAAAGAAGATACCGTTGGACCCGGAGCACCCGGAGAGGTACGCTATCATGGGCACAGGCCTTGAAAGCAAATAGGAAGGCGAGCTCGTCGATTTCCTCCGTGAGAATCGCGACATCTTCACATGGTCCCCCAAGGACATGCCTGGTGTCCCGGCGGAATTTGCCAAGCACAAATTACACGTCCGATCTGATATGAAGCCCGTCAGGCAGCCCTTGCGCCGCCTGTCAGAAGAAAAAAGAAGAGTTGTTGGAGAAGAGATAGCCCGGCTCCTTGCAGCCGGCTTCATCATGGAAGTATTTTTTCCAGAGTGGCTGGCAAACCCAGTACTGGTGCTGAAGAAGAACAAGCAGTGGCGGATGTGCATTGTTTACACGAGCCTCAACAAAGCCTGCCCCAAGGACCCATTTGCTATGCCAAGAATTGATCAGGTGATAGACTCCACAGCCGGATGCGAGCCGTTGAGTTTCCTAGACGCATATTTAGGATATCATCAGATCAAGCTGAACCCGGCTGACAGACTGAAGACCGCCTTGATCACGCCGTTTGGAGCCTTCTGCTACCTGACCATGACGTTCGGCTTAAGAAACGCCGGCGCCACCTTCCAGCATTGCATGCAGAAGTGCCTCCTGAAGCAACTCGGCAGAAATGCCCACGTCTATGTGGATGATGTGGTCGTGAAGACAGAGAAGCGTGGAACCTTGCTGGAGGACCTCAAGGAGACATTTGAGAATCTGTGCCGATTCCAGATCAAGCTCAACCCGGAGAAGTGCGTTTGCGGAGTACCAGCCGGCCAGCTCCTCGGTTTCCTGGTCTCTGAACGCGGCATAGAGTGCAATCCTGTAAAGATCAAGGCCATCGAAAGGATGGAGGCACCCAGACGACTGTTAGATGTGCAGAAGTTCACCGGATGTTTGGCATCCATTAGCTGATTCATCAGTCGACTGGGCGAGAAGGCTCTCCCCTTGTATCAGCTCATGAAGAAGACGACCTTCTTTGAGTGGACCCCCAAGGCGGACGAGGCTTTTCTCCAACTAAAGAAGATGTTGGCTACTCCCCCTGTGCTGGCGGCTCCGACTCCCAAAGATCCCATGTTCCTATACATTGCCGCCACCAGCCGAGTAGTCAGCACGGTCATTGTAGTAGAGCGCAAGGAGGAAGGCAAGGCGCTACCCGTCCAGAGACCGGTATATTACTTGAGCGAGGTGCTGTCGACCTACAAGCAGAACTACCCCCATTACCAGAAGATGTGCTACGGCGTGCATTTTACCGCCAAGAAATTGAAGCCTTACTTCCAGGAGCATCCAATCACCATGGTCTGCACAGCTCCACTGGCCGAGATCATCGGAAGCCGAGATGCTTCTGGCCGGGTGGCCAAATGGGCCATCGACCTGGCTCCTTACACCATCTACTACGAGCCCCGCACTGCCATCAAATCACAAGCACTGGCCGACTTCCTCATCGACTGGGCTGAGACCCAGTATCTGCCGCCAGCGCTCGACTCCACCCATTGGAGGATGCACTTCGACGGCTCCAAGATGCGCACCGGCTTGGGAGCCGGCGTCGTCCTCACCTCCTCCAAGGGCGACAAACTCAGATATGCGCTGCAGATCCACTTCGCCGCCTCCAACAATGTGGCCGAGTATGAAGCGCTCATCCACGGGCTCCGGCTTGCCAAAGAACTCGGCATTCACCGGATCCTGTGTTATGGCGACTCTGACTTGGTGGTCCAGCAATCATTTGGCGATTGGGATGCCAAGGACGCAAATATGGCGAGCTACCGTTTCCTCGTCCAGCAACTCAGCGGATACTTCGCGGGGTGCGAGTTCCTCCACGTGCCAAGGAACAACAACGACCAAGCAGACGCCTTGGCACGGATCGGCTCCACCTGCCAGGCAATACCATCTGGTATCGCCCTCCGGTGCCTCCTCAAGCCTTCTATCAAGCCGTCACCCGAATCAGATTCAATCTATGTGCCGGCTCCGCCTGAGGAGGACGGATCCGACTCCAAAAAACATACAGTCGAAGCCGGCCCGGGGACTTCAGAACCCGGCCCGGGGACTGCAGTAGCAAGATCGAAGACTCCAGAGCTCGGCCCGGGGACTGCTCCAGTCGGCTCTAGGACTCTGTCAAATCAGCAAGCGGCTGCGGACTCCAACCCGCTGCCTCCTAGCCCGGCCACCCTTATCCAAATCGCACTAGTGGCAGTTGAAGAAATAGCAGCACCTTCATGGGCCCAGCCCATCCTCAGATTCTTAGTATACAGAGAGCTACCAACTGATGAAATCTTGGCTCGGCAAGTGCAACGCTGAGCAGCAGCCTACACCATAGTCAACAGAGAGCTGGTTAGGCGCAGCGTTACCGGCGTCTTCCAACACTGCGTCGAGGCAGAACAAGCCCAGGCAATCCTCAGAGACATCCACGAAGGCGAGTGCGGTCACCACGCGGCCTCAAGGGCACTCGTCGCCAAAGCCTTCCAGCACAGTTTTTTCTGGCCAACCACTCTGGAAGAGGCCAAAGAGTTAGTCCAAAAGTGCAAGGGGTGCCAGATTTTTCGTTCCAAGCCACTCCAGCCGGCTTCCGCACTCAAGACTATTCCCATCGCCTGGCCCTTTGCAGTCTGGGGCCTGGACATGGTGGGACCATTCAAGACGGCACGAGGTGGCTTGACTCACCTACTTGTCGCAGTGGACAAGTTCACCAAGTGGGTGGAGGTGAAACCCATCAAGAAATTGAATGGTCCGACTGCAGTGACCTTCATCGCTGACATCACAACTCGGTACGGCATCCCACACAGCATCATCACCGACAATGGCACGAATTTTGCCAAAGGCGCCTTGGCCTGTTTCTGCGCGACACAGGGCATCCGACTGGACTTAGCGTCCGTTGCCCATCCACAGTCAAACGGCCAGGTGGAGCGAGAAAACGACCTCATCTTATCCGGCATCAAGCCTCGACTCGTCATACCGCTGGAGCGATCTGCCGGCTGTTGGCTTGAGGAGCTGCTAGCCGTCCTCTGGAGTCTGCGCACGACTCCAAACAAGTCAACCGGCTTCACACCATTCTTCCTCGTCTATGGCGCCGAAGCCGTCATCCCAACGGACATAGAGTTCTACTCCCTGCGAGTCACCATGTACACCAAGGAAGAAGCAGAAGAAGCACGTCAAGACGGCGTCGATCTGCTGGAAGAGGGACGGCTGTTGGCACTCAGCCGGTCCAGCATCTACCAGCAGAGTCTGCGTCGATACTACAACAGGAAGGTCAGGCCAAGATCTTTTCAAGAAGGCGACCTTGTGCTCCGGCTGATCTAGCGAACAGCCGGCCAGCACAAGCTGTCGGCACCTTGGGAAGGCCCCTTCATCATCAGCAAGGTGCTAGGGAACGACACCTACTATTTGATCGACGCCCAGAAGCCTCGAGCGCGCAAGAGGGACGATTCCGGCAAAGAGATAGAGCAC
Source organism: Triticum timopheevii (assembly GCA_963921465.1). Taxonomy (NCBI): domain Eukaryota; kingdom Viridiplantae; phylum Streptophyta; class Magnoliopsida; order Poales; family Poaceae; genus Triticum; species Triticum timopheevii. Next base: position 497,761,379 of record OY997272.1, read on the forward strand.
CCGTGGAATGCAAATCTTCTTCGAAGATTTTACAGTTGATGCAGTACGTATCACACTACTCCTTTGTATTAAAGTACTAAGACTTTGGGCCACCCGAGACGAGCTCGGGGACTGCCCTTTTTGTTATCTGTACGATAAGAATTATGCCTCCAAGTACATTACTTTTATTACAAGCCGCTTGGCACCGGGCCTGACTAGTCAGCCCGGGGACTCGCCGCCTTGCGCTATGAGAAGCTTCCCGCAGTCAGACAAGTAGTGTGCGGTGCCCAATCCGCCTCCTGGCAAAGCCACAGCTCACAGAGCGACTGTGAGGCAGGCAGGAGTGAGGAAGAACGGGCACCCACAGGAAAAATGGCTAAGGACCTAAAGCACAAACATAGCATAAGACGGCCTCCAGCATTTCTGAAGCGAAAGGCCGACTCATGAGTAGCCGGCTCGCCTTCTTTATTAGCCTCTATTAAGGACGACCGAGTCTGGGGTAGTCGGCATGTCACTTTCTATCCGACTTGCTAAAAGAAACTCTAAACGGCCAAGTCCTTGCCTTCCCGAAGTAGCCAAGCACTTGACCTAGCGACAGTCCGCAGAGCGGCCGCTCGACTGACAAGGCAGCGACTAAAGGAAGGCGGCAAAGGGAAAAAGCCTAAAAGAGCAATAAGCAAGGAAAGACGGAAAGCAGATTGATATTTACATAGGCCCTTGGCCGAATCTTCGAATATAAGTTCAAGATACACCCCACGGGTGGAATTGTTCGAATCTAACAAAGTTCTCAAAGGATTACTTAAGACAGACAAGCAGAGGCGGAAAAGGCAGCCTAGGAGACGACATCTGGGGTCGGAGGATCGGAGGTGACGGCGGTGGCAGGCGCCGGGTCAGTCGGCTGGGCAATCTTGGTTTGACCGCCTCCGGCGGCAGTCATTTTTTCCCGACACGGCTCGTTGCTGGAGGCGTGGTCGAGCTGAGGCTGGCCGCCTGTTCCGTCTTCTGGCACATCCGCCTCGCCTTCGGCCTCCACCTCGTCCTCCTCCTCGTTGCTGGAGTCGATCACCTCTGCCGAGTCCTCGCCATACTCCGGGTTCATCCCGAACCACTCTGGCGGCACTTCCTCGCTGCCTTCAGCCCGCTCGGGGACGAAGACACTAGTGTCCATGTACTCGGCGATAGCCGCCGCACGCTCGATAAGGGCGCCCTCCATGGCGTCCAGCTCAGCCTGGGCTTCTGACCGGAACGCGGCCAGACGGTCCAGGTCCAGCCCTGGGTACCACGCCTTGACGAACTCCAAGGCCCGGCGCGCTCTGGCCCGGGCCGAGGAGCCCTTCCAGGCTTCAAGACGGCCGGCAGCGACCTCCAGTCAGTCAGCAGTTCGGCTGGCAGTGCGCAGAGCCGGCATGCCTGGCCATAGGGTGGCAACCGCCTGGGCGCTGGCATGCTGAAGCCGGCGCACCAGCCAGCAAGCCGGACGAAGACGGGCTTCAATGCTCAGAAGCTGCTCATCGACGGTTTGGGGGGCATTAGCGGCGATCTCCTCGCCATTCACCCTTCGCGCTTCACAAGCAGCCTTGATGGCCAGAGGGACTGCCTGCGAGTGACTAGGGAAGAAGTCTGCCAAGACAAAAAAAAAAAGAAAGTCGAAAAATTAGAAGTCGGCCTGACACATAGTCGGAAGCACGAAGAAGCGAAAGAAACTTACCATCAACGATATCCTCGATCTCATGGAAGCCGGAGATCAGCATCGCCTCCCTGTCGGTCCAGGAGGAGCGCTCGCTCTCGAACTCGGCCAGGAGGGCGGTCTCCCTCTTCTCGGCCTCGTCCTGCGCCTTCTTGAGCAGCTCTTTCTGCTCGGCCAGCTGCACCGCCAGCAGGTCGCGCTCCGTGGCAAGCTTGTCACACTCCTCCTCCTTGGCACGACGGGCGGTATTGGCCTCGCCCAGCTGCTCCTGAAGATCGGCGTTGGCTCCTGAAGAGCAAAAAAAGAGATAATGGGTCGTCAGCAAAGAAGATCGCCAGAGAGATCCGACCCGACTGCTCAGCAGTCGGCCCGAATCTCGGGGACTACAGCCCGCGGGTGCACCAGCGCGCCCCCGCGAAGAAGAAGAACTCACTCCGACTTTCCACCAAGTCGGCAGCCTGCTTGCTCAACTCCTCAACATTGCGGTTGAAGGCAGTGGCACGGAGGTTGTGATACTCCTGCAAATAAGTCATTGAAGACAAAGTTAGTGTATGGAACTCGCCAGAGGGAGTTCCGAACCGCCTGCTCAGCAGTCGGCCCGAAACTCGGGGACTACACCCAGTGGGTGCACTGGCGCGCCCCCACAGAGAAAAACAAGAATCAAGAAGGAGAAGAAACTTACTCGGACGGCCGTTCGCGCGGCCAGGTGCGCTCTGGTGCAGGCTTGAAGGGCGTCGCCTTCGTCCCACAACTTCGCCTGGACTTCCAGGAGCAATTGATTTAGCGGCCCAGTGCCGCCTCCACGCACCCACCCGGTGGGCGCGGTGCTTGTGGCCTCGGCGTCTAGAGTTTCCAAGCTGGCAGCACCGATCTCCCGAGGTCGCGGCGCCGAGGTCGCCCTCTCAAGAGGGCGACGCACCGTCGAGGCGACTTGGAGAAGCAGCCGTGCTTCAGCCTCGTCCATGGCCGGCGGCTCCGACGGATCCACCGGCTGTTTGCCGTGCGGTCTCCCAGACGGTGGTGGAGGCGGCGGCGGCGGCACAAGAGCGTCCGACATGGAGGCCTCGCCGCTCTCCTTCTCCGCGACGGGGTTCTCGATGCCGGCTCCCCCGGTCTGCCCCGTGAACTCCGGAGGCGGCGGTGCAGACGATAGTGGGGGGACGAGCATCGCCGATCGGCGACGCGCGGCCTCCTCGGTGCGCCATCTCGCCGCAAGGGCGGCTTTGGCATCATCCAGCTTTTTCTGGGCAGAGGCGGCCGCCCTGTCGGCCTTCGCCTTCTCCAAACGGGCGGCCTCCTCCTCCTCGCACTTCTCCCGCGCATTCCGCTCCGTCGCCTCCCGGAGGTCGGCGGCAGGGTCGGGCCGCCGAGTATTGGCGGACGTCTCTGCCGAACCCATGACGGAGGGGACGGCGACTCTCTCAAGGGAAAGAGGGGCCCTGAAGAAGAATGGAGGGAGTATATAAACGAAGACTCAGACAAGATTCAACGAAGAAAATAAAAGAGCATGAAGACTTACGCGGATACTAGCGGCGGCCTTCTCACTTCCCTTCGGAAGCGGTTGGCCTTCGCGGCCGCCTCCTCTCGTCTGGTCGCGGCGGCCGCCCCCTTGAACTTCTTCAATCTGCCGCCGGGCGCACTCGGCCCGGCGTGACGCCTCTTCGCGCCGCCTTGGCCGGCGGAGGCGCCGGCGCCCAACGGGCCGATCCTCAGCTGGTGGCGCGGAGCGACTTCGCCTTCGGCGTCGTCATCAGGCCAGTCGGCAAAGGTGGCCGAGGGCCAGAAGTCGCCTTCTGCTCCTCCTCCCCCGCCTTCGGCATCGGCTTCCATCGCCGCCGCCCCCAAGTCGGGGTCGTCGACGTCGCTCTCCGCGCGGTTGGGAACATACTCGCGGGGCTGTCTCGTGGCGCCGGCGGCAGGCTGCATAAGAGGATTGTAGTTCAGAAGAAGCCAACAAGAGTCAGAAGCCGGAGTCGGCTGCGGAAAAAAGACAAAACAGCAGGGAGACGCGACTTACCACTGGTGGAGGGTTGTCGCGCGAGTATGGCTCCTTGCCGAACTGCCAGTCCTCCTCGTACTCATAGTGTGCGACGTAATTCACCATGTTCGCCACCTCCTTGCGGGGCATCTCCTTGGTGCTCATCCGACTTGGGTCTCGGAGGCCGCTCATCTGACAGATCAGGTGAGGCCGGCCTTGGAGCGGGAGAACTCGGCGCGCCACGAAGGCGGCCAGGAAGTCGGCCCCGACGAGTCCCTCCGACTGCGTCAAGACTCGGAGTCGTGCTACGGGGGCGGCTCCGGCAGGAGTCATCGTCTTGACTCGGTGGGACCAGCTGGGGAGCCGCCCACTCAGGGGAGCGGCGTTGTAAGGCGGCAAGTTGACCCAGTCGCCGTCGGAGGCGAGGTTCTTCACGTAGAAGTACGAGCGCTGTCACATCTTCACCGACTTGATCAGCGTGATGGGAGGAAAGGGGTTGTCGGCCGTCGAGCGCCGCATCGCGATGAAGGCGCCGCACTGAGCCGGCACGCCAGCGATGTGCATGCCGAGCTTAGATGAGAAGAATTCTCCCCACAGCTCGATGGTGGGGAGAACGCCGAGGAAACCTTCGCACAGAGTGGCTAAGGCGGAGAGCTACACCACCGTATTCGGAGTGAGGTGGTGCGGCTGAAGACTGTGGAACTCCAGGAACGAGCGGAAGAAGCCGCTCGCCGGCAGCCCCAGGCCGCACATAATGTGCGAGCGGAAGATGACCCGCTCGCCCTCTTCCAGCGCCGGCCGAATTTCCCCCTCCAGCGCAGCGCGGGCGCACACGAGGTCCGCGTTGGGGAGACGGCGGGTCCGGCGGAGGAACTCGATGTGTTCTTCCTCTACCTTCGAGCCGTCCCATACACCGGAGTGCACGGCAGGGGCCGCGGCGGAGGAAGAGCTCATCGCCGCGGTATGGCGTGCTCTTGCTCAACAGCGGAGGAAGGAGGGAGAGAATGCAAGATGAGGCGGGGGAACAGAAAAGAAGGGCGCGCGAGCTGTGCCGCTCCGCTTCCCCGCGCCTACTTATAGCCCTACGGGCTGAGATGCCGAGGGGGCGGGCGTGGGATTAACTGCGCACGAAGCCCCACGCCGCCCCACGATTTACCCATGAAGTTACTGCGTGCAGTAACGACGTGGGAAAACCAACTGTCCTCGGCCGCAACGGATCCGTTCGTATGCCGAGGCGCGGTAGTGGCGGGCCCCGCCTGACAACCCGTTCCGTCACGCGCGTGGGCAGGCATACTGTTCTCCCCACATGGCGCCGCGCGATAGGACCGCCCTGATGGCTGCGGGGAAGCGTATCAGGCACGCCGCCTGGCTTCCCGCCGCGACTTCCGAACTGAGGCTCTTCACTGAAGCTCCGACTTTCAACAGTCGGCCCAAGGGAAGACGGCAGCCGAGTCCCAGAGTCTGCACTTTTAAAGATTGAAGCTGTTGAAGCCCCACAATGCAGCGACCACAGGGCTTCACCAGCTTCGGGGACTACTGTCGGAGTAATGGGCCACGTGTAGGCTAAACCGAGCCCCAGGACATTTCAAGACATCGGGGCAGGCCGCGCCCCTCAGGCCGAGTCCCAGGAGTGACTCCAAAATATGCCGAGTCCCGGACGGCGACTCCCAGATAAGCCGACTCCAAGCTGGCGACTTCCAGAGAGGCCGACTATAGAGAGTCGACCCAAGACTCCTCCCTTATCCCGAAGTACGACGCGGGGTACGGTCACGGCATGGCCGTTACCCCCCTGCTTACGAAGGGCCGGCATGGCTATAGTGAGTCGTATCGCTGGAAGATCTCCGGCGAGATGCGGCACTGTTGCCATGCCTGCCCTGATCTCAGCCGCGGTACGTAGTACACTGTGCCCATGACGCCGGCCTGTACGACCCAAAGGCGGTGGGGCCGCCTGTCAGTGGGTGGGCTGAAGGCGGCCTGGGCAACCCGAAGACGGACCTGTGGGAGTCAGCCTCCCTGGAGTCGGTCGACTCCTCCCGGGGCCCCACAAGCCATTAATCAGATAAGATGGGGAATGGTGACAGTGATCGCCCGATAGACGGCGGCACTGTTGCCACGATCCGATGACCGAGCCTGCGTCATCAGGAGTGCCGCTACAGTATCAAGCCTATCCGCGGGACTCGCCAGTCGGCGGGCCCCAGAAGCCGGCGGGAAGGACGGCGGCCTAAGAGACAGACGGCTGGGACCCGCGCCCAGCCGGATTACTATTGTACCCTCGGGGGGTAGGCCCATATAAACCCCCTGGGGCACCCATGCAAAGGGTTCAGACCTAGAGAGAGATAGACCAGATAGCCCAGGGAAGAGAGAGCTAGCCTTGCCCTCTCCTACCTCCCGAAACAGCTCCAGGAGCACCATTGTAGTCACTTTGCTTTAGTGATCATGCGGAGACCCCGCAGAGCAGCAGTAGGGGTGTTATCTCCTAGGAGAGCCCTGAAGCTGGGTAAGTTCCGCCGGCGTGCATGTCTTCGCCTCATCTCGCTTCCAGGCACCGGCGACGTTCTACTCGCTCCCACCATGATAAGCCATCCTTTGGCATATGTCGTATCCAACCCCCAACATGATGTGTCAATCTTTGACGCACCCCTTGAAATTACTATAATAGTGGCACTAGTTGAAGCAAACTTTATTTCCAAAACAAGTTGCGATAGAATAGCTTTATTTAAAAAATACAACATTGGCACAACATGACAATGCACAATCATGTTGATAAAGGCACAATCATGTTGATAAAGGATAATACTGACGGGTGTGAGGGGTCCTATGCTTCCACGACTCGATCTAGTGAACCTCCAGCTCCACTAGGATGAGGTCAACCTCCAGCTCCATGATTCAATTCATGGGCCTTTTTCTACAGTTCACCTGAAATGAAGTAAAGATTGCATCACTCAGATAGCAAGAAGTACTTGCTCCCATGAGCTGGCAGGTTCTTCTTTAATAGTTGCACTAAAATTCAGCAACATTGAGGTTGATTGTCCTGCTCATGTAAGGTGCAACTATAATTTGCTTATCCTTTTGTGCAGTTCCACTAAAATAAAGTGCTATTGTGGTGATAGTGATGGCTCATCTTGCAAAAGCTAATAAAATGTTGTACGAGATTACCGGCAGAATTTGATGGAGATTTTGGAAAATCCAAACACCATTTTGTGCAGTTCCACTAAAATTGAGAGATGTTGCCCATGTGACATTTTAGTTGAACTGCACAAGACACTCATTCCAAAAGAAAGTGTTTTGTGCAGTTCACCAAAAGGTCACAATAGCAACAGGTGAAATGGATATCCCTATCTGCACAAAAAGATAGAAAGTAGACAGTTGTTGGTCAATAAGAATATACGAAACATACACAAAATGAAAAGAAGCATATTAATTATGTTCATGGCAATCACGCAAGGACAGTAGAAATTTTAAAACATCAGCAATGCTTCATTTTACTGGAAGCATTACGATCAACTATGAGATTCGCCAAATATGGGATTACTTTAATGGTGGCATTGCTTGTTTACCAGATACAATAAATCAACAGCAGCTAAAGAGTTGGTTTAAGGGCATGGGACCATGGGGACACCAGGTCACTCAGTAGCGTAAAGAAGCAACTTACTTATCATACTTGGGAGAACAGCAGGAGTACCATTCGTTAACACAGTTTAATTGCATCATATCACTAGAGGCATGAGATTAACAATAACACCTGTTAGACATGTCCTTAAGGTAACACTGTGATCGCTTCATTTTACATGCGCCCTTACATTAACAACAACAAAAGGTTGGTATAAGGACATGCGACAGTGGATGCCTCAGCACAATGTACCTATAAAGAGGCGTAAAGTGGTGATGTCGAGTTTGTTCATGCTCTATGAGGGTAGCAAATCTAATCCTGGAGAACTTTTCCTATGTGATGGCAACAAATCTAATCCTGGAGACCTTTTACTATGTGAGGGCAGCAAATCTAATCCTGGAGACCTTTTACTATGTGAGGGTAGCAAATCTAATCCTGGACATACTCCGTTGACTTGTCCACCTATCGGCACTTTCTATCCATTTTTCAACCAATAATAGATCTGTTCCTTATCCAGATTGTACTGAGTTTTCCATTATTTCCCTTTTCAACCAAGAGACCCGGTACCCGGCCTCTACTACTTTCCCCCTGTTATTTCCTCCTTGAATCAAGTCCTAGATTCACGCTATGATTTTCCCCCTTTCTTTGTTGTTTGAACCAAGTCCTAGATTTGAATGCATGAAGTAGCTTTACCTCTAGTAATACTAAAAATTTAGGTGGATTTGGAAGAGCTGATGGAAGTAGAAAAAGATGCACATGCACACACGTTGGGAGCTGGGGCAGTAGAGCAAGGCCGCTTTCGAAGAACTTGTACCTGAGGTTCGTTGGGATGCCGACGGTGGTAGGTCTGATCTGCACACAATATAGTAGGGAGGAAGAAGGTTCGGAGGACCTCCCGAGCCGGCGATGTGTCGGAGAGAACGGCACATGCAGAGGATCGAACCCCGCCGGCAACTGTGGGTTTCCTCCCTCGGCGGTGATGACCGCGTGAATGATGCACCTTTTAGTCCTCTACACACACCGCACCGGCCGAAGGGATCCGGCCAGATCTGTGACCATCGGTGAGCAGAGAGAAATGTCGCTACCGATGTCTTGTTTAGATCTGGAGAGGATGAGAGAATGAAGAGAGCAACCCTAGTAAAACAAGCGCTCAGGCCCCTGCGTACATATATAGTGGAGTGATTATCTTTTTCTCTCCACAACAAGCGTTTCAATTTGTGTACGTGGCATTAAAGAAAAGAAACTCTCTATTTAAGGTGACTACTGTACGAATCCTACTTACTACTGTACTAGTAGTACTGGTATTATTCACTTGTGCTCCCCGGCCCTCCATTCATTGAATACCCCCACGGGTGAATAAACATACAGTGAGTATTTATATAGGACGAACAAGCTCGAACTATTTTCGCATAGTTAAAAGTTAAGGGCGGGGCTTTTCCTGGGCAGTATGCGCGATAGTTTTCTAGGCGATTTGACAGAGAGGCGAGGAGGGTGAGCCAGTGGCAGATTTTCAAACTTACTGCTGGTAAGGTCGGGCTATGTGATTTGACAGTGTGTTACTGCTGGAAACACTTGTTGTCGGATTTAGGGTTCCGGCAGACCCTTGAGGTTCGAACACTGGGGTGCGCGCGGAGGTTTTTCCTTCTACCTACCTGTTCCTCACTGAATCACTAGGATCTAAACTATGAGAAGAACAACACAAGAGACACAGGATTTATACTGGTTCAGGCCAGCATTGTGGTGTAATACCCTACTCCAGTGTGTGGTGTGGTGGATTGCCTCTTGGGCTGATGATGAACAATACAAGGAAGAACAGCCTCGCGAGGGTCTGTTCTTGTGGTCTCTCTCTCTCTCTCTCTTTTTGCCGGCCGGATGGATTGATCGATCTCTCTCCCCTGTGGGTGGCTAGTACTATTTATAGGCGAAGGCCATGGGCCTCTTCCCAAATATTGAGCGGGAAGGGCGCCAACAATTGGCCAATTTGAAGGGGAACATCTAGTACACTTATCCTGACTAAAGTTGGTCCTCGCCTGTCAAAGGCTCTGGTGGTGACGCCGACTTGGGCTCCACGGTGACCTCCATCCTGCCGTTGGACTGGTCTTGGTCTCGTTGCACCGAAATGGATGCCTTTGCTTGATGCTCTCGCCTGCGCTTGCTCCCCTTGGACCAAAGAGGAAAGAAGGACACTGCGCGGCTGGCGCCCGTCCGGCGCCCTTGGTCGTCATGGCTTGCGTCATGGGAACCTCGCGAGGTACCCTGCCTTGAACTCTCTGCCTCCTCGTGAGCCATCCTGACGAGGCCGAGCCTGAGGAAGCTCCTTGTCGTCCGCCCCGCGAGTCTTGGCCCCTCGCGAGGGTCTTGAGCTTGTGCTAATGAAGATGGGCCGTGATGGGCCCCCTTTGAGCCACGCCGCAGGCCGCAGGCTGGCAAGTGGGGACCCCCGTTGCCAGAACGCCGATACTTGTGATATGGCAACTCACTATAGTCATGAATTACTGGCGCTACGACCGGGGTGATGCCCCCTTCCGCTCCGCACTCTAATATGGTGCATGACACGTCGACCCGGATGCTGGCTCTCCCATATGTCGGCGAAGTATGTAGTAGTAAGAAGGAACAAAGAATGATGCAGTATATGCTACTACTACTACTCAGGTCGGAGGAGTGCGAACCACCGCAGCCGAGTGAACTAGCAGTGCGAACCATGGTAGCCCAGTGAACTAGCAGTAGAAAACAATGTGGTGATATGGCCATAAAAAACAATGTGCTACGGTCCACACTGTAGCATGTACAGTACTACTCCTCTTTGTTTGGATCCCTAAATTAGAGCTAGTTTGGGTTGAAATAGCCTCAAATTATCGAAACTGGAGGGGGTTAGTTTGAGCCAGTTTGCTCTAACCCAGCTAAAAAAACTAGCCCGGTGGAGACGTTCTAATTAGGTTAGTTATCCTCGGGGCCACTAAAAGAGAACTAAAAAAATCTCCCCTGCCCGCACCAGATCGCCCCCCTCTCGCATGACTCCTCTCTATTCCCCATAGGGCGCCCGCCCAAGCGCCGCTCGCCCTCTCTATCCTCCGACCGCCCTCTCCTTCCGGCCTCCGCCGCCCTCTCCCTCTGGCCTTTGAAGGTCGCCCCGCCCCCCCCTTCACCGGTCATTTTTCTCCCTCTGTCGTGCGCGGCGGCGGTGCATCTACCAGGGAGGTCGCGAGAGGGGTGAGTTTGTTCGTTCCTTCTCTGTCTCATAGCCATATCATTGTTATTGCTCGCTCTAGCGCTAATTATGATTTGGACAAGTAGATCTCGATCAAACTTGGTATAGATTTGTGGTGCACGCATGGAATTGTTTGATGCTGCTTGAGGAGGTAATAAATCTTTCCAGAGGCCCAAAGATTCGGCTCACCTTTCTAGGTATTTCAGTTTCAGGATTGCATTATTTCTAGAGGCTCAAAGATTCAGTTCACCTTTCCAGGTATTTTAGTTTTAGGCTTGCATTATTTCTAGAGGCCCAAAGATTAAGTTCCCAGTCGGCGGCAAGCGGCCCTGCTACCCATGCCGGTGTCGACCTCAACTCGCAAGGGCCGACGTCAGAGGGGTTCCCGGCGCTTGGGCTGTACAGAGCCCTCCTCCAGAGTGATGATGACGAGCTCCTCCCTCAGTGCGTGAGGGGCTCCGGGCTCCCTCCCTATCGTGAATGACTTCCGTGATGAGTTAGCTCATGCTTTGATTCATGGAGTGTTTTTTTGTGATGCTTGATTGACGACTTGTATGTTTAAGTGGGATATCTCATTTGTATAGACAAACTAAAAATTATCATGTTTTGCATGCTTGATTTGTAAAGATGGTTCGTTTATGTCAATTGTGAGCAGGAGGAGGCCACAAAAGAGCCGGCCAGACCAAATCCGGCAAGAAATAGGATCCAAAGTAGTCAAATGATTGAGAAAGAGCATTTATTGTCAATCTAACCCTGCCATCCATACACCTCTTTGGTTTAGAGTTAGTTCAGGGTTAGAATCTAACTCTAACCTCTAACTGAGTTAGAGTTCTCCTTGTCTCGGTTCATCGCCATCATACTTTCCACATTCCTGTGTTTTCAGTATCCTGCGAATCAAAGAGGCCTTTTTTTGCGGGAAAAATCAAAGAGGCCCTTAGACTGGTTTAGGTCCTGTCATTTTTTATAAACGTGTTATGTCCAAAATTTAATGAACGTGCTCCGGTTTCTAAGAAAATAACCCAGTTTCATGTAGTAATTCATTCATTTATTTATTCTTCTGCGGGGGGGGGGGGGGGTTGCATGTAATTTGTGAGGTTTGAAATGTAAAGTACGCCGGCATATGCTCCAAGTCGTGCATGCACCACGACCTAGATGCTCTATGTCCCACATGTCGGCGAATGGGAGCACGTGGAAATAGCCTAGGAGTACATGTAGGAGGATAAATGCGTGTAAAAATATGTATTGTGAAGCGTAGCTGCGGTTCGAAAAGGAGACCTAAAGTGATGACAGCTATAGGTCGCACGCACCCAACTAGTGGTACTAGACATATGACTATTTTCCCCCTAAAAAAGAGGTACGAGTGCTCAATACTCCTATTCTATCAACACAAATCCCATCTGACAACAGCGTCCGTGCTACAGCTAGCTCTCCTCTGTCGTTTCTCTTTTCTAATTGTAAACTCAGTCGACGCCTGGTGGGCAGGGTGGGTTTGCTGAACTATGGCCCCACCTCACAGTGAAAACCTTACGACTGGAATTAAAATGCCATATACTCTCTCCGTTCCTAAATATAAGCCTTTTTAGATACTATTTCAAATGGAATACATCATACATATGTATGTAGACATAGTTTAGAGTGTACATTCACTCATTTTGCTCCGTATGTACTAGTCACTTGCTGGAATCTTTAGAAAGACTTAGAGGGTGCTTGGATACGTTTTAGTCCCATGACTAAAAGTAGTGGGACTAAAACTTGCTAGCCTCACCCATGCTTGGATCCAAATACTAAAGAGACTAAAATCAAGTTAATGAGCATTTATTATCCTCCAAACCCTCCAATCCAGAACTCGCTAGTGTTAAAGGAGAGGAGTTAAATGAGGAGAGAGAGGACTAATCCACATTTTAGTAGGGGTACCCCTGACTAAAAAAATTTAGTCTCAAGACTAGTTTTAGCCCCTCTTTAGTCACGGATGCTTGGAACTTTAGCCTCTTAAAGAGACTATTTTTAGTCGGACTAACATAAGTCCCTTGGATCCAAGCACCCTCTTATATTTGGGAACAGAGGTAGTACTATACTAATAAAACATTAAGGCCACGAGGCGATGCAGTGCTAGTTACAGGAGGCAAGAAGAAGAGATGCATCCATCAACAATGTCCACCTCCTCAACTTAGGGCGCCGGCCCACCGAATGGCGCCTAAGTAGCAGCGACTTTCGTGGCCAGGTCAACGTGCTTCTAAACAATGGTGTCCAAAGATTCCAGCCGCTGGAAGAAGGCCAACGTCTTTCTGTCCTCGCTTTCCTTGTAGTGGCCTATGTAGACGATTTCCACGTAGACGTGGATGTGCAGGTCGAAGATTTCTTTCATGGCGAGGCGCTGCACAGCGAGCACGGCCTCGAGGTGCACATTCTTCGTCGCGACCTCCGGCACCTGCAGGGCCACCAGGGCTTGAAAGAGTTCGTCACCATGGAGGTCGATGAGGGTGGCAGGCAATGAGGAGCCTGGGCGCACGGGCTGGAGCAGTACGGCAAGGTCGTCCGCGCGCTTCTTGACGGTGGTGAACTTGTGGATGGAGTTGACCATCATGTCATCCACGCAAGAGGTGAAGCCAGTGTCGGCAAGGGCTACGATGCCGGCGGTCGCCAGCACTATCTGGAAACGCTGCGTGGTGTGGGGCCACAGGCCGGCGCCTTGGATGAATTGGCACAACCGACTGCCGCTCGCGTCCATCGCCTCCATAGGTGCTTGTGGCTTCTGGTCACTTATTCTTGGATTGGAGTGAGCAGTGTTGCATGGAGACTTAGGAGTAGATGGATTGGAGTGGCGGGGCGCCTTTATATGAGAGTCCAAACTCTGTTGCATTCACACCGTGCTGGCTCTATTGCTTCTCTAATTAATTCCCTCTGCATGTAATTGAGGATGCATCATTGACCGTTCAACGTCTCGGGAACCACTACCCTCTCCCTCCTTGGAATTTCAAGCACCTATGGAGGCGACTGCCACTCGCGTCTATCACGTGTCAGGAGACGTTCCCGTGGCACCCGTTTCCGTCGACGACGAGGTGCCTATGGTGACTTCGTAAATTTCAAGATGATAGTGCCGGCTCAGTCTTTCGGAGGTGCTCAGATGGGTAGCGTGTGCGTGTCTGCGTTCATAGGGGTGAGTGTATGCACGTGTATATGAGCGCTTGCGTCTGTACTGTGTCAAAAAAACGTAAATGCGTGTCAAAAAGGGACTAGTCAGTATACTCAATATTGTGCACCTCGGAGAGGAAAACGAGAGAACTACGTATTTATTTATGGTGCAGATTCACTCATTTTGCTCCATATGTACCCTGTCTATGTGTAGTCTAGTCACTTGTTGAAATTTCTAGAAAGGTAAATACTCCTTTCTGGTTTACAGGGCTATACTAGCAAGTAGTAGTACGTGCTAGTATAATAGTGTGATCACATAGCAATTTTTTCTCATGCAAGAGCCTGGCTATATGCGTGCTCCAATGTTCGCAACTGCCACATTCGGGTTGCGCTTGGCTCTTCACCTCTTCTAGAAGACGAACAATGAAGTTACTACTACTGCTTCTACAGTGTCGAATCCACTGGTGCATGTCCATCCACCGCGAGCGGGAGGGATAGCTTGTTGTAGTACTATAAGCAAAAGCATGTCCTCGTTTGCGAGCAACCGCGCGCATGGGCGAGGGAAAAGGCGTGTAGTAGTAAAATCAAGCTTCTCCTTGTTGTATGAGTTGACGCGACACATCATAGCACTGGCCCCACATGCTTGCCTCTAAACTTGGCTGAAAGACCCGCAGTGTACAATATATTTGCTGCAACCTCTAACATTTACCCACCACAAATTAAAATATATATTCCTATCTTGACCAGATGAGCATGCAAACTACAATCACCAGGATGACAGGTAGGGCTAGAAGACTATTTTGATATTTTTTTAAAACTTCGAGACGGCCACATAGTATGGAGCCGACCCCAACGATTTTAAGCTTGCAGGCATGGTACACGCTATCCTAGACTACTCTACACATGAAACTGCCACACGAGCGTCTGGGCTGCGCTTGGCTCTTCGCCTCTTCGGGTAGTCGAACAATGATGGAGTACTACTACACTGGAGGAGTACTACAGTACGCTTCTGTCCATATAACACCGATTGAACTACTGCATGTCCATCGCGTGCGGGAGAGAGAGCATGTAGCGAAAGCTTCTCCTGGTCTCGCCAGCCACCACGCTCATGGGTGAGAGAGGGACGCTCCTGCCTTTGCGTGTATGACAGGTGGGCCCGACAAGTGGGTGGCCAACCTGTCATACAGCCAAAGGCATGTGCAGTTAAGTACGCGAGGGAGAGATAATCAAACTTCTCATTGATGTACGAGTTGATGCGACACATCAAAGAACTGCACTCGATATATTTCAATAATTTGCATTTACCGATGCATTAATTACAACGCATACATGCATGCCGTGAATCTCATTTTGATACTTGCATGTCTTGATTTAATGCACCTTGAAGTAGTATAAACATGCGATAGCAAAGCTTTGTAATGCCCCGGCCCTAAATCGAGAGATGGTTGTGCACGAGGAGGGCGAGATCATGCAGATGGAATAGGACTCGACGATGGAGCTCTCTAAGGTCTCAATGGACCTCACCGTGCTCGACTGCCCCTTGTTCCTCCACCCCTTGACGCCTCCAGTGTATGAGGTTCGAATACACCTCGTCCGTTCGGCTGATCGAGCAAGGTAAAGGTTTCTTGATTGATGTGCTGTTCGATTGATTTCTACAGTGCAAGGGAGGGCACCTGGCCTGCGCGGTCTGCCGTGTTGAGCTCCCCGGGAACCAGCGGCAGTGCTAGAAGTGTAAGCACGGCGGTGGCTTCGACGTGCGGAACATGGCGGCGGACGCCGTCCTTTTATCATTGAGGGTGGAGTGCCCGCACGAAGCCTGTGGGCTTTACGTCATTTACCACAAGCTCGCCGATCACCAGAGCGTGTGTCCGCTCCCGTCTTGCAAATGCCCCATGCCCGTCTGCGGCTATGAAGGCCCGCCGCTGGTGCTCTACCACCACGCCAGCACCGTGCATCCCATACCCATGCACAGGATCCAGTACAGCAAGGTGCTCTAGCTGCAAGTGCCACTATCAGTGCCACGGCTCTTGCTGTTCGCAAAGGAGGATGACTGCGCATTTTTCTTGGTCGGCGATGTGCTCGACATCGCCGCGCCTATCACCATGTCGGTTGTCTACATCAGAGCGGGGGCGTCCCTACTGCCGCTCTACATGCTCAAGCTGTGAGCGAACGGCCCGCGGGGGGAGCCCAAAGGCACGACCGACGCCGTCAAGGTGGAAATGGAGGTGACAAGCAGCAAGGATCCCGGCGATGTCGCCATGCAGGAGCTGACCTTCTTCACATTTCCGCCCAAGCTGCTGGCCGGGGTTAAGCTGGTGTCCCTCCACATTCAGATTGACAAGCTCACATCCTAAATGTTTCTACAATGCCTTCTGTTTATCTTAGTAATATGCTAATATAGGGATTAGCTCGATCTACTTTAGCTTGAGAAATGGTGTGTTTTGGTGGTGATGCAGCAATTACTTCGACATCAGATTAGTAATTTCCAACATTCGAACTGATATTTTGTGTCTGTTGGATATAAAGTTCCTTTGGGTAAGAAGTACTACTTGTCATCAAAATGGATAAAAGGAGATGTATGTAGACGTATTTTAGTTCTAGATACGTCCCTTTTTATCCATTTTGATGACAAGCACTCCCTCCATTCCACAATACATGCCTTCCATTTATCAAAATATAGATGTATCTAGACATGTTTTAGTATATAGGTGCATCCATTTTTGGACAAATGGAAAGAGTAGTACTCCTCCGTCCGGAAATACTTGTGTGAGAGGATGGCTGAGAACACTACAATTCGTAGCTACAGATGCGTGTGTGACCTCCCAGATGCAGAGGCTAGGTGTCATCATCCGCCTTTTCGAGAAAAAATAGATGTGTGTGTGAGAGGACGAGTGCATGCGTGCACCTCTTCTCTAATTGTATAACATAATAAACTCAGAGTACAAGTGTATGTGGGTGGCACGATGTTGTGTGCGAGAAGTCCCGAGAGATAGGTATAATGCATCTGAAAAAAGACTAGCCTATAGCTCGCCACACGGCTATTCCTGTCGAACGCCCCATTAACCGTAAGATATGTATACTAGAGTGCCAGTTATTGCATGTACACAGCAGTAGAAAAAGAACTACCATGGCATATGCTACACCATGGCCGAGAACACGTGCCCACGTTACGCCATCCAGGAATAGTGCCGCACTTCGAAACTAGAACCGTCAATAAATTTTGAGCTTGCGTCTCGTCACATTCCAAATTACTACTACTACCACGCTATATTGAATTGCAAACCTGTTCACACCGAACACAACTTAAATGGTTTCCCACTTAGGAGCGTATTAGTACTCGGTTATAAATACTATGCCAAGATGACTGCACATTCCTCCTCAACTCCTCATCCAAAAAAACAAGTCATTCAACATCCTTCCTTTGTGTCTGCCATGGCTAGCGTGAGTTCTGGGTCGAGAGATTACCACTAGGGAGAGGCGAGCATGGAAGCGGAAGCTCGAGAGATGTCCCGCCTCGCTGCGAAAGCAGTCGACATGTCCCGCCGCACGGAAGTAGTAGCATAGAGGTCATGCCGCGCCGCCGAAGCAGCACGGAGGCCCCGCCGTGCCGTCGATGCAGCAGACTGGTCCGTCCACACTGCGGAAGCAGCAGAGATGTCTCGCCACGCTGCGAATGCAACAGAGATATCCCGCCGCACCGCGGCGGCCTAGGAAATTGTCTCGCGGGCAGGCAACGACTCTTACAAGCGCATGCATGCGATCATCCATAGCCGGATGGATCAGATCTCTAGCTGGGCGAGGTTGCAAGACGACATGAAAGCCTCGTTTGAACAGGCTACCGGTGTCATCCGACAACTAAGGGACGGCAATGAGAGGCTCCAGGCCGAGCACGAACTACTCAGGAAGATCGTACGAAGTGGAGACCAGCATGAGGAGACCAGTGCCTTGTTGAAGAGGACCGGCGTCATCGTCAAGAAACTTATGGACGAGAATGACATGCTCCGCATCGAGCGCCAAAGGCTGGTGGAGGAATCCGTGGATGCTCTCAAGCAGCATCTTGAGGACACGAAAGAGCTCATCACCGCTCGCCGCGGAGACTAGTTCCCGCGGCCTGCAGCAACGCATCAAGAAAGTAGAGATCAGCGAGCCAGATCCTTGTCTTCCTTCTTGTTTTGCCCTTGTGTATTTCAGGAATAGCCGCATGTGGCTTTTTAATTATCATCCTAATTATGTAAGACAATTATTATACACTGTCATCGTCCTTATATATTCCTCAGTCTTGCTATAAGTCGCAGTAGATGCTATATAAGTCCGTCGGATCTTACATCAAGATCCGTGCATTCAGATTTTCTTTTTTCTCTCTTAAATCTTAGTCGAGTGAGACATAGCCACGCTATTAAACAGAGGCTCGGGTGCCATTAATGGAGACCTTGGGAGAGAGGTGGACGGTAGATAGATGTCAAAGGGCTCTCCTCCTGATAAGCACGCGCAGGGGTCTGATCGCACGCCTCTCATGCTCAAATAGCTACCCTGCACGACGCCTCCTAGATAATAAAAAAAGGGGATGCGTGGTGGCACGTAAATGTTGGAAATATGCCCTAGAGGCAATAACGAAATGATTGTTATTATATTTCCTTGTTCATGATAATTGTCTACTATTCATGCTATAATTGTATTGACCGGAAACCGTGATACATGTCTGAATACATAGACCACAACATGTCCCTAGTAAGCCTCTAGTTGACTAGCTCGTTGATCAACATATAGTCATGGTTTCCTGACTATGGATATTGGATGTCATTGATAACGGGATCACATCATTAGGAGAATGATGTGATGGACAAGACCCAATCCTAAGCATAGCACAAGATCGTGTAGTTCGTTTGCTAAAGCTTTTCTAATGTCAAGTATCAGTTCCTTAGACTATGAGATTGTGTAACTCCCGGATACCGTAGGAGTGCTTTGGGTGTACCAAATGTCACAACGTAACTGGGTGACTATAAAGGTGCACTCCAGGTATCTCCGAAAGTATCTGTTGGGTTGGCACGAATCGAGACTGGGATTTGTCACTCCGTATGACGGAGAGGTATCTCTGGGCCTACTCAGTAATGCATCATCATAATGAGATAAATGTGACTAAGTGGTTAGTCATGGGATCATGCATTACGAAATGAGTAAAGTGACTTGCCGGTAACGAGATTGAACGAGGTATTGGGATACCGACAATCGAAACTCGGGCAAGTGACATACTGATTGGCAAAGGCAATTGTATACGGGATTACTTGAATCCTCGACACTGTGGTTCATCCGATGAGATCATCGTGGAACATGTGGGAGCCAGCATGGGTATCCAGGTCCCAATGTTGGTTATTGGCCAGAGAGCTGTCTCGGTCATGTCTGCATGATTCCCGAACCCGTAGGGTCTACACACTTAAGGTTCGATGACGCTAGGGTTATAAGGAAGATTTGTATGTGATTACTGAATGTTGTTCTGAGTCCCGGATGAGATCCCGGATGTCACAAGGAGTTTCGGAATGGTTCGGATGTGAAGATTTATATATGAGAAGTCATCATACAGTCACCAGAAATATTCGGGGGTATACCAGTATTGTATCGGGACCACCGGAGGGGTTCCGGGGGTCCACCGAGAGGGGCCACCTGTCCCGGAGGGCCTTATAGGCTGTAGGTGGAAGGGAACCAGCCCCTAAGTGGGCTGCGCGCCAAACCCCTAGGTCCCATGTGTTGGGGAACGTAGCAGAAATTCAAAATTTTCCTACGTGTCACCAAGATCTATCTATGGAGAAACCAGCAATGAGGGGAAGGAGAGTGCATGTACATACCCTTGTAGATCGCTAAGCGGAAGCGTTCAACAGAACGGGGTTGAAGGAGTCGTACTCGTCGTGATCCAAATCACCGGAGATCCTAGTGCCGAACGGACGACACCTCCGCGTTCAACACACGTACAGCCCGGTGACGTCTCCAATGCCTTGATCCAGCAAGGAGAGAGGGAGAGGTTGAGGCAGACTCCATCCAGCAGCAGCACAACGGCGTGGTGGTGATGAAGGAGCATGGCAGTCCAGCAGGGCTTCGCCAAGCACCGCGAGATATGAGGAGAAGGGAGAGCGGTAGGGCTGCGCCAAGAGGAGAAGTTCTCATGTTTTGGGCAGCCCCTAGACCTCAACTATATATAGGGGGAGGGGAGGGGGCTGTGCCCCCTCTAGGCTTCCCACCCCAAGGGGTGCGGCTGCCCCCAATCCCATCTAGGGTGCGGCCAAGGGGGGGGGGAGGGGAAACTTGCCCCCCAAGTTAGGTGGGTTTGCTCCCTCCCCCAAACCCTAGGCGCCTTGGGCCCTTGTGGGGGGCGCACCAGCCCACCTGGGGCTGGTCCCCTCCCACACTTGGCCCATGCAGCCCTCTGGGGCCGGTGGCCCCACTTGGTGGACCCCCGGGACCCTCCCGGTGGTCCCGGTACGTTACCGATAAAACCCGAAACTTTTCCGGTGACCAAAACAGGACTTCCCATATATAAATCTTTACCTCCGGACCATTCCAGAACTCCTTGTGATGTCCGAGATCTCATCCGGGACTCCGAACAACATTCGGTAACCACATACACACTTCCTTTATAACCCTAGCGTCATCGAACCTTAAGTGTGTAGACCCTACGGGTTCGGGAACCATGCAGACATGACCGAGACGTTCTCCGGTCAATAACCAACAGCAGGATCTGGATACCCATGTTGGCTCCCACATGTTCAACGATGATCTCATTGGATGAACCACGATGTCAAGGACTCAATCAATCCCGTATACAATTCCCTTTGTCTAGCGGTATTGTACTTGCCCGAGATTCGATCGTCGGTATACCGATACCTTGTTCAATCTCGTTACCGGCAAGTCTCTTTACTTGTTCCGTAACACATCATCCTGTGATCAACCCCTTGGTCACATTGTGCACATTATGATGATGTCCTACCGAGTGGGCCCAGATATACCTCTCCGTTTACACGGAGTGACAAATCCCAGTCTCGATTCGTGCCAACCCAACAGACACTTTTAGAGATACCTGTAGTGTACCTTTATAGCCACCTAGTTACGTTGTGACGTTTGGTACACCCAAAGCATTCCTACGGTATCCGGGAGTTGCACAATCTCATGGTCTAAGGAAATGATACTTGACATTAAAAAAGCTTTAGCATATGAACTACGATCTTTGTGCTAGGCTTAGGATTGGGTCTTGTCCATCACATCATTCTCCTAATTATGTGATCCCGTTATCAACGACATCCAATGTCCATGGTCAGGAAACCGTAACCATCTATTGACCAACGAGCTAGTCAACTAGAGGATTACTAGGGACATGGTGTTGTCTATGTATCCATACATGTATCTGAGTTTCCTATCAATACAATTATAGCATGGATAATAAACAATTACCATGAACAAGGAAATATAATAATAACTAATTTATTATTGCCTCTAGGGCATATTTCCAACACCATGCGCCTAGGGTTGGGGGGGGGGGAACCCTAAGGGGGACGCCCCCCTTGCTTGGGGGGCAAGCCCCCTCCCCCTTGGCTGCCACCCCCCTCTAGATCTCATCTAGAGGGGCCGACCCCCTTCCCCCTTCTCCCTAGAAATAGAGGGGTCAGGGGAGGGTTGCACCACCACATCCAAGGCGCAGCCCCTCCCCTCCCCAACACCTCTCCTCCTCCGCGCGAGCTTGGCGAAGCCCTGCCGGAGAACTGCCACTCCATCACCACCACGCCGTCGTGCTGCTGCTGGAGCCATATTCCTCAACCTCTCCCTCCTCCTTGCTGGATTAAGGTGCGGGAGATGTCACCGGGCTACACGTGTGTTGAACACGGAGGTGCTGTTGTTTGGCGTTAAGATCGGAATGCAACGCGATCTAAATCGCTTCCAGTACGACTCCTTCATCCGCGTTCTTGCAATGCTTCCATCTTGCGATATTCAAGGGTATGAAGATGCACTCCCCTCTCTCTCGTTGCTAGTTACTCCATAGATTGATCTTGGTGATGCATAGATTTTTTTTAATTTCTGCAACGATCCCCAATAGTGGCATCATGAGCTAGGTCTATGCATAGTTTCTATGCACAAGTAGAACACAAGTTTGTTGTGGGCGTCGATTTTGTCAATTTACTTGCCACTACTAGTCTTATCTTGTTTCGGCTGCATCATGGGATGAAGCTACCTGGACCGACCTTACACGTACGCTTAAGTGAGATAGGTTTCACCGATTGACATGCACTAGTTGCATAAGGTGGCTAGCGGGTGTCTGTCTCTCCCACTTTAGTCGGATCGGATTCGATGAAAAGGGTCCTTATGAAGGGTAAATAGCAATTGGCATATCACATTGTGGTTTTGGCGTAGGTAAGAAACGTTCTTGCTAGAAACCTATAGCAACTACGTAAAAACTTGCAACAACAATTAGAGGACGTCTAACTTGTTTTTGCAGCATATGTTGTGTGATGTGATATGGCCAAAAAGGGTTGTGATGAATGAAATATATGTGATGTATGAGATTGATCATGTTCTTGTATTAGGAATCACGACTTGCATGTCGATGAGTATGACAACCGGCAGGAGCCACAGGAGTTGTCTTTATTTATTGTATGACCTGCGTGTCATTGAATAACGCCATGTAATTACTTTACTTTATTGCTAAACCGTTAGCCATAGTATAAGAAGTAATATGGCGAGACAACTTCATGGAGACACAATGATGGAGATCATGGTGTCATGTCAGTGACGATGATGATCATGGCGCCTCGAAGATGGAGATCAAAAGGAGCAAAATGATATTGGCCATATCATGTCACTATTTGATTGCATGTGATGTTTATCATGTTTTTGCATCTTATTTGCTTAGAACGACGGTAGCATAAATAAGATGATCCCTCATAATAATTTCAAGAAAGTGTTCCCCCTAACTGTGCGCCGTTGCGGAAGTTCATTGTTTCGAAGCACCACGTGATGATCGGGTGTGATAGATTCTAATGTTCACATACAACGGGTGTAAGACAGATTTACACATGCGAAACACTTAGGTGGACTTGACTAGCCTAGAATGTACAGACATGGCCTCGGAACACAAGAGACCGAAAGGTCGAACATGAGTCGTATAGAAGATACAATCAACATGAAGATGTTCACTGATGATGACTAGTCCGTCTCACGTGATGATCGGACACGGCCTAGTTAACTCGGATCATGTATCACTTAGAAGACTAGAGGGATGTCTATTTGAGTGGGAGTTCATAATTTTATTAGACGAACTTAATTATCATGAACTTATATAGTCTAAAATCTTTGCAATATGTCTTGTAGATCAAATGGCCCACACTAATGTTGCCCTCAACTTCAATGCGTTCCTAGAGAAAACCAAGCTGAAAGACGATGGTAGCAACTATACAGACTGGGTCCGGAACTTGAGGATCATCCTCATAGCTGCCAAAAGAGCATATGTCCTAGATGCACCGCTAGGTGAAGCACCCGTTTTCCCAGCAACTCAACACGTTAAGAACGCCTCACAGTCGCGTAGTGATGATTACTCCCTGGTTCAGTGCGGCATGCTTTACAGCTTAGAACCGGGGCTCCAAAAGCGTTCTGAGCAGCACGGAGCATATGAGATGTTCCAAGAGCTGAAAATGGTTTTCCAAGATCATGCCCGGGTCAAGATATATGAAGTCTCTGAGAAGTTCTATAGTTGTAAGATGGAGGAGAATAGTTCTGTCAGCGAGCACATACTCAAAATGTCTGGGTTGCACAACCGCTTGTCTCAGCTGGGAGTTAATCTCCCGGATGACGCGGTCATTGACAGAATCCTTCAATCGCTCCCACCTAGCTACAAGAGCTTTGTGATGAACTACAATATGCAGGGGATTGTGAAAACCATTCCTGAGGTATTTTCAATGCTGAAATCAGCGGAGGTGGAGATCAAAAATGAACATCAAGTATTGATGGTCAATAAAACCACTAGTTTCAAGAAAGGCAAGGGTAAGAAGAACTTCAAGAAGGACGGCAAGGGAGTTGCCATGCCCGGTAAGCCAGTTGCCGGGAAGAAGCCAAAGCACGGACCCAAACCTGAGACTGAGTGCTTTTATTGCAAGGGAAATGGTCACTGGAAGCAGAACTGCCCCAAGTACTTAGCGGACAAGAAGGCCGGCAACACCAAAGGTATATGTGATATACATGTTATTGATGTGTACCTTACCAGTACTCGTAGTAGCTCCTAGGTATTTGATACTGGTGCGGTTGCTCATATTTGTAACTCAAAATAGGAGCTGCGAAATAAGCGAAGACTGGCGAAGGACGAGGTGACGATGCGCGTCAGGAATGGTTCCAAGGTCGATGTGATCGCCGTCGGCACGCTACCTCTACATTTACCTACGAGATTAGTTTTAAACCTCAATAATAGTTATTTAGTGCCAGCTTTGAGCATGAACATTCTATCTGGATCTCGTTTAATACGAGATGGCTACTCATTTAAATCCAAGAATAATGGTTGTTCTATTTATATGAGAGATATGTTTTATGGTCATGCCCCGCTGGTCAATGGTTTATTCTTAATGAATCTCGAACGTAATGTTACACATATTCTTAGTGTGAATACCAAAAGATGTAAGATTGATAATGATATTCCCACATACCTGTGGCACTGCCGCCTTGGTCACATTGGTGTCAAACGCATGAAGAAGCTCCATGCAGATGGACTTTTGGAGTCTCTTGATTACAAATCATTTGACACGTGCGAACCATGCCTCATGGGAAAAATGACCAAGACTTAGTTCTCCGGAACAATGGAGCGAGCAACCAACTTATTGGAAAATATACATACTGATGTGTGCGGTCCAATGAGCATTGAGGCTCGCGGTGGCTGTCGTTATGTTCTCACCCTCACTGATGACTTAAGTAAATATGGGTATGTCTACTCGATGAAACACAAGTTCGAGACCTTTGAAAAGTTCAAGGAATTTCAGATGAGGTACAAAATCAATGTGACAGAAAAATAAAGTTCTTACGATCAGATCATGGGGGAGAATATTTAAGTCACGAGTTTGGTACACACTTAAGGAAATGTGGAATTGTTTCACAACTCATGCCGCCCAGAACACCTCAGCGTAACGTTGTGTCCGAACATCGTAATCGCACTCTATTGGATATGGTGCGATCTATGATGTCTCTTACCGATTTACCGCTATCATTTTGGGGATACGCTTTAGAGATAGCTACATTCACTTTAAATAGGGCACCGTCTAAATCCGTTGAGAAGACACCGTATGAATTATGGTTTGGAAAGAAACCTAAGCTATCGTTTCTAAAAGTTTGGGGATGCGATGCTTATGTCAAGAAACTTCAACCTGAAAAGCTCGAACCCAAGTCGGAAAAATGCGTCTTCATAGGATACCCTATGGAAACCATTGGGTATACCTTCTACCTCAGATCCGAAGGCAAGATCTTTGTTGCCAAGAATGGGTCCTTTCTGGAGAAAGCGTTTCTCTCGAAAGAAGTAAGTGGGAGGAAAGTGGAACTTGATGAAGTACTACCTCTTGAACCGGAAAGTAGCACAGCTCAGGAAAATGTTTTTGTGGTGCCTGCACCGACTAGAGAGGAAGTTAATGATGATGATCAAGGTACTTCGGATCAAGTTGCAACTGAACTTCATAGGTCCACAAGGACATGTTCCACACCAGAATGGTATGGCAACCCTGTCCTAGAAATCATGTTGTTAGACAACGGTGAACCTTCAAACTATGAAGAAGCGATGGCGGGCCCAGACTCCAACAAATGGCTTGAAGCCATGCAATCCGAGATAGGATCCATGTATGAAAACAAAGTATGGACTTTGACAGACTTGCTCGATGATCAGCGAGCGATAGAAAACAAATGGATCTTTAAGAAGAAGATGGACGCGGATGGTAGTGTTACCATCTATAAAGCTTGACTTGTCGCTAAGGGTTATCGATAAGTTAAAGGGGTTGACTACGCTGAGACTTTCTCACCGGTAGCGAAGCTGAAGTCCGTCCGAATCATGTTAGCAATTGCCGCATTCTATGATTATGAGATATGGCAACTGGATGTCAAAATGGCATTCCTTAACGGCTATCTTAAGGAAGAATTGTATATGATGCAACTAGAATGTTTTGTCGATCCTAAGAATGCCAACAAGGTTTGCAAGCTCCAGCGATCCATCTATGGGCTGGTGCAAGAATCTCGGAGTTGGAACATTCACTTTGACGAAATGATCAAACCGTTTGGGTTTATGCAGACTTATGGAGAAGCCTGTGTTTACAAGAAAGTGAGTGGGAGCTCTGTAGCATTTGTCATATTATATGTGGATGACATACTCTTGATGGCAAATGATATAGAACTTTTGGACAACATAAAGGCCTACTTGAATAAGTGTTTTTCAATGAAGGACCTTGGAGAAGCTACTTATATATTAGGCATCAAGATCTATAGAGATAGATCGAGACGCCTGATAGGTCTTTCACAAAGCACATACCTTGATAAGATATTGAAGAAGTTCAATATGGATCAGTCCAAGAAGGGGTTCTTGCCTGTGTTGCAAGGTGTGAAATTGAGCTCGGCTCAATGCCCGACCACGACAGAAGATAGAGAAAAGATGAGTGTCATCCCCTATGCCTCGGCCATAGGGTCTATTATGTATGCCATGCTGTGTACCAGACCTGATGTAAACCTTGCCATAAGTTTGGTAGCAAGGTACCAAAGTAATCCCGGCATGGAACACTAGACAACGGTCAAGAATATCCTGAAGTACCTGAAAAGGACTAAATATATGTTTCTCGTTTATGGAGGCGATGAAGAGCTCGTCGTAAAGGGTTACATCGATGCTAGCTTCGACACAGATCTGGATGACTCCAAGTCACAAACCGGATATGTGTATATTTTGAATGGTGGGGCAGTAAGCTGGTGCAGTAGCAAGCAAAGCGTCGTGGCGGGATTTACATGTGAAGCGGAGTACATGTTAGCCTCGGAGGCAGCACATGAAGCAATCTGGATGAAGGAGTTCATTACCGACCTAGAAGTTATTCCCAATGCGTCAGGGCCAATGCCTCTCTTCTGTGACAGCTTTGGAGCTATTGCCCTTGCCAAGGAGCCCAGGTTTCACAAGAAGACTAGGCACATCAAGCGTCGCTTCAACTCCATTCGTGAAAATGTTCAAGATGGAGACATAGATATTTGCAAAGTGCATACGGATCTGAATGTCGCAGATCCGTTGACTAAACCTCTTCCACAACCAAAACATGATAAACACCAGAACTCTATGGGTGTTCGATTCATCACAGTGTAACTAGATTATTGACTCTAGTGCGAGTGGGAGACTGTTGGAAATATGCCCTAGGGGCAATAATAAACTGATTATTATTATATTTCCTTCTTCATGATAATTGTCTACTATTCATGCTATAATTGTATTGACCGGAAACCGTGATACATGTGTGAATACATAGACCACAACATGTCCCTAGTAAGCCTCTAGTTGATTAACTCGTTGATCAACAGATAGTCATGGTTTCCTGACTATGGACATTGGATGTCTTTGATAACGGGATCACATCATTCGGAGAATGATGTGATGGACAAAACCCAATGCTAAGCATAGCACAAGATCGTGTAGTTCGTTTGCTAAAGCTTTTCTAATGTCAAGTATCAGCTCTTTAGACCATGAGATTGTGTAACTCCCGGATTCCGTAGGAGTGCTTTGGGTGTACCAAACGTCACAATGTAACTGGGTGACTATAAAGGTGCACTGCAGGTATCTCCAAAAGTATCTGTTGGGTTGGCTGGATTTGTCACTCCGTATGACGGAGAGGTATCTCTAGGCCCACTCAGTAATGCATCATCATAATGAGCTCAATGTGTCTAAGTGGTTAGTCACATGATCATCAATTACGGAACGAGTAAAGTGACTTGCCGATAACGAGATTGAACGAGGTATTGGGATACCGATGACCGAATCTCGGGAAAGTAATGTCCCGATTGACAAAGGGAATTGTATATAGGATTACTTGAATCCTCGACATCGTGGTTCATCCGATGAGATCATCATGGAACATGTGGGAGCCAGCATGGGTATCTAGATCCCACTGTTGGTTATTTACCAGAGAGTTGTCTCGGTCATGTCTGCGTGATTCCCGAACCCGTAGGTCTACACACTTAAGGTTCGATGATGCTAGGGTTATAAGGAATATTTGTATGTGATTACCGAATGTTGTTTGGAGTCCAGGATGAGATCCCGGATGTCGCGAGGAGTTTCGGAATGGTTCGAATGTGAAGATTTATATATGGGAAGTCATCATACAGTCACCGGAAATATTCGGGGGTATACCGGTATTGTACCGGGACCATCGGAGGGGATCCGGGGGTCCACCGGGAGGGGCCACTTGTCCCGGAGGGCCTTATGGGCTGTAGGTGGAAGGGAACGAGCCCCTAAGTGGGCTGGGTGCCAACACCCTAGGGCCCTTGCGCCTAGGGTTGGCGGGGGGAACCCTAAGGGGGGCGCCCCCCTGTCTTGGGGGGAAAGCCCCCTCCCCCTTGGCCGCCCCCCTCTAGATCTCGTCTAGAGGGGCCGTCCCCCTTCCCCCTTCTTCCTATAAATAGAGGGGGTGAGGGGAGGGCTGCACCACCACATCCAAGGCGCAGCCCCACCCCTCCCCAACACCTCTCCTCCTTCGCGCGAGCTTGGCGAAGCCCTGGCGGAGAAATGCCACTCCATCACCATCACGCTGTCGTGCTGCTGCTGGAGCCATCTTCCTCAACCTCTCCCTCCTCCTTGCTGGATCAAGGTGCGGGAGATGTCACCGGGCTGCATGTGTGTTGAACGCGGAGGTGCTGTTGTTCGGCGCAAAGATCAGAATCCACTGCGGTCTGAATCGCTTCGAGTACGACTCCTTCATCCGCGTTCTTGCAACGCTTCTGTCTCGTGATCTTCAAGGGTATCAAGATGCACTCCCCTCTCTCTCGTTGCTAGTTACTCCATAGATTGATCTTGGTGATGTGTAGAATTTTTTTAATTTCTGCAACGATCGCCAACAGTAAATGGTAGTAAATAGAACACCCACGGTTTCAATAATACTTGTGTTTCCGATTGTAACGTGACAACACTTGTTCCAAAATGACTTTATTGATTGTTAATGTGTGCACCTTCGCAAATCGGACTGCAAAATTGGCACAACATGTTGTTTCCATGTCATGGCACCAAGCCAAGTTTCATTATTTTCATGCGTGTTTTGGATTTACAGGAATTAAAAAACTAAGTTTCTCAATGTTTCCAGCCCAGCCACGACGCCCAGAATTTTGAATGTCATTCCCATTTCTTGAGAGAAGCTCCGGTTTGCAAGAAGCTTATACCAAAATTTGTTCCTATTCGACCATTTTTTACCACAACATGGTACTACCATGACATGACACCATGCCAAGTTTCATGATTTTAAAACAAAGTTTCTCAATGTTCTCGACCAAGCCATGACGCCCAGATGTTTGAATTTTTATTCCCATTTCTAGCATGGGACCTAGAAATTCACCCGAGGACATAGGATGTGATTTTTCAACCAACTTTGGTGCACGTGAGCATGCGCTTGTAGTTCAAATTTGAATTATGCACATTAAATGACCAGAAACTCAATTAATGTATAAAAAAGCCAAACGAACCCAGAATAATTCCAGAATTTAACAGGGCACTCATGTAGTTCTATGTTGCCTTTGTAAATAAACTCAAGGGGGACAGCGTATATTGTTTCGCACACAAAGGTGGCACGTTCCCTCTCAGGACCACGAGCCTTCTTGAGAGAAGCTTCGGTTTGCAAGAAGCTTATACCAAAATATGTTGCTATTCGGCCAATTTTTTTACCACAGCATGGTAGTACCATGACATGACACCATGCCAAGTTTCATGATTTTCAGACGTGTTTTGGATTTATAAGAATTTTAAAACCAAGTTTCTCAATGTTCTCGGCCGAGCCACGATGCCCAAATGTTTGAATTTTATTCTCATTTCTTGCATGGGACCTATAAATTCACCCGAGGACACACATGTGATTTTTCACCCAACTTTGGTGCATGAGAGCATGTGCTTGTAGTTCAAATTTGACTTATGCACATTAAATGACCAGAAACTCAACTAATGTATAAAAAACGACAAACGAACCCGGAATAATTCCAAAATTTAACAGGGCACTCATGTAGTTCTATGTTGCCTTTGTAAAGAAACTCAAGGGGGGCAACGTATATCATTTCACACTCGAAGGTGGCACGTTCCCTCTTATAACCAGGAGCTTTCTTGAGAGAAGCTTCGGTTTGCAAGAAGCTTGTGGGGATGTTTGGATGGAAGCCCCAAGCTGCCCTTCCAAAGTTTTGGTCATTGACCACAGGTTGGGCCAGTGTTTGGATCGCAGCCAAGTTTTTGGCTCACAACAACCTTTTTGGCCAGCCGCTGTGATTCCGCACTAGCGTGTGGGCGAGTTCCTGGCGGCTATTTCCTTCGCCAAAATTTTGGCATGTCGTCGTTTTGGTCGGGCTGGTGTGGGCATAATCCAAACGGACCCTATACCAAAACTTGTTCCAAATCGGCCCAATTTTTTACCACAACATGTTAGTGCCATGACATGACACCATGCCAAGTTTCATGATTTCCAGGAAAGTTTTGGATTTACATGAATTTAGAATCTAAGTTTCTTGATGTTCTCGGCCGAGTCACGATGCCCAAATGTTTGAATTTCATTCTCATTTCTTCCATGGGACCTAGAACCTCAACCAAGGACACACATGTGATTTTTCAACCAACTTTGGTGCACCAGAGCATGTGCCTGCAGTTCAAATTTGGATTATGCACATTAAAAGTCCAGAAACTCTATTAATGTATAAAAAGGCCAAACAAACCCGAAATAAATCCAAAATTTAACAAGGCACTCATATAGTTCTATGTTGCCCCTGTAAAGAAAATCAGGGTGGAGGCATCGTATATCATTTCGCACACAAAGGTGACACGTTCCCTCTCGGAACCAAGAGGCTTGTTGAGAGAATCTCCGGTTTTGCAAGAAGCTTATAGCAAAACTTGTTCCAATTTAGCCAAAAATTATACATATGAAATCAGGGTTTAGATTATCCCGAACATCTCGATACCTAGACCAATGTACTATGATTTGAATTCAACATAAAATGGATACAAATATTTGAATTGGAGATCGTATGGTACATGTAGTGCATAGTGAAATATGATTACTGCTATATGCATGGTTTTTGTTATCAAGATAATATTTAAATTATTGTATAACTTGACAATGATCGTATTCAAATAAGGAAAATTGATTCAAATTTAGTCTATATGGTAGACGACAATATATATGTTCACATGGTGGAGTAAAATGTTCATATATGATGGAATATCAAAATGTACGACTACATCAATTATAAACCGCAAGATCACCTAACAATATATTCGAATTCAACATAACATGGATTCAAAAATTGAAATTCGAGATCCTGGCATTTGTGATCATATGAAAAGGGAAATTACTCTTTATTTTGGTGGGAATTGATTTGTTTTTTGTTGTTGTTGAGGGAAGTGCGAATCGATTTGGTACTGTACAGGGTAATCTTGTTCTCCCGTTTTTTTTTACATTTTTCTTGTAGTTTTTTCAATGGCATCTATAGCAATATAGTAAAAGGGGACATGACTCTCTTGTGTCTTGTATGAATTTTTTTTTACACGTTAAGTTTGTTCTGCCAAACAAGGAATCCGCACCTTGTTATCCCGAAATTTTCAAGCTCGAGCATCTTTTGTCTCACCTGCTTTGAAACTCCTGCCTCTTCAACCCGCGTCGCGCCTTGTTATACCGAAATTTCGACACGCGTGAAAACTCCCTCCTCATCCGAAATCGGTCCCACAGCCCAGACACGTGAAATCCCCCTTCTACCCCTCAGCCAGAAATGAAGCTCCACGTCGCGGTGTCAAAACCGGTGGGGGTACGCTGGTAACTTACCCTACATTTTGGACAAGCGCGTCCCTAAGCTTGGCTCCCCCTCCCTTCCCCTTCGCCCCCCATTCGTATCACAAAACCGAGGCCGCCAAAACCCGTGAAACCCCAAGCTCCTCCATTGGCCTCCCGACCATCGCCCAGCCGGAGACTCTTCCCCGACTACATGGTCTACCGCAACAGCTCGTCGTCCCTCATCCACCGCACTAGATGAGGATCAGTTGTCAATCTCGTCGTCCCGCCGGATCAGCCGCCCCGTCCTCCACCTCCAAGGAGTTGCCCCGATGTTCGCCTCGTCTATTGCGCCACCTCAATCCCCACAGCACCGTCTTAACCTACCCCACTAGGACCGCAGCACCCTCACCAATTCCTCCGATGAAGCCAAGGCCAACTCGGAGCCACCAAGGAGGTGCTGCACTCACCGCTGCATTTCATCTTTTATTCAATCTCACGGGGCTGCCGGTGCTCGATATCGAGCAGCCATGGCGGGGCTCCATCGACGGTGCCGTCACCGGCCACATCATCCACGACGTCTCTCCCCCATGTCGTTGCTTCCTCGGTGGTGACTTCCACACCAACACTAGCTACAGCTGCTCCGGCTCTCGCTCACGCTGTGGCTCTGTTCTGGCTATCGATCACGCTGCTGCACTGCTCTTGCTTTTGTTCATGCTGCTGCTCTGCTCTTGCTCTCGCTCGCGCTGCTGCTGCTGTTGCATGACCTCCGGCAGCTACAGGAGTTGCTGTTTAGCACTCGCTCGCGGTGCTACTGCACGACTTGCCATCTGCTAGTGAGTTCCCTGCTCGAGCGTCTATTGACTTAGATCACTGCTTCTCTGCTACTAGTGCTCGAACGCCCTAAACATCTATCGCAATGCTCTGGTACTAGTTCAACCAGTTTTGACAGTAAAATTCAGTTTCGACTGTAAAGTTCAGTTTCTTCAGTTAAGTTCAGAGTCAATAGTACTTACAACATCTGTCGGAGCGGTCGTGGCGCGAATGATGCGTTTTACATCTAACACTTTTTGGTGGTGTATTTTACATCATCTATTGCAGATGATATTAGAGTCCCACTTCAGATTAACGTTGTATGTCTTGTCATGCTTCAGCCTCGCCGCCGTACACCTCACTGGAGCTGCTCCAACGACAGAACGTCCATCACAGCGGAGCAGTACCCTCGGCGCCGTTTCCAGAGGCCTCGGATCTTCTTCCCCGCCTCCGACAGTCACACCAACATCACCATCCTCCACGTCCAACCAAATGATGCTGCGGTCCACAAGGCTATGCCAAAGAGGTTGTACACTCGTCGCATCACTTTGTTACTCTGCATTCATGTTGATCCCTCAGAGATCCTTTGCTATGGAACTATTATTCATGCATTTGGTTAGGAGTGGAGCAAAGTAAAACTTGAGGATATTTTTCCTTTGGCATCTCTTTCGAAGAAAAAATGTAGGAATTTTAATATTCACTTGGACATCCTTTTCAAATTAATATTCATGAAGAACAGAACTAATTGCATTACTGGCATAATAAGATTCTTATTTGTTCATTTTCACGTGGTTTGACTTTAATTTGACTATGTTTCTCCATTCCTGTGTTCTTCCAATTCATGTGAACCAAACACCCAGGTTGACTGAAATCCTATGTTTCCAAATGCTCTGTTTCGCACGTGCGTTCCTATCCTATTCATGTGTTTTTCCTGTCCTTGCATTTATAGAATCCTCCAATTCTAAGGAACCCTTACAGATTTACTTCATTTTCAGATAGGCGTCAAAGAAAAATCTGTGTGTTATGTCCTGCTCCTGCCGTGCTGTCATCCACCCCACCTGAGGTGCACCATCGAAAGAAGCGTTCACTACAGCAGAGATCCCCCATGCAGACTTTCTTTCACCACCTCAGATCATCTTCCCCGTTGCCGGCAGCCACGCCAACTGCATTACCATCATCGACTGAGCAGATGAACCTCAGGACTACATAGTTCTGGAAGAGAGGTCGCAATCTTTCGTGTTTGCTTATGTTATACATTGCTTATTATTATCTACTACTTTATCGTTCAAACTTGAGTTTTAAAATGTCCGTGGATCTCATATCGAGGCAGGAACGAATAGTATTTGTCTACTATCTGGTTCATCTGGGGTCTTCTATGTGGTTCATGTTGGGTGGGCAACAAACAATAGATGATCCATTGTCAACCTTTTTAAACTGAAACTATAATCTACCTGCTATCATTAGTTTTGGATCCATCCAGTCGTTTGCTTCCATCATTCTTGATTTTTGCATGCACCCCTTAGGCCTGACAGAATCTAACTATTTTTTTATTATGCATGTCAGATATTGTACACAATCGTACTGAGCATGTAGAGAAAAAGAGAAGACCCTTGTGTGGGAATATAATGTCATGTAGACGCCGCTCCATGGTGGGCGAAGTGCCCCACCTACTGCATTTCCAAATTGTATTCTAGAGGAAGATAACTATTCAGATGGGGATTCAGAAGGAGCCTACCACGCCTGTTTACCACCTGAGGTGTTTGCTGTAACCTGGCATGCTGATGTTGGTCATATCATGCATATGGCGCCTCACATTGCTTACATTATACATCTTATATGTCATCAGCTTAGTTTAGATTTGCTTGGTGTGAATGCCAACTGTTTGGTTTCTATATCATACTCCCACCATTCCTAAATATTTGTCTTTTTAAAGATTTCAACAAGTGACTACATATGGAACAAAACGAGTGAATCTACACTCTAAAATATGTCTATATACATCTGTATGTGGTAGTCCATTTGAAATCTCTAAAAAGACAAATATTTAGGAATGGAGGGAGTATATGGGAATTATGCAATGCCATCTTCTTTAGCCAGGCATCATATACGTGAATCATGCAATTCCATCCTATTTAGCCATTCATCGTATATGTGAATTGTATCGTGCCATATTTTTTCCATAATGTATTCCATTAGTCAACAATGTTTATACATTCATCTACTCTTCCTGTGCATCAGCCATCTGAGTCGGTCATGGGAAAATCTGGTGTGAAAACAAGGTCTTCTGAGCAGTCAGTGCTACCTGTCGATGCAGATTTCTTGCTGGTTACAGATAGCTCCTCAGAAGAGGATTTAGAGACAGATGACCAGTCGTATTCCCCCCCGAGGTGCATGCTCTAACTTGGCAGGGTTATATTGCTCATATCATGCATATGGTGTCTTGCATTGCCATGCCATCTTCTTAGATTAGACATGCTTTGTGTGAATGCCTCCTGTTTGCTTTCTATATCAGATATGTGAATTATGCAATGCCATGTTTTTCAGCCAGTTATCATATATGTGAATTATGCACCGCCATGTAGCCAGGCATCATATCTGTCAATTATCTCATGCCATCTTTTTTTCATTACGTATTCCATTTGTCGACAATCTGTGTATATCGAACTACTCTTCATGTGTATCAGCCATTTGAGCCGGTTATGGAAAAATCTGGAGTGAAAACAAGGTCTTCAGAGCAGGCAATGGTACCTGTTGAAGCTTATGTCTCGATGGTTACAGGGAGATCCTCAGAGGAGGATTCAGAGACAAATGACTAGCCCTATATCCCAGCTGAGGTGTATGCTCTAAGTTGGAATGTTTATATTTCTCATATGATGCATATGGTTTCTTGCATTGCTTAGTTTAGACATCATATGCACAATATTGAATTCCATCTGCTTAGTTTAGAGATCATACATGCGAGTGCCAGCTGCTTAGTATATGAATCAATTATGTCAATTATATCATGCCATCCTGTATACTTAGACAACATGGATGTGAATTATTTCATCCCAACCTATTTTAGAAAGACATCATATAGTTTTTTCATGTCATCCTATTTAGATACTCATCATATGTTGAATTATGCCATTACATCCTGTTAAGTTATCCATCATATATCTGAAACCGTGTCATGCTATCCTGTTTAGTTAGGCATCATATATGTGAAATTGTGTCATGTTGTCCTGTTTGGTTAGACAACATATATGTGAATTACCACATCTGTCTATCATACAATGTCTGTACGTTCAATTTATTTTCTTGTTTATTAGCCATTTGAATTGGAGGGGGTGATGGCAGTATCTAAGGGAGCAAAAAACCCGTTCTTCACAAAACACAGTGTTACCCGTCGATGCAGATAGAACCATGGTTGTACTGGCCAACAAACAAGCCCCACCACACATAATCGAGACTCTTCCAGATTGCACACTTACACCGTTTGGTAGAGAACCAGCTACAACCCATCTAACCGCAACCCCAGCGGATACTAACCCACTTCTAGTTGACAAAGCACCATGTCCACCACAGAGTACCCCCACACGAGCACTTTGTAAAGCTACTGTAGTGCCCAAAGCACGAAGACCACCACATCAAACCCAAACTCCACGTTTAAAGCAAAAGAGCAACTGTTCTCAGGTCAGATTCCATAGCTATGGTCCATACTCCTTTGTTGTTGCATCACTATATTTACTCATACCAACTACTTCTGAATTTGAAGGATCCAATTGAAACTCCAATGGTGCAACATGTATGTTTTAAAGCTATTTCTTTAACTATATTGCTGTTCTAACTTCTTGCTCTATGTTGAATTCAGTTTAAGTTGTATAAACAGTTATGTTCTCATGTGATGCACATTACAAGTGTTGCCAATGCTGTGTAGTTTCTCACATTTATATTTTGTCTATGCTGTTGTGTCTTAAAAATATATGAGTTGAACTATGTCTCTATCTTTATTAGGCAACATAAACTAGAATGATATGGACAATACAGTGACCATAGTACATAGATATATGTTTGTTTCATGTTGTTATCCTATCCACCTTCCTACTGAACGGGTTTACCAAAATGAGTTTCATATACTACAAGTTAAACCTGTGATGTGTCTGCTTGTTTCTCTTGTTTAAACAGAATATTGGAGAAGAGCACCCCACTATGCAATGGTAGGGAAAGTAATGCAGATCAGGTTCAAGATAGTGAGACAACCCTGTTGGTCTCCAAAAAAGGTGATAAAAACGATCTTGTAGACAGTGAGAAAACCCCACAATCCTGCGTTGATGTAGTGTTCGAGTTACTCGCCAGTACCGCTGGCACAAGCTCTTAGAACTCGCTGCCTGAATCACTTCAGCTTCTTTAGTCTCAGCTACAAGCTGAAAGGCATCAGTCAGTTGTGCTACAGCAAGAAGCTGAAGGACTGAGGAAGTCCCTGCAGAAATCAGATGCATACTTCCTAGTGCAACAGCAAGCGCTGGAGGATTTAAGCGCCAAACAAGTGAAAGTTAATAAGCTTGCTAAGCATCTTGCCAGCATTATGGGTACCCAAGATATTGTTTCTTGAGCTCTTCTGAAGTGGTTTCATATCTGGACTGTTTTGCTGCGGCGTTTATATGCTGCTTTGTTCCCTATATTTGCACTGGTGGCAAACTTTGATGCCCAGTGGATGTAATATGTGTAATAGTCGTGATAGCCTAGCATAAGTTGCTTGCTTATTTATTTCCTTGTTGTCTTATTTATTTGTTTGCTTGTAGTTAGTGTAGTTGTTTTTCCACGGTTTGTTGGTGGCCGCAATAACCTATTTTTTAAAACAAGTCCACAATAACCATGGGCTACATATTTAATGTAGTGACACTGGGCCTCCTACCGGCCATAGAAATAATGGGACTTCTACGGGCCGTAGAAACAATGGGTCGTAAGTAATGGGTCGTAAGTAACCGAATGCTGAAAATGAGCCGAAGAATAAATGGGCCTGAGAAGGCCGAAATATAACATGGGCTGGAATCGGCCCAACGTATTAACGGGCCACAAATAGGCCGACTGTAACAACGGGCTAAATTTGGCCCACAAGCAGAAAATGACAGTAACGGGACGTAAGTAACCGAATGTCGGAAATGAGTGAGGGAGTCTTGAATAAGGGGGTATCCAGACAGCCAAACTATATACATCGTTCGGACTACAGAAGCTCCAATATACAAGACTCAAGACTTCGGCTCGTGTCCGGATGGGACTCTCCTTTGCATGGCAGACAAGCTTGGCGATCCGGATATTATGTTTCCTTCCTTGTAACCGACTCCATGTAAACCCTAGCTCTTCGGTGTCCATATAAACCGGAGAGCATGGTCCTTAGAAGGCCGATCACAATTACAACCATACCATCATAGGCTAGCTCTTAGGGTTTAGCCTCTACGATCTCGTGGTAGAACTACTCTTGTATTCCACATATTTTCAATATTAATCAAGCAGGAAGTAGGGTTTTACCTCCATCGAGAGGGCCCGAACCTGGGTAAACATTGTGTCCCTTGCTTCCTGTTACCATCAGCGTAAGATGCACAGATCGGGACCCCCTACCCGAGATCCGCCGGTTTTGACACCGACATTGGTGCTTTCATTGAGAGTTCCTCTGTGACATTGCTTCAAGGCTTGATGGCGTCTTCAATCGTCAACAACACGCTCCAGGGTGAGATTTTTCTCCTCGGACAGATCTTTGTGTTCGGTGGCCTAGCACTACAGGACAATTCGCTTGGCCAGTTGGAGCAGATTGACAGTTTCGCCCCTGGCCACCAGATCAAGTTCGGAAACTTGAACTACACGGCAGATATCCGCAGAGACTTGATCTTCGAGGGATTCGAGCCTGCGCCAGGAGCGCCGGACAGCCACGACAAGCACGGCCTAGACCTGCTGTCAGACAGTGCCCGGGACGTCATCCCCGAAGCAGCCCCGGATATAAATCTAGGGAAGGTTGCGTCGCCTATGGACGGAGGGCTGGACCCCGCCCCGCAGGCCGCACACTTATCGGCGGTGAAGCCGAACACGGGCCTCACCTCTGTGGAGGCCTGTAACCTGGACCCCCGGACTCATATCCGGCTGTTGGTCCTGGTCCGCTCACTCTCGAGCCAATCGAGCCAGGTTGGGCTCCGGTAATGGAGTTTACCAGTGCGAACATCTTTCAGCACTCGCCCTTTGGCGACATGCTGAACTCATTGAAGTCTCTCTCATTGTCAGGAGACTCTGGGCCGAACTATGTTCGGCTGGAGTGGGAAGCAGGCGACGAAGGAATTCGCTGCCCACCCACCACCCACTTTGTCGCCATGATCGATTATTTAACTGACATGCTTGACTTTGACTTTGAAGACATCAACGGCATGGACGACGATGCAGGAGACATACAGGAGCCACCGCTCAGAGGGCGGTGGACAGCCACCTCTTCATATGATATATATATATATGGTGGATACTCCGAAAGAAACGAATGGTGATGAGGCAACGGAGGATAAACCCTCCAAGAAGAAAGCAAAGCATGGGCGTCGCCAGCGCCGCTCCAAGCCCCACAAAGGCAATACCGGCACTGGAGATGATAATAATCCGGACTGTGCCAACGATGAATACAACCCCGAACAGCCCGCCTTTGAGCAGGCCGAACAGGAAGACGGGCATGACAGCCCAGATGAACAGGCGACAAACAGGTATCTGGAGGAGGACAACTACATGCCCCTCTCCGAAGACGAGATTAGACTCGGCGACGATGAGTTCGCCGTACCCGAAGACCCCGCAGAGCAGGAGCGCGTCAAGCGCCGGCTTATTGCCACTGTGAGAAGCCTAAAGAAGAAGCAGCAATAGCTCCAAGCTGATCAAGATCTGCTCATAGACAGATGGACAGAAGTCCTGGCAGCCGAGGAATATGGACTCGAGCGCCCCATGGCTGACCGACCGCCTCGAGGTCGGGACAAAACGGCATATCAGTCGAAAAACCAGCCTGCACCCCCGCGCCAGTTTACAATGGCCCGGGGCAACACTCAGGACCTGCGCAATAAACTGGATAACGCCGCAGGACAACAAAGATCGATCTACGGATCACGGGGGCACGCCGAAGCACATGATGATGACCGTCATACCGGATACACTGACAGCAAATTCGGCCGGGCCGAAGACAACCAGTCAGACGTAGCCGGACTGCGCCGTGACATA
Source organism: Triticum timopheevii (assembly GCA_963921465.1). NCBI lineage: Eukaryota > Viridiplantae > Streptophyta > Magnoliopsida > Poales > Poaceae > Triticum > Triticum timopheevii. Next base: position 497,800,976 of record OY997272.1, read on the forward strand.
GCCCGGCACAGAGGCGCCGCACACCCCCTCTGCTTCACTGATGAAGTGATGGATCATGAATTCCCAGAAGGGTTTAAACCCGTAAACATCGAATCATATGACGACACAATAGATCCCGCGGTATGGATCGAGGATTTCCTTCTCCACATTCACATGGCCCGCGGAGATGATCTACATGCCATCAAGTATCTTCCCCTTAAGCTCAAAGGACCTTCCCGGCACTAGCTAAATAGCATGCCTGCAAATTCCATTGGCAGTTGGGAAAATCTGGAAGACACATTTGTTGACAACTTCCAGGGCACATATGTGCGACCTCCGAATGCCGATGACTTGAGACACATTACTCAACAGCCCGGAGAATCAGCCAGGAAATTCTGGACTCGGTTCCTAACTAAAAAGAACCAAATAGTTGACTGTCCGGATGCCGAAGCCTAGGAGGATTTCAAGCATAATATCCGTGACGAGTGGCTCGCCAGACACCTCGGCCAGGAGAAACCCAAATCCATGGCAGCTCTTACGACACTAATGACCCGCTTTTGCGCAGGCGAGGACAGCAAGTTGGCTCGCAGTAGCACTACTCCACATTCTGGAACTTCAGATGTCCGGGACAATAATGGCAAGCCAGAGTACAACAGACACAAGCGACGAAACAACGGCGACAACATCAAGGATACGACGGTTAATGCCGGATTCAGCATATCCAAATCCGGTCAGCGGAAGAAGCCATTCAAGCGTAACAATCAAGGACCGTCCAGTCTGGACCGTATACTGGAACGCTCGTGCAAAATCCATGGCACCCCGGACAAGCCAGCCAACAACACCAATAGAGACTGCTTGGTATTTAAACAGACCGGCAAAATAAATGCCGAAAACAAGGACAAGGGGCTCCACAGCGATGACGACGATGAGCCCCGGTGTCCAAACATGCGGGGACAGAAGAAGTTTCCTCCCTAGGTGAAAACGGTCAACATAATCTATGCCACCCACATCTCCAAGCGGGAATGGAAGTGAGCACTACGGGACGTATATGCGATGGAGCCAGTCGTCCCCAAATTCAACCCATGGTTAGCTTGTCTGATCACCTTTGATCATAGGGATAATCCTACTAGCATCCGTCACAGCGGCTTAGTCGCATTGGTTTTAGACCCAATTATAGACGGATTTCACCTCACAAGAGTCCTTATGGACAGAGGTAGCAGCCTAAACCTGCTTTATCAGGACACAGTGCACAAATGGGCATCGATCCTTCAAGGATTAAGCCCACCAAAACCACCTTTAAGGGTGTAATTCCTACAGTAGAGGCCCGCTGTACGGGCTCTATAACATTGGAAGTGGTCTTCGGATCTCCGGATAACTTCCGAAGTGAAGAGCTAATCTTCGATATCGTCCCTTTCCGCAGTGGTTACCACGCACTGCTCGGGCGAACTACATTTGCGAGAGTCAATGCGGTACCACACTATGCATACCTCAAGCTCAAGATGCCAGGTCCGCGCGGGGTCATAACAGTCAACGGGAATATGGACCGCTCCCTCCGTACAGAAGAACACACTGTGGCCCTTGCGGTAGAAGTACAATGCGGCCTCCTCTGGCAAACCACCAATCCGGCGACGACAACTTCAAGCTCCGTCAAGCGAGGGCGGAACTCCCCGCAGCAAGATCAGCAGGCACGACAAGAGCAGGACTAGTAGTCCGGCCTCTGCTCAAATCCCATCAAAGCAGCATTCGTGCAACGCGTACACAATTATGCACTCAAAATACCATGGCCACAGGCGGAGGCGTATCGGGGGCTCAGTTAACAGTACGGTATCACTTCGTAACCTTTCCATTCACCCTTAAGGACATTGCTCTAGTGCAGCTTCTCCAGAATAGCCGGATTGTCGGACTTACATAGGAGAGGAAACCCAGGAGGGAACAGGCTTTGGGCACAGCAAGAAACACCCAGGTGGAATCTACTTATGATTGTTGTTCCTGATTTATCTATCTGTATGTAGCCTTCCCCTGGATAGGATATGTCAAATAATCCTATTTGTCTCCGCTTAATGCATACATTGTAAACATATGCTTAAAGGTATTATTTATCAATGGGGGACCACATATAGCGTCAACTTACTTATTTTCATTTGAGCATTTTTTATAAATGTCTATTTAATTTTGCATCCATACACTTTCGTACGCTTCGTTTGCCAGGGGCTTCTTATGGCACCCCATAATATGGCAAGTCAAGACCGAACACTTTCAACAGTGCAGCACCCCGAACTTATAGCATTATATGCATCAGCTCCGAATCATGTCTTGGGTTACGGTTGGGATAGCCCAGCTCCCTTGTTTTGGTGCCTTACATTCCATTAATTCGGCTAAGGTAGCGCAGGGAGAACTACTGCGATTGTGCCCTAGCTTTTTTGGATGAGCACCTCAGTAGAGAAAGCACAAAACTATCCGACATGCTGTGGCGAGAGAGTGGTCACTGTTTGAGAGGTCTTAAAATCCTTAAAGGTTTTTCCGCTTTAGGCATTAATTAGGCTTTGTCTGATATAGGCGTGTATAGCGCCCCAATTCGGCCTTCCGGATTCTAGGGGCTTCACCGAAATTTAAAATCATAGACTTCTATGGCTAAGTGAAGGTTATAAAGCCGTATAGTCCGATTGTCTGGTTCGCTGCGCTGGACACCTCCTTAAGGGACCAAACATTTGGATAAAGACAGTTCGGGTTTTCCACGAACACCCAAGTACTAGGTACACGGGGGAGGAAGCCGACGACTGGCCTACTTTTAAAATTTGATAAACAGCCACACAGAAGGTAATATTTTAAATCACAAAAGCACTTCATAGCGCAAGTAACTTCGTCTTTAAATTACAAACATGACAGAAGTGAATTTGTTCAAAAATTATGTCTTTGGTACATTCATCGGCCACGAGGTAAGTACCCTTCATCACGCCATAATAATACTTCTCGGGGACACGATGCGGCTTGCCCTCTGGCGGCCCGTCCTTCACCAGCTTCTCCGCATCCAGCTTGCCCTAATGCACCTTAGCACGGGCAAGGGCCCGACGGGCACCCTCAATGCAAACAGATCGCTTGATGACTTCCAGTCACAGACATGAATCCACCATCCGCTTGATCAGGCCGAAGTAGCTGGTGGGCAGAAGCTCACCAGGCCATATCCGAACTATGAGATCTTTCATAGCCACTTCGGCCGCCTTGTGGAGTTCGACCAACTGCTTCAGATGGTCACTCAGAGGCGTTGCATGTTCGGCCCCAGCATACTGGTACCAGAACAACTTCTCCGTTGAGCTCCCCTCCTGGGCACGGTAGAACTCCGCGGCATCTGATAAGCTGCATGGCAGGTCTGTGAATGCCCCGGGAGAGCTCCGGATTCGAGTAAGTAAAAGAAATGCCTCCTCCACATGTTTTCTTTGCATAAAAAATTTCTTACCCGCCGCTATCTTTTTGGCCTCCTGGATCTCTTGTTGTGCCCTCTCGGCTTTGGCCTTGGTGTCTTTTATATTTGTAAGGGACTTCGCAAACTCGGCCTCTTTTGCTTTCAGCTCATGCTCCGCGGACTCGAGCTTCTTGCCGAGCTCCTGGAGCTCTTCTTGTACTTCGCCCACTTGGGCTTCTTGCTTTCCGCGCTCCTTGCGCTCCAAGGCCGCTTTGTGTTCGGCCTCAGACATCGCCTTCTTGAGAGACGCCACTTCGATGGTGGCCTCTGCTATCAAATTACAATGCTTCGTCGTTAGCATAATCAACTTTTATTTTTTATATGAGAGAGGGGAATCATTCAGCTTTGCTCTCTTTAAGCTGCCTCCTCGCGAGGGTGAGCTCTCCCTGTGCCCTCTCTAAATCCTGCGTTAGGCCGGCAATTTCGGCCGTGCGAGTAGCAGCGGCCAGCAGCACAGCCTGTTTATTTACATTCAAAACTTATTGTTAGACTCCTGCAGATTATAATTGACCCTCCGTTTGGTTTTTCTTTCCGAGCACCAAACAGAGTATCAGGGGCTACTACCTATCGGGTGGTGATTTCACACATTTTTACTTACCTCAAAGCCTGTCAGGAGGCTGGTGCAGGCTTTGGTTAGTCCGCTCTTGGCGGACGAAACCTTCTGAATCACCGCACTCATAAGAGTACGGTGCTCTTCATCTAGGGAAGCACCGCGAAGCGCTTCCAGCAGACAATCCGGCGCCTCAGGCGCAACGGAAGTCCTTGATACAGACGGCCCTCCCTCCATAACGAGGGGCTGCCCGCCTAAGTCTGGAACCACTGAAGGCTCCGGAATAGTGTTCGGTTGGGAGCTCGTCTTGTCGTGGCTCTCATCGACACGATCCGCGGGGACCTTGAACCCCGCGAGTCCGACGCCTGGGACGCCGCCTTGAGGCACCTCTAGGGCCACCTCCACCTTCGTCGGGAGCCTTCGGGACAACACCTCCGTGTCGTCCGCAGGATGAGGCGACATGGCCGTCGGGAGTGAGTTCATTGATGACTCACTCAAGGACCCGTCCGAAGACGACACTTCTGGATGGGCCCTGGCTGTACTGCATACAAGTTCGGCATTATAAACAAAATTATGAAGCGAAAATTATGATTGAGTGCGGATACTTACGATCGCACAAGCGGCTTCTTCCTGGGCAACCACCCTTCCTCGCTATCGGCGACGGTGGCGGAGTAGTCCAGAAGGGATGCCTTTCCCTTCTTGGACGTCCCAGTCTCCCCCACCGGGGCGGCCTTCCTCTTCCTCCCTCCCCCGACACGGGGAGGTGGTGTTTCTCCTTGTTCTTCTCCACCTCCGTGGGAGGAATCTGCCTCGTCGTCATTGGACGACGAGGGTATGACGGCCTTACGCTGGGAGCCTCTCCTGGCCCCCTGGTTCGCCGTCTCAGGCCCCCCATCCTTTTCGAATGGGGCGGCCTCTTCTTCTTCTTCTTCCCCTTCGGGGGAGGAGTGCGCCTCATCATCTTCGGACGAGGCTTGTGCAACCTTACCTCGGAGACCCTTTCGGGTCCCCGGGGCATTCTTATCGGCCTTCTTCTCCGGCCCCTTATAGGGCGCCGGGACCAACATCTTCGTCAAAAGATCATTGGTTGGACTTTCTGGAAACGGAGCCGGATTGTCGATCCGCTCCGCTGACTCCACATACTCCTAAACAAATATACACAATCGCTTAGGAATTCTCCATGAATACATTGGGAAGAACCGGACCTGGTGGTGGCCTGAGAACTCACCTGGGTAGGGTGCCATGCGGCGTGGATCCCACGGTCCTCGGTTATGAGAGGAGGTACTTCAGTGGCCTTGAACAACGCCTTCCACGCGTTCTTGTGCTTCATGCCATAGAGCCTCTGGGGCGTCCGGTGTTCGGCCAAGACGAATTCCCACAGATTGAATGCCCGCCTTTGGCACGGCAGAATCAGGCGAATGAGCATGACTTGGATCACGTTGACGAGCTTGATGTTCTTGTCCTTCATGCCCTTGACGCAGTTGATGAGTCCGGTCAACTCTGCATATTCGCCCCATAACAGGCCCTTCTGTTCCCAGGAGGTGAGCTGCATAGGGGTTCCGGATCGGCACTCGGGGGCCGCCGCCCAGTTGGCGTCGCATGGCTCGGTGATGTAGAACCACCCCGATTGGCACCCCTTCATGGTTTCCGCAAAGGAGCCGTTAGGCTAGGTGACATTAGGCATTTTTCCCACCATGGCTCCTCCGCACTCCGCTTGCTGGCCACTCACAATCTTCGGCTTCACGCAGAAGGTTTGGAGCCACAAGCCAAAATGAGGCTTAATGCGGAGGAAAGCCTCGCACACGACGATGAACGCCGAGATGTTGAGGACGAAGTTCGGAGCTAGATCATGGAAGTCTAGCACATAGTAGAACATGAGCCCGCGGATGAAGGGGTGGAGTGGAAACCCCAGTGCACGCACGAAGTGGGCAAGGAACGCGACCCTCTCGTGGGGTCCTGGAGTTGGAATGACCTGCCCCTCGTTTGGTAGCCGGTGCACCATATCTGCGGCCAGGTATCCGGCCGCCCGGAGATTCGCGATCTTCTTCTCCATCACGGTGGAGGCCACCCACTTGCCTCCTGCTCTGGACATGACTAACTGTGTGGAGAAGACCTGGACTAGGGCACTGGAGCTCGAGGGGGCAAGAGTATGCGAGGGAGGAAGAAGGCATGGGTAAAAACGAGGAACTCTTATCCCTTTATATAGGCGACGAAAGTGGTGCGCCTCCCCACTAGCCTGTTGAGAATCGCTTACTTCCCAAGCGCCACGATTGATGGCACGGGGGGAGTACCCATACCCGTATTGATGAAAATCCAGCGATAAGGGGACATGATCTCTGCTTTGACAAGACATGTCAAGGAAACCGCCTCACAATGCGCGCTGTGGCTGGTTGTGAAAAAATGGTTTGAATAAAGACTAGCTCTAATGGCATGTCACGTCGTCTAAAAGTTGTCAGCTGAAGTATCATTCTCTCTATGGTGGTATGTGAAGATCATTTTGCAGATCCGGACACAACCTACGTGTTCGATAATAGCCTTGGAGTATTCGGAAGGAGGAACCCGCCTTGCAATGCCGAAGACAAGACTACGCGCCGGACTGATCGTCATTGAAGCCTGGTTCAGGGGCTACTGAGGGAGTCCTGGATAAGGGGATATCCGGACAGCCGGACTGTATACATCGTCCGGACTATAGAAGCGTCAAGATACAAGACTCAAGACTTCGACTCGTGTCCGGATGGGACTCTCCTTTGCGTGGAAGACAAGCTTGGCGATCCGGATATTATGTTTCCTTCCTTGTAACCAACTCCATGTAAACCCTAGCTCCCTGGTGTCTATATAAACCGGAGAGCATGGTCCTTAGAAGGCCAATCACAATTACATCCATACCAACATAGGCTAGCTCTTAGGGTTTAGCCTCTACGATCTCGTGGTAGATCTACTCTTGTATTCCACATATCTTCAATATTAAACAAGCAAGAAGTAGGGTTTTACCTCCATCGAGAGGGCCCAAACCTGGGTAAATATTGTGTCCCTTGCTTCCTGTTACCATCAGCCTAAGACGCACAGATCGGGACCCGCTACCCGAGATCCGCCGGTTTTGACACCGAGAATGAGCCCAAGAATAAATGGGCCCTGAGAAGGCCGAAAGATAACATGGGCTGGAATCGGCCCAATGGAATAATGGGCCGTTAATGGGTATAAAGTGACACACTGTTCATTACAGGCCAGTTTACCATGGGCCGTTAATGGGCCAAGAGTTACCAAGGGCCTCATATGGGCCGAAAGACGTCATGGGCCATACATGGGCCGGAAGTTAAAACAGGCTGGAATCATATTGGACGGCCCAGATAAAGCTACTTGGCCTAATTCGGATAGGCCGTAACATGCCCTGTGTTAGCGGGCTGTAAATGGTCTATATGCAAACATGCCGTTAACAGGCTTTCCATGGGCCAGCCCGCCACCTTTTGACCTAGTCAAACGGGCTGGCCTTTTCACAAGAATGGGCCTCTGTTGGGCCATGCCACGTGTCGACGTATCATAGGCACCTTCGGTCCAATGAGTGGATGACATCTGTCCCAACGGTGAGACGACACGTGTTTACGCCAGCCAATGATGATTTTACACGTGGAAAATCCCCATTGGCCGGGGCTGTTAATGGGTTATTGGATCCAAAACCGGACCCGATAACTTAACGGTGTTCTGTTACGGTGGATGCCACGTGTCGGTCACCCTTGATGAAAGCACTTCTATGACGCATGAATTATCGTCATGGAAGTGGCCACTTCCGTGATGATAATTTTGGTAATGTCATGGAACACTTCTACGACAGCACAGGTATGACTATCTTGGTTCTGTCATAAAATTGTCATGGATGTACATGCATGACAGAAAATGTGACCTACTGTGACAAACACGTATCATCACGGAAGTGTATTTTTTGTAGTGAATATGAACAACCACTCGATAGTCTTCCAACCAAGTGTCAGGCTTCGACTCTCCTGTGAACTTACTGACGCCAGGCGCCAATCTGAAATTGTGAGGGATCTGAGCGGCTCGGATGGCTCTTCCAAAACATTTGGGGCTGGAAACATGGACCCTGCTTCCACTGGGCCTGTCTCTATTGAACCTCTCTCTGTATGCTCTGTTCCGTCGACCAAACCTTGGACAAGGACTGACCTTGCATCGAACCCTGGCTCTGTTGGGTCAACTGGAACTCTGCAGTCATTACCATACGGGCGCCTGCCATCATACCGCCGGGGCGCGTACGACCCGTCCCTCAGAAGGGGTGAAGGCGCTCTACGGTGGTTGTTGTCAGTGTCAAAACCGGCAGATCTCGGGTAGGGGGTCCCGAACTGTGCGTCTAAGGCTAATGGTAACATGAGGCTAGGGACACGATGTTTACCCAGGTTCGGGCACTCTCGATGGAGGTAATACCCTACTTCCTGCTTGATTGATCTTGATGATATGAGTATTACAAGGGTTGATCTACCACGAGATCTTAGATGCTAAACCCTAGAAGCTAGCCTATGATTCTAATTGCTGTTGTCCTCCGGACTAAACCCTCTAGTTTATATAGACACCAGAGGGGGCTAGGGTTACACAGAGTTGGTTACAGAGAAGGAGATCTAATATCCGAATCACCAAGCTTGCCTTCCACACAAAGGAGAGTCCATCCGGACACGGGACAGAGTCTTCAATCTTGTATCGTCAAAGTCCAACAGTCCGGCCAATGTATATAGTCCGGCTGTCCGAATACCCCCTAATTCAGGACTCCCTTAGTAGCCCCTGAACCAGTCTTCAATGATGATGAGTCCGGTGCCAGATTGTCTTCGGCATTGCAAGGCGGGTTCCATCTCCGAATACTCCAAAGTAAATTTCAAACACATGAATTGTGTCCGGCTCTGCAAAACAAATTTCACATACCACCGTAGAGAGAACAATATTCCACAAATCTTATCTGTTGACAACTTTTCATAGCGTGACAACACATCACGACCCGGTCATTATTCGAACTGTTTTTTCACCACCATCCTACAACTACACGTATTGCAAGGCGGTTTTATTGGCACGCCTTGTCGAAGCAGAGATTGTGTCCCTCTTATCGCGGGATTCTCATCAATACGGGTGTGGGTAACCCAACTACGCCAGTTGGTATAACTCCCCGATTTTAGGCAAGTCCCAAACGGTCACGCTGAGGACGCTTGGTATTCTCCCCCAATATAGAGGGACCGAGGCATGTCCCTTTCTTCCCACGCTTGCCTCTTCCCCCACCTCGAGTTCCAACAACCAAAGCTCAGGCTTAAGCACTTCGGACGTTCGATCATGTCCAGATTGAACCTTCAAGGTCGTTGGATGGCCTCCTCTATCACAGAGGAGGACATCGAGAAGCTTAGGGAGGCCAGGTATCTGACCGCCGAAATCCAGCACAGGCTACCTGCCCAAGGGCAGATCATCCCTACTCCCGAACCCAATGAGAGCGTTGTATTTGTTTCCCACTTCCTCCAAGGCTTAGGCTTTAGTCTTGATCCCTTTGTGAGAGGGCTCATGTTCTACTACGGGCTAGATTTTCATGATCTAGCTCCAGATTCCATCCTTCGCATATCGTCGTTTATCATCGTGTGCGAAGCTTTCCTCCACGTCACCCCACACTTCGACTTATGGCTCAAGACCTTCAATATAAAGCCGAAGGTGATCGACGGGCAACATGCAGAGTGCGGAGGCGCTACAATAAGCCAAAGTGGCAATGCCCCATGGCCAGAGGGTTCCTTCTCGGAGGTGTCCGATTTATGGCAGCGGAGGTGGGTCTATATCACTGCTCCCCAAGGCACAAGGTGGGCGGCCGCCCCTACCTTCCGCTTGGGCCCTCTGCCTCAACTGGCATCCTGGGTCAGCGAGGGACTGCCCTGGGGGCCTGCTAGTGACGTAACGACACTGTAGAGCCGCATTCGGGATCTTCTCGAGAGGGATGTCAGCCTCATCAAAGTAATTCAGGTAATGCTAGTCCGACTGGTCCTGCCATGCAAACGTCGACCCCTCCGGATGTGGGAGTTCAACCCAGAAGGACTGCGAACTATTCAGCACTTCTTCGGCATGACGCTCGAAGGGATGTATCGGTTATTCTTTGGACCATGAATAAAGTGTCCGGACACCATCGAGGATGCATTCTTGAACTGCAATCGTCCAAATACCCAAGTAAATAACCTTGCAACCCAACAAACTGTTCATTTTTATCATAACTTTATTCTAAAAACTACCCACAGCCAGGATTGGCTAAGAAAGGCGGAGAGGATCAGGTGTCCAGCCCCTCTTCCTGAAGGCTTGCCGAAGACGGTACTAACCCAGATTCTTAAACACGCACCCAATCAAGTGCCATCAGGGAAGGACGAAGGGAGGATCAGAGAAGACGAAATCGGGCTTCATGCATTGTACATCCAAACGGGGGAATTAACGTATCCACGAAGGAGGATAATCGGGGAGGTGAATCTCAAGTTCCCTCCCTAGAGGCGACCAAAGGTCTGTCTCCGAAGACCTGGAAGCGGAGGCGACCAAACTAGGGAAGAAGCCTTCGCCAGGAGCCCCGCCCCAGAGGGCGTCCTCGCCGCACAACGCCTGCAAACGGGCCAGCCCTCCACCGTGTTGTAAGTTAAATTAAAGTATTTTAATAAATATATACTACTTTTTCCTCCGAGAACAATAACCAGGATCTATCTCTTGTAGTCCGGCTTGTAGCCCTTCTCAACAGAGTTAGTCTTCGGGGGATCTTCTTCTGGAGATGATGGAGAGTGAAACTCCACCTGCCTCCCCTCCCCATGGGGCGGGCGACCTTGAGGTGTCGTCACGGAGGATTCCTGATCCGTCAAGGCCAGAAGTCAATGCTTCGGCCACCCGAAGCCAGGAGTGTTTGGCTCCCAAGGAGTTCAATAAGAAGAGTCCGGGACTGTCCGGCACTCAGCCGGACACACCGACGGGCCTTCTGGAGCGAGCTGCTCTCTCAGAGGCTCACCGTACTTTAATGGGTACGGTATTTGAGAAGATTTCATCCGCCAAAAGTGGGTTGAATGAAGCTTTTACGAGCTTGCCAAAGGCTTTGAGGTACGCAAAGAAATACGCAATCTTTCAGCTGTACCGCACACGCTAGGTGTGCTCCTTATAGATAGTAGCCCCTGAGACTCTGTTTTCCAGCCCTAGGCGGAAAACGGAGGATCACACTCCCAAGTACTAATCGCACTGTATTTATGTGCAGATGGCTAATGGTCATGCGGTTTACCGGACTGCTAAATTCGCCAAACTGAGGCGACAGCTTGATGTGGCGGATGCCGACATCGCGCTTGTGAACAAGCGGCTTGATTAGTCACAGGGCATGTGTTCTTTTCCTAATTGTTAGCAAATATTAAGAGGAGCATGATGCTAATATAATATGCTATGGCTGCAGATGGAGCTACTGCCATGGAGGCACTAAGGGCGGAACTTGCCCTAGCCAAGGAACAAGCTAGGATAAGCAATGCGGCCGCCCTAAAGGCGGCCCAAGAGTTGAGAGCCGAACAGGTTGCTCATCGCCGACGTGAAGATAAAATAGCTGAGATGGTTGAGGAACTGAGAAATGCTACCGGCTAATATAAGCTCCTTGAAAAGGAGAGCCAAGCGAAAGCGGCTGACCTGAAGAAGGCCTTGGACGCAGCCAAGGAAACACACTCTGAAACTAGAGCTTTACGGGAGGAGCTTCGACAAGCCAGAAATATCACGGTTGGGAGTTCCTATTTCTTGCGGATGAAGTTTGGAAATCCAAAGTACGCTCCTCTGGATCAGTTATGGAGTACTGCAAATGCGTATGCGGACCTAGCGAAAAGTACTGCTAATGCGACCAAGTTTTTCAAGGATCAGAAAGATCGTGAGGTGGAAAGGTTGTTCTGGTCACAGTTTAGTGCCCCAACGCGTCCGCTGCCGTTGAATGAAAGGATGGCCGCTTGGGCCGAGCTCCATAGGTTGTCTGGACTTGCTATGAGATCTGTCATAGATCACCTTTGGCCGAAGGGACCAAGGCCAGACAATTATTCTGGTTTAGTGCAACAATTCCTTGGTGCTGTGTCGCACATCAACGCTGTAAAGAAGTCGGCATGCATAGATGGTGGACGGTGTCGGATTTAGGGTTGTGGCGGACCCTTGAGGTTCGAACACTGGGGTGCGCGCGGAGGTTTTGCCTTCTACCTACCTGTTCCTCGCCGAATCGCTAGGATCTAAACTACAAGAAGGACAACACAAGAGACACAGGGTTTATACTGGTTCAGGCCACCATTGTGGTGTAATAAACTACTCCAGTGTGTGGCGTGGTGGATTGCCTCTTGGGCTGATGATGAACAATACAAGGAAGAACATCCTAGCGAGGGTCTGTTCTTGTGGTGGCGTTGTCCCTTTGGAGGGGTTGATTCTAGATGCCTATCTTATCTCCAGATTCCTATCCAGATGCCAGTCCAGATGCCTATCCCCTGTGGGTGGCTAGTCCTATTTATAGGCAAAGGCCCTGGGCCTCTTCCCAAATATTGAGCGGGAAGGGCGCCAACAATTGGCCATTTTGAAGGGGAACATCTAGTACACTTATCCTGACTAAAGTTGGTCCTCGCCTGTCAAAGGCTCTGGTGGTGACGCCGACTTGGGATCCATGGTGACCTCCATCCTGCCGTTGGACTGGTCATGGTCTTGTTGCACCAAAATGGATGCCTTTGCTTGATGCTCTCGCCTGCGCTTGCTCCCCTTGCACCAAAGAGGAAAGAAGGACACTGCACGGGCTGGCGCCCTTGGTCGTCATGGCTTGCATCATGGGCACCTCACGAGGTACCCCGCCTTGAACTCTCCGCCTCCTCGTGAGCCAGCCTGATGAGGCCGTGCACCCGCCCCGCGAGGCTTGGCCCCTCGCGAGGGTCTTGAGCTTGTGTTGATGAAGATGGGCCGTGCTGGGCCCCCTTTGAGCCATGCCGCAGGCCGCAGGCAGGCAAGTCTGTGGACCCCCATTCCCAGAACACCGACAGTAGCCCCTGGGCCCAAGGCGCGCCCGGACTTGGCCGAGCAGAGAGGCGAAATGGCAAGTTCGAAGTGTCGCGGTCCCTAACAGCCTGCGGCCTTGGGCACCGCATGGCGGCTGATTGGACGTGGGCGTCTCCGCTTCCCCAGGACGCCTCGGCAACTACACGAACTGACAAGTCCCTGCATGCAAAAAACCGGTCATGATTACCTGCGATCGTGGAAGCCGACGGTTGGCCTTCCTTGGCTATAAGTACGGAACGGCGCGAGCCATTCCAGTCAATCTTCCTCTGCTATTCCTCCGTCTCACACTCTGTTGGCCTTCCTTCATCTTCGCCATCGCTCCCTCTCACGCTGATGGTTCCTATCCGCCGGTTCTCCAAAGAAGAGAAGGGAAAGGCCCCCCGAGAGGGTCCTGACCCGCTTCCGCCGAAGAAGCGGTTGGTCATCTGCCGTCGAGATGAGGGCACGCGGCAGGAGATGTCGAGGCCTTGGTGCGAGCGACCGCCGCCAGGGTTCCCGTTGCCCTTGTACGCCCACCTTGAGGTCCTTGCAGGAGCTGATGTCGAGCGCCATGGACGACGCCGCCGTCGGCGCCGGCGAGTCACGGCGGTGCGCGTTGGCCCTCTTGGAGTTCACGCCGAGGGCTCCTCCCGAGAGTTTGTGCTCCACGCCGCCATGCCTCCTCCATCTTGGATTCGCCTTCCTCCTTCCTTCGCCTCCGAGATTCCATCGAGGGGCCCCTTCAGGCTCTGGCTGCAGCATGCCGATTGCCAGACTCTTGCGACCGATGCGGATGTCGAGGTCGTCGCTCCAGGTAAGGTCTTCATGACCCGGGGCTGGGGCGAGATCGCCCAGGTTTGCAGGACGAGGGGCGCCCTCGTGATCCACTTGGAGTTCGATGGCGCTTCCATGATGCTCTTCAAGGTCTTTGACGAAGATGGGCGTCGGCTGGAGTGCTGCCCTGGGAGAGGCGGTCGGGACCCTGCTGCAGCGAGACAGAGGCCACCCAATCACTCCGTTGGCGGCTCCTTAGGCGATGAAGGCGCCGGAGGATCCAGCGACTCTGCCGAGCTCTTCGCAACTCCGGAGACGAGCGACGACAGCTACGAGCCCCCGAGCCCGCGCCGCTCTCGGAGTAGGGTGGGCTCGTCCGGCCGTCGCTGCCCCTGAGCTGGATGGGGTTCGTGCTGGTGCTGGACGGCCCACTGTTGATGATGGCATCCGCCGTGATGGTCCCCGTTGTCGGTGTCAAAACCGGCGGATCTCGGGTAGGGGCTCCCGAACTGTGCGTCTAGGCGGATGGTAACAGGAGACAAGGGAGACGATGTTTTACCCAGGTTTGGGCCCTCTTGATGGAGGTAAAACCCTACGTCTTTCTTGATTAATATTGATGATGTGTGTTACAAGAGTGGATCTACCACGAGATCAAGGAGGCTAAACCCTAGAAGCTAGCCTATGGTATGATTGTTGTTCGTCCTATGGACTAAAGCCATCCGGTTTATATAGACACCGGAGAGGGCTAGGGTTACACAAAGTCGGTTACAATGGTAGGAGATCTACATATCCGTATCGCCAAGCTTGCCTTCCACGCCAAGGAAAGTCCCATCCGAACACGGGACGAAGTCTTCAATCTTGTATCTTCATAGTCTTGGAGTCCGGCCGATCATGATAGTTCGGCTATCCGGACACCCCCTAGTCCGAAACTCCCTTAGTAGCCCCTGAACCAGGCTTCAATGACGACGAGTCCGGCGCGCATGTTGTCTTCGGCATTGCAAGGCGGCTTCTTCCTCCGAATAATTTATAGAATATTGTGAACACCAGGATAGTGTCCGGCTCTGCAAAAATAAATTCCACGTACCACCGTAGAGAGAATAATATTACACAAGTTCAATCTGCTGACGTATTTTGTGGCGTGACGTCACACCATTACCAAGCCTTTACTCAAATTGTTTTTATTGTACCACCTCAGCGCGTTTAGCGAAGCGGTTTCCTTGGCACGTCTTGTCGAAGCAGAGATCGTGTTCCCCTTATTCCGGGATTCCCATTAATACGGACGTGAGTAACCCATCTGCGCCCATTGCCACGCCCCCTCCATCAAAGGCGGGTTCCAAACGGTCACGGGGACGGCTCTTTGTATTCTTCCTCTTTATAATGAGACCAAGGCCCGTTCTTTTCCTTCAATCCTCTATCAAATCCGCCCTTCGCCCCGAGTTCCAACACCCAGGGCTCCAGATTCAGGTACCTTCGATCTTCAGCAATGTTCGGCCCTGACCTACGAGGCCGGTGGATGCCCTCCTCCGTCACGGAAGAGGACGTGCTAAAGCTGAGAGACGCCAGGTACTTAACCTACGAGATTTCACATAGGCTGCCTGCTCGAGGGCAAGTTATTCCTACTCCTGAGCTTGGTGAGAGCATCGTGTTCGTGTCTCACCTCCGTCGGGGTTTAGGCTTCCCGACGGATCCCTTCGTGAGGGGGCTCATGTTTTACTATGGGCTGGAATTCCATGACTTGGCTCCGGAGTCCATCCTCCGCACCTCATCATTCACTGTCGTCTGTGAGGCCTTCCTCCGCACTACCCCTCACTTCGGCTTGTGGCTCAAAACCTTCAACGTGGAGCCGAAGATGATTGAGGGGCGTCAGGCAGAGTGCGGCGGGGCGGTTATAAGCAAGAGGGCCGATGCTCCATGGCCCGAGGGCTCTTTTCAGGAGGAGCTCGGCTTGTGGCAACAGGAGTGGTTCTATATCACCGCTCCCAGGGGCAGCAGGCAGAGGCCGCCGCCCGTCTTCCGCTCGGGCCCTCCACAATAGCTGACATCATGGGTCAACAAGGGGTGTGACTGGGGGCCGGCCAAAGACGTACCCCTGTTGCAGGACCGGATTCGAGGCCTCCAAGAAAGGGGGATCAATCTGGTCGTAGTGGTACAGGTTATGTTGATCCGGCGCCTACTGCCCTGCAAACGTCGCCCCCTCCGCCTGTGGGAATATAATCTGGAGGGGCCACGAGCTCTTCAACACTTCATGGGTTTGACACCCGCGGAGATGTACAAATTGTTCTTCAGATCGCAAGAGATGCGTCTGGAATTGACCGAGGATGCTGGCCTAAGCTGCAATTGCCCGGATACTCAAGTAAGTAGCCCCGTGTCCGGACACATCGTCCATTTATTTATCGTGGGTTTGCCTTTCAACCAGCTGTCACTTGGACAGGAGTGCATAGCGCAAGCAAAACTGATACGGTGTCCGGCCCCCCTCCCTGAGACCACGCAGGATCCCGTGTTAATCAAAATGTTGGAGGTTGCACCTTCGGAGGAGGGCGAAGGAGCGCACAGGGGAACTACCACCTCGGCCAAGGAGGCTTTCAGTAAGGGAGGAATCGAGAGTCCCTCCTTCCAGGGGGAGAAGAGGACCGTTCCGAAGACACGGAGGCCAAGTCCTCAAAGCGGGGAAAGAAATCTGTACCGGAAGGTCCTGTGCCGGGAAGAGCCCCGGCCGTACTGTCTCCTCGGAGGAATCAGTCCTCTAGCGAGCCGTAAGTAAAAAGGGGGGATTTTGTAATAGTGGACACCCCTGCTTAGTTTCTAAGGGTAACCGAAGTTTTCACCTTGTAGTTCGGATCTCAGCCCATCTCAGCACAGCTCATCTTCGGGAGACCTTCCTCCGGAGTTGATGGAGAGCGAAACGCCTCCATCTGTCGCCCCGTCGTGCGGGGCAGGTGACCCTGAGGTGTCGTCACGGAGGTTCTCCCCGAGTCCGGCGGGGGCGGAGAGTTCGGCACCCATTGGAGTACGGCCGGTGGAGCTGCAGGATTTGCTCAAGAGGGCGTCTATCTCAGAAGATCACCGCACATTAATGAGTAGGGTGATTGAGAGGATCTCGTCTGCCGAAAGCGGGTTGTGTGAGGCCGTCGGAAGTTTACTGACGAGGTTTGAGGTACAGAAAAAATGACATACCTTTTGACTATTTTGCACATGAAGTGCGCCCTGTATAGATAGTAGCCCCTGAGACTTGGTATGCTGTCGAAAGTGACAGCATGCCGAGGATCATAATCTCAGTTATAGATTGTCGCCTTTCCTATGCAGGTGGCAGAACGTTCGGTGGCCAGCCGGACTGATGGATTTGCCGAGCTGAAGAGGCAACTCGACGTTGCGGATGCGGACATCTCGCTGGTCAATAAACGACTTGATGAGTCACAAGGTATGTGGTTGCTCCGCGGTCACCTAGTAAGGGAGCTGACGCCCATTCCTTACAATTTGTATGCTTGATGCAGATGGTGCTGCTGCTGTGGAAGGCCATCGAGCAGAACTTGCTCGAGCCAAGGAGCAAGCCAGAAAAAGCGAGGCCGCTGCCTCGTAGGCAGTGGAAGAGCTAGAAACCGAGAAGGCTGCTCACTGCCGAAGCAGGGAGGACATGGCCGGAATGGCCGCAAAATTAAAAGTTGCTATCGATCGCCAGGAGGTTCTTGAAAGAGAACACCGAGCGGAGCAAGAGGACCTGAAGAAGGCCGACGCCGAAGCCAAGGATGCCCGTAGTGCGATGCGGGCTATGAAGGAGGAACTGCGTCAGGTCGGAGACATTGTGGCTGGAAAGCCCTTTATGCTGCGTAGGAAGTTCACGGATCCGAAGTATGCTCAGCTGGGCCGATTGTACGGTGCGGAGGATCCTTATCTGGACTTGGCGGCGAGTGCGGCGGACGCAGTTGTGCACTTCCGAAGCCAGGAGGAACACGAAATGGAAGAGCTTTTCTGGTCTCAATTCCATAGTCCGGAGCATCCACTTCCGTTGAGTGATCGGCTGGTTGAGTGGGCTGAGCTGAATAGATTGTCCGGACTTGCCATGACGGATGTGGTCTCTCATCTGTGGCCAGAAAGGCCCAAGCCGAAGAGTTATTTTGGCTTGTTGCAGCAATTCCTTGGGGCGGTGCCACGTATTGGTGCGATGAAGCGGTCGGCGTGCATAGAAGGTGCATGGATGGCTCTCGCCCGTGGTAAGACAAACTGGGCGGAGATGGATGCCACCGCTGTTGCATCCCGGGGTTCGGACAAAAGCCGATTCCCCACTGAGCACTATTTTGAGGAAGTCCTGTAGGGCACTCGTTTAATAGAGTCGCAGTGCTCGAAAGGTGTTATGTTTGAATGACATGTATGATTTCTGAAATCATGTTTATAATACAATAGCTTTTTATACTTGTGCGTTCAAGTATTGAACTATCTCCTGTGCGGCCGTATATGTGTGTATAATCTGAAAGATGGCAGTCTTTGGCTTCAGCCCCCACGCACATGGTGCGGGGGTGTTTGCAAAAAGAAAAGCGTTTTTTCACACTTTATCCAATGTCTTGGTCCTTTTAAGGAGGTGATAGCATAGCAAACTAGGCAACCGGACTATAATTCTTTATCACTTTCACTTAGACATAGGAGCTCGAATGTGGGGCTACTATATAGCCCCTGGCAGCACCGCTCTTCTCCGAACTCGGGGCGCGTATCTGCCTGACCGGGAAGCGGTCCTTCGTCAAAGCGGAGGAATTCTAAACATTCCAATGGTCGATCGAGTGGTTGACCAGTCTCTCGCTGTATCATGACAGTCAGTTTTTGGCTTTCTCTACTGAGGTGCTCGCCCGACCGAACCGGGGCACAATCGCAGTAGTTCTCCTGGTTCCGCATTAGCTGATGATGCGGAACGTAAGGCAGCAAAACACAGGAGCCAGGCAAACGCAACATTTGACCAAAGACATGATTCAGAGCTGATGCATATAAGGCCTAACTCGAGACGCCGAACACTCCCTGAGGTGTTCGGTCTTTATGATACCGGGCAGAACAATGCCTTAAGCCCCTAGTGTCCAGGTACAGGCGGGAACTTCTGACGCGGCCGATGCCAAAACGCCAGCCTCCTCCTCGGCTATGGTAGGAAACCGGGGGATGTTTATCAACAAGAGACAGTAAGAAAGGTTTACGCAGGGTCTTAATCTGAAAATAATCCTTGCAACGGGTCCCTGCTGCACGTCTGCGCCTGTGTCTCCGTTGTGCTGTATCCTGGACGTGTGTAGCACGTGCTTCATTTGTAAAAGAGAAGGACTTAGTTTCGAAGAAATATCGTGCAAAAGTTGTATTAAAATAAAGTATAATTTTGAAGATGAAGAAAGTTGAGCTTCATTGGCTCTCATCATTTATACGCGCGGCCCCTTATAAAGGGGGTATGCGGCTGGGGAGCCCCTTGTTTATTTATGCCGGACTCGCCTAACTGTGTCCGAGGTCTGAATGACCCTTTTTTACGGGCCTTGACCTGTAAGGTCAAATTGGTGTGTGGCTATCAAGGCAGCCTCACGTTCTCCATGGTCGAGGAACACTCGGAGTTATTCTTTAATGAGATTATGCCGCATGGACCGGGCATTGTAAGTGTAAGAGATGTGTAATGTGGTATTGCATTAAGGCGGGCGAAAGCTTTGCGTCCTAGTAGTGCTCGAGGGCCACTGTGAAGTGGGGCGATATGGAGAGTGAGCTATTCGCGACGGAGGTTGTCGGAACAACCTCTAGTGGTACAGAGCCTGTATAATTGGCTTAAAGGCCTGGCGTCACTCCTTTGAAGGAAGTGCTGCTATAGCGAATTTTGGTAGGTTCTATCCCCAGTCTGCGGACGGTGTCCTGGTATGGCAGGTGCCGCGCTGTGTGTTATCACATGAAGTGAGTTCACTGTTTTGACTTCTAGTGGGAAAGTCTTCTATTTTCCGGAGTGCTGCTTTTGGGTTTCGTCACCTTCACTTGGTGTGTCGAGCCCCTTGTGTTCGGTGTTAAGTCGGCCGGACTGCTTGAAGACCCAACAATCTCTGTGGGTATGGTTTGCAGGCTTCCCGGAGGTACCATGTATTTGACACAGTCTATCCAGAATTTTGTTTAGGTTGGATAGCTCGTCACTGTTGTCCTTGAGGGGCAGTGTTTTGTTGTTCAGCCGAGAGCTTTTGAATCCGGCGTTGACCGCCATACTATTTGGGCCATTTTCCTTATTCCAGCGCTGATCTTTTTTGCCTCGTGATTTCCCATTTCCATCCCTGATTTCGGATGTACTCGGGTCGCTGGTGCTGCATCTAGCCAGCCAACTGTCTTCCCCCGCGCAAAAGCGGGTCACGAGGCTTGTTAGTGCAGCCATTGTTCTTGGTTTTTCCTGGCCGAGGTGTCTGGCGAGCCATTCGTCTCGGACGTTGTGTTTAAAGGTTGCTAAGGCTTCAGCGGCCGGACAGTCGACTATTAGGTTCTTTTTAGTCAGGAACCTATTCCAGAATTTGCATGCTGACTCTACGGGCTGTTGAGTTATGTGACTTAAATCGTCTGCATCCGGAGGCCGGACATAAGTCCCCTGAAAATTTTCTCGAAACGCATCCTCAAGCTCTTCCCAACTTCCAATGGTATTTTCTGGGAGGCTTTTAAGCCAATGCCAAGCTGGCCCTTTGAGCTTGAGGGGTAGGTATTTTATGGCATGGAGATCGTCTCCTCTGGCCATATGTATGTGTAAGATATAATCCTCAATCCAGACTCCGGGGTCTGTTGTTCCGTCATATGCCTCTATGTTTACGGGTTTGAATCCCGCTGGAAATCCATGATCCAGTACCTCGTCGGTGAAACTAGTGGGTTTGTGGCGCCCCTGTATTTGGGTGTGCCGTTGTCTTCAAATGCTTGGAGGGTTATGTTGCTTCCTGGAGTCTTCTTTTTTGGCCCATAGATAGACCTGGCTGGGTCATCCTTTTTCCGAGGATCTTTATGCTGATCGTGTGCCGGCTTGTGTGCAGCACCCCTTGTTGCTCTTGGCCTGTCATCTGGTCGTCTATCCGGCCAGGCGGCTTCTTTCTTTTTTGACTGCGGGGGCTCTAAGGCCTCCTCGTCAAATTCGGGCAACACCTTGCACTTCGGGTAGTTCTTTGTCTGGTGACTAGCGCCATATTTATTTGCGGTGTTGAGTACTTTGCTCCATCTCATTCTGAGTGCGTCCTCCGCTGTTTTGAGCTTCTGCTTTTGCTTCTTCAAACTTCTTGCAGTGGCGACGAGCCTTTTATTAAGGTTCGTATGCTCTGGTGATGTGAGATCGTCTTCGCCGGGGATGGGTTGCTTGTCCAGTTCGTCATGTTCGGATGGCTGCTTGGTGACATGTGCGTCGTCCACTGCTTCGCCCTGCTCTAGGGACGGGTCCGTATGGGTGCCATTTTTATCGAGGCTGGTCTTCGGGCGGCGCTTGCGGCGCTGTTTTGGTTGTTTGTTGGGGGAGTTGTCCTTCGCCACGTCCCGTTTTTCCTCATTGTCGCTTCCTTTTGGTGTATCCACCATGTATACATCGTGAGTTGGGGTGGCTTTCCAGTGCCCATTAGGCACTGCTTCTTGGTCGTCTCCGGCATCGTCGTCCATACCGTCGATGTCTTTGGAGTAATAGTCTAGCTTGTCGGTTAAATCGTCGATAGTGGCTACTAAGTGGGTGGTGGGTGGGCTATGAATTTCTTCGTCGTCCGCATCCCAACCGTCCTAGCCGCAGTCCGGCCAGGGCTCTCCTGATAACGAGAGATACTTTAGTGAACTCAAGATGTCGCCAAAAGGTGAGTGTTGAAAGATGTCCGCTGCGGTGAACTCCATGATCGGCGCCCAATCGGATTCGATCGAAGGGGGCGCGAGAGGTTCGGAGTCCGGCAAGGAGTCCGGCACCTCGGAGTCACGAGCTTCATGAGGGACAAGGTCATTGTTCAGCTCTATCACCGTAGAGGTTCCAGCTCCCGAGGCGGTGTCTAGCCATCCGTCCTCGATCTGCGCAGCCGGCTCCGAATTGAAGATCGGAGCGGGTTCGAGTGCGGCCTCCAGGGTACTGTCCGGCTGCAGAGCTAGATCATGCGCGCCGTGACAGTGCGTCACGCTCGGCTGTGGCTCGAATCCATCGATGATCAAGTCCCCGCGGATGTCGGCCGTGAAGTTCAAAATTTCCAAATCTGACCTGATGGCCAGGGGCGTAGCTTTCGATCTGCTCCAGTTCGCCAAGCGAATTGGCCCGCAGTGCGAAGCCGCTGAATACGAAGATCTGTCCGAGGAGGAAGGTCTCACCCTGGACTGCGTCGTTGACGATGATCAAAGAAGCCATCGAGCCTATCAGTGACGGCACAGAGGAACTCTCAATGAAAGCACCAATGTCGGTGTCAAAACTGGCGGATCTTGGGTATGGGGTCATGAACTGTGCGTCTAGGCGGATGGTAACAGGAGACAAGGGACACGATGTTTTACCTAGGTTCGGGCCCTCTTGATGGAGGTAAAACCCTATGTCCTGCTTGATTAATATTGATGATGTGTGTTACAAGAGTGGATCTACCACGAGATCAAGGAGGCTAAACCCTAGAAGCTAGCCTATGGTATGATTATTGTTCGTCCTATGGACTAAAGCCATCAGGTTTATATAGACATCGGAGAGGGCTAGGGTTACACAAAGTCGGTTACAATGGTAGGAGATCTACATATCCGTATCGCCAAGCTTGCCTTCCACGCCAAGGAAAGTCCCATCCGGACACGGAACGAAGTCTTCAATCTTGTATCTTCATAGTCTTGGAGTCCGGCCGATCATGATAGTTCGGCTATCCGGACACCCCCTAGTCCAGAACTCCCTCACCAGTAGTTAGGACTCCTTAAGATTCGCGTCTTTTGTCCCTGCGGGGAACCGAGAATTTACCCCGTGGGGGCTTGTAAAATGTTTGCAGCTCCGTTCGTCAACATGATCCTCATTATGAGCCAGTGCGAGATGGTTATTCCGTCTTAGACCTCATGGGGGATTGATGCTCTGCGGCGACAGGTCCCAGTCCCAAGGCGGCTTCAGCCGTCGCTGGTATGCCAGGTCGCGATGCCGTGGTCAAGGCCAGGAGGTGAGCGACCCGAGGCCCGGTAAGAGCCCCTGAGTCGCGATGCTCAAGAGGTCCCCCTTGGCACTCAAGCAGCCATCATTCAGTGAGACAGGAGAGCAACGTTGCTAAGACGGGATTGCATTAAGTGCGGGGACGGTCCTGCGATAGCTAGTGTTCCCGGAGAGTGACTTATCTCGAGGGTCAGGAACACTTCCTGGAGAGGTGCTAGGTGCGTGCCTTGGCCGGCGGGGGGTTGCTTGGCAAGGTCATCACGTGCTTCTCTCCTCTCGCCTTCGCTCCCCTTTCTGCTCTACGTCCTCGGGTCTGGGCCCTCGAGCGAGTCTCAGCCGTCGCTGGTATGCCAGGTCACGATGCCATGGACAAGGCCAGAGGGCGAGGGCTGGAGGACCAATAGGAGCCCTGAGTCGCGATGCTCAGGTACCCCCACTTTAACGTGCAAGCGGTTTCCATGGACGAGAGTAAAGAAGACACCGTGAGGGCCTCCCATGACGACGCTCCTAGGGAGACCCTGCAGGCTCATCACAGAAGAAACAAGAG
Source organism: Triticum timopheevii (assembly GCA_963921465.1). NCBI lineage: Eukaryota > Viridiplantae > Streptophyta > Magnoliopsida > Poales > Poaceae > Triticum > Triticum timopheevii. The sequence continues at coordinate 497,824,389 of OY997272.1, forward strand.
TTCGTCGCGACGATCGACGGTTAACCGTTAGTTGCTTTGGAGAGGCGGCGAGGCAGGAAAGGCCTGGCGGGGTGTACTGGTTCACCCGCGATCCAGCCCGGGACTCACGGGGCCCTACCCCAAGGCGGGTTGCGCCCGGCGTTGGGCCTTATCCTGGAGTGTGTTCCTGCAAATTTGGCTAGATGCCGTTGCTCTACGTCCTGGGGTCCCGGCTCTCGGGCTGGTCTTAGCCGTCGCTGGTATGCCGGGGCGCGATGCCGTGGGCAGACCAGAGGGTGAGAGAGCCGGCAGGAGCCCTGAGTCGCGATGCTCAGGCACCCCCCTTTAACGCGCAAGCTGGGTTAGATGTCGAAACTCTACGTCCTCGGGTCCCGGCTCTCGGGCTGGTCTCAGCCGTCGCTGGTATGCCGGGGCGCGATGCCATGGGCAGACCAGAGGGTGAGGGCCGGAGAGCCGGTAGGAGCCCTAAGTCGCGATGCTCAGGCACCCCCCCCTTTAACGCGCAAGCTGGGTTAGATGTCGAAACTCTACGTCCTCGGGTCCCGGCTCTCGGGCTGGTCTCAGCCGTCGCCGGTATGCCGGGGCGCGATGCCGTGGGCAGACCAGAGGGTGAGGGCCGGAGAGCCGGTAGGAGCCCTGAGTCGCGATGCTAAGGCACCCCCCTTTAACACGCAAGCTTGCGACATCCGAGAAGAAAAAGGTACCATGAACAGGCACCAAACAACAAGCATGACGGGTCGAAAACATGGCCCTAAGATAAATGCAAGAGGGGTACATGCTACTGGGTCTGACCTGAGCGGCTTGGGGATAATGCAGCCCGAGGGGCGCCCCCAGCAGAGTAAGCTAAGAACATGAAATAAAAGAGATACACACCACAGGGACGGACCCACGCGGCCTGGGAATAATGCAGCCCTAAGGGCGCTCCTAGCTGGAAATGAAACTAGAAAGATGTCACCTGATGACGCTGAAGATGAAGGGGTGTTGATGCAGCAGACTCGGTGGGCTGTGGGAGAAAATCCTCACGAGCCCCCAGGCCCTGGGGCCTCGGGAGGCTCCGGAGGCGCTGGTGGCTCCTCGCGGACCGTCTCCATCTCTACCAGGGCTGTGGAACGCCTGACCTCTTGAGCCTCCAGGATGGCCCTCATGATGCGCTGGTACGCAGTAGCTGCGTTCAGCGAGCCGTAAGGCATTCGAATGTAGCTGTGAGGTGGACCTTCGCAGCGTCCCACTCGCGAAGGCCAGAGGCGCTCCTGAGACGCGGCTTGGTTGAGCCCTGGTATGTCGATGCAGACGCGCAGCCCACCATCCTCGCCTGGATGGGGTGCCACAGCGGGTAAGCGGCGGCTGCCTCTCATGACCCTTGACTCCTGTAGCTCCTGAATGCCCTTGCTGACGAACTCCTGAGGGTTTGGCCCTCCTTGCCTTGCTCCTTCTTTATGGAAACGTGCTTCGAAACACGCCTCCACGTGGTGCCCAAGCGCCTCCCTCGTGACCTTGGCGAGGTCGACAGCTCTCCAGGGGAGAGCCCCCGAGCCCTGAGTGAGGAGGGCGCCGGGCGCGCTTCCCTATGCGATGGAAGGAGGTTCCCCCTGAGCAGGCGCGGGTCCTGAGGGACCTGCCTCCTGAGGGGCCAGGCCGGTCGATGTCTTCTTCTTCTTGGGGGCGGCCTCGGGAAGCCTCCTGCTTCCGCGATCCGGGTCTTCCAGTGATGCGGCCTGAAAGGCTCTCTCCAGGGAGCAAACTACGTCTCTCTCTTCGCAGGGCACCGTGATGACTCCGCCACTTCCTGGCATCTTGAGTACGTTGCAGCCGTGGTGGGTTACGGCCATGAACTTGGCTAGCACTGGGTACCCGAGGATGGCGTTGTACGGCAGGTGAATGTGGGCGACGTCAAAGTCGATGAGCTCGGTGCGGTAGTTGTCGCGTGCCCCGAAGGTGACAGGGAGGCGGACCTACCCAACCGGGACCGTGGAGCCATCGGTGACTCTGGAGAAAGGCTTGGTTGGCTGAAGCTGACTGTAGGGTACTTGGAGATTGTTGAATGTTTCCATGGACATGACGTTGAGCCCTGCCCCGCCATCGATGAGGGTCCTGGTGACTAGCACGTTGCTTATGATTGGGGAACAAAGCATCGGGAGGACGCCGGCTGTGGCCGCGCACTTGAGCTGATCCGCTGAGCTGAACGTGATGGCACACGCCGACCACCTGAGAGGGCGCGTGTCCTTGAGCTTGGGGAGGACCGCATTCACTTCACCGGTGAACTACTTGAATATGCGCTGAGAGGCTGGGGCTTGAGCTCCGCCTAGGATGCAGGCGATCGCACGTGGTTCCTGGAAGCCCCCAGCCCCTTCGTCCTGATGACGGTCCTCCTTTCTCCTTGGCTGCGGCGGTAGCAGAGGGAGGCTTGTGTTACCTTGCGGGCGATCCCCGCGAGGCTGATCTCTCCATCCTCCCTCATGAGGCGGGTCCTGCCAGCGATCCTCGCGAGGTTGGTCGCGCCACCCTTGACGTGGGCCGCGGTCGTCCCAGCGCCCTGTGTTCCTTCCTCCTCCTCGTCCGTAGCCCCGGTCGCTGTGGTCGGGACGCCGGCCAGTCCGTCCTTCACGCACGGCCTGGAGCTCTTGGCATTCATTGTTGTTATGGGTGTGGAGGGTGTGGTACACGCAGTACCGACTGCCCTTGGAGGATTTCGGCTGATCTCTGCCCCGCTTGGTGTCTGGTTCTGCCGCGAGCACGGCAGCCCCTTTGCGCTTCACGTCCTTGGCCTTGGGCTTCTTCTCTTCAGGGTCTACGGCAGGCAACTCGAGGAGGGAGAGACGCCGTTCCTCATCCCTGGCGCACTTGGTCGCCAGGTTGAACAGCTCCAAGGAAGTGCACAGATCTTCATGCATTGTGAGCTCCTCCTTCATTTTGACGTCACGCATGCCGTTAGAGAAGGTTGAGATGATGGCCTCCTCGGTCACCTTGGGAATCTTGAGGCGCGCGTTGTTGAAGCGCTGGATGTACTTCTGCAGGGTTTCCCCTGGTTGCTTCTTGATGCGGTGCATGTCGCTCACGGCGGGTGGCCGGTCGTGGGTACCCTGGAAGTTGGCGATGAAGCGGGTGCGCATCTCGTCCCAGGAGGAGATCGTGCCTGGGGCCAGGTTCAGAAGCCAGGTGCGGGCCCCGTCCTTGAGAGCCATGGGAAACCAGTTCGCCATGACCTTCTCGTCTCCGTTGGCAGCCTCGATGCCCAGCTCATAGAGCTGGAGGAACTCTGCAGGGTCAGCCATGCCGTCATAGCGAGGAGGCAGGTCTGGCTTGAACTTGCCGGGCCACGCGACGGTGCATAGCTCGGTGGTGAAGGCGCGACAGCCCGCTGTGGCCACATGAGGCCTTGGAGGACGAAGGGCTCGGTCCTGCGGGTCCCCGTGCGACGTAGCTGGGTGCAGCGCGGGGTCTTGACGTGCTGGAGCAGGAGCGTGGTCGGGACGAGCCGGAGCAGGCAGCGCTCGGGCAGCTTCTCGAGGGCGAGGGACCTCTTGGCAGCTCTGCTCCTGCCGCCCTGGTTCTTGACGGGGCGGGTTTCGCCCAGGAGCCACGCGCCTTGGAGCCAGGGCGCCTTCTTGAGGGGGAGGCGGCTGAGGCACCCCAGGAGCTTCATTGCCCGCGCATGGCGGGGCATGATGCAGCGAGAAAGATGGCGCGGGGGAACCCCAGCGGCGCGGACGAGTTCGGCGACTCGGTCGAGCCATTCTTCGTAGACGTCGTCGACTGGGCGGTAGCGCAGGAGCTCGTTTGCCGCGATGAGCGCAGCTCGAGCCTCCAAGGCCGCGCGGGGCGTGAGGGACGAAGAACCAGCGGGGTTGAGCGAGGGCGTAGCGGTGCGGCCGTCTCGCCTCATGGACGGGTGGTGGGACGATGCTTGCTGCTCGTTCCCTACTGGGCCGGTGGCGGCGTTGATGGCAGGCGACGGGGAACGACGGGGGCGCCCGCCGACGGGAGCCGTCTGGGCGACACGGGAAGCGAGGGCGGCTCGGCGCTCGGCGCGAACCCGACGTGCATCAGACATGGACGCGACGGTCGGAAAAGAACAGCGCGACGGAAGACGAATTCTGGAGCACCCCTATCTGGCGCGCCAAATGTCGGATTTAGGGTTCCGGCAGACCCTTGAGGTTCGAACACTGGGGTGTGCGCGGAGGTTTCGCCTTCTACCTACCTGTTCCTCGCCGAATCGCTAGGATCTAAACTATGAGAAGGACAACACAGGAGACATAGGGTTTATACTGGTTCAGGCCACCATTGTGGTGTAATACCCTACTCCAGTGTGTGGCGTGGTGGATTGCCTCTTGGGTTGATGATGAACAATACAAGGAAAAACAGCCTCGCGAGGGTCTGTTCTTGTGGTGGCGTTGTCCCTTTGGAGGGGTTGATTCTAGATGCCTATCTTATCTCCAGATTCCTATCCAGATGCCTGTCCAGATGCCTATACCCTATGGGTGGCTAGTCCTATTTATAGGCAAAGGCCCTGGGCCTCTTCCCAAATATTGAGCGGGAAGGGCGCCAACAATTAGCCATTTTGAAGGGGAACATCTAGTACACTTATCCTGATTAAAGTTGGTCCTTGCCTGTGAAAGGCTCTGGTGGTGGCGCCGACTTGGGCTCCACGGTGACCTCCATCCTGCCGTTGGACTAGTCTTGGTCTTGTTGCACCGAAATGGATGCCTTTGCTTGATGCTCTCGCCTGCGCTTGCTCCCCTTGCACCAACGAGGAAAGAAGGACGCTGCGTGGGCTGGCGCCCGGCTGGCGTCCTTGGTCGTCATGGCTTGCGTCATGGGCACCTCGCGAGGTACCCCGCCTTGAACTCTCCGCATCCTCGTGAGCCAGCCTGATGAGGCCGTGCCTGAGGAAGCTCCTTGTCGCCCGCCCCACGAGGCTTGGCCCCTCGCGAGGGTCTTGAGCTTGCGTTGATGAAGATGGGCCGTGCTGGCCCCCCTTTGAGCCACGCCGCAGGCCGCAGGCAGGCAAGTCTGGGGGACCCCCGTTCCCAGAATGCCGACAGACGGATGGCTCTTGCCCATGTTAAAGCATATTGGGCAGATATGGAGGCCACCGCTATTGCAACCCGGGGTTCGGCAGGAGGCCAGGACCCGGCCGAGCACTATTTTGAGCAAGTCCTAGAAGGCGCCCGTTTAATAGAGGCTCAGTGCTCGAAGAGTATCATGTTTGAGTGACAAATATCTCGACCGTAAAGACAATGCTATTTTAATTATAAAGGCTGTATTTATACTTTTTCCCGAAAGTATGGTAGTGCCTCCTGTGCGGCCGTTTATGTATGTATATAACCTGAAAGTTTACAGTCGTTGGCTTCAGCAGCCACGCATATAATGCGGGGGTGTTTGTAAAATGCGCATAATCACACTTGATCCAATGTCTTGGTCCATTAAGGAGGTGATCGCATGGCGAACTAGGCAACCGGACTATATAGCTTTAACACTTTCACTTAGCCACAGGAGTTTGACGGTGGGACTACCATATAGCCCCTGGTACTTCCGCGTTCATCCGAATATGGTGCGCATATGTACATGACTGGGAAATGGTCCTTCGTTAATGCTGAGGAATCCCAAAGATTCCGATAAGTCATCGAGTGGTTGACCAGTCTCTCTCTGTATCATGACAGTCAATTTTCGTCTTTCTCTACTGAGGTGCTCATCCGGAATTACCAGGGCACAATCGCAGTAGTTCTCCTTTGGCTGCCTTAGCCGATAAAATGGAACGTAAGGTAGCAAACCCAGGAGCCGGGCAAACCCAACATTTGACCAAAGACATGATTCAGAGCTGATGCATATAAGGCCAAACTCGTGATGCCGAACACTCCCGAAGGTATTCGGACTTTATAACATATACTGGGCGGAGTAACGCCCTCGATAATGAACCCAGAATTTCCAGGTACGTGCATTAATCTGTCGTGGTGAAATGCCAATAAAGCCAGTGTCCCTTGTGGGTGTATTAAGTACCCGTGGGATGTCAAGCAACAAGAGACATTAAAGAAGGTTTACGCATGGGCTTAATCTAAAGAGAAACCTTTGAGCGGGGCCCTGCTACATGTCTGTGCCTTTGTCTCCGTTGTGCTGTATCCTGGAAGGGTGTCGCACGATTGGTATCTGTAAAAAAGGAAAACTCAGGTAGAAGACTCCAGTGTAATCGTGCGAGAAGTTGGTTATTCTCAATGAATCACTAAAATGCAATATATTGTTATATTAATAGGGTCAAGCCGAACTGTGGGCTTTGTTACATGTTTGCAGCCCCTACCACCACCTCTGGCGGTATATCTATAGACCCCAGCTCAGGTTTATCTGGGTTATTACCATCGGTGGTGCAACGGACTGGTCTAACCGTGTTCGTGGTCTTGACGACTGATCATGTATTCTGGTTGGAGAGGCCTCTTAGTGTTCGGTTGATAGAGCCACCACATATTCTTCCGCACATAAGGAACGCTCTGTGATTCCGCTAACTGTGATGATGCCACATGGACTGGGCATCTTGAGTTTTAGGTAGGCATAGTGCGGTACTGCGTTGAAGCGAGCGAAGGCCGCTCTTCCGAGTAGTGCGTGATAGCCGCTTCGAAAGGGAGCGATGTCGAAGATTAATTCTTCACTTCTGAAGTTGTCGGGAGAATCGAATGTAACCTCTAATACGAGGGAGCCCGTGCAGCGGGCCTCAACTCCTAGTATTACTTCTCTAAAGGTAGTGTTACTTTGGCTGATTCTTGACGGGTCTATCCCCATCTTGCAGGCAGTGTCCTGATATATCAGATTAAGACTACTACCACCGTCCATAAGGACTCGAGTGAGATGGTATCCATCAATTATTGGGTCGAGCACCAAGGTAGCCGATCCTCTGTGTTGGATACTAGTCGGGTGATCCCTGCGATCAAAAGTGATCGGACAGGCCGACCAAGGGTTGAATTTGGGGGCGACGGGCTCTACAACATTTACGTCTCTGAGTGCGCGTTTGCGCCTTCTCTTCGGTATATGAGTTGTGTAGATCATATTTACTCTTTTGACTTCCGGTGGGAATTTTTCTGTCCCCCAGTGTTCGGCTGGCGAAGCTCATCCTCGTCTTCACTTGGCGTCTCCCTTCCTTTGTGTTCGGCATTTAGCTTGCCGGCCTGCTTGAAGACCCAACATTCTGTGTGGGTGTGGTTCGTAGGTTTTTCGGGGGTGCCATGAATTTGACATAATCAGTCCAGGACCTTGTTCAGGCTAGACGGTCCATCTTTCCTTCCTTTAAATGGCTTCTTCCATTGACCGAGTTGAGAGCCCCTGAATCCGGTGTTGACCGCCATGTTGTCCGGACTGTCTTCATTGTTTCGACGCTTGTTTTTATTGCGTCGTGGCTTCCCGTTGCCATCCCTAATTTCGGATGTGCCTGGGTCGCTGGTGCCTCTACGGGCCAACTAGCTGTCCTCACCTGCGCAAAAGCGGGTCATAAGGCTTGTTAGGGCCGCCATTGTCCTCAGCTTTTCTTGGCCGAGGTGTATGGCGAGCCATTCATCCCGGATACTGTGCTTGAAGGCCGCTAGGGCTTCGGCATCCGGACAATCAACAATTTGATTCTTCTTAGTGAGAAATCTGTTCCAAAGCTTATGGGCTGACTCTCCGGGTTGTTGTATTATGTGACTTAAATCATCTGCATCCGGAGGTCGGACATAGGTCCCTTGAAAATTGTCCCTGAAAGCATCCTCAAGTTCCTCCCAACTTCCAATTGAGTTTTTGGGGAGGCTTTTCAACCAGTGTCGAGCTGGTCCTTCCAACTTGAGGGGCAGATATTTACTAGCGTGGATATCATCTCCGCGAGCCATGTGGATATGAAGGATAAAGTCCTCAATCCAGACCCCTGGGTTTGTCGTTCCGTCGTATGCCTCTATATTTACAGGTTTAAATCCCTGTGGAAATTCATGATCTAGCAGTTCATCTATGAAGCATAGGGGGTGTGGAACACCCCTTTAATTGGATGTGTTGTGGCATGTTGTGGATGGTTGTTGTGTTCGGGGTTGATTCCGAACTGGTATTCAATCAATATGATCGTTTTGGTGGCTATGATCTTGCGCCGGAGCACGTCCTCTAGATCCATAGATGGACCTGGTCGCGCCAGCCTTTTCGTCTAGGAGCTCACGTAAATCGTGTGCTGGCTTGAGTGCGGCATCATTAGCTGCTTTGTTGCGGCCACGAGGTGGTCGGTCTGGTTGATCGGCCGTATTATTCTTTGGCGGAATGGGCTCTATGGCCTCGTCGTCCAATTCGGGCAGCAACTTGCGCTTTGGGTAGCTCTTTGTGTGGCGATCGTCGCCATATTTTTCTTCAGTGTCTAGCACTTTGTTCCATCTGCGGTTGAGCGTATCCCGCGTGGCCTTAAGCCTTTGATTCTGCTTCTTTAGGCTCCTGGCGGTGGCCATAAGCCTTCTGTGGAGGTTCTCTTGTTCCAAACATGTTTTCGGGATGATGAATGCATCGTCATCCGAACTGTCCTCCTCTCTGGAGGCAGGTTGATGAGCTTTACCCTCGGGATCGCCGTGATCAGGCGTCTGCTCTGGGCTATGTTCGGCGTGACCTGGCTCCTCCTGCTCCATCGTTGGGTCCATATGGTCGTTGTTGCCTTTGGAGTCGACCGGGGTGTCAATTTTTCTTGCGCTGTTATCGCTATTTTTACTATGGCTGGACTTGGAGCGGGGCCTGCGCCGTCGCTTTGGTTTCTGCCCGGGGGGATTATCCTCCGTTGCATCCTTTTTGTCGTTGTTTTCCTCCTTGGGAGTGTCCACCATGTATATATATCATAGGATGAGGTGGCTGTCCAGCGCCCCATGGGCGGTGGTTCTAGATCATCTCCCACATCGACGTCCATACCGTCGATGTCTTCGGAGTCGAAATCAAGCATGTCGATTAAGTCATCGACAGTGGCTATTAAGTGGGTGGTGGGTGGGTAGCAAATTTCTTCATCGTCCGTATCCCACTAGAGCCGGACATAGTTCGACCAAGAGTCTTCTAATAAAGAGAGAGACCTCAATGAATTTAGCACATCACCCAAGGGTGAGTGTTGAAAGATATCCGCGGAGGTAAACTCCATGATCGGTGCCCAATCTGATTCGATAGGGACAGACGTAGGCGGTCCGGATCCTAAGACCGGAGACGAGTCCTGGGGTCCGGTGACACAGATTTCCTTAGAGGTGGTGTCTGTGTTCGGCTCCAACGCCGATGAGTGTGCGGCCTCCGAGGCGGGGTCCATCCACCCGTCCTCGGGTGGTGAGATCTTCTCTAGAATAAAGTCCGGGGCAGCTGCAGGTGCGATATCCCGAACACCATCCGATGGCACATCTAAGTCATGCACGTCGTGAGTGTTCGGCGCTCCTGACGCAGGCTCGATCCCGTCGAAGATCAAGTCTCCACAGATATCGGCCGTGTAGTTCAAGTTTCCGAACCTGACCTGATGGCCAGGGGTGTAGCTATCGATCTGCTCCAGATAGCCAAGCAAGTTGGCCTGCAGTGCGAAGCTGCCGAATACGAAGATCTGTGTGGGGAGAAAACTCTCACCCTGGACCGTATCGTTGTTGATGATTGAAGGGGCCATCAAGCCTTATCGCGACGACACAGAGGAACTCTCAATGAAAGAACCAATGTCGGCATCAAAACTGGCGGATCTCGGGTAGGGGGTCCCGAACTATGCGTCTAAGGCTAATGGTAACAGGAGGCTGGGGACACGATGTTTACCTAGGTTTGGGCCCTCTTGATGGAGGTAATACCCTACTTCCTGCTTGATTGATCTTGATGATATGAGTATTACAAGAGTTGATCTACCACGAGATCGTAGAGGTTAAACCGTAGAAGCTAGCCTATGATTCTAATTGTTGTTGTCCTATGGACTAAACCCTCTGGTTTATATAGACACCAGAGGGGGCTAGGGTTACACAGAGTCAGTTACAGAGAAGGAGATCTAATATCCAAATCGCCAATCTTGCCTTCCATGCAAAGGAGAGTCCCGTCCGGACACGGGACAAAGTCATCAATCTTGTATCTTCATAGTCCAACAGTCCGGCCAATGTATATAGTCCGGCTGTTCGAATACCCCCTAATCTAGGACTCCCTCAGTTGTCACGGGCATACTCACAATCATACTCTCCATGAGCTCTTCATGGGTGTCGGTCTCGACGGTGATCACGAACTTCACGCTGCAAAGGCGACCCAGGACTGTTTACAGACTGAACTTTATCTTCCCTTACTGACCTACTATGGATCCTGTTCCGCGACTGGGAAACAACAGAGTTCAGCTCTCCTGCTGCTCGGAGCAGCGCTCGAATATGCTCTAAACCCCTCTCAGCTTCTGAACAGGACGGCTGAAGAGACTCTGCTATACATGTAGCAACTGCAAGATTCTGGATTAGTGTGCGGAATACCTGAGGTTTGGGCAGAAACAATTGTCATGGACGTCGACTGGATTCGGAGATTAGTCGATGGGCACATTCAACGAGATAATGTTGGAGATTCTCCAAACGATTGCGATCAGCCAACATGACCAGGCGTGCTGCCTCCAAGGCCCAAGCCTCGACGGTTTCCCCTATTATGGGGGTCTGGAGGGCCTCCATGTTGCGGCGGTGCAGCTCCTCCCTCTGCTGTGAATTGAGAGGTTGGGGCTTGTACTCTTTGTGGCCGAACGATGCGCCGCCACCACCGCCGTCACTGCCGCTGCGACGGAAACCGGGCGGGCTGCGGCGGGAGTCGACCATGAGAACTTCTGCCGCGGGGTCCCATCTCCTGCTCTCGGAAAACGTAGCTACAGAAGTAGCTGACAGGTCGACTGGACCATAGTGGAATTCGTCGGCCTCGATTGCCGCGACTTGGGGGGTGGCCGTCTAGCGAGCCACCGCATGCTTCACCCAACGCTGGAGCCGCTACCGACAAGATCGCTTGCGGCGGCGCTCAGCGGAGTGAGTAGGCGATGAAAAGGCCGACTGATACAGAGTCAACGACTCTCGTAAGAGGACGCCGCAGTGATACGTCTCCAACGTATCTATAATTTTTGATTGTCCCATGCTATTATATTACCTATTTTGCATGCTTATGGGCTTTACTAAACACTTTTATATCATTTTTGGGACTAACCTATTAACCGGAGGTCCAACCCAAATTGTTATTTTTTTTGCCTATTTCAGTGTTTCATAGAAAAGGAATATCAAACGGAGTCCAAACGGAATGAAACCTTCGGGAGAGTTATTTTTGGAACAAATGCAATCTAGGAGACTTGGAGTGGACGTCAAGAAGAAAACGAGGCGGTCACGAGGATCCAGGGCGTGCCCTAGGGTGGTGGGCGCACCCCCCACCCTCGTGGGCTCCTCGTGGCTCCCCTGACCGACTTCCTTCGCGTATATATATCTACATACCCCGAAAATAACCAGGAGCACCACGAAACCCTATTTCCACCGCCGCAACCTTCTGTACCCATGAGATCCCATCTTGGAGCCTTTTCCGGCGCTCCGTCGGAGGGGGAATCGATCACGGAGGGCTTCTACATCAACAGCAACACCTCTCTGATGAGTTGTGAGTAGTTTACCACAGACCTTCGGGTCCATAGTTATTAGCTAGATGGCTTCTTCTCTCTCTTTGAATCTCAATACAATGTTCTCATCGATCTTCTTGGAGATCTATTCGATGTAACTCTTTCTGCGGTGTGTTTGTCGAGATCCGATGAATTGTGGGTGTATGATCAAGTTTATCTATGAGAAATATTTGAATCTCCTCTGAATTCTTTTATGTATGATTGGTTATGTTTGCAAGTCTCTTCGAATTATCAGTTTGGTTTGGCCTACAAGATTGATCTTTCTTGCAATGGGAGAAGTGCTTAGCTTTGGGTTCAATCTTGCGGTGTTCTTTCCCAGTGACAGCAGGGGCAGCAAGGCACATATTGTATTGTTGCCATCGAGGATAAAAAGATGTGGTTTATATCATATTGCTTGAGTTTATCCTTCTACATCATGTCATCTTGCCTAATGCGTTACTCTGTTCTGATGAAATTAGTATTCTAGATGCATGCTGGATAGCAGACGATGTGTGGAGTAATAGTAGTAGATGCAGGCTGGAGTCGGTCTACTAATCTTGTACGTGATGCCTATATACATGATCATGCCTAGATATTCTCATAACTATGCACTTTTCTGTCAATTGCTCGATAGTAATTGTTCACCCACTGTAATACTTATGCTACTTGAGAGAAGCCACTAGTGAAACCTATGGCCCCCGGGTCTATTTTCCATCATATAGGTTTTTGATCTACTTTATTTTGCAATCTTTACTTTCCAATCTACATCATAAAAATACCAAAAATATTTATATTATCTTATTATCTTTATCAGATCTCACTTTCGCAAGTCGTCATGAAGGGATTGACAACCCCTTTATCGCGTTGGTTGCGAGGTTCTTGTTTGTTTGTGTAGGTACGAGGGACTTGGAGTGTAGCCTCCTACTTGATTGATACCTTGGTTCTAAAAACTGAGGGAAATACTTAAGCTACTTTGCAGCATCACCCTTACCTCTTCAAGGGAAAAACCAACGCATGCTCAAGAGGTAGCACGCAGTCACTCGCAAGGAAGTGCGATGCAAAACAGATCGGGAGAGCCTTGACATCGAGGAGGGCTTCCTGGAGCCAGGCTGTAGCGACTAAACCTCAAACAGTCTAGTCTCTGTGCATCAGTGTCATCCCTGAATCGGTAATGCTAACACGCACAGTACTTGAGGATTTATAACAGAGTTTCAATCACACACTTATTACATTGATTGTCTCAAAAGAGAACTTATTACAATAATATGGCTTAAGGCCATCTAAATACAATAACAACGGAAGGCTTGGAAGATAAAGTGAGTCCATCAAACTCCAATGGCATAGCTGAGTGAACGACAATGACCTATGGCACCTTACTTGCCGTCTGAAAAGTCTGTAACATGATATATTGCAGCCCGAAATGGGTCAACACATGGAATATGCAGGCAAAATAACGCATAGAGTAGTGAACAGAATAAATGCTATCATTACATGCATATATGGCTGGTGGAAAGCTTTATGGTTACTGTTTTTGCACAAAGCCAATTTTTCCCTACATCAAAGGAATAAATTTCATTTAACTACCATGGTGGTTGTTAAACATTGAGAAGGTTCCTCGAACTCAATCTCAATTAAGCAATATCAATTAACCCAACAAACTAATTTAGAGTGATGATATCAACATGATAATCAAAGAACCAGATACTCAAGATGTCCATAATCGGGGACACGGCTAACCATGATTAGTTTGTACACTCTGCAGAGGTTTGCACACTTCTCCCCACAAGACTCGATCTCCTCCGTTGAATTTCTCACACTACAAGGTGTTTGAGAAACGGATGACCAAGACACAGTCTTTCAGAAACATTAACTCTTTACTCTGGATGGACAGTTACACCTACTTTCCCCTACATTTGCTAGCCCACCACTGAAACAGATCATGCAACATACTCAACTATGCTAGAGCCCATAATAGCTTGTGGCTGCACACGGAAGTTTCTAGCATGAATAATCTTATGATCCCTTTGAGCCTGGGTGGCAAACCGTAGGACGATCACACGGGTACTTCGGGATATCCTAGGACAACACTAGATTCTCCAGGTGCCCGCAACCAATCCACCTAGATGTCTATTTAAGTAGCCATCTTAAGTTAACCATTAATAGACGATACTCACATCTGTCATGGATACACTCACCCAAACCACGTCTACGAGCATATCATAGCAATCCTGAGCATAACGTAAAAGTAACTCCCAAAGGTTTGATAATAAAAGGGCAATAGGTTCTACCTCATCATCTACTTCCCAAACCCACATGTTATTCAAATCCTAACCATGCAATGTTTGAGGGTTGGAACTAATGCATAAAAACATGGGTAATAAAGGGATATGATCAATGTGTTACTTTCCTTGCTGATGATCCGCAAAACCTAGAGACTTGTAGTAGCACGCTTCACACTCCGAGAATTCTATCACAAACAAACAATAACATACATAAGCACTCCACTAAAAGCATGGGTAAAACTCAAATAAGAAGATCTAACCAGAAAGTTCAACTGAAGAACTTCGATTTGCAAAGAGAATCAAATCAAACGGAGCAACGAAACTCAAACTACGAAAGAAACAAGATTCTTTTACTAATCTGGACTAAAGTCAAATTTTACAGTACCAAAATCTTGTTCAAGTTGGTTAAATAGAAAGAGGGCTTCGAGACTAAGATCTAGGCGCTTGTTTCATCTGAATCACATAAACGAGCGAAAAGATAAACAAGAACGAAGATCAGGGCAGAAATCACGATCGAAAATAATCGTGGAAAAACCCTGGAAAATAAAACGAGATGAACAGGCTAACGAAAGAATGTTTGCTGTCTGCGACTATGTGACGAACAATGTTCGTTAAAATGAACATACAGATGAACATCCGCAAAATAACAAAATCGAAAAAAAACCCGAACCTATTTTAAAAAAACTAGATCTAGGTTTTAAAAAAACCCGACGGTTTTCCGGGAAAAACCGGGACGGCGGCAGCGGCGTCTAACTCCGTCGAGTGGAGGCTGCGGGATTTGTGGCGGCGGCGGCATCTCCGGCGGCGGGCGGTCGGCAGCGGCGGTACGGGGAGGCGGCGGCGGCGAACGGCGGAGCGCGAGGTGGCGGCAGCGACGGCGCGCTGATACGTCTCCAACGTATCTATAATTTTTGATTGTTCCATGCTTTGGATGTTTATGGGCTTTACTTTACACTTTTATATTATTTTTGGGACAAACCTACTAACCGGAGGCCGAGCCCGAATTGTTGTTTTTTTCCTATTTCAGTGTTTCGAAGAAAAGGAATATCAAACGGTGTCCAAACAGGATGAAACCTTCGGGAGCGATCTTTTTGGAACAAATGCAAACCAGGAGACTTGGAGTGGACGTCAAGCAACGAGTGAGGCGGCCACGAGGGTGCCCGACACTCCCTAAGGGGGTGGGCATGCCGCCACCCTCGTGGGCCCCTCGAGCGTCCATCGACCTACTTCTTCCTCCTATATATATCTACGTACCCCGAAACCATCCAGGAGCACCACGAAAACCTAATTCCACCGCCGCAACCTTCTATATCCGCGAGATCCCATCTTGGAGCCTTCGCCGGCGGTCTGCCGGAGGGGGAATCAACCATGGAGGGCCTCTCCATCACCACCAAGGCCTCTCCGATGAGTTGTGAGTAGTTTACCATAGACCTTCGGGTCCATAGTTATTAGCTAGATGGCTTCTTCTCTCTCTTTGATTCTCAATACAAAGTTCTCCTTCCTCTTCTTGGTGATCTATTCGATGTAACTCTTTTTGCGGTGTATTTGTCAAGATCCGATGAATTATGGGTTTATGATCAAGTTTATCTATGAGAAATATTTGAATCTCCTCTGAATTCTTTTATGTATGATTGGATATCTTTGCAAGTCTCTTCGAATTATCAGTTTGGTTTGGCCTACTAGATTGATCTTTCTTGCAATGGGAGAAGTGCTTAGCTTTGGGTTCAATCTTGCGGTGTCCTTTCCTAGTGACAGTAGGGGCAGCAAGGCACGTATTGTATTGTTGCCATCGAGGATAAAATATAGGGTTTATATCATATTGCATGACTTTATCCCTCTACATCATGTCATCTTGCTTAAAGTGTTACTCTATTCTTATGAACTTAATACTCTAGATGTAGGCAGGAGTCGGTCGATATGTGTAGTAATAGTAGTAGATGCGGAATCATTTTGATCTAATTGTTACGGACATGATGCCTATATACATGATCATGCCTAGATATTCTCATAACTATGCACTTCTCTATCAATTGCTCGACAGTAATTTGTTCACCCACCGTAATAATTATGCTATCTTGAGAGAAGCCACTAGTGAAACCTATGGCCCCCGGGTCTATTTTTATCATATAAGTTTTCCATCTACTTTTAATTGCATCTTTTATTTTCCAATCTATATCATAAAAATACCAAAAATATTTATCTTATCTTATTATCTCTATCAGATCTCACTTTTGCAAGTTACCATGAAGGGATTGACAACCCCTTTATCACGTTGGTTGCGAGGTTCTTGTTTGTCTGTATAGGTTCGTGGGACTTTTGAGGAGCCTCCTACTGGATTGATACCTTGGTTCTCAAAACTGAGGGAAATACTTACACTACTTTGCTGCATCACCCTTTCCTCTTCAAGGGAAAAACCAATGCATGCTCAAGATGTAGAACGCGCGAGGTGGCAGCGGGGTGCAGCGCGCGTCTCGAGGCGGCGACGGCTAGGGTTTCGGCGGTGGCGCGATTTGGGCTGGCAGGGTGCGGCTTCTTCTTCTTCTTCTTCTTCTTACCTGTTTTGGATGTTTATGGGCTTTACTTTACACTTTTATATTATTTTCGGGACAAACCTACTAACCGGAGGCCGAGCCCGAATTGTTGTTTTTTTCCTATTTCAGTGTTTCGAAGAAAAGGAATATCAAACGGTGTCCAAACAGGATGAAACCTTCGGGAGCGATCTTTTTGGAACAAATGCAAACCAGGAGACTTGGAGTGGACGTCAAGCAACGAGCGAGGCGGCCACGAGGGTGCCCGACACTCCCTAAGGGGGTGGGCATGCCGCCACCCTCGTGGGCCCCTCGAGCGTCCATCGACCTACTTCTTCCTCCTATATATATCTATGTACCCCGAAACCATCCAGGAGCACCACAAAAACCTAATTCCACCGCTGCAACCTTCTATATCCGCGAGATCCCATCTTGGAGCCTTCGCCGGCGGTCTGCCGGAGGGGGAATCAACCATGGAGGGCCTCTCCATCACCACCAAGGCCTCTCCGATGAGTTGTGAGTAGTTTACCATAGACCTTCGGGTCCATAGTTATTAGCTAGATGGCTTATTCTCTCTCTTTGATTCTCAATACAAAGTTCTCCTTCCTCTTCTTGGTGATCTATTTGATGTAACTCTTTTTGCGGTGTGTTTGTCAAGATCCGATGAATTATGGGTTTATGATCAAGTTTAACTATGAGAAATATTTGAATCTCCTCTGAATTCTTTTATGTATGATTGGATATCTTTGCAAGTCTCTTCGAATTATCAGTTTGGTTTGGCCTACTAGATTGATCTTTCTTGCAATGGGAGAAGTGCTTAGCTTTGGGTTCAATCTTGTGGTGTCCTTTCCTAGTGACAGTAGGGGCAGCAAGGAACGTATTGTATTGTTGCCATCGAGGATAAAATATAGGGTTTATATCATATTGCATGACTTTATCCCTCTACAGCATGTCATCTTGCTTAAAGTGTTACTCTGTTCTTATGAACTTAATACTCTAGATGTAGGCAGGAGTCGGTCGATATGTGTAGTAATAGTAGTAGATGCGGAATCATTTTGATCTAATTGTTACGGACGTGATGCCTATATACATGATCGTGCCTAGATATTCTCATAACTATGCACTTCTCTATCAATTGCTCGACAGTAATTTGTTCACCCACCGTAATAATTATGCTATCTTGAGAGAAGCCACTAGTGAAACCTATGGCCCCCGGGTCTATTTTTATCATATAAGTTTTCCATCTACTTTTAATTGCATCTTTTATTTTCCAATCTATATCATAAAAATACCAAAAATATTTATCTTATCTTATTATCTCTATCAGATCTCACTTTTGCAAGTTACCATGAAGGGATTGACAACCCCTTTATCACGTTGGTTGCGAGGTTCTTGTTTTTCTGTATAGGTTCGTGGGACTTTTGAGGAGCCTCCTACTGGATTGATACCTTGGTTCTCAAAACTGAGGGAAATACTTACACTACTTTGCTGCATCACCCTTTCCTCTTCAAGGGAAAAACCAATGCATGCTCAAGATGTAGAACGCGCGAGGTGGCAGCGGGGTGCGGCGCGCGTCTCGAGGCGGCGACGGCTAGGGTTTCGGCGGTGGCGCAATTTGGGCTGGCAGGGTGCGGCCTCGCCCTTTAAAGGCCGGCCGAGCGGTGTCCGGGTCGAACACAACCCGTTAGGTCAGTGCTTCGTTTTTTTAAATAAATCGGACGCGGAAAAATAAACAGAAGAAATACTAAACACAGTCCAAAAATCCTGAAATAAATTTTCACGGTCCTCTAATAATATTGCGGACAAGTGAACATTTATTTAGGCCACTCATGCAATTTTGAAAAACGCATTTTTTGCTAATTCAAATAAAATAGCAATAAAAGTCCAAATAAAATTCTTATTTGATTTTAACATTTTTCCTCCAATATTTCTTTTATTTTGGAGAAGTTATTTTATCCCCTCTCTTTTATTTAACATTGAAATATTCGGAGAAAAGATGATTAAAACCAAAATGATCCTCTTTTCAATATTTGAGAAAATAAAATATGAAAATAACGAAATCCCCAACTGTCTCCGTGGGTCCTTGAGTTGCTTGAAATTTCTAGGATCAACCAAAATGCAATAAAATATGATATGCAATGATGACCTATGTATAACATTCCAAATTGAAAATTTGGGATTTTACAAACCTACCCCCCTTAAGATTAATCTCGCCCTCGAGATTCGGGTTGGCTAGAAAATAGGTGCGTGTGGTCCTTCCGTAGGTCTTTCTCTCATTCCCAGGTGGCTTCCTCCTCGGTATGGTGGCTCCACTAAACTTTGAAGAACTTGATAACCTTGTTGCGTGTGGCTCAGCTGGCAAACTCGAGAATCCTCACGGGTTTCTCCTCGTAGGTCAAATCACTGTCCAGCTGAATCACTTCCAGAGGCACTGTATCTCTCATAGGAATATCGGCCATCTCCGCATGGCACTTCTTCAACTGGGAAACGTGAAACACATCGTGAACTCCTGACAATCCTTCTGGCAACTCCAGCTTCTAAGCAAATTCTCCCATACGTTCCAAAACTTTGTATGGTCCGACAAAATGTGGTGCTAACTTTCCCTTAACTCCAAAACGCTTAACTCCTCGAAGTGGGAACACCCGAAGATATACTCTGTCTTCGACTTTGTAAACTGTCTCCTTGCGTTTAGAATCTGCATAACTCTTCTGCCTGGACTGGGCTACTTTGAGTCTGTCACGAATCAGTTTAACTTTCTCTTCAGACTCCTTAATCAAATCCGGTCCAAAAAACTGACAGTCTCCAACTTCATCCCATAATAACAGTGTCCTACACCTCCTTCCATACAAGGCTTCAAAAGAGGCCATCTTCAAACTGGCTTGATAGCTGTTGTTATAAGAGAACTCTACATATGGCAAATTGTCATCCCAACTAGATCCATAATCTAGCGCACAAGCTCTCAACTTGTCCTCCAGAATCTGATTAACTCTCTCGATCTGTCCATCTGTCTCTGAATGAAAGGTTGTACTGAACTCTAGCCTAGTACCCAAAGTTTCATGCAACTAATTCCAGAACTTTGAGGTAAACTGGGTTCCTCTGTCAGATACAATGGTCCTCGAAACTCCATGCATACATACGATCCTGGTCATGTATATCTTTGACAACTTAGCACTCGTATAGGTGGTCTTCATTGGAATGAAATGAGCAACCTTCATCAACCGATCGACTACAACCCATATCTAGTCATAGCCTGAACGAGTCCTGGGCAATCGCGTGATAAAATCCATGCCAAGCTTGTCCCACTTCCATTCGGGTATTGGCAATGGCTGTAGCAATCCTGCTGTCTTCTGATGCTCTTCCTTTACTCTCTGACTTACATCACATACCACTACATACTTAGCAATATCCTTCTTCATTCCAGTCAACCAGAAACTTTCCTTCAAATCCAGATACATCTTGGTGTTTCCTGGGTGAATCGAATACGGCGAATCATGGGCCTCCTGCAGAATCAACTTCCTTATCTCGGGGTCATTAGGCACACATACGCGATCCTCAAACCATAAAGTATCGTGCTCATCCTAACGAAATTATTTAGCCTTTCCTTTGCTCATCCTTTCCTTTATCTCGGCAGTCTCCTTGTTATTCTTCTGAGATTCTCTGACCTTATCCATTAAAGTGGAATGAATTTCCAATGCTGCTACATAACCTCTTGGAACTATTTCCAAACATAGCTCACGAAGATCCTCTGCTAACTCCTTGGATAAATCTCCGGTTATGACCGTATTGACACAACTCTTGTGACTCAACGCATCGGCTACTACGTTAGCCTTTCTGGGATGATAGTGCAACTTCATATCATAATCCTTAATGAGCTCCAACCATCACCCTTGCATGAGATTCAACTCCTTCTGCACAAAGATATACTTCAAGCTCTTGTGATATGTGTACACCTCACAATGGTTTCCGATGAGAAAATGTCTCCACAATGCATGCACTACGGCTGCTAATTCCAAATCATTTGTAGCATAATTTTGCTCGTGAGGTTTAAGCTATTGTGAGGCATATGAAACAATTCTTCCCTCCTGCATAAACACTGCTCCAAGTCCTCGACGTGAAGTGTCACAATACACTTGATAATCGTTCCGTTGATCTAGAAGAATCAACACTGGGGCTGTAACTAAACGCTTCTTCAACTCCTGAAAACCGGCCTCACATTCCTCTGTCCATTTGAACTTGGTGTTCTTCTTCAACAACTCTTTCATGGGCTTTGCAATCTTGGAGAAATTCTCTATGAACCTCCGATAATATCCTGCGAGTCCAAGAAAATTCCGGATTTCTCCAACTGATGTGGGTGCCACCCATTTAGTCATAGAAACAACCTTGGTGGGGTCTACTTGTTGGGGAACGTTGCAGAAAATAAAAATTTTCCTACGGTTTCACCAAGATCCATCTATGAGTTCATCTAAGCAACGAGTGAAAGGAGAGATGCATCTACATACCACTTTGTAGATCGCGAGCGGAAGCGTTCAAAAGAACGGGGTTGAAGTAGTCGTTCTCATCGTGATCCTATCACTGGAGATCCTAGCGCCGAACGGACGGCACCTCCGTGTTCAACACACGTACAGTCAGCGTGACGTCTCCTCCGTCTTGATCCAGCAAGGGGGAAGGAGAGGTTTATGATGATCCAGCAGCACGACGGTGTGGTGGTGGATTCAGCAGAACTCCGGCAGGGCTTCGCCAAGCTCCTGCGGGAGGAGGACGAGGTGTAGCAGGGGAGGAAGGCGCCAAGACACAAGGGTGCGGCTGCCCTCCCCCCTGCCCTCTTTTATATAGGCCCCCAGGGGGGGAGGCGCCGGCCCTGGGAGATGCAATCTCCCAAGGGGGCGGCGGCCAGGGGGGTGGAGTGCCCCCCAAGGCAAGTGGTGCCCCCCCCACCTAGGGTTTCCAACCCTAGGCGCAGGGTGGGCAAGGGGGGGGGGCGCACCAGCCCACTAGGGGCTGGTTCCCCTCCCACTTCAGCCCACGGGGCCCTCCGGGATAGGTGGCCCCACCTGGTGGACTCCCGGGACCCTTCCGATGGTCCCGGTACAATACCGGGTGACCCCGAAACTTTCCTGATGGCCGAAACAGCACTTCCTATATAGTTTTCTTTACCTCCGGACAATTCCGGAACTCCTCGTGACGTCCGGGATCTCATCCGGTACTCCGAACAACATTCGGTTTGCTGCATACTCATATTCATACAACCCTAGCGTCACCGAACCTTAAGTGTCTAGACCCTACGGGTTCGCGAGACATGTAGACATGACCGGGACGGCTCTCCGGTCAATAACCAACAGCGGGATCTGGATACCCATGTTGGCTCCCACATACTCCTCGATGATCTCATCGGATGAACCACCATGTCGAGGATTCAAGCAACCTCGTATACTATTCCCTTTGTCAGACGGTATGTTACTTGCCTGAGACTCGATCGTCAGTATCCCAATACCTCGTTCAGTCTCGTTACCGGCAAGTCACTTTACTTGTACCATAATGCATGTCCCGTGACCAGACACTTGGTCACTTTGAGCTCATTATGATGATGCACTACCGAGTGGGCCCAGTGATACCTCTCCGTTATACGGAGTGACAAATCCCAGTCTCGATCCGTGTCAACCCAACAGACACTTTTGCAGATACCTGTAGTGCACCTTTATAGTCACCCAGTTATGTTGTGATGTTTTGTACACCCAAAGCACTCCTACGGTATCCGGGTATTACACGATCTCATGGTCTAAGGAAAATATACTTGACATTGGAAAAGCTCTAGCCAAACGAACTACACGATCTTGTGCTATGCTTAGGATTGGGTCTTGTCCATCACATCATTATCCTAATGATGTGATCCCGTTATCAACGACATCTAATGTCCATAGTCAGGAAACCATGGCTATCTGTTGATTAACGAGCTAGTCAACTAGAGGCTTACTAGGGACATATTATGGTCTATGTATTCACACGTGTTTTACGATTTCTGGATAATACAATTATAGCATGAATAAAGACAATTATCATGAACAAGGAAGTATAATAATAATCCTTTTATTATTGCCTCTAGGGCATATTTCCAACAGTCTCCCACTTGCACTAGAGTCAATAATCTAGTTACATTGTGATGAATCGAACACCCATAGAGTTCTGCTGTTGATCATGTTTTGCTCGCGAGAGAGGTTTAGTCAAAGGATCTGCGACATTCAGATCCGTATGTACTTTGCAAATATCTATGTCTCCATCTTGAACATTTTCACAGATGGAGTTGAAACGACGCTTGATGTGCCTGGTCTTCTTGTGAAACCTGGGCTCCTTGGCAAGGGCAATAGCTCCAGTGTTGTCACAGAAGAGTTTGATCGGCCCCAATGCATTGGGTATGACTCCTAGGTCAGTGATGAACTCCTTCACCCAAATAGCTTCATGCGCTGCCTCTGAGGCTGCCATGTACTCCGCTTCACATGTAGATCCCGCCACGACGCTCTGCTTGCAGCTGCACCAGCTTACTGCTCCACCATTCAACAAATACACATATCCGGTTTGTGACTTAGATTCATCCAGATCTGTGTTGAAGCTAGCGTCGACGTAACCCTTTACGGCAAGCTCTTCGTCACCTTCATAAACAAGAAATATGTCCTTTGTCCTTTTCAGGTATTTTAGGATATTCTTGACCGCTGTCCAGTGTTCCTTGCCGGGATTACCTTGGTACCTTCCTACCAAACTTACGGCAAGGTTTACATCAGGTCTGGTACACAGCATGGCATACATAATAGATCCTATGGCTGAAGCATAGGGGATGACACTCATCTCTTCTTTATATTTTGCCGTGGTCGGGCATTGAGCCGAGCTCAATCTCACACCTTGCAATACAGGCAAGAACCCTTTCTTAGACTGATCCATTTTGAACTTCTTCAAAATCTTATCAAGGTATGTGCTTTGTGAAAGATCTATGAGGCGTATCGATCTATCCCTATAGATCTTGATGCCTAAAATGTAAGCAACTTCCCCAAGGTCCTACATTGAAAAACACTTATTCAAGTAGGCCTTAATGTTGTCCAAAAGTTCTATATCATTTCCCATCAAAAGTATGTCATCTACATATAATATGAGAAATGCTACAAGGCTCCCACTCACTTTCTTGTAAACGTAGGCTTCTCCATAAGTCTGCATAAACCCAAACGCTTTGATCATCTCATCAAAACGAATGTTCCAACTCCGAGATGCTTGCACCAGCCCATAAATGGATCGCTGGAGCTTGCATACTTTGTTAGCATTCTTAGGATCGACAAAACCCTCCGGCTGCATCATATACAGTTCTTCCTTAAGATGCCCGTTAAGGAATGCCGTTTTGACGTCCATCTGCCATATCTCATAATCATAGTATGCGGCAATTGCTAACATGATTCGGACGGACTTCAGCTTCGGTACGGGAGAGAAAGTCTCATCGTAGTCAACCCCTTGAACTTGTCGATAACCCTTAGCGACAAGTCGAGCTTTGTAAATGGTAATATTACCATTTGCGTCCGTCTTCTTCTTAAAGATCCATTTGTTTTCTATCGCTCGCCGATCATCGGGCAAGTCTGTCAAAGTCCATACTTTGTTTTCATACATGGATTCTATCTCGGATTGCATGGCTTCAAGCCATTTGTTGGAATCTGGGCCCGCCATCGCTTCTTCATAGTTCGAAGGTTCACCATTGTCCAACAACATGATTTCCAGGACAGGGTTGCCATACCACTCTAGTGTGGAACGTGTCCTTGTGGACCTACGAGGTTCAGTAGCAACTTGATCCGAAGTACCTTGATCATAATCATTAATTTCCTCTCCAGTTGGTGTAGGCACCACAGGAACATTTTCCTGAGCTGCACTACTTTCCGGTTCAAGAGGTAGTACTTCATCGAGTTCTACTTTCCTCCCACTTACTTCTTTCGAGAGAAACTCTTTTTCCAGAAAGGATCCATTCTTGGCAACAAAGGTCTTGCCCTCGGATCTTAAGTAGAAGGTATACCCGATGGTTTCCTTAGGGTATCCTATGAAGACGCATTTTTCCGACTTGGGTTCGAGCTTTTCAGGTTGTAATTTCTTGACATAAGCATCGCATCCCCAAACTTTTAGAAACGACAGCTTAGGTTTCTTCCCAAACCATAATTCATACGGTGTCGTCTCAATGGATTTAGACGGTGCCCTATTTAAAGTGAATGTAGCTGTCTCTAGAGCGTATCCCCAAAATGATAGCGGTAAATCGGTAAGAGACATCATAGACCGCACCATATCCAATAGAGTGCAATTATGATGTTCGGACACACCATTACGTTGAGGTGTTCCAAGCGGTGTGAGTTGCGAAACGATTCCACATTTCCTTAAGTGTGTACCAAATTCGTGACTTAAGTATTCTCCTCCACGATATGATCGTAGGAACTTTATCTTTCGGTCACGTTGATTCTCTACCTCATTCTGAAATTCCTTGAACTTTTCAAAGGTCTCAGACTTGTGTTTCATCAAGTAGACATATCCATATCTACTCAAGTCATCAGTGAGAGTGAGAACATAATGATATCCTCCGCGAGCCTCAACGCTCATTGGACCGCACACATTGGTATGTATGATTTCCAATAAGTTGGTTGCTCGCTCCATTGTTCCGGAGAACGGAGTCTTGGTCATTTTGCCCATGAGGCATGGTTCGCATGTGTCAAATGATTCATAATCGAGAGACTCTAAAAGTCCATCAGCATGGAGCTTCTTCATGCGCTTGACACCAATGTGACCAAGGCGGCAGTGCCACAAGTATGTGGGACTATCGTTATCAACTTTACATCTTTTGGTATTCACGCTATGAATATGTGTAACATTACGTTCGAGATTCATTAAGAATAAACCATTGACCATCGGGGCATGACCATAAAACATATCTCTCATATAAATAGAACAACCATTATTCTCGGATTTAAATGAGTAGCCATCTCGTATTAAACGAGATCCAGATATAATATTCATGCTCAAACTCGGCACTAAATAACAATTATTGAGGTTCATAACTAATCCCGTGGGTAAATGTAGAGGTAGCGTGCCGACGGCGATCACATCGACCTTGTAACCATTCCCGACGCGCATCGTCACCTCGTCCTTCGCCAGTCTCCGCTTATTCCGCAGCTCCTGCTATGAGTTACAAATATGAGCAACGGCCCCGGTATCAAATACCCAGGAGTTACTACGAGTACTGGTAAGGTACACATCAATTACATGTATATCAAATATACCTTTAGTGTTGTCGGCCTTCTTGTCCGCTAAGTATTTGGGGCAGTTCCGCTTCCAGTGACCCTTCCCCTTGCAATAAAAGCACTCAGTCTCAGGCTTGGGTCCATTCTTTGACTTCTTCCCAGCAACTGGCTTACCGGGCGCGGCAACATGTTTGTCGTCCTTCTTGAAGTTCTTCTTACCCTTGCCCTTCTTGAACTTAGTGGTCTTATTGACCATCAACACTTGATGTTCTTTCTTGATTTCAACCTCTGCTGACTTCAGCATTGAAAATACTTTAGGAATGGTCTTCACCATCCCCTGCATATTGTAGTTCAACACAAAGCTCTTGTAGCTCGGTGGGAGCGAGTGAAGGATTCTGTCAATGACCTCCTCGTCCGGGAGGTTGATCTCCAGCTGGGACAGGCGGTTGTGCAACCCAGATATTTTGAGTATGTGCTCACTGACAGAATTGTTTTCCTCCATCTTACAACTATAGAACTTGTTGGAGACTTCATATCTCTCAACCCGGGCATGAGCTTGAAAAACCATTTTCAGCTCCTCGAACATCTCATATGCTCCGTGTTTCTCAAAACGCTTTTGGAGCCCCGGTTCTAAGCTGTAAAGCATGCCGCACTGAACGAGGGAGTAATCATCAACACGTGACTGCCAAACGTTCATAACGTCTTGGTTCTCTGGGATGGGTGCTTCACCTAGCAGTTCATCTAGGACATATGCTTTCTTGGCTGCTATGAGGATGATCCTCAAGTTCCTGACCCAGTCCGAATAGTTGCTGCCATCATCTTTCAGCTTGGTTTTCTCTAGGAACGCGTTGAAGTTCATGTTGACATGAGCGTTGGCCATTTGATCTACAAGACATATTTTGCAAAAGTTTTAGACTAAGTTCATGATAATTAAGTTCATCTAATCAAATTATTGAATGAACTCCCACTCAGATTTGACATCCCTCTAGTCATCTAAGTGTTACACGATCCGAGTCGACTAGGCCGTGTCCGATCATCACGTGAGACGGACTAGTCATCATCGATGAACATCTCCATGTTGATCGTATCTTCCATACGACTCATGTTCGACCTTTCGGTCTCTTGTGTTCCGAGGCCATGTCTGTACATGCTAGGCTCGTAAAGTTAACCCTAAGTGTTCTGCATGTGTAAATCTGTCTTACACCCGTTGTATGTGAACGTAAGGATCTATCACACCCGATCATCACGTGGTGCTTCGAAACGACGAACTTTAGCAACGGTGCACAGTTAGGGGGAACACTTTCTTGAAATTATTATAAGGGATCATCTTATTTACTACCGCCGTTCTAAGTAAACAAGATGCATAAAACATAATAAACATCACATGCAATTATATAGTAGTGACATGATATGGCCAATATCATATAGCTCCTTCGATCTCCATCTTCGGGGCTCCATGATCATCTTCGTCACCGGCATGACACCATGATCTCCATCATCATGATCTCCATCATTGTGTCTTCATGAATTTGTCACACCAACGACTACTTCTACTTCTATGGCTAACGCGTTTAGCAATAAAGTAAAGTAATTTACATGGCGTTCTTCAATGACACGCAGGTCATACAAAAAATAAAGACAACTCCTATGGCTCCTGCCGGTTGTCATACTCATCGACATGCAAGTCGTGATTCCTATTACAAGAACATGATCTCATACATCACAATATATCATTCATCATTCATCACAACTTCTGGCCATATCACATCACATGACAATTGCTGCAAAAACAAGTTAGACGTCCTCTAATTGTTGTTGCATCTTTTATGTGGCTGCAATTGGATTCTAGCAAGAACGTTTTCTTACCTACGAATAACCACAACGTGATTGTGTCAACTTCTATTTACCCTTCATAAGGACCCTTTTCGTCAAATCCGCTCCAACTAAAGTGGGAGAGACAGACACCCGCTAGCCACCTTATGCAACTAGTGCATGTCAGTCGGTGGAACCTGTCTCACGTAAGCATACGTGTAAGGTCGGTCCGGGCCGCTTCATCCCACAATACCGCTGAAGCAAGAAAAGACTAGTAGCGGCAAGAAAGTTGACAAGATCTACGCCCACAAGAAAATTGTGTTCTACTCGTGCAATAGAGAACTACGCATAGACCTAGCTCATGATGCCACTTTGGGGAACATTGCAGAAAATAAAAAATTTCCTACGGTTTCACCAAGATCCATCTATGAGTTCATCTAAGCAATGAGTGAAAGGAGAGATGCATCTACATACCACTTTGTAGATCGCGAGCGGAAGCGTTCAAAAGAACGGGGTTGAAGTAGTCGTTCTCGTCGTGATCCTATCACCGGAGATCCTAGCGCCGAATAGATGGCACCTCCGCATTCAACACAAGTACAGTCAGCGTGATGTCTCCTCCGTCTTGATCCAGCAAGGGGGAAGGAGAGGTTGATGATGATCCAGCAGCACGACGGTGTGGTGGTGGATGCAGCAGAACTCCAGCAGGGCTTCGCCAAGCTGCTGTGGGAGGAGGACGAGGTGTAGCAGGGGAGGGAGGCACCAAGACACAAGGGTGCGGCTGCCCTCTCCCCCTGCCCTCCTTTATATGGGCCCCCGGGGGGGCGCCGGCCCTGGGAGATGCAATCTCCCAAGGGGGCGGCGGCCAGGGGGGTGGAGTGGCCCCCAAGGCAACTGGTGCGCCACCCCCCCCCCCACCTAGGGTTTCCAACCCTAGGCGCAGGGGGGCCCAAGGGGGGCGCACCAGCCCACTAGGGGCTGGTTCCCCTCCCACTTCAGCCCACGGGGCCCTCCGGGATAGGTGGCCCCACCCGGTGGACCCCCGGGACCCTTCCGGTGGTCCCGGTACAATACCGGGTGACCCCGAAACTTTCCCGATGGCCGAAACAGCACTTCCTATATAGTTTTCTTTACCTCTGGACCATTCTGGAACTCCTCGTGATGTCCAGGATCTCATCTAGGACTCCGAACAACATTCAGTTTGCTGCATACTCATATTCATACAACCCTAGCGTCACCGAACCTTAAGTGTGTAGACCCTACGGGTTCAGGAGACATGTAGACATGACCGAGACGGCTCTCCGGTCAATAACCAACAGCGGGATCTGGATACCCATGTTGGCTCCCACATACTCCTCGATGATCTCATCGGATGAACCATGATGTCGAGGATTCAAGCAACCCCGTATACTATTCCCTTTGTTAGACGGTATGTTACTTGCCCAAGACTCGATCGTCAGTATCCCAATACCTCGTTCAGTCTCGTTACCGGCAAGTCACTTTACTCGTACCGTAATGCATGATCCCGTGACCAGACACTTGGTCACTTTGAGCTCATTATGATGATGCACTATCCAGTGGGCCCAGTGATACTTCTCTGTTATACGTAGTGACAAATCCCAGTCTCGATCCGTGTCAACCCAACAGACACTTTCGGAGATACCTGTAGTGCACCTTTATATTCACCCAGTTACGTTGTGACGTTTGGTACACCCAAAGCACTCCTACGGTATCCGGGAGTTACACGATCTCATGGTCTAAGGAAGAGATACTTGACATTGGAAAAGCTCTAGCAAAACGAACTACACGATCTTGTGCTATGCTTAGGATTGGGTCTTGTCCATCACATCATTCTCCTAATGATGTGATCCCGTTATCAACGACATCTAATGTCCATAGTCAGGAAACCATGATATCTGTTGATTAACGAGCTAGTCAACTAGAGGCTTACTAGGGACATATTATGGTCTATGTATTCACACGTGTATTATGATTTCCGGATAATACAATTGTAGCATGAATAAATATAATTATCATGAACAAGGAAATATAATAATAATCCTTTTATTATTGCCTCTAGGGCATATTTCCAACACTACTACTATTCCTTCTCCGG
Organism: Triticum timopheevii; assembly: GCA_963921465.1. Taxonomy (NCBI): domain Eukaryota; kingdom Viridiplantae; phylum Streptophyta; class Magnoliopsida; order Poales; family Poaceae; genus Triticum; species Triticum timopheevii. The sequence continues at coordinate 497,853,941 of OY997272.1, forward strand.
ATATCACATGTCCGAGGAATCCAACTTCCTTTAACCAAAACTAACACTTGCTGAACTTGGCATATAATTGGTGTTCCCTGAGCTTCTCGAGAACCAAACGTAAATGCTCCTTATGCTCCTCTTCATTCTTTGAGTAGACCAATATATCATCAATGAAAACTACAACGAACTTATCCAAAAACTCGATAAACACCTTGTTCATCATGTTCATGAAATAGCTAAGCGCGTTAGTCAGACCAAATGACATAACTGTATACTCATATAGCCCATACCTTTTGGTAAAAGTTGTCCTAGGTATATCCTGCTCTCAAATCTTCAGCTGGTGCTATCCTGATAATCAACAACCATCCTCGATCTTGGAAAACACTTTAGCTCCTTGCAACTGGTCAAACAAATCATTGATCATTGGGAGTGGGTACTTGTTCTTGATCGTCACTTCATTCAACGCATGATAATCAACAACCATCCTCAATGATCCATCCTTCTTCTCCACTAGAAGTACTGGGGATCCCCAAGGTGACGAACTTGGTCGTATGTAACCTTTATCAATTAATTCCTTAATCTGCTTCTTAATTTCCTCCAAATCCTAGGCGGGCATCCGATACGGTCTCTTAGATATTGTCCCTGTGCCTGGCAAAAGCTCTATCAAAAACTCAATCTCCCTATCCGGTGGCATGCCTGGCAATTCCTTCGTAAAAACATCGGGGAAATCCTTCACCACTGGTGCTTCCTCCGGTACAACTCCTCATAAGAAATTCACTTGAGTCCTCCTTGGCATATGCCGGGATACATACTTGATCCTTATCCCTTCTGGAGTGGTGATCATAATCGACTTACTGGCGCAATTGATGTTTCCTCCATACATAGATAGCCAATCCATACCCAAAATCACACCCAGTCCTTGTGACTCCAAAATGATCCGATCCGAGGGGAAAACATGCCTACCTATGGTCAATGGCATCTGAAAACATCCTTGGCTTTCCATATGCTCTGCTCCTGGCGAGCTTACTAACATAGGTGTCCTAAGAACTTTGGTGGGCAACTTATACTTATCCACAAATCCCTTTTATATGTATGAATGTGATGCACCAGTATCAAAAAGAACGATTGCAGTAAATGACTTAACCAAAAACTTACCTATAATTGCATCTGGCTGCTCCTCAACCTCCTCCATGCTAACGTGGTTCACTTGTCCCCGGTTGAAAGGGTTGGGCTTCTTCCCAGAGCTTCCATTGTCGTTTCCATTCTTTGCTTCAGAACACTCGGTGGCATAATGTCCATTCTTCCCGCACTTGAAACAAGTAATGTGACTTAGATCCTTCTTGGCGGGCATTGCTGGGTTGGAACGGTTCTGATTGTTGCTTCCTCCATTCCCATTCCCATTCTTGGAGCCACTATGGTTATGTGAGCTTCCTCCATTGGAATTATGGCCTCCATGTTTATGGTGAATGTGTCCTCCTGAGTTCGGGGCAACACGAGGCCTCTGCTGAGCTCTTGAATTTTACTTCCCTTGTCCATACTTCCTCTTGCGGCTGTCTATCTGCTGCTGCTTCCCTTCAATCATGAGAGCTCTATCTACCAACTCCTGGTAGTTGTTGAATGTTTCCACCATCAACTGCATGCTCAGCTCATCATTCATCTCTTCCAGAAACTTCTCCTGCTTAGTAGCATCTATAGCAACGTCGTCCGGGGCGTAACGTGCTAAATTACTAAACTCATCCACATACTGCCCCACTATGCGTCCTCCTTGGCAGAAGTTGCGAAACTCGCGCTTCTTCATGTTCATAGCTCCTGCTGAAACATGGGCAGTGCAGAAAGCCTGCTAAAACTAATCCTATGTAACAATGTCAAAATGATGTTGTGGGTCCATCAAGCTAATTTGTGGCAAAATGCACTCTCTCCGCATCTATGCATCCTGCAGTGGTCAGCTCCCTTCCAATCTTGCGGAGCCAATCATATGCAACAATCGGCTCGATGCTACTAGAGAACACCGGCGGATTCAGCCTTAGGAAACAGGCTAAGTGATCAACAGGTGGTGGTGGTGGTGGGTTGTTGTTGTTGTTCCCTTGGTTCTGATTCTGAGCTAGTAGCTGCATCAAGGTATTCTGCTCCTGGATCAATTGAGTGAGCTCCGGTGGGAAAGGAAATCCATTGTCATGTCTCGGAGGCATCTGATGGGTTTAGAAAAGGTGAGAAAACAGAATAGAATGAGGTCTAGAGGGAAAACACTACCCATATGCACATGAGACAAACACAATCATATCACTTCAATCAATTCAAACAAGGGCACACAATCGGTCTAACTATCATTACAGAAGTGCTCGGACTATACTATATACATGGGGGAATACTACTACAAATATGATGGTCGACTAGAAGTTTTAATCGGTAGAAGACTCCAAGATATCCGCTCCAGCTTCATCAACATAGGCATCATCTCTATCGTCGGGGTTTGAGTCGGTATCGTCGATGATGATGTAGTCCTCCGAACGAATGTCCTTGGAATCATCGTCATCACCTCTTGGTGCGGGGTCTCCAATGAATACTCCTTGTTTCCTCGTCAGGTCATCATTCTTCTCCACTAGTATCGTCATTTCCTCCTCATATCCGTCGCGCATAGACTTGAGTTCTTCCTCTAGCTCCGTGATCCTGGTCATTGCCTTCTTCAGATCTATCATGCCTGCGCACATCTGGTTCTCCTGGCGATGAATGTGTTGGTTTAACTCCTGGATGAAAGATGCAATGGACTTGTCTCTCCTGGTGCTGATCATCTCCCATTGCTCATCTCGGCGCTCGCATATCTGGTAGATAGTGTCCTTGAGATCCTTGTGGTAAATTTCTCCAATGCATCCCATGGCAATGTGGGCTGCCATGCTCTTTCCTAGACTCCAGGTTTGGTGCATCAAAGGAAAACTCTATGGGCTCAGTAACTGGGATGAATGTCCTTCCTGGAACTTGAACTAGAATCATCCAACCCTCCTCTTTAGGTAAAGTGGCGATGTAGGTCCCGGTGAAGCTTGGTATTCTGATGTTCAAGTACCTAGTAACTTCCTTCAAGTGTCGTCCAAATGGTGTATCTTCATCCGGTTGTGTAAACTTGTTCCTTGAGTCCGCCATCCTATTGTGTAGAAAAGGGAGAGGAGTTAGAAATGAGTAGAGAAGAGTGACCTATGGTTTTAGCTTAGTGGTCGTGTCCTCCCTGGATCGGTAACAGTCTAGTCTCTGTGCGTCAGTGTCATCCCTGGATTGGTAATGTTGACACGCACAATACTTGAGGGTTTATAAAAAAGTTTCAATCACGCACTTATTACATCAAATGTCTCAAAAGAGAACTTATTACAATAATATGGCTTAAGGACATCTAAATACGATAACAACGGAAGGCTTGGAAGATAAAGGGAGTCCATCAAACTCCAACGACATAGCTGAGTGAACGACAATGACCTATGGCACCTTTCTCGTCGTATGAAAAGTCTGCAACATGATATATTGCAGCCCGAAACGGGTCAGCACATGGAATATGCTGGCAAAGTAACACATAGAGTACTGAACAGAATAAATGCTCTCACTACATGCATATATGGCTGGTGGAAAGCTCTATGGTTACTGTTTCTGCATAAAGCCAACTTTTTCCAACATCAAAGGAATAAATTTCATTTAACTATCATGGTGGTTGTTAAACATTGAGAAGGTTCCTCCAACTCAATCCCAATTAAGCAATATCAATTAACCCAAAAAATTAATTTAGAGTGATGAGATCAACATGATAATCCAAGAACCAGATACTCAAGATGTCCATAACCTGGGACACGACTAACCATGATTAGTTTGTACACTGTGCAGAGGTTTGCGCACTTTTCCCCACAAGACTGGATCTCCTCCGTTGAATTTCTCGCACTATAAGGTGTTTGAGAAACGGATGACCGAGACACAGTCTTTCAGAAACATTAACTCTTTAATCTGGATGGACAGTTACACCTACTTTCCCCTACATCTGCTAGCCCACCACTGGAAGAGGTCATGCAACATACTCAACTATGCTAGAGCCCATATTAGCTTGTGGCTGCACACAAAAGTTTCTAGCATGAATAATATTATGATCCCTTTGAGCTTGGGTGGTGAACCGTAGGATGATCACACGGGTACTCCGGGATATCCTAGGACAACACTGGATTCTCCAGGTGCCCACAACCAATCTACCCAGATGTGTATTTAAGTAGCCACCTTAAGTTAACCATTATTGACAATACTCACATATGTCATGGATACACTCACACAAACCACGTCTACGAGCATATCATAGCAATCCTGATCATAACGTAGAAGTAACTCCCAAAGGTTTGATAATAAAAGGGCAATAGCTTCTACATCATCATCTACTTCCCAAACCCACATGTTATTCAGATCCTAACCATGCAATGTTTGAGGGTTGTAACTAATGCACAAAAACATGGGTAATAAAGGGATATGATCAAAGTGTTACTTGCCTTGCTAATGATCCGCAAAACCTAGAGACTCGTAGTAGCACGCTTCGCACTCCGGGAATTTTATTGCAAACAAACAATAACATACATAAGCACTCAACTAAAAGCATGGGTAAAAGTCAAATAAGAAGATCTAACCAAAAAGTTCAACTGAGGAACTCCGGTTTGCAAAAAGAATCAAATCAAACGGAGCAACAAAATTCAAACTACGAAAGAAACAAGATTTTTTTACTAATCTGGACTAAAATCAAATTTTATAGTACCAAAATCTTGTTCAAGTTGGTTAAATAGAAAGAGGGCTTAGAGACGAAGATCTAGGCGCTTGTTTCATCTGATTCGGATAAACGAGCGAAAAGATAAACTAGAACGAAGATCAGGACAGAAATCGCGATCGAAAATAATCGCGGAAAAACCCTGGAAAATAAAACGAGACGAACAGGCTAACGAATGAATGTTCGTTGCCTGCGACTAACTGATGAACAACGTTCGTTAAAACGAACATATAGACGAACATCCGCTAAATAACTAAACCGAAAAAGCCAAACCGATCTAAAAAAACTAGATCTAGGTTTTTTAAAAACCCGACGGTTTTTCGAGAAAAACCGGGACGGGGCGGCGGCGTCTACCTCCGTCGAGTGGCGGCGGAGGCATCATCTTCGGTAGCAGGCGTCGTCTCCGGTAGCGGGCGTCGTCTCCGGTTGGCGGCAGCGGTACGGGGAGGCGGCAGCGGCGAACGGCGGCGCGGGAGGTGGCGGCATGGTGCGACGCGCGTCTCGAGGCGTCGGCGGCTAGGGTTTCAGCGACGGGGCGGCTTGGGCTGGCGGGGTGCGGCCTCTCCCTTTAAAGGCCGGCCGGGCGGTGTCCGGGTCGGGCACGGCCCGTTAGGTTGGTGCTTTGTTTTTTCTTAAAAATCTGACGCGGATAGACAAACAAAAAAAATAATAAACGGAGTCCAAAAATCCTAAAATAAATTTCCGCGGTCCTCTAATAATATTGCGGACAAAGTGAACATTTATTTGGGCCACCAATGCAATTTTGAAAAATGCATTTTTTTTCCTAATTCAAATAAAATAGCAATAAAAGTCCAAATAAAATTCTTATTTGATTTTAACATTTTTCCTCCAATATTTCTTTTATTTTGGAGAAGTCATTTTATCCCCTCTCTTTTATTTAACATTGAAATATTCGTAGAAAAGATGATTAAAACCAGAATGATCCTGTTTTCAATATTTGAGAAAATCAAATATGAAAATAACGAAATCCCAAACTCTCTCCGTGGGTCCTTGAGTAGCTTGAAATTTCTAGGATCAACCAAAATGTAATAAAATATGATATGCAATGATGACCTATGTATAGCATTCCAAATTGAAAATTTGGGATGTTACACAGGCGGAGTCATTGATGATGAAAGTGAGCGCACCGAGTCGGAACTCGCGGCCCATGACCAAACCGCCGCCGGAAACCGTGTTGATGAAGATCGAAGAAACCGCAACCTCACCGGAAGTTGCTAAGACGCTTTGCCCCATGGTGGGCGCCAACTGCCGTGGTACTAAGTCTGACAATAAGAATAGGGGGTACGTATGAGGAGGCAAGGCCCAACCTACGGCGAGGTTGTACACATGAGTTTACGAGTTCGGACCCCTCTCGGAGGAGGTAAAAGCCCTACGTCTCGGTGTCCTGAGGCGGTCGACTGGAATATAGATGTGTGTTACAAGGGGTGCAAAGCCTTGTGCTAGAGGAGGGGGGTGGCTTATATAGAGTGCGCCAGGACCCCAGCCATCCCCCATTACAGGGTTCAATGCACATTAAGATTGGGCCTTACTGGTAACACCAGCTATAAAGTGCGTCATCAATGATCTTTAAGACTACAGAGTGAACGCCTGACCGTTACCATCCCGAGTGACTCTAGGTCTTCTGTACTTCGAGTGGTTCCCTGAATGGTCTAATGACTCCATCCAGGTCGAGTGAAATTGGAGGTATCCGAGTGAGGTGACTGGTCGAGTGGATCGCACTCGATGGCTTCAGTTGATACTCCTTGTTATATCTTGAACATCATTGACTCTAGGGTAGTGACCTTGGGTAGGGCGTATAGGTCAGGCCTATGACCCTACCCTAGGTCTATGGCATCGTCACCCCTTTCGGCGATCCGATAATTATCCGCTGTATTCTGAAACTCTCTCGGAGACCTAATACTATCATCCTATATATCAATCTTTACCTCCGGACCATTCCGAAGCTCCTCGTCATGTCTGTGATCTCATCCGGGGCTCCAAACAACATTTGATCACCAACACACATAACTCATATAGTACTATATCATCAATGAAAGTTAAGCGTGCGGACCCTATGGGTTCGAGAATGATGTAGAGATGACCGAGATGCTTCTCCGGTCAATAACCAATAGCGGGACCTCGATGCCCATATTGGTTCCTACGTATTCTACGAAGATATTTTATCGGTCGAACCTTTATGACAACTGATACGTCTATTTTGTGTCATGTTTTCCTACTGTTATTTATGTTGTTTTATTGTATAATAATGCTTTTTGGAGTAATTCTAATGTCGTTTCTCTCATAATATGCAAGGTATGCACAAAGGGGGAGAATTCTAGCAGCTGGAAATCTGGACCTGAAAAAGCTACGTCAAGCTACCTATTCTGCACAACTCCAAATGAGCTGAAACTCCCCAAGGATTTTTTATGTATTATTTAAGGAATATTGGAGCAAATAAGTACCAGAGGAGGGCCACCAGGTGGGCACAACCCACTTGGGCATGCTAGGAGGCCCAGGCGCACCCTGGCAGGTGCTGCCCTCCTTGGCCCACCTCCGGTGCCCATCTTCTAGTATATAAGTCATTTTGACCTAGAAAAAATAAGGGGAGGACATTCGGGATGAAGCGCCACCGCCTTGAGGCGGAACTTGGGCAGGAGCACTTTTGCCCTCCAGCGGAGCGATTCCGCCGAGGGAACTTCCCTCCCGGAGGAGGAAATCATCGTCATCATCATCACCAACAACTCTCCCATCTTGGGTAGGGCCATCTTCATCAACATCTTCACAACACCAACTCCTCTCAAACCCTAGTTCATCTCATGCGTTCAATCTTTGTACCAAAACTATAGATTCGTGCCCGTAGGTGACTAGTAGTGTTGATTACATCTTGTAGTTGATTACTATATGGTTTATTTGGTGGAAGATTATATGTTCAGATCCATTATGCTATTTAATACCCCTCTGATATTGTGCATGTTTATATTTTGTGAGTAGTTACTTTCGTTCTTGAGGTCATGGGAGAAATCATGTTGCAAGTAATCATATGAACTTGATATGTGTTTGATTTTTGATGGTATGTATGTTGCCATTCTCTTAGTGGTTTCATGTGAACGTCGATTACATGACACTTCACCATATTTGGGCCTAAGGGAATGCATTGTGGAGTAGTTATTAGATGGTTGGTTGCGAGAGTGACAGAAGCTTAAACCCAGTTTATGCGCTATTCCATAAGGGGCCGATTGAATCCAGAAGTTTAATGCTATTGTTAGAATTTATTCTTAATACTTTTATCGTAGTTGCGGATGCTTGCGAGAGGGTTAATCATAAGTAGGAGGCTTGTCCAAGTAAGAACAACACCTAAGCATCGGGTCCACCCACATATCAAATTATCAAAGTACCGAACACGAATTAAGCCAACATGATGAAAGTGACTAGATGGAATTCCCGTGTACCCTCAAGAACACTTTGCTTATCATAAGAAACCTTTTGGCTTGTCCTTTGCCTCAAGAGGATTGGGCTACCTTGCTGCAATTTTTTTACTACTATTGTTACTTGCTCATTACAAATAACTTGCTACCAAACTACTCCGCTACTTACAATTTTAGCACTTGGAGACATTACCTTGCTGAAAACCACTTGTCATTTCCTTCTGCTCCTCATTGGGTTCGACACTCTTACTTATCAAAAAGAGCTACAATTGGCCCCATACACTTGTGGGTCATCGAGGCAATTTTCTAGCGTCGTTGCTGGGGAGTGAAGCGCTCTTGGTAAGTGGAAATTGGTAAGGAAACGTTATTACTACGTGCTGAAATTTATTGTCACTTGCTACCATGGAAAACAATCCTTTGAGGGGTTTGTTCGGGGTATCTTTGTGATAGCCTGGATTTTGCCTTCTCTCTTTTTTCGGTCTTTCAGTTGCATTTGCTTTGATTGGTGTGTTGAATCAATTCAAATGGACTTGAACACTTGGGCCTACCCTTGATTTTCACCCAAAGTACCCATCCAACTCTAACTCACCTTTTCTTCTTTGAAAAACTCCAACAAAAGCCCAATGAATATTTTTTATAAAAGAAAAACATTCATTTTCCTCCCTGAAAATCACTTCAGAGAAGTATGCTCCAAAGCAACCCCTAGATTTCTTGCTCCAAAAATCCTGAATAAATTCACAAATATTCTTTGAACCCTAGGGCACCTTCCTGAGTAAAAATATTGCATAACTTTTTGTAATATTTTTGCTACAAAAAATCATTTCTGTTCTAGACAAAATGATCACTTTGCACAACAAGTATATTTTTGCTTGATCTTTTGGGGCTTATCTTTTCTGAGCTTGATTACCTTCCTAAGAGATGACTAAACCCCAAAGCATAGCCCTTAACTCTCACTAGATTTTTCTCAGTAAAGCTCACAAGTTTTTGTCCAGAAACTTGCCAGGAAGATAGCCACTTCCACAGTGCACCTGTGATCTAGCCAAGCGTGCAAAGCAACTAAAACCACTAAGGACTAACTGCCAGACGTGTTGTTTATGCTTAGATCAGCCTGATGCCATAGGTCACGCGGTGACCATGTTTGTCCAAGGGGGTTGGCATGCGTCCGACGCGCTCTGCATAGCGCCAACTCCTCTGTTTCGCGCATGCTCGCTGCCCAAGTTGCAACACCTTTCCAAACCGCGCCACCATCTTCGATTGAACCCACATAAATGCACCCTGGCGCTCGCCGACGCCGGAGCTCGCCGCAGCAAGCACGGGCATGATGCGACCAATGCAACATTGCGCCCGTGCCCCTGTGCTCGTCGTGTACCGCGCTCTTGTGCTCGTTGCAGCTCGCCTAAAGGCCTCACGTGATCTCTGGCGTCTTCCCCCTCTCTCACTCGATCTTCGCCTCGGCCTCGCCTATAATTAGAGCTCCCCGAGCTTGTTTTTCTTCACACACATACTCAGCACATCTCCACACACCCGTAGGACGCCGCAGCCCGGTCGGGCAGGCCTCTAGCCGCCGTTCCCGACCCGAGTTTGCCGATGATCCCCCTCCTCTACCCCTCCTTCTCTAAAGCCACTCGAGCTCAACTGACCACTCCGACGTGTTCGCGGTGATCCACTGGTGCGCGCTGGTACTGTTGGAGCTGCTGGACTGGCCCTGTGTCGCTGTAACCACCATCTCTGACGACCTCCGCCCGCTGCCGCCGCTGGAGAGCTCCATTCCGACCACGTACGGCCACCCCTAGCCATGCTACGGGTACGGGCAGGTGCGTGTCGACCTCCTCTACAACCCTATCCCTCTAGATCTCGTTGTCGGGCACTCCTCGCCGGAGAAAGCAGCATCGCCGCGCTGCCCACCTTTGTTTCTCTCTCTCTCCCCCTCCGACCTGATAGCTGGGGCCCATTGTCAGCCACTAAGGCCGCGCCCGAAGCGGTATGAGTGGTGGCGCCTTGTCGTTTTACGTCTTCAACGTCACCCCCTGGTTTTTCTTTTTAATTCAAATTTAGTTGAAATTGACCCGAACTTTGACTAGTTGTAACTTTTATTCTACAAGTCCAAATGAGTTGATTCTTTTTGCATTCTGTTCTTAGTGAAAAATCCTAGCAGCACACCCAAGATGGGATTTTTTTCCTTGTTACCTAGAATTTCTAGTGATTTTCAGAAGTGTTCTGGATATTTTGTTTTTGTCATTTGATTTATTTACAAAAGGTGAAGCTTGTCTTGAAGGCATCCAGGAGGAGTGTGAAGCTCCTCTGCACTAAGGCAAGCCACAACAACATTATCATGGCATCTTTGCAATATCCATGATTTTCTACTTGAATTTATATGATATTCATTGCATTTAGTATTATAATAGATAATGCTTGTGTTATTTAGTTTGTCATGATCAAAATGTTTAGTTAACAGAAATGAATACTTGAACTAGTGAGATGTTGCTTGAGTAGTTGAACTAAGTAAATTTTTTCATGGCTATGTTGATATGATCATCAGTATTATTTCTACTTTACGCATGATGAACTTTTATTTGATAAATGCCAACTAAAGTGATGAGTAGAAGTAACCAGTAAGAAAGGACCAGAAATGTAGAAAGTTGAGTTTGTGCAAGTAGAACTTTGAATAAAGTTGATCTGTTATAGTTAAGTGATATATGATGCATGATACATGGTTGCATAAGCATGGCATGTTTTGACTCGAGCATTTTTATTTTCAAGTTAAACATAATAATAATTGAACTTGAACTTAAAGTTGGTTGGGTCATGGTGCCACTGAATCCAGCTGCCGTGTGCAACCACATTTGCCTTAGTATGGGGAGGCCGTAGTCGTTCCATTGTCATGCCTCTTGCCGGCGCCTCCAACAAGGGAAGGTTATGGGAGTGCGTTACCCTTGCCCGGTAAGCAGACATAACCTCGTGGACCTATTGTTGTTATGGTACCATGTCCCTGTTTGGGACTGTTTATTTGCCACCACGATGGTTGTTTTGCCTTTGGTAGGCTCGATTACCAATGACTAATTCCAGTGGGGAAGTAGTCGGAGTGGCCGTAAGAGTGTCATGGCAATGGGAGGGTTCTGTCGGAATGTCGTTGGTCCACCCGAATGGGAGTGTGAGGCCATGGGATCCGTGGTGTGGGTAAAGTGCGCTACCTCTGCAGAGTGTATTAATCTATCGATAGCTGCGCCCGCGGATAAGGGCCTAGTTCGTAAGTAAGTCACACCATAGATCAACTTTCATAAATAATCATGCACACTAAGTTATTTGCATTGCACTAGTTGAATCATGATGTTGTCAGTGAGACTGACTGTTGTGGTATTACTTGTGATCCAGGAATGATCACTGTTTGGTTACGAGGTAACCTGTTGAACCAAGTGTGGTTCTGTTCGTGGTCCTCGTGATCACTGTTCGGCTGTGAGGCAACCTGTTGGTAAGAGAGGCTGAGGGACTCAATGCACAAGTTTGGTCACTGCATGAGTAGCATGTTGATATTTGCATTAAACTTGCTTAAATATCATGTTATTATTTTTCAGTATGATCTTGTTTGTTGTGAGCTTGCAAGTACATTCAATGTACTGACCTGGCGTGTTATGCCAGATTTCAGGAAAGTCTAACTGGATCGAAGTGCCGCCGTGTCGAGACTGTGTCCACATAGGTGTCCCTGTGAAATGAAGTCCCGCTACGTCGTTGTTCCGCTGCCTGTAGATGTCGTGCTCGAGGCCCCTTTATGTTCACTAAATAATGTACATATTGTTCAGCCACACCAAGTGTTGGGGATATAACTATTAGGTATGACCCGCCCACGAGGGGCCGGGTTATTGTAAGTGCCACCCCTAGTTGGTTTTGGAGTATTGACGACAAACCTGGTTGAGGGACTAATGTGTTTGTGAGAGTTATAGGATAACACAGGTAGTAGTCCCATATTGATTTGGTTTATCTACCAGAGATGACCCCGAAAAATGTGTGAGGACATTGAAGACAATGGTGGTTTGTGAAGACATTCACATTGAAGACTATGACAGGAGAAGACATCGCATGAAGACTATGGAGTATGAAGACATAGTTGTTTCGTAGTTTGCTTTTCTTCTTTGTTGAGTCATAGGAACCACCGTACTGTTAAGTGGGGTCCAAGTGAACAAAGTCAGAGTGACTGAAGTGATGCTCAACCAAATCCTATGTCTTCGAGCGAAGACAATGACAGCAAATCTTATCCAGAGCTGGATGAGTCAGCATGGCTTGTAGCCCAAGCTATGCTGCCACGTGTGTTTGAAATCTGACTGTTGGACACGTGTCAGTTCCCTAGTGACCCAGGGTCATTTTGAACAAATCAGGTCGGGTTGCCCCTGGCTATAAATAGCCCACCCCCTACACCATAAATTGGTGGCTACTCAGAGTTTGTGCACGGCTTTTGTTGTTTGAGAGTAACCCACCTCTGAAGCTTTTCGGAGAGAATCCTTGCGGGGACAAATCCCAAAACACCCAGAGCCAAAGAGTGCCAGGCATCCCTGAAGTCTTTCTGTCCGCGTGATTTGAAGACTTCTTACACTTGAGGACTGTGAATCCTCCAGCCGGTCAGGCGTTGCGTTCTAAGCATCTAAGAGTCATTATGGATTGCCGGTGAACAAAGTCTGTGAAGGTTTGAAAGTCTCCCTTGAAGACTTACCAGAGTGATTGAGCGAGGACTAAGTGTTCTTAGCTCAAGGGGAATAAGGTGAAGACGCGGTCTTCTGAGTTGAATCTCAGCCATACTAACGAGATGTACAGTTGTCCTGGAACTGGTCCAACAAATCCCTTGTCCTCTCTGAGCAACTGGTTCTATCCTACCTCTCTCACCTTACTTACAGTTTGTCTTTGTGAAGTCTTTGTCTACTTGCCTTATCTGATTGACTTCACTGTGTGAAGACTATTGTCTGTTTGGCTTCATACTATCTTCCATCCTGATCCATACTACCTAGCTATTTATAGTCTTCATGCTTTCATTACATTGCTTAATTGACTATGGCTTGTCTAGTGTAGTCTACCTTCCGCTGCATATCAATAGGTTCAATTCTATTCTTTGTCTTCAAAACACCCCTGCTTTGAAGAATTTCATAAAAATCGCCTATTCACCCCCCTCTAGTCGAATACTAGCACTTCAATTGGTATCAGAGCAAGGTGCTCCCTTGTTTTGTGTGATTCGGTTTAACCACCCGGAGTTTAGCTATGTCAACTGCAGGGATAATCAAAGTCTCCGCTGCGTGCCCTATCTTCGATGGCACTGATTACCCCTACTGGAAGAATAATATGCGTATGCATCTTGAGGCCATTGATGTTGATATTTGGTATGTCGTCAAGAACAGTGTTCCCAAGACTTGTGAAAGTGTCACTCCTACTGATGTCAAGAAGTTCGTGCAACTAGACTCAACTGCCAAGAACATTATCTATGGTCATCTAACCAAGGGGCAGTATGGTCGTGTGAGTGCTCTGGATACTGCGAAGCTAGTCTGGGACTGGCTCTCCAAGGTCAACGAAGGCGTCTCAACACAGAGAGATTCAAGGATCAGTGTTCTCCGCAATCTCTTCAACCGGTTCAAGAGAGATGACAATGAGAATGTCTAGCTCACATTTGATCGCCTGAGTGATATCACCAATGAGCTTCATGTTGGAAATATGCCCTAGAGGCAACAATAAATTGATTATTATTATATTTCCTTGTTCATGATAATCGTTTATTATCCATGCTAGAATTGTATTGATAGGAAACTCAGATACATGTGTGGATACATAGACAACACCATGTCCCTAGTAAGCCTCTAGTTGACTGGCTCGTTGATCAATAGATGGTTACGGTTTCCTGACCATGGACATTGGATGTCGTTGATAACGGGATCACATCATTAGAAGAATGATGTGATGGACAAGACCCAATCCTAAGCCTAGCACAAAGATCATGTAGTTCGTATGCTAAAGCTTTTCTAATGTCAAGTATCTTTTCCTTAGACCATGAGATTGTGCAACTCCCGGATACCGTAGGAGTGCTTTGGGTGTACCAAACGTCACAACGTAACTGGGTGGCTATAAAGGTGCATTACAGGTATCTCCGAAAGTGTCTGTTGGGTTGGCACGAATCGAGACTGGGATTTGTCACTCCGTGTAAACGGAGAGGTATCTCTGGGCCCACTCGGTAGGACATCATCATAATGTGCACAATGTGACCAAGGGGTTGATCACGGGATGATGTGTTACGGAACGAGTAAAGAGACTTGCCGGTAACGAGATTGAACAAGGTATCGGTATACCGACGATCGAATCTCGGGCAAGTATCGTACCGCTAGACAAAGGGAATTGTATACGGGATTGATTAAGTCCTTGACATCGTGGTTCATCCGATGAGATCATCGCGGAGCATGTGGGAGCCAACATGGGTATCCAGATCCCGCTGTTGGTTATTGACCGGAGAGTCATCTCGGTCATGTCTGCATGTCTCCCGAACCAGTAGGGTCTACACACTTAAGGTTCGGTGACGCTAGGGTTATAGAGATATTAGTATGCGGTAACCCGAAAGTTGTTCGGAGTCCCGGATGAGATCCCGGACGTCACGAGGAGTTCCGGAATGGTCCGGAGGTAAAGAATTATATATAGGAAGTGCTATTTCGGCCATCGGGACAAGTTTCGGGGTCATCGGTATTGTACCGGGACCACCGGAAGGGTCCCGGGGGTCCACCGGGTGGGGCCACCTGCCCCGGGGGGCCACATGGGCTGTAGGGGGTGCGCCTTGGCCTACATGGGCCAAGGGCACCAGCCCCAAGAGGCCCATGCGCCAAGAGAAGAGAAAAAGGGGAGAGTCCTAAAGGGGGAAGGCACCTCCGAGGTGCCTTGGGGAGGATGGACTCCTCCCCACCCTTGGCCGCACCCTTCCTTGGAGGAAGGGGCAAGGCTGCGCCTCCCCCCTCTCCCTTGCCCCTATATATAGTGGGGAAAAGGAGGAGCAACCAGACCTAAGGCCTGGCGCCTCCCTCTCCCTCCCGTGACACATCTCCCTCCTCCTGCAGCGTTTAGCAAAGCCCTGTTGGAATCCCGCTACTTCCACCACGCTGTCGTGCTGCTGGATCTCCATCAACCTCTCCCTCCTCCTTGCTGGATCAAGGCATGGGAGACGTATCAGTTCCATACGTGTGTTGAACGCGGAGGTGCCGTCCGTTCGGCGCTAGGACCATCGGTGATTTGGATCACGACGAGTACGACTCCATCAACCCCGTTCTCTTGAACGCTTCCGCTTAGCGATCTACAAGGGTATGTAGATGCACTCTCCTTCCCCTCGTTGCTGGTTTCTCCATAGATAGATCTTGGTGATACATAGGAAAATTTTGAATTTCTGCTACGTTCCCCAACAGTGGCATCATGAGCTAGGTCTATTGCGTAGATTCTATGCACGAGTAGAACACAAAGTAGTTGTGGGCGTTGATTTTGTTCAATATGCTTGCCGTTACTAGTCTTATCTTGATTCGGCGGCATCGTGGGATGAAGCGGCCCAGACCAACCTTACACGTACTCTTACGTGAGACCGGTTCCACCGACAAACATGCACTAGTTGCATAAGGTGGCTGGCGGGTGTCTGTCTCTCCCACTTTAGTCGGATCGGATTCGATGAAAAGGGTCCTTATGAAGGGTAAATAGCAATTGGCATATCACGTTGTGGTCTTTGCGTAGGTAAGAAACGTTCTTGCTAGAAACCCATAGCAGCCACGTAAAACATGCAAACAACAATTAGAGGACGTCTAACTTGTTTTTGCAGGGTATGCTATGTGATGTGATATGGCCAAAGGATGTGATGAATGATATATGTGATGTATGAGATTGATCATGTTCTTGTAATAGGAATCACGACTTGCATGTCGACGAGTATGACAACCGGCAGGAGCCATAGGAGTTGTCTTAATTTATTTATGACCTGCATGTCAACATAAACGTCATGTAATTACTTTACTTTATTGCTAACCATTAGCTGTAGAATTAGAAGTAATAGCTGGCGAGACAACTTCATGAAGACACGATGATGGAGATCATGATGATGGAGATCATGGTGTCATGCAGGTGACGATGATGATCATGGAGCCCCGAAGATGGAGATCAAAAGGAGCAAAGTGATGATGGCCATATCATGTCACTATTTGATTGCATGTGATGTTTATCTTGTTTATGCATCTTGTTTGCTTAGAATGACGGTAGTAAATAAGATGATCCCTTACAACAATTTCAAGAAGTGTTCTCCCCTAACTGTGCACCGTTGCTACAGTTCGTCGCTTCGAAGCACCACGTGATGATTGGGTGTGATAGATCCTTACGTTCACATACAACGGGTGTAAGACAGATTTACACATGCAATACACTTAGGGTTAACTTGACGATCCTAGCATGTACAGACATGGCCTCGGAACACGGAGACCGAAAGGTCGAGCATGAGTCGTATAGTAGATACGATCAACATGAAGATGTTCACCGATGATGACTAGTCCGTCTCACATGATGATCGGACACGGCCTAGTTTAACTCGGATCATGTGATCACTTAGATGACCAGAGGGATGTCTATCTGAGTGGGAGTTCATAAGATGAACTTAATTATCCTGAACATAGTCGAAAGGTCTTCGCAAATTATGTCGTAGCTCGCGCTTCAGTTCTACTGTTTAGAGATGTTCCTAGAGAAAATTTAGTTGAAAGTTGATAGTAGCAATTATGCGGACTAGGTCCGTAGACTGAGGTTTGTCCTCATTGCTTCATACAAGGCTTATGTCCTTAATGCACCGCTCAGTGTGCTGAACCTCGAACGTTGTCTGTGGATGTTGCGAACATCTGACATACACATTTTGATAACTACGTGATAGTTCAGTTAAAACGGTTTGGAATTGAGGCACCAAAGACGGTTTGAAACGTCGCGAAACATATGAGATGTTTCGAGGGCTGAAATTGGGATTTCAGGCTCGTGCTCACGTCAAGAGGTAAAAGACCTCCGACGACTTTCTTAGCCTGCAGACTAAGGGAGAAAAGCTCAATTGTTGAGCTTGTGCTCAGATTGTCTGAGTACAACAATCATTTGAATCAAGTGGGAGTTGATCTTCCAGATAAGATAGTGATGTTTCTCCGAAGTCATTACCACCAAACTGCTAGAGCTTCGTGATGAACTATAATATATCGGGGACATATATGATGATCCTTGAGATATTCGTGATGTTTGACACCACGAAAGTAGAGATCAAGAAGGAGCATCAATTGTTGATGGTTAGTGAAACCACTAGTTTCAAGAAGGGCAAGGGCAAGAAGGGATACTTCATGAAACGGCAATTCAGCTGCTGCTCTAGTGAAGAAACCCAAGGTTGAACCCAAACCCGAGACTAAGTGCTTCTGTAATAAAGGGGAATAGTCACTGGAGCGGAATTACCCTAGATACTTGGTAGATGAGAAGACTGTCGATAGAAGTATATTGGATATACATTGTGTTAATGTGTACTTTAATAGTACTCCTAGTAGCACCAGGGTATTAGATACCAGTTCGGTTGCTAAGTGTTAGTAACTCGAAATAAAAGCTACGGAATAAACGGAGACTAGCTAAAGGTGAGCTGGCGATATGTGTTGGAAGTGTTTCCAAGGTTGATATGATCAAGCATCGCACGCTCCCTCTACCATCGAGATTGGTATTAAAACCTAAATAATTGTTATTTGGTGTTTGCGTTGAGCATAGACATGATTGGATTATGTCTATCACAATACGGTTATTCATTTCAGGAGAATAATGGTTACTCTGTTTATTTGAATAATACCTTCAATGGTCTTACACCTAAAATGAATGGTTCATTGAATCTCGATCGTAGTGATACACATGTTCATGCCAAAAGATATAAGATAGTAATGATAGTACCACCTACTTGTGGCACTGCCACTTAAGTCATATCGGTATAAAACGCATGAAGAAGCTCCATGTTGATGGATCTTTTGGCTCACTCGTTTTTGAAAGGATTGAGACATGCGAACCATGTTTGTTGGTAGATATGCATGAAGAAACTCTATACAGATGGATCGTTTGGACTCACTTGATTTTGAATCACTTGAGACATGCAAATCATACCACATGGGCAAGATGACTGAAAGCCTCGTTTTCAGTAAAATGGAACTGGAAAGCAACTTGTTGGAAGTAATACATTTTGATGTGTGCAGTCCAATGAGTGCTGAGGCGTGTAGTGGATACCGTTATGTTCTTACTTCACAGATAATTTGAGTAGATATTGAGTATATTCACTTGATGAATCACGAGTCTGAATTATTGAAAGGTTCAAGTAATTTCAGGGTGAAGTTGAAAGATCGTCGTGACAAGAGGATAAAATATCTATGATATGATCATAGAGATGAATATCTGAATTACGAGTTTGGCACAGAATTGAGACATTGTGAAAATTATTTCACAACTAATACAGCCTGGAACACCATAGTGTGATGGTGTGTCCGAACATCATAACTGCACCCTATTGGATATAATGCATACCATGATGTCTCTTATCGAATTACCACGATAGTTTATGGGTTAGGCATTAGAGACAACCACATTCACTTTAAATAGGGCACCACGTAATTCCGATGAGATGACACCGTATGAACTATGGTTTAGAGAAACCTAAGCTGTCATTTCTTAAAAGTTTGGGGATGCGATGCTTATGTGAAAAAGTTTCAGGCTGATAAGCTCGAACCCAAAGCGGATAAATGCATCTTCATAGGACACCCAAAACAGTTGGGTATACCTCCTGTCTCAGATCCGAAAGCAATAAGGGATTGTTTCTAGAATCGGGTCCTTTCTCGAGGAAAAGTTTCTCTCGAAAGAATTGAGTGGGAGGATGGTGGAGACTTGATGAGGTTATTGAACCATCACTTCAACAAGTGTGTAGCAGGGCACAGGTAGTTGTTCCTGTGGCACCTACACCAATTGAAGTGGAAGCTTATGATAGTGATCATGAAGTTTCGGATCAAGTCACTACCGAACCTCGTAGGGTGACAAGGATACGTACTACTTCAAAGTGGTACAGTAATCCTGTCTTAGAAGTCATGTTGCTAGACAACAATGAACCTACGAGATGTGGAGAAGCGATGGTGGGCCTGGATTCCGATAAATGGCTCAAGGCTATAAAATCCGAGAGAGGATCCATGTATGAAAACAAAGTGTAGACTTTGGAAGAACTACTTGATGGTCGTAAGGCTGCTGGGTACATATGGATTTTAAAAGGAAGACGGACAATGATGGTAAGTATCACCATTAAGAAAGCTCGACTTGTCGTTAAGATGTTTTCCGACAAGTTCAAGGAGTTGACTACGGTGAGACTTTCTCACTCGTAGCGATGCTAAGAGTCTGTTGGAATTATATTAGCAATTACTGCATTATTTATGAAATCTTGCAGATAGGATGTCAAAACATTGTTTCCTCGATGTTTTTCTTGAGGAAAGGTTGTATGTGATACAACCGGAAGGTTTTGTAAATCCTGAAAGATGCTAATAAGTATGCAAAGCTCCAGCAATCCTTCTAAGGACTGGAGTAAGCATCTCGGAGTTGGAATATATGCTTTGATGAGATGATCAAAGATTTTGGGTTTATACAAAGTTTATGAGAAACTTGTATTTCCAAAGAAGTGAGTGGGAGCACTATAGAATTTCTGATGAGTATATGTTGTTGACATATTGTTGATTAGAAATGATGTAGAATTTCTGGAAAGCATATAGGGTTATTTGAAAGGTGTTTTTCAATGTAAAACCTGGATTAAGCCACTTGAACATTGAGCATCAAGATCTATAAGGATAGATCAAAACGCTTAATGGTACTTTCAAATGAGCACATACCTTGACATGATCTTAAAGGTGTTCAAGATGGATCAGTCAGAGAAGGAGTTCTTGCCTGAGTTGTAAGGTATGAAGTTAAGACTTAAAGCTCTACCATAGCAGAATAGAGAGAAAGGACGAAGGTCGTCCCCTATGCTTAAGACGTAGGCTCTACAGTATGCTATGCTGTGTACCGCACCTGAAGTGTGCCTTGCCATGAGTCAGTCAAGGGGTACAAGAGTGATCCAAGAATGGATCACAGGACAGCGGTCAAAGTTATCCTTAGTAACTAGTGGACTGAGGAATTATCTCGATTATGGAGGTGGTAAAAGAGTTCGTCGTAAAGGGTTACATCGATGCAAGCTTAACACCTATCCAGATAGCTCTGAGTAGAGATACCGGATACGTATAATGGAGCAACAATTTAGAATAGCTCCAAGTAGAATAGTTATTTGGAATAGCTCCAAATAGAACGTGGTAGCTACATCTAGGTGATGACATAGAGATTTGTAAAGCACACACGGATCTGAAAGGTTCAGACCCGTTGACTAAAACCTCTCTCACAAGCAACATGATCAAACCCAGAACTCATTGAGTGCTAATCACATAGTGATGTGAACTAGATTATTGACTCTAGTAAACTCTTTGGATGTTGGTTACATGGCGATGTGACCTGTGAGTGTTAATCACATGGCGATGTGAACTAGATTATTGACTCTAGTGCAAGTGGGAGACTATTGGAAATATGCCCTAGAGGCAATAATAAATTGATTATTATTATATTTCCTTGTTCATGATAATCATTTATTATCCATGCTAGAATTGTATTGATAGGAAACTCAGATACATGTGTGGATACATAGACAACACCATGTCCCTAGTAAGCCTCTAGTTGACTGGCTCGTTGATCAATAGATGGTTACGGTTTCCTGACCATGGACATTGGATGTCGTTGATAACGGGATCACATCATTAGAAGAATGATGTGATGGACAAGACCCAATCCTAAGCCTAGCACAAAGATCATGTAGTTCGTATGCTAAAGCTTTTCTAATGTCAAGTATCTTTTCCTTAGACCATGAGATTGTGCAACTCCCGGATACCGTAGGAGTGCTTTGGGTGTACCAAACGTCACAACGTAACTGGGTGGCTATAAAGGTGCATTACAGGTATCTCCGAAAGTGTCTGTTGGGTTGGCACGAATCGAGACTGGGATTTGTCACTCCGTGTAAACGGAGAGGTATCTCTGGGCCCACTCGGTAGGACATCATCATAATGTGCACAATGTGACCAAGGGGTTGATCACGGGATGATGTGTTACGGAACGAGTAAAGAGACTTGCCGGTAACGAGATTGAACAAGGTATCGGTATACCGACGATCGAATCTCAGGCAAGTATCGTACCGCTAGATAAAGGGAATTGTATACGGGATTGATTAAGTCCTTGACATCGTGGTTCATCTGATGAGATCATCGTGGAACATGTGGGAGCCAACATGGGTATCCAGATCCCGCTGTTGGTTATTGACCGGAGAGTCATCTCGGTCATGTCTGCATGTCTCCCGAACCCGTAGGGTCTACACACTTAAGGTTCGGTGACGCTAGGGTTATAGAGATATTAGTATGCGGTAACCCGAAAGTTGTTCGGAGTCCCGGATGAGATCCCGGACGTCACGAGGAGTTCCGGAATGGTCCGGAGGTAAAGAATTATACATAGGAAGTGCTATTTCGGCCATCGGGACAAGTTTCGGGGTCATCGGTATTGTACCGGGACCACCGGAAGGGTCCCGGGGGTCCACCGGGTGGGGCCACCTGCCCCGGGGGGCCACATGGGCTGTAGGGGGTGCGCCTTGGTCTACATGGGCCAAGGGCACCAGCCCCAAGAGGCCCATGCGCCAAGAGAAGAGAAAAAAGGGAGAGTCCTAAAGGAGGAAGGCACCTCCGAGGTGCCTTGGGGAGGATGGACTCCTCCCCACCCTTGGCCGCACCCTTCCTTGGAGGAAGGGGCAAGGCTGCGCCTCCCCCCTCTCCCTTGCCCCTATATATAGTGGGGAAAAGGAGGAGCAACCAGACCTAAGGCCTGGCGCCTCCCTCTCCCTCCCGTGACACATCTCCCTCCTCCTGCAGAGCTTAGCGAAGCCCTGTTGGAATCCCGCTACTTCCACCACGCCGTCATGCTGCTGGATCTCCATCAACCTCTCCCTCCTCCTTGCTGGATCAAGGCATGGGAGACGTCTCCGTTCCGTACGTGTGTTGAACGCGGAGGTGCCGTCCGTTCGGCGCTAGGATCATCGGTGATTTGGATCACGACGAGTACGACTCCATCAACCCCGTTCTCTTGAACGCTTCCGCTTAGCGATCTACAAGGGTATGTAGATGCACTCTCCTTCCCCTCGTTGCTGGTTTCTCCATAGATAGATCTTGGTGATACGTAGGAAAATTTTGAATTTCTGCTACGTTCCCCAACACTTCATGCACTCGACACTACTGAGATCTCTAAGCACGAAATCGTCAAGACACTTCTGAGATCTCTTGACAGCTCATTTGACACCCTGGCCCTAATGATTCAAGAGTGCCCTGACTTCAAGACACTCGATCCATCTGACATACTTGAGAGGCTCAACACACATGAGTTCCAGCTATCTGAGAAAACAGACATCTATGGTCCCAACTATGGCCGTACTCGTGCTTTTAAGGCAAAGGCCGTCCCCTCGTCTGAAGAAGGATCTGACTGCAGTTCTGGTGATCCTGAAGACATTGGAAAGGAGCTCGCTATGCTTGTGAAGAAGTTCGAGAAGTTCGCCAAGAAGAAAGACTTCAGAAAGTCTTCAAGATCCAGCTCAAGAAATGATGAAGCTTCGCCTCATGATAACAAGAAGAGAACCTGTCACAAGTGCAAGAAACCTGGTCACTACATCTCAGAGTGTCCATAGTGGGACAACGAGACTAAGAAGAAGAAGAAGAGCAAGGAATATGATTCTGATGACAAGAAGAAGAAGAAATCATCAGAGTCTTCTTCCAAGTCTTCATCGAAGTCATCTTCACACAAGAAGAGCTCATCAGGCAAGGCTCGTGCTTTTGTTGGCAAGGAGATGGATTCAGAGGACTCTGCATCTGAGGAGGCAGAGGTGGAGTCCGGAGAGGAATCTGATTCTGGAGTAGCAAGCCTGGCTCTAGCTTCTGCATAAGTCGCCAAGTCCATCTTCAACACTGAAGACAATGGCCTCGTCACCAACGCTGATGCTAAGGATGAGGATGACTCTGCTCCCACCTACTGATTCATGGCATGTGGTGCCAAGGTAAACTCACGCAGTGCCTACTTTCAAACATCAAGTGAAGATGACTCTGAATGTGAATCTAAACCTAGCTACAAAACACTTCCTAAAATTGCAACTGAACAACAGAATGCCATGGAACATATTCAAAAACTGTTAGACAAAAGCGATGACCTATTGGACGTGGAAATGACCTGATCCTAGTCCTTAATTGAAGACATTAAAAATCTTCATGTTAAGTACTAGGAACTTGAAGGTCGACATGAATCACTCTCAACTTCTCATGAAAAGCTTTCCTATGATTATCTTCAAAGGAACCAGGAACTTGAGAAATTGAGATTGGCTCATGAAGATCTTCAAAAGGAAAATGAGTCACTCCGTGCTCAGCAGATGAGTTCCGCTCAGGAAGGTTATGAACCACCATGTCTAAAATGTATTGAGCGTGATAATGTTGTCTTTATTGCTGAATGTTCAACTTCTACTACTGTTGCAATATCTTCAACTGCCGATGTGGTAACTAACCCCTCATCTGAGGATACCACTACTATTGCTGATGAGAATGCCAGGTTGAAGTCATTACTTGAGACAGGAATGTACAAAAGTCCCAAAGGGCATCAGACACTATGTGATGTCTTTAAAAAGCAGATTCTGAACCGAAACCCTAGGAAAGAGGGTGTTGGGTTCGAGAGGAAAATGAATGTTGATGGTTCTTACTGGATGCCTGAGCAGTACACCAAAACCACATGGGTTTCTAGTAAGGGACCTTCAGTAGATCCATCTACCTAATCTGGCTTCACTAGTGCTAACCCAATTTTCATTGATGAATCCTTTGGTGCAAACTATAAACTATTCAGGAATCAGAATGGTGATGTGTTTGCTAGGTATATTGGTACTAACTGCAGGAATGGACCACCTCTTAAGAAGATCTGGGTACCCAAGCATTGTCTAGAAAGTCTTCCAGTGAATGTCGTCATGACACCACTTGGAAAGAAGACAAACATGTAGGATCGAAACTATGTCTAGAGTGGGGGGTGATTAGACTACTTGACCAAATAAAAATCTAGCCTTTTCCCAATTTTAGTTCTTGGCAGATTTTAGCAACTTAGCACAAGTCAAGCAATCAACCTACACATGCAATCCCAAGAGTATAGCAGCGGAATGTAAAACAATTGCATATGAAGGTAAAGGGAGGAGTTTGAGGAAGCAAACGCAATGTTGACACGGAGATTTTTTATCCGTGGTTCTGATAGGTGGTGCTATCGTACATCCACGTTGATGAAGACTTCAACCCACGAAGGGTAACGGTTGCGCGAGGCCATGAAGGGCTCCACCCACGAAGGGTGCATGAAGAAGAAACCTTGTTTATCCCACCATGGCCGTCTGCTATGTCTTGAGCTTGCATTGGTTTTTCTTTGAAGAGGAAAGGGTGATGCAGCACAGTAGCATAAGTATTTCCCTCAGTTTTTGAGAACCAATGTATCAATCCAGTATTTGCTTCTCAACAAGTCCCATGAACCTACACAAACAAACAAAGAACTCGCAACCAACGCGACAAAGGGGTTGTCAATCCCTTCACGGCCACTTGCGAAAGTGAGATCTGATAGAGATAATATGATAAGATAAATATATTTTTGGTATTTTATAATATAGATGCAGAAAATAAAGATGCAAATAAAAGTAGATTGGAAGCAAATATGATAAGAGATAGACCCGGGGGCCATAGGTTTCACTAGAGGCTTCTCTCAAGAGCATAAGTATTACGGTTGGTGAACAAATTACTGTCAAGCAATTGATAGAAAAGCGAATAATTATGACGTTATCTAGGCATGATCATGTATATAGGCATCACGTCCGCAACAAGTAGACCGACTCCTGCCTACATCTACTACTATTACTCCACACATCGACCGCTATCCAGCATGCATCTAGAGTATTAAGTTCATAAGAATGGAGTAACGCATTAAGCAAGATGACATGATGTACAGGGATAAACTCAAGCAATATGATATAAACCCCATCTTTTTATCCTCGATGGCAACAATACAATACGTTTCTTGCATCCCTTTCTGTCACTGGGTAAGAACAACGCAAGATTGAACCCAAAGCTAAGCACTTCTCCCATGGCAAGAAAGATCAATCTAGTAGGCCAAACCAAACCGATAATATGAAGAGACTTGCAAAGATAACTCAATCATATAAAAGAATTCAGAGAAGATTCAATTATTATCCATAGATAAATCTGATCGTAAACCCACAATTCATCGGATCTTGACAAACACACCGCAAAAAGAGATTACATCGAATAGTTCTCCACAAGAGAGGGGAAGAACATTGTATTGAGATCCAAAAAGAGAGAAGAAGCCATCTAGATAATAACTATGGACCCGAAGGTCTGTGGTAAACTACTCACAACTCATCGGAAGGGCTATGGTGTTGATGTAGAAGCCCTCCGTGGTGGATTCCCCCTCCGGCAGAATGCCGGCGAAAGCTCCAAGACGGGATCTCATGGATACAGAAGGTTACGGCGGTGGAAATTGTATTGTGGTTGCTCCCTGGATGTTTTCGGGGTACGTAAGCTTATATGGGAGGAAGAAGTACGTCGGTGGACGCCCGAGGGGCCCATGAGACAGGGGGGCGCGCCCTCCTATCTCGTGGAGGCTCCGGTTGTTTCTTTACTTGCACTCGGAGTCCTCTGGATCACGTTCGTTCCAAAAATCACGCTCCCAAAGGTTTCATTCCATTTGGACTCCGTTTGATATTCCTTTTCTTCGAAATACTGAAATAGGCAAAAAAACAGCAATACGAACTGGGCCTCCGGTTAGTAGGTTAGTCCCAAAAATGATAATAATGTATAAAATAAAGCCCATAAACATCCAAAACAGGTAATATAATAGCATGGAAAAATCAAAAATTATAGATACATTGGAGACATATCAAGCATCCCCAAGCTTAATTCCCGCTCGTCCTCGAGTAGGTAAATGATAAAAACAGAATTTTTGGATGTGGAATGCTACCTAGCATAATTCTCAATATAATTTTCTTTATTGTGGCATGAATGTCCAGATCCAAATGATTCAAGATAAAGTTCATATTGACAAAAGAAATAGCAATACTTCAAGCATACTAATAAAAGCAATCATGTCTTCTCATAATAACATGGCTAAAGAAAGTTCATCCCTACAAAATCATATAGTTAGGCTATGCTTCATTTTCGTCACACAAAGATGTTCCCAACTTCTATACCCCCGATGACAAGCCAAGCAATTGTTTCGTACTTAAATAATCTCAAACTTTTTCAACCTTCACGCAACACATGAGCGTGAGCCATGGATATATCACTATGGGTGGAATAGAATATGATGATGGGGATTGTGTGGAGAAGAAAAAAAAGGAGAATGTCTCACATTGATGAGGATAATCAACGGGCTATGGAGATGCCCATCAATTGATGTCAACATGAGGAGTAGGGATTGCCATGCAACGGATGTACTAGAGCTATAAATGAATGAAAGCTCAACAAAAGAAAACTAGTGGATGTGCATCCAACTTGCCTGCTCATGAAGACCTAGGGCATTTGAGGAAGCCCATCGTAGGAATATACAAGCCAAGTTCTATAATGAAAAATTCCCACTAGTATAAGAAAGTGACAACCTATGAGACTCTCTACATGAAGAACATGGTGCTACTTTGAAGCACAAGTGTGGAAAAAGAGATAGTAACATTGCCCTTTTTATGTATTTTCTTCTTTCTTTTTTCTTTCTTTTTCTTTTTTTTTATTTTGGCCTATCTTTTTTTCTCTTTGGCCTTTTTTTGGGCAATGCTCTAATAATGATGATCATCACACTTTTATTGATTACAACACATGAATTACAACTCGAAACTAGAACAAGATATGACTCTATATGAATGCCTCTGGCGGTGTCCCAGGATGGTGCAATGAATCAAGAGTGACATGTATGAAAAATAATGCATGGTGGATTTGCCACAAATACAATGTGAACTACATGATCATGCAATGGCAATATGACAAAAGTAACATATGTCATGATGATGATGAACGGAACGGTGGAAAGTTGCATGGCAATATATCTTCGAATGGCTATGGAAATGCCATAAATAGGTAGGTATGGTGACTGTTTTGAGGAAGATATAGGGAGGTTTATGTGTGATAGAGCGTATCATATCACGGGGTTTGGATGCACCGGCGAAGTTTGCACCAACTCTCAAGGTGAGAAAGGGCAATGCACGGTACCGAAGAGGCTAGCAATGATGGAAAGGTAAAATTGCGTATAATCCATGCACTCAACATTAGTCAAAAGAACTCATATACTTATTGCACAAATTTAGAAGTCATCAAAAACCAAGCACTACGTGCATGCTCCTAGGGGGATAGATTGGTAGGAAAAGACCATCGCTCGTCCCCGACCGCCACTCATAAGGATGCACAAGCCAGGTACACTTCATGTTTCAAATTTGTTACACAAATTTAACCATACGTGCATGCTATGGGACTTGCTAACTTCAACACATGCATTCTTTAAATTCATAATCACCCAACTAGCATGACTTTAATATCACTACCTCCCTATCTCAAAACAATCATCAAGTATCAAGTTGATCATAGCATCCAATTCACTTCCTATGATAGTTTTTCTTATACCCAACTTGGATGATCATCATTCTAGGACTAAATTCATAACCAAAGCAAATACCATGCTATTCTAAGAGACCCTCAAAATAATATAAGTGAATCATGAGAGACTAGCAATTTCTTCAAAATTAATCCACCGTCATGCTCTAAAAGATATAAGTGAAGCACTAGAGCAAAAACTATCAAGCTCAAAAGATATAAGTGAAGCACCTATAGTATTCTATCAAATCCCAAGCAAATAGGCTTCTCCCAAAAGGTGTGTTAGAGCAAGGATGATTGTAATAAACTAACAAGAAAAGATCAATATAATACATGACGCTCCAAGCAAAACACATATCATGTAGCAAATAAAAATATAGCTCCAAGTAAAGTTACCAATGAACGAAGACGAAAGAGGGTATGCCTTCGGGGCATCCCCAAGCTTAGGATTTCGGCTATTCTTGAATATCTTGGGGTTCCTTGGGCATCCCCAGGCTTAGGCTTTTTCCACCCTTTATTCCATCGTCCATCTAATCTTTACCCAAAACTTGAAAACTTCACAACACAAAACTCAACAGGAAATCTTATAAGCTCCGTTAGTGAAAGAAAACAAAACCACCACATAAGGTACTGTAATGAAGTCATTCTTTATTTAAATTGGTGTTAAACCTACTGTATTCCAAGTTCTCTATGGCTCATACCCTTACATACTAGCCATAGATGCATCAAAATAAGTAAACAACACACGAAAAACAGAATCTGTCAAAAACAGAACAGTCTGTAGCAATCTGTAACTAACGCAAACCTCTGGAACCTCAAAAATCCTACCAAAATAGGATGTCCTAAACAATTTGTTTATTGAACAGCAGAAAAAATAATCAATGCAAAATATCTTTCCTGTGATTTATTGAATTTTTTCTCGTGAGCCCAAAGTTTCTGTTTTTCAGCAGAATCAAATCAACTCATATCATAGGTTATCCTATAGGTTCTACTTGGCACAAACACTAAATAAAACATGAATACACATATAAACATAAAGTAGAAACAAAATTTAACACTAAACATGAACAAAAGCAAAAAACAGAAAGAAAATTGTGTTGCCTCCCAACTAGCGCTATCGTTTAACGCCCCTAGCTAGGCATAAAAGCGAAGATAGATCTAAGTGGTGCCATCTTTGGCACTTGATTCATAAGTAGCTCGCATGATAGATTCATAAGGTAATTTAATCTTCTTTCTTGGAAAGTTCGCCATGCCTTTCTTTAATGGAAATTGGAATCTAATATTCCCTTCCTTCATATCAATAATCGCACCAATCGTTCTAAGGAAAGGTCTACCAAGAATAATAGGGCAAGAAAGATTGCAAACTATATCAAGAACGATAAAGTCAACGGGCACCAAATTTATATTTGCAACAATGAGGACATCATTTATCCTTCCCATTGGCTTTTTAATGGTGGAATCCTCAAGATGCAAATTTAACAAGCAATCATCAAGATCATGAAACCTAGAATATCACATAAAGTTTTCGGAATCATGGAAACACCAGCACCCAAATCACACAAAGAAAAACACTCATGATCTTTAATTTTAATCTTTATAGTAGGTTCCCACTCATCATTAAGTTTTCTAGGTATAGAAACATCCAAATTAAGTGTTTCATCAAAAGATTGCATTAAGGAATCAACGATATGTTTGGTAAAAGCTTTATTTTGACTATAAGCATGTGGAGAATTACACCGGATTGCAACAAGGAAATACAACTTTCTAAAGAACAATTATCATAATCAAATTCCTTGAAATCCGAGATAGTGGGTTCAATGCTATTTAAAGTCATGACCTCTCCAATCCCACTTTTACCAAATTTAGCATCTAGATCTAAAAACTCTGAATTTTTGGGATGCCTTCTAAATAAAGTTGACTCATCTCCAGTCCCATTATTTTCAAGATTCATATTACAAAACAAAGATCTAATAGGGGACACATCAATAACTTTAAGATATTCATCATTATTTGCATCTAACTTTTCTGGTTTGACAGCCATCTTATTTACTAAGGTGGCTTGCTTATCATAAATTTGAGCTATAGCCTTCTCAAGTCGGATTATTTGAGAGTTCACGCCATAAAATTCTTTATTCATATCATCAAGCTCCTTATTCATAAGACCCAAAAAGTCTCTTTGTTCTTTAAACTCTTTTCTGAAGAAATTATTATGCTCAAATTGCAAATTCATAAAGTTTCTAATATTTGACGCGATCTCTTCGAACCTCCTAAGAAGGAGGTCGGTACTCGTAGGCAAAGCCATAAGGTCAAATAGGAACACAAGCAAACAGAAAACGACAAACGAAAAAGAGAGGAGATTAGGAAAGAGATGGCGAATAAAATGGCAAGGGTGAAGTGGGGCAGAGGAAAATGAGAGGCAAATGGCAAATAATATAAATGTGAGGGAGATGAGTTTGTGATGGGTACTTGTTATGTCTTGACTTGAGCAAAGATCTCCCCGGCAACGGCGCCAGAAATCCTTCTTGCTACGTCTTGAGCTTGCGTTGGTTTTCCTTGAAGAGAAAAGGGTGATGCAGCACAGTAGCGTAAGTATTTCCCACTGTTATTGAGAACCAAGGTATCAATCCAGTAGGAGGCTTCTCAACAAGTCCCACGAACCTACACAAACAAACAAAGAACTCGCAACCAACACGACAAAGGGGTTGTCAATCCCTTCACGGCCACTTGCAAAAGTGAGATCTGATAGAGATAATAGGATAAGATAAATATATTTTTGGTATTTTATAATATAGATGCAGAAAATAAAGATGCAAATAAAAGTAGATTGGAAGCAAATATGATAAGAGATAGACCCGTGGGCCATAGATTTCACTAGAGGCTTCTCTCAAGAGCATAAGTATTACAGTGGGTGAACAAATTACTGTCAAGCAATTGATAGAAAAGCGAATAATTATGACGTTATCTAGGCATGATCATGTATATAGGCATCACGTCCGCAACAAGTAGACCGACTCCTGCCTACATCTACTACTATTACTCCACACATCGACCACTATCCAGCATGCATCTAGAGTATTAAGTTCATAAGAACAGAGTAACGCATTAAGCAAGATGACATGATGTAGAGGGATAAACTCAAGCAATATGATATAAACCCCATCTTTTTATCCTCGATGGCAACAATACAATACGTGTCTTGCAACCATTTCTCTCACTGGGTAAGAACACCGCAAGATTGAACCCAAAGCTAAGCACTTCTCCCATGGCAAGAAAGATCAATCTAGTAGGCCAAACCAAACCGATAATTTGAAGAGACTTGCAAAGATAACTCAATCATATAAAAGAATTCAGAGAAGATTCAATTATTATCCATAGATAAATCTAATCATAAACCCACAATTCATCGGATCTTGACAAACACACCGCAAAAAGAGATTACATCAAATTGTTCTCCACAAGAGATGGGAAGAACATTGTATTGAGATCCAAAAAGAGAGAAGAAGCCATCTAGCTAATAACTATGGACCCGAATGTCTGTGGTAAACTACTCACAACTCATCGGAAGTGCTATGGTGTTGATGTAGAAGCCCTCCGTGGTGGATTCCCCCTCCGGCAGAACACCGACGACGGCTCCAAGATGGGATCTCGCGGATACAGAAGGTTACGGCACTGGAAATTGTATTGTGGTTGCTCCCTGGATGTTTTCGGGGTACGTAAGCTTATATGGGAGGAAGAAGTACGTGGGGGGCGCGCCCTATAGGGGGGGGGCGCCCTCCTATATCGTGGAGGCTCCCATTGTTTCTTGACTTGCACTCCAAGTCCTCTGGATCACGTTCGTTCCAAAAATCACCCTCACAAAGGTTTCATTCCTTTTGGACTCCGTTTGATATTCCTTTTCTTCGAATACTGAAATAGGCAAAAAAAACAGCAATATGGGCTGGTCCTCCGGTAGTAGGTTAGTCACAAAAATGATAATAATGTATAAAATAAAGCCCATAAACATCCAAAACAGGTAATATAATAGCATGGAACAATCAAAAATTATAGATACGTTGGAGACGTATCACCGTCGCCCACGAAGGACTTGCCTCACTCGGGTAGATCTTCACGAAGTAGGCGATCTCCTTGCCCTTACAAACTCCTTTGTCCAACTCCACAATCTTGACAGAGGCTCCCAAGTGACACCTAACCAATCTAGGAGACACCACTCTCCAAAAGGTAATAGATGGTGTGTTGATGATGAACTCCTTGCTCTTGTGCTTCAAATGATAGTCTCCCCAAGACTCAACTCTCTCTCATGGTATTTGGATTTGATGGAAAGAAGATTTGAGTGGAAAGCAACTTGGGGAAGGCTAGAGATCAAGATTTATGTGGTAGGAATGGAATATCTTGACCTCAACACAAGTGTAGGTGGTTCTCTCTCAGAAAATATATGTTGGAAGTGTAGGCATATTCTGATGGCTCTCTCCAAGAATGAAGAGTGGGTGGAGGGGTATTATAGCCTCCACACAAAATCCAACCGTTACACACAACTTACCAAACTCGATGGGACCGAATCATGAAACTGGGTCAGACCGATTTAGTTCATAATGTGACCGTTAGGCATTTTCGTGGGACCGACATGTCAACTCGGTGGGACCGATATCGTTAGGGTTAGTGCATAACGTAATCTCGGTGAGACCGATTACACAAACTCGGTCAGACCGATTTTGGTAATAGAGAAACAGAGAGTTAGTCAGGAAAACTCGGTGGGACCAATTCGCTCATCTTGGTTGGACCAAAACGTTACGAAAAGGAAATAGAGAGTTTGCATTGCAATATCGGTGGGACCGATCACTCATCTCGGTTTGACCGAAACGTTACGAAGGGAAATAGAGAGATTAAAATCCCATCTCGATGAGACCGAGATTCCTATCGGTGAGACCGAAAAGACTAGTGTTTCTGGTAGTGGCTATGTCAATTGAACTCGGTGGCGCCGGATAGAAAGATTCGGTGGGGCCGAGTTTGACTTTTGGTTTGGGACATATGTGGATCTAAGAAAGTAGTTGAGTGTTTTTGGAGCATATCACTAAGCACTTTAAGCAAGAAACTCATTAAGAAACACCTCACCCCCTCTTAATAGTATTGGCTTTCCTATGGACTCAATGTGATCTTGGATCACTAAAAGTAAAATGCAGAGTCTTGTGCTTTGATCTTGAGCTAATCCTTTTGTCCTTAACATTTTGAGGGGTACACATTTCTCATTCATGCCATGCCAAACATTGAGCTTTCTTGAAATATTTGTCTTGAAATAGCATTAGCTCAATGAGCTATATGTTGTTAGGAATTACCGAAACCACCCAGGGATAGTTGAACTTTCAATCTTCCCCTTTTGGTAATTGATGACAACATATAGATCAAAGCTTCGACAAATGATAATAAGATTGAAAAACATCGCCGCTTTGAGAAGTATGTGATAAGCAAGAGCTCCCCCTAAATTTG
This sequence comes from Triticum timopheevii, assembly GCA_963921465.1. Classification (NCBI taxonomy): domain Eukaryota; kingdom Viridiplantae; phylum Streptophyta; class Magnoliopsida; order Poales; family Poaceae; genus Triticum; species Triticum timopheevii. Next base: position 497,887,381 of record OY997272.1, read on the forward strand.
TGCATTATTTAAAATTTGCTTTGGACTACAAACGCACAATGTGTTAGGATCATGGGTTACTCTTTCATGTCACATACATCTTGGTGGAGCGCTCAAAATGATAGAGGTTAAAAGCATGCACTCTTCACCAAGCAAGTGAATGATCATATAAGGATATAAGAGATAATATCATCCAACAAGCATTAAGGGTAGAATATGATCAAACACATGATCGAACAAGTAAACAAGTAGCTCACAAGCACACAATCAAGAAGTTCAACAAAAAACAAGAGAGATAAAAAGCAACACTCTCTCTCGAAGCCTATGATCTATACATTTTCTCCCCCTTTGGCAACAAGTTACCAAAAAGTTCAAAAAAATGCATAGTTCTTAACGACTCTCAGGCTTGGTCTTCATGAGGTGGCGTAGAGATGACTCCAAGGAGGAAAGCTTCTGTTGATGTAGCTGGAGCTGGTGGAGTGGCTGTTGGAGCTGGTGGTACTGAAGCTGTGGCTGCTAGTGCAGATGTAGTAGCTCTTGTGTCTGGAACATGCACTGCAGCAGATCTCTGACTCCTGGGCACTCTAGTGAAAGCATCTGTAGTAGACTTGCCCTTCTTCTCCTCCACTTCCTCCCGAAGTTGCTCAACTACTAACTGGATCTCTGTTAGCTTGACATCAAGATCATAGAATTTCTGCTCAATGATCCTCTCCAAGCTCTCCTGGTTTTGAGTCGGGGTGGCCAAGCCCTTCTCAATCCTCAAGGTGGAGGCAATCAGATATCCAAGCTAATCTTGCTTGCTCTTCAAGAATATCTAAGATGCTTCTTCAGCTGTTGGCATCTTTGTAGCTTTTTCTACCCTTGCCTTCTCTCTCTTCTTATGTGCTTGCACAGATGATGGATCTTCTTCATTCATGACAACAATGTTGTCCTCAAAGTCTCTCTTGAGGGGTAAATGCTCCTTGTCCAACAAATATGTGCCTGTTCCCATCTTGGAGTTGACGAGCACCTGAATTTGTGGAGCATACCCACAAGAACTCTTCTGATCTGCAACAGTCCTCTTGATTGTTTCCATAATCATACTCATCACCTTGAACTTTTGAGGAACATCAAATATATGCAGCAAGTTGATGGAGTGTCCTCTGATCAGTCTGTGATCTCCTGACTTTGGCAAAAAAGTGTGCCTCAGAATGGTGTTGATTGTTGGCAGCCCTGACAGCAGGTGCTTCATTGAGCCAAACTTGTGAGTCTCTAGGTCTGCATTAGGAATCTCCTTGTACATGCTAGCCATTGAGTTGTGATCCTTCTTCTTCTTGGCATAGACATCCAAGTCATCTTCATGAGCTTCTGGGGCATTGATCAATCTAGCCCACTCATCAACTGTAGATTGGTACCTTGTACCCTCTGACATCCACACTATTCTTCCATCTGGATAGAAATGAGCAGTTGAATAGAATTGCATGATCAGCTCATCATTCCACTTGGTAAGCTTCTGGCCAACAAACTTGTCAACCTCACATGCCTTGAAGCTATCATATACACCTGGGAAGTGCTCTTTATTCTCTCTTATGTAGGTCCAGTCCACCCATCTCATGTCACACACTATGGGCTTTTTGTCAAGAAGGATTGTCTCATAAAAGTCTTGTTGTTCCTTAGTGTGAAACCAGTAGTCAACAACAGTTCTCCTTCTGACAACATAGGGGTCAACCTTTCTCCACTATCTCAGTTCTGCATCCTTCCTGATCTTCATGTTCTCTACAACAGGATGTGCATCATTGTGGTCAGGGATCTTGGGCTTCAACTTTCTTAAAACAAGTGAATCATCTTCCTCATCATCATCAGCTTCAGGCACTGGGGCCTTGTTCTTCTCCTCAGCAGGTATACTTCTAGTGTTCCTCTTGGGCGCAGACTTTTGAGATGGAGCTTTGGGAGCAGACTTGGGCTTAGATGGAGCATTCCCTGATCTAATTGCATCTCCCATGAGCTTCTGAGCTTTGGGTGCTGGTGCAGCATCCTCTTCCTCTTCATCATCTTCCCCTCTTTCTCTCCTTCTTTTTCTTATCCTCAACAACATATTCTCCTCCAGTTGACTTGGAGGGTTCCTAAGTGGATGCCCTGGCCTTAGACATTGGAACTCTTCTTGCTGGAGCCTTTGTTTTCATTCCAGGCTTTGTTGCAGCAGCTGTGCCATACTCCTTTTTCAGCACATTTTTCCTTGAAGTGGCCTCATCCTCAATAGCCACATAATCCTCATCTTCAGAATCTGAGGTTTTCTTCTTCCTTGTCCTAGTTGCTGCCTTTGGCAAGTTACTAGGTGTGCTCCTGCTGCTCTCATCATAGCTGCTAGAGGGACTAGTGCCCACACTCATCTGTCCTGGCTGTTCAGACCTGTTCTGGCTGTCACTCTGGTCAGACATCTTGCAATCAACTATTAGCATACCCTATGAATAGGTTGTAGATGAGGTAGAGTAGATGAGCATCACAAAGTACAGAGGTTTCGCAAAACAATTGACTCAAAACTTAGTTTTAATTCTCCACAGAAAGCATGTCAGAGCTACCGATTTGTAAACTCGATGATACCGAAGCAGCTTTTGAAACCTAAACTAGTGAACTCGGTTAGACTGAGTCATAGTTTGGTGGCACCGAGACTTCTAAGGTTTCACAAAGAATCGAACTCGGTCACACTGATTTGCAATTCTCGGCCAGACCAAATTGCATGTGCAATGGCCTAAGCCAAATCGGTGAGACCGATTTCAACAATTCGGTCGGTCCGAGTTGAGTTCGACGGTAACCTAACCCTAAATTTGCAAATCAAATCTAATTTACAGGTTGTTTTTGCTTGACATGATGATTTCATACGTGGCAAGAATCATGGCAAAGCAATGTGCTACGAATCGGAGTTAATGAATAGCACAAAGTATCAAGTTCAAACCCTAACTCGGCGGTGAACTTGCTACGGCGACAACGGTGGGGCAGATTGCCGTTGACGACGGCGGAGACCAGCAGAGGGAGGTCGTTGGCAGTAAGAAGATGATCCGGAGACCAGAAGAGGCAGAGCAGGTGAGGGAGTCTTGGATTAGGGGGTGTCCGGATGGCCGGACTATGACCTTTGGCCAGACTCCCGGACTATGAAGATACAAGATTGAAGACTCCGTCCCTTGTCCGGATGGGACTTTCCTTGGCGTGGAAGGCAAGCTTGGCAATATGATATGAAGATCTCCTCCCATTGCAACCGAGTTTGTGTAACCCTAGCCCTCTCTGGTGTCTACATAAACCAGAGAGTTTTAGTCCGTAGGATGAACAACAATCATACCATAGGCTAGCTTCTAGGGTTTAGCCTCTCTGATCTCGTCGTAGATCAACTCTTGTACTACACATATCATCAATATTAATCAAGCAGGAGTACGGTTTTACCTCCATCGAGAGGTCCCGAACCTGGGTAAAAACATCGTGTCCCTTGTCTCCTCTTACCATCCGCCTAGACGCACAGTTCGGGACCCCCTACCCGAGATCCGCCGGTTTTGACACCGACATTGGTGCTTTCATTGAGAGTTCCTCCGTGTCGTCACCCTTAGGCCCGATGGCTTCTTTGATCATCAACCACGATGTGGTCCGGGGTGAGACTTTTCTCCCCGGACAGATCTTCGTATTCGGCAGCTTCGCACTGTGGGCCAATTCACTTGGCCATCTGGAGCAGATTGAAAGCTACGCCCCTGTCCATCAGGCCAGGTTTGGAAGCTTAAACTACATGACCGACATCTGCGGGGACTTGATCTTCGACGGATTCGATCCACGACCGAGTGCACCGCACTGTCACGTTGGGCAGGATCTAGCTCTGCCGCCGGACAGCGCCCAGAGCGCCGCGCAGGTGCCCGCTCCGACCACCAGCTCGGAGCCGGCTGCACCAGTCGGGGACGGTCGGTTGGACACCGCCCCAGGAGCCGCAATCTCTACGGTGATAGAGCCAAATACTAGCCTAGTCCTTTGCTAGGCCCGTGACTCCAAGGTGCCGGACTCCATTCCGGACTCCGAATCTTGCGCACCCCTTTCGATCGAGCCCGATTGGGCTCCGATCATGGAGTTCACCGCTGCGGATGTCTTTTAGCACTCGCCCTTTGGTGATATCCTGAATTCACTAAAGTCTCTCTCTTTGTCAAGAGATCCCTGGCCGAACTATGGCCAGCATGGTTGGGATGCGGACGATGAAGAAATTCGAAACCCACCCACCACCCACTTTGTAGCCACTGTCGACGATCTAACCGACATGCTCGACTTCGACTCCGAAGACATTGACGGTATGGACGCCGATGAAGGAGACGACCAAGAACCAGCACCTATAGGGCACTGGAAGGCCACCTCGTCGTATGACATATACATGGTGGACACCCCCAAAGTAGGGGATGGCGATGAAAAAGCGGAGGACGACCCCTCCAAGAAGCAACCCAAGCGCCGACGTCAGCGACGCCGCTCTAAATCCCGCCAAAGCAAGAACGGAGAATCCGGCACCGGAGACATCAACACCCCGGACAGTGCCGAAGACAACCCCCTCCAGCAGGATTCAGCACAGGAGGACGAAGGAGCCAGCCCTCATGAGAGAGCGGCAGACAGAGAGGTCGAGGACGGAAATTATATGCCTCCCTCCGAAGACGAGGCAAGCCGCGACAGAGAGGCCCTTCGGCCCTCAATCCAAGCCGCACCCCGGCGCCGCTCTAAGAATACCAGAGCACGGGGAAACGCAACAGACCTCCGAGACATATTGGAGGATAAGGCAAGGCAAAGAAGATCGATCTACGGACGATACCGTCATGCCCCACATCACGTGACGATACCGTCATGCCGGATATGATAAATACGGCCAGGCCGAATACAACAGACAAAGCTCATCCGAGCTACGTCGCGATATAGCCCAGTACAGGGGCGCCGCACACCCACTATGCTTCACAGATGAAGTAATGGATCATCAAATCCCCGAGGGTTTTAAATCCATAAACATCGAATCATACGATGGCACAACTGATCCCGCGGTATGGATCGAGGATTATCTCCTTCATATCCACATGGCCTGTGGTGATGATCTACACGCCATTAAATACCTCCCGCTCAAGCTTAAAGGACTAGCTCGGCATTGGCTTAACAACCTACCGGCAGAGTCAGTTAGTTGATGGGAGGACCTGGAATCCGCATTCCTTGACAACTTCCAGGGCACTTATGTGCGACCACCAGACGCCGATGACCTAAGCCACATAATCCAACAGCCAGAGGAATCGGCCAGACAATTCTGGACACGGTTCCTAACCAAGAAAAATCAAATAGTCGACTGTCCGGACGCGGAGGCCCTCGCAGCCTTCAGGCACAACATCCGAGACGAATGGCTTGCCCGGCACCTAGGACAGGAAAAGCCGAAATCTATGGAAGCCCTCACGACATTCATGACCCGCTTCTGCGCAGGAGAAGACAGCTGGCTAGCTCGTAGAAATAACATAACCAAGAGCCCTGGCAATTCAGATACCAAGGACAACAATGGCAGGTCACGACACAACAAGCACACACACCACATTAACGGCGACAATACTGAGGATACGGCAGTCAATGCCGGATCCAGAGGCTCTAAACCCGGTCAGCGGAAGAAGCCATTCAAAAGAAACCCTCCGGGCCCATCCAGTTTAGACCGGATACTCGATCGCTCATGCCAGATACACGGCACCCCCGAACAACCAGCCAACCACACCAACAGGGATTGTTGGGTGTTCAAGCAGGCAGGCAAGTTAAGTGCCAAAACCAGAGACAAGGGGCTGCATAGCGATGACGAGGAGGAGCCCCGGCTGCCGAACAACAGAGGACAGAAGGGCTTCCCCCTGCAAGTGCGGACGGTGAACATGATATACGCAACCCATATCCCCAAAAGGGAGCGGAAGCATGCTCTCAAGGATGTCTATGCGTTGGAGCCAGTCGCCCCAAAGTTCAACCCATGGTCCTCCTGCCCGATCACTTTTGATCGAAGGGACCACCCCACTAGCATCCGTCACGGCGGATTCGCCGCATTGGTCCTAGACCCAATCATTGACGGATTTCACCTCACCAGAGTCCTCATGGACGGCGGCAGCAGCCTGAACCTGCTTTATCAAGATACAGTGCGCAAAATGGCCATAGATCCGTCAAGGATTAAACCCACAAAGACAACCTTTAAAGGTGTCATACCAGGTGTAGAAGCCAGCTGTACAGGCTCGGTTACACTCGAAGTGGTCTTCGGATCCCCGGATAATTTCCGAAGCGAAGAGCTAATCTTCGACATAGTCCCATTCTGCAGTGGCTATCATGCCCTGCTCGGACGAACCGCATTTGCAAAATTCAATGCGGTGCCACACTATGCATATCTCAAGCTCAAGATGCCAGGCCCTCGCGGAGTCATCACGGTAAATGGAAACACCGAACGCTCTCTCCGAACGGAGGAGCACACGGCGGCCCTGGCGGTGGAAGTACAGAATAGCCTCTCAAGGCAATTCTCCAATCCGGGTGTTAAACGTCCGGACAATGTCAAGCGCGCCCGAAGTAACCTGCAACAACACCGGCTGGCACATTCCGAGCAAGCATAGCAGTGCGGCCTCAACCCCAGCCCTCGCTAGATGGCGATATTGGTACCACGCGTACATAATTACGCTTTGGAAATACCGTGGGCATAAGGGGAGGGGCACAACTACGGCACGCCTAGAATGCGGCCCAACCGCACTTAGGGGCTCCCTATTCTGCCGTTTCTTCTTTTTTTATATATACTTTCAGGACCCAACTATTCGGAAGGCCTGTCCGGCAATACATTCGCCAAACACACGATGCAACAGCCAGGGAAAGAACAAGCCATGTCAAATGTCCAGGTGGTCTCTATAACGAGCTAAATACCTGTTTTACTTAAAGTCCCGCAGCTTGCCCCTGGAGGGGGGACATGTCAAATAATCCCATCTCTTGCTTACCGCACTATTTGCATCGTCCTGCTTTCATAGCAGCCCTTGTTTAATAAACAATACATAGCTCTTATCTATTATTGTATTCATCTGTTTTATACAAATATGTTCAATCATGCCATTATGCAACCGTACACTTTGGTACGGCCAATACACCAGGGGCTTAAGCACCCCATAACATGGTGTGAGAAGACTGAACAATCTCATGAGTGCGGCACCCCGAACTTATAGCACTATATGCATCGGCTCCGAATCATGTCTTGGGTCAATAGTTGGGTTTGCCCGGCTCCCATGTTTTGGTACCTTACGTTCCGAAATGTTGGCTCAGGTAGCGCTGGGAGAACTACTGTGATTGTGCCCTAGTTGAGCTGGGTTAACACCTCAGTAGAGAAAGCTAAAACTGACCGTCAGGATAGTGCGAGAGACCGGTCGCTGTTCGTGAGGTTTTTTGAGTCCTTAAAGACTTATACCGCTTAGAGCGAGGAGCAGGACTTATCCGGCCTAGGCGTGGATAGCGCCCCGAACTCGGTCTTCCGAATACTAGGGGCTTCGCCGAAATTTAAAATTATAGAATTCTATGGCTAAGTGAGAGTGATAAAGCATTATAAGTCCGATGGCCTTGTTCATTGTGCTGAGCGCCTCCCTAGATGGACTCAAGAATGGGAACAAGAGCACTCAGGTTTACCCCGAACACCCCCGCACTCGTGGCATGGGGGTAGAAGCCGACGACTTGCATCTCTCAGATTTGATAAACGGCCGCACGGAAGGTAATATTTTAAATTAACAAGCGTTGCTTAACGCATATGAACAAAGTTTTCAGCATACAGGGTAAAGGATGCGAGTCTAATCAAATATTACATCTTTGGAGCATTCACCCGCTATAATGCGGGCACCCTTCAGGACGCCCTTATAATACATCTCGGGCGTGCGATACTCCTTGCCCAGCGGTAGCGCGTCCATCAATAGCTTCTCAGCGTCCAGCTTGCCCCAGTGCACTTTGGCACGGGCGAGGGCCCGACGGGCACCTTCAATACAGACAGAGCACTTGATGACTTCAATCCATGGACAAGCGTCCACCAGCCGCCGCACCAGACCGAAGTAACTCCCAGGCATGGCTTCTCTAGGCCACAGCCGAACTATGAGCCCCTTCATGGCCTGTTCGGCCACCTTGTGGAGCTCGACCAGCTGCTTCAGCTGGTCGCTCAGGGGCACCGGATGTTCGGCCTCAGCATATTGATACCAGAACACCTTTTCCGTCGAGCTCCCCTCCTCGGCTCGGTAGAATGCGGCAGCATCAGACACACTACGGGCAGATCGGCGAACATTCCTAGAGAGCTCCGGATTCGGGTAAGTAATAGATAATTTACTTTTATATTCTTGCTTTGCATAAATAATGCCATACCCGCCACTATCTTCTTCATCGCCTCGATCTCCTGGAGGGCCTTCTGGGCTTCGGCCTTAGTGGTTTTGGCACTCTCAAGAGCCAAGGCAAGCTCGGACTCTCGAGTCTTCGAGTCACGCTCCAACCTCTCGTGTTTCTCCACGAGAGCCTGGAGCTCTTTCCGCACCTCCGCCACCCACGCCTCCCGCTTCTCTCGCTCGGTGCACTCCAAGGCCGCACTGTTTTCGGCCTTGGACACCGCTTCCTTCAGGGTCGCCACCTCGGTCGTGGCCCCTGCAACATTCACGTTGGTCCTGTCATTATTTGCAACCAGGTATTTCTATATACATTTACATGCGGTATTACATACCCTCCTTGTCCTCGAGCTGCTTCTTGGCACGGTCGAGCTCGTTCTCGGACCGCTCGAGGCTCTCCTTCAATGCATTGACCCCCGCAGTCAGTGCGGCAGAGGTCAGCAGCGCAGCCTGCATTCCCATATTGACATATTTACGTTAGACTCCCGCGTATATCTTTTTAGATCCTCAGCTCAGCTTTTCTTTCCGAACGCCAAACTGAGCATCAGGGGCTACTGTCTATGCGGTAACATTTTTATATGTTTTGAATACATACCTCAAAGCCTGTTAACAGACTTGTACAGGCTTCTGTCAGCCCGCTCTTGGCGGACTGAACCTTCTGAATCACTGCACTCATAACAGTGCGGCGTTCTTCGTCGATGGAGGCGCCGTTAAGCACCTCCAGCAAATTGTTTGGCGCCTCCGGGTGGACGGAGGTCGCCTACTGTAACACCCACGATGCGGCTATATCTCCCACGTGTCAGAGCACGACATAGAGGCATAACCACATAGTGGTTTTGTCGCAAGAAGGGTCATCTTCACACAATCCCATGTAATGAACAAGAATGGGATAAAGAGAGTTGGCTTACAATCGCCACTTCACACAATACATAAATTAAGATCATACATCATTCAAAATACACTCATAGACCGGCTACGGTCAAGTTCAAATGAAAAGAAGAGAACCCCAAATGCTAGATCCCCGATCGCCCCAACTGGGCTCCACTACTGATCATCTAGAAATGATACATAGTAACAACCAAGGGCCTCATCAAATTCCCACTTCAGCTCAGTTGCGCCATCTGCGCTGGTATCCTTGGCACCTGCATTTGTTTTGGTAGAATCTATGAGTCACGGGGACTCAGCAATCTCACACCCGCGAGATCAAGACTATTTAAGCTCATAGGTAGGCAAAGGGGGTAATATGGTGGAGCTGCGGCAAGCACTAAGCATATATGGTGGCTAACATATGCAAATGAGAGCGAGAAGAGAAGCAACGCATCGGTCGAGAAGCTAGAAGCGATCAAGAAGTGATCCTGACACTACTTACATCAAACATAACTCAAACCGTGTTCACTTTCCGGACTCCGCCGAGAAGAGACCATCACGGCTACACACACTGTTGATGCATTTTAATGAAGTCAAGTGTCAAGTTATCTACAACCGAACATTAACAAATTCCCATCTACCTCATAACCGTGGGCACGGCTTTTGAAAGATTATATACCGTGCAGGGGTGTCCCAACTCAGCCCATCACAAGCTCTCACGGTCAACGAAGGATAAACCTTCTCCCGGGAAGACCCGATCAGTCTCAGAATCCCGGTTCGCAAAACATTTTGACAATGGTAAAACAAGACCAGCAAAGCCACCCGAAGTGCCGACAAATCCCGATAGGAGCTGCACATATCTCGTTCGCAGGGCACACCGGATGAGCCAGACGTCGGGTTGGCATAGACACTGGTTGCCCAAGGGGCGCCGGACATCGCTCAGGTTGGACCAACACTCGAAGGAGCACTGGCCCGGGGGGTAAATAAAGATGACCCTTGGGCTCGCGAAAAACCAAGGGAAAAGGGCTTAGGTGGCAAATGGTAAAACCAAGTTTGGGCCTTGCTGGAGGAGTTTTATTCAAAGCGAACTGTTAAGGGGGTCCCATAAATCACCCAACCGTGTAAGGAACACAAAATCAAGGAACATAACACCGGTATGACGGAAACTAGGGCGGCAAGAGTGGAACAAGTCACCAGGCATAAGGCCGAGCCTTCCACCCTTTACCAAGTATATGAGGTGCATTAATTTAAACAGGAGATATTGTGATATCCCAAAATATCCATGTTCCGACCAGGAACAAACTTCATCTTCACCTGCAACTAACAATGCTATAAGAGGGGCTGAGCAAAAGCGGTGACATGGCCAAACAACGGTTTGCTAGGACAGGACGGTTAGAGGTTTGACATGGCAATAGGGAGGCATGATAAACAATGGCAGGTAGAGCTAACATAGCGATAGAGAGAGTACTAGCAAGCAAAGATAGAAGTGATATCGAAGGTATGGTCATCTTGCCTGCAAGGTTCTCAGAGTTGTCGAAGGCTTGATCCTCGTTAGCGTACTCAACAGGTTCCTCGTGAACTTACTCGTCTCCTGGCTCTACCCAAAGCAAGAACACAAGCAAAGGAACCACAATAAATCACGGTGCAATGCACAAGCAACATGATGCAATACATGACATGATATGCGAGAGGTGATATGCAATGCATATGCGTGCTTCGGGAGGAAAAAGGATGAACAAGGCATCAACTTGGCAAACCAAGTATGCCACTGGAAAGATGAGATGATTTCGGTTGAAATCGATATAAAGATCACCGGATTCGGATGCACGGTTTGCAAATGGCAAGCAAAACAAGAATGGCACAAAGCTGCGATTAGCAGCACGATGCTACTTAGCATGCAACAAGAAACTATGCTACAGCACCCCAACATATAAAAAAAAACATATGGAAGTGATCTACAGGAGGTGCTTAACAAAAGAGGAACACTAAGCTACGGTTAAAACACATCATAACAGGTTCAAACAAGCATGGTGAAAGTGCAAAAAATATCAGGTTGGACATGGCATAAACAGCATCACAAAGCAATGTTCAGAGCAGGTTATCAATATGCTATAGGAACTTGTAATAGCAAAACAAGACATGGCATGAATCTACTCAAAGCATAGATCAAAAGTCCCTTACTGACCATTAGCCAAAAAGGATCAGAAAATATGATGGCACCCACGTAAACATAGTAAGTTCCGTTAACAGATTCAGCAAACAAAGCATGGCATTGACATAATTACGAAGGCACGTTCGTGAGCTCGATGCACTCACTACAGGGCACTTCATGATAAACTAAGTATACATCCATCAAGAAGACATGTCATAGAAGCTATACATGGCAAGAACAACATCATAGCATACCAAATCCACTACAACAACCTCGGCAAAATTGAATAACATGTAAACAATCTGCCAGGAAACATTTTGAAGAAAAAGTAGAGCACGAAAATGACATGCTAGACTACTCCATAATTGCAACCAGGACCATGGATGGATATAGCATAACCATGTGTTCAAAACACCCTTACTGAAGTATCTCAAATTATGCATGGATCTCTCTGTAGCAACATGTTTACATGGCATCAAAATTACAGCAGAACAGGGACTAAAATCAGCAATATCACGAAGCCTAGTTTGCATGCTTGTGCTAGTAACCACATTGATCACAAAAATACATGGTAAGCACCTCTGTATAGAAGACACAGCATAGTTCAAAACACATTTAGGGATCAAGTCCATAGGATGCACACATCAATCATGGCAAAAATGACAAAAGAGCTCGTTCTGATAAGATTCTGAAACTAACATTATGAAGCCCTCTTCCAACAGCCTTTCGGGCATCAAGATGAGCTCAAATGAAAATGATGCAATGAGATGAAATGATTTACTCTTCGAGACAAACAATTCGGTATGCTACAAGCCCAAAACGGAGCCACGGGTGCAAAGATGTGGGGTGATGAACATGCGACAAAAATTATGACAGATTAAGGACAATGGAAAATTTGGGGGGAAGAAGTCAACCGATGCTTGGATCTGGATCCGGCAGCGCGCGGGTCGAGGTTCGTCGCCGGAGCTCGGGGAAGCTGGAGGGGACGAGGCCGGGGCGGCGGCCGGAGTTGGCCGGGACGGCGGAGGGCGGCACTGCACCGGCCGGGGCGGCGCGCGGAGGAGGCGGGGCCGGCGGCACCGGCGGCGCGGCCGCGGGGCGCCCGGATGGCGAGGCGGCGGCGGATGGCGCGGAGGCGGCCGGCGGCGAGCCGCGGGAGGCGGTCGGCGGCGGAGGCCTCGGACGGCGGCGACGCGGGCGAAGGCTCGGGCGGGCGGAGGCGCGGGGGCCGGGGACGGGCCTGGCACGGCCAACGGCGATGTGGGGCGTGGCCCGCCATGTGGCGAGCTCGGATTGGACGCGGGCGGCGGGGCGGACGTGTCCGGTGGCGGAGATGGAGCGGGCTAGGGTTTGGGGATCCGGAAATTCGGGGGAGTGCACATATTTATAGGTAGAGGGAGCTAGGAGTGTCCAAATGAGGTGCGGTTTTCACCCACACGATCGTGACCCGACGACGGAGAGCATGGAAGTGACTTAGGTGGGTTGTTGGGCTGTTTAGGAGGGGTGTTGGGCTGCAACTCAAAAGAGGCCTTTGCGGATATGCGGATAACCGTTGGAGTATCAAACGAGCTCTAAATGACCCGAAACTTGACAGGTGGTCTACCGGTGCTATACCAGGGCCACTTGGCAAGGCTTGGTCCATTCCGAGAACGTTTAACATCCGCACACGAAAAGAGACAAGAGGGGTGCGCCGGTGCATGTGGGAGTGTCGGATTGCGAAACGGACAACGAGGAAAATGCTCGGATGCATGAGACGAACACGTATTCAAATGAGATGCACATGATGGCATGATATGATATGCATGACATGAATAAAATGCAAAACAAAAGACAAAACCCAACCACGGAGGGAATATCATATCACATAGCCGAAAGTGGCAAGAGTTGGAGATACAAAGATGGAAAGTTACATCCGGGGTGTTACAACACTCCACCACTACAAGAGGATCTCGTCCCGAGATCTAGGACTGAAAGAACTCCGGATATTCGGAACGGAGGTGATCCTCGCGCTCCCAAGTAGCTTCTCGGTCGGAATGGTGTGAACACTTCACTTTCAGGAATTTGATCGACTTGTTGCGAGTCTTGCGCTCAGTTTCTTGGAGAATAGCAACGGGGTGCTCATGATAAGAGAGATCTTCTTGGAGGTCGATCTCTTCGAAGTTGATAGTGCACTCAGGAGTCTTGAAGCACTTGCGAAGCTGTGACACGTGAAACACATCATGCATGTTTGCAAAGTTGGATGGAAGCTCAAGTTGATAGGCGAGGTCGCCTCTTTTGCCAATGATCTTGAAAGGACCCACGTATCTAGGGGCAAGCTTCCCTTTGATACCGAAGCGACGAGTGCCTTTCATTGGAGAGACGCGGAGGTAGACATGGTCTTCGATTTCAAAAGCCAAGTCACGGTGCTTGCTATCATAGTAACTCTTCTGGCGCGATTGCGCGGCTTTGAGATTCTCACGAATGACTTTGCACATTTCTTCTGCTTCTGTGATCAAGTCATTGCCAAGAACTTGGTGTTCACCTGTCTCAGACAAATTGAGAGGAGTACGGCACTTTCTGCCATAGAGAATTTCGAATGGGGCCTTGCCCAAAATCGCTTGGAAGCTATTGTTGTAGGAGAACTCGGCATATGGAAGACAATCTTCCCACTTCATACCGAAAGAGATGACACAAGCCCTGAGCATATCTTCAAGGATTTGATTGACTCGCTCGACTTGGCCACTTGTTTGAGGATGGAAAGCTGTGCTGAAACGAATGTTGCTGCCCATGGCCTTCTTAAAGGATTCCCAGAACTTAGAAGTGAAGATGCTTCCACGATCTGAAGATATCAATTGTGGAATGCCGTGCAAGGAGACAATTTTGGAGGTGTATAGCTCTGCCAGCTGAGCTGCTGTGATAGATTCTTTGATAGGAAGAAAATGAGCCACTTTGGTAAGCTTGTCAATGACAACGAAGATAGCATCATTTCCACACTTGGACTTAGGAAAACCAGTCACGAAGTCCATCTCGATATGGTCAAACTTCCATTTCGGAATAGCAAGAGGTTGGAGGAGACCAGCTGGTCGTTGGTGTTCTGCTTTCACTCTTCTGCAGACATCACATTCATTCACGAATTGAGCAATCCCTCGCTTCATTCGAGTCCACCAATATGACTGCTTTATGTCATGGTACATCTTTGTACTTCCAGGATGAATGGATAGGAGGGAATTGTGTGCCTCATTCATGATGAATTTTCTCAGATCGCCTTTTGGAACCACAATTCGATCCTCGAAGAAAAGAGTATCTTTGTCATCCACGCGATAGCACTTGTATTTGGGAATGCCCTTGTCAATACCACGTTTCACCTTCTTCACCATGGTATCCAGGAGTTGTGCCTCACGAATTTGATCTTCCAAAGTAGGAGAGACTATGAGGTTGGCTAGAAAGCCTTGAGGAACAACTTGAAGATTCAGCTTGCGGAAAGCCTCACAAAGATCCGGTTGAAATGGCTTGAGAATTAGACTGTTGCAATAAGCCTTTCTGCTCAGAGCATCTGCAATCACATTCGCCTTGCCAGGAGTATATTCAATACTCGGATTGTACTCTTGAATCATTTCGACCCATCGAGTTTGCCTGAGGTTAAGGTTGGGTTGAGTGAAGATATACTTGAGACTCTTGTGATCGGTGAAAATGTCCACTTGCCTTCCCAATAAGAGATGTCTCCATGTTATCAATGCATGGACAATTGCTGCCAACTCAAGATCGTGAGTGGGGTAGTTCTTTTCGTTGGGCTTCAACTGACGAGAGGTATAGGCCACAACGTTTTTCTCTTGCATCAACACAGCACCGAGACCTTGAAGGGAAGCATCACAGAAAACTTTGAATGGCTTGGATTCATCAGGAGGAGTCAAGACAGGAGCTGTGACTAGCTTCTCTTTGAGGGTGTTGAAAGCAACGTCACACTCAGGCGTCCAGACATACTTGACATGCTTCTGGAGGAGGTTGGAAAGAGGCTTTGCAATCTTAGAGAAGTTCTCAACGAATCTTCGGCAATAGCTTGCAAGACCAAGAAAACTGCGGAGCTGCTTGACATTCTGAGGAGGTTCCCAATTCACAACTGCAGACACCTTCGCGGGATTAACAGCAATGCCCTTGGCAGAGATGATGTGACCAAGATAAAGAACTTCATCAAGCCAGAACTCACATTTGGAAAACTTCGCATAGAATTGATGCTCTCTGAGCTTGTCGAGCACCAATCGCAAATGTTTGGCATGATCCTGCTTATTCTTGGAGAAGACCAAAATATCATCGAGATACACCAGAACGAATTCATTGGTGTAGGGGTTGAAGATAAAGTTCATCATGCGAGAGAATGTTGGAGGAGCATTGACAAGGCCGAAAGACATGACAGTATATTCATAAGAACCATAGCTTGTTCTGAATGCTGTCTTGGGAATATCTTGTTCACGAATGCGAATCTGATGATAACCCATACGAAGGTCAAGCTTGAAGAATACTTTAGCACCTTTGAGTTGCTCGAGAAGCTCATTGATGTTGGGAAGTGGATACTTGTTCTTGATTGTCTTCTTGTTCAATGGACGGTAATCGATGCAAAGTCGGTCCATGCCATCCTTCTTCTGGACAAAAAGAACTCCACAACCCCATGGGGATGAACTTAGTCTGATCAAACCCAGACGCTCTTGTTCATCGAGCTGCTTCTTCAGTTCCTTCAGCTCCTTGGGTCCAAGCTTGTATGGACGCTTGCAAACGGGTTCAGTTCCAGGCTCAAGATCAATAACGAATTCGACTGGCCGATGAGGAGGCATACCCGGAAGCTCTTCTGGAAAGACATCTTGGTACTCACAAACGACTGGAATTTGAGAAATAGCATCCAACTCGCCCTTCTCATTGAGAGAAAACAACCGAATGGTTTCATCACGAGCGGCATAGATGATAACATCCTCAGAAGGGTGAGTCATTTGAATTTGCCTGGCAGCACAGTCAAGCTGAGCCTTGTGCTTAGAAAGCTAGTCCATCCTGAGAATTAGATCAATATTAGAGTCGCCAAGAACAGATGGAGAAGACAGAAATTTATAGTCGCCCATCTTGAATGAAACATCCGGAACCATGGAGCTTGCGTTCATGAATTTACCCGGAGAGACAACTGATAACGGTCTAGGCAAATCTTGAAAAACCATCTCATGCTTAGATGAAAAAGGTCTTGACATCAAACTATGCGATGCACCAGTATCAAATAAGACTTTTGCAGGAATATCATTAACACAAAGATTACCGATTATCACGTCAGAAGAATCCTCTGCCTGAGCTGCATTCATCATGTTCACCTTTGCAGACTTTGGATTATGCTTGACCACTGCATTGCTTGAAGATCTCACAGGAGGAGGAGGAGGAAGGCGCCTTTGATTGAAGCATTTGTTCGTGTAGTGACCTTTCTGCTGGCACTTGTTGCAAGTCACTTCTGAGAGCGGACGATGATAAGGAGCATTTGACCTTAGAGCTTGAGACTGAGACTTGTTCTGATAGCCTGGGTTGGGTGGGTGGGAAGATCCACAACCACCTGAGTTCTTCTGCTGGTAAGGCTGACGAAATGGAGGAGGAGGAAGATAGAACTTCTGCTGCTTAGCTGCCACTTGTGAGGAAGAAGAAGATTGCACTGCATCCCTGATTCTCTTCTTAGAAGCCTCACACTTGAGCTGAGCACCTTCTTGCTTGAGTGCCATATTGTAGAATTGATCAAACTGAGTAGGCTCAACAAGAACGAGAGCTAACTGCAGATCCTCTCTAAGGCCACCTCTGAATTGATAGATCATACTCTTCTCATCAGGAACATCTTGCTTAGCAAAGCGAGCAAGTTTTTGAAACTGCTTGGTGTATTCATACACTGACATGTTGCCTTGCTTGAGATTGCGGAACTCCTCACGCTTGCTCTCAACAACACTGGTAGGAATGTGGTGAGCTTTAAAGTCCCGACAGAAATCAGTCCAAGTAATCACTCGACCACCTCTAGAATCCTTGTATTGCTGGAACCAATCAGCTGCCTGATCCTTGAGCTGAAAAGAAGCGAACTTGACATAGTCCTCAGGCCTGACATTGCTGCATTCAAAATGCTTGTTGATATCCACGAGCCAATCATCGGCGTCTGTGGCCTCGACACAGTAGCTGAAAGACTTCGGCTGATTTGCAAGGAATTGGTTGAGGGTAGGAAATAGAGGCTGATGATTGAACTGCCCTTGACCTTGATTCCCTTGGTTGCCTTGGCCTCGGTTGCGCTCTTGCATGAGCTGGATCATCATTTGGGCATGGGCGTTTGAGGCTGCCATCAAAGCTTGCCATGCCTCTGGAGGCGGAGGTGGAGGTGGAGGGTTCGCCTGACTCCCATCATTGCGTTCCGAATTCTGACGCGTTGGCGGAGCCATCCTGAAGAGGGTGACATCCGTTAGCATCTTGACAGACAGATAGAGAAGTTGAATCAACGGATAGAAATTGCAACATATAGTCTTCACAATAAACATTCGAAGATAGATAAACGAATGAATTCCAAAGCAAACATCACACGTCCATTAAGGTGAGAAGCCACTTGATAAGAGATTGATGAATGAAATAAACAAGGTGCAACTGGAACAAATAAGTGGAAAGGATTACCCGATCACAAACCAAATATCTGCGGGAAGAAATGCTAGAGCTACTTGAAACCCACCTATAAACTCCCGAAACTTTCTGGTTATGCAATCAGGTGCTGGGGATACAGGGGAAGCAATATATCTCACCCAAACTAACAATCCCTACATCCAGCTGTATCCATCCGTCAACACATAACCAAGAAATCTTCGGAAATCGTGTACCTCAACCTTCGAAAAGCATCCGTTATACGAGTTATGGAAATACTCCCAAACTCCCCAGTACTGGGTGACGTCGAGGTTATCTCACCAACAACTACATAAAAGAGATTTTCGATGTCGGCAAAACTCAGGTATTCCAGAACTGCAACGATAAAATTGTGACGACAACACCTCGGAGCTCAACTCCCCGGGACACTGCCACAACCCCTAAATGTCAGGAGGCACCAAGAACAATATTCTCGTCACAAAACCATCAGAACGATTCCAAGATACCCGCGTGATCCTAAAATTTTTTTTTTGTGAAATTTGAGAAGAGGAAAGTCAAAACATCTACGTCAGGAGACCTCACCAGAGCAACGAAGGGACTGAGGAGTAAAAAGAATCCTACTCTCCGATATATATAATCCTAAGACTCAAAACATTTTTGTTCTAGACTCAACATCGCCAGCAAACAATCAAGCAGGGGGCTCCTAAGTCGGGGATGGCTCTGATTACCAACTTGTAACACCCACGATGCGGCTATATCTCCCACGTGTCGAAGCACGACTTAGAGGCATAACCGCATAGTGGTTTTGTCACAAGAAGGGTCATCTTCACACAATCCCTTGTAATGAACAAGAATGGGATAAAGAGAGTTGGCTTACAATCGCCACTTCACACAATACATAAATTAAGATCATACATCATTCAAAATACACTCATAGACCGGCTATGGTCAAGTTCAAATGAAAAGAAGACAACCCCAAATGCTAGATCCCCGATCGCCCCGACTGGGCTCCACTACTGATCATCTGGAAACGATACATAGTAACGACCAAGGGCCTCATCAAATTCCCACTTCAGCTCAGTTGCGCCATCTGCGCTGGTATCCTCGGCACCTGCATCTGTTTTGGTAGAATCTGTGAGTCACGGGGACTCAGCAATCTCACACCCGCGAGATCAAGACTATTTAAGCTCATAGGTAGGCAAAGGGGGTAATATGGTGGAGCTGGGGCAAGCACTAAGCATATATGGTGGCTAACATACGCAAATGAGAGCGAGAAGAGAAGCAACGCATCGGTCGAGAAGCTAGAAGCGATCAAGAAGTGATCCTGAAACTACTTACATCAAACATAACTCAAACCGTGTTCACTTCCCGGACTCCGCCGAGAAGAGACCATCACGGCTACACACGCTGTTGATGCATTTTAATGAAGTCAAGTGTCAAGTTATCTACAATCAGACATTAACAAATTCCCATCTGCCTTATAACCGCGGGCACGGCTTTCGAAAGATTATATACCCTGCAGGGGTGTCCCAACTCAGCCCATCACAAGCTCTCACGGTCAACGAAGGATAAAACTTCTCCCGGGAAGACCCGATCAGTCTCGGAATCCCGGTTCGCAAAACATTTCGACAATGGTAAATCAAGACCAGCAAAGCCGCACGAAGTGCCGACAAATCCCGATAGGAGCTGCACATATCTCATTCTCGGGGCACACCGGATGAGCCAGACGTCGGGATGGCATAGACCCTGGTTTCCCAAGGGGCGCCGGACATCGCTCAGGTGGACCAACACTCGAAGGAGCACTGGCCCGGGGGGGGGGGGGGTAAATAAAGATGACCCTTGGGCTCGCGAAAACCCAAGGGAAAAGGGCTTAGGTGGCAAATGGAAAAACCAAGTTTGGGCCTTGCTGGAGGAGTTTTATTCAAAGCGAACTGTTAAGGGGGTCCCATAAATCACCCAACCGTGTAAGGAACGCAAAATCAAGGAACATAACACCGGTATGACGGAAACTAGGGCGGCAAGAGTGGAACAAGTCACCAGGCATAAGGCCGAGCCTTCCACCCTTTACCAAGTATATAAGGTGCATTAATTTAAACAGGAGATATTGTGATATCCCAAAATATCTATGTTCCGACCAAGAACAAACTTCATCTTCACCTGCAACTAACAATGCTATAAGAGGGGCTGAGCAAAAGCGGTAACATGGCCAAACAACGGTTTGCTAGGACAGGACGGTTAGAGGTTTGACATGGCAATAGGGAGGCATGATAACCAATGGAGGGTAGAGCTAACATAGCGATAGAGCGAGTACTAGCAAGCAAAGATAGAAGTGATATCGAAGGTATGGTCATCTTGCCTGCAAGGTTCTTAGAGTTGTCGAAGGCTTGATCCTTGTTAGCGTACTCAATAGGTTCCTCGTGCATGTACTCGTCTCCCGGCTCTACCCAAAGCAAGAACACAAGCAAAGGAACCACAATAAATCACGGTGCAATGCACAAGCAACATGATGCAATACATGACATGATATGCGAGAGGTGATATGCAAAGCATATGCGTGCTTCGGGAGGAAAAAGGATGAACAAGGCATCAACTTGGCAAACCAAGTATGCCGCTGGAAAAATGAGATGATTTTGGTTGATATTGATATAAAGATCACCGGATTCGGATGCACGGTTTGCAAATGGCAAGCAAAACAAGAATGGCACAAAACTGCGATTAACAGCACGATGCTACTTAGCATGCAACAAGAAACTATGCTACAGCACCCCAACATAAAAACAAAACATATGGCAGTGATCTACAAGAGATGCTTAACAAAAGAGGAACACTGAGCTACGGCTAAAAAACATCATAACAGGTTCAAACAAGCATGGTGAAAGTGCAAAAAAATATCAGGTTGGGCATGGCATAAACAGCATCACGAAGCAATGTTCAGAGCAGGTTATCAACATGCTACAGGAATTTATAATAGCAAAACAAGACATGGCATGAATCTAATCAAAGCATAGATCAAAAGTCCCTTACTGACCATAAGCCAAAAAGGATCAGAAAATATGATGGCACCCACGTAAACATAGCAAGTTTCGTTAACAGATTCAGCAAACAAAGCATGGCATTGACATAATTACGAAGGCACCTTCGTCAGCTCGATGCACTCACTATAGAGCACTTCATGATAAACTAAGTATACATCCACCAAGAAGACATGTCATAGAAGCTATACATGGCAAGAACAACATCATAGCATACACGGATCCACTACAACAACCTCGGCAAAATTGAATAACATGTAAACAATCTGCCAGGAAACATTTTGAAGCAAAAGTAGAGCACGAAAATGACATGCTAGACTATTCCATAATTTCAACCAGGACCATGGATGGATAGACATAACCATGTGTTCAAAACACCCTTAATAAAGTATCTCAAATTATGCATGGATCTCTCTGTAGCAACATGTTTACATGGCATCAAAATTACAGCAGAACAGGGACTAAAATCAGCAATATCACGAAGCCTAGTTTGCATGCTTGTGCTAGTCACCACATTGATCAAAAAAATACATGGTAAGCACCTCTGTAAAGAAGACATAGCATAGTTCAAAACACATTTAGGGATCAAGTCAATAGGATGCACACATCAATCATGGCAAAAATGACAAAAGAGCTCGTTCTGATAAGATTCTGAAACTAACATTATGAAGCCCTCTTCCAACAGAATTTCGGGCATCAACATGAGCTCAAATGAAAATGATGCAATGAGATGAAATGATGTACTCTTCGGGGCGAACAATTCGGTATTCTACACGCCCAAAACGGAGCCACGGGTGCAAAGATGTGGGGTGATAAACATGCGACAAAAATTATGACAAATTAAGGACTTAGTGGAAAATTCGGGGGGAAGAAGTCAACCGATGCTTGGATCTGGATCTGGCTGCGCGGGGGTCGAGGTTCGTCGCCGGAGCTCGGGGAAGATGGAGGGGACGAGGCCGGGGCGGCGGCCGGAGTTGGCCGGGACGGCGGAGGGCGGCGCTACACCGGCCGGGGCGGCGCGCGGAGGAGGCGGGGCCAGGTGGCACCGGCGGCGCGGCCGCGGGGCGCCCGGACGGCGAGGCGGCGGCGGACGGTGCGGAGGCGGCCGGCGGCGAGCCGCGGGAGGCGGTCGGCGGCGGAGGCCTCGGACGGCGGCGGCGCAGGCGGGCGGAGGCGCGGGCCGCGGGGGCCGGGGACGGGCCTCGCGGGCCTGGCGCGGCCGGCAGCAATGTGGGGCGCGGCCCGCCACGTGGCGAGCTCGGATTGGATGCGGGCGGCGGGGCGGACGTGTCCGGCTCCGCCCGGACGTGTCCGGCGGCGGAGAGGGAGCGGGCTAGGGTTTGGGGATCCGGAAATTTGGGGGAGTGCACATATTTATAGGTAGAGGGAGCTAGGAGTGTCCAAATGAGGTGCGGTTTTCGCCCACACGATCGTGATCCGATGACGGAGAGCATGGAAGTGACTTAGGTGGGTTGTTGGGCTGTTTTGGAGGGGTGTTGGGCTGCAACTCAAAAGAGGCCTTTGCGGATATGCGGATAACCATTGGAGTATCAAACGAGCTCCAAATGACCCGAAACTTGATAGGTGGTCTACCGGTGCTATACCAGGGCCACTTGGCAAGGCTTGGTCCATTCTGAGAACGTTTAACACCCGCACACGAAAAGAGACAAGAGGGGTGCGCCGGTGCATGTGGGAGTGTCGGATTGCGAAACGGACAACGAGGAAAATGCTCGCATGCATGAGACGAACACGTATGCAAATGAGATGCACATGATGGCTATGCATGACATGAGTAAAATGCAAAACAAAAGACAAAACCCAACCACGGAGGGAATATCATATCACATAGCCGAAAATGGCAAGAGTTGGAGATACAAAGATGGAAAGTTACATCCGGGGTGTTACACCGGCGTTGTAGGCTTGCCCTTCTTACGAAGGCGCCGCCTGTCGGACTCTGGAACCGTTGATGGTTCCGGAGCAGTGTCCAGCCCAGGGCTGGACTTAGATCCCTCCGGGGCTTTACCCCCTTTGGGCCTGGAGTCCGGGAGGTCGCCTTGCGGCGCCTCCAGGACCACCTCCTCCTAGTTCGGTCCCTTTTGGGACTCAACCTCGGCGTCGTCTGTAGGGAGAGGGGAGGAGGCCGTCGGAAGTGAAGCGCTATTCACATCCGACGAATTCAGGGAGCCGCTCGACGAATCGCCGAGCTGAGCCTTGGGCGGACTGCATAATTGAATTTGGCGTTAGAAAATACTGAATAATAGAGGAGAGCCATAAGTTATTCTGGTATCCGGACACTTACGATTTTGCCAGGGGCTTGACCCTGGATGGCCATTCCTCCCCACCGTCTTCAGCATCGGAGGCGTAGTCCGGTAGAAGGGTTTTCCCCTTCTTGGACCCTCCGGCCTCCCCAGTTGGGGCGGCCTTCCTTTTCTTTCCTCCCCCCGTTGGAGGGGGAGAGGCTTCTTCTTCTTCCTCCTCCTCGTCTTCAGAGGCGGAGGGAGCTTCGGGGTTGTCGGGCGATGAATCCGACACCACCAGGCGCCGGGAGCTCTTTCGAGTCCCCATGGCCTTCTTATTGGCCTTTTTCTCCGGCACCATGTGAGGTGCCGGAACCAGCAGCCCCGTCAATCGGGCGTCCGCTGGGTCTTCTGGTAAGGGAGCCGGACAGTTAACCTGCCCGGACTTCTTCAGCCAGTCCTGTCAAAGGTAAGGGAGTTTAGATCCCGCACAGAGTCAGACTATGAAAGACAGGAGTCCCGTAAAGGGTAGAATAGCTTACCTCATTGGCCTGACGCCACGAGTTGAATCCACGATCTTCGGTAGCGGACGCGGGGGCCTCAGCGCCCTTAAACAGCACCTTCCAGGCATCTTCGTACATGGTGTCGAAGAGCCCGCTCAAGGTTTGGTGTTGTGCCGGATCAAACTCCCACAATTTGAAGGCCCATTGTTGGCATGGGAGGATCCCGTGGATAAGCATGACCTGGACTACATTGACGAGCTTGAGATTCTTGTTCACCAGCTTTTGGATGCAGGTTTGAAGTTCGGTCAGCTCTTCCGAATCTCCCCACGTTAGGCCCGTCTCTTTCCAGTAAGTGAGCCGTGTGGGAAAACCAGATCGGAATTTGGGGGCCGCTGCCCATTTGGGGTCGCACGGCTCGGTGATGTAGAACCACCCCGATTGCCACCCTTTTATTGTCTCCACAAAGGAGCCCTCGAGCCATAGGACGTTGGCCATACGGCCCACCATGGCACCTCCGCACTCCGCTTGGCGGCCGCCCACTACCTTTGGCTTGACATTAAAAGTCTTTAGCCATAAGATGAAGTGGGGCTGGATGCAGAGGAAGGCCTCGCACACGACGATAAACGCCAAGATGTTGAGGATGAAGTTCGGGGCCAGATCGTGGAAGTCCAGGCCATAGTAGAACATGAGCCCCCGGACGAACGGGTGAAGAGGAAAGCCCAGTCCGTGGAGGAAATGGGGGAGAAATACGACCTTCTCATGAGGCCTAGGGGTTGGGATGAGTTGCCCCTCATCCGGAAGCCGGTGCGCGATGTCGTTAGACAAGTATCCAGCCTTCCTCAACTTTTTGATTTGCCCCTTCCTTGACGGAGGAGGCCATCCATCTACCTCCTGCTCAGGACATGATTGGAGAAGGTTGAGGTGTGAAGTGCGGGCTTGGGCGTTGGAGCTCGAGTGCGCAGGGACGGATAAGCAAAGGAGGAAGAAGGCGTAAATGGAAAGGGTAGATCCTTATCCCCTTATATGGGCGGCCGAAACTACGAGCCCCCACCGGCCTAATAAAACTCGCTTATCTCCCAAGCTCCGCGGTTAATGGCGCGGTTGGGTTACCCACGCCCGTATTGATGATAATCCCGGAATAAGGGGACACGATCTCTGCTTTGACAAGACGTGCCAAGGAAACCGCCTCGCTAAACGCGCTGAGGTGGAACAGTAAAATGATTCGAATAAAGGCTTGGCCGTGGCATGATGTCATGCTGCGGAATACGTCAGCAGATTGGATTTGTGCATATATTATTCTCTCTACAGTGGTATGTGGAACTTATTTTGCAGAGGCGAACACTATCCTTGTGTTCAACATCTTCTATGAAGTATTCGGAGAAGGAACCCGCCTTGCAATGTCGAAGACAATTTGCGCGCCGGACTCATCGTCATTGAAGCCTGGTTCAAGGGCTACTGAGGGAGTCCTAGATTAGGGGGTGTCCGGATGGCCGGACTATGACGTTTGGCCGGACTCCCGGACTATGAAGATGCAAGATTCAAGACTCCGTCCCATGTCCGGATGGGACTTTCCTTGGCATGGAAGGCAAGCTTGGCGATATGATATGAAGATCTCCTCCCATTGTAACCGACTCTGTTGTAACCCTAGCCCTCTCCGGTGTCTATATAAACCGGAGAGTTTTAGTCCGTAGGACGAACAACAATCATACCATAGGCTAGCTTCTAGGGTTTAGCCTCTCTGATCTCGGGGTAGATCAACTCTTGTACTACACATATCATCAATATTAATCAAGCAGGAGTAGGGTTTTACCTCCATCAAGAGGGCCCGAACCTGGGTAAAAACATCATGTCCCTTGTCTCCTGTTACCATCCGCCTAGACGCATAGGTCGGGACCCCCTACCCGAGATCCGCCGGTTTTGATACCGACAGCAGGTTACGCGCGGGTGAAGGGTTTTGATTTTTTTTCCAAAATTTGACCCGTCAGTATATATAACCTAACCCTATCGGTGTGACCAAGTGGAACAACTCGGTGGCACCAAGATGCAAAACTACAAGCAGTTTACTGCAAATCGGTGTGACCAAAAGGTTCTAATCGGTTGCACCGAGATTGAAAACCTAGATCAACTTAGTGATCTCGATGTGACCGAAAAGGATGAACCAGTAAAACCGAAATGCACAGAGGTTTTGGAAGTTTAAGTCTATGACGAATCGGGGACTCCGAGTGCTCCTCACACAGAGTGGTTCGAATCTGACTTGATCAAACTTTGTGACATAGCATGAATAGAGTTTGAGACAAGAAAAGCATAGATAGCTAGAGAAGGTTCTTAGGAATTCTTGTCCATCCATTTGGCAAAAGAGAAAAAGCCAAGCAATCAAAGCAACAAATGGATGTCCTCGAATGAGTAAAATATGCAACCAACATGCTCACACAATAAAATGGCAAATGAAATATGTGGCAAAGCATGAACAACCAATTCTAGCATCTATCAAACAATTGGCGATGACTAGGTCATATATATATATGAGTATATTGACTTAGGAGTCAATTGAGAACATTTGATCATAGGTCATACTCATCATTTAAGCACAAGTGGGGTTACCACTTTTACATAAAGCATTGTTCTGTTCACACCATTAGAGTTGCTTTAGCTCAATGCTTTAGAGTAAATCTCCCCCTAGATGTGATATCCCCCCTAAGAGGGATGAACTAACCTTGGGTTTTGTCGATAATGACTTCATGTAGGTGTTGAATATGTGGATGCTCAATGTTGATGTAGATCATTCGGAGCAATCCATTGGAGTGAGTTGCACTTTCAATACCTACACGGGTTAGTCCCACAAGGAACAAGCAAGGATATCCATAGACATAGAATGATGCACACACAAGATGATGTCCATGAAAGCATTAGGTTACCTTGTTCCTCGTCTTACCAACAAGAGGGTTTTTGACTCCTTGGACTAGTGCAAGATATGGAAGTTGTTTGCACTTGTCCTTGCCGAAATGATATGAGTGAAGTATATTGGTGGAGTCACTGTCGGTGTCAAAACCGGCGGATCTTGGGTAGGGGGTCCCGAACTGTGTGTCTAGGCGGATGGTAACAAGAGACAAGGGACACGATGTTTTACCCAGGTTCGGGCCCTCTTGATGGAGGTAAAACCCTACGTCCGGCTTGATTGATATTGATGATATGGGTAGTACAAGAGTAGATCTACCACGAGATCAGAGAGGTTTGATTGTTTTTATTGTTGTTCTACGGACTGAAACCATCCGGTTTATATAGACACCGGAGAGGGCTAGGGTTACACAGAGTCGATTACAATGGTAGGAGATCTACATATCCGTATCGCCAAGCTTGCCTTCCACGGCAAGGAAAGTCCCATCCAGATACGGGACGAAGTCTTCAATCTTGTATCTTCATAGTCTTGGAGTCCGGCCGATGATGATAGTTCGGCTATCCGGACACCCCCTAGTCCAGGACTCCCTCAGTAGCCCCTGAACCAGGCTTCAATGACGACGAGTCCGGCGGGTATATTGTCTTCGGCGTTGCAAGGCGGGTTCTCCTTCAAACTTCATGTACCTGCCGAATAGTGTCCGGCTTCCTTATAAATGTTGTGCTCCTTGGCTTCTACGTCCAATAATGGCCCTCTTCCACGTGTCGTATGAATGCGAAAAGCTAGGGTATTTTTACATTTTACCCCCTAGCCGCGCGAACGAGCCGCCTATAAGAGAGGCGAGGATCTAGATCCAACTCACACCATACTCCTTCCGCAAGTACTCATCGAAGCGCCTCTGACAAAAATCCATTCCATCATGGATAGTCAACGTGGCTCCTCCTCTCGCGCTCCCAGCCCTCAGCCAGGAGATTGGGGGAGATGCTCAGTTCCACACAGCGAGCTAATGACGCTCCAAACCGAGGGATATCTTCCCCCAGCCTTCATAGTTCCGATTCGAGCCGGACTGGCCACCTTCAGGGGTGGAAAGCAGGCGGAGAGCGTCCCCAACCCTTCCAAAGGAGAGCGGGTATGCTTCGTCCCTTATCTAATAAGGGAACTCGGATTTCCCATACATCCGTTTCTCCGGGAGCTCCTGGAGTTCTATGGACCCCAGCTTCACCACCTTACACCTGCCTCCATTCTGCACATCGCGGGCTTTGTAGCTCTTTGCGAGCTGTTCTTGGGCATCGAGCCCCATTTTGCGCTGTGAAAGAGATTGTTTTGCCTCGTACCCCGTTCCCACGAGGGGTCGATGTTGGTGTCAAAACCGGCAGATCTCGGGTAGGGGGTCCCGAACTGTGCGTCTAGGCGGATGGTAACAAGAGACAAGGGACACGATGTTTTACCCAGGTTCGGGCCCTCTTGATGGAGGTAAAACCCTACGTCCTGCTTGATTAATATTGATGATGTGTGTTACAAGAGATCAAGGAGGCTAAACCCTAGAAGCTAGCCTATGGTATGATTGTTGTTCGTCCTACGGACTAAAGCCATCCGGTTTATATAGACACCGGAGAGGGCTAGGGTTACACAGAGTCGGTTATAATGGTAGGAGATCTACATATCCGTATCGCCAAGCTTGCCTTCCACGCCAAGGAAAGTCCCATCGGGACACGGGACGAAGTCTTCAATCTTGTATCTTCATAGTCTTGGAGTCCGGCCGATCATGATAGTTCGGCTATCCGGACACCCCCTAGTCCAGGACTCCCTCAGTAGCCCCTGAACCAGGCTTCAATGACGACGAGTCCGGTGCGCATGTTGTCTTCGGCATTGCAAGGCGGGTTCTTCCTCCGAATAATTTATAGAAGATTGTGAACACCAGGATAGTGTCCGGCTCTGCAAAGATAAATTCAACGTACCATCGTAGAGAGGATAATATGACACAAGTTCAATCTGCTGACGTATTTTGTGGCGTGACGTCACACCACTACCAAGCCTTTACTAGAATCGTTTTTACTGTACCACCTCAGCGTGTTTAGCGAAGCGGTTTTCTTGGCACGTCTTGTCGAAGCAGAGATCGTTTTCCCCTTATTCCGGGATTCCCATCAATACGGACATGGGTAACGCAACCGCGCCATTGATTGCGGCGCTTGGGGGATAAGCGAGTTTTATCAGGCCGGTGGGGGCGCATGTTTGTGTCCGCCCATATAAGGGGATAAAGATCCAACCCTTTTACATGCGCCTTCTTCCTCCTTGGCTTATCCAACTCCGCGAACTCCAGCTCCAGCGCCCAAGTCCGCACTTCTCACCTCAACCTTCTCCAACTATGTCCGGAGCGGGAGGCAAGTGGATGGCCTCCTCCGTCACAGAGGAGCAGATCTAGAAGCTGCGCAACGCCGGATATTTGTCCAGCAACATCGCGCACCGGCTCCCCGATGAGGGAGAGCTCATCCCCACCCCCAGTCCCCATGAGAGGGTACTATTTCTTCCCCATTTCCTCCGCAGACTGGGCTTCCCACTTCACCCCTTTGTCCGGGGGCTCATGTTCTACTACGGCCTGGATTTCCATGATCTGGCCCCGAATTTCATCCTCAACATCTCGGCGTTTATCGTCGTGTGCGAGGCTTTCCTCTGCATCCAGCCCCACTTCGGCTTGTGGCTCAAGACCTTCAGTGTCAAGCCGAAGGTTGTGAGGGCAGCCAAGCGGAGTGCGGAGGCGCCATGGTGGGAAGGATGTCCCACGTTACTTGCCTGGAGGGTACTTTCGTTGAAACCATTAAGGGGTGGCAATCGGGGTGGTTCTACATCACCGAGCCGCGTGACCCTGAATGGGCAGCGGCCCCCGAATTCAGATCTGGCATCCCTACACGCCTCACCTCCTGGAAAGAGAGTGGCCGGATCTGGGGTGATTCGGAGGAGCTGACCGGACACCAAGCCTGTATCCAAAAGCTAGTTGAGAAGAAGCTCAAGCTTGTCAACGTAGTCCAGGTCATGCTCATCCGCCGGATTCTCCCATGCCAACGACGGGGTTTGAACATGTGGGAGTTCTATCCGGCGCAGCACCAGACTCTGAGCGGGCTCTTCGACACTACGTACGAAGATGTCTGGAAGGTGCTGTTCCAGGGCACCGAGGCTCCCGCATCCGCTACCGAAGATCGCGGATTCAGCTTGCAGCGTCCGGCTAACGTGGTAAGTGATTTTGTCCTTTACGGAACGCTCGTTTTCCATAGTTTGACTCTATGCGGGATCTAAACTCCCTTTACCTTTGACAGGACTGGCTGGCGAAGGCCGAAGAGACTATCTGTCCGGCCCCATTGCCAGAGGACCCAGCGGACACCCGCCTAACGGGGCTGCTGGCTCCGGCACCCCACGTGGTGCCGGAAAAGAAGGCCAAGAAGAAGGCCATGGGTACTTGAAAGAGTTCCCGTTTTCAGGTGTTATTGGATGATGACTCCGAGGCCGACTCCTCCCACAAAGGCGAGGAGGAGAAGAAGAAAGCCTCTCCCCCAGCGGGGGGAGGGAAGAAACGGAAGGCTTCCCCTACGGGGGAGGCCAAAGGGTCCAAGAAGGGAAAAACTCTTTCCCTGGACTGCTCTACCAACGCCAGTGACAACGACAAGGACTGGCCTCCATGGGCCAAGCCCCTGGCGAGATCGTAAGTATCCGAACTCCCGAATAACTTCATGGTTTTTCTTTTCGCCACATAATGTCTTTCTAATGCCGCATACAACCCTGCAGTCCGCCTAAGGATGATCTTCCCGCTTCGTCGAGCGGGTCCTTAGGTGCGTCAGATATGGATTCTCTTCCGACTGCCTCCACCCCCCGTGATGCGGACGATGCCGAGGTGGGATCCCGGGAAGGGACCCACCAGGAGGAGGAGGCCCCGGAGGTGTCGCAGGACAACCTCCCGGACTTTGCACCGGACTCGGCCCCGGAACCCATAGTGGCTCCGGAGTCTGGCGGGCGACCCCTTCGTAACAAGGGCAAGACCGTGACGCTGGCAGCCTCCGTCCAACCAGAGGCGCTGGATAACTTGCTGGAGGCGCTCAATGGTGCATCCATTAAAGAGGAACACCGCACTGTTATGAGTGCGGTGATTCAGAAGGTTCAGCTCGCCAAGAGCGGGCTGACCGAAGCCTGCAGCAGCCTTCTAACAGGCTTTGAGGTAAGAATTTCGATATATATAAAATGGTACCGCATAGACAGTAGCCCCTGATGCTTGGTTCGGTGTTCGGAAAGAAAAGCCGGACTGAGGATCTTAAAAAGATATACGCAGGAGTCATAAAAAATATGTCAATATGGGATTGCAGGCTGTGCTGCTGACCTCCGCCGCACTGACTGCGGAGGTCAATACTTTGAAGGAAAGCCTCGAGCGGTCCGAGAACGAGCTCGGCCGTGCCAAAAAGCAGCTCGAGGACAAGGAAGGTGAGTAACACCTTATTAAAATTGTACCTTACAGAAAAGGATTTTGGTTGCAAGAAGAATGACAAGGATAACGTGGGTATTGTAGGGGCCACTAGCAAGGTGGCGACCCTAAAGGAGGTGGTGTCTGCGGTCGACGTAATGCGGCCACGGAACGCTCCGAGCAAGAGAAGCAAGAGGCGCGGGTGGCGGATGTACGGCAAGGGCTCCAGGCTCTCATGGAAAAACATGAGACTTTGGAGCGTGACTCGGAGACTCGAGAGTCCGAGCTTGCGACGGCTCTTGAGAGTGCCAAAGCCGCTAAGGCCGAAGCCTATAAGGCCCTCCAAGAAATTGAGGAATTGAAGAAAATAGCGGCGGGTAAGGCATTTTTCATGCAAAGTAAGCATGTGAGTGTTAATTACCTGTTACTTACCCGAATTCGGAGCTCTCCAGGAACGTTCGTAGATCTTCCTCGCAGCGTATCCGATGCTACCGCATTCTACCGAGCCGAGGAGGGGAGCTCGACAGAGAAGGTCTTCTGGTCTCAGTATGCTGAGGCCGGACATCTGGTGCCCCTTAGCGACCAGCTGAAGCAGCTGGTCGAGCTCCACAAGGTGGCCGAACAGGCCATGAAGGGCCTCATAGTTCGGCTGTGGCCTAAGGAGGCCATGCCTGGGAGCTACTTCGGCCTGGTGCGGCGGCTGGTGGATGCGTGCCCGTGGGTTGAAGTCATCAAGCACTCCGCTTGTATTGAGGGTGCCCATCGGGCCCTTGCCCGCGCAAAGGTGCACTAGGGCAAGATGGATGCCCAGAAACTTGTGACGGACCCGCCACCGCAGGGCAAGGAGCACCGCACGCCCAAGATGTATTACAAGAGTTTCCTGAAGGGTGCCTGCACTATTGTGGGTGAGTGCTCCAAAGATGTAATATTTGAGTAGACTCGCATTTTGTTATCCTGTGCGCTGAAAACTTAGTTCATATGCGCTAAGCAACGCTTGTTAATTTAAAATATTACCTTCTGTGCGGCTGTTTATCAATTCTGAGAGATGGCAAGTCGTCGGCTTCAGCCCCCATGCCACGAGTGCTGGGGTGTTCGGGATAAACTTGAGCACTCTTGTTCCCATTTTTGGGTCCATCTAGGGAGGCGCTCAACACAGCGAACAAGGCAACTGGACTTATAATGCTTGAACACTCTCACTTAGCCATAGAATTCTATAATTTTAAATTTCGGCGAAGCCCCTAGTCTTCGGAAGGCCGAATTTGGGGCGCTATCCACGCCTGGGCCGGAAAAAAACCGGCTCCTCGCTCTACGCGGCATAAGTCTTTAGGGACTCGCAAAAAACCTCTCGAACAGCGACCAGCTCTCGCCTCATCATGATGGTCAGTTTTAGCTTTCTCCACTCAGGCGCTCGCCCAGCTCAACTGGGGCGCAATCGCAGTGATTCTCCCAGTGCTACCTTAGCCGATACAATGGAACGTAAGGTACCAAAACATGGGAGCCGGACAAACCAAACTATTGACCCAAGACATGATTCGGAGCCGATGCATATAATGCTATAAGTTTGGGGTGCCGCAGTTGTGAAAGTGTTCGGACTTATCACACCATGATGCGGGAAACGTAAGCCCCTGGTGTATTTAGCTGTACCAAAATGTACGGATGCAACATGTCATAAATGAACATATGTATAAGAAAGAAATGCAATTGGAAGCACAAAGGTGTTGCATTACTTTATTCAAGAAAAACTGCTGTGAGTGCAGAACGATACAAATGGTGCAATAAGCAAGGGATGGGACTATTAAACATGTCCCCCTCCAGGGGTAGGCTGCATAATGGTGTATAAAACAGATTTAGTGCTCGTAATGGAGACCACCTGGATATTCGTTGTAGCCTTTCTCCTTCCCTGGCTGTTGCATCGTGAATTCGGCATGTCTGCTGATGGACAGGGCCTCTGACGAACGGAGTCCTGTGGGTAAAAAGAAAAATGAAAAAGAAAAAAAAGAACGACACACTTGAGAGCCCCTGGTGTGGTTGAGCTGCAGTCTGGGCCTATCGTGGTCGTGCCCCTCTCCCAATGCCCATGGTATCTTCAGGGCGTAATGGTGTACGCGGAGGACCTGTCTTGACGTTTTACAGCGGCTGGGGTTGGGGCCGCAATGCTACGCATGCTCTGAATGTGCTAGGTGGTCTTGTTGTAGGTTACTCCGGGCGCGCTTAGCTGTGTCCGGCCGCTTAACGGCCGGACTCGAGAATTGCCTTAAGAGGCTGCATTGTACTTCTGCCGCGAGAGCCGCTGTCTGTTCCTCCGTGCGGAGAGAACGTTCAGTGTTTCCATTGACCGTGATGACTCCTCGAGGGCCTGGCATCTTGAGCTTGAGGTATGCATAGTGCGGCACTACGTTGAACTTTGCAAACGCGATATGTCCGAGCAGGGCATGATAGCCGCTGCAGAATGGAACTATGTCGAAGATTAACTCCTCGCTTCGGAAGTTATCCGGGGATCCGAAGACCACTTCCAGTGTAACTGAGCCTGTACAATTGGCTTCTACACCTGGTATGACGATTTTAAAGGTCGTCTTGGTAGGTTTAATCCTTGAGGGGTCTATGCCCATTTTGCGCACTATATCCTGATAAAGCAGGTTCAGGCTGCTGCCGCCGTCCATCAGGACTCTGGTGAGGTGAAATCAATCGACGATTGGGTCTAAGACCAATGCGGCGAATCCGCCGTGGCGGATGCTCGTGGGGTGTACCCTTCGGTCAAAAGTGATCGGGCAGGAGGACCATGGATTGAACTTCGGGGCAACTGGCTCCATCACGTATACATCCCTGAGTGCACGCTTCCGCTCCCTTTTGGGTATGTGCGTTGCGTATATCATATTCACCGTCCGCACCTATGGGGGGAAACCCTTCTGTCCTCTATTGTTCGGCGGTCGGGTCTCTTCCTCGTCATCCTTATGCAGCCCCTTGTCATTGTTTTCGGCAATTAACTTGCCTGCCTGCTTGAATACTCAACAGTCCCTGTTGGTGTGGTTGGCTGGTTTTTCGGGGGTGCCGTGTATCTGGCATGAGCGGTCGAGTATTCGGTCCAAATTGGACGGACCCGGAGTAGTTCTTTTGAATGGCTTTTTCAGCTGACCGGGTTTAGAGCCTCTGAATCCGGCATTGACTGCCGTATCCTCACTATTGTTGCTGTTAATGTGGCATTTGTTTTTGTTACGACGCGACCTGCCATTAGAGTCCTTGATATCCGGACTGCCAGAATTTTTGTTGAGGTTGTTGCTGCGTGCTAGCCAGCTGTCCTCACCCATGCAGAAGCGGGTCATGAGTGATGTGAGGGCTGCCATGGATTTTGGCTTTTCCTATCCCAGGTGCCGGGCAAGCCACTCGTCGTGGATATTATGCTTGAAGGCCGCGAGGGCCTCCGCATCCGGACAGTCGACGATTTGGTTTTTCTTGGTCAAGAATCGTGTC
Source organism: Triticum timopheevii (assembly GCA_963921465.1). Classification (NCBI taxonomy): domain Eukaryota; kingdom Viridiplantae; phylum Streptophyta; class Magnoliopsida; order Poales; family Poaceae; genus Triticum; species Triticum timopheevii. The sequence continues at coordinate 497,921,934 of OY997272.1, forward strand.
CAGAATTGTCTGGCCGATTCGTCTGGCTGCTGAATTATGTGGCTTAGCTCATCAGCGTCTGGTGGTCGCACATACGTGCCTTGGAAGTTATCGTGGAATGCGGCTTCTAGGTCTTCCCAACTCCCAATTGACTCTGCTGGCAAGCTGTTAAGCCAATGCCGGGCTGGTCCTTTAAGCCTGAGAGGAAGATATTTGATGGCGTGAAGATCGTCACCGCGGGCCATGTGGATGTGAAGGAGATAGTCTTCGATCCAAACCGCGGGGTCTGTTGTGACATCGTAAGATTCAATATTCACGGGTTTAAACCCTTCGGGGATTTGATGATCCATTCCTTCATCTGTGAAGCATAGTGGGTGTGCGGCGCCTCTGTACTGGGCGATATCACGACGGAGCTCAAAAGAGCTTTGTCTGTTTTGTTCGGCCCGGCCGGACTTACTGTGTCCGGCGCGATGGTTGTCATCACGTTTCATGGGGCGCCCTCGCGATCCATAGATAGATCTTGATTGTCTTGCCCTATCCTCCAATATATCTTGCAAGTCCGAAGCGTTCCCCTGTGGCCTTGTGCTTTTCGAGCGATGCCGGGGTACGGGTCTAGTGAAGGGCCTAGAGGCCTCTCTGTCGTGACCACGGGGTGGTCGGTCAGCCGTATTGTCTCCTAGTGATGCGGGTCCATACGCCTCCTCCTCTAATCGGGGGAGCAGCTTGCGTTTAGGGTAGCTTTTGGAGGGGCGTTCGAGCTCATGCTCTTCGGCCGCGAGGACTTCAGTCCATCTGTCGGCTAGCAGATCTTGATCAGCTCTAAGCTGTTAACGCTTTTTCTTGAGGCTGTTCACCGTGGCCATAAGCCTGCGTTTAAAACGCTCTTGTTCAACGGGATCCTCAGGCACGACGAATTCATCGTCGTCGAGGCTTGCCTTGTCTCCGGAGCGAGGCATATAATCCTCTACCTCTTCTTTTGCCGCTCTCTCATGAGGGCTGGCGTCTCCGTCCTCCTACGCTGGATCTTGGTGGAGTGGGCTGTCTTCGGCACTGTCCGGTGTATTATTATCTCCGGTGCCAGAATCATCATTCTTGCTGTGGCGGGATTTAGAGCGGCGCCGCTGACGCCGGCGCTTGGGCTGTTTCTTGGAGGGGTCATCCTCCGCTGTTCCTTTGCCATTCCCATACTTTGGGATATCCACCATGTATATGTCATATGATGAGGTGGCTTTCTAGTGCCCGGTGGGCGCTGGTTCTTGGTCGTCTCCGGCATCGTCATCCATGCCGTCGATGTCTTCCGAGTCGTAGTCTAGCATGTCGGTTAGATCGTCGACAGTGGCTACCAAGTGGGTGGTGGGTGGGCTTTGAATTTCTTCGTCGTCCGCATCCCAACCGTCCTGACCGCAGTCCGGCCAGGGCTCTCCTCATAACGAGAGATGCTTTAGCGAACTCAAGATGTCGCTGAAAGGTGAGTGTTGAAAGATGTCCGCTGCGGTGAACTCCATGATCGGCGCCCAATCGGATTCGATCGGAGGGGGCGCGGGAGGTTCGGAGTCCGGCCAGGAGTCCGGCACCTCGGAGTCACGAGCTTCATGAGGGACAATGTCAGTGTTCGGCTCTATCGCCGTAGAGGTTGCAGCCCCTGAGGCGGTGCCTGGCCATCTGTCCTCGATCTGCGCAGCCGGCTCCGAATTGAAGATCGGAGCGGGTTCGAGTGCGGCCTCCAGGGTACTGTCCGGCTGCAGAGCTAAATCATGCTCGCCGTGACAGTGCGGCACGATCGGCTGTGGCTCGAATCCATCGAGGATCAAGTCCCCACGGATGTCAGCCGTGAAGTTCAAACTTCCAAATCTCACCTGACGGCCAGGGGCGTAGCTTTCGATCTGCTCCAGTTGGCCAAGCGAATTGGCCCGCAGTGCGAAGCCACCGAATACGAAGATCTGTCCGGGGAGGAAGGTCTCACCCTGGACTGCGTCGTTGATGATGATCGAAGAAGCCATCGAGCCTATCAGTGACGACATAGAGGAACTCTCAATGAAAGCACCAATGTCGGTGTCAAAACCGGCGGATCTCGGGTAGGGTGTCCCGAACTATGCGTCTAGGCGGATGGTAACACGAGACAAGGGACATGATGTTTTACCCAGGTTCGGGCCCTCTTGATGGAGGAAAAACCCTACGTCCTGCTTGATTAGTATTGATGATGTGTGTTACAAGAGTGGATCTACCACGAGATCAAGGAGGCTAAACCCTAGAAGCTAGCCTATGGTATGATTGTTGTTCGTCCTACGGACTAAAGCCATCCGGTTTATATAGACACCGGAGAGGGCTAGGGTTACACAGAGTCGGTTACAATGGTAGGAGATCTACATATCCGTATCGCCAAGCTTGCCTTCCACGCCAAGGAAAGTCCCATCCGGACACGAGACGAAGTCTTCAATCTTGTATCTTCATAGTCTTGGAGTCCGGCCAATGATGATAGTTCGGCTATCCGGACACCCCCTAGTCCAGGACTCCCTCAGTCGATATATCGAGTGGGCGGAGCCGAAATATGGCGCATCGCCGGGACCGGATATCTATCCGGTACCCCAAAGAAGGCTTCCGAAAACTGGCCTTCGGAATGGTTCTACATGGAGGACGCCCCTCTGCCGGATCCGGTTCGGATCGTCCTCCCGGAGTTCAGCAATGCTCCCTTGAAGACACGCCTGAGTTGGCGCCCGCGGAGCCCTCAACGGGAAGATGATGGGAGCGTCCATTATCTGATGGGCCGGATTAGGTTACTGGCCCACTCCGGATTGACCACGATTGGAATCATGGCCACGTGCATTATGCGAGGGGTGCAGCCACTCCAATATAGGGGCCACCCAATGTGGGATTTCAACGGGGAAGATGACGCCACCCGTCATGGCCGCAGAGGGCCGGGATCAGCCGCCGATCTGGTAAAGATCCTGTCCGGCCTGTACAAGGGGGCGAAGGAGGACTTCCTCTGCACGAGTCCATTGAATGGATTCTCCATGAATAACCCTCGGAGCTAGGTAAGCGGGTGTTTATCTATCAGATCCATATTTCCAAAGTCAAGTGTCTTACATTGTGATTTTGACGCAGGAGCTGCGCCGGGACGTGGAGGGCATATAAAGCCTGACTCCACAGCCTGAGGATCCGGGACGATCCCTTGATCCGGCCTCCGAAGAGGATCTGGACATAAAGGTGGAGCTGATTGACGGGGTGTTCCACCAACTTAGCATGGACAATGCTCTAGTCGCCATTACGGCTGACTACCCCGGTTTATTTCCGGCTTCCCAGGTGACTATGACCGGAGTCCTGACACCATTATTTGATCCATGCTCATTTCAGACCATCCTATACCGATGGTGCAACGTAGGAGGCGTCTTTAAGGCGGGAAGCCGAACCCGCGGCGGCTGACCAGCAAGGGTCCGTTCGGCCCAGCAGGCGGAAGAGGAGTGCGACGCGAATTGAAACGTCGCCGCAATGGTACGGCGCACCGCTGTTTTTAAGGGAAGGATCCCTAGGAGGTATATTAACCCTCATGACTTTTTCAGGAGAAAGAGCGCTCGCCGGACAGTGTCCGGAGAGGTTGCCAATCAAGCCTCCGCCAGCCATGCTCCAATGCGTGGTCCGGAAGGGGAGGAGAACACAAGGCATGAGCCGGATGCTCCTCCAACGGAGGATGCCGACATGCTGTCCGCCACCAGGTCTGAGGTGGAGAGCGCCATGAATCACAGGCGTCGCCGGACAGTTCTTCGTGACGCGTGTTTCTCCCTGGAGGCGTTGAATGCCTTTAATGAGGGAGACGCGCACCTCCGTGCCGCTCAAGATGGTTTACCCAGAGCCACGGAGCAGTATGTGAAGAACATACGGGTAAGCAATTTTAATAGTTATATATGCCAGTAGCCCCCGAGACTTAAAATAGTTAAAATAACTGATTTAAGGATCATTTGTTATGCAGGATCTTACGGAGAAGAGTACCCACCTGTCCCAGGAGCTTCAAGAGTGCAAGGCCCAACTTGAGGCCGCACTGGCCACCACAGGGGGAGCTACAGAGACCCCCGCTGGTAATACATACTTCGAAAAGATAATTAGTTAATAAAGTCCGGCGTGTGCGTAAATCTGACAATAATATTGCAGAGGGTGCCGGACTAGATCCGGACAAGCAACAGCTACTGTGCCAGCTGAAGGCCGGCGAGAGGGTGCTTATGAAGGTGCAGCAGGAGAGGAACAAGCTCCAAGATGCCCACACCCAGCTAGGAGAAGAGCCGAAAGATGTTCAGGCCCAGCTGTCTAGCTCCGTGAAGGAGAATCAGCGGCTTCGTCGCGGCATTTATAGTAAGTGCTTGAGGGAACTCCTTTGAAAATAAGAGTTCGGCGAGGAAGTCGATTGACAGAAATGTGTCTTTAGGTGTGCTCACAGGTCGCCCTGCGGAGGGAATGCCCGGTTCAACGGGTGACCAACTCCCCGAGCTTATGCAACTGCACGAACGTGTTCGGCAAGCGATGAGTGGCGTCACCCAGGCCTTATGGCCGTCCGTCTCCCTACCCGAAAGCCTTGAAGGGCTTGCCGAGAAGCTGCAGGGAGCACGACAGCGCTTCCGTCTGTGGAAGATATCGGCCTGCCGTCAAGGCGCCAGGGAGGCCTTGGCCATGGTGAAGACGTGGTACAAGAAGGCAGATCCGAACCACATGGCCGAGGTCGGACCTGTGGGGCCCGATGGGAAGGAGATCCCTGTGAGCTTAATGTACGGCCAAGTAGAGTTGGCCGCTAAGTATTCCCAACAGGACTGTAAATTAGACAGCCTGTTAGACGGGATTCAAGAGGAGTACAATCAGTCAATTTGACGATGTATTTTAAAATGACATGTAAATGTCTTCTAGCCGGATTGTAGATCGTTTGTCTTTGCCGTCCTTTTCGCTTCGACCTCGGGACCCTAGAGTCCGGAGTGTGTCCGAATACCTTCTCAGTTATGAAAAAACCGGGGCATGCATGGAAACCAGGCGTAGGGGTCATTAGTGCTTTATCAGACAAGTGCCCAACTAGTTATGTTATATTACATGGTTAGTAAGAAACATCTTCCAGGGAGAATAGTTCCTTTAGGGGTTCCTTTCCCTGGGAGGCATGCCCTAAAGTGCATGCCCACACTGCGAAGAGTGCAGAAAAAGCATCTGGGGGCAGATAAATTAAATAAGTAATAAATCATCTTTCAAGTCACCGACCGAATATTCCCTTAAGAATGCTAGCTTTCGGCTTCACCCAGTCTGAGGTACACATCCGGCTGACCTGGTAGTAACAATCGCAGAGGTGCTCCCTTTACTTCCTAGCCGAACAATCGGGAATGTAGGGGTAAGCACAGGAGCCAGGCAACCCATCTTGGCCAAAACTTAAGTCATATCGATGCATATAATGGTGAATAAAAGGTACATGCAAAAGTATGACACATGTGTTGGGCATGAAGCCCGTATAAATAAGCTTCTATTAAAGAAGCCCCCAGGTATAATGAGTGCTAGGAGCACATCAAGTATGTGCGAACAATGCGCACATGAGCCGATCAAAGGCTTTTACTAAAAAAAGGTGGGAAGAAGGAGGGGGACAAGAGACAGTGAAAATGTAAAAGGTGGACGGAGGAGGGAGACGAACTCTGAGTCCGACATTAGGCGTAGAATCTTCGGAGACGGGCTGCGTTCCATGGGTTCGGCTCGAATCGGTTGTCAGATGCGTTACGTAGACGGTATGCTCCGCTGGTCAGGGCTTGGTCGATGATGAAGGGACCTTCCCATTTGGGCTTAAGTTTGTCCTTTTTCTTGTCCGGCAGGCGTAGAACAAGTTCGCCAACATTGTAGGTTTTGGCCCGTACTTCTCTGCTTTGATATCTTCGAGCCTGCTGCTGATAGAATGTGGAACGAGCTTTTGCCATGTCCCGCTCCTCCTCTAAGGCGTCCAAACTTTCCTGCCGATCCAACTCGGCTTCTCTTTCTTCGTACATGCGCACGCGAGGTGAGTCATGAATTATATCGCAGGGCAGAACTGCCTCTGCACCGTACACCATAAAAAATGGTGTGAATCCGGTAGTGCGGTTTGGCGTGGTCCGCAGCCCCCAGAGTACGGAGTCGAGCTCCTCTACGCAGTGCGTGTTAGATTCCTTGAGGGACCGCACTAGTCTGGGTTTGATGCCGCTCATGATTAGACCATTTGCTCGTTCGACTTGACCATTAATTTGGGGGTGATAGACTGAAGCGTAGTCGAGCTTGATGCCCATGTTTTTCCACCAGAGTTTAACCTCATCGGCCGTGATATTCGTGCCGTTATCAGTGATGATGCTGTGGGGGACACCATAACGGTGTACTACCCCGGATATGAAGTCTATCACGGGTCCGGATTCGGCCGTTTTAACTGGCTTGGCCTCTGTCCATTTGGTGAATTTGTCCACCATGACCAATAGGTATTTTTGCTTGTGGGTTCCCCCTTCAAGGGGTCCAACCATATCAAGCCCCCAGACCGCGAACGCCCAGGTGATGGGTATAGTTTTGAGGGCGGTGGGTGGCATGTGGCTTTGATTAGCAAAGAGCTGGCAACCGACGCATCGTTGGACTAAGTCCTGAGCATCTACCCGGGCAGTCGGCCAATAAAATCCTGTACGGAAGGCCTTGCCTACAAGGGCCCGGGCTGCGGCGTGGTGCCAACCGAGTCCGGCTTATATAGACATTGACTAAAACCATCCGGTTTATATAGACATTGGAGAGGGCTAGGGTTACACAGAGTCGGTTACAATGGTAGGATATCTACATATCCGTATCGCCAAGCTTGCCTTCCACGCCAAGGAAAGTCCCATCCGGACATGGGACGAAGTCTTCAATCTTGTATCTTCATAGTCTTGGAGTCCGGCCGATGATGATAGTTCGGCTATCCGGACACCCCCTAGTCCAGGACTCCCTCAGTCACCCTCAAGAACTCTCTAGTTCTTCTTCTTTGGGATCCGCATCATCTTGATGGGAATCCTTGAAGTTGTAGTCGTACTTGATGAAGTAGAACTTGATGTAGTCTTGGGAACCCACTTGACCAAGGCCTTAGGAGCTTCTTCAAAGGCATCAATCTCCTCTTGAAGCTTGTCCTTGCATTTTTCCTTGTGATCTTGTGGTGGAAGATCATCTTGAGCTTGTGTTCCTTTTGTTGAGGAACAAACTTCGTCTTGGGGTATTGATCTTCTTCACACTCAACTCCATTGGCATTGAACTTTCGTTCAAAACCACCACCTTGATTCTTCCGGTGCCTTCCTTGCTTGCATACAATCTCCTCAAATTGCTTACTTCCGGCAAGGCTCTTGTAAACACCTTTCTCTATAATTCCCTTCAGTAAGATATTTTCTTGCTCAATGTAACATGGCTAAGAGAATCATTAGTGGAATTAAGAGAACTACTAGAAGCAACAACATTGGATTTAGCATGATTATTGTTACTACTAGAAGAAGAATCTTTCTTGTTCTTGTTACTAGAATTGACTTGTGGCATGTAAGTAGATAAGAGTAAATGCTTGGCAATGTAAGAAGAACTTTTCTTGCGAAGATCATCATCATTTGCCTTTAAAAACTCATGCTCTTGCTCAAGGCTGAGCTTTTCAAAGCGTAACTTCTCATGAGTCTTTAAAAGTTCTTGATGATCTTCCAAGATAGTTTCATGAGCTAAATTAAGAGTGTTTAGTTCTTCAGTTAGGCGCTCAATCTTCTCCTTATCATTGTCATTCATTTTATCTTGATTAGAATGATTAATTGACGTTTCATCATAGTATTCATCACTACAGTTGTGAACAAGTAAATCATCATCACCTAACAAGTCATCTTCATCACTATTGAAATCAACATACTCAGGGTGTGATACCTTTGGGCCTTTAGCCATGAAGCATCTTCCAATTCCTTCATTTGGTGAGTCAAATATGTCGTAGGAGTTGGTTGACACAAGTGCTAGACTGGCAACACCTTCATCTTGAGTATATTCGGAGTCGGAGTGATAGCTTCTCTCGGAGTGATTGTCAGAGTCGGAGCCGGATATCCATTCACCAACATGAGCTTGATGTCTTTGTTTTGTGTAGCTCTTTGATGATTTGTCCTTCCTTTCCGAATCCTTGCTTCTCCGGGATGTTCTTCGTTCATAACAATCATCTCTACTCTTCCTCTCTCTTGGTGGTGATTCTTCTCTTCTACTTCTTCTTTTTGGAGAATCTTCCCTTCTTTTGTAGGGAGCCGTACACTCATTGGAATAGTGTCCGAGTCTTCCACAATTGTAGAAATTACGCTCACGACTAGAAGATCTTTTGTCATTGTAGGACCTTGACTTGGAACTTCTTTCCTTGCTTCTACTCTTGTAGAACTTGTTTAAGTTATTCACCATTAGGCTCAATTCATCATTGAAGGTTTGTTTATCACTTGATGATGTGGGAGCTTCACATGTGGCTTTGTAAGCACCACTTGACTTCTTGTGGAGCTCTTCCTTATCCTTGAGTGACATCTCATGAGCAAAAATTCTCCCAATGACTTCCATTGGCTTGAGATCTTTGTAATTGGGCATCATTTGGATCAATGTGCACACGGTATCATATTTTCCATCCAAGGCTCTTAGGATCTTCTTCATGATGAAATTATTGGTCATCTCTTCACTTCCTAAGCTAGCAATCTCATTTGTGATGAGAGCAAGCCGAGAGTACATTTTAGCGACGCCTTCACCATCCTTCATTTTGAACTTGTCAAGTTGACTTTTAAGCACATCCAATTTGGATTCCTTGACGGAGTCGGTACCTTCGTGCATGTCAATCAAAGTATCCCAATTTTTGTTGAATTCTTCGGGGGCACAATCCGTTGAAGAGAATATCACAAGCTCGAGCATTGTATTGCAGCATCTTCAACTCTTCCACGGTAGCTTCACGGTTCGGTTCTCTCCCATAAAAGAATTCACCTTGCAAGCCAATACACACAATAGCCCAAACGGCGGGGTTATGTCCAAGAATATGCATTTTCATCTTATGCTTCCAACTAGCAAAATTTGTACCATCAAAGTAAGGACCTCTACGGTGGTAATTTCCCTCGCTAGACGCCATACTCTCCTAGGTTGTGAAACCAAGGCTATGACCACCAAAAGCTATGGAAATCAAAGCAAATGGAGACCAAAGCTCTGATACCACTTGTAGGATCGAAAGTATGTCTAGAGGGGGGGGGGGGTGATTAGACTACTTGACCAAATAAAAATCTAGCCTTTTCCCAATTTTAGTTCTTGGCATATTTTAGCAACTTAGCACAAGTAAAGCAATCAACCTACACATGCAATTCTAAGAGTATAGCAGCGGAATGTAAAACAATTGCATATGGAGGTAAAGGGAGGAGTTTGAGGAAGCAAATGCAATGTTGACACGGAGATTTTTTATCCGTGGTTCCGATAGGTGGTGCTATCGTACATCCACGTTGATGGAGACTTCAACCCACGAAGGGTAACGGTTGCGCGAGTCCACGGAGGGCTCCACCCACGAAGGGTCCACGAAGAATCAACCTTGTGTATCCCACCATGTACGTCGCCCACGAAGGACTTGCCTCACTCGGGTAGATCTTCACGAAGTAGGCGATCTCCTTGCCCTTACAAACTCCTTGGTTCAACTCCACAATCTTGACGGAGGCTCCCAAGTGACACCTAACCAATCTAGGAGACACCACTCTCCAAAAGGTAATAGATGGTGTGTTGATGATGAACTCCTTGCTCTTGTGCTTCAAATGATAGTCTCCCCAACACTCAACTCTCTCTCACGGGATTTGGATTTGGTGGAAAGAAGATTTGAGTGGAAAGCAACTTGGGGAGGGCTAGAGATCAAGATTTATGTGGTAGGAATGGAATATCTTGACCTCAACACAAGTGTAGGTGGTTCTGTCTCAAAAAATGTATGTTGGAAGTGTAGGCATGTTCTGATGTCTCTCTCCATGAATGAAGAGCGGGTGGAGGAGTATATATAGCCTCCACACAAAATGTAACTGTTACACACAACTTACCAAACTCGGTGGGACCGAATCATCAAACTCGGTCAAACCTATTTAGTTCATAATGTGACCGTTGGGCATTTCGGTGGGACCGACATGTCAACTTGGTGGGACCGATATCGTTAGGGTTAGGGCATAACATAATCTCGGTGAGACCGGTTACACAAACTCGGTGAGACCAATTTTGGTAATAGACAAATAGAGAGTTGGTCAGGCAAACTTGGTGGGACCGATTTGCTCACCTCGGTTGGATCGAAACGCTACGAAAGGGAAACAGAGAGTTTGCATTGCAATCTTGGTGGGACCGATCGCTCATCTCGGTTTGACCGAAACGTTACGAAGGGAAACACAAAGATTACAATCCCATCTCGGTGAGACCGAGATCCCTATCAGTGAGACCGAAAACACTAGGGGTTTTGGCAGCGGCTATGTCAACTGAACTCGATGACCCCGGAGAGAAAGATTCGGTGGGGCCGAGTTTGACTTTTTGTTTTGGACATATGTGGATGTGAGAAAGTAGTTGAGGGTTTTTGGAGCATATCACTAAGAACTTTGAGCAAGAAACTCATTAAGCAACACCTCACCCCCTCTTAATAGTATTGGCTTTCCTATGGACTCAATGTGATCTTGGATCACTAAAAGTAAAATGTAGAGTCTTGTGCTTTAAGCTTGAGCCAATCCTTTTGTCCTTAGCATTTTGAGGGGTCCATGTTTCTCATCCATGCCATGCCAAACATTGAGCTTTCCTGAAATATTGATCTTGAAATAGCATTAGCTCAATGAGCTATATGTTGTTAGGAATTACCAAAACCACCCAGGGATAGTTGCACGTTCAAAACCCCAGACCAAAAGCTTCGTATGGTCCAAAGGCTTCATACAGATAGAGGACTCACCCGAGTCACCCTAACGCCAATGTCTTGCAGGGAAATCATACTCAGACCTTTGAATATGAGTGTGTTTCATCACACTTCTATGTTCATAAGTCTAAGAACTTTTCTGCATATTCTTATGAGTATTACTTTCCTCCTGCTAGGCTATTTTCTAGGGCTTCAAAGCCGAAGTTCTTAGATGTTGCACTTAGAATCATGGCTTCTAAGCCACCCCTGAAAATGTGGGTGTTTAAGAAAACTTAACTCTCTCTTGCAGGGAAAGGTCTCCAGCCGGAAATCAAAGGCGTCTGATGCTTATGTTGACGACCTTAAACATCTTGTGAGACGTAATATAAAATGTCCAAATGGTCTTACTATGTATTTCGTCCAGGGGTTCCTTGACACTCATCCTATCTATCCTAACCAAGATCTAAACTTCTATGTTCCGCTTGTTCATCAAATGTTTCTGCTTCACAACTCTCTTGGTGAAGCCTATCCCCCAAACTGAATTGTAGGCTATGACACCTCAAGCTTCAAAATGGATTATGGATAGTGGTTGCACCAACCACATGACTGGTGATCAAAGTCTTCTGATGGATTCAACTCTTCGACAGTCAGATAAGAGTCATATCACTTTTGCTGACACTGGTAAAAGTAAGGTATTGGGTCTTGGTGGAGTTGCAATGTCAAAGGATCAGCACATGGATAAAGTGATGCTTGTTGAATCCCTTGGTTTCAACTTAATGTATGTATCAATGCTATGTGATTTGAACATGATTGTGATATTTGGAAAATATCGTTGCCTTGTTCTTATGGAATCAGACAAATCTCTAGTGTTTGAAGGGTATCAAAAAGATGATCTGTATATGGTAGATTTCTTAGTAGGACCACAACTTGCCGTATGTCTTCTAGCAAAAGCTTCAGAGTGCTGGCTCTGGCATCAGAGGCTAGGACATGCGGGCATGAGGAACTTGCACACACTCGCGAAGAAGAAGCATGTCATGGGCATCAAGTTCAAGAACGACCATCTGTGTGGTGCCTGTGAAGCTGGGAAGATGACTAGGGCCAAGCATCCCTCAAAGACAATCATGATGACATCTCAACCCTTCGAGCTGCTTCACATGGACTTATTTGGCCCTACTCACTATTCTACTCTTACTACCACTGCTTGCCTTTATGGCTTTGTTATTGTTGATGATTATTCAAGATATACCTGGGTGGATATAATTCTCTATAAGACTGAAGTGCAGGATGTCTTCAGATGCTTCGCCAATCGTGCCATGATGAACTATGGTGTAAAGATCAAGCATATCAGAAGTGACAACGGCACAGGATTCAAGAACACCGTCCTCGACTCTTACCTTGACACACTGGACATCACTCATGAGTTTTTTGCTCCCTACACACCTCAGCAGACTGGCATCATGGAGCGCAAGAACGGAACCCTCATCAAGATGGCCCGCATGATGCTAGATGAGTACAAGACTCCAAGGAAGTTCTGGCCTGAAGCCATTAACACTGCATGCCACATCATCAACCGAGTTTATCTTCACAAGCTTCTAAAGAAGACATCATATGAGTTGCTTACTGGTAAGAAGCCAAACGTCAGTTACTTTAGAGTATTTGATGCTAGGTGTTGGATCAAGGATCCACATCACACTTCAAAATTTGCACAGTAAGCACATGAAGGTTTTATGCTTGGATACGGAAAGGATTCACACTCCTACAGAGTCTTCAACCTCTTTCACTATAAAGTGGTTCAAACTATGGATGTCCGGTTCGATGAGACTAACGGCTCGCAAAGGGAGCACCTGCCAAATGTGCTATATGAAGTCCCTCCTAGTGAATCTGTCAAGCTCATGGGTACTGGAGAAACCATACCGTCTGAAGCTCAGGCTGAAGATGAACTCATCATTGCACCAAATCAACCAGAAGACAATGCGCAGCCTGAAGTCAATGATGAAGCTGAAGACAATGGTCTGCAAGGTCAAAATCTTTGTCCAGAACATCCTTGTGTTGCTAATGAAGTACAGATGAAGTCAATGATGAAGCTGAAGACAATGGTCTGCAAGGTCAAAATCTTTGTCCAGAAGATAATTGACAAAATCAATGCACCTGGCCCACTAACTCGCTCAAGAGAAACACAACTAGCAAACTTCTGTGGACACTTTGCATTTGTCTCTATATCTGAACCCAAGAAAGTTGATGAAGCTTTCATGGAACCTGAATGGATTGAAGCCATGCAAGAAGAGCTTCATCAGTTTGAGCTGAATAACATCTGGGAACTTGTCAAGTGTCCTGATCCTCGCAAGCATAACATCATTGGCACCAAATGGATCTACCACAATAAACAAGATGAACATGGTCAAGTTGTCAGAAACAAGGCTCGTCTGGTTGTTCAAGGCTACACTCAAATAGAAGGAATTGACTTCGATGAAACATTTCCTCCTCTGGCTAGACTTGAAGCCATTCACATACTTCTAGCATATGCCAACCATCACAACATCCTTCTGTACAAAATGGATGTGAAGAGTACCTTTCTCAATGGCAAAATTGAAGAAGAAGTGTATGTTGCACAACCACCTGACTTTGAAGATCGAAAACATCCTGATATGGTGTACAAGCTCAACAAGGCACTATATGGCCTCAAACAAGATCCTCGCACTTGGTATTGTACACTCAAAGACTTCTTAAAGAGCAAAGGCTTCAAACTTGGCTCTCTAGATCTAACACTCTTCACGAAGTCATACAATGGAGAACTGTTTGTATCCCAAATCTATGTGGATGACATTATCTTCGGCTGCACCAACAAGAGATACAGCGATGAGTTTGGGCACGTGATGCAAGAGCAATATCAGATGTCCATGATGGGTGAGCTGAAGTTCTTCCTTGGTCTTCAAAACCGTTAGCAAAGGAATGACATCTTCATATCACAAGAAAAATACCTCAAATATTGCCTGAAGAAGTTTGGGATGCAAGATTGCAAAGGATACACGACGCCAATGCCATCCAAAACTCATTTGGGTCCTGGCGTCAATGGTAAAGTGTTCGATGAAAAGGTATACCGCTCCATGATTGGTTCCTTACTTTACTTATGTGCATCTAGGCCAGATATAATGCTTAGCTTTTGCATGTGTGCCCGATTCCAAGCGGCACCAAAGAAATCGCATCACCTAGCAGTGAAGCGAATTCTTCGATATTTGGCTTACACCCCAACAATAGGATTATGGTATCCAAAGGGCTCAACATTTGATATGATGGGCTATTCTGATGCTGATTATGCTGGTGACAAGGTTGATCGCAAGTCCACTTCAGGAACATCTCACACTCTCGGTCGATCACTTGTTTGTTGGTCTTCAAAGAAGCAGAACTGTGTGTCACTCTCCATTGCTGAATCTGAATACATTGATGCTGGATCGTGTTGTGCTCAGCTTCTATGGATGAAGCAAACTCTCAAGGACTATGGCATCAACACAAAAAATGTGCCACTCTTCTGTGACAATGAAAGAACCATCAAGCTTTCCAAGAATCCAGTTCAGCACTCGAAGACAAAGCACATTGAGATCCATCATCATTTTCTCAGAGATCATGTCAACAAGGAAGACATTGATATCATTCATGTCAACACTGAAGAGCAATTGATAGATATCTTCACTAAGACCTTGGATGAGGAAAGGTTTTGCAAGTTGAGGTGTGAGCTAAATATCTTAGAATCCTCGAATGTCCTATGAATGGACACACATCCTAACGCTTATGCATGTTGACGACTTAGATGTGCAACACATGGAGTAACGCATATCTTCAATCAATGAAGACTTATCCTCTAAGTGTGAATACATTAATGTGGAATTTGACTTCGGAGCGCCACGATAATTGTGCGCCCTGTCTGGGTCTAATACTTCCTATACGGTGGGTAACGCCACCACCAAATTCTCATTGAAGTGTTTCTCTTGGCGTTACAATTGCAAAGTCTTCGCACTTGGATTGTCTTCAACACTATTTTGTCTTCATGATTTAACTTCACAATGTTGATTTGGTTATATATATATATATATATATATATATATATATATATATATATATATATATGTATATATATATATATGCGGTTCTATACGTACGAGAAAATCTATTTATATATATGCATAACATGTACAATTTGTAGTATCATGAAATACTGGCAAACAAAAAAATGGAATGGAAAATAAAGCAAAAAAACCCCAAACATTTAGTATCGATTGGTGTTACCAACTGGTACTAATGTACTACGTGCACCCGGGCCTGGCTCGTGCCACGTGTTCGCAC
This sequence comes from Triticum timopheevii, assembly GCA_963921465.1. Lineage (NCBI taxonomy): Eukaryota > Viridiplantae > Streptophyta > Magnoliopsida > Poales > Poaceae > Triticum > Triticum timopheevii. Next base: position 497,937,106 of record OY997272.1, read on the forward strand.
TTTAGTGCCGGTTCATGACGAACCGGTACTAAAGGGGGGCTTTAGTCCCCACTCTTTAGTGCCGGTTGGAGAACCGACACTAAAGGCTATTACGAACCGACACTAAAGGCCGGTTCTACACTAGTGGAATGGAAGCCCGGCCGGGGAGGCCGTGCGGCCACGGTGCGCCTTCCTCCACCTCCTAGGTTGCCGTGATGCAGGCAACTGCCACAGTGCGACGGGCCGCCGCATCGACCATGAGGAGCCGCAATTGGAGTCACGGGATGCTTGCGAGGGCGACCATGGCCGCGCTTGGTCGAGGGAGGGACGGGCTCGTCCCGGCGAGCCTTCCCCTTTTTCGCGGCCGAAAACCTCTTCACAGGCTCCATAGGACGCTACAAGAAACTAGAGCAAGGAGGAAGAAGAAGCAGGCTGGGCGAGAAGGGGCATTCACTTATGGCTGTGTCTTCTGTCCTCTACAACATTCACTTATCGCTCTGTCTTCACTCTTGAATCTTTTTAACTAAGTGAATGTGATCGAACCCTAACCTGTTCTATGCTTCTACCTCAACTCTATCTGTCCAAATCATATGCATTCTATTGAAGCTTGTCAACTGTCTTCTCTGAGTCCTTGTCAGCAGATGACAATCTGACAAACATTTAATCTATTTTAATGCCGCATCCTTATTGCCTGAAAACCGGACAAGCCGGAATGACCACTCGACAATCCAAGCGTGCGTGGGAACATGGAACAACTACCAATGTGTTGCATGTTTGCCACTGTCTCTCTGATGTGAACCGCTAGGGGCACCTGCGTAATTGCGCTATGTTGTCCATTTCCGTATAAATACACATCACATCGCGGTCGAAATCTATCTTCCACCTCTACACCTCGCTCAAACCCTAGTGCCACTGTTAGCTTGTAACGACGCTAGCGACAAAGCGCTTAGCTACCGCGACCTCACCGATGCCGTCCTCACGCCAGCCGCGGATCTCGTCTTCTCCGCCACCGTAGGTGTCTTCCGTCGCCAAGTTAGGGCATGGGAGATTGAACTGCTCGGCCTCCTACTCTGTTCCGTCTAGTAGTTCTTCGTGTGGTAATGAAAACTTACTTTTTACTGCCTTTTTAATCCGATAGATTCATCCTTCTCTACCAAAAGTGGTTTCTATGCTTACACTGTTGAATCTATCATGTTCTGCATCTCATGTCAATGCCTAGCACATTCACTTATGCTTCAACATCAAGTTAGATTCCTCACTTGTACCTATTCTTGGATTCATACAAATCTGGAACCAACTCTCAACAAATAAGTGAATTTATTCATGTTATGAGGTCAATATCTTCAAACTAATTTATCTTCAAAATCTTCTGAGAATGCATATGACCTCTTCCCCTTCCCTCGCACCTCTAATGCTGTCACAGGTACATGTCCATGGGAGAATCCCTTGGTTCTCATTGTCTGCATTGATTTGCAGAGTTCTTATAGTTTCTCATCAATTCTCCTGAAGCCAGTTCCTGTCTGACCAGCCGTTGGAAGCCTTTGCAAGTTCTGAAGCCATTCAGATTGAACTTCATGGCCACAGAAAAGTCAACTAGAAAGGGCGGCAGGCAACACCATGGGAATACATCCAAAGATTTGCCACCAGATCTGTATGAATTATACAAGACAAACCCTGAAGAAACCTATGGTGAATGCAAGAATCGAATCCAATGGATTCGAAGATATTGGGCAGAGGAATGGTTTAAGTACAGATTCGTCACTGCTGAGTATGCCGAGAAGAATGCCATCAAGCGACCTTGGGAAGATATCTTATACAAAAATCTTCAACCCAGGTCCCTGTCCGAATCCATTGATCAAGGCTTCTACCCTTGCATGGTTTGCGGCCACAGCCAGAGAATGCCAACCCATCTTATCCGCTATGGTGTCGTGAAGACAATATGTTCAAGCGTAACTTCAAGTTTGCCAAGGATTCTGCTGTGAAGAACAAGAAAGCATTTGGACTCGACTTCAACCCCGGTCCATCTGCTCCTAGGGCTAATGGCACCCGTGATGCCAATCCCAACGTCATCGGCCCCTTCTATAATCTCGAAGGCCTCATCACTCACATTGCAGTTCAAGGGGCTGCCGTGGATCACTCAGCTGATGATGGAGATTCTGATGAAGCGCCAGCTCCTCCTAAACCACAGAAGAAGAAGAAGAAGATAAAAGCTTCTAAGCCATCTTCTTCTCCAAAAGACTTAGCAAGGAAGCCTCAAAGAACTGCTCCTCCTGCATCCAGTATGCAGTCTGAAGATCTCTCTCGCATCTCCAAGAAGACTGAGAGGTCTACACAGAAGAATCCCATCCTGAGTTCTAGTCAAGCACTAACCCCAGCTGCTATTTTGAGGAACGAGAATGAAGCCATTGATCTGTCCAGTGACGATGATCATGGTGAGGATGCTCTTGAGTTGCTGATAAAGAGCAAATAAGAGGCGGAAATCTTCAATGATCTGCCCCTCTTTGATGTGGACATCCTAAATAACTTCATTGATGAATGGTTTGACAATCCGGACCTCAGTATTGACGTTCTTCAACTTCCCATTGGCATCAGTGTTTCCTTCCACAGTGCCATTGAAAATGAGCTAGCTCTCGCTCAGAAAATAGTTGAGCTGAAGAACAAGATTGACTATGAAAAGGCTCAATTCAAGAAGCACATGGCCAAGCTCAGTGTCATTGATGTTCAGAACTTCAAGCAGCTGCTGCATGACCTCAAGGAAGCATTTCACAAGAGACGTGAAGAAGCAAAAGGTTCAAGAGAACGGATGAAACAACTAGCTGCCAAATGTGTTCAGGCTCACAATGAAGCTGAAAAGCGCAAGGCTCTTGGGCGGCCTGGCATTGACTCCAGGATGGATGCCAAGAAAGAAGAAGTCTGCTGAGACCCACACTGCACCAAGGAGGGAAGAACCTCGCATTTTCTTCCCTGCCAGTATGACAGGCTCGAAGCCTAAGGTCCCCTCAGTAGATTCAGAACTGAAGAAAACAAGAGCGGCTGAAGCTAAAGCCAAGAAGCGCAAGCACAAGAACGCATCTTATTGCTCCCCTCAGTTGAAGACTAAGTCTTCAAAGAAAGAGCGTGATGCAGCCTCTCAGCCACCCATTGTTGAACCCATCTCTGTTGCTGCCCCTGCTACCACAAACCAAGAGCGTCGAGTTGTACTTCACGAGCCTGCTTCCACAGAGGCTCCTAAAGCTGAAGTAGTACCAGCTGTTGACCCCACCATAGCTGAAGACATTTGTCCCCAAGACAATGTAGAAGAAGATGAAGTCCTTCCTCAACTAGAACATAAGTTGGTATCACCGCCTGCTCCAACGAGCAGCGAATACATCAGCATTGGTCGTCCATTGACGCCAATTGCTCAGGATGGTTCATGGACTGAGCGCCCGCAAGAAGAAACCCCAGTTCGAGATGCAACACCCCGTACTCCACCAGCTCAAGTCACCAACCCACTGGTGAATGACGACAATTACATGGAGACCACACCATCACCACATGCATTGCCCATGTTCCAACGGCTTCGCAAAGGCCTCAGGCCATCGGTCTCCATGTCAACCATCCCAGAAGAAGATTCACACCAATCCAGCTCCGTGCCACGTCAAGTGTTCCCTGAAGAGAATCCTTCTGCGATGGTTCCTAAGTCTGAAGCCAAAGCTGCTGAAGACATTCCGGCTACATCAGCCGAAGAAGTAGAAAGAAGAGAAGTGACAATTGTCACACCCCCCACCAATCAAGAAACTGTTCATGAGGAGAACGAGTCTATGCCTGACCCTCCAGCTCCTCAAGTGGAGGTTGTAAATACCGAGGCGGCCACCAACAACACTACTAAAGCCAATGACATTATCATGGCTGAAGCTAATGTGGCACCTACAGTGAACATGGTGTCTGAAGCCAATGATGCACCTGTAACCAATGTGCAGTTTGAAGCCCATGTCAATGCCACTTCTCCTGTACCGCCTCCAAGGCCTCACACCATTGAGCAAGTATTTTATCAAGGCGAGCTTGCCACTGTTCGATGGCCTATTCTGGTTCCTCCACCTACTCCCGGACCTCAATTTGATTATCATGTGGAGCACATGCCTTAGGTTCAGAAGCCAAACCCACGGCTGCTAAGGTTTCCAGTTACTGCATCTGCGCCAGGATCGTTCAATGTAAATGGCTTCATTGCACACAACACCTTATTTGATAGTGCAAAGAACCCATATTCAAGGCCAAGAATTTCATCTGATTGGTTCTAGAGCTATCAGCAATGCAGTTATTATTCTTGTGTCTTATACAATCAAGGGCGCATTTTTCCTCATATGCGTCTAGACTGCGAAGCCATTGCTAGACTGCCCTACTTGGAAGAAGCCCTAGACTGCTTTAGAGATGCTGGCCTTCTACAGTTTTTGACTGACAAAGAAAATTGGAATGAAGAGCTTCTGTTACAATTCTATGCAACTCTTCACATTCGCAGCTACAACAGGGATATTGAAACTTGGGTCCTTGAGTGGATGACAGGCAATGTACACCATGAAGCCAAAGCTCTTGATATCCTTGAGCTTACTGCCCTACCCACTCCAGGTGAACTTTATGAACCTGGTTATCAGCATCATCGCAATGCTTTAGAGAGCATATTCCAGAAGCCTGCGCCCAATATGAGCCGAATGCTGAGCATGATGAAGCCACTGCCACAAGATGCTGAATATCCTAAGGAATTCTTTGTTGAATACCTAAAGTATCTGCCACGCACCATCTATAACATTATTAGGCGAACTCTATGGCCCATCAAAGGACATTCTTCTGCAGCAAAGCTTGAAGGCTCAATAAAGACATTGGTTTTCTATATTCTCAATGGCATCAGCTTCAATGCTCAGGATTTCTTCATCCGACAACTTGCTGCATCTGGCTCTGATATCTTTGGTCTGAAGTTTTATGCTCCATGGGTAATGCATCTTATCAAGCTTGACTCTGCTATCAACTATCAGCCCTTTGCGTGCAACCATCTCATATTCCCGCCAGAGGTGGATATGTCTGTTGAAGCCATATACCCAGAACCTGCCAAGGAGCCAATTTATCTTCACAACATCGATCGTCAAAGTTTCACTCAACTTATTGAAGGAGTTCATGCTGCAATTTGTGTTTATCCTTTGGATGGAAATACCCGTGCACCTCATCATGCCCATACTGAAGCCCCTGAAAGCACCATTGCTCAAAGGCCTTGGAAGAGATCTCGTGTACTCAATGACCGAGAGCTTCTCGTGGACTTGCATCAGAAACAAGATAAGCATCATTTCTAGCTCAAGCGTCAGATGCATAGTCTCTTGGTGGATGTAAATCACATTCATAATCTAGCCACCAAGAATGCATTTGTCACTCATGAAACCTGTCGGCGGTCGTGGACGAGTCTGACTTTACTCAGTTCCGAAGATGATCTTCTACAAGATGGCTTCATAGAGAGATTCAAATTTGATTCTACTCCACCCAGGAATGTTGTCTTGCGTCGGACTCCTTCACTCGAAGACTCTGAGTACTCCTCCTCAGCGGCAACTGTTCATGCCAGAGTCATCGATGAAGAAGATGACACTACATCACCAACTACCACCTCGACATCTATCAACACTTCACCAGGCCCCTCTGCACCACCAAACTCCAACAACAACCCTGCTCCTCCATCTACTCCTTATGGGGACGAGTAGATGCTCTATGTCTTCAAATCTTTTTGGTCATTACTGACAAAAGGGGGAGAAGCGTATGAGTGGATAGTCTTCAAGCGGGTCCTTATGGGTGGCTGCATTATTTTTGCCAAGTACTACAACTCTCTTCTTTTGATACATTTGGTTCTTTGAGTTGTTAACGCTTAAACTTGATGGTCGTCTGCTACTTTATCAGCTAATCTGAGATGCGATGATAAATCTTGCATGAAGTCATTTTGCATACGTCCATTTTTCATTATGCATATCATTATCTTATTTACTTATCTATATGCATAATGTATTGTCTTCAAACCTTGATAATGGCCTCCATAAAGAAAAACCTGCCATGTGCATTTTCATTAAAACGCAAGTCATCTATATGCACATCTTCAGGGGGAGCCTCGTCTTATGTATGAAGACAATACTCACAACACTAAAACTTTCACATACTTTTATCCCCGTTGAAAACTTCAACCAGTATGTCATCAATCACCAAAAGGGGGGAGATTGTAAGTGCATCTAGTGCCACCCCTAGTTGGTTTTGGAGTATTGACGACAAACCTGGTTGAGGGACTAATGTGTTTGTGAGAATTACAGGATAACACAGGTAGTAGTCCCATATAGATTCGGTTTATCTACCAGAGATGACCCGTAAAAATGTGTGAAGACATTAAAGACAATGGTGGTCTGTGAAGACACTCACATTAAAGACTATGACCGGAGAATACATCACGTGAAGACTATGGAGTACAAAGACATAGTTGTTTCGTAGTTTCCTTTTCTTCTTTGCTGAGTCATAGGAACCACCGTACTATTAAGTGGGGTCCAAGTGAACAAAGTCAGAGTGACTGAAGTGATGCTCAACCAAATCCTGTGTCTTCGAGCGAAGACAATGAGAGCAAATCTTATCCAGAGCTGAATGAGTCAGCGTGGCTTGTAGCCCAAGCGATGCTGCCGTGTGTGTTTGAAATCTGACTATTCGACACGTGTCAGTTCTCTAGTGACCCAGGGCCATTTCAGAAAAATCAGGCCGGGTTGCCCCTGGCTATAAATATCCCACCCCCTACACCATAAATTGGTGGCTGCTTAGAGTTTGTGCACAACTTTTGTCATTTTAGAGTAACCCACCTCCGAAGCTTTTGAGAGAGAATCCTTGCAAGGACAAAGCCCAAAACACCAAGAGCCAAAGAGTGTTCGGCATCACTGAAGTCTTTCTGTCCGCGTGATCTGAAGACTTATTACACTTGAGGACTGTGAATCCTCAAGCCGGTTAGGGGTCGCGTTCTGAGCATCCAAGAGTCATTATGTATTGCCGGTGAATGAAGTCTGTGAAGGTTTGGAAGTCTCCCTTGAAGACTTACCAAAGTGATTGAGCAAGGACTAAGTGTTCCTAGCTCAAGGGGAATAAGGTGAAGACGCGGTCTTCTGAGTTGAATCTCACCCTCCCTAACCAGACATACAGTTGTCACAGCTGAAAGTGCTAGTATCGACTAGAGGGGAGGGGGGTGAATAGGCGATTTTTATGAAAGTCTTCAAAACTTAGAAGTTTCGAAGACAAACAACAGAAATGACCCAGTTGATATGCAGCGGAAGATAAACTACCATAAGCAAGCCATAGTCAAATATGCAATGATGTGAAAGTACAAGACTAATAGCAGCTAAGTAGTAAGGATCAGGATGGAAGATAGGGTGAAGCCAATCAGCAGTAGTAGTCAAGCAATGAAGTCAAATAGATACACAGATAGGCAATGACTTCACGAAGACAAACTTAAATAAAGGATGGAAAGGGATAGAACCAGTCGCTTGTTGAAGACACAGGATTTGTTGGACCAGTTTCAGTTGCTGTGACAACTATACGTCTGGTTAGGGAGGCTGAGATTTAACTCAGAAAACTGTGTCTTCACCTTATTCCCCTTGAGCAAAGGACACCCAGTCCTCGCCCAATCACTCTGCTAAGTCTTCAAGGTAGACTTCCAAACCTTCATAGACTTTGTTCACCGGCAATCCACAATGACTCTTGGATGCTCAGAACGCGACGCCTAACCGGCTGGAGGATTCACCGTCCTCAAGTTTAATAAGTCTTCAGGTCACACAAACAAAAAGACTTCAGTGATGCCTAACACTCTTTGGCTCTGGGTGTTTGGGCTTTGTCCTCACAAGGATTTCTCTCTCTCAAATGCTTCGAGGTGGGTTGCTCTCAAATGACAAAAGCCGTGCACTAACTCTAAGCAGCCACCAATTTATGGTGTAGGGGGTGGGCTATTTATAGCCACAAGGCAACCCGACCTGATTTGTCCGAAATGACCCTGGGTCACAAAGGAACTGACACGTGTTCCAACGGTCAGATTTCAAACACACGCGGCAACTTTACTTGGGCTACAAGCAAAGCTGGCTCATCCAGCTCTGGATAAGATTTGCTCTCATTGTCTTTGCTCGAAGACATAGGATTTGTGTTGAGCATCACTTCAGCCACTCTGACGTAGTTCACTTGGACCCCACTTAACAGTACGGTGGTTCCTATGACTCAACAAAGAAGAAAAGGAAACAACGAAACCACACAGTCTTCGCGCTCCATAGTCTTCACGCAATGTCTTCTCATGTCATAGTCTTCAATATGAATATCTTCTCATACCACCATTGTCTTCAATGTGTTCACACATTTTTAGGGGTCGTCTCCGGTAGGTAAACCGAATCAATGAAGGACACTACCTGCGTTATCCTGCAATTCTCACAAACGCATTAGTCCCACAACCAACTTTGTCGTCAATACTCCAATACCAACTAGGGGTGGCACTAGATGCACTTACAATCTCCCCCTTTTTGGTGATTGATGACAAACTGGTTGAAGTTTTCAACGGGGATAAAGTATGTGAAATTGTAAAGGATAGGAAATTATCTTCATAAGTAGCAAGGGCTCCCCCTGAAGATGTGCATATAAGTAATTTTGCTTTTGGAATGCAAATGCACATGGCAGGTTATACTTGTGGAGATCCACTTCAACTTATGAAGATAATTCATCATGCATGAAATGATATAGCAAATAGGATGACATGCATAATGAAAAATGGACGTCTGCAGGATGATCTAAGTGCGGAAGTTATCATCGCACATGCGGAATTTATCATCGCATCACAGTAAAGCAAATAAGTAGCAGACGACCATCAAGTTTAGGTGTTACAACTCAAAGAACCAAATGTTTTAAAAAGCAAGTGTTGTAAGCACGAGGAAAAATATAATGCAACCGTCCATATGAACCCGCTTGAAGACTGTCAACTCATACGCTTCACCCCCTTTTGTCAGTAAGGACCAAAAATGTTTGAAGACATAGAGCATCTACTCGTCCTCATGAGTAGGTGAAGCAGTAGGGTTATCATCGTTGGTTGGCGGTGCAGACAAACTTGGTGCAGTGTCGATGCGTGCAGCAGTAGGAGGTGGTGAAGTAGCATCATCTTCGTCATCGATCACTCTGGCATTGGCAGTTGCCGCGGAGGAAGAATATTCAGAGTCTTCAAGAGATGGAGTGCGACGTAGGACAACAGTCCGTGGAGGAGTGGAGTCAAACTGGAATCTTTCATTGAAGCCATCATCTTGAAGATCTGCTTCAGCACTAAGCAGGGTCAAGCTCTTCCATGATCGCCGACAAGTTTCATGAGCAACAAAGGCATTCTTGGTGGCAAGGTTACGAATGCGATTAACATCCACCAAGAGGCTTTGCATCTGTCTTTTGAGCCAAAAGTGATGTTTATCCTGTTTCTGATGAAGGGCCACAAGAAGTTCTCGGTCATTGAGAACGCGAGAATGCTTCCGAGGCCTTTGGGCAATGATGCTTTCAGTGGCTTCAGTAGGTGCTCGATGAGGCAGACGAGTATTTCCATCCAATGGATAGATTCGTGTTGCTGCTTGAACACCTTCAATGGGTTGAGTGAAGCTTTGGTGCTCGGCATTCTGAAGAAAAAGAGGCTTCTTGGCAGGGTCAGAGTATATGGCTTCAACTGGCATATCAACCTCTGGTAAAAAGATCAGATGATTGCGAGCAGATGGTTGATTGTTGACAGATGAGTGTCGCTTGATGAGGCGCATGACCCATGGAGCATAAAACTTCAGACCAAACAGATCAGATCCAGAAGCAGCAAGTTGCCTGATGAAGAATTCTTGAGTATTGAAGCTCATGCCATTGAGAATGTAGAAGACCAATGTCTTCATAGCTCCTTCAAGCTTGGCCGCTGATGAATGTCCTTTGATAGGTCATAGAGTTCGCCTGATAATATGATATATTGTGTGTGGCAGATACTCAAGGTCTTCAACAAAGAACTCTGTTGGATATTCAGCGTCATAAGGCAAGGGCTTCATCATGCTCAATGAGGGAGTCCTGGACTAGGGGGTGTCCGGATAGCCGAACTATCATCATCAGCCGGACTCCAAGACTATGAAGATACAAGATTGAAGACTTCGTCCCGTGTCCGGATGGGACTTTCCTTGGCGTGGAAGGCAAGCTTGGCGATACGGATATGTAGATCTCCTACCATTGTAACCGACTCTGTGTAACCCTAGCCCTCTCCGGTGTCTATATAAACCGGATGGTTTTAGTCCGTAGGACAACAACAATAACAACAATCATACCATAGGCTAGCTTCTAGGGTTTAGCCTCCTTGATCTCCTGGTAGATCTACTCTTGTAACATCCACATCATCAATATCAATCAAGCAGGACGTAGGGTTTTACCTCCATCAAGAGGGCCCGAACCTGGGTAAAACATCGTGTTCCTTGTCTCATGTTACCATCCGCCTAGACGCACAGTTCGGGACCCCCTACCCGAGATTCGCCAATTTTGACACCGACAGTCAACATCTGGCTCATGTTGGGTTCTGGCTTATGGAAGATGCTCTCCAATGCATTGCGGTGTAGCTGACAATCAGGCTCATATAGCTCGCCAGGAGCGGCTAGCCCTGTAAGCTGAATGATGTCAAGAGCTTTGGCTTCATGATGAATGTTTCCGGTCATCCATTCGAGGACCCATGTCTTGATATCTCTGTTGTAGCCGCGAATGTGTAGAGTAGCATAGAATTGAAGCAATAGCTCTTCATTCTAGTGTTCTTTGTCTGTCACAAAGTTGAGCAGACCAGCATCACGAAAGCAATCAAGTGCTTCTTCTAAGCACGACAGTCCAGCAATGGCTTCATTGTCAAGGCGCATATGAGGGAAAATGTGCCCTTGATCATATAGAACGCAGGAGTAATAGCTTCTCTGCTGATAGCTCCAGAACCGATCTGATGATATCCTTGGCTTTGAGTAAGGGTTCTTGGCGCTGTCAAAGAAGGTATTGTGGCTTTTGAAGCCATTAGCATTGAAGGACCCTGGTGAGTTTGTAGTACTTGGAAACCTTGGCAGTCTTGGCTTGGTCTTCTGGACCTGAGGCCTATGCTCAACATGATAATCAAATTGAGGTCCAGAGGCAGTAGGTGGAGGTACCAGAATGGGCCAACGAATAGTGGTTAGCTGACCATGGCTGTATGCTTGCTCAACTGTATGGGGCCTTGGTGGCGGAACTGGAGCAGGGGCAACAGCTGAGGCTTCAGGCTGCACAACAGGTGCTTCAGGAGCAGTTGCCTCATTAGCTTCAGGTGCAGTGGCCTCATTAGCTTCAGGCACACTGGTTGGTTCAAGCTCCACATTAGCGTCAGCCATGACAACGTCATCGGCTTCATTGTCGTTGGTGGTGGCAGCTTCAACATTTTCAACCTCCTCTTGATGAACAGGAGGGTCGGGCACTGGCACGTTCACATCAGGGACACGTACGTCTTCTTGATTCTCTTTGGCTGATGCAGCCAGAATGTCTTCAGCAGCTTGGGCTTCAGACATGGATACATTCACAGTTGGAGTGGGTTCAGAAAATACTTGACATGCAACAGGTTGGCGTTGCACTTCTCCTTCTGGAACGCTCGACAGAGGGACTTGAGGCCTTTGTCCTTTGCGAAGCCTGCGAAGTGCTGGAAACGCCTTTGGAGATGGAGTTGGCTAGGCCTCAATGTCTTCATCTTCTTCTTGCACGGGTGGTGTAGCTTGTTGTTGTTGTTGGGGAGTACTTGGGGAGTCTTGTTGCTGTGGGCGATCAGCCCATGATGCATCCTGAGCAATTGGCGTCAGAGGAAGACCAATGCTGATGAGTTTGCTGTTCATAAGAACAGGCGATGATACCACGTTGTGTTCGATCTGAGGAAGAACTTCATCATCTTCAACATTGTCATCATGACCAATGTCTTCAGTAGCGGTGGGTTCAGCTGCTGGTATATCTTAAGCTTCATGAGCCTCTATGGAAGCAGGCTCATGAACTATCATCCTTCTTTCTTGATGTTCTGACGTAGGGCGAACCACTGAAATGGGTTCAACAACTAAGGGCTCTGTGGGAGCAGCCCTAGTCTTCTTGGTCTTGCGCTTCTTCTTGGAGGGAGCGGCACCAGAGGCTTCAGTATTCTTCCTCTTTCTGGCTTCAGCCTCGGCAGCCCTCGTCTTCTTCTGTTCTGAAGCGGTTGTGGTGACCTTTGGCTTCGAGCTAGTCATGCTGCTTGGGAAAATAATGCGAGGGGCTTCTTGGCTTGAAGGTGCAGGCTAGTTAGCAGGAAGCTTCTTCTTTTTCTTTGCAGCCATCCTGGGGTCAATGCCAGGACGGCCAAGTGACTTGCGCTTCTCAGCCTCATTGTAGGCAAGCACACACTTATCAACCAAACTCTTCATGCGCTCACGAGAGCCTTGAACTTCTTGGCGCTTCTTCAGAAAAGCTTCTTTAAGCTCATGCAGCATGACCTTGAAGTTTCTGACGTCTTGAACACTGAGCTTCACCACATGCTTCTTGAATTGAGCCTTCTCATAATCAATTTTGTTCTTCAGCTCAACGATGCGCTGAGCAAGAGCTAGCTCAGAAGCAATGGCGCCATTGAAAGAGACGCTGAGGCCAATGGGAAGCTGCAAATCTTCAAAGCTTAGATTAGGGGTGTCGAACCATTCATCAATGAAGTTATGGATGATTGCCACATCAAAGAGAGGCAAGTTGTTAAAGATTTCTGCTTCTTCCTTGCTCTTTATCAGTTGCTCAAGGGCATCATCAGCAAGATCTTCATCACTGGACAGATCAATGGGTTCTTCGCGTAGAATGGCGGCAGGAGTCAAGGCTTGATCAGTATGCCTGACAAGTTGCTTTTTCTTCTCCGTCTTCTTGGAGATGCGGGGTTGATCTTCAGACTGCACACTGGCTTCAGGAGGTGCAGTGGCCAGTGGCTTCACACGAGAAGCTTTTGGAGGTGCAGCGGATGATGAAGCCTTAATCTTCTTTGGCTTCTGTGGCCTCGGAGGAGGAGCTGGGGCTTCATCAGAATCAGCATCATTGTCAGAATGATCCACTTTGGCACCTTGTACCAAGATGTAGGAGATGAGGCCATCAAGGTTTGAGAAGGGGCCGATGACATTGGGTTCTGCAGCACGAGAGTCGTCAGCATGAGGAGCAGAGGGACCAGGGTTGAAGTCTAGTCCCAATGACTTCTTGTTTTCCTTGGCCGAAGCCTTTGTGTGCTGGAAGTTGCGCTTGAAGAGAGCATCATCACGACACCAGAGTAATGATGTGGGATCGGCGTTCTCAGGCTGAGGTCCATGGACCATGCAAGGATAGAAATCTTGTGCAATAGCTTCAGCTCTGTTCTTGGGTTGAAGACCTCGATAGAGAATATCGCCCCAAGGACTCTTGATTGCATTCTTCTCTGCATATTCCTTGGTTAGAACTTGTACTTGAACCACTCTTCAGCCCAATAGCGCCGAATCCATTGGATTCGTGTGTTGCGCTGATGATATGTCTCTTCAGGATCTGTCTTGTAGAGCTCTGCTAGGTCATCAGGCAGATCTTTGGATGTTCCTTCTCGGCGCTGTCTGCCACCCTTCCTTGCTGATTTTTCTGCAGCCATGAACTTCAAACTAAATGGCTTCAATATGTTCAATGGCTTCAGAGACTTTCGCTTGCTGTTCAAGCAGGAACTGGCTTCAGGAGAATTGATATGATGTTGTAAGTATTCTGCAAACGAATGCAGACTATGAGAACCAAGGGATTCTCCCACGGACATGTACCTGTGATAGCATTAGAGATGCGAGGGAAGGGGAAGAGGTCATATGCATTCTCAGAAGATTTTGAAGATAAATCAGTTTGAAGACATTGACCTCATGATGCGAAGACATTCACTTATATGAGGTGAGTTGGTTCCAGATTTGTACCAATCCGTGAATAAGTACAAGTCAGGAATCAAACTAGATAGGAAATCTAAGTGAATAGACTAGGCATTATGAGATGCCGACAGAATAGATCTCACATTGAGTAGGTAGAAACCACTTACAGTAAATAGGATGAATCTATGATGATAAAAAAGGTGGTAACAATAGAGTTATAATTACCGCATGAAGAACTGCTAGATGGGATGAATAGGAGACCGAGCAGTTCAGCCCACCGTGCCCTAACTTGGCGACGGAGGACACCTACGGCGACGGTGGAGAGGACGATGTCCGCGGCCGGCGTGAGGACGGCGTCGAAGAAGTCGCGGCAGCTAAGCGCTTCGTCGCCGGCATCATCGAGAGCTAGCAATGGCGCTAGGGTTTTGACGAGGTGGAGAGGTGGAAGAAGGATTTCTTTACTGCAGGGGACACGTATTTATAAGTAGGTGAGCGGCACAGCACAATTACGCTGGTGCCCCTGGCGGTTCACATCTGAGGGGCACATGGCAAGCATGCAACATACTCAGAGTTGTCCCACGTTCCCACGCCCGCCAGGCATGTCGGAGAGTTGTTCCGACTTCTCCGGATTTCAACAATAAGGATAAGTCATTTAAAACAAATTTAATGTTTGTCTCTTTGCCTTCTGCTGACTAGGAAGCAGAGAAGACATTCGACAGTTTCAGTAGAATGCATATGATTTGAACAGATAGAGTTTGAGATAGAAAGCATAGAGAGGTTAGGGTCCGATCACATTCACTTTGTTCAAAAGATTCAACTTGAAGACATAGCTATATGTGAATGTTGTAGAGGACAGAACACTAGTATATATATATGCAATCAAATCATCATAGCGCAGAAAATCATGAAGATAAATTGAAACTAAAGACAAACCAAATGCGAAGTCTTTGCAGAAGTAACGCCATGAGTGAAACACTTCAAACAGAGAAATTTGGTGCTCGCGTTACCCACGTATAGGAAGTATTAGACCCATACACGGCGCACAATTATCGTGGCGCTCTGAAGTCAAATTCCATGTTAATGTATTCACACTCAGAGTGTAAATCTTCATTGATTGAAGATATACATTACTTTGTGTGTTGCACATCTAAATCATCAACATGCATAAGTGTTAGGATGTGTGCCTGATCACAGGACATTAGATGATTCCAAGATATTTAGCTCACACCGGAACATGCAAAACCTTTTCTCATCCAATGGCTTTGTGAAAATATCTGCAAGTTGCTCTTCAGTGTTGACGTGAATGATATCGATATCTTTCTTCATGACATGATCTCTGAGAAAGTGATGACGAATTTCAATGTGCTTTGTCTTCGAGTGTTGGACTGGATTGTTGGCTATCTTGATGGCACTCTCGTTGTCGTAGAATAGAGGTACTTGTTTCATGTTGATGCCATAGTCCTTGAGAGTTTGCTTCATCCATAGAAGCTGAGCGCAACAGGATCCAGCAGCAATGTATTCAGATTCAGCAGTTGAGAGTGATACACAATTCTGCTTCTTTGAAGACCAATAGACAAGTGATCGACCAAGAAAATGACATGTGCCTGATGTAGACTTGCGATCCACCTTGTCACCAGCATAATTAGCATCCGAGAATCCAACCAAATCAAATTTTGAGCCCTTGGGATACCATAATCCGAGTGTAGGGGTGTAAGCCAAATATCGAAGAATTCGCTTCACAGCTAAGTGATGCGATTCCTTTGGTGCCACTTGGAATTGAGCACACATGCAAACACTAAGCATAATATCTGGCCTAGATACACATAGATAAAGTAAAGAACCAATCATGGAGCGGTATACCTTTTGATCAAACTCTTTACCATTGTCGTCGGGACCAAGGTGGTGTTTGGCTGGCATTGGCGTCGTATAACCTTTGCAGTCTTCCATTCCAAACTTCTTCAGACAATCTTTGAGGTATTTTTCTTGAGATATGAAGATGCCATTGCTTTGCTGACGAATTTGAAGACCAAGGAAGAACTTCAGTTCTCCCATCATGGACATCTGATATTGCTCTTGCATCATGTATCCAAACTCATCACTATACTTCTGGTTGGTGCAGCCGAAGATAATGTCATCCACATATATTTCGCACACAAACAGTTCGCCATCATATGTCTTCGTGAAGAGTGTGGGATCGAGGGATCCTGGTTTGAAGCCTTTGCTCTTCAGGAAGTCTTTGATCGTATCATACCATGCACGAGGAGCTTGTTGGAGGCCATATAGTGCTTTGTTTAGCTTGTACACCATATCATGATGTTTTAGATCTTCAAAGCCAGGTGGTTGAGCGACATATACTTCTTCTTCAATCTTACCATTGAGAAATGCACTCTTCACATCCATTTGATATAGCAAGATGTTGTGATGATTAGCATAGGCTAGCAGTATGCGAATAGCTTCAAGCCTAGCAATAGGAGCAAATGTTTCATCGAAGTCAATTCCTTCAACTTGAGTATATCCTTGAGCCACAAGACGTGCTTTGTTTCTGACGACTTGACCATGCTCATCTTGCTTGTTTTGATATATCCATTTCGTTCCAATAATGTTATGCTTGCGAGGGTCAGGTCGCTTGACAAGTTCCCAAACATTATTCAGCTTGAACTGTTGAAGTTCTTCTTGCATGGCTTGAATCCATACAGGTTCCATAAAAGCTTCAGCAACTTTCTTGGGTTCTGAGATTGACACAAATGAAAAGTGCCCACAGAAGTTTGCTAACTGTGTTGCTCTTCAGTGAGTAAGCGGACCAGGCGCATTGATGCTGTCAATTATCTTCTCAATTTGTACTTCATTTGCAACAAGAGGATGAATAGGACGAAGACTTTGCTCTTGCTGATCATTGTCATCATTGGGAGGATTGTCTTCGGTCTAAGCATTGTCTTCAGGTTGATTTGGTGCAGAGATGATAAGTTCCTCTTCAGGCTGTGCTTCAGAAGGCATGATTTCACCAGTTCCCATCAGCTTGATAGATTCGCTTGGAGGAGCTTCATCTAGTGTACTTGGCAGGAGTTCTCTTTGTGAACCATTGGTTTCATCAAGTCTCACATCTACAGTTTCGACGATCTTGTAGAGAAAGAGGTTGAAAACTCTGTAGGAGTGTGAGTCCTTTCCATAGCCAAGCATGAAGCCTTCGTGAGCCTTAGGTGCAAATTTTGACTTGTGATGGGGATCCTTGATCCAGCATCTAGCTCCAAATACTCTGAAGTAACTGACATTTGGCTTCTTGCCAGTAAGGAGCTCATAGGATGTTTTGTTCAGAAGCTTATGGATGTAGACATGGTTGATGATGTGACAGGCTGTATCAATAGCTTCAGGCTAGAACTTTCTTGGTGTCTTGTATTCATCTAGCATTGTTCGAGCCATCTTAATGAGGGTTTTGTTTTTGCGCTCAACGATGCCATTTTGCTGAGGTGTGTCTGGAGCAGAGAACTCATGAGTGATTCCCATTGTATCCAGATACAGATCAAGTCCTGTGTTCTTGAATTCAGTGCCATTGTCACTTCTGATATGCTTGATCTTCACGCCATAATTGTTCATTGCTAGATTGGCAAAGCGCCTGAAGACATCTTGCACTTCAGTCTTGTAAAGAATTATATGAACCCATGTGTATCTTGAGTAGTCATCAACAATGACGAAGCCATAGAGATAGGCAGTTGTTGTGAGGGTGGAGTAGTGCGTAGGTCCAAATAAGTCCATGTGTAGCAGCTCGAAGGGTTGAGATGTTGTCATGATTGTCTTCGAGAGGTGCTTTGCCCTTGTCATCTTTCCAGCTTCGCAGGAACCACACAGATGATCCTTCTTGAACTTGACATCCTCGATGTCAATGACATGCTTCTTCTTGACGAGTGAGTGTAAGTTCCTCATGCCAGCATGTCCTAGCCTTCGATGCCAGAGCCAGCATTCTGAAGCTTTTGTGAGAAGACATACGGCAAGTTGTCGACCTGCTGAGAAATCTACCATGTATAGATCATCTTTCCTATATCCTTCAAAGACTAGAGACTTGTCAGATTCCATTAGTACAAGGCAACGATATTTTCCAAATAGCACAATCATGTTTAAGTGACAAAGCATTGAGACAGACATTAAGTTGAACCCAAGGGATTCAACAAGCATCACTTTTCCATGTGTTGATCCCTAGAGATTGCAACTCTACCTAGACCCACTACCTTGCTTTTACCAGTGTCTGCAAATGTGATTTGACTCTTGTCGGATGGACATAAGGTTGAGTCCATGAGAGGACTTCGATCACCAGTCATATGATTAGTGCATCCGCTATCAATAATCCATTCGGAAGCTTTTGGTGACGTGCCCTACAGTGCAGTTAGGAGGATAGGCTTCACAAGGTATGTTGTGAAGCATAAGCATTTGACGCACACTAGGATTATCACAGCTTAGATCAAGATTAGAACACATAGTATGACATATAAGAGATTCATATGTGGAATACATAGTAAGTCAGCTTATCATGCGTCCCTTTGTGTTTTAGGTCCCCAGCAATAATATCGGACGCCTTTGATTGCTGGCTGGAGACCATGTTCTGCAAAAGAGAGTTAGTTCTTCCTCACCACCCACATCTTCAGGGGTGGCTTAGAAGCAATGAGTCTAAGTGCAACATCTGAGAATTTTGGCTTTGAAGCCCTAGCAAATAGCCTTGCAGGAGATGAATGATACTCATGTGAATAAGCAGAAAAGTTCTTAGTTCTATGAACATAGCGGTTTGAAGACACATGCTCATATTCATGAGTCTAAGTATGATTTCCCTGCAAAACATTGGCGTTAGGGTGACTCAAGTGAGTCCTGTGTTCGTATGAAGCCGTTGGACCATATGATGCCTTTGGTCTGGGGTTTGTCTTCTTCCCTGGTGGTGTCATGATGACATTCACTGGAAGATTCTCAAGGCAGCTTTTGGGAACCCAGATCTTCTTCATAGGAGGTCCATTCCTGCAGTTAGTACCAATATACCTGGCAAACACTTCACCATTCTGATTTTTGAACAGTTTATAGTTTGCATCAAAGGATTCATCAATGATAATAGGATTAGCACAGGTAAATCCAGATAAAGTGGATGGATCCACCGAAGGTTACTTTGCAGCAACCCAAGTGGTTTTGGGATACTGCTTAGGCTTCCAGTAGGAATCATCAGCATTCATTTTCCTCACGAACCCAACACCCTCTTTCCTAGGGTTTCGGTTCAGAATCTGCTTTTTGAGGACATTGCAGTGTCTGACGTCCCTTCAAACTTTTGTACATCCCTGTTTCAAGCAATGTCTTCAACCTAGCATTTTCATCAGCAATAGCAGTGGTATCCTCCGCAGAGGGGTTAGTAACCACATCAATAGTTGAAGACAATGAAACAGCAGCAACAGTGGAACATTCAGCAACAGATGTAGCGTTATCACGCTCAATGCATTTTAGACATGGTGGTTCAAATCCATCCTGAGCAGGACTGATCTGTTGAGCGCGAAGTGACTCATTCGCTTTTTGAAGATCTTCATGAGTCGCTTTCAATTTCTCAAGCTCTTGCTTCCTTTGAAGATAATCATAGGAGAGCTTTTCATATGTGGTTGAGAGCGTCTCATGAAGACTTTCAAGTTCTTGGTACTTAGCATGAAGATTTTTTATGTCTTCTACTAAGGACTGTGAACGTGTCATTTCCGCATCCAACAGGTCATCGCTTTTGTCTAACAGTTTTTGAGTATGTTCCATAGCCCTTTGTTGTTCAGTAGCAATTTTAGCAAGTGTTTTGTAGCTGGGTTTGGATTCACAATCAGAGTCATCTTCACTTGATGTTTGAAAGTAATCATCGTGTGATTTTACCTTGGCACCACGTGCCATGAAGCAGTAGGTGGGAGCAGGATCGTCCATGTCATCAGCTTCAGCGTTGGTGTGGAAGTCATTGCCTTCAGTGTTGAAGATGGACTTGGCAACATAGGTTGTGGCTAGAGCCAGACTTGCAACGCCAGGGTCGGACTCCTCTCCAGATTCCACCTCCGCCTCCTCAGAAGCAGACTCCTCCTCTGAATCCATTTCCTTGCCAACAAAGGCACGAGCCTTGCCTGATGAGCTCTTCTTGTGTGATGAAGACTTGGAAGAAGACTTTGAGGATTTCTTCTTCTTTTTGTCATCAGAATCATATTCATTGCTCTTCTTCTTCTTCTTCTCATTGTCCCACTATGGACACTCAGATATGTAGTGACCAGGTTTCTTGCACTTGTGGCAGGTTCTCTTCTTGTGGTCATGGGTGGAAGCTTCATCATTCTTGGAGCTAGATCGTGAAGACTTTCTGAAGCCCTTCTTCTTGGTGAACCTCTAAAACTTCTTCACAAGCATGGCAAGTTCCTTTCCAATGTCTTCAGGATCATTAGAACCGCAGTCAGATTCTTCTTCAGATGAGGAAACCACTTTTGCCTTCAAGGCGCGAGTTCGGCCATAATTGGGACCATAGATATCTCTTTTCTCAGAAAGCTGGAACTCATGTGTGTTGAGCCTCTCAAGTATATCAGACGGATCGAGTGTCTTGAAGTCAGGACGTTCTTGTATCATGAGGGCAAGGGTGTCAAAGGAGCTGTCAAGTGATCTCAGCAGTGTCTTGACGATTTCATGCTTGGTGATCTCAGTGGCGCCAAGAGCTTGAAGCTCATTTGTGATGTCAGTCAGACGATCAAACGTGAGCTGGACATTTTCATTGTCGTTTCTCTTGAAGCGGTTGAAGAGGTTGCGAAGAACAATGATCCTTTGATCTCTCTGTGTTGAGACGCCTTCATTGACCTTGGATAGCCAGTCCCAGACTAGCTTCAACGTTTCCAGAGCACTCACACGGCCATACTGTCCTTTGGTCAGATGACCACAGATGATGTTCTTTGTAGTAGAGTCCAGTTGAATGAACTTATTGACATCAGTGGGGGTGACACCTTCACCAGTTTTGGGAACGCCATTCTTGACGACATACCAGAGATCGACATCAATGGCTTCAAGATGCATGCCCATCTTATTCTTCCAGTAGGGATATTCAGTTCCATCAAACACCGGACAAGCAGCGGAGACTTTGATTATCCCTGCAGTCGACATAGCTGAAACTCCAGGTGGTTAAACTGAATCACACAAAACAAGGGAGTACCTTGCTCTGATACCAATAGGAAGTGCTAGTATCGACTAGAGGGGGGGGGGTGAATAGGCGATTTTTATGAAAGTCTTCAAAACTTAGAAGTTTCAAAGACAAAAAAACAGAAATGACCCAGTTGATATGCAGCGGAAGATAAACTACCATAAGCAAGCCATAGTCAAATATGCAATGATGTGAAAGTACAGGACTAATAGCAGCTAAGTAGTAAGGATCCGGATGGAAGATAGGGTGAAGCCAATCAACAGTAGTAGTCAAGCAATGAAGTCAAACAGATACACAGATAGGCAATGACTTCACGAAGACAAACTTAAGTAAAGGATGGAAAGGGATAGAACCAGTTGCTTGTTGAAGACACAGGATTTGTTGGACCAGTTCCAGTTGCTGTGACAACTGTACGTATGGTTAGGGAGGCTGAGATTTAACTCAGAAGACCGTGTCTTCACCTTATTCGCCTTGAGCTAAGGACACCCAGTCCTCGCCCACTCACTCTGGTAAGTCTTCAAGGTAGACTTCCAAACCTTCACAGACTTCGTTCACCGGCAATCCACAATGACTCTTGGATGCTCAGAACGCGATGCCTAACCGGCTGGAGGATTCACAGTCCTCAAGTGTAATAAGTCTTCAGGTCACACAGACAGAAAGACTTCAGTGATGCCTAACACTCTTTGGCTCTGGGTGTTTGGTCTTTGTCCTCGCAAGGATTTCTCTCCTCAAATGCTTCGAGGTGGGTTGCTCTCAAACGACAAAAGCCGTGCACTAACTCTGAGCAGCCACCAATTTATAGTGTAGGGGGTGGGCTATTTATAGCCACAAGGCAACCCGACCTGATTTGTTCGAAATGACCCTGGGTCACTAAGGAACTGACACGTTTTCCAATGGTCAGATTTCAAACACACGCGACAACTTTACTTGGGCTACAAGTAAAGCTGACTCATCCAGCTCTGGATAAGATTTGCTCTCATTGTCTTTGCTCGAAGACATAAGATTTGGGTTGAGCATCACTTCAGTCACTCTGACCTAGTTCACTTGGACCCCACTTAACAGTACGGTGGTTCCTATGACTCAAAAGGAAACAACAAAACCACACAGTCTTCGCGCTCCATAGTCTTCACGCAATGTCTTCTCATGTCATAGTCTTCAATATGAATATCTTCTCATACCACCATTGTCTTCAATGTCTTGATACATTTTTAGGGGTCATCTCCGGTAGGTAAACCGAATCAATGAGGGACACTACTTGCGTTATCCTGCAATTCTCACAAACGCATTAGTCCCTCAACCAACTTTGTCGTCAATACTCCAAAACTAACTAGGGGTGGCACTAGATGCACTTACAACAGCAACTAGAACTGGTCCAACAAATCCCTTGTCCTCTCCGAGGAACTGGTTCTATACTACCTCTCTCACCTTACTTACAGTTTGTCTTCGTGAATCTTTGTCTACTTGCCTTATCTGATTGACTTCACTGTGTGAAGACTATTGTCTATTTGGCTTCATACTATCTTCCATCCTGATCCATACTACCTAGCTGCTCATAGTCTTTGTGCTTTCTTTACATTGCTTACTTGACTATGGCTTGTCTAGTGTAGTCTACCTTCCGCTGCATGTCAATAGGTTCAATTCTATTGTTTGTCTTCAAAACACCCCTGCTTTGAAGACTTCTATAAAAATCGCCTATTCACTCCCCTCTAGTCGAATACTAGCACTTTCAGTTATACTTATGGCGATTCTTGATATAAAGCCCACGGAGACATTGAAGATAGTGGTTAAGAACCTAGGGCACAAGCCCCAAGGGCGACTTAAGGCCCGTAGGAATAAACCGCCATATATGTAAGACTTATATTGTAAGACATGTAAAGATAGTCACCGAGCCGGACACATTGTCTATGAGCCGGTCGGGACTCCGCCAGCCGCTGGGTGTCACCCTGTGTATATAAAGGGAAGACCCGGCGGCGGTTCAGAAAAGAGACAACAGATCGAAAGCTAGGTCAAGCGGATTCGCTCCCTGGTAATCGAGACATAAGGAATACCACCTCAAACTGGACTAGGCCTTTACCTTCATCGCAAGGGGCCGAACCAGTATAAAATCATGTATCCTTTGTCTCGTTTAACCCCTTTAAGCTAACCTAGAGGCGATGGCTCCACGACTAAGTCCTTTCACGAGGACATCTGCCGTGACTATTCCATGACAGTTGGCGCCCACCATGGGGCCATCGCACGGTGGTTTCGAGTTCTTAAAGGGCAGCTTCGAAGAGATCAAGGGATACGCTCTGGGCCGGATGACCAAGAGTCGCTACGGCAAGCTTTACATCGACGACGCAGGCTGGGGCCCCGACACCGGCTCAATTGAGTATGTGTACCGGGTCCCTTCGGCGGAATCCACGTCTTCATCAGCAAGATCGGTGAGCCGGGCCCTGAGCCGGACATCTGCACCGACATCATCGAGACGGCTCAGCTTGCAAGACCCGCCCGAGCTCAGCCCGCCGTGAAACGTGCCTTCGTGGGATGCATCCATGGAGGAGAATTTGATGAAGGATCTATGTCTAGCGGTGAGACGGCCATCTACTCAGATGGTGAGTTGTCCACGGGCAAGACTACTTCGTTGTATCAACTGCACGATGGTAGGTTTTGGGGCTGTTTCGATGGTGACAGTATTCCGGACCCCTATTAGCCACCGAACAGGGTTGTGATCTTCATGGCCGGAACACATCCTTGCAAAATTCTTCAACTGCGGCGGCTATGACTTCTGGGTCAGTAGCAGCGATGGCAGCCGGGGCAGGAGGCCCTGTGCGCCCGCCGGCTCAAGTTTTGACGGACTTGTTGGATAAGTTGACGGCCTTGTTGATAGCACAGGTCAGCCTGACGAATCAAGATCAGCACAACACAGAAGTTACAAAGCTGCGAGATGAGATAGCATAGGCCAAGGCAGACATGGCGGCTGAGTACGTCAGGATGGTCGTAGAGCGAGCTGCCCTGGATGCCCAGGCGCAGCGGATCCGAGCAGAGACTTACCGGCTTACGATGGATCTGAACACTTCAAATGAAGTCATGAGGAGGAGGCATAGGTCTCGTCTACCTTCAATTTACGAGGTGAGAAATCTCTTTTGCACGCCTGGAGCGGGGACCAGTAACCCGCCGCAGTTAAACCGGGTTGCAGCACCTGGGACCGGAACACCGGTTCAGCCGCGCACGGCGGAGCCACCTCGTTTGAATAATGTTCCACCTCAGCATGTGCCAACGCCACCGGGTCATTACTCTAACCCATTGGGTAACATGATTGCTGCAGCGACACGACTGGCAGCTCTCCCAGTAGATGGCGACTCTCCGGCGGTGATTGAAACATGAAGGGCTAGGGAGCTTCTTCAAACCGCATTGGTGTAGAAGGATGCATATTCTTACAGTCAGGATAGGATTCATTCAACCCCTCGCCTAGGCCAGAGCTATAGCAGACACATGGACTCACCAGCCATTTGAAGCAATGCCCAACGCCGTGACCAGCCGCATGGGTATGACCCGGTGCGTGATGGAGCTCATAACTTGGTTGATCAGGACAGAGCGCGCCAAGAGGCTGAGCAGGCCGCTCACCGGCCCCTTCCGGTTTATCCGACGGCTTCAGTAGAGGCAGGTGTGACCACTAGATCTATAGGTGTGCCCTATCTGGTGCCAGCTCTGCCCAACGAGCATTTTCCCAAGGATTTCAAAGGACCTCATAAGGTGCCTAATTATACGGCCGATTTACCCCCTGAGGCGTGGATTGAGAGTTATGAGATGGCCATGGAGATGCTGGAGGTTAGTGATGCTGCGTGTGCTAAATACTTCACCATGATGCTGGATGGGATGGCCCGTACTTGGTGAAAAGGGCTGCCTGCTGATATGTCTCCAACGTATCTATAATTTTTGATTACTCCATGCTACTTTGTCTACTGTTTTAGACTATATTGGGCTTTATTTTCCACTTTTATATTATTATTTGGACTAACCTATTAACCGGAGGCCCAGCCCAGAATTGCCGTTTTTTGCCTATTTCAGTATTCCAAAGAAACAGAATATCAAACGGAGTCCAAACGGAATAAAACCTTTGGGAACGTGATTTCCTCACCGAACGTGATCCAGGAGACTTGGACCCTACTCCAAGAAGTGTCAGAGGCAGTCACAAGGGTGGAGGGTACGCCCCCCCGCCTCGTGGGCCCCCTGTTGCTCCACCGATGTACTCCTTCCTCCTATATATACCTACGTACCCCCGTGAGATCAGATACGGAGCCAAAAACCTAATTCCACTGCCACAACCTTCTATATCCGCGAGATCCCATCTTGGGGCCTGTTCTGGAGCTCCGCCGGAGAGAGAATCTACCACGGAGGGCTTCTACATCAACACCATAGCCTCTCCGATGAAGTGTGAGTAGTTTACTTCAGACCTTCGGGTCCATACTTATTAGCTAGATGGCTTCTTCTCTCTTTTTGGATCTCAATACAATGTTCTCCCCCTCTCTTGTGGAGATCTATTCGATGTAATCTTCTTTTTGCGGTGTGTTTGTTGAGACCGATGAATTGTGGGTTTATGATCCAGCTTATCTATGAACAATATTTGATTCTTCTCTGCATTATTTTATGTATGATTGAGTTATCTTTGCAAGTCTCTTCGAATTATCCGTTTGGTTTGGCCAACTAGATTGGTAGTTCTTGCAATGGGAGAAGTGTTTAGCTTTGGGTTCAATCTTGCGGTGTCCTTACCCAGTGACAGAAAGGGTTGCAAGGCACGTATTGTATTGTTGCCATCGAGGATAACAATATGGGGTTCTTATCATATTGCATGAATTTATCCCTCTACATCATGTCATCTTGCTTAAGGCGTTACTCTGTTTTACTTAATACTCTAGATGCATGCTGGATAGCGGTCGATGAGTGGAGTAATAGTAGTAGATGCAGAATCATTTCGATCTACTTGTTTTGGACGTGATGCCTATATACATGATAATACCTAGATAATATCATAATTATTCGCTTTTCTATCAATTGCTCAGCAATAATTTGTTCACCCACCGTAGAATACTTATGCTATTGAGAGAAGCCACTAGTGAAACCTATGGCCCCCGGGTCTATTCTCATCATATCAATCTCCATTACTTTATTTACTTGCTTTGTTTTTACTTTGCCTTTTACTTTTCACTTTGCATCTCTATATCAAAAATACCAAAAATATTATTTATCATCTCTATCAGATATCACCCTTGTAAGTAACCGTGAAGGGATTGACAACCCCAAATCGCGTTGGTCGCGAGTAGCTATCGTTTTGTGTAGGTACGAGGGACTCGTGCATGATCTCCTACTGGATTGATACCTTGGTTCTCAAAAACTGAGGGAAATACTTATGCTACTTTACTGCATCATCCTCTCCTCTTCGGGGAAATCCAACGCAATGCTCAAGAGGTAGCAAGAAGAATTTCTGGCGCCGTTGCCGGGGAGTTTGCGCAAAATTCAACCATACAAAGTACCCATCACAATCCCTATCTCTCGCATTACATTATTTGCCTCTCGTTTTCTTCTCCCCCACTTCACCCTTGCCATTTTATTCGCCCTCTCTTTTTCGATCTCTTTTTCTCTTTTGCCTTTTTCTCGTTTGTCTTTTTGTTGCTTGTTTGTTCGATTACTTGTTGCCATGGCACAAGATAATACCAAGTTGTGTGATTTCTTGAATACCAATAATAATGATTTCCTTAGTACTCCGATTGCTCCTCTTAATAATGATGAGTCTTGTGAAATCAATACCGCTTTGCCGAATCTTGTTATGAAAGATAAATTCACCGGCCTTCCTAGTGAAGATGCCGCTACTCATCTAAATAATTTTGTTGATTTGTGTGATATGCAAAAGAAGAAAGATACGGATAACAATATTGTCAAATTGAAGTTATTTCCATTTTCACTTAGAGATCATGCTAAAGTTTGGTTTTCATCTTTGCCTAAAAACAGTATTTATTCTTGGAACAAGTGCAAAGATGCTTTTATCTCTAAGTATTTTCCTCCCGCTAAGATCATCACTCTTAGGAACGATATTATGAATTTTAAACAACTTGATCATGAGCATGTTGCCCAATCTTGGGAAAGAATGAAATTGATGCTTCGCAATTGCCCTACTCATGGTTTGAATTTATGGATGATCATACAAAAAATTTATGTCGGATTAAATTTTGCTTCTAGAAATCTTTTAGACTCGGCCGCGGGAGGCACGTTTAAGGAAATTACGTTAGGAGATGCTACAAAATTGCTTGACAATATTATGGCTAATTATTCTCAACGAAATTTCCGAAAGAATTTCTAGTAAAAAAGTGCATGCTATAGAGGAAATCAATGTTTTGAGTGAAAAGATGGATAAACTTATGAAGATGTTTGCTACTAAAAATACTTCTCTTGATCCCAATGATATGCCTTTATCTACTTTGATTGAGAATAATAATGAATCTATGGATGTGAATTTTGTTGGAAGGAATAGTTTTGGAAATAATGCGTATAGAGGGAATTTTAATCCTAGGCCTTATCCTAGTAATCCTTCTAATAATTATGGAAATTCCTACAACAACTCTTATGGAAATTTTAATAAGATGCACTCTGAATTTGAGAGTAGTGTTAAAGAGTTTATGAATTCACAAAAGAATTTTAATGCTTTGCTTGAAGAGAAATTGCTTAAAGTTGATGATTTGGCTAGGAACGTTGATAGAATTTCTCTTGAAATTGATTCTTTAAAGCTTAGATCTATTCCTCCTAAGCATGATATCAATGAGTCTCTCAAAGCTATGAGAATTTCCATTGATGAATGCAAGGAAAGAACCACTAGGATGTGTGCTTCCAAAGATGCCTTTATTAAAGCATGTTCTTCCGATTCCTATGAAAATCAAGATGCAGATCTAAAAGTTATTGATGTGTCCCCTATTAAATCCTTGTTTTGCAATATGAATCTTGATGAAACTGAATATGATCTTCCTTTACCTAGAAGGCGTCCTAAGAATTCTGAGTTTCTAGATCTTGATGATGAAATTGATGAAAGTGGGATTGAAAGAAATAAAAATCTTGATGTTGCTAAACCCACTATTTTGGATCTCAAGGAATTTAATTATGAAAATTTCTCTTTGATTGGTTGTATTTCCTTGTTGCAATCCGTGCTATATTCTCCTCATACTTATAGTCAAAATAAGGCCTTTACCGAACACATTGTTGATGCCTTGATGCAATCTTATGAAGAAAAACTTTAGTTGAAAGTTCCTATCCCTAGAAAACTCTATGATGAGTGGGAACCTACTACCAAAATTTAGAATTAAATATTATGAGTTTCATGCCTTGTGTGATTTGGGTGCTAGTGTCTCTACTATTTCCAAAACTTTGTGTGATTTGCTGATTTCCGTGATTTTGAAGATTGTTCTCTAAACTTGAATCTTGCGGATTCCACTATTAAAAAGCCTATGGAAAGAATTAATGATGTTCTTATTGTTTCAAATAGGAATTATGTGCCCGTAGATTTATCGTTCTTGATATAGATTGCAATCCTTCATGTCCTATTATTCTTGGTAGACCTTTCCTTAGAACGATTGGTGCGATTATTGATATGAAGGAAGGGAATATTAGATTCCAATTTCCCTTGAGAAAGGGTATGGAACACGTCCCTAGAAAGAAAATAAAATTACCATATGAATCTATCATGAGAGCCACTTATGGATTGCCTACCAAAGATGGCAAAACTTAGATCTATCTTCGCTTTTATGCCTAGCTAGGGGCGTTAAACGATAGCGCTTGTTGGGAGGCAACCCAATTTTATTTTGTGTTCTTCGTTTTTGTTCCTGTTTAGTGTTAAATTTTGTTTCTACTTTCTGTTTAGATGTGGTTTTATGTTTTAATTAGTTTTTTTGCCAAGTAGAACCTATAGGATAAGCTATGATGATAGTTGATTTGATTCTGCTGAAAAACAGAAACTTTGCGCTCACGAGAAAAAAATCAATAAATCACAGGAACGTGCTTTTGCATTGATTCTTTTTGCTGCTGATCAATAAACAAATTCTCCAGTACTTCCTATTTTGTTAGAAGTTTTAGAGTTCCATAAGTTGGCGTCAGTTACAGATTGCTACAGACTGTTCTGCTTTTGACAGATTCTGTTTTTCGTGTGTTGTTTGCTTATTTCAATGTATCTATGGCTAATAAATTGATTTATAAACCATAAGGAAGTTGGAATACAGTAGGTTTAACACCAATATAAATAAAGAATGAGGTCATTACAGTACATTGAAGTAGTCTTTTGTTTTCTTTCACTAACGGAGCTCACGAGATTTCTATTGAGTTTTGTGTTGTGAAGTTTTCAAGTTTTGGGTGAATTCTTTTGATGGATTATGGAACAAAGAGTGGCAAGAGCCTAATCTTGGGGATGCCCATGGCAACCCCAAGATAATCCAAGGACACCAAAAAGTCAAAGCTTGGGGATGCACCGGAAGGCATCCCCTCTTTCGTCTACTTCCATCGGTAATTTACTTGGAGCTATATTTTTATTCACTACATGTCATGTGTTTTGCTTGGAGCGTCTTGTATTATTTGTGTCTTTGCTTGTTAGTTTGCCACAATAATCCTTGTTGTACACACCTTTTGAGAGAGCTATACATGATTTGGAATTTGCTAGAATACTCTATGTACTTCACTTATATCTTTTGAGCTTGATAGTTTTGCTCATAGTGCTTCACTTATATCTTTTGAGCGTGATAATTTTTGCTCTAGTGCTTCACTTAGATATTTTAAGAGCACGGTAGTGGATTTTTTTTAAAGAAACTGTTGATCTCTCATGCTTCACTTAGATTATTTTGAGAGTTATTGATAGCATGGTAATTTGCTTAATACTTGGTATTCAACATATGTGAAACTTTCTTTTGAGTGAGTTGAATACTAAGATAAGTTTGATGCTTGATAACTGTTTTGAGATATGGAGGTGATAATATCAAAGAAATGCTAGTTGGGGTGATTATGAATTTAAAGAATTCTTGTGTTGAAGTTTGTGATTCCCGTAGCATGCACGTATGGTGAACCGCTTGTGATGAAGTCGGATCACAATTTTATTTATTGATTGTCTTCCTTATGAGTGGCAGTCGGGGACGAGCAATGGTATCTTCCTACCAATCTATCCCTCTAGGAGTATGCGTTTAATGCTTTGGTTTTTGATGACTTCCAAAATTTTTGCAATAAGTGCATGAGTTCTTTTGAATAATGTTCAGTCCATGGATTATACACACTCTCACCCTTCCACCATAGCTAGCCTCTCTAATACCGCACACCTTTCGCCGGTATCATACACCCACCATATACCTTCCTCAAAACAGCCACCATACCTACCTATCATGCCATTTCCATAGCCATTCCGAGATATATTGCCATGCAACTTTCCACCGTTCCGTTCATATGACACACATTACTTTTGTCATATTGCTTTTTGCATGAACATGTAGTTGACATTGTATTTGTGGCAAGGCCATCTTCATAATTTTCATACATGTCACTCTTGATTCATTGCATATCCCGGTACTCCGCCGGAGGCATTCATATAGAGTCATATCTTCTTCTAAGTATCGAGTTGTAATTGTTGAGTTGTAAGAAAAATATAAGTGTGATGATCATCATTATTAGAGCATTGTCCCAGTGAGAAAAGGATGATGGAGACTATGATTCCCCCATAAGTCGGGATGAGACTCCGGACTTTATGAAAAATAAAAGAGGCCACAGAATCCCAAATAAAAAAAGAGGCCAAAGAAGCACACCAAAAAAAAGAAAAAAATATGAGAGAAAAAGAGAGAATGAACAATGCTACTATCCTTTTTCCACACTTCTGCTTTAAAATAGCACTATGATCTTCATGATAGAGAGTCTCATATGTTGTCACTTTCATTTACTAGTGGGAATTTTTCATTATAGAACTTGGCTTGTATATTCCAATGATGGGCTTCCTCAAAAGTGCCCTAGGCCTTCGTGAGCGAGCAAGTTGGATGCACACCCACTTAGTTTCTTTTGTTGAGCTTTCATATACTTATAGCTCTAGTGCATCCGTTGCATGGCAGTCCCTACTCACTCACATTGATATCTATCAATGGGCATCTCCATAGCCCGTTGATACGCCTAGTTGATGTGAGACTATCTTCTCCTTTTTTGTCTTCTCCACAACCACCATTCTATTCCACCTATAGTGCTATGTCCATGGCTCACGCTCGTGTATTGCGTGAAAGTTGAAAAAGTTTGAGATTTCTAAAGTATGAAACAATTGCTTGGCTCATCATCGGGGTTGTGCATGATTAAATACTTTGTGTGATGAAGATAGAGCATAGCCAGACTATATGATTTTGTAGGGATAACTTTCTTTAACCATGCTATTTTGATAAGACATGATTGCTTTAATTTTTATGCTTGAAGTATTATTACTTTTATGTTAATATGAACTTTTTTCTTGAATCTTTAGGATCTGAATATTCATGTCACAATTAAGAAGATTTACATTGAAATTATGCCAAAGTATCACTCCGCATCAAAAATTCTTTTTTATCATTCACCTACTCGAGGATGAGCAGGAATTAAGCTTGGGGATGCTTGATACGTCTCCAACGTATCTATAATTTTTGATTACTCCATGCTACTTTGTCTACTGTTTTGGACTATATTGGGCTTTATTTTCCACATTTATATTATTATTGGGACTAACCTATTAACCGGAGGCCTAGCCCAAAATTGCTGTTTTTTTGCCTATTTCAGTATTTCGAAGAAACAGAATATCAAACGGAGTCCAAACGGAATAAAACCTTCGGGAACGTGATTTCCTCACCGAACGTGATCCAGGAGACTTGGACCCTACTCCAAGAAGTGCCCGAGGCGGTCACGAGGGTGGAGGGCGCCCCCCTGGGCGCACCCCTACCTCATGGGCCCCCTGTTGCTCCACCGACGTACTCCTTCCTCCTATATATACCTTCGTACCCCCGCAGATCAGATACGGAGCCAAAAACCTAATTCCACCGCCGCAACCTTCTGTGTCCGCGAGATCCCATCTTGGGGCCTGTTCCGGAGCTCCGCCGGAGAGGGCATCTACCATGGAGGGCTTCTACATCAACACCATAGCCTCTTCGATGAAGTGTGAGTAGTTTACTTCAGACCTTCGGGTCCATAGTTATTATCTAGATGGCTTCTTCTCTCTTTTTGGATCTCAATACAATGTTCTCCCCCTCTCTTGTGGAGATCTATTCAATGTAATCTTCTTTTTGCGGTGTGTTTGTTGAGATCGATGAATTGTGGGTTGGTAGTTCTTGCAATGGGAGAAGTGTTTAGCTTTGGGTTCAGTCTTGCGGTGTCCTTACCCAGTGACAGAAAGGGTTGCAAGGCACGTATTGTATCGTTGCCATCGAGGATAACAAGATGGGGTTCTTATCATATTGCATGAATTTATCCCTCTACATCATGTCATCTTGCTTAAGGCGTTACTCTCTTTTACTTAATACTCTAGATGCATGCTGGATAGCGGTCGATGAGTAGAGTAATAGTAGTAGATGCAGAATCGTTTCGATCTACTTGTTTTGGACGTGATTCCTATATATATGATCATACCTAGATAATCTCATAATTATTCGCTTTTCTATCAATTGCTAAATAGTAATTTGTTCACCCACCGTAGAATACTTATGCTCTTGAGAGAAGCCACTAGTGAAACCTATGGCCCCCGGGTCTATTCTCATCATATCAATCTCCATTACTTTATTTACTTGCTTTGTTTTTTACTTTGCCTTTTACTTTTCACTTTGCATCTCTATAGCAAAAATACCAAAAATATTTTTTATCATCTCTATCAGATCTCACCCTTGTAAGTAACCGTGAAGGGATTGACAACCCCTAATCGCGTTGGTTGTGAGTGGCTACCGTTTTGTGTAGGTACGAGGGACTCGTGTGTGATCTCCTACTGGATTGATACCTTGGTTCTCAAAAACTGAGGGAAATACTTACGATACTTTACTGCATCATGCTCTCCTCTTCAGGGAAATCCAACACAGTGCTCAAGAGGTAGCACCTGCCAACTCCATTGGGTCATGGGGGGAGTTGAAGGCCCAGTTTAATCAGAAATTAAAGACACATTTAAACAGCCCATGTCGATTGAGGACTTGGCTACATGCGCCCAAGAGGAGGGTGACTCAACAACCCATTGGGTGCACTGGGTCAAAGCTATCATACATTCATCTGATAACATGAATGCCGGTTCTGCAGTCTTAATGTTGGAGAAAAATTGTTGTTTTTTGCCTCTTAAGTAGAAGCTCGGGCGGCTCAAGCGCGATTGTAATGATATGGGGCAGCTGATGGCAGCGCTAATCAAATATGCCGACGCTGATAGTACCAAGGACCCCGAGTCTGATGACGACAAGCCGGGAAAGGGAAAGAAGAATGGCAACACCAAGGGTCCGCAACATAACCCGGTGAATCAGGGGGCAACGGTAAACGCAAGGCTAACAGTAACTTGGAGTTTGTGGCTAACACTAGTGCACAAGGCAACAATCAGCATCGTAAGGGGAGGGCCTCCTCGAGCCAGTGGATCAAGTCCTACCCCTGAACAGTTGTTGAATGAGCCATGTCCAAAGCATGGCTCGCAGGAGAAACCAGCTACTCACCTTTGGAAAGATTGTTCAATTATGAGGGCTTTCAAAAATTCTATCTCGTTTCACATCTATCAGGGGCCGGGCGGCGGCTCAGGTTCCGGTGACGGTGGTTCTCATGGCCCTGGTTATGGAGGTGGTGGTTCTAATTCCGGCTTCCAGGGCCACTAAAGTAATTAGGGTGGTTATAACCAAGGCAATCAGGGTGGTTATAATCAAGGTAATCAGGGTGGTTACAATCAAAAATCCAGCCAGGGAGGTCAGCCACAGTAGCAGTTTGGATATCAGAGTCATCCAAAGCAGTTGAATAGTGGGCAATATCGCGTTTTCACCACAAGTTTGTGCAAGCGGGACTAGAAGCTTCACAAGAGGGCGGTGAACGCCGTTGAGTCGGCAGTTCCCCAATACTTGCGATGGTCTGAGAAACCCATTATGTGGAGCCGAGAGGATAACCTTCCTCGGGGTGATAACCCGGGTCACTTGGCTTTGGTGGTGGCGCCTCAAGTGGGTGGATACAAATTCACCAAGGTACTCATGGATGGAGGTAGAAGCATTAATATGCTTTATTATGATTGTCGGTGTCAAAACCGGCGGATCTCGAGTAGGGGGTCCCGAACTGTGCGTCTAGGCGGATGGTAACAGGAGACGAGGGACATGATGTTTTTACCCAGGTTCGGGCCCTCTTGATGGAGGTAAAACCCTACGTCCTGCTTGATTAATATTGATGTTGTGGGTTACAAGAGTAGATCTACCACGAGATCAAGGAGGCTAAACCCTAGAAGCTAGCCTATGGTATGATTGTTGTTCGTCCTATGGACTAAGGCCATCCGGTTTATATAGACACTGGAGAGGGCTAGGGTTACACAGAGTCGGTTACAAAGGTAGGAGATCTACATATCCGTATCGCCAAGCTTGCCTTCCACGCCAAGGAAAGTCCCATCCGGACACGGGACGAAGTCTTCAATCTTCTATCTTCATAGTCTTGAAGTCCGGCCGATGATGATAGTTCGGCTATCCGGACACCCCCTAGTACGGAACTCCCTCAGTAGCCCCTGAACCAGGCTTCAATGACGACGAGTCCGGCGCGCATATTGTCTTCGGCATTGCAAGGCGGGTTCCTCCTCCGAATAATTCATAGAAGATTGTGAACACCAGGATAGTGTCCAGCTCTGCAAAATAAATTCCACATACAACCGTAGAGAGAATAACATTACACAAGTTCAATCTGCTGACGTATTTTGTGGCGTAGCATCACACCACTACCAAGCCTTCAAATTGTTTTTATTGTTCCATCGCAGCGCGTTTAGCGAGGCAGTTTCCTTGGCACGTCTTGTCGAAGCAGAGATCATGTTCCCCTTATTCCGGGATTCCCATCAATACGGACGTGGGTAACCCAACTGCGCCATCAGTCGCGACGCTTGGTGGATAAGCGAGTTTTACTAGGCCGGTGGGGACGCGTGTTTCTGTCCGCCCATATAAGGGGATAAAGATCCAACCTTTTTACCTGCGCCTTCTTCCTTCTTGGCTTATACATCTCTGCGAACTCGAGCTCTAGCGCCCAAGCCCGCACATCTCACCTCAACCTTCTCCAAATATGTCCGGAGCGGGAGGCAAGTGGATGGCCTCCTCCGTCACGGAGGGGCATATCCAGAAGCTGCGCAGCGCCGGATACTTGTCCAGCGAGATCGCGCATCGGCTTCCCGAGGAGGGAGAGCTCATCCCCACCCCTAGGCCCCATGAGAGGGTAGTATTCCTTCCCCATTTCCTCCATGGACTGGGCTTCCCACTTCATCCCTTTGTCCGGCGGCTCATGTTCTACTACGGCCTAGATTTCCATGATCTGGCCCCAAATTTTATTCTCAACATCTCGGCGTTTATCGTCATGTGCGAGGCCTTCCTCTGCATCCAGCCCCACTTCGGCTTGTATCTCAAGACCTTCAGTGTCAAGCCGAAGGTTGTGAAGGGTAGCCAAGCGGAGTGCGGAGGCGCCATGGTGGGCAGGATGTCCCACATTACGTGGCTGGAAGGCACCTTTGTGGAAACCATCAAGGGGT
Organism: Triticum timopheevii; assembly: GCA_963921465.1. Lineage (NCBI taxonomy): Eukaryota > Viridiplantae > Streptophyta > Magnoliopsida > Poales > Poaceae > Triticum > Triticum timopheevii. The sequence continues at coordinate 497,972,873 of OY997272.1, forward strand.
GGCAATCGGGATGGTTCTACATCACCGAGCCGCGTGATCCCGAATGGGCAGCGGCCCCCGAATTCAGATCCGGCATCCCCACACGGCTCACCTCCTGGAAAGAGAGCGGCCGGATTTGGGGCGATCCGGAGGAGTTGACCGGACTCCAAGCCTGCGTCCAAAAGCTGGTGGACAAGAAGCTCAAGCTTGTCAACGTAGTCTAGGTCATGCTCATCCGCCAGATTCTCCCGTGCCAACAATGGGGCTTCAATATGTGGGAGTTCGATCCGGCGCAGCACCAGACTTTGAATGGGCTCTTCGACACTACGTACGAAGAGGTCTGGAAGGTGCTATTCAAGGGCGCCGAGGCCCCCGCATCCGCTACCGAAGATCGCGGATTCAGCTCGCAGCGTCCAACTGACGAGGTAAGTGATATTGTCCTTTACGGACGCTGGTTATTCGTAGTTTGACTCTATGCGGGATCTAAACTCCCTTTCCTTTGACAGGACTGGCTGAAGAAGGCCGCACAGGCTATCTGTCCGGCCCCATTGCTGACACCCGCCTAACGGGGCTTTTGGCTCCAGCACCACACGTGGTGCCGGAGAAGAAGGCCAAGAAGAAGGCCACGGGGACTCGAAAGAGTTCCCGTTTTCAGGTGCTATCGGACGATGAATCCGAGGCCGACTCCTCCAAACAAGGCGAGGAGGAGAAGAAGAAAGCCTCTCCCCCAGCGGGGGGCGGGAAGAAAAGGAAGGCCTCCCCAACAAGGGAGGCCGAAGGGTCCAAGAGGGGAAAAACTCTTCCCCCGGACTGTGCCGCCAACGCCAGTGACGACGAAGAGGATTGGCCTCCAAGGGCCAAGCCTCTGGCGAGATCGTAAGTATCCGAACTCCCGAATAACTTCAAGGTTTTTGTTTTACGTCACATTATGTCTTTCTAATGCCGCATACAACACTGCAGTCCGCCTAAGGATGATCTCCCCACTTCGTCGAGCGGGTCCTTAAGGGAGTCGGATATGGATTCTCTTCTGACGGCCTCCACCCCCCATGATGCGGACGATGCCGAGGTGGGATCCCAGGAAGGGACCCACCAGGAGGAGAGGGCCCCGGAGGTGTCGCAGGACAACCTCCCGGACTTTGCACCGGACTCAGCCCCGGAACCCATAGTGGCTCCGGAGTCCGGCGGGCGACCCCTTCGTAAGAAGGGCAAGACCGCGACGCCGGCTGCCTCCGTACAACCGGAGGTGCCGGATAATTTGCTAGAGGCGCTCATTAGCGCCTCTGTTGAAGAGGAACACCGCACTGTTATGAGTGCGGTGATTCAGAAAGTTCAACTCGCCAAGAACGGGCTGACCGAAGCCTGCAACAGCCTTCTAACAGGCTTTGAGGTAAGAATTTCAATATATGTAAAATGGTACCGCATAGACAGGAGCCCCTGATGCTCGGTTCGGTGTTCGGAAAGAAAAGCCGGACTGAGGATCTTTAGAAAGATAAACGCAGGAGTCATGAAAATTTGTCAATATGGGATTGCAGGCTGTGCTGCTGACCTCTGCCGCATTGACTGTGGAGGTCAAAACTTTGAAGGAAAACCTCGAGCGGTCCGAGAACGAGCTCGGCCATGCCCAGAAGCAGCTCGAGGAAAAAGAAGGTGAGTAATACCTTATGAAAATTGTACCTTACAGAAAAGGATTTGGTTGCAAGAAAAATGACAACGATAACTGGGGTATTGCAGGGGCCACTAACGAGGTGGCGACCCTGAAGGAGGCGGTGGCCGCGGCCGAACGCAATGCGGCTGCGGAGCGCACCGAGCAAGAGAAACAGGAGACGCAGGTGGCGGAGGTACAGCAAGAGCTCCAGGATCTCGTGAAGAAACACGAGAGCCTGGAGCGTGACTCGAAGACTCGAGAGTCTGAGCTTGCAACGGCTCTTGAGGGTGCCAAAGCCGCTAAGGCCGAAGCCTACAAGGCCCTCTAGGAGATAGAGGCAGTGAAGAAAATAGCAGTGGGTAAGGCATTTTTCATGCAAAGTAAGCATGTGAGTGCTAATTACCTGTTGGTTACCTGAATTCGGAGCTCTCCAGGAGCGTTCGCAGATCTTCCCCGCAGCGTGTCCGATGCTGCCGCATTCTATCGGGCCGAGGAGGGGAGCTCAACGGAGAAGGTCTTCTGGTCTCAGTATGCTGAGGCCGGATATCCGGTGCCCCTTAGCGACTAGCTGAATCAGCTGGTCGAGCTCCACAAGGCGGCCGAACAGGCCATGAAGGGCCTCATAGTTCGGCTGTGGCCTAAGGAGGCTATGCCTGGGAGCTACTTCGGCCTGGTCCGGCGGCTGGTGGACGCGTGCTCGTGGGTTGAAGTTATCAAGCACTCCGCCTGTATCGAGGGTGCGCGTCGGGCCCTTGCCTGCGCAAAGGTGCACTGGGGCAAGATGGATGCCCAGAAGCTTGTGACGGACCCCCCACCAGAAGGCAAGGAGCATCGCACGCCCGAGATGTATTATAGGAGTGTGCTAAAGTGCGCCCGCACTATTGCGGGTGAGTGCTCCAAAGATGTAATATTTGAGTAGACTCCCATTTTGTTATCCTGTGCGCTGAAAACTTGGTTCATATTCACTAAGCAACGCTTGTTAATTTAAAATATTACCTTCTATGCGGCTGTTTATCAAATCTGAGAGATGGCAAGTCGTCGGCTTCATCCCCCATGCCACGAGTGCTGGGGTGTTCGGGATAAACTCGAGCGCTCTTGTTCCCATTTTTGGATCCATTTAGGGAGGCGCTTAACACAACAAACAAGGCAACCGGACTTATAATGCTTGAACACTCTCACTTAGCCATAGAATTCTATAATTTTAAATTTCAGCGAAGCCCCTAGTTTTTGGAAGGCCGAATTTGGGGCGCTATCCACGCCTTGACCGGACAGAATCCAGCTCCTCGCTCGAAGCGGCATAAGTCTTTAGGGACTCACAAAGAACCTCTCGAACAGCGACCAGCTCTCGCCTCATCATGACGGTCAGTTTTAGCTTTCTCCACTGAGGCGTTAACCCAGCTCAACTGGGGCACAATCGCATTGGTTCTCCCAGTGGTACCTTAGCCGATAAAACGGAATGTAAGGTACCAAAACATGGGAGCCGGGCAAACCCAACTATTGACCCAAGAACATGATTCGGAGCCGATGCATATAATGCTATAAGTTCGGGGTGCCGCACTTGTGAAAGTGTTCGGACTTATCACACCATAATGCGGGAAAAATAAGCCCCTGGTGTATTTAGCCGTACCAAAACGTACGGATGCAACATGTCATAGATGAACATATGTGTAAGAAAGAAATGCAATTAGAAGCAAAAATGTGCTGCATTGCTTTATTCAAGTAAAAACTGCTGTAAGTGCAGGACGATACAAGTGGTGCGGTAAGCAAGGGATGGGACTGTTTAACATGTCCCCCTCCAGGGGTAGGCTATGGAATAATGCATAAAACAGATTTAATGCTCATAATGGAGACCACCTGGATTTTCATTGTAGTCTTTCTCCTTCCCTGGCTATTGTATCGTGGGTTCGGCATGTCTGCTGCCGGACAGGGCCTCTGACGAACGGAGTCCTGTGGGTAAAAAATAAAAGGAAAAGAAAAAGAATCGACGCACTTAAGAGCCCCTGGTGCGGTTGAGCCGCAGTTTGGGCTTATCGTGGTCGAGCCCCTTGCCCCATGCCCATGGTATCTTCAGAGCATAATGGAGTACGCGAAGGGTCTGTCTTAATGTTTATAGGGGCTGGGGTTGGGGCGGCACTGCTACGCGTGCTCGGAACATGCCAGGTGGTCATGTTGTAGGTTACTCCGGGCACGCTTAGCTGTGTCCGGCCGCTTAGCAGCCGGACTCAAGAATTGCCTTAAAAGGCTGCTTTGTACTTCTGCCGCGAGAGCCGCTGTATGTTCCTCCGTTCGGAGGGAGCGTTCAGTGTTTCCGTTGACCGTGATGACTCCTCTAGGGCCTGGCATCTTGAGCTTGAGGTATGCGTAGTGCGGCACCGCGTTGAACTTTGCGAACGCGGTACGTCCGAGCAAGGCATGATAGCCGCTGCGGAACGGCACTATGTCGAAGATTAACTCCTTGCTTCAGAAGTTATCCGGGGATCCGAAGACCACTTCCAGTGTAACTGAGCCTGTACAAGTGGCTTCTACACCTGTTATGACGCCTTTAAAGGTCGTCTTGGTAGGTTTAATCCTTGAGGGGTCTATGCCCATTTTGCGCACCGTGTCCTGATAAAGCAGGTTTAGGCTGCTACCACCGTCCATCAGGACTCTGGTGAGATGAAATCCATCGACGATTGAGTCTAGAACCAATGCGGCGAACCCACCATGGCGAATGCTGGTGGGGTGGTCCCTTCGGTCAAAGGTGATCGGGCAAGAGGACCATGGATTGAACTTCGGGGCAACTGGCTTCATCGCGTATACATCCCTGAGTGCACGCTTCCGCTCCCTTTTGGGTAGGTGCGTGGCATATATCATGTTCACCGTCCGCACCTGTGGGGGAAACCCTTCTGTCCTCTATTGTTCGGCGGTCGGGTCTCTTCCTCGTCGTCGCTATGTAGCCCCTTGTCGCTGTTTTCGGCAATTAACTTGCCTGCCTGCTTGAACACACAACAGTCCCTATTGGTATGGTTAGCTGGCTTTTCAGGGGTGCCATGTATCCGGCACAAGCGGTCGAGAATTCGGTCCAAATTGGATGGACCCTGAGTTGTTCTTTTGAATGGCTTTTTCCATTGACCGGGTTTAGAGCCTCTGAATCCGGCATTGACTGACGTATCCTCACTGTTATCGCCGTTAATGCGGCGTTTGTTTTTGTTGCGACGCGACCTGCCACTATGGTCCTTGATATCCGGACTGCCAGAATTTTTGTTGAGGTTGTTGCTGCGTGCTAGCCAGCTGTCCTCACCCGCACAGAAGCGGGTCATGAGTGATGTAAGGGCTGCCATGGATTTCGGCTTTTCCTGTCCCAGGTGCCGGGCAAGCCACTCGTCGCGGATGTTATGCTTGAAGGCAGCGAGGGCCTCGGCATCTGGACAGTCGACGATTTGGTTTTTCTTGCTTAAGAACCGTGTCCAGAATTGTCTGGCCAATTTGTCTGGCTGCTGAATTATGTGGCTTAGGTCATCTGCATCTGGTGGTCGCACGTATGTGCCTTGGAAGTTATCGACGAATGCGGCTTCCAGGTCATCCCAACTCCCGATTGACTCTGCTGGCAAGCTGTTAAGCCAGTGCCGGGCTGGTCCTTTAAGTTTGAGTGGGAGATATTTGATGGCGTGGAGATCGTCTCCGCGGGCCATGTGGATGTGGAGGAGATAGTCCTCGATCCAGACCGTAGGGTCTGTTGTGCCATCATAAGATTCAATATTGACGGGTTTAAACCCTTCTAGGATTTGATGATCCATTACCTCATCTCTGAAGCACAGTGGGTGTGCGGCGCCTCTGTACTGGGCAATATCGCGACGGAGCTCAAAAGAGCTTTGTCTGTTGTGTTTGGCCCGGCCGGACTTACTGTGTCCGGGGTGACGGTGATCGTCACGTATCGCGAGGCGCCCACGTGATCCATAGGTCGATCTTGATTGTCTTGCCTTATCCTCCAATATGTCGCGCAGGTCCGGAGTGTTCCCCTCTGGCCTTGTGCCTTTCGAGCGATGTCGGGGTACGGGTCTAGTGAAGGGCCTTGAGGCCTCTCTGTCGCGACCACGGGGTGGTCAATCAGCCGTATTGTCTCCTGATGAAGCGGGATCATATGCCTCCACCTCTAATCGGGGGAGCAGCTTACGTTTGGGGTAGCTTTTGGAGGGTCGTTCGAGTTCATGCTCTTCGGCCGCGAGGACTTCGGTCCATCTGTCGGCTAGCAGATCTTGATCAGCTCTAAGCTGCTGTTGCTTTTTCTTGAGGCTGTTTGCCGTGACCATAAGCCTGCGTTTGAAACGCTCCTGTTCGACAGGATCCTCAGGTACGACGAATTCATCGTCATCGAGGCTTGCCTCTTCTCCGCAGGGAGGCATATAGTCCTCTACCTCTTCTTCGGCCGCTCTCTCATGAGGGCTGGCGTCCCCCTCCTCCTGTGCTTGATCTTGCTGGAGTGGGTTGTCTTCGGCGCTATCCGGTGTATTATTGTCTCCGGTGCCGGAATCCTCATTCTTGCTATGGCGGGATTTAGAGCGGCGCCGCTGACGTCGGCGCTTGGGCTGTTTCTTGGAGGCGTCATCCTCCGCTATTCCTTCGCCGTCCCCATCCTTTGGGATATCCACCATGTATATGTCGTATGAAGAGGTGGCTTTCCAGTGCCCGGTGGGTGCTGGTTCTTGGTCGTCTCCGGCATCGTCGTCCATACCGTCGATGTCCTCAGAGTCGTAATCTAGCATGTCAGTTAGATCGTCGACAGTGGCTACCAAGTGGGTGGTGGGTGGGCTCTGAATTTCTTCATTGTCCGCATCCCAACCGTCCTGGCCGCAGTCCGGCCAGGCCTCTCCTGATAATGAGAGGTACTTTAGCAAACTTAAGATGTCGCCAAAAGGTGAGTGTTGAAAGATGTCCGCCGCGGTGAACTCCATGATCAGCGCCCAATCGGATTCGACTGGAGGGGGCGCGGGAGGTCCGGAGTCCGGCAAGGAGTCCGGCACCTCGGAGTCACGAGCTTCATGGGGGACAAGATCGGTGTTCGGCTCTATCTCCATAGAGGTTGCAGCCCCCAAGGTGGTGTATAGCCATCCATCCTTGGTCTGCGCAGCCGGCTCCGAGTCGAAGATCGGAGCGGGTTCGAGTGCGGCCTCCAGGGTACTGTCCGGATGCAGAGCTAAATCATGCCCATCGTGACAGTACGGCACGCTCAGCTGTGGCTCGAATCCGTCGAGGATCAAGTCCTCGCGGATGCCAGCCGTGAAGTTTAAACTTCCAAATCTGACCTGATGGCCAGGGGCATAGCCTTCGATCTGCTCCAGCTGGCCAAGCGAATTGGCCCGCAGTGCGAAGCCGCCGAATACGAAGATCTGTCCGGGGAGGAAGGTCTCACCCTGGACTGCATCGTCGTTGATGATCAAAGAAGCCATTGAGCCTATCAGTGACGACACAGAGGAACTCTCAATGAAAGCACCAATGTCGGTGTCAAAACCGGCGGATCTCGGGTAGGGGGTCCCGAACTATGCGTCTAGGCGGATGGTAACAGGAGACGAGGGACACGATGTTTTTACCCAGGTTCGGGCCCTCTTGATGGAGGTAAAACCCTACGTCCTGCTTGATTAATATTGATGATGTGGCTTACAAGAGTAGATATACCACGAGATCAAGGAGGCTAAACCCTAGAAGCTAGCCTATGGTATGATTGTTGTTCGTCCTATGGATTAAGGACATCCGGTTTATATAGACACCGGAGAGGGCTAGGGTTACACAGAGTCGGTTACAAAGGTAGGAGATCTACATATCCGTATCGCCAAGCTTGCCTTCCACGCCAAGGGAAGTCCCATCCGGACACGGGACGAAGTCTTCAATCTTGTATCTTCATAGTCTTGGAGTCCGGCCGATGATGATAGTTTGGCTATCCGGACACCCCCTGGTCTGGAACTCCCTCAATGATACTTTCCGTTGCATGGGGTTAATTGATAAAAGTCTTAAGACATCCAATATTGTTTTCCATGGAGTGGTGCCTCGTAAGTCCGCGTACCCAGTTGGCAAGATTAAACTGGAAGTGGCCTTTGGAGATGAACATGATTCCAGGGCTGAGAAATTAACCTTTGAAGTGGTAAAAATCAGAAGCCCATACCACGCTCTGTTTGGATGGCCGGCTTATGCCAAGTTCATGGCACGGCCGTGTATGTTTATTTATAGCTCAAAATGCCGGGTTACAAGGGGGCCATCACAGTGCATGGGAGTCAGAAGATAGCCTTGGAGTGTGAAGAAGGTGATGCCGCTTATGCTGAGTCTATCTGTGCAACAGAGGAATTGATGTTTTACAAGGATAATGTCGACCTGGCAGATATGACGTATTTGAAAAAGCCAACTACAGAGCATGACCCGGTTTTGAAGTTTAAATCGGCAGATGATACTAAGGTAGTTGACTTTGTTCCTGGTGATTCATCCAGGAAGTTCAGCATCAACACTAACCTGGATCTTAAATAGGAAAGTTCGCTCATCGAGTTCATCCGTGAGAATCGAGACATCTTTGCATGGAAACCTTCTGACATGCCGGGTGTACCGAGGGAACTCGTTGAGAACAATCTCAATATTGATCCGAAGTTTAAGCTAGTCAAGCAATTCCTTCGTTGCTTCAACGAGGAGAGGCGTAGGGCCATTGGCGAAGAGGTGGCCCGACTCTTGGCAGCTGGGTTTATTATTGAAGTCGTTCATATGGAGTGGTTAGCTAATCCGGTGTTGGTGCTTAAGAAGAATGGCACTTGGCGCATGTGTGTGGATTACACGGATTTAAACAAGGCTTGTCTGGTTAATCTTTTTGCTCTCCGTTGTATTGATCAAATCATTGATGCTACGGCGGGTTGTGAGCGTTTGAGTTTTTTGGATGCTTATTCTGGTTATCATCAGATCAAGATGGCAGTTAAGGACCAGGAGAAAACAACTTTTATTTCTCCCTTTGGATCTTTCTGCTATGTGTCTATGCCTTTCGGGCTCAAGAGTGCCCAGGCGACTTACCAGCGATTTCTGCAGAATTGTCTTCACAATCAGATTGGGTGCAATGTTCATGCTTATGTGGATGATATTGTGATGAAATCCAGAGAGAAGGAAACTTTGATAGATGATTTGAGGGAGACCTTTGACAATCTCTGGGTCTACAATATGATGCTTAACCCAGCCAAGTGTGTCTTTGGTGTGCCAGCAGGCAAGCTTTTGGGGTTTCTGGTTTCTAACAGAGGCATTTAGGCTAACCCGGAGAATATCAAGGCCATTACCTCTTTGGCAAAGCCGGCGTGTATCAATGATGTTGAGCATCTGGTGGGTTGTATTGTTGCCTTAAGCTGGTTCATAAGCCGGTTGGGTGAGACGGCCATACCACTTTATCAGATGATGAAGAAAACAGATGATTTCGTCTGGAGTGATGCTGCTAACGATGCGTTTGAAGCTTTGAAGAAATAGCTAGCTCAGCCGCCAGTCCTTGCAGCTCCTATTTGATAAGGAGCCATTTTTATTATATGTGGCTGCTAATGTAGGCGTCCTAGATATGGGGGTATCCAGACTTGCCTGCTTGCAGCCTGCGGCGTGGCTCATCAGTGGCCTAGTATGGCCGATCTTCATCAACCCAAGTTCAAGAGCCTCGCGAGGGGCCAAGCCTCGCGGGGCGGACGATGCAATGCCTCCTCAGGGGCAGCCTCACCAGGCAGGCTCGCAAGGAGGCGGAGAGATCAAGGAAAGGAGTACCTCGCGAGGTGCACATGACACAAGCCATGACGATCGAGACCAGGCGGGCGCCAGCTGGCGCAGTGTCCTTGTTTCCTCTTTGGCGCAAAGGGGGCAAGCGCAGGCACGAAGTACCGACGCATCAAGAACAGGTTTCCATATCGGTGCAACAAGACCAGGACCAGAAGGATGGCAAGATGGAGGTCACCATTGAGCCGAGGACGGCGTCATCGCCAGTACCTTTGGCAGTCGAAGACCACCTTTAGTCAGGATAGCTTGTACTAGCTGTCCCCCTTTAAATCCCGCCATTGTGGAATCCCTTCCCGCTCAATATTTGGGAAGAGGACTATGGCTTATATAAATAGGACTAGCCACCACCATAGAGAGGGGGGATCCATTCGGACCAGAATCACCCACACTAGCACAAGAACACCTCCCCTCGCGAGGCTGTTCTTCCGATTGTATTGTTCCTCATCAGCCCAAGAGGCAATCCACACACCACACACTAGAGTAGGGTATTACACCACAATGGTGGCCTGAACCAGTATAAATCTCGTGTCCCTTGTGTTGTTCATCTTGCTAGCTTAGAATTGTGGTGAGGTTGGGGGAGTAGATCGGTAGGGAGAAGATATTCGCGCGCACCCCAGAGTTCGAACATTAATGGTCTTGCCAAAACCCGACATCCAACATTTGGCGCGCCAGGTAGGGGTGCGCCAGAGCTCTCCCTTCCGTCGGTTCACTCTCCACCAATGTCGCGTTTCACCCTCATGGCGGACAGTGCGCTGCTGGCTCCGGCGGCAAACGCCAGCGCTGGGACCAGGGGCTCCGAGCCTTGGCCCCCGCCTTGCGGCAGGTGCGGTGGGCGCACAAGTTCAGGCTAGAGATGCCACCGCGCTACAATGGTGCGGCGGACTCGCTGGTCTTCCTGTTAGCATACGAGGAGGCAGTCCTCATGGCTGGCAGCGACGACAAGGTCATGGCCAACTGGTTTCCCCTAGCCCTCACCGGGGTCCTGCGCACTTGGCTGCTCAACCTGCCCACATCTTCCAAGGCCTCCTGGGAGGAGCTGTGCAACCTCTTCCTTACCCACCATGCGGCGCCGGCACCACCGGTCGTCGCAGCTCTCCTGGGTGGCTCGTAGGTGCCGCCCTCCGACCGCCACGTCAAGCCGTTCGTCCGCCAGATCGGCGCTTCCCTCACGCGGCAAGGAGCTCCTCCGGGATGGGTGGAACCCAAGGCCGACCTGACCTTCAATTCAGACGATCACCCCGCCAACATCGCCTGCTCAGGGGTGCATCCGATGCTCTACACGCCCACCATCTGCCAGGTGGCCGTCACCAGGACCCTCATCAATGGCAGCGCCGGCCTCAACATGCTCTCGGTGGAGGCCTTCAGCCTCCTCCACTTACCGCTGGAACGGCTCCGACCTAGCAGGCCAATCTCAGGCGTCGGAGGCTGTTCTGCCAGCTCCCTGGGGCAGATCCGCCTTCTTGTGACCTTCGACACCCATGACAATTTCCGCATAGAGCTGATCGACTTCGACATCATGCATATCGGCCTCCCGTACAATGCCATCCTCGGGTACCCCGCCTTGGCCCGGTTCATGGCGGCAACCCACCCGGCCTACAGCCTCATGAAGATGCCCGAGAGCAATGGCGTACTCACCATAGCTGGAGACACCAAGGATGCTCTACTAGCACTTAAGCTCGCTCTCAAGGCAGTCGCAGCAGTGCAGCATGCCGGCGCGGACGCCCCCAAGGCCAAGGAAGCTGCGCCGACCAAGAAAAAGCAGTTGTTCCCCCAGGACAAGGTGGAAACCAAGCAGGTACCATTTGAGGAGGACGAATCCTCCGGAGCCACCTTCACCATAGGTGCCGACCTCAGCCCTGGCTGAGAGGAAGCACTAGTGAAGTTCTTGCGCACAAACAAGGATGTGTTCGCAGGGGAACTCAAGCAGCTGGCAGGAGTCCCGAGGCAGGTGATTGAGCATCACTTGAATGTGTGCCCCAACATGCGCCCCGTGAAGCAGAAAAACCATGTGGTAGTCCACTGAGAAGCAGGCCTTCATCGTTCAGGAAACTCGCAAGCTAGGGGTAGCGGGTGTCATTCACGAAGTTCGCTACCCCGAATGGCTGGCAAACCCTATTGTCGTATCGAAGAAAGGGGGAAAGGAGCGCATGTGCGTCGACTTCACCAACCTCAACAAGGCTTGCCCTCAAGATCCATTTCTGCTCCCTCGCATCGACCAAATCGTCGACTCCACCGCCGAGTGCGACTTGCTGTGCTTCTTGGATGCGTTTTCAGGCTACCGCCAAATCAAGATGGCAGTACAAGATGTGGAAAAGACGGCTTTCCTAACCCCATGTGGGGTATACTGCTACACATGCATGCCGCTCGGATTGCGCAACGTAGGCGCAACTTTCCAGCGGCTGATGCACATTGCTCTATGTCGGCAGCTCGTGAAGAACGCCTAGGCTTATGTCGACGACATTGTGGTAAAGTATCAGCAGGCGAAGACCTTGATCCAAGACCTAGAAGAGACCTTCGGGATCCTCCGCTAGGTGGACCTGCGACTCAGCCCGGAGAAGTGCATTCTCGGTGTTCCTTCGGGCAAGCTTATGGGCTTCCTCGTGTCCCACGGGGGGATCGAGGCCAACCCAGAGAAGGTCAAGGCAATCAAAGACATGAGTCCACCGCAAACCCTCAAGAAATGCAGAAGCTCGCCGGGCGCGTGACAGCGTTGGGACGCTTCATTTCCAAGTTGGGGGAGCGCGCCTTGCCTTTCTTCAAGCTAATGAAGAAGAAGGGCCCGTTCGAATGGACACAGGAGGCCGACCAAGCGTTTCAAGACCTCAAGAAGAACCTGACCAACCCTCCGGTGATGGTGGCACCACGCCCTCTCGAGCCCCTGGTGCTATACCTCGCCGCCACACCATACTCCGCCAGTGCAGCTCTAGTGGCGGTCCAGGAAGAACGCCAAGTCAAGGTCGCGTCACGAGTAGTCGCGACCACACCCGCGGCAGCACAAGGCCGAGAAGGCCTCACGAAGGTCACGGCCTCGGCAAACGGAGCCCAGCCTCAGTAGGAAGACGCCCCCGAGGCTGAAGAGGCCTCACCAGGCAGCCAGGTGCTGGGGGTTCCGATGTCTCAGGAGGCGTCTGACCCTCCGGAGGGCATGGGCCCCGTCAGCACACCCACTCTCGTCGAGCACCTGGTGTACTTCGTTAGCACGGTGCTGCGGGATGCAAGGGCACGATACACCATGCCTCAGAAACTCTTGCTTGCACTACTGGTGGCTTCTCAGAAGCTGTGACACTACTTTCAGGGTCACCCCATCAAGGTCGTCTCTGCCTACCCATTGGAAAGAGTACCCAGGAGCCCCAACTCCGCTGGAAGGGTCGCTGAATGGAACATCGAGTTACAAGTAATTCAGTTGGAGTTCAGCATGACCCGGGCGGTCAAGGGGGCCGCGCTTGCAGATTTGATGGCAGAATGGACAAAGGCGCCAGGGCTTGAAGCTGGCGAAGACCGATCGCTTTCCCCAGGAAGTGAGCCGCCAGATGGTTGGGTCTTGTACTTCAACGGAGCGTTCTTGCGGCATGGTGCGGGGCTGGCCCTGTGCTCATATCCCCCACTCAGGACAAGCTCTATTATGCCGTGCAGCTCTGTTTTCAGCATGGCGAGAAGGTCTCCAACAACATAGCAGAATATGAAGGCCTCATAGCGGGCTTGAAGGCCGCGGTAGCTATGGGGGTAAGGCACCTCATCATCAAGGGTGATTCACAACTCCTCGTCAACTTCTCCAACAAGGTGTATGAGCCAAGGGACGAGCATATGGAGGCATACCTGGCGGAGATGCGCAGGATAGAACAACAGTTCTAGGGGCTGGAGCTACAACACGTGCCCCGTGGCACCAACCAAGAGGTTGATGACATTGCCAAAAGGGCATCCAGGCGGCTGCCTCAACAGCCTGGCGTTTTCGAGGATCGGCTCTTCAAGCCATCAGCAGCACCGTCACCATCAAGCACAGCGCAACCTCGGGAGGAACTCCCTCAACCGCCTGCCACAGGAGTCCCGGCCTGTGGCCCAACCTCGGGAGCACGCTTGCTCCAGGCAATGGAGCCTCATGAGGAATGATGGACTACGGAATTCAGGGACTACTTGATATGGGGAACGCTACCAGAGAAGGAGGAGGACGCGGAGCGTGTAGCCCGGCAGGCCACGGCCTACTGCATCCAAGACGGAGAGCTCTACCGAAAGCGGCCAAATGACGTTTCCCTGTATTGCATCTCCAGGGAACAGGGGAAGGAGTTGCTAGCTGACATACACGGAAGAGACTGTGGGCATCACTCGTTATCACGGACCCTCGTTGGCAAGGCGTTTCGCAGCGGGTTCTACTCGCCTACGACACTCAACAACACAGTCGAGCTGGTGAAGACCTGCGAAGCCTGCCAGTTCCATGCCAAGCAGATACATCAGCCAGCTCAGGGCCTGCAGACCATCCCGCTCTCGTGGCCATTCGCGGTGTGAGGGCTGGATATCTTAGGCCCGTTCCGTCGAGCGCCCGGGGGCTACCGATACCTCTATGTTGCAATCGACAAGTTCACCAAGTGGGCAGAAGTGGAAGCCGTCCGCACCATCTCGGCTGGTTCAGCAGTCAAGTTCATCAAGGGCCTCGCGAGCCAGTTCGGGATCCTTAATCGCATCATCACCGACAACGGTTCACAGTTCACCAGCAACCTCTTCAAAACATATTGTGCTAACCTTGGAGCGCAGATATGCTACGCTTCGGTGGCACACCCCCGGAGTAACGGCCAAGCCGAGCGCGCCAATGCAGAGGTTCTGAAGGGCCTCAAAACCAGGACCTTCAAGAAGAAACTGGAGGCCTGCAGTAGGGGCTGGTACGACAAGCTCCAGTCCGTGCTGTGGTCCATCCGCACCACCGCCACCAAGTCGACTGGCGAGACCCCGTTCTTCCTCGTCTACAGAGCAGAGGCGGTCCTCCCTCACCAGGTCAGGTGTCGCTCCGCGCTGGTCCTGGCATTTGATGAAGCGCAGCAGGATGCCATGCGGGGGATGGACCTAGTTCTGGGGGAGGAGAACGGTCAAGAAGCCGCGCTGCGAGCAGCAAGATACCACCAGGCGTTGCGGCGGCATCATTGCCGCAACATCCGCCCCAGGACTCTCGAGGTAGGTGACCTCGTTGAGGGAGTCCTGGATTAGGGGGTGTCCGGATGACCGGACTAAGACCTTTGGCCGGACTCCTAGACTATGAAGATACAAGATTGAAGACTTCGTCCCGTGTACGGATGGGACATTCCTTGGCGTGGAAGGCAAGCTTGGCGATACAGATATGTAGATCTCCTCCCATTGTAACCGACTCTGTGTAACCCTACCCTCTCCGGTGTCTATATAAACCAGAGAGTTTTAGTCCGTAGGACAAACAACAATCATACCATAGGCTAGCTTCTAGGGTTTAGCCTCTCTGATCTCATGGTAGATCTACTCTTGTATTACCCATATCATCAATATTAATCAAGAAGGAGTAGGGTTTTACCTCCATCAAGAGGGCCCGAACCTGGGTAAAAACATCATGTCCCTTGTCTCCTGTTACCATCCGCCTAGACGCACAGTTCAGGACCCCCTACCCGAGATCCGCCGGTTTTGACACCGACATTGGTGCTTTCATTGAGAGTTCCTCTGTGTCATCACCTTTAGGCCCGATGGCTCCTGCGATCATCAACAATGACGCGGTCCAGTGTGAGATTTTCATCCTCGGACAGATCTTCGTATTCGGCGGCTCTGCACTGCGGGCCAATTCACTTGGCCATCTGGAGCAGATCGAAAGCTACTCCCCTGGCCATCTAGTCAGATTTGGAAGTTTGAACTACACGGCTGACATCCGCGGAGACTTGATCTTCGACGGATTTGAGCCACAGCCGAGCGCGCCGCACTGTCACGATGGGCATGATCTAGCTCTGCTGCTGGACAGTGCCCAGAGGGCCGCTCTGGTGTCTGCTTCGACCCTTAGATCGGAGCCGACTGCACCGATCAAGGACGGGTGGCTAGACACCGCCTCGGGGGCTGCAATCTCTACGGCGATCAAGCCGAACACCAGTCTTGACCTTCGCGAAGCTCGCGACTCCAAGGTGTCGGACTCCTTTCCGGATTCCGAGCCTTCCGCACCCCTGCCGATCGAACCCGATTGGGCCCCGATCATGGAGTTCGCCGCCGCGGACATCTTTCAGCACTCGCCCTTTGGCGACATTCTGAATTCACTACAGTCTCTCTGTTTATCAGGAGAGCCCTGGCCGGACTATGGTCAGCAAGGTTGGGATGCGGACGATGAAGAAATTCAAAACCATCCCACCACCCACTTCATAGCCACTGTCAATGATTTAACCGACATGCTCAACTTCGACTCCGAAGACATTGACGGTATGGACACCGATGAAGGAGACAATCAAGAACCAGCGCCTATAGGGCACTGTAAAGCCACCTCGTCATACGACATATACATGGTGGACACCCCAAGAGAAGGGAATGGCTATGGAACAACGGAGGATGACCCCTCCAAGAAAGATCCTAAGCGCCGGCATCAGCGGCGCCGCTCTAAATCCCGCAAAAACAAAAATGGCTATTCCGTCACGGGAGATAATAACACCCCGGATAGTGCCGAAGACAACCCCCTCCAGCAGGATTTAGCACAGGAGCATGGAGAAGCCATCCCTCATGAGAGAGCGGCAGACAGAGAGGTCGAGGACGATAATTACATGCCTCCCTCTGAAGATGAGGCAAGCCTCGACGACGACGAATTTGTCATGCCTGAGGATCCCGTCGAACAAGAGCATTTCAAACGCAGGCTTATGGCCACGGCGAGCAGCCTCAAGAAAAAACAGCAGCAGCTTAGAGCTGACCAAGACTTGCTAGCCGATAGATGGACTGAAGTCCTTGCGGCTGAAGAGTACGAACTCAAACGCCCCTCCAAGAGCTACCCCAAGCACAGGCTGCTACCCCGATCAGAGGAGGAAGCAACTAAACCTACATCACCAACGTATGATGCGGCCGACCGGCCACTCGTGGCCGCGACAGAGAGGCCTCTCGGCCATCAATTCAAGCCGCACCCCAGTGCCGCTCAAAAAATACCAAGGCACGGGGAAATGCACCAGACCTGTGTGACATATTGGAGGACAAGGCAAGGCAAACAAGATCGATCTACGAATCGCGTGGGCGCCCCACGACACGTGACGATAACCGTCGTGCCGAATATGGAAAATATGGCCAGGCCGAACACGGCAGGCAAAGCTCACATGAGCTACGTCATGATATAGCCCAGTACAGAGGCGCCGCACACCCACTATGCTTCATAGACGAAGTAATGGATCATCAAATCCCCGAGGGCTTTAAACCCATAAACATCGAATCATATGATGGCACAACAGATCCCGCGGTATGGATCGAGGATTATCTCCTTCATATCCACATGGCCCGCGGCGATGATCTACACGCTATCAAATACCTCCCACTCAAGCTTAAAGGACCAGCTCGGCATTGGCTTAACAGCTTGCCAGCAGAGTCAATTGGTTGCTGGGAGGACCTGGAATCCGCATTCCTTGACAATTTCCAGGGCACCTATGTGCGACCACCATACGCCGATGACCTAAGCCACGTAATTCAGCAACCAGAAGAATCGGCCAGACAATTCTGGACATGGTTCCTAACCAAGAAAAATCAAATAGTCGACTGTCCGAACGCAGAGGCCCTTGCAGCCTTCAAACATAACATCTGTGACGAATGGCTTGCCCGGCACCTAGGACAGGAAAAGCCGAAATCCATCATAGCCCTCACGACACTCATGACCCGATTTTGCGCGGGAGAAGACAGCTGGCTAGCTCGTAGCAATAACATGAACAAGAGCCCTGGTAATTTGGATACCAAGGACAACAATGGCAGGTCGTGTCGCAACAAGCACAACCGCCGCATTAACAGCAACAATACTGAGGATACAGCAGTCAATGCCGGATTCAGATGCTCTAAACTCGGTCAGCGGAAAAAGCCATTCAAAAGAAATACTCTGGGCCCGTCCAGTTTAGATCGGATACTCGATCGCTCGTGCCAGATACACGGCACCCCCGAACAACCTGCCAATCACAACAACAGGGATTGTTGGGTGTTCAAGCAGGCAGGTAAGTTAAGTGCTGAAAATAGAGACAAGGGGCTGCATAGCGATGACGAGGAGGAGCCCCGGTCGCCGAACAATAGAGGATAGAAGGGTTTTCCCCCACAAGTGCGGACAGTGAACATGATATACGCAACCCACATCCCCAAAAGGGAGCGGAAGCGTGCACTCAGGGACTTATATGCGTTAGAGCCAGTTGCCCCAAAGTTCAACCCATGGTCCTCCTGCCCGATCACCTTTGATCCAAGGGACCACCCCACTAGCATCTGTCATGGTGGATTCGCCGCATTGGTTCTAGACCCAATCATTGACGGATTTCACCTCACTAGAGTCCTCATGGACGGCGGCAGCAGCCTGAACCTGGTTTATCAGGATATAGTGCGAAAGATGGGCATAGATCCATCAAGGATTAAACCCACAAAGACGACCTTTAAAGGCGTCATACCAGGTGTAGAAGCTAGCTGTACAGGGTCAGTTACACTCGAAGTGGTCTTCGGATCCCCGGATAATTTCCGAAGAGAGGAGTTTATCTTCGACATAGTCCCGTTCCGTAGTGGCTATCACGCCCTGCTCGGGTGAACCGCATTTGCAAAGTTCAATGCAGTGCTGCACTACGCATACCTCAAGCTCAATATGCCAGGCCCTCGAGGAGTCATTACGGTCAATGGAAACACCGAACGCTCTCTCCGAACAGAGGAGCACACGGCGGTCCTCGCGATGGAAGTACAAAGTAGCCTCTCAAGGCAATTCTCTAGTCCGGCTGTTAAACGTCCGAACACCGTCAAGCGCGCCCGAAGTAACCTACAACAAGACCGTCTGGCACATTCCGAGCAAGCATAGCAGTGCGGCCCCAACCCCAGCCCTCGTGAGATTGCGAAACTAGTACCACGCGTACATAACTACACTCTGGAAATACCATGGGCATAGGTGGAGGGGCACAACCACGTCACGCCCAGAATGCGGCTCAACCACACTAGGGGCTCCCGATTTTGTCATTTCTCTTTTCTTACTTTCAGGACTCCACTCTCAGGAAGGCCTGTCCGGCAGTACAATCGCCGAACACACGATGCAACAACCAGGGAGACAACAAGCCACGTCGAATGTCCAGGTGGTCTCTATAACGAGCTAAATACCTGTCTTACTTAAAGTCTCGCAGCTTGCCCCTGGAGGGGGACATGTCAAATAATCCCATCTCTTGCTTATCGCACTATTTGTATCGTTCTGCTTTCATAGCAGCCCTTTAATAAACAATACATAGCTCTTGTCTATTATTGCATTCATTTTTTAAACATGTTCAGTTATGACATGATGCAACCGTACACTTTGGTACGGCCAATACACCAGGGGCTTAAGTACCCTAGAATACGGTGTGAGAAGACCGAACACTCTCACGAGTGCGGCACCCCGAACTTATAGCATTATATGCATCGGCTCCGAATCATGTCTTGGGTCAATAGTTGGGTTTGCCCGGCTCCCATGTTTTGGTACCTTACGTTCCACTATATCAGCTAAGGTAGCGCTGGGAGAACTACTGCGATTGTGCCCCAGTTGAGCTGGGTTAACACCTCACTAGAGAAAGCTAAAACTGACAGTCATGATAGGGCGAGAGCCGGTCGCTGTTCGAGAGGTTTTTCGAGTCCCTAAAGACTTATGCCGCTTAGCGCGAGGAGATGGCTTTGTCCGGCCTAGGCGTGGATAGCGCCCCGAACTCGGTCTTCCGAATACTAGGAGCTTCGCCAAAATTTAAAATTATAGAATTCTATGGCTAAGTGAGAGTGATAAAGCATTATAAGTCCGATTGCCTTGTTCGTTGTGCTGAGCGCCTCCCTCGAAGGACCCAAGAATGGGAACAAGAGCGCTCAGGTTTATCCCGAACACCCCAGCACTCGTGGCATGGGGGTCGAAGCCGATGACTTGCATCTCTCAAATTTAATAAACGGCCGCACAGAAGGTAATGTTTTAAATTAAAAAAGCGTTGCTTAGCGCATATGAACAAGTTTTCAGCGCACAGGATAACACGAGCGAGTTTATTCAAAAATTACATCCTTGGAACACTCATTCGCCACAAGGCAGGCACCCTTCAGGACGCCCTCATAATACAACTCGGGCTTGCGATGCTCCTTCCCCTCCGGTGGCCCGTCCTTCACTAGCTTCTCAGTATCTAGCTTGCCCCAGTGCACTTTAGCACGGGCAAGTGCCCTACGGGCGCCTTCGTTGCATACGGAGCGCTTGATGACTTCTAGCCGTGGACAGGCATCCATCAGCCACCTCACCAGCCCAAAGTAGCTCCCAGGCATGGCCTCCCTAGGCCACAGCCGGCCTATAAGGCCCTTCATGGCCTGTTCGGCTGCCTTATGGAGCTCGACCAACTGCTTCAGCTGGTCGCTCAGGGGCACCGGGTGTCCGGCCTCAGCATATTAGGACCAGAACACCTTCTCGGTCGAGCTCCTTTCTTCGGCTCGGTAGAATGCGGCAGCGTCGGACACACTGCGGGGTAGATCTGTGAATGCTCCTGGAGAGCTCCGGATTCGGGTAAGTAACAAGTAATTCACCTTCACATGCTTGCTTTTCATAAAGAATGCCTTACCCGCCGCTATCTTCTTCATCGCCTCAATTTCCTGGAGGGGTTTTTGGGCTTCGGCCTTGGCAGATTTGGCGCTTTCCAGTGCCGAGGCAAGCTCGAACTCTCGAGTCTTGGAGTCAAGCTCTAAACTCTCGTGTTTTTTCACAAGAGCATTGAGCTCTTTCCGCACCTCCGCCACCCGTGCCTCTTGTTTCTCTCGCTCGGTGCTTTCCACGACCGCATTATCTTTGGCCTTGGACAGCACTTCCTTCAGGGTCGCCACCTCGGTTGTGGCCCGTGTAACATTCATGTTGGTCGTGTCACTATTTGCAACCAGGTATTTTTATATACTTATATAAGGTACTACCTACCTTCCTTGTCCTCGAGCTGCTTCTTGGCACGGCCGAGCTCGTTCTCGGACCGCTCGAGGCTATGCTTCAATGCATTGACCTTCGCTGTCAGTGCGGTAGAGGTCAGCAGCGCAGCCTGCATTCCCATATTGACATATTTATGTTAGACTCCTGCGTATATCTTTTTAGATCCTCAGTTCAGCTTTTCTTTCCGAACAACAAACTGAGCATCAGGGGCTACTGTCTATGCGGTAACATTTTTACATGTTTTAAATATATACCTCAAAGCCTGTTAGAAGGCTGGCACAGGCTTTTGTCAGACCGCTTTTGGCGGACTGAACCTTCTGGATCACCGCACTCATAACAGTGCGGTGCTCCTCGTTGATGGAGGCGCCGTTGAGCACCTCCAACAAATTATCCGGTGCCTCCGGTTGGACGGAGGCCACCGACGTCATAGGCTTGCCCTTCTTGTGAGGGGGGCACCTGCCGGACTCCGGAACCACTGAAGGTTCCTGTGCGGTGTCCGGCCCAGGGCCGGACTTAGATCCCTCTAGGGTTTTATCCCCTTTGGGCCTGGACCACCTCCTCCTGGCTTAGCCCCTTTTGGGACTCCACCTTGGCATCGTCCATAGGGCGAGGGGAGGTAGCAGTCGGGAGTGAAAGACTATTCACATCCGACGAATCCAGGGAGCCGCTCGACGAATCATCAAGCTGAGCCTTGGGCGGACTGCATGATTATATTCAGCGTCAGAAGGTACTGTGCAATAAAGGAACGCTGTCGGTGTCAAAACCGGCGGATCTTGGGTAGGGGGTCCCGAACTGTGCGTCTAGGCGGATGGTAACAGGAGACAAGGGACACGATGTTTTACCCAGGTTCGGGCCCTCTTGATGGAGGTAAAACCCTACGTCCTGCTTGATTAATATTGATGATGTGTGTTACCAGAGTAGATCTACCACAAGATCAAGGAGGCTAAACCCTAGAAGCTATCCTATGGTATGATTGTTGTTCGTCCTACGGACTAAAGCCATCCGGTTTATATAGACACCGGAGAGGGCTAGGGTTACATAGAGTCGGTTACAATGGTAGGAGATCTACATATCCGTATCGCCAAGCTTGCCTGCCACGCCAAGGAAAGTCCCATCCGGACACGGGACGAAGTCTTCAATATTGTATCTTCATAGTCTTGGAGTCCGGCCGATGATGATAGTTCGGCTATCCGGACACCCCCTAGTCCAGGACTCCCTCACTAGCCCCTGAACCAGGCTTCAATGACGACGAGTCTGGCGCGCATATTGTCTTCGGCATTGCAAGGCGGGTTCTTCCTCCGAATAATTTATAGAAGATTGTGAACACTAGGATAGTGTCCGGCTCTACAAAAATAAATTCCACGTACCACCGTAGAGAGAATAATATTACACAAGTTCAATCTGCTGACGTATCTTGTGGCGTGATGTCACACCACTACCAAGCCTTTACTCAAATTGTTTTTATTATACCACCTCATTGCGTTTAGCAAAGCGGTTTCCTTGGCACGTCTTGTCGAAGCAGAGATCGTGTTCCCCTTATTCTGGGATTACCATCAATACGGACGTGGGTAACCCAACCGCGCCATTGATTGCGGCGCTTGGGAGATAAGAGAGTTTTATTAGGCCAGTGGGGACATATGTTCTTGTCCGCCCATATAAGGGGATAAAGATCCAACCCTTTTACCTGCGCCTTCTTCCTCCTTGGCTTATCCATCTCCGCAAACTCGAGCTGTAGCGCCCAAGTCTGCGCTTCTCACCTCAACCTTCTCCAACTATGTCCAGAGCGGGAGGCAAGTGGACGGCCTCCTCCGTCACGGAGGGGCAGATCCAGAAGCTGCGCAACGCCGGATATTTGTCCAGCAACATCGCGCACCGGCTCCCCAACGAGGGAGAGCTCATCCCCACCCCTAGACCCCATGAGAGGGTAGTATTTCTTCCCCATTTCCTCCGCGGACTGGGCTTCCCACTCCATCCCTTTGTCCGGGGGCTCATGTTCTACTACGGCCTGGATTTTCATGATCTGGCCCCGAATTTCATCATCAACATCTCAGCGTTTATCGTCGTGTGTGAGGCCTTCCTCTGCATCCAGCCCCACTTCGGCTTGTGGCTCAAGACCTTCAGAGTCAAGCCGAAGGTTGTGAAGGGCAGCCAAGCGGAGTGCGGAGGCGCCATGGTGGGCAGGATGTCCCACGTTACTTGGCTGGAGGGCACTTTCGTGGAAACCAGTAAGGGTTGGCAATCGGGGTGGTTCTACATCACTGAGCCGCGTGACCCTTAATGGGCAACGGCCCCCGAATTCAGATCTGGCATCCCTACACGGCTCACGTCCTGGAAAGAGAGTGGTCGGATCTGGGGTGATTCGAAGGAGCTGACCGGACTCCAAGCCTTTATCCAAAAGCTGGTGGACAAGAAGCTCAAGCTTGTCAACGTAGTCCAGGTCATGCTCATCCGCCGGATTCTCCCGTGCCAACGACGGGGTTTCAACATGTGGGAGTTCGATCCGGCGCAGCACCAGACTTTGAGCGGGCTCTTCGACACTATGTACGAAGAGTTCTGGAAGGTGCTGTTCAAGGGCGCCGAGGCTCCCGCATCCGCTACCGAAGATCGCGGATTTAGCTCGCAGCGTCCGGCTAACGAGGTTAGCGATTTTGTCGCTTGTTTTCCATAGTTTGACTCTATGCGGGATCTAAACTCCCTTTACCTTTGACAGGACTGGCTGGCGAAGGCCGAACAAACTATTTGTCCGGCTCCATTGCCAGAGGACCCAGCGGACGCCCGCCTAACAGGGCTGCTGGCTCCGGCACCCCACGTGGTGCCGGAGAAGAAGGCCAAGAAGAAGGCCACGGGTACTCGAAAGAGTTCCTGTTTTCAGGTGTTATCAAATGATGACTCCGAGGCCGACTCCTCCCACA
The DNA here is from genome assembly GCA_963921465.1 of Triticum timopheevii. Taxonomy (NCBI): domain Eukaryota; kingdom Viridiplantae; phylum Streptophyta; class Magnoliopsida; order Poales; family Poaceae; genus Triticum; species Triticum timopheevii. The sequence goes on from OY997272.1 coordinate 497,996,250, forward strand.
AAGGCGAGGAGGAGAAGAAGAAAGCCTCTCCCCTAGTGGGGGGAGGGAAGAACAGGAAGGCTTCCCCTACGGGGGAGGCCGAAGGGTCCAAGAAGGGAAAAACTCTTTCCCCGGACTGCTCTGCCAACGCCAGTGACGACGACGAGGACTGGCCTCCAAGGGCCAAGCCCCTGGCGAGATCGTAAGTATCTGGACTCCCGAATAACTTCATATTTTTTCTTTTCGCCACATAATGTCTTTCTAATGCCGCATACAACCCTGCAGTCCGCCCAAGGATGGTCTTCCCACTTCGTCGAGCAGGTCCTTAGGTGCGTCGGATATGGATTCTCTTCCGACTGCCTCCACCCCCCGTGATGCGGACGATGCCGAGGTGGGATCCCGGGAATGGACCCACCAGGAGGAGGAGGCCCTGGAGGTGTCGCAGGACAACCTCCCAGACTTTGCACCGGATTCGGCCCCGGAACCCATAGTGGCTCCGGAGTCCGGCGGGCGACCCCTTCTTAAGAAGGGCAAGACCGTTACGCCGGCAGCCTCCGTCCAACCGGAGGCGCCGGATAACTTGATGGAGGCGCTCAATGGCGCCTCCATTGAAGAGGAACACCACACTGTTATGAGTGTGGTGACTCAGAAGGTTCAGCTCGCCAAGAGCAGGCTGACCGAAGCCTGCAGCAGCCTTCTAACAGGCTTTGAGGTAAGAATTTCGATATATATAAAATGGTACCGCATAGACAGTAGCCCCTGATGCTCGGTTCGGTGTTCGGAAAGAAAAGCCAGACTGAGGATCTAAAAAGATATACGCAGGAGTCATAAAAAATATGTCAATATGGGATTGCAGGCTGTGCTGCTGACCTCCGCCGCACTGACTGTGGAGGTCAATACTTCGACGGAAAGCCTCGAGCGGTCCGAGAACGAGCTCGGCCGTGGTAAGAAGCAGCTCGAGGAAAAAGAAGGTGAGTAATACCTTATTAAAATTGTACCTTACAGAAAAGGATTTGGTTCCAAGAACAATGACAAGGATAACGTGGATATAGCAGGGGCCACAAACGAGATGGCGACCTTGAAGGAGGCGGTGTCCGCGGCCGAACGTAATGTGGCCACGGAACGCACCGAGCGAGAGAAGCATGAGGCGCGGGTGGCGGAGGTACAACAAGAGCTCTAGGATCTCATGGAAAAACATGAGAGTTTGGAGCGTGACTCGAAGACTCGAGAGTCCGAGCTTGCGACGGCTCTTGAGAGTGCCAAAGCCGCTAAGGCAGAAGCATATAAGGCCCTCCAGGAAATCGAGGCGTTGAAGAAAATAGTGGCGAGTAAGGCATTTTTCATGCAAAGTAAGCATGTGAGTGTGAATTACCTATCACTTACCCGAATTCGGAGCACTCCAGGAGCGTTCGCAGATCTGCCCCGTAGCGTCTCCGATGCTGCCGCATTCTACCGGGCCAAGGAGGGGAGCTCGACGGAGAAGGTCTTCTGGTCTTAGTATGCTGAGGCCGGACATCCGGTGCCCCTTAGCGACCAGCTGAAGCAGCTGGTCGAGCTCCACAAGGTGGCCGAACAGGCCATGAAGGGCCTCATAGTTCGGCTGTGGCCTAAGGAGGTCATGCCTGGGAGCTACTTCGGCCTGGTGCGGTGGCTGGTGGATGCGTGCCCGTGGGTTGAAGTCATCAAGCACTCCGCCTGTATCGAGGGCAAAGGTGCACTGGGGCAAGATGGATGCCCAGAAGCTTGTGACGGACCGGCCACCGCAGGGCAAGGAGCACCGCACGCCTGAGATGTATTATAAGAGTGTCCTGAAGGGTGCCCGCACTATTGCGGGTGAGTGCTCCAAAGATGTAATATTTGAGTAGACTCGCATTTTTTATCCTGTGCGCTGAAAACTTAGTTCATATGCGCTAAGCAATGCTTGTTAATTTAAAATATTACCTTCTGTGCGGTTGTTTATCAAATCTGAGAGATGGCAAGTTGTCGGCTTCAGCCCCCATGCCACGAGTGCTGGGGTGTTCGGGATAAATTTGAGCACTCTTGTTCCCATATTTGGGTCCATCTAGGGAGGCACTCAACATGACGAACAAGGCAACCGGACTTGTAATTCTTGAACACTCTCACTTAGCCATAGAATTCTATAATTTTAAATTTCGGCGAAGCCCCTACTCTTCGGAAGGCCGAATTTGGGGCGCTATCCACGCCTGGGCCGGACAAAACCCGGCTCCGCGCTCTAAGCGGCATAAGTCTTTAGGGACTCGCAAAAAACCTCTCGAACAGTGACCAGCTCTCGCCTCATCATGACGGTCAGTTTTAGCTTTCTCCACTGAGGCGTTAACCCAGCTCAACTGGGGCGCAATCGCAGTGGTTCTCCCAGTGTTACCTTAGACGATACAACGGAACGTAAGGTACCAAAACATGGGAGCCGGGCAAACCCAACTATTGACCCAAGACATGATTCGGAGCTGATGCATATAATGCTATAAGTTTGGAGTGCCGCACTTGTGAAAGTGTTCGGACTTATCACACCATGATGTGGGAAACATAAGCCCCTGGTGTTTTTTGGCCGTACCAAAGTGTATGGATGCAACATGTCATAAATGAACATATGTATAATAAAGAAATGCAATTAGAAGCAAGAAGGTGCTGCATTACTTATTCAAGAAAAACTGCTATAAATGCAGAACGATACAAATGGTGCGATAAGCAAGGGGTGGGACTATTAAACATGTCCCCCTCCAGGGGTAGGCTGCTGAATGGTGCGTAAAACAGATTTAATGCTCGTAATGGAGACCACCTGGATATTCGTTGTAGCCTTTATCCTTCCCTGGCTGTTGCATCATGAGTTCGGCAGGTCTGCTACCGGATAGGGCCTCTGACGAACGGAGTCCTGTCGGTAAAAAATAAATAAAAAGAGAAAAAGAACGACACACTTGAGAGCCCCTGGTGTGGTTGAGCCGCATTTTGGGCCTATCGTGGTCGTGCCCCTCTCCCCATGCCCATGGTATCTTCAGAGTGTAATGGTGTACGCGAAGGATCTGTCTTGACTTTTTACAGGGGCCGGGGTTGGGGCCGCACTGCTACCCGTGCTCGGAACGTGCCAGGTGGCATTGTTGTATGTTACTCCGGGCGCATTTAGCCGTGTCCGGTCGCTTAACGGCCGGACTCGAGAACTGCCTTAAGAGGCTGCACTGTACTTCTGCCGCGAGAGTCGCAGTATGTTCCTCCGTTCGGAGAGAGCGTTTAGTGTTTCCCTTGACCGTGATGACTCCTCGAGGTCCTGGCATCTTGAGCTTGAGGTATGCGTAGTGCGGCACCACGTTAAACTTTGCAAATGCGGTACGTCCGAGCAGGGCATGATAGCCGCTACGGAACAGAACTATGTCGAAGATTAAATCCTCGCTTTGGAAGTTATCCGGGGATCCAAAGACCACTTCCAGTGTAACCGAGCCTGTACAATTGGCTTCTACACCTGGTATGACGCCTTTAAAGGTTGTCTTGGTTGGTTTAATCCTTGAGGGGTCTATGCCCATTTTGCACACTGTATCCTGATAAAGCAGGTTCAGGCTGCTGCCGCCGTCCATCAGGACTCTGGTGAGGTGAAATCCATCGACGATTGGGTCTAAGACCAATGCGGCGATCCACTGTGGCGGATGCTGGTGGGGTGGTCCCTTCAGTCAAAAGTGATCGGGCAGGAGGACCATGGATTGAACTTCGTGGCAACTGGCTCCATCGCGTATACATCCCTGAGTGCACGCTTCCGCTCCCTTTTGGGTATGTGCGTTGCGTATATCATGTTCACGGTCTGCACCTGTGGGGGGAAACCCTTCTGTCCTCTATTGTTCGGCGGTCGGGTCTCTTCCTCGTCATCGCTATGCAGCCCCTTGTCATTGTTTTCAGCAATTAACTTGCCTGCCTGCTTGAATACCCAACAGTCCATGTTGGTGTGGTTGGCTGGTTTCTCGGGGGTGCCGTGTATCTGGCACGAGCGGTCGAGTATTCGGTCCAAATTGGACGGACCCGGAGTATTTCTTTTGAATGGCTTTTTCCGCTGACCGGGTTTAGAGCCTCTGAATCCGGCATTGACTGCCGTATCTTCGCTATTATCACCGTTAATGCGGTGTTTGTTTTTGTTGCGACGCGACCTTCCATTACGGTCCTTGATATCTGGACTGCCAGAATTTTTGCTGAGGTTGTTGCTGCGTGTTAGCCAGCTGTTCTCACCCGTGGAGAAGCGGGTCATGAGTGATGTGAGGCTGCCATGGATTTCGGTTTTTCCTGTCCCAGGTGCCGGGCAAGCCACTCATCGCGGATGTTATGCTTGAAGGCCGCGAGGGCCTGCGCATCCGGACAGTCGACGATTTGGTTTTTCTTGGTTAAGAACCGTGTCTAGAATTGTCTGGCCGATTCGTCTGGCTGCTGAATTATGTGGCTTAGGTCATCAGCGTCTGGTGGTCGCACATACATGCCTTGGAAGTTATCGGGGAATGCGGCTTCCAGGTCTTCCCAACTCCCAATTGACTCTGCTGGCAAGCTGTTAAGCCAATGCCGGGATGGTCCTTTAAGCTTGAGGGGGAGATATTTGATGGCGTGAAGATCGTCACCGCGGGCCATGTGGATGTGAAGGAGATAGTCTTCAATCCAAACCGCAGGGTCTGTTGTGCCATCGTAGGATTCAATATTCACGGGTTTAAACCCTTCGGGGATTTGATGATCCATTACTTCACCTGTGAAGCATTGTGGGTGTGTGGCGCCTCTGTACTGGGCGATATCATGATGGAGCTCAACAGAGCTTTGTCTATTTTGTTCGGCCCGGCCAGACATACTGTGTCTGGCGCAACAGTTGTCGTCATGTGTCATGGGGCGCCCATGCGATCCATAGATCGATCTTGATTGTCTTGCCTTATCCTCCAATATATCTCGCAAGTCCGGAGCGTTCCCCTGTGGCCTTGTGCTTTTCGAGCGATGTCGGGGTACGGTTCTAGTGAAGGGCCTAGAGGCCTCTCTGTCGCGACCACGGGGTGGTCGGTCATCCGTATTGTCTGCTGGTGATGCAGGTTCATACGCCTCCTGCTCTAATCGGGGGAGCACCTTGCGTTTAGGGTAGCTTTTGGAGGGTCGTTCGAGCTCATGCTCTTCGGCCGTGAGGACTTCAGTCCATCTGTCGGCTAGCAGATCTTGACCAGCTCTAAGCTGTTGCAGCTTTTTCTTGAGGCTGTTTGCCGTGGCCATAAGCCTGCGTTTAAAACGCTCTTGTTCGATGGGATCCTCAGGCACGACGAATTCGTCATCGTCGAGGCTCACCTCGTCTTCGGAGGGAGGCCTATAATCCTCTGCCTCTTCTTCTGCCGCTCTCTCATGAGGGCTGGCGTCTCCGTCCTCCTATGCTGAATCTTGCTGGAGTGGGTTGTCTTTGGCACTATCTGGGGTGTTATTAACTCCGGTGCCGGAATCTTCATTCTTGCTATGGCGGGATTTAGAGCGGCGCCGCTGACGCCGGCGCTTGGGCTGTTTCTTGGAGGGATCATCCTCCGCTATTCCTTCTCCATTCCCATCCTTTGGGATATCCACCATGTATATGTCGTATGATGAGGTGGCTTTCCAGTGCCCGGTAGGCGCTGGTTCTTGGTTGTCTCCGGCGTCGTCGTCCATACCGTCGATGTCTTCGGAGTCGTAATCTAGCATGTCGGTTAGATTGTCGATAGTGGCTACCAAGTGGGTGGTGGGTGGGCTTTGAATTTCTTCATCGTCCGCATCCGAACCATCCTGGTGGCAGTCCGGCCAGTGCTCTCCTGATAATGAGAGAAACTTTAGCAAACTCAAGATGTCGCCAAAAGGTGAGTGTTGAAAGATGTCCGCCACGGTGAACTCCATGATCGGCGCCCAATCGGATTCGATCGGAGGGGGCGCGGGAGGTTCGGAGTCCGGTGAGGAGTCCGGCACCTCGGAGTCACAAGCTTCATGAGGGACAAGGTCAGTGTTCGGCTCTATCTCCATAGAGGTTGCAGCCCCCGAGGCAGTGTCTAGCCATCTGTCCTCGATCTGCACAGCCGGCTCCGAAATGAAGATCGGAGCGGGCTTGAGTGCGGCCTGTAGGGTATTGTCCTGCTGCAGAGCTAAATCATGCTCGCCGTGACAGTGCGGCACGCTCGGCTGTGGCTCGAATCCATCGAGGATCAAGTCCCCACGGATGTCAGCCGTGAAGTTCAAACTTCCAAATCTGACCTGACAGCCAGGGGCATAGCTTTCGATCTGCTCCAGTTGGCCAAGCGAATTGGCCCGCAGTGCGAAGCCGCCGAATACGACGATCTGTCTGGGGAGAAAGGTCTCACCCTGGACCGCGTCGTTGTTGATGATCGAAGAGGCCATCGAGCCTATCGGTGACGGCACAGAGGAACTCTCAATGAAAGCACCAATGTCGGTGTCAAAACCGGCGGATCTCGGGTAGGGGGTCCCAAACTGTGCGTCTAGGCGGATGGTAACAGGAGACAAGGGACACGATTTTTTACCCAGGTTTGGGCCCTCTTGATGGAGGTAAAACCCTACGTCCTGCTTGATTAATATTGATGATGTGTGTTACAAGAGTAGATCTACCACGAGATCAAGGAGGCTAAACCCTAGAAGCTAGCCTATGGTATGATTGTTGTTCGTCCTACGGACTAAAGCCATCCGGTTTATATAGACACCGGAGAGGGCTAGGGTTACACAGAGTCGGTTACAATGGTAGGAGATCTACATATCCGTATCGCCAAGCTTGCCTTCCACGCCAAGGAAAGTCCCATCCGGACACGGGACGAAGTCTTCAATCTTGTATCTTCATAGTCTTGGAGTCCGGCTGATGATGATAGTTCGGCTATCCGGACACCCCCTAGTCCAGGACTCCCTCAAATGCCATGAGTTATTCTGATATCCGGATACTTACGATTTTGCCAGGGGCTTGGCCCTATGGCCACTCCTCTCCGCTGCCGTCGGCGTCGGAGGCGTAGTCCGGAAGAAGGGTCTTCCCCTTCTTGGACCCTCCAGCCTCCCCGGCTGGGGAGGCCTTCCTTTTCTTTCCTCCCCCCATTGGAGGGGGAGAGGCTTCTTCTTCCTCATCCTCCTCTTTGAAGGGGAGTGCGCTTCGGGGTCGTCAGGCGACGAGTCCGACACCACCTGGCACTGGGAACTCTTTCGAGTTCCCGTGGCCTTCTTCTTGGCCTTCTTCTCCGGCACCACGTGAGGTGCCATAACCAGCAGCTTCGCCAGGCGGGCGTCTGCTGGGCCTTCTTCTCCAGCACCACATGAGGTGCCGGAACTAGCAGCTTCGCCAGGAGCCAGACAGTCGATCTATCTGGACTTCTTCTGCCAGTCCTGTTAAAGGAATGGGAGCTTAGATCCCGCATAGAGTCAAACTATGAAAGACAAGTACCCTGTAATGGGTAAACTAAGCTTACCGCGCTGGCTTGGCGCTTCGCGCAGAATCCGCGATCCTCGGTAATGGGAGGGTGAACCTCGGAGCTCTTGAAAAGCACCTTCCAGGCATCTTCGTGCATTGTGTCGAAGAGCCTGGACAAAGTTTGGTGCTGGGCCAGGTCGAATTCCCACAAATTAAAAGCCCGTCGTTGACACGGGAGATCCGGCGAAAGAACATGACCTGAACCACGGTGACAAGTTTAACCTTCCTGTCGATCAGGTCTTTGACGCATGTTTGGAGTCCGGTCAGCTCTGCCGAATTACCCCACGATAGGCCCGTCTATTTCCATGAGGTGAGCCGTGTGGGGATGCCAGATCGGAATTCAGGGGCCGCTACCCATTCAGGGTCACGCGGATGGGTGATGTAGAACCACCCTGATTGCCACCCTTTGATGGTTTCCACAAAGGAGCCCTCGAGCCATGTGATGTTGGCCATCTTGCCCACCATGGCACCTCCGCACTCTGCCTACTGGCCGTCCACAACCTTCGGCTTGACATTGAAGATCTTCATCCATAAGCCGATGTGGGGTTTGATGCAGAGGAAGACCTCGCACACGACGATAAACGCTGAGATGTTGAGGATGAAGTTTGGGGCCAGATCGTGGAAATCCAGGACGTAGTAGAACATGAGCCCCCGGACAAATGAGTGGAGTGGGAAGCCCAGTCCGCGGAGGAAATGGGGGAGGAACACCACCCTCTCATGGGGCCTGGGGGTGGGGATGAGCTGCCCCTCATCTGGGAGCTGGTGCGCAATGTCGTTAGACAAGTATCCGGCCTTCCTCAACTTTTTGATGTGCCTCTCCGTGACGAAGGAGGCCATCCACCTGCCTCCCGCTCCGGACATGGCTGGAGAAGGTTGAGGTGGGAAGTGCGGGCTTGGGCGCTGGAGCTCGAGTTCACGGAGATGGATAAGCAAAGGAGGAAGAAGGCATAAATGGAAGGAGTGGATTCTTATCCCCTTATATGGGCGGACGAAACTATGTACCCCCACCAGCCTAGTAAAACTCGCTTATCTCCCGAGTGCCGTGATTAATGGCGCGGTTGGGTTACCCACGCCCGTATTGATGAGAATCCCGGAATAAGGGGACACAATCTCTGCTTTGACAAGACGTGCCAAGGAAACCGCCTCACTAAACGCGCTGAGGTGGGACAATAAAACGAATAAAAGCTTGGCCGTGGAGTGATGCCACGCTGCGGAGTACGTCAGCAGATTAGATTTATACAAATATTATTCTCTCTACGGTGGTATGTGGAATTTATTTTGCAGAGCCGGACACTATCCTTGTGTTTAACATCTTCTATGACGTATTCGGAGGAGCAACCAGCCTTGCAATGCAAAAGACAATTTGCATGCCACACTCGTCATCATTGAAGCCTGGTTCAGGGGCTACTCAGGGAGTCCTGTATTAGGGGGTGTCCGGATGACCAGACTAAGACCTTTGGCCGGACTCCTGGACTATGAAGATACAAGATTGAAGACTTCGTCCCGTGTCTGGATGGGACATTCCTTGGTGTGGAAGGCAAGCTTGGAGATACGGATATGTAGATCTCCTCCCACTGTAACCGACTCTGTGTAACGCTAGCCCTCTCCGGTGTCTATATAAACCGGAGAGTTTTAGTCCGTAGGACGAAAAACAATCATACCATAGGCTAGCTTCTAGGGTTTAGCCTCTCTGATCTCGTGGTAGATCTACTCTTGTATTACCCATATCATCAATATTAATCAAGCAGGAGTAGGGTTTTACCTCCATCGAGAGGGCCCGAACCTAGGTAAAAACATCGTGTCCCTTGTCTCCTGTTACCATCCGCCTAGACGCACAGTTTGGGACCCCCTACCCGAGATCCGCCGGTTTTAACACCGACATTGGTGCTTTCATTGAGAGTTCCTCTGTGTCGTCACCTTTAGGCCCGATGGCTCCTGCGATCATCAACAACGACGTAGTCTAGGGTGAGATTTTCCTCCCCGGACAGATCTTCGTATTCGATGGCTTTGCACTGCGGGCCAATTCACTTGGCCATCTGGAGCAGATCGAAAGCTACGCCCCTGGCCATGGGGTCAGATTTGGAAGTTTGAACTATGCGACTGACATCCGCGGAGACTTGATCTTCGACGGATTCGAGCCACGTGTGGAGACTCAGGCGGGTGCTCTCTAGGGAAGGGTTGCGCAAGCTCTCGCCCATGTGGGAGGGCCCGTTCAAGGTCGTCCATGTTTCCAGGCCTGGCTCCACGCGCTTGGAAACTCAGGAGGAGTGTCCATCCCGAACGCATGGAACATTCAGCACGTCCGGAAGTTTTACCCCTAAAAAGGCCCGGTGCCTGTGAAGAAGGCCCAGTGCCTGTGAAGCTAAAAAGGCCCAGTGCCTGTGAAGATGGCCTAGTGCCTGTGAAGTTAAAAAGGGCCAGTGCCTGTGAAGAAGGCCCAGTGCCTGTGAAGCTAAAAAGGCCCAGTGCCTGTGAAGAAGGCCGAGTGCCTGTGAAGCTAAAAAGGCCTAGTGCCTGTGAAGAAGGCCCAATGCTTGTGAAGAAAAAAAGGCCCACTGCCTGTGGAGAACGCCCAGTGCCTATGAAGTAAAAAGGCCTAGTTCCTGTGAAGAAGGCCCAGTGCCTATGAAGCAAAAAAAGGCCTAGTGCCTCTGAAAAAGGCCCAGTGCCTGTGAAGCTAAAAAGGCCCAGCGCCTGTAAATAAGGCCCGGCGCTAGTGAAGCTCGCTGCCCGTGACACTCTCACGTAATAATGAGTTGGGGTTGTACACGCCCCGGAGTCTCCGGAGTGCCTCCCTTGGGCCTCGGGGGCTCCCGCCCACGCCCAATGGCAGCACTTAGCTCCGCGCTAGTGAGAAGACGTCAAAGACTAGGCTAGGTGCCGGACGTGGCTTTTCATTTGCTTTCCGCAGTTGGCTTGTTCTCCCTTGTTTGAACCCTTATTTGAAGTCGTTTCTAGTGCTATTCGCCGTCTTCTACCCTTGCCCACTGTTTTCGGCTCTTGTTTGGCTCGCTCTCCCCCGCTCGCAACCTCGCGAGGTGGCTGCGCGGGCGCCCCCGTGAGCCCCATTTCTCGGCTAGCTTTCGTGAGGCTCTCATTCGGGTTCACAGCGGGATCACCCCTCCTAGTCCATGCCCCACGGGCATCGTGACACAAAAACACCGGACCTGAGCCGGCAACCCTTGCGACCATGGTTCGGAAACTATTCTCCCGACTGATCTTGCAGATCTTAAGATGCCCGGCGAGGGCTCGAGCGAGGACCACGCGAGGCGAAAACTACTGCAAATGTCCTAAGCTAAGTTGTTCTTACACGCAAGCACATAACCACAACACCATAACGCAGCACGGGGATAGTAAATACAACACGATAATTAGGGATCATGGTCTGTTGCACGCCCCCACGGGGCTCCATACTCCTCTCTCTCAATACAGGAACATGAGAGAAACAAAATAAACACGACATGCGCCCTGCGGCAGCTCGCGAGGAGGGCTCCGCGTCGGCCTCCCGAGCTCAATCAGACTCCACCTCGCGCTTCATCGGGGCACGGTGATGCGGAAGCTGATCGCGGCCACCGCTGGAAGAGCTGTCACCAGAGGAGGAGCCGCTGAAGCTTGGCGAGTTACGGACACCGCCAGGAGCGGGTTCGCCTTCGCCCTCATCCCAGCCGTCGCTAAGGCCAAGCACCTCGTTGATGTCGTCGTCTTCAGGGCAGCAGCCAACACGGTGGCCGTCCTCTCCGAACACCCTCACATAGAGGGTCTCCTCGCCATCAAACTTGAAGGTGAGGGTGCACCACCTGCGCAGGCCCCGCGCACGGGCAAACGTCTGCTAGCCCTGGGCCAGGGCCACGTTCCCGGCGACAGAGATCTCCACCGCAACCTAGGAGGCCCTGTTGCCACAGCCATCCGCCTGCAGCCAAAGCCCGTTGGGGCCAGCGGCCGGCAGTTCGCCGGCGAAAAAGTGAGGGAGCTGGAGCTAGTTGCCGGCCGGCTCGTCCGACCAAACAACAAACTCCGGCAGCACCTCCGCCGAACACTAGTAGAAAAAGGACCTAATATGAGACACATTAGTGCCAGTTTGATTTTGAGCCAGCACTAATGTGTCCATTAGTGCCGGTTCCAACGGCTAGCCGGACGTTCTCATTAGTACTGGTTCGTGGAGAACCTTTATCACTGGTTCATGCCATGAACCGGTACTAAAGAGAGTGGTGGTAGGGTGTTGTCAGTCTGGGGGCCCTCCAGCACCTTTAGTACCGGTTCGTGGCACGAACCGGTACTAAAGTTCAACCTACATAAACCCTTCGTCCACCCGATCCACTTTGTTCTTCCCCTTTCCCCTCACTTCCTCTGTTCTTCCCCTCTCTTCCTCGAGCTCCTCACAAATTTTGCCCAAAATTTGTCAAGATTTGAAGGCCCCCATCCATTCAAATGATCACAAAGGTTAGCAACTTTGTCCTTTCAACTCTCATTGCTAGATTAGCTCTTGCAATGCTTTGTATAGTGATTAATTTGGGAGGAACTATATTTGCTAGTATTTGATTTATATGCAATTTGAGGTCAAAAATAACACTTAGTTTGCATATGTAGGTGTGGTTTACTTAGTGCCTTCTAAATCTCCGTCGTAACCACCATCGATCGCCTGCACCGTCCCGTCGCCGGCACCACCTTGTGGTGAGGCTCTTGTTCATGAATGTTTTACATTACCAAATTGATGTTTGTGTGATTTGGGTATATAGTTACTCGTATAATTATCTTACCCTTACGTTGTTTGTTATACATAGTGCCATGGTTTTGATATCCATCCCCGTCGGCCCTCGTCCTTGTTATGATTCGGATTTGGTATATTCTCTTTTAAAACTAGTTGTTGCATTTCGTGTTTATGACAAATTATGCCCATCAAGTTGACATAGATATTTTTATCTAGGAGGTATGTGAACCGGAAATTCCAACCGACCCTATTGTCAAGAGGTTAAATTTAGTTGAAAGAGAAAACGAGTATTTGAAAGAAAAAGAATTGAGGGGGAGAAGATGAATTGGAGTTGCATGTTGCCGATGTCATCGATGATCACAAGATCAAGATGGATAAAATGAGGTTGAAGATTAGAAAGATTAGAAAATATGCCATTGATAGTGTAGCTTGGTATCATTATGCTGTTGGATCAATTGTTACCTTAGTTGCGATCTACATCACATTTGTTGTTGCATTTAAATTCTTTAGCTAGAGAGTTATTTGTATGTTGCATTTAATTAAGTGATGTCTATGAACTTTATGTATGAACTTTATGTATGAACTTGTATTAATTTGGTCTATTCGGTGGTGTGTAATGAAGATGAGCCGACAATGGATGTATGATGACCGATGCTCTCCTGAGTTCATTAATGGCGTGCATACTTTTCTGCTTGCCGTTAGGCAAACAAGCGGGTGGATGGTTTTATGCCTTGTCCATGTGCTGGCTGTAAGAATGGTCACGGTTACTCTACGTCAAGAACCATTCACGTCCACCTATTTGAGTCCGGTTTCATGCCCCACTATAATGTTTGGACCAAGCACGGAGAAATAGGGTTTATGATGGAAGACAATGAAGAAGAAGAGGACGACGATGGCTATCCTGGCCATGGGTTCCCTGAATACGATGATACAACAATGGGGGAAGAAGCTGAGCCGGCAATGCAGGAAGAAGCTGAAGAAGAGGCATCAGATGAGCCCGTTGATGATCTAGGTCGGGCCATTGCCGATGCAAAGAGAAACTGCGCAAGTGATCTGGAGAGGATGAAGTTGCAGCGCATGTTAGAGGATCACAAGAAATTGTTGTACCCGAATCACGAAGCTGACAAAAAAAGTTGGGCACCACACTTGAATTGCTGCAATGGAAGGCAGAGAATGGTGTATCTGACAAGGGATTTGGAAAGTTGCTAGTAATGATAAAGAATATGCTTCCAAAGGACAACGAATTGCCCGAGCGTACGTATGAAGCAAAGAAGGTTGTCTGCCCTCTAGGGTTAGAGGTGCAAAAGATACATGCATGCCCTAATGACTGCATCCTCTACCGCGGTGAGTACGAGGATTTGAATGCTTGCCCGGTATGCGGTGTATTGCGTTATAAGATCAGTCGCGATGACCCTGGTGATGTCGAGCGTGAGCGCCCCAGGAAGAAGATTCCTCCCAAGGTGATGTGGTATGCTTCTATAATACCACGGTTGAAATGTTTGTTCCAAAACAAAGAGCATGCGAAGGCGATGCGGTGGCACGCAGAAGACCGTAAGAAAGACGGAAAGTTGAGAGTACCCGCTGACGGTTCGCGGTGGAGAAAAATCGAGAGAAAGTACTGGGAGGAGTTTGCAGGTGACCCAAGGAACGTATGGTTTGGTCTAATCGCAGATGGCATTAATCCTTTTGGGGAGCAGAGAAGCAACCATAGCACGTGGGCTGTGACTCTATGTTTGTATAATCTTCCTCCTTGGTTGTGCATGAAGTGGAAGTTCATTATGATGCCAGTGCTCATCCAAGGCCCTAAGCAACCCGGCAACGACATTGATGTGTACCTAAGGCCATTAGTTGAAGAACTATTACAGCTATGGAATGGAACATGTGTACATGCGTGGGATGAGCACGGACAAGAAAAATTTGACCTAAAGGCGTTGCTGTTCGTGACCATCAATGATTGGCCTGCTCTCAGTAACCTTTCAGGACAGACAAACAAGGGATACCGCGGATGCACGCACTGTTTGGATGATACCGACAGTATATATTTGGATAGTTGTAGGAAGAATGTTTACCGGGGACATCGTCGATTTCTTCCGACAAGGCATCCCGTAAGAAAGAAAGGCAAGCATTTCAAAGGTGAGGCGGATCACCGGACGAAGCCTCGCCACCGTACTGGTGCTGGTGTACATGATATGGTCAAGGATTTGAAGGTAATCTTTGGAAAGGGTCCAGGCGGACAACCTGTTCCGAAGGACGCTGACGGACGCGCACCCATGTGGAAGAAGAGATCTATATTTTGGGACCTGCCATATTGGAAAGACCTAGAGGTCCGCTCCGCAATCGACGTGATGCACATGACGAAGAATCTTTGTGTGACCCTGCTTGGCTTTTTGGGCGCGTATGGGAGGACAAAAGATACACCAGAGGCACGGGAGGACCAGCAACGTATGCACGGAAAAGACGACATACATCAGGGTCAGGCCAGCTATGCTCTTACAAAAGAAGAGAAGGAAATCTTCTTCGAATGCCTGCTCAGCATGAAGGTACCGTCTGGCTTCTCGTCGAATATAAAGGAAATAATAAATATGGTAGAGAAAAGGTTCCAGAACCTAAAGTCTCATGACTGCCACGTGATTATGACGCAACTCCTTCCGGTTGCATTGAGGGGGCTTCTACCGGAAAACTGTCAATTAGCCATTGTGAAGCTATGTGCATTCCTCAATGCAATCTCTCAGAAGGTAATCGATCCAGAAATCATACCAAGGTTACAGAATGATTTGGTGCAATGCCTTATCAGTTTCGAGTTGGTGTTCCCACCATCCTTCTTCAACATCATGACGCACGTCCTAGTTCACCTTTGCGAAGAGATTAACGTTTTGGGTCCTGTATTTCTACACAATATGTTCACCTTTGAAAGGTTCATGGGAGTCTTGAAGAAATATGTTCATAACTGTGCTAGGCCAGAAGGAAGCATCTCGAAGGGCCATGAAAATGAGGAGGTCATTGAGTTTTGTATTGACTTTATTCCTGACCTTGAGCCGATTGGTGCTCCTGAATCGCGGCACAAGGGCAGACTAGAAGGAAAAGGCACGCTAGGAGGGCATCAAATAATATGTACGGACGGGCATTCTCTCACTGAAGCACACTACACAGTTCTACAGAATTCTGCCTTGGTGGCTCCGTATATGGAGGAACACAGGAATTTTCTACAGTCCAAACACCCGGAGAAGTCTGACGACTGGATTATACGCGAACAAACGAGGACTTTCGCCGGTTGGTGGCAGAAACGTGCCCTGAATGATGGCGATATTCAAAATGACATGTACTCGTTGTCCTAGTTACCATCTTCGAATATAATGACTTTCAAAGGGTACCAGATAAATGGGAATACATTTTACATGATCGCCCAAGATAAGAAGAGCACCAACCAAAACAGTGGTGTCTGCTTTCATGCAACAACCAACACGGGAAAGGAAACATATTGTGGTTACATAGAGGACATATGGGAACTTAACTATGGATCAGGTGATTTGAAGGTCCGTTTGTTTCGGTGCAAATGGGTCAATATGACATGAGGCGGCGTGACGGAAGACCCGCAGTACAGAATGACAACAGTGGATCTCAACAATCTTGCGTATGTAGACGAACCATTCGTCCTAGCCAATGATGTGGCGCAGGTTTTTTATGTGAAAGACATGTCTACCAGGCCGAGAAAAAGAAAAGATAAGGAAGCGAATGGATCATACGACGAGCCAAAGCGCCACATAGTTCTTTCAGGAAAAAGAAACATCATGGGAGTGGATGACAAGACAGACATGTCAGAAGATTATGAAAAGTTTGATGAAATTGCTCCATTCACAGTGAATATTGACCCGAGCATCCAGTTAAATGATGAAGATTTTCCATGGCTACGGCGCAAAGGGACACACGCGAAGAAAAAGTTTCACACCCAAAGATCTGGGATGTGATCGGCTTCACTATCATCACTTTCTTTTGTGTTTCACACCCAGGAGGGAATGTCTATAATAGTTAGGGTAGTTAATTATGTGTTTTGGCATTTGAAACACGAAGAAATTTTATGTGCAAACAAATTCTTTTCATGCATTAACTGATTTTTTCCAGCTAAATGACCCTGAAATTGAAAAGCATTTCAAATGAACTCAGAGAAGGTTGAAAGTTGGCATGGTATCATAATTTCATACAAATAGCATGTGCAAAAAAGTAGAGAGGGTTACGGCAAAAACTGGATACACTTCATGTACAAAATGGACAATCTCTTTCGAAGTATCAGGGTTTCCGATGAAAATTGAACTGTTACAAAGGCATTTCATTTTTTAAATAACCTAAGCATTACCAAATTGAATATAATGATAAAACACACTAATATTAAACATAAGAAAAAAGAATCACTGAAAAAACTTTTTTCAAAGTTAAGTTATTCACAAACTAGTGATTCACACAAATTTCAAATAATTCAAAATTTAAACTATTCAAATTTGAAAACTACCGGCACTAACAGAAAGTTTGTAATTTTTTGTACCTAAAGCAAAAATATTCACAAAGAAACTCTAAATATAGCAAAAAACAACTCAAAAATAAATAAAACAAAAATAAATAAAGCGAAAGAAATTAAGAAAATAAAAAAGCCCGCCTACTGGGCCAAAGCGGCCTGCATACGACTAGGAACACAACCTTTAGTTGGGCCAGGATGCAGGCCCGCAAAGGCCCAGTAGGCCCACGGGGCAGAAGAGGAGAGGTAGGCCCAGTAGGCTTGCTTAGGAGAGGAGCTCGAGAGAGCTACCGCACTGGGGCTTATAAACCAGTGCGGTAGCCCCTCGGGTAGCGAGGTGGGACTAAACTTGCGCACCGCCTGGAGCCAGCGCACCCCCTTTAGTACCGGGTCGTGGCTCCAAACGGTACTAAAGACCCCCCCTTTAGTACCGGTTGGAGCCACCACCCGGTACTAAAGGGGGGGGCGCTTCCCGCCGCTTGGCCTAGCCAAAACAAACTTTTAGTACCAGTTGGTGGCTCCAACCGGTACTAAAGGTCCATACTATATATACAACACTTGAAAAAATTCAGTTTCCCTCTGTTTCTTCCCTCTGTTCCGATCGACGCCGCCCTGCCCCGATCGACGCTGTCCCCGTCGACGTCGCCGCCCCCACCCCTCGTCGCCGACCCCGGCCGTCCCCGCCCCTCGTCGCCGCCCCCGTCGACGTCGCCGCCCCAGCCGTCCCCGTCCCCGTCGCCGCGCCTCGCCCTGCCCCATCGTCGCCGCCCCGTCCCATCGCCCCGCCCACCCCGCCCCGTCGTCGCCGCTCCGTCCCGTCGCCCCGTCGTCACCGCCCTGTCGTCGCCTCGTGGGTGAGCTCATCCCGGCCGCCATGTCCACACACACACACACTACACACACACACACACACACACACACTACACACACACACATTATTAGTTTGTTTGTTATAAATTTTTCTGTTTTTTAGTTATAGAAATGTTAGAAATTATTCTGTTTTTTAGTTATATAAATATTAGAATGTTAGTTATATAGAAATGTTATAAATGTTTTCTGTTTTTTAGTTATAGAAATATTTATAGAAACGTTAGCAATTTTTCTGTTTTTTTGTTATATAAATATTAGAATTGTTATAGAAATGTTAGTTATATAATCAGGAAATTTTAGAATTAGTTTTAGTTAGATGAATTAGATTAATGTCAAATTGTTAGAATTTGCATATATATAGAATTTTAGTTATCACAATCCAATCATTTAAAAAATGTTACTTTTTGCGGGCATATAGTATTTGTTCTCGACGATATGCCCGGCCCGCATCCTCTCCATTGACCCGTTCGCGACGACGTCCTGCTTCAGAGGACCCATGTCCGAGACTGGGCTCCGTCGGGCTGGCACTCGGAGGTGCTACCTTGAGGGGCGCGCAGCTTGGTGGGGAACCCGACCTCGGGTCCCGTCGTTGACCCTGATCTTCTTTGGTGGCGTTCGCGTGGGCCACATTCGGTGCAGAGGCAGCCGGCCCCGCCGGAGGTGGTGCGTCGCCGTGTTAGGGAGGAAGATGAGCACGTCCATCGCTACATGACTGCTATGGACGATGTCAGGTTCTCCACTACTTGGCGGGTTCTTTGGGCAGATGACCGGAGATGTGATCCTGTGATGGTTCCTTCTCTTTGTGTGTGCACCGCCCACGCCCCAGGAACCGCGAGTGGCGCCCTAGATTCTTCTGTAGTACTCGGTCTTTATTAGGTACCTAGCAAGTGATGTATTCGATATATAATATTCGAGACGATGTATTCGAGATTATATATATTAAGACGATGATGTATTAGAGATTATATATTTGAGACGATGTATTCGAGATTTAGTTTTTCCTTATTGATTGTTGCATCCATGCATTGTAATTTGAATACTAAATTGTTTTATATTTCTTCTGTATTAATTAGTAAAGTAAAAGCTATGGCGGACAATATCGGTAGAGAGAGAAAAGGAATTGTTCGACATCATACGCAGCCCTCACAGGCTAGATGAACTGAATCAAGATGACGGCTCCCAATATCTGAACAATATCGAAGAGGGTGATGAAAAGATATTCGATCTCGACGCCCGAGCTGATGAAGTCATGAACTATGATTATGATGACACATACAATGTTTGTGATGACACAGACAATGCTGATCTTCAAATAACAAAGACTTCCGGTGAGGTATATTTATATAAGCATGCATCCTGGTGATCATCACATGTTTTTTTATTGAAGATATATTAACGAATCAATCTTTCTTATTTCAGCCCTCCGGATCGAGCAAATCTGCTTCTACAGACAGCAAGACAAAGCGAGGCCTGGGCAGATTGTTGAAGGATGGTGTAAAGTACCACATCGAATCCACAAAACTTAGTGGCGAACCCCTCACGCCTAAGAACGTTGCGGACAAGTGGACTCGTCAGTGCGGAGTTCTTGTGAAGGACAAACTCCCGATCTCCATTCAAGAATGGAAAGAGACAAAGACTAAACTTCCAGGTGTTACTTGGGTCGACGACAGAGCCAAAAATGATCAGGTGAAATCTGATGGAACATTTCACCCTACCAGATCATTTCACTAAAGAAGATGTGGAGAAAGTCAAGGCCGCTGCTCTTAAGAAGATGGCAATTGCATTCAACACCCACAAGAAAACTGTATGGGCCAACTACCTCGCTAATGAAAGGAAGACTCCAGATTTCAAGGGAACACTGGAGAAGCAAAGAGAACACTGGGACGATTTCATGACCTTCAAGGATTCAGAATTATCTAAGGAACGGTCGATGAAAAACAAGCCAAATGCCGCAAGAAAGACGTAGTTCCATAGGCTGGGTCCAGTTGGCTACACGGTGGGATTGCCTAAGTGGGATAAGTCTGAGCAAGAGATGGAGGGTGCAGGGGTCACTCCGATTACTAGGAGTTGGCACCCCAGGTGCAGAACTTGGTTCTATGCGCATGGGAGGGGGCGTTGGACCCGAAGACAGGCCTGATTTCGAAGAAGGCAAGTCTAAAAGGAGCCGAACAAAAGATATTTGACGCAATAGAAGAAGCTCGAGCGGGGGTGTTCACGCCCAACAGAGAGAACAACGAGCTTACGCACGCCCTGGGAAATCCTGAACACTCGGGAAGAACACGAGGCATGGGCGTTATTCCTTGGTATGAGGGCTTTTCGGACTGGAATGACGACTACAGATCCCGTGCAAGAAAGAAGATGGAGGAGAAGAAGAAGAGGAAGCTGGAGGAGGAGCAGAGGAAGCAGGACGCAGAACGCCTTCAAGTCCTAGAAGCAAGGCACGCGGACCTGGCACTCAAATTCCAGTAGCAGCAGCAGCAGATCGACTCACTTAGCCAGGAAAGGGGGTCTGAGCAGCGGCAGTAGCAAGCTGGTGGATCGTCCAGCATTGGATACACCGTCCCATCCATGCCGAGAAGCAGCATTGGTTCTGCCCCGGGCGACACACTACTGTATACATACCCTGTGGATGACATCATAGAGAACACTAACTATGAGCTACACTCCAAAATGAAGAACATATCCATGAAGGTGGCGGACGGCATTGCTATTCCAGTTACCCCCGAAGCAACCTACTATTGCATCCCGATTACAGAGGGCTATGCTCGTGTCATGGTTGATGAAGTGGTGGACCCATATTCGGGGCTAACGCTTGACATTCCTGGAGGTGAAGACGATCGCACACTGGGAGAGGCCATACATCGTATCATCCTATGGAGAAAGGATTGCATCATCTTTCGAAGTCCACCGACACCGTGTTGTCTGCCGACTCCTTGAAGTCCGACACCGAGTCAGCAGACTCCCGCTCCTCCAAGTCCACGAACACGTGAGACGACTCCTCCATGAAGTCCGCCACCTCCTCCAAGTCCCCGAGCGCGTGAGCTGACTCCTCCGGTTTCAAGTCTGGCACAACGTCATGCCACTTCTCCGGTTTCAAGTCCGGCACCGTGTCAGGCCACACCTCTTGCTTCAAGTCCGGCACATCGTCAGGCCACTTCTCCTGGTCCAACTCCACGTCAGCCGTCTCCGCCATCTCAGCAATCGCAGAAGAGACATGTCGCAGCTTTGGTGCGTAGCGGTACGAGTGGAGGTAGTTCAGGAAGTACAGGCGGAGACAAGCGATATAAATATGGTCCAAGCCTCGCTCCTCTTCCTCAGAGGCCTTACGACATGACCGCGGAGCAAAACGCAGCCCTAGTGCAAGCCCAAGTGGACGCCCACTTTGGACCGAAACCGGCACCACCGCCAAAGGAGAAAGTGCCTGAGAAAGCAATTGACCACTTCATTTGTATGGCTAGAGAACCCGCTCCCAAGCCTGTTGACTCGGACTATGAGCACCAAATCAAGAAACTACATCGAGAACGGCTAAAGAAGGAAGCGAGCTCGAGCTCGAGGCAACAAGCAGCTGGCAAAAAATGCGGGAAAATCGTTCCCCAGCTGGGAGAATAGGCGGCGCAAGCAACCCCCCTGCTTGTTGTGCCAACAACACATGAGAGGAGTACGTGCGCCAAATATTATTGTGGGCAAACCATTAGCGTTCCCCAACAAGGCGATGTGGTAATAACGGAGGAGCATATAATGCAGGCTGAAATGCTCAAGATCTCTGTTGGACAACTCCTCGAAATCGAGCCCATGTCTCCGCTTAAAGAATTGCATCAATGGTACATGAACATTACCAAGATTTCCAATCGAGTGTCCCTCATGGTGAATGTCAAGAAGGAGCATTATTACCATCAGAAAGCTTTGTCCATTGAGTATACGGAACTTTTTCAGTTATACAATCAAGACGCACTCGACAAGTCTATAGTCAGTTGCTATTGTCTGTAAGTGATTTCTTTCTGTAATTTAAGTCTCAAGCTAATTACGCAGTGATAATTTTTATCAATCATCACATGTAATTATCCTCATTATATTCTTTTCTGTGGTATTATATGCAGGATGAAGATGTATGAAATGAAAAAATCTGGACGCTATGGCATTGGGTTCATTGACCCAAATACCATTAATGAGGACATATGGAAGTTTCCATTTTATCAAGCAGGTGTAGAGGAAAGCATGGTAGAGTTCTTGAAGCACCTCAATAGCAATGAAGATATACTACTTCCTTACAACTTCCCGTGAGTCACACTGTCTTGTACTACGAATTCTGTTTTTGCTTACTAGCTAGCTATATGTTAATAATTAAGTGTATACGGTTTACGGTAGTTGATTAATTTTATGCACATGCCCGCTTATTTAAGACATGCAAACGTGTGCGCATGCAGTTGGCACTGGGTCTTGATAGAAATTAAAGTTGAGGAAGGAAAAGTTGAATTACTGGACTCACTAACTAAAGAAGAAAGTGACTTCACCATCGTGAAGGGGATAGTCAACAGGTAATTTCAATCATTATTAACTATATATATCTCGGCCTATTATTAGTTCGTCATTTCCTGATATGAACTATTTAATAACCCCTTTATTAATTTTCATTGCCGGCGGGCAGGGCATGGGCAAAGTTCAACAAGGTGACTCCAGGCGAATGGAAACAAAAGTTGTTTTGGCATCGACCAAAGGAAAGTAATTAAGTAGTACTAGCTAGCTACCATCTCTTTAATTCTTGTTTCAATATCATTAATTAATTATCATGCTTGATTAATCATTATCTGATTCAATTCCATTCTCCTAAAGGCCCTGAAGCAAGCACCGGGGAATAATCTATATGCATTCTACGTTTGCGAGAACATTCGCATGATGACGTCCGAAAGGAGCAGATTTGATAGACAGGACTGGGTACGTTTGTCAGAACACTATTCACACCATTATCGATATCTAGTCACACAACTAACACACATGCCTATTGATCTCCTTCTTAACAGTTCAGAGAGGTGCGGGATAAGCTCCTACCATCGGACCGCATACTAGCACTTCAAGAGGAAATAGCCAGATTTTTGCTCGACCAGGTCATAAATCCCAAAGGAGAATGCTATTACCCGCTACCGCCCCCATGAACCACTTGTCATCGTGCTCCGGAGGCACCAAGGCAACATATGTAGGAGAAATTGTATATGTATATACATGTGTATGTGTGAATAATGGTGTTGGTTGTGAGACGTTCGATGATATATATGCGGTTCTATACGTACGAGAAAATCTATTTATATATATGCATAACGTGTACAATTTGTAGTATCATGAAATACCGGCAAACAAAAAAATGGAATGGAAAATAAAGCAAAAAACCCCCCAAACATTTAGTATCGATTGGTGTTACCAACCGGTACTAATGTCCTACGCGCACCCGGGCCTGGCTCGTGCCACGTGTTCGCACTTTAGTGCCGGTTCGTGACGAACCGGTACTAAAGGGGGGGGGCTTTAGTCCCCACTCTTTAGTGCCGGTTGGAGAACCGACACTAAAGGCCATTATGAACCGGCACTAAAGGCCGGTTCTGCACTAGTGGAATGGAAGCGCGGCCGGGGAGGCCGTGCGGCCACGGTGCGCCTTCCTCCACCTCCTGGGCTGCCTTGATGCAAGCGACTGCCACAGTGCGACGGGCCGCCGCATCGACCACAAGGAGCTGCAATGGGAGTCGCGGGATGCTTGCGAGGGCGACCATGGCCGCGCTTGGTCGAGGGAGGGACGGGCTCGTCCCGGCGAGCCTTCCCCTTTTTCGCGGCTGAAAACCTCTTCACAGGCTCCATAGGACGCTACAAGAAACCGGAGCAAGGAGGAAGAAGAAACAGGCTGGGCGAGAAGAGACATGCAGTGGGGGCCTCCACGCCCCTTCGTACTTTATAGCCCGGAGGAGGTCAACTGTCCGTCCCCACGATCACAGGTAATGATGACTAGGTTTGCACGCAGCAGGCTCTCGTCAAATAGGGCAGTTGCCGACGCAGTGTGGGGAAGCGGAGATTCCCACGTGCCATCAGTCGCCACGCGTTGCCCAAGGCCTTATGCTATTGGGGCCTGCGGCGCTCAACACTTGCCCTTTGGCTTCGCCGCTAAGGCAAGCTCGAGCGCGCCTTGGGCCCGGGCGCTACTGTCACTATCCTGGATATGGGGGTATCTAGATTTGCCTACCTGTGGCCTGCGGCGTGGCTCATCAGTGGCCCAGTACGGCCCGTCTTCATCAACCCAAGTTCAAGACCCTCGCGAGGGGCCAAGCCTCGCGGGGCGGATGATGCAAGGCCTCCTCAGGGGCGGCCTCACCAGGCAGGCTCGCGAGGAGGCGGAGATATCAAGGCAAGGAGTACCATGCGAGGTGCACACAACGCAAGCCATAACGATCGAGATCAGGCGGGCTCTAGGTTGGCGCCAGCCGGCGCAGTGTCCTTGTGTCCTCTTTGATGCAAAGGGGGCAAGCACAGGCGCATAGTACCGAGGCATCAAGCAAAGGTTTCCGTATCGGTGCAACAGGACCAGGACCAGAAGGACAGCAAGATGGAGGTCACCGTGGAGCCCAGGACGGCGTCATCGCCGGTACCTTTGGCAGTCGAAGACCACCTTTAATCAGGATAGCTTGTACTAGCTATCCCCCTTTAAATCCCTCCATTGTGGAATCCCTTGCTGCTCAATATTTGGGAAGAGGACCAAGGCCTCTATAAATAGGACTAGCCACCACCATAGAGAGGGGGGATCCATTCGGACCAGAATCACCCACACCAGCACAAGAACACCTCCCCTTGCGAGGCTGTTCTTCCCACTGTACTATTCCTCATCAGCCCAAGAGGCAATCCACACACCACACATTGGAGTAGGGTATTACACCACAATGGTGGCCTGAACCAGTATGAATCGCGTGTCCCTTGTGTTGTTCATCTTGCTAGCTTAGGGCCAGTTCTTTTGGGCGGCTTAAATAATAAGCTGCCTCGCCCCAACTTAAAAAATAAGCTACTCCCTAAATTTGTTGAGACTTCTCAATTAGTTGTTCCATAACTATTTCAGAAGCCCCAATGAATAAGGAAGGTGGCTTATGGGAAAAGCTGGGGAGGAGGCGGCTTATTTTTAATCCGCCAAAAGAACTGGCCCTTAGAATTGCAGCGAGGTTGTGGGAGTAGATCGGTAGGGAGAAGATCTTCGCGCGCACCCCAGAGTTCGAACCTTAAGTGTATTGCCGGAACCCGACATCCGACAGCTAACGTCCGGGCTGTCAGTGTAGCTGTTGTGGTGGAACGGAAGGAAGCATGCAAGGAATATCTAGTTCAACAACCGGTTTATTATATCAATGAAGCGCTCATTGAGTCCAAGCAGAGATATCCACATTGACAGAAGCTTGTTTGTGGGGTGTTCATGGCTAGCCAGAAGCTTAAGCAATATTTTCTGGGTCATCCCATCATTGTGGTTTGTTTTTCTCCTTTGGGAGATATTATTCAAAACAAAGAAGCCATAGGGCGAGTAGCCAAGTGGGCCATTGAGCTTGGACCTCATGGTTTGAAGTACGTGCCTCGCACCGCTATCAAGTCTCGGGCGCTTGTGGATTTCATCAATGATTGCATAGAACTGCAGATGCGTGAAGAGAAGCTAGATAACACATATTGGACTATTCACTTTGATGGGTCCAGGCAATTGGAAGGCTCGGGGACTGGAGTGGTTTTAGCTTCCCCTTGAGGTGATAAGTTCTGTTATGTTTTAAGGTTGATGTTTCCCTATACTAACAATGCAGCTGAGTATGAAGCATTGCTCCATGGTCTTCGGATGGCTAAGGAGATGAACTTAAGCCGGGTGAGATGTTTCGGCGACTCAGACTTGGTAGCTCAACAAATCTCAGGCAAATGGGATTCTAAGGATCCGCTTATGGCGGCTTATTGCCCCGAAGTTGATGCTATTGCTGGGCACTTCAAGGGTTCTCAAGTGGAGCACATTGATCGTAGGAAGAATGAGGCAGCTAATGCCTTAAGTCGGTTGGGGTCTCAGCGTAAGCCGGTGCCACCTAACACTTTCTTGATATTTTGCATCCTTCTGTTAAATTGCCTACAGAGGAGGATCTGGTTGTTCCTGACCCAGAGGCACAATTGGTGGCAGCTCTTCACACCATCCCAGATTGGACAGTACCATATTTGGCTTATATGACCCGGGGCGAGTTACCTGAGGATGAAACTTTAGGCAGGCAGATAACCCGGTGGTCTAAATCAATGACAATTGCCAATGACGAGTTACACCATCGCAGTGTCACTAGGGCATTTCAACATTGCGTTTCTCCTAAGGAAGGCAGTGATATTCTTCGTGAGATTCATGAAGGGGATTGTGGTCATCATGCTGGTTCAAAGTCCCTTGTGGCCAAAGCTTTAGTTCATGGATTTTATTGGTTGACGGTTCATATTGACGCAGAGGATTTGGTTAGTAAATGTGATGGTTGTCAGAAATTCTCACGGCGAGCTCATGTGCCGGCTCAAGAATTGAGGATGATTCAATTACTTGGCTGTTCGCAGTCTGGGGGCTTGATATGGTTGGTCCTTTCATACGGTCTAAAGATAAAAAGACCCACCTCTTGGTGGCGGTTGACAAATTCACAAAGTGGGTTGAGGCAGAGCCGGTCAGTAAGTGTGACGCAGCCATGACGGTTCAATTCCTCAAAAAGGTGATTTTTTGCTTCGGTTTTCCCCATAGCATTATAACTGATAATGGCACTAATCTGTCCAAGGGATCTATGGAGGAGTTTTGTAAACGTGAGCATATTCGACTTGACGTCTCGTCAGTAGCTCACCCCCAGTCCAATGGTCAAGCTGAAAGAGACAATCAATTTTTTTTGAAAGGCATCAAGCCCTGGCTTATGGTTCCTTTGCAACGGATGCCGGGTTGTTGGATGGAGGAGTTACCTTCTGTACTATGGAGTATCAATACTACCCCCAACAGATCTACGGGTTACACGCCCTTCTTCATGGTTTACGGGGTAGAGGCGGTTCTTCCTAGTCACATCCGTCATGACTCGCCCCGTGTGGTGGCTTACGTTGAAGCTGATAATGAACAAGCACGTCAGGACGCACTTGACCTGTTAGATGAGAAGCGTGACCTTGCCGCAGCCCGCTCAGCGATTTACCAACAAGATCTGCATCGTTACCACAGCCGTCGGGTTAAGTCTAGAACCTTTTCAAGAAGGTGATTTGGTGCTCTGTCTCATCCAGGATCAAACTGATGTGCACAAGTTATCCCCGCCTTGGGAAGGTCCCTTTGTGGTCAGCAACAACTTGAACAATGGGTCATACTACCTTATCGATATTCGAGAGCACAAGGACTCACGCAAGTCGGAGGAGGAGACCCGCCAGCCGTGGAATATTGCTCATCTTCGGCCTTATTACACTTGAGCCACCAGCTCTTATGATGTACATATTTTGATGATGTATATATTATGATGATTATAATAAAGCAGGGCCTCTGTCATTTTTCATCTTCAATAATGAGTCTTCTTCATCATAATTCTATGACCACTGGGGGCTTGATCGTATTCGAATCATAGCTTAACCCCTTTGACACGGCTTCCTGATCGTATTCGAATCATAGCAGTTCAAACATTTTGATCATTTGGGAGCTTGATCATATTTGAATCATAGCTTAACCCCTCTTGGTCTGACTTACTGATCATATTCAAATCAGAGTCATTAAACATTTAGATCATTGGGGGCTTGATCATATTCTAATCATAGCTTAACCCCTTTGGCACGGGTTCCTGGTCATATTTGAATCATAGCCATTCAAACATTTTGGTCATTTGGGGGCTTGATCATATTCGAATCATAGCTTAACCCCTTTTGGTTCGTCTTACTGGTCGTATTCGAATCAGAGTCGTTAAATACTTTGGTCATTGGGGGGCTTCCTAATTGTATTTGAATCATAGATGTCGGTACCCTTTTGATCAGCGCAATGCTACAAACCACATGGGGCTTCCTAATCGTATTCGAATCATAGCCATTAACCCTTCTGGTCTGACTTACTGATCATATTCGAATCAGGGCCTCGATTTTTTTCTCTCTGTTGGGGTTGAGTTTTTGACCAAGTTTTTTCATGTTTTGTTTTCATCTTCTTTTGCTCATATCTGAAGCATACCTATGGTCTCTGTTAACCCGGCCTGGCTTTGGACGATAAGTCGCCAGTAAATGACAATATTAAAAGCTTGGGAGTATTGGCTTCTACAGTTTGGGTTATCACCCTTACTGCACAAATATCCTAAGCCGGCAGTATAATTCAATATCATAGGTATGATATTGGTGTTATGGTTATCTTTATGTTCTGGGTAACACCAGTCTTATCTATAACTATTTTAAGCATCGGTGGTTATATGTGAGATATCATGACCCGCCTTGTGGTGAACTGCCAAGGGCTCTTGTGATCTACTTGTGTGCATGATACATCAAATTTTTTCATCTGCACCAATCAAACATTATGACAAGTGTAACGGGATATTCTCAAGTGGCGACTTAATATCATTCAGCATAACATAAACGTGCACGATGGCACGACAGAGCAAAGTTGTGTCTACCCTATTACATGACACAACGAGTCCAAATGGTTAACTGTTTTTTCGTATATCACAAATATGAACCGCCCAACGGGTTAATCCTCTTGGCTCTGATGGCCGAAGGCTTCTGGATCATCCCTCTCTGCATCTTCATCCTATTCTACTTCCTGGAAGGTTGGGGATGACCAGTCATTGCCACTTAAAGCTTGGAATTCAGCCTCATCATCAATGAGCTCTTCCGGGTCAACTTCAGGAGCGAAAGTGTGCTTACGGATTGGGGGTATCAGATCATGCACTTTATAAGATGGTGTTGGCATTTTCTGACTTTCCAAGTCATAAGTCGACTGATAATTGGACAAGTCTGTCTCATTAGCAATCAGACTAGCCAAGGGACGTATGTCCTTCACACAGGTGGCAAATACTTTCTTGTCAAACGGGGTGCCATCTTCCTTCAAGATCGGGTACTCGGTCGATATATCGGCCGGGTCTAGCTCTGGCAACCAAGCTTTGGCCCGGCTTAAGGCCGTCATAGCTCCGGCTCTCGTTGATGGTCGCTTCATCTCGACAAACCTCTCAGGCAGTATGGACAGTTTTCTTAACACGTCAACCAGGAGAGTGGGGGCTTGGTTGGATGGAGAGATTGTTGCTAGTGCGTGCTGGGCCCCGGTATACAGATGTTCCACTAGCGTGTAAACTGCCTTTAGTTTCACAAGCATATCTTGGTTCAGATTGGTGCTCCTGGGGCCTGCATAAGTAACCATCCATGTGTCAGAAGCAATTTATGTCATAAAGAAAGACATTCACAATGAATATCAGTGAGGCGACTTACCAAAGATAGCTGAAACCATTTGCGTCACATGGCGTTTAAGCCAGTAAGTTCAGTGGTCTCTTCCTGAAGAGCCGCCTCTGCCTTCTCAGCCTGCTGTTTTAAGGCAGTTTTCTCTTCAGCCCAGGTCTTTCTTTCAGCTTCAAAATTGGTTTTCAATTTCTCTGTTTCAGCCATGCTAAATTGAAATTTGGAGTTGGCCTTCCGGGTCTCAGATTCTTGCAATTCCAGCCGGGATTTCAAGTTAGCCAATTGAGATTCAAGTTGAGCAGTAGTGTCCTGTGCATATGCTAGCTCAAAAATATGAGTCACAAACAAGAAAGTCCCAAGCACTTTGCAAGCAAGACTACTTGGCACTTGGGGGCTAATGTCTAACGAAAAAATTATTCATACAATGGCTTATAAGAATAAGTCCCAAGCACTTTGCGAGCAAGAGTACTTGACACTTGGGGGCTAATGCATATTGCTTGTCTTGTTATAACTTTGCTACAAACGGCCACAGCCGGCTCATGAGAACTACACAAGTAACTAATGTCTTCAAACATATGAAGGACCGGCTCATTCATGCTGATTAAGCTGGCCCTTGGGGGTTATGGATTTATCTTTTATAACTATAGATTTAATTTGAATCGGATGAATTAAGCCGGATTGGAAGGATTCTTTCAAAGGTCATTATTTATGTGTAACATCCCAAATTTTCAATTTGGAATGTTATACATAGGTCATCATATGCATATCATATTTTATTGCATTTTGATTGATCCTAGAAACTCTAAGCAACTCAAGGACCCACGGAGAGAGTTGGGGGTTTCAATTATTTTCATATTTCAATTTTCTCAAATATCGAAAAGAGGATTGATTTGGTTTTAATTATTTTTCCTCTTCAAAAATATTTCCAATATAAAATAAAAGAGAGGGGATAAAATAACTTCTCCAAAATAAAAGAAATATTGGAGGAAAAATGTTAAAATCAATTAAAGATTTTATTTGGACTTTTATTGCTATTTTATTTGAATTAGGAAAAATGCGTTTTTCAAAATTGCATTAGTAGCCCAAATAAATGTTCACTTTATCCGCAATATTATTAGAGGACCATGAAAATTTATTTTAGGATTTTTGGACTCCTTTAGTATTTCTTTTCTTTGTTTGCAATAGAATTCCCGGAGTGCGAACCGTGCTACTACGAGTCTCTAGGTTTTGCAGATCATCAGCAAGGCAAGTAACACTTTGATCATATCCCTTTATTACCCAATTTTTATGCATTAGTTTCAATCCTCAAACATTGCATGGTTAGGATCTGATTTAACATGTGGGTTTGGGAAGTAGATGATGAGGTAGAACCTATTGCCCTTTTTATTATCAAACCTTTGGGAGTTACTTCTACGTTATGCTTAGGATTGCTATGCTATGCTCGTAGATGTGGATTGGGTGAGTGTATCCATGACAGATGTGAGAATTGTTAATTAATGGTTAACTTAAGGTGGCTACTTAAATACACATCTGGGTGGATTGGTTGCGGGCACCTGGAGAATCCAGTGTTGTCCTAGGATATCCCGGAGTACCCGTGTGATTATCCTATGGTTCGCCACCCAGGCTCAAAGGGATCATAAGATTATTCATGCTAGAAACTTTTGTGTGCAGCCACAAGCTATTATAGGCTCTAGCATAGTTGAGTAGGTTGCATGACCTCCTTCAGTGGTGGGCTAGCAAATGTAGGGGAAAGTAGGTGTAACTGTCCATCCAGAGTAAAAGTTAATGTTTCTGAAAGACTGTGTCTCGGTCATCCGTTTCTCAAACACCATGTAGTGAGAGAAATCTAACGGAGGAGATCGAGTCTTGTGGTGAAAAGTGCGCAAACCTCTGCAGAGTGTACAAACTAATCATGGTTAGCCGTGTCCCCGGTTATGGACATCTTGAGTATCTAGTTCTTGGATTATCATGTTGATCTCATCACTCTAAGTTAATTTGTTGGGTAATTGATGATGTTTAATTGGGATTGAGTTGGAGGAACCTTCTCAATGTTTAACAACCACCATGATAGTTAAATAAAATTTGTTCCTTTGTTGTAGGAGAAATTGGCTTTATGCAAAAACAGTAACCATAGAGCATTCCACCAGCCATATATGCAAGTAGTGATAGCATTTATTCTGTTCATTACTCCTTTGTGTTACATTGCCAGCATATTCCATGTGCTGACCCGTTTCGGGCTGCAACATATCATGTTGCTGACTTTTCAGACAACGAGTAAGGTGCCATAGGTCGTTGTCGTTCACACAGCTATGCCGTTAGAGTTGATGGACTCACTTTATCTTCCAAGCCTTCCATTGTTATCGTATTTAGATGGCCTTAAGCCATATTATTGTAATAAGTTCTATTTTGAGACAATTTGATGTAATAGGTGTGTGATTGAAACTCTGTTATAAATCCTCAAGTACCGTATGTGTCAGCATTACTGATCCAGGGATGACACTGATGCACAGAGACTAGACTGTTTGAGGTCTGGTCGCTACAAGATGGTATCAGAGCACATGCTGACTGTAGGACACGACCACTAAGTTATACCATAGGTCACTCTTCTCTACTTGTTTCTGACTCCTCTCCCTTTTCCACTCTATAGGATGGCGGACTCAAGGAACAAGTTCACACAATCGGATGAAGACACTCCTTTTGGACGACACTTGAAGGAAGTTACTAGGTACCTGAACCTCGGAACACCATGCTTCACCGGGACCTACATCACCACTTTACTAGAAGAGGAGTGTTGGATGATTCGAATTCAAGTTCCAGGAAGGACGTTTATGCCAGTCGATGATCCCATAGAGTTTTCCTTTGATGCACCAACCTGGAGTCTAGGAAAGAGCATGGCAGCCTACATCGCCATGGGATGCATTGGAGAAGTTTATCACAAGGATCTTAAGGACACTATCTACCAATTATGTGGGTGCCGAGATGAGCAATGGGAGATGATCAGCACCAGGAGGGACATGTCCATTGCAGCTTTCATCCAGGAGTTAAACCAACACATTCACTGCCAGGAGAACCAGATGTGCGCAAGCATGATAGATCTGAAGAAGGCAATGAACATGATTACGGAACTGGAGGAGGAACTCAATTTTACACGCGACGGATATGAGGAGGAAATGATGATACTAGTGGAGAAGAATGACGACCTGACAAGGAAGCCGGGATTATTCATGGGAGACCCTGCGCCAGGAGGAGATGACGATCATTCCAAGGACATTCGCTCAGAGGACTAAATCATCATCGATGACACTGATTCTGACCCCGACGATAGCGATGATGACTATGTTGATGAAGCTGGAGCAGATGTCGGGGTTTGGGTACGACATATGCCAAAGGATGGCTTATCATGGTGGGAGCGAGTAGAACGTCGCCGGTGCCCGGAAGCGGGACGAGGCGAAGACATGCACGCCGGTAGAACTTACCCAGCTTTAGGGCTCTCCGAGGAGATAACACCCCTACTGCTGCTCTGCGGTGTCTCCGCATGGTCACTATGGCAAAGTGGTTACAATGGTGCTCTTGGAGCTGTTTCTGGAGGTAGGAGAAGGCAAGGCTAGCTCTCTCCTACCTATGCTCTAACGTCTATCTCTATCTGGGTCCAAACCCTTTGCATGGGCTTCCCGGGGGGTTTATATAGGCCTACCCTCCAGGGGTACAATGGTAATCTGGCTGGGCGCGGGACCCAGCCGTTTGCCTCTTAGGCCGTCGTCCTCTCTGCCGACTACTAGGGCCCGCCGATTGGCGGGCCCCGCGGACAGGCCTGATACTGTAGTGGTGCTCCTGATGACGCTGGCTTGGTCATGTGGTCATGGCAACAGCGCGGTCGTCTAGCGTGCGTTCACTATCGCCATTCCCCATCTTGTCTGGTTAATGGCGAGCGGGGCCAGTAGGAGGGGTCGGCCGACTCCAGGGGGCCGACTCCCACGGGTCCGTCTTCAGGGCGCTCGTGTCGTATTCTATCTACTCACTGACAGGCGGCCGTGTCGTCCTTGGGTCGTACAGGCAGGCGTCATGGGCACAGTGCGCCGCCCACTGTGGCTGAGATCAGGGCAGACATGGCAATAGTGCCGCGCCACGCTGGTGATCTTCAGCGATACGGCTTACTGTAGCCATGCCGGCCCCTTGTAAGCAGGGGGGGACGGCCACTCCGTGGCCGTACCCCACCTCGCCCTTCGAGACGAGGGTGGAGTCACGGGCCGACTCTCTATAGCCGGCCTCGCTGGAAGTCGCCGGCCATGAGTCGGCTTATCTTGGAGTCGCCGTCTGGGACTCGGCTTATCTTGGAGTCGTCGTCTGGGACTCGGCATATCTTGGAGTCGCCGTCTGGGACTCGACATATCTTGGAGTCGTCCCTGGGACTCGGCATATCCTGGAGTCGTCCCTGGGACTCGGCATATCTTGGAGTCATTCCTGGGACTCGGCATGAGCGGCGCTACTAATGTCTTGAAAGGCTCTGGGGCTCGGGTCTGCCTACCCGTGGCCCATTACTCCAACAGTAGTCCCCGAAGCTGGTGAGGCTCCACGGATACTGCGTCATGGGGCCTCAACAGTTTCGTTCTTCTAGGATTTCGCTTGCCGTCTTCCTTCAGGCTGACTGTCCGAAAGTCGGATTCGCAGAGGGCCGTCTTGCTTCGTAGAGAGTTCAAAAGTCGTGGCGGGAGACCAGGCGGCGTGCCTGATACGCTTCCCCGTGGCCACCTGCCGCGGTCCTATCGTGCGGTGCCACGCGGCGAGGATAGTCTGCCTACCCACGCGCGCGACGCGAACGGATCCGTTGTGACCGTGCGGACGGTTGGGTTTCCCACGTCGTTACTGCGTGCAGTAACTTCTTGGGGTAAATCGTGGGGGGCGTGGGGTCCTGCGCGCAGTTAATCCCACACCCGCCCCATCGGCTTCTCAGCCTTCAAGGTTATAAGTAGGCGGGGGCGAGTGGAGCGGCAAAGCACGCGCGCCCATCTTCCCTGCTCCCCCGCCTCCTCTTGCCTCCTTTCCTTCTTCTTGCCGTCGTCGAGCAGAAACACACCGCGCCAATCAGCGATGAGCTCTCCCTCCGCCGCCGCGGCTCCTGCCGTGCACTCCGGCGTGTGGGACGGCTCAGAGGTGGATGACGACCTCATCGAGTTCCTCCGCAGGACGCGCTGCCTCCCCGGCGCAGACCTCGTGCGTGCCCGCGCCGCGCCGGAGAGGGAGATATTGTCGGTGCCGGAGGAGGGCGAGCGGGTCATCTTCCGCTCGCACCTCATGCGCGGCCTGGGGCTGCTGGCGAGCGGCTTCTTCCGTTCCTTCCTGGAGTTCCACGGGCTCCAGCCGCACCACCTCACCCAAACACGGTGGTGCTGTTGTCTGCCTTCGCCACCCTGTGCGAAGGCTTCCTCAGCATCCTCCCCACCATCGAGTTGTGGGGAGAATTCTTCTCACCCAAGCTCAGCACGCACGTCGCCGGTGTGCCGGCTCAATGCGGCGCCTTCATCGTGATGCGGCGGTTGACGGCAGACAATCTGTTTCCCTTCATCCCGCTAATCAAGTCGGTGAAGATGTGGCAACGGTCGTACTTCTACGCGAAGAGCGTCGCCTCCGACGGGGACTGGGTCAATCTGCCGCCTTATGAAGCTGACGCACCGGCTGGGAGGCTCTCCAGCTGGTCTCATCGAGCCAAGACGCTAACTCCCACCGGAGCCGCCGCCGTGGCGCGGCTCCGAGTTCTGACGCAGTCGGAGGGCCTCGTTGGGGCCGACTTGCTGGCTGCCTTTGTGGCGCGCCGATTCCTCCCTCTTCAAGGCCGGCCTCATCTGAACAGTCTGATGAGCGGCCACCGGGACCCGAGTTGGATGTGCACCAGGGAAATGCCCCGCGCAGAGGTGGCAAACATGGTGAACCACATCGCGAACTGCGAGCTCGGGGAGGACTGGCCGTTCGGCAAGGAGTCGTACTCGCGCGCCAACCCCCCTCCAGTGGTAAGTCGCGTCTCTTTATAGCTTTGTCTTCTTTATAGCCGAATCCGACTTCTGATTTTCATTGGTTTCTCTGACTTAGAGCTCCCTCATTCAACCCTCAGCCGGCGTCACGAGACCACCCGGCAAGTTCGTCCCCGACCGAGCGGAGAGCGATGTTGACGACCCTGACTTGGGGGCGGCGGCGATGGAAGTCGACGCCGAAGGCGGGGGAGGAGGAGCGGGAAGCGGCCTCAGGCCCTCGGCCATCTTCGCCAACTGGCCTGACGACGACGCCGAAGGGTAGTCGTCCCGCGCCACCAGCCAAGGGTCGGCCCATCGGGCGCGGGTTCCTCCGCCGGCCTGGCCGGCCAAGGCGGCTTGAAGAGGCGCCAGACTGGGCCGAGTTCATTTGGCGGCAAGCTGAATAAGCTCAAGGGGGCGACCGCCGTGACCAAACGGGAGGAGGCGGCCGCGAGGGTCAACCGCTTCCGCAAGGATGTGAAGAGGCTGCCACTAGTCTCTGCGTAAGTGTTTCCTCCTTTGTCCTTATTTTCCTTCGGTGAATCTCGTCTGAGTTTCTCTTTTTCATTCCTTTTTTGCTTCAGGGCTCCCCTCACCCTTGAGAGGGTCGCCGTCCCCTCCGTCATGGGGTCGGCGGAGACGTCAGCCAACACTCGGCGGGTTGACCCTGCCGCTAACCTCCAGGAGGCGACGGAGCAAAACGCGTGGGAAAAGTGCTACGAGGAGGAGGCCGACCGCCTGGAGAAAGCGGAGGCGGAGAAGGCAGCGGCCTCGGCCCAGAAAAAACTGGAAGAGGTCGAAGCCGCCGCCACAGCAAGGCGGCAAGCCGAGGAGGCCGCTCACCGTCAATCGGCGTTACTCGTCATCCCGCTGTCCTTGGCACCGCCGCCCCCGGAGTTCACGGGGCAGACTGGAGAAGCCGGCGCCAAGAACCCCGTCGTGGAGAAGGAAAGTGGCGAGGCCTCCATGTCGGACACGCTCGTGCCGCCACCGCCGCCTCTGCCGCCGTCTGGGAGAGCACGCGGCAAACAGCCGGCGGGCCCGCCGGTGCCGCCGACTGCGGACGAGTCCGAGGCAAGGCTGCTTCTCCAAGTTGCCTCGCCAGTGCGCCGCCGTCTTGAGAGAGCGACCTCGGCGCCGCGACCCCGGGAGACCGGCACCGCCAGCTCGGCAATACCAGACACCGAGGCGACGAGCGCCGCGCCCGTTGGGTGGTTGCGTGGAGGCGGCACAGGGCCGCTGAACCAAGCACTTCTGGACGTCCAGGCGAAGCTGCAAGCTAAAGGCGACACCCTTCAAAACGGCGCATCTGGCAGCGCGAACGGCCGTCCGAGTATGTCTCCCTTTTTTGATTCTTGTTTTTCTTTGTGGGGGCGCGCCAGCGCATCCACTTGGTGTAGTCCCCGAGTTTCGGGCCGGCTGCTGAGCACGCGATTCGGAACTCCCTCTGGCGAGTACCAAATATTAACTTTGTCTGAAATACTTATTGTAGGAGTATCACAACCTCCGCGCTACCGCCTTCAACCGCAATGTTGAGGAGCTAGGCAGGCGGACTGCCGACTTGTCGGAGAGCCGGGGTGAGTCCTTCTTTTTCGCGGGGGCGCGCTGGCGCACCTGTGGGCTATAGTCCCCGAGATTCGGGCCGACTGCTGAGCAGTCGGGCCGGATCTTCTCAGCGACTTTCTTTGTTGATGACTTATCGTCTTTCCTCTTTTTCTTCTTCAGAGGCCGACGCCACTCTTCAGCAGCAGCTGGGCGAGGCCAACACCGCCTTGCGCGCCAAGGAGGAGGAGTGCAGCAAACTTGCCATAGAGCGAGACCTGCTGGCTGCGCAGCTGGCCGAGCAGAAGGAGCTGCTCAAGAAGGCGCGGGACGAGGCCGAGAAGAAGGAGGCCGCTCTCCTGGCCGAGTTCGAGAGCGAGCGCTCCTCCTGGACTGACAAGGAGGCGATGCTGACCTCCGGCTTCCATGAGATCGAAGACATCGTCGATGGTGAGTTTCTTTTCTTCCTTTCTTTCTTCGAGCTTCCGACTATAGGCCGGGCCGATTTCTGGTTTTTTCGACTCACTTCTTTTTTGTCTTGGCAGACTTCTTCCCTGGCCACTCGCAGGCAGTCACTCAGGCCATCGAGGCTGATCGCGAGGTGTGGAGGGCAAACGGCGCGGAGATCGCCACTAACGCCCCCCGAACCATTGATGAGCAGCTTCTGAGCATCGATGCCCGTCTTCGTCCAGCCCATCGGCTGATGCGCCGGCTTCAGCGTGCCGGCGCCCAGGCGGTTGCCGCTTTGTGGCCAGACATGCCGGCCCTGCACACCGCCAGTCGGACCGCCGACTGGCTGGAGGTCGCAGCTGGCCGTCTTGAAGCTTGGAAGGGTTCCTCGGCCCGGGCCGGAGCACGTCAGTCCTAGGAATTCGTCAAGGCGTGGTATCCGGGGCTGGACCTGTACCGGCTGGCCGCGTTCCGGTCAGAGGCCCAGGCAGAGCTGGTGGCAGTGGAGGGTTCCCTTGTTGAGCATGCGGAAGCGATTGCCGACTATACGGACAATGGTGTCTTTGTCCCCGAGCGGGCTGCAGGCGGCGAGGAGGTGCCGCCAGAGTGGTTTGGGATGAACTCGGACTTCGGCGAGGACTCGGCGGAGGTAATTGACTCCAGCACCGAGGAGGAAGGCGAGGCGGAGGACAAAGGCGAGACGGAGATGCCAGAAGCCGGAGCGGGCAACCAGCCTCAGCTCGACCGTGCCTCCAGCAACGAGCCGCGTCCGACCGGGCCGGCTGCCGCCGGTGGTGATCAAGCCGAGACTGCCTAGCCGGCCGCCCCGGCGCCTGACACCGCCGTCTCCTCCGACCCTCCGAACCTGTCTGCTGCTCCCTAGGCTGCCTTCTGGCTTTATATTTTGTCTGCTCTTGAAAGTCTTTAAGGAACTTGTTAATTTGCACAATTCCACCCGCGGGGGTGTAATTTGAACTTCTGTTCGAAGATTCAGCCAAGGGCCTATGCTATGTAAATATTAATCTGAGTTCTATCTTTCCTTGCTCATTGCTCTTTTGGCTTTTCCCTTTGCCGCCTTCCTTTAGTCACTGCCTTGCCAGTCGGGCTGTCGCTGGATCAAATGCTTGGCTACTTTGGGAAGGCAAGTAATCGGCCATTTTAGAGTCTCTTTAACAAGTTGGATAGAAGGCGGCAAGCCGACTACTAAAAAGTCGGCTGTCTTTAACAGAGGCCAGTAGAAAGCGGCAAGCCGACTACTCATGAGTTGGCCTTTGCGTCAGAGATGCTGTAGGCCGTCTTACGCTATGTTCGTGCTTTGGGTCCTTAGCCATTTTTTGTGTGGGCGCCCATTCTTCCTCACTCCTGCCGACCAAACAGTTGCTCTGCGAGCTGCGGCTTTGTCAGGAGACGGATTAGGCACCGCACACTACTTGTTTGACTGTGGGAAGCTCCTCATAGCGCGAGGCGGCGAGTCCCCGGGCCGACTGGTTGGGCCTGGTGCCAAGCGGCATTAACAAAGAGTAATATACTCGAAGGCATAATTCTTATCATACAGATAACAAAAAGAGCAGTCCTCGAGCTCGTCTCAGGGGGCCCAAAGTCTTGGTATTTTAATACAAAAGGGTAGCGTGATACATACTGCATCAACTATAAAATCTTCGAAGAAGATTTGCATTCCATGGGCGCTCTGTCTCTTTGCCGGAGTCGTCCCTTTTGCGTGCTCGGGGCTTCTGAGCATCGATCAGGTAGTAGGAGTCATTTCCTAGCACCTTGCTAATGATGAAGGGGCCTTCCCAAGGCGCCGATAGCTTGTGCTGGTCGGCTGTTCGCTGGATCAGTCGGAGCCCAAGGTCGCCCTCTTGGAAATATCTTGGCCTGACCTTCCTCTTGTAGTATCGACACAGACTCTGCTGGTAGATGCTGGACCGGCTGAGTGCCAACAGCCGGCCCTCTTCCAGCAGATCGATGCCGTCTTGACGGGCTTCTTCTGCTTCTTCCTTGGTGTACATGGTGACTCGCGGTGAGTCGAACTCTGTATCCGTCGGGATGACGGCCTCGGCGCCGTAGACGAGGAAGAAAGGTGTGAAGCCGGTTGACTTGTTTGGAGTCGTGCGCAGACTCCAGAGGATGGCCGGCAGCTCCTCAAGCCAGCAGCCGGCCGATCGCTCCAGTGGCACGACCAGTCGAGGCTTGATGCCGGATAAGATGAGGCCGTTTGCACGCTCCACCTGGCCGTTTGACTGCGGATGAGCAATGGACGCTAAGTCCAGTCGGATGCCCTGCATCACGCAGAAACGGCCCAAGGCGCCTTTGGCAAAATTTGTGCCATTGTCGGTGATGATGTTGTGCGGTATGCCATACCGAATCGTGATGTCGGCGATGAAAGTCACTGCAGTTGGACCATTCAACTTCTTTATGGGTTTCACTTCTATCCAGTTGGTGAACTTGTCCACTGCAACAAGTAGATGAGTCAAGCCACCTCATGCCGTCTTCAATGGTCCCACCATGTCCAGGCCCCAAACGGCAAAGGGCAAGGCGATGGGGATGGTCTTGAGTACGGAAGCTGGCTGAAGTGGCTTGTTACGGAACATCTAGCACCCCTTGCATTTTTGGACTAGTTCCTTGGCCTCTTCTAGGGGGCAGTCGACCAGAAAAAACCATGCCGGAAGGCTTTGGCGACGAGTGCTCTAGAGGCCGCATGGTGACCGCACTCGCCTTCATGGACGTCTCTGAGAATTGCTTGGCCTTGTTCTACCTTGACGCAGTGTTGGTAGACGCCAGTGACGCTGCGCCTGACCAGCTCTCTGTTGACTATGGTGTAAGCTGCTGCTCGGCATTGCACTTGCCGAGCCAAGAATTCATCAGTTGGCAGCTCTCTGTTTACTAGGAACTTGAGGATGGGTTGGGCCCATGAGGGTGCTGCTATTTCTTCAACTGCCACTAGTGCGACTTGGATAAGGGCGGCTGGGCTGGGAGGCGGCGGGTTGGAGTCCGCAGCCGCTTGCTGACTTGACGAAGTCCCCGGGCCAAATGGAGCAATCCCCGGGCCAAGTTCTGGAGTATTTGGTCTTGTCACCGCAGTCCCCGGGCCGGGTTCTGAAGTCCCCGGGCCGGCTTTGACTGTGGCTTCTTGGAGTCGGATCCGACTTCTTCGGGTGGAGCCGGCACAAAGATTGAATCTGATTCTGGTGACGGCTTGATAGATGGCT
This sequence comes from Triticum timopheevii, assembly GCA_963921465.1. Classification (NCBI taxonomy): domain Eukaryota; kingdom Viridiplantae; phylum Streptophyta; class Magnoliopsida; order Poales; family Poaceae; genus Triticum; species Triticum timopheevii. The sequence continues at coordinate 498,036,343 of OY997272.1, forward strand.
TGAGGAGGCACCGAAGGGCGATGCCGGATAGTATTGCTTGGCGGGTGGAGCCGATTCGTGCCAAGGCGTCTGCTTGGTCGTTGTCGTTCCTTGGCACGTGGAGGAACTCGCACCCCTCGAAGTATCCGCTGAGTTGCTGCACAAGGAAGCGTTAGCTCACATATTTGCGTCGTTGGCGTCCTAATCGCCAGATGATTGCTGGACCACCAAGTCAGAGTCGCCATAACACAGGATCCGGCGAATGCCGAGTTCTTTGGCAAGCCGGAGCCCGTGGATGAGCGCCTCATACTCGGCCACGTTGTTGGAGGCGGCGAAATGGATCTGCAGCGCATATCTGAGCTTGTCACCCTTGGGGGAAGTGAGGACGACACCGGCCCCTAGGCCGGTGCGCGTCTTGGAGCCATCAAAGTGCATCCGCCAATGGGTGGAGTCGGGCGCTAGTGGCAGATACTGGGTCTCGGCCCAATTGACGAGGAAGTCGGCCAGTGCTTGCGACTTGATGGCAGTGCGGGGCTCGTAGTAGATGGTGTAGGGAGCCAGGTCGATGGCCCATTTGTCCACTCGGCCAGAAGCATCTCGGCTTCCGATGATCTCGGCTAGTGGGGCTGTGCAGACCACAGTGATTGGATGCTCCTGGAAGTAAGGCTTCAATTTCTTGGTGGCAAAATGCACGCCGTAGCACATCTTCTGGTAGTGGGGGTAGTTCTACTTGGAGGTAGACAGTACTTCGCTCAGGTAATATACCGGTGTCTGGACAGGTAGCGCCTTGCCTTCCTCCTTGCGCTCGACTACAATGACTGTGCTGACTACCCGGCTGGTGGCGGCAATGTATAGGAGCATGGGCTCTTTGGGAGTCGGAGCCGCCAGCACAGGGGGAGTAGTCAACATCTTCTTCAGTTGGAGAAAGGCCTCGTCCGCCTTGGGAGTCCATTCAAAAAAGGTTGTCTTCTTCATGAGCTGATACAAGGGGAGAGCCTTCTCGCCCAGCCGACTGATGAATCGGCTGATGGACGCCAAAAAGCCGGTGAACTTCTGCACATCTAACAGTCGTCTGGGTGCTTCCATCCTCTCGATGGCCTTGATCTTCACAGGATTGCACTCTATGCCGCGTTCAGAGACCAGGAAACCAAGGAGTTGGCCGGCTGGCATTCCACGTTTTTCCGTCTTCACCACCACGTCGTCCACGTAGACGTGGGCATTTCTGTCGAGTTGCTTGAGGAGGCACTTCTGCATGCAACGTTGAAAGGTGGCGCTGGCATTCCTCAGGCCGAATGTCATGGTCAGGTAGCAGAAGGCACCAAACGGCATGATGAAGGCGGTCTTCAGTCGGTCAGCCAGGTTCAGCTTGATCTGGTGATATCCAGAATATGCATCCAAAAAACACAACAGCTCACATCCGACTGTGGAGTCTATCACCTGATCAATTCTTGGCAGAGCAAATGGGTCCTTGGGACAGGCTTTATTGAGGCTTGTCTAGTCCATACACATCTGCCACTGCTTGTTCTTCTTCAGCACCAGTACTGGGTTCGCTAGCCACTCTGGAAAAACCACTTCCATAATGAAGCTGGCCGCCAGGAGCCGGGCTATCTCTTCTCCAACAACTCTCCTCTTCTCTTCTGACAGGCGGTGCAAGGGCTGCCTGACGGGCTTCACATCAGACCGGACATGTAATTTGTGCTCGGCGAATTCCGTCGGTACACCAGGCACGTCTTTAGGGGACCATGCGAAGATGTCTCGATTCTCATGGAGGAAATCGACGAGCTCGCCTTCCTATTTGCTGTCAAGGTTTGTGCCCATGACAGCGTACCTCTCTGGGTGCTCCAGGTCCAAAAGTATCTTCTTCGTTTCTCTGGCCGGCTTGAATGATCCTTCTGCTTCTGACTCCTTGGGGTCGGGCGACATCTCGGGCTGCTTGCCGGCCATCGCCACAACCCGATCGAGAAGCTGTTTCTCAGCCGCGATCACCAAGGACTCGGCTAGCCGACTACTTTCGGTCGCGCAAGCAGACGACTTTCTGTAGTCGCCGATCATAGTCAGAATTCCCTTGGAACTTAGCATCTTCATCTTGAGGTAGGCGTAGTGGCGGACTACCATGAAGTTGGCCAAATAAGGTCGGCCAAGCAGCGCATGGTACGGGCTTTCAAGATCCACCACTTCAAACCAAATTGGCTCTCGGCGAAAATGATCTTTGTCCCCAAAGAGGACGTCTATGAGAATCTTGCCGATTGGTGAGCAGGAAAGGCTGGGAACAATGCCGTGGAACACAGTCCGGCTGCTCTGAAGCTGTCTTCGCTTGATTCCTAACTTCTCCATAGTATCCTTGTAAAGGATGTTGATACTGCTGCCTCCGTCTATCAGCACTCGCGAGAAGCGAGCGACCCGCCTATCTGTGGCGAGTGTGGTGCCTAAGACCAAGGCGTAGGAGCCTGGATTCGGCATCACCTCTGGGTGATCAGCTCTGCTCCAACTGATAGGCCTTTCGGACCAATGCATGAACTCTGGGGTACTGGATGCGACTGCGTTCACCTCCTTCTGCTGCTGGCGCCTGCTGCGTCGATCGTCTGCCACACTGGTGAACACCACATAGGCTCCATGCTCATCTGGGAACTCGTCTTGTATCGCGCCGACTGGCCTGACAGCCGGCTGCTGGGGCGGCTGTGGTGGAGGCGGCCCAGTAGGCGGGGGAGGGAGTAGGCCGTCTCCCTTGGCGATTCTGTTCAGCCAGTGGCATTTCGAGGTGGTGTGGTTTGACGGCTTCACGCCGCTATGAAACTTGTAGGGGCCATTCAGGGTCTGCTTGTAGGAGAAGGCCGGCAACTAGTTGGACTTGCCGCCCTTCTGCCACTTTGCCAGAGCCGGCCCTTCCGGCTGTTGGTCTTCGACTGTCGCCACTTGCCGGCTGTTGGAAGCCGGCTGCGGGGCCTTCGCTTGTGGTCGTTCTGCTGTTGCCGCCGGCTGGTGTCCCCAGCCGGAGTTCTTGGAGCCTGAGGGGCGACTTTGCCAGTCGCGCTGACTTGAATCTCCGCCTTCATTGAGGACTCGGCCATGGCATACTTGTCTGCTGTGATCAACAGTTCATCAAGGGTCTCCGGCTCGTCGTAGAGAAGCTTGTGCTTGAAAAGGGTGCCTTCTCTGCATCCGGCAGTAAAGTACTCGATAGCCTGCACCTCGTGCACACCCTCACAGGAGTTCCGGAGCTCGCCCCAGCGTGTGAGGTAGTCGCGAGTGGACTCGTTGGGGCCTTGCACGCACAAGGAGAGTTGGCGAGGCTTGGGAGGTCACTTTTACATGCTCATGAAGTTGCGGACGAAGGCCTCGGTGAAGTCGACCCAGCTGTTGATGCTGTGAGGCTTCAGACTGTTCAACCATGTCCGGGCCGTGCCCTGGAGAATGAGCGGGACATATCTTACGGCAACACGCTTGTTGCTGTTTGCTATGTTGAGGGTTGTGGAGTAGTCAATGAGCCAGTCCTCCGGCTTCACGGTGCCGGTGTATTTGGGCGTGTCTCAGGGGAGCGTGAACCCTTTGGGGAAGGGCTCACCTCGGATGCGGGGTCCAAAACAGGGGGGACCCAGCTCGTCTTCTTCTTCCAGCACCAAGGATCGGTGGAGTCGGTCAATCCGGTCGCGGGCATCGTTCTCTCCGATGCCCTCTCGGCGGCCGAGGTGGTCGCCGAGAGTCGGATGCTCTACGGGCGGCGGGAGACTCGCCTTTCTCTGCGAGGAGGGGGCGGCAGATAGTCGTCCCCCCGTTCCACCGCATTGGGGCGGCCGTCTTGGTCGCGCTCGATGGTGATGCGAGTCCAACTGTGGCTGACAGCCGGCTCCTTGTCCTTCTTTCCGCGGGCCCCGCCAGTCGGCGTCCGGGACGTCGCGCCTTGGTCTCGGCGGGGTGTCGGGTCGTCGTTTTGTCGCTGCGGCGCCTCCGTGCGGCAGTCGGCTTTGTTCTGCGCGGCAGCCGCGTCAAGGAGCTGCTGAACTCGCTCCGTCATCATGCGGCGCTCTTCGCCCTCGAAGTTCTTGAGCTCATCTGCCGCCGCCTGGGGGGCGCGGATGTTCTCCGCGGGCGTGGCATACACAGGGCCATCGTGTCACGCCCAATATGCGACCCTATCCAAAAGGAACTCGAAGGTTCCACCAAGGATAGACCCGCATATTGAAACGCTTTGCAAGGTGGATATCATTACATCAACATTACATAATAGATGGGGATACATACAAGAGGCACACAATGCCACACGAATACAACACCACAATACATAAGAGCATCATCCGACTACGGATGAAACACAAACAGAAACTCAAACGACATCCACCCTGCTAGCCCAGGCTGCCGACCTGGAACCTATCCCCTGATCGAAGAAGAAGCAGAAGAAGAACTCCGAAACAAGCAAGCATCGCTCTTGCGTCATGATCATCACACAACCTGTACCTGCAACTGTTGTGGTAGTAATCTGTGAGCCATGAGGACTCAGCAATCCCATTACCATGGGATTCAAGACTAGCAAAGCTTAATGGGAAAGGAAGGGGTAAAGTGGTGAGGCTGCAGCAGCGACTAAGCATATATGGTGGCTAACATACGCAAATAAGAGCGAGAAGAGAACAAGCGGAACGGTCGTGAAGCTAGCAATGATCAAGAAGTGATCCTGAAACTCCTACTTACGTCAAGCATAACCCAAAAACCGTGTTCACTTCCCGGACTCCGCCGAAAAGAGACCATCACGGCTACACACACGGTTGAAGCATTTTAAATCGGATCTGGTGTCAATTTATCTACAACCGGACATTAACAAATTCCCATCTGCCTATAACCGCAGGAATGACTTTCGAAAGATTATACCCTGCAGGGATGTCCCAACTTAGCCCATGATAAGCTCTCGCGATCAACGAAGGATATACCTTCTCCTAGGAAGACCCGATCAGACTCAGAATCCCGGTTTACAAGACATTTCGACAATGGTAAAACAAGACCAGCAAAGGCGCCCGATGCGCCGACAATCCCGATAGGAGCTGCACATATCTCGTTCTCAGGGCAACACCGGAAAAGTCAAGCTACGAGTAAAACCAGCCCTCGAGTTGCCCCGAGGTGGCCCTGCAGGATGCTCAGTTCGGACCAACACTTAGACAAGCACTGGCCCGGGGGGGCTAAAATAAAGATGACCCTCGGGTTGGCCGACCCAAGGGAAAGGGATAGGTGGTGGTGAGGCAAATGGTAAAACCAAGGTTGGGCCTTGCTGGAGGAGTTTTATTCAAAGCGAACTGTCAAGGGGGTCCCATAAATCACCCGACCGTGTAAGGAACGCAAAATCCAGGAACATAACACCGGTATGACGGAAACTAGGGCGGCAAGAGTGGAACAAAACACCAGGCAAAAGGCCAAGTCTTCCACCCTTTACCAAGTATATAGATGCATTAATAATATAAGAGATATTGTGATATCCCAACCAAAATCCTGTCCACCATAGAGAAATCTTCAACTTCACCTGCAACTAGCAACGCTATAAGAGGGGCTGAGCAAAAGCGATAACATAGCCAAACAATGGTTTGCTAGGAAGGGTGTCAAAGGTTAGAGGTTCATGGCAATTTGGGAGGCTTGAAGAACAGTTGATAGGTAGCGCAGCATAGCGATAGAGCGAAGCAACTAGCATAGCAATGATAGTAGTGAGATCTAGGGTAGCGGTCATCTTGCCTGAAATCCCGCAAGGAAGAAGAACGAGTCCATGAAGAAGACGAACGGGAGTAGTCGAACGAATCCTCACAATCACAACATTACCGGAACTAAGAAGCAACACTGGAAAGAAACAAACAACATGGTAAATGCACAAGCATAAACATGGCATGATGCACAAACAAGTATGATGCATGTCCGGTTTAACAAGGCATGGCATGGCAAAGTGCAACAATCATGCCATGTTTATGCTTGTGCATTTACCATGTTGTTTGTTTCTTTCCGGTGTTGCTTCTTAGTTCCGGTAATGTTGTGATTGTGATGATTCATTCGACTAGTCCCGTTCGTCTTCCTCATGGACTCGTTCTTCTTCCTTGCGGGATTTCAGGCAAGATGACCGCTACCCTGGATCTCACTACTATCATTGCTATGCTAGTTGTTTCGTTCTATCGCTATGCTGCGCTACCTATCAACTGTTCTTCAAGCCTCCCAAATTGCCATGAACCTCTAACCTTTGACACCCTTCCTAGCAAACCGTTGTTTGGCTATGTTATCGCTTTTGCTCAGCCCCTCTTATAGCGTTGCTAGTTGCAGGTGAAGATGAAGATTTCTCCATGGTGGACAGGATTTTGGTTGGTATATCAAAATATCTCTTATATTATTAATGCATCTATATACTTGGTAAAGGGTGGAAGACTTGGCCTTTTGCCTGGTGTTTTGTTCCACTCTTGCCGCCCTACTTTCCGTCATACCGGTGTTATGTTCCCCGATTTTGCATTCCTTACGCGGTCGGGTGATTTATGGGACCCCCTTGACAGTTCGCTTTGAATAAAACTCCTCCAGCAAGGCCCAACCTTGGTTTTACCATTTGCCTCACCACCACCTATCCCTTTCCCTTGGGTTGGCCAACCCGAGGGTCATCTTTATTTTAGCCCCCCCTGGCCAGTGCTTGTCTAAGTGTTGGTCCGAACTGAGCAGCCTGCGGGGCCACCTCGGGGCAACTCGAGGGCTGGTTTTACTCGTAGCATGACTTATCCGGTGTTGCCCTGAGAACGAGATATGTGCAGCTCCTATCGGGATTGTCGGCGCATCGGGCGGCTTTGCTGGTCTTGTTTTACCATTGTCGAAATGTCTTGTAAACCGGGATTCCGAGTCTGATTGGGTCTTCCTGGGAGAAGGTATATCCTTCGTTGATCGTGAGAGCTTATCATGGTCTAAGGTGGGACACCCCTTCAGGGCATAATCTTTCGAAAGCCGTGCCTGCGGTTATAGGCAGATGGGAATTTGTCAATGTCCGGTTGTAGATAACTTGACACCATATCCGATTTAAAACGCATCAACCATGTGTGTAGCCGTGATGGTCTCTTTTCGGTGGAGTCCGGGAAGTGAACACGGTTTTTGGGTTATGCTTGACGTAAGTAGGAGTTTCAGGATCACTTCTTGATCATTGCTAGCTTCACGACCGTTCCGCTTGTTCTCTTCTCGCTCTTATTTGCGTATGTTAGCCACCATATATGCTTAGTCGCTGCTGCAGCCTCACCACTTTACCCCTTCCTTTCCCATTAAGCTTTGCTAGTCTTGATATCCATGGTAATGGGATTGCTGAGTCCTCGTGGCTCACAGATTACTACCACAACAGTTGAAGGTATAGGTTGTGCGATGATCATGACGCGAGAGCGATGCTTGCTTGTTTCGGAGTTCTTCTTCTGCTTCTTCTTCGATCACGGGATAGGTTCCAGGTCGGCAGCCTGGGCTAGCAGGCTGGATGTCATTTGAGTTTCTGTTTGTGTTTCATCCGTAGTCGGATGATGCTCTTATGTATTGTGGTGTTGTATTCGTGTGGCATTGTGTGCCTCTTGTATGTATCCCCATCTATTATGTAATGTTGATGTAATGATATCCACCTTGCAAAGCGTTTCAATATGCGGGTCTATCCTTGGTGGAACCTTCGAGTTCCTTTTAGATAGGGTCGCATATTGGGCGTGACAGATCGGCCCCGAACAAGTTGGCGATTGCCGTGCCGCGTTGCCGGACCGCGCCTAGGAGGCTAGGCCCAGTCGGAGCCGGCGAGCCGCCCACGGCGCGATCCATCTCGCGCTGGTAGGCTTCTGACAAGCGCCTCATGCTTGCCAACTTCCTCGCGCCCTCGATAAGCTGAAGGCGGTGTGCCTCCAGCGTCTCGGCGTCAGCATCTCCCGGGATCGGCGTGGTTAGGTCTCGTAGGGCCGCTGAGGGAGTCCTGGACTAGGGGGTGTCCGGATAGCCGAACTATCATCATCAGCCGGACTCCAAGACTATGAAGGTACAAGATTGAAGACTTCGTCCCGTGTCCGGATGGGACTTTCCTTCGCGTGGAAGGCAAGCTTGGCGATACGGATATGTAGATCTCCTACCATTGTAACCAACTCTGTGTAACCCTAGCCCTCTCCGGTGTCTATATAAACCGGATGGCTTTAGTCCATAGGACGAACAACAATCATACCATAGGCTAGCTTCTAGGGTTTAGCCTCCTTGATCTCATGGTAGATCCACTCTTGTAACACACATCATCAATATTAATCAAGCAGGACATAGGGTTTTACCTCCATCAAGAGGGCCCGAACCTGGGTAAAACATCGTGTCCCTTGTCTCCTGGTACCATCCGCCTAGACGCACAGTTCGGGACCCCCTACCCGAGATCCGCCGGTTTTGACACCGACATTGGTGCTTTCATTGAGAGTTCCTCTGTGCCGTCACCATCAGGAAGGATGCCTTTTCCCATCTTTAAAGACGGCACCATCGTCAAGGGAGCTTTGGCCGCCAGCCACACTATCCGGCTAGGCGGTTTCCTTATGACCGCATGTTCGGCCACCGTTCCGACAATGACCTCTCAGGTCATTAAAAGCGATCTTCATGTCAGCTCGGAATTCGCCGAGCAGCTAGATCCGATTGAGCTCTCCTCCGTAAACGAGCTCTTGGATCGCATCGCCGCCCTGGGAGTCGCTACCGACTACGATCAGATTGGGCTTAAAACTGATCTGATAGAAATTAACTCTCCCCAGGTTACCCACCACGTTGTTGTGGTAGAGGAACAATGTGGCGACTCTTCTTCTATGTTAAAAAACAACTATGTCCAGATTCCCGATCCCTCCAGGCCGGATTTCCGTGGAGGGATGGACACCAATCAAATATTGTACCTAAAGTCAGGCATCGGAACAGATTTGTTGGAAAGCATCCAACAAACCAAGCTTCCAAATCCGGAAGCTTCTTGGCCTTTGAGCCTCATATCGGGCGGGGTTCCGAACTTAATTCCACCCACCCACCCAAACATAAGCGATCTATCTCAAATACGGCAAGAGCCCGATGAAACAGTACATCATTACCGGGCCAGATTCCTCCTGGTTATGAACAGGATAAAGGAGTGCCATGAAGAAAGCGCGATTTCAATCTTCTACAACAATTGCACGGACAAGGGAATCATAAACGCCATCAGACGTCGCGAAGTTACACGCTTCGCCGACCTAGCGACCATTGTACAAAAATACTACGTGATGGAGAGTGCCTGGAAAACCGAAACTAGGTTTTGGGACAATCCGGCCCTGAATACAACCCCAGTCCGAAATAAAAGGGTGCGTCATACTCAAGCACCTGGGTTAAAAACCAAAAAGCAAAAACCCCCTAAAGGGTATGGAACCGTACAGGAGGGATGGCTCAACGGACCCTGTAAAATCCACAGTACGGAGGGCACCACTCCAACACATAGCCTTCGAGCATGTTGGATATTACGGCAGGTGGCCAAAAGTGGCGAAGGCTTTTTAGCCCCGGGCAACCAGCCCAGCAGTACCAGTACGGTATTAACAGTCTTCGAGACTTTCGCATCAAATAACATGCGGAAACGAACAATCCGCAGCCTCGCCGAAGTCTACCAAGTAGCAACAACAAATCCATGGAGTGACACGGCTATCACCTTCAATGCCAGCGACGAACCTAAATTCCAAACAGCTAGAGCACCAGCCGCATTGGTCCTCAGTCCGATAGTGGACGACTTTCCTCTTACCAAGGTACTCATGGATGGCGGCAGCGGATTAAACCTCATCTACGAAGAAACCCTTCAAAAAATGGAAATCGACTGGAGCCACATTGAGCGGAGCAGCACAACCTTCAGGGGAATAATCCCTAGTTGAGAAGTACGCTGCACAGGAAAAATCACACTAGATGTAGTGTTCGGCTCGCCGGACAATTATAGGTCCGAAGAGGTCACGTTCCAACTGGCCCCATTCGGCAGCGGATATCACGCCTTGTTAGGGCGAGAGGCATTCACAATCTTCCAAGCTATACCCCATTACGGGTACATGAAGCTCAAAATGCCCAGACCCAATGGAATAATCACTCTCGCCAGTGATCCAGATACAGCACTCTGCGCTGAAAATAAGACAACCGCACTGGCCCTAGAGGCATTATCCGAAGCCCTAGCGGCAGAGGAACTAACTGCGCTGCGCTCCATGGTGGATAGGGACGATGTGATACTCGATAAGAGGTCCAAGTCCACCTCTTTCAAACCAGCAGATGAAATTGTCAAATTTCAGGTCCATCCAACGGACCCCACAAAGACGGCCTCCATTGGGGCACAATTAAATCCTGATGTAGAAACCACACTACGAGAATTCCTTCGGGAAAATTGGGACATTTTTTCCTGGCACCCTTCAGACATGCCAGGAATCCCACGCAGGCTGGCAGAGCATAGCCTAAATATCCTAAAAGGATTCAAGCTAGTCAAACAAGCCCTTCGGCGATTTTCCGAACCCAAAAGACAGGCAATGGGAGAGGAGCTAGCCAAACTCTTAGAAGTCGGATTCATCAGAGATATAAAACATCCGGACTGGCTAGCCAACCTAGTAATGGTACCAAAAAAGGACAAATCCTGGCGCCTTTGCGTCGATTTCAAAGACCTTAACAAGGCCTGTCCAAAGGACCCTTTCCCTCTCCCCCGCATCGACCAAATCATCGATGCTACCGCAGGGCACGATTCATTGTGCTTCCTCGACGCATACTCCGGATACCATCAAATCAAGATGGCGGAAAAAGACCAGGCCGCAACGGCATTCATTACTCCATATGGGCCATTCTGCTTCAACACAATGCCCTTCGGACTCAAAAATGCCGGCGCAACATATCAGCGCATGATTCAGACATGTCTGGCTACCCAGATAGGCAAAACAGTAGAGGCATACATAGACGATGTGGTCGTCAAGACCAAACACGTCAAAACTCTAGTAGACGACTTGAGGGTGACATTCGACAACCTCCGAGCATATGACATTAAGCTCAACCCGGAAAAATGTGTCTTCGGAGTACCAGCCGGAAAGGTTTTGGGCTTCATTGTATCCGGTAGAGGAATTGAAGCAAACCCAGCCAAGATCCGAGCTCTGTCACAATTGGATATCCCAAAAGACCTCAAGCAAATACAAAAACTAACTGGGTGCGTAGCGGCTCTAACCCGCTTCATCTTCCGTTTGGGAGAAAAGGCTCTGCCCCTCTATCGCCTCCTCCGGCGCACCGAACACTTCGAATGGACGGATGCTGCCATGGCCGGACTCGAAGCAATCAAGGCCAGACTGGCAACAAATCCGGTCCTGGCCGCGCCCAACCTGGGCGAACCTATGTTATTATATATCGCAGCAACACATCAAGTTGTTAGCGCGGTACTCATCGTCGAACGAGAAACAGAAGGGCACAGATTCCCTCTTCAAAAACCAGTGTACTACGTATCCACTGTCTTAACTCCATGCAAGTCCCGGTACCCACATTATCAAAAGATAGCGTATGCGGTGTTCATGGCATCCCGGAAGCTGCACACTACTTTCAAGAGTGTTCCATAACGGTGGCCTCCGAAGTACCTCTCAACGATATTATAAACAATCGCAACGCAACAGGTAGGATTGCAAAATGGGCCATTGAGCTCTTACCATTTTACATAACCTACACACCACGGCAAGCTATAAAGTCACAAGTTCTAGCTGACTTCGTCGCCGAATGGACCGAAGCCGAACTCCCTAAATAGTACGGCGCGTACTCCAATTGGATCATGCATTTCGACGGTTCCAAAATGTTGGCTGGCTTGGGGGCTGGCATCGTCTTGACGTCCCCAACCGGAGACACAGTCCAATACGTACTTCAAATAATGTACATGGACTCCAACAACGCAGCCGAATACGAGGCCCTTCTACATGGCCTCCGGATGGCGATCTCCATGGGCATTCAACGCCTAGAGGTGCGCGGGGATTCAAACCTCGCAATATCCCAAGTAAATGGAGACTTTGACGCCAAAGATCCGAAAATGGCAGCCTATCGCAACGACATCCTAAAAATGTCAGCTCGGCTCGAAGGACTCGAATTCCACCATGTAGCCCGGGATAATAACCAGGCAGCAGACGTGTTGGCACGCATCGGTGCAAAACGTGACGCAGTCCCTCCGAACATCTTCCTGGAACGGCTCTTTAAGCCATCCGTATTATGGGAAGAGGAGTCCAGAAATAACAATCCGGAACCAGCTGCATCACCTAGCTCAGACCATTCTGACACAATCGGCGGCTCAGCCAATGAAATAACACCTTCAGCCCATGAAATAATGGCAGTAATTGCCCCGTGGACGGAACCATTCCTAGCCTACTTAATCAGGCAGGAACTTCCCAAAGACCAAAATGAGGCCCGCTGCATAGTTCGGCGATCTAAAGCCTACAAGGTCCATGAGGGAGAACTTTATAAGAAAAGCACAACCGGAGTCCTTCAAAGGTGTATCTCCGAAGAGGAAGGGCGAAATCTCCTGGCTGAAATTCACGCCGGACTCGGCGGGCACCACGCTGCAGCCCGGGCCCTTGTAGGCAAGGCCTTCCGTACAGTATTTTATTGGCCAACAGCCTGGGCAGATGCTCAGGACTTAGTCCAACGACGCGTCGGTTGCCAGCTCTTTGCTAATCAGAGCCACATGCCACCCACCGCCCTCAAAACTATACCCATCACCTAGCCGTTTGCGGTCTGGGGGCTTGACATGGTTGGACACCTTAAAGGGGGAACCCACAAGCACAAATACTTATTGGTCATGGTGGACAAATTCACCAAATGGATAGAGGCCAAGCCGGTTAAAACGGCAGAATCCGGACCTGTGATAGACTTCATATCTAGGGTAGTACACCGTTTTGGCGTCCCCCATAGCATCATCACTGATAACGGCACGAATTTCACGGCCGATGAGGTTAAACTCTGGTGCAAAAACATGGGCATCAAGCTCGACTACGCTTCAGTCTATTACCCCCAAACTAACGGTCAAGTCGAGCGAGCAAATGGTCTAATCATGAACGGCATCAAACCCAGACTGGTGCGGTCCCTCAAGGAATCTAACACGCACTGGGTAGAGGAGCTCGACTCCGTACTCTGGGGGCTGCGGACCACGCCAAACCGCACTACCAGATTCACACCATTTTTTATGGTGTACGGCGCAGAGGCAGTTCTGCCCTGCGATATAATTCATGACTCACCTCGCGTGCACATGTATGAAGAAAGAGAAGCCGAGTTGGATCGGCAGGACAGTTTGGACGCCTTACAAGAGGAGCGGGACGTGGCAAAAGCTCGCTCTGCATTCTATCAGCAGCAGGCTCGAAGGTACCAAAGCAGAGAAGTACGGGCCAAAACTTACAATGTTGGCAAACTTGTTCTACGCCTGCCGGACAAGAAAAAGGACAAACTTAATCCCAAGTGGGAAGATCCCTTCATCATCGACCAAGTCCTGACCGGCGGAGCATACCGTCTATTTAACGCATCTGACAATCGACTCGAGCCGAACCCCTGGAATGCAGCCCGTCTCCGAAGATTCTATGCCTAACGCTGGACTCAGAGTTCGTCTCACTCCTCCGTCCACCTTTTTACATTTTCACTTCCTCTTGTCCCCCTCCTTCTTCCCACTTTTTTTCAATACCTTTTATAGGCTGATTTGCGCATTGTTCGCACACACTTGATGTGCTCCTAGCACTCATTATACCTGGGGGCTTCTTTAACAGAAGCTTATTTATACGGGCTTCATGCCCAACACATGTGTTATACTTCCGCATGTACCTTTTATTCACCATTATATGCATCGATATGACTTAAGTCTTGGCCAAGCTGGGTTGCCTGGCTCCTGTGCTTACCCCTACGTTCCCGATTGTTTGGCTAGGAGGTAAAGGGAGCACCTCTGCGATTGTTACTACCGGGTCAGCCGGATGTGTAACTCAGACTGGGTGAAGCCGAAAGCTAGCATTCTTAAGAGAATATTCGGTCGGTGACTTGAAAGATGATTTATTACTTACTTATTTATCTGCCCCCAGATGCTTTTTCTGCTATTTTCGCAGTCCGGACATGCACTTTAGGGCATGCCTCCCAGGGAAAGGAACCCTTAACGGAACTATTCTCCCTGGAACATGTTTCTTACTAACCATGTAATATAACATAGCTAGTTGGGCACTTGTCTGATAAAGCAATTATGACCCCGACGCCTTGTCTCCATGCATGCCCCGGTTCTTTTATAACCGTAAGGGTATTCGGACACACTCCGGACTGTTGGGTCCCGAGGTTGAAGCGAAAAGGTCCGCAAAGACAAATGATCTACAATCCGGCTAGAAGGCATTCTATATGTCATTTCAAAATTACATCGTCAAACTGACTGATTGTACTCCTCTTCAATCCCATCTAACAGTTTGTCTAATTTACAGTCCTGTTGGGAATATTTCGCGGCCAGATCTACTTGGCCGTACATCAAGCTCATAGGGATCTCCTTCCCATCAGGCCCCACAGGTCCGACCACGGCCATGTGGTTTGGGTCAGCCTTCGGGTACCGCGTCTTCACCATGGCCCAGGCCTCCCTGGCGCCTTGACGGCACGCCGATATCTTCCATAGACGAAGATGTCGCCGTACTCCCTGCAGCTTCTCAGCAAGCCCTCCAAGGCCCTCAGGTAGGGAGACGGAAGGCCATAAGGCCTAAACGACGCCACTCATCGCCTGCCGAACACGTTCGAAAAGTTGCACCAACTCGGGAAGTTGGTCACCCGTTGAACCGGGCATTTCCTCCGCAGGGCGACCTGTGAGCACACCTAAGGACACATTTCTGTCAATCGACTTCCTCGCCAAATTCTTCTTTTCAAAGGAATTTGCTCAAGCACTTACTATAAATGTCGCGACGAAGTCGCTGATTCTCCATCACGGAGCCAGACAGCTAGGCCCGAACATCTTTCAGCTCTTCTCCTAGCTGGGTGTGGGCATCTTGGAGCTTGTTCCTCTCCTGCTGCACCTTCATAAGTACCCTCTCGCCGGCCTTCAGCTGACGCAGTAGCTATTGCTTGTCCGGATCTAGTCCGGCGCCCTCTGCAATATTATTGTCAGATTTATGCACATGCCGCACTTTGTTAACTACTTATCTTTTCGAAGTACGTATTACCAGCGGGGGTCTCTGTGGCTCCCCCTGTGGTGGCCAGTGCGGCCTCAAGTTGGGCCTTGCACTCTTGAAGCTCCTGGGATAGGTGGGTATTCTTCTCCATAAGATCCTGCATAATAAATGATCCTTAAATCAGTTATTCTAACTATTTTAAGTCTCGGGGGCTACTGGCATATATAACTATTAAAATTACTTACTCGTATGTCCTTCAAATACTGCTTCGTGGCTCTGGTTAAACCATCTTGAGCGGCACGGAGGTGCGCGTCTCCCGCATCAAAGGCATTCAACGCCTCCGGGGAGAAACACGCGTCACGAAGAACTGTCCGGCGACACCTGTGATTCATGGCGCTCTCCACCTCAGAATGGGTGGCGGACAGCCTGTCGGCATCCTCCGTTGGAGGAGCATCCGGCTCGTGCCTTGTGTTCACCTCCCCTTCCGGACCACGCGTTGGAGCATGGCTGGCGGAGGCTTGATTGGCAACCTCTCCGGACACTGTTCGGCGAGCGCTCTTTCCCCTGGAAAAGTTATGAGCATTAATATACCTCCTAGGGATCCTTCCCTTAAAAACAGCGGTGCGTCGTACCGTTGCGGCGACATTTCGATTTGCGTCGCACTCCTTTTCCGCCTGCTGGGCCAAACTGACCCTTGCTGGTCAGCCGCCGCGGGTTCGGCTTCTCGCCTTAAAGGCACCTCCTGCAAGACACCGTTGGTATACGGTGATCTGAAATACGCAAGGACGAAGTAATGGTGTCCGAACTCCGGTCATAATTACCTGAGAAGCCGGACATAATCCGGGGTAGTCAGCAGTAATGGCGACTAAAGCATTGTCCATGCTGAGTTGGTGGAACACCCCGTCAATTAGCTCCACCTTTATGTCTAGATCCTCTTTGGAGGCCGAATCAAGGGATCTTCCTAGATCCTCGGGTTGTGGAGCCGGACTGTGTATGCCCTCCACATCCCGATGAAGTTCCTGCATCAAAGTCGTAAAGTAAGGCATTTAACTTCGAAAGCACGGGTCGGATGAATAAACGTTCGCTTACCCAGCTCCGAGGGTTATTCATGGAGGACCCATTCAATGGGCTCGTCTGGAAAAAGTCCTCCTTCTCCCCCTTGTACAAGCTGGACAGGATCTTCACTAGATCCGCGGCCGATCCCGGCCCCTTGCGCCCATGACTGGTGGCGTCGTTCTCCCCGTTGAAATCCCACATGGGGTGGCCCAAATATTGGAGCGGCTGCACCCCTCGCATAATGCACGTGGCCATGATCCCAATCATGGTCAATCCGGAGTGGGCCAGTAACCTAATCCGGCCCATCAGATAATGGACGCTCCCATCATCCTCCCGTTGAGGGCTCCGCGGGCGCCAACTCAGGCGTTTCTTCAAGGGAGCATTGCTGAACTCCGGGAGGCCGATCCGAACTGGATCCGGCAGAGGGGCGTCCTCCATATAGAACCATTTCGAAGGCCAATCTTCGGACGCCTTCTTCGGGGTGCCGGATGGATACCCGGTCCCGGCGATGCGCCATATTTTGGCTCCGCCCACTTGATATATCGACCCCTCATGGGAATGGGGTACGAGGCAAAACAATCGCTTCCACAGCGCAAAATGGGGCTCGATGCCCAAGAACAGCTCACAAAGAGCTAGAAAGCCCGTGATGTGCAAAATGGAGGCGGGTGTAAGGTGGTGAAGCTGGAGTCCGTAGAACTCAAGGAGTCCCCGGAGAAACGGATGTATGGGAAATTCGAGTCCCCTTATTAGATAAGGGACAAAGCATACCCGCTCTCCTTTGGAGGGGTTGGGAACGCTCTCCGCCTGCTTTCCACCCCTGAAGGTGGCCAGTCCGGCTCGAACCGGAACCATGAAGGCCCGGGGAAGATATCCCTCGGTTTGGAGCGCCACTAGCTCGCTGTGTGGAACTAAGCATCTCCCCCAATCTCCTGGCTTAGGGCTGGGAGCGCGAGAGGAGGAGCCGCGTTGACTATCCATGATAGAATGGATTTTTGTCAGAGGCGCTTCGATGAGTACTTGCGGAAGGAGGATGGTGTGAGTTGGATCTAGATCCTCGCCTCTCTTATTGGTGGCTCGTTTGCACGGCTGGGGGAAAAAATGTAAAAATACCCTAGCTTTTTGCATTCATACGACACATGGAAGAAAGACATTATTGGGCGTAGAAGCCAAGGAGCGCGACATTTATAAGGAAGCCGGACACTATTTGACAGGAACATGAAGTTTGAAGGAGAACCCGCCTTTCAACGCCGAAGACAATATACACGCCGGACTCGTCGTCATTGAAGCCTGGTTCGGGGGCTACTGAGCGAGTCCTGGACTAGGGGGTGTCTGGATAGCCGAACTATCATCATCGGCCGGACTCCAAGACTATGAAGATACAAGATTGAAGACTTCGTCCCGTGTCCGGATGGGACTTTCCTTGGCGTGGAAGGCAATCTTGGCGATACGGATATGTAGATCTCCTACCATTGTAACCGACTATGTGTAACCCTAGCCCTCTCCGGTGTCTATATAAACAAGATGGCTTTAGTCCATAGGACGAACAACAATCATACCATAGGCTAGCTTCTAGGGTTTAGCCTCCTTGATCTCGTGGTAGATCCACTCTTGTAACACACATCATCAATACAAGCAGGACGTAGGGTTTTACCTCCAACAAGAGGGCCCGAACCTGGGTAAAACATCATGTCCCTTGTCTCCTGTAACCATCCGCCTAGACGCACAGTTCGGGACCCCCTACCAGAGATCCGCCGGTTTTGACACCGACAGCCGTGTCGAGTGGGTCATGAGCTCCCTCACCGGAACGCTCGCCGTGATAGAGGATGAGAACTTCCGTGACGGTGCTTCCGCCGCTCCCCGCGCAAGGGAGCGGCTCGTCGTGGACCACCACGTTGGTGGGGAACGCGTCGAGCGACGCGGTGTTGGAGTCGACCAGCATCGGGTCGGTGGATCCTATGGACTCCAGGTCCACGGCAGGCTCGTCGGCGACGTGGAGTTGGTCGAGGAGACCCGCGAGGAGGCTCTCGGGGCTGCTCGTGCCTGCGTCGGACGCAGGCTCGTCGGAGAGGCGAACCTCACCGATAAGCCCGGCGAGGCAGCTGGCCGCGCAGGCGATCTCAGCGTCGTGCAGTGCATCGGCGCAGGCTCCATCTAGCGTGCTGGGCTGGCTGCGCTCGCCAGGGAGGAAAAGGGTTCCCGCCCAGAGCAAGTCTCCGGACGACGGTGCACCTCGCCCCATGGTGGGCGCCAAATGTCCGGGGTTGGGTACGACATATGCAAAAGGATGGCTTATCATGGTGGGAGCAAGTAGAACATCGCCGGTGCCCGGAAGCGGGATGAGGCGAAGACATGCACGCCGGCGGAACTTACCCAGCTTCAGGGCTCTCCTAGGAAATAACACCCCTACTGCTGCTCTGCAGGGTCTCCGCATGGTCAGTATGGCAAAGTGGTTACAACGGTGCTCCTGGAGCTGTTTCTGGAGGTAGGAGAAGGCAAGGCTAGCTCTCTCCTTCCTATGCTCTAAGGTCTATCTCTATCTGTGTCCGAACCCTTTGCATGGGCTTCCCGGGGGGTTTATATAGGCCTACCCTCCAGGGGTACAATGGTAATCTGGTTGGGCGCGGGTCCCAGCCGTTTGCCTCTCAGGCCGTCGTCCTCTCTGCCGACTACTGGGGCCCGCCGACTGGCCGGCACCGCGGACAGGCCTGATACTGTAGCGGTGCTCCTGATGGCGCTGGCTTGGTCATGTGGTCATGGCAACAGCGCTACCGTCTGGCGTGCGTACACAGTCGCCATTCCCCATCTTGTCTGGTTAATGGCGAGCGGGGCCCGTAGGAGGGGTCGGCCGACTCCAGGGGGCCGACTCCCATGGGTCCGTCTTGAGGGCGCTCGTGCCGTCTTCTATCTACCCACTGACAGGCGGCCCCGCCATCCTTGGGTCGTACAGGCAGGCGTCGTGGGCACAGTGCGTCGCCCACTGTGGCTGAGATCAGGGCAGGCATGGCAACAGTGTCGCGCCACGCCGGTGATCTTCAACGATGCGGCTTACTGTAGCCATGCCGACCCCTTGTAAGCAGGGGGGACGGCCACGCTGTGGCCGTACCCCACGTCGCCCTTCGAGACGAGGGTGGATTCGCGGGCCGACTCTCTATAGCCGGCCTCTCTGGAAGTCGCCGGCCATGAGTCGGCTTATCTTGGAGTCGTCGTCTGGGACTCGGCTTATCTTGGAGTCGCCGTCTGGGACTCGGCATATCTTGGAGTCGTCCCTGGGACTCGGCATATCTTGGAGTCGTCCCTGGGACTCGACATATCTTGGAGTCGTCCCTGGGACTCGGCATATCTTGGAGTCGTTCCTGGGACTCGGCATGAGTGGCGCTACTAATGTCTTGAAAGGCTCTGGGCTCGGGTCTGCCTATCCGTGGCCCATTACTCCGACAGCAGATATCATGGAGTCTTCTATCGGTGTCAAAACCGTCGGATCTCGGGTAGGGGGTCCCGATCTGTGCGTCTTAGGCTGATGGTAATAGGAAGTAAGGGACACAATGTTTACCCAGGTTCGGGCCCTCTCGATGGAGGTAAAACCCTACTTCCTACTTGATTAATATTGAATATATGAGTAGTACAAGAGTAGATCTACCACGAGATCGTAGAGTCTAAACCCTAAGAGCTAGCCTATGAAGGTATGATTGTAATTGTGATTGGCCCTCTAAGGACCATCCTCTCCTGTTTATATAGACACCGGAGAGGTCTAGGGTTTACATGGAGTTGGTTACAAGGAAGGAAACATAATATCCGGATCGCCAAGCTTGTCTCCCACGCAAAGGAGAGTCCCATCTGGACACGGGCCAGAGTCTTGTGTCTTGTATCTTCACGCTTCAATAGTCCGGACGGTGTATATAGTCTGGCTGCCCGGATACCCCCTAATCCAGGACTCCCTCAGTAGCCCCTGAACCAGGCTTCAATGACGATGAATCCGGCATGAAGTCTTGTCTTCGGCATTGCAAGGCGGGTTCCTTCTCCAAATACTCCAAGGTAATTATCGAACACGTAGACCGTGTCCGGATCTGCAAAATGATCTTTACATATACCACCATAGAGAGAATGATACTTCATCTGACAACTTCTTAGACGACGTGGTTTGTCATTACGGTCAGGTCATTATCCGAACCGTTTTCCCACAACCAGCCACAACGCGTATTGCGAGGCGGTTTCCTTGACACTTCTTGTCAAAGCAGAGATCATGTCCCCTTATCACTGGATTCTCATCAATACGGGTATGGGTAATCCCACCGTGCCATCAATCGTGGCGCTTAGGAAGTAAGCTATTCCCAACGGCCAAGTGGGGAGGCGCACCGCTTCCGTCGCCTCTATAAAGGGATAAGAGTTCCCCATTTTTACCCACGTCTTCTTCCTCCTTTGCCCACTCTTGCACCCTCGAGCTCCAGCACCCTAGTCCAAGTCTTCTCCGCATAGTTAAACATGTCCGGAGCAGGAGGTAAGTGGGTGGCTTCCACCGTGAAGGAGAAGAATATCGTGAATCTTCGGGCGGCCGGATACTTGGCCGTAGACATAGTGCACCGGCTACCAGACGACGGGCAGGTCATTCCAACTCCAGGACCCCACGAGAGGGTCGTGTTTCTCACCCACTTCGTCCGTGGACTGGGGTTTCCACTTCAACCCTTCGTTCGCGGGCTCATGTTCTACTACGGTCTAGATTTCCATGATCTAGCCCCGAACTTCGTCCTCAACATCTCGGCGTTCATCATCGTATGCGAGGCCTTCCTCCGCATCAAGCCTCATTTCGGCTTGTGGCTGCAAATCTTCTGCATGAAGCCGAAGATTGTGAGCGGCCAGCAAGCGGATTGCAGAGGAGCCATGGTGGGCAAGATGACAAACATCACCTGGCTTGACGGCTCCTTTGCGGAAACCGTGAAGGGGTGGCAGTCGGGGTGGTTCTACATCACCGATCCGCGCGACGCCAACTAGGCGGCAGCCCCCGAGTTCCAATCCGGAACCCCCATGCGGCTCACCTCCTGGGAACAGAAGGGCCTGTCCTGGGGCGAATCTACAGAGCTGACCGGACTCCAAAACTGCATCAAGGGCATGAAGGACAAGAACATCAAGCTTGTCAACATGATCCAGGTCATGCTCGTTCGCCGGATTCTACCATGCCAAAGGCGGGCATTCAATCTGTGGGAGTTCGTCCCGGCCGAACACCAGACGCTTCAGAGGCTCTACGACATGAAGCACAAAAACACGTGAAAGGCGTTGTTCAAGGCCTCCGAAGTACATCCTCCCATATCCGAGGACCGTGGGCTCCATGCCGCGCGGCCTCCTAGTCAGGTGAGTTCTCAGGCTGCCACCGGATTCGGTTCTTCCCAATATATTCTTGGGGGAGCCTTAAGTAATTGTGCATACTTATTAAGGATCATGTGGAGACAGTGGAGCAGATTGACTATCCGGCTCCCCTGCCAGAAATCCCAGCTAATGCTCTCCTGACGGAGATGCTAGTCCCGGCGCCCTACAAGGGGCCGGAGAAGAAGGCCGATAAGAAGGCCCCGGGGATCCGAACGGGTCTCCGACGTAAGGTTGTGCCAGAAGCCTCGTCCGAAGACGACGAGGCACACTCCTCCCTCGAAGGGGGAGAAGAAGAAGAGGAGGCCGCCCCATCCGGCAAGGATGAGGGGCCTGAGAGGGCGGACCAGGGGGCCAGGAGAGGCCCCCGGCGCAAGGCCGTCATACCCTCGTCGTCCGATGACGACGAGGCAGATTCCTCCCGCGGAGCCGGGGGGAAACAAGAAGAAACTCCACCTCCCCGTATTAGCGGGGAGAAAAAGAGGAAGGCCGCCCCGGAGGGGGAGGCCGGGACATCCAAGATGGGAAAGGCGTGTAATGCCCTCTATGCGGCTATATCTCCCACGTGTCGAAGCACGACTTAGAGGCATAACCGCATTGAAAGCAATGTCGCAAGTGAGGTAATCTTCGCACAACCCATGTAATACATAAGGGAAAATATACATAGTTGGCTTACAGTCGCCACTTCACACAATACATAAATAAACATCCATCATCCAGATTACACTCAAGGTCCGACTACGGAACCAAAATAAAAGAAGACTACCCCAAATGCTACACAGATCCCCGATCGTCCCGACTGGGCACCTCTACTGATCATCTGGAAACGATACATAGTAACGACCAAGGGCCTCATCAAATTCCCACTTCAGCTCAGTTGCGCCATCTGCGCCAGTATCCTCGGCACCTGCATCTGTTTTGGTAGAATCTGTGAGCCACGGGGACTCAGCAATCTCACACCCACGAGATCAAGACTATTTAAGCTCATAGGTAGGAAAGTTGTAATATGGTGGAGCTGCGGCAAGCACTAAGCATATATGGTGGCTAACATACGCAAGTGAGAGCAAGAAGAGAAGCAACGCGTCGGTCGAGAAGCTAGAAGTGATCAAGAAGTGATCTTGAAACTACTTACGTCAAGCATAACTCAAACCGTGTTCACTTCCCGGACTCCGCCGAGAAGAGACCATCACAGCTACACACTCGGTTGATGCATTTTAAAGAGGTCAAGTGTCAAGTTATCTACAACCGGACATTAACAAATTCCCATCTGCCTCATAACCGCGGGCACGGCTTTTGAAAGATTATATACCCTGCAGGGGTGTCCCAACTTAGCACATCACAAGCTCTCACGGTCAACGAAGGAATAGACCTTCTCCCGGGAAGACCCGATCAGTCTCGGAATCCCGGTTCGCAAAACATTTCGACAATGGTAAAACAAGTCCAGCAAGACCACCCGACTATGCCGACAAATCCCGATAGGAGCTGCACATATCTCGTTCTCAGGGCACAAACGGATGAGCAGTCCGTACAACTAAAACCAGCCCTCAAGTTTCCCCGAGGTGGCGCTGCAAAGGGCTCTAGTTTGGACCAACACTCAGAGGAGCACTGGCCCCGGGGGGTAATAAAGATGACCCTTGGGCTCGCGAAAACCCAAGGGAAAGGGCTTAGGTGGCAAATGGTAAAACCAAAGTTGGGCCTTGCTGGAGGAGTTTTATTCAAACAAACTGTTAAGGGGGTCCCATAAATCACCCAACCGTGTAAGGAACGCGAAATCCAGGAACATAACACCGGTATGACGGAAACTAGGGCGGCAAGAGTGGAACAAGTCACCAGGCATAAGGCCGAGCCTTCCACCCTTTACCAAGTATATAAGGTGCATTAATATAAACAGGAGATATTGTGATATCCCAGAATACTCACATTCCGACCTGGAACAAAATTCATCTTCACCTGCAACTAACAATGCTATAAGAGGGGCTGAGCAAAAGCGGTGACATAGCCAGACAAAGGGTTTGCTAGGACAGGATGGTTAGAGGTTTAACATGGCAATAGGTAGGCATGGTGAACAAAGGCAGGTAGGGCTAACATACCGAAAGAGCGAATACTAGCAAGCAAAGATAGTAATGATTTCGAAGGTATGATCATCTTGCCTGCAAGGTTCTCGGAGTTGTCGAAGGCTGGATCCTCGTTAGCGTACTCAACAGGTTCCTCGTGCACGTACTCGTCTCCCGGCTCTACCCAAAGCAAGAATACAAGCAAGGAACCACAATAAATCACGGTGCAATGCACAAGCAACATGATGCAAAACATGACATGATATGCGAGATGTGATATGCAATGCATATGCGTGCTTCGGAAGGAAAGATGATGAACAAGGCATCAACTTGGCAAACCAAGTATGCCGCTGGAAAGATGAGATGATTTCGGTTGAAATCGATATAAAGATCACCGGAAACGGATGCACGATTTGCAAATGGCAAGCAAGACAAGTATGGCACAAAGCTGCGATTAACAGCACGATGCTACTTAGCATGCAACAATAAACTATGCTACAGCACCCCAAAATAAAAACAAAGCATATGGAAATGATCTACAGAAGATGCTTTACAAAATAGGAACACTGGGCTACGGCTAATTCACATCATAACAGGTTCAAACAAGCATGGAGAAAGTGCAAAAAATTATCAGGTTGGACATGGCATAAACAGCAGCACGAAGCAATGTTCAGAGCAAGTTATCAACATGCTACAGGAACCTATAATAGCAAACTAAGGCATGGCATGAATCTACTCAAATCATAGATCAAAAGTCCCTTACTGACCATAAGACAAAAAGGACTAGAACATATGATGGCACAAACGTAAACATAGCAAGTTTCGTTAACAGATTTCAGCAAACAAAGCATGGCATAGAAATAATTATGAAGGCACCTTCACGAGCTCGATGCACTCACTACAGAGCATCTCATGATAAACTAAGCATACATCCATCAAGAAGACATGACATAGAAGCTATACATGGCAAGAAACAACATCATAGCATATCCGGACCAACTACAACAACCTTGGCCAAATTGAATAACATGTAAACAATCTGCCAGGAAACATTTTGAAGCAAAAGTAGAGCACGAAAATGACATGCTAGACTACTCCATAATTGCAACCAGGACTATGGATGGATAGAGCAAAACCATGTTTGCAAAACACCCTTACTGAAGTATCTCAAATTATGCATGGATCTCTCTGTAGCAACATGTTTACATGGCAATAAAATTACAGCAGAACAGGAACTAAAAACAGCGTTAACACGAAGCCTAGTTTGCGTGCTTGTGCTAGTCACCACATTGGTCACAAAAATACATGGTATGCACCTATGTAAAGAAGACATAGCCTAGTTCAAAACACATTTAGGGACCAAGTCCATAGGATGTACACATCAATCATGGCAAAAATGACAATAGAGCTCGTGCTGATAAGATTCTGAAACTAACAATATGAAGCCCTCTTCCAACAGCATTTCGAGCATCAAGATGACCTCAAATGTAAATGATGCAATGGAACGAATAATTTGACATATTACACGCATGAAACGGAGCTACAGATGCAAAGATGTGATGCGATGAACATGCAACAATTTTAACAGCAGAATATTGACTTAGTGAAAAAAACGGGGGGGGGGGGGGGGAGGTCAACCCGAATCGGATCTGGATCTGGCCGGATTCAAGATTCGCCGGAGAAGTGCGGAAGCCGAGGAGGGAGCTCGCGGCGGAGGAGGTCCAGCGGAGGAGGACGAGGCCGGGGCGGCGCTGCTCCGGCCGGATCCTCACCGGAGGACGGCGGCGGCGGGGAGGACTGGCGACGGGGCGCGCTGCAGGCCAGGAGGCGGCGCTCCGCGACGGCGCGGAGGAGGCCGGCGACGGATGGTGGCGCAGGGCGGCGGGAGGACGGCGGCGGCGCGGGACCGCCGCGGCGGGCGGCGGCCGGCCGGGTCGAACGCGGGGCGCGCGGCCGAGCGCGGCGGCGGCGGGTGCGCGGGCCGGTCGGGCCTCGCGCGGGCCGCTCGGGCCGGCGGCGGCGGCGGAGGCCGGAGTGCCATGTGGCGGCGCCTGGTTCGTCCGGAGGCGCGGGCGGACGTGTCCGGCTCGCCCGAACGTGTCGGCGAGACGGAGAGGGGAGATTGCTAGGGTTTCGCCCGTGAATTTCGGAGGGGGAGGCATATTTATAGGTAGATGGAGCTAGGAGTGTCCAAATGAGGTGCGGTTTTAGCCCACACGATCATGATCCAACGACGGAGAGCATGGAAGTCACTTAGATGGGTTATTGGGCTGTTTTGGAGGGGTGTTGGGCTGCAACTTAAAAGAGGCCTTTGCGGATATGCGAATAACCGTTGGAGTACCAAACGAGCTCCAAATGACCCGAAACTTGACAGGTGGTCTACCGGTGCTATACCAGGGCCACTTGGCAAGGCTCGGTCCATTCCGAGAACGTTCAACATCCGCACACGGAAATAGACAAGAGGGGTGCGCCGGTGCATGTGGGAGTGTCGGATTGCAAAACGGACAACGGGGAAAATGCTCGGATGCATGAGACGAACACGTATGCAAATGAGATGCACATGATGACATGGTATGATATGCATGACATGAATAAAATGCAAAACAAAAGACAAAACCCAACCACGGAGGAAATATCATATCACATGGCCGAAAATGGCAAGAGTTGGAGTTACAAAGATGGAAAGTTACATCCGGGGTGTTACAACACTCCACCACTACAAGAGGATCTCGTCCCGAGATCTAGGACTGAACGAACTCTGGATATTCGGAATGGAGGTGATCCTTGCGCTCCCAGGTGGCTTCTCGGTCCGAATGGTGTGACCACTTCACTTTCAGGAATTTGATTGACTTGTTGCGAGTCTTGCGCTCGGTTTCTTCAAGAATAGCAACGGGGTGCTCATGATAAGAAAGATCTTCTTGGAGGTCGATCTCTTCGAAGTTGATAGCACGCTCAGGAGTCTTCAAGCACTTGTGAAGCTATGACACGTGAAACACATCGTGCACGTTTGCAAAGTTGGATGGAAGCTCAAGTTGATAGGCGAGGTCGCCTCTTTTTCCAATGATCTTGAAGGGACCCACGTATCTAGGGGCAAGCTTCCCTTTGATACCGAAGCGACGAGTGCCTTTCATTGGAGAGACGCGGAGGTAGACAAGGTCTTCGATTTCAAAAGCCAAGTCACGGTGCTTGCTATCATAGTAACTCTTTTGGCGCGATTGCGCGGCTTTGAGATTCTCACGAATGACTTTGCACATTTCTTCGGCTTCTGTGATCAAGTCATTGCCAAGAAGTTGGCGTTCACCTGTCTCAGACCAGTTGAGAGGAGTACGGCACTTTCTGCCATAGAGAATTTCGAATGGGGCCTTGCCTGAACTCGCTTGGAAGTTGTTGTTGTAGGAAAACTCGACATATGGAAGACAATCTTCCCACTTCATGCCAAAGGAAATGACACAAGCCCTGAGCATATCTTCAAGAATTTGATTGACTCGCTCCACTTGGCCACTTGTTTGAGGATGGAAAGCTGTGCTGAAACGAATGTTGGAACCCATGGCCGTCTGAAAGGAGTCCCAGAACTTAGAAGTGAAGATGCTTCCACGATCTGAAGATATCAATTGTGGAATACCGTGCAAGGAGACAATTCTAGAGGTGTATAGCTCTGCCAGCTGAGCTGCTGTGATAGATTCTTTGATAGGAAGAAAATGAGCCACTTTGGTAAGCTTGTCAATGACAACGAAGATAGCATCATTTCCACGCTTGGACTTAGGAAAACCAGTCACGAAGTCCATCTCGATATGATCAAACTTCCATTCCAGAATAGCAAGAGGTTGGAGGAGACCAGCTGGTCTTTGGTGTTCTGCTTTCACTCTTCTGCAGACATCACATTCATTCACGAATTGAGCAATCTCTCACTTCATTCGAGTCCACCAATATGACTGCTTGAGGTCATGGTACATCTTTGTACTTCCAGGATGAATGGATAGGAGGGAATTGTGTGCCTCATTCATGATGACTTTTCTCAAATCACCTTTTAGAACCACAATTCGATCCTCGAAGAAAAGAGTATCTTTGTCATCCAAGCGATAGCACTTGTACTTAGGAATGCCCTTTTCAATACCACGTTTCACCTTCTTCACCATGGTATCCAGGAGTTGTGCCTCATGAATTTGATCTTCCAAAGTAGGAGAGACTATGAGGTTGGCAAGAAAGCCTTGAGGAACAACTTGAAGATTCAGCTTGCGGAAGGCTTCACAGAGATCCGGTTGAAACGGCTTGAGAATTACACTGTTGCAATAAGCCTTTCTGCTCAGAGCATCTGCAATCACATTAGCCTTGCCAGGAGTATATTCGATACTCGGATTGTACTCCTGAATCATTTCAACCCATCAAGTTTGCCTGAGGTTAAGGTTGGGTTGAGTGAAGATATACTTGAGGCTCTTGTGATCGGTGAAAATGTCCACTTGCCTTCCCAATAAGAGATGTCTCCATGTTATCAATGCATGGACAACTACCGCCAACTCAAGATCGTGAGTGGGGTAGTTCTTTTCGTTGGGCTTCAACTAACGAGAGGTATAGGCCAAAACTTTTTTCTCTTGCATCAACACAGCACCGAGACCTTGAAGGGAAGCATCATAGAATACTTCGAATGGCTTGGATTCATCAGGAGGAGTCAAAACAGGAGCTGTGACTAGCTTCTCTTTGAGGGTGTTGAAAGCGAAGTCACACTCAGGCGTCCAGACATACTTGACATGCTTCTGAGGAGGTTGGAAAGAGGCTTTGCAATCTTAGAGAAGTTCTCAACGAATCTTCGGCAATAACTTGCAAGACCAAGAAAACTGCGGAGCTGTTTAACATTCTGAGGAGGTTCCCAATTCACAACTGCAGAAACCTTCGCGGGATTAATAGCAATTCCCTTGGCAAAGATGATATGGCCAAGATAAAGAACTTCATCAAGCCAGAACTCACATTTGGAAAACTTCGCATAGGATTGATGCTCTCTGAGCTTGTCGAGCACCAATCGCAAATGTTTGGCATGATCCTGCTTATTCTTGGAGAAGACCAAAATATCATTGAGATACACCAGAACAAATTCATTAGTGTAGGGGTTGAAGATAAAGTTCATCATGCGAGAGAATGTTGGAGGAGCATTGACAAGGCCGAAAGACATGACAGTATATTCATAAGAACCATAGCTTGTTCTGAATGCTGTCTTGGGGATGTCTTGTTCACGAATGCGAATCTGATGATAACCCATACGAAGGTCAAGCTTGGAGAAGACTTTAGCCCCTTTGAGTTGCTCGAAAAGCTCATTGATGTTGGGAAGTGGATACTTGTTCTTGATTGTCTTCTTGTTCAATGGACGGTAATCGACGCAAAGTCGGTCCGTGCCATCCTTCTTCCGGACAAAATGAACTCCACAACCCCATGGGGAAGAACTCGGTCTGATCAAACCCAGACGCTCTTGTTCATCGAGCTGCTTCTTCAATTCCTTCAGCTCCTTGGGTCCAAGCTTGTATGGACGCTTGCAAACGGGTTCCGTACCAGGCTCAAGATCAATAACGAACTCGACTGGCCGATGAGGAGGCATACCCGGAAGCTCTTCTAGAAAGACATCTTGATACTCACAAACGACTGGAATTTGAGAAATAGCATCCAATTCGCCCTTCTCATTGAGAGAAAACAACCGAATGGTTTCATCACGAGCGGCATAGATGATAACATCCTCAGAAGGGTGAGTCAATTGAATCTGCCTGGCAGCACAATCAAGCTGAGCCTTGTGCTTAGAAAGCCAGTCCATCCCAAGAATAAGATCAATATCAGAGTCGCCAAGAACAACTGGAGAAGACAAAAATTTATAGTCGCCCATCTTGATACCGACATTTGGAACGAAAGCTTGAGAAGTCATTTGTCGAGCTGGGGAAACAATCGACAAAGGACTCGGAAATACTTGAGTAACCAAATCATGCATAGCCACAAAAGGTCTTGAAATGAAAGAATGCGATGCACCAGTATCAAATAAGACTTTTGCAGGAATATCATTAACAGGAAGATTACCCATGGTCACATCTGAAGAATCCTCTGCCTGAGCTGCATTCAACATGTTCACCTTTGCATGCTTTGGATTATGCTTGACCACTGCATTGCTTGAAGATCTCACAGGAGGAGGAGGAGGAAGGCGCCTTTGATTCAAACATTTGTTCGCGTAGTGCCCTTTCTGCTGGCACTTGTTGCAAGTCACTTCTGAGAGCGGACGGTGATAAGGAGCATTCGACTTTGGAGCTTGAGACTGAGACTTGTTCTGATAGCTTGGGTTGGGTGGGTGGGAAGATCCACGGCCACCTGAGTTCTTCTTTTGGCAAGGCTGACGAAACAGAGGAGGAGGAAGGTAGAACTTCTGCTGCTTAGCTGCCACTTGTGAGGAAGAAGAAGATTGGACTGCATCTCTGATTCTCTTCTTAGAAGCCTCACACTTGAGATGAGCACCTTCTTGCTTGAGTGCCATATTGTAGAATTGATCAAACTGAGTAGGCTCAATAAGAACGAGAGCTAACTGCAGATCCTCTCTAAGGCCACCTCTGAACTGATAGATCATACTCTTCTCATCTGGAACATCTTGCTTAGCAAAGCGAGCAAGTTTCTGAAACTGCTTGTTGTATTCGTACACTGACATGTTGCCTTGCTTGAGATTGCGGAACTCCTCACGCTTGCTCTCAACAACACTGGTAGGAATATGGTGAGCTTTGAAGTCCCGATAGAAATCAGTCCAAGTAATCACTCGACCTCCTCTGGAATCCTTGTATTGCTGGAACCAATCAGCTGCCTGATCCTTGAGCTGAAAAGAAGCGAACTTGACATAGTCCTCAGGCCTGACATTGCTGCATTCAAAATTCTTGTTGATATCCATGAGCCAATCATCGGCGTCACTGGCCTCGACACAATAGCTAAAAGACTTCGGCTGATTTGCAAGGAATTGGTTGAGGGTTGGAAACTGAGGCTGATGATTGAACTGCCCTTGACCTTGATTCCCTTGGTTGCCTTGACCTTGGTTGCGCTCTTGCATGAGCTGGATCATCATCTGAGCATGGGCGTTAGAGGCTGCCATCAAAGCTTGCCATGCCTCCGGAGGCGGAGGTGGAGGTGGAGGGTTCGCCTGACTCCCATCATTGCAATCCGGATTCTGACGCGTTGGCGGAGCCATCCTGAAGAGGGTGACATCCGTTAGCATCTTGATAGACAGATAGACAAGTTGAATCAGTGGATAGGAATTGCAACATATTGTCTTCACAATAAACATTCGAACAGGGATGAACGAATGAATTCCAAAGTAAACATCACACGTCCATAAAGGTGAGAAGCCACTTAAATAGATATTGATGAATGAAATAAACAAGGTACGACTGGAACAAATACGTGGTAAGGATTACCCAATCACAAACCAAATATCTGCGGGAAGAAATGCTAGAACTACTTGAATCCCACCTATAAACTCCCGAAACTTTCTGGTTATGCAATCAGGTGTTGGGGATACAGGGGAAGCACAATATCTCACCCAAACTAACAATCCCTACATCCAGCTGTATCCATCCGTCAACACATAACCAAGAAACCTTCGGAAATCGTGTACCTCAACCTTCGAAAAGCATCCGTTATACGAGTTATGGCAATACTCTCGAGCTCGCCCCAGTACTGGGTTATCGGGGTTATCTCACCAACAACTGCATAAAAGAGATTTTCGATGTCAGCAAAACTCAGGTATTCCAGAACTGCAACGATAAAATTGTGACGACAACACCTCGGAGCTCAACTCCCCGGGACACTGCCACAACCCCTAAATGTCAGGAGGCACCAAGAACAATGTTCTCGTCACAAAACCATCAAAACGATTCCAAGATACCCGCGTGAACCTAAAAAAATTTTTTAGAGTAATTTGAGAAGAGGATAGTCAAAACATCTACGTCAGGAGACCTCACCAGAGCGACGAAGGGACTGAGGAGTAAAAAGAATCCTACTCTCCGATATATATAATCCTAAGACTCAAAACATTTTCGTTTCTAGACTCAACATCGCCAGCAAACAATCAAGCAGGGGCTCCTAAGTCGGGGATGGCTCTGATTACCAACTTGTAACGCCCTCTATGCGGCTATATCTCCCACGTGTCGAAGCACGACTTAGAGGCATAACCGCATTGAAAGCAATGTCGCAAGTGAGGTAATCTTCGCACAACCCATGTAATACATAAGGCAAAAGATACATAGTTGGCTTACAGTCGCAACTTCACACAATACATAAATAAACATCCATCATCCAGATTACACTCAAGGTCCGACTATGGAACCAAAATAAAAGAAGACTACCCCAAATGCTACACAGATCCCCGATCGTCCCGACTGGGCACCTCTACTGATCATCTGGAAACGATACATAGTAACGACCAAGGGCCTCATCAAATTCCCACTTCAGCTTAGTTGCGCCATCTGTGCCAGTATCCTCGGCACCTGCATCTGTTTTGGTAGAATCTGTGAGCCACGGGGACTCAGCAATCTCACACCCGCGAGATCAAGACTATTTATGCTCATAAGTAGGAAAGGTGTAATATGGTGGAGCTGCGGCAAGCACTAAGCATATATGGTGGCTAACATATGCAAGTGAGAGCGAGAAGAGAAGCAACGCGTCGGTCAAGAAGCTAGAAGTGATCAAGAAGTGATCCTGAAACTACTTACGTCAAGCGTAACTCAAACCGTGTTCACTTCCCGGACTCCGCCGAGAAGAGACCATCACGGCTACACACTCGGTTGATGCATTTTAAAGAGGTCAAGTGTCAAGTTATCTACAACCGGACATTAACAAATTCCCATCTGCCTCATAACCGCGGGCATGGCTTTCAAAAGATTATATACCCTGCAGGGGTGTCCCAACATAGCCCATCACAAGCTCTCACGGTTAACGAAGGAATAGACCTTCTCCCGGGAAGACCCGATCAGTCTCGGAATCCCGGTTCGCAAAACATTTCGACAATGGTAAAACAAGTCCAGCAAGACCACCCGACTGTGCTGACAAATCCCGATAGGAGCTGCACATATCTCGTTCTCAGGGCACAAACGGATGAGCAGTCCATACAACTAAAGCCAGCCCTCAAGTTTCCCAGAGGTGGCGCTACAAAGGGCTCTAGTTTGGACCAACACTCAGAGGAGCACTTACCCGGGGGGGTAATAAAGATGACCCTTGGGCTCGCGAAAACCCAAGGGAAAGGGCTTAGGTGGCAAATGGTAAAACCAAAGTTGGGCCTTGCTGGAGGAGTTTTATTCAAAGCGAACTGTTAAGGGGGTCCCATAAATCACCCAACCGTCTAAGGAACGCGAAATCCAGGAACATAACACCGGTATGACGGAAACTAGGGCGGCAAGAGTGGAACAAGTCACCAGGCATAAGGCCGAGCCTTCCACCCTTTACCAAGTATATAAGGTGCATTAATATAAACAGGAGATATTGTGATATCCCAGAATACTCACGTTCCGACCTGGAACAAAATTCATCTTCACCTGCAACTAACAATGCTATAAGAGGGGCTGAGCAAAAGCGGTGACATAGCCAGACAAAGGGTTTGCTAGGACAGGATGGTTAGAGGTTTAACATGGCAATAGGTAGGCATGGTGAACAAAGGTAGGTAGGGCTAACATAGCGAAAGAGCGAGTACTAGCAAGAAAAAGATAGTAATGATTTCGAAGGTATGATCATCTTGCCTGCAAGGTTCTCGGAGTTGTCGAAGGCTGGATCCTCGTTAGCGTACTCAACAGGTTCCTCGTCACGTACTCGTCTCCCGGCTCTACCCAAAGCAAGAATACAAGCAAGGAACCACAATAAATCACGGTGCAATGCACAAGCAAGATGATGCAAAACATGACATGATATGCGAGATGTGATATGCAATGCATATGCGTGCTTCGGAAGGAAAGATGATGAACAAGGCATCAACTTGGCAAACCAAGTATGCCGCTGGAAAGATGAGATGATTTCGGTTGAAATCGATATAAAGATCACCGGAAACGGATGCACGATTTGCAAATGGCAAGCAAGACAAGTATGGCACAAAGCTGCGATTAACAGCACGATGCTACTTAGCATGCAACAATAAACTATGCTACAGCACCCCAAAATAAAAACAAAGCATATGGCAATGATCTACAGAAGATGCTTTACAAAATAGGAACACTGGGCTAAGGCTAATTCACATCATAACAGGTTCAAACAAGCATGGAGAAAGTGCAAAAAATTATCAGGTTGGACATGGCATAAACAGCAGCACGAAGGAATGTTCAGAGCAAGTTATCAACATGCTACAGGAACCTATAATAGAAAACTAAGGCATGGCATGAATCTGCTCAAATCATAGATCAAAAGTCCCTTACTGACCATAAGCCAAAAAGGACTAGAAAATATGATGGCACCCACGTAAACATAGCAAGTTTCGTTAACAGATTTCAGCAAACAAAGCATGGCATAGAAATAATTATGAAGGCACCTTCACGAGCTCGATGCACTCACTACAGAGCATCTCATGATAAACTAAGCATACATCCATCAAGAAGACATGACATAGAAGCTATATATGGCAAGAAACAACATCATAGCATATCCGGACCAACTACAACAACCTTGGCCAAATTGAATAACATGTAAACAATCTGCCAGGAAACATTTTGAAGCAAAAGTAGAGCACAAAAATGACATGCTAGACTACTCCATAATTGCAACCAGGACTATGGATGGATAGAGCAAAACCATGTTTTCAAAACACCCTTACTGAAGTATCTCAAATTATGCATGGATCTCTCTGTAGCAACATGTTTACATGGCAATAAAATTATAGCAGAACAGGAACTAAAAACAGCGTTAACACGAAGCCTAGTTTGCGTGCTTGTGCTAGTCACCACATTGGTCACAAAAATACATGGTAAGCACCTCTGTAAAGAAGACATAGCGTAGTTCAAAACACATTTAGGGACCAAGTCCATAGGATGTACACATCAATCATGGCAAAAATGACAAAAGAGCTCATGCTGATAAGATTCTGAAACTAACAATATGAAGCCCTCTTCCAACAGCATTTCGGGCATCAAGATGACCTCAAATGTAAATGATTCAATGGAATGAAATGATGTACTCTTCGAGGCGAACAATTTGACATATTACACGCATGAAACGGAGCTACAGATGCGAAGATGTGATGCGATGAACATGCAACAATTTTAACAGCAGAATATTGACTTGGTGAAAAAACGGGGGGGGGGGAGAGGTCAACCCGAATCGGATCTGGATCTGGCCGGATTCGAGGTTCGCCGGAGACGTGCGGAAGCCGAGAAGGGAGCTCGCGGCGGAGGAGGTCCGGCGGAGGAGGACGAGGCCGGGGCGGCGCTGCTCCGGTCGGATCCTCACTAGAGGACGGCGGCGGCAGGGAGGACCGGCGACGAGGCGCGCTGCGGGCCGGGAGGCGGCGCTCCGCGACGGCGCGGCGGAGGCCGGCGACGGACGGTGGCGCAAGGCGGCGGGAGGACGGCGGTGGCGCGGGACCGCGGCGGCGGGCGGCAGCCGGCCGGGTCAGACGCGGGGCGCGCGGCCGAGCGCGGCGGCGGCGGGTGCGCGGGCCGGGCAGGCCTCGCACAGGCCGCACGGGCCGGCGGCGGCGGCGGAGGCCGGAGTGCCACGTGGCAGCGCGTGGTTCATCCGGAGGCGCGGGCAGACGTGTCCGGCGGCGCGGAGAGGGGAGATTGCTAGGATTTCGCCCGTGAATTTCGGAGGGGGAGGCATATTTATAGGTAGAGGGAGCTAGGAGTGTCCAAATGAGGTGCGGTTTTCGCCCACACGGTCATGATCCGACGACGGAGAGCATGGAAGTTACTTAGATGGGTTATTGGGCTGTTTTGGAGGGTTGTTGGGCTGCAACTTAAAAGAGGCCTTTGCGGATATGCGGATAACCGTTGGAGTACCAAACGAGCTCCAAATGACCCGAAACTTGACAGGTGGTCTACCGGTGCTATACCAGGGCCACTTGGCAAGGCTCGGTCCATTCCGAGAACGTTCAACATCCGCACACGAAAATAGACAAGAGGGGTGCGCCCGTGCATGTGGGAGTGTCGGATTGCGAAACGGACAACGGGGAAAATGCTCGGATGCATGAGACAAAGACGTATGCAAATGAGATGCACATGATGACATGGTATGATATGCATGACATGAATAAAATGCAAAAAAAAAGACAAAACCCAACCACGGAGGAAATATCATATCACATGGCCGAAAATGGCAAGAGTTGGAGTTACAAAGATGGAAAGTTACATCCGGGGTGTTACAAGGCGTCGCTTCTGGACTACTCCGCCACCGCCGCCGATAGTGAGGGCCCCTAGTGCGATCGTAAGTATCTGCACTCCATCATAATTTTTCTTCATAGTTTTGTTATAACGCCGAACTTGTATGCAGTCCAGCCAAGGTCCATCACGAGGTGTCATCTTCAGACGGGTCCTTGAGTGATTCGGTAATGAACTCACTTCCGGCGGCCACTACTCCTCAGCCTACGGATGACACGGAGGTGTTGTCCCAAAGGCTCCCAGAGCGAGGGGAGGTGAATCTGGAGGCGCCCCAAGGCGGCATTCCAAACATCGGACACGCGGGGTTCAAGATCCCCACAAATCGTGTTGATGAGAGCCACAGTAAGCTGGACTCTCAGCCGAACACTGTTCTGGGACCTCCCGTGGTTCCGGACTCAGGCAGACAGCCCCTCATTAAGGAGGGCGAGCCATCTGTGCAGAGGACTTCCGCTACGCCCAAGGCGCCGGATTGTCTGCTGGAAGCGCTTCGGGGACGCTTCCATGGATGAAGAGCACCGTACTCTTATGAGTGCGGTGATTTAGAAGGTTTTGTCCGCCAAAAGCGGACTAACCGAAGCTTGCACTAGCCTCCTAACAGGCTTTGAGGTAATTAATAAAAATGTGTGAAATTACCACCCGATAGGTAGTAGCCCCTGATACTTTGTTTGGTGTTCGGAAAGAAATACCCAATGGAGGGTCAATTATAATCCGCAGGAGTCTAACAAGAAGTTTGAATGTGAATAAACAGGTTGTGTTGCTTGCCGCTGATGTCCGTACGGTCGAGATCGCCGGCCTAAAACAGGACTTGGAGCAGGCGCAGGGAGAGCTCGACCTCACGAGGAGGCAGCTCGAAGAGAGAAAAGTTGAATGATTCCCCTCTCTCATATAATGAAGGATAGATAAAATTGTTTATTCTAACGATGAAGCGTCGTGATTTGGTAAGAGAGGCCACCATCGAAGTGGCGTCTCTGAAAAAAGCATTGTCCGAGGCCGAACACAAGGCGGCCTTGGAACACAAGGAGCGCGAGAAGCAAGATGCCCGAGTGGGCGAGGTACAACAAGAGCTCCAAGAGCTCGGCTAAAAGTTCGAGTCCGTGGAGCATGAGCTTAAGGCGAAAGAGGCCGAGCTTGCGAAGGCCCTTGCAAGTATAAAAGACGCCAAGGCCGAAGCCGAGAAGGCACAGTAGGAAATCCAGGAGGCCAAAAAGATAATGGCGGGTAAGAAATTCTTTATGCAAAGCAAACATGTGGAGGAGGCATTTCTTTTACTTACCCGAGTTCGGAGCTCTCCAGGGGCATTCGCAGATCTGCCACACAGCGTATCAGATGCCGCAGAGTTCTACCGTGCTCAGGAGGGGAGCTCAACGAAGAAGTTGTTTTGGTCCCAGTATGCTGGGGCTGAACATCCAACGCCTCTGAGTGACCAACTGAAGCAGTTGGTCGAACTCCACAGGGCGACTGAAGTGGCTATGAAGGATTTCATAGTCCGGATGTGGCCTGGTGAGCCCCTGCCCACCAGCTACTTCGGCCTGATCAAGCGGATGGTGAATGCCTGTCCACGACCGGAAGTCATCAAGCGATCCGTTTGCATTGAGGGTGCCCGCCGGGCTTTTACCCGTGCGAAGGTGCATTGGGGCAAGCTGGATGCGGAGAAGCTGGTGAAGGACGGGCCGCCGGAGGGCAAGGCACATCGCTATCCGGAGAAGTATTATGATGGAGTTATCAAGGGCGCTCGCCTCGTGGCCAATGAATGTACCAAGGACATAATTTTAGTATGAATTCACTTCTGTCATGTTTGTAATTTAAAGACGAAGTTACTTGCGCTATGTAGCACTTTTGTTATTTAAAATATTACCTTCTGTGCGGCTGTTTATAAAATTCTGAAAGTAGGCTAGTCGTCGGCTTCCGCTCCCATGTAACTAGTACTGGGGTGTTCGTGGAAAACCCGGACACTCTTTATCCAAATGTTTGGTCCCATAAGGAGGTGTCCAGCACAGCGAACAAGGCAATCGGACTATGCGGCTTTATAACCTTCACTTAGCCATAGAAGTCTACAATTTTAAATTTCGGCGAAGCCCCTAGAATCCAGAAGACCGAATTGGGGCGCTATATACGCCTAAATTGGATGAAGCCGAATTATCGCCTAAAGCGGAAAAATCTTTAAGGATTTTAAGACCTCTCGAACAGCGACCAGCTCTCGCCACATCACGTCGGTCAGTTTTCGGCTTTCTCTACTGAGGTGCTCGTCCGGAAGAACCGGGACACAATCGCAGTAGTTCTCCCTGCGCTATCTTAGCCGATATAATGGAACGTAAGGCACCAAAACAAGGGAGCCGGGCTATCCCAACTGTAGAACCAAGACATGATTCGGAGATGATGCATATAATGCTATAAGTTCGGGGTGCCGCACTGTTGAAACTGTTCGGACTTGTCTTGCCGTATTATGGGGCGCCATAAGAAGCCCCTGGCAAACTGAATGTACCAAAGTGTACGGATGCAATATCATATAGACATTTGTAAGAAAAATTGCTCAAATAAGAATAATAAGCTGACGCTATCTATGATCTCCCATTGATGAATAATACGTTTAAGCGTATGTTTACAATGAATGCATTAAGCGGAGATAAATAGGATTATTTGACATACCCTATCCAGGGGCAGGCTACATACAGATAGATAAAGTAGGTATAACGATCCTAAATTGATTCCACCTGGGTATTTCCTTCTGTGCGCAAAGCTTGTTGCCTCCTTGGTTTTCTCTCCTATGTAAGTCCGACAATCCGGCTCTTCTGGAGAGGCTACACTAAAGCAATGTCCTGAAAGGTGAAAGGAAAAGTTATGAAGGTACGTGGCGGTGATACCGCACTGTTGACTGAGCCACTGCTGCGCCTCCTCCCGTGCCCATGGTATTTTAAGTGCGTAATTGTGGACGCGTGGCACGAATGCTTCTTTGATGGGATTTGGGCGGAGGCCAGACTGCTAGTCGTGCTCTTGGCGTGCCTGGTGGTCCTGTTGCGGGGTGCTCCGAACTCGCTTGACGGTGCTTGAGGCTGTCGTCACCGGATTGGTGGTTTGCCCGAGGAGGCCACTTTGTACTTCTGTCGCGAGGGCTGCAGTATGATCTTCTGTACAGAGAGAGCGGTCCATGTTTCCGTTGACTGCTATGACCCCGCGTGGGCCTGGCATCTTGAGCTTGAGGTATGCATAGTGTGGTACCGCATTGAATCTAGCGAATGCGGTTCTCCCGACCAGTACGTGGTAACCACTACGGAAAGGAACGATATCGAAGATTAACTCCTCGCTTCGGAAGTTATCCGGAGATCCGAAGACCACTTCCAATGTTATAGAGCCCGTACAATGGGCCTCTACTCCAGGAATTACACCTTTAAAGGTGGTTTTGGTGGGCTTGATCCTTGAAGGATCGATGCCCATTTTGCGCACTGTGTCCTAGTAAAGCAGGTTCAGGCTGCTGCTGCCGTCCATAAGGACTCGCGTGAGGTGGAATCCGTCGATAATTGGGTCTAACACCAATGCGGTCGAGCTGCCGTGACAGATGCTAGTAGGATGATCCCTACGATCTACCACGAGATGGCACCGTCCGGATTGTTTTCATCTCTGGTGCCGGTATTGCCTTGGCAGGGCTTGGGCAGCGCTGGCGACGCCCATGTTTTGCTTTCTTCTTGGAGGGGTTATCCTCCATTGCCTCATCGCCATTTGTTTCTTTCTGAGTGTCCACCATATATATATATCGTATGAAGAGGTGGCTGTCCACCGCCCTGTGGGCGGTGGCTCCTCTGTGTCTCCCGCATCGTCGTCCATACCGTCGATGTCTTCGGAGTCGAAGTCAAGCACGTCGGTTAAATCATCGACCGTGGCAATGAAGTGGATGGTGGGTGGGCAGCAAATTCCTTTGTCACCTGCTTCCCACTCAAGACGGACATAGTTAGGCCCAGAGCCTCCTAACAAAGAGAGAGACTTTAATGAGTTCAGCATGTCGCCAAAGGGCGAGTGTTGAAAGATGTCCGCAGCGGTAAACTCCATTACCGGAGCCCAACCTACCTTGGCTGGCTCGAGGGTACGCGGACCGGAACCAACAACCGGATACGAGTCCGGGGGCCCGGGGTTACAGGCCTCCACGGAGGTGAGACCTGTGTTCGGCTCCACCACCGATGAGTATGCGGCCTACGGGGCGGGGTCCACCCCTCCGTCCTTAGGCAACGCAACCTGCTCCGGATTTAGATTTGGGGCTGCTGCAGGGGTGATATCCCGAGCATTGTCCGATAGGAGGTCTAGGCCGTGCTCGTCGTGACTGTCCGGCGTTCCTGGTACAGGCCCGAATCCGTCGAAGATCAAGTCCCCGCGAATATCCGCCATGTAGTTCAAGTTTCCGAACCTGACCTGGTGGCCAGGGGCGTAGTTGTCGATCTTCTCCAGATGACCAAGCGAATTGGCCCGCAGCACGAAGCCGCCGAACACAAAGATCTGTCCGAGGAGGAAAGTCTCGCCCGGGACCGTGTTGTTGGCGGTTGAAGATGCCATCAAGCCTCAAAGCGACGACACAGAGGAACTCTCAATGAAAGCACCAATATCGGTGTCAAAACCGGCGGATCTCGGGTAGGGGGTCCCGATCTGTGCATCTTAGGCTGATGGTAACAGGAAGTAAGGGGCACAATGTTTACCCAGTTTCGGGCCCTCTTGATGGAGGTAAAACCCTACTTCCTGCTTGATTAAGATTGAAGATATGAGTAGTACAAGAGTAGATCTACCAAGAGATAGTAGAGGCTAAACCCTAAGAGCTAGCCTATGATGGTATGATTGTAATTGTGATCGGCCCTCTAAGGACCATCCTCTCCGGTTTATATAGACACCGGAGAGGGCTATGATTTACATGGAGTCGGTTACAAGGAAGGAAATATAATATCCGAATCGCCAAGCTTGTCTCCCATGCAAAGGAGAGTCCCATCCGGACACGGGCCGGAGTCTTGTGTCTTGTATCTTCACACTTCAATAGTCCGGACGATGTATATAGTCCGGCTGCCCGGATACCCCCTAATCCAGGACTCCCTCATCTTCCACCGATCAAAACTTCTAGTCGACCACCATATCAGTAGTAGTATTCCCCCATGTATATAGAATAGTCTGAGCACTTTTGTAACGATAGTTATACTGAATGTAAGCCCTTGTTTGAATTGATTGGTGTGATATGATTGTGTTTGTCTCATGTGCATATGGGTAGTGTTTTCCCCTCTAGACCTCATTCTATTATGTTTTCTCACCTTTTTTAACCCA
The DNA here is from genome assembly GCA_963921465.1 of Triticum timopheevii. Classification (NCBI taxonomy): domain Eukaryota; kingdom Viridiplantae; phylum Streptophyta; class Magnoliopsida; order Poales; family Poaceae; genus Triticum; species Triticum timopheevii. The sequence goes on from OY997272.1 coordinate 498,077,518, forward strand.
TCAGATGCCTCCGAGACGTGACAATGGATTTGCCTCCCCACCGGAGCTCACTCAATTGATCCAGCAGTAGAATACTTTGATGCGGCTACTAGTTCAGAATCAGAACCAAGGCAACAACAACAACCCACCACCACCACCACCACCTGTTGATCACTTAGCCCATTTCGTAAGGCTGAATCCGCCGGTATTCTCTAGTAGCACCGAGCCGATTATTGCAGATGATTGGCTCCGCAAGATTGGAAGGGATCTGACCACTACAGGATGCATAGATGCGGAGAGAGTGTGTTTTGCCGCACATCAGCTTGATGGACCCACATCATCATGGTGGGAGAATTTCACAGCCACTTACCCCATTGACACTACTACATGGGATCAGTTTCAGCAGGCTTTCTGCATTACTCATGTCTCAGCAGGAACTATGAACATGAAGAAGCGCGAGTTTCACAACTTGCGCCAAGGAGGACGCATAGTGGGGCAGTATGTGGATGAGTTTAGTAAGTTAGAACGCTATGCCCCTGATGACGTAGCTATAGATGCCGCTAAGCATGAGAAGTTTCTGGAAGGACTGAATGATGAGCTGAGTATGCAGTTGATGGTGGAAACATTCAACAACTAGCAGGAGTTGGTAGTTAGAGCTATTATGATTGAAGGGAAGCAGCATCAGATAGATAGCTGCAAGAGGAAGTATGGACAATGGAAGTACAATTCAGGAGCTCAGCAGAGACCCCATTTTAGCCCAAACTCAGGAGGACACATTCACCATAACCATGGAGGCCATAATTCTAGTGGAGGAAGTTCGCATAACCATAGTGGCCCCAAGAATGGGAATGGGAATGGAGGAAGCAATAGTCAGAACCATTCTACCCCAGCAACACCCGCCAAGAAGGATCTAAGTCACATTACTTGTTTTCAAGTGTGGGAAGAATGGACATTACGCCACTGAGTGTTTTGAAGCAAAGAATGGAAATGGCAATGGAAGCTCTGGGAAGAAGCCCAACCCTTTCAACAGGGGACAAGTGAACCACGTTAGCGTGGATGAGGTTGAAGAGCAGCCAGATGCAATTATAGGTAAGTTTTTGGTTAAGTCATTTACTGCAATCGTTCTTTTTGATACTGGTGCATCGCATTCATACATATCAAGGGGATTTGTGGATAAGTATAAGTTGCCCACCAAAGTTCTTAGGACACCTATGTTAGTAAGCTCGCCAGGAGCGGAGCATATGGCAAGCCAAGGATGTTTTCAGATGCCATTGACCATAGGTAGGCATGTTTTCCCCTTGGATTTTATAATTATGAAGTCGCAAGGATTGGATGTGATTTTGGGCATGGATTGGTTATCGATGTATGGACGAAACATCGATTGCGCCAGTAAGTCAATTATGCTCACCACCTAGAAGGAAGAAGGATCAAGTATGTATCCCAACATGTGCCGAAGAGGACTCAAGCGAATTCCTTATCAAGAGTTGTATAGGAGGAAGTACCAGTGGTGAAGGATTACCCTGACGTATTTTCGGAGGAGTTGCCAGGCATGCCACCGGATAGCGACATTGAGTTCTTGATTGAACTTTTGCGAGGCACCGGGCAAATATCAAAGAGACTGTATCAGATGCCCGCAAAGGATTTGGAGGAAGTTAAGAAGCATATTAAGGAGTTACTGGATAAAGGTTACATTCGACCAAGTTCGTCACCTTGGGGAGCCCCAGTACTTATAGTGGAGAAGAAGGATGGGTCATTGAGGATGGTTGTTGATTATCGTGCGTTAAATGAAGTGACGATCAAGAACAAGTACCCACTGCCGATGATCAATGATTTGTTTGACCGGTTGCAAGGAGGTAAGGTATTTTCCAAGATCGATCTTCAATCAGGATATCATCAGCTGAAGATTCGAGAGTAGGATATACCTAAGACAGCTTTTACCACAAGGTACAGGCTATACGAGTATACCGTTATGTCATTTAGTCTGACTAACGCGCCTTCATATTTCATGAACATGATGAACAAGGTGTTTATGGAGTTTTTGGATAAGTTCATCATGGTGTTAATTGATGATATATTGCTCTACTCGAAGAATGAATAGGAGCATAAGGAACATTTGCTTTTGGTTCTCGAGAAGCTCAGGGAACATCAATTATATGCCAAGTTCAGCAAATGTGAGTTTTGGTTGAAGGAATTTGGATTTCTCGGACATGTTATATCCCGAGAAGGAATAGCAGTAGACCCCACTAAGGTTGTATATGTGACTAAATGGGTGGCACCCACATTAGTTGAAGAGATGAGGAGTTTTCTTGGACTCGCAAGATATTATTGGAGGTTCATTGAGAATTTCTCCAGGATTGCAAAGCCCATTGACAGAGTTGTTGAAGAAGGACACCAAGTTCAAATGGACTGAGGAGTGTGAAGCCAGTTTTCAGGAGTTGAAGAAATGTTTGGTTACAGCCCCAGTGTTGATTTTTCCAGATCAACAAAAGGATTATCAAGTGTATTGTGACGCTTCACGTCGAGGACTTGGAGCAGTGCTTATGCAGGAGGGGAGAGTTGTTTCATATGCCTCACGACAGCTTAAACCCCATGAGTTAAATTATGCTACACATGATTTGGAGTTAGCAGCCGTAGTGCATGTGTTGAAGCCATGGAGACATTTTCTCATCGGGAATCATAGTGAGGTATACACGGATCACCAGAGTTTGAAATATATCTTCACGCAGAAGGAGTTGAATCTCAGGCAAAGGAGATGGTTGGAGCTCACTAAGGATTATGATATGAAGTTGCACTACCATCCCGGAAAGGCTAATGTAGTAGACGATGCATTGAGTCGCAAGAGTTATGTTAATACACTCATGACCGAAGGATTACCCGAGGAGTTAGTAGAGGATCTTCGCGAGCTATGTTTGGAAATAGTTCTGCGAAGTTATGTAGAAGCAATGGAAATTCAATCCACTTTGATGGATAAGATCAGAGAAGCCCAGAAGACTGACAAGGAGATTGCCGAGATAAAGGAAAGGATGAGCAAAGGAAAGGCTAAAGGATTTCGTGAGGATGAGCATGATACTTTATGGTTTGAGGATCGCGTATATGTACCTAATGACCCCGAGATCAGGAAGTTGATTCTGCTGGAGGCCCATGATTCACCGTATTCGATTCACCCAGGAAATTCTAAGATGTATATGGATTTGAAGGAGAGTTTCTGGTGGACAGGAATGAAGAAGGATATTGCTGAGTATGTAGCAGTATGTGATGTATGTCAGAGAGGTAAAGCAGAGCATCCGAAGCTAGCAAGATTGCTACAGCCATTGCCGATACCCGACTGGAAGTGGGACAAGCTTGGCATGGATTTTATCACTGGATTGCCCAGGACTCGTTCAGGCTATGACTCTATATGGGTTGTAGTCGATCGATTGAAGAAAGTAGCTCATTTCATCCCAGTGAAGAGCACTTATACAAGTGCTAAGTTGGCAAAGATATACATGACCAGGATCGTATGTATGCATGGAGTTCCAAGGACCATTGTATCAGATAGAGGAACCCAGTTTACCTCAAAGTTCTGGAATCAGTTGCATGAGACTTTGGGTACCAGGCTAGATTTCAGTACAGCCTTTCATCCACGGACAGATGGCCAGACCGAGAGAGTCAATCAGATTCAGGAGGACATGTTGAGAGCTTGTACGCTAGATTATGGATCTAGTTGGGACGACAATTTGCAGTATGCAGAGTTTTCTTATAACAATAGTTGTCAAGCCAGTTCGAAGATGGCCCCATTCGAAGCCTTGTTCGGAAGGAGGTGCAGGACACCGTTATTGTGGGATGAAGTTGGAGATTGTCAGTTGTTTGGACCAGATTTTATTAAGGAGTCTGAAGAGAAGGTTAAGCTGATTCATTATAGACTCAAGGTAGCCGAGTCACGACAGAAGAGTTATGCGGATTCAAAATGCAAGGAGACAGTTTACGAAGTTGGAGACAGAGTATATCTTCGTGTGTCACCACTTCGAGGAGTTAAGCATTTTGGAGTTAAGGGAAAGTTAGAACCACGTTTTATTGGACCATACAAAGTTCTGGAACGAATGGGAGAAGTTCCTTACAAGCTGGAATTGCCAGAAGGATTGTCAGGAGTTCACGATGTGTTTCACGTTTCCCAGTTGAAGAAGTGCCACGCAGAGAGGGTCGATATTTTTCTGAGAGATACAGTTCCACTGGAAGCGATTCAGCTGGATAGTGATTTGACATACGAGGAGAAACCCGTGAAGATTCTTGAGTTTGCCAGCCGAGTCACATACAACAACCGTCCAGTCGACGACCTCTACGAAGATTGGCTCGCTCGCATCACCGAGATCGTCAGCAACACAGGGGGCTCCCCTGCGCTGTCCCTCTCGCTGCCTCGCCCTCCGTCCTGCACGGGCAACGCGGCTCCGGAAGTCCTTCGCCGCCTCCTCTTCAAGAAAGCGCCCTGGCTCCAACGCGCGCGGCCCCTAGGCGAGACCCACCGCGTCCAGGGCCTGCGCAGCAAGAAAGGAGCTGACAAGAAGTCCCTCGCCCCCAAGAAGGCGCTCGCGTGCTCCCCGCACCGGTGCGCCAGGATCGCGTTCCTACTCCAGCATGTCAAGACCCGGCAATGCTCCTGGAGGCAGTGCGCGGGGACCCCCAGGATCAAGCCCCACGTCAGCAAAGGCCGCCGGTGGCTACCGCGGGCTGTCGCGCCTTCACCGCCGAGCTGCGCAGCGTGGCCTGGTGCTATGTCTTGAGCTAGCGTTGGTTTTCCTCGAAGAGGATAGGGTGATGCAGCAAGTGTAGCATAAGTATTTCCCTCAGTTTTGAGAACCAAGGTATCAATCCAGTAGGAGGCTCCTCAAAAGTCCCACGCTCCTACACAAACAAACTGAGAACTCGCATCCAACGCAATAAAGGGGTTGTCAATCCCTTCACGGCCACTTGCGAAAGTGAGATCTGATAGAGATAGTATGATAAGATAAATATATTTTTGGTATTTAATATATATGCAAAAAGTAAAGATGCAAATAAAGTAGATTGAAAGCAAATATGTTAAGAGATAGACCCGGGGGCCATAGGTTTCACTAGAGGCTTCTCTCAAGATAGCATAAGTATTACGGTGGGTGAACAAACTACTGTCGAGCAATTGATAGAAGCGCGCATAGATATGAGATTATCTAGGCATGATCATGTATATAGGCATCACGTCCATAACAAGTAAACCGACTCCTGCCTGCATCTACTACTATTACTCCACACATTGACCGACTCCTGCCTGCATCTAGAGTATTAAGTTCATAAGAACAGAGTAACACATTAAGCAAGTTGACATGATGTAGAGGGATAATCTCATGCAATATGATATAAACCCCATCTTGTTGTCCTCGATGGCAACAATACAATACGTGTCTTGCAACCCTCTCTGTCACTGGGTAAGAACACCGCAAGATTGAACCCAAAGCTAAGCACTTCTCCCATGGCAAGAAAGATCAATCTAGTAGGCCAAACCAAACTGATAATTCGAAGAGACTTGCAAAGATAACTCAATCATACATAAAAGAATTCAGAGAAGATTCAATTATTATCCATAGATAAATCTGATCATAAACCCACAATTCACCAGATCTCAACAAACACACCGCAAAAAGAGATTACATCGAATAGATCTCCACAAGAGAGGGGGAGAACATTGTATTGAGATCCAAAAAGACAGAAGAAGCCATCTAGCTAATAACTATGGAACCATAGGTCTGTGGTAAACTACTCACAACTCATTGGAGGGGCGAGGGTGTTGATGTAGAAGCCCTCCATGGTCGATTCCCCCTCCGGCAGAGTGTCGACAAAGTCTCCAAGATGGGATCTCGTGGATACAGAAGGTTACAGTGGTGGAAATTGTGTTTCGTGGTGCTCCTGGATGTTTTCGGGGTACGTAGGTGATACGGGGCTAACCCGGTGTAGGCCGATCTTTCACGTTTGGAGTGGGATCCCTCGAAGAACACGATGAACACGGGGAAGAACGGGGAGAAATCACAAGGGGAAACACTCAAGAACAAGTCCAATCACACATCCACTAGACAATCAAACACACAAGATCCACAAGGTACATGAACAACAAAGAGAAAGATACAAGGTAGAGTTCATCCCAAATCCTATGAAGGAGATGAGGGCTTGAATCCTAGGAGGATCATCCCACGAAGGGGGGCTTGAATCCCGCGGGATCTTCTCACATGGAGGTCTTGAACTCCATGGGAGTGGTAGTCTCCCTCTCTCTCTCTCTCAAGAGTAGAGGTAGGAGCAAAGCTCACCTAAGAATGAGCTATCATATTTGCTAACCCTAACTAGAGGAAGGGGATGGAGTATATATAGTCTTAGCCACGAAGGGGTAAGTGGGGAAGGGATACATGGGCCTTTGGCCCGACTCTGCGCGCAGGCAGGCGCCGGATGTTCGGGCTGGGGGTCGGATGTCCGGGCTCTCGTGAGACGCCGGATGTCCGGGCTCTCGTGAGACGCCGGATGTCCGGGGCGGTTGGCCGGATGTCCGGCCCAAGCTGGGTGGCCTTCTGGATTCGGGTGCCTCACGCCGGATTTCCGGGGGCGATGCAGGATGTCCGGGCTGTGGCGTGGCACCGGATGTCCGGGCACATGGGTCGGATGTCCGGTCGCTGATGCTTTGGCCTTCTATTGTGGCAGCTCCTTGGAGGCTGCACAGGCACTGGATGTCCGGCCCTTGGCCCGGATGTCTGGCTGCTGTAGCTTCAACAGCATCGTCTTCTTCCGTCGTCGCTTCCAGGCTTCCCTCGCGGATGGTGTAGTTGTTCCTTGGCGCTTGCACTCCTCCTCGACATCCGTGAAGCTCCGACAATACCTATGCATGCACACGGGAGAAGTGTCAAGTAGTATACCATCCTTGAAGGGGTCAAGTGAACACGTGTAAAGCAGAAGATTCACCTTTATGTATGAGAAGTATAGGTCGCACGTGTCACTTGCCAAACGGACTCTTGACATGGTGATGACCGTAGGATACTCCGCATCATCCCCTCCCCCTTGGAAAAGATCCGACCTCAGATCGAAAACCAAATCACCATGGGAAAGAGATGGCGGTGCCGTGTCAAAGTGGTCGGTCACCAAGCGCTCATCATCTTGAAGCTCAAAATAGGCACTCTCCAATGTCGCACCGTCTAGTGATTCCTTAAGAAGGGGCAAAGACAACAAACACTTGGAAAAACAAATGTGGTTAGCGTTAGTGAAAAACCAAGCATTCAAGAGGTGATTTACCAAACAAGTGTCGTCAGCAAGCATAGCATCGGGTGTGACAAAGGATTGTGACATGGCATGTAAGCATATCAATCGAGCACAAGCAAAAATATCATGTGGACAAGTATGCAAATGTGAGGTAGAGATGCAAGTATGTGTGACAAGATAATAAGCATCTACCTCAAGGTCATAGCAAGCATTCACAAATTGCTCAATGAAAGGTCTATGGTAGGCATAAGAATCATTCACAACACCAAATAAAATGAAGTGTCTAAACACATGGGTCAAGTGCAAGACAATCCAAGCATAACGTGCATAGGGTGTAGTGAATATAGTGTGGCACTCAACACAACAGAAAGAGAAATTGTTCATCATGTGTGAGGCAATCAAGTCAAGCATGTGACAAGCAAAGGGACATAGCATATGTTAAGAAGTGACGTTGTTGCAATCAAACATATGATAGTAGCAAGTAGTCCACGAATTGGATGCAACACACAAGGTATATATGGCATGAAGCATGGAAATGTGGCAATCATGGGTGAAAGCAATATCTCGAACATGCGTGCAAATGGTGCAAGCAACACATGAAGTATGATCCAGAATATCCAAACTCAAGAAGGATGTCACATTGAAGGCGTGTCCTTGTGCATTCTTCACAATTACGAAGTGGTAGGAAATGTGGTGTAGAAGCGAGTCGTGGTAGAATGTAAGAGGATCGCTCTCAAGAGCTCGAATGGTCAACTCACGTGAAGTGGAAGTCGACACAAAGTCCAAGTATCCTACACATGCACACAACAAAACAAAGAACGGATGCGCATGGCAGATAAACACATCATCCATCATGATGGTTCTCATCTTTTGCACATAGCCATTAGAAGCACAAGTGCATGAATAATATGATGCAACAATGGCAATATTCAAGGCACTAGGTATATGATGCAAAGAGGTAAGACAAGCATGCTTCACAAGGAATATGTCAAAATCTCCAAACATATGTGAGAATGCTATGGGGGAAATCTCATGAGCAAGACTACAAGCATTGTTGCACTCAATACATGGCAAGTCATCTAGCATGAGAGAGGCAACATATGGAGATATGTGACAAGAAGCAATAACAATCATGTGCAAAGCATGTAGATGGTTGTCATCAACCACATGAAATGAGCAAGTATGAATCATGGGTGATGCAACATAAGCAAGCATAGTAATCAAGTCATGCAAACTAGTGGAGCGAAGATGCAACACACTAGAGTAAATCATGGCAATCATGTCATGTGAGAAAATAATAGGCATAGGTAATGCACATGACATATCGCAAGAACGAACACAAAGCAAGATCATAGTATCATCATAGGAATGGTTCATAAATGGAACATGGCAATAATAAGCAATGTCTCCACCAAGCTTACAAATACACATACAAGTACTAGAATCAATCATCATGTGTAATGCAAAGCATGGGTCACAAATGCATGTCAAAGGCATAGGAATGAGCATATCATGCAAAGTGAACATGGCAAGATGGGCATATGATATGTAATGAACAATAACCCATAGCCAAGTGAGGGCCATGTAGAAGAAATGCGCGAAGTTTTTGCGCGAAGAGAGCGGTGGGAAAAACAATCCATGAGATCCCAAGTCCTCATTGCTCTCTAGAGCTCGTTTTGTCAACTCGTGGGATTGCGAGGTTGACAAGTATTCATGGGTACCTACACAAAAGAGACAAAAACCAAAGAAATTGTGAACGTGGTAAATGTACACATCATCCATCATGATGTATATGTGCACGTGTGAGTTAGCACAAGATAAGCAATGCTCGAAGAAATTTGATGCATGGTATAAGAACATGTCATCCATCATGAAAGAATAGTTGTTATGTATGACACGATGGGGTTGCAAATTGAGCATACAATTATATGTCACATCAATATCATGTTTATTCATGGGGAGCATATGGTGCACACAAGTACTTGGATCATGCAATGAATGGGATGGATCAAAATCTCCTACAATGCATGAGGAAACTATGGGGGTCTCCTCATGAGCAATATCGGAAACATCACATGGAGAAAATGGAAAACATCCAAAACAATGCATATCCGAAGCTAGGTGGGCATGGCATGGGATATGCCATAAATTATGCAAAGGGAGCATATCAATATCATCACAAGAAAAACAAATGCCAATAACCATGGGCTTGTCATCTATGCCATAAGTGCAAATTGGGTTTATTTTAATGGCATATGCATAGTCACAATGAATAGATTGCAAATATGACATATGATTGATCTCATGCATAGCATATGACAAGTCAAGCGGATTAGCAAACATGATGTGACCTAAAGAATTGTCACAAGAAATCCTATGTAACATGGCATCACTACTAATAGACTCCACATGAGAATCATCATACTCATCATAAATGGGCAAATCATCATATGGGGAAATCATACTAGCATGAAGCAAGGTACTAGGTGGATCAACATCATGCAAGCAATCAATGTCAAGAATGTCCACTAGTGGGACTAGAGCATCACCTTCACCTATGTTACCTTGTTCATTCCACTCTAGTGGTGTAGGTGAGGTGGGAAAGACCAAATGGTGGTCATCTTCATCTTGATGGAACCATGTGGGGGGTGCATCATATTCCACCATGGCCATCGTCTTGTCCAAAGGGAGGACGAAGTCGTCGAGGATCGGCGCGTCATCATAAATGGGACCTGGCACCAAATGAGAAGACACAATAGAGGTAGAGGTCAAGTTGTTAGAAATTCAAATGGCCTTACGAGACCTATCAACTATCACACTCTCTCTATGTGGTGGTTCACTCACTCCCTCAAAATAGGTGCACTCAAAGTCGCATATGGTGGAGTCACTCATCTCACTCAAGTGGTGGGGGTTGTGGCTCTCCTCACATGGGAAGTGGAGCAACTCGTCATATATGGGGCTAGTGGTGAAGTCACTCTCACTCTCAATATGGTGGCCAAAGTCACTCAAGTCATCATACGTCACCATGGTCGAAGGGAAGATTCCATGCTCAACCATCTCGTCATTGTCGCCATGGATGAAGGCCGAAGATGGCACATCATCACTCTCCTCCATGACCGAAGGGAAAATCCCATGCTCGATCATCTTGTCATCGTCACCGTGGATGAAGGCCCAAGATGGCACATCACCACTCTCACCTCCTAAGATGGAAGCATCATCCTTGCTCGCCACCTTGTCGCTCGCCTCCAAAGCTTGGTCCTTGAGGGTCTCCATAGTCGTACTCGTCGCCGCACCATCTTGAAAAAGAGTCGTGGTAGACTCGGCACCATCAATGCCACAAAGAGGAATGGTGGTGAAGTCGAACTTGGGAGCATCGTCTTGGAGCTCGTCGGGCTTGGACATCTTGGTGGTACTATCCTCATGCTCGTTCTCATGGAGGTTGGTCGCCGCGAAGTTTGCTTGGCGTGGAGAAGCCTTGGCATTCATAAGTTCTTGTTCCGCCTTGAGAGCACTAATGTAGCTGTCGTCGAGGGACTCATAGTTCTCGAGGAAGATTGTCTTGGAGATGTCGTTGTTCAATCCCATCATGAAGTGGAACTTCATCCAAATGGGGTCGTCCATGCCGGCTCATCGCAAGGCATTCTTCATCTCCTTGAAGTATGCGTTGATGGACTTGGATCCTTGAATGGTGTTCTCCATTTGGCATTGAAGTTGTTCCGTGTAGGTTGGAGGCACAAACTCTCGCCGCAAAGCTCTCTTCGTCTTGGGCCAACTCATCTCGTAGCTCTCCGAAGGTGCATGAATCCACCATGCCAATGCGTAGTCGTGGAAGTTTCTTGTGGCGCACTTGACTTGATCTTCGGAAGGGACTTGATGTAGCGTGAGGTAATCGTCCATCAAACGCTCCCACTCGAGGTACTCCTCGGGTTCTTGAGTCCCATAGAAAGGAATCTCGTGGTCGATGTCGAGGTTGTAGTAGCTCGTGGAAGTCGCGGACTTGAGCTTGGGGAGCTTCTCTTGAGCGTAGTCTTGGGGTGCTTGTTGGCGAAGATGCCGAATATCCGAAGTCGAAGATGCCTTAAAGTCGCTTGGCGAAGATGCCAAGGGAGATGGTGAAGTCGTTGAGTGGTTGTTGGTGCTGAGCTCTTGACCTTCATGTTTTTGTTGGTGATGGTGTCGATGCCGATGTGATCTTGTCGGAGATGATAGCTCAGAAGCATGTGCTCTTGAGCGTCTTCTCGAAGATGAGGAAGATCGCTTGTAGGACTTGATGAGGGCTTTGATGTCCTCCATTTGAGCTTGCATCTTGGCATCGGAGTTGTTGTTCGTGGCATCGAACTCGTCGTTGTTGTTGTAGACCGAAGGTGAAATGCCTTGCCTATCCATCACAAGACTCGAGTAGAGGTGAGTAGGAAATGAGATAAACAATACCAAGTTACCTTTTCCCAAAGTTGAGGATGTATCCCGTTTCACTCAATGTGAAATGAAAGAATAGTGGAATTGGTACCGGACTTGTTCACTCACACCTATCAAATAAAGCTTATGGTAGATCTCGGTGAGGATAGTAGCACAAAAATTTAATGCAAAATGTTAGCAAGAGTCAATAAAGTTGAAAGAGATTCACAAATTTGCAAGTAAAACAAGTAGACCAATAGCAATATGTGGCACACGGAAACACACACACGGATAGATAAATGGGGTCGTGCAACCAAGGAATGAGCACAAAATGTGGAATCCCCGGAAAATGCTCGTGTTGCACAACTCTAGAGAGACGCTAGCACGATTGCTCAATAGGCGGATATGACACTTGTGCACAACCTATAAGGTGCAAAATGGATAAACTTTCTATCCCAAGTATGCTATGTATGTATGGTTCCCGGTGTTTCTCACACTATGATCCAAGATGATCAAGTATGATACGATATGATATATTTTGATGCTATGGCTATTGCTTAAAAGCTTCTTTGCTCTCTCTTTTTCTTTGCTTAAAAGCTTTATTCTTTTTTTTGTATGACCACTTTGCGAAATGCACAAACCAAGATAGCAATTGTGTATATGCGGGAACAAACTTGTGACACAAGATATGATATGATGATACCAAATGATATGGTATGTATGCAATGGAAGGTGTAGATCAATGATCAGTAATGTGCACAAGTAACGTTGCCGGCAATACTCAAATGGCTAGTCTCGATAGGCAAGTAACGCAAAATGGGCTAGGGGTTAACAATGCAATTGCAAGGGTAATGTACAATGGTGTCGTCGAGGTTACTGTCAATTGTTCGTCGTTTGTAAGCCAAGGACAGATGATAGTGAAGTGGTCAAAGTTGATGACGAACTTGTGGCGGTATGCTCGATGTTGACCCGTTCCTAGATAGCCGAAACACCCTAGGAAACGGAAAAACCGCAAACTCAAAATCTCCAAAGGCAAATGTCAAATGGTGGTAGCGAAAAAGCGATGGTGGTTTGCACTTGACAATGCGGAAGTGGAATGATGGGCTATACACGTGTCCGAGTTGAAGTTGTCGTCCCTAAGTAGTCGAAACACATTAGGAGACACAAGCCACAACTCAAACAAAATTGGGTTAGGTTGGGGTGGAAATGTATGGTGGGCACGGTTATACGGATATGGCGGTGGTGCTTGATGAAGAAGTAATCGTCCCTAAGTAGCCGAAACACCTTAGGAGACTCTAATCACTACTCAAGCAACCACTAATGCAATGGGGAACAAAATGGGTTAGGTTGCGGAAGTCGGTGGTGGCAATGTTGATGTTATGGAGGTGGCCCTAGGCAAAGATGCCAAAGTTCCGAAATTTGATGGATTCAAATGGTGTTGGTGGTATTTTTGTCGGAAGGGGGATGTCAAGAGCTTCAAAACGAGCTAAAGAACGTCAAAATCAGAGTTCGGATAAATTAGTTATGGTCAAAACGGTGAAACACGGAAGGCTGAAATGCGAGGGACCGGATATCCGGGGGTTTGGCCGGATTTCCGGGGGTGTATGTCCAGAACCGTGCAGATTTGGTGTTCCAGGGCCCGGATGTCCGGCTTGGGGCCCAGATGTCCGGCTGGATGGCCCGGATGTCCGTCCTGAGGCCCGGATGTCCGGCCCGCTGAATCCAGATCGGGATTTGGACTTCAAAACTCTATTTGGGGGCGGAAATTGATGATTTCGGAGGCAAAATTGTGGAGATTTCGTGGATGGATGGTGGGGAATCTTGGGGATGATAGATCTACTCAAAACCAAGCAAATCCATGGATCAAAATTAACAAAACATCATCAAACCAACAAATCACAAAAAAAAAAATTGGAGCTATTTTGGAGGGGATTTACGAAATTTTGGGGAAGAAGACAACAAAATAAGGCTAGAAAATGATGGGAGGTACTCCAAATACGTGATCAACGTGGCTCATGATACCATATGATACGGGGCTAACCCGGTGTAGGCCGATCTTTCACGTTTGGAGTGGGATCCCTCGAAGAACACGATGAACACGGGGAAGAACGGGGAGAAATCACAAGGGGAAACACTCAAGAACAAGTCCAATCACACATCCACTAGACAATCAAACACACAAAATCCACAAGGTACATGAACAACAAAGATAAAGATACAAGGTAGAGTTCATCCCAAATCCTATGAAGAAGATGAGGGCTTGAATTCTAGAAGGATCTTCCCACGAAGGGGGGCTTGAATCCCGCGGGATCTTCTCACATGGAGGTCTTGAACTCCATGGGAGTGTTAGTCTCTCTATCTTTCAAGAGTAGAGGTAGGAGCAAAGCTCACCTAAGAATGAGCTATCATATTTGCTAACCCTAACTAGAGGAAGGGGATGGAGTATATATAGTCTTAGCCACGAAGGGGTAAGTGGGGAAGGGATACATGGGCCTTTGGCCCGACTCTGCATGCAGGCAGGCGCCGGATGTCTGGGCTGGGGGGCGGATGTCCGGGCTCTCGTGAGACGCCAGATGTCCGGGGCGGTTGGCTGGATGTCCGGCCCAAGCTGGGTGGCCTTCTGGATTCGGGTGCCTCACGCCGGATTTCCAGGGGCGATGCCGGATGTCCGGGCTGTGGCGTGGCGCCGGATGTCCGGGCACATGGGCCGGATGTCCGACCGCCGATGTTTTGGCCTTCTGTTGGGGCAGCTCCTTGGAGGGTGCACAGGCACCAAATGTCCGGCCCTTGGCCCGGATGTCCGGCCGCTGTAGCTTCAGCAGCATCGTATTCTTCCGTCGTCGCTTCCAGGCTTCCCTCGCGGATGGTGTAGTTGTTCCTTGGTGCTTGCACTCCTCCTCGACATCCGTGAAGCTCCAACAATACCTATGCATGCACACGGGAGAAGTGTCATGTAGTATACCATCCTTGAAGGGGTCAAGTGAACACGTGTAAAGGAGAAGATTCACCTTTATGTATGAGAAGTAGAGGTCGCACGTGTCACTTGCCAAACGGACTCTTGACATGGTAATGACCGTAGGATGCTCCGCATTAGTAGGTATATATAGGAGGAAGAAGTACGTCGGTGGCCGCCCGAGGGGCCCACGAGACAGGGGGCGCGCCCTACAGGGGGGGGGGGGCGTGGCCTCCTATCTCGTGGCTTCCTCGACAGCTTCTTGACTTGCACTCCAAGCTCTCCGGATCACGTTCGTTCCAAAAATCACGCTCCCGAAGGTTTCATTCCGTTTGGACTCCGTTTGATATTCCTTTTCTTTGAAATACTGAAATAGGCAAAAAACAGCAATATGGGCTGGGCCTCCGGTTAGTGGGTTAGTCCCAAAAATGATATAAATGTGTACAATAAAGCCCATAAACATCCAAAAGGGGTAATATAATAGCATGGAACAATAAAAAATTATAGATACGTTGGAGACGTATCACCTAGCCAGGCAAGTTCAAGCCGGATCTACCTCCTCGCTACGACGGCACCGCCAACCCCGCGGAGTCCCTCCAGCTCTACGAGCTGGGCATCGAAGCGGACAACGGAGAGGAAAAAGTCATGGCAAATTGGTTCCCCATGGCGCTCAAGGATGGTGCCCGCACCTGGCTCCTGAACCTGCCTACCAGCACGATCTCCTCGTGGGACGAGATGCACACCCGCTTCATCGCCAACTTCCAGGGCACTCGCAACCGGCCCCCGGCCATGAGTGATCTGCGCCGCATCAAGCAGCAGCCAGAGGAGACCCTGCAGAAGTACATCCAACGCTTCAACAACGCTCGCCTCAAGATTCCCAAGGTGACTGAGGAGGCCATCATCTCAGCCTTCTCTGATGGAGTCCACGACATCAAGATGAAGGAGGAACTAGCGGTCTACGAAGATCTGTGCACGTCTCTGGAGCTGTTCAACCTGGCGACCAAGTGCGCAAGAGCTGAGGAGGGACGCCTCTACCTCCTCGAGCTCCCAGCCGCTGATCCAGAAGAGAAGAAGTCCAAGGCCAAGGATGTGAAGCGCAAGGGAGCGGTTGTGCTCGCAGCAGAGCCAGACACGAAGCGTGGCAGGGATCAACCGGAGTCGTCCAAGGGCAGTCAGTACTACGTGTACCACGACCTCCACACCCACAACACCAACGAATGTCAAGAGCTCAGGGCTGTACGAGAAGGACGTGTCGGCCGATGCCCCAAGCGCAGTCATCGGGGCTATGTCCGAGGAGGAGGAAGAGTTGGAGGATGATGGGAAGATCGTGGCCCTCGCCAAGGGTGGCGTGACCGGCCTCGCGAGGACCGCTGGCAGGACCAGCCTCGCGAGGGGGCTTGGAGGGATCAACCTCGTGAGGATTGCCCGCAAGGCAACACAGGCCTCCCTCCTCTGCCACCACCACCAAGAAGGAATGAAGACCAGCATCAGGACGAGGGGGCTGGGGGCTTCCAGGAGCCGCGTGCTATTGATTGCATCTTGGGCGGTGCTTAGGCTCCAGCCTCTCAGCGCATCTTTAAGTAGTTTGCTCGCGAGGTGAATTTAGTCCTCCCGAAGCTCGATGCCGCGCGCCCTCTCAGGTGGTCCACGTGCGCCATCACATTCAGCTTAGCGGATTAGCTCAAGTGTGCAGCGACAGCCGGGGTCCTCCCAATGCTCTGTTCCCAAGTCATCATCAATGTGCGGGTCACCAGGACCCTCATCGATGGCAGCGCAGGACTCAACGTCCTGTCCGTCGAAACATTCAACAATCTCCAAGTGCCGTATGATCAGCTTTAGCCAACCAAGCCTTTCTCAGGAGTCACTGACGGTTCCACCATCCCAATAGGGCAGGTCCGCCTCCCTGTTACCTTCGGACAGCGCAAGAACTACTGCACTAAGCTCATCGACTTCGACATCGCCCACATTCACCTGACCTACAACGCCATCCTCGGGTATCCATCCCTGGCCAAGTTCATGGCAGTGACTCAACATGGCTACAATGTCCTCAAGATGCCAGGAAGCGGCGGAGTCATCACGGTCCCCTGCGAGGAAAAAGATGCAGTATGCTCTCTCGAACACGCCTTCGAAGCTGCATCAATCGAAGACCCAGATCCCAAGAGCGGGAGCCTTCCCGAGGCAGCTCCCAAGAAGAAGAAGACGTCACCTGGCCCAAGACCTCAGGAGACAGGCACCTTTGGCCAGGATCCGTGCCCGTTGAAGGGGTGCCTCCCTTCTTCGCATAGGAAGGCGTGCCCGGTGCCCTCCTCAAGCAAGGCTCGGGGGCTCTCTCCTGGGGGGCCACTGACCTTGCCAAGATCACTAGGAAGGCGCTCGGGCACCACTTGGAGGCGTGCTTTATGGCACGTTTCCCGCAGGAAGGCATGAAGAAAGAAGGACACAACCCTCAGGAATTCATTACTATAGTCACTCAGGAGCTTCAGGAATCGAGAGTCATGCGCGGCAGCCGCCACTTACCCAGCGTAGCTCCCCATCCAGGTGAGGATGGCAGGCTGCGCGTCTGCATCGACATACCAGGGCTCAACCGAGCCGCGTCTCAGGAGCGCCTCTGGCCTTCACGTGTGGGACGTTGTGAGGGCCCACCTCACAGCTACGTTCGCATGCCTCTCGGCCTGTCGAACGCGGCCGCTGCTCATCAGCGCCTGGTGCGGAGCATTCTGGATGCTCAGGAGGTCAGGCGCTGCGCAGTCTTGGCAGAGATGGAGATGGTCCTCGAGGAGCCGCCTGGACCCCCAGAGCATCCCGAGGCTCAGGGCCCTAGGGGCTGATGACGATCGGCTTCTTCATCATGCGTCATCTGCTACTCCGACATCCCTTCGTGTCCAATGGTATCAAGTGACATCTTTCAAGTTCCATTTCAGCTGGGAGCACCCCTAGGGCTGCATCATTCCCAGGTCGCGTGGGTCTTTCCCTGCGGCATGTATCTCTTTTGCTCATGTCTTTAGTTTACCTTGCTAGGGGCACCCCTCGGGCTGCATCATCCCCAAGCCGCTCGGGCCTGACCTAGTGGCATGTATCCTTCCCGCGTCTATCTAGGTCGTGTGCCTTGCATATTTGACCCGCTATAATTATCGTCCGCTGCCTACCACAGGCCCTTTCCTCCTTCATGCTAATTGCTTACACGTTAAAAGGGGGGCGCCTGAGAATCGCGATTAATGGGCTCTTACTGGCTCTCTAGCCCTCACCTCCTGGATTTGTCCACGGCATCACGACCTGGCATACCAGCAACGGCTGAGCTCGCTCGAGGGCTGGGACCTGAGGACGTAGAGCGTTGGCATCTAACCAATCTTGCAGGAACGTACCACCAGCAAAGGCCCAGAGCCAGGAACAATCCGCCTTGAGGTAGGGCCCCATGAGTCCTGCGCTGGCTCACGAGTGCCCAGATTCACCTCGTCTAGCCCTACCGTGCCAGCCACGTGTCAGGGCGGGGCTGTACACGCCCCGGGGGCTCCTCCTGGAGGGGGGCCCTTCCCACGTACCAGTGGAAGCACCATGCTCCGCGCTAGCTGACGACACTGCCGAGGAGCGGCTATGCCCGTACACATATGGAAGCGCTATGCTCCGCGCTGGTGATAAACAATTGAGGGCAGCCCCCGGCTGTACCAACCTCAGGGAGCCCAGAGCTCAGTGTCTAGCCTCATCGCAATGACTCCTGTCGGGAGCTCCACGCGAGGGCGCTGGACACGCACAGGGGCTACGCCCAGGCCACGCCTGAGCACACACCACCCAGCCAGGTCTCCGGGACCTGGTCATCACGCGCCTCTCCCCGAGCGGAGCCAAAGTATGAAGACCGTTTGAACGTCAAGGGGGACTCCTGAGAATCGTGACTCAGGAGCCTAACTGGTCACGTAGCCCCTCACTCCTTGGTTCCATCCTGGTTTCCGGTCGGGGCTAACGGCGGTTGAGGTATGCGCGGGGCCGGGCTCTGCTGACGTAGAACGACAAATCCACTCCTACAACCCCCTTCCCTATTTGTTGTTCGCGCGTCAAGGAGGACTCTTGAGCATCGCGACTCAGGAGCGTAACTGGTCATGTAGCCCCTCACTCCTTGGTTCCGTCCCGGTTTCCGGTCAGGGGTAACGGCGGTTGAGGTATGTGCGGGGCCGGGCCCCGCTGACGTAGAACACAAGGCAAATAGGAAGGAAAACTGCAAATTCTTGGAAATTCGGAAGCAAATATTACAGACCATAGGTTTTTCTCACAATGCCAAATGCAAGTTTAAAAGACTCCACGAGGCACGGTGCATGTTGCAGGAATTAAAACAGGATAGAAGTCGTGAAGAGATCACTTCTGGGCAGCGCCGTCGCTTGTGGTGGGGTTGCGCTCCACAGCCCCACATCCTGAAGCCACAGAGCTGGTAGCACCTCGTTTGGGCCTGGTGCTGAAGGCGCGGAACTTCGCCAGCAAGGCCTCCGCTCAGCCCTTCATAGCCTCAGCAGCAGCAGTAGCAAGCTCGCCGCTCACAGGCTCCAGTAGACTATCGCGGTCGGCGTTGGGGTCACGAAGGTAGACGTGGCTGAGGACGCGCGTCAGCGCTGCGGAACAAAGGATGCGAGCTTCGGCCTTGGCCATGGGGACGATGCCGTCCGCGACATCTTCGAGTGCCTGGACCAAGAAGGGAAGAAGCTGGGCGGGGCCGTCCTCGGTGCCAGCCAGCGGCTTCTCTAAACCGCTGTCATAGAGCGTCTTCAGCGTGGTGCGAGCTTTCTTCTCCAGCTTCGCGAAGGCCACCCGATCTTCAGCCAAGACCTTCACCTTGGCGTCCAGCTCAACCCTCTCCGCCTTCAGCGCCTACTCCAGCGTCCCCAACCGGCTGCGATCGGCCGAGAGCTCAGCGTCGCGATCCCTAACGGCATCCTCCCGAGCCTTCATCTCCTTCTCCTTCTCCATGCGGTCGCAGACCTCCTTGGAAAGCTCATCACGCAGGCCTTGCAGATCATCCTCCAACGCCTCGCAGCGGCTCTGGACATTTTTAGCGTCACCCAAAGCCGCATCGCGAGTGGCCTTGGTCTGGGAGGTGGATTGCTTCTCCTCCTCGAAGGCCGACACAGCCTGGCTCAGCGCCGCTCGGACAGAGGCGTCAGAGCAGACCTAGCCAGAGACCAACTCCAGGCGCCCGGCCACCAGGCGGGGGTCGGCGCCCTGGAGATCTTCTCACAGCCAACTCAGCTCGGCAACAGCACGATCCAAGATGGTGGAAGGCGTGGGAGAGACGGCAGCTGGTGGAGTAGGAGGAGAAGACAGCGGCGTAATCACAGCATCAGGCATTGGGGCCTTCTAAGCCGCGGCGGCCTCGACGACAGTGTCAAGCACGGACGCCTCTGGAGTCAGCAGGTGCACGGTGCATGGATCCACGCTAGTGCGCCCCTGCTGGCCTCACGAGGATGACTGGGCAGCGGAGGCGCGAGCCTTATTGCCTCCTTTTCCCACGGATGAAGGCGCAACCCCAGCAGGCGGGCTCGCCCCAGGCAGGGTCACTGAGGCCCCTTTCAGCCTTTTCGCCGCAGGGGGCGGCCTAGCCAAAGAGTACAGACATCAAGCCCTAACGACAGAAACGGGAAGCAAAGCAGAAGTCGAGCACTTACTGGTCGGCAGTCGCGGGCTCAAGCGGCCTCCGGCAAAACTCGAAGCCTGAAAGCCTCCTGCGGAGATCAGCCTCGGGAGATCTAGAAACGGAAGGTGCGGAGGGGCTGGAGCTGGCTTCAGGAAGCCCCAGGGCCAGAGTAGACCCTCGGGAGATCAACCCCGTCTTGTCCTTCCTTGCGACCAAGGGAGGGTCCTCTCCCCCACGCCCGGCGCCAGCTTCGTCGTCGTCCGGCATGGAACGGACGGCGTTGGACCTACACCAAGGGGAGGTCTCCCCCGTCCCCTCGACGGTCGCTTCAGAGTCGTGCTCTTCCTCCTCATCATCGTCTTCCTCCTCCCCCCTGCCGGAGTCGTCGGAGGACAAGTCTACCGTTGCCATCGCCGCCAGATCCTCGGGAGCTTCCGCTGGCACCAGTCCGTGCCCGTTGAAGGTGGGCATGGCGCTCACTATCAGCTTGCAGTCATCGCGAAGGAACAAGGGGACCAGAGCGCCCTCTAGGCTCGCCACATCTTCCCCGACCAAGGAGCGGGGGGCGCGGCCAGATCCTCGTCGGCCAAGGCCTCAGAGCTCAGGAGGAGGATGGCGTCTGCGCCCCGGATCCTCCACAACAGGCGCGAGTGCGCCTGAATTGGAGCCACCCGATGCACCAAGTACTCCCTCGGGAGCATGGCCCAGGTTAGCTTCGCCGCCCTCAGGTTGCCCGGCCGCAGGTCTGTATTCATCTTCTCCAGCACCAGCTTCGCCCGATGGTCGTAGAGCTTCGCACGAGACCATGCGTCGACGGCCTTGGGATGCTCCGTGGGCAGCGCCAGTCGGGGGTGGATGCGCCCAACGTCCATCATGACCCAGTTGCTCCGGAAGCCGTCGATCCTCTTCCCAGTCTTTGATATGGCATTGTCTTTGGAGTATGCAACAAAGCCCGCACATGTAGAGATGTGGGCACCGGAACTCAGAGGGAGAAGAAATGGCACAGCAAGGCCAATGAGGGCACCACCCCGACGTGTGCCTCATAGTAGTAGGCGAAGATCGCGAGGAGAAGGACAGAGTTGGGGTGGAGATGCAGGGCATGCAGATTGTATTGGCGGAGAACAACAAGGAAGAACTCGGAGAAAGCAGGTACCAGACCAGCGATGATGGCGCTCATGAAGAACGGATAGAAGGTGCTCCCCTTGCCTTCCGGCTGAGCGGAGCCGGACCGGAGCACGGTCTCCCCCGCCTCGCTACCCTGCGCCACCGTCATCAGGCGCGTGAGGCGAGATTCTTCTCTGTCATGTTCGGGGGATCCAGAGCCGGCGAGTACCAGGCCAGTGGAGCCCCGGACGGGGTCTTGCGAGGCGCCATCGCTCGCTGGAGGTGAGAGATTGAGGTGGATCTGGAAGATTTCGGAAGCAAGGGGACGAAGAGCAAGAAAGGGGATTTGAAGCGAGACGGATGAGGGCAAAGAAAGTAAGCCTGATCCGGACTAGCCCTTTTGTCAGTCGGGAAGTTGCCGAGGCATCATGGGGAAGCGGAGATGCCCACCTCCAATCAACCGCCACGCGGTGCCCAATGTTGCAGGCTATTGGGGCCCGCGGGGCTCCGCACTTGTCCCTTCGCTTCTCTCATAAGCCAAGTCCGAGCGCGCCTTGGGCCCGGGGGCTACTGTCGGCATTCTGGGAATGGGGATCCTAGACTTGCGTGCCTGCAGCCTGTGCCATGGCTCAGGTGATGGCCCAGTGCAGCCCATCTTCATCAGCTCAAGCTCAAGACCCTCGTGAGGGGCCAAGCCTCATGGGGCGGATGACAGGAGGCTTCCTCAGGAGCGGCCTCGCCAGGCAAGCTCGCAAGAAGGCGGAGAGATCAAGTCAAGGGTACCTCGCGAGGTGCTCATGACGCAAGCCACGACGATCGAGACCAGGCGGGCGCCGGCCAGTGCAGTGTCCTTGTTTCCTCTTTGGTGCAAAGGGGGAAAGCGCAGGCGCGGTGTACCGAGGCATCAAGCAAAGTTTACCATTCCAGTGCAACAGGACCAAGACTGGCAGAGCGGAAGGACGGAGATCACCATGGAGCCCAGGACGGCGTCATCGCCAGAGTCTTTGGCAGTCGGAGACCAACTTTAGTCAGGATAAGCTGTACTAGATGTTCCCCTTCAAAATGGCCGTTGTTGACGCCCTTCCCACTTAATGATGTGGTGATTTCTTTTCCAAGATGTTGTGTGTTGTTAGAAGACATGATCTCTGGGTTGGCAATGCAAGGTAAAACGGTCGCTCTGAGCCGGGGTGCCACAATCTTCACCTCGACCAGAACCACACACTACAAAAAATACACTTCCGTGATGATACGTGTTTTTCACAGTAGGTCGCATTTTTTGTCATGCATGTACATCCATGACGATTTTATGACAGAATCAAGATAGTCATACCTGTGCTGTCGTAGAAGTGTTCCATGACATTACCAAAATTATCATCACAGAAGTGTCCACTTCCATGACGATAAATCGCGTGTCACAGAAGTGCTTTTGTCAAGGGTGACCGACACATGGCATCCACCGTAACGGAACACTATTAATCTATTGGGTCGGGTTTTGGATCCAATAACCCGTTAACAGCCCCGACCAATGGGGATTTTCCACGTGTAAAATCATCATTGGCTGGAGGAAACACGTGTCGGCTCATCGTTGGGACAGATTTCATCCACTCATTGGACGGAAGGCGCCTATGATACGTCGACATGTGGCACGACCCAATAGAGGCCCATTCCCGTGAAAAGGCCGACCCGTTTGACTTGGTCAAAAGGTGGCGGGCCGGCCCATGGAAATCCTGTTAACGACCTATTCGCATATAGCCCATTTACAGCCTGCTAACCCAAGGCCTGTTACGCCCTATCCGAATTAGGCCAAGTAGCGTCATCTGGGCCATCCAATATGATTCCAGTCCGTTTTCACTTCTGGACCATGTATGGCCCATGACGTCTTTTGGCCCATATGAGGCCCTTCGTAACTCTTAGCCCATTAACCATTAACGGCCCGTTATTCCATTGGGCCATTTCCAGCCCATGTTATCTTTCAGCCTTCTCAGAGCCCATTTATTCTTGCGCTCATTTCTAACATTCGTTTACTTACGGCCCGTTATTATCATTTTCTGCTTGTGGGCCAAATTCAGCCCGTGGTTACAGTCGGCCCGTTTGTGGGCCGTTTTCATAGCGTCATCAAATACGGCCTATTAATGATGGCCCGTTATGGTCGGCCCATGAATGGACGATTCCAACTCTAGCCCGTTTACAGCCATAATGCGGTCTGTTTGGCCCATGTTTGGCCAATCGATCATATGGCCCGTATAAGGCCCATTGATGATACGGCCCGTAGAAGGCCCATTGTTTCTATGGCCCATAGAAGGCCCATTATTTCTACGGCCCGTAGAAGGCCCACTATTTCTAATGCCCGTAGAAGGCCCACTATCACTACAGTAAATATTAGCTATGGTTATTGTGGCCTAATTTTTAAAAATAGGTTATTGGAGCCACTAGCAAACCGTGGAAAAAGAACTACAATGACTACAAGCAAACAAATAAACAAGACAACAAGGAAATAAATAAGCAAGCAACTAACGCTAGGCTATCACGACTATTACACATATTACATCCACTGGGCATCAAAGTTCGCCACCAGTACAAATATAGGGAACAAAGCAGCATATCATATACACTGGTTGTCAAAGTTGGTGACCAGCGCAGATAAACACCGCAGCAAAACAAATCCAGAACTGAAACCACTTTAGAAGATCTCAAGAAACAATATCCTGGGTACCCATAATGTTGGCAAGATGCTTAGCAAGCTTATAAAATTTCTCTTGTTTGGCGCTTAAGTCCTCCAGCACTTGTTGTTGCACCAGAAAGTATGCATCTGAATTCTGCAGGGACTTCCTCAGTCCTTCGACTTCCTGTCGCATAACATCTGATCAATGTCTTTCAACTTGAAGTTGAGACTCAAGAAGCCGAACTAATTCAGGAAACGAGTTCGAAAAGCTGGTGCCAGCATTAGTAGCCAGTAACTCAAACACTACATCAAGACAGGACTTTGGGGTTGTCTCAGTGTCTTCAATATAGTTTTTATCAGCTTTCTTGGAGACCAACAGGGATGTCTCACTATGTTGAACCTTATCTGCATTACTTCCTTTACCATTGCATAATGGGGTACTCTTCTCCAATATTTTATCCGCATTCTAAAATAGAAACAAACAAACACATCACAGGTTTACAATGTAGTATATGAAACTCATTTTGGTAAACCAGTTCAGTAGTAAGGTGGACAGGATAACAGCAGGAAACAAACATATATCTATGTAGTATGGTCACTGTATGGTCTATATCATTCTAGTTTATGTTGCCAAATCAAGATAGATACAGTTGGAATCATATCTATTTAAGACAAAGCAGCATAGACAGAATATAAGTGTGGGAAACTACACAGCAATAACAACACTTGTAATGTGCATGGTATGAGAACATAACTGTTTATTCAATTGAAACTGAAATCAACATAGAGCAAGTTACAATAGCAAACAGCCAAACACATTGAAGAAACGGCTTTAAAACATACCTGTTGCGCCATTGGAGTTTCAATTGCATCCTTCAAATTTGAAATTAGTTGGTATGAGTAAAAACAGTGATGCAAGAGCAAAGTAGTATGAACCATACCTACGAAACCTGACCTGAGAACAATTCTTCTTCTTCTTCTTCTTTAAGCGTTGACTTGGGGTTCGGAGTGGTGGTGCTCGTGCTTTGGGCACTGCAGTTGCCTTACTAACTGCTCGTGTTTGGGTGCTTTGTGGTGGAGACGGTGCTGTGTCAACGGGAACTGGGTGTCTATCTGCTGGGGCTGGGGTTAGAAGGGGTGTAGCTGGTTCTCTATCCAACTGGGTAGGGGTACAGTCTGCATGAGTGTGGGTTATGTGTGGTGGGGCTGGTTCTTGGGCAAGTACAACCATGGTTCTATCTGCATCGACAGGTAGCACGACCTTTTCTGAAGACCGTGTTTTTACTCCCACAGATACTGCCATCACTCCCTCCAATTTAAATACTGATAAACAAGCAAAGTAATTGAATGTACAGACATTGTAAGATAGACAGGTGCAATGGATAGTAGGGAAGAAAATAGGGCATGAAATAATTCACATTTATATTGTCTAACCAAACAGAATAGCAGGACATAATTTCACATATATGATGGCTAATTAAACAGGATAGCATGACACAATTTCACATGTATGATGGCTAACTAAACAGGATAAAATGACATACTTCAAAATATGATGACTATGTAAATAGGATGACATGATATAACTATACGATGTGTCTATTAAAGTGGTTGGCATGCCATAAATCACAAACATGACGTGGATGGAAACATGATGGCATGATATAATTCACAGATAGAATGACATAATTTAAAATATGATGACTATGTAAACAGGATGAGATGATATAACTATATTATGTCTTTAGAAAATGGGTTGGCGTGCCATAATTCAGATACATGCTGTCTATGTAAACATCATGGCATGACATAATTCAAATATATGATTTATATACTAAGGAAGTGAGAAGAGGGCAATCGCATATATGATGTGTCAACTAAGGAGATGGCATTCAATATTGTGTATATGATGTAAAAACTAAGCATTGCAATACAACATATGCATGATATGAGTAATATAGCCCTGCCAAGTTTGAGCATACACCTCAGGGGGATAATAGGACTGGTCATCCGCCTCTGAATCCTCCTCTGAAGAGCTATCTGTAACCAGCAAGATATTTGCTTCAGCAGGTAGAATTGTCTGCTTTGAAGATCTTGTTTTCACTCCAGATTTCTCCATCACCAATTCAAATGGCTGATGCACAGGAAGAGCTGTTGAATATACAAACATTGTCGACAAAAGCAATGAGAAATACAAAAAAGGGACGACATGATATAATTCACATATATGACGCTTGCCTAAGCAGCATGGCATTGCATAATTCACATACATAATGTCTTGCAACAAGATAACATTGCATAATTCACATATATAATGTCTTGCAACAAGATGGCATTGCATAATTCACATATATGGTAATTAGACACTAAACATGTGGCATTCACACAAAGCATGTCTAAACTAAGCAAATGAAATAGCAATGCAATATACCATACGCACGATATGAGCAACATAACCCTGCCAAGGTAGAGCATGCACCACGGGGGGGGGGGGGTATGACTGGTCATCTATCTCTGAATCCTCCTCTGAGGAGCTATCCGTAACCAGCAAGACATGCGCTTTGTCAGATAGCATTGTCTTCTCTAAAGACCTTGTTTCCACTCCAGATTTTTCCATGACCGTGCCGAATGGCCGATGCACAGGAAGAGTAATTGAATGTACTAAAATTGTTGACAAATTTAACATGTAATAAAAAATGATGGCATGATATAATTCACATATAAGATGACTGGCTAACCAGGGTGGCATTGCAAAATTCATATATATGATGCCTGGCTAAACAAGATGGCATTGCATGATTCACATATACGATAAAGAAACTAAACAGATGGCATTGGCACCAAAGCATGTATAAACTAAGCAGATGACATCTTTAATGTATACAGTAAGCAATGCAAGGCACCATATGCATGATATTACCAACATTAGCATGCCAAGTTAGAGCGAAGACCTCATGGGGTAAATAGGAGTGGTCTTCTCCTTCTGAATCCCCCTCAGAACAGTTATCTTCCTCTTGATTACGATCCAAAATGGGTGGAGGGGGGCTGCCTTTGCACCCACCATGGAATGACGTCTGCATGAAATTTTATTGCCACACAAGGCTTGTATCTTTTGCTCTACATGATCAGTTCCATTGTGTACAATAACTGGCATGCATAGGAATAAAACATAGTGAGATTATGTAAGGAGTGCATGCACAAATCTAGAGTGATGGTAGCAAACTGTGGATAGACCCAAAACCAATGATAGCAGGCAGAATAATAGCTTTAGTCAAAAAATACAGATAATGGCTCCTTTAATGTTTGTTTGCACCCAACATGAAACTCATAGTAGAAACCGGAGATTAACCAGATAGTAGACAGATAGTACTAATTGCTGCCCCAATATGTACCCCACAACCATTTAAAAACTCAAGTTTCAGCATTAGTTTGGACCTGACTCAGAGTCTAATAGGTGAACACGACGATAATGTAGTATGTCATCATATTAAGTGACGCATAACGTAAGCAGACACAGAAGAGTGCAACCTCTCTTGCGGACCCGTGTAGTCCTCAAGGTCATCTGCTCAGTTGATGATGGTAATGCAGTTGTCGTCGCTGTCGGCGGTGGGCAAGAAGATCTGAGGCGGCGAAAGACAGTCTGGAGAGCGGATCCCTGCTATGGTGAACCCTTCCATCGTTGGAGCAGCTAAGCTGGGGTGGAACACAGCACCGTAGGAGCAGGACAAACCACACAAGGTTTTCTTTGACATATATCTGTAACGGAAGTAATTGAGTAAGGGCTTGTTTGAATTTGAGGATTCTAACAATGCAGGGATAGGAAATATACAGGAATAGGATAGGAATGCACGTGCAAAACAGAGGATTTAAAAACACAGGATTTCTGCCAATCTGGGGGTTTGATTCACAACAATTGGAAGATCACAGGATGCAAAAAATCATGGTGAGATTAAGTCAAACCACAAGAAAAATGTATGGTTATAATGCTATTATGCTACTATCTCTTAGTCTTGTGCTTGATGAATAGGAATATGAAAAGGAGGACAAGTGGAAATTAGAATTCCTACGGTTTTTCTTTCAAGGAGACACTAAAGGAACAAATCCTATAGTTTTCCTATGCACCATTCCTTTGCACCAAATTCATGAAAAGTAGTACCATAGGAAACTTTCCAATTCCTATGTTTTTCATTCACTTTTCCTTTCAAGCACTGGCGATTCTAGTAGGCAGGCTTGACCAAGGAAAATCCTACACTAAAAAATGTTTTTGTGCTACTTCTATTACTTTGGACCCAGGCCACTGCCATACTAGCTCAACTCCCAGGCCCATCGACAAATGCACAGCTCAAACGCGCAGAGATATAATCATGGCATTCAAGAGAGTCCATCACGGATAGCTAAGTTGCCTGGTACCTCACTGCTTGTCATATAGTAGGATAAAACAATCGTATTTCCCATTACTACGAGTGCTCAGTGGACAATATATAAAACATGTAGAGTAAAAAAGAGATGCAACAAGTGCACAACCTCTTTGGCGAAGCCATGTCGATCTCAGTGTGATTGGTTTGGCCGGCGAGGATGCTCCGGCTGACTTGGCTGTTGGAGGAAGGGAAGAAGATCTTAGGCATCTGGAGATGGAGCCCGAGGTACTGCTCCACTGTGATGGAGGGTTTGGTTGTTGGAGCATCTCCGGTGAGTTGTATGACGCTGAGGCTGAAGCGGGACAAGAGAGACAACGTTAACCTGAGTGGAATTCTAATAGCATCTCCAATACATGACGTAAAATACATAACCACAAAGTGCTAGATGTAAAGTACATCAACCGCTCATCTCTGAACTTAACTGTCGAAACTGAACTTAACTGTCAAAACTGAACTTAACTTTCAAAACTGAATTTTGCTGTCGAAACTGAATTTTGCTGTCGAAACAGAACGCACTAGCAAGGTGAGGCTACATGTTGGTCGACTGAGTTTTTCATCTCTGGTCATTCGATTTTGCAGCCGTTGGATATGAAATCAAGGGCATGCGGTTCACCTTCAACCTCCACCCCCCTGAGCCGCCAGCCACCACCGGCCAAACAGCAGCCCCCCGCCGCCCGCGGTCGGTGGTGCGCCGCCCCGCCCGCCCCAAAAACACTCCCCACCGCTGGTCCGCTACCGCCCCGGCCATCCCTCTAGGCCCCCCTATGCCGAGCTTTTTCTCCGGTGATCCCCACGCCACCGCCCCGCCACCGCCGGCGACCACCGCCCCCACCCTGAACCATAAGTTAGATAGTGGGGTACCTCTCCGGCGAGCCCCCCTCCCCGCTGCGGTTGGTTCTTACTTCACCCCGGTGAGCCCCCCCCCCCCCCCCCCCCCCCGCCCCCTGAAAATCGACTGACCCAAAAGTCGATTCAGTCGATTGAAGTGTAGCTAAATCGGAGAAGCATCACAAGAAAGAGCAAGAGCGAGAGCAGCAGCGCGAGCAAGAGCAATAGAAATAGCAATAGCAGACCAGGCAGGGGACCGAGAGCAAGAGCAGAGCAGCAGCGCAAGCGAGAGCTAAAGCAGAGCAGCTCCTACTGATGTGGACGTCGCCACCGAGGGAGCGATGCCATGGAGGAAGTGGCTGGCGACGCTGCCATGGTTGGAGCTGCGCCGTGTCAGCTCGGGACCGAGCGCCAGCAGCACCGTGAGATTGAATCAAGCAGAAAATGCAGCGATTAGTGTACAACCTCTTTGGTGGTGCCAATTAGGTCGCTGCTTCATCCGAGGAAACGGCGATGATGATGCTCTTCCGGTGGTGCAGGTGAAGATGGCAGTGTGGGAATGGAGGTGGCGTGAAAGACGAGGGGAATGTCGGGGTAGCTCCTTGGAGGTGGAGGACGGGGTGGCCGAACCGGCGGGACCACGAGATCGACGATGGATCCTCACCCGGTACAATGGATGAGGGATGTCGAGGTGTTGTTGTGGACGACATCGTCGGGGAGAGGCTCCGGCTGGGTGGCGGACGGAGCAGGGTGTGGGGCTTCATCGCGGGTTTTCACGGCCTCGGTGTATGAATGGGTGGGCG
The DNA here is from genome assembly GCA_963921465.1 of Triticum timopheevii. Taxonomy (NCBI): domain Eukaryota; kingdom Viridiplantae; phylum Streptophyta; class Magnoliopsida; order Poales; family Poaceae; genus Triticum; species Triticum timopheevii. The sequence goes on from OY997272.1 coordinate 498,107,519, forward strand.
GATGGGATTGCAGTGGGGAACCATAGCATAGGGTTTTCACGGCCTCGGTGTATGAATGGGTGGGCGGATGGGATTGCAGTGGGGAACCATAGCATAGGGACGCGCTTGTCCAAAATGTGGGGTAAGTTACGAAAGTACCCCCACTGATTTGAGGCGATTCTTTCGGTTCAGGGCTACCACGGGCATTTCGCGTGTCGGGATTTTGCAAGAGGTGGGAGTTTTCGCGCACGTTGTAATTTCGGAATAGCAAGGCGCGGGTTGAGATGGAGGGAGTTGTTGGAGCACGATGACACAAAGATATATCTTAAATATTTTGGGCTAACAAGCCGCAGGTTGAAGAGGCGGGAGTTTTGCAACACGATAGACAGAGACGCTAGCTTGAATTTTCGACATAACAAGGCGCGGCTTCAAATTTCGGAAGAACAAGCTTAACGTGTACCCAAAAAAAGACAATTTGCACCTCAACACGCACAACACACACACACACACACACAAACACCATTTAGACTAGAGTAAGGTACACCTGCATTGCACGCATGAGATTTGGCAACCAAATTATGAATAAATACCACATTATACCATGTAAGCTTTGAGTCATATATGCATGATGTAGATGTTCGTTTAATTTTGATAGTTCATTTCATTCAAAATCATCTAGTATTTATAAGAAAGCTAATCTATTTTAAGATATATGGAATTGTGCGTTGTAAGACATAAAGTAAAAACAAATAATGGAAAATCATGTAGAAAAACATTTGGGCAATTCTGATATGGAAGATTCTAGAACAAAGAAGAAGTGCTTGTGTTTTGATGTTTGTGCATTATGCGTAAGTTCAACCATGGAGTCTTCTAGATTATACATGTGGCGAAATCTGGTGGAATCTAGAGGATATCCAACGGCCAGTAGTGTTCAAATTTGCCAGCTTTGGATCATCGGACTCGCCTCATCCAACGACCACCTTTGATAGTTAAAGTTACCCACACACAATATAAAGAAATATATAATATAATATATATATAGGGGTATAGATATAGATATGTGATGCAAAAGCCACCATCATCGCCAACTAGAATAGTGTGTCCATGCACGGATGCAACATGGCCAAATGATGTCTGCCATCGGTATCTCAAATTCAAATCAGTCTGACCTTGTTCAATGTGTATACATTACAACATGCTCGTTTCCAAACCACACTGCGCAGATCTCCGTTATATTCATGCATGCATGGGTTTAAAACATCAGGATCTCTTATTCAAGTATTTGAATTCAACTTTACACTGATTATGACCTCACATAGTCTTTTACACCCACACAGTCGTCTTCTCTTTATAATTGTACCACTAACTTTCTCTCGTGTATGCATGCACACACACTACCAGTCGGCATTATCCATCGCACACATGCAATCTTTTTCTTCGGGTCGATCTCCCATGAAGGCACACACCCACACACATACCCCTCTCCATCATATCGGGCATTCTTTATCTCTCACACATGCGTGCGCAACGATCGATGTTCCTCTATGTATGTGTGCATACAGCTAGGTCTTTCATAGTTTTCCACACAAACCGATCAATCGATATATCCTGTGAGGTCTCACCCTGTTTCCCACGTCCACATCAATCAATCTATACCTCTCTATATAGGATTAACATATATAGCTAATACACCCACATTAATTATATATCCAACGTCCCCCTCTCATCATCCATGCCTTCCGCTTCATCTCTCAGACGCGCGCAGAATGGCGAAGACAGGGGGCAGTAAGGGCACTACCCCCCCTAACATCACTATATATCGAGGCTAATATAAATGTGATCATTAGACAATTGCTGCTAAAAATGGTTTAAGTTCATGATTAGCAATGCTTGGCCTCCTAGCTCATTTATTTTTCATGGCTCCGCCACTGTGCACAACAGCGCACGTTCTCGCCCCCTCTCTCTAAATATCGATCTTGCACTTGTGCATTCCTTCATAGTCTCCCTCCACTCGGCCCCTCGCACAATCTTCTAGCCCCCCACTGGATTTTGCCACATGTACAATCTAGCAGACTCCATGGTTGAACTTAAGCATAATGCACAAACCTCAAAACAAAAGTGGTTCTCTTTTGTTCTAGAATCTTCCGTATCATAACTGCCCAAAGTTTTTTTCTAGTTGAATTGCCATTATTTGTTTTTACTTTATGCTTTACAACGCACAATTTCATGAATCATAAAATAGATTAAGGGCTTCTTTGATTCAAAGGATTCTCAAAGGAATTTTGAAGGATTCTAATCATTAGGAATTTTTCCTATCTTGGTTGTTTGATTCGTAGGATTGTAAACCATAGGAATTTTTCCATATGATTCATTTTCACTAGATTTCATAGGAAATATCCCATCCACTCAAACCTCTTTGAAAGAATTCTGCGTTTTTTCTATGCACAATCAAACACTCGTACAATCCTATAGGATTCAAGACGACATTCCACTATAATCCCATGTTTTTCCTATTCCCGCGTTTTGGAAATCCTACGTCCAAGAGACCCTAGATTTTTTTATAAAAACTAATTGATTTTGAATGAGATGAACTATAAGAATTAAATGAAGGTCTACATCAGGCATATATGACTCAGAGCTTACATGCTATAGTGTGGTATTTATTCATAATTTGGTTGCAAAATCTGATGCGTGTAATGCACGTGTACCTTACTAGTACTTCGAGTATGTGCAAAACACATAAATTAGAATTCCAATGGCACGCTACACAGTGTCTCTCTTACAGTTCATTAAACCATGTGGCACATGTGGAGGCGTTATTGCGACCTCCTTGCGTGGATTGATCACAGTGACGTGCTGCTGGTTCCAGAAGAATCTACTCGTCCTCCCTGAGCCATACTGGAGGTACATGCACGAAGCGAAGATGTGCACGCACGCCACACACACACTCATTCCCTCACACGCACATGCGGGTACACGGGCGGACGCAATTTTGTACCAAGATCCACCCCATGTGATAATTTGACGCGTGTAAAGTCGTTCATTTCATTGATGGTCAATTAATAGAGCGCATGCAAATTGAGTGGACGTGAGGGCGGAAGAAAGACATTATTACTCCATTGCACGCATGCGAGTAGTTAAATCATGGGTTGCTAGTAGTACTTCCATTGGTCAGCCAATTTCTGTCAGTAACATAATATTTACGCATTTGAGTAGTGTAGTCTACTTGAAATTTATGTTCCGCTACGCCTCGAAACCAAAACCATCAATTAATCTTTACCTTGTTCCCATCACATTAGAAAGCCTGCTCACACCTACTAGTACGTACCAAACCTGAACGTGTTCCCACTATGCAGGTATTAGTACTAGTGCTAGTACTTAGGTTATAAAAAGGGGAACTACCTAACCAAAAATTACTCTACCTTTCCTCCTCATAAGTGCTTCTTCTTCGTTCGTCCTTGCCATGGCTGGTGAGCTGAGCTCTAGGTCGAGAACTACTCGTAACAAGGGAGCGGCAACCAAGGCTGCGGAAAAAAAGAGGGCTCACCGCCACGCAGATACCTCGAAAGATCTCTCACGGGCAGGTGATGGCTCCCAGGAGCGCCCTAGCCATGGAGGCGAACATGCCGAGCCGGCGGCACTAGAGTCGTTATCCCTCGATGGCATTCCCGATCAGCTCAATAAGCACCTCAACAAGCAGAAGGAGTTCATCCAAGCTTGGTGGAGCTGCTGAAGGAGAGCCTCGACGACATGCCCACTGAGCTCAATAAGCAGGGGGAGTTGACCGCCGGCTTGGTGATGCTGCTGAAGAATAGCATTTCCTCGGAGAAGAAGGCGACCGGCGAAATCCTGCGACTTCAGGAGGACAAGGCGAAGCTCTGCCACGAGATTGACTTGTTGAAGGAGAAGAACACCGGCTGGAAGAAGCTGCATGAGAATAGTAGTTCCTCGATGAAGATGCTATAGGCCCTCGTCATGGAACAGAAGGAGGAGTTGGCGAACCTCCGCATCGAGCACCCGGCTGCTGTCAAGGTACGTAATGCGGCCATGGAAGAAATGATGAAGGCTCGCGTCAAGAAATCCCGCGTCATGGACAGAATGAAGAAGATGGCAGACGAGGCGCGCAAGGAGATGGAGGTCGTGGAGGCGATGAAGAAGCAGTTATGACTCCGCGGCGAATTAGATCATTTGGGGTGATAATCTTCCTTCTTCTTTTGCTCCTATGTTTCATCTTTTGCTTCGGGTGTTTTGCCGCATGTGTCACGTTCTCTATGAGGCATGAATAGAACAATGTTTTTTTGAGGGAATGAATAGAACAATGCTAACAATGAGATGACTAGCAAATTATATTATTTTTTATCGCCATATGGCACTGGGTTGCCGTGTTTCGTGCGCCTTCGTTGTAGTACTACTCCAGTGGAAAACTTGAGTATACCGCACGGTTCTTTGCTCCTCCTCAGGTCGTCGGCGCATTTATACGAGCAGTCAAATCACAAGGCCCCGCCTTCCAGCAGTAATGAGCCATCAAATCACAAAGGCCCTCGCCTCTCGTGAAACCGACCATGCTAGACTGCCCCGCCCTCTAGCCTTTTAAAAAATGTATACTTTTGTACAGTAGTAGTATCGATGGAGAGCCCTCTAGCCATGGAGCAAAACTTGAAATTAAAAAAAAGGTGGTACATATAGAGAGTGCTCCTCGCCAAATTATGCACATAGTACTATTAAAAAAGGCTAGTCACAATAATGGTGTCCAGCACAACCCACCCCTCAAATAAAACTAAGCATCCTGGAATTCTTTGACAAAACTAAGCACCCTGAAATTGTTTGACAACTAAACTGCTGGCTATATGATGTTGGCCATATACATTTTACGTATATAATGTGAAGAAACGAGTGGTAGTACTATACCAACTAAAAGATGTAATGTAAGAAATACTAGTAGTATGTACGTACTGAAGAGTTAAAGTAACGAGAAGAAACATAACATAGTTCTGGTCGGGGCTCAGCACAACACACCCCTCAAATTAAATTAAGCACACCTGAAATTAAACTTTGCAACTCTTCCGATAGACAGTGCATTAGAACTACCATGAGCAACTACACTGCCACCTTACTCGGAGTCCTCGTCCATGTCCTCGACTTCGTCCTTGTCCCTCTTCCTCTTGGCCGATACTTCTTTGCTTGAACCGCACACTTGGCCCTTGCTCTTCATCCAATCCTTGTAGATATTGAAACAAAGGTAGCCATCCATTGTAGCGTACTGGATGTGGTCTATATCTAGTACATTCCGCTGCCATGCATAACGATGAAACATGTATGGAGGTTTCTCCAGTTTACCATACGAAGGATGAACCATGGCTCCTGCCAGGGTCAGCATTGAAGGCTGACCAGAGGACACCAGCCGATTCTTCTGGAGGTCGAAGGGGTTGCCTACAACGAGGCCTATTCGACCCAGGACTTCTTTGTCATTCCCAAAGTCTACAGTAACGAATTTGACTAGGTTGCTCTCGAGGAAGTCCTTAAAATCCAGGCATTCAATGTCGGCATGGCATATGTGGTAGACCAAGCATAAGTCATGCATGCAAACCTGGATCACGGCGGGCTTCTTCATCTCTTCATCCTTTAGATCCTTCCCTTGTCCCAGGACTATGGTGTACTCAACATCTAGCCCAGCGACCCACTCATCATCTGAGTTTTCAAACATGCGTCTGAAGCGAGAAAGGCATCCTTTCACCGTCGCGGAAGAACGGGTGTAGATGACGTCGAACTTATCACCGGTGATGGTTCTAACCTTGTACTCACTGCCGTTCGTGGAGATTTGGGACGCCATGGATTTGGGAGGAGGGTTAGGATTAGTGGAACTGTCGTAATGTGAAAGGACAGGACGACTAGGAGCAAACCGCCGTAGTATTAAAGGACATGCAGGGATGAGTAGGAGTGAACTGCCAGCGTGCGAACGGCAGGGTAGTGGCTTTCCATTCTCCCATGATACGGGCTTCCGAGAGCCCTTGGATCTGAGATCGAACGGTTGCATGGCGTGACTCTAGACCTATGGGTGAATATCCTATCCTGGAGGGTTATTCTGCAAATTTTCAGCAACTTAGCATGCGACCATTTGATCTCAGATCCAAGGGCTGCCAGCAGCCCGTATCATGGTCGCGCCTACCACGACCGTCGCGTTTCTCGCACTGTCACGCCCTTGGAGATTTAACACGGTGCGTTAGGTTATATAATGTTGGCATGTCATACATAGTCATCACTTAGTCAATCATACTACAACAAGGTTAGCTATAAGGTTGGCTATAAGTGTATTTTTTTTTACTTCTCTCTATCTCTTTCTTCGTACTCCCTCCGTGCCATAATATAAGAACGTTTTTGACACTAGTGTAATGCCAAAAACGTTCTTATATTATGGGACACAAGGAGTACTAGTATTTATTACATTTGCCAAGGAGTGACCTCTTCCAATGAAATGGTGTGCTTATTAGTTTTTTGTTGCTAAGTTTGCTTCATTTAATTATCTATAGACTCAAAATTGTCTTTTCACCTAGGTACACGCGCTTAGCACCATTTCTTCCTTGGGTCACCAAACTAGTCTCTCTCTTCATGATTAACTTGCCACATCAGACTTTATGCCTATGTGGCAAGCTTAGCACCTGTAGGAGCAAGTAAGGCTGCTTGTAATGGGAGTAGTATCATACAAAAGTATCATATGCATGATACTAGTATATGATACTCTCAATTACGACCAACCTAAGTACAATAGTGCGCTTTACATGGCATTTTTGCATATGTGGAGGAAAGAGAGGCAAGGAAAAAGTGGAGAAGTGGGCTCTCATGCAAGAGCCAGCCTCTACTACAGTCTACATGGTGGAGCATTGGAAGAGGCACCTGTATGGAGGTGGTCAGGAATCGGGAGACTCACGCCAGTCGTAGCATCGCAGTTAAAATGATAATGGCAAGTCAAATCACGGGGGCCCACCTGTCCAACAGTAACTTGCTGTCAAATCACACAGCCCTACATTTGCAGCAGCCTACTCCCTTGTCTTCTCGCATCTCTGTCGAACCGACTAGGCGGAACTGCCCCGCCTACCGCGCAGGAAAAGCCCCGCCCTCGACTTTTAAATAGTACAGTATACAAATTTTGTATCCATGGATTGTGCCATGGAGCAAAGCCTCTAGAAGACGGTGGCACACATGTACGGAGTATACAACACGCCGGTCGCATTCGCATCGCACCCCAGATGGTCGGTCGGTCTGGCATATCGTCTACATATCGTGCAGGCTGTGTTGTACATGGTTGTAGTTGTGGTGAGAAATCTAAAAAAAGGTTTCTTGTCATCTCGCAAAATTAGGTGTCATGTGCTTCGGATCACTGCGAGGGTTAAACAGCGACAACTGAGTTGGGCTAGTCATTGGGGGCACATGCACGAAGACTACTCGGCTGCCATCTAGGTCAAGCTGGCTATGTTAATTAGGACATCTATCGACGGACCACTTTTCTACGAGTTTATCTTTAATTTGAGCTTTGTTCCTCGTTTAGTTTGTCCGTCGGGATTCATGTTGTCTCCTTTGAGCAGTGAGGTTATGATTTCTTGTCAGGTGGCATTTTTCGTGTTATATGTTATAATCCAGCGCTTTTGTCACACCCTAGCTAGTTCATGCATTAGAGTGTTGCATCATGTTTATTCTTTCAACAGAAACCTGAAATGGGGATGACAGAACCCCCAGCCCCCTCTGAAACCAACTAGGGTTTACTAAAAACATTTTCAATGAACCTGAAATGGCCTTCTAAAATGTCCATCATTTTTGTCTTGGTTCAGAACCTCTGCCAAAAGTGATGCACAACTTTCTAGGTCATCCTAAGGTCTTTGAAGTAAATCATAAGTATTTGAATTTGGGCATTTAAAATTTATCAAAATATTTTAATGCTCAAATAAACCCAAACTAAAATGTTCCTTGCTGGAAATATTCCAACTAAGGACCAGGTGCAGTTTGGTGAATTTTGGAGTTGTCTAGGTATTTTTAGAAATTCAACAAACTTACAGAATAAAAACAAAAACAGAAAAAAAAAAAGGGGAAAGACTTACCTGGCGCCACCCAGAGGCCCACCTGCCGGCCCAACCCAGCCACCGCTCTAGCGAGCTGCTTGGCTTGGCCAGGTAGGCAGGCAGGTGCTCGACGGCGGCCGCATCATGCGCCACGCAGCTGTCCGTCGCCCTGCTTCCCGCTCTCGCCCCCCTGTGACCTTGGATGAGCTCCACGTCGTGCCCCGAACCCCCTAGACACTCTCACTCAGCCCCAGCTCCTCTCCCTCGCTCTCCCACGCCATGGCCGATGCCACCGCCGCCGCACCCTCGCCGTAGTCGCGCTCTCCGTCAACCTCGCGCTGCGCCACCGTGTCCAGGAGCTTCGCCACCCTCTACTCCTTCGAGCAAGCCGAGCCCCGAGCGCTCGCGTGCCTCGAAGCCACCGCACTGACCTCGATCGAACCGCCATTGCCGGACATGCCCTTCGCCGTCGCTGCCGCATCAGCTCGCCCCCGACCGCGCCGTCTGCTCCCTCAAGACCGCTGTGAGCCTGGCTACCTCCTCCCCCTTTCCTTTCTCGCTCTTGTGCACCACCACGAGCACACGTAGCTCACCGCACACGCCGCCACGGAGCTCGTCGCCGACGTGTCTCCGGCTAACCACCGGCCACCCCACCTTGTCTAACACACTCACCGCGTCCCCAGGGGCCCAACGCACCTCACCACGGGCCTCACCGTGCCACGTAGCGTCGGATCCATCTTCACCCGACTCCGGCGACCGCCAAAGTCGTCGCCGGCGACATCTCCGGCTACCCCGAGCTCAACCACTACCACCAATAGCCGCGGCTCGGTCTCAGCTACGCGTAGATGCCCTCCGCCGCCCTTTTGGTCGTCGGAATGCACAAAATCACTTCCGCCGCCGCGTTCGGCCTCGCCGGCGGCTAGACACCGGCGTGTTTGACTTTGACCTTGACCAGGGTGGGCCCAGTTTGACCCCCCTGAGCTTATGACAAGTGGGGCCCCTCTGCTAATTACCTCAGATTAGTTTAAACTAAATTTAGTGATAATAATTAACTACTGACATGCGGGACCCACTGATCAGTTTGACCTGGACCGGCCTGTTGACTTGCTGAGGTCAGCATGACATCATGCTGACACAGTAATCCTTTTCTGGAATTAAAATAAATCTAGAATGATTTATAAATTTCAGAAAATGTTCTAAACTTCAAAAATTCATAGTAAATCAACCATAGCTCCAAATGCAAAGTGTTATATATGAAAAATGATCAGAAAAATCCAACCTATCCATCTGTACTGGTTTCATGCATGTTTAAACAACCTAACCTGCTGTTTATGGCAGAACAAGTTAAAGCACCTTAAAGGACCATATATGAGTTTGAAAATTGAATCTTTGGTTCAAAATGGTTCAAACCCATCTGGTCTTAGTTGCATTAGCCCAACACACTCATATTGCCATGTTTCATGCATGCATCATATTGTTGCACATTGTTTGGTGATGGTTGTGTATCGGTGTTCTCTGCGGCAGGTCCTGCCCCTGAGGAGTACCGTGATTACCCCAACGAAGAGCAATATCAGTGCACCGACCCATCAGGCAAGCAACCAACCGTTTGATCATATCGATACCATCCCATGTTCTTGCTCCTCCTCTCTTTTAGTGCATTAAGACAACGCGTTTCAAACTGCTGTGTGCTGCGGTAGTTGAACCCATTTCCTCTGCATGACCTGTCATTGCCACAGTAACTAGATGAAACCCACTAGCATGTGTAGGAGTTGATTGAGCCATGTGTGTGTGATGTTCCTACCTTGCTATGCCTGCTATGCTTAGAGTTGTGTCAGGTCTGGTTCATCTGGGTGATGGGCTAGAGTGAAATGATCGTGTCAGTATGAGAGTGGTGTGTTGAACACGATTTGGTAAAGGTATCGATGAGAAGCCATGTAGGAGTACATGGTGGGTTGTTTCATTGAAGCCGTCCTTAAGCACTGAGATCTGTATGTGTGATTTAAGAATCAGCTACTACCATGCATTGGGCCCGAAACCAATGGACCCTCTCGACTTCTTATTCACCCTAGTACTCTATCCAGGAGTTGCAAGTAGTTTCTGGTGTTTGTAGCCTACTGGAGGCCATGGATAGCGCTGACCGTAGGGGTGGACTGTGATGCGGTAGGTACATGGCACGGTGTACCGGATGCCCGTTAGGCATCTCGGGAACCCTGTTCACATTGTTTGGGGCTGTGAGCGAAACCCCGGCCGGATCTCCTCACAGATGGAACCCGAATAGGCGATAAACCTGGACTAGAGACTTAGGTGATTAGGTAGGCCGTGGCCGACACCCACGTTGGGATTCTGCTTGAAGGTTGCCGAGTACATGTCGTGTAAACGGCGGTAAGTGGTGAGAGCGTGTATGAAGAAGTACACCCCTGCAGGGTTAACATAATCTATTCGAATAGCCGCGTCCGCGGTAAAGGACTACTTGGTTGCCTATACAGTTCATAGACTAGTAAACTGGAAACTACTGAAAGCCTCAAGATAAGCGTGAGTGCCGAGGATGGCTCTTCCGTAGGAAGACGGAGGTGGATCCTCGGTAGTGTATTGAAGTGGTGAGTAGTGGACTCGTGTGCGCAAAACTATTTCAAGTTGGAGTCTCGTAGGATAGCTTAGCCAAGAGTCGAAGCTGGCTTGCTGCAACAACTCCACCAACCCTTCTTGATAATGTGCATGTATGTAGGATCTGATGTAAGTCTTGCTGAGTACCTTTGTACTCATGTTGCTTTAATTTATATTTTTCAGAAGATGCTACAACCCTTTCCGACGGGTTCTTCGTAGACGTTGACATCGATGAGTAGACTAAGGCCCAGGTGGTGATCCTGAGCACGTGAAGGACCATGTAGTATAGCTAGGCTTACCCAAGCCTCCTTTATTTTACTAGTTGTCTGTACCCAGACAAATTACTTCCACTGTCGGCTTGTATGCTTGTATGACTTGAATGTGGGTCGTGTGACCTGTACTTGTGTGTATGTTATGTATGGCTCTCCGATCCTTTAAATAAAGTACTTGTGTCGTAGAGTCATGTTGTGATGCCTTGTTGTATTTGCACATATCGAGCATATTGTGTGTATGATTGAAATGCTTGGTATGTGTGGGATCTGACTATCTAGTTGTTTATCTTTAGTAGCCTCTCTTACCGGGAAATGTCTCCTAGTGTTTCCATTGAGCCATGGTAGCTTGCTACTGCTCCGGAGCACTTAGGCTGGCCGGCATGTGTCCTTCTTCGTTCCAGTGTCTGTCCCTTCGGGGAAATGTCACGCATTGAGTACTGGAGTCATGTTAGCCCGCTACAGCCCGGTTTACCGGACTCCTGCTAGCCCAGTGCTATAGCCCGGACACAATTGCTGATGACCGACACGTTCGATGCTGGGTCATGGATGCCTGTCCCTGTAAGTTTGTGCCACTTTGGGTTTATGACTAGTCATGTCAGCCCGGGCTCCTTATCATATGGATGCTAGCGACACTATCATATACGTGAGCCAAAAGGCGCAAACGGTCCCGGGCAAAGGTAAGGCGACACCCGTGGGGATACCGTGCGTGAGGCCGCAAAGTGATATGAGGTGTTACAGGCTAGATCGATGTGACATTGAGTCAGGGTCCTGACAGCGTTGGTATCAAAGCCGGACTGCCTGTAGGTTCTCCAAGCCAAACTGGTTGATGTTGAGTCTAGAAATGCTTTTGTTATATGTAGGGGAATTGATTGTGGGTTGGTACGTAAGGCTCTTTTTACTCCTTTACCTCATGACATTCTAATCTGAGTCAGTCCATTCTTCCACCGGGGGTTAAGGACTAGGATCGTTTCTCTCTATCAGGTTCACGTGTTACTAATCAGTAGTACCTTATAGGTTTGATGGTTACTAGCCTAGTTCAGTTCTACTACCCTGTTATGCTGATAAGTTGGACCCAGAACCTTGATATGATGTTGTTGAGTGTCTATGCAATTTTTTGCTAAATGTCTCAAAACTCTTCTTGAGCATTTACAGCCGTTATGCTATCAAAATTCTGCTAGAAATTCTAATGCCTTTGCATTATGATTGTGCTTTCAGATGGCCAATCGTGACCAAAACCAAGTGGTTCGCCTGACCCGATGCATTGGTGTGACCGGTCATACGGCTATGTTAGTCCGGGTAATGATCGAGACGGGTTACCGTTGGTATCCCGAATACACGGTCGAAGAGCAGTTTCGAGATTTTAACCAAAGCCAGTATCTTTGCACCGTTAGGATATTTCCCTCTTATCCTGGTTCTATCGAGCCCCTCCACTGTTCCTATGGACTCGGTGTTACTATTGAGATGGTTGTGCAAGATGCGGCCTATTCTATGATGACCATCATGCGAGTCAGGGCTGGCCTGCTTCGCAACACCGACTTCCGGTATATGCCAGCTTCACTTCTTGGAGCGCACGGGTATCTCCGGGCTATCTATGCTGACTCCAGTCAGGAGGACTCACTAACTCGCACCACTGCCGAGTTGCTCGAGGATAAGGACCAGGAGAATCGGGCCTTGAGAATGGAGCTTTTCAACACCCGTGCCGATCATTGGGCCACCTTGACTCGGTTTGCACCGGCTGTGCAAGCTGGATATATGGATATGAGAGACCTGTATCCTGTTAGATCTGCTCTGCCAGACATGATGGATTGGCGTGATGTGGGGGGCATCACCCCACCTCGTGGTCCCCGCAGGCCACCGTTTGTTGGTCCAAGACCTCACCCTAGCCCTTTTGGTCCACAGGCTCCTCAGGACCGTCTGTTTCCGGATGCTCATGTTGAACTTCCAGGCTATGGAGGAGACTTCTATGAGAACTACTATGGGGATGTCTGAGATAGTAGTAGTTCCACTAGTATTGTAATAGTCGTGTTTCCACCGTCCTGCTTGACTTGTGGAATATGACTTAGTGTGTAGTAATTCCGGGAGTGTAGGAAAAATAATGTATAGGAGCTTGGGATGCCTCCGATGAGATGTAATCTTCCTTTCACCGTAATAGTACTTTGTTTGGTCCTGTACTAAACCTTGTATGGTGTGTATGACGATGGAATAAAAGAAGCAGTTTCTGTATCTATCATGTCATACGGACGATCATCTTGCATTCTGAGTTGTCCATTACATTCTACATTCTATGTCGGAATCTTATCATTCTAGACTAAACCATTGTCTTGTTTTTCCTAGGATGGTCAATACCCACAACAACCCTGCTCCCCCAGAGCAGGCCGAAGGCAGCAGAATTGGGGAAACAAACCTGCCTCACCCTCCTTCTCTGGCCGAAGTTATGCTAGAAGCCGAGAGAAACAAGCGGGAGACCAACCGTTTGTTGGAGCGCATCGAACAGAACACAGCACACCATCAGAGGAATAACTTGGTGTGACTTAGTGATTTCATCAAGTTACATCCACCTACCTTCCACCACTCCGTCGAGCCTCTCGACGCCAATGACTGGCTTCGCAGTATTACTCACAAACTGCGTTCTGCACTCGTAGCTGAGGCTGATAGGGTCACCTTTGCTGCATATCATCTCGAAGGCCCCGCCAGTCTCTGGTGGGAGAACTATGAAGCTATGCGCCCAGCGGGCCATGTCACTACTTGGGCTGAATTCAGCGAGGCTTTCCGTGAACATCACATTCCGGAGGGTCTCATGGACCGTAAACGTGAGGAGTTCTGCAGTTTCACTCAAGGTCGACTCTCTGTTGACGCTTACAGCAGGGAGTTCAGTAACCTTGCACGATATGCAACTGAGGAAGTTTCTACCGATGCCAAGAAGCAGGCAAGGTTCCGTAAGGGACTTAGTCCTGAGCTTCGTCGTGACCTCCGTCTGCATGAGTGCACCTCTTTTCAGAAGCTTGTGAATAAAGCCATCAGTGCTGAGACGGGTCAGACTGATTTCGACGCAACACGCAAGCATGGCCGTGATTTGGGTTCCTCATCCGGTGCTGGACCATAGAAGCGCCGGGTGTGGGTTCCTAACACTGCCCTGCCACCCAGGTTCACACCGAGGCCATCCTATCAGGCGCCTCGCCCAGCTCAACAGTATGCACCAGCCAAGCCCTATGGTGGTCCAACCAACAATGCTCCTCCACGCACCAGTTCCGTGACGTGCTTCAAGTGTGGGGAATCAGGCCACTATATGCGTGAGTGTCCCCAAACCAACCCCAACCAGTCTGCAAAAGCTGTTGGCCGTGGCAAGCCGACAGGGAAAGTGTTCTACGCCAAGCCGGCCACCACTGCACGTGGCCATGTGAATTGTGTCTCTGCGGAAGAGGCTCAAGAAGATCCCAACATCGTTCTCGGTACGCTCCTTGTTAATTGCCACCCGGCATCTGTTCTTTTTGATAGTGGAAGCATCTCATTCATTTATATCCGAGAGTTATGCTCGATTGCATAACACCACATTCGGTGAGATGCCTACCCCTATGGTAATTCAAACCCCGGGATCCAAATGGCAAACCTCTAGCGTAAGCCATGGGAATGAAATTCAAGTCGACAGACTTGTTTTTCTTGCATCCTTGATAGCTCTTAAATCTTCGGATATTAATATCATCTTGGGTATGGATTGGATGTCAGCCCATCATGCCAAGATCGATTGCTTCTCTAGGACTGTTCAACTCACACACCCCTTGGGAAAGATAGTCAATGTCTTGACCCGAGTAGCTAAATGACAGTTATACTCTCTTAACGCCAGCCCCTTGCAGACCTCGAAGACGTTCCGGTAGTCCGTGACTTCCCGGATGTCTTCCCAAAAGAATTGCCAGGTGTCCCACCTGACAGAGATGTCGAGTTCGTGATAGATCTCATTCCAGGAACTGTCCCAATTTCCAGAAGACCCTACAAGATGGCACCTTTTGAACTAGCCGAACTTAAGAAACAACTCGATGAGTCCTTGAAGAAGGGTTTCATCCGACCTAGTTCATCTCCATGGGCTTGCCCCGTCCTCTTCGTCAAGAAGAAGGATGGTACGGACCGGATGGTTGTAGATTATCGACCTGTCAATTTGGTCACAATTAAGAACAAGTATCCGCTCCCCAGGATCAACGACCTGTATGATCAGCTCGCTTTATCCTGAGTCTTCTCCAAAATGGATTTGAGGTTGGGCTACCATCAAATCAAAATCAGGAACAGGGACATTCCTAAAACGGCCTTTGTTACTCGTTATGGCCAATATGAGTACACCGTCATGTCCTTCGGTTTAACCAACGCTCCAGCCACCCTTTCTCGGTTAATGAACTCAATCTTTATGGAGTATTTGGATAAATTTGTCGTGGTTTACCTTGATGATATACTCATCTACTCCAAGAACGAGGAAGAACATGCCGAACATCTAAGGCTAGTGTTGAAGAAACTTCGAGAGCATCGCCTTTTTGCCAAATTTTCTAAATGCGAATTCTGGTTACCAGAAGTGACCTATCTAGGACATGTAATTTCAGGTAAAGGTATTGCTGTTAACCCCGAGCGAGTTCAAGCCGTCCTTAATTGGACTCCACCTGAATCGGTCAAGCAAGTTCGGAGTTTCCTTGGCTTAGCGAGCTATTGTCGTCGCTTTGTCGAGAATTTCTCCAAGGTTGCTAAACCTCTAACTGAACTCCTTAAGAAAGATAAAAAGTTCGAGTGGACTCCACTATGTGAGCACAGTTTTCAGGAACTGAAAAGACGCCTAACTTCTGCTCCCGTACTGGTACCACCAGATTTCTCCAAGGACTTTGTTATCTACTGCGACGCCTCGCGACAAGGACTAGGTTATATTCTCATGCAAGATCGACACGTAATTGCGTATGCTTCACGGCAATTACACCCACATGAGGAAAACTACCCTACTCATGATCTAGAGCTTGCAGCTGTAGTCCATGCACTCAAAACATGGCGACATTACCTCCTCGGTAATCGTTGTGAAATCTTCACTGATCACCAAAGTCTGAAGTACATATTCACCCAACCGGATTTGAATCTCAGGCAAAGACGTTGGGTCGAGTAGATCACAGATTTCGACTTAGGGATAACTTACACCCCGAGAAAAGCCAATGTCATGGTTGATGCGCTAAGTCATAAATCTTATTGCAATAATCTGATGTTGCAACAAAGTCAACCACTTCTCCATGAGGAATTTCAGAAACTTAACCTTCACATTGTTCCTCAAGGATTCCTTTCCACCTTGGTGGCAAAACCTACCCTTACGGATCAGATCATCAAAGCACAGAAGGTAGATCCGGGAATTTCCCGCATCAAGAGAAACATCAAGAAGGGAGTTGCGAATTGTTTCTCCATTGATGATCAAGGAGTCGTATACTTCGGGAATCATCTAGTGGTTCCCAAGGTGCGAAACCTGAGGCGATTGATCCTTAAGGAAGCTCATGAATCTCCTCTCACCATTCATCCCGGTAGCACTAAGATGTATCAGGACCTACGCCAGAGGTTCTGGTGGACTAGGATGAAGAGAGAAATTGCTCAGTATATTGCTAGTTGCGACGTCTGTCGTCGTGTAAAAGCAGAGCATCAACGGCCTGCTGGCACCCTTCAACCCTTAGCTATTCCTGAATGGAAATGGGATAAAATTGGTATGGACTTCATCACCGGTTTTCCCAGGACCAAGAGAGGGAATAATGCTATCTTCGTCGTTATCGATCGTCTTTCCAAAGTGGCCCATTTCTTACCTGTTTGTGAGAGTATAACTGCTAGTCAGTTAGCAGACTTGTACATCTCCCGAATAGTGTCTCTCCATGGTGTTCCCTTGGAAATTAACTCGGATCGAGGAAGTCTCTTCACCTCTCGATTTTGGGAAAGTTTCCAAAATGCTATGGGAACCCGCCTTTCCTTTAGCACCGCCTTTCACCCCCAATCAAGTGGTCAAGTAGAACGCGTCAACCAGATTCTAGAAGACATGCTTCGAGCTTCTGTTATCTCATTCGGAATGGATTGGCAGAAATGCCTTCCATTTGCCGAATTCGCTTATAACAACAGCTATCAATCTAGCTTGGGTAAAGCCCCTTTTGAATTTCTCTATGGACGACGGTGTCGAACACCCCTTAACTGGTCAGAAACCAGGGAAAGACAATTCTTTGGCCCGGATATGATCCAAGAAGCAGAAGAGCAAGTTCGCATCGTTCGTGAAAAGTTGAAAACAGCCCAATCTCGTCAAAAGAGCCAATATGACCGGAAACATAAGGCTATGACCTTTGAGGTTGACGAGAAGGCTTACCTTTGGGTTACTCCTCTGAAGGGAACCCATCGCTTCGGTATCAAGGGCAAATTGGCTCCTCGTTACATTGGACCTTTTCGCATTCTTGCTAAATGAGGAGAAGTTGCCTACCAATTGGAACTACCTCCGCATCTTTCCAGAGTCCATGATGTCTTCCACGTTTCTCAACTCAGGCGTTGCTTCTCGGATCCTATCCATGGAGTGGACCACGAAACGCTTGATCTTCAAGATAATCTTACGTATCGAGAGTACCCCGTTCGTATCCTCGATCAAGCCGAGGGTACCACTCGACGTCATAATACCAAGTTTCTCAAGGTTCAATGGTCGCACCATTCTGAGAAGGAAGCAACTTGGGAAAGGGAGGATCGTCTTCGACTTGAGTATCCCGCCTTCTTCCCGGAGGAACCTAAATCTCGGGACGAGATTCTTTTGAGTGGGGGTGAGTTGTCACACCCTAGCTAGTTCATGCATTAGAGTGTTGCATCATGTTTATTCTTTCAACAGAAACCTGAAATGGGGATGACAGAACCCCCAGCCCCCTCTAAAACCAACTAGGGTTTACTAAAAACATTTTCAATGAACCTGAAATGGCCTTCTAAAATGTCCATCATTTTTGTCTTGGTTCAGAACCTCTGCCAAAAGTGATGCACAACTTTCTAGGTCATCCTAAGGTCTTTGAAGTAAATCATAAGTATTTGAATTTGGGCATTTAAAATTTATAAAAATATTTTAATGCTCAAATAAACCCAAACTAAAATGTTCCTTGCTGGAAATATTCCAACTAAGGACCAGGTGCAGTTTGGTGAATTTTGGAGTTGCCTAGGTATTTTTAGAAATTCAACAAACTTACAGAATAAAAACAGAAACAGAAAAAAAGGGGAAAGACTTACCTGGCGCCACCTAGAGGCCCACCTGCCGGCCCAGCCCAGCCACCGCTCCAGCGAGCTACTTGGCTTGGCCAGGTAGGCAGGCAGGTGCTCGACGGCGGCCGCAGCGTGCGCCGCACAGCTGCCCGTCGCCCTGCTTCCCCCTCTCGCCCCCCTGTGACCTTGGATGAGCTCCACGTCGTGCCCCGAACCCCCTAGACACTCTCACTCAGCCCCAGCTCCTCTCCCTCACTCTCCCACGCCATGGCCGACGCCACCGCCGCCGCACCCTCGCCGTAGTCGCGCTCTCCGTCAACCTCGCGCTGCGCCATCGTGTCCAGGAGCTTCGCCACCCTCTACTCCTTCGAGCTAGCCGAGCCCCGAGCGCTTGCGTGCCCCGAAGCCACCGCACTGACCTCGACCGAACCGCCATCGCCGGAGATCCCCTTCGCCGTCGCCGCCGCATCAGCTCGCCCCCCACCGCGCCGTCTGCTCCCTCAAGACCGCTGTGAGCCTGGCTACCTCCTCCCCCTTTCCTTTCTCGCTCTCGTGCACCACCACGAGCACACGTAGCTCACCGCACGCTCCGCCGCGGAGCTCGTCGCCGACGTGTCTCCGGCTAACCACCGGCCACCCCACCTTGTCTAACACACTCACCGCGTCCCCAGGGGCCCAACGCACCTCACCACGGGCCTCGCCGTGCCCCATAGCGTCGGATCCATCTTCACCCGACTCCGGCGACTGCCAAAGTCATCGCCGGCGACGTCTCCGGCTACCCCGAGCTCAACCACCACCACCAATAGCCGCGGCTCGGTCTCAGCTACGCGTAGATGCCCTCCGCCGCCCTTTTGGTCACCGGAATGCACAAAATCACTTCCGCCACCGCGTTCGGCCTCGCCGGCGGCCAGACGCCAGCGTGTTTGACTTTGACCTTGACCAGGGTGGGCCCAGTTTGACCCCCCTGAGCCTATGACAAGTGGGGCCCCTCTGCTAATTACCTCAGATTAGTTTAAACTAAATTTAGTTATAATAATTAACTACTGACATGCGGGACCCACTGGTCAGTTTGACCTGGACCGGCCTGTTGACTTGCTGAGGTCAGCATGACATCATGCTGATGCAGTAATCCTTTTCTGGAATTAAAATAAATCTAGAATGATTTATAAATTTCAGAAAATGTTCTAAACTTCAAAAATTCATAGTAAATCAACCATAGCTCCAAATGCAAAGTGTTATATATGAAAAATGATCAGAAAAATCCAACCTATCCATCTATACTAGTTTCATGCATGTTTAAACAACCTAACCTGCTGTTTATGGCAGAACAAGTTAAAGCACCTTAAAGGACCATATATGAGTTTGAAAATTGAATCTTTGGTTCAAAATGGTTCAAACCCATCTGGTCTTAGTTGCATTAGCCCAACACACTCATATTGCCATGTTTCATGCATGCATCATATTGTTGCACATTGTTTGGTGATGGTTGTGTATCGGTGTTCTCTGCGGCAGGTCCTGCCCCCGAGGAGTACCGTGATTACCCCAACGAAGAGCAATATCAGTGCACCGACCCATTAGGCAAGCAACCAACCGTTTGATCATATCGATACAATCACATGTTCTTGCTCCTGCTCTCTTTTACTGCATTAAGACAACGCGTTTCAAACTGCTGTGTGCTGTGGTAGTTGAACCCATTTCCTCTGCATGACCTGTCATTGCCACAGTAATTAGATGAAACCCACTAGCATGTGTAGGAGCTGCTTGAGCCATGTGTGTGTGATGTTCCTACCTTGCTATGCCTGCTATGCTTAGAGTTGTGTCAGGTCTGGTTCATCTGGGTGATGGGCTAGAGTGAAATGATCGTGTTAGTATGAGAGTGGTGCGTTGAACACGATTTGGTAAAGGTATCGATGAGAGGCCATGTAGGAGTACATGGTGAGTTGTTTCATTGAAGCCGTCCTTAAGCACTGAAATTTGTATGTGTGATTTAAGAATCAACTACTACCATGCATTGGGCCCGAAACCAATGGACCCTCTCGACTTCTTATTCACCCTAGTCCTCTATCCAGGAGTTGCAAGTAGTTTCTGGTGTTTGTAGCCTACTGGAGGCCGTGGACAGCGCTGACCGTAGGGGTGGGCTGTGATGCGGTAGGTACGTGGCACGGTGTACCGGATGCCCGTTAGGCATCTCGGGAACCCTGTTCACATCGTTTGGGGCTGTGAGCGAAACCCCGGCCGGATCTCCTCACAGATGGAACCCGAATAGGCGATAAACCTGGACTAGAGACTTAGGTGATTAGGTAGGCCGTGGCCGACACCCACGTTGGGATTCCGCTTGAAGGTTGCCGAGTACATGTCGTGTAAACGGCGGTAAGTGGTGAGAGCGTGTATGAAGAAGTACACCCCTGCAGGGTTAACATAATCTATTCGAATAGCCGCGTCCGCGGTAAAGGACTACTTGGTTGCCTATACAGTTCATAGACTAGTAAACTGGAAACTACTAAAAGCCTCAAGATAAGCGTGAGTGCCGAGGATGGCTCTTCCGTAGGAAGACGGAGGTGGATCCTCGGTAGTGTATTGAAATGGTGAGTACTGGACTCGTGTGCGCAAAACTATTTCAAGTTGGAGTCTCATAGGATAGCTTAGCCAAGAGTCGAAGCTGGCTTGCTGCAACAACTCCACCAACCCTTCTTGATAATGTGCATGTATGTAGGATCTGATGTAAGTCTTGCTGAGTACCTTTGTACTCATGTTGCTTTAATTTATATTTTTCAGAAGATGCTACAACCCTTTCCGACGGGTTCTTCATAGACGTTGACATCGATGAGTAGACTAAGGCCCAGGTGGTGATCCTGAGCACGTGAAGGACCATGTAGTGTAGCTAGGCTTACCCAAGCCTCCTTTATTTTACTAGTTGTCTGTACCCAGACAAATTACTTCCGCTGTCGGCTTGTATGCTTGTATGACTTGAATGTGGGTCGTGTGACCCGTACTTGTGTGTATGTTATGTATGGCTCTCCGATCCTTTAAATAAAGTACTTGTGTTGTAGAGTCATGTTGTGATGCCTTGTTGTATTTGCACATATCGAGCATATTGTGTGTATGATTGAAATGCTTGGTATGTGTGGGATCTGACTATCTAGTTGTTTATCTTTAGTAGCCTCTCTTACCGGGAAATGTCTCCTAGTGTTTCCATTGAGCCATGGTAGCTTGCTACTGCTCCGGAGCACTTAGGCTGGCCGGCATGTGTCCTTCTTCGTTCCAGTGCCTGTCCCTTCGGGGAAATGTCACGCATTGAGTACCGGAGTCCTGTTAGCCCGCTACTGCCCGGTTTACCGGAGTCCTGCTAGCCCAGTGCTACAGCCCGGACCCAATTGCTGATGACCGACACGTTCGATGCTGGGTCATGGATGCCTGTCCCTATAAGTCTGTGCCACTTTGGGTTTACGACTAGTCATGTCAGCCCGACCTCCTTATCATATGGATGCTAGCGACACTATCATATACGTGAGCCAAAAGGCGCAAACGGTCCCGGGCAAAGGTAAGGCAACACCCGTGGGGATACCGTGCGTGAGGGCGCAAAGTGATATGAGGTGTTACAGGCTAGATCGATGTGACATTGAGTCGGGGTCCTGACAGCGTTGGTATCAGAGCCGGACTGCCTGTAGGTTCTCCAAGCCAAACTGGTCAATGTTGAGTCTAGAAATGCTTTAGTTATATGTAGGGGAATTGTTTGTGGGTTGGTATGAAAGGCTCTTTTTACTCCTTTACCTCATGACATTCTGATCTGAGTCAGTCCCTTCTTCCACCGGGGGTTAAGGACTAGGATCTTTTCTCTCTATCAGGTTCACGTGTTACTAATCAGTATTACCTTATAGGTTTGATCGTTACTAGCCTAGTTCAGTTCTACTACCCTGTTATGCTTCAGATCAAAATGACGACAACTGCACCTCCGGGCCACATGCATGAAGACTTCTCGACAGTCATTGACGAGGTCAAGTCGGCTCCGGTGGATAAAAGAAAACTAGTACTACTCCACTATATAGGCAGGAGCCTCCGCGCTTGCTTGCTAGTGTTGCTCTCTTCACACTATCTCATCCTCTCCAGATATAAACACGACAGCGGTGGCCACTCTCTCTCTCTCTCTCTCTCTCTCTCTCTCTCTCTCTCTCTCTCTCTCTGTACTCACCGCTGGTCACAGATCCAGTCGAATCCTCTCCGCCGGGGAAGGTGAGAAGGTGCAACATTCACATGGTCGTCCTTGGCGACGGCTCTTACCCACTGCTGGCGCGTCCCGATCAGCATGCCTTGTTGTTCTCTCCCAAGCACCGTTGGCGAGGGAGGGCCTCCGACCCCTTCTTCCTCGCTGCCGTAGTGTGGGCAGATCCCGCCTCCCTCCGCCCACCTAGCGACATCCCAGCGACCATTAGGTATAACTTCCTTCAAAACCGGCCTTGCTCTACTCCCCGAGCTACTGACGTCGCTGCATTTGTATCTTTTACTATTTCTCAGCCCCCTTGTAGATAGGATCGATCAACTGTTCGGAAACCACCTAATTTTTTTATGTTTAAGAGGTAAAACTAGTTCATGCACTCAAATCTAGTACTACTTGGTGCAAACAAGGAAGAAAGGGGGTGGGGGTGGGGGAGGATTTGTTACCTGAATCTAGGACATGGTCGAAAGAGGAAATAATAGGGGTGAAAAGTAGCAGAGACTGGCTATCCAACTGGTCTCTAGGTCTAATAGGGAAATAAAGGGAAATGCAGTACATACTCAATATAAACCTGATCTATTGGTTGAAAAAGGAAAGAAAGTGGGGACTGGGGGACAAGTTAACAGAGTAAGTCCAGCACTAGATTTGCTAGCCTCACACGGTATAAGGTGGCTATACCGAACAAAAATGGGACCAACCCAGATATCCTGTTCTGATGCTTGTTGCCCCGAGCCACTCTTATGTAATGCCACTGGTAAAATGTAGTAGTCGCACTGTTAAAAGTAAGGACACGTTAAAGCAATGTTGTTTTCAATGTAATGCCTCCAGTAATATGAATCAATGGCACTTTTTTACATGTCCTGCTAAATTTCCCATTAAGATAAGTTGGTTCTTTTCGTTAGAAATGCAACTGTCCTGGTCCGCCTACTATCCCGTGCCCAAAGTAATGTCATATTTAACGGTTGTCATAGTTAATCCTAATGCCCTCACTAATATCTAGCAATGCCACTGCTTTAGAAATTGCTACTATCCTTGTAGGATTGCTATTCAGACAACGAACATGCTTCTTTTCATTTGATGCATGTTTCATCACTTGTTAGTCACCCTCCTTTCCACCTTTTTTGTGCAAACAGAGAAATACATTTCACGCTCGATCTTAGTTGAACTGCACAAATGATATCCAAATTATAGTTGAGCATTCCAGGAACTTCACAACCAACCTTGATGTTGCTAAATTTTATTGCAACTAATGAAGAAGAACCTCTGTGGGTTTCGTTTTCTGATAGAAACGGAACTGGGGCTGGAGCCCTTTTCTTAAAAAAATTGAAGAAGAAGCTGCTAGCTCACGGGACATTGCTTCATTTTAGGTGAACTGCACCAAAAGGTCCCATGAATTGAATCATCGATGTTGGTGACTGAAATAGCCAGCTTCAGTATCCCAGTCTAAGCACCCCCGGCCTCCATCCTTGCGACGCACGGTACACCTCGTTTGCCACCTGCTCGACCCTAGTGTCACTTATAAAATGAAGTAATAATATAGTTAAAATAGAGCGAGTGTCCTCTCTATCATTTCATTTCTAGTGTAGATAAAGAATGTGCTTCTCTTTGTTAATGTATATTTCATCAACTAGTCCCATTGTTAATGTTTAAGCGTTTCTGCAAACTGGGGTGCTTAATTTTAGTTGATCTGTACAAAAATAGAGATTTCAATGTCTCAAGGCGAATCCTTGTACTACCGCTGTACACTGATGTTCATCACTAGCAGAAGGTGTATCTGGGAGACTTGGGACGATGTCCAGTATGAGGCGTACTGTATGAGGAGTCACAGGGCCAATCTCGCCCTCGCAGCATGGCATAGTATGATACTATCGCAATATTTTCTTCTATTTATTTTGTGCGTTTCATCAACCAGTGCCACTATAATGTAATCACGCTTTTTCATTATCTGTGCAAACAGCGTTATTCAGCTGCATTTTGCTAGAACTGCACAAATGTACATATGGAACCGGCATATATGCAGAGTGCGAGGTGTGCCAAGTAAAAATTACCGACACCAACCATGTTGCATGCATGCATTGGCATCCACCACCACCAGTGGGATGTGTGGCGCTCTTTGTGGACGGATCTTTCTCGGCTGCAAATCCTCTAACCAAATACTAGTAGCTTATACTAGCATTTTCTAGGGAGTACTCTTTTCTGAAAGAAGCACCAATCAATTTTTCTTTATTTGTACACTGTGTCACAACTTTGACCCAAAGGTACAGAGCTATTTTAGGGTGATTGGCGTAGTACTCGGAGACTGATTGTAAGCATGATTTTCATTAGCTGTCATACCGATTGTAAGCATGAGCAGGTGGAAGATTAGGTTCGTGCGAAGCTTACCTTAAACACTACCGCCGCCTTGAAACGAGGCGAGCTTCGAGGGGAACCATGGAGAATGGCGGGGAAGCGATGTCACACCATCCGGCCTCCTCTTGTGGTGGGAGAACGAATACTCATGTGGCTCCGGCTGGCTCTGCACCCTCACGAACGGCACACCATACTCGATCGATTCATTATCCTCTGGGTGCTCGACCTTCGACCTGTACGCCCACCACCTCCGCCTGATTGTCGCCTCGGGCGAATCTGTCTGCTCCATCGCCTAGAGGAGATACTCGATGAACTCGGAGGACTATAGTGTGACTGCCGCCGAGGAGTACATGTACATTGCCGCCCTCATCACCGCCGTCTCGCTCTTTCGCATACATTGCCACATGGCCGGCACCGTCCTTGAAATCTCCCACTCATTGTCAAACCAAGTAAGGATCTCCTTCAACCTGGCTAACTTTGCCTGGTCGCCGCCGGTGATCTGCCTGATTCGCTGCTGCATCCTCTCCATAGATGTCCTTTTGTGTGGTCAAGTGCTAGCTTTGGAAGATGGGAGGAGAGATGGTGGTCTTGCAATAGAGAAGAGGGAGAGGCGAGACGGTGGTTTTGGAATGGAGATGATGGATAGGAGGAGGTGGTTTTGCAGTGGAGAAGATCAGAAGAGGGAGAGGCGAGACGGTGGTTTTGGAATGGAGATGATGGAGAGGAGGAGGTGGTTTTGCAGTGGAGAAGATCAGAAGATGGAGAGGCGAGACGGTGGTTTTGGAATGGATATGATGGAGAGGAGAGGAGGTGGTTTTGCAATGGAGAAGAGGGAGAGGAGCGTGCAGCAGCGATTTAGGATTGGACGAGAGGGCCGTCGCGCTGTGACTGTATCAAAATCAAAATCAAAATCAATTTACCCTTCAATTAAGAAAGCGACCCCACATTAACTAGTCTCCCTTTTATTGTAGGTCATAATTAACCATGATTTTTGCACATAAAATATATGTTATACGTTGCAAAAAAGAATATAATTTGAGACATGCATTCACATTTTTGGTGACATGCATTCACATTTTGCTTGTCAAATACAGTACGTGGTCAAACTTTGACCCAAAATATGCAAAACAACAAAAAATACTTCCAAGACCAGCGCCGCTCTTCCGCTCTTCTCCTCTTAAACCACCACCGCTCCTCTCTTGTTCCAATCTAAATCCAGCCCCACTCCTCTCCTCTTCCATTTCAAAACCACCGCCCCTCCTCTCCTGTTCCAGTCAAAAACCAGCGTCGCTCCTCTCCCGTTCTAATCCAAAACCAGCGCTGCTCCTCTCCTCTTGCATTCAAAAACCACCGCCGGAGAGTGAAGGTGCTGTGGAGAAGTAGATCGATGGAGGAGTACAACCGATACGTGAGGATCGCAGACGGCGACCCTGTGAAGCTAGCTACGATGTTGGAGATATAGTCTTGGGTTGACAACACGGACCAACTAGTGGTGACGGCGACATCCATGGCCAAATATCTGCAACATAGCGAAAAGGCGGCGATACACCCGGAGGGAGTCGCGCGGGAGTACATAGAGCTGCTTCTCTGGGCCATGGAGCAACCAGATTCACCGAATCCGATCGTGAGGGAGCGGTGGTGGGAGTATCGATCCCAGATGGAGCATCCACCAGATATTGTAGGATCGAGCATCTATAGGGTGCCGTTTGTGAGGGTGTCCTGCCAGAGCGAGCCGGTGGAGTCTTCGTCGACCGAACCCAACTGCAAGAGAAAACCAGTTGGCCCGATGACGCTTCCCTGCCATCCTCTCCCTCGCCGTTCACATTGTCTCACGGCGCGGCTGTCTACCGCCGAGGAATAGGCGGGGACTGCCCCCCCCCCCAAGCCCAATAGTCGGGCAGGTTGTGAATTGTCAGGAGGAACTTAGGATTGTCAGTATTTGCAGGTTGTGAATTGTGTTTTGTGTTGTGTATTTTGAGAGTACTTTCAGATATGAATGTCTTTTGAATTCCAGATTTGCAGTATTGAGCATATGAAGTATTTTATGAATTCTAGAGATCTATTTTTAGCACTTAAAAAATGTAGTTTCATAGGAGTATAAAAGTGCAGACAATGTGATTCTCATAGAAGAAACTGCAAGTTTCAGTTTCAGATAAGAAACTGCAAGTTCAGTTTCAGATAATAAACTGCAACTTTCAGAGGCAGAGAATTTATACTAACACGGCCTTTTCAAACAGAGTTAACATCATGTTGGAAGTTTTATTCATGGTCGAAAATGGAACTACCAGCCAGTTAACATCATGCTGATCAACATTCATGCATAGCACATCTTCATATGATGCACAGTCAAAATGCCCACACAATGTCGAGTGTGCGAAACACAGAGAAAACAAGGGACGACGTTTTGGCAAGTGTTGTACGTGGTGTGCGTAGATGACAATGGGGACCCACATGTCAATAAAGGCAGAGGCAAAAAATTTGGAGATATTTTCTCTGCACATGTGTGAGGCGGAATCGAACCCGGGTGGAACAGCTGTTGGGTAGTGTCACTTGGCCACTAGGCTAGTTTAGTAGTTTTGTTAATAATAAGGCACTTCCTCAGGTGGTCGGATCCCCTCCTGCACCTTTGTGCGCTCTCCGCAACGATGTTGTCTGCCATTGTGAACATGCTGAACAATTGAGAGGAATATGGAGAGGACTGTACGTGGAGAGGCGGACAGTCGGGACCCACCAGGTCTATGGCCGTACGCAAGTAAGTGCCTCATCGAAAAAATACTTCCTCCTAATGCTATACTGACATTGGGGCCCACGGGTTTGTCAACATAGTTACATTTTTTAGGTGCTTCAACGTAGTTACTATATGAGATAAATTCACAACAAAGCCGGGGAGCTGGCAGGTATCATTTATTATCACTGGCGCAGCAAGTATCAACTGGGTTTTGGGTCGCCCCATCTAGGCTTTCATTTTTAACATGCGCAGCCCATAACCTCGGTTGGAAGGTCCATAGACCTGTTTATATTTTCTTGAGGGCCGTCATGTATCGACCGACCTATGGACCTCCCATCTGAGGTTTTATTTTTCCTGAATATCGGCAGCCCAATTTATGTATTTTTTTTGAAGAAAACACAGAGGTCTATTCTATTTTTTTATATAAGAATAGGAACGCCAGGTCCAACTTATGTTTCCCTTCTAACTATATTATATATATTTAAATTATTTTATATGTTATTATATATTATTTTTATTGTCATCATATCTTTAACAGATACTTACATATGTAAGAAAACAATATACCACATCTTATTAACTTATATAAAAATAATTTACTAACAATAAAATCCTGGATTGTTTCGGCACGAAAATCCTAGTGATTGTGTACAAAAGCTTGGTAAGATGTAAGGATGAATGTAATAATATCACTTATTATTTAAATATATGTATAATAAAATTCTGAGCCCCTTTTTATTTTTTCATAACATTGCTGGCCCAACCCAACATTATAATTAGAATCAGCCCAACAAAATCGTGTATTTCGAGAAAGTGCAAATGGCCTGTAATTTTTGAGGAAATAAAATAAATGGGACGCATGGACACTACATTATTTGTTCACCCAGCCCACCTAATGGTTGTAATTCAAAAAAAAGATCAAACTGACTGTAAATTCTACCGCGTAAAAAAAGACTATAAATTCTGAAAAAATGGGTTGAATACGTGCCACAGTTTTTAGGCTGAAATGTGGGCCAATAGGTCGAAGCCAACGCAAGTCGTTGTCAATTTAGTCAAAAAATGATTCTGACATGTTAGCCGTTGGATTTACATCCAACGACCGGCATCCATCTTCAATCTCTCGTCTTCTTCCTCCAGCGTCGCCAGGACCACCTCCCGCCTCATGCTGCTAGCAGCTCTGCTTAGCACGCTTCGCTATGAAGCGCTACTCCACCGTTGGCCAGGCCATCCCTCCACACCTCCACATCTCCTGTTCTTCACCACCGACTGCCGAACCACACCGCAGTAGAACCAGTTAACCCTCGTACACCTCTCCGTCTGCGACTCTACTCCCGTGTCTTCCCATCTCCGGCTTGTTGCTGTCCGGGGCCTCGCCGTCGTCCACCACCTTGGATGCGCTCGGCACGGCATGGTCAACATGGTCAATGAACGACACCATCGGAAGTAGACTATGCGTGGAGAGGCTGACAGCTGGGTCCACGGCCGCACACAAGGAAATGCCTCCTTATTACTTGCAAAATAATGATTCCTCCACCTGACATCTGGGAAGCACCGGAAGGGCCTCTGTATTTCGCGAAAAAAATGTGCCCCCCGCTGACAGGTCGGACCCACCAGCTATCTTCGGACGCAAGGAAGTGCCTCCTTATTACGCAAAAAAAAATACTCCCCCTACCAGCTGGAACCCAGCATAGTGGGAGGCTGACTTGTGGACCTACCAAGTTGACGGGATGGATGGCTTTGTCAACTTAGTCAATATGAACGATTCTAGCTCCTGTTACCGTACGATGTTGATCCAACGGGCCGTAGTGCTTCTTCAACCTCTGGTATTCTTGCTCCAGCCGCCCAAACCAGCGCCGGTCGTGCCGCGTGCTCCTGCCTCCCGTGGCCGGCTATGATGCCGCGGAGGCCTCACCGCCCCCTACTACTCCCACCGTTGGCCAGGCCATCCCTCTACTCACCCACACCCCCTGTTATTCTGCGTCAATGACAGCCTCACACCGCAGCCGAACTAGTGAACCCTCATACTCCTCTCCGCGTGGGCATCTACTGTCGCGTCTTCCCCAGCTCTGCGTCGTTCCCTTCCTAGGCCTCACCGTCATCCACCGCCGTGGTGCTCTCAGCGCGGCGTGGTCAATGTGGTCAATGAGCGACTTCCATCGGAAGAGTACTATGCGTGGAGAGGCTGACAGCTGGGTCCATGGCGGCCGCAAGGAAGTGCCTCCTTATTACGCGCAAAATAATTATTCCTCCACATGACAGCAGGGACCCACTGGACAGGCCACCTTATTTCGCGAAAAAAATGTTTCCCCCCTGACTGCTGGGACCCACCAGCTACATCTTCGCACGCAAGGAAGTGCTTCCGGGCAAAAAAAACGATTCGCCCCCCTGACTGCTAGGACCCACCAGCTACATCTTCGCACGCACGGAAGTGCCTGACAGTCGGGACCCACCTGGTCGAAGCGTACATAGCGTTGTCATTCTGGTCGCGAACGTGTATGTACATATATACTGGTCGATGTAGAGGCGCACACGTGTCGTAGTAGAGGCGCGCACGTAGCATGTACACGTACGTACAGCGCCCAGTGCGCAAGAAAGAAAATACGGCCACATATGTGTACATACAAGCGGGGTCTCGAATGCCTACTCGCGCATATATACGTATGGCCAGGGCTCCTGTACATGGCTGGGTCGAAACGGAGAAACAACATCGTCGTCATGTTCACGGGGAGGAAACGGAATGCTTCGTGTTCATCGGGAGGCAACGAAACGCGTGGGAGCCAACCGTCTTGGACGGAATAGGCGATGAAAATGAGGCCTAGCGTATCGCAGAATGGAGGAAACGGCCTTGTGTTCGACGGCCACGTTCGAAATGGGATCATGTTCATCGGGAGGGGTCTGGCGTACCGCAAAACGGAGGAAACGGACCTCCTATGGTCAAAACCGGGGTCCTGTTGATCGGGAGGGGTGTGGCGTACCGCAAAATGGACGAAACGGACTTGTGTTGGAGCGCTACGGTCGAAATGGGGGTCTTGTTCATCGGGAGGGGTGTGGTGTACCACAAAACAGGACTCCACGGGATTCTATTCATCTCCACCGTCGACCTCCTCCAGCCTCCATGGGCTACTGTTCATCCACCGTCGACCTCCTCCAGCCTCCACCTGCGACTGTTCATCCACGGGCTCCTGTTCATCCAGCCTCCACCACGTGCTACTCCACCGGCTACTGTTCAACCACCCCTCTCGGGATACTGTTCATCCACCCCTCCACCATCTATTGTTCATCCAGCCCTCCACGGGGTCGTCCTATTCATCCAACCCTCCACGGGGTCCTGTTCATCCAGCTCCAACCGGCTCGATTGATCAGGGTCATGTTCATCCAAAGGCAACGCCACGGGTCCTGTTCATCCACTCCCACTACTCACTGTTCATCCAACCCCCCCCCCCCCCCCCCGCAATGCTCACTGTTCATCCAGAGAGGCAGCATCGATCAACTTCAGTTAACAGCAGTAGCGAAGGAATCGCTCGATCGGGCTCAGTTAACAGCCATCGATCGATCGCTCGGGTTCAATAACGTGTAGCCTGCAGTGCAATTGCTCGGGTTCAATTAGAGCCCAACGCCTCGCTCGGGTTCAGTTAGAGCCAATGCCTCGCACACACACGCGTACATGTACGAGAGAAATGCGCATAGCTCGGCCCCTGACCACCCACCATAACCGGGAACTTCCCTAAATTTTCCTCGCCCTCGCTTCTACCACGGTTTTTTCCGTCATGGACGGCCCAAAGAATGTCATGCAGCTGCGTCTCCGGCCTTCCCAGGATGAAAAGCCCATTTTCTGTCATGATTTTTTGTCATAGAAGTAGGAGCCCACCACATCTATGATGATACCGGGTTTTGTCACAACTATCGTCATAGAAGTGTCATATGTATGACAGATAAAAATTCGTTCAGCCCAAAATGTCACGGATGTGTCTTTTTTGTAGTGACAATTAATTACCCCTCGACCTACTGCACCTACTGAAAATATTGAATATGAAATTCCTTCAGGTATGTTAGAACAACCGCTAGCTAATCCTTATGCAGGAGATGGAATAGAACATCTTGATATGCACTTGATATATGTGGATGAAATTTGTGGATTATTTAAGCTTGCAGGTTTGCCCAGAGATGAAGCTAAGAAGAAGGTTTTCCCTTTATCTTTGAAGGGAAAAGCATTAACATGGTATAGGCTACGCGATGATATTGGATCTTGGAACTGGAACCATTTGAAATTGGAATTTCATCGGAAATTTTATCCTATGCATCTAGTTCATCGTGATCGGAATTATATATATATAATTTTTGGCCTCGTGAAGGAGAAAGTATCGCTCTAGTTTGGGGGAGGCTTAAGTCAATGTTATATTCATGCTCTAATCATGAGCTCCCGAGAGAAATTATTATTCAGAATTTTTATGCTCAGCTTTCTCGTAATGATCAATCCATGCTCGATACTTCTTGTATTGGTTCTTTTATGAAGAAGACTATTGAATTCCGGTGGGATCTCGTAGAAAGAATTAAACGCAACTCCGAAGACTGGGAACTCGAGAAGGTAAATAATCAGGTGTTGAACCTAAGTTTGATTGTGTTAAATCTTTTATGAATACCGATCCTTTTCAAAAATTTAGCACTAAATATGGACTTGACTCTGAGATAGTAGCTTCCTTTTGTGAATCTTTTGCTACTCATGTTGATCTACCTAAGGAGAAGTGGTTTAAATATCACCCACCAGTTAAAGAACTGGTAAAAGCTAAAGAAGAAACTATCATTTATAATGTCGATCCAGTTGTTCCCACTACTTATATTGAAAAAACACCTTTTCCTGTTAGGATGGAGGAAGATGCTAAAGCTTAAACTGTGATTAACAAAAGTTATGTTAGAACATCCAAACCAACTGAACAAATCAAAGTTTAACCTATTGTTGCTATGTTTAAACATCTCTTAGATGATAATATTGATGGGCATGTTATTTACTTCTGTGATGAAGCTTCTAGAATTGCTAAACCTGAAGGAAAAGATAAACATAGACCAGTTGTTGGCATGTATGTTGTCTTAGTTAAGATAGGAGATCATGGTTATCATGGGTTATGTGACCTAGGTGCTAGTGTGAGTGCTATTCCATTCCCGTTATATGAAGAAATTAAAGATGAAATAGCACCTGCTGAAATAGAAGACATAGATGTTACTATTAAACTTGCTAATAGAGATACTATATCACTAATTGGGATTCTTAGAGATGCTGAAGTCTTGTGTGGGAAGATAAAATACCCCCACTAATTTTATTGTTCTTGCCACCCCACAAGATGACTTTTGTCCCATTATATTTGGTAGACCTTTGTTGAACACCATTAATGCTAAAATAGATTGTGAGAAACAAACTGTCGGTGTTAGTTTGGTGATGAATCTCATGAGTTTAATTTTCCCAAGTTTAGTAAACAACCTCATAAGAAAGATTTGCCTAGTAAGGATGAAATTATTGGCCTTGCTTCTATTGTAGTGCCTCCTACTAATCCTTTGGAACAATATTTGCTAGACCATGAAAATGATTTGTATGTGCATGAAAGAAATGAAATAGATAGAATCTTTTTCGAACAACAACCTCTGCTGAAACACAATTTGCCTATTGAAACTCTAGGAGGTCCTCCTCCACCTAAAGGTGATCCTGTGTTTGAATTAAAACAATTGGCAGATACTTTGAAATATTCTTATCTTGATGAAAAGAAGATATATCCTGTTATTATTAGTGCTAACCTTTCAGAACATGAAGAAGAAAGATTATTGAAGTTCTAATGAAGCACATGGCTACTATTGGATATACTCTTGATGATCTTAAGGGCATTAGTCCCACTCTATGTCAGCACAAGATTAATATGGAACCCGATGCTAAACCCGTTGTTGATTATCAACGTCGATTAAATCCAAAAATGAAAAAGGTGATAAGAACGGAAATATTGAAACTTCTGGAAGCAGGTATAATCTATCCTATAGCTGATAGTAGATGGGTAAGTCTTGTTCATTGTGTCCCTAAGAAGGGAGGTATTACTATTGTTCCTAATGTTAAGAATGAGCTTATTCCACAAAGAATCGTCACGGGCTATAGAATGGTAATTGATTATAGAAAAATAAATAAAGCTACTAGAAAAGATCATTACCCTCTGCCTTCTATTGATCAAATGTTAGAAATACTATCTAAGCACACACATTTTTGCTTCCTTGATGGATACTCTAGCATTTCACAAATACCTGTTTTACAATCTGATCAAGAAAAAACCACTTTTACTTGTCCTTTTGGAACATTTGCTTATAGACGTATGCATTTCGGTTTATGTAATGCACCTGCTATATTTCAAAGATGTGTCACTGTTATATTATTTGATTTTTGTGAATTGTTGAGGTTTTCATGGATGAATTTTCTGTTTATGGGAAGTCTTTTAATGATTGTTTAAGCAATCTTGATCGAGTTTTGCAGAGATGTGAACAAACAAATCTTGTCTTGAATTGGGAGAAGTGCCACTTTATGTTTAATGAAGGTATTGTCTTTGGCCATAAAATTTCTGAAAGAGGCATTGAAGTGGACAAAGCCAAGGTTGATGCAATTGAGAAAATGTCATGTCCTAAAGATATCAAAAGTATTCGTAGTTTCCTTGCTCATGATGGTTTCTATAGAAGGTTTACCAAAGACTTTTCTAAAGTTTCTAGGCCCCTTACTAATCTTTTGCAAAAGGATATTCCCTTCGTGTTTGATGATGATTGTATGGAAGCTTTTGAAACACTAAAGAAAGCCTTAATCACTACACATGTTGTTCAACCACCTGATTGGAACTTGACTTTTTACATTATGTGCCATGCTAGTGATTATGTTGTTGGTGCTTTTTCTAGGACAAAGAGTTGATAAGAAACTAAATGTTATTCATTATGCTAGTAAAACTCTAGAGAGTGCTCAACAAAACTGTGCTACAACTGAAAAAGAATTCTTAGCAGCGGTGTTTGCTTGTGATAAATTCAGGTCTTACATTATTGATTCTAAAGCAATTGTTCACACCGATCATGCTGCTATAAAATATCTTATGGAAAAGAAAGATTCTAAACCTAGACTCATTAGGTGGGCTCTTCTGCTACAAGAATGTGATTTGCATATCACCGATAGGAAAGGAGCAGAGCACCCCGTAGCTGATAACTTGTCTAGACTTGAAAATATTCTTGATGACCAACAACTAATTAACGATAGCTTCCCTAATGAACAACTAGCTGCAATAAATATTTCTCATAGTACACCTTGGTATGCTGACTATGCTAATTATATTGTGGCTAAATACATACCATCTAGCTTCACATACCAACAAAAGAAAAAATTCTTCTATGATTTAAGACATTACTTTTGGGATGACCCACATCTTTATAAAGAAGCAGTAGATGGTATTATTAGACGTTGTGTACCTGAGCATGAATAGGAACAAATCCTACGGAAGTGTCACTCCGAAGCTTATGGAGGACATCATGCGGGAGACAGAACCGCTCATAAGGTATTGCAATCTGGTTTTTATTGGCCTACTCTCTTCAAGGATGCCTGTAAGTTTGTCTCATCTTGTGATGAAGGCCAAAGAATAGGTAATATCAGTAAGCGTCAAGAAATGCCTATGAATTATTCACTTGCTGTTGAACGATTTAATTTTAGGGATTTGACTTCATGGGACCTTTTCCTTCCTCTAATGGGTATACACATATTTTGGTTGCTATTGATTATGTTACTAAATGGGTAGAAGCTATTCCAACCAGTAGTGCTGATCACAACACCTCTATTAAAATGCTTAAGGAAGTTATTTTCCCTAGGTTTGGAGTCCCTAGATATTTAATGACTGATGGTGGTTCACACTTTATTCATGGTGCTTTCCGTAAGATGCTTGCTAAGTATAATGTTAATCACAAAATTGCGTCACCTTATCATCCTCAGTCTAGTGGTCAAGTTGAACTTAGCAATAGAGAAATAAAACTAATCTTAGAAAAGACTGTTAATAGGTCCTGGAAGAATTGGTCTAAGAAACTAGATGATGCACTTTGGGCTTATAGAACAGCTTACAAAAATCCTATGGGTATGTCTCCATATAAAATGATTTATGGAAAAGCTTGTCATTTACCTCTTGAGTTAGAACACAAAGCATTTTGGGCAATAAAAGAACTCAATTATGATTTCAAACTTGCTGGAGAAAAGAGGTTATTTGATGAATGGAGAACCCAGGCTTATGAAAATGCTAAGATATTCAAAGAAAAAGTTAAAAGATGGCATGAAAAAAGAATCCAAAAGTGTGAGTTCAAAGTAGGAGAATATGTTCTTTTGTACAACTCTCATTTCAGATTCTGCACATGAATACTCCTCTCCAAATGGGAAGGACCCTATGTCATCGAGTAGGTCTACTGATCCGAAGCTATCAAAACAAATACTGCCAATGGGACTAACCCGAAGGTTGTCAATGGGCAACGAATGAAACACTATATTTCAGGTACGCCCATTAATGTAGAAAGCAATGTCATCCAAACTTTGACACCAGAATAACACATAAAAGAGTCCTTACGGAACACTCTAGAATCGTGAAAATAAGGAGGTACGTGATACAGTAAGTAAACAGGCTCCAAAAAATCCACAAAAATATTTTTTGTCAGTTTTGGAATATTTAGAAAATTAGAAAAATAAGAAACTTCCAGGAAAGTGACCCTGGTGGGCATGATACACAGGGCGCGCCAGGCTTGCCTAGCGCGCCCAGTTGGGTTGTGCCCACCTCGGGTACTTTCCAATCTCTGTTTTTCTTGCGTTTTGCCTGTTCCCCAAGATAAAAAATCTATATATACGTCACGAACCGATTAACCTCCATATCGCGGAGAAATCTCCTGTTTTCTTTTCTTGCTGTTTTCTATCAGATCCAATCCACCATGGCCTCTTCAAGCTCCTCCAAGGACAAGTTCTTCGACAACGTCATCAACCCATATCTGCGGGAGGTGATGCAGCACCCTCAAGCTATCCACATGCGCGATGGGGTGTTGGACATCAGCGATGTGCAAGGACCCAGGGGGACTGGATCTATGGAGGCCAGGCTTGGAGCCATGGAGCGGGACATCTTCAAGTGCAAGGGGATGGTGGAGCATGGACTCAATGCAAATCACCTCATGATCGCGGACTATACCCGTGATCTCAAGGTGGATGGCAAGCCCATAAAGGATATCATCTTGTCCCTCAACGAGCAAATCAACTTCCTCCATAGCCAGATCCATGATCTTCAAAGCCAGGTCTTTGAATATGAGGCCGGGTTTAAAGGTATGAGTTTGGCTGCCAGTTGCAGGATCCGGGAGACTCACCCCTCCTCTTATGATGGTGAGACTCTCCCATGGAAACCCGAGGACAAGAAACCTTCTACTTCATCACCACCATCTTATTCATCACCACCAAAAGAAAACTGAGTATTGGGTATGGGCACTCCCCTTGGCTTCCGCCAAGCTTGGGGGAGGTGCCCTGGTATCGTATCTATCTCCACTATCTTTTGCCTTTATTTTCTTAGTTTGGTTAATGATTATATTTTGCTATTAGATGAATAAAAGTTTAGTTCGATCGTTTCTTTGAGTGAGTTTTCTTAGTGATCAATCATTGTAATCGTGCATGAGATATAATGAAGTTTAGTTTGAGTTTTGCCTTCTTTATTTCTTGCTACAATAAAAAGAAAGGAAATAAAAGAAAAAGATCATATGCTAATCTTATGGTAAGTGATGACATTACACAAGGAAAAGTATAAGTAGAAAATTTTATTATATATTGACAAACTTAGCATTGGTCAATGATGCAACACATGAAAGAATTAATAAGGGAAGAGAAGATTCACATATAAATACACTATCATGGAAATCTTTTGTGATTGTGAGCACCATAAAATATTATATGCCAAAATTGTTGATGTTGGACAAGGAAGACAACCTAATGATTTATGTTTGTTCATATTCACATAGAAGTCATATTGTCATAGATCCTTAAACATGTGGTGCTTGCCCCTATCTTTGCTAGCCAAAAATTCCGCGCTAAGTAGAGATACTACTTATGCATCCAAAACCCTTAAACCATATATTGTTTGACAGTCCACCATACCTACCTATGGATTGAGTAAGATCCTTCAAGTAAGTTGTCATCGGTGCAAAAATGGCAATAAAAATTGCTTATAAAAATGTGAGATCATTTAGTGTAAGGGAAAATTGAGCGTTGTACGAACTTGTGATGGTGAAGAATAAAAGCAACAGACTGCATAATAAAGATTGCCATCACAAGGGGCAATGTAACGTGACGTTCTGTTTCACTAAGTGGTTGAGCATACAAACAAAAAGCGCATGGCAACCTCTGCTTCCCTATGTGAAGGGCCTATCTTTTACTTTCATGTATTTACTTTTATGTAAGAGTCAAAGTTTTTCTCTCTGTTCCTTTTATTTTTCTCCTTTGGCAAGCATCATGTGGTGAGGAAAGATCTAGGCACATATGTCCAGTTGAATATGGGTAGCATGAGTTATTATTGTTGACATCACCCTTGAGGTGAGTGTGTTGGGAGTCAAAACTATAAGCCCCTATCTTTCTATGTATCTGGTTGAAACGTTTTTCTCATGTGTATGCGGTGAGTGTTAGCAATCATAGAAGACTAAATGATGGTTGAGTATTTGGACTTGCCTAAAGGCCCCGATACGTGACCCTTCTTGAAAAGATAATGAATTGTAGTTGCAAAGTTGACTAAGAACATAGTTTGTTGGTTTACAATAGAGTTTATGCTATATACTTCAATGTTTTGATGAATTGTCACTTGTTCATGAGAAGTCTATGACAAAAGTTCTATAATAAAAGTTTTATATTGAAGTTGTTGCTGTTATAATAAGTCACATGATGCTGCTATGTCCGTATTTTTTTAGCGACACCTCTCTCTCAAAGCATGTGGACATATTTTTCGATTTTGGTTTTCGCTTGAGGACAAGCGAGGTCTAATCTTGGGGGAGTTGATACGTCTATTTTGCATCATGTTTTCCTACTGTTATTTATGTTGTTTTATTGTATAATAATGCCTTTTGGAGTAATTCTAATGCCTTTTCTCCCATAATATGCAAGGTATGCACAAAGGGGGAGAATTCTGGCAGCTGGAAACCTAGACCTGAAAAGCTACGTCAAGCTACCTATTCTGCACAACTCCAAATGAGCTGAAACTCCACGAGGATTTTTTATGGATTATTTAAGGAATATTGGAGCAAATAAGTACTATAGGAGGGCCACCAGGTGGGAACAACCCACCTGGGTGCGCCAGGAGGCCCGGGCGCGCCCTGGTGGGTGCTGCCATCCTCGACCCACCTCCGGTGCCCATCTTCTGGTATATAAGTCATTCTAACCTAGAAAAAATAAGCAGAGGACATTCGGGACGAAGCGTTTCCGCCTCGAGGCGGAACTTGGGCAGGAGCACTTTTGCCATCCGACGGAGCGATTCCGCCGGGGGAACTTCCCTCCCGGAGGGGGAAATCATCGTCATCATCATCACCACCAATTCTCCCATCTTGGGGAGGGCCATCTTCATCAACATCTTCACATCACCAATCCTCTCAAACCCTAGTTCATCTCTTGCGTCCAATCTTTGTACCAAAACTATAGATTGGTGCCCGTAGGTGACTAGTAGTGTTGATTGCATCTTGTAGTTGATTACTATATGGATTATTTGGTGGAAGATTATATGTTCAGATCCATTATGCTATTTAATACCCCTCTGATCTTGAGCATGTTTATCATTTGTGAGTAGTTACTTCCGTTCTTGTGGTCACGGGAGAAATCATGTTGCAAGTAATCATGTGAACTTGATATGTGTTCAATATTTTGATGGTATGTATGTTGCCATTCTCTTAGTGGTGTCATGTGAAAGTTGATTACATGACACTTCACCATATTTGGGCCTAAGGGAATGCATCGTGGAGTAGTTATTAGATGGGGGTTGCGGGAGTGACAGAAGCTTAAACCCCAGTTTATGCGCTATTCCGTAAGGGACCGATTGGATCTAAATTTTAATGCTATGGTTAGAATTTATTCTTAATACTTTTCTTGTAGTTGTGGATGCTTGCGAGAGGGTTAATCATAAGCAGGAGGCCTGTTCAAGTAAGAACAGCACCTAAGCACCGGTCCACCCACATATCAAATTATCAAAGTACCGAACATGAATTAAACCAACATGGTGAAAGTGACTAGTTGGAATTCCCGTGTACCCTCAAGAACACTTTGCTTATCATAAGAAACCATTTTGGCCTGTCCTTTGCCTCAAGAGGATTGGGCTACCTTGCTGCACTTTTGTTACTACTATTGTTACTTGCTCGTTACAAATTACCTTGCTACCAAACTACTCCGCTACTTACAATTTTAGCACTTGCAGAAATTACCTTGTTGAAAACCACTTGTCATTTCCTTCTGCTCCTCGTTGGGTTCGACACTCTTACTTATCAAAAAGAGCTACAATTGATCACATACACTTGTGGGTCATCACAACATATGTAGTTCCCTTTGTACGTCGGTGTGTTACTTGCCCGAAATTCGATCGTCGGTATCTCGGTACCTAGTTCAATCTCGTTACTGGCAAGTCTCTTTACTCGTTCTATAATACATCATCGTGTAACTAACTCCTTATCCACTTTGCTTGCAAGCTTCTTGTGATGATGTATAACCGAGAGGGCTTAGAGATACCTTCCCATCATACGGAATGACAAATCCCAATATCGATCCATGCCAACTCAATAGACACCTTCTGAGATACCTGTAGAGCACCTTTATGATCACCCAGTTATGAAGTAACAAAGCATTCCTCCAGAGTCCGAGAGTTGCATGATCTCATGGTCGAAGAAACATGTATTTGACATTAAGAAAGCAGTAGCAATAAACTGAACATCATATGCTATTCTAACGGATGGGTCTTGTCCATCACATCATTCTCCTAATGATGTGATCTCGTTATTAAACAACAACTCATGTCTATGGTCAGGAAACCTTAACCATCTTTTGTTCAATGAGCTAGTCTAGTAGAGGCTTACTAGGGAATTAGTATTTGTTCATGTATTCACACATGTATTTAAGTTTCCGATCAATACAATGATAACATGAATAATAAACCTTTATCATGATTAAGGAAATGCAATAATAACCACTTTATTGCCTCTAGGGCATATTTCCAACACCTAGAAGATTTGGGAGACGTTGAGAGGAGGCTCGAGGGCCCCACAAGGATAGGTGGCGCGGCTAGCGGTGATCGCACCACCCAGGCTTGTGGGCCCCATGAGCCATGTTTTGACCTAATCCTCTTCCTATAAATTTCATAATTATTGAAACCCTCAGAGTAAAACCAGAAAGGAAATATCGCCACTACAAACCTTTGTTCTGAAACGATCCCATCTGGAGTCGTGTTCCAGAGTTCTGCCAGAGGGGGAAGCCATTGGGGAGGCCATCTTCATCAATTTTGTTGCCTCCATGATTAATTCATGATGTGTGAGTAGTCCCTTTAGGACCTATGGGTCCATAGTAGTAGCTAGATTACTCTCTCCCTCCCTCCCTCCTTTCCTCTCTCTCTCTCTCGCCTTCAATACTGTGTTCTCTTCTAAGATCAATCCGATGTAATTCTTGTGGTATGTTTTTTGGGATCCTATGAATTGTACATTTCTGATTACATTGTTCATTTAATATATATGAATCTTCTGAAGTTTCTTTGTTAAAAGAAGAATTATATAAAATGATTAATGAAAGTTCCTTGAATGAAAAGCATGATTGCAATGATATTAGTATGGATTCTATGAATATTGATTGTGCTAATGATATGCAAAGCTACAAGCTTGGGGAGATGAGTTTAATGAGCATGATATTTTTAGTCCCCCTACTAATGGATAAGTTATAAATCATTATATGATTAGGATAAACATGATGATCTTTATTATTCAAGTTCAGAAGATGAAAAACTTGATGAAAATATTGCTTTTTATTGTGACACTATGTTGGTAGGCACTATTGATGATGATTTTTTTATGCCTACCACTTATTATGATGATCATGATTGGGGAGATAATTAGTGACCTTGAAAATTTATTTGAGGTTCATGATGACTCTATTATTGACAATAATGTTTGCATTACAACTGAAAGTGGGTTTGGAAGAGTGTCAACTTTATGTAAAAAGAATCCTGCTATTTTTTTGATAAAAGTGGGTTTGGAGAGTCATGACTTTAGTTGATATTAATCCCACTATCTCGGAATATTATAAAACTTATATGCATGAGGATCATGAAGAGAATATTTTATATGATAGTTATATTATTGAATTTGATTATGATCCTATGTGTAATTATTTTCAGAGAATATTTTATGGTTGTACAAATATTCATGTTACTAAATTACCTCTCTTTATGTTAAAATTGTTAATGTTTCATTCTTCCTACCGTGTTATGCTAGGTATTGCTTGACATAATAATTTGTTTGTTTATAATGTGCTTATGCATAGGAAGTAGGTTAGACTTAAATTTATTTGTTACTTTCTTATTGATGCTCTAATGGTGCTTCAATTCTTGTCTTTTATGTAAGTGTCATTAAAATCACACTAAACACACACACCCGTGATGATACGTGTTTGTCAGTAGCTCACATTTTCCATTACTCATGTACATCTATGATGATTTTATGAAAGAACCAAGGTATTCATACTCGTGCTACCACGGAAGTGTTCCACCATAATAATCTATTTATCATCGTGGAAGTGTTCACTTCCGTCATGATAAATGGCGCGTCATGGAAGCGTTTTCATCAAGGCTAACCGACATGTGCCAACCACCATAACGGGTTGCCGTTAAGCTATCAGGTGCTAGTTTTGGATCTGATACCCATTAATAGTCCTGACCAATGCCGATTTTCCATGTGTCAAATTCTCATTCGCCAATGGAACCACGCATCAACTCTGCATTGCAATAGGTGTCACCCATCCAACGGACGATACTCGCCAGTGAAATGAGGACACGTGGAACAACCCAATAGTGGCCTGCTTAGTTAAGAAGGCCGACCCAGCCAGAGGCCCACAAGAGTTAGGTTGAAGTTAGCAGGCCGACCCACTACCGACATGATTGCGCATCACCCATTTATAGGCACAATCCGTATGACATGTAAGAAGAGTGCCAATTCAGCCCATTGTGCATTTGCCATCATTGCGGCCCACTGTCACTTCTGGCCCGTCAACAGTTCGCCATGCCTTTGGGCCCAAGCTGTTATATCGAACCGATGGCTAACAAGATAAGAACACACACGAAGTTTACCCAGGTTCGAGCCCTCTCCATGGAGGTAAAACCCTATGTCCTGCTCTTCCTTATATAATGAAAGTATTGAAATACAGAGTTGATCTACCTCGAGATCATGAGTTGTGGGCTAAACCCTAGGGGTATGATGAATGGGTGTATGCAGATGATCTCTAGGGACTAAACCCTATGGTTTATATAGACATAAGGGGTATCTAGGGTTACACATGGTCGGTTGCCATCTAAGAATTTACATGCTGAAGATAATCATATATGCTTGAAAGTACATGCCAAGTCTTCGGTCGCCGCACTTTGTGGTCTTATGGAGTCCTCCCTCCTTAATGGACTATTGGTCTGGCCCTCACATTAGTACGGCTGGGCTAGGACCCCCTAGTTCAGGACAGCTCACATGGGTATCTTCTGGCCCAATGAAGGCCCAAGATGTGTTTCAGGTTGTTAACAACCCATGGCATTTATGGGCCAAAAAAGGCCTAAGATGTATTTCCACTTGTTAATGCCCCGTTATTACTATCGGACCGTATTATGTTTTGGCATGTTAATAGACCACTATGGTCACGGGCCTAACAATGTGTCAATCCTAACTATGAAGAGCTCACATTGATTTCGGCCCAGTGATTTTCAGTGCGTTACATGCCGATTACAGCCCATAATCATTTTTAGCTGCATTCGACCCATCAATAGCCAGTTGTGGGCCAGCTAAATTGTGGCCCTTGGATCCTACGATTCTTTCGGCCTAAAGAAGGCCGATGATGCCATGTACATTAACTAAGAATAAACCTAGACTATACACAAATAGCTTGCTAATTTCTACGGCATTTGATAACACGTTAAGAACAAATCTTGTATCGGAAGAAAATAAATTACAACTGTCGGTGTCAAAACCGGCGGATCTCGGGTAGGGGGTCCCGAACTGTGCGTCTAGGCGGAAGGTAATAGGAGACAAGGGACACGACGTTTTACCCAGGTTCGGGCCCTCTTGATGGAGGTAAAACCCTACGTCCTGCTTGATTGATATTGATATTGTGGATGTTTACAAGAGTGGATCTACCACGAGATCAAGGAGGCTAAACCCTAGAAGCTAGCCTATGGTATGATTGTAATGGTTGTTGTTGTTGTACGGACTAGAGCCATCCAGTTTATATAGACACCGGAGAGGGCTAGGGTTACATAGTGTCGGTTACAATGGTAGGAGATCT
This sequence comes from Triticum timopheevii, assembly GCA_963921465.1. Taxonomy (NCBI): domain Eukaryota; kingdom Viridiplantae; phylum Streptophyta; class Magnoliopsida; order Poales; family Poaceae; genus Triticum; species Triticum timopheevii. The sequence goes on from OY997272.1 coordinate 498,151,482, forward strand.
ATGTATCCGTATCGCCTAGCTTGCCTTCCACGCCAAGGAAAGTCCCATCCGGACACGGGACGAAGTCTTCAATCTTGTATCTTCATAGTCTTGGAGTCCGGCCGATGATGGTAGTCCGGCTATCCGGACACCCCCTAATCTGGGACTCCCTCAGTAGCCCCTGAACCAGGCTTCAATGACGATAAGTCCAGCATGTGTGTAGTCTTCGGCCTTGCAAGGCGGGTTCTCCTTCAAGTTCTACGTACCTGCCGAACAGTGTCCGGCTTCCTCATCAATGTTGCGCGTCTTGGCTTCCACGCCCAATAATGGCCTTCTTCCACGCGTCGCGCGAATGTGAAAAGCCAGCGTGTCTTTTATGTTTTACCCCCTAGTTGTGCGAATAATCTGCCTATAAGGGAGGCAAGAATCCAGATCCAAATCACCATCTTCCTCCCGCAAATACTCATCGGAGCGCTTTCGACCAAGAATCCATTCCATCATGGACCATCAACGCGGCTCCTCTTCTCGCGCTCCCATCCCTTTGCCAGGAGATTGGACGAGATGCTCTGTTACGCACAACGAGCTGGTGAAGCTCCAAGCGGGGGGATATCTCCCTCCGGCCTTCATGGTTCCGGTTCGAGCCGGGCTGGCCACCTACAAAGGTGGGAAGCAAGCGGAGGTTACCCCAAGTCCTAACAAAGGGGAGCGGGTATGCTTCGTCCCCTATCTGATAAGGGGGCTCGGATTTCTTGTACATCCATTCCTCCACGGGCTCCTGGAGTTCTACGGACTCTAGCTTCATCACCTCACGCCCGCCTCAATCCTGCATATTGCGGGTTACGTAGCTCTTTGCGAGCTATTCCTGGGCGTCGAGCCCCATTTCGCGCTGTGGAAGAGGTTGTTCTGCCTTGTACCCCGCTCTCACGAGGGGTCCATATATCAAGTGGGCGGCGCCGAAATATGGCGCATTGCCGGGACCGGATATCCATCCGGAACCCCTAAGAAGGCATCCGAAGACTGGCCTTCGGAATGGTTTTATATAGAAGACGCTCCGCTGCCGGACCCTGTTCGGATCGGCCTCCCGGAGTTCAGCAATGCTCCTCTGAAGAAACGCCTTAGTTGACGTCCGCGGAGCACCCAACTGGAGGAACACAAGAGCGTCCATTATTTGATGGGCCGAATAAGGTTACTGGCCCATTCCGGGTTGACCATGATTGGAGTCATGGCAACATGCATTATGCGGGGGGTGCAGCCACTACAATACAGGGGCCACCCCATGTGGGATTTCAACGGGGAGGACGATGCCACCCGTCATGGCCGCAAAGGGCCGGATTCGGTCGAAGACCTGGTGACGATCCTGTCCGGCCTGTATAAGGGGGAGAAGGAGGATTTCCTTCGGACGAACCCGTTAAATGGGTTCTCCATGAATAATCCCCGGCCTTGGGTAAGCGAACACTCTGTGTGCCTGACCCATGCTTTTTGAAACTTAAGTTCCTTATATTGTGTTCTTCTTTCGACGCAGGAGCTGCGCCGGATCGTGGAGGACATGCTAAGTTCAGCTCCGCAACCCGAGGATCCAGAGAGATCCCGGGATCCGGCCTCCGAAGAGGATCCGGACATAAAGGTGGAGCTAATCGACGGGGTGTTCCACCAGCTCAGCATGGACAATGCTTTAGTCGCCATCATGGCCGACTATCCCGGACTATATCCGGCTTCCCAGGTGATTGCGACCGAAGTCCTGACACCGTCATTCCTTCCTTGCTTATTTCTGACCACCGTATATGATGGCGCTGTGCAGGAGGCGCCCCTAGGGCGAGAAGCCGAGCCCGCGGTGGCTGACCAACAAAGGCCAGTCCGGACTAGTAGGCGGAAGAGGAGCGCGGCGCGGACTGAAACGTCGCCGCGAAGGTGTAGCTCACAATTCATTATTTAGAGCAACGTTCCTAGGAAGCGTTTGAGTGCTCATGACTTTTGTAGGGAAAAAAGCGCCCGCCGGACTACGAGCGTGGAGGTTGCTAATCCAACCTCTACCAGCCAGGCTCCAACACCTGGTCTGGAGGGGGAGGCGAGCGGAAGCCGCGAGCCGGACGTTCCTCTGACGGAGGATGCCGACAGACTGTCCGCCACCAAGTCTGAGGTGGAGAGTGCCATGAATCACAGGCGCCGCCGGACAGTATTTCGTGACGCGTGCTTCTCCCCTCGAGGCGTTGAATGCCTTTAACGCGGGGGACGCGCACCTTCGTGCTGCTCAAGATGGTTTTACCAGAGCCATGGAGCAGTATGTAAAAGACATACGGGTAAGAGAATTTAATAGTTATATATGCCAGTAGCCCCGAGACTTAAGGTAGTTATATTAACTGATTTAAGGATCATATGAAATGTAGGATCTTACCGAGAAGAATACCCAACTGTCTCAGGAGCTGCAAGAGTGCAAGGCCCAACTTGAGGCTGCACTCTCTGGCGCAGGAGGAAACACAGGGACCTCTCCTGGTAACGCATTATTTTAGAAAGATAAGTAGCGTTTGGCCTTTGCACAAGTCTAAAAAATGACGTTGCAGGTGCTGCCGGACAAGATCCGGACAGGCAAGAACTTCTGCGCCAACTAAAGGCCGGCGAGAGGGTGCTGCATAAGGTGCAGCATGAAAGGAACAAGCTCCAGGATGCCCATGCCCAGCTTGGAGAAGAGATGAAAGGCGTTTGGGCAGAGCTGTCGGGCTCCGTTAAGGAGAATCAGCGGCTTCGTCGCGGCATCTATAGTAAGTGCTTGAGCGAACTCCTTTGAAAAGAAGAGTTCGGCGAGGAAGTCAATTTGACAAAATATGTCTGCAGGTATGCTCATAGGTCGCCCTGCGGAGGAGATGCCCGTATCAACGGGTGATCAAATTCCCGAATTGTTGCAACTGATCGAACGAGTTTGGCAGGCAATGAGCGGCGTCATCCAGGCTTTATGGCCAGCGTTCTCCTTACCCGAGGGTCTTGGGGAGCTTGCGGAGAAGCTTCAGGGAGTGCGGCGGCGCTTCCATTTATGGAAGATTTCGGCCTGCCGCCAAGGTGCCAGGGAGGCCTGGGCCATGGTAAAGACGCGGTACAAGAAGGCGGATCCCAACCACATGGCCGAAGTCGGACCTGTGGGGCCCGATGGGAAGGAGATCCCTGTGAGTTTAGTATACGGCCAAGTAGAGTTGGCCGCTAAATTTTCCCAACAGGACTGTAAATTAGACAACCTGTTAGACGGGATTGAGGAAGAATACAATCAGTCGATTTGACAATGTATTATAAAATGACATGTAAAATGCCTTCTAGCCGGATTGTAGATCGTTTGTCTTTGCCGACCTTTTCGCTTCGACCTCGGGACCCTAGAGTCCGGATTGTGTCCGAATACCTTCTCGGTTATGAAACAACTGGGGTATGCATGGAGACCAGGCGTAGGGGTCATTAGTGCTTTATCAGACAAGTGCCCAACTAGTTATGTTATATTACATGGGTAGTAAGAAACATCTTCCAGGGAGAATAGTTCCGTTAAGGGTTCCTTTCCTCTGGGGGTGGCATGCCCTAAAGTGCATGTCCAGACTGCGAAAAAAGCAGAAAAACATCTAGGGGCAGATAAATAAGTAGATAAAAAATCATCTTTTAAGTCACCGACCGAATATTCCCTTAAGAACGCTAGCTTTCGGCTTCACCCAGTCTGAGGTACACATCCGGCTGACCCGGCAGTAACAATCGCAGAGGTTCTCCCTTTACCTCCTAGCCGAACAATTGGGAACGTAGGGGTAAGCACAGGAGCTAGGCAACCCAGCTTGGCCAAAACTTAAGTCATATCGATGCATATAATGGTGAATAAAAGGTACATGTGGAGGCTTGACACATGTGCTGGGCATGAAGCCCTTATAATTAAGCTTCTGGTAAAGAAGCCCCCAGGTATAATGAGTGCGGATAGCACATCAATTGCGCGCGAACGATGTGCAAGTAGGCCTTTTAAGGCTTTGATGAATAGGGTTGAGAAGAAAAAGATAAACAAAAGGCAGCTGAAGTAAAAAAAAAATTGGACGGGGGGGAAAGGGACGAACTCTTAGTCCGGCACTAGGCATAGAATCTTTGGAGGCGGGCTGCGTTCCATGGGTTCGGCTCGAGTCGATTATCCGACGCATTTCGTAGACGGTATGCTCCGCCGGTCAAGACTTTATCGATGATGAAGGGGCCTTCCCATTTGGGCTTGAGCTTGTCCTTTTTCTTGTCCGGCAGGCGTAGAACCAGTTCGCCAATGTTGTAAGTCTTGGCCCGTACTTCTCTGCTTTCGTATCTTCGAGCCTGCTGCTGATAGAATGCGGAACGAGCCTTGGCGACATCGCGTTCTTCCTCCAATGCGTCCAAGCTGTCCTGCCAATCCAACTCAGCTTCTTTCTCTTCGTACATGCGCACTCGAGGTGAGTCATGAATGATGTTGCAGGGCAAAACTGCTTCTGCGCCGTATACCATAAAAAATGGTGTGAATCCGGTAGTACGGTTAGGCATTGTCCGCAGCCCCAGAGTACGGAGTCGAGCTCCTCTACCCAGTGCGTGTCAGATTTCGTAAGGGACCGCACTAGTCTGGGTTTGATGCCGCTCATTATTAGACCATTTGCTCGTTCCACTTGACCGTTGGTTTGAGGATGATAGACTGAAGCGTAATCGAGCTTGATGCCCATATTTTTGCACCATGATTTAACCTCATCGGCCGTGAAGTTCGTGCCGTTATCGGTGATGATGCTGTGGGGGACACCATAACGGTGTACTACCCCGGATATAAAGTCTATCACTGGTCCAGACTCTGCCGTTTTAACTGGCTTGGCCTCTATCCATTTGGTGAATTTATTCACCATGACCAATAGGTACCTTTGCTTATGGGTTCCCCCTTTAAGTGGTCCAACCATGTCAAGCCCCCAGACCGCGAACGGCCAGGTAATGGGTATAGTTTTGACGGCGGTGGGTGGCATGTGGCTCTGATTAGCAAAGAGCTGACAACCGACGCATCTTTGGACTAAGTCCTGAGCGTCTGCCCGGGCCGTCGGCCAATAAAATCCTGTACGGAATGCCTTTCCTACAAGGGCCCGGGCTGCAGCGTGGTGTCCTCCTAGTCCGGCGTGAATTTCGGCCAGAAGGTCTCGCCCTTCTTCTTCGGAGATACACCTTTGAAGGACTCCGGTTGTGCTTTTCTTATAGAGTTCTCCCTCATGGACCTTGTAGGCTTTAGATCGCCGGACTACGCAGCGGGCCTCATTATGGTCTTCGGGGAGTTCCTGCCTAAGCAAGTAGGCTAGGAACGGCTCTGTCCATGGGGCGATTACTGCCATTATGTCGTGAGCTGAGGGTGTTGTTTCGTCGGCTGGATCGCCGGTTATGTCAGATTGCTCTGCGGCTGCCTCCGGTTTGTTATTTCCGGACTCCTCTTCCCATAGTACGGATGGCTTGAACAGCCGTTCCAGGAAGATATTTGGAGGGACAGTGTCACGTTTTGCGCCGATGTGTGCCAATACGTGGGCCGCTAGGTTATTATCTCTGGCTACGTGGTGGAATTCAAGTCCTTCGAACCGAGCTGACATTTTAAGGACAGCGTTGCGATAGGCTGCCATTTTTGGATCCTTGGCGTCAAAGTCTCCATTTACTTGGGATATTGCAAGGTTTGAGTCCCCGCGCACCTCTAGGCGTTGGATGCCCATGGAGACTGCCATCCGGAGGCCATGTAAGAGGGCCTCGTATTCGGCTGCATTGTTGGAGTCCGTGTACATTATCTGAAGTACGTATTGGACTCTGTCCTCGGTTGGGGACGTTAGTACGATGCCAGCCCCCAATCCGGCCAACATTTTGGAGCCGTCGAAATGCATAATCCAATTGGAGTATGCGTCGTACTCTTTAGGGAGTTCGGCTTCAGTCCACTCAGCGACAAAGTCGGCCAAAACTTGCGACATTATAGCTCGCCGGGGTTTGTAAGTTATATCGAATGGTAAGAGCTCAATGGCCCATTTTGCAATCCTGCCCGTTGCGTCGCGGTTATTTATAATGTCATTTAGGGGTACTTCGGAGGCCACTATTATCAAACACTCTTGAAAGTAGTGTCGGAGCTTCCGGGATGCCATGAACACCGCATACGCTATCTTTTGATAGTGCGGGTAATGGGACTTGCAGGGGGTTAAAACAGTGGATACGTAGTACGCTGGTTTTTGAAGAGGGAATTTATGCCCTCCTGTCTCTCGTTCTATGACGAGCACCATGCTTACTACTTGATGTGTTGCCGCGATGTATAACAACATAGGTTCGCCCAGGTTGGGCGTAGCCAGGACCGGATTCGTTGCCAATATGGCCTTTATTTCTTCGAGTCCGGCAGTGGCAGCATCCGTCCACTCGAAGTGTTCGGTGTGCCTGAGGAAGCGATAGAGGGGCAATGCCTTTTCTCCTAGGCAGGAGATAAAGCGGCTGAGAGCCGCCACGCATCCAGTCAATTTCTGGATCTGTTTGAGGTTTTTTGGAATATCCAGCTGTGATAGGGCTCGGATTTTGGCCGGATTTGCTTCAATTCCTCTACTGGATACAATGAAGCCCAAGAGCTTTCCGGCTGGTACGCCGAAAACGCATTTTTCCGGATTCAGCTTGATGTCATATGCTCGGAGGTTGTCGAATGTGACCCTCAAGTCGTCTACTAGAGTTTCGACGTGTTTGGTTTTGACGACTACGTCGTCTACGTATGCCTCTACTGTTTTGCCGATCTGGGTAGCCAGACATGTCTGAATCATGCGCTGATATGTTGCGCCGGCGTTTTTAAGTCCGAAGGGCATCGTGTTGAAGCAGAATGGTCCATATGGAGTAATGAACACCGTTGCGGCTCGATCCGCTTCTGCCATCTTGATTTGATGATAGCCGGAGTATGCGTCCAGGAAGCACAATGAATCGTGCCCTACAGTGGCATCGATGATTTGGTCGATGCGGAGGAGGGGGAAGGGATCCTTTGGGCAGGCTTTATTTAGGTCTTTGAAATCGACACATAGGCGCCAGGATCTGTCCTTCTTTGGTACCATTACCAGGTTTGCTAGCCAATCCGGATGTTTGATGTCTCTGATGAATCCGGCTTCCAATAGTTTGGCTAATTCTTCTCCCATTGCCTGTCTTTTGGGTTCGGAAAATCGTTGAAGAGCCTGTTTGACTGGCTTGAACCCTTTTAGGATGTTTAGGCTATGGTCTGCCAACCTGCGAGGGATTCCTGGCATATCTGAAGGATGCCAGGCGAAAATGTCCCAATTTTCCTGAAGGAATTCTCGCAGCGTGGCGTCTACATCAGGGTTCAACTGTGCCCCGATGGAGGCCGTCTTTGTCGGGTCCGTTGGGTGGACCTGGAATTTTATAATTTCGTCTGCTGGTTTAAAGGAGGTGGACTTGGATCTCTTATCGAGTATCACGTCGTCTCTATGCACCATAGCATGCAGCGCGGTGAGTTCCTCTACCGCTAGGGCTTCGGATAGTGCCTCCAGGGCTAATGCGGCTGTTTTGTTTTCGGCGCGGAGTGCTATGTCTGGATCACTAACGAGAGTGATTATCCCGCCGGGCCCAGGCATTTTGAGCTTCATGTACCCGTAATGGGGTACGGCTTGGAAAATTGTGAACGCCTCTCGTCCTAATATAGCGTGGTATCCGCTGCTGAGCGGGGCCACTTGGAACGTGATTTCTTCGGACCTGTAATTGTCCGGTGAGCCGAACGCCACATCAAGTGTGATTTTTACGGTGCAGCGTGCTTCCCGGCTAGGGATTATTCCTCTGAAGGTTGTGCTGCTTCGCTCAATGTGGCTCCAGTCTATTTCCATTTTTTGAAGAGTTTCCTCGTAAATGAGGTTCAATCCGCTGCCGCCATCCATGAGTACCTTGGTAAGTCGAAAGCCGTCCACTATTGGACTGAGGACCAATGCGGCCGGTGCTCGGGTTGTTTTGAATTTAGGTTCGTCACTGGCGTTGAAGGTGATGGCCGCGTCGCTCCAAGGATTTGTTGTTGCTACTTGGTAGACTTCGACAAGGCTGTGGATTGTTCGTTTCCGCATATTGTTTGATGCGTAAGTCTCGAAGACAGTTGATACCGTACCGGTATTGTTGGTGTGGTTTCGCGGGGCTAGAAGCTCCTCGCCACTTTTGGCCACCTGCCGTAATATCCAACATTCACGAAGGCTATGTGTTGGGGTGGCGCCCTAGGTATTGTGAATTGTACAGGGTTTGCTGAGCCATCCCTCCAGTACGGTTCCGTTCCCTTTAAGGGGCTTCTGTTTTTTGGTTCTTATACCTGGTGCCTGAGTGTAATGCACCCTTTTGTTGCGGACTGGGGCTATATTCGGGGCCGGATTATCCCAAAACCTATCTTCGGTTTTCCGGAAACTTTCTATGGCACAGTACTTTCGCACTATGGATGCCAAGTTGGCGAAACATGTGATTTAACGATGGCTGACGGTGTTCAAGATTCCCCTGTTCGTGCAATTGTTGCAAAAGATCGAGATTGCGTTTTCCTCTCGGCAGTCCTTTATCCAGTCCATGACCAGGAGGAATCTAGCCTAGTAATGATGTACTGTTTCGGCTGGCTCTTGCCGGATTAGAGATAGATCGCATATATCTGGACGGGCGGGCCTAATTGAGTCCGGGACCCTGCCCATCTCGAGGCTCAAGGGCCAAGAAGTTTCCGAATTTGGAAGCTTGGAAAGTGGAACATTGTCCAACGAGTCCGGTCCGATGCCTGACTTTATGTTCAGTGCTTGATCGGAATTCGCTCCTCTGCGGGAATCCGGCATGGAGGGTTCGGTAGCCCGGACACGACTAGTTTTCAATATGGGAGAAGGATCGTCACGATGTTCCTCTACCACCGTGACGTGGTGGGTAACCTGGGGAGAGTTAATCTCTCTCAGATCGGTTTTAAGCCCGATCCGATTGTAGTCTGTAGCGACTCCCAGGGCGGCGCTCCGATCCAAGAGTTCGTTTACAGACGAGAGCTCTGCTAGATCTAACTGCTCGGTGAATTCTGAGTTGACGTGAAGATTGCTCTCGATGACACGAGAGGTCATCGTTGAAGCGGTGGCCGGACAGGCGGTCATAAGAAAACCTCCTAGCCGGATAGTTTGGCCGGCGGCCAAGGCACCATCGGCGAAGATGCCGTCCTTGAAGACGGGAAGAGGCATCCTTCCTATCGGTGACGGCACAGAGGAACTCTCAATGAAAGCACTAATGTCGGTGTCAAAACGGGCGGATCTCGGGTAGGGAGTCCCGAATTGTGCGTCTAGGTGGATGGTAACAGGAGACAAGGGACACGATGTTTTACCCAGGTTCGGGCCCTCTTGATGGAGGTAAAACCCTACGTCCTGCTTGATTGATATTGATATTGTGGATGTTTACAAGAGTGGATCTACCACGAGATCAAGGAGGCTAAACCCTAGAAGCTAGCCTATGGTATGATTGTAATGGTTGTTGTTGTTGTACGGACTAGAGCCATCCGGTTTATATAGACACCGGAGAGGGCTAGGGTTACATAGAGTCGGTTACAATGGTAGGAGATCTACGTATCTGTATCACCAAGCTTGCCTTCCACGCCAAGGAAAGTCCCATCCGGACACGGGACGAAGTCTTCAATCTGGTATCTTCATAGTCTTGGAGTCCGGCCGATGATGATAGTTCGGCCGATGATAGTTTGGCCGATGATGGTAGTCCGGCTATCCAGACACCCCCTAATCTGGGACTCCCTCAACAACCATACAACAAAAGATCGGTTGGTATAAAAGTTTACAGAAGTTCAAAAGAAGATTTCATTTGACCCGAGTGGTATGGTTTCAGGCTATAGAATCTGATGGAGCAGCATGACATCTGCCTTGTTTACACCATTTCTCTTGAAAAACGAAGCAAATGTCTGATTTTATTGTTTCAAAAACATTCTATCTTGACAACAAATGTCAACCGCTATTCTTGTTTCTGAAACGACCTCCATTAGGAATTGAACTTGTGTCTGGAGCAATGATACGTCTCCATTGTATATATAATTTTTGATGATTCCACGCTATTATATTATCAATCTTGGATGTTTCATATGCATTTATATGCTATTTTATATCAATTTTTGGGACTAACCTATTAACCTAGTGCCAAGTGCCACTCGTTGTGTTTTTGCGTATTTTTGGTTTTTCCAGAAAGTCAATACCAAACGGAGTCCAAATGCTACGAAACTTTTCACATTTTTTATAGACAAGAGGGACCCTAGAAGCTTCGGGAGGAGAGCAGAAGGCAAACGAGGTGATGCAAAGGCAATAGGGGCGCCCGGGGGGTAGGCGCATGATACGTCTCCAATGTATCTATAATTTTTTTATTATTCCATGCTATTATAGTATCAATCTTGGATGTTTATCGATTAATCATATGTAATTTTATATCATTTTTGGGACTAGCCTATTAACTCGGTGCCCAGTGCCGGTTGCTTTTTTTTCATGTTCTTGGATTTCAGAAAATCAATATAAAAAAGAGTCCAAATGAATAAAAAACTTCGGACTATTTTTTTCTGGACCAGAAGAGGCCCTAGAGGCTCCAGGAGAAGACCTACGGAGCCACGAGGGAGCGACAAGCCCACTGGGCGCGTCCCAGGGGAGGGCACCCCCAGGCTTGTGGGCCCCTCGTGGCACCACTTGACCTAATTTTAGCTCTATAAATATTAAATACCCTAATATTCTCCCAACGCCTGAGGGCAAGCCACAATACCTTTTCCGCTGCCGCAAGTTTTTGTTCTTGTGAGATCCCATCTGGTGGCCTCTGTCGGCATTCTGATGGAGGGGTAATCAATCATGGAGGGGCTCTACATCAACCTTGCTGCCCATCCAATGATGCGTGAGTAGTTTCCCATAGACCTACCGGTCCATAGTTAGTAGCTAGATGGCTTCTTGTCTCTATTTGACCTTCAATACAAGGTTCTCCTTGATGTTCTTGGAGTTCTATTCTATGTAATCACTTCTTACGGTGTGTTTGTTGGGATTTGATGAATTGTGAGTTTATGATCAGATTATCTATGAATATTATTCGAGTCTTCTCTAGACTCTTTTATGCATGACTACTATAGCTTTGTATTTCTCTCTGATCTATTGATTTGGTTTGGCGAACTAGATTGATTTTTCTTGCAATGAGAGAGGTGCTTTGTGTTGGGTTCGATCTTGCGGTGCTCAATCCCAGTGACAGAAGGGGACATGACACATATTTGTATGGCACAATAAAAGAAGGAAATAGAAGCTATTTACTAGAGCATCGTAGTGTGCAATTAGCTATGAGATCCCGTCGTCTGTTGTAATTTCATTTTAGAACCGTTGGCCTTATTCTTCAAAAATAGTTAGCCTAGAAGAAGATAGATTTGTAAGGCACATGCACAAATACGAGTTCAATTTGTGATCTGATCACATACATATACAATACCTCATACGTTGGATGATACCGGTGTCGGTGTCAAAACCGGCGGATCTCGGGTAGGGGGTCCCGAACTGTGCGTCTAGGCGGATGGTAACAGGAGACAAGGGACACGATGTTTTTGCCCAGGTTCGGGCCCTCTCGATGGAGGTAAAACCCTACTCCTGCTTGATTAATATTGATGATATGGGTAGTACAAGAGTAGATCTACCACGAGATCAGAGAGGCTAAACCCTAGAAGCTAGCCTATGGGATGATTGTTGTTCGTCCTACGGACTAAACCTATCCGGTTTATATAGACACCGGTGAGGGCTAGGGTTACACAGAGTCGGTTACAATGGGAAGAGATCTACATATTGTATCGCCAAGCTTGCCTTCCACGCCAAGGAAAGTCCTATCCGGACATGGGACGAAGTCTTCAATCTTGTATCTTCATAGTCCAGGAGTCCGGCCAAAGGTCATAGTCCGGCCATCCGGACACCTCCTAATCCGGGACTCCCTCAGTAGCCCCTGAACCAGGCTTCAATGACGACGAGTCCGGCGCGCAAATTGTCTTCGGCATTGCAAGGCGGGTTCCTCCTCCGAATACTTCATAGAAGATGTTTGAACACAAGGATGGTATCCAGCTCTGCAAAATAAGTTCCACATACCATCGTAGAGAGAATAATATTTACACAAATCTAATCTGCTGACGTATTCCGTAGTGTGACATCACTCCACGACCAAGCCTTTATTCGAATCGTTTTACTATCCCACCTCAGCGTGTTTAGCGAGGCGGTTTCCTTGGCACGTCTTGTCAAAGCAGAGATCGTGTCCCCTTATTCCGGGATTCTCATCAATACGGGTGTGGGTAACCCAACCGTGCCATTGGTATGACTTCCTAATTGTAAGTGAGTCCCAAACGATCACGGGGAGGGCTCTTGGTATTCAACCTCTTTATAAAGAGACCAAGGCTCGACTCCTTTCTTTCAATCCAATCAAATCCGCCTGTCGCCTCGAGTTCCAACACCCAAAGCTCCAGATTCAGGCGCTTCGGACCTTTGATGATGTCTGGCTCCGACCTCCAAGGCCGGTGGATGCCTTCCTCCGTTACGGAAGAAGACGTGCGAAAGCTGAGAGATGCCAGGTATCTGACCGACGAAATCTCGCATAGGCTGCCTGCTCAAGGCAGGCTATTCCCACTCCCCAGCCCGATGAGAGTGTGGTGTTCACATCTCACTTCCTTCGGGGGCTAGGCTTCCCAATTGATCCCTTCGTGAGGGGGCTCATGTTTTATTATGGGCTGGAATTTCACGACTTAGCTCCGGAGTCCATCCTCCAAATCTCATCGTTCATTGTCATGTGTGAGGCCTTCCTCCATATTACTCCTCACTTTGGACTGTGGCTCAAAACCTTCAAGGTAGAACCTAAGATGATTGAGGGGCAGCATGCTGAGTGTGGAGGTGCTATTATAAGCAAGATTGTCGATGCTCCATGGCCCGAGGGCTCTTTTCACGAGGAGTTCGGCTTATGGCAATGAGAGTGGTTTTACATCACAGCTCCCCAGGGGCACCACGTGGGTGGCGCCACCTGCTTTTCGCTCGGGTCCCCCACCACGACTAGCGTCATGGGTCAATAAAGGGCTTAACTGGGGGCCGTCCAAGGACATGCCCTTGCTGCAGGGCCGCATTCAAGATCTCCTAGAAAGAGATACCAATTTGGCCGTAGTGGCACAGGTTATGTTGATTTGCCGCATACTGCCCTGCAAACGTCGCCCCCTCCGCCTGTGGGAGTTTAATCCGGAAGGACCGCGAGCCCTCCAACATTTTATGGGCACGACGCCCGTGGAGATGTACAAATTGTTCTTCAGATCACAAGCAATGTGTCCGAACTTGTCCGAGGACGCAGGTCTGAGATGCAATCGCCCGGACACTCAAGTAAGTAGCCCTGTACCCGGACACGCTATCCGTACATTTATCATAAAATTGCCCTCAAAAGAGATATCCTTTAAACAGGAGTGGATAGCGAAAGCAAAGCTTATCAGGTGTCCGGCCCCCCTCCTTGAGACCACGCCGGATCCCGTGTTGACCAGGATGCTAGAGATTTCGCCTTTGGAAGAAGGCAAAGAGGGGAACAAAGAAGCTACTGCCTCCGCGAAGGAGGCTGTCAGGAAAGGAGGAATCGAGAATTCCTCTATCCAGGAAAAGAAGAGGACCGCCTCTGAATACCCGGAGGCGATGGCCTCAAAGCGGGGGAAGAAATCTTCGTCAGAGGGTCCGGCGCCGGAGGGTTCCCCGGCCGCATTACGCCCCCAAGGGGATCAGCTCTCCACCAAGCCGTAAGTAAAGAGAGGGGTTTTAAAATGAGAGGCATCCCTATTTTATTTCTGAGGAAGATAACCGAAATTTTACCTTGTAGTTCGGATCTCAACCCTTCGCAGCAAACCTCATCTTCAGGGGATCTTCGTCTGGAGATGATGGAGAGCGGAACGTCTCCCCCAACTGTACCGTCTTGCGAGGCGGGCGACCCCGAGGTGTCGTCTCGGAGGGTTTCTTCGAATCCGGCCTTGGAAAAAGGTCTTCGGACGAGTCTGGCACCGTCTGATGCACAGTCAGAGGAGCTGAAGGATCTGCTCGGGCGAGCGTCTACCTCAGAAGAACACCATGTGTTGATGAACACGGTGATTAGAAGGATTTCATCCGCGGAAAGTGGATTGTACGAGGCCGCCAGGAGTTTACTGACAGGTTTTGAGGTACGCGAAAAGATGTACCTTTTGACAGAGCCGCATATATAAAATGCACCATGTATAGATAGTAGCCCCTGAGACTCTGTGTGTTGTCAAAAATGACAGCGCACAGAGGATCATAATCCCAGGTATAATATGTCACCTTTCCTATGTAGGTGGCGAGGTGTTCGGTGGTTAGCCGAACTGATGAATTTGCCGAGCTAAAGTGGCAACTTGACGTGGAAGATGCCGACATCGCGCTTGTAAATGAGCGGCTGGATGAGGCACAAGGTATGTAATGTCTCCGAAGACATCTGGTAAGAGGAGCTTGATGCTTGTACCTTATAACATGTGTGCTAAATGCAGAAGGTGCCACTGCCGTGGAAAACCTTCGGGCGGAACTTGCCTGAGCCAAGGAGCAAGCAAGGAAAAGTGATGCGGCTGCCGTGAAGGCAGCTGAAGAGCTAAAAGCCGAACAGGCTGCTCACTGCCAAATCAATAAAGAAATGGCCGAGATGGCTGTAAAATTGAAGGATGCTGCCGACCGTTGTAAGCTTCTTGAAAAAGAAGATAGGGTGGCACAGAAGGACCTAGAAAAGGTCACTGCCTAGGCCAAGGACACTCGCTCTGCAATGAGAGCTATGAAGGAGGAGCTACGTCAGGCCGGAGATATCATGGCTGGAAAACCCTATATGCTGCGGATGAAATTCGGGGATCCTAAGTATGCTCCATTAGACCGGAAGTGGAGTGCGGCGAACACTTATCTGGATTTGGCGGCGAGTGCGGCGGACGCGATCAAACACTTCTGGGGTCTAGATGACCATGAATTGGAATAACTGTTTTGGTCGCAGTTCCACAATCCAGAGCACCCACTTTCGGTATCCGATTGTTTGGCCCCATGGGCGGAGCTGAACAGGTTATCCGGACTCGCCATGAAACATGTCGTGAGTCATCTGTGGCCGAAACGGCCCGAGCTGAAGAGTTATTTTAGCTTGGTGCAGCAGTTTCTTGGTACGGTGCCGCATATTGATGCAATGAAGAGGTCAGCGTGCATAGAGGGTGCACAGATGGCTCTTGCCCGTGTCAAGACATACTGGGCGGAGATGAAGGCCAGTGTTGTTGCATCCCAGGATTCGGACGAAAGCCGAGTACCTGCCAAGCACTACTTTGAGGAAGTTCTGCAGGGCGCTCGTTTAATAGAGACGCAGTGCTCGAAGGATGTTGTGTTCAAATAACATGTGCTATTGTAAAACAATGTTTTGATGGAATATAAAAGCTTTTTATACTTGTGCTTTCAAGAATTAGAATACCTCATGTGCGGCCGTTAATGTATATGTGTATATAACCTGAAAGATGGCAGTCGTTGGCTTCAGCCCCCACGCATATAATGCGAGGGTGTTCACAGAAGGCGCATTTTCACACTTGATCCAACGTCTTGGTCCTATAAAGGAGGTGATAGCGCAGTGAACTAGGCAACCGGACTATAATGCTTAATCACTTTCACTTAGCCATAGGAGTTTGACAGTGGGGCTACTGAATAGCCCCTGGGGGCACCGCGCTCGCCCGAATTCGGGGCGCGTGTGTGCCTGACCGAGAAACGGCCCTACGTTAATGCGGAGGAATCCTAAAGATTCCAGCAAGTCATCGAGTGGTTGACCAGTCTCTCGCTATATCATGACAGTAAGTTTTCGGCTTTCTCTACTGAGGTGCTCGCCTGGCCGAACCGGGGCACAATTGCAGTAGTTCTCCTGGTGCCGCCTTAGCCGATAGAGCGGAACGTAAGGCAGCAAAACACAGGACCCCGGCAAACCCAACATTTCACCAAAGACATGATTTGGAGCTGATGCATATAAGGCCAAACTCGCGACGCCGAACACTCTCTAAGGTATTCAGTCTTTATGAAAACGGGCCGAACAAAAGCCCTTGGTAAGAAGCCCCTGGTGTCCAGGTACGCGCAAAATTCTAGCGTGGCCACATGCCAAGACGCCAGCCTCCTCCTCGGTTATAGGAAAAAACCGGGGGATGTTATCAACAAGAGACAGTAAAAAAAGGTTTATGCAGGGTCTTAATCTAAAAAGAATCCTTGAAACGGGTCCCTACTGCACGTCTGCGCATGTGTCTCCGTTGTGCCGTATCCTGGACGGGTGTAGCATGGTGTTCGTCTACTAAAGAGAGGAACTTAGTGGAAAACAATCGTGCGAGAAATCTATGTTAAAATAAACAAAGTATAATACAAAAAATGGGTAGAATTTAGCTTTATTGTCTCCTGGTGTAAATGCGCGGAGCCCCTTGTACGGGGGTATGCGGCAATTAAGCCTTTGTATGTTTACGCCGGACTCGTCGAGCCATGTCCGGGGTCGTGAACGACCTGTTTAGGTGCTCTAACTAGTAAAGCTGGATTAGTGTGCTGTTGTCAAGGCAGCCGCACCATCGTCCGCGCTCGAGGAACACTTGATATTTCCCTTTAATAAGATGATGCCTCGTGGACCGGGCATTTTGAGTGTAAGGGATGCATAATGCGGTATTGCATTAAAGCGGGCGAAAGCTTCACGTCCCAGTAGTGCTTGATAGCTACTTATGAATGGGGCGATGTGGAAGGTTAGCTTTTCGCTTTGGAAGTTGTCGGGGGAGCCGAACATTACTTCTAACGAGAGGGAACCCATACAATGGGTATCTGGGCCTAGCGTGACCCCTTGAAAGGAAGTGTTGCCATGGCGAATTATTGCTGGGTTTATCCCCATTTTGCGGATTGTGTCCTGATATAGCAGGTTTAGGTCACTGCCGCCGTCCATTAGGACTTGTGTAAAGTGGAGTCCGTCAATTATCGGATCTAAGACCAAGGCAGTCCAGCCTGCGTTCCGGATACCTCTAGAGTAATCCTGATGATCGAAGGTGATTGGTTGTAACAACCAGTGGCGGGACTCCTCTGGGACAGGCCGTATGGCGCGTATCTCCATAGCCACCACTCTGTTTTTCCCTTTTGTCACATGAAGTGAATTTTATGTTTTGACTTCTTGCGGGAACTTCTTTCTCCGGTGCTTTGCTTGTGGGGTTCGTCGTCATCCTCTCTTGGTATGTCAAGCCCCTTGTGTTCGGCGTTGAGTTTGCCGGATTGCTTGAAGACCCAACAATCTCTGTGGGTGTGGTTTGCAGGCCTCCCGGGAGTACTGTGGATTTGGCATATTTTGTCCAAGATTTTGTTGAGGTTAGATAGCTCGTCCCTATTATCTTTGGGGGCGGCTTTTTCTGATTCTGCTGAGAGCTTTTGAATCCGGCGTTTACTGCCGTGCTCTTCGGGCTGTTATCCTTGATCCGGCGCCGTTCCTTGTTACAGTGCGGTTTCCCGTTTCCATCTCTGACTTCAGATGTACTTGGGTCGCTGGTGCTGCTGCTTGCCAACCAGCTATCCTCTCCTGCGCAAAAGTGGGTCATGAGGCTTGTCAATGCAGCCATTGTTCTTGGCTTTTCTTGGCCGAGGTGTCTGGCGAGCCATTCATCTCGAACGCTATGCTTGAAAGCTGTTAGGGCTTCTGCGTCCAGACAGTAGACTATCTGATTCTTTTTAGTAAGAAATCTGTTCCAGAGTTTCCGGGCTGACTCTCCGGGTTGTTGAGTTATATGGCTTAGATCGTCTGCATCCGGAGGTCGGACATAGGTCCCTTGAAAATTTGCCTGAAAAGCATCCTCGAGCTCCTCCCAACTTCCTATGGTGTTTTCGGCAAGGCTTTTAAGCCAATGCCGGGCTGGCCCTTTGAGCTTGAGGGGTAAGTATTTTATAGCATGGAGGTCATCTCCTCTATCCATGTGTATGTGGAGGATATAATCCTCAATCCAGAATCCAGGGTCTGTTGTTCTGTCGTATGCCTCTATTCTTATGGGCTTGAATCCCGCTGGAAATTCATGGTCCAGCACCTCATCGGTGAAACATAGGGGATGTGCGGCGCCCCTGTATTTGGGTGTGCCGCGATGTTCGGATATTTGTTGCGTTGCATTGCTTACTAGAGCTTGCTTTCTTGGCCCATAGATAGATCTAGTTGGGCCGTCTTTTTGATGCGAATCCTTGTGCGGATCACGTGACGGATTGAATGCGGCGCCCTTTGCCGCTCGATGTCGGTCATGGGGTCGTCTATCCGACCTGGTGGCTTCCTTGTTTTTTGACCGTGGGGGCTCTAAGGCCTCCTCATCAAATTCCGGTAGTAATTTTCACTTCGGATAGCTCTTTGTGTGGTGACTATCGCCATACTTGTGTGCGGTGTTGAGTACTTTGCCCCATCTAATTCTGAGTGCATCTTCCGCTGTTTTGAGCTTCCGCTTCTGCTTTTTTAGGCTACGCGCAGTGGCGATGAGCCTTTGGTGGAGGTTCTTCTTCTCCAGCAACTTGTCCGGCGTGAGGTCGTCCGGACTATTATCTTCGTCGGGGACGGGTTGTTCGGTGTGTCTATCCAAGTTGCCCTGTTCGGATGGTTGCTCGATGGCATGTTCGTCATCCGTCGGTTCGTCCTGCTCTATGGCTGGGTCTCTGTAGAGGTGGGGTTTGGCGCGGCGCTTCCGCCGCCGCTTTGATTGCTTTTCGAGGGAATGATCCCTCTTGCGCCCTTTTGATCCTCGTCGCTGTTTCTTTTAGGTGTGTCCACCATGTATACATCATGGGATGAGGTGGCTGTCCAGTGCCCTATAGGCGCTGGTCTTGTTCGTCTTCTTCATCGGCGTCCATACCGTCGATGTCTTTAGAGTCGAAGTCGAGCATGTAGGTTAAATCGTCGACAGTGGCTACGAAGTGGGTGGTGGGTGTGTTTCGAATTTCTTCGTCGTCTGCATCCCAACCTTGCTGACCATAGTCCGGCCAGGGCTCTCCTGATAAAGAGAGAGACTTTAGTGAATTCAGGATGTCGCCAAAGGGCGAGTGTTGAAAGATGTCTGCGAGGTGAACTCCATGATCGGAGCCCAATTGGGTTCGATCGGGAGGGGTGCAGAATATTCGGAGTCCGGAAAGGAGTCCGGCACCTGGGAGTCACGAGCTCCGTGAAGGACAAGATTGGTGTTTGGCTCGATCGCCGTAGATATTAAAGCCCCCGAGGCGGCGTCTAGCCACCCATCCTCGACCGGCACAGTCGGCTCCGAGCTAAGGGTCGGAGCAGACACCTGAGCGGCGCTCTGAGCAGTGTCCGGCGGCAGAGCTAGATCATGCCCATCGTGACAGTGCCGCGCGCTCGGCTATGTCTCGAATCCATCGAAGATCAAGTCTTCGTGGATGTCAGCCGTGTAGCTTAAACTTCCAAATCTGACCTGATGGCCAGGGGCGTAGCTTTCGATCTGCTCCAGATGGCCAAGTGAATTGGCCCGCAGTGCAAAGCCGCCGAATACGAAGATCTGTCCGTGGAGAAAAGTCTCACCCAGGACCGCGTCGTGGTTAATGATCGAAGAAGCCATCGGGCCTAAAGGCGACGACACAGAGGAACTCTCAATGAAAGCACCAATGTCGGTGTCAAAACCGGCGGATCTTGGGTAGGGGGTCCCGAACTGTGCGTCTAGGCGGATGGTAATAGGAGACAAGGGACACGATGTTTTTACCCAGGTTCGGGCACTCTCGATGGAGGTAAAACCCTACTCCTGCTTGATTAATATTGATGATATGGGTAGTACAGGAGTAGATCTACCACGAGATCAGAGAGTCTAAACCCTAGAAGCTAGCCTATGGTATGATTGTTGTTTGTCCTACGGACGAAACCTCTCTGGTTTATATAGACACCGGAGAGGGCTAGGGTTACACAGAGTCGGTTACAATGGGAGGAGATCTACATATCATATCACCAAGCTTGCCTTCCACACTAAGGAAAGTCCTATCCGGACACGGGACGAAGTCTTCAATCTTATATCTTCATAGTCCAGGAGTCCGGCCAAAGGTCATAGTCCGGCCATCCGGACACCCCCTAATCCGGGACTCCCTCAACCGGTGTTTAGCAAGGGTTGTCCAGTCTTCGTTCATAATATATTTCATTGGTGATGTTTGAGTGATTTCATTGTTAGCCTTGCCTTCAAGGTGAGTTTTCTAAGGTGATACTGATACTGTCGTAGAGTAGGCTTAAAAACTTGAGTTCATTGTTATTTGGTAGCATCATCTTTTGGATCCAACTAGAACCTCATATGTTGAAAAAAGAATGGGAGTCTCATTAGGAGCAAGCTATAAAGTATGACAGAGCAAGACAATATTAAAAATTGCGATGAATAACATTACTTACGAATAAATGTTCAAGAAGGTGTTAAACTGAGTTTCATCTTTGTCATTCATGTATTGGATCCATGTTAGGAGGATACGTGCATGACACCTAACAACACAGCTGCCACTGATACTAACTTGACTCACTATGTAGCATCACGTGGATTTCTTAAACCTACCAGAAAATGGATCTCCATCCTTCCTCTAGATTTTGTTAGCTTGTCAAGCATTATCACTTATGCATGTTTCCTCTTGCGCCGAGCTGCTAGTTCAGCAATGAATGTGGAAAGTGTTAGTGTACATCACTGTGGGAGTACATATAAAGGAGCATGCAATCATAACTTCATGTACCTTCTTGGTGTTGATGCTCATATGGTTCATTTGATCTTGCCAAGTCCTGTAGTATTAGAAGTGCTTCAGAAGTAGTGTTAGGTGGGAAGGTAACTTTTGAGGACATGCCACTTGTGGAGCATTCAAACAAGTTACTCTTAGAGATATCAGTGTTGTGGAAGGAGGTGCTACATCCACTAGGGCTATCGTTGTTTTTTTAGTGGCAAATGTTCATTTGGTTCGTGCTTTGTCCAATGGTGTTGCAGCTTGTGGAGCAGGAGATATTGTGTTTGTAGATTTAGCTGGAGGACTTTGACCTTCTGCTGCACTATAAGTACTAGCAAAATCTTGAGGGGTAATGCGTTTCCGTTTCTCCCGATGAGTAAACTATCCCGTACCAAACTTTTCTCCTTACCCTTTTTTTGACTTTGCCATCTAAAGCCATACCCACAAGACAAAAGAATAAAATTTGTTCTTTAGAACCCCTTGATGCATGATACAAACAAATAATACTTTGATGTAAGATAACCACATGAGGAGGATGGAATTGTTAGAAATATGCCCTAGAGGCAATAATATTTGTATTATTATATTTCCATATTCATAATTAAGACTTTATATTATATGCTACAACTGCTATGATCCTGGAATATACGATTCAATGGACAACTCATATGCACTTGTGGAATGATAAGCGGTAAATAAAAGGTTCCTAGTCTCTCCTCTAGGACTATCTCAAGTGTTGATGGTGATCACGTTTTCCAGATCTTAAGATATCGTTAAGTGTAACGATGATCCTAAAACAACATTGGGATTATGATGTTACAAGAACGATCATATTGAATCGACCCAATCTTGTTTGTTATGAATTGATATGATATCGTCTGCATTCAGTTGTAATAATACAGAGTGTTAATGTGTGATATTCTTCCTTATACCATGAGAGTATCATGATCACTTCTTACTATGCGATGGGCTTTGGGGTTGCTCAAACATCACTTGTAACACGGTGATCATAATGACAACTTACATGTTCATCAGAAAGTTTGACAAGTGACCAGATAGCTCAAAAGTGGTATTTGATCCTCCGATGATGGAGAGATATTCTTAGGGTTCTCTTGGTGTGATGGAATCAATCATCGCCTGGCTAGATACACATGACTTCATCACGGGGATGCCGGAACCAATAAAGAGAAACAAGAACAAAATCGCTAATGAGGATTTTGGTATAGTGAGCATGGTGATGACTCAGGAGGATACTGATGCATCCCAAGTTTTATGAAGTATCATGAAGCAAAGGGAACATCACATGATAACCAAACGTTCACTCGAATATCATTCGTGTACTCGTAGGGACCAACATGGACGTCCACGGTCCCGTTGTCGGTCATTGAACGAAAGGTTTCGTCCATGTCTGTGAGTTACCGAACCTATGGGGTCACAAGCTTAAGACAATCACGATCTGCTAAATATTATTAGGATAGGAGTCATGAGGATATATTTGTGGAATTATTTCATGAATATTCGGAATAGTTCCAAGAGGATCCGGAAGTGTTTCGGGGTCACCGGGAGGATTTCGAAGAGTATTGAGTAATACCAAGTATTACCAATATATTATATATAGGTGGAAAAAGTTCTTGGATATATATATATATATATATATATATATATAATGGTCTACAAGTATTTAGAACATTTTATATTTAATGTAAATATCAACGGACCTAAAAGGTCTAAGAGGTAGAAGGCAACTTGGGCTAAAAAGGCCCAAGTGGGAAAGTGCATCTTTCCTTAATGAAGCAGGTCGAATTGGGGAAGGGGAGGAGTCATACTCCTCCTCCCCTAGGCCGGCGCACCAAGGGGGACTCCTTCCCCCTTGGTGGAAGCCCTCCCTCTCCATCCAACCTATATATACATGAGGATTTGTGTTCTTTTGATATATAAGTTTTGGAGCCTCCTCTTGTTCTTTTAGTTCTAGTTATAGTTGGTTTTAGTTGACTAATTATACCTAGGCTGGTCCTCTTGTCCACATAATTAGAAGCCCTGTGTGGTTCTAATCGCGTCCCTCTAATTCTCCAGCAACGATTAGCTCTGGACGGTGAAGCGATGCCGGATCGTGAAGGTTGCACACTTGCAACCAAGTAGAGAGGTCGTGCATTATACATGATACTATGGATTATATCGGGGGGTATAAGTCATGGAGAAGTTAGAATATATAGGTATTATGCAAGAATGAAACATGTTGAGTTTATAACGATACCTAAAGTTTATGATTTGTCTATTATACTAACGGATCTCACGAGGTTTCTATTGAGTTTTGTGTGCTGAAGTTTTCAAGTATTGGGTGAGATCACGATGGATGAAGGAATAAGGAGCGGCAGGACCCTATGCTTGGGGGTTCCCAAGGTACCCTAAGGTAATATTCGATGAAGACCCAAGAGTCTAAGCTTGGGGATGCCCCAGATGACATCCCCTCTTTCGTCTACAATGCATCAGTATATTACTTGGGAGCTACATTTTTATTCATTGCATGATATGAATTTTGCTTGGAGCGTCTTGTGCTCTAGTAGTATTTTTTCTTTGTTTGCTTTTTAGTTTTCCACAATCATAGTTTGCTGGACACACCTTTTGAGAGGGAGACAAATTTATCGTGACCTTTTAGAATACTCTATGAGCTTCACTTATATCTTTTAGAGCACGACGGTGGTTATATTTTATAGAAATAATTGGACTCTCAAGATTCACTTAATTGTTTTTGAGAGTCTATACATATGAAGTGGTAATGTACATAAGTTGTAAGACTAGTAAAACAGGATAGGTATTCAAAGGGATATAATTAAAACTTTCATGTAGAGCACTAAATATGAAACACATGGTTTAATTATATTGATGTCATAATTTGAAAGGGTATTGGTTCATGATTATTGGTTAGTAGAAATGTTGGTATTAAAACTTGTTATTAAATTCTCATCTAAGTGTCGGTCATGGCATTGTGGGGAGGTTTGAGCATTTTATGTCTGATCGAAATCCTTGAGTACTGTCATAACCAGGTGCGCGTGATGATTAATGATGTTTGCTTGAACTACGTCGGTATTTCCCCAAAGAGAAAGGCATGATGCAACACAACAATGGTAGGTATTTCCCTCAGTGATGAGACCAAGGTTATCGATCAAGTAGGAGAACCATGCAACACCACGTAAACAGCTCCTGCACACAAAGAACAAATACTTGCAACCCGACGTAAGAGAGGGGTTGTCAATCCCTCATACGTAAAAAGATAGATAAAATGGTAGTAGATTGGATAAATAAATCTCGCGGGAACGTGAGATAAAATCAATTACTAAAAATTGCAGCAAGGTATTTTTGTATTTTTGGTTTAATAGAACTGAAAATAAAAGCAAATAAAAATATATCGCGAAGGCAAATATATTAAAGAAGCGACCCGGGGGCCGTAGATTTCACTAGTGGCTTCTCTCGAGAAAAATAGCAAATGGTGGGAAAACAATTACTATTGGGCAATTGATAGAACATCAAATAATCATGACGATATCCAGGCAATGATCATTATATAGGCATCACATCCTAGATTAGTAGACCAACTCCTGCATGCATCTACTACTATTACTCCACACATCGACCGCTATCCATCACGCATCTAGTGTATTAAGTTCATGGAAAATGGAGTAATGCAATAAGAACGATGACATGATGTAGACAAGATCTATTTACGTAGAAATAGACCCCATCTTGTTATCCTTAATAGAAACGATAGATACGTGTCGTTTCCCCTTCTGTCACTGGGATCAAGCACCGTAAGATCGAACCCATCACAAAGCACCTATTCCCATTGCAAGATAAATAAATCAAGTTGGCCAAATAAAACCCAAATATTGTAGAAGAAATACGAGGCTATAAGCAATCATGCATATGAGAGATCAAAGCAGACTCAAATAACTTTCATGGATAAAAACATAGATCTGATCACTCAAAGTTCTTCGGATCCCAACAAACACACCGCAAAAAGAGTTACATCATATGGATCTCCAAGAGAACATTTTATTGAGAACCAAACGAGAGAGAGGAAGCCATCTAGCTACTAACTAAGGACTTGTAGGTGTACAGTGAACTACTCACGCATCATCGGAGAGGCATCAATGTACATGATGAACCCCTCTGTGATGGTGTCTAGATTGGATCTGGTGTTTCTGGAACTTGCGGCAGCTGGAATTGATTTTTGTCGACTCCCCTAGGGTTTCTGGAATATTGGGGTATTTATAGAGCAAAGAGGCAGTGCGGGAGGCCACCGAGGCGCGCCCTGGTGGGTTGTCCCACCCTCTGGGCACCCCTCTGGTATTTCTTCAGCCCATCTTGTTTCTTCTGGTCTAGAAAAATCCACCAAAAGTTTCGCTGCGTTTGAACTCCATTTGTTATTGATTTCCTGTGATGTAAAAAACAAGCAGAAAACAACAACTGGCACTGGGCACTATGTCAATAGGTTAGTACCAAAAATGATATAAAATGATTGTAAAACATCCAAGAATGATAATATCACAGCATGTAACAATCAAAAATTATAGATATGTTGGAGACGTATCAGCATCCCCAAGCTTAATTCTTGCTCGCCCTCGAGTAGGTAAATGATAAAAACAGAATTTTTGATGTGGAATGTTGCCTAACATGTTCATCACATATTATTTTCTTTGTAGCATGGACATTTGGACTTTTATATGGTTCGAAGCACTAGTCTAGTTTTGACATGAAGACTTTAATACTCAAGCATATCAACAAGCAACCATGTCTTTCAAAATATCAACACTAAAGCAAGTTATCCATAGCCCATCATGCTCAATCATTGATCCATTCATGAAACACACTCGAATACTAGCTATACCCAATGCTCAAGTACGATCATAGTGCCCCTTAGTTGGTGCTTTATAAGAGAAGATGGAGACTCAAGTAAAAATAAAAATTGCATAAAGTAAAAGAAAGGTCCTTCGCAGAGGGAAGTAGGGATTTGTAGAGGTGCTAGATCTCAAAGCAAAAATGGAGAGATAAACACATTTTGGGAGGCATACTTTTCCCACCAACGAAAACGACTTACAACTCCCAACACTTTCCATGCTAGATAAATCATAGGCGGGTTCCCAAACAGAAAATAAAGTTTATTCCTTTTTCCACCATACTTTCACTTTCCATGGCTAACCGTATCCACGGGTGCCCTCCATACCAACACTTTCCAAGGAATTTGTTATTTGACAACATAAAGTAAATTCATTTTTCATTTCGAGACTGGGCATCCCTAATACCTCTATCGCACTCTAGTGCAATGAAAAGTGAATAAACACTCATCGTGAGAATAACACATCTAGCATGCAAAATATTGGCTACCCCTCACCTCTTTGCGAGTGGTACGATTACACAAAAGAGAAATTTATTTTGAAAATTACAGATGGCACATACAAATTTGCTTAGAACGGCACGTAAATACCGCATATATAGGTAGGTATAGTGGACTCATATGGCAAAACTGGTTTAAAGGGTTTTGGATGCACAAGTAGTGATCATGCTTAGTGCAAATGAAGGCTAGCAAAAAGGTTGAGAAGCGTCCAACCAAGAAACGAAAAATCTCGTAAGCGAGCATTAAGCATAACTAACACCAAATAATACACCACGAGTAGGATGTAATTTCATTGCATAACTATTGACTTTCGTGCTTGCATAGGGAATCACAAACCTTAACACCAATATTCTTACTAAAGCATAATTACTCATCAACATGACTCACGTATTATATCATCATATCTCAAAACCATTACAAAGAACCAAGTTTATTTTTTCCAATGATCTTCATGGAAGTTTCTATTATATCCTCCTTGGATATCTATCACTTTGGAACTAATTCATATGTTGCTTTTAATAAGCTCAAAAAATATAAGTGAAGAACATGAGCATAATATTTCTTTATCTCAAAATAATTTAAGTGAAGCAAGAGAGAATTTCTTAAAAAAATTAATAACTCTCAAATAAATCTAAGTGAATCATGAGAGAATTTCTTCAAAAATAACAAAGCACACTATGCTCAAAAAGATATAAGTGAAGCACTAGAGCAATTCCATGGCTCTAAAAATTTAAGTGAATCATAGGAGCAAGCATAGCATAATTTTTTGCTCTCTCAAAAAGGTGTGTCTAGCAAGAATTCAAGACTTAAAATAAAAAGAAAAACAAGCAAAGACTCATACCATACAAGACGCTCCAAGCAAAACTCATCATATGTGACGAATAAAAATATAGCTCCAAGTAAAATACCGATGGTCGTTAGAAGAAAGAGGGGATGCCACTCGAGGGCATCCCCAAGCTTAGTTGCTTGCTACTTCTTGAATATTATCTTGGAGTGCCTTGGGCATCCCCAAGCTTAGACTTTTTCTAATCCCTATTCCTTCATCCATCGTAATATCACCCAAAACATGAAAACTTCAATCACACAAAACTCAACAAAACCTTCGTGAGATCCGTTAGTATAGGAAAGCACACCACTACTATAAGTACTGTTGCAAACCCATTCATATTTTTTTGCATTATATCTATTGTATTCCAACTTTTCTATGGCAAAAACTCTTCAAAGAAAACCATAGAATCATCAAAACAAGCACACAACGCAAGAAAACAGAATCTTCAAAAACAGAACAGTCTGTAGCAATCTGGAAACTTCAAATACTTCTGTAACTCCAAAAATTCTGAAAATTTAGGAAAATGTGGAAACTTTGTATATTAATCTTATAGAAAAGAATCAACTCAAAATCACTCTTTTGTTAAAAATGGGAATTATTTTCGTGAGCGCAAATGTTTCTGTTTTTCAGCAAGATCATATCAACTCTCACCCAGATCATCCCAAAGGCCTTGCTTGACACAAACAATAATTTAAACCACAAAAACACATATAATTAGAGGCATAATTTATTATTTTATTGAAAACAACAAGAAAACCAAAAAGCAAAAAGATACAAGTTGGGTTGCCTCCCAACGAGCACTATCGTTTTACGCCCCTAGCTAGGCATAATGCGAAGGATCTAAGTGTTGTCATCTTTGTTCTTATTTTCCTTGGGGGTATTTTTGTCAGGGGGTTTTGCAAATAAAACATAAAATACATTATCCATGGAAACCTTAGCACTATCAAGTTGCTTATTATCATAACCCTTTTGATTTCCGGCAGCAATCCAAGAAATAGTGTTGATTAACATCATTGAAAACTTGTTGGATCATGTCTAAAACAGGGACTTGCCTTTTAAAATTCTCATCAAAGATTAGATTATTCCCAAGCAAATGTCTCAATGCATAATCACTATTATAAAGAATTTCATCAACCACAGTTTTTTCACGATTCATACCGTAAAAATCAAAGATTTACCTAATTCCCGTATTATGTAGTCAAATTCATTCATGAGGACAAGAGTGGCTAACTTTTTAGCTTTCGGATTCTTTATAATGGATAACTGATAGAATAATCTTTGCAAGGTAGGATGAGTAGGAATAAATTTATTTTCAAGTTTTAGAACTAGTGCCGAAATAGCTTCTGCATAAGATTTAGTATTTAAGTATAGGAGCACCATCGAGACTTAAATTTCCAACACAATTGAAAAATTCTTGGATATGTTTGATAACCCACAAGTATAGGGGATCGCAACAGTTTTTGAGGGTAGAGTATTCAACCCAAATTTATTGATTCGACACAAGGGGAGCCAAAGAATATTCTCAAGTATTAGCAGCTGAGTTGTCAATTCAACCACACCTGAAAGACATAATATCTGCAACAAAGTATTTAGTAGCAAAGTAGTATGGAAGTAACGGTAATGGTGGCAAAAGTAATAGTAGTAGTTTTGTATCAATCATAACAGTGGCAACGTAGAAGTAACTGAGCAAAGATCAATATGCGAAAAGCTCGTAGGCAATGGATCAATGGTGAATAATTATGTCGGATGCAATTCATCATGCAACAGTTATAACATAGGGTGACACAGAACTAGCTCCATTTCATCAATGTAATGTAGGCATGTATTCCGAATATAGTCATACGTGCTTATGGAAAAGAACTTGCATGACATCTTTTGTCCTACCCTCCCATGGGAGCAGGGTCCTAATGGAAACTATGGGATATTAAGGCCTCCTTTTAATAGAGTACCGGACCAAAGCATTAGCACTTAGTGAATACATGAACTCCTCAAACTACGATCATCACTGGGAAGTGTCCCAACTATTGTCACTCCAGAGTTTGCCGGATCATAACACGTAGTAGGTGACTACAACTTGCAGGATAGGATCAATAACTCACATATACTCATGAAAACATAATAAGTTCAGATCTGAAATCGTGCCACTCGGGCCCTAGTGACAAGCATTAATTATGGCAAAGTCATAGCAACATCAATCTTAGAACATAATGGATACTGGGGATCAAACCCTAACAAAACTAACTCGATTACATGGTAAATCTCATCCAACCCATCACCATCCGGCAAGCCTACGATGGTATTACTCACGTACGGCGGTGAGCATCATGAAATTGGTGATGGAGGATGGCTGACGATGATGATGGTCCCCTCTCCGAAACCCCGAACAGACTCCCGATCAGCCCTCCCGGGGAAGAATAGGGCTTGGGGTGGCTCCGTATCGTAAAACGCGATGACTCCTTCTCTCTGATTTTTTCTCCCTGAACATGAATATATAGAGTTGGAGTTGAGGTCGGTGGAGGTCCAGGGGACCCACGAGGCAGGAGGCGTTCCCTAGGGGGTGGGCACGCCCTACACCCTCGTGGACAGGGTGTGGGTCCCCCTCTGTTGATTCTTTTGCCAATATTTTTTATTAATTCCAAAACGTGACTCTGTGGAGTTTTTGGTCATTCCGAGAACTTTTATTTCTGCACAAAAATAACACCATGGCAATTCTGCTTAAAACAGCGTCAGTCTGGGTTAGTTCCATTCAAATCATGCAAGTTAGAGTCCAAAAAAAGGGCAAAAGTGTTTGGAAATTTAGATATGTTGGAGACGTATCAACTCCCCCAAGCTTAAACCTTTGCTTGTCCTCAAGCAATTTAGTTGACAAACTGAAAGTGATAAAGGAAAACTTTTACAAACTCTGTTTGATCTTTTTGTTGCAAATATGTAAAGCCGGCATTCAAGTTTTCAACAAAGATTATGAACTAACCATATTCACAATAACATTTAGGTCTCATGTTTACTCATATCAATGGCATAATCAACTAGCGAGCAATAATAATAAATCTTGGATCACAACACTTTCTCAAAACAATCATAATAAGATATAACAAGATGGTATCTCGCTAGCCCTTTCTGAGACCACAAAACATAAATGCAGAGCACCCCTGAAGATCAAGGACTGACTAGACATTCTAATTCATGGCAAAAAAGATCCAGTCACAGTCATACTCAATTTAAATTAATAACAATGCATGTAATTGATAGTGGTGCTCTTCAACTGGTGCTTTTTAATAATAGTATGATGACTCAACATAAAAGTAAATAGATAGGCCCTTCGCAGAGGGAAGCAGGGATTTGCAGAGGTGCTAGAGCTCGAGTTTTGAAACAGAGATAAATAATATTTTGAGTGGCATACTTTCATTGTCAACATAACAACCAAGAGATCTCGATATCTTCCATGCTACATACATTATAGGTGGTTCCCAAACAGAATGGTAAAGTTTATACTCCCCCACCACCAATGAGCACATTCCATGGCTGGCCCAAAACAATGGGTACCGTCCAACTAACAACAATCCTGGGGGAGTTTTGTTTGCAATTATTTTCATTTGATTTGACCGTGGTACTGGGCATCCCGGTTACCGACCATTTTCTCGTGAATGATGAGCGGAGTCTGCTCATCATGAGAATAACCCACCTAGCATGGAAGATATAGACAAACCTAGTTGGTACATGAGCTATTCGAGCATACAAAACAAAATTTCATTTGAAGGTTTAGAGTTTGGCACATACAAATTTACTTGGAATGGCAGGTAAATACCGCATATAGGAAGGTTGGTGGACTCATATGGAACAACTTTGGGGTTTATGGAAGTGGATGCACAAGCAGTATTCCCGCTTAGTACAAGTGAAGGCTAGAAAGAGACTGGGAAGCGACCAACTAGAGAGCAACAACAGTCATGAACATGCATTAAGATTAACCAACAATGAATGCAAGCATGAGTAGGATATAAATCACCATGAACATAAATATCATGAAGGCTATGTTGATTTTGTTTCAACTACATGCGTGAACATGTGCCAAATCAAGCCACTCGAATCATTCAAAGGAGGATACCACCCTATCATACCACATCACAACCATTTTAATAGCATGTTGGCACGCAAGGTAAACCATTATAGACTCCTAGCTAATTAAGCATGGCATGAATAACTATAATCTCTAATTGTCATTGCAAACATGTTTCTTTTATAATGGGCTGAATCAGGAACGATGAACTAATCATATTTACAAAAACAAGATAGGTCGAGTTCATACCAGCATCTCTCATCTCAATCATTTCATCAGATATCGTCATTATTGCCTTTCACTTGCACGACCAAACGTTGTGGATAATAATAATAGTGCATCTGCATTGGACTAAGCTGGAACCTGCAAACATTTAATTCAAAGGAGAAGACAAGGTAATATGGGCTCTTGGTTAGATCAACAATAATGCATATGAGAGCCACTCATCATTTTCATTATGGTCTTCTCCTCTCGACCCCCCAAAGAAAAGAAAAGAAATTCAAAGAATGAGAACAACAATTTACACTGGAAAGCTCCCAACAAGCAAAAGAAGAACGGGAAATCTTTTTGGGTTTTCTTTTAGTTACTACTACTACAAGCATGGAAAGTAAACTACTTAAAAGCTACAACTAATTTTTTTTGTTTTTTTTAAGTTTTTCAAGCACACAAGAAGAAAGCAAGAAAAGAAACTAGCATGGATAGTACAATGAATAAGTATGAACACTGACAACTAGAATGAGTGTGAACATGAATGTAATGTCGGTGAGAAATGCATACTCCCCCAAGCTTAGGCTTTTGGCCTAAGTTGGTCAATGCCCATGGATGGCCTAGCGGATCTCCAAAGCTGTAGTCGGGGTTGTACTGAGATGCAGCAGCTACTGCCTGGAGAGCTGCAGCCTGGAGGCGAGCTTCCTCCTCCTCCTCTCATATTCATTTGCCTCCTCCTTGGTTACAAAATATCTCCGGTTTATCTGAAATTTAAAGAAAGTAGGAGCAAGGAGAGTAATATGGACAGCACGACGCCTGTCAAAGATTAGTCGGTACTGGAGGGACTGTTCGTTCCTCTCAAGAAACTGATGGCAAACCATAGCATTATAGTCTAGAAAAGCATGTGGCAACTCAATATCATTTGCATTTATGGGTACACCAAGATAATCAGCTAAACGAGTTGCATAAATTCCACCAAATAAATCTCCATTTTTACCATTAAGATGTAACCTTCCTGCAATAATGGCCCCCAAGTTATATTGTTTATTACCTAATACCACACTCTTGAGGACACTAAGATCTGGGATGCACATGTGGCAAAGCTCATCTTTACCATTAATGCATCTACCTATAAAGAGAGCAAAGTAATGTATGGAAGGAGAATGAATGCTCCATATGGTATCTTGTGTGATATCTCTAGTTTCTCCCACAGTGATACTAGCAAGGAAATCATTATATTCAGATTTGTGAGGTTCACTAAAGTTGCCCCACTGTGGGATTTTACAAGCAGTGTTAAAATCTTCAAGGTCCATTGTATGAGATTTATCATAGAGTTCAAATATAACAGTATGAGTGTTGCACTTAGATGAAAAGTTAAACCTACGCACAAAGGAATCAGTGAGGTGATAGTATTGGCGACACTTATCTCCTACAAAGTCCTCAAGATCAGCATTAAGCACATATTCATCAAATTCATCCTTGAAGCCAGCTTGGATCATAAATTCATCCGACAGCCATTCGCAAGGCCGCACGGAAGCTTCTCTTCGTGGTTCAAGGTCCGGCTCATGTATCGCAGACCTTGGTGCTTTCTTCCTTGAAGAACCACCTTGGTAGATTTTCCTAAACATTTTTCTTCCTCTGAAAAATTTCTGAAATTTTTAGTGACTCAAAATAAAAGTGAACCAAACTCAACAAGATTAATAGCAACTACTCCCACAAGTGCCTAGAGGCTATATCATGCATTAAAACTACTTTAGACCACATAAATTTGACATGCAAGCTCAAGAACAGGGTCACCTCAGCAGCAAAAAATTGCAATAAATAAAGCACTAGAACAAAAACTAATTGGACCATTGGAAGAGTCACATACCGAAGAACAATCCCCCAAAGCAGTTTTGTGAATGGAGCTTTGAGCAAGGAGATCGAAAATGGCAGCAAAACGAGCAGGAGCACGGGTTTGAGCTAGGGGATGATTTTTTCTGCAGGAAGAAGAAGTGTGTGGGTGCTGGAATAAGTGGAGGGGGTACACGTGGGGCCCACGAGGTAGGGGGTGCGCCCTCAACCCTCCTGACCAAATGGTGGGTCCCCTTGGTGTGTTCTAAGTGCCAGAAATTCTCAAATATTCTACAAAAAATCATACTCAATTTTCAAGGCATTTGGAGAACTCTTATTTTCGGGGTATTTTTTATTGCATGGATAATTCAGAAAACTAACTAAAAATACTATTTTTTTTTATTTAAACTAAACAACAGAAACTAAAAGGAGGGTACAGAAAGTTGTGCTTTCTAACTTCATCCATCTCATGCTCATCAACAGGAATCCACTAATAAGGTTGATCAAGTCTTGTTAACTAACCTCTTTCGAATAACATGAAACTGGAGAATTTTTGAATAACACTAAGTTACCTCAAAGGGGATATGCATGTCCCCAACAATAAGAATATCATATTTATTTTTGACAGTAGGAAGGGGGAATTCAAAATCTCCAATAGTAATCGTTGAAATTTTTCCAATAGAATTGATACTATGAACTTGAGGTTGTTTCTTCGGAAAGTGTACTGTATGCTCATTACCATTAACATGAAAAGTGACATTTCCTTTGTTGCAATAATTAATAGCCCTACAGTATTTAGAAAAGGTCTACCAAGGATGATCGACATATTGTCATCCTTGGGAATATCAAGAATAACAAAGTCTGTTAAAATAGTAACGTTTGCAACCACAACAGGCACATCCTCACAAATACCAATGGGTATAGCAGTTGATTTATCGGCCATTTGCAAAGAGATTTCCATAGGTGTCAACTTATTCAAATCAAGTCTACGATACAAAGAGAAAGGCATAACACTAACACCGGCACCAAGATCACATAAAGTAGTTTTAACATAGTTTCTTTTAATGGATCATGGTATAGTTGGTACTCCTGGATCTCCAAGTTTCTTTGGTATTCCACCCTTAAAAGTGTAATTAGCAAGCATCGTGGAAATTTCAGCTTCCGGTATCTTTCTTTTATTTGTAACAAAATCTTTTATATACTTGGCATAAGGATTCATTTTAAGCATATCACTCAAACGCATACGCAAAAAGATAGGTCTAATCATTTCAGCAAAGCACTCAAAATCCTCATCACCCTTTTTCTTGGATGGCTTAGGAGGAAAATGCATAGGTTTCTGAACCCATGGTTCTCTTTCTTTACCGTGCTTCCTAGCAATGAAGTCTTTCTTATCATAATGTTGATTCTTTGATTGTGGGTTATCAAGATCAACAGCAGGTTCAATCTCTACATCATTATTATTACTAGGTTGAGCATCAACATGAACGTCATCATTGACATTATCACTAGGTTCATGTTCATTAGCAGACTGTGTTTCAGCATCAGAAATAGAAATATCATTGGAATTCTCAGGTGTGTCTATAACAACTTTACTAGAAGCATGCAAAGTCCTATCATTTTTCTTTTTCTTTTTCTTAGAAGGACTAGGTGCATCAATATTAGTTCTCTGAGAATCTTGCTCAACCCTCTTAGGATGGCCCTCAGGATACAAAGGTTCATGGGTCCTATTACCACCTCTAGTCATAACTCTAACAATATTATCATTGTTCTTATTATTTAATTCATTGAGCAAATCATCTTGTGCCTTCAGCATTTGTTCTATTTGAGTGGTAACCATGGAAGCATGTTTACTAATGAGCTTAAGGTAACCTTTAAATCTAGACATATAATCACTTAAGTGTTCAACCATATAAGCATTACGTTTCAATTGTCTACCAAAGTAAGCATTGAAGCCTTCTTGTTTAACAATAAAATTATCAAACTCATCCAAGCACTGACTAGAAAACTTAGTAGACAGGATTTCACACTTATCAAATCTATAGAGAGAATTTACCTTTACTACCTGTGTCGGGTTATCAAGACCATGCATTTCTTCAATAGGTGGTAAATTCTTAACATCTTTAGCTTTAATACATTTTTCTTTCATAGATTTCTTTGCCTCTTGCATATCTTTAGGACTGAGAAATAGAATACCCCTTTTCTTCGGAGTTGGCTTAGGAGTTGGTTCAGGAAGTGTCCAATCATTATCATTACTCAATATATTATTCAATAGCAATTCAGCTTGCTCAACAGTTCTTTCCCTGAAAACACAACCATCACAACTATCTAGGTGGTTTCTGGAAGCATTGGTTAGTCCATTATAAAAGATATCAAGTATTTTGTTTTTCTTGAGAGGATGATCAGGAAAGTGTTAAGTAATCGGAGAAGCCTCCCCCAAGATTGTGGGAGACTCTCTTCTTCAAGTTGCACAAAATTAAATATTTCCCTTAAGGCAACTTGTTTCTTATGAGCAGGGAAATATTTTGCAGACAAGTAATAAATCATATCCTGGGGACTACGCACACAACCAGGGGCAAGAGAATTAAACCATATCTTAGCATCACCCTTTAATGAGAAAGGAAACAATTTAAGAATATAATAATAGCGAATTTTTTCCTCATGAGTAAATAGGGTGGCTATATCATTCAATTTAGTAAGATGTGCCACAACAGTTTCAGATTCATAGCCATGGAAAGGATCAGATTCAACCAAAGTAATTAACTCGGGATCGACAGAGAATTCATAATCCTTATTAGTAACACA
This sequence comes from Triticum timopheevii, assembly GCA_963921465.1. Classification (NCBI taxonomy): domain Eukaryota; kingdom Viridiplantae; phylum Streptophyta; class Magnoliopsida; order Poales; family Poaceae; genus Triticum; species Triticum timopheevii. The sequence continues at coordinate 498,187,268 of OY997272.1, forward strand.
AATAGGTGAAGTAGCAAAAGCAGGGTCATATTTCATTCTAGCATTAAAAGACTTTTCTTTCAGCTTAGCTAACAGTTTCTTAAGATCATATCTATCATTGCAAGCAAAAAGGTCTCTAGCAGTTTCTTCATCCATAACATAACCCTCAGGCACAACTGGAAATTCATATCTAGGGGGAGAATCTTCATCATCACTTTCATCAATATCATCAGTTTCAATAATTTCATTCTCTCTAACCCTAGCAAGTTGTTCATCCAGAAATTCACCTAATGGCACATTATTATCAAGCAGAGAAGTAGTATCATCATATTCATCATGCATAGCAGAAGTGGCATCATCAATAACATGCGACATATTTGAATCAATAGCATGTATAGGTGTCGCAAGTTTACTCAAAACAGAAGATGAATCAAGTGCAGAGCTAGATGGCAGTTCCTTACATCCCCTCGTAGTTGAGGGAAAAATCTTGGTTTTTTCATCTTTCAAATTCCTCATAGTGATCAATAGATATTAATACCAAGTGACTCAAAGAATAGAGCTATGCTCCCTGGCAACAGTGCCAGAAAAAGGTCTTGATAACCCACCAGTATAGGGGATCACAAAAGTTTTCGAGGGTAGAGTATTCAACCCAAATTTATTGATTCGACACAAGGGGAGCCAAAGAATATTCTCAAGTATTAGCAACTGAGTTGTCAATTCAACCAGACCTGAAAGACTTAATATCTGCAGCGAAGTATTTAGGAGCAAAGTATAATGGAAGTAACGGTAATAGTGGCAAAAGTAATAGTAGTAGTTTTGTAGCAATCGTAACAGTGGCAACGGACAAGTAACTAAGCAAAGATTAATATGTGAAAAGCTCGAGGCAATGGATCATTGATGGATAATTATGTCGGATACAATTCATCATGCAACAGTTATAACATAGGGTGACACAGAACTAGCTCCAATTCGTCAATGTAATGTAGGCATGTATTCCGAATGTAGTCAGACGTGCTTATGGAAAAGAACTTGCATGACATCTTTTGTACTACGCTCCCGTGGCAGGGGTCCTAATGGAAATTAAGGGATATTAAGGCCTCATTTTAATAGAGTACCAGACCAAAGCATTAACACTTAGTGAATACATGAACTCCTCAGACTACGGTCATCACCGAGAAGTGTCCCGACTATTGTCACTCCAAAGTTTTCTAGATCATAACACGTAGTAGGTGACTATAACTTGCGAGATAGGATCAAGAACTCACATATATTCATGAAAACATAATAGGTTCAGATCTGAAATCATGGCACTCGGGCCCTAGTGACAAACATTAAGCACGGCAAAGTCAGACCAACATCAATCTCATAACATAATGCATACTAGGGATCAAACCCTAACAAAACTAACTCGATTACATGGTAAATCTCCTCTAACCCATCACCGTCCAGCATGCCTACGATGGGATTACTCACGCACGGCGGTGAGAATCATGAAATTGGTGATGGAGGATGGTTGATGATGACGATGGCGTCAGATTCCCCTCTCCGGAGCCCTGGACGGACTCCAGATCAACCCTCCAAAGGAAGAACAGGGCTTGGCGGCGGTTCTGTATCATAAAACGCGATGAATACTTCTCTCTGATTTTTTTCTCCCCGAACGTGAATATATAGAGTTGGAGTTGAGGTTGGTGGAGATCCCGGCGACCTACGAGGCAGGGGCGCACCCCAGGGGGGTGGGCGCGCCCTGCACCCTCGTGGACAGGGTGTGGGTCCCCTTTTGTTGATTCTTTCGCCAATATTTTTATTAATTCCAAAATGTGACTCCGTGGAGTTTCAGGTCATTTCGAGTACTTTTATTTCTGCACAAAAATAACACCATGGCAATTCTGCTGAAAACAGCGTCAGTACGGGTTAGTTCCATTCAAATCATGCAAGTTAGAGTCCAAAACAAGGGCAAAAGTTTTGGCATCAACATTACCTGTATGCTCCATTTTAGGAGTTAGGCCATAAATTGTTTCTGCCATACCAAAATCACTCATGGTTAAAAGTTCTAGCAAATAAGAGATCTGGCGAGAAAACAGCAAACGGAAAAGAGGGTGAATAAAATGGTAATTTTTTGTGAAGTGGGAGAGAGGAAAAGGAGAGGCAAATGGCAAATAATGTAAATTGCAATGAGATGAGATTTGTGATTAGGGACCTAGTTGATATTGATGAGGTCTCCCCGGCAACGGCACCACAAATTCCTTTTGTTGTTTGCTTGAACTACGTCGGTATTTCCCCAAAGAGGAAGAGATGATGCAGCACAACAACGGTTGGTATTTCCCTCAGTGATGAGATCAAGGTTATCGAACCAGTAGGAGAACCACACAACACCACATAAACAGCTCCTACACACAAAGAACAAATACTTGCAACCCGGCATAAGAGAGGGGTTGCCAAACCCTCACGGGTAAAAAGAAAGATAAAATCATAGTAGACTGGATAAATAGATCTCGCGGGAACGCGAGATAAATATATTACTAAAAATTGCAGCAAGGTATTTTTGTATTTTTGGTTTAATGTAACTGAAAATAAAAGCAAATAAAAATAGATCGCGAAGGAAAATATATTAAAGAAGAGATCCAGGGGCCGTCGGATTTCACTAGTGGCTTCACTCGAGAAAAATAGCAAATGGTGGGAAAACAATTACTGTTGGGCAATTGATAGAACTTCAAATAATCATGACGATATCCAGGCAATGATCATTATATAGGCATCATATCCAAGATTAGTTGACCGACTCCTGCCTGCATCTACTACTACTACTCCACACATCGATCGCTATCCAGCATGCATCTAGTTTATTAAGTTCATCGAAAAACGGAGTAATGCAATAAGAATGATGACATGATTTAGACAAGATCTATTTATGTAGAAAGAGAACCCATCTTGTTATCCTTAATAGAAACAATACATACGTGTCGTTTCCCCTTCTGTCACTGGGATCAAGCACCGTAAGATCGAACCCATCACAAAGCACCTATTCCCATTTCAAGATAAATAGATCAAGTTGGCCAAACAAAACCCAAACATCGGATAAGAAATACGAGGCTATAAGCAATCATGCATATGAGATCAAAGAAGACTCAAATAACTTTCATGGATAAAAACATAGATCTGATCATAAACTCAAAGTTCATCGGATCCCAACAAACACACCGCAAAAAGAGTTACATCATATGGATCTCAAGAGACCATTGTATTGAGAATGAAACGAGAGAGAGGAATCCATCTAGCTACTAACTATGGACTTGTAGGTCTATAATGAACTACTCACGCATCACCGAAGAGGCACCAATGGACATGATGAACCCCTCTATGATGGTTTCTAGATTGGATCTGGTGTTTCTGGAACTTGTAGCGGCTGTTATTGATGTTCGCCGACTCCCCTAGGGTTTCTGGAATATTGGGGTATTTATAGAGCAAAGAGGCGGTGCGGGAGGCCACCAAGGTGGGCATAACCCACCTAGGCGCGCCCGGGCCCCCAGGCATGCCCTATTGGGTTGTGCCCCCCTCGGGGCACCCCTCTGGTACTTCTTCTACCCATCTTGTGTCTTCTGGTCCAGAAAAAATCCACAAAAAGTTTCGCTCCGTTTGGTATTGATTTCCTGCGATGTAAAAAACAAGCAGAAAACAACAACTTGCACTGGGCACTATGTCAATAGGTTAGTACCAAAAATGATATAAAATGATTATAAAATTATTGTAAAACATCCAGGAATGATAATATAACAACATGGAACAAATAAAATGTATAGATACGTTGGAGACGTATCAATTAACTCCTACCGATCTCCTCCCTAGGGGCATGCGAGTAGTACTTTTCTTCAAGGACTAATAAACTTTCACAATAACTATATGAGTTCTTTATGACTAATGTGAGTCCATGGATTATACACACTCTCATGCTTCCGCATCTTGCAAGCCTCTTCGGTACCGCGCATTGCCCTTTATCACCTCGAGAGTTGGTGCAATCTTCGCCGGTGCATCCAAGCCCCATGATATGATACGCTCTATCACACATAAGCCTCCATATATCTTCCCTAAAACAGCCACCATACCTTCCTATCATGGCATTTCTATAGCTATTTCTAGATATAATGCCACGCAACTTCCGCCATTCCATATGCATGACATGTGTGTTCATCGTCATATTGCTTTGCATGACTATATTGAGCTGACATGATATTTGTGTCACAGCCACCATTCATCATTGTTATACATGTTACGCTAGGTGTCGTGGAATTGTCATGTCAGATGTCCTCGTAAAAGGACTTAGTTGTGGAGCCATCGCAACTAGGAAGCTTGAAGGGGTTAATCGGGACAAAGGACATGAGAGGTTTTATACTAGTTCGGCCCCTTACGGTGAAGGTAAGGCCTACGTCTAGTTGGGTTGGTATTGATGTTTCGATGACCAGGGAGCGAGATACACTATGCCTGGCTCTCGATGAGTTGTTTCTTGCCCTCAGCCGCCAGCGGGTCATCCCCTTATATACACGGGTCGACGCCCTGCGGCTTATAGAGTCCCGGCCGGCTTATAAACAATGTCCGGCTCGGTGACTAGTTAAGTCTACCTTATGATACAAGTAATATTATTACAGCGGTTTATTACAACGGGCCTTAAGTCGCCTGCGGGCCTTAAGCTCTCTATGAACCGCCATCTTCATACTTTGGTCTTGGGCTTCTCTCTGGTGAGTCCTCTTTGCGTAACCCGGCCCCTCCTGGGCGGCTTACACAAATAGTTATATCCCCAACATTAGGCCCCATATTGATTTGAACCTGTTCGTGTCAATCTTAAAATACCTTATGGGCTATCCTGCAGCCTTTTGTCTTAAACGAAGAATTTTAACCCGTCGTGACGTCATCATCTGGATCCGGGTTAAATCATCATGACGTCATCTTCAATAAAAATTAATTTTTACTCCGTCGAATCTTGAACGGATCTTTGTCTTTACTGACCATCCCGAGAATCGAGGCGCCAGAGCTGTTGGATAATAAATGTTATCTCCTCGTCTTTCGCGCCCTCTCGGTCAATCTTCCCTTATAAATAGGGCGACCTAGGTCTTTCCCCGGTCATCTTCTTCCTCTTGCCTCTTCCCGAGCTCTGCCGCCGCCACTGTCGAACCCCTCGTCTTCACAGACTCAGGCCGCTACATCAACCTGACTCGGACCAGAGATCGACGGCGAACCTCTGCAGCTCGTCCGCATCCGTGAGTTCCTCTCATTCCCTTTCTCAGATCTGCGTTAGGTCCTTGCTGAGTCCGTCGGTGTTCATCACTGCCCGACGCCAAACCCTCGCTAGTTCCTTCCAACGCCCTATTTAGATCGTAAAAACTACGTAGAACTGTTGCGGTGCTTGTTTGTGTTGATCTTGCATAAAAATAGATCTCATTTCTCTTGTTCAGAAACCCTCTTCGAGTGCATGAACTTCTCTACCCTGTTTTAGGTCTAGAAATTTTTTCTTCTCAGAGCAATATTTTGATCCATAGTAATAACTGTTAGCTACGAAACTTGCTTTTATCACCCGGAAAACCTCTTCTGGTAAATGCCCTGAAAACAACTGTCGAGATGTCCGGCTTAAATAAGTGACACAGAACCTTGATTGCTCCTCATGACCCGGAAAATTTTGAATTGTACTTTATACTTGTGGCGGCTTAAATATTGTTGCACAGTTATCCTTATATCATTAGGCCCCTCATTAAACCGCCACTTTAAATAATCAAGATTTTTCTCCCGGGTTAAAATTGAACCGGATCTTCTTGTTTTTCCATAGGCCAATTGCTGTGATGGCTCCTAAGGCTACCAAGGCCCCTGTAACTTGCAATTGGGTTCCATCCATAGTGACCAATAGCAAACTAGCTGAGCTTGTAAAGTCTGGGCATCTGCCAAAAAAGGACGTCATGTCGTACCGTGCCCCTGACCCGTCTAAAGAAAAGCCTCACCCCAAAGCAGGGGAAGTAATAATTTTTACGGATCATATGAGCCGTGGATTTGCTCCTCCCGGCTCAAAATTCTTCAGAGAGGTTTTAAATTTATTTGACCTTAGACCTCAAGACATCGGACCCAATTCCGTGTCAAATATTTGCAATTTTCAAGTCTTCTGAGAAGTCTACCTAGGAGAGGAGCCAAGTCTGCTTTTGTTCAGGGAACTTTTTTACATGAACCAGCAAATTGAACGTGCCAATGGGCCCAGTCTTGAGCTTGGCGGCATCTCAATCCAGCGACGGAGAGACTGTCTTTTCCCTTATGCTGAGTTCCCGAGTCACCCCAAATCTTGGAACCAGACGTGGTTCAACTATCAGGACACTTCTCCGGCTGGTGAAAAACCTCTACCCAGCTTTCACGCCCTGCGCCTTGAATCTAATCATCCACTACCAGACAAGCTGACAACCCTTGAACGCGTGCCCCTAAATTCCACCATCAGGAAGATTAAAGCTCTCTTGGGAAATGGTTTAAATGGCATTGATCTGGTCCGAGTCTGGGTCACTTGGCGTATACTTCCATTAAGCCGCCGTCCCGGCTTAATGTGTACTTATACTGGAGAAAAGAATGATCCGCTATGCCATAGCCCTGACGACTTACCAGATGACGTGGTGGATGCTACAACCCAGTCACTGCTGAAGGAGGGCACTGTGACAAGCAACGCCTTCGTCTTACTTCCATTTTACAAGAATAACCCGGCCCCTACGGTAAGTTATCAATCGTCACAAATGTTTACAGATACATTATACCTTTCTTGATACTCATAATTCTTTAACTTTTTTCACAGGCCGGTGATGACTTCTGGAAAGCCAAATATGACCATGAAGCTGCCAAACAAGCCAGGACGACCAAGAAAGCTGAAAGGAAAGCCGCCAAGGTAGGAACCTCAAAGAAGAAGAAACCCAGCGCCTCCGACTTACTCAGATTGGAGGATAGCTCTTCGGATGAGGAAGAGGTAATCTTTAAATTTTCTTAAGTCCCTTGTTATCACTTGTCTGACATTTTATCCTTTCAGGAGGATACGGGGAACAGTCGAGCAGCCAATGAAGAGGTAACTATAATCTCCTCCGACTCAGAGCCTTTCCCAAAGCGAAAGACCCGAAGGGTGACCCGGAAAGTAAGATTTTCACATGCACTTGCTTATCAAAATCCTCAATTTATTTTTAAGCAACAACAGTTTGAGAACCAGAGGCACACCCGGAACAACAAGGATGCAGAACTCTCCTCCTGCTTACCTGACGTGACCAGGAAGCGTCGTACCGAGGTTATCTCCGATTTACATTCTGTCTTACCTTTAGCAGGCTTAATTCGTCAACCTCTCAATTCATCTGACTCCAACTATCAGGATACCTCTCCTTCTTCGGGCGAATCCATGCAGTCAAACATGCCGACTTTCAAAACTGCTCCCAGGTAATGTAAACTTATGCACTTTTTGCTTTATTCATGCTTGTGTATTCATCCTTCTGCTTTTGTTAACAGCCTGCAAGTGAAACCTAGTAAACGGGCAAAGAAGAATAAGCCGTCTGAAGAACCGGTCGTAGCTGAACCGGTGATTAACGCATCTGCTCCAGATAGCTCTTCTCATCAGCCACCGCCAGATCCGGCTTCTGATATTCCAATGTCAACTTCTGATCCACCTGCCGAAGATATTCTCCACACAAGTGACCCGGAAACTCCTAGCCCGGTCAAAACAAATGAACCGGAAGTTGAGATTGTGAAGTCTCAGTTTGTTGAACCAGGACGGCCTACCGTCCTTGCCAAATGTACCGCCAAGGAAGAATTTGCCCAACGCTGAAAGGCCAAGCAGGAAATTACTGATTATACTCACTTAAGTATTTGTGATATAGTCTCGGGCTATTTGAATCAAGTGCATAATAGTCGTGACCTGGAAATTGACATGGTGAAACAAATACAACACCAATCTAAGGTATTACTTATACTGTTTACCTGAGTCTTACATACTGTACCAGCCCCCAAGTCTATTGCTTATTGAACAAATATGTTGTAGACTTTAGAAATCTGTTGTACCTGTTAACTTATCCAACTCAAGAAGAATTTACTTAACCCGGTTATAACATAAGGCTTTTAAATTTGAAACATACATTAGCCCCCAAGTGTCAAGTATCTTTACTTGTAAGGTGCTTGAGACTTTAATATATGTGACCCGGTAAGATAAGGTAAAAAAAATTCAGCATACATTAGCCCCCAAGTGCCAAGTATCTTTACTTGTAAGGTGCTTGAGACTTTAATATATGTGTCCTGGTAAGATAAGGTAAAAAAATTCAGCATACATTAGCCCCCAAGTGCCAAGTATCTTTACTTGTAAAGTGCTCAGGACTTGAATGTTACCTTACTATAATTCTTACCATACCCTTGTGTCAATGCAGGCTGCCATACATCAATTTGAATCAGAGCTTGCTACCCTGAAGGGTCGTTTGGAAACCCAAGAGCTTGAGACGCAGAAGGCTAACTCCAAATTTGAATTTAGTGTCTCTGAAAATGAGAAACTAAAGAAGAAATTTGAGTCGGAGAAGAAAACTTGGGCTGATGAGAAGGCTTCCCTGGTGACTCAGGCCGAGACAGCCGAAGCATCTCTTGCAGAAGCAACAACCGAGCTGACTGACTTAAAGCAGCAAATAACTCAAATGGTCTCAGCCATCTTCGGTAAGTTATTGTGAAACAGGTTTAAACATTGTAGCCTTATAATGACTATTGCACTAATTACTTCCGAATGACGATTATGCTTATGCACTTACAGGCCCTAGGAGTACCAATCTGAAGAAAAACATGCAGATCAAGCTCAAAGCAGTTTACACCTTAGTGGAATAGCTGTACTTCGGGTCACAACGCGCCTTGGCCATTGTAGCCTTATCAACTCCACATCCCCGCCTTCTGCAAGACGTTTTGAAGAGCCTCGCCTTTCTTCCTCAGCGGATCCAAGACTTAAGGCGGGCGTCCTCAAGAGCTGGTGCTGTGGCCGCATTGAGCCGGGCTAAAGGATGGCTCCCAGAACTAGACCCGGCCGACCTTGCCATTGGGTACCCAAGTCTGAAGGAAGATGGCACTGCATTTGATGACCATGATTTCACCGCCTGCGTCAGAGCAATACGTCCGGTGGCAACCCTTATTGGAAACGACATGGACCTTAGCAAGTATGCGCCGGCTTATGACAGTGAAAACCGGAGAATCCCAAATGCTCCATATGATCAAATCAATTTGATCCCTCCAATTCGTAAGCATACTTTTGCTCCTGAAGTAGACCCGGCCGGTTTAATAGATGATGAAGCTGAATTTGAAGCTTTGAGCGGCATTGATTGGGCCTCATCAACTTTCCAGGACAAAACAGCCGACGGAGAAGCGGAGAAGGATAACCCTGAGCCCTCAAGCCCGCCGAAGGAATGAATCGCCAGGTGTTTAGCCAAAAACAATGCTTCATCAATTTCAGACTCGGGGAGTCTTGTAATAGGGTAGAAAGAACTTTCCTATGCCTGTCATGCCTTTGTGCATGCTTAATACTTTTCATAAGCCGCCGTGGCTGTATATTTCTTCTATGGCATTTTAAATTTTGCTTCTCTTATCCTGCGACCCTTTGATAGTCTTTCCGGCTCATACAATGCTCACCCGGCCCACAACAACCTGTGGTGATGAATTTTTAAACCGGCAAGACAGAAACATCGCATGATGCTTTCCACAAGGTCTCAGGATTATCAAAATACTTTACAGGCTTCTGATTCGAATACGATCAGTAAACCGTTCCAAAGGGGTTAAGCTAAGATTCGTATACGATCATATAGCCCCCAGTGGCTTGGTGATGCTGATCAAGTGGGTATCGACAGCTATGTTCTCTTTGGTTCGAATACGACCTATGTTTGAACAGGAAGCCCCCATGTGACCATAAGATTTGTTTAATGACGTTGATTCGCATACGATCCACGTCAGACCTACAGGGGTTAAGCTGTGATTCAAATATGATCAAGAAGCCCCCAAGTAAGTTTGGCAAATATGCCGATCAAGTGGGTATCGACAGCTATGTTCTCTTTGGTTCGGATATGACCTATGTTTGAACAGGAAGCCCCCAAATGACCATGGCTAGATTCAGATATGATCATAAGCCGGACCAAAGGTAAAGCCGGATTCAGATATGATCCGGTCCTTATTGGTTGTTTCCACCACCTGTCAAAAAGACATATACACTTTTTTGAGGGTGAAAAAGGACAGAGGTCCTGCTTTATTACTTTATATAATATGTACATTGTCAAAAAATATATACATCTAAAGAGCCGGTGGCTTAGTATAATAAGGCCGAAGATGGGCTATATTCTACGGCCGGCGGGTCTCCTCCTCCGATTTACCTGAGTCCTTGCGCTCTCGAATATCAATGAGGTAGTATGACCTGTTGTGCAGATTCTTGCTGAACACAAAGGGTCCTTCCCAAGGAGGGGATAGCTTGTGCATATCGGACCAATCCTGGATGAGCCAGAGCACTAAATCGCCTTCCCGAAATGTGCTGCTCCTGACCCGGCGGTTGTGATAATGATGAAGGTCTTGCTGATAAATCGCTGAGCAGGCTATTGCCAGGTCTCGCTCCTCATCTAACAAGTCAAGCACCTCTTGTCGAGCCTTTTCATTAGCAGCCTCAATGTAAGCCGCCACACGGGGCGAATCGTGCCGGATGTCACTGGGCAGAACTGCCTCTGCTCCATAAACCATGAAAAAAGGTGTATAACCCGTGGATCTATTAGGCGTAGTGTTAATGATCCATAGCACAGAGGGCAACTCTTCCACCCAACAACCCGGAGTCCGCTGTAAGGGGACCAAGAGCCGTGGCTTGATACCCCTTAAAATCTCCCGATTAGCTCTTTCTGCTTGACCATTGGATTGAGGATGAGCAACAGCCGAAACGTCAAGCCGGATATGTTCCCATTGACAGAACTCTTCCATGGCACCCTTGGAGAGATTAGTACCATTATCAGTTATGATGCTATGTGGAAAACCAAAATGAAAGATCACCTTTTCGATGAACTGAACTGCTGTGGCCGCATCACACTGACTGACTGGCTCTGCCTCAATCCACTTTGTAAATTTATCCACTGCCACCAGGAGGTGTGTCTTTTTATCCTTAGACCTTTTAAAAGGTCCCACCATGTCAAGCCCCCAGACTGCAAACGGCCAAGTGATTGGAATCATCCTCAATTCCTGAGCCGGCACATGAGCTCGTCGTGAGAATTTTTGACATCCGTCACATTTGCTAACAAGATCTTCTGCATCTGCATGAGCCGTCAGCGAATAAAAACCATGACGGAAAGCCTTGGCCACCAGAGATTTTGAGCCGGCATGATGACCACAATCTCCTTCATGGATTTCTCGAAGTATCTCTTGACCCTCTGCAGGCGACACACAAGCTGGAATGCCCCTGTGACACTGAGATGATGTAACTCGCCGTTAACTATGGTCATGGATTTGGACCGCCTGACAATTTGTCTCGCCAAGGTCTCATCCTCAGGCAGCTCTCCCCGGGTCATATAAGTCAGATATGGCAATGTCCAATCCGTGATGACGTGAAGTGCAGCCACCAACTGTATCTCCGGGTCTGGTACCGCAAGATCTTCCTCTGTAGGTACCTTGACAGAAGGATTATGTAGAACGTCAAGAAAGGTGTTAGGCGGTACCGGCTTGCGCTGAGAGACCAACCGGCTTAAAGCATCAGCCACCTCATTCTGTCAATGTGCTCCACCTGATACCCCCTGAAGTACCCAGCTACAGCATCAACTTCACGGTGATAAGCCACCATAAGGGGATCCTTAGAATCCCATGTGCCTGAGACCTGTTGAGCCACAAGGTCTGAGTCGCCCAAGCACCTTACCCGGCTTAAATTCATCTCCTTAGCCATTCGGAGACCATGGAGTAAGGCCTCGTATTCAGCTGCATTGTTGGTACAAGGAAACATGAGCCGGAGCACATAACGAAATTTATCACCTCAAGGGGAAGTTAAGACAACTCCAGCCCCTGATCCTTCTAACTGCCTGGACCCATCAAAGTGAATAGTCCAATACGTATTGTCCGGCTTCTTCTCAGGTGCCTGCAACTCTGTCCAATCATTGATAAAATCCACTAAGGCCTGAGACTTGATGGCAGTACGGGGCATATACTTCAGACCATAGGGCCCAAGCTCAATGGCCCACTTGGCGATTCGTCCTGTGGCTTCCCTATTCTGAATGATGTCTCCCAAAGGAGTTGATCTCACCACCATTATAGGGTGACTTTAGAAGTACTGCTTTAGCTTCCGATTTTCCATGAACACACCATAAACAAGCTTCTGCCAATGTGGATACCTTTGCTTAGACTCAATGAGCACCTCGCTGATGTAGTAAACCGGTCGTTGAACCGGATGCTCCTTGCCTGCCTCCTTACGTTCCACCATGATGGCAACACCGACGGCCCGTGAGTTAGCAGCCACATATAACAATAGCGGCTCTTTATCAATGGGAGCTACAAGAACCGGTGGCTCAGACAACTGTCTCTTTAAATCTTGAAAGGAAGTGTTAGCAGCATCGCTCTAGACAAAAGTGTTTGTTTTCTTCATCATCTGATATAGCGGTAAGTCCTTCTCTCCTAACCGGCTTATGAACCGGCTTAAAGCAGCAACCCGTCCCGCCAGGCGCTGAACATCATTGATACATGCCGGCTTAGCCAGAGAGGTAATCGCCGTGATCTTCTCCGGATTAGCTTCAATGCCTCTATTTGACACCAGAAAACCCAAAAGTTTACCTGCAGGTACACCAAACACACACTTGGCTGGGTTAAGCATCATCTTGTAAACCCGGAGATTGTCAAAGGTCTCTCTCAAGTCGGATATTAAATTTTCCTTTTTTCTGGACTTCACCACGATGTCATCCACATAAGCATGAACATTGCGCCCGATTTGATCGTGCAAACAGTTCTGCACGCATCGCTGATAAGTTGCCTGGGCACTCTTGAGCCCAAACGGCATAGATACATAACAGAAGGCCCCAAACGGAGTGATAAAAGTTGTCTTCTCCTGGTCCTTAACTGCCATCTTGATCTGATGATAACTAGAGTAAGCATCCAAAAAAACTTAAACGTTCACAACCCGCCGTAGCATCAATGATTTGATCAATACGGGGGAGTGCAAAGGGATCAGCCGGACAAGCCTTGTTTAAATCCGTGTAATCCACACACATCCGCCAAGTGCCGTTCTTCATGAGCACCAGCACCGGGTTAGACAACCACTCCGGATGAAAAACTTCAACAATAAACCCGACCGCTAAGAGCCGGGCCACCTCTTCCCCAATAGTTGTCCGTCTCTCTTCGTTGAATCGCCGAAGAAACTGCCTGACCGTCTTATACCTCGGATCAATATTGAGAGTGTGCTCAGCGAGTTCCCTCGGTACACCCAGCATGTCGGAAGGTTTCCATGCAAAGATGTCCCAGTTCTCACGGATGAACTCGATGAGCGCGCTTTCCTATTTAGGATCCAAATTGGCACTGATACTGAACTGTTTAGAGGCGTCTCCTGGGGTGAAGTCAACAAGCTTTGTCTCAGCGGCCGATTTAAACTTCAACGCCGGGTCATGCTCAGTAGTTGGTTTTTTGAGGGAGGTCATATCCGCCGGGTCAACATTGTCTTGATAGAATTTGAGCTCCTCCGCGGCACAGGTCGTCTCAGCATAAGCTGCGTCGCCTTCTTCACATTCCAAGGCCACGTTCCGACTCCCATGCACAGTGATGGTGCCCTTGTAACCCGGCATCTTGAGCTGTAAGTAAACCTAACACGGTCGTGCCATGAACTTAGCATAAGCCGGTCTCCCAAACAGAGCGTGATATGGACTCCTGATTTTGACCACCTCAAACGTCAACTTCTCAGCCCTGGAATCATACTCATCTCCAAAGGCCACCTCCAACTCAATCTTACCAACTGGGTAAGCCGACTTGCCTGTAACCACCCCGTGGAACACAGTGTTGGATGTCCTTAGATTCTTCTCAGTCAACCCCATACGCTGGAAGGTCTCATAATAGAGTATGTTGATGTTGCTGCCTCCGTCCATGAGTACCTTAGTAAATTTATATCCACCAACCTGGGGTGCTACCACCAAGGCTAACTGACCCGGATTATCAACGCGTGGAGGGTGATCCTCTCTGCTCCAAATGATGGGTTGCTCTGACCATCTCAAATAACAAGGAACTGCCGGTTCAACCGAATTTACAGCCCTCTTATGAAACTTCTGGTCACGTTTGCATAAGCTACTGGTAAACCCATGGTACTGCCCACCGCTCAATTTTTTTGGTTGGCTCTGGTAACCCGACTGCTGCTGCTGTCCTCCCTGACCCGATTGCTGCTGATTATTTCCACCCGGCTGTCCCTAAAAACCGGAATTTGAACCGCGCCCGGGCCATGAAACCGCCGGCCCCTAAACCGCCACCAGGTCCATGACCACCATCAAAGATACTAGAGTTTTTAAATGCCTTCATGATCGCACAATCTTTCCACCGGTGCGTAGCGGGGTGCTCCCGGGTGCCGTGTTTCGGACAGGGCTCGTTGAGTAGCTGCTCAAGAGATGGACCTGACCCGCCGTTTTGAGGCCACTTACCCTTACGTCTCTGATTGTTACCCTGTGTACTTGCGTTAGCCACAAGCTCCGGGCTGCCGTCCGCCTTACGCTTATTGCCGCCTTGATTCCCCGGGTTGTGCTGTTGACCCTTTCCATTACCGTTACTTTTACCCTTCCCTGTCTTCTCATCGTCAGATGCAGGGTCCTTGGTATTATAAGAAACGGCATATTTGACTAAAGCCGCCATCAGCATTCCCATATCGGTGCAGTCATGCTTAAGGCGTCCCAATTTCTTCCTCAGCGGCTCAAAGTTGCAGTTTTTCTCCAACATGAGGATTGCAGAGCTGGCATCCATCTTATCAGATGAATGAATTATCTCCTTGAATTGGCGTACCCAATGGGTGGTGGATTCACCCTCCCCCTGCTTACAACTCGTCAGGTCCACGATTGACATAGGTTGCTTACAGGTGTCCTTGTAGTTCTGGATGAAGCGGGCTTTTAACTCCTCCCACGAACCAATGGAATTCGGAGGTAAACCTTTTAGCCAAGACCGGGCCGTTCCATCTAACATCATGGTGAAGTATTTAGCCATTGCCCCTCCACTGACCTCCAACAGTTCCATGGCCATCTCATAACTCTCAATCCACGCTCCGGGCTGTAAGTCGGCCGTGTAATTCGGCACATTTCGAGGTCCCTTGAAGTCCTTAGGCAGGCGCACATTGCGCAAAGCTGATATCAAACAAGGAACTCCACCGGTTCTGGTAGCTACTCCCAACTCAATAGAAGTCGTCGGATACTCTGGGATATCCTGATGAGCCGCCAGCTGAGCTGCCCGCTCGTTCCCCTGACGTACTCGGTCTTGCACCGGGTTATAGCCACCATGCTAGTTACAGCGTTGGGCGTTGCTTGATAAAGCTTCGGACTCCATGTGCCTGCTATAACTTGGGCTCCGGTTCTGACGAGCCGGTGCTAACCAAGGCGGAGGGGTTGAATGAATCCTATCCCGGCTGTAAGAATAGGTCTCCTACTGAGCCAGGGCTGTCTGGACAAGTTCCCTGATCCTCCGGGTCTCCACAGCTGTTGGATCATCACCGTCCACTGGAAGAGCCGCCAGGCGCGCTGACGCCACGATTAAATTCTCCATGGGGTTGGAAAAGTGACCCTCCGGCACCGGCACATAACGCGGCGGTGCCATGCTCATATGAGGAGGTGGCATCTCCCGACGCTGAGCCGGTTCTCCGCTCCGGATGTCATAAACTGATTAGCATCGGGAAGGTTACTTGGGCCGGCTCCGGGTGTAGCAAAAAGAACCCTAGGGTCATAATTCGGAGGCAACCGGGATTGGGTCTTCTAGTGTCTCCTCCTCATTACCTCATTGGATGCGTTTAAACTCATTGTGAGTTGGTAAGCCTTTGACTGCAACCGCTGTGCTCGGGCGTCAAGAGCCGCCCGCTCCATGGCTAGCCTAGTATCCTCAGCTGCTAAGGCCTCCTTGGCCTGAGCTATCTCCTCACGTACCCGTGCTACCTCCGCGTCATGCTCGTCTTTGTTTGCAGGGATAACCGTGGCGGTTAACAGGGTCGTAAGCTTGTCCATGAGGTCTATCAATACTTGAGCCGGCGGGCGCACAGGGCCTCCTACCCCGGCTGCTCCTAACCCGGAAGTAATTGCAGTCGCGGCTATAGAGTTTTGTCCGGGTTGAGTCCCAGCCATAAAGACTCCTGCCCAATTTGGCGACTCACAGAGGTCCGGAATACTAAGGCCATCAGAACAGCCCCCGAGCGCACCGTCTTGAACTTGATACAAAGAGTCTGTTGAACCGGTGGACGAATCACCGTCAGAGTGGACGGTCGTCCCACCACCATCTTCAGGACCTTTAGAAAGTTCTTCTCCGTGGACGCAGCCCACAAAGACACGCTTCATTCCAGTTTGAACTCGGGCGGGTTTCGCACGCTGAGCCGTCTCGACGAGGTCAGTGCAGTTGTCCGGCTCAGGCCCCGGCTCACCGATCCGGCCGATGAAGACGTGTATCCCTCTGAAGGGGACCCGGTACCCGTACTCAATTGAGCCGGCGTCGGGGCCCCAGCCTTCGTCGTCGATGTAGATCTTGCCGCGACGACTCTTGGTCATCCGGCCCACTACGTATCCTTTGAGCCCTTCGAAGTTGCCCTTCAAGAACTCAAATCCACCGTGCACTGGCCCCACGGTGGGCGCCAACTGTCGTGGAATTGTCACATCAGATGTCCTCGTGAAAGGACTTAGTTGTGGAGCCATCGCAACTAGGAAGCTTGAAGGGGTTAATCGGGACAAAGGACACGAGAGGTTTTATAATAGTTCGGCCCCTTACAGTGAAGGTAAGGCCTATGTCTTGTTGGGTTGGTATTGATGTTTCGATGACCAGGGAGCGAGATACGCTATGCCTGGCTCTCGATGAGTTGTTTCTTGCCCTCAGCCGCCAGCGGGTCATCCCCTTATATACACGGGTCGACGCCCTGCGGCTTACAGAGTCCCGGCCGGCTTATAAACAATGTCCGGCTCGGTGACTAGTTAAGTCTACCTTCTGATACAAGTAATATTATTACAGCGGTTTATTACAACGGGCCTTAAGTCGCCTGCGGGCCTTAAGCTCTCTATGAACCGCCATCTTCATACTTTGGTCTTGGGCTTCTCTCTAGTGAGTCCTCTTTGCGTAACCTGGCCCCTCCTGGGCGGCTTACACAAATAGTTATATCCCCAACACTAGGTCACCGCACATCCTGAGACACTGCTAGAGGCATTCATATAGAGTCATCTTGTATAGTTTTTATTGAGTTGTATGTAAATAAAAGTGTGATGATCATCATTATTAGAGCATTATCCCAATAAGGAAAGGATGATGGAGAGCGTGATTTACCCACAAGTCGGGATGAGACTCCGGATGGAAAAAATGAGACCAAAAAGATCCCACCAAAAATGAGAGAAAAAGAGAGAGGGGGCAATGTTACTATCCATTTCCATACATGTGCTTCAAAATAGCACCATGTTTTTCATATAGAGAGTCTCCTATGTAGTGACTTTCATATACTGCTGGGAATTTTTCATTATACAAATTGGCTTGTATATTCTGATGATGGGCTTCGTCAAATGCCCGAGGTCTTCATGAGCAAGCAAGTTGGACGCACACCCACTTAGTTTCCATTGAGCTTTCATATACTTATAGCTCTTAGTGTATCCGTTGCATCGCAATCCCTTCTCCTCGCATTGATATCAATTGATGGACCTCTCCATTGCCCCGTTGATCCACCGAGTTGATGCGAGACTTTCTTCCTTTTTGACTTCCCTTATTGATCTCTACCACGAAATTCTATTCCACCTATAGTGTTATATCCATGGCTCAGGCTCATGTATTGAGTGGAGTTGAAAATGTTAAAGCACTTTAAAAAGTATGATCCAATTGCCTGGTTTACACCGGGGTGCTCATGATTTATATTTATGCGTTGAAGGCTGTAACGCCCCGGATTCATTGCGCTAGGTGTCCGCCAGTTATTCTCCATCCTTGCCATGTCATGTGCTTGCATGTTGCATTTTGCCATGTCATCATCTGCATTTCATATCATGTCATCATGTGCATTGCGTTGCATACGTGTTCGTTTCTTGCATCCGAGCATTTTCCCCGTTGTCCGTTTTGCAATCCGGCACTCCTATGTCATCCGGCATCCCCTTCTTGCCTCTCTTCATGAGCGGGTGTTAAACTGTCTCGGAATGTCCCGAGGTTTGTCAAGCGGCCTTGGTCTAGCACTGGTAGACCGCCTGTCAAGTTTCGTGCCATTTGGAGGTCGTTTGATACTCCAACGGTAAACCGGGTAACCGTAAAAGCCCATTTTGTCTTGCAGCCCAACACCCCTCCAAAGTTGCCCAAAACCCATCCTAACCCCCTCCACGCCCTCGGTCGTTCGATCACGATCGTGTAGCCGAAAACCCCTCCCCATTTGGACACTCCTAGCTCCCTCTACCTATATAAAGGCCCTCCCCTTCCATTTTCGCGGATGAAACCCTAGCCCTCTCCCTCCTCACGCCGCCGGACATGTCCGCCCGGCGGCCGGACACGTCCACCGCCGCCTCCACGTCACTCCGGCCAATCGCGGCCTACCACGTCATCGTCGCCACCGTCTCGGCCAACCCGCAGCCGCCACGTCGCCACCCAGCCTTTCCCTGCGGCCGCGGCCCGCCGAGCCCATCGTGGGCCCGCGCGAAGCCCGACCGTGCCCGCCGCCGCCCGCGCGAAGCCCGCCCGCGCGCCGCCGGCCATCTCGTCTCCTTGCTCCAGCCCCGCCGCCTGTGACCTCACCGCGGGCCACCGGAGGGTTGCGCCGCCCTGCCTCTCCCGCCGGTGACCAGGGCCCCGCGCCTCCGCCTCTCTAGCACCGTCGCCCGCAGGCGCCTGCCCCGCCGCCGCCTGGCGCGTCCGCGCCGCCCGGGGGCCCGCCGGCCTCCCGCGCCGCCGGGCCGCCTCCTCCGCGCCTCCCGAGCACCTCGCCGGCCGCCGTAGCCCCGAGTGCCCGTCCTCACCACACCCCGCCGTCGCCTGCTCAACCTCGCCGCGGCGCCCGTCGCCGAAGAGCGCCGCCCCTCGCCGGAGTCCGCTCAGATCCGGATCTGGTCGGGCAGACTAGATCCACTAGTTCGACCATCCAAACGGCCGCCCCGTCCCCGGATCCCTCCGTCCCGCTCCGTCCCGTCCCGCGTTGACTTTTCGAAGGGTATATTCTCGTCTAAGTCCCTGTTTCTGCAACATTTTCGTGCCCTGTTCAACGCGTCATAATTTGTTGCATGCTGCTCCGTTTTGTGTGCATGATATATCAAAATGTTCGCCATGAGATGCTCTACATTTCATTCCATTGTGTCATGTTCATTTGAGTGCATCTGGATGCCAGAATCATCGTTGCAAAAGTGCTATATAATGTTAATCTGTTGAAACTGTTATAACTTGGTGATTTGTCATTTTTGTTGCATCAGATGTGTGCATTCTATGAGCATGAGTCCTACAAGTGTTTTGAACTACATCATTCCATCTTTACAGAGGTGTAATCCATGTATTTTTGTCAGTCTTGTAGTGAGTGCTTCAAGCTTGTTAAGTAGGGTACTTGCTGTTGCTGTTTTGCTAGGCTGAATCTGTTATTTCGTGATGCTATGTAAACCTGCTTCTACAAGTCATTCTATGCATAATCTGGAGATGTTCACTAAGGATGTTTTGTTCTACATGACATGCTCTATCCATCCATGCCCCTAGTTGAATTTATAGCCTGCTTTATGTTATTGCAACCTTGCTCCAAAGCTGCTAAATAATGTTGCTGTCAGCCTGTTAACATGAAGTTCAGTTTTGCCATGTGTTTTGCTAGTGATCCATGCATCCTATGAACTTTCTATTGCCATGCTTAGCTTCATAGACATGTCTTCTTACTGTTAGTCACATTTTCATGCCATGTATTGCTCTGTGGTGTGTGGTACAAGCTCACCAACATGCCTACTTATTGTTGTTCCTGCCATGTTTGAATCTGTCATATAACTTGCCTTGTTTACACGGGTGCCATCATATCTTCTGATCCTTTTCGGCTCATGGTTAGTAAAGGACTTTTGTTCTATGCAATTAGTAGGTTCAATTCATGCCTTTTTTTGCCACGATAAGTTCCTGTAACATGTTGTTTGATAGCTCTAAACATTGCAACCTGATGTTATTTCTGCAAAGTCTGAAACTGTTACTATTTGCAATCTTGCCATGCCTTTTTGAGCATGTTCTAGTAGTTTCTGGAGATAGCTCAGTGTTCATGTTTTGTTATGCTTTACCTGTACATCATGTCCATGCCTTTTGTTTGTATGTTTAGGTGCTATAGAATATTGTTTTGGTGCTTGCAATATGCCTAGTTGCTGTTTTGGACAGATTGTTATATCATGTTCGGAGTGTATGTGTTGAACCGTTGCTCCGTTTTGAGTGTCCTCTATATGAAACTTGCTTGATTTTGCATGTAGTTTCATATTATCATGTTGCATCCTTATTTTGAGTGTTTGCTTGATGTTTGGATGCCTTTTGCATAAATGCCTTGTTTAACTTGTTTTTGCTCACATCTTCTAGGCCGCAGCTCCGAATTAAACGAACTTTATATGTAACTTGACTAGAATTTCATGTAGATTATATTGGTGCGTCTTAACTTGCTGTTTAAAAACTTGAACATAAGGTTTATTCAGATCTGGACCAATTTCGAAATTTGCATATGAGGACTTACCGGAATTGTTACATGTTGTTCCCGGCCTCATTTAAACTTGCTTTGATGTGTTGCTCTTGTTTGCATCATCTCTTGCCATGAGTAGCTTCATGTAGTCTTGTCTTGCATCATGCTTGTTTGTGCATCATGTCATGTTCATGTGTGGTGTGTTTACTATGTTGTGTGCTTCTTCTCGATAGTTCTCGTTTCATTGCGATCATGAGGATACGTTCGTCTACGCTTGGTTCGTCTTCATGGACTCATTCTTCTTCCTTGCGGGATTTCAGGAAAGATGACCGCTACCCTGGATCTCACTACTATCATTGCTATGCTAGTTGCTTCGTTCTATCCGTATGCTGCGCTACCTATCACCTGTTTATCAAGCCTCCCAATTTGCCATGTCATCCTCTAACCTTTTTCACCCTTCCTAGCAAACCATTGTTTGGCTATGTTACCGCTTTGGATCAGCCCCTCTTATAGCGTTGGTAGTTGCAGGTGAAGTTGAAGATTGCTCCATGATGGACAGGATTATGTTGGGATATCACAATATCTCTTATTTAATTAATGCATCTATATACTTGGTAAAGGATGGAAGACTCGGCCTTATGCCTGGTGTTTTGTTCCACTCTTGCCGCCCTAGTTTCCGTCATACCGGTGTTATGTTCCCGGATTTTGCGTTCCTTACGCGGTTGGGTGATTTATGGGACCCCCTTGACAGTTCGCTTTGAGTAAAACTCCTCCAGCAAGGCCCAACATTGGTTTTACCATTTGCCTCACCACCACCTATACCTTTCCCTTGGGTCGGCCAACCCGAGGGTCATCTTTATTTTAGCCCCCCCGGGCCAATGCTTGTCTAAGTGTTGGTCCAAACCGAGCGATGTCCGGCGCCCCCTGGGCAACTAGGGTCTATGCCAACCCGACGTCTGGCTCATCCGGTGTGCCCTAAGAACGAGATATGTGCAGCTCCTATCGGGATTTGTCGGCACAGCTGGCGGTCTTGATGGTTTTGTTTTACCATTGTTGAAATGTCTTGTAAACCGGGATTCCGAGTCTGATCGGGTCTTCCTGGGAGAAGGTATATCCTTCGTTGATCGCGAGAGCTTATCATGGGCTAAGTTGGGACACCCTTGCAGGGTATAAACTTTTGAAAGTCGTGCCCGCGGTTATGGGCAGATGGGAATTTGTTAATGTCCGGTTGTAGATAACTTGACACCAGATACGAATTAAAATGCATCAACCGCGTGTGTAGCCGTGATGGTCTCTTCTCGGCGGAGTCTGGGAAGTGAACACGGTTTTGGGTTATGTTTAATGTAAGTAGGAGTTCAGGATCACTTCTTGATCATTGCTAGCTTCACGTCCGTTCCGCTTGCTCTGTTCTCGCTCTTCTTTGCGTATGTTAGCCACCATATATGCTTAGTCGCTGCGGCAACCTCACCACTTTACCCCTTCCTTTCCCTTTAAGCTTTGCTAGTCTTGATACCCATGGTAATGGGATTGCTAAGTCCTTGTGGCTCACAGATTACTACAACAACAGTTGCAGGTACAGGTTATGCGATGATCTTGACGCGAGCGTGATGCTTACTTGTTTTGGAGTTCTTCTTATGCTTCTTCTTCGATCAGGGGATAGGTTCCAGGTCGGCAGCCTGGGCTAGCAGGGTGGATGTTGTTTGAGTTTCTGTTTGTGTTTCATCCGTAATCGGATGTTGCCCTTATGTGTAGATGATATTGTAATCATGTGGCTTTGTATGCCTTTTGGATGTATCCCCATCTATTATGTAATGTTGATGTAATGATATCCACCTTGCAAAAGCGTCTTCAAGATGCACTTCTATCCTTGGTGGGACCTTCGAGTTCCTTTAGGATAGGGTCGCATCTTGGGCGTGACAAAGGCGGAGTCATGCCATGCTTACATAATAAAATGAGTAGGGATAACATTCGTTAAGTCTCGTATATTTCAAAAAGTAATGATTATGTTTTTGTATTCATGGATATTATTATGTTGATATTAATTATTTCATCCTTTCACAATATTTATACCATAAAGAGATTAAATGATAAAGATGTTAGGTATCATTCGACATAAAGAATTCGGGATTTATCATTTACCTACTCGAGGACAAGCAAGAATTAAGATTGGGGATGTTGATACGTCTCCAACGTATCTATTTTTTTATTGTTTCATGCTATTATATTTTCAATCTTGGATGCTTTATATGCTTTATTATACTATTCTATATCATTTTTGGGAACTAACATATTAACTCAGTGCCTAGTGCCAGTTCCTCTTTTCTGCATTTTTTGTTTTTTGGAAAATCAATATCAAACGAAGTCCAAACACGATGAAACTTTATGGTGATTTTCTCTAGACCAGAAGGGACCCTAGAAGCTTTGGGAGGGGGCCACAAGATCTATGAGAGGGCCACAAGCTCACACAGCGCACCCCTAGGGGGCACCACCTGAACTTGCGGGGCCCATGTAACTCAGTTTGACCTAATTCCAAGCCTATAAACTCCTATAAATCCCCAAACCAACAAGGAGGCACCCAAAACAATATTTCCGCCACCGCAAGCTTCTGTTCTTCCGTGATCCAATTTGGAGGCCTTTTTCGGTACTCTGGCAGAGGGGGAATTGATCATGGAGGGCCTCTACATCAACCTTGTCGCCCTTTCGATGATGCGTGAGTAGTTCACAACAAACCTACAGGTCCATAGTTAGTATCTAGATGGCTTCTCTCTCTTTGATTTTCAATATAATGTTCTCCATGGTCTTCATGGAGTTTTATCCGATGTAATATTTTTGCGGTGTGTTTGTTGGGATCCAATGAATTGTGGGTTTATGATTTGGAATATTCATTGAAAGTAATGGAGTCTTTGTTGAACTTCATTATGCATGATTTTTATAGCTTTGTATTTCTTTCCGATCTATCCGTTTGGTTTGGCCAACTAGATTGATTTATCTTTAGTGTGAGAGGTGCTTTGTAGTGGGTTCAATCTTGCGGTGTCCTCACCTCGTGACAAAAGGGGTAGCGAGGCACGTATTTGTATTCTCGCCATCAAGGGTAAAACGGTTGGGTTTAATCATATTGCTTGGTTTTATTCTATCTACATCATGTCATCTAGCTTAAAGCATTACTCTGTTTG
The DNA here is from genome assembly GCA_963921465.1 of Triticum timopheevii. NCBI lineage: Eukaryota > Viridiplantae > Streptophyta > Magnoliopsida > Poales > Poaceae > Triticum > Triticum timopheevii. The sequence goes on from OY997272.1 coordinate 498,211,217, forward strand.
TCATGAACTTAATACCATAGATGCAGGCAGGAGTCGGTCGATTGGTGGAGTAATAGTAGTATATTGTAACGCCCCGGATCCGATGCGCCAGGTGTCTGCCAGTTATTCGCCGTTGTTGCCATGTCATTTGCTTGCGTATTGCATTTTATCATGTCATCATGTGCATTTCATTTCGCATGCGTGTTCGTCTCATGCATCCGAGCATTTTCCCCGTTGTCCGTTTTGCAATCCGGCACTCCTATGCCCTCCGGCGTCCCCCTATTCTCTCTTTTCGTGAGTGGGTGTTAAACTTTCTCGGAATGGACCGAGTCTTGCCAAGTGGACTTGATACATCACCGGTAGACCGCCTGTCAAGTTTCGTGCCATTTGGAGGTCGTTTGGTACTCCAACGGTTAACCGGGTAACCGTAAAGCCCCCTCTCTCTTTGCAGCCCAACACCTTTCCAAATTGGCCCAAAACCCATCTAACTCCCCTCCATGCTCTCGGTCGTTCGATCACGATCGTGTGGGCGAAACCTAGCTCCCAGAAATCTATTTATAGCCCCCTCCCCCAAAATTCGCGGATCAAATCGCGTGAAACCCTAGATCCATCCCTTCCGCGCCGCCGGACATGTCCGCCCGGCGAACAGACGTGTCCGCGCCGCCGTCCCCGCCGAATCGCAGTGCGCCACGTGGCACCCGCGCCATCCCCGCTGCCACGGCCCGCGGAGCCCATCCGGGGCCCGCGCGGGCCCAATCCGCGCCGCCGCCGCCCGGGCGCTCCTCCGCCTCCACCCGTCGCCACCGTTCGCCGCCTCCGGCAAGGCGCCGCCCCGCGCCTCGCCGCGGCACCTCGCCGGCGCGCCTTCGCGCCGTGCACCGCTGACTTCGCCGCCGTCCGCCGCCGCCGGTGGCCTCCCGCTCCTCTGCCGCGCCCGGCCCGCGCCCTCCCCGCGCCGCCCGACCCGCCGGAGGTCGCCGTCGCCTCCGCCCTGCCACCGGTGTCCCGCCCGCGCCGCCGCCGACCGGGTGCGCTCCGGCCGCCCGCCGCCGCCTCTCCGCCGGCCTCCTCTGTCCCGTCCCCACTCGCCGGCGTCCGCCTCGGCGCCGTCAACCCCGCTCGTCGTCGCCCGTCCACTCGCTCGGGGAGAGCCCAGTGCTACGCCTCGTGGGCCGGCCCAGCAGGCCCCGCAGCCCAGCAGCGCCAGGCCGCCGGCCCAGCCCCGCCAAGCCAGGCCTCCTCCTCTCTGACCTGGGCCTGGCCCGTGGGTGAGCAACCCTCCAAATCCCGCCCCGGTCGCATTTTTGCTATATGACGCTCACTTGTTTTTTCCCTGAATTCGTCTAAGTCCTAGATCTGCAGTAATTTTCATGCCACGTTCATCATGCCGTATCTCTGCATCCGTAGCTCCGTTTCGTGCGTGTAATATGTCAAATTGTTCGCCTCGACGAGTACATCATTTCATTCCATTGCATCATATTCATTTGAGGTCATCTTGATGCCTGAATCATCGTTGTAGGAGTGCTTCATAATGTTTTCTGATGTCTGTTAACAGAACGAGCTCTTTTGTCATTTTTGCCATGATTGATGTGTGCATCCTATGAGGTTGATGTCTACATGTGTTTTGAACTATGCCATGTCTTCTTTACAGATGTGCTTACCATGTATTTTTGTGATCAATATGGTGACTAGCACAGGCATGCAAACTAGGCATCGTGAGGTTGCTGATTTTAGTTCCTGTTCTGCTGTAATTTTGATGCCATGTAAACTTGATGCTACAGAGAGATCCATGCATATTTTGAGATACTTCAGTAAGGGTGTTTTGAACATATGGTTATTGTCTATCCATTAATGCCCTTGGTTGCAATTATGGAGTAGTTTAGCATGTCATTTTCGTTCTCTACTTTTGCTTCAACATGTTTCCTGGCAGATTGTTTACATGTTATTCAATTTGGCCAAGCTTGTTGTAGTTGATCCTTGCATGCTATGAACTTGTTCTTGCCTTGGTTGGTTACATAAACATGTCTTCTTAATGATGATGCTTATCTTGTCATGCAATGACTTGTGATGAGTGAATCGAGCTTGTTAAGTAGGGTACATGATGTTGCTGTTTTGCTAGGCTGAATCTGTTATTTCGTGATGCTGTATAAACATGTTGCTACTAATCATTCTATGCATAATCTGGAGATGTTATATAAACATGTTTTGATCTACATGTCATCCTCTATCCATCCATGCCCCTGGTAGCATTTATATCTTGCTGTAGCTTGTTCATATCTTGCTCCAAATTTGCTTGAAAATGTTGCTGTCAGCCTGTTAACATTAAGTTCAGTTGTTTCCATGTGTTTTCCTAGTGATCCATGCACCCTATGACCTTGCTATTGCCATCCTTAGCTTCACAAATATGTCTTCTTACTGTTGGTTGCCTTACCATGCCATGTATTGCTCTTTAGTGAGTTGCACAAGCTCATCTACATGCCTTCATAATTATGTTCCTGCCATGTATGAATCTGTTTTATAACTTGCTATGTTTACATGGTTGCCATCATATTTTCATATCCTTTTTAGCTTATGGTCAGTAAGGGACTTATGATCTATGGAATTAGTAGAATCATGCCATGTCTTGTTTTCCTATTATAAGTTCCTGTAACATGTTGTTTGATAGCTCTAAACATTGCATCGTGATGTTATTTTCTGCAAAGTCTGAAATTGTTATAACTTGCAATCTTACCACGTGTGTTTGAGCATGTTCTAGTGATTTCTGGAGATAGCTCAGTGTTCATGTTTTGTAATGCTTTACATGTGTATCATGTCCATGCCTTTTGTTATCATGTTGAGATGTTGTAGCATGTTGTTTTGATGCTTGCAATATGCCTAGTTGCTGTTTTGCACAGCTTGTCCTTTAAACTTGTTTCATGTGTGTGCGTTGAACCGTTGCTCCGTTTTGAGTGTGCTCTATATGAAATTTGTTTAGAATTGCATGTAGTTTCATATAATCATGGTGAATCCTTGTTTTGAGGTGTTTGCTTGATGTTTGGGTGCATTTCGCATCAATGCCATGTTTAACTTGTGTTGCTCATATCTTCTATGCCGTAGCTCCAAATCTAAAGAACTTTATATGTAACTTGACTAGAATCTCATGTAGATCATCTTTATGCATCTTAACTTGCTATTTAACAACTTGAACATAAAGCCTATTCAGATCTGGACCAACTTCGAAATTTGCATGAGGACTTACCGGTATTGTTATATGTTGCTTCCGGCCTCATTTCAACTGGCCTTAGTGTGTTGCTCTTGTTTGCATCATCTCTTGCCATGAGTAGCTTCATGTAGCTTTGTCATGCATCATGCTTGTTGTGCATCATGCCTTGTTCATGTGTGGTGTGTTTACCATGTTGTGTGCTTCTTCTTGTTAGTTCCTGTTTTGTTACGATCGTGAGGATTCGTTCGTCTACGCTTGGTTCGTCTTCGTGGCTTCATCTTCTTCATGGACTCGTTCTTCTTTCTTGCGGGATTTCAGGCAAGATGACCGCTACCCTGGATCTCACTACTATCATTGCTATGCTAGTTGCTTCGTTCTATCGCTATGTTGTGTTACCTATCTGTTGCTCTTCAAGCCATCCCAAATTGCCATGAACCTCTAACCTTTGACACCTTTCCTACGCAAACCGTTGTTTGGCTATGTTACCGCTTTTCTCAGCCCCTCTTATAGCGTTTCTAGTTGCAGGTGAAGTTGAAAATTTCTCCATGGTGGACAGGATTTTGGTTGGGATATCATAATATATCTTATATTATTAATGCATCTATATACTTGGTAAAAGGTGGAAGACTCGGCCTTTTGCCTGGTGTTTTGTTCCAAAATTGCCGCCCTAGTTTCCGTCATACCGGTGTTATGTTCCTAGATTTTGCGTTCCTTACGCGGTCGGGTGATTTATGGGACCCCCTTGACAGTTCGCTTTGAATAAAACTCCTCCAGCAAGGCCCAACCTTGGTTTTACCATTTGCCTCACCACCACCTATCCCTTTCCCTTGGGTCGGCCAACCCGAGGGTCATATTTATATTAGCCCCCCCCCCCCCCCCCGGGCCAGTGCTTGTCAAAGTGTTGGTCTAAACCGAGCGATGTCCAGCGCCCCCTGGGCAACCAGGGTCTATGCCAACCTGACGTCTGGCTCATCCGGTGGTCCCTAAGAACGAGATATGTGCAGCTCCTATCGGGATTTGTCGGCACAGTGGGAGGCTTTGCTGGTCTTGTTTTACCATTGTCAAAATGTCTTGTAAACCGGGATTCCGAGTCTGATCGGGTCTTCCTGGGAGAAGGTCTATTCCTTCGTTGATCGCGAGAGCTTGTCATGGGCTAAGTTGGGACACCCCTGCAGGGTATAATCTTTCGAAAGCCGTGCCTGCGGTTATAGGCAGATGGGAATTTGTTAATGTCCGGTTGTAGATAACTTGACACCATATCTGAATTAAAATGCATCAACCACGTGTGTAGCCGTGATGGTCTCTTCTCGGCGGAGTCTGAGAAGTGAACACGGTCTTTGGGTTATGTTTAACGTAAGTAGGAGTTCAGGATCACTTCTTGATCATTGCTAGTTTCACGACCGTTCCATTTGCTCTCTTCTCGCTCTTTTTTGCGTATGTTAGCCACCATATATGCTTAGTCGCTGCTGCAACCTCACCACTTTACCCCTTCCTTTCCCTTTAAGCTTTGCTAGTCGTGATACCCATGGTAATGGGATTGCTGAGTCCTCGTGGCTCACAGTTTACTACAACAACAGTTGCAGGTACATGTTTTGCGATGATCATGACGCGAGAGCGATGTTTGCTTGCGTTGAGTTCTGCTTCTTCTTCGATCGGGGGATAGGTTCTAGGTCGGCAGCCTGGGCTAGCAGGGTGGATGTCGTTTGAGTTTCTGTTTGTGTTTCATCCGTAGTCGGATGTTCATCTTTTGTATTGAGATGTTTTATTCGTGTGGCATTGTATGCCCTATGTATGTATCCCCATCTATTATGTAATGTTGATGTAATGATATCCACCTTGCAAAAGCGTTTCAATATGCGGGTCTATCCTTGGTGGGACCTTCGAGTTCCTTTTGGATAGGGTCGCATATTGGACGTGGCAAGTTGGTATCAGAGCCTCGACCGACCTTAGGAGCCCCCTTGATTGGTCGTGTAGTTTGGCCGTTGTTGATTCTAGAAGAAAACTATTTTCGGAGTCTAGTTATTTCAGAGAGTAGGAATTATTTTTACTCCTCAGTCCCTTCGTCGCTCTGGTCAAGAATCTTGACGTAGGTGTTTTGAATTACTTCTCTTCCCTTTCAAATTTTCTTTAGGATCACGCAGTTGGTTTTTCGGATCGTTGGTTCTCAGCTCTTTTCATCCGGTGTATTCGAGCCTCTTCATCTTTGAGTTCAATCCTCAGTTGTTTCTTTCCCACCCGCCCTCCCCTTTTCTTCTCAATGCCAGAGTCCGTAATCGAGTATCCATTCTACTCGTGCGAAGCCTTTGCATTCTTTCAACCGGTGTTCTCTCTTCAAGATATTCGTCGTTTCCCCTTCCAAGTTGCCTTTGTTTTCCCGCCCTCCCACCCCTTTTCTTCCCGGAGTCTGACTCTCTCTCGACCAGCTATCTCATTCATGTGGAACCTCTTCAGCCTTTCGTCAATTATCTCAATCGGTGAATTCTCGTCTCGTTCGTCATTCTTCATCCCTTTCTTTTCCGGTGCACTCAATTCAAGTTTTTTTCGGTTTCATCATATTCTTTTCCTCGAAGTGTTCTCCTTGCTCGTTTGCCTCTCGCCAGTTTATCATTCCGGAGCTCAAGACATCTCAGGAGATTCGTCCGTGTTCGAATTAATTCGAGGTTGTCACCTCATTCAATTATTTCAATTGTTCTGGTGCATCATTTATCTGTTCATCATCCTTTTCAACGGTGTTTTCTCTTCAGTGGGCCCTAACCCACAGGTCTTTTCCCAGGATCTTACCTAACTCTTCTAATTCCCCCTGAGTTATTCTCAATTCTTTTCAAAGTGTGATGTAAGAATGGATTTCAACAGTCATATGCCTTGTCAAGATCGATTTCAAATCATTTCATTGTTGGCTCAACCTCTTCGGTTTCCATTCTACCGGAGTATCTCAGTATTTTGGTGGTGTTTCTCGTCGGCATTTGAAGATCGAAGAAGAGTTTTTCATATCATCCTCTTGAATTATTCCGTTTGTCAGATATTCCTTTTCTCAACCATTCGGAGTATTTCAGAAGTGGATTTCTGTTTCTTTTCACCGGAGGACATCGTTCTAGAAGAATTCTTCGTCCTCACATTTCAGCTACCATTATCCATTTATCCCGGTGCTTCGTTCAAGTGTTCTTTAATCAGCTTGTGATCTCTAAGTTCTCGTCTCTCTAAATCCCCTCTTGCTTATTTGTTCTTCTAATTCTTCCCGGAGATTCATTCTCTTTCATCAGTCATTTTCGAATTCTTACGGTGGTTCGTTCAAGATTTCTCTTTCTTCGTTATCGTATCAATTCATTCATTCTTTCGTTGTTTCAATCCCACCGGTGGTTCCATCAATACCTCCTCAAGTTCGCGCTATATCTCTTTTAATCATTTCTACAGGAATAAGTAGTATGCCAAATCCATTGCTTGTCATCAATTTAATTCGACGAAGGATAAGCATACAATAAATCTTATTCTTATTTCATCATCGTCAAGTAATCCCTTTTCTTCGGAATTTGTTCTTGATGAATAAATTCTAGTTCCTAGTGTTTTCATATTTTCTTTTCCGGAGTTCAAATTTTCCTCGGCCATTTCGTCGGAACCTCCATCTAAATCATCGCAAGCTTTAATCTTATTCTTTCATCCTTCATTGAAGCTCGTCATCCTTTTGTTACCGGAGTTCTTCATGGTGGTTCTTCATGATTTAATTCATTCTTCAAGTGTTCATCAAGTTTCTTGTTGGTGGAGTTCAATTATCTTTTCTTCTCGCGTCTCGAAGCGCAATTAATTATCTGTATTCTTTTGAATTGGAGTTTTGCATTTCTTCGTTCTTCTCAGATATTCAAATCCATTCAATCCTTCCTTCTAAGTTCTTTTCATTCCATTCTTCAATTCTTCCGGAGGTTTTGTGTCATGTCTTCATCAAGTATCATTCCATCATCTCAAGTTCATGTTCTTTTCCTTCCATTTTCAGTCGGTGTGCTGCCTAAATCCTTTCAGTCTTATTCGTTTCTTATCTTGTTCTAACTGGAGTGGCTTCAGAGTCTATCTGATTCTGTGAGCTTTTGATTCTCTTCATTCTGGTCGTTCCTCTCTTCTTCTCGAGTGCTCTCGATTCTTTGCTTCTTCTCTTCAGTTCTTGTTTCACCTCATCCATTTTCCCTTCCGTCTCGGTCCTAAGATCTCGGGACGAGATCTCTTGTTAGTGGAGGAGTGTTGTAACGCCCCGGATCTGATGCGCCAGGTGTCTGCCAGTTATTCGTCGTTGTTGCCATGTCATTTGCTTGCGTGTTGCATTTTATCATGTCATCATGTGCATTTCATTTCGCATGCGTGTTCGTCTCACGCATCCAAGCATTTTCCCCATTGTCCGTTTTGCAATCCGGCACTCATATGCCCTCCGGCGTCCCCCTCTTCTCTCTTTTCGTGAGTGGGTGTTAAACTTTCTCGGAATGGACCGAGTCTTGCCAAGCGGCCTTGGTACATCACCGGTAGATCGCCTGTCAAGTTTCGTGCCGTTTGGAGGTCGTTTGGTACTCCAACGGTTAACCGGGTAACCGTAAAGCCCCCTCTCTCTTTGCAGCCCAACACCTTTACAAATTGGCCCAAAACCCATCTAACTCCCCTCCATGCTCTCGTTCGTTCGGTCACGATCGTGTGGGAGAAAACCGCTCCACATTTGGACTCTCCTAGCTCCCAGAAATCTATTTATAGCCCCCTTCCCCGAAATTCGCGGATCAAATCGCCTGAAACCCTAGATCCATCCCTTCCGCGCCGCCGGACATGTCCGCCCGGCGACCGGACGTGTCCGCGCCACCGCCCCCGCCGAATCACAGTGCGCCATGTGGCACCCGCGCCCTCCCTGCCGCCGCGGCCCGCGGAGCCCATCCAGGGCCCGCGCGGGCCCGATCCGCGCCGCCGCCGCCCGGGCGCTCCTCCGCCTCCACCCGTCGCCGCCGTTCGCCGCCTCCGGCCAGGCGCCACCCCGCGCCTTGCTGCGGCACCTCGCCGGCGCGCCTCCGCGCCGTGCACCGCCGACTTCGCCGCCGTCCGCCGCCGCCGGTGGCCTCCCGCTCCTCTGCCGCGCCCGGCCCGCGCCCTCCCCGCGCCGCCCGACCCGCCGGAGGTCGCCGTCGCCTCCGCCCTGCCACCGGTGTCCCGCCCGCGCCGCCGCCGGCCGGATGCGCTCCGGCCGGCCGGATACGCTCCGGCCGCCCACCGCCGCCTCTCCGCCGGCCTCCTTCGTCCCGTCCCCACTCGCCGGCGTCCGCCTCGGCGCCGTCAACCCCGCTCGTCGTCGCCCGTCCACTCGCTCGGGGAGAGCCCAGCGCTGCGCCTCTGGGCCGGCCCAGTAGCGCCAGGCCGCCGGCCCAGCCCCGCCAAGCCAGGCCTCCTCCTCTCTGACCTGGGCCTGGCCCGTGGGTGAGCAACCCTCCAAATCCCGCCCCGGTTGCATTTTTGCTATATGACGCTCATATGTTTTTTCCCTGAATTCGTCTAAGTCCTAGATCTGCAGTAATTTTCATGCCATGTTCGTCATGCCGTATCTCTGCATCCGTAGCTCCGTTTCATGCGTGTAATATGTCAAATTGTTCGCCTCGACGAGGGCATCATTTCATTCCATTGCATTATATTCCATTGAGGTCATCTTGATGCCTGAATCATCGTTGTAATAGTGCTTCATAATGTTTTCTGCTCTCTGTTAACAGAACGAGCTCTTTTGTCATTTTTGCCATGATTGATGTGTGCATCCTATGACGTTGATGTCTACATGTGTTTTGAACTATGCCATGTCTTCTTTACAGAGGTGCTTACCATGTATTTTTGTGATCAATGTGGTGACTAGCACAAGCATGCAAACTAGGCATCGTGAGGTTACTGATTTTAGTTCCTGTTCTGCTGTAATTTTGATGCCATGTAAACTTGATGCTACAGAGAGATCCATGCATATTTTGAGATACTTTAGTAAGGGTGTTTTGAACATATGGTTATTTTATATCCATTCATGCCCTTGATTGCAATTATGGAGTAGTCTAGCATGTCATTTTCGTGCTCTACTTTTGCTTCAAAATGTTTCCTGGCAGATTGTTTACATGTTATTCAATTTGGCCAAGCTTGTTGTAGTGGATCCTTGCATGCTATGAACTTCTTCTTGCCTTGGTTGGTTACATAAACATGTCTTCTTGATGATTCTATGCTTATCTTGTCATGCAATGACTTGTGGTGAGTGAATCGAGCTTGTTAAGTAGGGTACATGATGTTGCTGTTTTGCAAGGCTGAATCTGTTATTTCGTGATGCTATATAAACATGTTGCTACTAATCATTCTATGCATAATCTAGAGATGTTATATAAACATGTTTTGATCTACGTGTCATCCTCTATCCATCCATGCCCCTGATAGCATTTATATCTTGCTGTAGCTTGTTCATATCTTGCTCCAGAGTTGCTTGAAAATGTTGCTGTCAGCCTGTTAACATTAAGTTCAGTTATTTCCATGTGTTTTCCTAGTGATCCATGCACCCTATGACCTTGATATTGCCATGCTTAGCTTCACAAATATGTCTTCTTACTGTTGGTTGCCTTGACATGCCATTTATTGCTCTGTAGTGAGTTGCACAAGCTCATCTACATGCCTTCATAATTATGTTCCTGCCATGTATGAATCTGTTTTATAACTTGCTATGTTTACATGGGTGTCATCATATTTTCTGATCCTTTTTGGCTTATGGTCAGTAAGGGACTTTTGATCTATGCAATTAGTATAATCATGCCATGTCTTGTTTTCCTATTATAAGTTCCTGCAACATGTTTTCTGATAGCTCTAAACATTGCATCGTGATGTTATTTTCTGCAAAGTCTGAAATTGTTATAACTTGCAATCTTACCACGTGTGTTTGAGCATGTTCTAGTGATTTCTGGAGATAGCTCAGTGTTCATGTTTTGTAATGCTTTACATGTACATCATGTCCATGCCTTTTGTTATCATGTTGAGGTGCTGTAGCATGTTGTTTTGATGCTTGCAATATGCCTAGTTGCTGTTTTGGACAGCTTGTCCTTTAACCTTGTTTCATGTGTGTGCATTGAACCGTTGCTCCGTTTTGAGTGTGCTCTATATGAAATTTGCTTAGAATTGCATGTAGTTTTATATAATCATGTTGCATCCTTGTTTTGAGGTGTTTACTTGATGTTTGGGTGCATTTCGCATCAATGCCATGTTTAACTTGTGTTGCTCATATATTCTATGCCGTAGCTCCAAATCTAAAGAACTTTATATGTAACTTGACTAGAATCTCGTGTAGATCATCTTTGTGCATCTTAACTTGCTGTTTAACAACTTGAACATAAATCCTATTCAGCTCTGGACCAACTTCGAAATTTGCATATGAGGACTTACCGGTATTGTTATATGTTGCTTCCGGCCTCATTTAAACTGGCCTTAGTGTGTTGCTCTTGTTTGCATCATCTCTTGCCATGAGTAGCTTCATGTAGCTTTGTCATGCATCATGCTTGTTGTGCATCATGCCTTGTTCATGTGTGGTGTGTTTACCATGTTGTGTGCTTCTTCTTTTTAGTTCCTATTCCGTTGCGATCGTGAGGATTCGTTCGTCTATGCTTGGTTCGTCTTCGTGGCTTCATCTTCTTCATGGACTCGTTCTTCTTCCTTGCAGGATTTCAGGAAAGATGACCGCTACCCTGGATCTCACTACTATCATTGCTATGCTAGTTGCTTCGTTCTATCGCTATGCTGCGTTACCTATCTGTTGCTCTTCAAGCCATCCCAAATTGCCATGAACCTCTAACCTTTACCACCTTTCCTACGCAAACCGTTGTTTGGCTATGTTACCGCTTTGCTCAGCCCCTCTTATAGCGTTGCTAGTTGCAAGTGAAGTTGAAAATTTCTCCATGGTGGACAGGATTTTGATTGGGATATCACAATATCTCTTATATTATTAATGCATCTATATACTTGGTAAAGGGTGGAAGACTCGGCCTTTTGCCTGGTATTTTGTTCCACTCTTGCCGCCCTAGTTTCCGTCATACCGGTGTTATGTTCCCGGATTTTGCGTTCCTTACGCGGTCGGGTGATTTATGGGACCCCCTTGACAGTTCGCTTTGAATAAAACTCCTCCAGCAAGGCCCAACCTTGGTTTTACCATTTGCCTCACCACCACCTATCCCTTTCCCTTGGGTCGGCCAACCCGAGGGTCATCTTTATTTTAGCCCCCCCCCCTCGGGCCAGTGCTTGTCTAAGTGTTGGTCCAAACCGAGCGATCTCCGGCGCCCCTTGGGCAACCAGGGTCTATGCCAACCCGACGTCTGGCTCATCCGGTGTGCCCTGAGAACGAGATATGTGCAGCTCCTATCGGGATTTGTCGGCACAGCGGGAGGCTTTGCTGGTCTTGTTTTACCATTGTCGAAATGTCTTGTAAACCGGGTTCCGAGTCTGATCGGGTCTTCCTGGGAGAAGGTCTATTCCTTCGTTGATCGCGAGAGCTTGTCATGGGCTAAGTTGGGACACCCCTGCAGGGTATAATCTTTCGAAAGCCGTGCCTGCGGTTATAGGCAGATGGGAATTTGTTAATGTCCGGTTGTAGATAACTTGACACCAGATCCGAATTAAAACGCATCAACCGCGTGTGTAGCCGTGATGGTCTCTTCTCGGCGGAGTCCGGGAAGTGAACATGGTCTTTGGGTTATGTTTGACGTAAGTAGGAGTTCAGGATCACTTCTTGATCATTGCTAGTTTCACGACCGTTCCATTTGCTCTCTTCTCGCTCTTTTTTGCATATGTTAGCCACCATATATGCTTAGTCGCTACTGCAGCCTCACCACTTTACCCCTTCATTTCCCTTTAAGCTTTGCTAGTCGTGATACCCATGGTAATGGGATTGTTGAGTCCTCATGGCTCACAGTTTACTACAACAACAGTTGCAGGTACAGGTTTTGCGATGATCATGACGCGAAAGCGATGTTTTCTTGCGTTGAGTTCTGCTTCTTCTTCGATGAGGGGATAGGTTCCAGGTCGGCAGCCTGGGCTAGCAGGGTGGATGTCGTTTGAGTTTCTGTTTGTGTTTCATCCGTAGTCGGATGTTCATCTTTTGTATTGAGATGTTGTATTCGTGTGGCATTGTATGCCCTATGTATGTATCCCCATCTATTATGTAATGTTGATGTAATGATATCCACCTTGCAAAAGCGTTTCAATATGCGGGAATATCCTTGGTTGGACCTTCGAGTTCCTTTTGGATAGGGTCGCATATTGGGCGTGACATATATGTAGGCAGGAGTCGGTCTACTTGTCACGGACATGATGCCTATATACATGATTACTGCCATGAATATTGTCGTAACTATGGGCTTTTCTATTGATTGCCCAACAGTAATTTGTCGACTCACCATATGCTATGTTTTGAGAGAGAAGCGTCTAGTGAAAACTATGGCCCCCAGATCTACATTAATCCTATTACTGAAACCAAAAATACCTTGTTGAAATTTATTTATTTTTCGTTTCTTTTTCAATTTATCTATCTATCACTATCAGATTTAATCCTTGCAAGTACCAAGTTCAAGGGGATTGACAACCCTCTTACCCACGTTGGGTGCAAGTATTTGATCTTGTGTGTGCAACTACTGCTCACTAGAATTTGCTTAGTTCTCCTATTGGTTCGATAACCTTGATTTTCACTGATGGAAATACTTCCCCGCTACTGCATCTTCTCACCTTTCTGTTTTTGGAAAATCTCAACGCAGCTCACAAGTAGCACGACACCGGTGGAAGTTCTTCTTCAAGCAGATCTTGTCGCCGCCGCCCTCGCTCTCTAGGACCGTCTGCATCCACGGCGGCGGCCCCATATCCTCTCGGATGTGGCTCTGACAGACAAAGAATTCGTCCGTCAGATGGAGATCATGACAGAGCATTTGTTTCGTTAGATGGTCCCAGCGCCACCATCACCGATGTGCGTGAAGGAGCAACTACGGTTGCTGTCATGTGTAAGCGTTCAGCGGGAACTGGCATCCCCACTACGGCAGTGAAGTACAAGTCGGTGTCCTCGCCGTGCAATCGCGGCCTCCACATCAGTGGATGTGTGACAAAGGAGCCGGCATCCTGAAAGTGCAACTAATCCCCGGGAGGTTTTGGTAATTCATAACAACATATATTTCATTGAACTAATGTCCATTCAAGATAAATATTTTAGGATGTTCAATGATTGGCATGGAAAGGACTAGTGATTGTGGACCCCTCAAAATGCTAAGGAAATGGATTGGCAAAAAGCTCAAGACTCTACATTTTTGGTTAAGTGATACAAGATCACATTGAGTCCATAGGAAAGCCAATACTATTAAAAGGAGATAAGGTGTTGCTTAATGATCTACTTGCTCAAAGTGCTCAGTGATATTGCTACAAAAACCGTCAGCCACTTTCTCCATCCAAATATACCCAAACCCTACATTCCAACTTGGCCCCACCAAAATTTTCAATCCGGAGCCACCGAGTTCATCTGGACATAGTCACTGCCAAACCCTAATAAATTAGATCCACCGATATGGATCTTGGTCTCACTGATATGACCTTGCTAACTCTCTGTTACTTACTGCTTCACTTCTGTCTCACCGAGATAGCTTGCCAACTCTCTATTTTGCCTTATTGCTTCCCTTCGGCCCCACCGAGTTGATACAATCGGTGCCACCAAGACGACGCTTGTCCTAGCCATTGCACATCGGTCCTTCCATCCAGTCGGTCCCACCGAGATTCCTAACGTTCATATTTTTACATAGGTCGGTGCCATCGAGATTTCTGATCGGTGCCACCGAGTTGGGTCAAAAGTGTGTAACGGTTGGATTTTGTGTGGAGGCTATATATACCCCTCCACCCCTTCTTCCTTAGTGAAGAGAGCCATCAGAACGTGCCTACACTTCCACCACTCATTTTCTAAGAGAGAACCACCTACTCATGTGTTGAAATCAAGAGCCATTCGTACCATTTGAACCTTGATTTCTAGCCTTCCTCAAGTTGCTTTCCACTCAAATCCTTCTTCCACCATAGAAAAATCTGTGTGAGAGAGTTGAGTGTTGGGGAGACTATCATTTGAAGAACAAGAGCAAGGAGTTCATCATCAACACACCGTCTATTACCTTTTGGAGAGTGGTGTCTCCTAGATTGGTTAGGTGTTGCTTGGGAGCTTCCGACATGATGTGGAGTTGAACCAAGAAGTTTGTAAGGACAACGAGATTGCCTACTTCGTGAAGATCTAACCGAGTGAGGCAAGTCCTTCGTGGGCGATGGCCATGGTGGGACATACAAGGTTGTTGCTTCGTGGGCCCTTCATGGGTGGATCCCTCCATGGACTCACTCATCTGTTACCCTTCGTAGGTTGAAGTCTCCATCAACGTGGATGTACGATAGCACCACCTATGGGAACCATGCCAAAACTCTTCGTGTCCCCATTGCGTTTGCCTTCTCCAAACCCTTCCCTTTACCTTCATGTGAAATATTTTACTTTCCGCTACTATACTCTTAGAATTGCATGTGTAGGGTGATTTCTTGACTTGTCATAATTGCTAAAATTTGCCTACAACTAAAATTGGGAAAATGTTAGGTTTTATTTGGTCAAGCAGTCTAATCACCCCCCTCTAGACATACTTTAGATCCTACAAGCAGTATTAGAGCCAGGTTTCCATAAGCCTTGGTTTCCATTGCTTTGGTTACCGTAGGCTTGGTTTCACAACCTAGGAGAGTATAGCATCTATTGAGGGTAACTATCACCGTAGAGGTCGTTATTTTCATGGTACAAATTTTGCTAGTTGGAAGCATCAGATGAAAATGCATATTCTTGATCATAACCCCGCCGACCTAGGAGAGTATGGCGTCTAGTGAGGGTAACTATCACTGTAGAGTTCCTTATTTTGATGGTACAAATTTTGCTAGTTGGAAGCATAAGATGAAGATGCATATCCTTGATCAAAACCCTATCGTTTGGGCTATTGTTCATATTGTCTTGCAAGGTGAATTCTTTGAAGATGGTAGATAAAAGGATTGTGAAGCGACCGTGGAAGAATTGAAGGTGTTGCAATACAATGCTCAAGCTTGTGACATTCTCTTCAATGGATAGTGCCCCAAGGAGTTCAAAAAAATCAGTCGCCTTGAGAATGCAAAGGAAATTTGGGATACTTTGGTTGACATGCATGAAGGTACTGAGTCCATCAAGGAGTCCAAGTTGGATGTGCTTCAAAGTCAACTTGACAAGTTCAAGATGAAGGATGGCAAAGGAGACACTGAAATGTATTCTAGGCTTTCTCACTTCACAAATGATATTGCCGACTTAGGAAGTGAAGAGATGACCAATAAATTCATCATCAAGAAGATCCTTAGAGCCTTGGATGGTAAATATGATACTATGTGCCCATGTCTGGAGATGACAAGATGATCTGTCGTGGAATTGTCACGTCAGATGTCCTCGTGAAAGGACTTAGTTGTGGAGTCAACGCATCTATTTGATAGCTTGAGAGGGGTTGAGTGGGACGAGAGATGCAGGGCGGATCAACACACAAGACAAGGATTTAGACAGCTTCGGGCCCCGGGAAACATCATCCGGTAATAACCCTACATGTTGTTTGTGGCTAGGTCTCATTATGATCATGAGGGAGTCGCCGTAAGCCGGCTCTCCTTTTTGTGTCTAGCCCTAGATCTTGTTTCTTGTTGCCTCCTCTCTTTGGGGAGCCCTGCCCCTCCTTATATAAGTTAGAGGGGCGGTTTACATGTGGAGTCCAAATAGGATTAGGACTAGCCTATCTTCTACTACAAGCCGGATACAAGTCCGGGTCTTGATTCCTTGTAAGGGAGATATTCTTCACGCCTTTCCTCTTAAGCCGGCCTACCATAACGTAAGCCAGCCTTCTGGGCCTTGAGCCTCCTGGGCCCCCGGGTCTTGTCGCTCCTCTGATCCGCTTGCCAGGTCACCCATAAGTCGCCAGGGTCGGGCGGGTCACTTAGTGTGTCATCCAGTCAGGGCGGGTCATTAGTGAGTCGCCAAGTCCGGCCGGGTTATACTTTCGGCTGGGTTACACCGCGGGGTATATCCCCGATAGTAGCCC
Organism: Triticum timopheevii; assembly: GCA_963921465.1. Classification (NCBI taxonomy): domain Eukaryota; kingdom Viridiplantae; phylum Streptophyta; class Magnoliopsida; order Poales; family Poaceae; genus Triticum; species Triticum timopheevii. Next base: position 498,227,504 of record OY997272.1, read on the forward strand.
CCAAGTTTAGCTTGGATTTATCCATGGTAAACTTATGCTGCAAAATAAACACAAGAACAAATTTGACAGGTTTTGCTCCGGGTTAAGAATTATTGTAAACCGGCACCTGAACATCCTTAAGTCCTTGTCATTTCCTTCTTCTAGAAAATCCGGGTCAATAGACCAGCTTCACAATCGATTTGCTTGTAGAAGAAATATTGTAAACAAGTAATCCACTTGAATCGGTTTCCATGGCATCGGGTTAAATAATTTTGGTCTGCAAATACTCATCTGATATTCAGCCAGCTTGAAGATGTAAAACTTGCCGGTTTATCATTACCAAAAACTGTCGGATTATAAAACAGACGATGTCGGGTCATAATTGTTGTTGACACCGGGTTATGTAATTGATCCTCTTGATTTGCTCAAAACTGATAATTTTAAGATTTTTCTCCCTTATATCCATATTACCTGTAGCCCCCAAGTCTTGAGTCGAACAAAGAGATGGTTTAAGACTTGCTCCAATAAATGTTGCAACCTTGAAGAAATCTGGTTTATTCATCTCAATCATATAGACTGAATATTCCACACATGTAGCCCCCAAGTGTTGGGTTGTCATGCTTGCAGCAACCTGGGACTTGTAATCGCTTTATGCTTATGAAAACTTCAACCAGTGTAGCCCCCAAGGGTCGAGTCATTATGCAATGATGAGCAGGGACTTTGTATATAATTTATAATAACATCATATAATATAGTCTCCACCATGGGGCTTGAACCCACGTCCACAAGGTTAAGAGCTTTGTACTCCACCAACTGAATAGTGGACCATTCGATATGATGGATTGATGCTTGTGTACCTTGAATTTTTGACAGGAGCAACTGGTAACCCCCAAGGGCCAACTCATTTAGAATGTGATGAGTCGGGTCTTCCATAAGTTGAGCAAAAAATAACTTTGCATTAGCCCCCAGGTGCCATGGTGCATGCTGGCAGTGACATGGGACTTGCATATTTGATGTAATCTCAATTTGAATAATGTAGCCCCCAAGTGCCGGGTCGTAAGCCTACAGCGACTCGGGACTATTCCTTCCATTGTAAAATAAATCATATCCATTGATAAAATAATAGCCATTGCACCAAAGCGACTTTGAATACCTCATCTGTTGATAAGTAAATCCGGAGTTTAAATACCTGGCGGCTCTTGGTCGATGACGACTTAATGCGCATTCATTGTAAGACGGAATTTTTGTAACCCGGTGGTCTATAGCCCTTGAGAAAATCAATAATTGATAACCCTTTTGAGACACCAATTTCAGTGATGAGCTTGGACTGAAGCATTTATATAATTCATAGTTCTGCAAATCATGCACAAAGTTTAAAACAACATACGCCCTGGCGACTTAACGTCAAAAGCCAGGGCGGGTAACCACCCAAATGTAGTCTTATCCTGCACACAAGTAGATCACAAGATTCCTACGATCCTTTGAATGATACCGCCGGTTTATGTGACCCGGACAGTAAAGTTAATAACTCAACTCTGAAAGAGCCAGCACATATGATATTTGTTATGTGCTGACAACTTTATTGATCAAGGTTAAGCCGGTGGAATCGAAGCCACTCCCTAGATGCTTTCAAATATGATCAAAAAAGTCTCAAGACAAAGTCAAATAACTGCGATTGCAAAAAACTGTACAAGAAACAGACAAAATTTTGAGGCTTCTAATTCGAATACGATCAGTAAACCGTTCCAAAGGGGTTCGGCTAAGATTCGAATACGATCATATAGCCCCCAGTGGCTTTGGCGATGCCGATCAAGTGGGTATCGACAGCTATGTTCTCTTTGCTTCGAATACGACCTATGTTTGAACAGGAAGCCCCCAAGTGACCATGAGAGTTGTTTAACGACGCTGATTCGAATACGATCCACATCAATTCCTAAAGGGGTTGAGCTATGATTCGGATATGATCAAGAAGCCCCAAGTAGGTTCAGCAGTTTGCTAATCAAAAGGGTATCGACAGCTATGTTCTCTTTGGTTCGAATACGACCTATGTTTGGACAGGAAGCCCCCAAATGACCATATAAGTTTTGGCATTGCGCCGATCAAGAGGGTACTGATAGCTATGCTTGATGAGCAGGAAGCCCCCAAGTGACCATAATAAGATAAGCCGTAAGGCAGGATACCCAAGTTTGAACTGCACATCATGGCAGCAAGTTCTTTTTGTCAACCTTTAATTTTTCTTAAAACTCGAACTTGCGAGAGATTAACTCTTTTTGAACCGGAACTTTAAACCGGATTTGAAAACTTCAAAAATTTGTGAGGGACAAATTTACCTTGAGCCGGATTTTAAACTGGATTTGAGAGATTCAAAGCTTTGTGGTAGATAAATTTTCCTTGAACCGGTCTTTAAACCGGATATTAAGAGCTTCAGTGCTTTATGGGAGAGAGATGTCTCCTAAACTGGATTTTGAGCCGGAAATCTTCTGACGGCCTTCAAATTTTTATCAATCTTGCAGTAATCTCCGGGCCCGGGTTATTTTTCAATGACCCAGAGTTCTTGAATTCATTGAAACTGGCTAATTTTGCCGAGTCATACCATTGTAGCCCCGAGTCTCAAGACGACTCGAGGAGTTGACTTGAGATTCTCCATATTTGACCAAAGCAAAAGGTGTACATCATTGGCATTGATAGAGCGATGTGAATCCGCAGAAGGTTGAGGTGACTGCGGCGGGTTATAAATGATCCTGTATGAGCCGTGTCAGCAACTCGGCCAATGGTTCCTTCCAACTGGTTGTTCGAAGTTTAACTAACTGTAGTGGCGGCGACTTGTGCACCTACCCGTTGAGCCATCCAATGCAGACAGCGGCTGATAAGACATGATAACTTGCCTCCAATTTATTGGAAGAAAACCGGGCTTCCCAAGCTGTGACTTGTTCATACTCAATAAACAGCTCATCCAAACAAGTGCAGCCCGGTGTGTTGATTTAGACCAGGCCGCAAGAGACAGACGGTAAAGACGACCGCAACATCTGAGGCGGCACAGACAGATGAACCGGTCGTGGTGTTGTAAACCGGTGCGGACCGGTAAGTTTTCCTCCTCGTAGTAAACCGGCGCGGACGCGTGAACCGGCCACGAGAGCGGACGGGCGAGTCGTCCGTGGTGTTGTAAGCCGGTGCGGACGCGCGAGTCAATCGCAGACACAGATATATCCATGACACGACCCTTGCTTTTTCAATGAACAATTGTCCTACACAAATAATACTGCACACCAAGGCAAAGATAAACTGTTCTTTGACAAAAACAATATATGCTGATAAAACAAATTTGGATGGATATCACCTGATTTGTATGCATGATAAACGGAGTCGTATACTCCATCCTTGACTACCATTAGCGGCGGTTCAACGACCGGGTTGTAGTAGAGACGTCCAAAGATCGACGCCAATTTGCAAGCGGCGGCTTAATAGCTTGGAGGCGAGGCCGGAGTGAGGTGCAGGCTTAGTATTGAAACACAGCCACGGTAGGGGCACGTCGGTGATGCTCAACCGCAGTGGCCTAGAGCCATCGGGAGGCCAGCACGGGCGGCCTGCAACTGCTGCAGCGGCAGGGCGCAAGCAAGAGACCCACCCCAAGGTAGTGGAGGCAGCGTCTTGGGTTGGCCTGACCCGGCAACAGAAGGGCGCAGGGCGGGTCGACGTCATGGGCCGGTGATACAGCGAGTCACCGCAGAAGTGGAGGAATCAGGCCTGCAGCGGCGAAGGGCGGCTCAGGCGCGACAAAGTCTGACGGCGACTCAGAGGCGCAGTTGCATCCATGGCGGCAGCGGCAGCAGAGATGGGCGGTGCCGCGACGGTGACTTAACAGTGGGTGGCGGCTCAGCAAAAGTAAGGCTGGCTTGGCACGAGCGGCCTGCGGCAGAGGAGAATATTTTTGCTTCTTCGCCTCAAATTCTGGACTTGAACTCTGAAAAAAACCAGCACACTTGCGGACTTGCCCTGCACAAATTTATGAAAATCCCAGTAGATGAATCTCAGTTTTCCTCTATTCTTCTTGGACATTCTGACTAAAAATTTGAAGTTACTGCACGCATTATTCCCTTCCAAGAACCAGCTTCCTCTTCAAGTAAGCACTTGCTCTGTTTCAACATCATTTGCAACTTTTCACGGCCACGACAGGTCTCAACAATGGCGGGTCATGGCAGTAGTGGGTCGACGGACCCAGGCAACCCGGCATGCGGCAAAGGCGGACCGCAGCGGCAACGGGAAGGCGAGGATCGGCGGCTCGTCAGCACCGGACCCCGGCAAATACAGAGAGCTGCAGCAGCTCAGACGCACGGTTGTGGCCATGACTGCAACCACCGTGGCTGCGAACGGCGAGTCAAGGAGGCGACAGCGCGGGGCATGACCGCTGACCACCCGCGGCACCATCTCATCGCTCAGCGGTAGGGGCGACGGTTTGGCGACTCCAACCAGGCGTGGGTCAAGGATCACGACAGCAGTTCAGAGGCGCGTCAGCTCAGTGGCTCCGGTGAGGCATGGGTGGCTCGACGCGAAGGCAGGTCCGGCGAAGGTGGCAGCAACGGCGGAGGCGCAAGCAGGGCCACAGGGTCTGAAGGCAGCCGCCGGAGGCGAAGTTGTTCGGTGGTTGCTCAGGCACAGCAAAGGCGGCATCCAGTAGAAGCAGAGGCGCGGTCGGTGAGGCTCCGGTATCGACATGAGGTATGTGCAGGGCGGTTCTCCATCAACTTGCTACACTTGTTTGATACACCACAGAAGTTCAAAGTGATGAGTCTTATTGTTAAAACAATTAAGAGAACCGCAGCTGACAAGAAGAGATCATGTGGATTTGCTCTGCACACTCAGTTGTTCATCAACTCCAAGGTTGGCATGAGCAAATACTTACTTGATCGTGAGTATGTACCCTTGTTGCCAGAGTTTGAGGATCATGTGGTGGTGATGGATTCTTCACACCCTACATCTATTGAGGCACAAGAGATGATCCAGGCAGCTGTTGCAGCAAAAGCAACCAACAAGGCCTCTGCTCCCAATGCTGCTATTGCTAACTTCAAGTCCAAGAATGGTCAGATGACTTATTTGCTTGAAGTAAACCTGAGGATTGAGCGAAGTCTGGCCAACCTCACGGAGAACCAGGAGAGCCTAGAGCGGGTGATCGAGACTAAGATTCATGATCTTGATGTGAAGCTCGCAGAGGTTCAGACCATAGTGGAGAAGCTCAGAGATGATGTTGATCCTCAAGAGTTGCTGCTTATGATAGTGGAGATGATAGACCGACAACGGATAGGTTCCAGACAGTGGCTAGGGCACCCAAGTGTGTTGCAGTGCCTGACGCAGACACGAGGACTACACTCTCTACACCTGCTGCTACTACAACAGTGCCACCTCCAGTTTCTACTCCACCAGCCCTGCAGACATCAGCTAAAGCCTTCACGGATGCACTTCTCTCAACACCATCTACGCACAACAGAGCTGCCAGCCACAGGACTTCGCCACCAGGAGCTGCCAGAGATTGTGCCTAGAGAGACGTATAGTCCTATACTTATTCAAAAATTTTGGTACTTGTTGCCAAAGGGGGAGAAATTGTATAGATCATTAGGCTTCGAGAGAGAGTGTGTCTTGCTTTTTACTCGTTGGTTTTCTCGAGTTCCTACTACTTTTTCTATTTGGTTGATGCTACTTTGGTTTGTTATGATTGTTAGATACTATGTTGGTTGGTTGTGTTTGATCATACTATGCTTCATGTGATGCTTAACGCTCATTCTTATCAGTATCCTTGTATGGTCATTCACTTGTGTTTGGTGATGAGTTCTTACTATTTCATTCATATCATTTTGTGCGCTCCACCAAGTTGTATGCACATGGAAGAGTGACCCATGATCCCAATCGATTGTGCATTTTCATTCAAACGCAAATTTTTAATAATGCACAAATTTAGGGGACCTCTTGCTTATCACATACTTTTCAAACCGACGATGCATTTCATTCATTTAATCATTTGTTGAAGCTTTGATCTATATGGTGTCATAAATTACCAACAAGGGGGGACTGAAAGTGCAACTAATCCGCGGGTGGTTTTGGTAATTCATAACAACATATATCTCATTCAACTAATGTCCATTCAAGATAAATATTTCAGGATGTCCAATGATTGGCATGGCAAGGACTAGTGATTGTGGACCCCTCAAAATGCTAAGGAAATGGATTGGCAAAAAGCTCAAAACTCTACATTTTTGGTTAAGTGATCCAAGATCACATTGAGTCCATAGGACAACCAATACAATTAAAAGGGGATGAGGTGTTGCTTAATGATCTACTTGCTCAAAGAGTTCAGTGATATTGCTCCAAAAACCCTCAACCACTTTCTCCATCCAAATATGTCCAAACCCTACATTCCAACTCGGCTCCACCAAAATTTCTTATCCGGAGCCACCAAATTCATCTGGACTTAGCTAGTGCCAAACCCTAACAAATCGAATGCATCGATATGGATCTCGGTCTCATCGAGATGGCCTTGCTAACTATTTGTTACCTATTGCTTCACTTTGGTCTCACGAGTTGATGCAATCGGTCTCACTAAGATGGCTTGCCAACTCTCTGTTGCCTTATTGCTTCAGTTTGGTTCCACCGGGTTGATGCAATCGGTGCCACCGAGACGAAGTTTTCCCTAGACATTGCACATCGGTCCCTCCGAGTTGTTCCAGTCGGTCCCACCGAGATTCCTAACGTTCATATTTTTACACAAGTCGGTGCCACCGAGACTTCTTATCGGTGCCACCGAGTTGGGTCAAAAGTGTGTAACAGTTGGATTTTGTGTGGAGGCTATATATACCCCTCCACCCCTTCTTCCTTAGTGAGGTGAGCCATCAGAACGTGCATACACTTCCACTACTCATTTTCTGAGAGAGAACCACCTACTTATGTGTTGAGATCAAGAGATTTTATTCCTACCATTTGAACCTTGATTTCTAGCCTTCCTTAAGTTGCTTTCCACTCAAATCCTTCTTCCACCATAGCCAAATCTAAGAGAGAGAGAGAGAGAGAGAGAGAGAGAGTTGAGTGTTGGGAAGACTATCATTTGAAGCACAAGAGCAAGGATTTCATCATCAACACATTGTCCATTACCTTTCGGAGAGTGGTGTCTCTTAAATTGGTTAGGTGTCGCTTAGGAGCCACCGACATGATGTGGAGTTGAACCAAGAGGTTTGTAAGGGCAAGGAGATCACCTACTTCATGAAGATCTACCCGAGTGAGGCAAGTTCTTCATGGGCGATGGTGGGATAGACAAGGTTGCTTTTTCGTGGACCCTTCGTGGGTGGAGCCCTCAATGGACTCACGCAACTGTTATCCTTCGTGGGTTGAATTCTCCATCAACATCGATGTATGATAGCACCACCTATAGGAACCACGCCAAAAATATCCGTGTCCCCATTGCGTTTGCCTTCTCCCAGGGGCGGAGCCAGAAATTTTTGTCAATGGGTTCATTCACTAACTAGTTGTGAATTTTTTTAATGAACTTAGTCCTATTTTGTGACAAATTGCAACGAGATTATATCAGTCAGAGAAAGCACAATGAATATGAAATCATTTATCACACATATTTCTCACTTAAAAAAATAAGAGTGCATAACATACGATCGGATGAAATTATAAAATCACTTGTTTACATATTATTGATAAAAGTGATACCAAAATAAACTTCATATTTCAGATCCAACTTCTCATCTTTCTGAAAACAATGAAGAAAATAACAAGTTAGTTTGGCAAGTTTAAAATAAAAGTGACATCATGTGAAAGAATCATGTAAAGTCACTCACATTTTAGAGCTTCCCTTTTCGATCTTTTATCGCCTTAAAAAGATCAAACACAGCATCATTACTAATGGGAGAAAACATCTCTTTCTCCACATAGCAAATTAGACAATCACTCATGAATTGATCACCAATTTTGTTGCGCAGCTTTTTCTCGACAACATTCATAGCTGAAAAGCATCTCTCCACGGATGCTGTTGCAACTGGTAATATCAATACTAACTTTAGAAGATGATAGACCAAGGGAAAAGTAACATGTTTATTTGTATGCACCATTAAGTTCGCAAGATCAGCAATCCCGTCCAAATTAGCAAACCTTTCATCCGCTCGCACATTATCAATGTAAGTGCACAGTTCAGGACCGAGATCATCCATTTTTTTTGAATCAAAATCATCTGGATAAAACTCAGCTAGCTTCACTAAGTTATCCAAGTTAAAAGCAACAAATCCATCATTTGGGTTGAAAGAAGCCATGTGACCAAGTAATGCAGAATTTACCTCATTGAAACGGTCATCAAACTCTTTAAGTTGCCAGTAATTACAGAATTAAGACACTCTACTCGGTAATGCTGGAGGTTTGTCTTATTAGTTTTTTGTCTTGGTTTGTGTCAATTGATATATTCCTCCAGCATGTCCGCCTTCTCAATGTCATGTTCTTCACAAAATGAATATGCCTTCTGTATCAGTGAGTCCCATTCATTCTCCCTTAGTTCTTGTAGCTCATTCCTTGTGGACTTGACACATGACATGGCATTTAGGATGTCTTGATCCTTGTTTTGTAAAGAATGTGACAAAGTATTTGCATTTCCTAATATATGCAGCATCATGTGCAACTAGAACACAAAATCAAAGGTCTCAAAATATGTTGCAAGACCACGCGCCTGACTTCTCTTTTCACTAGATGACCAGTTGCGCCAATGGCGCAAAGGCCAAGAGTAAGCCATGTATTGTAAGAGTGTGCATTAATATTATTCGGGCACATATTGAAACATATGAGAAAAATTTCCACTTACTATAAGTACAAGCGATGCAATACCCATATAAGTTCAAGGACATATCAGTATTAACAGAACCGTTAATTAGTCAGACACAAATCCACACCCAAGAAGCACATTGCACAGGGTAGAAACTTTTAAGCCTCACATTCCCAAGCAATCTTAAGGAGGGCCAACAGAATTGAAATCACTGATGCAAATTCTCAGCAGTTAGTAATATTTATACACACAGCTTCTTTATTGTAGTCATATGATGATGAAATCAGTACGTAAATCGGCACCAAGGATAGCCGATCAGACAAACAAAAATTCTGCATCCCACTGAACAACACTATTATGCAGGACTCATTTTAGAAGTCCCTCTGTTCTAATTTCTATAAGAGCTTGAAACTTTGGAGCCAAGGCTACTAACCTTCAAATCCAACCAAACATCTTACCATGCAAACACGGTAGAATGGGAAAGAAAGACTCTAAATGTGACGCACCAAAAGCGGAAGAAAATATTCAGATCACTTGGTAATAGCATACATTGGCTTTATAAAGACAAGCTATATTAGCATAGATGTATGGTGTATGTAGTGCTCGCCCGTTAACCATTGCTTGAGTCTTGTACCTGCCGTTGGCAGGAAGGAAAGAATTAAGCAAAAATTGACAAAATAATATGAGATAGTAACAGCAAATGATTTGAGAACAAAAGATCAAGGTCAATTAGACTCTTATCATCAACTTTGGCACATATTTTTTCAACAAGTTGTGCATCTAAAATCCTACTCTATACCTAAGAAAAGAATGTCTTAGTAGCATCCCAGAAGGAAGACAAAGAACATGTGCAACAAATGATTCCAGGAACACCGACATTTCTCCATGCCCTGTGCTCAAGCGGTAGCTGTAACCCCCACGTGGCTTGCAGCAACCAAGATTGATTTCTATATCTATCTGACATAGCAAGAACCCATACAGATATAGAAAATAGTTGCACAAAGTTAGGATATTGAAAACAAAAAGTTAACACTCCAACAAAAAGGAAAGAGAGCAGTTGACCTTTCCGCTAGCTTATTCAAGTTTGTCAACGACTTTCATTGCTGGGAGATAATCGTAAATAGAAGTATGGCAAAAAAAGATGGCTCTTGTGATCTACAGCAGGGCATGTCTTTAGAGATATAATAGTACCTCCATTCCCAAGTATAAGACGTTTTGGTAGGCCATTTTAGCCAAGCCTACGGAAACATCTTATATTTTAGAATGGTGGTAGTACTCCCTAAACCATCTTCCCTCTCAAAAATATGATATGAGGATTTTTTTTCTCAGTACGCATCCTTCATGGCCAACAAGTATAGAGAAGTCAAAACACAATCGATTCCTCAAATCTGGAGAAACATATCAATGCAGGGGACAAAGTCAATCTCATGCCGTCATATATTCATCTAAAATGATCTGTGCTAGGAGGCTGTTTTAAACTACATGGAATCACAGACCTGTCGTCATATATTCATCTAAAATGATCTGTTCTAGAAGGTTGCTTTATAACTTGAGCAAAAAACTATTGTAATGAAAATGCATTTGAAACTTGATGCATGTCTTGTTGTGTGTGGCATCATCCCAAGCAAGAAATCATACTCTTCACTAAACTATAAGTAGAAATATGGGCCTGAGGTAGAAAAAATTGTAACCTGGACATATCCATATGTAGCTTTTCCTGGTTCATTCTTTATGCACTTTCTTCTATTGGAGCAAGTTTTAGTGGAAACCTGAAAATGGGATATTATGTTGAACACAGAAACCCTCATTGTAAAAGAACTAATCAAAGACAAGAGCTAAATGTAAGGAATAAAAGTGAGCAGGCAATCAAGCATAAATTAGTTTTCACGTGTTTCTCTAGTGGATGTGGAAAGCATCTGCTCAAGCATAAATTTAGTTGTCACATGTTTATCTAGCGGATGTCAAAAGCGGAGATGACGGAGTGATGCAAATTTCAGCATAATAAGAGGTAATGGACCACATTGTCGCCTGTTCTGGCTGCTGCAACATGCAGCATGATGCACGAAGTGTTGTGCTCCTTACGTGCTGCTCCCATGCTGAGAAAAGGGCAAGACAGAGGAGATGCAACAAGGGTCCGCGAAAATTGTCAATCTGACAATAGAGTGAAAGCATTATTAATTTTGGGATAAAACTTTTCTATACAAAACAGAAAGAACATGATGATGGTCGCCTCCAGCTCATATGAAATCAGCGACATCCAGAGATAATAAACTATAATTCAAATTAAATATTTGCACCAATAAAAAATCTGCACAAAAATTTAGAGGAAAACAGAACTACAGCCCCATGGATCTTTCATTGGACAAAGGCATCTAAATATACACTTAGATCTTGATAGTAGAAATGAGGCATAGTTATTTTAGTCTGCCAAGCATTTTGTGCCTGCCGCAATGTTGAAGTATATTCTGTAACCAACCTAATTGTTACCTGGTTGATACCGAGAAGGAAGAACTACATGAACAACTAAGAGGAGTGTGGTGGGGAGGATGGATTGGGTACTGATTCAAACTAACAACTGGTAGAATGAGTTTCACATTAACAGAAAACAACATCACATTTATCATCTAGTGCTAAGCCATCATCATTCAAATGCACGTAATTTCTGATTTGACATTGACATACTGAATGAGGCTTCTACAACGGGAAAGCAAAGAGATCAGAACTGCAGTCCATGTAGCATAGTATCAAAATAGCAACAATTCCAAGTTCGTGCCCAAAGCTATCTATTGGCAGGTCTACATCTAAGTAAGGTCATGCAATTAAAATCTATTGCGACCATTACATATGCAGCCTTTGTATATGTTACCCCTATTAACATGTATGGAACCAACAGAAAATAGCAGGGGCTATTTAAGTAGCACCAAGGAAAACTATTACCAGATCACAAACAACAGCAATCTGATAATCTAATCACACATGGCCAGAGATATGAAAGACCAACATATCAAAATTTCCTTCTTAAAGCATACAAGCCGGTAATATAGGTAGCAGACCATCATCTAAAGTCGGTAATATATTAAAATTTCAAATTTGTAATCTGAGGACTGACCAAGAGATACTCACATCAGTCAAAATAGGAACCTTAGGCGCTAAATTTTAGATGTCCATAATTACTCCAACGTAGTAACCAACCTATACTATGTAAACTGAGTTTTTAAAATACTTCAAAAAGAAGTGTACAGGCAAGAATGTGTCTTCCATATGTATGTTTACTTTTTCTAAAAGTGTATTCAAATGGGAGTAGTATGTAAAAGAGGTGAAGACTGATAATGTGGTATGCATATATCATAATTATTATGAATGCACCGGTAGGTGTAAAAAGGCTGAATTGAAATGGCCGCAAATTTCCTCCAACCACAAATGTAGCCATACCCATGTTGTCCAAAAAGAACCTTATGGTTCTTGGTGAATACCTAGTGTGCGGTGGGGTCACAACCACTCTAGAAGAGAGTGGCAGCTAGGCGAGGCAGAGTAAGACCTGAGCGAGGGCTGCAAAGTGAAAGGCAGACAGAGTGGTGATTGTAGACTGATGATTATGAATAAAAACATAATCTAATAGATTTGTATCTAATAGATTTGTTATACTTATCCAATCTGCACATTTTGTAATATAATTCAGCACTAATGCCACTACACCATCTAGCATCATCTTGGATTTTAGCACCTCTAGCTCTAGTAGTCTAACAAAGCATAGAACTGAAAATAAATACTCAATTCAGTAAGTTTTTATGAACTATATGCCACATAAGCAATGCCCTGTGTGCTTGCAATCCGACAGCCATGTGATTTTCCCATTCTTCCAAAAGACCACCGGTGCATCATTTTCACATAAAACATGCACGCCCAGGCTTTTTTTTGTAAAACTATGAAATGAGCAGTAAATTAGGAATGTGTCGCCAATCAAAATGAAGTCCACTTCCCATAATGTTCGTAAAGAAATCAACATCATAAAGCTCTTGGACTACCTTCCATTCAAGCTGACCATGAAGTTTTGCTGCTGGAATCCTCTCTGGAGATGTAACAACCTGTAGAAAATAAGTAACTTATATGACTGGCATAGAAAAGATAGATTATCATGCAAAATATAGTTATGTACATTCAGCAAGATATAGATGACAACATTCTATGAGAAGAAATCACACTGTCCTACAGAGCGCAATCACACTGTCCTACAGAGGGCAACTATTCCCGGTTAAGTTTAGTATAAAAGTACTACATTACTAAATGAGAGCTAGTTCTCACATAGGAATAAAATAGGATCAATCATGCAGGGTCTGACATTCATATAGATACCGAAATATCTATGCAACATCACGACACTTGCAAGGTAACTGTAAAGCATGCACATGCCACATCATATAACTGTCTGAAACTCGAACGGCTTCTATTTCTGATTTAAAACTGAATCCTCTTGTAAATATGTTAGAACATTCAACAAAAATTGTCTGTTTTGTCGGGCGCCTGTTCACGTAGGCCTCAAGTTTGGTTGGGCGCCTATTCACATTCTTTCTTGTTACTCCTGAACCTGGAGCACCGATGCATGCAGTTGTTTTTCCTCACACTGAATTAGGAATCGCATAAAAAACTATTTGCCAATTGTAGCACTCACTGATAGAAATGGTTAAGTAGAAAATTTCAAAACAAAAAACAGAACAACAAAAGGAAGCTCACCAAGCTAACTCCTAGTTGAGCTTCATGCTGTCGCGCTGATGGAGCACGTCCATTGTCCGGGGGGCAATGGGAGATCTGCATGTGGGGCAAGTATGTTGGCGCTCTCGCCATGACCTCAGACAATGCACATGGAACAAGTGCCCAGAAAGCAGCTTCTTTGCCATTGTCGTCTCTTCACAACAGATAATACATGTAACGTCAGTCCTGAATCCATAAATATATCTAAATCATAAACAAGAACCATAGTTGAATAAACTGAAATAGTGCCAGTGAAATTAAATAACTCACACATTAAGCTCATCTGCTGTAGCATCTGGAAAGCTTCCATTCATGGTGGAAGCTATCTTTCGGCGGTGCACTTAACCTGAAACATGAATTTTGAAGTTGTGGAAGGTCTCGTACAACTCACGGATCAAGTGCAGTGGGACACCATGGTTCCTCATATGGTATAACAATTCAGATAAGGGGAAAGATCTTCATAAGAGAACCGACAGGAAGATCTCTACGAAGACAAGGTCACAGATAAGTTCCAGATAAAATGTATACACTGCCTTTTTCTCCCATTGACCTTCCGGTAGAAATAGCTTCTTTTTAAAGCCAAACCTCAAACATCTAGCACAACAGGACACAATATAAATTTTTAGAGGCTGAATCATCACACCAACAAAATGTATACAGTTAGGCCAACAACATATACAAATGCATAGTGGTGAATACACCTGATAAAAATATAAAGGAGGGGCACGGATACCCTTATACCCATTGCTAACATGACCCACCATGCAAACGGTCGCCAACAGAACTGAATATCCAGATGACCAGGGAAAACAAATTACTAACAGAACTGTGTATGCTCTGCAGCTAATCAAACATCTCTCTAAAACAGACCGGTGAAGACAATTTGCTCACAGAGTCATATATGCTTATGCAAGAAATGAAACATCTATATTAAACATCCACTGAAAAAACATTTATGAAGAACAGATCAAAGAAAGTAATTTCCTTGCAGAATCATGTATGTATGTCTGTGCGACTAATTAAACATCTGTATAAGCAGTTACAGAAAAAATGGTCCGAAAAGATTATCAAGACTGGAGCACCTGTATATACTGCCTTTTTATACAGGTGCCCAACCATCAGGCTTACATATAGCATTTGGAACTGCTGTAGCATTTGGAACTTATCTGTATACACTGCCTTTTTATACAGGTGCTCGCATTTGCAACCTCAAAGGCAAAACGAGAGAGAGAGAGAGAGAGAGAGATAGGGAGTTGGGGACTCACCTGCGCACCCGAAGGCCGTGAAGATGCGAGCTAATCGAGCACGCACCCAGGATGCGAGGTCATGACCAGCTGCGGCCGCCGTCTGCTGCGCCACTGCACGAGCCGCCTATGGCGCTAGGTTCAAGACGCGAAGGACCGCGTCGAGCCAAGACGACACCCTGGCTGGCATCCTCTCCTCTTGGGTTGAGCTCCTCCTCCCGCAGCTCCCTCGCGACGAGGTCTCCTCCTCCCCCGGCTTCCTCGTGACCTAGAACAAACATAAACAGGGTTCAGCAGTAAAAACACAAGCTATCTCACTTACATTAACCAGGACATGGTGATTTCTCCCCATACAAAAGAACTACCTGAGAGAAATTTCCGGACGTATGCTTCCTTTGACTTGGTCCAATCAGAACTTAGTCCTGTTGCACATCCATGTGCTCCAGCGTTTGCAGTTCTCCCCTAACCAGAACGTGAACATGAAGGTAAATAGAAGCAATACATGCCATGAGAGGCAAGGGCTAGAGATGTACACCAAACCCAACAGATCAACGGAAGAGCCCAAGGCGCTGAAGATGAGGCGGAGAGGGCTGGGAGACAGAGATAAGGGTGAGGGTTTGGCGAGGAAGAGAGGAGATGGATCTCACCACTTCCAACCTGAGCTTGCCGGCGAGCTGTCCTCTGCTACCCCAACTTGAGCACCTCCAGCTCATGAGCAGATCCCCCACCATACCTCTCCTTCGCTCCTCCTCCATCATCGCGCGCCGCCGTCGAAGCTTGGGCCGTGCGGGTCCCGCGGCGCGTCGCCGAGGGGATGGAAAGCCGCGACAGTAGGAGGAGGCGGGGAAGAGAAGAGGGGAGGGAGGAGAGGGAGATAGAGGAGGGCTCGCGGCGGAGGCGGCCGGAGGCGAGCACGCGTGGACGAGGAGGGAGGGAGGAGAGATAGGAGGGAGCTCGGGGAGGCGGCTGCGGGTGCGGGGGAGGAAGGTTTGTGGGCTAGGTTTCTACAGGTGGAGCGGCTGACTTTTATACACCTACACATGAAAGTACGATAATGCCCTCGGCGGGGCACGAAATCGCGCTGGCACGAGGAATTTAAAGGTGACGTGGAGGGCGCGGTTCTGCCTAGCAGTTTAGGAGGGTTTATATGTTCAATTTTTACCTTCTTTCTCCACATATTTCAGAAGAGACATGACTGCAGGGAACAATTTCATTAGACTTGAGAGAGTTCTGTAGTGTGAGCCCCAATGAGTGTCACCAGCTCTCTGAAGAGTTTGATCTTGATTTGACCCTCTGCCAGTGCTAATCTGCCCACTACCTATGGCTTTTATTACATCCTCTCGATGTTTCTCTCTAATCATGTCCTTTCTTTTGCAAGAAGCTCCAACCACATTAAATAAAATGGAGATCATGTAGAAAAAATATGAAATAACTTCATGCTTCTTTGCTACTTCTACAATAACCAACTGGAGTTGGTGAGCAAAACAATGCACATAATAGGCTGACTTATTCTCTTGCAAAATCTTTGCTTTCAAGCCATTGAACTCGCCGCGCATATTGCTAGTCCCGTCATAACATTGTCCTCTGACTTGTTTTATGCTTAAACCAAGATCGGTGAATAATTTTTGAAGTGCGGCCTGAAGACATATTGCCGATGCTTCTTGCACATGTACTACTGCAACTAATCGTTCAATGATAAATCCACGCTTGCTAAGATATCTCAAAAGAACGGCCATTTGCTCTTTGTAAGACACATCAGCAGCTTCATCAATCAACAAACTAAACACATCACCTCCAATTTCTTCAATAATAGAATTCAAAGTTATCTGTGCAATACAATAAGGGGATCATTAGAGATTAGTGTAAATTGTAACACAACAAAAATAGTAGGAAATATAATTTAATGATGATGTTACCTTGGCAAAATAGTTGGCAATTTCCTTCTGAATATCTCCACATACCCACTTGCAATTTTGTGGAGCATTCTCAAGAACTACCTTCCGTATATCATTATTTTGATTTGCCAAAGTTTTTATCAACTCTCGAAAGTTTCCCTTATTTTTTGACTCTTCTGTTTCGTCATGGCCTCGGAAGGCTAAGCCTTGATGCAACAAGTATCTAACAGAATCAATTGAAGCATTAAGCCGAATTCGATTTTGCTTTTTTGTAAGATCAGTTTGCTTATCAAGAGCTACCAGAATTGATTGATCTTGATTCATCAAAGCATTACACCGTTTTACTGCTACATTATGAAAGCTATTAACATTAACTTTACCCTCATGGGTATCCAGCCTACTTTTCTTGTTCCAACCGTTCCAACCATTAATTCCAAATGCATCACTCCCAGCTTGTCCCTCATTATTATCTCTGAAAAGATAACAACACAAACAAAAGGCCTTATGCACCTTGTCACTATACTCAAGCCAACGACCATAATCATTAAACCAGTCTGGATTAAATCTTCGTTGAGTATCTCCAATGTCCCTGTGTGGATAAACAAAAGTAGACGGAGGCCTGTAAGGTCCCCTTGTTAAGTATTGTCGCCTAATCTCATCTTGCTTCTTAGGATTTCTTGTGTACTCCGAAATTCTCTTTCGGTCAGCCGGATCATAGGGCAATTCATCTAAATTAATCTCTTTGAGGATAGAAGGCTTTGGGAGACTACTGGCAGCGACATTTAATGCGGTTTGCTTACATCTGACGGGTGACCTCGATGTCCCCGCATCATTATCTGGATCAGATGATCGACTTCTCTTCTTTGAAAAATTATCTTTCCATAGCCTGCATCAATGAAAGTCCATCAAAATAAGAATTAGAAAATTAGGGCAAAAAGCTATTAGATTTAGATTGGGTAGCAGAGGGAAGAGATGTGGAGGTGATATTACTGCCTCGAATTAGACTGCAGTTGAGAGCTTCTACGCTATTTACCATCGGGCGTCGGCGTCGACGTGAGGACGGAAGCGACGGGCCTAACAAAAACGGGGCGAGACGATGGAGGGAGAGGCGAGGCGAGTTGGAAAGCGACGAGGCGTGCGGCTGCCGTCCGTGTTTTCCTCGCACAGGTATTGATTGATCTTCTTTTTTTAGATGTCGTACATGTATTGATCGGATCCGGCTTGCCTGCTCCCTTCCCATGCTCCCACTTCATCCTACGGCTGTCCTTTTCCTTTTTTCTTTTCTAATGTAATCATCTTCCCCCCTCCCCCCTCCTTGATTTTCAGGGGGTGGGGCCGGGTCTTATTTTCTTCCAATCAAATCAAGCCACGTACGCGGGAGCACGGATGGAGCATGGAAAGGGAGCAGGCAAGTCTCGTCCGTATTGATCCTGTACTAGTAACGAAGATGCCTTGGCTTTTGGGCCTTTTTATTTGTCTAATCATGAGGCGTTAGCAGCTTGATGGGTCAGGCTTAATTTTTTATTGGGGTCAGGCCTTATACGTCGTATATGACATGCACGTAGGTAGCCAAATTCATTGGGTTCATGTGAACCCAATGGTTCAACGCTGGCTCCGCCACTGCCTTTTTCAAACCCTTCCCTTTACCTTCATGTGAAATGTTTTACTTTCCGTTGCTATACTTTTAGAATTGCATTTGTAGGTTGATTGTTTGATTTGTCATAATTGCTAAAATCTGCTTACAACTAAAATTGGGGAAATATTAGGCTTTACTTGGTCAAGTAGTCTAATCACCCCCACTAGACATACATTCGGTCCTACACGTCCCCCGGCGCCTCCGCTGCGTGAAGGACGAGCCGATGTCACCCCCGTCGCTACGCATGGATCGACGGGCCCTACTTGCCACAACAACAACGCCACCGCCCAATCAAGGAGGAGTTGCCGCCCGCAATCACGAAGGCGCGTGGCCGCGTCCTCCACTACCTCAAAGGAGGTGGTTACATCGGTGCCTCCGACTCTCGGGCCGTGATAACCAAGGTGGTGTGCGCGGCACGACAGTAGGCGAGGTACAACCGGCATAATGCTGGTCGCCGCTCCATGTTCGCCAAGACAGACGTGGCATCCGAATGGGTCCAAAACGACCCGGACCTCGCCACGGCGTGGACACTAGACCGCTCCGTCACCACCGCAGAGACGGCCACCAAGTATCGTCGCCGCCTTGATAGCAAGCTCGTCGAGATTGGCGAGGAGTGGTCGCTTAGCGACTGCTCCGCCAACGCTGGAAGGGGCAAGGCCGCCGCCGCCGTCGTCAGCAGTGGCCAAGGTGGCGCTCTCCACCGCGCAACAGGAGGCGGAGCGGCTCCTCCGCAAGCGTCAGGCAGCCACCAGACAAGGTTGTCGCGGCCCTCCGGCATCCTTGCGCCGCTGGAGGGACGACGACGACATGAACGCCGATGGCGGTGCGGCAGGACAGGGCGGCCATGCTTACGAGGTGGTCGTCCGATATAGGGTTTAGTTTGTTTATAGTTTTTATATTTGTAAAACGGCTTAAAAATCGCTCGTGTATATGAATTATATCCGAACTTAAATGAAATCCGCACGGTTTGCACGAATTTCGACCATTTAGTTTCAGTTTTTGTTGAAATGTATGTGGGCACTCTTGGATGGTCGTCTCCCGCACCCGTGTCCGCGGACTGATCCCCCTATCCATCGATGGATGCGGGAGAAAAATTACAGGTTGCCGCTGAAGATGTCCTAATAGACTATTTTTTCTAAACGTACTATTCGACTTGAAATAAACACTTCCTAATATAGCAACGGAAGTACTACACAACAACCGCGGCGCTATAAAGAGCAGGCTAGAGTAGATAGAACTTCCGAGCCTGGCATGGCTTCTAAACCAACAACCGCGCAGCGGCGCACGGTCCCTCGCGCGCGCCCCCACCGCATCGGCACGGTACGCACCCAAGTAACCAACCGCCTACGTCTTTGCCCGGCGGCGTCCACGTACGGCCATTTCCCCCGTCCTCGATCGTGGCTCGCTCGCGCCGCATGCTCGTCCCCGTCAGTGACGCCCTAGCAAAAGCCCTTTTTGCCCACTCGCGCGCACAATAACGCACGCCGTTGGTTTCAGCGTGCGCCGTGCGACCGATCGAACCATACGAATTGAAGGGACCGCCTTTTCATAGCTCCCACCCCGGAGCGCGCCAGCAGGCAAACTCCTTTAGCCTTTACGCCACGCTTCTATATAAGCCCGCCACGGCGATCGATCAACATCCACCACAGCGAAAGCAACAGCCAGCGATCGAGACAGCCGCAAGAGGCTCACTTAGCTACCACTAGACGCGATCACAGCTAGCTAGCCACTCGATCGACATGGCTAGCAACTCGGGGTCCCTGCTGATCCTCGCGGTGCTGGTGGCCGCGGCGTGCTCGGGCTCGGCGGCGCGCGACGTCCCGCACGCCGAGGACGCGGTGAAGCGGCCGGAGACGTTCCAGGAGGGGACGGTGCTGATCCCGGGGATCGGGCTGTACGAGCTGGGCAGCCACTACATGCCGGACATCGGCGGGCTGGACCACAGCATCCCGGCCGCCGCCAACGGGCAGTTCATCCCCGGCGCCGACGACACCTGGGTGCCCAACCCCGGCTTCGAGGTGCCCAACCCATTCCGCCCCGCTTCCACGGAGTCTCCCTGATGGATCGAGCCGGCCGGCCAACACGTCGTCGGTGCATAGGCATATGCATGTATCAGCGAGTGCGTGCGAGCGCGCTGACGATGTGGACGTTCTGTGTGTATTGAAGTTGTACCAGTATGGGCTATGGATAGATGTGTAGGAAGCATCCATCGCATAACTCGTTTTGTTTGTTGTTGCCAATAATGTGTTTCAGTCAACGGCGGAGCAGGGATTATTCGTAAGGGGCACGACATTGAGCAAAACTCTAAAATGCAATATGTTGTACGAATATATTGTGTTCTTTTCATGAAGAAATATATAAGAATCGACCGTTCGTGTAGCAAAATATGTATTATCGTTACTAACAAAGTGTTGATAACATAGACATATCACATAGTCATCACGGACTCCTAGATGTAGCATTGAAGAAAAATGTACAATTAGATGACGATGAATGAACAATTATCAATCGGACTCTATGGTCCTTTCGTGGTATTTAATCCATAAATATAAATTGTAAAAACGTCTTATATTCAGTTATAAAAGTGGTAGATGGCATTGAAGTAAAATGTACAATTAAGTCACGACAAACAACCAATTATCAGTCGGCCTGTTTAGTCCTTTCGTCGTATTTAATCCATCAATAATTGTACATTTTGGGCTGCTATGTTGATAAAACGTCAGCCTAAATTTAATTATTTATTTTGGAAACAAAGTAACAAAAAGGTATTTATAAATTACAATGTGAATAGATGTCTGCATGAACCGGAAATTACTGAGCCTTCAGAATCCCTGAGAATCATGCTTGCACCCCCTTTATTTTCAAGGTAAGAACCATCTGTATTGAGTTTTACTCTGCGCACCCACCGTTAAGTCCGGGAGCTGGTCATGGTCTGCTCAGTATCCCGTGAGAGTTGCTTGCATTGGTGGCTCAAATCATCTGTGAAGGTTAGAAAATAATGATACCCGTCGCGTGCCTCAACACTCATTGAACCACATACATCAGTATGTATTATTTCCAATAAGTCATTGGCTCGCTCCATTGTTCCGGAGAATGGAGTTTTTGTCATCTTGCCGATGAGGCATGGTTCACAAGTATCAAATGATTCATAATCAAGTGATTCCAAAAGTCCATCTACATGGAGTTTCTTCATGTGTTTTACACCAATATGACCTAAACGGCAGTGCCACAAATATGTTGCACTATCATCATCAACTTTGCATTTTTTTGCATTAATATTATGAATATGTGTATCACCACAATCGAGATTCAACAGAAATATATCACTCTTCCAGGGTGCATGACCATAAAAAATATTACTCATATAAATAGAACAACCATTATTTTCTGATTTAAATGAACAACCGTCTTGCATTAAACAAGATCCAAATATAATAATCATGCTCAACGCTGGCACCAAATAACAATTATTCAGGTCTAAAACTAATCCCGAAGGTAGATGTAGAGGTATCGTGCCGGCGGCGATCACATCGACCTTGAAACCATTCCCGACGCGCATCGTCACCTCGTCCTTAGCCAATCTTCGTTTAATCCGTAGCTCCTATTTCAAGTTACAGATATGAGCAACCGAACTAGTATCAAATACCCAGGCGCTACTATGAGCATTAGTAAGGTACACATCAATAACATGTATATCAAATATACCTTTGTTCACTTTGTCATCCTTCTTATCCACCAATACGTGGGGCAATTCCGCTTCCAGTGACCAGTCCCATTGCAGTAGAAGCACTCAGTGTCAGGCTTGGGTCCAGCTTTGGGCTTCTTCCCGGGAGTGGCAACTTGCTTGCCATTCTTCTTGAAGTACCATTTCTTTCCCTTGCCCTTTTTATTGAAACTAGTGGTCTTGTTAACCATCAACACTTGACGCTCCTTCTTGATTTCTACCTCCGCAGCTTTGAGCATTGTGAAGAGCTCGGGAATTGTTTTCTCCATTCCTTGCATATTATAGTTCATCGCGAAGCCTTTGTAGCTTGGTCGCAGTGATTGGAGAACTCTGTCAATAACACTATAATCTGGAAGATTAACTCCCAGCTGAGTCAAGTGATTATGATATCCAGACATTCTGAGTATGTGTTCACTGACAGAACTGTTTTTCTCCATCTTACAACTATAGAACTTGTTGGGGACTTCATATCTCTCAACTCGGGCATTTGCTTGAAATATTAACTTCAACTCTTGGAACATCCCATATGCTGCATGACGTTCAAAACGTCTTTGAAGTCCCGATTCTAAGCCGTAAAGCATGGCACACTGAACTATCGAGTAGTCATCAGATCAAGCTTGCTAGACGTTCAAAACATCAGCATCTGCTCCAGCAGCAGGCCTTTCACCTAGCGGTGCATCAAGGACATAATTCTTCTATGCAGCAATGAGGATAATCCTCAAGTTACGGACCTAGTCCATCTAGTTGCTACCATCATATTTCAACTTAGCTTTCTCTAGGAACGCATTAAAATTCAAGAGAACAGTAGCACGGGTCATTGATCTACAACACAGATATGCAAATACTATCACGACTAAGTTCACGACAAATTAGTTCAATTAATAAAATTAATTAAGAACTCCCACTTAGATAGACATCCCTCGAGTCATCTAAATGATACGTGATCCAAATCAACTAAACCATGTCTGATCATCACGTGAGATGGAGTATTCATCAATGATGAACATCTCATTGTTGATCATATCTACTATATGATTCACGTTCGACCTTTCGGTCCCCAACATTCCGAGGCCATGTCTGTACATGCTAGGCTCGTCAAGTTTAACTCGAGTATTCCGCATGTGCAAAACCGTCTTGCACCTGTTGTATGTGAACGTAGAGGCTATCACACCCGATCATCATGTGGTGTCTCAACACAACGAACTGTCGCAACAGTGCATACTCAGGGAGAACACTTATACCTTGAAATTTTAGTTAAGGGGTCATCTTATAATGCTACCGTCGTACTAAGAAAAATAAGATGCATAAAAATAAACATCACATGCAATAAAAATATGTGACATGATATGGCCATCATTATCTTGTGCTTTTGATCTCCATCTCCAAAGTACCATCATGATCTACATCGTCATTGGCTCGACACCTTAATCTCCATCGTTGCATCGTGGTCGTCTCGCCAACTATTGCTTCTACAACTCTCACTAACGCATATTGATAAAGTAAAGCAATTACATGGCGTTTGCATTTCATACAATAAAGAGACAACCATAAGGCTCCTGCCGATTGCCGATAACGTTTACAAAACATGATCATCTCATACAATAACGTATATCACATCATGCCTTGACCATATCACATCACAACATGCCCTGCAAAAACATTTAGACGTCCTCTACTTTGTTGTTGCAAGCTTTACGTGGCTGCTACGGGCTTCTAGCAACAACCGTCTTACCAACGCATCAAAACCACAACGGTGATTTATTAAGTTTGCTGTTTTAACCTTTAACAAGGACCGGCTGTAGTCAAATTTGATTCAACTAATGTAGGAGAAACATACACCCGCCAGCCACCTTTATGCAAAACTAGTTGCATGTCTGTCGGTGGAACTGGTCTCATGAACGTGGTCATGTAAGGTTGGTCTGGGCCGCTTCATCCAATAATACAGCTGAATCAAAATAAGACAATGGTGGTAAGCAGTATGACGATCACCGCCCATAACTCTTTGTATTCTACTCGTGCATATCATATATGCATAGACCTGGCTCTGATACCACTGCTGGGGAACATAGCATGCAATTCCAAAAAATAATCTATGCTCACGCAAGATATATCTAGGAGCTGCATAGCAACAAGGGGGAGAGTGTGTCTACATACCCTTGTAGACTGTAAGCGGAAGCGTTTCACAATGCGGTTGATGTAGTCGAACTTTTCTTTGCGATCCATCGATCGAGTAATGAACGTACGACACCTCCGAGTTCTACACACGTTCAGCTTGGTGACGTCCCTCGCCTTCTTGATCCAGCAAGACGTCGAGGTAGTAGATGAGTTCCGTCAGCACGACGGCGTGGTGACGGTGATGGTGAAGTGATCCGCGTAGGGCTCCACCTAAGCACTATGAAGATATGATCGTGGGAGTAAACAGTGGAGGGGGGCGCCGCACATGGCAAACAATTGATTGGGGTGTGCTAGGGGCGCCCCCCACGCATAGGTGGGAGGGAGAGGGGAGGCAGCCAGGGCAACCCAAGTAGGTCGAATCCTACTTGGGGTTCCTCCCCAATTCAACCTCCCCTTTCCTTATTTACCGGAGAGGAAGGAAAGAGGAGGGAGGAGGGAAGGAAGGGGGAGGCCGAATCCCCCCTTTCCTTTTTCCCTTCCCCTCTTTCTTTCTCCTCCTGGTTTGGCCCATATGGGGGGTGCACCAGCCCCAGGTGGCTGGTGCATTTCCCCTCTTGGCCCAAAAGGCGCATATCTTTTGCCGGGGGTGCCCGGAACCCCTTCCGGTGACCCGGTATGTACTTGGTACCCTCCGGAACACTTCAAGTGTCCAAATACTATCGTCCTATATATAAATATTTACCTCTCGACCATTTTGAGACTCCTTGTCAAGTACGTGATCTCATCCGAGACTCTGAACAACATTCAGTCACCAAATTACATAACTCATATAATACAATATCATCATCGAACGTTAAGCGTGCGGACCCTACGGGTTCGAGAACTATGTAGACACGACCGAGACACCTCTCCAGTCAATAACCCAAAGCGTAAGCTGGATGCTCATATTGGCTCCCACATATTCTACGAAGATCTTTATCGGTCGAACCGTTATGACAACATACGTTATTCCCTTTGTCACCGGTATGTTACTTGCCCGAGATTTGATCGTCGGTATCTTCATACCTAGTTCAATCTCGTTACCGGCTAGTCTCTTTACTCGTTTTGGTAATACATCATTCTGCAACTAACTCTTTGCTTGCAAGGCTTCTTATAATGTGTATTACCAAGAGGGCCCAGAGATACCTCTCTGATACTCGGAGTGACAAATCCTAATCTCGGTCTATGCCTAACTCAACAAACACCTTCGGAGATACCTGTAGAGCATCTTTATAATCACCAAGTTAAGTTGTGACGTTTGATAGCACACAAGGCATTCCTTCAGTATCCGGGAGTTGCATAATCTCATAGTCAAAGGAATATGTATTTTACATGAAGAAAGCAATAGCAATAAAACTGAATGATCATTATGCTAAGCTAACGGATGGGTCTTGTCCATAACATCATTCTCCTAATGATGTGGTCCCGTTATCAAATGACAACTCATGTCCATGGTTAGGAAACCTTAACCATCTTTGATCAACGAGCTAGTTAAGTAGAGGCTCACTATGGACACAGTGTTTGTCTATGTATTCACGCATGTATTTAGATTTCCGATCAATACAATTCTAGCATGAATAATAAACATTTATCATGAATAAGGAAATATAAAATAACAACTTCATTATTGCCTCTAGAGCATATTTCCTTCAAAAGTATCCATGATCGTGTCACTGCACACCCAAGCCTCCCTCACCGCATCATCAAAACCCTCGAGCTTCGTCTAGTATATTTTCAAACCTAAACCTCTTCCTAGGGCAGCTCATGGCCCCCGTGTTCAAATGTGGGGGTGCATGATCCGAAACGCCAGAGGACAGTGCTTGCAATAGACAGTCTAAGTATTCTAGATCCCAATCAACGCAGATGAGCACTCGGTCAATCTTATTCATGGTGGGTACATCCCTCTCGTTCGACCATATAAATCTCCTGCCATGCATGTACAATTCTTTCAGCTTGTTATTATCCACGAAGCTCCGAAATTTGCCCATCATACTGCTGTTAAGATTGGTGTTATTCTTTTCAGAAGCACATAGTATCATGTTAAAGTCTCCAAGTACCATACAAGGTGCCCGGGCAGTGAGCCCTTCTAGCGTCCAGCTCCTCCAAGAACGTGGTTTTGAGCGCATCACCTTGCGGGTCGTACACCACATATATCAACCAAGCAGACCCAGTTTTAGAGTGCACTTGACCTGTGATGAAATTGGTTTCCAAGTGGAAATGATCTATCTCAATGGTGGTCGAGTCTAAACTAATAAGATACCACCTCTAGTCTCCGCAATCGGCACATAAGCAAAACGACCAAAGGACGGCCCCAAACATTGCATAAAAACAAATCGGTCAATTACATCAAGTTTTGTGTCCTGAAGGTAGACCAAGTTCACCCTCACTGTAGCTACAATTTTGCTCACTGCGTCTCTCTTAGATGAGTTATTTAAACCCCTCACATTCCAACTGAGGACAAATGGGCTTCGATCCATAACATATGATCAAGCAAGCATCAACTACCACATAGGCCATCTACTTAGTGAACTCCCAACACAACCAAGCTCCCAGCACCTAGGTCACCACTAATCGGCAAGGACTTCCCTAATAGTGACGCAATGACACGTATGTATTGCTCATGAAGTGGTCAATCAAACATCCCCTTGAGGTCAGCCACAACTTGCTCATCCACCTCGAGATCATTAGGCACCAAGCCCAACGCATGTAGCAGAACATTCTCTACTGGAGTTGCCTTAGTGGTTCCTGATAACCCACAAGTATAGGGGATCGCAACAGTTTTCGAGGGTAGAGTATTCAACCCAAATTTATTGATTCAACACAAGGGGAGCCAAAGAATATTCTCAAGTATTAGCAGTTGAGTTGTCAATTCAACCACACCTGGATAACTTAGTATCTCCAGCAAAGTATTTAGTAGCAAAGTAGTATGGAAGTAACGGTAACAGTAGCAAAAGTAACGGTAGCAGTTTTGTAGTAATTGTAACAGTAGCAACGGTAAAGTAAATAAGCAAAGCACAATATGTGAAAATCTCGTAGGAATTGGATCAGTGATGGATAATTATGTCGGATGTGGTTCCTCATGTAATAGTTATAACATAGGCTGATACAGAACTAGCTCCAATTCATCAATGTAATGTAGGCATGTATTCCGAATATAGTCATACATGTTTATGGAAAAGAACTTGCATGACATCTTTTGTCCTACCCTCCCGTGGCAGCGAGGTCCTAGTGGAAACTAAGGGATATTAAGGCCTCCTTTTAATAGAGTACCGGACCAAAGCATTAACACATAGTGAATACATGACTCCTCAAACTATGGTCATCACCGAGAAGTATCCCGATTATTGTCACTTTGGGGTTGTCGGATCATAACACATAATAGGTGACTATAGACTTGCAAGACAGGATCAAGAACTCACATATATTCATGAAAACATAATAGGTTCAGATCTGAAATCATGGCACTGGGGCCCTAGTGACAAGCATTAAGCATAGCAAAGTCATAGCAACATCAATCTCAGAACATAGTGGATACTAGGGATCAAACCCAACAAAACTAACTTGATTACATGGTAAATCTCATCCAACCCATCACCGTCCAGCAAGCCTACGATGGAATTACTCACGCACGGCGGTGAGCATCATGAAATTGGTGACGGAGGATGGTTGATGATGACGACAGCGACGAATCCCCCTCCCCGAAGCCCCGAACGGACTCCAGATCAGCCCTCCCGAGAGAGATTAGGGCTTGGCGGCGGCTCCGTATAGTAAAACGCAATGAAACTTTCTCTCTGATTTTTTTCTCTGCGAAAGCAAATATATGGAGTTGGAGTTGAGGTCGGTGGATGTCCAGGAGGCCCACGACGTAGGGGGCGTGCCCAGGGAAAGGGGGCGCGCCCAGGGAAAGGGGGCGCGCCCCCACCCTCGTGGACAGGGTGTGGGCCCCCTGACGCTATTTCTTTCGCCGGTATTTTTTATTCATTCTGAAAAGTTGCTCCGTGGATTTTCAGGTCATTCCGAGAACTTCTATTTCTGCACAAAAATAACACCATGGTAGTTCTGCTGAAAACAGCGTCAGTCCGGGTTAGTTCCATTCAAATCATGCAAGTTAGAGTCCAAAATAAGGGCAAAAGTGTTTGGAAAAGTAGATACGACAAAGACGTATCAACTCCCCCAAGCTTAAACCTTTGCTTGTCCTCAAGCAATTCAGTTGACAAACTGAAAGTGATAAAGAAAAACTTATACAAACTCTATTTTCTCTTGTTGTTGTAAATATGTAAAGCCAGCATTCAAGTTTTCAACAAAGATTATGAACTAACCATATTCACAATAACACTTAGGTCTCACGTTTACTCATGTCAATGGCATAATCAACTAGCGAGCAATAATAATAAAACTCGGATGACAACACTTTCTCAAAACAATCATGATATGATATGGCAAAATGGTATCTCGCTAGCCCTTTCTGAGACCGCAAAACATAAATGCAGGGCACCTTTAAAGATCAAGGAGTGACTAAACATTGTAATTCATGGTAAAAGAGATCCAGTCAAGTCATACCCAATATAAACTAATAGTAATGCATGCAAATGATAGCGGTGCACTCCAGCGAGTGCTTTTTAATAACAGGGTGATGACTCAACATAAAAGTAAATAGATAGGCCCTTCGCAGAGGGAAGCAGGGATTTGTAGAGGTGCTAGAGCTTGATTTTAAAATAGAGATGAATAACATTTTTAGTGGTATACTTTCACTGTCAACATAACAACTATGAGATCTCGATATCTTCCATGCTACATACACTATAGGCGGTTCCCAAACAGAATGGTAAAGTTTATACTCCCCCACCACCAACAAGCATAAATCCATGGCTTGCCCGAAACAACGGGTGCCTCCAACTAGCAACAATCCTGGGGGAGTTTTGTTTGCAATTATTTTAATTTGATTTGATCTTTTGATCCTGGGATTGGGCATCCCGGTTACCAGCTATTTTCTCGTGAATGAGGAGCGGAGTCCACTCCCCTTGAGAATAACCCACCTAGCATGGAAGATACAGACAACCCTAGTTGATACATGAGTTTCTTGAGCATACAAAACAGAATTTCATTTGAAGGTTTGGAGTTTGGCACATACAAATTTACTTGGAACGACAGGTAAATACCGCATATAGGAAGGTATGGTGGACTCATATGGAATAACTTTGGGGTTTATGGAGTTTGGATGCACAAGCAGTATTCCCGCTTAGTACAGGTGAATGCTAGCAAAAGACTGGGAAGCGACCAACTGAGAGAGCGACAACAGTCATGAAAATGCATTAAAATTAATTAACACTGAGTGCAAGCATGAGTAGGATATAATCCACCATGAACATAAATATCGTGAAGGCTATGTTGATTTTGTTTCAACTACATGCGTGAACATGTGCCAAGTCGAGTCACTCAATTCATTCAACGGAGGATACCACCCTATCATACCACATCACAACCATTTTAATAGCATGTTGGCACGCAAGGTAAACCATTATAAACTCATAGCTAATTAAGCATGGCATAAGCAACTATAATCTCTAATTGTCATTGCAAATATGTTTATTCATAATAGGCTGAATCAGGAACGATGAACTAATCATATTTACAAAAACAAGAGAGGTCGAGTTCATACCAACTTCTCTCATCTCAATTAGTCCATCATATATCGTCATTATTGCCTTTCACTTGCATGAACGAACGATGTGGATAATAATAATAGTGCACATGCATTGGACTAAGCTGGAATCTGCAAGCATTCAATTCAAGGGAGAAGACAAGGTAGTATGGGCTCTTGGTTAAATCAACGATAATGCATATTAGAGCCACTAAACATTTTCATTATAATCTTCTCCTCTCGACCCCCAAAGAAAAGAAAAGAAATAAAACTATTTACATGGGAAAGTTCCCAACAAGTAAAAGAAGAACGAGAAATCTTTTTGGGTTTTCTTTTAATTACTACTACAAGCATGGAAATTAAACTAACTAATTTTTTTGGTTTTTCTTAAGATCTATCAAACACACAAGAAGAAAGCTAGAAAAAGAAAATAAACTAGGATGGATAGTACAATTAAAAAGTATGAGCACCGACAACTAGAATGAGTGTGTGAACATGAATGTAATGTCGGTGAGAAATACGTACTCCCCCAAGCTTAGACTTTTGGCCTAAGTTGGTCTATGGCCAGGGATAGGCTGACTGATATCCAAAGTTATAACTGGGGTCGTACTAAGATACAGCAGCCATTACCTCCTGGGCTGCGGCATGGTGGCGAGCTACCTCCGTCCTCTCGTACTCTGTTGCCTCCTCCCTGGTTACAACATATCTTCCTTTTGCCTAGTAATCAAAAAGGGTAGGATCAGGGAGAGTAACATGGACAGCGCGACGTCTGTCAAAGATTAGTCGATACTGGAGGAATTGTTCATTCCTCTCGAGAAAATGATGGCTGACCATGGCATTATAATCTAAATAAGCGGGAAGCAACTCCCTATCATCCTCATGTGGAGGTATACCAAGATAATTAGCCACACGGGTCGCATAAATCCCTCCAAACAAATCTCCAACTAAACCATTATTATGCAACCTACATGCAACAATTGCCCCCAAGTTGTATTGTTTATCACCTAATACAATACTCTTTAGAACGCAAAGATCAGGAACACACATGTGACATGCTTCATCTTTACCGTTAATGCATCTACCAATGAAGAGAGCAAAATAGTGTATAGCAGGAAAATGAATACTCCCTATGGTGGCTTGTGCTATTTCTCTAGATTCTCCCACAGTGATACTAGCAAGGAAGTCTTTATATTCAGATTTACGGGGTTCATTAACATTGCCCCATTGCGGGAGTTTGCAAGCAGTAGTGAAATCTTCTAAGTCCATGGTATATGATTTATCATAAATATCAAACAGGACAGTTGGAGAATTACGCGAAGATGTAAATTTAAACCTTCTCACGAATGAATCAGTCAAATAGTAGTATTGAGCACACTTATCTTGCATGAAGTCCTCAAGATCGGCATTACGCACATATGTATCAAATTCATCCTTGATGCCTGCATTAACCATAAACTCTTCTGACGGCCATTCACAAGGCTGCACGTCAGCTTCTCTTGGTGGTTCATCGTCTTGCTCACACATTGCGAGCTTGGGTCCTTTCTTCCTTGAAGAACCACCTTGGTACATTTTCCTAGACATATTTCTTCCTGTGAAAAATTTCTGAAATTTTTAGTAACTCAAAATAAAAGTGAATCAAACTCAATAAAATTGATAGCAACTACTCCCACAAGTGCCTAGAGCATATATCATGCATTAGAATTACTTGGGACCTCATAAATTTGACATGCAAGCTCAAGAACAGGGTCACCTAGGCAGCAAAAATTTGCAATGAATAAAGCACTAGAACAAAAACTAATTGGACCATTGGAGGAGTCACATACCAAGGAACAATCCCCCAAAGCAGTTTTGTGAATGGAGCTTTGAGCAAGGAGATGGAAAATGGCAGCAAGATGAACTAGAACTCATGCTTGAGCTGGATAGTGATTTTTTTGGGAGGAAGAAGAAGTGTGTGGGTGCAGGAATAAGTGGAGGGGGGCACCATGGACCCACGAGGCAGGGGGGCGCACCCTGGACCCTCGTGGCTAGGTGCCAGCTCCCCCTGTTGTGTTCTTAGTGCCAAATATTCTCAAATAATCCAGAAAAAATCATATTAAATTTGTAGGGCATTTGGAGAACTTTTATTTTCGGGGTATTTTTTATTGCATGGATAATTCAGAAAACAGGCAGATAATACTATCTTTACTTTATTTGATCTAAATAACAGAAAGTAAAAATAGGGTACAAAAGGTTGTGCCTTCTAGTTTCATCCATCTCATGATCATCAAAAGGAATCCACTAACAAGGTTGATCAAGTCTTGTTAACAAACTCATTCCGAATAACATGGAACTAGAGAAATTTCAAATAGCACTAGGTTACCTCAACGGGGATATGCATATCCCCAATAATAAGAATATCATATTTTTTCTTGACAGTAGGAAGAGGAAATTCAAAACCTCCAATAATGATAGTTGGACTTTTTCCAATAGAATTGATGCTATGAACTTGAGGTTGTTTCCTCGAAAAGTGTACCGCATGCTCATTACCATTAACATGAAAAGTGAAATTGCCATTGTTGCAATCAATAACAGCCCCTGTAGTATTCAAAAAGAGTCTACCAAGGATAATCGACATACTATCGTCCTCGAGATTATCAAGAATAACAAAGTCCGTTAAGATAGTGACGTTTGCAACCACAACAGGCACATCCTCACAAATACCGAAAGGTATAGCAGTTGATTTATCAGCCATTTGCAAAGATATTTCAGTAGGTGTCAACTTATTCAATTCAAGTCTACAATATAAAAGAGAGGCATAACACTAACACCGGCTCCAAGATCACATAAAGCAGTTTTAACATAGTTTCTTTTAATGGAGCATGGCATAGTTGGTACTTCTGGATCTCCAAGTTTCTTTGGTATTCCTCCTTTAAAAGTATAATTAGTAAGCATGGTGGAAATTTCAGCTTCAGGTATCTTTGTTTTATTTGTAATAATATCCTTCATATATTTAGCATAAGGATTTACTTTAATCATATCAGTTAAGTGCATACGTAAGAAGATAGGTCTAATCATTTCAGCAAAGTGCTCAAAATCCTCATCATCCTTTTTCTTGGATGGCTTAGGAGGAAAAGGCACGAGTTTCTGAACCCATGGTTCTCTTTCTTTACCGTTCTTCCTAGCAACAAAGTCTCTCTTATCCTAATGTTGATTCTTTGATTGTGGGTTATCAAGATCAACAACAGGTTCAATCTGTACATCATTATTATTGCTAGGTTGAGCATCAACATGAACATTATCATTAACATTATCACTAGGTTCATGTTCATCACCAGATTGTGTTTCAGCATCAGAAATAGAAATATCATTGGGATTCTCAGGTGTGTCTATAACAGGTTCACTAGAAGCATGCAAAGTCCTATCATTTTTCTTTTTCTTCTTTTTAGGAGGACTAGGTGCATCTACACTATTTCTCTTAGAATCTTGCTCAATTCTCTTAGGGTGTCCTTTAGGATAGAAAGGTTCCTTAGTCATTCTACCAGTTCTAGTAGCCACTCTAACAGGAAAGTCATGTTTATTATTTTAATTCATCGAGCAAATCACTTTGAGCTTTAAGTACTTGTTCTTCTTGAGTGGTAACCATAGAAGCATATTTGCTAGTGAGTTTAAGTTCACCTTTAACTCTAGCCATATAATCACTCAAGCGTCCAATCATGTAAGCATTACTCTTTAATTCTCTACCAACATAAGCATTGAAATTTTCTTGTCTAGCCATAAAGTCATCAAATTCATCTAAACATTGGCTAGGAAACTTAGTCGAGGGGATTTCAACTTTATCATATCTATAGAGACAATTTACGTTTACTACCTGTGTCGGGTTATCAAGACCATGTGTTTCTTCAATAGGTGGTAAATTAAGACCATGTATTTCTTCAACAGGAGGTAAATTCTTAACAGCTTCAGCTTTAATACTCTTTTCTTTCATAGATTTCTTTGCCTCTTGCATATCTTCAGGACTGGGAAATATAACGCCTCTCTTCTTCGGAGTTGGTTTAGGAGTTGGCTCAATTAGCTCAGGAATTGGCTCAGGAAGAGTCCAATTATTTTCATTAGTCAACATATTGATACATATCCAACGTATCTATAATTTTTGATTGCTCCATGCTACTTTATCTACTGTTTTAGGCAATATTGGGCTTTATTACCCATTTTTATATTATTTATGGGACTAACCTATTAACCGGAGGCCCAGCCCAGATTTGTTGTTTTATGCCTATTTCAGTGTTTCGAGGAAAAGGAATATCAGACGGAGTCAAAACGGAACAAAATCAACTGGAGAAGTTATTTTTGGAAGGAAAGCCACCAGATGGACTTGGGGTGCACGTCAGGAGATACGGGAGGTGCTCACGAGGGTGGGGGCGCCCCCCTGGGCGCGCCCCCCTACCTCGTTGGACCCTTGTAGCTCCTCCGACGTACTTCCTGCACCCATATATACCTACATACCCAAAAACTTCCAGAACAGAAGATAAATCGGGAGTTCCGCCACCTCAAGCCTCTGTAGCCACCAAAAACCAATCGGGACCCTGTTCCGGCAGCCTGCCGGAGGGGGATCCCATCACCGGAGGCCATATTCATCATCCCGGCGCTATCCATGACGAGGAGGGAGTAGTTCACCCTCGGGGCTGAGGGTAGTACCAGTAGCTATGTGTTTGATCTCTCTCTCTCGTGTTCTCTCTCGTGTTCCCTCTATGGCACGATCTTGATGTATCCCGAGCTTTGCTATTGTAGTTGGATCTTATGATGTTTCTCCCCCTCTACTCTCTTGTGATGAATTGAGTTTCCCCTTTGAAGTTATCTTATCTGTCGGTGTACTAAAGTAGGGGGGGTACCTTAGTACCCCGAACTTGTGCACGGGCAGTCGCAGCAACCCGCGGCAGGGCTTGCCGGGCGTCCGCCAAAATCCTCCGCGGCTACTTTGATGCCATCCAAGAACAGAACACTCAAGCTAAAGCCCCCGGCAAGAGGAGCTTGCCGGGAAGGCCAACCAAGCCCCCAGCAAGAGGAGCTTGCCAGGAAGGCCAAACAAAGGCCCCGGCAAGAGGAGCTTGCCGGGAAGGCCGATCGAGGCACCTCCAGGAGGGCTTGCCGCGGCGCCCCGCGCGCCCCGACAAGGCCCAAGGGCCGGCAAGCTTGCCGGCACGACGAGAGGAGGACCGCGGCAAGGCGCTTGCCGCGGCAAGACTGCCAACCAAACTCCAGCACATCCGGCGACGTGTCATCACAAGACAGCCCCAAAGGCACGTGGCGAGGCACTACACAGCCAGCGGAGCAAGGTGGCAGGCGGAGCTGACAGAAACGCCATCGTGGCAACCGGTGGCTCACCTGACGATCGCCTCCTTGCACTGTTGGGGCGACCGGACGGGCATTAAATGCCCTTGTCCCCTGCCGTCCGTTAGGTAGGGGGCACTGTTGGTCACTGTTACACCAACCTGCGTTTTTACCTCTCTGCCCCCTCTTCTTACGTTGCCACCTGTTGGTGCCCCCTTTAGACTATAAAAGGGAGGCCCATGCGCACGTAGAAAGGGTTCGGTTCATCTGAGGAACACAAGATTAGGGTTCGGTCCATTCGACGCACGCAGTACCACCACACGCTCGCACTCGAGCAAGATCAAATAACAACACAAAGCAGCAGTAGGAGTTTTATCTCTCCGGAGAGCTCCGAAGCTGGGTAAAAAATCGCTCGTCTCTCTCACCCCGGCGCGCGCCCGGGACCTCGATCCGCTCTGCGCGCGGTCTCCGCCCCCTCGCCGAACCAGAAAGGGGCCCCCCATGCCCCATAGGTGCTCGGCGGCCACAGAGAGCCCCGACATCTTTGGCGCGCCAGGTAGGGGCGCGTTGAGGTCGTGAGCATCCGATCCGGTCTCCGCGCATGCTGCATCAACGCCTTCATCGACATGCCACCGAAGAAGAAGTCTACGGAGGTAGCCGCTCCGTCTACATCGATTCCGCCACCACCGCCGGAGCAGACGGGCGGTGGAGTGGACGCCGGCGGAGGAGCGGGCGCCGACGGTGGGACTCACGTCGTCACCAGATCCAAAAACAAGGCCCCGCAAGCGTCGGCGACCATGCATACACCACGCCCCTCCCAGGAGGTGCAAGGTCGACAACGCCCCGGTGCTCCTAGCACCGTGCTCGCGTTGGAGCAAGGCCAAGCTGGTGGGTCGCGAGACGCTCGAGGTCAGCATGCACGCCCGCATGCTGGCGCGAGCGAGGTACGGTCGCCAGGGCGGAGTGATGCACCTCCCAATCCAGTTGGGAGCCCGAGCACATCCCGCTCTTCGCGCCGCTCGTCGCCGCCACCACCCAAGACAGCAGAGGAAGCGCTGGCCCGAGCCAAGCTGCTCCTAGACTACCCTCCGGCGCCGCACAAGATTGACGACTGGAGGATGACCATATACAGCCTCATCGCCTTCGCCAACGGCGACAAGCCCCGGCAACCGAGCGCGTCGAGGCCCCGGCAAGGCGTCCAAGCGCGTGCCGACGCCGACAAGACCGCTGGGGGAGCCACCTCCGTGCACTCCCAGCCCCGAAGGCCAAGATCGCCGGCTCGTCGGACCAACCCCGACGGCGACTCCACCGCGTCGTCGGACCCGCGAACTCGACGCGACCAGTGCCACATTCTCCAAGAACGGCGGCACGAAGACGCTCGCACTCGCATCGAGCGCAGAAGGGAAACACGATGTCAATCTGACCAGCGTGCTGGGCCCACTGTCGACATGCATGCACTAGGGGAGCCAGGCGACTTGCCGTACGCGGCAGGTTGCCCTGCGTTCACCCGTGAGCTGCGGCAAGTCCAGTGGCCCAAAACCAAGAACTTCAAGCCAGATGTGCCCGAGAAGTACGATGGCAGGATACATCCATCGGAGTTCCTCAGCATCTACACCATCGCGGTGCAGGCTGCCGGAGGGCGCGATGAGAAGATCCTCGCCAACTACTTCCCACTAGTACTCAAGCCCAATGTCAGATCTTGGCTCATGCACTTGCCGGACGGTTCCATCTCTTCATGGGCTGACCTGTGTCATCAGTTTGTCGGCGCCTTCACGGGCGGCCACAAGCCTCATGGCCAGGAGAGTGACCTCCACTTGCTCGTCCAGAAAGAGGGGAGCCCCTGCGCAAGTACATACAGAGATTCAGCCAGGTGCAACGCAACATCCCAGACGTCCACCCTGCCGCGGTTATCAGTGCCTTTCATCAGAACGTGCGTAACCGCAGGATGAGGGAGGAGATGGCGATGTGCAAGATCAGAGACGTCAGCGAGCTCTATGCTCTGGCCGACAAGTGTGCGCGGGCTGAGGAGGGGAGGAAAATCCCCGGAGAGGTTGCGGGAGCAGAAGGATCTGACAGTGAAGATACCGCCCCAGCAAGGAAGAACCGGAGACGGAGCAACAGGAAGAGAAAGGCTAAGGACGTGCTAGCTGTTGAGCATTCCGGCAACGGAGGCGGCTCCGACAAGGCCAAGGCCAATGACTCTGGCGAGGCTGTGGTAGCTGCCGACAAGCAGGATGGCTCCGGCAAGCGGTATTGCAAGATCCACCGCACCAAGGGCCACGATCTCCAAACCTGCAAGAAAGTCGAAGAGATGGCGGAGCTGCAGAAAGCAGAGTACGAGCGCCGCGATAAGGAGAGAGCCCAGGGAGGTGGCGGAGGATCCGGCGAGAAGCTTCCCGCCCGGGGAGGACACCGCAGCAAGCCCAAGCCGCGACAAGGAGATAGGCCTCCCCGCGGCCGCGACAAGGACGAAGATGAAGATGAGATAGAGGAAGATGAGACCGATGACCAAGAGTTTCAGAAGGCGACAGAGGTGCTGTGCATCGACGGCGGCGCCTCTCTGCACGCCTCGCACCGCCAACTCAAGCAGTGGGTGCGAGAGGTGAACGCAACGGAGCCATTCGTCGAGGCGCGCAGGCCTCTGAAATGGTCCAGCACGCCCATCATTTTCGATGTAGAAGACCACCCTGATCGCATCACTGCGGTCGGGTGCTTGCCGATGTTGGTCTCACCAACAATCCGCAACCTCAAGGTCACGAAGATGTTGGTTGACGGCGGGGCCGACCTGAACCTGATTTCCTCTATAGTGCTCGAGAAACTCCAGATCCCCGACAGCGAGCTCGAAGAGACTGGTACCTTTCAAGGGATAAATCCGGGAAGGAGCAAGCCCAAGGGGAAGATCACATTGCCAGTGACATTTGGCAGTGAGCTGAATTTCAGGACAGAGAGGGTCACCTTCGATGTTGCTGATATCCCGTTACCCTACAATGGGATACTCGGCCGACCAGCGCTCGCCAAGTTCATGGCAGCCTCTCACTACGCATACAACGTGCTCAAGATGCCTGGCCCGATGAGTATCATTTCTGTCCAAGGCGACAAGAGGGATGCACTCATCTGCGCCGACAAGATTTACCGGGAAGCAACAGCCGCGGCGGAACGCGAGCCACTTGCCGCTGAAGCTCCCCGGGGGAAGGAGAAGCTCGAGTCCGGCAAGTGCAGCCCTGATGCCCACTCCGGCAAGCGCACCTCCTCGGAGTGCTGCGTTACCGTCGAGGGCGCACCATCGAGTTCCACCGGCAAGTGCAAGAAGGCAAAGGTAGCCTCGCCAGAGACCAAGAAGGTGGCCGCCAAGAAGGACGGCACCGGTGGTACCTTCACCATCAGTGCCACACTTGGTACTAAATAGGAAAGCGCGCTCGTTGCTTTCCTGCGGGCGAATGTCGATGTGTTTGCGTGGCAACCATCTGACATCCCCGGTGTTCCCAGGGAAGTAATCGAGCACCACCTTGCCGTGTGCCCTCACGCGCGGCTCGTCAAGCAAAGAGTCAGGAAACAAGCAGTAGAGCGCCAAGAATTCATAGCAGAGGAGATTAGGAAGTTGGAAGCAGCAGGATTGGTCCGGGGAGTACTCCATCCAACGTGGCTAGCCAATCCGGTAGTCGTGCGCAAGGCGAACGGGAAGTGGAGGCTCTGCATTGACTTCACTGATGTCAACAAAGCCTGTCCCAAGGATCCATTCCCCTTGCCGCGCATCGACCAGATTGTTGATTCCACCGCAGGATGTGATCTGCTCTCCTTCCTTGATGCATACTCAGGATATCACCAGATCTTCATGGCAGAAGAGGACGAAGAGAAAACCGCATTCATTACTCCATGTGGCACGTATTGCTTTGTACGGATGCCTTTCGGACTAAAGAATGCTGGTTCGACGTTTGCAAGAGTGGTCAGTCATGCTTTTGAGCCACAGCTGCACAGAAACATAGAAGCTTACATGGATGACATAGTGGTCAAGAGCAGAGACAGGGCAACTCTGATCCAAGATTTGGACGAGACCTTCACAAATCTACGTAAGATCAATCTCAAGTTGAATCCCGAGAAGTGTGTATTTGGAGTCCCTTCCGGCAAGCTTCTCGGATTCTTTGTGTCACAGAGGGGGATTGAAGCTAACCCCGACAAGATCGAGGCCATTGAGCAAATCAAGGCGCCGAAGCAAGTCAAGGACGTACGAAGGCTTGCCGGCTGCGTTGCCGCTCTCGGCAGGTTCATTTCCAGGTCTGCTGAACGCACCCTGCCATTTTTCAAAATCTTGAAAAAGGCGGGTCCAATGAAATGGACTCCGGAAGCGGAGGCTGCGCTGCAAGACTTGAAGAAATATCTGTCCACCACTCCAACACTTGTCGCACCTAAGCCACAAGAGAAGTTGCTGCTATATCTAGCGGCAACCAATCAAGTGGTTAGTGCTGCGTTAGTAGCAGAGAGGGAGGCAGATGATGAGCCAGCGGCCGCGGCAAGCGAATCCAGCGACAAGCAGGGGGCTTCCCCGACAAGCCCTGGTCCGACAAGTTCTGGCTCCGGCAAGGATGGATCTGAACAAGTGCCAGAGGAGAAACAGAAGAAGATGGTGCAGCGCCCAGTTTACTTTGTCAGTTCCCTTCTCCAGGGGGCTAGATCAAGGTACTCTGGTGTGCAGAAGTTGCTTTTCGGCCTCCTCATGGCCTCGAGGAAGCTGCGCCATTACTTCCAAGCACATGAGATCACAGTTGTCACTCGCTTTCCGCTGAAGAGGATATTGCAGAATCCAGAAGCAACAGGCAGGATTGTCGAATGGGCACTGGAACTGTCGAGCTTTAGCCTCAAATTTGAAAGTACTTCAACTATTCAGAGCCGAGCCTTGGCAGAATTCATAGCGGAGTGGACGCCAACGCCTGATGAAGAGACTCCGGAGAGGAGCATCCCCGTCAAGGAAGCAAGCAGAGAGTGGATCATGCACTTTGACGGTGCCTTTTCGCTGCAAGGCGCCGGTGCAGGCGTACTACTTGTCGCCCCCACCGGAGAGCACCTCAAGTACGTGGTCCAAATGCATTTTCCCAAGGAGCAAGCAACAAACAATACTGCAGAGTATGAAGGGTTGCTTGCCGGACTCAGAATAGCAGCAGAACTTGGGATCAAGAAACTCATTGTCAGGGGCGACTCACAGCTTGTCGTCCGTCAAGTTAACAAAGATTATCAGAGTCCATTGATGGAAGCGTACATCGATGAAGTGAGGAAGCTAGAAGAACATTTTGACGGATTGCAGATGGAACATGTTCCAAGGACTCAAAATGACATTGCAGATGGCCTGTCAAAATGTGCCGCACTCAAGTTACCTGTGGAACCAGGGATTTTTGTGCTCAAGCTGACTCAACCGTCTGTCGCACCATCAACTGGACAGAGCGGAAAGAGAAAGTTGGTCACTGGCGACTACTTTCCGGTAGAGCTTCCCGGAGCCGCTGCCAAGAAGGTCCCCAGGCTCGACACAGAGAGCGCTGAGGAGCAGTCTACTCCGACAAGCCCTAGGGTTTGTTTCGTTGGAACAGACGCTCCCGACAAGCCGTGTGACGACACGCTTGCCGGGGAGCCTCACGCCCCGGCAGAATCTCAAACTCTTGCCCTGGAAGCGGATGTTCCTGCAGCAGCATTTGAGCCTTTAGTCCTTGTCGTCGAGCCACAAGCTCCGGCATGGGCACAGCAGATCGTCCAATTCCTTCAAACAGGAGAACTCCCCGAGGAACAACAAGCAGCGGAAAGAGTAGCCCGACAATCAAGTATGTACCAGTTTGTCGATGACATACTGTACAGAAGAAGATTAAACGGAGCGAAATTGAAGTGCATTTCCCGGGAAGATGGACGAGAGCTGTTAGCAGAAATACATGGAGGCATATGTGGTCATCACATTGGCGCAAGAGCACTCGCCGGCAAGGCTTCTTCTGGCCGACAACCCTCCAGGATGCAATTGCACAAGTAACCAAGTGTGAAGCGTGCCAGTTCCATTCCAAGCAGATTCATCAACCAGCTCAAGCTCTCCAAGCAATCCCTTTGTCCTGGCCATTTTCGGTCTGGGGGCTCGATATCCTCGGCCCCTTCCCCCGAGCCGTCGGGGGCTTTGAGTACTTGTACGTTGCGATCGACAAGTTCACAAAGTGGCCTGAGGTGGAACCAGTGAGAAAGGTGACAGCACAGTCAGCAGTCAGGTTCTTCAGGTCGATTGTTTGCCGTTTCGGAATCCCAAACAGGATCATCACCGATAATGGCACACAATTCACGAGCTGCACCTTCATGCAGTACGTCCAAGATCTTGGCACCAAGATCTACTTCACTTCTGTTGCTCATCCGAGAAGCAACGGTCAAGCGGAGAGGGCGA
Organism: Triticum timopheevii; assembly: GCA_963921465.1. Taxonomy (NCBI): domain Eukaryota; kingdom Viridiplantae; phylum Streptophyta; class Magnoliopsida; order Poales; family Poaceae; genus Triticum; species Triticum timopheevii. Next base: position 498,269,030 of record OY997272.1, read on the forward strand.
ACGCTGAAGTACTACGCGGGCTTAAGACCAGAACTTTCGACAGGCTACACAAGTGTGGAAGAAATTGGATCGAGCAGCTGCCAGTGGTTCTTTGGTCGATCAGAACGACGCCAAATCGAGCCACTGGCCAGACACCCTTTGCTCTTGTTTACGGGGCAGAGGCAGTTCTCCCCACGGAACTCGTATACGGGTCGCCTCGGGTGCTCGCCTATGATGAGCTTGAGCAAGAGCAGCTGCGTCAAGATGACGCGCTGCTCCTCGAGGAGGATCGTCTTCAGGCTGCTGTGCGAGCTGCTCGCTACCAGCAAGCTTTGCGCCGCTACCACAGCCGCAAAGTTAATGCCAGAAGCTTCGAGGAAGGCGACCTTGTTCTTCGGCGCGTTCAATCGGCCAAGAATTCCAACAAGTTGACGCCGAAGTGGGAAGGCCCTTATCGGGTGAAACGAGTCACTAGGCCCGGCGCTGTCCGCCTTGAGACCGAAGATGGCGTTCCGGTGAGCAACTCCTGGAACATAGAGCATCTCCGCAAGTTTTACCCATAAGGCGTGGTTGCCGGACCCTGTTCCGGTAACCACCTTTTGTACAAGCCTTGCCGCTGTTGCATGTAACACTTTGTACAAAGCCGGGTGCAGCCCCCGTGCATAAATAAAGTTTATATGCCTCGCGCATTTTGTCAAATTTAATGCATCTCCCTTTTTGTTTGCATGTATACCTGACACTTTGTGCAGCACTTACCCCCGGTAAGCAATAGCGAACCTTAAGGTTCCATATCACTATTTTCTTTCCTTCCATCTCAAAAAGAGGATCCTTCCGCCCACAAGTTCACCAGGGAGGAGAGAAGATAAAGATGTGGACCGGGCGTCGTTCAAAGGAATCTAGCCTTGCCGGGACGCAGACGACAAAAAAAGCTAAGTTGTCAAAGTTTGAGCATAGTCAGTTTTAAATTTTTAAGTTATATTCCTTGAACGTCCGTGCCTTGTATGGAAAACCTGTGCGCGGAGGAATCGACTCGTGGCTAAGTTGCGCCCTTGGTTTGTTTCGAGCCCGCTCAACAATACAAGCGCACCGCAACTAGCTCCGACAAGGTTTCTTGCCGGGGGCAGCACTGCCAGCAGGCTGCTGATGTTCCGTACTCAGCAAGTGTGCTTGCGCCGGCAAGTCCCCTCAAAACGTAGGGTAAAAACATACAAGGGACGCGGCGAAGTAAAGGGAATAACATAGCGAGCGGTACCCAGAGTAGAGTTATGTTACAAGAACGACTTATTGCGACGCTGACTAAGTTGTCCTCATGCCCAAAATAACAGCAGCAAGAAAACAGAAGAAGAAGGGCGGCCTAGTCCGCGCGCCCGCCATCGACCCTCCTGACCTTGTTCACCTTGTCCACGATGGGTGCGACGATGGCCTTGAGTTCTTCAAGATCGGCGCCCTCCGGCAGCTTCTTGGTGACGCGGAAGAGGACCTTCACCAATACCTTCTCCAAGACCCCGGCGCAGATCGCGCGCGACTCGTTGGCCAGCTGCTTCGGGATCCTTTCCCGAAGCTGCCGGAGAGCCGTCACCACATCCTTGAAGAAGAGCGTGAGCTTGGCGCTAGGCTGGAGCGTCTCCTCGGAGGGGTACCCGAAGCCCGTCAAGTTCAGCTCCGCCAATTCCTCGTCAATGAGCGCGGCGATGCTGACGAGGCCTTCCGTCCAGAGCTCCACCGTGGTCTTGAAAGTGTTTTGGGTCTCGGCAGCCCTCACCAGCAGCTCCTCGTTGCCTTTGAGGTCTTTCCTCAGGGTATCTTCTCGCTTCTTGGCGGCGTCCAGCGTCTCCGTCAAAGCAGCCAATTTCAGCTCCAGGTTGGCGCTCGAGTCCTTAGCAGCGTTCAGCTCCTTGATCTTCTCGGTGAGCTGGACCTGCAGATCGCCGTGAGCGCGCGCATCCTTCTCGCGGTCGCGCTAGAGTGCGGCAAGCTCTTCGTTCTTCCTTGTCACATCCGCCTCCAGCTGCGCCACCTTCTCCTCCAACTCCTTCTTGGCGGCTTCGGCGGCCGCGGCGGCGTCTTTCGCCTCCTTGAGTGCCCCGCCAAGTGATTGTTCCCGGGCGGCGAGCTCTTCGTCATGGCTGTCCAAGTACGCCTTCCTCTGTATCAGTTCGCCGTCCCGCTTGGACAGCTCCTCGGCAGTGAGCCTCTGCTGCTCCTCGGCTTCAGCCTTCTCCAGGATGAACGCCTTCTTCGCTTAGTCAAGCTGCGCCCTTTCCTCGGCAATGAACTGGAGGGCCTCCTGGTTGCGGCTCTTGAGTTCTTGCGCATGTTTCTCTATGTCAACTCCTGCCTGCGCGACAAGCGCTTCCCGGGACTCAAGCTTCGCTTGCCGGACGCGGTAGAGTGACACCAACTTTCGGAGTAGCTGCTCCTCCTCGGACTCGCCGTTGCTGCTGCTTGGCCTGTCGACCACCGCCAGCCCGGCGGAGGCAAGTACCTCCCCGTCAAACTCCTCTCCTTTGACCGGCCTCCTGGAATTCGATGCCCAGGGAAGCTTGATGTATACGCCTTCGCCGGCCTTCAAGTAGGCGCCGGGCTGGGGCTCTTCGGAGCCTGGCGCTGCGTCCGCGGCGAAAGGATCGGCGTTCGGGGTAGCGCCCTGCGCTCCTGCGGCCCCCGGGTCGTCGGTACGATCGCCGGATCCCTCGCCAGTTCCAGCACCGGCAGCCTTGGAGGCCTCTTCGTCGGCAAGGTCACCAGTGCCGGCCTCCTCTTCAGTAGCGGCAACATCACCAGTATCGCCGCGCAAGTTCCCCTCGCCGGTGGCCTCGGTCTCCATTGGCTCCGCAGAGGGAAGATCTGAAGGCAGGAAAAGGGGGGGAGGAGAAGTCAAGCAAGTATCCAAAAAAGATGACCAGAAGAAGAAGAACCCAAGGGGAGATTTCCGACAAGAAGGGTTACCTGCGCTGAGCTCTGTGATCGTGGGCTCCACCACCGGGGGCTCACTGATCCCACCTCTTGCCGGAGACCCCATCCTTGCCGGAGATGGCTCCCTTATCGGGGAATCAGCCCTTGGTGGCGTAGTCGAGGCCGACGATACCTCCGGGTCGGCCTCCGACTGCTCCTGGTGGGCCTGTTCTCCTTCTATATAAAAAAAGAGAGAGCCAATAATCAAGATATTGGCAAAAGAAGCAGCAGCCATGCGCGCCCCACGACAGGAAGTGGATCGAGGCGCTTACGCTGGGGGCTGTGCTGGGAGCTGCTACGAGGGGAAGGGGCCGGGTCCGTCAAAGTCGTCTCCGACGTGTCTTCCGCTGCCACAGCAGGATCGTCCTCAACTACGGGGACCTTGGCCCTCTTCGCCGCCCTCTCCGCCAAAGTCCTGAGGCCAAACAGGAGTTCAAAAAAAAAACAGATTAGATACAAGATAAACAGCGAAAAGGATCGAGCGAAAGGCGAGTGCAATACGGAGGAAGCCTTACTCCTCTTCGTCATTCTCCTCCTCGTCGTCATCAGAGCTCAGCGCGGAAAGGTCGAACTCCGGTGCCCACCCTGCGCGACCTGGCGGAGGAGTAGTCCCCCTTTGGCGCTTGCCAAGGGCTGCGGCAGGGTCAGGCGTGGCGGCCCGGGAAGACCCCGCCTCAGTTTCCGGCGCGGCTTGGGACCCTCCGCCGCGACGAAACTTGCCGCGGCTGAGCGCGACCCGCGGCGCCGCGGCTGCTGCGGCTGCTGGTCGACCTGCGCCTCTGCCGGCTCTCCAACTCGACGGAGACACCTTCTCGGTCGGAACTGGGGCTGCGCGGAGGGCTCCATCGGCGGCAAGTTGCTCGAATTCGGCCGACCGCTCGCACCCTCGGCGGGCTGGCTTGCTTCGGCCGCGGCCTCCCCTTCGTCATCACCATCTCCGGCAAGATCTTTCCAGGCGGCAAGACTTGCCGCCTCAGCCGCTTCCGCCTCCGCCAGCGTGAAGCCAGACTCACCCGCGGCAGCGGCCGCCGCCTCCTCCTCGGCCCTGCTGGGGATATATGCCAGCTCATCGGCAGTGGTGGAGCGGGTGAGGAGCTTCTGCTCGTCAGAATTGACTGCCGTCTCCGACAAGTCATCGAAGAATTGCTGCACGACCTCGGCGGCGGGCTCTATCCAGTTAGCACTTACCCCGTGCGAATCGCACTCTGGCATCATTGCGCAGATGCGATCGCGCTGGGAGTTGTTGCACAAGGGAATGACGCCCGCCGGCAGCCGGAACCACTCCGGATGATTGGCGTCGTGCTTAAACGTTTCCCTCAGCATCGCGTCAAGCTCCAGAATCGTGAAATTGAAGTTGAGGCCCGGGCGCAGCCTCATGAAATCCGCCGGGCCGCTGAACAGCCAGGCGGGCCTCCCCCTTGCCTGCAAAGGGGCGATACGACGGCGGAGGAAATCTGCGCCGACCGCCCCTGTTGTGAGCCCGGCGTGCCGGAGCCGGAGGATTCGGGTGGTGGCAATCGTCAATTTGGCGTCATCCGACGATAGAGCGCTCCAGTCGCCGCCGCGCACCACCCGAGTCTTGCGCAGCTCAGTAAACGACGGCGGTTCGGCGTCACAGATCCAACACCATTCCGCCCTCCACTTGTTCCACTTACTGCGAAGCTCGCCCGTCAAGTACGCCTCCTTCATGCCCATCCGGGAGGTCCAGGCGATTCCGCCAGCCAGTGGCTCCCCTTTCTCAGCCCGAGGGGAAAAATAATGGCGAAAAAGAGCGACATTGGGGAGGATACCAACGAAGTTCTCACAAAGATGCGCGAACACCGCCATCGTCAGAACGGCATTGGGGGTGAAGTCAAGCAGATGGAACCCATAGGTATTCATGATGTCGCAAAAGAAATCGGAAAAAGGCGGGCAGAGACCGCAATAGAAGAACACAGGGAAGAAGTAGTACCCTCTGGGACACTTCTTCGATTTGGAGGCTTCTGCGGAAAGCACCGGCGTGCGCGGGTGCGCCCGCGTTTCCGTCGACCAAAAGAGGTAGAACCCCGACCGCAACGCCTCCGGGGTGAGTTCAGGGGGGAAGAGCACCTGCTTCTTACGCAGCGCCTCGAGCTCCAGTGCCTCGGCCGACTTCGCGGCCTTCGCGGCCTTCGCAGCCTTCATAGCCCTCCCGGCCTTCGGAGCCATGGCGGAGGCAGCGGGGGAAGGCGAAAGCAACGGCAATGGCGGCGGCGACGGGTGGCGGGACGCTGTTTCGTCCTCGATTCAGAAAACAGAGGAGGGCGTTGGGGCTTTCGGAGGAAGGAACCGCAAGTGGCGAAAGTGGGGGAGCGGCTCCGCTTCCTCCGCTTATAAATAGGGGATGCGAACGTTGCGCATCCCCTGGAATTAAGTATTAACCACGTCTCCCACGACGCCGCAACCGACGCGTGCCGTTGCGGGGGGATGCGGTGGAGGCGGAGCCCGATTTTGTGTGGACCCAGGCCACGCATGCCCGTGCACTGTTTTGGGCCTAGCCCAACAACGCTCGGCACCGTGTATGGCCCAGGCCCGGAGGCTACTGTCGGTGTACTAAAGTAGGGGGGGTACCTTAGTACCCCGAACTTGTGCACGGGCAGTCGCAGCAACCCGCGGCAGGGCTTGCCGGGCGTCCGCCAAAATCCTCCGCGGCTACTTTGATGCCATCCAAGAACAGAACACTCAAGCTAAAGCCCCCGGCAAGAGGAGCTTGCCGGGAAGGCCAACCAAGCCCCCGGCAAGAGGAGCTTGCCGGGAAGGCCAAACAAAGGCCCCGGCAAGAGGAGCTTGCCGGGAAGGCCGATCGAGGCACCTCCAGGAGGGCTTGCCGCGGCGCCCCGCGCGCCCCGACAAGGCCCAAGGGCCGGCAAGCTTGCCGGCACGACGAGAGGAGGACCGCGGCAAGGCGCTTGCCGCGGTAAGACTGCCAACCAAACTCCAGCACATCCGGCGACGTGTCATCACAAGACAGCCCCAAAGGCACGTGGCGAGGCACTACACAGCCATGCGGAGCAAGGTGGCAGGCGGAGCTGACAGAAACGCCATCGTGGCAACCGCTGGCTCACCTGACGATTGCGTCCTTGCACTATTGGGGCGACCGGACGGGCATTAACTGCCCTTGTCCCCTGCCGTCCGTTAGGTAGGGGGCACTGTTGGTCACTGTTACACCAACCTGCGTTTTTACCTCTCTGCCCCCTCTTCTTACGTTGCCACCTGTTGGTGCCCCCTTTAGACTATAAAAGGGAGGCCCATGCGCACGTAGAAAGGGTTCGGTTCATCTGAGGAACACAAGATCAGGGTTCGGTCCATTTGACGCACGCAGTACCACCACACGCTCGCACTCGAGCAAGATCAAATAACAACACAAAGCAGCAGTAGGAGTTTTATCTCTCCGGAGAGCTCCGAAGCTGGGTAAAAAATCGCTCGTCTCTCTCACCCCGGCGCGCGCCCGGGACCTCGATCCGCTCTGCGCGCGGCCTCCGCCCCCTCGCCGAACCAGAAAGGGGCCCCCCGTGCCCCATAGGTGCTCGGCGGCCACAGAGAGCCCCGACATTATCGGATTGAGTCTTTTATGAGAACACTTGATGTATGTCTTGCCGTGATTATCTGTGGTGACAATGGGATATAATGTGCCACTTGATGTATGTTTTGGTGATCAACTTGCGGGTTTCGTGACATTGGGAACCTATGCATAGGGGTTGGCACACGTTCTTGACTCTCCGGTAGTAGCTTTGGGGCACTCTTTGAAGTACTTTTATGTTGGTTGGATGAATCTGAGATTGTGTGACGCATATCGTATAATCATGCCCACGGATACTTGAGGTGACAATGGAGTATCTAGGTGACATTACGGTTTTGGTTGATTTGTGTCTTAAGGTGTTATTCTAGTATGAACTCTATGATGGATTGAGCGGAAAGAATGGCTTTATGTTATTTTACTACGAGCTCTTGAATAGATAGAACAGAAAGGATACGTTTGAGGTGGTTTCGTACCCTACCATAATCTCTACGTTTGTTCTCCACTATTAGTGGCTTTGGAGTGACTCTTTGTTGCATGTTGAGGGCTTGTTATATGATCTATCTATGTTATTATTGTTGAGAGAACTTGCACTAGTGAAAGTATGAACCCCAGGCCTTGTTTCCTATCATTGCAATACCGTTTACGCTCACTTTTATTGCTCGCTACCTTGCTGTTTTTATTATTTCAGATTACAAAAACCTATATCTACTATCTATTTTGCACTTGTATTACCATCTCTTTGCCGAACTAGTGCACCTATACAATTTACTATTGTATTGGGTGTGTTGGGGACACAAGAGACTCTTTGTTATTTGGTTGCAGGGTTGTTTGAGAGAGACCATCTTCATCCTACGCCTCCTACGGATTGATAAACCTTAGGTCATCCACTTGAGGGAAATTTGCTACTGTCCTACAAACCTGTGCACTTGCAGGCCCAGCAACGTCTACAAGAAGAAGGTTGTGTAGTAGACATCACATATTATTCAATAGCAATTCAGCTTGATCGACGGTTCTTTCCCTGAAAACACAACCAGCACAACTATCCAAGTGGTCCTTGGAAGCATCAGTTAGTCCACTATAAAAGATATCAAGTATTTCATTTTTCTTAAGAGGATGATCAGGTAAAGCATTAAGTAATCGGAGAAGCCTCCCCCAAGCTTGTGGGAGACTCTCTTCTTCAATTTGCACAAAATTATATATTTCCCTCAAGGTAGCTTATATCTTATGAGCAGGGAAATATTTAGCAGAGAAGTAATAAATCATATCCTGGGGACTACGCACACAACCAGGATCAAGAGAATTAAACCAAGTTTTAGCATCACCCTTTAATGAGAACGGAAATATCTTAAGGATATAAAAGTAGCGAGATTTCTCATCATTAGTGAATAGGGTGGCTATATCATTTAACTTAGTAAGTTGTGCCACAACAGTTTCAGATTCATAGCCATAAAAAGGATCAGATTCAACCAAAATAATTATCTCAGGATCGACATAGAATTCATAATCCTTATCAGTAACAAAGATAGGTGAAGTAGCAAAATCAGGGTCATATTTCATTCTAGCATTTAGAGATTTTTGTTTCCATTTAGCTAATAACTTCTTAAGATCAGATCTATCATTGCAAGCAAGAATAGCTCTAGTAGTTTCTTCATCCATAACATAACCCTCAGGAACAACAGGCAATTCATACTTAGGGGGAGAACCTTCATCATCACTATCTTCAATAATATCATCTTCAAGAATTTTATTCTCTCTAGCCCTAGAAAGTTGTTCATCAAGAAATTCACCTAATGGCACAGTAGTTTCAAGCACAGAAGTAATTTCATCATAAGTATCATGCATAGTAGAAGTGGCATCATCAATAACATGTGACATATTAGAATTCATAGCAGTGGCAGGTTTAGGTGTCGCAAGCTTACTCATAACAGAAGGAGAATCAAGTGCAGAGCTAGATGGAAGTTCCTTACCTCCCCTCCTAGCAGTGGCAGGTTTAGGTGTCGCAAGCTTACTCATAACAGAAGGAGAATCAAGTGCAGAGCTAGATGGCAGTTCCTTACCTCCCCTCCTAGTTGAGGGATAAATCTTAGTTCTTTCGTCTATCAAGTGCCCCATAGTGATCAGCAGATATAAATCCCAAGTGACTCAAAGAATAGAGCTATGCTCCCCGGCAACGGTGCCAAAAAATAGTCTTGATAACTGCTATGTCTTGATCTTGTGTTGGTTTTCCTTGAAGAGGAAAGGGTGATGCAGCAATAGTAGTGTAAGTATTTCCCTCAGTTTTTGAGAACCAAGGTATCAATCTAGTAGGAGTCTCCTTAAAAGTCCCACGCACCTACACAAACAAACAAGAACTCGCAACCAACGCGATAAAGGGGTTGTCAATCCCTTCACGGCCACTTGCGAAAGTGAGATCTGATAGAGATAATATGATAAGATAAATATATTTTTGGTATTTTATAATATAGATTGGAAAATTAAATATGCAAATAAAAGTAGATTGAAAGCTTATATGATAAAAGATAGACCTGGGGGCCATAGGTTTCACTAGTGGCTTCTCTCAAGATAGCATAAGTATTATGGTGGGTGAACAAATTACTGTCGAGCAATTGATAGAAAAGCGAATAATTATGAGATTATCTAGGCATGATCATGTATATAGGCATCACGTCCGTGACAAGTAGACCGACTCTTGCCTGCATCTACTACTATTACTCCACACATCGACCGCTATCCAGCAGGCATCTAGAATATTAAGTTCATAAAGAACAGAGTAACACATTAAGAAAGATGACATGATGTAGAGGGATAAACTCATGCAATATGATATAAACCCCACCTTTTATCCTCAATGGCAACAATACAATACGTGCCTTGCTGCCCCTACTGTCACTGGGAAAGGACATCGCATGATTGAACCCAAAGCTAAGCACTTCTCCCATTGCAAGAAAGATCAATCTAGTAGGCCAAACCAAACTGATAATTCGAAGAGACTTGCAAAGATAACTTAATCACACATAAAAGAATTCAGAGGAGATTCAAATATTTCTCATAGATAAACTTGGTCATAAACCCACAATTCATCGGATCTCGACAAACACACCACAAAAAGAGTTACATCGAATAGATCTCCAAGAAGATCGAGAGAACATGGTATTGAGATCCAAAGAGAGAGAAGAAGCCATCTAGCTAATAACTATGGACCCAAAGGTCTATGGTAAACTACTCACAACTCACCGGAGAGGCTATGGTGTTGATGTAGAAGCCCTTCATGGTCGGTTCCCCCTCCGGCGGAGCGCCGGCAAAGGCTCCAAGATGGGATTGATGTCTACTACACAATCTTCTTCTTGTAGACGTTGTTGGGCCTCCAAGTGCAGAGGTTTGTAGGACAGTAGCAAATTTCCCTCAAGTGGATGACCTAAGGTTTATAAATCCGTGGGAGGCGTAGGATGAAGATGGTCTCTCTCAAACAACCCTGCAACCAAATAACAAAGAGTCTCTTGTGTCCCCAACACACCCAATACAATGGTAAATTGTATAGGTGCACTAGTTCAGCGAAGAGATGGTGATAAAAGTGCAATATGGATGGTAGATATAAGTATTTGTAATCTGAAATTATAAACACAGCAAGGTAACAAGTGGTAAAAGTGAGCGTAAATGGTATGGCAATGCTAGGAAACAAGGCCTGAGGTTCATACTTTCACTAGTGCAAGTTCTCTCAACAATAATAACATATCTGGATCATATAACTATCCCTCAACATGCAACAAAGAGTCACTCCAAAGCCACTAATAGCGGAGAACAAACGAAGAGATTATGGTAGGGTACGAAACCACCTCAAAGTTATCCTTTCTGTTCTATCTATTCAAGACTCCGTAGTAAAATAACATGAAGCTATTCTTTCCGTTCAATCTATCATAGAGTTCATACTAGAATAACACCTTAAGACACAAATCAACCAAAACCCTAATGTCACATAGATACTCCATTGTCACCTCAAGTATCCGTGGGCATGATTATATGATATGCATCTCACAATCTCATATTCATCTATCCAACCAACAAAAAGTACTTCCAAGAGTGCCCGAAAGTTTCTACCGGAGAGTCGAGACGAAAACGTGTGCCAACCCCTATGCATAAGTTCACAAGGTCACTGAACCCGCAAGTTGATCACCAAAACATACATCAAGTGCATCACATGAATATCCCATTGTCACCACAGATAAGCACGGCAAGACATACATCAAGTGTTCTCAAATCCTTAAAGACTCAATCCAATAAGATAACTTCAAAGGGAAAACTCAATCCATTATAAGAGACTAGAGGGGGAGAAACATCATAAGATCCAACTATAATAGCAAAGCTCGCGGTACATCAAAATCGTGCCGAATCAAGAACACGAGAGAGAGAGAGAGAGAGAGAGAGAGAGAGAGAGATCAAACACATAGCTATTGGTACTTACCCTCAGCCCCGAGGGTGAACTACTCCCTCCTCGTCATGGAGATCGCCGAGATGATGAAGATGGCCACCGGTGATGGGTTCCCCCTCCTGCAGGGTGCCGGAACGGGCTCCCGAGAGGTTTTTGGTGGCTACAGAGGCTTGCGGTGGCGGAACTCCCGATCTATCTTCTCCGTCGATGTTTTTAGGGTATATGGGATTATATAGGTGAAGGAAGTCGGTCGGGGGGTGCTCGAGGGGACCAGGAGACAGGGGGCACGCCTAGTAGGGGGGCACCCTCCTATCTCCTGGCCTCCTCGAGGCTCTTATGACGTGAACTCTAAGTCTCCCGGATCATATTCTTCCCAAAAATCACGCTCCCGAAGGTTTCATTCCATTTGGACTCTGTTTGATATTCCTTTTCTTCGAAATACCGAAACAGGCAATAAAACAACAATATGGGCTAGGCCTCCGGTTAATAGGTTAGTCCCAAAAGTAATATAAAAGTGTATAATAAAGCCCCTAATCATTGAAAACAGATAGTATAATAGCATGAATGCTTCATAAATTATAGATACATTGGAGACGTATCAACATCCCCAAGCTTAATTCCTGCTCGTCCTCGAGTAGGTAAATGATAAAAGAAAGAATTTATGAAGTGTGAATGCTAGCAGGTGCACAAGTTTTATCAATGATAATTTCAATCACCTTTTCTAGCATGATTATATGTCATAACAGTAGTTCATCTCATAAAACTTCTCACGAACAAGCAACAAGCAATTCACATGTTAAAGCATAGACCATAAACTTTCTTGAAAACAAGCAAACTTCATTCTCAGTCATCAAACAACTACAATTCATCTTATTTTCAGGAAGCGTCTATGTCAGAGCTTTGATTTAGCAAACTCCACATACTCAACTATCATATAGTCTTCTACAATTGCTAACACTCATGCAATACTAATGGTTATGGAGTTTTAATCGGACACTGAGAAAGATATGGGCTTATAGTGTTGCCTCCCAATGTATTCACCTTTGGGTGATGTCAACAATAATAGTTCATGCTAACTTACATCCAATTGGGTATTTATATCAGGATCTTTCCAACACGAGGTGCTTGCCAAAGGATAAAATGAAAAAGGGAAATGTGAAGATCACCTTGAATCTTGCATAAAGTAAAAGACATAAAGTAAAAGATAGGCCTTTCGTAGAGGGAAGCAGAGGTTGTCATGTGCTTTTATGGTTGGATGCACAAAATCTTAATGCAAAAGAACGTCACTTTATATTGCCACTTGTATATGGACCTTTATTATGTAGTCTGTCGCTTTTATTGCTTCCATAACAAGATCGTATAAAGCTTATTTTCTTCACACTAATAGATCATACATATTTAGAGAGCAATTTTTATTGCTTGCACCGATGACAACTTACTTGAAGGATCTTACTCAATTCATAGGTAGGTATAGTGGGCTCTCATGGCAAAACTGGGTTTAAGGATATTTGGAAGCACAAGTAGTATCTCTAGTTGGTGCAAGGAATTTGGCTAGCATGAGGGGTAAAGGCAAGCTCAACATGTTTGAATGATCCATGAAAATATACTTTAACTGAGATGTGAGAAAACATAACCCATTACATTGTCTTCCTTGTCCAACATCAACTCTTTAGAATGTCATACTTAATGAGTGCTCACAATTATAAAAGATGTCGAAGATAGTATATTTATATGTGAAATCTCTCTTCCTTCAATATTCTTTCATGAATTGTTCAAATGACCAATACAATGCTTGCTAACCTTCAATAAATTTACAACCTCTACATCTTAGATGTGAAGTAATTACTCCCCATGGGATAAGCAAATAAAACATATATAAATTCAGATTTATGACATGCAACTCATTCAACCATTTACTCATAGGATATAAGTGAAGCACACGAGTGAATGAAAAGCTACTCCAAAAAGATATAAGTGAAGATCAATGAGTAGCTAAGTAACTGTGTAACTATGCGAAGAATCTCTCTCATTTAAGAATTTAAGATCTTGGTATTTTATTCAAACATCAAGCAAAACAAAATAAAATGGCATTGCAAGGATAGCACGACTCATGTGAAGAAGCGAAAACTTAGGCTCAACCGATACTAACCGATAGTTGCTAAAGAAGAAAGGTGGGATGCCTAACAGGGCATCCCCAAGCTTAGATGCTTGAGACTTCTTGAAATATTATCTTGGGGTGCCTTGGGCATCCCCAAGCTTGAACTTTTGTGTCTCCTTAATTCCTCTCATATCATGGTTTCTCTTTTTATCAAAAGCTTCATCCACACCAAATTCAACAAGAACTCGTGAGATAGGTTAGTATAAACCAATGCAAAAACTTATCATTTTATACTCTAAAAAATTACTAAAATTATTATTCAACATTGCATACTAAATGTCTCTGCATATTTAATACTCCTATCCTCAAATAGAATCGTTAAACAAGCAAACATATGCAAACAATGCAAACATAACAGCAATCTTCCAAAACAGTATAGTCTGTAAAGAATGCAAGATTCATCGTACTTCCCTAACTTCAAAAATTATAAGAAAAATACTACTATGTATAAGATTTATCAGAGCTCAGTATGCAAAAAGATTCAACATTGTATCTCTCTCTGACTTTTCTAGGGAATTTTTGCAACAGCGGTAAACTTTCTGTTTTAAAACAACAACATGTATACTTGCAAAATAAGCATGGTAAAGGCTATCCTTGACATTTTTATTGAAAATAAAGATGCAAAACCTTATTATAAATAACATCAAGCAAATACTAACAAAATAAAATTATGCTCCAAGCAAAACACATATCATGTGGTAAATGAAAATATAGCTCCAAGTAAAGTTGCCGATGAACGAAGACGAAAGAGGGGATGCCATCCGGGGCATCCCCAAGCTTAGTTGCTTGGTTGTCCTTGAATATTACCTTGGGTGCCTTGGGAATACCCAAGCTTAGGATCTTTCCATTCTTTATTCCATAGTCCATCAAATCTTTACCCAAAACTTGAAAACTTCAACCACACAAAACTCAAAACAAAACTCGTAAGCTCCGTTAGTACAAGAAGACAAACCAACACTTTAAGGTACTATAATGAACTCATTCTTTATTCATATTGGTGTAATATATACTGTATTTCAACTTCTCTATGGTTCATACCCTCCGATACTACTCATAGATTCAACAAAATAAGCAAACATCACATAGAAAACAGAATCTGTCAAAAACAGAACAGTCTGTAGTAATCTGTATCATTCGAATACTTATGTAACTCCACAAATTCTGAAATAAATTGGTGGACCTGAGGAATTTGTCTATTAATCATCTGAAAAAATAATCAACCTAAAATCACTCTCCAGTAAAAAATGGCAGCTAATCTTGTGAGCGCTAAAGTTTCTGTTTTTTACAGCAAGATCATATAGACTTCACCCAAGTCTTCCCAAAGGTTCTACTTGGCACAAACACTAACTAAAACATAAAACCACATCTAAAAAGAGGCTAGATGAATTATTTATTACTAAACAGGAACAAAAAGCAAGGAACAAAAATAAATTGGGTTGCCTCCCAACTAGCGCTATCGTTTAACGCCCCTAGCTAGGCATGATGATTTCAATGATGCTCACATAAAAGATAAGAATTGAAACATAGAGAGTGTTGGGGAACGTTGCAGAAAATTAAAAAAATTTCCTACAGTTTCACCAAGATCCATCTATGAGTTCATCTAATCAACGAGTCAAGGGAGTGAGTTTGCATCTACATACCACTTGTAGATCGCGTACGGAAGCGTTAGATGGAGCGGTGATGATGGAGTCGTACTCGCCGTGATTCAGATCACCGGAGATCCTAGCGCCGAACGGACGGCACCTCCGCGTTCAACACACGTACGGTGCATGTGACGTCTCCTCCTTCTTGATCCAGCAAGGGGGAGGAGAGGTTGATGATGATGGCTCCAGCAGCAGCACAACGGCGTGGTGGTGGTGGAACAGCAGCACTCCGGCAGAGCTTCGCCAAGCACGTGACGGAGGAGGAAGAGGTGTAGCAGGGGGAGAGGCGCCAGGACTTCAGGGTGCGACTGCCCCTCTCCCCCCTCCCTTTATATAGGCCCCCAGGGGGGGCGCCGGCCATGGGAGATTCAATCTCCCAAGGGGGCGGCGGCCAAGGGGGGAGGAGTGCCCCCCAAGGCATGTGGTGCGCCCCCCACCCTAGGGTTTCAACCCTAGGCGCAGGGGGTGGGCCTAGGGGGGCGCACCAGCCCACTATGGGCTGGCTCCCATCCCACTTCAGCCCATGGGGCCCACCGGGATGGGTGGCCCCACCCGGTGGACCCCCGGGACCCTTCCGGTGGTCCCGGTACAATACCGGGTGACCCCGAAACTTTCCCGATGGCCGAAATACCACTTCCTATATATAATTCTTTACCTCCGGACCATTCCGAAACTCCTCGTGACGTCCGGGATCTCATCCGGGACACCAAACAACATTCGGTATACTGCATACTCATATTCATACAACCCTAGCGTCACCGAACCTTAAGTGTGTAGACCCTACGGGTTCGGGAGACACATAGACATGACCGAGACGGCTCTCGGGCAATAACCAACAGCGGGATCTGGATACCCATGTTGGCTCCCACATGCTCCTCGATGATCTCATCGGATGAACCGCGATGTCGAGGATTCGAACAACCCTGTATACAATTCCCTTTGTCATTCGGTACGTTACATGCCCGAGACTCGATCATCGGTATCCCAATACCTCGTCCAGTCTCGTTACTGGCAAGTCACTTTACTCATACCGTAATGCATGATCCCGTGACCAAACACTTGGTCACTTTGAGCTCATTGTGATGATGCATTACCGAGTGGGCCCAGAGATACCTCTCCGTCATGCGGAGTGACAAATCCTAGTCCCGATCCGTGTCAACCCAACAGACACTTTCGGAGATACCTGTAGTGCACCTTTATAGTCACCCAGTTACGTTGTGACGTTTGGTACACCCAAAGCACTCTTACGGTATTCGGGAGTTACAGGATCTCATGGTCTAAGGAAGAGATACTTGACATTGGAAAAGCTCTAGCAAAACGAACTACACGATCTTGTGCTATGCTTAGGATTGGGTCTCGTCCATCACATCATTCTCCTAATGATGTGATCCCGTTGCCAATGACATCTAATGTCCATAGTCAGGAAACCATGACTATCTGTCGACCAACGAGCTAGTCAACTAGAGGCTCACTAGGGACATGTTATGGTCTATGTATTCACACGTGTATTACGATTTCCGGATAATACAGTTATAGCATGAATAAAAGACAATTATCATGAACAAGGAAATATAATAATAATTCTTTTATTATTGCCTCTAGGGCATATTTTCAACAGTCTCCCACTTGCACTAGAGTCAATAATCTAGTTACATTGTGATGAATCGAACACCCATAGAGTACTAGTGTTGATCATATTTTGCTCGCGAGAGAGGTTTAGTCAACGGATCTGCGACATTCAGATCCGTATGTACTTTGCAAATATCTATGTCTCCATCTTGAACATTTTTGCGGATGGAGTTGAAACGACGCTTGATGTGCCTGGTCTTCTTGTGAAACCTGGGCTCCTTGGCAAGGGCAATAGCTCCAGTGTTGTCACAGAAGAGTTTGATCGGCCCCGACGCATTGGGTATGACTCCTAGGTCGGTGATGAACTCCTTCACCCAAATAGCTTCATGCACTGCCTCCGAGGCTGCCATATACTCTGCTTCACATGTAGATCCCGCCACGACGCTCTGCTTGCAGCTGCACCAGCTTACTGCTCCACCATTCAACATATACACGTATCCGGTTTGTGACTTAGAGTCATCCAGATCTGTGTCGAAGCTAGCATCGACGTAACCCTTTACGACGAGCTCTTCGTCACCTCTATAAACGAGAAACATGTCCTTTGTCCTTTTCAGGTACTTCAGGATATTCTTGACCGCTGTCCAGTGTTCCTTGCCGGGATTACTTTGGTACCTCCCTACCAAACTTACGGCAAGGTTTACATCAGGTATGGTACACAGCATGGCATACATAATAGATCCTATGGCTGAGGCATAGGGGATGACGCTCATCTCTTCTTTATCTTTTGCCGTGGTCGGGCATTGAGCCGAGCTCAATCTCACACCTTGCAATACAGGCAAGAACCCTTTCTTGGACTGATCCATTTTGAACTTCTTCAAAATCTTATCAAGGTATGTGCTCTGTGAAAGACCTATGAGGCGTCTCGATCTATCCCTATAGATCTTGATGCCTGATATGTAAGCAGCTTCTCCAAGGTCCTTCATTGAAAAACACTTATTCAAGTAGGCCTTAATGCTGTCCAAGAATTCTATATCATTTCCCATCAAAAGTATGTCATCTACATATAATATGAGAAATGCTACAGAGCTCCCACTCACTTTCTTGTAAACGCAGGCTTCTCCATAAGTCTGCATAAACCCAAACGCTTTGATCATCTCATCAAAGCGAATGTTCCAACTCCGAGATGCTTGCACCAGCCCATAAATGGATCGCTGGAGCTTGCATACTTTGTTAGCGTTCTTAGGATCGACAAAACCTTCCGGCTGCATCATATACAGCTCTTCCTTAAGATAACCGTTGAGGAATGCCGTTTTGACGTCCATCTGCCATATCTCATAATCATAGTATGCGGCAATTGCTAACATGATTCGGACGGACTTAAGCTTCACTACGGGAGAGAAAGTCTCATCGTAGTCAATCCCTTGAACTTGCCGATAACCCTTAGCGACAAGTCGAGCTTTATAGATGGTGACATTACCATCCGCGTCTGTCTTCTTCTTAAAGATCCATTTGTTTTCTATCGCTCGCCGATCATCTGGCAAGTCAGTCAAAGTCCATACTTTGTTTTCATACATGGATTCTATCTCGGATTTCATGGCTTCTAGCCATTTGTTGGAATCTGGGCCCGCCATTGCTTCTTCATAGTTCGAAGGTTCACCGTTGTCTAACAACATGATTTCCAGGACAGGGTTGCCGTACCATTCTGGTGTGGAACGTGTCCTTGTGGACCTACGAAGTTCAGTAGCAACTTGATCCGAAGTACCTTGATCATCATCATTAATTTCCTCTTCAGTTGGTGTAGGCATCACAGGAACATTTTCCTGAGCTGTACTGCTATCCTGTTCAAGAGGTAGTACTTCATCGAGTTCGACTTTCCTCCCACTTAGTTCTTTCGAGAGAAACTCTTTTTCCAGAAAGGATCCGTTCTTGGCAACAAAGATCTTGCCCTCGGATCTTAAGTAGAAGGTATACCCAATGGTTTCTTTAGGGTATCCTATGAAGACGCATTTTTCCGACTTGGGTTCGAGCTTTTCAGGTTGAAGTTTCTTGACATAAGCATCGCATCCCCAAACTTTTAGAAACGACAGCTTAGGTGTCTTCCCAAACTATAATTCATACGGTGCCGTCTCAATGGATTTAGACGGCGCCCTATTTAAAGTGAATGTAGCTGTCTCTAGAGCGTATCCCCAAAATGATAGCGGTAAATCGGTAAGAGACATCATAGACCGCACCATATCCAATAGAGTGCGATTACGATGTTCGGACACACCGTTACGCTGAGGTGTTCCAGGCGGCGTGAGTTGTGAAATGATTCCACATTTTCTTAAGTGTGTACCAAATTCGTGACTTAAATATTCTCCTCCACGATCCGATTGTAAGAATTTTATCTTTCGGTCACGTTGATTCTCTACCTCATTCTGAAATTCCTTGAACTTTTCAAAGGTCTCAGACTTGTGTTTCATCAAGTAGACATACCCATATCTACTCAAGTCATCAGTGAGAGTGAGAACATAACGATATCCTCCGCGAGCCTCAACGCTCATTGGACCGCACACATCGGTATGTATGATTTCCAACAAGTTGGTTGCTCGCTCCATTGTTCCGGAGAACGGAGTCTTGGTCATCTTGCCCATGAGGCATGGTTCGCATGTGTGAAATGATTCATAATCGAGAGACTCCAAAAGTCCATCAACATGGAGCTTCTTCATGCGCTTGACACCAATGTGACCAAGGCGGCAGTGCCACAAGTATGTGGGACTATCGTTATCAACTTTACATCTTTTG
Organism: Triticum timopheevii; assembly: GCA_963921465.1. Classification (NCBI taxonomy): domain Eukaryota; kingdom Viridiplantae; phylum Streptophyta; class Magnoliopsida; order Poales; family Poaceae; genus Triticum; species Triticum timopheevii. The sequence continues at coordinate 498,288,082 of OY997272.1, forward strand.
GTATTCACGCTATGAATATGTGTAACATTACGCTCGAGATTCATTAAGAATAAACCATTGACCATAGGGGCATGACCATAAAACATATCTCTCATATAAATAGAACAACCATTATTCTCGGATTTAAATGAGTAGCCATCTCGTATCAAACAAGATCCAGATACAATGTTCATGCTCAAACTTGGCACCAAATAACAATTATTAAGGTTTATAACTAATCCCGTAGGTAAATGTAGAGGTAGCGTGCCGACGGCGATCACATCGACCTTGGAACCATTCCCGACGCGCATCGTCACCTCGTCCTTCGCCAGTCTCCGCTTATTCCGCAGCTCCTGCTGTGAGTTACAAATATGAGCAACGGCACCGGTATCAAATACCCAGGAGTTACTACGAGTACTGGTAAGGTACACATCAATTACATGTATATCAAATATACCTTTAGTGTTGCCGGCCTTTTTATCCGCTAAGTATTTGGGGCAGTTCCACTTCCAGTGACCCTTCCCCTTGCAATAAAAGCACTCAGTCTCAAGCTTGGGTCCATTCTTTGACTTCTTCCCGGCAACTGGCTTACCGGGAACGGCAACATCTTTGCCGTCCTTCTTGAAGTTCTTCTTTCCCTTGCCCTTCTTGAACTTAGTGGTCTTATTGACCATCAACACTTGATGTTCTTTCTTGATTTCAACCTCTTCCGACTTCAACATTGAAAATACTTCAGGAATGGTCTTCACCATCCCCTGCATATTATAGTTCATCACAAAGCTCTTGTAGCTTGGTGGGAGCGACTGAAGGATTCTGTCAATGACCGCCTCATCCGGGAGGTTAATGTCCAGCTGGGACAGGCGGCTGTCCAACCCAGACATTTTGAGTATATGCTCACTGACAGAACTGTTTTCCTCCATCTTACAACTATAGAACTTGTCGGAGACTTCATATCTCTCGACCCGGGCATGAGCTTGGAAAACTAGTTTCAGCTCCTCGAACATCTCATATGCTCCGTGTTGCTCAAAACGCTTTTGGAGCCCCGGTTCTAAGCTGTAAAGCATGCCGCACTGAACGAGGGAGTAATCATCAACACGTGTCTGCCAAACGTCCAAATCGTCTTGCAGTGCTGGGAGAGCAGGTGGGTCACCTAACGGTGCTTCAAGGACATATGCTTTCTTGGCAGCTATGAGGATGATCCTAAGGTTCTGGACCCAGTCCGTATAGTTGCTGCCATCATCTTTCAGCTTGGTTTTCTCTAGGAACGCGTTGAAGTTCATGTTGACATGAGCGTTGGCCATTTTATCTACAAGACATATTTTGCAAAGATTTTAGTCTAAGTTCATGATAATTAAGTTCATCTTATCAAATTATTTTAATGAACTTCCACTCAGACTTGACATCCCCTTGGTCATCTAAGTGTTACACGATCCGAGTCGACTAGGCCGTGTCCGATCATCACGTGAGACGGACTAGTCATCGTCGGTGAACATTCTCATGTTGATCGTATCTTCCATACGACTCGTGTTCGACCTTTCGGTCTCCGTGTTCCGAGGCCATGTCTGTACATGCAAGGCTCGTCAAGTTAACCCTAAGTGTTTTGCATGTGTAAAACTGTCTTACACCCGTTGTATGTCAACGTAAGGATCTATCACACCCGATCATCACGTGGTGCTTCGAAACGACGAACTTTAGCAACGGTGCACAGTTAGGGGAGAACACTTCTTGAAATTGTTGCAAGGGATCATCTTATTTACTACCATCGTTCTAAGTAAACAAGATGCATAAAACATAATAAACATCACATGCAATTATATAAAGTAGTGACATGATATGGCCAATATCATATAGCTCCTTCGATCTTCATCTTGGGGCTCCATGATCATCTTGTCACCGGCATGACACCATGATCTCCATCATCATGATCTCCATCATCGTGTCTTCATGAAGTTGTCACGCCAACGACTACTTCTACTTCTATGACTAACGCGTTTAGTAATAAAGTAAAGTAGTTTACATGGCGTTCTTCAATGACACGCAGGTCATACGAAAAATAAAGACAACTCCTATGGCTCTTGCCGGTTGTCATACTCATCGACATGCAAGTCGTGATTCCTATTACAAGAACATGATCTCATACATCACAATATATCATTCATCATTCATCACAACTTCTGGCCATATCACATCACATGACAATTGCTGCAAAAACAAGTTAGAACTCCTCTAATTGTTGTTGCATCTTTTACGTGGCTGCAATTGGGTTCTAGCAAGAACGTTTTCTTACCTACGAATAACCACAACGTGATTTTGTCAACTTCTATTTACCCTTCATAAGGACCCTTTTCATAGAATCCGCTCCAACTAAAGTGGGAGAGACAGACAGCCGCCAGCCACCTTATGCAACTAGTGCATGTTAGTCGGTGGAACCGGTCTCACGTAAGCGTACGTGTAAGGTTGGTCCGGGCCGCTTCATCCCACAATACCGCTGAAGCAAGATAAGACTAGTAGCAGCAAGCAAGTTGACAAGATCTACGCCCACAACAAAATTGTGTTCTACTCGTGCAATAGAGAACTACGCATAGACCTAGCTCATGATGCCACTGTTGGGGAACGTTGCAGAAAATTAAAATTTTTCCTACGGTTTCACCAAGATCCATCTATGAGTTCATCTAAGCAACGAGTCAAGGGAGTGAGTTTGCATCTACATACCACTTGTAGATCGTGTACGGAAGCGTTAGATGGAGCGGTGATGATGGAGTCGTACTCGCCATGATTCAGATCACCGGAGATCCTAGCGCTGAACGGACGGCACCTCCGCATTCAACACACGTACGGTGCGTGTGACGTCTCCTCCTTCTTGATCCAGCAAGGGGGGAGGAGAGGTTGATGATGATGGCTCCAGCAGCAGCACAACGGCGTGGTGGTGGTGGAACAGCAGCACTCCGGCAGGGCTTCGCCAAGCACGTGACGGAGGAGGAAGAGGTGTAGCAGGGGGAGGGGGCGCCAGGACTTCAGGGTGCGGCTGCCCCTCTCCCCCCTCCCTTTATATAGGCCCCCAGGGGGGGGGGGGCGCCGGCCCTGGGAGATTCAATCTCCCAAGGGGGCGGCGGCCAAGGGGGGAGGAGTGCCCCCCAAGGCATGTGGTGCGCCCCCCACCCTAGGGTTTCAACCCTAGGCGCAGGGGGTGGGCCTAGGGGGGCGCACCAGCCCACCATGGGCTGGCTCCCATCCCACTTCATCCCATGGGGCCCTCCGGGATGGGTGGCCCCACCCGGTGGACCCCCGAGACCCTTCCGGTGGTCCCGGTACAATACCGGGTGACCCCAAAACTTTCCCGATGGCCGAAATACCACTTCCTATATATAATTCTTTACCTCCAGACCATTCCGAAACTCCTCGTGACGTCCGAGATCTCATCCGGGACTCCGAACAACATTCGGTATACTACATACTCATATTCATACAACCCTAGCGTCACCGAACCTTAAGTGTGTAGACCCTACGGGTTCGGGGGACACGTAGACATGACCGAGACGGCTCTCGAGCAATAACCAACAGCGGGATCTGGATACCCATGTTGGCTCCCACATGCTCCTCGATGATCTCATCAGATGAACTGCGATGTCGAGGATTCGAACAACCCCGTATACAATTCCCTTTGTCATTCGGTACGTTACATGCCCGAGACTCGATCATCGGTATCCCAATACCTCGTTCAGTCTCGTTACCGGCAAGTCACTTTACTCGTACCGTAATGCATGATCCCGTGACCAAACACTTGGTCACTTTGAGCTCATTGTGATGATGCATTACCGAGTGGGCCCAGAGATACCTCTCCGTCATGCGGAGTGACAAATCCTAGTCTCGATCCATGTCAACCCAACAGACACTTTCGGAGATACCTGTAGTGCACCTTTATAGTCACCCAGTTACGTTGTGACGTTTGGTACACCCAAAGCACTCTTACGGTATCCGGGAGTTACACGATCTCATGGTCTAAGGAAGAGATACTTGACATTGGAAAAGCTCTAGCAAAACGAACTACACGATCTTGTGCTATGCTTAGGATTGGGTCTCGTCCATCACATCATTCTCCTAATGATGTGATCCCGTTGTCAATGACATCTAATGTCCATAGTCAGGAAACCATGACTATATGTCGACCAACGAGCTAGTCAACTAGAGGCTCACTAGGGACATGTTATGGTCTATGTATTCACACGTGTATTACGATTTCCGGATAATACAGTTATAGCATAAATAAAAGACAATTATCATGAACAAGGAAATATAATAATAATCCTTTTATTATTGCCTCTAGGGCATATTTCCAACAGAGAGAGCATCATGAAGAATATGACTAGCATATTTAAGTCTAACCCAATTCCTGTGCATAGGGATTTTGTGAGCAAACAACTTATGGGAACAATAATCAACTAGCATAGGAAGGCAAAACAAGCATAACTTTAAAACTTTAAGAACATAGAGAGGAAACTTGGTATTATTGCAATTCCTACAAGCATATGTTCCTCCCTCATAATAGTTTTCAGTATCATCATGAATGAATTTAACAATATAACCAGCACCTAAATCATTCTTTTCATGATTTACAAGCATATAAAATTTACTACTCTCCACATAAGCAAAATTCTTCTCATTCGGAATGGTGGGAGTATCATAAGAGACTCAAATACTATAAATTGTTTCCACATTAAAGGAGTAATGTTCAGAAAAAGGGTAATCATAATCATGACAAGTTTTATAAATATAATCATCACTACTTTTCATAGCATAAGTTTCATCACAATAATCATCATAAGTAGCAACTTTGTTCTCATCATAATCGATTGAAACCTCTTCCAAGATAGTGGAATCATCACTAAATAAAGTTGACACTCTTCCAAATCCACTTTCATATTCATCAAAATAAGATTCAACATCCTCCAAAATAGTGGGATCATTACTTCCTAAAGTTGTCACTCTTCCAAACCCACTTTCATCAATATAATCATAAGTAAGAGCATGCTATCATCATAACAACTTTGCATAACAAAACTTGGGAGACTAGAAATATCATCTTCATTAAACATAGCATCCCCAAGCTTGGGACAATCATTAATTTCAGCAAGTATATTCTTAAATATGTCATTCTCACCAAACATAGCTTCCCCAAGCTTGGGCCCTTTCATATCATAAGCATAATCACTCTCATCATTAAAAATATGGATAGCACAAATAGTATAGCAATTATCATCATCACAATGAGTAGTAGGAGCAACATCATTTGGGAGGGATACCTTTTTACCTCTGTTGCTCCTTATTTTCTTTTTCTTCTTCACATTATGCTTGGGTTCAACCTTCTTCTTTGTGCTCCTTATTGATGAGATTGGCTGAATAGAAAGCTCCTCCTCGTTACCTGATTCATCATAAGAAATAATAGGAGGATATTGGGAAGTATCTTCCCTTTCATTAGTATTCTCTTCATCTTATAATTGCTTTCTTTTCTTTAGGTGATTGGCAATATAAGGATTTTCAATGCAATTCACCGCACAAAACAAATAAATCTCCGCTAAATCAATATCAAGGAAATGCTCAAGATTAGATTTTGGAATAAGCTTAGTTGCACGTTTCAATTCTTCATAACCCAAAAGCAAACTAAGTTCATTGTAATGAGCAAGGGAGATCAAATCATCACAAATTTTGGACACGATTCGATCATGAAACAATTTGCATTGGAGATGTGAATGATCATGTTCATTGCAAAGTTCACAACGGTAAAGATATGTTAAATTTTCAGCGCTAACATTAAGCCTTTCTTGCAACCCTTTAGTTTCTAAATGCTTATGCCTCTTGCAATATCTATTTTCCCTATTTGGTGTGTACATGCAAACCCAATCTACTCCACAAAAATCGACATGCTTATAAGAGACATTTTCATCATAACTAGTGCAATCATCATTACTACTATGGATATTCAAAGAATTCATACTAACAACATTGCAATCATGCTCATCATTCAAAGATTTAGTATCAAACATTCTATAGATTTCTTCTTCTAGCACTTGAGCACAGTTTTCCTTACCATCATTCTCACGAAAGATATTAAAAAGATGAAGCGTATGAGCCAAACTCAATTCCATTTTTTCAGTTTTCTTTTATAGACTAAACTAGTGATAAAACAAGAAACAAAAAGATTTGATTGCAAGATCTAAAGATATACCTTCAAGCACTCACCTCCCCGGCAACGGCGCCAGAAAAGAGATTGATGTCTACTACACAACCTTCTTCTTGTAGACGTTGTTGGGCCTCCAAGTGCAGAGGTTTGTAGCACAGTAGCAAATTTCCCTCAAGTGGATGACCTAAGGTTTATCAATCCGTGGGAGGCATAGGATGAAGATGGTCTCTCTCAAACAACCCTGCAACCAAATAACAAGGAGTCTCTTGTGTCCCCAACACACCCAATACAATGGTAAATTGTATAGGTGCACTAGTTCAGCGAAGAGATGGTGTTACAAGTGCAATATGGATGGTAGATATAAGTATTTGTAATCTGAAATTATAAAGACATCAAGGTAACAAGTGGTAAAAGTGAGCGTAAACGGTATTGCAATGCTAGGAAACAAGGACTAAGGTTCATATTTCACTAGTACAAGTTCTCTCAACAATAATAACATATCTGGATCATATAACTATCCCTCAACATGCAACAAAGAGTCACTCCAAAGCCACTAATAGCGGAGAAGAAACGAAGAGATTATGGTAGGGTACGAAACCACCTCAAAGTTATCCTTTCTGTTCTATCTATTCAAGAGTCTGTAGTAAAATAACATGAAGCTATTCTTTTCGTTCAATCTATCATAGAGTTCATACTAGAATAACACCTTAAGACACAAATCAACCAAAACTCTAATGTCACCTAGATACTCCATTGTCCCTCAAGTATCCGTGGGCATGATTATACGATATGCATCACACAATCTCAGATTCATCTATTCAACCAACACAAAGTACTTCCAAGAGTGCCCCAAAATTTCTACCGGAGAGTCAAGACGAATACGTGTGCCAACCCCCATGCATAAGTTCACAAGGTCACTGAACCCGCAAGTTGATCACCAAAACATACATCAAGTGAATCATGTGAATATCCCATTGTCACCATAGATAAGCACGGCAAGACATACATCAAGTGTTATCAAATCCTTAAAGACTCAATCCGATAAGTTAACTTCAAAGGGAAAACTCAATCCATTATAAGAGAGTAGAGGGGGAGAAACATCATAAGATCCAACTATAATAGCAAAGCTCGCGATACATCAAGATCGTGCCATAGAGAGAACATGAGAGAGAGAGAGACCAAACACATAGCTACTGGTACATACCCTCAGCCCGAGGGTGAACTACTCCCTCCTCGTCATGGAGTGCGTCGGGATGATGAAGATGGCCATCGGTGATGGGTTCCCCCTCCGACAGGGTGCCGGAACGGGCTCCCGAGAGGTTTTTGGTGGCTACAGAGGCTTGCGGTGGTGGAACTCCCGATCTATCTTCTCCATCGATATCTTTAGGGTATATGGGATTATATAGGTGAAGGAAGTCGGCCGGGGGGTGCTCGAGGGGCCTAGGAGATAGGGGCGCGCCCAATAAGGGGAGCGTGCCCTCTTATCTCCTGGCCTCCTCGAGGCTCTTCTGACGTGAACTCCAAGTCTCCTGGATCATATTCTTCCCAAAAATCACGCTCATGAAGGTTTCATTCCATTTGGACTCCGTTTGATATTCCTTTTCTTCGAAATACTGAAACAGGCAATAAAACAGCAATATGGAATGGGCCTCCGGTTAATAGGTTAGTCCAAAAGTAATATAAAAGTGTATAATAAAGCCCGTAATCATTCAAAACAGATAGTATAATAGCATGAATGCTTCATAAATTATAGATACATTAGAGACGTATCAGGGATCTCGCGGATACAGAAGGTTATGGCGGTGGAAATAGTTTTTCGTGGTCACTTCTGATGTTTTCGGGGTACATGGGTATATATAGGAGGAAGAAGTACGTCGGTGTACGCCCGAGGGGCCCTTGAGATAGGGGCACACCCAGTAGGGGGGGCGCCCTCCACCCTCGTGGCTTCCTCGATTGCTTCTTGACTTGCACTCAGGGTCCTCTGGATCATGTTTGTTCCAAAAAGATCGCTCCCGAAGGTTTCATTCCGTTTGGACTCCGTTTGATATTCCTTTTCTTCAAAACACTGAAATAGGCAAAAAAACAGCAATATGGGTTGGGCCTCCAATTAGTAGGTTAGTCCCAAAAATGATATAAAAGTATAAAGTAAAGCCCATAAACATCCAAAACGGGTAATATAATAGCATGGAACAATCAAAAATTATAGATATGTTGGAGACGTATCAAGCATCCCCAAGCTTAATTCCTGCTCGTCCTCGAGTAGGTAAATGATAAGAACAGAATTTTTGATGTGGAATTCTACCTAGCATAATTCTCAATGTAATTTTCTTTATTGTGGAATGATTGTTGTGATCCAAATGATTCAAGACAAAAGTTCATAAAACATAAAAATAATAATACTTTGAAGCATACTAACAAATAATCATGTCTTATCAAAATAGCATAGCCAAAGAAAGCTTACCCCTACAAAATCATATAGTTAGGCCATGCTTCATTTTCATTACACAAAATACTCCCATCATGCAAAACCCCGATGACGAGCCGAGCAATTGGTTCATACTTTTTAATGCGCTTCAGCTTTTTCAACTCTTACGCAATACATGAGCGCAAGCCATGGACATAGCACTATGGTGGTATATGGTGGTGGCTGTGAGGACAAAAAGGGAGAAGATAGTCTCACATCAACTAGGCGTATCAACGGGCTATGGAGATGCCCATCAATATATATCAATGTGAGTGAGTAGGGATTGCCATGCAACGAATGCACTAGAGCTATAAATGTATGAAAGCTCAACAAAAGAAACTAAGTGGGTGTGCATCCAACTCGCTTGCTCACGAAGACCTAGGGAATTTTAAGGAAGCCCATCATTGGAATATACAAGCCAAGTTCTATAATGAAAAATTCACACTAGTATATGAAAGTGACAACACAAGAGACTCTCTATCATGAAGATCATGGTGCTACTTTGAAGCAAAAGTGTGGAAAAGAGATAGTAGCATTGTCCCTTCTCTCTTTTTCTCTCATTTTTTTATTGCTGGGCTCTTTGGCCCCTTTTTTTATTTTTTTGGTGGGCTCTTTGGCCTCTTTTATTTATTTATTTAAAGTCCAAAGTCTCATCCCGACTTGTGGGGGAATCATAGTCTTCATCATTCTTTCCTCACTTGGGACAATGCTCTCATAATGAAGATCATCACACTTTTCTTAATTTACAACTCGAGAATTGCAACTCAACACTTAGAACAAAATATGACTCTATATGAATGCCTCCGGCGGTGTACCGGGATATGCAATGAATCAAGAGTGACATGTATGAAAATTATGAAGGTGGCTTTGCCACAAATACGATGTCAACTACATGATCATGCAAAGAGCAATATGACAATGATGGAGCGTGTCATAATAACGGAACGGTGGAAAGTTGCATGGCAATTTATCTCGGAATGGCTATGGAAATGCCATAATAGGTAGGTATGGTGACTGTTTTGAGGAAGGTAAATAATGGGTGCATGATACCGGCGAGAGTTGCGCGGCATAATAGAGGCTAGCAAAGTGGAAGGGTGAGTGTGCGTATATCCATGGACTCATATTAGTCATAAAGAACTCATATACTTATTGCAAAAGTCTACTTAGCCCTCGAAGCAAAGTACTACTACGCATGCCCCTAGAGGGATAGATTGGTAGGAAAAGACCATCGCTCGTCCCCGATTGTCACTCATAAGGAAGACAATCAAAAGAGTACCTCATGCAACAAATTTGTCACACAACTTTTACCATGCGTGTATGCTACGGGACTTGCCAACTTCAACACAAGTATTTCTCAATTTTATAATTACCCACTAGCATGACTCTAATATTACCACGTTTATATCTCAAAACAATTATCAAGCATCAAAATGATCCTAGTGTTTAATGCACTTTCTATGATAGTTTTTATTATACCCAACTTGGATGCTCATCATTCTAGGACCAATTCCATAACCATAGCAAATACCATGATGTTCTAAAATACTCTCAAAATAATATAAGTGAAGCATGAGATATCAACAATTTCTTCAAAATTAAGCCACCGCCATGCTCTAAAAGATATAAGTGAAGTACTAGAGCAAAAACTATCGAGCTCAAAAGATATAAGTGAAGCATATAGAGTATTCTAATACATTATAATCAAGTAGGCTTCTCCCAAAAGGTGTGTACAGCAAGGATGATTGTGGAAAACTAAAAATCAAATACTAATATCATACAAGACGCTCCAAGCAAAACACATATCATGTGGCTAATAAAAATATAGCTCCAAGTAAAGTTACCGATAAACGAAGACGAAAGAGGGGATGCCTTCCGGGGGCATCCCCAAGCTTAGGCTTTTGGCTATTCTTGAATATCTTGGGGTGCCATGGGCATCCCCAAGCTTAGGCTCTTGCCACTCCTTATTCCATAGTACATCAAATCTTTACCCAAAACTTGAAAACTTCACAACACAAAACTCAACAGGAAATCTCATAAGCTCCGTTAGTGAAAGAAAGAAAAACCACCACATAAGGTAATGTAATGATTTCATTCTTAATTTATATTGGTGTTAAACCTACTGTATTCCAAGTTCTCTATGGTTCATACCCCTTAATACTAGCCATAAATGCATCAAAATAAGCAAACAACACACGAAAAACAGAATCTGTCAAAAACAGAACAGTCTGTAGCAATATGTAACTTTCGAATACTTCTGAAACTCTAAAAATCCTACCAAAATAGGACGTCCTAGGTAATTTGTCTATTGATCTACGGAAAAAAGAATAAATGCAAAAGCACGTTTCTGTGAATTATTAAAATTATTTTTGTGCGTGCAAAGTTTATGTTTTTCAGCAGAATCAAATTAACTATCACCATAGGTTATCCTATAGGTTCTACTTGGAACAAACACTAAATAAAACATGAAAACACATATAAACATAAGTTAGATGCAAAATCTATTACTAAACAGAAACAGAAACGAAAAACACAAATAAAATTGAGTTGCCTCCCAACTAGCGCTATCGTTTAACGCCCCTAACTAGGCATAAAAGCGAGGATAGATCTAAGTAGTGCCATCTTTGGCACTTGGAAAGAAAAGAGCGAATTTCCTTTCTATGGCATTCATTATTTTATTTTGGGAAAGAAAATTGCCATTAATGGAGTAAGTAAGATTAAGCACATTACGGAAATTTGCATCTAAGCTAGCCTTCATATCTTTGATAATTTCGTTTTGATAAAAGCATAAGAGGGTGGTAGATTCAACCTTATCATTCATGGGGTGCCCAAATATAGTTTTCATTCTTTCATAGGTATCTATAGCATCCCCTTCAAGAAAACATCCTTCAAAAATAGAATCTAGAACTTTCTTGAAAGAAGCGGGTAAGCCAACATAGAAACTTTTTAAGTAAACCTCAATTTGATATTGTGGCACATAGCTAGCCCGAATTCTTAATAACCTATCCCAAGAATATTTTAAAGACTCATCAAGTAAATAACGAAAAATTCCGGAGTCATCTTCATCAAAATTGTTCAAACTCTCATTGGTGACACCAGTGGGTTTTTCCATAGCATCATTATTTATGAGCTTAGAGAGGATAGAAGGACTATCCAAAGTACTAAAACCCTGGAAAGGACCCTTAGTTCTTTTTGATTCGGCCATGGCAATGGGATGGCAAACAGAAAAGAGAGAGAGGGGATTGGGAAAGAGAGGGCGAATAAAATGGCAAGGGTGAAGTGGGGGAGAGGAAAACGAGAGGCACATGGCAAATAATGTAAATGCAAGGGAGATGAGTTTGTGATTGGTACTTGGTATATCTTGACTTGAGTGAACACCTTCCCGGCAACGGCGCCAGAAATCCTTCTTGCTACGTATTGATCTTGCATTGGTTTTCCTTGAAGAGGAAAGGGTGATGCAGGAATAGTAGCGTAAGTATTTCCCTCAGTTTTTGAGAACCAAGGTATCAATCCAGTAGGAGGATCCTCAAAAGTCCCACGCACCTACACAAACAAACAAGAACTCCCAACCAACGCGATAAAGGGGTTATCAATCCCTTCACGGCCACTTGCGAATGTGAGATCTGATAGAGATAATATGATAAGATAAATATATTTTTGGTATTTTATAATATAGATTGGAAAAGTAAAGATGCAAATAAAAGTAGATTGAAAGCTTATATGATAAAAGATAGACCCGGGGGTCATAGGTTTCACTAGTGGCTTCTCTCAAGATAGCATAAGTATTACGGTGGGTGAACAAATTACTATCGAGCAATTGATAGAAAAGCGAATAATTATGAGATTATCTAGGCATGATCATGTATATAGGCATCACGTCCGTGACAAGTAGACCGACTCCTGCCTGCATCTACTACTATTACTCCACACATCAACCGCTATCCAGCATGCATCTAGAGTATTAAGTTCATAAAGAACAGAGTAACGCATTAAGAAAGATGACATGATGTAGAGGGATAAACTCATGCAATATGATATAAACCCCACCTTTTTATCCTCGATGGCAACAATACAATACGTGCCTTGCTGCCCCTGCTGTCACTGGGAAAGGACACCGCAAGAGAAAGATCAATCTAGTAGGCCAAACTAAACTGATAATTCGAAGAACTTGCAAATATAACTTAATCACACGTAAAAGAATTCAGAGGAGATTCAAATATTTCTCATAGATAAACTTGATCATAAACCCGCAATTCATTGGATCTCGACAAACACACCGCAAAAAGAGTTACATTGAATAGATCTCCAAGAAGATCGAGGAGAACATGGTATTGAGATCCAAAGAGAGAGAAGAAGCCATCTAGCTAATAACTATGGACTCGAAGGTCTGTGGTAAACTACTCACCACTCATCGGAGAAGCTATGGTGTTGATGTAGAAGCCTTCCGTGATCAATTCCCCCTCCGACAGAGCACCGACGAAGGCTCCAAGATGGGATCTCACGGATATAGAAGGTTACGGCGGTGGAAGTAGTTTTTCGTGGTCGCTTCTGATGTTTTCGGGGTACATGGGTATATATAGCAGGAAGAAGTACGTCGGTGGACGCCCGAGGGGCCCACGAGATAGGGGGCGCGCCCAGTAGGGGGGGCTCCATCCTCGTGGCTTCCTCGATTGCTTCTTGAATTGCACTCCAAGTACTCTGGATCACGTTTGTTCCAAAAATATCGCTCCCGAAGGTTTCATTCCATTTGGACTCCGTTTGATATTCCTTTTCATAGAAACACTGAAATAGGCAAAAAAACAGCAATACGTGTTGGGCCTCCGATTAGTAGGTTAGTCCCAAAAATGATATAAAAGTGTAAAGTAAAGCCCATAAAGATTCAAAATGGGTAATATAATAGCATGGAACAATCAAAAATTATAAATACGTTGGAGACGTATCAATAACCCACAAGTATAGGGGATCGCAACAGTTTTCAAGGGTAGAGTATTCAACCCAAATTTATTGATTCGACACAAGGGGAGCCAAAGAATATTCTCAAGTATTAGCAATTGAGTTGTCAATTCAACCACACCTAGATAACTTAGTATCTGCAGTATGGAAGTAACGGTAAAGTAGTATGGAAGTATTAGCAAAGTAGTATGGAAGTAACGGTAACAATAGCAAAAGTAACGGTAGCAGTTTTGTAGTAATTGTAACAATAGCAATGGTAAAGTAAATAAGCAAAGCACAATATGTGAAAAGCTCGTAGGCATTGGATCAGTGATGGATAATTATGTCGGATGCGATTCCTCATGTAATAGTTATAACATAGGGTGACACAAAACTAGCTCCAATTCATCAATGTAGTGTAGGCATGTATTCCGAATATAGTCATACATGCTTATGGAAAAGAACTTGCATGACATCTTTTGTCCTACCCTTCCGTGGTAGCGGGGTCCTAGTGGAAACTAAGGGATATTAAGGCCTCCTTTTAATAGAGTACTGGACTAAAGCATAACACATAGTGAATACATGAACTCCTCAAAGTACGGTCATCACCGAGAAGTATCCCGATTATTGTCACTTCGGGGTTGTCAGATCATAACACATAATAGGTGACTATAGACTTGCAAGATAGGATCAAGAACTCTCATATATTCATGAAAACATAATAGGTTCAGATCTGAAATCATGGCACTCGGGCCCTAGTGACAAGCATTAATCATAGCAAAGTCATAGCAACATCAATCCCAGAACATAGTGAATAATAGGGATCAAACCCTAACAAAACTAATTTGATTACATGGTAAATCTCATCCAACCCATCACCGTCCAGCAAGCCTACGATGAAATTACTCACGCACGGCGGTGAGCATCATGAAATTGGTGATGGAGGATGGTTGATGATGATGATGGTGAGGAATCCCTCTCTCCGGAGCCCCGAACGGACTCCAGATCAGCCCTCCCGAGAGAAATTAGGGCTTGGCGGCGGCTCCATATCGTAAAATGCGATGAAACATTCTCTCTGATTTTTTTCTCCGCGAAAGCAAATATATGGAGTTGGAGTTGAGGTCGGTGGACGTCCAGGGGGCCCACGGAGCAGGGGAGCGCGCCCAGGGGGAGGGGGCACGCCCCCACCCTCGTGGACAGGGTGTGGGCCCCCTGACGCTATTTCTTTCGCCAGTATTTTTTATTAAGTCTGAAAAGTTGCTCCGTGGATTTTTAGGTCATTCTGAGAACTTTTATTTCTGCACAAAAATAACACCATAGCAGTTCTGTTGAAAACAGCGTCAGTCTGGGTTAGTTCCATTCAAATCATGCAAGTTAGAGTCCAAAACAAGGGCAAAAGTGTTTGGAAAAGTAGATACGACGGAGACGTATCAGTTCCCTGCCCCACCACACGCTTGGCTTCTCATGTGGTATGCCTAGGAGTGAACGGCTCTGCCTCCGTCCACAACATGGAAGATTGCACTTCTTTGACTAGAGGGGGCGCTAGCTTCTCCATGATATATTAGTGCAAAAAGTCTTGAGCTTGGCATATGCAACTGCTTCTAGAAGCGTCATGCCACCAATTGCCATCGAGCCGTTCTCATCCTGTCCAGCTCCCTTTGGTAGCCATCTCCACCAACGTGGTCACATCCATACATGTATGTAGCTCCTGCATGGGGGCCTGAGATTCGTCGTTGCATGACTGTGCTCCGGACATAGTCACATCAGATTAGCCAATGAGCACATGATTGCCTTCGGCATTTACTCGCGTTTGATTCCCCTCAGGGGCCTCAATATACAAGCTTGCATGATCATGACGTGCCTCGATTGGCCCGCCTTTGTTGCGGAGTCTAGCTGTGTGGCCACAAAGCCCAAAGCCGACGCACTCTTATCGCCTTGGGGTGGTTCCATCAAAACCATAGGTCCCACCTAGGCGTACATCCTGTCCTGCTAGATGGATGATGCCATTGCCCCCATGTCACTTGGGATTGCCACTGCATCCTCCGACAAAGCTATAGGCTACTCAACCACATGCCCCTCAACCTCTCCTACCGGAACCATGGGCGCCAATTGCCCACCGCTTAAACCTGTGGCGGTATGGCTGTCAGGGCCACAACCACAGGCATGTGCAAGATCCGAGGAATATTCTGATGGTCCTCGTCGCCCAATCTAATCCTCAACCCTTCCCGACTTAGCCCTTCCTCAGGACTAATCATTCGCCCGTCCACGTTTGGCACTACCTGATTCAAAACTACCACACCCGAAGCTTCCGTTGGCCCAACTATCCCGGTTGGGCGGTCAAAAGCCGGCTGCCTAGATAAAAGCCTATCCTTCAAAGGATGTTCCGGCCCCGCAGGTGGGGTCCATGTCCTCAGCTCTGTTGGTGGCAGCCGCCACTCCAATGCCAATGTCGGTTGCGTCGACGGTAGCATACCAGTCCCTATCCTCCTGAACAAGCCAAGACCGGCGCCACCTCTCTGATCTCTCACCCCAAACTGCCAGCTGGGATGACGAGATGAGACGCCACCGTGACTGCAATGCCCTCTGCCAGGGCTAGGCAAGCCACTCTACCCATTGTATGACAAAATCCAGCGCACCATGGCGGCTCCACAAACTCTCCAAAGTCCCTCACCTCATCCAAGTGGATCAATACCTTGTATTGCGGCATGGTCGACTCTACCAATGGCGCTACCAGCCCCAACTCTGGCACCGCCAACCACCACAAGGTAGGAATAGCATCAAGATTCACAGTCCAAGCAGAGATCTTGAAGGATGAGAGATTCCTCCTGGAGCTGGTTTAGGCGCAACCAGATTGACGAGATAAGACGAACCCAGCAGATCCTCGGTGACTTCCCGATCCCAAGCATGCGGCGGAATTCCCTCCAGCTCCAGCGAGACCTTGTGACTGATCATGGAATGCACTGCTTGCGCCTGGCAATTCCACTGCCAGAAGTGTTGACGAATCCCCCGATGCTCTAGCGACGGTCTTGCACGGACCCTTTTGCGATGCTCACAGCTCGCAAAGACCAGAAGAAAGTCCTCCGGCGTGTAGCAGTGGATGGAAACCACACTGCAGCCCAATGTTCATGTTCTCCTTCAGATCCTCTAGCACGAGATCAGACTGCAGATCTTGGCGCGCACTGCCCACGTACAACACCATGGCGAATACCAACCTCTACTCTAGGTCCTCCATCGACCGAGAGTGACGCACAATGCAAAGATCAGCTGGGTCAACCTCCTCCTCAGCAGTGTCTTGCCACATGAGGCCCAACGGCGGGAGGCATGGCCACATCAGCATAGCCCCCGATGCTGGCGGCGGTGACGATGGAGGCACTACTAGGGAAAACCCTAGTATTAGCGTGGGTTTTGAGGCTAGCAGCAGCGCGGGCAGCCGTGCTACTACTACGGCGCTACAGCTAACTGTTAGTAGTAGCGCGGTCCGTACCCGCACTACTACTGTTGACTATATCAACAGCGCTTTTCTGGAACGCTACTATTAGTTAGCTGTAGCGATTTCCTAGCCCCTCGCTACTGCTATATCTTTCATCATTTCCCCCCGCTTCCTACCCCTTTTTGGTTTCAATAAACTGCAATTTCCAGATACTAGGTACTACTAGATATCAATTTCATAAAGCATTATAGGTACTAGGTAGTACTCCCTCCATTCCAAATTACTCGTCATGGTTTTAGTTCAAACCACGACGAGTAATTTGGAACGAAGGGAGTACTAGATAACAATTTCATATATAGTCAACATGCATCCTCAAGCAGTACTAGGTGATATCGACGACGATCATCATATGTAGTTCTAGATGATATCGACGACGATCATCATATGTAGTTCTAGATGATATCGACGACGATCATCATATGTAGTTCTAGATCATATTGAAGACGATCATCATCCTCAAGCCTGGACGGTGGGTGTTCCTAATAGTAATTAGGATGGTCTGTCCAACACGAAGATTCTTGCCATTGAGGAATCTCTTCCACCCAACCGAGTTTAAGTGTGTGCGACCGTCCGTGTCCACGCGATAAGTACAGGTTGTGACGGAGCCCCTTGCGGTAAGGTGTAGTCTAGCTGAGCCTTCTTCATCGGGCTCGATACCATAACTAACATATAGGCTCTTTGCCAATTTCTGAATAAGAAAAACATATCAATTAATAAATAGCCTCGCACATACTCTTGCAAATAAGTATATATAGATTATCTACACTATTATTAGTTCCTTAGATTCTACACTAATAAGCATGTGATCGGACTCTACACTAAAGCATATCATCGATTAGATTCCACACAACATATCATTGGACTCTACACTAAGCATATCATCGGATAATTTGCATTTGTAAGTATAACACACCATATCATGTCGATCGACCATGGTACTTGTCAGGCGGGTCACGAATGGCACCCCGACAAAGTCAGCACGTGGCGGAATTATGTCCCATAGGTTGCACACCTCCTCCTCGCTCAGCCTCATTCTTTGAGCTACGATGACTTCATGAAGTGGGTCCTCATCATCTTCATCGAGTGGGTCCTCATTATCTTCATCATCTTCGTCATCTTCATCATCTTCCACCAAGTTGATAAATGACAACCAGCTTGGGTCTTTCTGCTCTGAAGGAGAAGCTGATCAACTCACCACAAGTAAGACACATGCGGGCGAGGAAATGGGCCCATCCATCTCCTCCAATCTGCGACATATTGCGTCCTTTCTCGACCTCCATAGTGTACGGCCCCCAGGAGCCTCAAATGTCACAATGTTTGTTGTCATCTTGTTGAATTTCAACCTCACATTGCATGGGATGATCTGTTTAAAAAAGCAAAATGACACAATGTAGTAATGCCAACACTAAAAATAAAATAGTTGTTACATTTCATATAATTTCTTACCACCGCATGACGAAAACTCGGCTGGAAGTAGATGCCGAATAGCTTGCCAGTTGCAAGGCTACTAGCGCACCTTGACTTGCACAATCGACATGGTGGTGGTGGTGGTGGCGCCATTTTCCTAAAGCAATATGAACAAAGGATTAATGATCCTCTTCACAGGAAAGAAAAATAGTTGGTAAATCAAAATGTTCTATAAATCCACTAAATCAACTAGCCTATTAAATCAACTTGCCTACTAAATCAACTAAATCAAAATGTTCTATAAATCAACTAAATCAACTAGCCTACTAAATCAACTTTCCTACTAAATCAAAATGTTCTAAATCAACTAAATCAACTAGCCTACTAAATCAACTAAATCATATGAACTAAATCAAAATGTTGCATATGAACTAGCCTACTAAATCAAGATGTAGCAGGGAGGGGTTGTGATGGAGGAGGGAGGAGGGAGAAGGAGGGCGACTGGAGGAGGAAGGAGAGAGTAGGACGGAGGAGGAAGGGCGGATCAAGGAGGGGCCGGCCGGCGGCGAGTCTAGGAAGGACGGAGGAAGAGGGCGGTACCAAGTCAAGCAAGGAGGAGGAGGTGACGGCGGCACAGAGAGAGGAGGGGTAGGCGACGACGGCTGGCGGGGGCGACGGTGGCCGGCAGGGAAGGACCGGCGCGGGGGGAGGGTTGATGGGGAGACCGAGTGAGTGTGAGTGTGAGTGTGAGTGTGGATCAGATAGAGGAGAGCGTGGGTGAGGGAGTCCTGGATAAGGGGGTATCCGGACAGCCGGACTATATTCATCATCCGGACTATAGAAGCGTCAAGATACAAGACTCAAGACTTTGGCTCATGTCCGGATGGGACTCTCCTTTGCGTGGAAGACAAGCTTAGCAATCCGGATATTATGTTTCCTTGCTTGTAACCGACTCCATGTAAATCCTAGCTCTCTTGTGTCTATATAAACCGGAGAGGATGGTCCTTAGAAGGCCGATCACAATTACAATCATACCATCATAGGCTAGCTCTTAGGGTTTAGCCTCTACGATCTCGTGGTAGATCTACTCTTGTACTACTCATATCTTCAATATTAATCAAGCAGGAAGTAGGGTTTTACCTCCATCGAGAGGGCCCGAACCTGGGTAAACATTGTGTCCCTTGCTTCCTGTTACCATCAGCCTAAGACGCACAGATCGGGACCCCCTACCCGAGATCCGCCGGTTTTGACACCGACATTGGTGCTTTCATTGAGAGTTCCTCGGTGTCGTCGCTGCAAAGGCTCGATGGCCTGTCTCGTTGTCAAGGACGACATCACTTCTGGGGGACCGCTGGCTGGAGGCCAGACTCTCCGGCTTGGCGGCTTCATTATGACTGCCCCATCGGCTGTCGCACTGACGATGGCCTCTCGGGTCATCACGCATAACCTTTGCGTCGATTCGGAGCTTGCCGGACACATGGATCCGATGGATCTCTCCTCTCTTAATGAGCTCTTGGATCGCATCGCCGCTTTGGGATTCGCTACGAACTACGACCGGATTGGGCTTAAACCCGACCAGAGGGACATTAGATCCTCGCCGGCCACCCATGAGATAGCGGTAGTAGAGGAACCACACGTGGGTTGCCCCTCAACTTTGATGATGAATTATGTCCGGATCACCGAACTCAGTGAGCCGAACACCCACCCAAAGGAAGACATGACCCAGGTCCCGGACTTAGAATCGGGCGCTGGGCCGAAGGGATTAGGTAATACTCCAGATCCCGAACTGTCGGGCTCGGTACTTCCCATGCCCCCGGGCGTCAGACCGGATCAGAATCCAGATTCAACCAACGACGCCCGCTCGGGCTTAAACCGTCTCTCCCGTATCAGGCAGGAGCCCCAGGAGACGGTACACCGTTACTGGGCCAGATTTGTCCTTGCTCTTAATAAAGTCAAGGACTGCCACAAGGAGGACGTAGTCTCTCTTTTCTGCAGAAACTGCACGAACAAAGGACTCCTTAATGCTATAAGTCACCGTGACATAATGCACTTTACGGACTTGGCAACCATAGTACAGAAGTACTGTGCAATGGAAAGTGCCTGGAAGACCCAAAGAGAATCTTGGGATAGTATGGCCCTCACCAGAACCTTTGTCCGAACTAAATGGCCGAACTCTCGTAAGTCGACTAACTCAATTCCCAAGAAACCAAAACCCGCCCCAGGGCGTGGAACCGTATTGGAAGAATGGCTCAATGGGCCATGTAAGCTTCACAGCACGCCGGATGCAACGCCAACCCATAGCCTTAGAGCATGTTGGATACTCCGGCAGGTAGCTAAGAGTGGCGAGGATCTCCTCGAGAACCATAAAGCAGAACCACATCCCGCCAAGGAACACAATACGGTACTGACGGTCTTCGAGACCTTCGCCTCAAACAATAGGCGCAAGCGAGCGCATCGAAGCTCCGCTGAAATTTGCCATGTGGCAAAAATAAATCCGTGGAACGACACTGCTATAACCTTCAATGCCAGTGACGAACCCAATTCCAGTCCGTCCGGGCGCCGGCCGCTCTGGTCCTCAGCCCAATAGTGGATGGCTTTCGGCTCACTAAAGTACTCATGGACGGCGGAAGCGGATTAAACCTGATCTACGAAGAAACACTCAAGAAGATGGATATTGACAAAAGCCGCATTGAACAAAGTGACACAACCTTCAGGGGGATTATCCCTAGTCGGGAGGCACGGTGTGCGGGAAAAATCACACTCGATGTGGTATTCGGCACCCCAGAGGATTACAGGTCCGAAGAAATCACCTTCCAAGTGGCTCCTTTCAACAGCGGATACCACGCCCTTCTAGGGTGGGACGCGTTTGCAAGCTTTCAAGCCATACCCCATTACGGGTATATGAAGCTTAAAATGCCCGGACCCAATGGAATCATCACTCTAGCTAGTGATCCAGGCATCGCACTCCGCACCGAAAACAAAACCGTAACACTAGCCTTGGAAGCACTATCCGAAGCCCTAGCGGCAGAAGAATTAACAATGTTGCGCGCCACCGTGGACAGGGACAACGTGATACTCGACAAGCGACCCAAGTCCACCTCATTTAAACCCGCAGATGAGATAGTCAAATTCCAAGTCCACCCAACGGACCCAACGAAGACAGCTTCCATCAGGACACAGTTGAACCCCACTATGGACGCCGCACTGTGCGACTTCTTATGCGAGAATTGGGATATCTTCGCCTGGCACCCATCGGACATGCCGGGCATCCCACGCGAATTGGCCGAACATAGACTTAACATACTGAAGGGATACAAACCTGTTAAGCAGACCCTAAGGCGATTTTTGGAGGCCAAACGGCAAGCCATGGGGGAGGAGCTAGCCAAGCTACTTGAGGCCGGATTCATCAGAGATATCAAACATCCGGATTGGTTGGCAAGCTTGGTAATGGTACCAAAGAAGGATAAATCCTGGCGCCTGTGCATCGACTTCAAAGACCTTAACAAGGCTTGCCCCAAGGATCCCTTTCCCCTCCCTCGCATCGATCAAATCATCGATGCCACAGCTGGACACGACTCGTTGTGTTTCCTCGACGCATACTCTGGATACCATCAAATAAAGATGGAAGAGTCCGACCAAGCTGCAACAGCTTTCATAACGCCATATGGCCCTTTCTGCTTCAACACTATGCCTTTCGGGCTTAAGAATGCTGGAGCAACCTATCGACGCATGATTCAAACATGCCTGGAAAAGCAAATCGACAAAACAGTGGAGGCATACATGGACGACGTAGTCATAAAAACAAGACACGTCGAAACCCTAATAGATGACTTGAGGCTTATGTTCGACAACCTACAAACATACGACATCAAGCTGAATCCGGAGAAATGCGTTTTCGGCGTCCCCTACGGAAAACTGCTGGGCTTCATCATTTCCAATAGAGGAATTGAAGCTAATCCGGAAAAAATCCGAGTTTTGTCGCAGTTGGCTATACCAACAGACCTCAAACATATCCAGAAACTAGCTGGATGCGTGGCTGCTTTGAGCCGCTTTATCTCCAGGTTAGGATAAAAGGCATTGCCTCTTTACCGTCTTCTTCGGTGCACCGAACACTTCGTGTGGACGGATGCAGCCGTGGACGGACTCGATGAAATAAAGACCTTATTGGCCAATAATCTAGTCCTAACAGCGCCAAATATCGGTGAACCTATGTTGCTGTACATAGCTGCAACACATCAAGTTGTAAGCGCAGTACTCGTCATCGAATGAGAGGTTGACGAATACAAATTCCCGCTACAGAAGCCGGTTTATTACGTATCCATAGTCCTCATCCCATGCAAGTCCGGATACCCACACTATCAAAAAATAGCATACGCGGTCTTCATGGCATCCCGAAAGCTACGACACTACCTTCAGGAGTGTTCGATTACGGTGGCCTCCGAAGTACCACTAAACAATATAATAAATAACCGCGATGCAACGGGCCGGATCGCCAAATGGGCCATTGAGCTCCTTCCGTTTGACATAATATACAAGCCTCGGCGGGCTATCAAGTCGCAAGTGTTAGCGGACTTTGTCGCCGAATGGACGAAGGCCGAACTACCTAAAGAGTACGGTGCATACTCCAACTGGATCATGCACTTCGACGGCTCTAAAATGCTGGCCGGACTGGGAGCGGGCGTAGTCCTGACGTCTCCCACCAGAGACACGGTCCAATACGTCCTCCAAATATTATACACAGACTCCAACAATGCAGTCGAATATGAGGCTCTGTTGCACGGTCTTCGGATGGCAGTCTCTATGGGCATTCAACGCCTAGGAGTGCGCGGGGATTCAAACCTTGCAATATCACAAATAAACGGAGACTTTGATGCCAAGGATCCGAAAATGGCGGCCTATCGCAATGTCGTCCTTAAAATGTCAGCTCGGTTCGAGGGGCTCGAATTCCACCATGTGGCTCGAGAAAACAATCAAGCGGTAGATGTCCTTGCCCGCAACGGCGCTAAACGTGACCCCGTCCCACCTAACATATTCCTGGAAAGGCTGTTCAAGCCATCCGTGGTATGGGAAGGGGAGTCCGGCAATACCAGCACGGATCCGAATACATCCCCAGATTCCGAACTATCAGACATAATCAGAGGTTCTACCACCGAAATAACATTGTCAGCCCACGAAATAATGGATGTCATCGCCCCGTGGACTGAGCCTTTCTTGGCCTACCTAAATAGGCAGGAGCTCCCTGAAGATCAAAATGAAGCACGCTGCATTGTCCGGCGTTCTAAAGCTTACAAAGTCCATGAAGGGGAACTCTATAAGAAAAGCGCCACCGGAGTGCTCCAAAGGTGCATCTCCGAAGAGGAAGGGAGGCAGCTCTTGGCTGAAATCCATGCCGGACTGGGAGGGCACCACGCTACGGCTCGAGCATTAGTCAGTAAAGCCTTCCGTACAGGTTTCTATTGGCCGATAGCCCGAGCAGACACACAGGACCTTGTCCAACACTGCGTCGGTTGCCAATCAGAGTCATATGCCCCCTACCGCTCTCCAAACAATCCCCATAACTTGGCCCTTCGTGGTCTGGGGGCTTGATATGGTTGGACCCCTTAAAGGGGGAAGCCATAAGAAAAAATATTTATTGGTCATGGTAGACAAATTCACCAAATGGATAGAAGCCAAACTAGTGAAAATGGCCGAGTCCGGACTAGTAATAGACTTTATATCCTGGGTCATACACCGATACGGTGTCCCCCATAGTATCATCAACGATAATGGCTCAAATTTGACGGCCGATGAGGTGAAATCTTGGTGCAGCAAAATGGGCATTAAGCTCGATTATGCTTCCCTCTACCATCCTCAAACAAATGGCCAGGTCGAACGGACAAATGGTCTTATCATGAGCGGCATCAAACCCAGACTAGTGCGATCCTTGACAGAGTCGGATACTCAGTGGGTCGAGGAGCTCGACTCTGTACTCTGGGGGCTGCAAACCACACCGAATCGCACCACCGGATATACACCATTTTTTATGGTGTACGGCGCGGAAGCAGTACTACCTTGCGACATAATACATGATTCGCCACACGTACGCTTGTACGAAGAGAAGGAAGCCGAGTTAGATCGGCAGGATAATTTGGATGCCCTCGAGGAGGAGCGCGATGTCGCTAAGGCCCGTTCCGCATTCTATCTGCAATAGGCTCGACGATACCAAAGCAGAGAAGTGCAGGCCAAAACTTATAATGTTGGCGAACTCGTTCTACGTTTAACGGAGAAGAAGAAGGACAAGCTCAAACCCAAGTGGGAAGGCCCCTTCATCATCGACAAAGTTCTCAGTGGAGGAGCGTACCGCTTATGTAATGCGTCTGATAACATACTCAAGCCAAACCCATGGAATGCGGCCAGACTCCGGAGATTCTACGCCTAGCGCCGAACTCAGTGTTCGTCTCCTTCACCCTCCTTTTTCAATTATGCTCCCTCCCTTTTCCTTTCTCATTTTTTCTTTTCACACACAGTATTTAATACAGTACGGACTCCCGGATTACTCCAGCCGCACTATGTGTGTAAGCTTTACCTGGGGGCTTCCTATACGGAAGCTAAATATAAATTACTTTCAGGGCTTTTTGCCCGTCACACATGTGTTTCTTTTTCCATGTGTGCCTTTTCTTCACCATTATATGCATCGATATGACTTAAGACGTGGCCAAGCTGGGTTGCCTGGCTCCTGTGTTTATGCCCTACGTTCCCGTTAATTCAGCTAGAGCATAAGGGGAGCACCTCTGCGATTGTTACTGCCGGTTGAGCCGGATGTGTACCTCAGACTGGGTGAAGCCGAAAGCTAGTTTCCTTAAGAGAATATTCGGTCGGTGAACAAAAGATGTCTTCGTTTATTATAACATTAATCCCCAGAAGTTTTGTCTCCTGCGCTTTGGTTCGTAGTCCAGACATGTGCCTTGACACATGCTTACCCAGGGAAAGGAACCCTTAACGGAACTATTCTCCCTGGAAGATGTTTCTTACTATCCATGTAATATAACATAACTAGTTGGGTACTTGTCTATTCAAGAACTTATGACCCCTACGCCTGGTCTCCATGCATACTCCGGTTTTGTATAACCGAGTGGGTATTCGGACACACCTCGGACTTTAGGATCCAGGGGCTGAAGCGAAAAGGTCCACCATGACAAATGATTTTAATCCGGCTAGGGGCTACTTATGTCCATCGAATTACACAGTCATTTGGACTGATTATATTCATCCTCTATACCATCCAACATGCTATCTAGCTTACAATCCTGTTGAGAATACTTTGCGGCTAACGCCACCTGGTCATATACCAGACTCACGGGAATTTCTTGCCCATCTGGCCCGGCCGGTCCAACCTCGGCCATATGGTTCGGGTTCAGCTTGGTGTAGCGCGTCTTCTTCATAGCCCATGCTTCTCTTGCACCCTGCCGGCAGGCTGATATCTTCCACAAACAGAAGCGTCGCCGTGCTACTTGAAGCATGTCCACAAGCCCCCCACCCAAGCCATTTGGCGGGGAGTTTGATGGCCACAGAGACTGCGCGATGCCCTGCATCACCTGTCGAGCTCGCTCGTGCAATTGTGAGAGGTCCTGCAGTAAATCACCTGCAGATGTGGGCATCTCCTACTCCGGGCGACCCGTCAGCATTCCTACAAACACAACTTTTTCAATATACTTCCTCGCCGAACTATGCTACAGTTCATCTAGGCACTTACCATAAATGCCGCGACGAAGCCTTTTGTTCTCCTTCACGGAGTCCGCCAGTTGCGCATGGACGTCTTTCAACTCCACGTCTAGCCGAACATTGGCATCTTGGAGGGCATTCTTCTCCTACTTCACTTGCACAAGAATGCGCTCGCCGGCCTTTAGTTGCCTCTGGAGATGCGACTCGTCATCCCTCCCGCCCTCCGGATTTACTCCGGGGTTGTCTACAGAACTTTCTGTTAAATTTGTCATACCAGCCAGTTGCCAACTGGTGCATTTTCATATAATTAAGATAAATGTTACCATATGAGGCCTTCTAGGATTCCTCTAGCTTGGCAACTGAGGCCCTTAGTTGGGTCTTGCACTCCTCTAGCTCCCGAGACAATTGCTCATTCTTATCTACAAGAACCTGCGCATAAATTGATACTCAAAACTGTTGTTTCAACCGTTTCAAGTCTCGGGGGCTACTACTATACATGCTCATCAAACTTCCTTACCCGTATATCTTTAGTATACTGGACTGTCGCCCGGGCGAGTCCGCTTTGAGCAGCTCGGATGTATGCGTCTCCCGAATTGAAGGCATTAAATGCCTCTTCGGCAAAGATGTTGTTGCGAAGCACGGCCCGTCGACGCCGATGATGCATGGCTCTCTCTACTTCCGAATTTGTGGCAGAGAGCATGTCTGCGTCCTCTGTCAGAGGACTATGCGGCACCGGCCCTATGTCCGCCTCCTCTCTCGAAGTTGGTCCTGGAGCCCGACTGGTGGAGGCGTGGTTGGCAGGATCTCCGGATACAGTCCAGATACTCCTCTTCCTGCCAAGATGTAAAAAGGGCACTGTTATACTTCAAATGACAACAAACTACATGACAGGTTGTTTTCTTACCTCTGTAGAGGCGTGTCAGTTCTAATCGCCTTCCTCTTGAGCCTACCCAATCCAGACGCCTGTGGCTGACGGGTCCCTAGGGGCTCGGCCATGCGCTCCGAACGTCGCTTCTGCAAAAGCACGACATATCAGGGAAAAGGCGTGACATCAGGAAAGAGTCCTCTTCGGAGGATCGAGTCTTCGGCTTGGCTTACACGCGACGTGTTGGAAATATGCCCTAGAGGCAATAATAAATTGATTATTATTATATTTCCTTGTTCATGATAATCGTTTATTATCCATGCTATCATTGTATTGATAGGAAACTCAGATACATGTGTGGATACATAGACAACACCATGTCCCTAGTAAGCCTCTAGTTGACTAGCTCGTTGATCAATAGATGGTTACGGTTTCCTGACCATGGACATTGGATGTCGTTGATAACGGGATCACATCATTAGAAGAATGATGTGATGGACAAGACCCAATCCTAAGCCTAGCACAAAGATCATGTAGTTCGTATGCTAAAGCTTTTCTAATGTCAAGTATCTTTTCCTTAGACCATGAGATTGTGCAACTCCCGGATACCGTAGGAGTGCTTTGGGTGTACCAAACGTCACAACGTAACTGGGTGGCTATAAAGGTGCATTACAGGTATCTCCGAAAGTGTCTGTTGGGTTGGCACGAATCGAGACTGGGATTTGTCACTCCGTGTAAGCGGAGAGGTATCTCTGGGCCCACTCAGTAGGACATCATCATAATGTGCACAATGTGACCAAGGGGTTGATCACGGGATGATGTGTTATGGAACGAGTAAAGAGACTTGCCGGTAACGAGATTGAACAAGGTATCGGGATACCGACGATCGAATCTCGGGCAAGTATCGTACCGATAGACAAAGGGAATTGTATACGGGATTGATTAAGTCCTTGACATCGTGGTTCATCCGATGAGATCATCGTGGAACATGTGGGAGCCAACATGGGTATCCAGATCCCGCTGTTGGTTATTGACCAGAGAACGTCTCGGTCATGTCTGCATGTCTCCCGAACCCGTAGGGTCTACACACTTAAGGTTCGATGACGCTAGGGTTATAAAGGAAGTTTGTATGTGGTTACCGAATGTTGCTCGGAGTCCCGGATGAGATCCCGGACGTCACGAGGAGTTCCGGAATGGTCCGGAGGTAAAGATTTATATATAGGAAGTGCTATTTCGGCCATCGGGACAAGTTTCGGGGTCATCGGTATTGTACCGGGACCACCGGAAGGGTCCCGGGGGCCCACCGGGTGGGGCCACCTGCCCCGGGGGGCCACATGGGCTGTAGGGGGTGCGCCTTGGCCTACATGGGCCAAGGGCACCAGCCCCTAGAGGCCCATGCGCCAAGAGTGGAGGAAAAGGGGAGAGTCCTAAAGGGGGAAGGCACCTCCGAGGTGCCTTGGGGAGGATGGACTTCTCCCCCCTCTTAGCCGCACCCCTTCCTTGGAGGAAGGGGCAAGGCTGCGCCTCCCCCCTCTCCCTTGCCCCTATATATAGTGGAGGGGAGGGAGGGCATCCATACCAGAAGCCCTGGCGCCTCCCTCCCTCCCGTGACACCTCCTCCTCTCCCGTAGGTGCTTGGCGAAGCCCTGCAGGATTGCCACACTCCTCCATCACCACCACGCCGTTGTGCTGCTGTTGGATGGAGTCTTCCTCAACCTCTCCCTCTCTCCTTGCTGGATCAAGGCGTGGGAGACATCGTCGAGCTGTACGTGTGTTGAACGCGGAGGTGTCGTCCGTTCGGCACTAGGATCATCGGTGATATGAATCACGACGAGTACGACTCCATCAACCCCATTCACTTGAACGCTTCCGCTTAGCGATCTACAAGGGTATGTAGATGCACTCTCCTTCCCCTCGTTGCTGGTCTCTCCATAGATAGATCTTGGTGACACATAGGAAAATTTTGAATTTCTGCTACGTTCCCCAACAGTGGTATCAGAGCTAGGTCTATGCGTAGTTACTATGCACGAGTAGAACACAAAGTAGTTATGGGCGTCGATATTGTTCAATATGCTTGCCATTACTAGTCTTATCTTGATTCGGCGGCATCGTGGGATGAAGCGGCCCGGACCAACCTTACACGTACGCTTACGTGAGACCGGTTCCACCGACAAACATGCACTAGTTGCATAAGGTGGCTGGCGGGTGTCTGTGTCTCCCACTTTAGTCGGATCGGATTCGATGAAAAGGGTCCTTATGAAGGGTAAATAGCAATTGGCATATCACGTTGTGGTTTTGCGTAGGTAAGAAACGTTCTTGCTAGAAACCCTTAGCAGCCACGTAAAACATGCAAACAACAATTAGAGGACGTCTAACTTGTTTTTGCAGGGCATGCTTTGTGATGTGATATGGCCAAAAAGGATGTGATGAATGATATATGTGATATATGAGATTGATCATGTTCTTGTAATAGGAATCACGACTTGCATGTCGATGAGTATGACAACCGGCAGGAGCCATAGGAGTTGTCTTAATTTATTTATGACCTGTGTGTCAACATAAACGTCATGTAATTACTTTACTTTATGGCTAACCATTAGCTGTAGTAGTAGAAGTAATAGATGACGTGACAACTTCATGGAGACACGATGATGGAGATCATGATGATGGAGATCATGGTGTCATGCTGGTGACGATGATGATCATGGAGCCCCGAAGATGGAGATCAAAAGGAGCAAAATGATATTGGCCATATCATGTCACTATTTGATTGCATGTGATGTTTATCATGTTTATGCATCTTATTTGCTTAGAACGACGGTAGTAAATAAGATGATCCCTCATTAAAATTTCAAGAAGTGTTCTCCCCTAACTGTGCACCGTTGCTACAGTTCGTCGCTTCTAAGCACCACGTGATGATCGGGTGTGATGGATTCTTACGTTCACATACAACGGGTGTTGACGAGCCTAGCATGTACAGACATGGCCTCAGAACACATGCAATACACTTAGGGTTAACTTGACGAGCCTAGCATGTACAGACATGGCCTCGGAACACGGAGACCGAAAGGTCGAGCATGAGTCGTATAGAAGATACGATCGACATGAAGATGTTCACCGACGTTGGCTAGTCCGTCACACGTGATGATCGGACACGGCCTAGTTAACTCGGATCATGTAATCACTTAGATGACTAGAGGGATGTCTATCTGAGTGGGAGTTCATAAGATGAACTTAATTATCCTGAACATAGTCAAAAGATCTTTGCAAATTATGTCGCGCTTCAGTTCTACTGTTTAGATATGTTCCTAGAGAAAAATTAGTTGAAAGTTGATAGTAGCAATTATGCAGACTAGGTCCGTAAACTGAGGATTGTCCTCATTGCTTCATAGAAGGCTTATGTCCTTAATGCACCGCTCAGTGTGCTGAACCTCGAACGTCGTCTGTGGATGTTGCGAACATCTGACATACACGTTTTGATGACTACATGATAGTTCAGTGCGTAATGCTAAATGGTTTAGAATTGAGGCACCAAAGACGTTTTTGAAACATCGCAGAACATATGAGATGTTCCAAGGACTAAAATTGGGATTTCAGGCTCGTGCTCACGTCAAGAGGTATAAGACCTCCGACGATTTTCTTAGCCTGCAAACTAAGGAGAAAAGCTCAATTGTTGTGCTTGTGCTCAGATTGTTTGAGTACAACAATCGCTTGAATCGAGTGGGAGTTGATCTTCCAGATGAAATAGTGATGGTTCTCCGAAGTCATTACCACCAAGCTGCTAGAGCTTCGTGATGAACTATGATATATCAGGGACATATATGATGATCCTTGAAATACTCGCGATGTTTGACACCGCGAAAGTAGAAATCAAGAAGGAGCATCAATTGTTGATGGTTAGTGAAACCACTAGTTTTAAGAAGGGCAAGGGCAAGAAGGGATACTTCATGAAACGGCAATTCAGTTGCTGCTCTAGTGAAGAAACCCAAGGTTGAACCCAAACCCGAGACTAAGTGCTTCTGTAATAAGGGGAACAGCCACTGGAGCAGAATTACCCTAGATACTTGGTAGATGATAAGGCTGGCAAGGTCGATAGAAGTATATTGGATATACATTATGTTAATGTGTATTTTACTAGTACTCCTAGTAGCACCAGGGTATTAGATACTGGTTCGATTGCTAAGTGTTAGTAACTCGAAATAAAAGCTACGGAATAAACGGAGACTAGCTAAAGGTGAGCTGACGATATGTGTTGGAAGTGTTTCCAATGTTGATATGATCAAGCATTGCACGCTCCCTCTACCATGGAGATTGGTGTTTGCGTTGAGCATAGACATGATTGGATTATGTCTATCGGAATACGGTTATTCATTTAAGGAGAATAACGGTTACTCTTTTTATTTGAATAATACCTTCAATGGTCTTGCACCTAAATTGAATGGTTTATTGAATCTCGATCGTAATGATACACATGTTCATGCCAAAAGATAGTAATGATAGTACCACCTACTTGTGGCACTGCCACGTAAGTCATATTGGTATAAAACACATGAAGAAGCTCCATGTTGATGGATCTTTGGACTCACTCGTTTTTGAAAGGATTGAGACATGCGAACCATGTTTGTTGGTAGATATGCATGAAGAAACTCTATACAGATGGATCGTTTGGACTCACTTGGTTTTGAATCACTTGAGACATGCAAATCATACCACATGGGCAAGATGACTGAAAGCCTCGTTTTCAGTAAAATGGAACTAGAAAGCAACTTGTTGGAAGTAATACATTTTGATGTGTGCAGTCCAATGAGTGCTGAGGCATGTAGTGGATATCGTTATGTTCTTACTTCACAGATGATTTGAGTAGATGTTCAGTATATTTACTTGATGAATCACGAGTCTGAATTATTGAAAGGTTCAAGTAATTTCAGTGTGAAGTTGAAAGATCGTCGTGACAAGAGGATAAAAGATCTATGATATGATCATAGAGATGAATATCTGAATTATGAGTTTGGCACAGAATTAAGACATTGTGGAAATTGTTTCACAACTAATACAGCCTGGAACACCATAGTGGGATGGTGTGTCCGAACATCATAGTTGCACCCTATTGGATATGGTGCATACCATGATGTCTCTTATCGAATTACCACTATCGTTCATGGGTTAGGCATTAGAGACAACCGCACTCACTTTAAATAGGGCACCACGTAATTCCGATGAGATGACACCGTATGAACTATGGTTTAGAGAAACCTAAGCTGTCATTTCTTAAAAGTTTGGGGCTGCTATACTTATGTGAAAAAGTTTCAGGCTGATAAGCTCGAACCCAAAGTGGATAAATGCATCTTCATAGGATACCCAAAGCAGTTGGGTATACCTCCTGTCTCAGATCCGAAAGCAATTAGGGATTGTTTCTAGAATCGGGTTCTTTCTCGAGGAAAAGTTTCTCTCGAAAGAATTGAGTGGGAGGATGGTGGAGACTTGATGAGGTTATTGAACCGTCTCTTCAACTAGTGTGTGGCAGGGCACAGGAAGTTGTTCCTGTGGCACCTACACCAATTGAAGTGGAAGCTTATGATAGTGATCATGAAACTTCAGATCAAGTCACTACCAAACCTCGTAGGTCGACAAGGATGCGTACTACTTCAAGGTGGTACGTAACCCTGTCTTGGAAGTCATGTTGCTAGACAACAATGAACCTACGAGCTATGGAGAAGCGATGGTGGGCCCAAATTCCGACAAAAGGGTAGAAGCCATGAAATCCGAGATAGGATCCATGTATCAGAACAAAGCATGGACTTTGGTGGACTTACCCGATGATCGGCAAGCCATTGAGATAAATGGATCTTTAAGAAGAAGACGGACGTGGACGGTAATGTCACCGTCTATGAAGCTCGACTTGTGGCGAAGAGTTTTTCACAAGTTCAAGGAGTTGACTACGATGAGATTTTCTCATCCGTAGCGATGCTTAAGTCCATCAGAATCATGTTAGCATTAGCTGCATTTATGAAATCTGGCAGATGGATATCAAGACGAGTTTCCTTACCAGTTTTCGTAAGGAAAGGTTGTATGTGATACAACCAGAAAGGTTTTGTCGATCCTAAGGATGCTAAAAGGTATGCTAGCTCCAGCAATCCTTCTAAGGACTGGAGTAAGCATCTCGGAGTTGGAATGTGCGCTTTGATGAGATGATCAAAGATTTTGGATTTATACAAAGTTTATGAGAAACTTGTATTTCCAAAGAAGTGAGTGGGAGCACTATAGAATTTCTGATGAGTATATATTGTTGATCAGAAATGATGTAGAATTTCTGGAAAGCATATAGGGTTATTTGAAAGGTGTTTTTCAATAGAAAGCCTGGATTAAGCTACTTGAGCATTGAGCATCAAGATCTATAAGGATAGATCAAAACGCTTAATGGTACTTTCAAATGAGCACATTCCTTGACATGATCTTGAAGGTGTTCAAGATGGATCCTTCAAAGAAGGAGTTCTTGCCTGAGTTGTAAGGTATGAAGTTAAGACTTAAAGCTCGACCACGGCAGAATAGAGAGAAAGGACGAAGGTCGTCCCCTATGCTTAAGACATAGGCTCTACAGTATGCCATGCTGTGTACCATACCTGAAGTGTGCCTTGCCATGAGTCAGTCAAGGGGTACAAGAGTGATCCAAGAATGGATCATAGTACAGCGGTCAAAGTTATCCTTAGTAACTAGTGGACTAAGGAATTTTCTCGGTTATGGAGGTGATAAAGAGTTCGACGTAAAGAGTTACGACGATGCAAGCTTAACACCTATCCGGATAGCTCTGAGTAGAGATACCGGATACGTATAATGGAGCAACAATTTAGAATAGCTCCAAGTAGAACAGTTATTTGGAATAACTCCAAATAAAGCGTGGTAGCTGCATCTAGGAGATGACATAAAGATTTGTAAAGCACACACGGATCTGAAAGGTTCAGACCCGTTGACTATAACATCTCTCACAAGCATCACAAGCATCAAACCCAGAACTCATCGAGTGTTAATCACATGGTAATGTGAACTTGATTATTGACTCTAGTAAACTCTTTGGGTGTTAGTCACATAGGGATGTGACCTTGAGTGTTAATCATATATCGATGTGAACTAGATTATTGACTCTAGTGCAAGTGGGAGACTGTTGGAAATATGCCCTAGAGGCAATAATAAATTGATTATTATTATATTTCCTTGTTCATGATAATCGTTTATTATCCATGCTATAATTGTATTGATAGGAAACTCAGATACATGTGTGGATACATAGACAACACCATGTCCCTAGTAAGCCTCTAGTTGACTAGCTCGTTGATCAATAGATGGTTACGGTTTCCTGACCATGGACATTGGATGTCGTTGATAACGGGATCACATCATTAGAAGAATGATGTGATGGACAAGACCGAATCCTAAGCCTAGCACAAAGATCATGTAGTTCGTATGCTAAAGCTTTTCTAATGTCAAGTATCTTTTCCTTAGACCATGAGATTGTGCAACTCCCGGATACCGTAGGAGTGCTTTGGGTGTACCAAACATCACAACGTAACTGGGTGGCTATAAAGGTGCATTACAGGTATCTCCGAAAGTGTCTGTTGGGTTGGCACGAATCGAGACTGGGATTTGTCACTCCGTGAAAGCGGAGAGGTATCTCTGGGCCCACTCAGTAGGACATCATCATAATGTGCACAATGTGACCAAGGGGTTGATCACGGGATGATGTGTTATGGAACGAGTAAAGAGACTTGCCGGTAACGAGATTGAACAAGGTATCGGGATACCGACGATCGAATCTCGGGCAAGTATCGTACCGATAGACAAAGGGAATTGTATACGGGATTGATTAAGTCCTTGACATCGTGGTTCATCCGATGAGATCATCGTGGAACATGTGGGAGCCAACATGGGTATCCAGATCCCGCTGTTGGTTATTGACCGGAGAACCTCTCGGTCATGTCTGCATGTCTCCCGAACCCGTAGGATCTACACACTTAAGGTTCGATGACGCTAGGGTTATAAAGGAAGTTTGTATGTGGTTACCGAATGTTGCTCAGAGTCCCGGATGAGATCCCGGACGTCACGAGGAGTTTCGGAATGGTCCGGAGGTAAAGATTTATATATAGGAAGTGCTATTTCGGCCATCGGGACAAGTTTCGGGATCATCGGTATTGTACCGAGACCACTGGAAGGGTCCCGGGGGCCCACCGGGTGGGGCCACCTGCCCCGGGGGGCCACATGGGCTGTAGGGGGTGCGCCTTGGCCTACATGGGCCAAGGGCACCAGCCCCTAGAGGCCCATGCACCAAGAGTGGAGGAAAAGGGGAGAGTCCTAAAGGGGGAAGGCACCTCCGAGGTGCCTTGGGGAGGATGGACTCCTCCCCCCCTCTTAGCCGCACCCCTTCCTTGGAGGAAGGGGCAAGGCTGCGCCTCCCCCCTCTCCCTTGCCCCTATATATAGTGGAGGGGAGGGAGGGCATCCATACCAGAAGCCCTGGCGCCTCCCTCCCTCCCGTGACACCTCCTCCTCTCCCGTAGGTGCTTGGCGAAGCCCTTTAGGATTGCCACGCTCCTCCATCACCACCACGCCGCTGTGCTGCTGTTGGATGGAGTCTTCCTCAACCTCTCCCTCTCTCCTTGCTGGATCAAGGCGTGGGAGACATCGTCGAGCTGTACGTGTGTTGAATGCGGAGGTGCCGTCCGTTCGGCACTAGGATCATCGGTGATATGAATCACGACGAGTACGACTCCATCAACCCCGTTCACTTGAACGCTTCCGCTTAGCGATCTACAAGGGTATGTAGATGCACTCTCCTTCCCCTCGTTGCTGGTCTCTCCATAGATTGATCTTGGTGACACGTAGGAAAATTTTGAATTTCTGCTACGTTCCCCAACACGACAAAGGTAACAGTCCGGGATAATCAGCGGTGATAGCCACTGGGGTGCCGTCACGGCTTGCCCGATAAAATATCCCATCGACAAGCTCCACGGCCGCATCTGGGTCTTCTTCGAGTCCTGGATCCAGGGCCCATTCGGGGTCCTCTGGCTGCGGGGAAGGGCTGGAGATTCCTTCCACGTCGCTCCTGAGTTCCTGCTCAGAAATATCGATGCGGGTAACTTTAGTAAGGAACGCTGCAGTAAGTGAAGCGAGAAAATAAATGACGACTTACCCAGTTTGGGGGATTGTACATGGAGAATCCGTCCCGCGGTTTGATATGGAGGAAGTCTTCCTCTTCTCCTTGCTAGAGCGGTGAGGGAGTCCGGACCCTTACGGCCACAGCGGGTGGCATCGTCTGTCCCGTTGTAGTGCCACATGGGATTGCTTCGATATTGAAGCGGTTGCACTCCCCGCATTATGCATATTGCCATCACCTCGACTATCGTCAGTCCGGATTTGGCCAGTAACTTTATCCTGCTCATCAGGAAATGTACTTACCCGGAATCCTCTTCTTGGGGGGTGAGGGAGTCCTGGACTAGGGGGTGTCCGGACAGCCGGACTATCAATATCCGCCGGACTCCAAGACTACGAAGATACAAGATTGAAGACTCCGTCCCGTGTCCGGATGGGACTTTCCTTGGCGTGGAAGTCAAGCTTGGCAATACGGATATGTAGATCTCCTACCATTGTAACCGACTCTGTGTAACCCTAGCCCTCTCCGGTGTCTATATAAACCGGAGGGCTTTAGTCCGTAGGACAACATACATTACAACAATCATACCATAGGCTAGCTTCTAGGGTTTAGCCTCCTTGATCTCGTGGTAGATCTACTCTTGTACTACCCATATCATCAATATTAATCAAGCAGGACGTAGGGTTTTACCTCCATCGAGAGGGCCCGAACCTGGGTAAAACATTGTGTCCCTTGTCTCCTGTTACCATCCGCCTAGACGCACAGTTCGGGACCCCCTACCCGAGATCCGACGGTTTTGACACCGACATTGGTGCTTTCATTGAGAGTTCCTCTGTGTCGTCACCGATAGGCTTGATGGCATCTTCAACCAGCAACGCTGTCCAGGGTGAGACTTTTCTCCCCGGACAGATCTTCGTATTCGGCGGCTTCGCACTGCGGGCCAATTCACTTGGCCATCTGGAGCAGATCGAAAGCTACGCCCCTGGCCGTCAGGTCAGATTTGGAAGCTTAAACTTCACGGCCGATGTCCGCGGAGACTTGATCCTCGACGGACTCGAGCCACAGCCGAGCGCGCCGCACTGTGACGATGGGCATGATCTAGCTCTGCCGCCGAATAGTACCTTGGTGGCCGCACACAGATCCGCTTCGGCCATTAGCCCGGAGCCGATCTCCCAGATCGAGGGTCGGTGGATAGGCGCCGCCCTGGGGGCTTCAACATCCACGGCGATGGAGCCGAACACTAATCTTGTCCCCCGCGAAACTCGTGATTCCGAGGCGGACTCCTCGCCGGACTCCGAACCTCCCGCGCCCCTACCAATCGGTCCGGATTGGGCACCGGTTATGGAATTCACCGCCGCGGACATCTTCCAATGCTCGCCTTTCGGCGATATCTTGAATTCACTAAAGCATCTCTCGTTATCAGGAGAGTCCTGGCCGGATTATGGCCAGGATGGTTGGGATACGGACGACGAAGAAATTCAG
This sequence comes from Triticum timopheevii, assembly GCA_963921465.1. Lineage (NCBI taxonomy): Eukaryota > Viridiplantae > Streptophyta > Magnoliopsida > Poales > Poaceae > Triticum > Triticum timopheevii. The sequence goes on from OY997272.1 coordinate 498,325,718, forward strand.
AGCCCACCCACCACCCACTTTATAGCCACTGTCGACGATCTAACCGACATGCTAGACTACGACTCCGAAGACATCGACGCTATGGACGACGATGCCGGAGACGAATAGGAACCAGCGCCCACAGGGCACTGGAAGGCCACCTCGTCATATGACGTATACATGGTGGATACCCCAAAAGATGGGGACGGCGAAGAAACAGCGGAGGCAGATCCCTTAAAGAAACAGCCCAAGCGCCGGCATCAGCGGCGCCGCTCTAAATCTCGCCACAGCAAGAATGGAGATTCCGGCACAGGAGATAATAATACTCCAGAGAGTGCCGAAGACAATCCCCTCCAGCAAGACTCAGCGCAGGAGGATGCAGAAGCAAGCCCTCATGAGGGGGCGGCAGACGAAGAGGTTGAGGATCATAATTATATGCCTCCCTCCGAAGACGAAGCAAGCCTCAACGATGATGAATTCGTCGTACCCGAGGATCCCGTCGAACAAGAGCGCTTCAAGCACAGGCTTATCGCCACAGCAAACAGCCTAAAGAAAAAGCAGCAGTAGCTTCAAGCTGATCAGGACCTGCTGGCCGATCGATGGACCGAGGTCCTCGCGGACGAAGAGTATAAACTCGATCGTCCCTGCAAAAGTTACCAAAAACGCAAGCTGCTCCCCCGATTAGAGGAGGAAGCGTACGTACCTCCATCACCAGCGCACGATATGGTTGACCGACCACCCCGTGGTCGTGACAGAGAGGCATCCAGGCCCCCAGCCAAGACCATACCCTGGCATCGCTCCAAAAGTACGAAGCCAAGAGGGAACGCGCCGGACTTGCGAGACATATTGGAGGACAAAGCAAGGCAATCCAGATCCATCTATGGATCACGTGGGCGCCCTACGACCCACGACGAATACCGTCATGCCGGATACAATAACCCCGGCCGGGCCGAACACAGCAGACAGCGCTCTCTCGAGCTGCGTCGCGATATCGCTCAATACAGGGGCACCGCACACCCGCTATGCTTCATTGACGAAGTAATGGACCATCAGATCCCCGAAGGGTTTAAACCCGTAAACATCGAATCTTACGATGGCACAACAGACCCCGCGGTCTGGATCGAAGACTATCTTCTCCACATCCATATGGCCCGCGGCGACGATCTCCACGCCATCAAGTACCTCCCACTCAAGCTTAAAGGACCAGCTCAGCATTGGCTTAACAGCTTGCCCGCAGAGTCAATTGGGTGTTGGGAAGACCTGGAGGCCGCATTCCTTGATAACTTCCAAGGCACATATGTGCGACCACCAGACGCCGATGACCTAAGCCACATCATTCAGCAGCCAGACGAATTGGCCAGACAATTCTGGACACGGTTCTTGACGAAGAAAAATCAAATCATCGATTGTCCGGACGCAGAGGCCCTTGCAGCCTTCAAACATAACATCCGGGACGAATGGCTAGCCCGGCACCTGGGGCAGGAAAAGCCGAAATCCATGGCAGCCCTCACATCGTTAATGACCCGCTTTTGTGCGGGAGAGGACAGCTGGCTAGCCCGCAACAACAATCTCCGTAAAAATTCTGGCAGTCCGGATACTAAGGACAACAACGGCAGGTCACGTCGAAACAAAAACAAGCGCCGAATTAACGGCGACGATAAGGAGGATACGGCAGTCAATGCCGGATTCCGAGGCTCTAAACCCGGTCAGCGGAAGAAGCCATTTAAAAGAACCACTCCGGGTCCGTCCAATCTGGACCGAATACTCGACCGCTTATGCCAGATACATGGCACCTCTGAAAAGCCAGCTAACCACACCAATAGAGATTGCTGGGTGTTCAAGCAGGCCGGCAAGTTAATTGCCGAAAACAATGACAAGGGGCTAAATAGCGACGACGAGGAAGAGACCCGGCCGCCGAACAACAGAGGACAGAAGGGTTTTCCCCCACAAGTACGGACGGTGAATATGATATACGCGACCCATATACCCAAGAGGGAGAGGAAACGCGCACTAAGGGACGTCTATGCGATGGAGCCAGTCGCCCCAAAGTTCAACCCATGGTCCTCTTGTCCGATCACTTTCGATCGAAGAGACCATCCGACCAGCATACGCCATGGCGGATTCGCCGCATTGGTCTTAGACCCAATCGTCGATGGGTTCCACCTCACGAGAGTCCTGATGGACGGCGGCAGTAGCCTGAACCTGCTTTATCAGGATACAGTGCGCAAAATGGGCATAGACCCATCAAGGATTAAACCTACAAAGACAACCTTTAAAGGTGTCATACCAGGAGTGGAAGCCAACTGCACAGGCTCAGTCACACTGGAAGTGGTCTTCGGATCCCCGGATAATTTCCGGAGCGAAGAGTTAATCTTTGACATAGTCCCGTTTCGCAGCAGCTATCACGCTCTGCTCGGGCGAATCGCGTTTGCCAAATTCAACGCGGTGCCGCACTATGCATACCTAAAGCTCAAGATGCCAGGCCCTCGTGGAGTCATCACGGTCAATGGGAATACGGAACGCTCCCTCCGAACGGAGGAACAAACAGCGGCTCTCGCGGCAGAAGTACAGAGCAGCCTTCTAAGGCAATTCTCGAGTCCGGCCGTTAAACGGCCGGATACAGTAAAGCGCGCCCGGAGCAATGCCAACCAAGACCACCTGGCGCGATCAGAGCACGCGTAGCAATGCGTCCCCAACCCTCGCCCGCGTATGATCGCAAGAATAACACTCCGCGTACATCATTACGCTTTGGAGATACCATGGGCACAGGGGAGGGGGCACGATCACAACGGACCCAGAGTGCGGTTCGACCACACCGGGGGCTCGCAAATGTGCCCCTCTTTTTTTTTTATTATTTTTCTTCTTTTTTGTACACAGGACTCTGTTAACCAGAAGCCCTGTCCGGCGGTGAACCTGCCGAACTCATGATGCAACAGTCAGGGACTAAAGAAGGCCGCGCCGAACACTCAGGTGGTCTCAATTACGAGCATTAAATTCGATTATATACACCAAATCCGCAGCTCATCCCTGGAGGGGGACATGTTTATTTAGTCCAAATCCCTTGCTTACCGCACTATTTGTATCAGTCCGCTCTACTAGCAGACTTTTCTTTCATTAATAATGCAGCACCATTATGATCGCAATTGCATCACATTTTATATATATATGCTCATTATATGACATCTGGCACCCGTATATTTTGGTACGGCATAATACACCGGGGGCTTATGTTCCCCACTCTATGGTGTGATAAAGTCCGAACACTTTCACAAGTGCGGCACCCCGAACTTATAGCATTATATGAATCGGCTCCGAATCATGTCTTGGGTCAATAGTTGGGTTTGCCCGGCTCCCACGTTTTGGTGCCTTACGTTCCATTCTGTCGGCTAAGGTGGCACTAGGAGAACCACTGCGATTGCGCCCCGGTTGAGCCGGGTTAACGCCTCAGTGGAGAAAGCTAAAACTTACTGGCATGATAAGGCGAGAGACTGGTCGCTGTTCGAGAGGTTTTTTCGGGTCCTTAAAGACTCACGCTGCTTCGAGCGAAGTTCCGGATAATGTCCGATGAAGGCGTGGATAGCGCCCCGGATTCGGTCTTCCGAATACCAGGGGCTTCGCCGAAATTTAAAATTATAGAATTCTATGGCTAAGTGAGAGTGTTCAAGCATTATAAGTCCGGTTGCCTTGTTCGTCGTGTTGAGCGCCTCCCTAGATGGACCCAAAAATGGGAACAAGAGTGCTCAAGTTTATCCCGAACACCCCAGTACTTGTGGCTTGGGGGCTGAAGCCAACGACTTGCCATCTCTCATATTTTACAAACGGCCGCACAAAAGGTAATATTTTAAATTAAACAAGCGTTGCTCATGGCGCATATGAACGAAGTTTTCAGCGCACAGGATAAATAAACAGCGAGTTCACTCAAAGATTACATTTCGGGAGCCCTCATCTGCAATATCGCAGGCTCCCTTCAGGACAATTTTATAATACTTCTCCGGCGTGCGATACTCCTTGCCCGGCGGCGGTGGGTCCGTGAGAAGCTTCTCCGCATCCAATTTGCCCCATTGCACCTTTATGCGGGCAAGGGCCCGACGAGCGCCTTCGATACAGGCGGAGCGCTTAACTACATCCAGCCTGGGGCATGCATCCACCAGCCGCCGCACGAGGCCAAAGTAGCTACCAGGCATGGCCTGTCCAGGCCACAGCCGGACTATGAGGCCCTTCATGGCCTCCTCAGCTACCTTGTGGAGTTCGACCAGCTGCTTCAGCTGGTCGCTTGGGGGCACCGGATGGCCGGCCTCAGTATACTGAGACTAGAAGACCTTCTCCGTCGAGCTCCCCTCCTCGCCACGATAGAATGCGGCGGCATCAGATGCACTACGCGGCAGATCGGCAAACGCCCCTGGAGAGCTCCGAATGCGGGTAAGTGTCAGGTAGTTCACATTAACATGCCTGCTTTGCATGAAAAACGCCTTACCCGCCGCTATCTTCTTTATGTCCTCAACCTCCTGAAGGGCCTTACGGGCCTTGGCCTTGGCGGACTTGGCACTTTCGAGAGCCGAGGCAAGCTCGGACTCTCGAGTCTTGGAGTCACGCTCCAAACTCTCATGTTTTTCCATGAGAGCCTGGAGCTCTTGCCGAACTTCCGCCACCCGTGCCTCTTGCTTTTCTCGCTCAGCCCGTTCCGCGGCCGCACTGCATTCGGCCGCGGACACAGCATCCTTCAGGGCTGCCACCTCGTTAGTGGCCCCTGCAATACACATATTATCCTTGTTAATTTTATTTGCAACCAAAATCCTTTTTTGTAAGGTACTTATTCAAAGAGGTGTTACTCACCTTCTTTTTCCTCGAGCTGCTTCTTTGCATGGCCGAGCTCTTGCTCGGACCGCTCGAGATCCTTCTTCAGCACGTCAACCTCCGCCGTTAGTGCGGCAGAGGTCAGCAGCGCAACCTGCAAACCCATATTGACATATTTTAGGCAACCCTGCGTATATCTTGTTAAAGATCCTTAGTCCGGCTTTTCTTTCCGAACACCGAACTAAGCATCAGGGGCTACTGTCTATGCGGTATTACATTACATAATTTTAACTTCTTACCTCAAAGCCTGTTAAAAGGCTGCTGCAGGCTTCGGTCGGCCCGCTCTTAGCAAGCTGAACCTTCTCAATCACCGCACACATGATAGTGCGGTGTTCTTCCTCGATGGAAGCGCCTTTAAGCGCCTCCAGCAGGTTATCCGGCGCCTCCGGTTGGACGGAGGCCGCCGGCGTCACGGTCCTGCCCTTCTTTCGAAGGGGCCGCTTGCCGGACTCTGGAACCACTACGGGTTCCGATGTAGAGTCCGGCACGAAGTCCGGGAGGCTGCCTGACGGCGCCTCCGGAGCCTCCTCCTGATGGGTCCCTCTCTGGGATCCCACCTCGACGTCCTCGTCGGCGCGTGGGGTGGAGGCAGTCGGGATGGAATTCACATCCGACGAGGCCAATGACCCGCTTGATGAGTCGGGGAGATCATCATTGGCCGGACTACGGGCAGAATGCGGCGTTAGAAGGATACTACGCGACATAAAAGAAATTACACATCAAGGATCCGGATACTTACGATCTTGCCGGACGCCTGGCCCTTGGAGGCCACTCGTCCTCACCAACGCTGATGTTGGTGAAACTGTTCGGGGGGATAGTTCTCCCCCTCTTGGACCCTTCGGCCTCCCCGATGGGGGAATCCTTCCTTTTCTTCTCTCCCTCCTCTGGGAGAGAGTACTCCTCCTCCTCGTCTTCGGGGGAGGAGTCCTCGTTGTCATCAGACGCCTGATTGCGGGAACTCTTTCGAGTCCCCGCGGCCACCTTCTTGGCCTTCTTCTCCGGCACCACATGCGGTGCCGGAACCAGCAGCCCTGTTAAGCGGGCGTCCACTGGGTCTTCTGGCATGGGAGCCGGGCTGATGAGCAGCTTGGCCTTCTCCATCCATTCCTGTCAAAGGAAGAGGCAGAATGAAACCTCACTAGAGTCAATCTAATTATCACAAGTGTCCCGTAATGGGGTTGAATCACTTACCTCGTCAGTTGGATACTGCGAGCTGAATCCGCGGTCTTCGGTCGCGGACACGGGGGCTTCGGTGCCCTTGAACATCACCCTCCAGGCGCCTTCGTATGTTGTATCGAAGAGCCCGCTTAGCGCCCGGTGCTGTTTCGGATTGAACTCCCACAAATTAAATGCCCGTTCTTGGCATGGGAGGATCCGCCGGATGAGCATGACTTGGACCACGTCGACGAGCCTGAGCCTATTGCTCACCATCTTCTTGATACATGCTCGGAGTCCCGTCACCTCCACCGGATTCCCCCACTGCAAGCCCTTCTCTTTCCAGGAGGTGAGCTGCGTGGGGATGCCAGATCTAAACTCGGGGGCCACCGCCCATGTGGATTTGCGCGGCTCGGTGATGTAAAACCACCCCGATTGCCACCCCTTGACGGAGTCCACGAAGGTCCCTTCCAGCCAAGGGACGTTGGGCAATTTGCCCAACATGGCGCCTCCGCATTCCGCTTGCGTACCCTTCACAACCTTCGGCTTGACGTTGAAGGTCTTGAGCCATAGGCCGAAGTGGGGCCGGATGCAGAGGAAGGCCTCGCACACGACGATAAACGCCGAGATGTCGAGGATAAAGTTCGGCGCCAGATCGTGGAAATCCAGGCCGTAGTAAAACATGAGCCCCCGGAAAAATGGATGGAGCGGAAAGCCCAGTCCGCGGAGGAAGTGGGGGAGGAAGACGACCCTCTCATGAGGCTCAGGGGTAGGGATGAGCTGCCCCTCGTCGGGCAGCCGATGCGCGATATCGCCGGAAAGGTATCCGGCGCTGCGCAGCTTGGTGATGTCCTCCTCCTTGATGGTGGAGGCTAACCATTTACCTCCCGCTCCGGACATATTCGGAGAAGGTCGAGGCGAGATGCGCGAGCTCGGGCATTGGAGCTTGAGTTCGCGGGGATGGATAAGAAAAGGAGGAAGAAGGCGTATGTGAGAAGGTGATTCCTTATCCCTTATATATAGGCAGATAAAACTATGCGTCCCCCACCAGCCTGGTAAAACTCGCTTATCTCCCAAGCGCCACCATCAATGGCGCGGTTGGGTTGCCCACGCACGTATTGATGAGAATCCCGGAATAAGGGGAACACGATCTCTGCTTCGACAAGACGTGCCAAGGAAACCGCTTCGCTAAACATGCTGAGGTGGTATAGTAATTCAAACAAAGGCCTGGTGGCGGTGTGATGTCACGCCGCATAATACGTCAGTAGATTGAACTAAGTGTACATTTTATTCTCTCTACGGTGGAATGTGGAATTTATTTTGTAGAGCCGGACACTATCCTGGTGTTCATGATCTTCTCTGGATTATTCAAGAGAGGAACCCGCCTTGCAATGCCGAACATTATGCACGCCGGACTTATCGTCATTGAAGACTGGTTCAGGGGCTACTGAGGGAGTCCTGGACTAGGGGGTGTCTGGACAGCCGGACTATCAATATCCGCCGGACTCCAAGACTACGAAGATACAAGATTGAAGACTCTGTCCCGTGTCCGGATGGGACTTTCCTTGGCGTGGAAGGCAAGCTTGGCAATACGGATATGTAGATCTCCTACCATTGTAACCGACTCTGTGTAACCCTAGCCCTCTCCGGTGTCTATATAAACCGGAGGGCTTTAGTCCGTAGGACAACATACATTACAACAATCATACCATAGGCTAGCTTCTAGGGTTTAGCCTCCTTGATCTCGTGGTAGATCTACTCTTGTACTACCCATATCATCAATATTAATCAAGCAGGACGTAGGGTTTTACCTCCATCGAGAGGGCCCGAACCTGGGTAAAACATTGTGTCCCTTGTCTCCTGTTACCATCCGCCTAGACGCACAGTTCGGGACCCCCTACCCGAGATCCGCCGGTTTTGACACCGACAGGGGGCCTCGGGGGCGCCAGCTTAGACGTGCCCTTGGTGGGGTGTTACTGAACTTGGGGAGTCCTGTCCGGACTGGATCCGGAAGGGGAGCATCGTCAATATAAAACCACTCTGAAGCCCAGTTATCTGGTGTCTTCTTGGGAGTACCAGATAGGTATCTGGTCTCAGCGATACGCCATACTTCGGCCCCGCCCACTTGACATAGGGATTCTCCCTGGTTGCGGGGGACAAGGCAGAACAACTTCTTCCATAATCCGAAATGAGCCTCGCAGCCTAGAAATAACTCACAAAGGGCGACATACCCTACTATATGTAGCATGGAGGCTGGGGTAAAGTTGTGCAACTGGAGGCCGTAGAACTCCAGAAGCCCATGAAGGAACAGGTGAATAGGAAACCCGACGCCCCTTAACAGATGCGGAATTAGGCATATTCGCTCCTCTGGAGATGGATTGGGGGATCTCTCCGCCTGTTCTCCGCCGTTATAGGTGGCCACTCCGGCTCGAACGGGGACCATGAACGCCGGCGGGAGGAGCCCTTGGGTTTGTAACTTTATCAAACGGCTATGAGGGACCGAACACTCTCCCCAGTCCCCCGGCTTGGGGCAAGGGGAGCGAGCAGAAGAGCTACAACGACCGGCCATGTTGGAATGGTTTTTTTCTGGGCGCTCTGTTGGATGCTTGCTCGAGGAGGGAGAGTTGGGTTTGGATCTTAGGATCCCCCATCTCTTCAAATAGACGGTTAGCCCGAAGGACCGAGGGTGGAAAATGCAAAAATGCCTCGACTCCTCGCATTCACTCGACACGTGGAAATGGTCATTATTGAAGCACTGAAGCCGAGGAGTACAACATTGATGAAGATGCTGGACACTGTTCGTCATGATGGGAACATTGGAGTATTCGGAAGGAGGAACCCGCCTTGCAATGCCGAAGACAAGACTGCGCGCCGGACTCATCGTCATTGAAGCCTGGTTCAGGGGCTACTGAGGGAGTCCTGGATAAGGGGGTATCCGGACAGCCGGACTATATTCATCGTCCGGACTATAGAAGCGTCAAGATACAAGACTCAATACTTCGGCTCATGTCCGGATGGGACTCTCCTTTGCGTGGAAGACAAGCTTGGCGATTCGGATATTATGTTTCCTTCCTTGTAACCGACTCCATGTAAACCCTAGCTCTCCGGTGTCTATATAAACCGGAGAGGATGGTCCTTAGAAGGCCGATCACAATTACAATCATACCATCATAGGCTAGCTCTTAGGGTTTAGCCTCTACGATCTCGTGGTAGATCTACTCTTGTACTACTCATATCATCCATATTAATCAAGCAGGAAGTAGGGTTTTACCTCCATCGAGAGGGCCCGAACCTGGGTAAACATTGTGTCCCTTGCTTCCTGTTACCATCAGCCTAAGATGCACAGATCGGGACCCCCTACCCGAGATCCGCCGGTTTTGACACCGACAATGGGTGGTGGGAGATAGCTAGTTTTAGCACTAGCGCGCTATAGGTAAAGGCGCCACTGCTAAACTACATAGCAGCAGCGCACTTCGAGTTAACGCGCTGCTGCTATAACTAGCTTTGTGGCGGGGTCGTGGGAATTATAGCAGTAGCGCGGCTTAGTGGAGGCATGCTACTGCTACATTTATTTCAGAAGCGAGTTCTGCAGGAGCGCGCTACTGCTACATTGCAGCAGCGCCTTATTTTAGAAAGCGCTGCTGGTAAGATCCTATGTATAGGCTTTTCCCTAGTAGTGAGGGGTAGGTAACCTCACTGACCCCCCCCTCTAACGTGGCAGCGCCGCCAGCTCCCTGTGGACCACTTTAGCCAGAGCCCCCTGTCGCAAGTCATCCTCCAATGAGGGGCTTCGCGGGCGCTTGCACTTTTTGGAGTTGTGCCCCTCCAGACCGCACCGGAAGCACACAATGTCGTTCGTGCAATCGCGCTTGAAGTGGCCATCCTTGAGGCACCGAAAGCACTTGCCATCCATCTCCGGTGGAACCTCCCGGTGCGCCGGCTCTTGAGCCCCCGACTGTGAGTCAGGACTTCCCATCGCATGGCGCCGCCTCCAGAGCTCTCTCCTGGAAGGCCTCGGCTGCACGAAGGGCGCCTCTGGCCGGACTCGCCGTCCACCTCCGCAGACGCCGGCCCGCGAGAGCCTGACATCCCCGAGCTATCCGAAAGCCCGAGGCCCGATACCACCGTCCGCTCTGAACTCCTCCGAAACGATGACGAGACTGACTGCGGGCTGGAACCCATGCTTCACCGCTAGCACCGCGCGAAGGAGAAGGGGGGGGGGGTCGCCGGTGCCAGAGTGAACGACGGCGGGAGAGAGGGTGGACGCCGGCGCCGGAGTGGCACACGGCGGGCTCGAGGGGCGGAGCGGAGAGCGGAGCTATAGAGCGAGCCTCCTATGGCTATGGAAGGCAGTGCTATGTGGTCCAACACGCGCGGCTAGCCTGGGACGTGGAGTGCGGCACAAGACCATGTCTCTTGCCCCCAAAGGTCACTCGCGCTTATCTCATGTAAGCATGCCACATTACCATACAATTATAAAAGAGATAAGGTCCACCTCAATTTGCAATCATACGTGGAAAAAAATCCACCACCACATGCAACCATGCATGCTTGGAAAAATATTTTACATTCTACTATTCTACTTACATTCAATAAGTATTTTACAACTATACATAATAAAATATAATTTTTTAAATTTTGATTCACGCGATATTAATCTACATATTTATATTTCACACTTAAATATCATTGAAATATATTGTAACCGATTCTCACATCAACACGACTTGTATCATCTACTGCAAAACAAGCACCACGAGTAGTTTAATCGAAAAAGATGTAGATGAGCCGAATCTTGGTATACTTTCTGGTCGGGTCGCCTCAACTGTCGACTGTCTTGTACACCAAAACAAGCACGTCTGCACCTGTATGTACGTACCGAATCAAGCGGTCTTTGGCGCCGCGACGGCGACGCAGCTGTCGACAACGAACACGCTGACGAGCCGGATCAGCTCACCCGTGGTCTCGGACCACGGGTCCTGCGTGAAGAACCCGTGTGGGTCGTTGGGGAAATCCACGACCTTCACCGGCTTCCCCATCCCGGCCAGCCGCTCCGCGTAGTCGACGGTGCGGTCGTGCAGCAAGTCGGTGCCGCTGGAAACGACGAGGACCGGCGGGAACTCCACCGAGCCCAGCCCAGGGCTGTCCGCCCCGAACGGGTTCGCGATCGGGTGGTCCCTGCTGGCGCCCTCCGGCAGTGAGAGCCGCCAGAATCGATCCAGCACGGCCAGGTTGAGGAACGGCACTTCCGCCAACGGGAACTCCACCGCCTCGGACCGCGTCCGGTCCACGCCGCCGAAGAACGGCATTAGCAGGATGTAGCCTTTGATCATGACAGAGTCGACATCATCGCCGTGTTTGGGCGTGGCCGACCCGGCGCTAACGGCGAGGTGGTGCGCTAAGGTCCCGCCCGCCGAGTCACCGGTGACGAACACGCGGCCAAAGTCGGCCGCCTCGGTGAGCCACCCGTCCTCGGCGTCGGTGCTCACGGATTGTTGGCGGAGCCATTCTAAGAAGCCGGCCGCATCGTCGAGGGCCGCGGGGAGGCGGTGCTCCGGAGCGAGGCGGTACCCGGCGGAGAGCACGACGGCGCCGGCCTCCGCGGCGAGGCGGAGACAGAAGCTGTGGAAGTTTCCCCACGTGCACGAGCCGAGACAGAAGCCCCCGCCATGGAAGTGGACGAGCACCGGCAGCTTCCGGCCGGCCTGCTCACCGCCGCCCGACGGCTTGTACATGCGGACGCGGAGGTTCTTGCCCTTATCGTAGACGGCCTCCTTCCACTGAACGGAAGGGTGGTCGCAGGGGAAGGTGATGGGGCAAAACTCCGGCGGGTCCGATGACCGGACAACGGTGCCGTCGCTGAGTACACGGAGGATGCCGTAGAGGTCCTCCACGACGTTTGTGTCGCCGGAGGCAGCTACGGCGACCGGCATGGTTGGCGTGTTCTGATGTCCGAGGCTCCGTGCACACTTGCGGGTTGTGCAAAATATTTGCGATTAGAAATGACAGAAAGTGCAGAGAGCTATGTAGTCGAAAGAGTTAGTAAGAGGTAAAGGAAGGCTTATCATGTTGGTGAGATTAGCAACCTTAAGCCCTCTTATATAGCCATGTCATCTCGAACTCGAACAGTAATTACTCCAAGTTTGAGCGTCCTTTCAACGAATCATCTACGTTTTAAGTGTTCCAAAGGTATTGGTACCTCAAAGAAAAAGTTACTTGCTTTACCACTTAATAATAAACACTATTCGTGTGGATCATTTTTATTTGTTTAATTTACGGTTAATTTTCAGTTCTGACTTTTCATGCCACGCATGACTACACTTACAGATTCACCCATTCATGCACAAGTGCAGTTGCACATTCGTCAGCTTTTGCTCTTTCTTTTTTACTTTTGTCTTTTTGCATGCACGCTCAACTGCGCTTACGTCACGCCCACTTAACATCTTGCAACTTTTTTCGCGAATATGCAAAGTGTGCGTATTATTTAATTGAGAATAAGTACAACACATGACACGAATGCAAAGACGTGAGCGTAACACCAGGAGCAGAAACAGGGGATGCTCGGCCCAAACACATGAGAAAAAACAATGCTAAACCCACGAAGCCTAGAACTAGGGAGGCAAGCCGGACTAGTGTGACATCCAACATCTCAAAAACCAAACATCGGGACACCTCGAGCAAACAAGATAGCGCCTCCAAGAAAGAAAATGACCTCGTGATGCTGTTGCTATCCGAAGAACCGGACCTGGGGTTTCCCCCGGTGCTCGAAAAGGGGCACAGATAAAGGCGATGGCAGCGAATCCAAGGAGGGAAACGATGCCTGTGGGTGTCGCCGTTGCCAGCATCGGTAAACCGAGCAAGGATTTCGCCCTAGCCTAAGTCTGAGCAAACCCACTGTCGCCGAAGCATGATTCCGAAGATGATGAAGTCATGCAACTCGCCAAGACCGCCACCTCAAGAGGGCTGGGGCTGAATCTGTTGCCGGAGGGTGGCACTCGGCGCCACCGAAAAGGCGCAAGCTTTGGTTCTGGCCGAAGGACGAGGCGGCAAGGTGGACGGGGTCGGGGCAACGTAGGAGAGAGCCGACGTGAGGGAAGTGGTGACTACCGGCAACGCCGACAAGCAAGGAACTACAGACGGAGCGCAGATCCGAGCTGCCGAGGACGAAGCCACCGAACCACCGACGACTAAAGGAGCTGGAAGGACGCAACACCAGCAGCGCCGGGGACGGAACTACATGGGTAGAGGACGCCAGCGAGCCATGGACGCTAGCAGGGGCGGCGCTATGGGTATTCTTGGGTCTTCATGTGAATACCCATGGTTTTTACAAAACTGTGTTGATTTGGATAAAAGAGTGACAATTTTCAAAAAACTGCAATGATTTTAGCAAAATGAATACACATGAATACCCGGTTGCAAATTCCTAAAGCCGCCACGCTAGAAGACGTAGGTCCGGGACCACTGGGACCGGGGAAGCGCCGGCAAGGACATCTTGTAAAATTGGAGTGGCACGTCAAGTATTGACGCGCAACTTAGTTGCACGCCTACTAATAATTATGCACAACTGTATGTCCATCAAACGCGCTTGCTGGCGAGTAAATAGCATAAAACTACTAGTTTACAGGTTAGGGTTCCAAAAAATTACCAGATTTTAATTTTTCTCAAAAAACTATCAAACGTGTGGTCGGCTGTTTCAAAAAACCCAAATCACCGAGTGTTTAAATTGTAAACTGTTTTTTGACAGTTGTGGCCCACCTGTCAGGTCCATGTGGCATAAAAATTAACACCGTTAGGTTGACCGTTAGATTGACCATTCACAGGTTATGACGGGTGGGGCCCAAGTATTTATAAAAAGCACTTGAGTCCCTATAATTTTCAAAAGAAAAGCGATCGGGTCCCTGTATTTTTTCTGAAAAAGCGATCGGGTCCTTGTGAAGAAAAGAAAAAAGCAATCAGGTCCTGGGCCAATCCCGCACGGCTTCTCTCCGACAACCGGTCGCCGTCCACTCCCCTCCATCCCCTTCCCTGCCGGTGACTGGAGGAGGCCGAGCTCCAGGACTTGGGGTGCGCGGCCGGCGGCTCGTCATGGCGCGGCCAGCAGCGGGGCCTCGGCCGGCTCCCCATGGCACGGCCTCAGGCGGCTCGGGGCCAGCAGCGGGGCCTCAGGCGGCTCGCGTCCAGCAGCACGCGGCGGCTCCGCATGTCGCGGCCAGTAGCACGCGGCGACTCCCCATGGTGCGGCCAGCAGCACGCGATGGCGGCGAGCGACAACAGGTCGCGGCGGTGACTGAAAAGGTGGGGTGGCGAGGAGCCGGAGACAGCAGCAGCTGGCGGCGCCCGAGCACGGCATGGTCAGCTGTGCGCGCGCTCTTCCTCTGGCACGAGCACGAGCACGACACGACATGGTCAGCACGACGAACTCCGGCAGGATACTTCCCTGGAGAGGGTTAGTCTGCACGGGGATGGGGAAGGCGGGATGCTCGCCGGCAGCGGCGCTCTGGCGACCGGCCGGCCGGCCCAGGGGGCGAGCGTACGCGTCGAGCACCCTCCATGGCTGCATCGGGGGCAAGCAACGGGAGGAAGAAAGAGAGATAGAAGAAGAAGACGGGGTCAGTAAGAGAGATAACGGGGTTGACATTTTATGCCACGTCAACTCTGACGAGTGGGCCATCCTTGTCATAATCACGATCAATTTGAAAGCATTCGGTGATTTGGGTTTTTTAAAACAGCCGACCACGCGTTTGGTAGGTTTTTGAGAAAAATTAAAATCTTGTAGTTTTTTGGAACCCTAACCTGTAAACTAGTAGTTTTATGCTATTTACTCCTTGCTGGCTCGATGGTTGTGCGCAACTGCATGTCCACTAGTCGCGAAATCATAGTTGCACGCAACCATCGAGCCAGAATTTAGCTTCGTTGGAGCTCCATTGTTGGTGTTTATTTGGGAGGAGGGAAAAGCAACATCCTGGAATGGAAACGGGCAGCGTTTATCTACATTTTGTAATAAAACTTATGTACAAAGGTTGGAGAAGAAAATGTATGGAAGGAAGGATCCGTGATTGCGGACAAAATATTATCAGCAAAAGGTTGTGGTGGAAAGCAACCTAAAACAAACTAGGTGAGGGGAAATACACTTGGTTTCTCGTTGTATATACACCCTATATGGGTGGATGAGAATAATTACAAAAAAAAAGGTTAAAATAGTTCTGATGTTTTTCTGAATAAACTTAACTTTCATTTGAACTAGTATATAAATTTTCAGGAAATAAACAACATTGAGTTCAGGGCTTATTTGATATTATAGGTCACTGTTCACACTATTTTGGCCAAATAATTGTTTTCTTAAAGAAGTCAAAGAGGGATTTTTTGTGGATTTTTTTCACAAGTACAATGGAGAGTCAGGTTTATTGCAAAAATATTTTTCAGAATTTTTATCTTTTTGTTTAATTACTAATTTCTTTTCCATATACTCCATCCGTTCCGAAATGTATGTCTTTTAAGAGAATCCACTACAAACTACATACGAATGTATATAGACATAATTTAGAGTGTAGATTCATTCATTTTGCTCCGTATGTAGTCCATAGTGAAATTCTCTAAAAAGACTTATATTTAGGAACGGTGGGAGTATGATGTAATACACTCAGGAACCAAGAGTCCACGTCCGCTAGATGAGTATGATCTTTACACAAGACAACGCAGCCCATTTTGAAATGTTCGTGGCTCTATCTGAATGATGTAGGCATGCATAGCAGCCAGGCTAGAACCTAGCAATACTCACGTAAGAAAAGCATGTGCTTAGTACCGATTGCTACATGGTTAATTTATAATCTTGCATGATATAAGCGTGTCTAGGGCAGCTACGTAGGATGAAACTCCGTCCAACGTCAAAAGTATAAAACCCACACTTTGTCTGTGGGCAAAAACTCAAAATAGGCTCTCGTCCTGTTTTAAATCAAGCCACAAGCAAAAATCCAATTCAGCTCTTGACAGTATATGCGTCTGCCCATCAAAAATGTTTTTTGCAAATGTGAAAAAAGTTGAAAACCATAGACGTGTTCACTATCACCCCAAAATGCTACGTGCAAATTTTTAGGAGGAAACCTTAAGAAATTTGATTTGTGCAAAAAAAAAACAAGTCAAATGATAAATGTTACCTTCAAATGTTACACTTATTTTTGTTTTTTAACGACGAAGCACCGTCATCCTGTTTCGCATGAAAATTGTCAAGTATGCTTGTTACACTAACAAGAACATCTAAAAAAACAGAATTTTTAAATTTTATTTATTACTTATTATGAATTTATTGTTCATAAGGGAGCATATGCACCCTAGATCCAAAACAGCCCTCCCACAGGGCCAAACATACAAGGTGTTGAAAAGATCCACATACAAGCCAATTGAAGAAGAAAAGATACGACAAAGAAAAAAAAAGGTAAAAAACACTAGCAGTACATTGTTGGATGTCGGCAGCGCGACACCAACCAGAAGCACTACAACTTTAAGAAACCTATATAAGAACCAAGTACCGATGAAATCACAGCTTCTTGATGAAACCACCAGCCTCCAATGCCCCATCAAACCGTCACCGGGCAGAGTCCTCTGCCCTCCCGATCTGGACTAAGGCGCGTCGCTCCTGTTGGCAAATGGAAGGGGCCGGGAGACCAAATGATGTGGTCACGTGTAGATGAGAGGAGAAAAATAGGAGCGCCCACCACCAACGCCTATGGATCATCAAGCAATGCTTCAAACCAGCCCAAGGAATGCCACGATGACAGAACGAACCCCTACTCCCCAACGACGCCCCAAGGGTTATGATGCAATCGCACCGCTGCCATCGAGTCCAAGTCGTGGACTTGCATTTACCCCTGGAGCACTGATAAGGGTAAGGAGGGGAACCACGGTGGCCCTCCCAATGAGACGTGATACCTGCAGCGTTGCCGTCACCGACTTCATAGGCGTGAAGTTGGTTTACACCCGGTGCATTGACAAGGGTAGGTAGGGAACCACAATGCATTCCCAATGAGGACACAATACCTGCAGATGTCATTGTCGTCGGCGTCGAAGCACTAAACTTTCGCTCAGTATCTCCCTTGCACCTTGTCGAGGGCCCCTAACCATCGAGCCCATCACGAGAGTAGGCCCACCATGATCTAGGCCTTTAGATCATGATTAGGGATTGCCCGCCGCTGCTGTCAACAACCATGCCAGGACCACCCGCTGATTTTTCTCTTCCTGCCTGCACGGACAGGAAGCATCCAACGAAGCTCACGAGAGAGCCTACTGCACAACTGATATGTCTCAAATGTATCTATAATTTTTTATTGTTTCATGCTATTTTAATACCAGTTTTAGATACTTTCTATAGCAAATTATATTATTTTTCTGGACTAACCTATAGTGCCCAGAGTCAGTTGTTGTTTTCTGCATGTTTTTGGTTTTAAAGAAAGTTGATATCTCTGGACCTCAAAATACCACAAGGATTTTTTACGATCTTTTCAGAGGAAGAAGGAACCAGAGGGCATCAGAGGGGGAACATGGGGCATCAACAGGATCCAGACGGTCACCCCACGTGGATGGGTGGCACTTGGTGGATTAGCGGATCCAGGAATTGAACCTAGCCAGGGCAAAACATTTAAGGTATAAAAATTTGATTGACAAATACAAGTCCATTGAACCAAATCGCATAAGTTTCAAATATGAAGCTAGATGCACTAGAAAATTAACATAAATAATGATTGTAACCACCAAAAATCACAAAATATAACATAAATGTCACAGAGAACTACTAACATGGACTCCTGGTGCTTGAATCATTCATTCCATGGCCCAAAATGTCCAACTTCATGACTAACAGATACCTACAACAGGTCAACAATCTGCATATCAATATATGTCTGAGAACAAGCAAGCAAATAGTTTGAAACAATGGGTTTGGTAGATGGCCTCTATGATCTCTCAAGCTGTGAAAATGTTCTATAATCTTCTTGTCATCAGTTGCATCAAATATATATCGCTCAACATAGCATATCATCATATCATTCAACCAATCATCAGATATCTTATTTCTCAAATCTGACTTTATGATATTCATGGCTGAGAAAACTCTTTCAACTGATGTCGTTGCTACTAGCAAAGTCAAAGCAAGTTTGATGAGCCGGTAAACCAAATGAAAGTGTACATGTTCCTTAGTTTCAACTAACTTGAGAGCAAGATTAGGGAGACTGTCACAACCACAAAAACGTGAGACCTTTTCATCATATTAACGTATATCTTGAGCTGGCCATCCAAATGATATCTTTCTTCTATATGCAACCTCAAGTAGGTTTTCATGACTAATCTACTAAATGGGTATCTAGGATCTAGACTAGCAATCATATCAATAACCTTGTTGAAGTTTCACTGATCTGTTTATTCATCCCATCGATGTTTCTATCAAGCACCTCATTGAATATTTCAATCTTGTAGTGATGGAAGCAAGTAACCATTTTGCGGGAACTCCTTGGGTAATCCCTTGCTGGAATATTCTCATCCATACTAGGCACTGGTATCACCCTTTTAATACAAAAGGAAGTGATAGCCTCCAAAAGTGTCTCCCATCGGCTGCTACAATAAAATTTTCACTGACACAATCATGTTCATTGCACTTACTATGTTCTGATCCTTTTGTTGCAATGCTTGTGACAAGCCATTATTCAACAAATCACTTTAAGCATCAAATTTAAGATGAGAACATATTCAAATATCTCCATAGATTTCATCAAAACTGATTCTTTGCCTCAATCATCCTCATCCTCCCCATCATGAGAAATAGCATGTAGCACTTGAATAATTGAATCCCACATTTGATGGAACTGAATCAATGTCCGAGATCCTCATCGTGTATCACCGGGTCTTGCTAAGGTTGTCTCTTGATGCTCGCCTCATCCTTTAAGAATCTCCCCCATTTTCTAATCGCCACACAATCTTCTCATGATGCTTCTATAGTAATGAATCTTTCATTCTACAAGAAGCACTAAGCTACAAATCAAAGCATTGTCAAGTACAAGTCAGTAAGAGTTCATTATAAAATACAAGTCATCATTTGTTGAATATTCAGTGAGTTATAAAATATACGAACCATGCTTATAATCATATTTGCGTATACAAAGAAATCACTAACAACAAGTATATCCTTCACAACAGCCAGAACCACTAATTGAAGTTGATGGGCAAAACAATGAACATAAAACGCATGAGGATTTTCATCTAACACCAGTTTTTTCACCCATTTAGCTGCACACACATATTTTAGGCTCCATCATAGCCTTGCCCTCTCAATCAAGACATGGATAATCCATGGGTAGAAAACACTTCATCCAAGGATCTATTGGGAGAAGCGGATGTGGTGTTCACTACATGATTGGCATCAAGTAACATTTCCATAATATCTCATATTATGTTCAAAAACCTAATAATGACAATCATTTGTTCTCTCTAACAGATGCATCACAAGACTCATCAACAAGTAGAGAGAAATGACTATGCCCAAGCTCACTCACGGTTACTTATGTGATCTTTTCTGGACAAGCTTGTACCATTTGCATATGGATATCATGACAAGTCATTTTATGATTCTCATGAGCATTATCATTGAGTACATCAGTTGCATCTTTGCATCTTTTAGCATACCAATCCAACAACTCACAAATTACCCATATTTCTTGAAGTCTTTCACTCATCATGGGCAAGGAAGGCAAGTACTTGCCTAAGTGTAGATAGCTCACAACACCCATAATAGCCAGCAAAAAATCTTGGTATTAGAGAAGTGACCTCTCAGTTTGAGTAGTAGTTGCATATGCCACACTTTGTTTTGGGTTCTTGAAATCTGTACAATGTCTTCTTGCATTGTTGTGAGAACTCTTTGTTGAACCTACATGAAGCCTGAAATATTCCACCGCTTTCTTCCAATTTTTATACCCATCCTAGTTGAAGACATCGCCTCAAAAATTTACATGGCTTACTGGCTACTTGAAGAGATAGCAGTGAAAACAATATGCCTTGTTTTCTTTTACACTGTACTCTAGACAATCAAACTCCTCAAACCACTCCTCTCTGAAAATCCTTTTATCTGTAACGTTGCGAGGGAAATCATGCCAATACGGCTAACAATGAACTTTCTTCAAATACTCCCTCCTCACCGCATCTCTGATTTCTGGAGTAGAGTAATCACCAATTTGTTCCCGGATCAGGTTGAATTACATAGAAGTTTGCAAAGTGCTATCATGAGATTCCTGATTAGACACTTCAGCTTCACGAACAGAATCTTCTACAATGTTTCCATCATAGGCTTCTATGGCTAAAATGTTTGCATCAGGTTCACGAACATGAATATGAGCTTGAGATTTAGTAGTTGACTGAGTTCCAAATAAGCAGCAATTGTTTTCATTTTTTGAAGATACCCTACATTACAAGTTTACAACATCACCATGTTCAGTACTAATCATGTTCAATAGTAGGCTAGAAATTGAAGATCAAGATCAGAAGAAAATATATTGGACTACCTGCCGGTTGGGCTTGCTGATTTTGCAAACTGCAGCTTATGCACGTTTGCAAGAGCTCGATGCTCTGTGTCGTTGCCTGGGAGTTCTTCTTTTGGTTCCCCCATTCATGGATCTGGATCAGGTGCCCTACGGCTCGGCAAGGCGGAGCTTGATGGTGGCAAGGCGACGGTGCGACTAGGGGCAGATGGGTTACGCTCACGATCTTGCTGGCTGCCTGGCTCAATTGGGGTTTGGATATTTTTCTGCGAGTGCCTATATGTGGTAGTGTTCTCATGCTAACTAGTTTGCGGCTATGGGTTGGGCTTGGTGTGGCCGTTCTATCCAGTGCAAATCCCACATGTATTGGCCCATGTACAAAATGAATCATAGTTTTTGTATACGCTAATTTTGGCTACCCGGGGCGGCCAACCATAATGGACCCTATAGTGGCGCCTCCATTCGTGTGGTGGGCCCATCTAGCGCTACTATGCACCGCCGTACGACCATGTTTTGCCTATAAATCCTATATTTCCCAAGACCCTCCATACCATTTTTTCACGATTTTTTCTGCCACCGCAAGTTCTTGTTCCACGGATATCCAATCTACATGCCTGTTCTGGCATGCTGCTTGAGGGGAAATCCATCACCGGAGCCATATTTATCAACCTTGTTGACCGTGCCCATGTGTGAGTAATTCCCTTAGGACCTTGGGTCCATAATGTTATGACCGAGAGTATATCAAATAGAGGGGGTGAATGGGAGACTTAAAATTTCTATTGAAACTTCAAATCTAACCGAAACAATACATCAGAAGTAATACTCAGAGCATAAGCACTAAAAGGAAACAAATGCAGGTTATGAAGAGAGACTGACTAGCCGAGAAATATTGGGAAAAACTTTCGATGAAAGTGATGACAATATTTTGTGTATAGTAGCACAGAACTTTCACGGTGCAAATGGTAACACAGAATGGGAACCGAATGAATAACATAGAGAGACTATGTATTGCTGAATATGAAGAATAATCTGTCAACTAAGAGATGTTCTTCAGGATGTGACCATGTAGCACCAGAGAACTAACAGGCTAAACGTACGTGCATGCAACTCTAAGCACAACCAGCTGAAGCACAATGAACATAATGAACAAACCACAAAAAATAAGCTAGAACAAATACTACATCGGAGATATTTATCGACACATAGAGCATCGAAGATGAACTACTTAATGTAATGCGGTAGTGTAGAATGAACCAGTGGTGCTCGATGGCGACAGATGATTTGGTAAACCAGTTCACTCTTCTGTAAAAGAGCTACATTTGGTTGGAGGGACTTGTGATTTAACACAGGAGCAAACATCTCTCGGTCCTATTCTCCTTCGACGTGAAGCTGGTCAGACTTTCATTGATTTCACTTGGGGTAGATGCGTATCCATGATCTCCAAACCTTCATCAGACTTCTTCGTGAACCAAAATTACCCTTGATTGCTGAAGACTTTGCTTGGTGAAGATAATTACTCTTCGACACTCAAGCCGACATCTATAGGTCTAGAGAGTGTGTAGCTCTCAAGAGTAGTAGGTACAAGAACTATCAACTCAGATCTAATGTGATGCTCAACCACTATCTAAGCATTAGCTCTTAATTTTCTCTTAGTGGGTTTTAAACTCAAATCTCTCGAGAGGGTTGCTCAATCAATCTTCTCAGAATCTAGAGCAGAGAAACGAACGAAAAACGTTGAAGCGTGTGGCTATTATAGCCGCAGCCTTCCCGGATGGGAAATGACCATTTAGGACATGAAACCCAATACAATGACCAAACGACACATCTCCAATGGTCGAATTTTGAGCATAACAGTAACATTACTTGAGGAACAAGTAATGCTAACTCTTTGGTCCGAAAGATATCTCTCGCAGCCCAGAAGAACATCATCTTTAGCTGGCAAGTAATCTTTCGGTGCACAAAGAAATTTCTCTTAGTCTTTCATAGGTTTTGGCCAAGAACCACAACAAACCTAACCTTCAAGATCCTATACCCCTAGTAATAGTACGGTGTTTGTATGACTCAAATAAGAGAAATAACAACAATGAAAAAAGATTACGACTTTGATTCGCTTTCAAACTTCTCAACTACAACCATTCTTCTTCGGACACGCCGAATGAAAATTTCTTTGCGTCAACAATAATTTTAAGGGGTCAACTTCTTCACACAACCTTCCCAGTATGCATTCTTCTTAGAACGTATCTCTCTCTTCTCTGCAATGCAGATGTTTCTCGGTGAAGTTCTTCAAACTTCATGAAAGAATATAGCATTCTTCTCGGTACGCCGGGGACTATTTCTCTTTGTATGCACTAGCAAACAAATCAGTCCCTTACTATTTTTGATAAAATTATCCAAAAACACAAGGGGCAAGACATTCCACCAATACATAGCAGTAGCTAGATGGAACTCTCTCATCCTTATCCCTTAATACAATGTTCCCGTCACATGATCATGATCTATATAATGTAATCGATGTTGTATTTGTTGGGATATGATGAATTCTCACTTTATGATAAGATTTTTTATAATTTTATTAAATCTCATGTGGTTTTTGCTTCACAATTAAGTAGTCACATGTGCTTTCCAATCTATATGTTGTTCTTTGGCCAAGTTTAATGTGTAGATCTTTAGAGGAAGTTGTGTATAGTAGTGTGTTCAATATTACGGTGATCTATATCCACACAACAAAATGAGACAAGACACATATTGTATTTTTGCCACTAGGGTCACCATGAAGCTCATCGGCCCTTGTATCTGCAATCTAATTTTCACAAGAAACCTTTGATTGTTTTGGTACAAAGAACTTATCAAGATGACCTTTTCAAGGTCAAATTTCGTAAACTTTTTATTCTCTTACAAGTTCGTCATAAACTGACTCAAGATCCGTAATTCTAGAATTAGAATACATTTCAAAAATCAAAACTAGGAGGCAAATATCATGCATTAACACTTAATATATAAACGGAAAGTGGTGAAACAACCTTTGATTTATTTGGAAAGAACACCATTGCGCGGCAGCACGTGTGTGGCTATGGAATTCCTCATGGCATGTCTCCAACTCCGATGAAATGCACCCACGGAGGAGAGACGTGGGAAACTTGAGAGAAAATACACCAAATACATAGATGGGATGAGGGTAGAGCAGTACCAACTCATTCAATTAGCGAATTTCTTTTGGGGGAATTGGGAAGGAATTGACCCATTGAAGTAGAATTGGGACCTTTCATAGTGCGATTGGATCATGGGAGATAAAGGAATCTGTGCCAGAAGAGAAATAGAACAAAGAGAAAAGAGGAGGAGTTGTGGGTGAGATGGGGCCTTGCACTTATTTCGTTCTAGATTCTCAACATATTATTTTGCTCGGTCCATTGATTACCACATCTGAAGTAGTCATTAATACTCCATTACATAGAAAATTTGGGGCCCTATTAATTTGGGGGTGTTGTGCAGTCGAACACTCTGCACAGGTGCCCCGTGCGGGCATGGTTTCACTAAGGATAAAAGGATGATTTCTTTATCACACTTTGATGATAGTTTTCCCATTTACATTATGTCATTGTGCTTATTGCAATTCTCTGTTTGTTATGAACTAAAATACTTCGAGATGCATGCTAGATAGAGGTCTTTGAGTGGAGTATTAGTTGTAGATGCAGTTGGGTTAACAATCTGCATATCATGGACGTAATTCCTATACAAGATTGTGTCATAAATAGTCATAGTCATAAATATAAATGTTACAATTTAATTGTTGCTTAACTATAATTTATTCACCACAACACAATTATCTTGTTTGGAGAGATGCCTCTAGTGAAGTTATGACCCAGGTGGCCAGGTCTATCTTCCCATTACTGAAACAACCATCATTGCTTTAGTTCTCGATGTACCTTTTTATTATTTTATCTATTTATCAATTCAACCATACCATAATATTTACCCTTGTAACTTGTAGGACAAGAAGAATGACAACCTTCTTGAATCGTTAGGGACAAATTTATTTTTGTATGTTGTGTGCAGTTATTGATCGTTAGTTGTTGTAGAGATAATTCATGTTGGTTCGATAAACCTTGGTTCTTAATCAAGAAAAATACTTATTGCTAGGTTACATCACCCTTACACTTGAAGATTACCCAACCACTGCTATGGAAGAGCAAACACCAGCCCACCTTACACGGCCACTGCCCCAACATCCAATATATTTAATGAGTTGTGTTACTCCCTCTTATCCATATATATTACTTGTGCAAACAGATGTATCTAGAACTGACGTATGTCTAGATACATCCTTTTGAGAGACAAGTAATATGTACCGTAGGGAATAGCATTATTTGGTTGAAGCACGTAGTGTCCTGCGATTACGTCTATCGTTGTGGCCCATTTTCAAATCTAGCGGCGTCCAAGCTATGGCGTGTGGCTGATTTCTTGGCTCGATCTTCATGTGAGGTCTTGTGGCTCTTGCAGTGCGGGTTTTTTTGGTCATCGCCAGTGGTGAAATCAGAGTCGCTTTCTTGGTGAGAAGTTATGATGATGACGCTAATGTGCGACCTTGATGATGTTTTCTTCTAGGCGGTGTGTGTCTCTTGTGTGCCTAACAATGGGTTGTATCGGTTTTTGCCCAATTTGATACTAATTAATTGTAAACTTTCTCCTTTCTAATAAATGAAAATAACAAATATTTCGCTTCGAAAAGTTACTTGCAAAAGCATAACATGTGTACATGAAGAGAATTTGCAGAGCTCGGGCAAAGAACAAGCTCATGCTTTCTCAAACACACACTCATAAAGTGGAATATTCTTTCATTGAGAGACGGCGTTTCCGACAATAGTGAGATGTGTCTTTGGTGACTTTGTCAATCTCAAGACCCGCCGACTCAGTCTCTCAGATGTGCTCATAGGAACAGAGCATGCATGCATGTGTTCATAGGAATGATGTATATACATGTATGTGAGCATCTGCATATGTACTGTGTTTCTAAAATGAAAATTATTGGCAAGTTTATATCTGTAAAACCTTTTTGATCATTCAATCCTTGTTTTTATCTCTCCAATGACACTCTTTCAAGATTGGCCTATGGTCACTAGATGCGGAGATTAAAGTTCATTTTGGTTGTTAGGGAGTTGGTTCCTTGTAAAATTAGTAAAGAGTTGAATAGGGTAGCACATCTTTTTATACATTATAGTTGTAGGTATCAAGTCCAACTGAATATTGTACTACAGTATGACTGAACTCAAGTCCTCCGTGTGAGGAGCAGTTGTCTCGTGTCTCGACGATGTAACTCTATAATATTATAATAAAACTCCCTTGCACCCTACAAAACAAACCTTGTTTTTTATCTCTGTAAGTGTAGTAGGTAGGAATGGTAAAGCCCCGTGACCTTTTGCTACCTTTAGTTTGGCTATGTAGCTAGCCAACTTGCGCGGCTACCTACGGATCGGCATTGCCCAAACCCTGGAGATGTCCTACATGTGTGTCATGTCATGATTTGCCTTGGTAGCAATTTTTACTTGCAAATGGATGGGGATTGGTACTAGTGAACTAAGGCCATTTGTAACCAATCCCTTAAGAATAAAGTAGGATTCGCCTAAGTAAAGTTAGAGGAGTAAATTTTTACTCCTCTATAGGTAGTTGCATCTAGGTGAAGTAAAAAAAGAATTTGTATAGACATTATGTCCTAATTGCATGAACTTCAAACACTTTACAATATATATCATGAAAGCATTAAAATTAATAACATGCATAACATAACACATTGATACATACATATCATACAATTTCATCATCGCAATTTTCAAATTAAAACATGCATAGTTCATCTAAAAGGCATCACTTCAAACACAAAATTTGATCCAGAATCATCACAAACATAACATGTGTATGTTACAAATCGATCCAACCAATGGCATACACGAACTCAAACAAAGGCCTTGCTGAAGAAATCATCACCGCCACCACCACCACCACCATCCTCTTGGCCACCATCCTCCCGGCCGCTCCCACCATCACCACTAACACCACGACTCCACTCGGCCACCACCATCATCACCACCACCACCATCATCCTCTCGGCCGCCACCACTGTCACAACCACCATTCCGAAGAGAGATTTCCGTTTGGTTCAAGATCTCCCACGAGTGAGCTTTGAATACTTTCGTGCGGTTTCATCCATTGTGGTTGGATTCATGAATATGATAGCACGATCTTCGGCTTTCCTAGCATCAGGAATCCTCTACTCCTCAAGTGGAAGTCTACGCTCCTCCACCTTCAACTTCCTCTCTTCGACCATCAACTTGGCCTTCCATTTCTTATCCTCCAACATCTTGAGCTTATTCCACCTCACCATCTTCTCTTATTTCCTCTCGGATGCCATAACCTTCTGGGCCTCAATCATGACCACAAGTTCTTCTTTGTATGTGCCATCGTATGCATTCCTCTTATTTCTCTCTTTTGCATTTTTGTTCCCTTCTGGTCTATTATTGGCCTCTTCATCCACGTCGTCCTCCTCCTCAATGGATATGCTCAACCTGGATTTGTTCGGACTGGTCTCCGTAACTCTTTGGATCCATATCTCGTTCTTGTGCATAGCTCTTTGTAGCAATGATGCAATGTGAAGGGCTTGTTGCCGAACTTGGTGTTCCTATGCTTGAATAGTTCTTGGATGTAGGGACCATCCTCCGCCACTTGGACACTATTCGGCGGTGCATGATTCACTTGATTAATGCAACCAGACCATTGCATTGGTTGTTAATGGTGCCCCAACGATGCCCAAGAGAACCTTGTGTATGGCTTGATTGCACTGCCACGTAGTTGTTGTAGTAATCCGCAATTATCTCCCAAAACATAGCCTTGGTTTGATCTGTTTGAACCGTTGCATCCATGGAGATGTTTATCCAAGCATAGCATAGAGCAACATCTTCAACTTGATTGTAGTTGGCGGTGCGTGACCTTGAAGACCTCATGCTTGCTTCGGCCACCTCCTCAACTTCAGCTCCATCGGCCACGTCCTCATCGACCACCTCCTCTTCTTCCTTCTCTTTGGCCACCACCTCTTCTTCGGCCGCCTCGAAATGATCCCAAATTGAGTCATAATTGAGACCGTCTATCCCATCATAGCCGAGGACTCCAAAGACGCTAAGAATCCGGTCGTGTTCATCTCGACACTATGACAACAAAATGAACAAACTCCATCACCATGGGCCACCAACAATCACTGTCTAAAACTCGTTGGCCGAAATGTGAAAGCTGATTTTCTTGACCTTGTTGGCATTCGTCGAGCACTTGGCAGACGTGCCAGAGCAGTGAGCTTAGGGGTCACCGGAGACGTTGCATGAAGCACTGGACGTGGATGGGGCACCAGAGTGGTCTTCTTCTTTTTCTTGTTGGGTCCACCTCCGCGAGAGCCGCCACTGTCGGTTTTCAAGCGGCCTTTGCCATGATAGGAGTCGGTGCTTGTGGCCGGTGGACTGTTTTCATCCCCAACCTTTTTTTGGCACGGGCGGTGGTGCGGGGGTGGTTTCCGGCGGCTACAAGCCGGCTGCGCGGGCCGGCGGGGTGGCAGAAGGGTCATGACTACCCATTCCGGTGAGAGGTCTGGTCATCGGTGGCGACGGCGGTGCGTGGTGGCGGCTGCGGAGGGAATGTGTGAGGCGCGAGGGCGGGAGAAAGAGGTGTGTGAGTTTTACTCGTCCGCGCAAGCGCCGAACATATTTAGGCGGGTTGGAGGGGGTTTTCAGCGGGGGAGTAAAATTTATCCTCTCTTATAGATTTTAGTACTTCGGCTAGGTGAGGCGTAGAGAAACGAAACCGAATTTATCCTTCTTTATAGCCGGATAAGAAATCGGTTGGAGCTGGTGACATGATCGTGCAATAGCTGCTTAGCATTGTATAATATATCATGTGTGGTGTGTTTGTGTGTGACATGACTCGCTGGCCGGATTCATCCATTCATCGCTTACTTGTTAGTGCTCTCACGCCATCATGCCGTCCTTTTTGTTATCCTGGTTGTCTCCTTTCTTTTCTCTTCCTTTTTTTTCCATAACTTTCCTCGCTTTTTTCTTCGTAATTAGTTGCCGTACATCCTGTTTGGGACTGCTCCACTTAACAAAAATCAGTTTCGCTCCACTAAATTTACTTTGGAGTAGTTTTATCTAGAAGTTGTAGTACTATCAAGGAGAATGTTTGGCTGCCATCTAGCTCCAGCTTCAAGAATGAGATATTTGGCGGAAAGAATCTGTTTGATTGATTGAGGGGGGAGAAATGAAGGGGTATCCACTTACTGGTGGCAGTGGTGGGTAATTGAGCACCCCCTGAAGAGCTTCAAAAAAATCTGGGAGTTGTACACCAGATTCTAGTTTTATTGTGGAGCGGCATATTGTGGAGTTACCCCGTTTGGCTTGTGTTTTCTGGAGCGGAGCTGAATTTGAAGGAGCAGAG
Organism: Triticum timopheevii; assembly: GCA_963921465.1. Taxonomy (NCBI): domain Eukaryota; kingdom Viridiplantae; phylum Streptophyta; class Magnoliopsida; order Poales; family Poaceae; genus Triticum; species Triticum timopheevii. The sequence continues at coordinate 498,354,688 of OY997272.1, forward strand.
TAGTCCCAAACACCCGAGTCTTTTCCACTTAGACAAGGGGTATTCCTTTTGGAGCTTCGTTCTCTAAAAGAAATGCCCTTCGTCGGAACATCTCTAACACCGAAAAGTATATATCTTAGGCAATTTGGGCGCTGCTAGGCGCCGGCGCGCCGCCGAACCCGTTTCGGCCGGTCGCGCCCCAGCCGCCCGATGCAGCCAACCAAAGCACAGATCTGCTTTCTCCCCTCCGCGTTGACTTCTCTCTTCTTCTTCTTCTTCCACGCGCGCCCACCCCGGCCGCCTCCTGCCGCCGGCCACCCCTCCTCTCCTCACCTGGACCTCTTCTCCCCTCGCAGTCCCATGCTGCTGGATGCGCTCTTCGTCTCTATCGCCGCCGGTCGCCGTCGCAGCACCCCTCGCGTTCCCCAGCAGAAAGTCGTTGCCCCTTGTAGCAAAAAACGCCGCCGCCTTGAAGCACGCCGAAGCCCCTCTGTCGTTGCAGCACCTATCAGCCGTCGTCGTCGCTGCATTGTCGTGTCGCCGTGCAGCTATCAACTTCGCCGCTTGCCACCATTGGTGAGTCGGGTTGAAGCTTTTTCTATCATCGGTTGCAGCTTTTCTCTCTGCCGGTTGAAACTTTTTTCGCACATTAAAACTTCCGCCATGCCGATTGAAGCTTTTTTCACCCAGGGTTGAAGCTTTTTTTGGAAGGGTTGCAGCTTTTTCTGTGTCCAACATTTTGATTGCGAAAAAATCCCCCGGCTGAAGATTTCTTAATCTCTGGTTGAAGCTTTTTCATCTGCGGGTTGAACCTTTTGTCAAAACGGTTGTAACTTTTCCTCTGTTCTATTGTTTGGTTGAAGCTTTTTTATCTATTGGATGTAGCTTTTTGCGTCCACGGTTGTAGCATGGGGAAACATTGTTCGCAACTCTCCCCGATGCCGCGGTTGCAGCTCCCCCCGGTCGCCATGGTCGTAGCACGGGGCACCTCGGTCCCCTCCACGACAATTTGCCTGCCGCCGGTTGCAACAAAAAAAGGGGGAAAGAGGAGGAGGAGAAAGGAAGTGAGGGAGAAGGAAGAAGGGGGAGGTGGGAACACGAGCAGGGCTGCAACCATGGCCGGCGGGGACCTCGATCTTCCAAGCTCATCCATGGCCGACGGCGAGCTGCTCACGTGCTGCATCAGGGGAGGCGAGAGATGCATGTGTTGTGGGGCGAGATCCGCGCGAGGTTGAAGAAAGTAGAAAGGATAGCGTTTGGTGGCCCCATGTCTATGTGTCGCCTGGTGGGTGGCTGGAGCAAAACGCGCGTGGACGCGACCGGCCCAAAGTTCGGCCGGCGCACCGCGCCCACTCGTTTCCCATTAGAAATGGTGGTATTAGAATTAATGGATTTAGCCCATGTGCATTTTTTAAAAAATAAAAAATCTCAAAGACCCATGAATAAATGGTAAGTGCATGTCGATCTTCGGTCTCACCCAACGAGTGGAGGTGGTGTGAGACGAACTTCATTAGTGGAGTCTCCCCGCTCCACTAATGATGAGTATGAGGAGAGAAACAGAACATCACATGCGTGCTCATCTCATCAGGGTGAGGGGTGAGGGCGCGCGACTTGCAACATGCGTGTGAATGGTAGGTTGAAATCATGTCAGTGGTCTTGCAAGAGCGGGACTTCCTTTTGCCGTTTTATTTTTTAGTTTCTTGACCATAAGTTGTTGAGTTGGTTTCTTGACCACTAAATTTTGAAAACTTGGTCGGGACCACGACATGAAATCACGTGGGTTCTCTTTTATATATATATATATATATATATATATATATATATATATATATATATATATATATATATATATATATATATATATATATATATATATATGACTTACCGGCCACCGCCAAATACAGACTAAAATGAGTTAGGGTTTTGCATCCTCTCTTTACCCGCGTCGCCGCCATAGCTTACTCCTTCCTGAACGCCGGCGTGCACCGGCGAGCAGAAGAGTGGGTCTCCAAACCTATCATCCTTTGATCCTGCATCGGGAGATGATGAATTAGGTTTTTGGGAAGTCGTCCACGCGACCTCATGTTCGTCAACACGAGTCGTCTTCCTTCCAAGTCGGGCGACGTCGCATACCATTGTCTCTGATGCCGTGTACTTCGACCGGTCTTCACAACATTGTCATCGACAACATCGCCTCTGGAGTACCAACGACCGCTTCGTCTACAACGATCAGTATGTGCGTCGTGATCTGATTCAATCTCTAATTATGGTTGTTGTTGCATGTATGATATTGTTGTTTGTGCTGTTCTATTCATTAGTATGCTAGACCTGTGCATGCTAATGAGTATTTTACTCAAGAATTATTTACTGAAATTAATCATGAAATTGCCTAATTTTCCAACAGGTAGTCGAAAAGGTTTTAGAATTGGTGTAGTACGATGTGTTGTATTAAGTTGTACATAGAGTACAAGACATCGAGGGTAAAAGGCCTCTCCCATAGATGAGGTAAAAGCGGAAGATGGGACAAAGGATGATGGCGATGGTAGATCGTGCGCATGTGGTGCGTGCTGACAGTGAGTCGGACCGGTATGTGACCCAAACCTAGCAATTCGGCTTGGTTGGGGCATCCGGCTTTAGATGTTGGACTTTCGTGTGAGGTTTGGGTATGCGGCCTCGACAATTTGCACCCCTTCATCAAGGGGATAGGAGTAGCGATAGATGTTGTCAAGATGTAGGCTTTAGACTTATTTTTTAAAAATGATCCAATCTATTATCAAAGTTCATCGGAAGTACAAAGCACCTCAAAATAATAATAAAATACATCGAGATTCTGAGACCACCGAGCGACCACAACCGCCAACGTGCCTCTGTCACCGCTCCCATACCGCAGCCAGCTTGACCTTGTCAATGACACCTGGGAAGTGTTCGTGCACGTGCCCCTAAGGACCAGCGCCTGGAGCCACAGTCGTCGTCGTCGAACCCCTAAATACATCAGAAACAACTGGCACCAAATCTCGCCATATGACGAGAAATCCTAACCTCGCCGTCCCAAGGAGACGGCAAGAATCTACATCAGAGCTCTGTCGACTGCGTCCAGATAGATGAACTCGAGGAGGATCGAAATCCAGAAGACAAACTCGAAGAAGAAGCGCCGCCATCCGCCCGAGGGCCGCACCTGCGAGGACTAGAAAACTCTAACCTAAACTACTAACAGGAGGGGAGGCATCGGGATTCCCCTCCCCGCCACCGACCGCTGGAGCTTCAGGCAGAGGGGGGGTGAATCTATGGGCTCGCCGGCGAAGCCTGGAGGGAAGAGTTTAGCTTAGCTACTAAGGGATCTTATTGATGTATTACTTTGTTTGGTCTTATTTTTTAGAGACTTTGTAAGGTCTCGCCCTGATGATGAGGCCGAAGGTCATCCTCTTTTTCAAAAAAATAACGTAAAAGATGTAGGGATATGCGAATATAGTTTAATATCCTCACGCCCTTATATGGTCCGTAGCATCGCAGATGGCCAAACTGTAAAGAAATGGTAACGCAAATTAGAAACCAACATGGTTGTCTTCTCCCTGCAGTCATAGCAGGACTATAGTGGACGGTGTCTCATGCAAACATCTTGATTCTTGTGGAATCTGGCGAGGTGATATTATTTGCCGTGTCTCGAGGTAGTCGGGAGCGTGGGATGGTGTTATCATGGTTGAGGTAATCGTAATGACAATACTTTTTATTGTGCCACATATCTTGACACTGGCTGGATTGTCGTGGTCGTGGTAAATCCAGCCAGTTTGAGTGAAATGAAACAGATGAATTCAACAAAAGCTCAGAAGTGACAAACTCGTTTGAAATCGCTCCGAATTTAAGTCTACAAGAAACCCGAAGACTGAGAGACATGTAAAGATAATAATGCTACCATTGTCTCAAACAAGCAACCACCTAACATCAAAGTGGCACACGTGATCCCTTCAATGTTTAGTTTCGGCCAGATCTGCAAACCAACAATTATTAAAGGACTAATAGTACTGTTCTGGTCAGATGACAGGAAAAGAAAGGTCAGAGTACTCTTGGATAGGTAGAGGTTTCTCTGTCCTGATGACAAATGCCAAATCTTTCAAGGAAATATGGGTGGACAGATCAGCTGACGGCGATGTCTCAAGAAAAATACACAGAAGTCCTCAGAATACGCTACAAGAGTTCCTCCTTTTCGGGGCAAAATATACTCTTAGTAAACAAAAAACTTATTTGCCGTCCATCTTTTTCTGGGGAAACGAGTCTAGTAAATCATGATGGAACAAAATAAAAATACATGATTTTCTTGGGGCATAAGTCCAGCTTTTCTAACTCTGATCTCTAATATACACACATATATAACTGAATACGGTGAAATATTATCGTTAACTACCCACCTAAACAAATACTTACGCAGAAAGGAAACAATAAGATATATGTATAAAAAGACCATGCATATTGACGTGAAAATGCTATATACTCCCTCCGTCCCATAATGTAAGACATTTTTTGGTACTATATTAATGTCAAAAAACGTCTTACATAATGTCGAAAAACGTCTTACATTATGAAACGGAGGAAGTAAATTATTACAGACAGTCATACAGTGAGCAACTATCATGCTGTCGCTGGTGTTGTCACAGGACGCCTTAGCAATGTGTCGCTGGTGTGAAGCACTCCAAAGCTATCCCAGACAGATCTTGCACACATATGTAGCATGATTACATATACTTTGTACTGTCAAAGATTCATTGGCTCCCTCCAATCCACTCGAACGAGGAGTCTTTTTTTCTTGAATGGGAGGGAAGAAGTGACAATTGACGTTGACATAGAACGTCATGAACTTGCCCAAAAGAGATTATTATGTGTTTGTGTGCTAGAAAAAGATTTTTCATACGCGGGCTGCGCTGTAGCCCAGTGAAGTCAGCCCACTTATTTTTCTGCCAACGCATCTGGGAAAATTTTATTTTCCACACAGGACGACAAATAGTCAGAGTTTCGCACAGGACAACCGATAATGGGCTGGCCTATTTTTCTTTGTTTTTATGTTTTACTTCTAATTTTTATTCTCCTTTCTCTATATCTTTTCTCCCTTCCAAATTTTTTAGGACTTATTTCATAAATAAAAATTCTTAAAAAAGTTCAGATTATAAAAACAAATTTTAGAAAATGTTCAAAATTCCAATATTTTTTCTATTTTGAAAAATATTGGAACTTGAAAAAAGTTTATCATTTTTTCAAAAAAAAATGTTTTTCAATATTGTTCGAGATTTCTAAAAAGAAATTTGCATTTAAAAAATGGTCCAAATTCGAAAAATATTCTTGGTTTAGTGAAATTTTCACAATTAAAAATAATGTTCCTATATAAAAGGTACACATTTTCTAAAAATCTTATGGATTTTCAACACATGTTCCTGTTTTAGAAAATATTCACAAATTCAAATAATGTTCATGTTTTTTATTAAAAAAATTGGTGTTTTTAGAAAATGTTTGTGAATTTTCAAGATGTTCCCTTTCATATTTTGTTCGCATTTTTCCAATAGTGTACATAATTTTCAAATAATTGTTTAGGATTTTAAAAAAATCATGTTTCCTAGAATATTCATGTTTTAACTGATTCAACGTCGGGATTCACCGCACTTGCATCATGACTCGCCATAGATCATCTGCCCTTGGGAACCAACAAAACACATGAAATGTGTCCTCACGCTCGAGACTACACAGTGGGCACATATCAGTTAACTCCATTTGACGATCAAATTTATTATCCCATGTGTCGCAAGATAATTCGTAACCAGTCGCCCATCTGTTGCACTACACGCCGCGACTGAAGCAGGACGCATCTTGTCCTTGAGCGTTAGCCGGTACGCACTACATATGGTGAAGATACCAGTAGGTTCAGATCCCAAACAAACGAAGTCGTCGCCCGGACTTGGAGAAGCCTTTATTTTCATTATCTCTTGGACGTCCACTGGTAAGAAAAATTGGCATAGCAACTCTCCACACCATGCACCATGTTCATTACGAAACTCACTAAATTTGCGCAATCTACAATGTTCTTGCTGCGAAATAGGAGGCCGGCCCGTAGGGTGCGGTATCCAGGGGTCCCTCTAGATTTGGACTGATTGCCCATTCCGTATTACGCCAGACCAAAACTTTCTTCAACAACTCCAAACCATGAACTATGGATTGCCAGGTTTGTGATGCATTGGTGGAGATGATCGTGTCCTCTAACCACCCATTTGAAATCTAACGATACATATATGTATGTGCAGGGGCGATATATGAGAATAGAAGGGAGGGATCATCTGCGTGAGATATTGATGGAGACGGATAGAGGGAAGAACTTTACAAGCGTACAAGCGCTGGGAAAGGGGGGTTTGCTGGAAGATGGTGTGAGAGGCCAACTAGACAAAGACTGGGAAGGAGTGTACAAGTGCGTGATCGATAAAGAGAGGGGGCGAGAACATGCATGTTTGCATGCGTCTGAGAGATAAAGTGGAGGCATGGATGATGAGAGGGTAGAGGGACAATGCACGTGTGGTAGGCAGTCCTATGTAGAGAGGTAGATCGATGTGTATGTGGGAAAGAGGGGGAGACCTAACTAGAGATATAAATTGATCGGTTTGTGCGGGGAAATAGGTAGAGACCTAGCTATATAGAGAGGAAAATCAATCAGTGCACATGCATGTGTAAGAGAAAAAGAAGGCCCGAAGTCACGAAAGAGGGAGAGGTGTGGGTGGGGGGGTGGTGAAGGAGCGGGGGTGGGGGTGCAGCTAGCTAGCTATGAGATGGTGCGAGAGACCTACTAGTTAGCGAGACTGTACGAGTGCAAGATCGATAATAACAGAAGACAGGGCGAAAGCATAGTGAAAGGATCGAGAAGAGGGGTCTAGACGGGGGTGATTAGACCCTCAACAAGTAAAAGTGGCAGTTTTTAAGTTCTTCAAGTTAAGGTGGAGTTTTAGCACAAGTTTAAGCATTCACAATACATTTCAAGCAAGCATGGTAAGAGTATGAGCAACGGAAAAAGTAAAGCATGCTAATTGCAAGAAAGTAAAGGGATGGGATTGGAGTGTGCAAACGCAATGAAGACACAAAGATTTTTGGCGTGGTTCCGATAGGTGGTGCTATCGTACGTCCGCGTTGATGGAGACTTCAACCCATGAAGGGTAACGGTTTCGCGAGTCCACTGAGGGCTCCACCCATGAAGGGTCCACGAAGAAGCAACCTTGTCTATCCCACCATGGCCATCGTCCACCAAGGACTTGCCTCACTCGGGTAGATCTTCACAAAGTAGGCGATCTCCTTGCCCTTACAAACTTCTTGGTTCAACTCCACAATATTGTCAGAGGCTCCCAAGCAACACCTAACCATTCTAGGAGACACCACTCTCCAAAAGGTAATAGATATTGTGTTGCTGATGAACTGCTTGCTCTCGTGCTTCAAATGATAGTATTGCCAACACTCAACTCTCTCTCACATATTTGGATTTGGTGGAAAGATGATTTGAGTGGAAAGCAACTTGGGGAAGGCTAGAAATCAAGAATCTTCTGGTAGGATTGGAATATCTTGATCTCAAACATGAGTAGGTGGTTCTCTCTCAGAAAAATGTAGGCTGGAAGTGTAGGCACGTTCTGATGGCTCTCTCACTAATGGATAAAGGGGTGGAGGGGTATATATAGCCTCCACACAAAATCCAACCGTTATACACATTTGACCCAACTCGGTCAGACCGAATAGATGAACTCGGTGAGACCGATTCAGTTCAAAATGTGAACGTTATGAATCTTGGTGGGACCGACTGGAACAACTCGGTGGGACCGATGCGCTAGGCTTAGGGCAAACATCAAGTCGGTGGCACCAATTGCATCAACTCGGTTAGACCGAAGTGAAGCAATAAGGCAACAAAGAGAATGTCAAGTAAACTCGGTGGGGCCAATTGCACATTTTGGTGAGACTAAAATAATGCAATAAGAAATAGAGAGTTTGCTATGCCATCTTGGTGAGACCGAGATCCGTATCGGTGTGACCGAGGAGTTAGGATTTCTGGCAATGGCTATGTCAATGAACTCTGTGGTGCCAGATACAAGATTTTGGTCGGGCCAAGTTTGACTTTGGGTTTTGGACATATTTGGAAATGAGAAAGTGGCTTAGGGCTTTGGAGCAATATCACTAAGCATTTTCAGCAAGTAGACCATTAAGCAACACTGTTGGGGAACGTTGCAGAAAATAAAAAATTTCTACGCTTTCACCAAGATCAATCTATGAGTTCATCTAGCAACAAGAGAGAGGAGTGCATCTACATACCCTTGTAGATCGCGAGCGGAAGCGTTCAAGAGAACGGGGTTGAGGGAGTCGTACTCGTATCCTAGTGCTGAATGGACAGCACCTCCGCGTTCAACACACGTACGGTCAGCGTGACGTCTCCTCCTTCTTGATCCAGCAAGGGGGAAGGAGAGGTTGATGAAGATCTAGCAGCACGACGGCGTGGTGGTGGATGCAGCAGTGATCTCGGCAGGGCTTCGCCAAGCTTCTGCGAGAGGGAGAGGTGTAGAAGGGGGAGAGGGAGGTGCCAAGAGCATGGGTGCGGATGCCCTCCCTCCCCCCTCTTTATATAGCCCCCCTAAGGGGGGGCGCCGGCCCTAGGAGATCCAATCTCCAGGGGGGCGGCGGCCAAGGGGGGTGGCTTGCCCCCCAAGCCAAGTGGTGGCGCCCCCACCCCTAGGGTTTCCAACCCTAGGCGCAGGGGGCCCAAGGGAGGTTGCACAAGCCCACCAGGGGCTGGTTCCCCTCCCACTTCAGCCCATGGGGCCCTCCGGGATAGGTGGCCCCACCCGATGGACCCCCGGGACCCTTCCGGTGGTCCCGGTACAATACCAGTGACCCCCGAAACTTTCCCGATGGCCGAAACTTGACTTCCTATATATAATTATTTACCTCCGGACCATTCTGGAACTCCTCGTGATGTCCGGGATCTCATCCGGGACTCCGAACAACTTTTGGGTTACTGCATACTCATATCTCTACAACCCTAGTGTCACCGAACCTTAAGTGTGTAGACCCTACGGGTTCGGGAGACATGCAGACATGACCGAGATGCCTCTCCGATCAATAACCAATAGCGGGATCTGGATACCCATGTTGGCTCCCACATGCTCCTCGATGATCTCATCGGATGAACCACGATGTCGAGGATTCAATCAATCCCGTATACAATTCCCTTTGTCAATCGGTACGTTACTTGCTCGAGATTCGATCGTCGGTATCCCAATACCTCATTTAATCTCGTTACCGGCAAGTCACTTTACTCGTACCATAATGCATGATCCTGTAACCAAACACTTGGTCACATTGAGCTCATTATGATGATGCATTACCGAGTGGGCCCAGAGATACCTCTCCGTCATACGGAGTAACAAATCCCAGTCTTGATTCGTGCCAACCCAACAGACACTTTCAGAGATACCCGTAGTGCACCTTTATAGTCACCCAGTTATGTTGTGACGTTTGGCACACCCAAAGCACTCGTACGGTATCCGGGAGTTGCACAATCTCATGGTCTAAGGAAATGATATTTGAAATTTGGAAAAGCTCTAGCTAAACTAACTACACGATCTTTGAGCTATGCTTAGGATTGGGTCTTCTCCATCACATCATTCTCCTAATGATGTGATCCCGTTATCAATGACATCCAATGCCCATAGTCAGGAAACCATGACTATCTGTTGATTAACGAGCTAGTCAACTAGAGGCTCACTAGGGACACGTTGTGGTCTATGTATTCACACGTGTATTACGATTTCCGGATAACACAATTATAGCATGAATAATAGACTATTATCATGAACAAAGAAATATAATAATAACCATTTTATTATTGCCTCTAGGGCATATTTCCAACAAACACCTCATCCCCTTTTAATAGTATTGTCTTTCCTATGGACTCAATGTGATCTTGAATCACTAAAATATAAACGAAGAGTCTTGAGCTTTTGCCAATGCATGTTCCTGCCACCTTGAAGGGTTTCCACATCCTCTTGTCCTTTCCATGCTATTGTTAAACTTGTCTAAAATACACTAGATAAAAAATTTAGTCCAGCAAGAGATATGTTGTCACTAATTACCAAAATCACCCAGGGAGCACTTGTGCTTTCAATCTCACCCTTTTTGGTAATTGATGACAACATACATCAAAGCTTTAGATTAAAGATGTACAAAGTAATGGGTAAAGTTTTTGAAAGACATGTAACATACATAAGCTCCCCCTACATGTATGCAATCATGTGAAGATAGAATGTAAGAACATGTGAATGCATAAGCATGATAGAGCAAGCAATGAGTTACATGTGTCTTGGCTATATGCATCAGAGAAAATGATGTGGTTAAGGAGTGTACCTTCATGTTCGTGAATCCTTCTTGCAAACAATATGTACATCAGCAAGAGATCATCATGCACATGAGTGTGATGCATATACTTACCTTGTGGTCTTGAGCTGGCTTTGGAAGAAGTGGACTTGAGAAAACAAAGTTAGATAACACAAGAACACTCTAAGTAAAGCAGTTTAAGGAACCACAAGAGTACCAAGAATGGGATGACATGTAATGAGTGAGTACTAAGTAATTCATTTGGATATTGACATGTCCCCAAGGATCTAAAGATATGCAATGAATTCCAGAGATTTTCCTCCCATATACATGGACTCTTTCTCCCCCTGAACCTGATATTAATGGGAGAAGGTAGGGTGAGAGAAAATCAGAGCAAGAAATGGTATAATCAACCAAAATCAGAGCAACGAGAATATTAGCAATAGCTGAGATCAAATATGTTGACATGTCTTTCCCCTCTTAAAGACATGTGACATCTCTCCTCTTTGTTTACATGCATCTATAGAAGAGCTTAGATGTGCTCATATGATAAGCTTTGATGTGCTCTCTCTCCCCCTTTGACATCAATTTCCAAGAAGCGTACTTCTGGAGCATGAGTCAAGTGGGTGTGGTCCTCGAGAGTCACTACAAGGCAGCAGGCATTCCATGATGCTCATAGAGGGAAGAATCATTGAGTGGAGCTAAAAAAAATATCCAGAAATAAATGGCAAAACATTTTTGTCAGAGTTGAATGACGCCAATTGGTTTTCGTCGGTGACGCCAAAATGATAGAGTCGCAAACAATCACGATGGGTGAGACCGAAATAGTCCATGTCGGTTCAATGGATGAACTTTATACAAGAGGTCCTTGCATTTTGATCGAGCCGATAGGTTTGGATCGGAGGAACTGAGTTCAACTTAGAGTAAAGGTTTTGTTAATTCAGCTCACTTGGTAAATGAAATCTCACAGGATTTTCAAGGAATTAACAGAAAGATTTGCAATGAATTAAACACAGGGTGACAGAAGAAAATCAGAAGAGAGATCTAGATGAAGTTTTTTTGTAGAGGGAGACAAAATAGCAAGAAGCATATACAAGAACACAAAGAAAATGAGCAAAAGAACACTAGAAAACTTTATCTAGAAGGGGTCGGCGATAAATTCACCTATGTTAGAGTATATTGACTGAGCAGTCAAGTGATAACAACTTGATCATAGGTCATACTCATCATTGAAGCTAAAAATGGGGTAACCATTTTTTGTTTAAGCATTTTGATGTATTCACATCTTGTTGAGTTGCTTTGTCTCATGACTTGGAGCAAAGCTTCTCTAAGATGGAATAGCATACCTTGTGTGGTGGTGTTGATCTTGATCATGTAGTCGAACTTGTGTTGGATGCTCAAGGTTGATGTAGTTCATCAAGAGTTGGGAGCACCACTAGTAGTTTGAGTCCATCCTCCTACATGGGTTAGTCTTGAAAGGAAAAGCACTTGTGTATCCAAAATGATAATCATGAAACTTGATACCAAATGAAATTTGATATATTGAAATTCTCAAAGGATATATTGAGTGAGATAATGCTTTGTTGTATTCAACAACCATATCATAGGAACTTGGTGATGTAGAGGTTGCTCAAAATATGAGTGACTTGCAATCTCATGGATTTAGGCTCATCCAAGTACCTACAAGGGTTATATAACATGCAAGGGTACAATTATAGATCGAAGACATATGATCATCATCATAAGAGAAATATCAAGGATTAGTTGTAAAAGGCTCATGCCTTGCATGCATCCAAATGGAGCTTCTACTCCAAGTTTGAGGCATCAATGCTATTCAATTCACCTCTCAACCGGCAAAATACTTTCTCATCAAGCGGTTTAGTGAATATATCCACCAATTTCTTATCAGTACGAACATGCTTAAGATTGATGTCTCCTTTAGCAACATGATCTCGAATGAAATGATGACAATCTTCAATATGCTTAGTTCAAGAATGTTGCACGGGATTATGAGCAATCTTAATAGCATTTTCATTGTCACAAAGCAAGGAACATGTTCCACATGTATCCCATAATCCTTAAGGGGTTGGGTCATCCAAAGTAATTAAGCGCAACATGATCCGGCAGCAATGTATTCCGCTTCGGCAGTGGATAAGGATACCGAGTTTTGTTTCTTGGAGGACCAAGAAACAAGGGTTCTACCAAGTAATTGACAATTACCCGAAGTGGACTTTCTATCAACCTTGTCACCGGCATAGTCTGAATTGGAGTAATCAAAAGACAATCTCTTAGGATACCAAATGCCAAAGTTTGGTGTATGAATTAAGTATCTCACTATCCTTTTCACATCCTTAAGATCACATTCTTTAGGGGCCACTTGATATCGTGCACACATGCACACACTCATCATAATATCAGGGCGGGTGAGGGAGTCCTGGATTAAGGGGTCCTCGGACAGCCAGACTATTAACATTGGCCGGACTGTTGGATTATGAAGATACAAGACCGAAGACTTCTTCCCGTGTTCGGATGGGACTCTCCTTTGCGTGGATGGCAAGCTTGGTGATTCGGATGTGTAGATTCCTTTCTCTGTAACTGACTTTGTGTAACCCTAGCCCCCTTCGGTGTCTATATAAACCGGAGGGTTTAGTCCGTAGAGACAACGACAATCATAATCATAGGCTAGACTATTAGGGTTTAGCCATTATGATCTCATGGTAGATCAACTCTTGTAATACTCATATTCATCAAGATCAATCAAGCAGGAAGTAGGGTATTACCTCCATAGAGAGGGCCCGAACCTGGGTAAACATTGTGTCCCCCACCTCCTGCTACCATTAGCCTTAGACGCACAGTTCGGGAACCCCTACCCGAGATCCACCAGTTTTGACACCGACATTGGTGCTTTCATTGAGAATTCCGCTGCGTCGTCACCAGAAGGTTTGATGGCTCCATCGATCATCTACAACAACGCAGTCCAGTGGGAGATCTTGTTCCCCGGACAGATCTTCATATTTGGCGGCTTCGCACTACGGGCCAACTCGCTTGGCCATCTAGAGCAGATCGACAGCTACGCCCCTGGCCATCGGGTCAGATTTGGAAGCCTGGATTACGTGGCCAATACTCATGGAAACTTGATCTTCGACGGATTCAAGCCCATGATGGATGTTCCCTACCACCATGATGAACATGGCCTAAATCTGTCATCAGATTGCGCTCAGGAGATAGCACCCGTAACCGCTCTGGCCCTAGATCCGTAGTAGACTGCATCACCCGAGGACGGGAAGCTCAACCCCACTACGAAGGCCGCAGACTCAGCGGCGTTTGAGCCGCACACAGACCCAACATCGAGCTGGACTTGTGTCGCTGGAACCTCGGATTCATCTCCGGCCATAGGCTCCGGACCGCATGCATCCGCACCCATCAAACCTGATTGGGCGACGATCTTGGAGTTCAGCTCCGCGGACATCTTCCAGCACTCACCTCTATGCAATGTGTTAAACTCATTGAGATCCCTCTGCTTGTCAGGGGACCCTCGGCCAAACTATGTCCGGCTCGAATGGGAAGCGGACGGCGAAGAATTTTGTTCCCCACCCACCACCCACTTTATAGCCACTGTTGACGACTTAACCGACGTGCTTGATTATGGCTCCAAAGACATCGACGGTATGGACGACAATGCCGTAGAGGAGCAGGAACCACCACCTTCAGGGCGCTAGACAGCCACCTCCTCATACGACATATACATGGTGGATACAACTAAAGAGAACAACAGTGACAATGAAAATCTAGTCGAGGATAAACCTTCTGAGATACAGCCAAAGCGTCGGCGTCAGTGGCGCCGCTCTAAGCCACGCCGTGGCAAAAACAGCAATACCGTCACAGCAGAAAACAATACTCCGGACGATGCCGAAGATAACGAAGACCCCGTTGAACCAACCTCCGAATAGGACAAACGGGAAGATGGGCGAGCTAGCCCTGATGAACAGGCCTTGAACAAAGACTCGGAGGACAACAACTAGCTTCTGCTCTCCGAGGACGAGGTGAGCCTCAGCAACGAGGAATTTATCATGCCTGAGGAACCTTTCGAGCAAGAGCTTTTTAAGCGCCGGCTAATAGCCACTGCAAGGAGCCTGAAGAAGAAGCAGCAGCAGCTTCAAGCTGATCAAGATCTGCTAAACGATAGGTGGACCGATGTCCTGGCAGCCGAGGAATATGGCCTCAAGTGCCCAACCAAAAGTTACCCGAAGCGCAAACTGTTTCTTGGCTGCTCTGTCCTTGGCCTCATGCTTTTCGCGCGTGGCTTGTTACTTGGCTGCTCTGTCCTTGGCCTCGGCCAGCACCTTCTTGAGGGCCTCCACCTCGATCGCTGCCCCTAATAAATATAAATGGCATTCTAGTCAGCACACATCATTCATCATTCATGAATGTATACAAGGTTACTGCATACCTTGACTGTCCTCCAGCTGCTTCTTCACGCGGCCAAGCTCTTCCTCGGCCCGCTCCAGATTCTGCTTTAGTCCGAAGACTTCCGCAGTATGAGAGGTTGCAGCCAGCAGCAACGCCTGCTTATTCACAAAGACATTTTAGATTAGTCTCCTGTGAAAATTTATTTTGATCCTCTGTTCGGCTTTTCTTTCCGAACACTGAACAGAGTCTCAGGGCTACTGTCTATACTGTGACATCATTTTAACACAATCGCATCACTTACCTCAAAGCCTGTTAGAAGGCTAGTGCAGGCTTCGGTCAGTCCGCTTTTCACGGACTGGATCCTCTCAATCACCGTACCCATAAGGGTACGGTGTTCTTCTACAATGGAAGCGCCTCGCAGCGCTTCCAGCAAAGTATCCGATGCCTCTGGATGGACAGAAGTCACCGACAGAATAGGCATGGCCCCTTCCTTCAAGAAGGGTTGCTTGCCTGATTCCGAAGCCGTAGGGTTTCCGGAATTATACTCGGTTGGGGGACGAATTGGATATGGCCCCCATCATCAGTCTCCATGGGGGCTTGCTCCCCCATGTGTTTGGCAGCCGAGGCCTCACCCTTCGGCACCTCCCTGATGGCCTTCGGGTTCTCTCCCAGACCTGGGATCCTTCGGGACGACGCCTCGACGTCACCCATGTCCTTGGGAGAGGAGGCTGGGGGAATGGTCCCGCTGTCCATCGCGCCCGGGTCCAGCGAGTCCTCCGAAGATAAAGACCGCTCGGGGCTGGACCGAGCCGGACTCCATATACATGATTCAAACATGACAAAACAATAAAATAGAAAGGCCGGATATACAAATGTGTCCGGATACTCATGATTTGGCCAGGGGCTTGTCCCTGGGTTGCCACTCCGAGCTGTTGTCGGTGGCTGCGGTGGAGCTGTCCGGAAGGGAAGCTTTCCCCTTCTTGGACGCTTCGGCCTCCAAACACGTGGAGACCGTCCTCTTCTTTCTCCCCCCTGCAAGGGGGGAATGGCTTTCCTCTTCTTCTTCCTCCTCTTCCTTGTCGTCTTCGGTGGCGGAGGAGTGATCCTTGGCATTTTCAGACATTGCGTCTGAAGTGCCCTTGCGATGGAGACCACCTCTGGTCCCCTTTGGCCTTTTTCTTGGCCTTCTTCTCCGGTGCCTGATAGGGCGCTGGAACCAGCATCTTTGTTAGAAGCGGGATTTCTGGGTCTTTGAGCTGCGGAGCCGGACACTTGATCTGCTCCGCCTTCTCTGTCCAGGTCTGAAAAAATCGATAGGGAGGCTCAGACACTTTCCTCGAATATGCAAGTAAAGGGTACACCTTGAAAACATGAAAAAACTTACCAGACTAGCTGGGTGGGTTGAGTCGTGCCCGCGATCCTCGTCCGTGGGCAGCGGCACCTTGTTGGCCTTGAAGAGCACCTTCCAGATATCTTTGTGCATAGTGTCAAAGAGCTCTAGTAGGGTCTGGTGCTTCGCTGGATCGAATTCCCACAGATGGCAAGTCCGGCGTTGGCACGGAAGAGTCCGGCGAACAAGCATCACCTGGATCATGTTGACGGCTTGATTCTCTTGTTTATCATGTTCTGAATGCGCGTCTAGAGCGCTGTCAGCTCGTCCGGAGAAGACCAGGTCATTCCTTTCTCTTGCCAGGAGGTGAGCTGCATCGGGACTCTAGACCAGAATGCGGGAGCCGCGACCCGGCTGGTGTCGCGTGGTTGTGTGACATAGAACCACTCCGCCTGCCAACCTTTGACAGTCTCCACGAAGGAGCCTTTGGGCCAAGTGACATTGGGCATCTTGCCCACCATAGCGTCCCCGCACTCTGATTGTTGGCCGCTCACCACCTTCGGCTTCACATTAAAAGTTTTCAGCCATAGCCCGAAGTGAGGTGGGATGCGGAGGAAGCCCTCGAACACGACAATAAATGCTGATATGTTGAGGATGGAGTTGGGGGCCAGATCATGGAAGTCCAGCCCGTAGTAGAACATCAGTCCGCAGACAAATGGGTGGAGAGGGAATCCCAGCCCGCGGAAGAAGTGAGAGGCAAACACCACCATCTCATGAGGCTCGAGGGTGGGTACGATTTTCCTCGCGGCCGGAAGCTGATGGGCGATCTCCTTGGCCAAGTACTCGGCCTCCCGGAGCTTCTTGGTGTCCTTCTCCTTGATGGAGGAGGCCATCCACTTGCCCTGCGCTCCAGACCCAGACATGGCTGGAGTGCTCTTTGGGGTCGGAGAAGATGAGAACTTGGGCGATGGAGCTCGAGAGTGGGATGGGCAGAGAGAAAGAGAAGGCGTGGGTGAAAGAGGAAGAATCCACATCCCTTTATAAAGGCAGTAAAAATCATGCGCCTCCCTACTCGCCTTAAAACTCTCCTGTTTCCCAAGCGTCGTGCATGTCGGATATCGGGTTCTGGCAAAACCCTTAAGGTTCGAACTCTGGCTTGCGCACGAAGATCTCCTCCTACCGATTCACGCCCTCAGCCTTGCCGCGATCCCTAAGCTAGATCAATCTCACAGCACAAGAGACATGAGGATTTATACTAGTTCGGGCCATCATTGTGGTGTAATACCCTACTCTAGTGTGGTGTTGGTGGATTGCCTCTTGGGCTGATGATGAATAGTACAAGGGGAAGAACAGCCTCCTGAGGTAAGGTGTTCTTGTGTTAGGTGGGTGGTTCTGCTCAAGGTGAACTCTCCCCCCTCCCTTGGTGGTGGCTAGCCTTATTTATGGAGGCCCTGGTCCTCTTCCCAAATATTGAGGGGGAAGGGATCCAACAACGACCATTTTGAAAGGGGACAACTAGTATAAGTTATTCTGACTAAAGGTGGTCTTCGCCTACCAAAGGCTCTCGTGATGACATCGTCTTGGGCTCCACGGTGACCTCCGTCCTGCCGTCATGCTAGTCTTGGTGTCGTTGCACTGATATGGAAACCTTTGCCTGATGCCTCGGTACCCCGCGCCTGCGCTTGCCCCCTTTGTACCAAAGAGGAAACAAGGACACTACGCGGGCAGGCACCCGCCTGGCGCCCGCCGGGCCTTGATCTTCATGGCTTGCATCATGGGCACCTCGCGAGGTGCCCCTTGCCTTGATCTCTCCACCTCCTCGTGAGCCTGCCTAGCGAGGCCACTCCTGAGGAGGCCTTGCATCGTCCGCCCCGCGAGGCTTGGCCCCTCTCAAGGGTCTTGAGTGCTTTGGTTGATGAAGATGGTCCGTACTGGGCCACTGGTTGAGCCACACTGCGGGCCGCAGGCAGGCAAGTCTGGGGACCCCCGTTCCTAGAACGCCGACAGTAGCCCCCAGGCCCAAGGCGTGCTCGGACTTGGCTTAGTGGCGAAGCCAAGGGGCAAGTGTGGAGCACCGCAGGCCCCAACAGCATGCGGCCTTGGTTGCCGCATGGCGACTTGATTGCACGTGGGCATCTCCACTTCCCCACGTTGCCTCGGCAACTGCCCGATTTGACGAGTCGCTGCTGCATGCAAAGGAAAGAGTCATCATTACATGCGATTGTGGAGGTCGACGATTGGTCTCCCTTGGACTATAAATGAGGAGGGGTGAGAGCCCCCATTGCCTATCTCTTCTTGTTCCGCTTGCTTCTTCTTCCTCCTCGCTCATGCTGCTTGCAACATCTCCTATGGCGCCCACGAAGAGGTTCTCGGCCGCGGAAAAAGGGCAAGGCTCGCCAGGAAGGGCCTGGCTCTCCTCCGCCCAAGCGCGGCCGCGGCCATCCTCGCAAGCATCCCACGACCCATGCCGTGGCTTCCCGTGGTCGTGGTAGTGGTCCTTCGCGCGGTGGTGGCCGTCCATGTCGAGGCAGCCCAGTCGATGGGGGAAGGCATGCCGTGGCTGAGCGGCCTCCCCGGCCGCGCTTCCATTTGGTGGAGGTGCTGTCGGAGTTTGTTGTATGGTCGGATAACCCGGCCGGCAACTGGCTCCAGCTCCCTCGCTTCTTCGCCGGTGAACTGCCAGCCGCTGGCCCCGGCGGGCTCTGGCTGCAGGCGGACGGCTGCTATAGCAGGGCCTCCTGGGTCGCGGTGGAGATCTCCATCGCTGGCAATGTAGCCCTGACCCAGGGCTGGCAGATGTTTTCCAGTGTGCGTGGCCTGGGCGGGCGGTGCACCCTTCACTTCAAGTATTACAGCGATGCAATCCTCTATGTGAGGGTGTTCAGGGAAGGTGGTCGTTGTCAGTGTCAAAACCGGCGGATCTCGGGTAGGGGGTCCTGAATTGTGCGTCTAGGCGGATGGTAACAGGAGACAAGGTACACGATGTTTTTACCTAGGTTCGGGCCCTCTCGATGGAGGTAAAACCCTACTCCTGCTTGATTAATATTGATGATATGGGTAGTACAAGAGTAGATCTACCACGAGATCAGAGAGGCTAAACCCTAGAAGCTAGCCTATGGTATGATTGTTGTTCGTCCTACGGACTAAAACCCTCCAGTTTATATAGACACCGGAGAGGGCTACGATTACACAGAGTCGGTTACAATGGGAGGAGATCTACATATCCGTATCGCCAAGCTTGCCTTCCACGCCAAGGAATGTCCCATCCAGACACGAGACAAAGTCTTCAATCTTGTATCTTCATAGTCCGGGAGTCCGGCCAAAGATTATAGTCCGGTCATACGGACACCCCCTTATCCGGGACTCCCTCAGTAGCCCCCAAACCAGGCGTCAATGACGACGAGTCCGGCATGCAAATTTGTCTTCGGCATTGCAAGGCGGGTTCTTCTCCAAATCCCATATACCCGTTGAATAGTGTTCGGCTTCGGGTGAATGTTGCACTCCTTGGCTTCTGTGCCCAATAATGGCCATCTTCCACGTGTCAAACGAATGCGAAAAGCCAGGGTGTTTTTTCATTTACCTTCCTAGCTGTGCAAATGAGCTGCCTATAAAAGAGACGGGGATTTAGATCCGAATCACAGCATCCTCCCTTCGCGAGCTTTCATTGGAGCGCATTCGACAAAGATCCATTCCATCATGGCCGGTCGACGCAGCTCCTCTTCTCGCCCTCCCAGTCCTCAGCCCAGAGATTGGGAGAGATGCTCCGTCCCGCACAACGAGCTAGTGGCGCTCCAAGCCAAGGGGTTACTCCCCCCGGCCTACATGGTCTCGGTTCAAGCCGGGCTCGCCACCTATAATGGTGGAGAGCAAGCGGAGAGCGTCCCCAATCCCTCCAAAGGAGAGTGGGTATGCCTTGTCCCTTATTTGATAAGAGGACTCAGATTTCCAATTCATCCGTTTCTCCGAGGGCTCCTGGAGTTCTAAGGCCTCCAGTTGCACAGCCTTACGCCTGCCTCCATATTGCATATTGCGGGCTTCGTAGCCCTTTGAGAGCTGTTTTTGGGTATCGAGGCTCATTTCGCGCTGTGGAAGAAGCTGTTCTGCCTCGTGCCCCGTTCTCAGGAGGGGTCGATATATCAAGTGGGCGGAGCCGAACTATGGCGCATCGCCGGGACCGGATATCTATTCGGAACCCCAAAGAAGGCGTCCGAAGACTGGCCTTCAGAATGGTTTTATATAGAAGACGTCCCCCTGCCGGACCCTGTACGGATTAGCCTCCCTAAGTTCGATAATGCTCCCTTGAAGAAGCGCCTGAGCTGGCGTCCATGAAGCCCTCAGAAGGAAAATGACAGGGACGTCCTTTACCTGATGAGCCGAATAAGGTTGTTAGCTCATTCCGGACTGACCATGATCGAGGTCATGGCCACATGCATTATGCGGGGGGTGCAGCCGCTTCAGTACAGAGGCCACCCCATGTGGGATTTCAACGGGGAGGACGACGCCACCCGGTGCGGCTGCAAGGGGCCGGATTCGGCTGCCACTCTAATAAAGATCTTATCCGCTTTGTACAAGGGAGAAGAGGAGGAATTCCTCCACGTCAACCCATGGGGCGGATTTTCTGTGTACAATCCTCCAAGCTGGGTAAGCGAACACTTTCACTTGCCCATCCGTTTCATATTTCCATAGTTAAGTACTTAGTCTAGCAATTTCAACGCAGGAGCTACACCAGACTGTAAAGGAGATAAACAACCCTCCTCCACAACCCAGAATGGTCCTTCGACCCGGACTCCCAAGAGGACCCGGACTTATGTGTGGAGCTGATTGATGGGGTGTTTCATCAATTGAGCAAGGACAACGCCTTGGTGGCCATTACGGCCGATTATCCTGGACTACTTCCAGCCTCACAAGTAACCGAGACCGAAGTTCCAGCACTCTTAAAATGATCCATCCGTGCTTATTTTTGATCACCGCATACCAATGGCGTCTTTGCAGGGGAAGTCCTTGAGGCGGAGGGCCGAGCCTGCGGTGGCCAGCTAACAAGGGGCATGAAGGTCCAGCAGGCTGAAAAGAAGCGCGGTTCGGATTGAGACACCGGTGCAACGATATGTCGTGCCATTTTATTCCCAGGTTTTATTCCCTCGAGGGGTACCAATGCTCGTGCTCTCTTCAGGAAAAAGAGCGCTCGCCGGACTATATCCGGAGAGGTTGCCAATCGCACCTCCATCGGCCAGGCTCCAAGGCCGGGTCCGAAAGCGGAGGCGAGCACGAGGCGCGCACAGGACGCTCCTCCGACAGAGGATGCGGACGGGCTGTCTGCCACCAATTCAGAGGTGGAGAGTGCCATGAACCACAGGCGCCGCCGGACAGTTCTTCATGACGCTTGTTTCTCCCAAGAGGCGTTAGATGCCTTCAATACGGGAGATGCGTACCTCCGTGCCGCTCAAAATGGTCTAGCCAGAGCCACAGAGCAATATGTAAAAGACATACGGGTGAGAAAATTGGATGGTTATATATGTCAGTAGCCCCCGAGACTTGAAACAGTTAGAATAACTGATTTAAGGATCATTTATTATGCAAGATCTTACAGAGAAGAATACCCAACTGTACGAGGAGCTGGAAGAGTGCAAATCCCAACTTGAGGCCGCACTAGCCTCAGCGGGGGAGGCCAAGGAGACCCCCTCTGGTAATATATGCTTCGAAAGATAAGTATGTTGCGAAGTGCGGCATGTGTAAAATCTGACAATAACATTGCAGATGGTGCCGGAGTGGATCTGGACAAACAACAACTCTTACGCCGGTTAAAGGCCGGTGAGAGCGTGCTTACGAGGGTGAGGCAAGAGAAGAATAAGCTCCAAGATGCCAACACCCAGCTGGGCAAGGAACTAAAGGACGTTCATGCTCAGCTGTCGGACTCTGTGAAGGAGAATTGGCGGCTTCGACGCGGCATTTTTAGTAAGTGCTTGAACGAACTACGAAAAGAAGAGTTCGGCGAGGAAGTCGATTGACAGAGTTATGTCTGTAGGTATGCTGACAGGTCGACCTGTGGAGGAAATGCCCGGTTCTACGGGTGACCTTCTTCCCGAGCTCTCACAACTGCACGAACGAGTTCGGCAGGTGATGCAAGGCGTCGCCCAGGCTTTGTGGTCGTCCGTCTCCATGCCCGAAGGTCTTGGAGAGCTTGCAGAGAAGCTGAAAGGAGCGCGGCGACGCTTCCGATTATGGAAGATATCGGCCTGCCGTCAAGGCGCCAGGGAGGCCTGGGCCATGGTGAAGACGCGGTATACGAAGGCTGACCCAAACCACATGGCCGAGGTCGGACCTGTAGGGCCTGATGGGAAGGAGATCCCTGTCAGTTTAGTGTACGACCAGGTAGAGTTGGCCACCAAATATTCCCAACAGGACTGTAAACTAGACAACCTGTTGGATGGTATTGAAGAGGAATATACCTAGTCACATTGACTGTGTAATTTAAAATGACATGTAAAATGCCTTCTAGCCGGATTGTAGATCGTTTGTCATGGCGGACCTTTTCGCTTCAACCTCGGGACCCGATAGTCTGGAGTGTGTCCGAACACCCTCTCGATATGTAAGAACCGGGGCATGCGTGGAGACCAGGCGTAGGGGTCATTAGTGCTTTATCAGACAGGTGCCCAACTAGTTATGTTATATTACATGGTTAGTAAGAAACATCTTGCAGGGAGAATAGTTCCGTTAGGGGTTCCTTTCCCTGGGAGGCATGCCCTAAAGTGCATGTCCGGACTGCGAAAATAGCAGAAAAGCATCTGGGGGCGGATAAATAAACGAGGTTAAAATCATCTTTTAGTTCACCGACCGAATATTCCCTTAAGAACGCTAGCTTTCGGCTTCACCCAGTCTGAGGTACACATCCGGTTGACCTGGCAGTAACAATCGCAGAGGTGCTCCCTTTACCACCTAGCCGAACAATCGGGAACGTAGGGGTAAGCACAGGAGCCAGGAAACCCAGCTTGGCCAAAACTTAAGTCATATCGATGCATATAATGGTGAATAAAAGGTACATGCGGAAGTGTGACATATGTGTTGGGCATGAGGCCCGTAGAATCAAGCTTCTGTTAAAGAAGCCCCCAGGTATAATGAGCGCGGATAGCGTGTCAATTGTTTTGCGAACAAGGCGCAAACGAGCCCTCAAAGGCTGTAAGAGAAAAGGAGGGAGAAGGAGAGAAATATAAGACAGCTAATATGTAAAAAATGGATAGAGGAAGGAGACGAACACAGAGTCTGGCGCTAGGCGTAGAATCTTCTTAGACGGGATGCGTTCCATGGGTTCGGCTCGAGTCGGTTATCTGATGCATTTCGCAGACGGTACGCTCCGCCAGTCAGGACTTGGTCGATTATGAAGGGACCTTCCCATTTGGGCTTGAGTTTGTCCATTTTCTTGTCCGACAGGCATAGAACTAATTCGCCAACATTGTAAGTTTTGGCCCGTACTTCTCTGCTTTGATATCTTCGAGCCTGCTGTTGATAGAATGCGGAATGGGCTTTTGCCACGTCGCGCTCCTCCTCCAAGGCGTCCAAACTGTCCTGCCGATCAAGTTTGGCTTCTCTTTCTTCGTACATGCGCACGCGAGGTGAGTCATGAATTATGTCGCAGGGCAGAACTGCCTCTGCGCCATATACCATAAAGAATGGTGTGAATCCGGTAGTGCGATTCGGCGTGGTCCGTAGCCCCCAGAGTACGGAGTCGAGCTCCTCTACCCAGTGCATGTTAGATTCCTTGAGGGACCGCACTAGTCTGGGTTTGATGCCGCTCATGATTAGACCATTTGCTCGCTCGACTTGACCGTTAGTTTGTGGGTGATAGACTGAAGCGTAGTCGAGCTTGATGCCCATGTTTTTGCACCAGAGTTTTACCTCGTTGGCCGTAAAGTTCGTGCTGTTATCAGTGATGATGCTGTGGGGGACGCCGTAATGGTGTACGACCCCTGATATGAAGTCTATCACTGGTCCGGATTCGGCCGTCTTAACAGGCTTGGCCTCTATCCATTTGGTGAATTTGTCCACCATGACCAGTAAGTATTTTTGCTTGTGGGTTCCCCCTTTAAGGGGTCCAACCATGTCAAGCCCCCAGACCGCAAAGGGCCAGGTGATGGGTATAGTTTGGAGGGCGGTGGGTGGCATATGGCTTTGGTTAGCAAATAATTGGCAACCGACGCATCGTTGGACTAAGTCCTCAGCATCTGCCCGGGCCGTCGGCCAATAAAATCCAGTACGAAAGGCCTTGCTTACAAGGGCCCGGGCTGCGGCGTGGTGCCCGCCGAGTCCGGCATGAATTTAAGCCAGAAGGTTCCGCCCTCCCTCTTCGGAGATACACCTTTGAAGGACTCCGGTGGTGCTTTTCTTATAAAGCTATCCTTCATGGACTTTATAGGCTTTAGATCGCCGCACTATGCAGCGTGCCTGGTTTTGGTCCTCGGGAAGTTTCTGCCTAGTTAAGTAGGCTAGGAATGGTTCCGTCCACGAGGCAATGACTGCCATTATTACGTGGGCTGAGGATGTTACTTTGTTGGCAGAGCCTCCCGTTGTGTCAGAATGTTCGGTGTCAGGCGGTGCGGCTGGGTCCGGGCTGTTATTTCCGGATTCCCCTTCCCGTGATACGGATGGCTTGAATAGCCTCTCCAAGAAAATGTTGGGGGGACTGCATCGCGCTTTGCGTCGATGCGTGCCAAGACGTCTGCTGCCTGATTGTTTTCCCGGGCTATATGGTGAAATTCGAGCCCTTCGAACCAAGCTGACATTTTTAGGACGGCATTGCGATAAGCTGCCATTTTCAGATCCTTGGCATCGAAGTCTCCATTTATTTGGGATATCGCGAGGTTCGAATCCCCACGCACCTCTAGGCGTTGAATGCCCATGGAGGCTGCCATCCGGAGATCGTGTAGAAGGGCCTCGTATTCGGTTGCGTTATTGGAGTCTGTATACATTATCTGGAGTACGTATTGAACTGTATCTCCTGTTGGGGACGTCAAAATGATGCCAGCCCCCAGACCATCTAACATTTTGGAGCCGTCGAAGTGCATGACCCAATTGGAATATGTGCCGTACTCTTTAGGGAGTTCGGCTTTAGTCCATTCGGCGACAAAGTCGGCCAAAACTTGCGACTTGATGGCTCGCCGTGGCTTGTAGGTTATGTCGAATGGGAGGAGCTCAATGGCCCATTTGGCAATCCGGCCTGTCGTGTCGCGGTTGTTTATAATGTCGTTAAGAGGTACTTCGGAGGCTACTGTTATTGAACACTCTTGAAAGTAGTGTCGCAGCTTCCGGGATGCCATAAACATTGTGTACACTATCTTTTGATAATGCGGGTACCGTGACTTACATGGAGTGAGGACGGTGGACACGTAGTAGACTAGCTTTTGAAGGGGGAATTTGTGTCCGTCCGTTTCTCGTTCAACGACGAGTACTGCGCTTACAACTTGATGAGTTGCTGCAATGTATAATAGCATTGGTTCGCGATGTTAGGCGCGGCTAGGACCGGGTTTGTTGCCAATATGGCTTTTATTTCTTTGAGTCCGGCTGTGGCGGCATCCGTCCACTCGAAGTGTTCGGTGCGTCGGAGGAGGCGATAAAGGGGTAATGCCTTTTCTCCCAAGCGGGGGATAAAGCGGCTTAGAGCCGCCATGCATCCAGTCAATTTTTGTATCTGTTTGAGGTCTTTTGGAATGTCCAATTGTGACAGAGCTCGGATCTTGGCTGGGTTTGCTTCAATTCCTCTACCGGATACAATGAAGCCCAAGAGCTTTCTGGCTGGTACGCCGAAAATGCATTTTTCCGGATTAAGCTTGATGTCATATGTCCGGAGGTTATCGAATGTGAGCCTCAAGTCGTCTACTAGAGTTTCGACATGCTTGGTCTTGACGACCACGTCATCTACGTATGCCTCCACTGTTTTGCCGATCTGGTTTGCCAGACATGTCTGAATCATACACTGATATGTTGCGCCAGCGTTTTTGAGCCCGAAGGGCATTGTGTTGAAGCAGAATGGGCCGTATGGGGTGATGAATGTCGTTGCGGCTTGGTCTGGCTCTGCCATCTTGATTTGATGGTAGCCGAAGTATGCGTCGAGGAAACACAATGAATCATGTCCTGTGGTGGCGTCGATAATTTGATCGATGCAGGGGAGGGGGAAGGGATCCTTTGGGCAAGCCTTGCTGAGGTCCTTGAAATCGACGCATAGGCGCCAGGATTTGTCCTTCTTTGGTACCATCACCAGGTTTGCTAGCCAATCCGGATGTTTTATATCTCTGATGAATCCTGCCTCCAGTAGTTTGGCTAGCTCCTCTCCCATGGCTTGTCTCTTAGGTTCAGAGAAACACCGAAGAGCCTGCTTGACAGGCTTGAATCCTTTTAGGATGTTTAGGCTGTGCTCAGCTAGCCTGCGTGGGATTCCTGGCATGTCTGAAGGGTGCCAGGCGAAAATGTCCCAATTTTCGCGTAGGAATTCTCGTAGTGCGACGTCTACATCAGGGTTTAATTGCGCCCCGATGGAGGCCGTTTTTGTAGGGTCCGTTGGATGGACTTGGAATTTTACTATTTCGTCCGCCGGTTTAAAGGAGGTGGACTTGGATCTTTTATCGAGCATTACGTCATCCCTGTTCACCGTGGAGCGCAGTGCAGTCAGTTCTTTAGCTGCTAGGGCTTCGGATAGTGCCTCAAGGACCAGTGTGGCTGTCTTGTTTTCGGCGCGGAGTGCTATGTCCGGGTCACTAGCAAGAGTGATGGTCCCATTGGGTCCGGGCATTTTGAGCTTCATGTAACCGTAATGGCGTATAGCTTGATAAATTGTGAATGCCTCTCGCCCTAATAGAGCGTGGTATCCGCTGCTGAACAGGGCCACTTGGAACGTGACCTCCTTGGATCTGTAATTATCCGGCGTGCCGAACACCACATCCAGTGTGATTTTTCCTGTACAGCACGCTTCCCGACTGGGGATTATTCCTCTAAAGGTGGTGTTGCTTCGCTCAATGCAGCTCCAGTCTATTTCCATTTTTCGAAGGGTTTCCTCGTAGATGAGGTTCAATCCGCTGCCACCGTCCATGAGTACCTTGGTAAGTCGAAAGCCGTCCACTATCCGACTGAGGACCAATGCGGCTGGTGCTCGGGTTGTTCGGAATTTAGGTTCATCACTGGCATTAAAGGTAATAGCCATGTCACTCCATGGGTTTATTGTTGCTACTTGGTAGACTTCAGCAAGGTTGTGGAGTGTTCGTTTCCGCATATTATTTGATGCGAAAGTCTCGAAGACTGTTAATACCGTACTGGTATCCCTGGGGTGGTGCTCTGTGAATTCTGGAGTTAAAAGCTCCTCGCCACTTCTGGCCACCTGCCAGAGTATCCAACATGCTTTAAGGCTGTGAGTTGGTGCGACGCCCTCTTTACTATGAATTTTACAGGGTCCATTGAGCCATCCCTCCAGTACGGTTCCATGCCCTATAGAGGGTTATTGTTTTTTGGTGTTTGACCCAGGTGCCTGGCGATAATGCACCGTTTTATTTCGGACCGGGGTTGTATTCAGGGCCGGATCGTCCCAGAATTTTATTTCGGTTTTCCGGACACTTTCAATCACACAGTATTTTTGTACTATGGATGCCAAGTCAGCAAAGCATGTAATCTCACGGCGACTTATGGCGTTGAGGATTCCGATGTCCGTGCAATTATTGTAGAAGAATGAAATTGCATCCTCCTCGCAGCAGTCCTCTATCATGTTCATAACCAGTAGGAATCTGGCCCAGTAATGGTGTACTGTTTCCATGGGCTCTTGCCAGATTTGGGATAGATCCCTTATGTTTGGGTGGGCGGGTGGAGTTAAATCCGGAACCTCGCCCGATCTGAGGCTCAGGGGCCGAGGAGTTTCCGACCTCGGAAGCTTAGGTTCTTGGATGTTGTCCAATGAATCTGGCTCGCTGCCTGACTTTAGGTTCAGGGCTTGAGTGACGTCCTCCCCTCCGCGGGTATCCGGCTTGGAGGGATCGGGAATTCATACATAACTAGTCCTTAAGATAGATGAAGGCTTGCCGCATTGTTCCTCCACCACTGCAACGTGGTGGGTGACCTGGGGAGAGTTAATATCTCTCATACCGGGTTTAAGCCCAATCTGATTGTAGTCTGTAGCGACTCCCAGGGCAGCGGCGATGCGATCCAAGAGCTCGTTTAAGGAAGAGAGCTCCATCAGATCTAGCTGCTCGGCGAGTTCCGAGTTGACGTGGAGATTGCTTTTGATGACCCGAGAAGTCATCATCGGCGCGGTGGCCGAATAGGCGGTCATAAGAAAACCGCCTAGCCGGAGAGTTTGGCCGATAGCCAAAGCTCATTTAGCAACAGTGCCGTCTTTAAAGACGGGATGAGGCATCCTTCCTGATGGCGATGGCATAGCGGACCTCTCAATGAAAGCACCAATGTCGGTGTCAAAACCGGCGGATCTCGGGTAGGGGGTCCCGAACTGTGCGTCTAGGCGGATGGTAACAGGAGACAAGGGACACGATGCTTTTACCCAGGTTCGGGCCCTCTCGATGGAGGTAAAACCCTACTCCTTCTTGATTAATATTGATGATATGGGTAGTACAAGAGTAGATCTACCACGATATCAGAGAGGCTAAACCCTAGAAGCTAGCCTATGGTATGATTGTTGTTCATCCTACGGACTAAAACCCTCCGGTTTATATAGACACCGGAGAGGGCTAGGGTTATACAGAGTCGGTTACAATGGGAGGAGATCTACATATCCGTATCACCAAGCTTGCCTTCCACGCCAAGGAATGTCCCATCCGGACACGAGACGAAGTCTTCAATCTTGTATCTTCATAGTCCGCGAGTCCAGCCAAAGGTTATAGTCCGGACATCTGGACACCCCCTAATCCGAGACTCCCTCAGTCGTCATGTTGGGTGTTGCCCCGAAGACGACGATGGCAATGAGGTGCTTGGCCTTGGCGACGGCCGTGACGAGGGCGAAGGCGAACCCGCCCCCATTGGCGACCACAACTCGTCAAGCTTTCATCGGCTCCTCCTCCGATGGAAGCTCCTCCAGCGGCGGCCATGATCAGCCACCACGCCGCCGCGCCCACTTCGAGGGTGGCGGCGAGTCATCCGGTTGCCGCGTTCTGGTGAAGCACGAGGCGGAGTCTGATTGATCTCGGGAGGATGACGGAGATCCCTTCTCGTGAGCTGTTGCAAGGCGTGTGCCGCTTGTATTTTGTTTTCCTCTCTTCCTGCATCAAGAGAGAAGTATGGGGCCCCATGGGGGCGTGCAACAGACTATGATTCCCTGGTTATCGTGCTGCATCTATTGTTCCTGTGATGTGTTGTGGTGTTGTCGTTATGTGTCTGCGCGTAGGAAAAACTTAGCTTGGGACGTCTGAAGCAGTTTCTGCCTCGTGAGGTGCCTGCTTCGGGCCTTGCGCGGCATCTTAAGAGTTGCAAAAATCTGCTAGGAGAATTATTTCCAAACCTTGGTCGCGAGGATTATTGGTCATGGCCCGGTGCTTTGTGTTGCGATGCTCGTGGGGCATGGACTGGGAGGGGTGCTCCCGCTACAAACTTGAACGAGAGAGCCTCGCGAAAATCAGGAGAGGAAGGACTCGTGAGGGCACCCGCACAGCCCCCTCGCGAGTCTTACGAGAGAGAGAACGAGTCAGAAAATGAGAGCAGAAGACGACAGACAGAACCAGAAAAGAACACTAGAAGCAACTTTAATCAAGGTTCAAATAAGGGAGAACAAGCCATCTGTGGAAAGCAAATGAAAAGCCGCGTCCAGCACCTAGTCTAGTCTTCAACGTCTTCTCACCAGTGCGGAGCTAAGTGCTGCCACTGGGCGTGGGCGGGAGCCCCCAAGGCCCAAGGGCCGCCTCTGGAGACTCCGGGGCGTGTACAACCCCACTCATTATTACGTGAGAGTGTCACGGGCGGCGAGCTTCACAAGCATTGGGCCTTCTTCACAGGCACCGGGCCTTTCATCGAGCGGCGAGCTTCACAGGAACTAGGCCTTTCTTTAGGGGTAAAACTTTCGGAGATGCTGGATGTTCCAGGCGTTTGGGATGGGTACCCCCTCCTGAGTCACTAGGCGCGCGACGCCAGGCCTAGAAACATGGACAACCTTGAACGAGCCCTCCCACATGGGCGAGAGCTTATGCAGCCCTTCCCTCGAGAGCACTCGCCTGAGTACGAGGTCACCTACCTCGAGAGTCCTGGGGCGGATGTTGCGATAGTGATACCGCCGCAGCGCCTGCTGGTATCTTGCTGCCTGCAGCGTGGCTTCACGATGGCGTTCCTCCCCCAGCACGAGGTCCATCCCCCGCATGGTGTCCTGCTGCGTCTCATCAAACACTAGGACCCACGCGGAGCGACACCTGACCTCATGAGGGAGAACCGCTTCTGCTCCGTAGACGAGGAAGAATGGGGTCCCGCCAGTTGGCTTGGTGGCGGTGGTGCGGATGGACCACAGCACAGACTGGAGCTCGTCGTACCAGCCCCTGCCGCAGGCCTCTAGCTTCTTCTTGAAGGTCCTAGTCTTGAGGCCCCTCAGGACCTCCGCATTGGCGCATTCGGCCTGACCGTTACTCCGGGGGTGTGCCACCGAAGCGTAGCATATCCGCGTCCCAAGGTTAGCACAATATGTTTTGAAGAGATTGCTGGTGAACTGCGAACCGTTTTCAGTGATGATGCGGTTAGGGACCCCAAACTGGCTCACGAGGCCCTTGATGAACTTGACCGCAGAACCGGCTGGGATGGTGCAGACGGCTTCCACCTCTGCCCACTTGGTGGACTTGTCGATGGCAACATAGAGGTAGTGGTAGCCCCCGGGCACTCGAGGGAACAGGCCCAAGATGTCCAGCCCCCAGACCGCGAATGACCATGAGAGTGGGATGGTCTGCAGGCCCTGAGCCGGCTGATGGATCTGCTTGGCGTGGAGTTGGCAGGCTTCACAGGACTTCACCAGTTCGGTCGCGTCGTTGAGTGCCGTAGGCCAATAGAACCCACTGCAGAACGCCTTGCCGACGAGGGTCTGTGATGATGAGTGGTGTCCGCGGTCTCCATCGTGTATGTCTACCAGCAGCTCCTTACCCTGTTCCCTAGAGATGCAACATAGGGAAACATCATTTGGTCGCTTCTGGTATAACTCACCGTCTTGGATGCAGTAGGCCATGGCCTGCCAGGCCACACGTTCTGCGTCCTCCTCTTTCTCCGGCAGCGTTCCTTGCATCAGGTAGTCCTTGAATTCTGTGGTCCCACATCCTTCCTGAGGCTCCAGCGCCAAGAGTAGGCGTACTCCCGAGGTAAGGACATAGGTCGGGGCTCCTGTTGCAGGTGGATGAGGGAGCTCCTCCCGAGGCTGTGTCGTGCTTGAAAGTGGTGGTACTACCAGCGACCTGAAGAGTCACTCCTCGAAAACGCCAGGTTCCTGAGGCAGTCGCCTGGACGCCCTCTTGGCGATGTCATCAGCTTCTTGGTTGGTGCCGCGGGGCACATGCTGCAACTCCAGTCCCCAAAACTGCTTCTCCATCTTGCGTACTTTCGCAAGATATGCCTCTATGTGCTCGTCCCTTGGCTCGTACACTTTGTTGGAGAAGTTGACAAGGAGTTGTGAATCTCCCTTGACGGTGAGCCGCTTCACCCCCAGTGCTGTTGCAACTTTCAGGCCTGCTACGAGGCCCTCATATTCTGCTATGTTATTGGAGACCTTCTCGCCCTGCTGGAAACAAAGTTGTACGGCATAGTAGAGCTTGTCCTAAGTGGGGGATATCAACACTACGTCAGCCCCCGCGCCCTGCCGTGAGAATGCTCCATCGAAGTACATGACCCAGCCATCTGGTGCCTCGCTTCTGGGGAGAAAGACCGGTCCTCGCCCGCCTTGAGCCCTGGCGCCTCCATCCATTCTGCCACAAAATCAGCAAGTGTGGCTCCCTTGACGACCCTAGGCGTGCTAAACTCCAACTGAAATGCCTGCAATTCGATCTTCCATTCGGCGACCCTTCTAGCAGAGTTGGGGCTCCTGAGTACCCTTTCCAATGGGTAGGTCGATACGACCTTGATGGGGTGACCTTGAAAGTAGTGGTGCAGCTTACGCGAGGCCACCAAGAGCGCGAGTAAGAGCTATTGAGGCATGGGGTATCGTGCCCTTGCGTCTTGCAACACCGTGCTGACGAAGTACACCGGATGCTCGACGAGGGTGGGTGTGCTGACGAGGCCCGCGTCCTCCGAAAGTTGAGGCACTTCCTGAGGCGATGGAGCCCCCAGCACTTGGTTTCTTGGTGCGGCCTCTTCAGCCCTAGGGGCGTCTTCCTGCTGAGGGGGATCCTCGGCTGCTGTGGTCGTGGTCCTTGGGAGGCCTTCTTGATCTTGCGTTGCCACGGCCAAGGCCGCGGCCGGGCGTGTCATGGCCTTAGCCTGGCATTCCTCCTGAACAACCACTAGGGTTGTGCTGGCGGAGTAGGGAGTAGGGAGCACCAGGGACTCGAGAGGGCGCGGTGCCACCATCACCGGAGGGCTGGTCAAATATTTCTTGAGGTCTTGGAACGCTTGGTCGGCCTCCTATGTCCACTCAAATGGGCCTTTCTTCTTCACCGGCTTGAAGAATGGCAGGGCATGCTCCCCCAGCTTGGAGATGAAGCGCCCTAACGCTGTCACGCGATCGGCCAACTTCTGTATTTCTCTGAGGGTTTGCGGTGGACTCATGTCTTCGATTGCCTTGCCCTTCTCTAGGTTGGCCTCGATCCTTCTGTGGGACACGAGGAAGCCCAGTAACTTGCCGGAAGGGACGCCAAACACACACTTGTCTGGGTTGAGCCGTAGATCCACCTAGCGGAGGCTCGCGAAGGTCTCTTCCAAATCCTGGATCAAGGCCTTTGCCTCCTCAGATTTCACCATGATGTCATTGACGTAAGCCTCGCCTTTTTTCCTGAGCTGCCGCCCTAAGGCAATGTGCATCAGCTGCTGGAAGGTTGCGCAACCCGAACGGCATGCAGGTGTAGCAGTACACCCTACATGGGGTCAGGAAGGCTGTCTTCTCCACGTCTTCCACCACCATCTTAATTTGTGATAGCCCGAAAATGCATCCAAGAAACACAACAGGTCGCACTCGGCGGTGGAGTCAACAATCTGGTCAATGCAGGGGAGCGGGAAAGGATCTTGTGGGCAAGCCTTGTTGAGGTTGGTGAAGTCGACGCACATGCGCTCCTTTCCTCCCTTCTTCGGCACGATAACAGGATTTGCCATCCATTCGGGGTAGCGAACCTCGCGAATAACGCCTGCCGCCTCTAGCTTGCGGGTTTCTTGGACGATGAAGGCCTGCTTCTTGGTGGACTGCCACCTTGCTTTCTGCTTCATGGGGCGTACGTTGGGGCATACATTCAGGTGATGCTCAATCACCTCCCTTGGGACCCCCGCCAGCTGCTTGGGTTCCCATGTGAACACCTCCTTGTTCGAGTGCAAGAACTTCACCAGCGCCTCCTCCTAATCGGGGTCAAGGTTGGCACCTATGGTAATGGTGGCTTCTGAAGACCCGTCTTCCTCAACTGGCACCTGCTTGGTCTCCGCCTTGTCCTGAGTGAACAACTGCTTCTTATTGGTTGGTACAGCCCCTTGGCCTTGGAGGTGTCTGTGTCGGTAGGCTGTGCCACCGTGGCGGTCTTGTGGGTGAGCTTGAGCGCCAGCAGAGCCTCCTTGGTGTCCCCAGCTACGGTGAGGACGCTGCTGCTTCCGGGCATCTTCATGAGGTTGTAGCCTGGATGGGTCGCTGCCATGAACTGAGCCAGGGTAGGGTACCCGATGGTGGCATTGTACGGGAGGCCGATGTGGGCAATGTCGAAGTCAACCAGCTTCGTGCGTTGGTTGTCGTGGGTGCCAAAGGTCACAGGAAGGCGAAGCTGCCCCAGGGAACTAGAGGAACTGCCTCCGATGCCCGAGAAAGGCTTGTTGGGTTGGAGCCGTTCCAACGGTACACGGAGGAGGCTGAAGGCCTCCACCGAGAGCATGTTGAGGCCGGCGCCGCCGTCGATGAGGGTTTTGGTAACGGCGACCTGGCATATGGTGGGTGTGCAAAGCATAGGGAGCACACCCGAGCAGGCGGTGTTGACGAGGTGATCTTTTGAGCTGAAGGTCAGGTCGGCTTTAGGTGCCACCCAACCCGGGGGAGCTCCTCGCCGTGTGAGGGCGGCACCGATCTGGCGAAAGAACAGCTTGGCATGACGGTCTGAGGGTGGCGCCTGCAAGCCGCCCAAGAGAGCTGTGACGACCGGGGGCGCCGGTGCTGCATAATGGGCGAGGAAGAGGTTGCGCAGCTCCTCCCAGGAGGCCACAGAAGATGCCGACATGTTGAGCAGCCAAGCGCGCGGGACGCCGATGAGGGCTATGGGAAGCCAGTTGGCCATGAACCTGTCGTCGCCTCCGGCCTTGAGGATGGCCTCCTCATGTGCCAGCAAAAAAGCCAGCGGGTCCGCCGCACCGTCGTAACACGGTGGCATCTTTAGCCTAAACTCGAGCGGCCATTGCACCTGCCGTAAGGCGGGGGCCAAGGCTTGGAGCCCCCTGGCCCCGGTGCTGGCACCGGCCGCCGAAGCCTAAGGCGTGATGCCCGCCATGAGGGCGAAGCGCGGTGCTGGTGGAGAGTGGGTTGATGGAGGGAAGAGCTCTGGCGCACCCCTACATGGCGCGCCAAATGTCGGATATCGGGTTCCGGCAAAACCGTCAAGGTTCAAACTCTGGGGTGCGCACGAAGATCTCCTCCTACCGTTTCATGCCCTCAGCCTTGCCACGATCCCTAAACTAGATCGGTCTCACAACACAAGAAACACAAGGATTTATAGTAGTTCAGGCCACCGTTGTGGTGTAATATCCTACTCTAGTGTGGTGTTGGTGGATTGCCTCTAGGGCTGATGATGAACAGTTAAGGGGAAGAACAGCCTCCTGAGGCGAGGTGTCCTTGTGTTAGGTGGGTGGTTCTGCTCAAGGTGATCTGTCACGCCCAATATGTGATACTATCCTAAAGAGACTCGAAGGTCCCACCAAGGATAGAACCGCATATTGACACGCTTTTGCAAGGTGGATATCGTTACATCAACATTACATAATAGATGGGGATACATACAAGAGGCAAACAATGCCACAAGGGTACAACAATACATCATACATAAGAGCAGCATCCGACTACGGATGAAACACAAACAGAAAACTCAAACGACATCCACCCTGCTAGCACAGGCTGCCGACCTGGAACCTATCCCCTGATCGAAGAAGAAGCAGAAGAAGAACTCCAAAACAAGCAAACATCGCTCCCACGTCATGATCATCGCAAAACCCGTACCTACAACTGTTGTTGTAGTAATCTGTGATCCACGAGGACTCAGCAATCCCATTACCATGGCTATCAAGAGTAGCAAAGCTTAATGGGTAAAGGAATGGATGAGTGGTGAGGTTGCAGCAGCGACTAAGCAAAGTATGGTGGCTAACATACGCAAATAAGAGCGAGAAGAGAAACACACGGAACAGTCGTGAAGCTAGCAATGATCAAGAAGTGATCCTGAACTCCTACTTACGTCAAACATAACCCAAAACCGTGTTCACTTCCCGGACTTCGCCGAAAAGAGACCATCACGGCTACACACGCGGTTGATGCGTTTTAATTGAATCAACTGTCAAGTTATCTACAACTGAATGTTAACAAATTCACATTTGCCACATAACCGCGGGCACAGCTCTCGAAAGTTTATACCCTGCAGGGGTGTCCCAACTTGGCCCATCACAAGCTCTCACGCTCAATGAAGGATATTCCTTCTCCCAGGAAGAACCGATCACTCTCGGAATCCCGGTTTACAAGACATTTCGACAATGGTAAAACAAGACCAGCAAACCCGCCCAATGTGCCGACAAATCCCGATAGGAGTCACACGTACCTCGTTCTCAGGGCACACCAGATAAGTCAAGCTACGAGTAAAACCAGACCTCAAGTTTCCCCGAGGTGGCCCCGCATGTTGCTCGGTTCGGACCAACACTCGAAGGAGCACTGGCCTGGGGGGAGGTTAAATAAAGATGACCCTCGGGCTCCGGAAACCCAAGGGAAAAAGGCTTAGGTGAGGCAAATGGTAAAACCAAGGTTGGGCCTTGCTGGAGGAGTTTGATTCAAAGCAAACTGTCAAGGGGGTCCCATAAATCACCCAACCGTGTAAGGAATGCAAAATCAAGGAACATAACACCGGTATGACGGAAACTAGGGCGGCAAGAGTGGAACAAAACACCAGGCATAAGACCGAGCCTACCACCCTTTACCAAGTATATAGGTGCATTAATTAAATAAGAGATATTGTGATATCCCAACATCATCCTGTCCATCATGGAGCAATCTTCAACTTCACCTGCAACTAACAACACTATAAGAGGGGCTGAGCAAAGCGGTAACATAGCCAACCAACGGTTTGCTAGGAAGGGTGAAAACGTTAGAGGCTGACCTGGCAAATTGGGAGGCTTGATAAACAGGTGATAGGTAGCGCAGCATAGCGATAGAACGAAGCAACTAGCATGGCAATGATAGTAGTGAGATCCAGGGTAACGGTCATCTTGCCTGAAATCCCGCTAGGAAGAAGAACGAGTCCATGAAGAAGACGAGCGGGCAAAGACGAACGAAGCGTAGTCGAACGAATCCTCACGGTCGCAACGAAACAGGAACTAACTAGAAGAAGCACAACCGGAAAGAAGGAAACAACATGGTAAACAACCAAGCATAATCATGGCATGAGTCACAATCAAGTATGATGCATGTCCGGTTTAATGAGGCATGGCAAAGTGCAACAAACAATACTACAAGTTAAGTGGAGCTCAATATGTAACAAGTTGCATATTGACGAAACACCACATTTGATTATTTAGTCCACTCCCATTTAGGTACTCAACAATATTAAATGTTGTTAAACATGGGTAGGGGTGAAGCATATGGAAACTACCTATCTAGGCAAGTTTAAATGAGGCCGGAACAACAAACAACAATTCCGAAAAATCCCCATGTGCATATTTTAGATTTGGTACTGTTCTGCCCTAAACCATATTTTAATGTTGTTAAACAGTAAAACAAAGTGCATCAAGTTAATCTATGCATTTTCCACCCCATTTACATATAAAGTTTATTAAAATTGGAGCTACGGTTATTTAGTTATGAAATAAACTATTTTAGCATGACATTTGAGCAAATTTAAACAAACAACATTTTAAGCATGGTTGAAAGTTGCATATTATGAAACTAGATAAAATTCTAAGCACTTTTCATATATAAATTATTTACATATGATGCATGGTACATGAGTTATTATATGCATGAACTCTAGGGGTTTTTCTGCAAAGCTGTAATCTCTGGATAATTAGTGAATCGCTCCGGGGGGGGGGGAAAACATGAGTCAGGCCGAAACTGCTGGCCCAACAGAAAGAAGGGGCTGGAGGGTCTGCTCACCCATGGGCTTCGGCCCGGTCGGTGAAGGGGAGGCTGGAAAGGGCGCTAGGCCTTGCGCGGCTGGCAGCCCACGCAGCTGACCAGCACGGTCAACGCGCGGCTGGACTGGGCGAGCTCGTCTCGCTCGATCTGGACAGCGAGGAGGCACTGAAGCGGAAGCGGGCGCGGTCCTCTGCTCGATGTGAACGAACAGGAGGGAGCACGCGCAAGGGAAGCAGTGCTCGACTGCGCTTGGTGCAGTTCGTGAAGACGACAGCGGCGCGGGGCTTGGAAAAGGGTAGCGCGATAAGGGCCTTGGCGCGGTTGAGGAC
Organism: Triticum timopheevii; assembly: GCA_963921465.1. NCBI lineage: Eukaryota > Viridiplantae > Streptophyta > Magnoliopsida > Poales > Poaceae > Triticum > Triticum timopheevii. The sequence goes on from OY997272.1 coordinate 498,392,555, forward strand.
GACGGCCTCAGGTCAGGGGAAGCTCGGGCGCAGAGAAGGCACGTCCTCCCGCTCGATGCAGAGGAGGCGACAGCGCGGGACTCCAGGATGGCGGATCTGGCCGGGAACGGGCTTGGACGGTGGCTTGATTCCTGCTGGGGCAGAAGAAACAGGGAGTTGAGAGAGGAAGGGCAAAGCAAAGAGAAAGGAGAGGGACGGCAGGGAAAGGAGGGAGGCAACGCTGCTCACCGGCGAAGTCTGGCAGCGACGGCGAGGCCTTGAGGAGGAGCAGAGGCGAGGTCTTGGCACGGGAGAGCAAGGCATCAGGGAGGCTGGAGACGTCGGATCCGAGGCCGGAGCCGGAGGAACTTGATCCCGGCGACGACGGAGCTTCCGCGGGCAGCCATGGCATCTCCCACTTGTTCCTGTGAAGAGACAAGGGGTGAGGCGAGAGAGATGAAACATTTCGAGAGAGCAGCACGGGGAGGAAGGGAGCAGGGCACGACCTGGAGGTGTTGTTTGCCGGCGGCGGTGGTGCGAGGGGACGAGGCCGAGAGCTCCTGCTCGGGGCCTCGAGCAGCTACACGGTCCATTCGGGATCGAGGGAAGAAGTAGCTTGCGCTGCGCTGGTTGGTGGGCTGGATCGGGAGGGGATCCCGAGGAAGAGTGGACTGGAGGAGTGGCAGCGGCGCGATGGGATCGATGGGACAAGGCTCCTAGGATCTAGGGTTGGACCTATATATATAACATGTGGATTAGATTAGGGATAATTTGCGTCCCTCCGATCAAAATCGGGCGGTTGTGAATAAATAGGTTAGGACAGTCAAAGAAGAAACCGAAGATACTTTCAGGATGTTTGGGGATGATCCGGATCCAACAGTGATGACTGCTCTGGTCAGGTCTGTGCGCTGTGCAGAGGAACAAGGCGATCGCATGCAAGTGGGTGGTTGGTCTCAGAATGGTCAATGAAGACAAGCGGTGACGACATGCCACGGAGACAAAGAGAGAAGCGACAAGTACGAACGGCTGCGAGTTTTATGAAAACATGCAAATGCAATGCGAATGATGACATGAGAGGAAATGCATGACATGAACAAAAGCAAAACGAAAGACAAAAAAACACAACCACGAAGGAAATACCACAACACATAGCCAGAAATGGCAAGAGTTGGAGTTACAATTATGGAAAGTTACATCTGGGGCGTTACAACACTCCACCACTACGAGAGAATCTCATCCCAAGATCTAGGATGGCACCGGAGGGAAAAGGAAGAGGAAGATAAAAGTGTAACGCCCCGGATTCGTCGCGCCAGGTGTCCGCCAGTTATTCGCTATCTTTGCCATGTCATTTGCTTGCGTGTTGCATTTTGTCATGTCATCATGTGCATTTCATTTTGCATACGTGTTCGTCTCATGCATCCGAGCATTTTCCCCGTTGTCCGTTTTGCAATGCGGCGCTCCTATGTCCTCCGGCATCCCCCTCTTCTCTCTTGTTGTGTGCGGGTGTTAAACTTTCTTGGAATGGCCCGAGGTTTGCCAAGCGGCCTTGGTATAGCACCAGTAGACCGCCTGTCAAGTTTCGTGCCATTTGGAGGTCGTTTGGTACTCCAACGGTTAACCGGGTAATCGTAAAAGCCTCTTTATCTTTGCAGCCCAACACCCATCCAAAGTGGCCCAAAACCCAGCAAACTCCTCTCCATGCTCTCGGTCGTTCGATCACGATCGCGTGGCCAAAAACCGCTCCTCATTTGGACTCTCCTAGCACCCTCTACCTATAAATATGTGCTCTTCCCGAAATTTCGCAGTCCAATACCCCGAAACCCTAGCAGTTTTCCACCTCGCGCCGCCCGACATGTCCATCCGCGCCGGACATGTCCGCCGGACACGTCGTTCCAGCCAATCGCTGTCCGCCACCTCAGCCGCGCCGCCGCCCGCGCCCAATCGTGAAGCGCCACGTCATCAGGCCTCCCGCCCTCTCTCTCCCCCGCGCCCGCCGCGGCCCGCTGGGCCCGCGCTCGGCTCTCTCCGGCCCAGGACACCGCCGCCGCCACCGCCCCGCGGGCGCCCGAGCCCGCACCGCCGGGTCCCTCCGCCGCCCGCGCCGCGACACGCCTCTCGCGCCTCGCCGCCGCGCGACGCCGCCGCCTGTCGCTGGTGGTCTCGCCCCGCCGCGTCCTCGCCGGCGCCCCCGCACCTTCCCTCGCCCGGCTCCGCCGCCCGCCGACTTCCCCGAGCCGCCACCTCTCCCTCTGCCGGCCCTGCCAAGCTCCGGTCGCCGGCGCCCGTCGTCGGACCGGCCACCGGAGGAGCCCGGCGCCGCCTCCTCCCGTCGCAGGAGGGTCAGCCCTCGTTCTCCGTGTCCGGATCCGCTCCTCTCTGCCCCGCCGGCCGCCTCCCCGTCCTCTGCTCCGGCGATGCTCCGGCCACCTCGGGATCCGCGCCGTCCCGCTCCAGATCTGATCGGTTGACTCTTCCCCCCTCCGTTTTTTGCTAAGTTCCGAAATGATTTTTACATTATCATGCCATGTTCATCGCATCATATCTCTGCATCCATAGCTCCGTTTTGTGCGTGTAATATGTCAAATTGTTCGTCTCAACGAGTGCATCATTTCATTCCATTGCATCATGTTCATTTGGGTCCGTCTTGATGCCTGAATCATCGTTTCAAGAGTGCTTCGTGATGTTAATCTGCTGAAACTGTTATAACGAAATCTTTTGTCATTTTTGCCATGATTGATGTGTGCATCCTATGAGGTTGATGTCTACATGTGTTTTGAACTATGCCATGTCTTCTTTACAGAGGTTCTTAACATGAATTTTTGTGATCAATGTGGTGACTAGCACAAGCATGCAAACTAGGCTTCGTGATACTGCTGATTTTAGTCCCTGTTCTGCTGTTATTTTGATGCCATGTAAACTTGATGCTACAGAGAGATCCATGCATATTTTGAGATACTTCAGTAAGGATGTTTTGAACATATTGTTAAGCTCTATCCATCCCTGCCCTTGTGTGCAATTATGGAGTAGTCTAGCATGTCATTTTCGTGCTCTACTTTTGCTTCAAAATGTTTCCTGGCAGATTGTTTACATGTTATTCAATTTTGCCAAGGATGTTGTAGTTGATCCTTGCATGCTATGAACTTGTTCTTGACTTGGTTTGTTTCATAAACATGTCTTCTTGCTGATGCTATGCTTATCTTTCCATGCAATGACTTGTGATGAGTGAATCGAGCTTGTTAAGTAGTGTACTTGCTGTTGCTGTTTTGCTAGGCTGAATCTGTTATTTCGTGATGCTATGTAAACCTGCTTCTACAAGTCATTCTATGCATAATCTCGAGATGATCACTAAATATGTTTTGTTCTACATGTCATGCTCTAGCCATCCATGCCCCTGGTAGCATTTATAGCTTGCTTTAACTTGTTGTAATCTTGCTCCAAAGTTGCTTCATAATGTTGCTGTCAGCCTGTTAACATTAAGTTCAGTTGTTGCCATGTGTTTTGCTAGTGTTCCATGCACCCTATGACCTTGATATTGCCATGCTTAGGTTCACAAATATGTCTTCTTACTGTTGGTTTCCTTGCCATGCCATGTTTTGCTCTGTAGTGAGTTGCACAAGCTCATCTACATGCCTTCATAATTCTGTTTCTGCCATGTTTGAATCTGTATTATAACTTGCTATGTTTACATGGGTGACATCATATTTTCTGATCCTTTTTGGCTTATGGTCAGTAAGGGACTTTTGATCTATGCTTTGAGTTGAATCATTCCATGCCTTTTTTTCCATGATAAGTTCTTGTAATATGTTGTTTGATAGCTCTAAAGATTGCAACCTGATGTTATTTTCTGCAAATCTGAACTGTTATTATTTGCAATCTTTCCATGTGTGTTTGAGCATGTTCTAGTAGTTTCTGGAGATAGCTCAGTGTTCATGTTTTGTTATGATTTACCTATACATCATGCCCATGCCTTTTGTTTTCTTGTTGAGGTCCTGTAGCATGTGGTTTTGATGCTTGCAATATGCCTAGTTGCTGTTTTGGACAGATTGTTGTTATGACTTGTATAGAGTGTATGTGTTGCACCGTTGCTCCGTTTTGAGTGTGCTCTATATGAAACTTGCTTGATTTTGCATGTAGCCTCATATTATCATGTTGCATCCTTGTTTTGAGGTGTTTGCTTGATGTTTGAATGCCTTTTGCATCAATGCCATGTTTAACTTGTTTTACTCATATCTTCTAGGCCGTAGCTCCGAATCTAATGAACTTTATATGTAAGTTGACTAGAATATCGTGTAGATCATCTTGGTGCATCTTAACTTGCTGTTTAACAACTTGAACATAAGCTTTATTCAGATCTGGACCAATTTCGAAATTTGCATGTGAGGACTTACCAGAATTGTTATGTTCTTGTTTGCATCATCTCTTGCCATGAGTAGCTTCATGTAGCCTTGTCTTGCATCATGCTTGTTGTGCATCATGCCTTGTTCATGTGTGGTGTGTTTACCTTGTTGTGTGCTTCTTCTCGATAGTTTCCTGTTTCGTTGCGATCGTGAGGATTCGTTCGTCTACGCTTGGTTCGGCTTCATCCGTTCGTATTCTTCATAGACTCGTTCTTCTTCCTTGCGGGATTTCATGCAAGATGACCGCTACCCTGGATCTCACTACTATCATTGCTATGCTAGTTGCTTTGTTCTATCGCTTTGCTGCGCTACCTATCACTTGTTTAACAAGCCTCCCAATTGCCATGAACCTCTAACATTTGACAACCTTCCTAGCAAACCGTTGTTTGGATATGTTACCGCTTTGCTTAGCCCTCTTATAGTGTTGCTAGTTGCAGGTGAAGTTGAAGATTTCTCCATGGTGGACAGGATTTTGGTTGGGATATCACAATATCTCTTATTTAATTAATGCATCTATATACTTGGTAAAGGGTGGAAGACTCGGCCTTTTGCCTGGTGTTTTGTTCCACTCTTGCCGCCCTAGTTTCTGTCATACCGGTGTTATGATCCCGGATTTTGCGTTTGTTACGCGGTTGGGTGATTTATGGGACCCCCTTGACAGTTCGCTTTGAATAAAACTCCTCCAGCAAGGCCCAACCTTGGTTTTACCATTTGCCTCACCACCACCTATACCCTTCCCTTGGGTCGGCCAACCCGAGGGTCATCTTTATTTTAGCCCCCCCGGCCAGTGCTTGTCTAAGTGTTGGTCCGAACTGAGCAGCCTGCGGGGCCACCTCGGGGCAACTCGAGGGTTGGTTTTACTCGTAGCTTGACTTATCCGGTGTTGCCCTGAGAACGAGATATGTGCAGCTCCTATCGGGATTGTCGGCACATCGGGTGGCTTTCTGGTCTTATTTTACCATTGTCGAAATGTCTTGTAAACCAGGATTCCGAGTCTGATCGGGTCTTCCTGGGAGAAGGTTTATCCTTCGTTGATCGCGAGAGCTTATCATGGGCTAAGTTGGGACACCCCTGCAGGGTATAATCTTTCGAAAGCCGTGCCTGCGGTTATAGGCAGATGGGAATTTTTTAATGTCCGGTTGTAGATAACTTGACACCAGATCCGAATTAAAACGCATCAACCGCGTGTGTAGCCGTGATGGTCTCTTTTTGGCGGAGTCCGGGAAGTGAACACGGTTTCTGTGTTATGATTGACGTAAGTAGGTGTTCAGGATCACCTCTTGATCATTACTAGTTGACGACCGTTCCTTTGCTTCTCTTCTCGCTCTTATTTGCGTATGTTAGCCACCATATATGCTTAGTCGCTGCTGCAACCTCACCACTTTACCCCCTTCCTTTCCCATTAAGCTTTGCTAGTCTTGATACCCATGGTAATGGGATTGCTGAGTCCTCGTGGCTCACAGATTACTACAACAATAGTTGTAGGTACAGGTTGTGCGATGATCATGACGCGAGAGCGATGCTTGCTTGCGTTGAGTTCTTCTTCTGCTTTTCAATCAGGGGATAGGTTCCAGGTCGACAGCCTGGGCTAGCAGGGTGGATGTAGTTTGAGTTTCTGTTTGTGTTCCATCCATAGTCGGATGATGCTCTTATGTATTGTGATGTTGTATTCATGTGGCATTGTATGCCTTATGTATGTATCCCCATCTATTATGTAATGTTGATGTAATGATATCCACCTTGCAAAAGCGTTTCAATATGCGGGTCTATCCTTGGTGGGACCTTCGAGTTCCTTTTGGATAGGGTCGCATATTGGGCGTGACAAGTTGGTATCAGAGCCTCGACCGACCCTAGGAGCTCCCTTGATTGATCGTGTAGTTTGGCCGTTGTTGAGTCTAGAAGAAAGCTGTTTTCGGAGTCTAGTTATATCAAAGAGTAGGAATTCTTTTTACTCCTCAGCCCTTTCGTCACTCTGGTAAGGAATCTTGACGTAGGTGTTTTGAACTACTCCTCTTCCCTTCAAACTTTCTTTAGGATCACGCAGTTAGTTTTTTGTTCGTTGGTTCTCTTCTCTTTTCATCCGATGCATTTCTCGTCAAGTTGACTCGAGTCTCTTCATCTTTGCGTTCAATCCTCAGTTGTTTTCTTTTCCCACCCACCCACCCTTCTTCTTCTCGGAACTGGAGTCCATAATCGAGTATCCGTCCTACTCATGTGAAGTCTTTGTTTTCTTTCCTCAATGATTTCAACCGGTGTTTTCTCTTCCAGATATTCGTTGGTTCTCCCTTCCAAGTTGCCTTTGTTTTTCCCACCCTCCCACCCTTTTCTTCCCGGAGTCTGACCCTCTCTCGACCATCTATTTCATTCGTGTGGAGCCTCTTTAGCCTTTCATCAATTGTTTCAACCGGTGAATTCTTGTCTTGGTGGACATTCTTCATCTCTGGTGGACTCAATTCATCTTTTTCGGGTTGATCACATTCTTTTCCTTGGATCAAGTGTTTTCCCTGCTTGTTCGCCTCTCGGCAGTTTATCCTTCCGGAGTGTTCAAGACATCTCAGGAGATTCGTCTGTGTTTGAATTAATTCAAGGTTGTCACCTTATTCAAATATTTCAATCGTTCCAGTGCATCATTTATCTGTTCAACAATCCTTTTCAACGGTGTTATCTCTTCAGTGGGCCCTAACCCACAGGTTTTTTCCCAGGATCTTACCTGACTCTTCTAATTCCCCCGGAGTTATTCTCAATTCTTTTCAAGTGTGATGTAAGAATGAATTTCATCAGTCAGATGCCATCTCTAAGATCGTTTTCAAACTCTTTTCATTATTGGTTCAACCCTTCCTCCTTTTCATTCTCCCGGAGTACCTCAGTAATTTTGGTGGTGTTTCTCGTCGTCATTTGAAGATTGAAGAAGAGTTTTTCCTCTAAATCTTGCCCATTCTTGTGAAGTTTCGTGGTTCTAGCTTCATATCATCCTCTCGAATTATTTCACTCCGTCAGATATTCTTTCTTAACCATCCGGAGTATGTCAGGAGTTGTCTTTCCATTTCTTTTCACCGGAGGCCATTATTCCAGAAGAATTATTGTCCTCATTTTTCAGCTACCGTTATCCAATTATCCCGGTGCATCTAAATTCCCTCAGGCATATTTGATCGTCTAATTCTTCTCGGTGATTCATTCTCTTTCATCAGTCATTCCGAATTCTTACGGTGGTTTGTTCAAGATTCTTTTTCCTTGATTATCATATCAATTTCATTTGTTTCTTTCCAATCCTACCGGTGGTTCATCAAGACCTTCTCAAGTTTGTGATATGTCACTTATCAATCCTTTTCAAGAGGAATAAGTAATATGCAAAATCCATTTCTTGTCATCAATTTAATTTGATGAAGGATAAGCATACAATAAATCTTATTCTTATTTCATCCAAGTGATTAATTCCTTCCTTCGGAGTTTGTTCTTAATGAATAAATTCTAGTTCCAAGTGTTTTTCATCTTTTCTTTTCCGGAGTTCAAATTTCCTCAGTCATTTCGTCGGAACCTCCATCTAAATCATCGGAAGGCTTTTATCTTATTTCTTTTTCATCCTTCAATTTTATCTCGTCATCCTTTCATTACCGGAGTTCTTCAAGGTGGTTCTTCATGATTAAATTATTTCTTCAAGAGTTCATCAAGATTCTTGTCGGTGGAGTTCAAGTATCTTTTCTTGTCGCGTCTCGAAGTGCAATTAAGTCTCCGTATTCTTTTGAAGTGGAGTTTTGCATTTCTTCGTTCTTCTAAGTTATCCAATCATTTCCGTTTGTGGTCGGTTATCACCTCATAATTTTGAGATGTTTTCCATAAGTCTTGTTGATTTTCTCAACAACTCCGTTCATTCATTCGTTCTAAGTTCTTTTCATTCCACTACTTCAATTTTTCCGGAGGCTTTGCATTGTTCATGTCGTCAAGTGTCATTCCATCCTCTCAAGTTCATGTTCTATTCTTTCCATGTTCAGTCAGAGTTCTGCCTAAGTCCTTTCAGTCTTATTCGTTTCTTATCTTGTTCTAACCAGAGTGGTTTCATAGTCTATCTGATTCAGTGAGCTTTCGATTCTCGTCATTCTCGTTGTTCCTCTCTTCTTCTCGAATGCTCTCGATTCTTTGCTTCTTCTCTTCAGTTCTTGTTTCACCTCATCCCTTTTCCCTTCCGTCTCGGTCCTAAGATCTCGGGACGAGATCTCTTGTTAGTGGAGGAGTGTTGTAACGCCACGGATTCGTTGCGCCAGGTGTCCGCCAGTTATTCGCTGTCTTTGCCACGTCATTTGCTTGCGTGTTGCATTTTCTCATGTCATCATGTGCATTTCATTTTGCATATGTGTTCGTCTCATGCATCCGAGCATTTTCCCCGTTGTCCGCTTTGCAATCCGGCGCTCCTATGTCCTCCGGCATCCCCCTCTTCTCTCTTTTTGTGTGCGGGTGTTAAACTTTCCCGGAATGTCCCGAGGTTTGCCAAGCGGCCTTGGTATAGCACCGGTAGACCACCTGTCAAGTTTCGTGCCATTTGGAGGTCGTTTGGTACTTCAACGGTTAACCGGGTAACCGTAAAAGCCTCTTTCTATTTGCAGCCCAACACCCTTCCAAAGTGGCCCAAAACCCAGCAAACTCCTCTCCATGCTCTCAGTCGTTCGATCACGATCGCGTGGCCGAAAACCTCTCCTCATTTGGACTCTCCTAGCTCCCTCTACGTATAAATATGTGCTCTCCCCGAAATTTCGCAGCCCAATAGCCCGAAACCCTAGCAGTTTTCCTCCTCGCGCCGCCGGACATGTCCATCCATGCCGGACAAGTCGCTCCAGCCAATCGCTGTCCGCCACCTCAGCCGCGCCGCCGCCCGCGCCCAATCGCAACGCGCCATGTCATCAGGCCTCCCGCCCTCTCTCTCCCCCGCGCCCGCCGCGGCCCGCTGGGCCCACGATCGGCCCTCCCCGGCCCGGGACGCCACCGCCGCCGCCGCCGCCCCGCGGGCGCCTGAGCCCGCGCCGTGACGCGCCTCCCGCGCCTCGCCGCCGTGCGACGCCACCACATGTTGCCGGTGGTCTCGCCCCGCCGCGTCCTCGCCGGCGCCCCCGCGCCTCCCCTCGCCCGGCTCCGCCGCCCGCCGACTTCCCCGAGCCGCCACCTCTCCCTCCGCCGGCCCTGCCAAGCTCCGGTCGCCGGCGCCCCTCGCCAGACCGGCCACCGGAGGAGCCCGGCGCCGCCTCCTCCCGTTGCAGGAGGGTCAACCCTCGTTCTCCGTGCCCGGATCCGCTCCTCTCCGCCCCGCCGGCCGCCTCCCCGTCCTCTGCTCCGATGATGCTCCGGCCACCTTGGGATCCACGCCGTCCCGCTCCAGATCTGATCGGTTGACTCTTCCCCCCCTCCGTTTTTTGCTGTCCCGAAATGATTTTTACATTATCATGCCATGTTCATCGCATCATATCTCTGCATCCGTAGCTCCGTTTTGTGCGTGTAATACGTCAAATTGTTCGTCTCAATGAGTACATCATTTCATTCCATTGCATCATGTTCATTTGAGTCCATCTTGATGCCTGAATCATCGTTTCAAGAGTGCTTCGTGATGTTAATCTGCTGAAACTATTATAACGAACTCTTTTGTCATTTTTGCCATGATTGATGTGTGCATCCTATGAGGTTGACGTCTACATGTGTTTTGAACTATGCCATGTCTTCTTTATAGAGGTTCTTACCATGTATTTTTGTGATCAATGTGGTGACTAGAACAAGCATGCAAACTAGACTTCGTGATATTGCTGATTTTAGTCCCTGTTCTGCTATTATTTTGATGCCATGTAAACTTGATTCTACAGACAGATCCATGCATATTTTGAGATACTTCAGTAAGGATGTTTTGAACATATGGTTATGCTCTATCTATCCCTGCCCTTGTTTGCAATTATGGAGTAGTCTAGCATGTCATTTTCGTGCTCTACTTTTGCTTCAAAATGTTTCCTGACAGATTGTTTGCATGCTATGAACTTGTTCTTGACTTGGTTTGTTTCATAAACATGTCTTCTTGCTGATGCTATGCTTATCTTTTCATGCAATGACTTGTGGTGAGTGAATCGAGCTTGTTAAGTAGTGTACTTGCTGTTGCTGTTTTGCTAGGCTGAATCTGTTATTTCGTGATGCTATGTAAACCTACTTCTACAAGTCATTCTATGCATAATCTGGAGATGATCACTAAATATGTTTTGTTCTACATGTCCTTCTCTAGCCATCCATGCCCCTGGTAGCATTTATAGCTTGCTTTAACTTGTTGTAATCTTGCTCCAAAGTTGCTTCATAATGTTGCTGTCAGCCTGTTAACATTAAGTTTAGTTGTTGCCATGTGTTTTGCTAGTGTTCCATGTACCCTATGACCTTGATATTGCCATGCTTAGCTTCACAAATATCTCTTCTTACTGTTGGTTGCCTTGCCATGCTATGTTTTGCTCTGTATTGAGTTGCACAAGCTCATCTACATGCCTTCATAATTCTGTTTCTGCCATGTTTGAATCTGTATTATAACTTGCTATGTTTACATGGGTGCCATCATATTTTCTGATCCTTTTTGGCTTATGGTCAGTAAGGGACTTTTGATCTATGCTTGGAGTTGAATCATTCTATGCATTTTTTTCCATGATAAGTTCCTGTAACATGTTGTTTGATAACTCTAAACATTGCAACCTGATGTTATTTTCTGCAAAGTCTGAACTGTTATTATTTGCAATCTTTCCATGTGTGTTTGAGCATGTTCTAGTAGTTTCTAGAGATAGCTCAGTGTTCATGTTTTGTTATGCTTTACCTATACATCAAGCCCATGCCTTTTGTTTTCTTGTTGAGGTCCTGTAGCATGTGGTTTTGATGCTTGCAATATGCCTAGTTGCTGTTTTGGACAGATTGTTGTTACGACTTGTATAGAGTGTATGTGTTGCACCGTTTCTCCGTTTTGAGTGTGCTCTATATGAAACTTGCTTGATTTTGCATGTAGCTTCATATTATTATGTTGCATCCTTGTTTTGAGGTGTTTGCTTGATGTTTGAATGCCTTTTGCATCAATGCCATGTTTAACTTGTTTTGCTCATATCTTCTAGGCCATAGCTCCGAATCTAATGAATTTTATATGTAACTTGACTAGAATCTCGTGTAGATCATCTTGGTGCATCTTAACTTGCTGTTTAACAACTTGAACATAAGGTTTATTCAGATCTGGACCAATTTCGAAATTTGCATATGAGGACTTACCGGAATTGTTATATGTTGTTCCCGGCCTCATTTAAAGTTGCCTTGATGTGTTGTTCTTGTTTGCATCATCTCTTGCCATGAGTAGCTTCATGTAGCATTGTCATGCATCATGCTTGTTGTGCATCATGCCTTGTTCATGTGTGATGTGTTTACCTTGTTGTGTGCTTCTTCTCGATAGTTTCCTGTTTCATTGCGATCGTGAGGATTCGTTCGTCTACGCTTGGTTCGGCTTCATCCGTTCGTCTTCTTCATGGACTCGTTCTTCTTCCTTGCGGGATTTCATGCAAGATGACCGCTACCCTAGATCTCACTGCTATCATTGCTATGCTAGTTGCTTCGTTCTATCGCTTTGCTGCGCTACCTATCACCTGTTTATCAAGCCTCCCAATTGCCATGAACCTCTAACCTTTGACACCCTTCCTAGCAAACCGTTGTTTGGCTATGTTACCGCTTTGCTCAGCCCTCTTATAGCGTTGCTAGTTGCAGGTGAAGTTGAAGATTTCTCCATGGTGGACAGGATTTTGGTTGGGATATCACAATATCTCTTATTTAATTAATGCATCTATATACTTGGTAAAGGGTGGAACACTCGGCCTTTTGCCTAGTGTTTTGTTCCACTCTTGCCGCCCTAGTTTCCGTCATACCGGTGTTATGTTCCCGGATTTTGCGTATCTTACGCGGTTGGGTGATTTATGGGACCCCCTTGACAGTTCGCTTTGAATAAAACTCCTCCAGCAAGGCTCAAACTTGGTTTTACCATTTGCCTCACCACCACCTATACCCTTCCCTTGGGTCGGCCAACCCGAGGGTCATCTTTATTTTAGCCCCCCCCCCCCCCCCCCCGGGCCAGTGCTTGTCTAAGTGTTGGTCCGAACTGAGCAGCCTGCGGGGCCACCTCGGGGCAACTCGAGGGTTGGTTTTACTTGTAGCTTGACTTATCCGGTGTTGCCCTGAGAACGAGATATGTGCAGCTCCTATCGGGATTGTCGGCGCATCGGGCGGCTCTGCTGGTCTTGTTTTACCATTGTCGAAATGTCTTGTAAACCGGGATTCCGAGTCTGATCGGGTCTTCCTGGGAGAAGGTTTATCCTTCGTTGATCGCGAGAGCTTATCATGGGCTAAGTTGGGACACCCCTGCAGGGTATAATCTTTCGAAAGCCGTACTTGCAGTTATAGGCAGATGGGAATTTGTTAATGTCTGGTTGTAGATAACTTGACACCAGATCCGAATTAAAACGCATCAACCGCGTGTGTAGCCGTGATGGTCTCTTTTTGGCAGAGTCCGGGAAGTGAACACGGTTTTTGTGTTATGATTGACGTAAGTAGGTGTTCAGGATCACCTCTTGATCATTACTAGTTGACGACCGTTCCTTTGCTTCTCTTCTCGCTCTTATTTGCGTATGTTAGCCACCATATATGCTTAGTCGCTGCTGCAACCTCACCACTTTACCCCTCTTCCTTTCCCATTAAGCTTTGCTAGTCTTGATACCCATGGTAATGGGATTGCTGAGTCCTCGTGGCTCACAGATTACTACAACAACAGTTGCAGGTACACGTTGTGCGATGATCATGACGCGAGAGCGATGCTTGCTTGCGTTGAGTTCTTCTTCTGCTTCTTCAATCAGGGGATAGGTTCTAGGTCGACAGCCTGGGCTAGCAGGGTGGATGTCGTTTGAGTTTCTGTTTGTGTTCCATCCATAGTCGGATGATGCTCTTATGTATTGTGATGTTGTATTCATGTGGCGTTGTATGCCTTATGTATGTATCCCCATCTATTATGTAATGTTGATGTAATGATATCCACCTTGGAAAAGTGTTTCAATATGCGGGTCTATCCTTGGTGGGACCTTCGAGTTCCTTTTGGATAGGGTCGCATATTGGGCGTGACAAAGAGGTAAACTAAGTTGCTTCTTCGACAAATGAGTGAAACCAAAGAACCTTGAGAGGTTGAACAAATTGAAAGAAAGAGTACAATGGAGGTGAACAAGATTGCAAACACTCCGTTAGAAAAGAGGAACAAGGAACATTATGAGAACTTGAAGGTTGCAAAGACACGAATCAAGAGTTTAGTGGACAAGATAGAATTCGAAACCACTCCGGTTAAAACAAGATGAGAGAGGAAGAATTCGGGAAGCACTCCGGTTGAACATGAAAGGAATAGAACATGAACTTGAGAAGATGGGATGATACTTGATGAAATCGACAACACACTGCCTACGGAACTATTGAAAGAATGGCATAATGGGTAAGAAGGATTTCAGACAGCACTCAGGTTGAAAAGAGAGGCAAAACTTGATAAGATGGAAGAACTTGAAAAGATGACACAACACTTCGGTTAAATAGTTAAGCACGAAAAGAAAACGATCATTAAAATTCAAGATGATGAGTGAAAAGAGCAACATCACAATGACTCCGTAAGAAAGAATAGAAGTATATCATTGGAATAACTGAATGAAGAAGAAAATGCCAACTTCTGCCACAAATGAGCTTGGAAAGCACCCTTCCGAGAAGGTTATAACGGAGTCATTGGAAACCAACAATGAAACGAATAAGCTTGTAGTGGGCTTATGGAAAACTTCTCAAAATTGAGGCGAAATTCTGCCACTACGGAAACAAATAATATAATTGATAACACCAACAAGATGAAAAACTTCTTCCACCAAGATGATAGAGAGATAACTTGGACCATTGATAATCATCACAATAGCAACATTCCTTAGGGAAGGCTTTAGGTGAAATATGACACAAGATAACTCCAACAAAGATATTAATATATTTAAAATACCTCATTCTTGACAACATGTGAATCGAGAAACATGAATGGAAATTGTCAAGAATGATATAACACCATCTCAAAAGATAAGGTAGGAGAATTGCACTTTGGAATGCAAGATGAAGAATGCTTGAACGCCTCAGAACAAAACATGTGTTGAGCACCATGTTTATTTTTAGAGTATAGCTTGGCTGATCTTAACTTCAAGAGAAATCTTGAAGAACAATTGAAGAATGAAAAGAATCCTTGACGAACCACCATGTAGAGCCTCCATGGAGAACTCCGGTAATAAAAGGATGATAGAAAGAAAGGGAAGTTGAAAACACAAGGTGAAGCCTTGCGATGATTTATATGGAGCTTCGCGACGAGATAAAGCGGAAAACTTGGAACTCCATAAAAGAAAAGATGAAACATCTCGAACCGGGAAATGTGACATGATGAACAACTCTGGAAAGAAGAAACTAGATCACTTGGATGAAACAATAATAAGAATAATGTTATGCGTATCCTTCACCAATTTAAATTGATGACAAGCAATGGATTTGGCATACTACTTATTCTCGTAGAAAGGGTTAAGAGGGATATAGCGTAAACTTGAGAATGTATTGATGGAACCACCGGTAGGATTGGAAACAACGAATGAAATGATACAGTAGCAAAGGAAGAGGAATCTTGAACGAACCACCGTAAGAATTGAAAATGAAAGTAGCAAAGGCACAATTCACCGGGAAGAATTGGAAAACGAATGAATATACTTGAGGGGATTTAGATACATGAGAATGAAGAGATCATGAACTTATTAGAGACCACTTGAGCGATGCACCGGTAAGATTTGGAGAATGATAGCTACACGCTGAGAATGAATAATTATGACATGATTGCCTTCGGAGGAAAGAAATGGATAACAACTCATGAAATGCTCCGGATGGTAAGAAAAGAATTGTCACAATCAAAAACAATTATGAGGATGGCATCAAGCTAGAATCACGAATCTTTGAGAGAACGGATAAGATTTGGAGGAAAACTCTTCTTTGGTCTTCAAATGTTGAGAATGACGATGAGAAATACCACCATGAATTGTTGAGATACTCCGGGAGAAAATTAGAAAGGTTGAACCAACAATGAAAATATTTCAAAAGCGATCTTGAAGAAAGAATATGACTGATGAAAATTCATTCTTACATCAAACTTCAAAGGGAATTTGGGAATAGCTCCTGGAAAATTAGAAGAGTCAGGTAGGATCCCGGGAAATACCTGTGGGTTAGGGCCCACTCAAAAGATACACCTTTGAAAAATTACTTGAAAGGGAAATTGCACTGGTTGAATTATATGACTTGAATGAGATAACAACCTCGAAATAACTTGAATGGATTTTGAATTCTGAGATATCTTGTACACTCCGGAACCAATGAAAATAGTGACAGGTGAATGACTAAGAGGTGCATCGGCATGAGGAAGGATTAGAAACGAGGAAAGGAATATGATGAATATCAAAAGCTTGAATTGGATCCACCGGAGAAGAAACAACAATGAAGGATGATGAACTTGAAACTGTTGAGCATCTTCATGGGAAATCACCGGATAAGAACATTGAAAGAAAAGAATGAAGAGACTTCCCACAAATAAAAGGATACATGATTAAGAAATCTGAGTCCTTGAAGAAAAAGGGTGGGAGGGCGGGTAAACAAAGGCAACTTGGGGACGAATGAAACGGATACCGTTGAGAAAACTTAGAATTGATCTCACAAATGTTGAAATGATCGGATCCACTTGAAGAGAAGCACACCGGTTGGAAAGAATTGACATGACAATCTCGATGATCAAAAGGATTAGTACTCCCATAGAAATATGAGAACACCGCTTGAAAGGTATGGAATCAACACTTGACTTTGAAGCAACTCGAATACCACAAATAAAACAAAACAAAGGATTTGGCTTGCAGAATAAGACGGAACAAATACATATGATAGAGATTTACCCAATCCCATATCAGGCATCTATCGGAAAGATATTCTAGGAGCTACTTGAATTCCCACCTATAAACTCCCGAAACTTTCTGGTTATGCAATCTGGTGTTGGGGATACAGGGGAAGCAATATATCTCACCCAAACTAACAATCCCTACATCTAGCTCTATCCATCCGTCAACACATAATCAAGAAAACTCCGGAAATCGTGTACCTCAACCTTCGAAAAGCATCCGTTATACGAGCTATGGCGATTCTCCCGAACTCACCAGTATTGGGTGGCGTCAAGGTTATCTCACCAACAACTGCATAAAAGAGATTTTCGATGTCGGCAAAACTCAGGTATTCCAGAACTGCAACAATAAAATTATGACGACAACACCTCGGAGCTCAACTCCCCGGGACACTGCCACAACCCCTAAATGTTAGGAGGCACCAAGAACAATGTTCTCGTCACAAGAATATCGGAACGATCCCAAGATACCCACGTGATCCTAAAAAAAATTGAGGAGAGGAAAGACAAAACATCTACGTCGAGAGTCCTCACCAGAGCGACGAAGGGGGCTGAGGAGTAAAAAGAATCCTACTCCCCGATATATATAATCCTAAGACTCAAAATAGTTTTCTTCTAGACTCAACAACGGCCAACAATCAAGGGGGCTCCTATGGTCGGTCGAGGCTCTGATACCAACTTGTCACGCCCAATAGCGATACTATCCTAAAGAGACTCGAAGGTCCCACCAAGGATAGAACCGCATATTGATACGCTTTTGCAAGGTGGATATCATTACATCAACATTACATAATAGATGGGGATACATACAAGAGGCAAACAATGCCACAAGGGTACAACAATACATCATACATAAGAGCAGCATCCAACTACGGATGAAAGACAAAAAAAACTCAAACGAAATCCACCCTGCTAGCCCAGGCTGTCGACCAGGAACCTATCCCCTGATCAAAGAAGAAGCAGAAGAAGAACTCCAAAACAAGCAAACAGCGCTCTCACATCATGATCATCGCAAAACCTGTACCTGCAACTATTGTTGTAGTAATCTGTGAGCCACGAGGACTCAGCAATCCCATTACCATGGCTATCAAGACTAGCAAAGCTTAATGGGTAAAGGAATGGATAAGTGGTGAGGTTGCAGCAGTGACTAAGCAAAGTATGGTGGCTAACATACGCAAATAAGAGCGAGAAGAGAAACACACGGAATGGCCGTGAAGCTAGCAATGATCAAGAAGTGATCCTGAACTCCTATTTGCGTCAAACATAACCCAAAACCGTGTTCACTTCCCGGGCTCCGCCAAAAAGAGACCATCACGACTACACATGCGGTTGATGCATTTTAATTGAATCAAGTGTCAAGTTATCTACAACCGAACGTTAACAAATTCCCATCTGCCACATAGCCACGGGCACGGCTCTCGAAAGTTTATACCCTGCAGGGGTGTCCCAACTTATCCCATCACAAGCTCTCACGGTCAATGAAGGATATTCCTTCTCCTAGGAAGACCCGATCAGTCTCGGAATCCCGGTTTACAAGACATTTTGACAATGGTAAAACAAGACCAGCAAAGCCGCCTGATGTGCCGACAAATCCCGATAGGAGTCGCACGTACCTCGTTCTCAGGGCACACCAGATAAGTCAAGATACGAGTAAAACCAGACCTCAAGTTTCACCGAGGTGGCCCCGCAGGTTGCTCGGTTCGGACCAACACTCGAAGGAGCACTGGCCCCAGGGGGGTTAAATAAAGATGACACTCGGGCTCCGGAAACCCAAGGGAAAACGGCTTAGGTGAGGCAAATGGTAAAACCAAGGTTGGGCCTTGCTGGAGGAGTTTTATTCAAAGCGAACTGTCAAGGGGGTCCCATAAATCAACCAACCGTGTAAGGAACGCAAAATCAAGGAACATAACACCGGTATGACAGAAACTAGGGCAGCAAAAGTGGAACAAAACACCAGGCATAAGACCGAGCCTTCCACCCTTTACCAAGTATATAGGTGCATTAATTAAATAAGAGATATTGTGATATCCCAACATCATCCTGTCCATCATGGAGCAATCTTCAACTTCACCTGCAAGTAACAACGCTATAAGAGGGGCTGAGCAAAGCGGTAACATAGCCAAGCAACGATTTGCTAGGAAGGGTGAAAAGGTTAGAGGCTGACATGGCAAATTGGGAGGCTTGATAAACAGGTGATAGGTAGCGCAGCATAGTGATAGAACGAAGCAACTAGCATGGCAATGATAGTAGTGAGATCCAGGGTAACGGTCATCTTGCCTGAAATCCCGCTAGGAAGAAGAACGAGTCCATGAAGAAGACGAGCGGGCAAAGATGAACGAAGCGTAGTCGAACGAATCCTCACGATCGCAACGAAACAGGGACTAATGAGAAGAACCACAATCGGAAATAAGGAAACAACATGGTAAACAACCAAGCATAATCATGGCATGAGGCACAATCAAGTATGATGCATGTCTGGTTTAATGAGGCATGGCAAAGTGCAACAAACAATACTACAAGTTAAGTGGAGCTCAATATGTAACAAGTTGCATATTGACGAAACACCACATGTGATTATTTAGTTCACTCCCGTTTAGGTACTCAACAATATCAAATGTTGTTAAACATGGGCAGGGGTGAAGCATATGGAAACTACCTATCTAGGCAAGTTGAAAGTGCAACTATCCCTAGGTGGTTTTGGTAATTCATATCAACATATAGCTCATTGAGCTAATACTATTCCAAGACAAATATTTCAAGAAAGCTCAATGAATGGCATGGCATGGATGATGAAAGTGTATCCCTCAAAATATTAAGGACAAAGGATTGGCTCAAGCTCAAAAGCTCAAGACTCTACATTTTATATTTTAGTGATCCAAGATCACATTGAGTCTGTAGAAAAAGCCAATACTATCAAGGAGGGATGAGGTGTTGCTTAATGAGCCTCTTGCTTCAAGTGCTTAGTGATATGCTCCAAAAACCCTAAACTACTTTCTCATATCCACATATGACCTAAACCTAAAGTCAAAATCGGTCTCACCGATTCTTTCTATCCGGCGCCACCGAGTTCAGATGTCATAGCCACTGCCACAAACCCTAGGCAAATCGGTCTCACCGAGAGGGGATTGTAATCTCTCTGTTTCCCTTCATAACGTTTTGGTCTAACCGAAGTGAGCGATCGGTCCCACCAATATTGCAACGTAAACTCTTTGTTTCCTTTTTGTAACATTTCGGTCTCACTGAAATGAGCGAATCGGTCCCACCGAGTTTACCTGACCAACACTCTGGTTAGCTAATTACTAAAATCGGTCTCACCGAGTTTGTGTAATCGGTCTCACCGAGATTACGTTATGCCCTAACCCTAACCATATCGGTCCCACCGAATTGCATGTCGGTCCCACCGAAATCACTAACGGTCACTAGGTTTTATGAATCGGTCCAACCGAGTTTGTTGATTCGGTCCCACCGAGATTGGTAAATTGTGGGTAACGGTTAGATTTTGTGTGGAGGCTATATATACCCCTCCACCTCCTCTTCATTCATGGAGAGAGCCATCAGAACAAACCTACACTTCCAACTAACCATTTCTGAGAGAGAACCACCGCCTCATGTGTTGAGGCCAATATATTCCATTCCTACCATATGAATCTTGATCTCTAGCCTTTTCCAAGTTGCTTTCCACTCAAATCTTCTTTCCACCAGATCTAAATCCTATGAGAGAGTGTTGAGTGTTGGGGAGACTATCATTTGAAGGACAAGAGCAAGGAGTTCATCATCAACCACCATTTGTTACTTCTTGGAGAGTGGTGTCTCCTAGATTGGCTAGGTGTCACTTGGGAGCCTCCGATAAGATTGTGGAGTTGAACCAAGGAGTTTTTAAGGGCAAGGAGATCGCCTACTTCATGAAGATCTACCGCTAGTGAGGCAAGTCCTTCGTGGGCGACGGCCATGGTGGGATAGACAAGGTTGCTTCTTCGTGGACCCTTCTTGGGTGGAGCCCTCCATGGACTCACGCAACCGTTACCCTTCATGGGTTGAAGTCTCCATCAACGTGGATGTACGATAGCACCACCTATCGGAACCACGACAAAAACATCCGTGTCTCCAATTGCGTTTGAATCCTCCAAACCCTTCCCTTTACATTCTTGCAAGTTGCATGCTTTAATTTCCGCTGCTCATATACTCTTTGCATGCTTGCTTGAATTATGTGAAGATTGCTTGACTTGTGCAAAGATAGCTATAATCTGCCAAAGTCTAAAATTGGGAAAAGGTTAAGTCTTTAATTGGTCAAGTATTCTAATCACCCCCCTCTAGACATACTTCAAGGTCCTACATGTGGTATCAGAGCTTTGTTCTCCATTTGCTTTGAGTTCCATAGCTTTTGGTGGTCATAGCCTTGGTTTCACAACCTAGGAGAGTATCGCGTCTAGCGAGGGAAATTATCACCGTAGAGGTCCTTACTTTGATGGCACTAATTTTGCTAGTTGGAAGCATAAGATGAAAATGCATATTCTAGGACATAACCCCGCCGTTTGGGCTATTGTGTGTATTGGCCTACAAGGTGAATTCTTTGATGGGAGGGAACCAAACCGTGAAGCTAGCGCGGATGAATTGAAGATGCTGCAATACAACGCTCAAGCTTGTGATATCCTCTTCAATGGATTGTGCCCCGAAGAATTCAACAAAATCAGCCGTCTTGAGAATGCAAAGGAAATTTGGGATACTTTGATTGATATGCATGAAGGTACCGACTCTGTCAAGGAATCCAAGTTGGATGTGCTCCAAAGTCAGCTTGACAAGTTCAAAATGAAGGATGGTGAAGGTGTCGCTGAAATGTACTCTAGGCTTGCTCTTATCACAAATGAGATTGCTGGCTTAGGAAGTCAAGAGATGACCGACAGATTCATCATCAAGAAAATCCTAAGAGCATTGGATGGAAATTATGATACCATGTGCACATTGATTCAAATGATGCCCAATTACAAGAATCTCAAGCCAACGGAAGTCATTGGTAGAATCGTTTCTCATGAGATGTCACTCAAGGATAAAGAGGAACTTCACAACAAGTCAAGTGGTGCTTACGAAGCCTCATGTGAAGCTCCTACATCATCAAGAGATAAACAAACCTTCAATGAAGCATTGAGCTTAATGGTGAAGAATTTCAACAAATTCTACAAGAGTAGAAGCAAAGAAAGAAGCTCTAAGTCAAGGTCCTACAATGACAAAAGATCTTCCAGTTGAGAGCGCAATTGCTACAATTGTGGGAGACCCGGACACCATTCCAATGAGTGTACGACACCCTACAAGAGAAGAGAAGATTCTCCCAAGAGAAGAAGTAGAAGAGAAGAATCACTGCCAAGAGAGAGAAGGAGTAGATATGATTGTTATGAACAAAGAACATCCCGAAGAAGCAAGGATTCGGAAAGGAAGGACAAGTCATCAAAGAGCTACACAAAACGAAGACATCAAGCTCATGTTGGCGAATGGGTATCCGGCTCCGACTCTGAACATCACTCTGAGAGAAGCTATCACTCTGACTCCAAACATACTCAAGATGAAGGTGTTGCCGGTCTAGCACTTGTGTCGACCAACTCCTACGACATATTTGATTCACCAAATGAAGGAATTGGAAGATGGTTCGTGGATAAAGGCCCTTAGGTAACTCACCCCGAGTATGTTGATTTCGATAGTGATGAAGATGACTTGTTAGGTGAGGATGATTTACTTATTGACAACTCTAGTGATGAATACTATGATGAAACGTCAATTAATAATGCTAAACAAGATAAAACGAATGACAATGACAAGGAGAAGATTGAGCTTTTAACTAAAGAACTAAACACTCTTAAGTTAGCTCATGAAACTATCTAAGGGGATCATCGAGAACTTTTGAGGACTCATGAGAAGTTACGCTTTGAAAAGCTCAATCTTGAGCTAGAGCATGAGTTCTTAAAGGCAATCAATGATGATCTTCGCAAGAAAAGTTCTTTTTACATTGCCAAGCGTTTACTCTTATCTACTTACATGCCTCAAGTCAAGTCTAGTAACAAGAACAAGAAGGATTCTTTCTCTAGTAGTAGTAACAATAATAATGCTAAATCCAATATTGTTGCTTCTAGTAGTTCTCTTGATTCCACTAATGATTCTATTAGCCAAGTTACAGTTGATCAAGAAAATAGCCTAGTGAAGGGAATTATAGAGAAAGGTGTTTACAAAAGCCTTGCCGGGAGTAAGCAATTCGAGGAAATTGTACGTAGGCAAGGAAGGCACCGGAAGAATCAAGGTGTTGGTTTTGAACGAAAGTTCAATGCCAATGGAGTTGAGTGGGAAGAAGATCAATACCCCAAGACAAAGTTTGTTCCTCAACAAGAGAAGTATGATCCTACTTCCTTCAAGGGAACACAAGCACAAGATGATCTTCCACCACAAGACCACAAGAACAAAGGCAAGGACAAGCTTCAAGAGGAGATTGATGCATTTGAAGAAGCACCTAAGGCCTTAGTCAAGTGGGTTCCCAAGACTACATCAACTTCTACTTCATCAAGTACAACTACGACTCCAAGGATTCCCATCAAGATGACGTGGATCTAAAGAAGAAGAACTAGAGAGTTCTTGAGGGTGACTCCACCAACATTCTTCACTCATATCATTATGGCGAGGACAAGTGCAATCAAATTCCATATATTTCACTAGTTCAAGGAGTCACAAACCCTCATGTTGGTAAGGCAAGGGACAAGGTAACCTAATGTTTTCATGGACATCATCTTGTGTGTGCATCACTCTATGTCTATGGATATTCTTGTTTGTTCCTTGTGGGACTAACCCATGTAGTTATTGAAAGTGCAACTCACTCCAAAGGATTGCTCCAAATGATCTACATCAACATTAACCATCCACATCTTCAACACCTACATGAAGTCATCATCGACAAAACCCAAGGTTAGTTCATCCCTCTAAGGGGGGATCTCACATCTAGGGGGAGCTTAACTCTAAGAATTGAGTCAAAGAAACTCTAATGATGTGAACAGATCAATGCATTATGTAAAAGTGGTAACCCCACTTGAGATTAAACGATGAGTATGACCTATGATCAAATGTTCCCATTTGACTCCTAAGTCAATATACTCATATATAGATGACCTAGTCATCGCCAATTGTTTGATAGATGCTAGAATTGGTTGTGCATGCTTTGCCACATATTTCATTTGCCATCTTATTGTGTGAGCATGTTGGTTGCATATTTAACTCATTCGAGGACATCCACTTGTTGCTTTGATTGATTGGTTTATTTTTCTTTTGCTAAGTGGATGGACAAGAATGCCTAAGAACCTTCTCTAGCTATCTATGCTTTTCTTGTCTCAAACTCTATTCATGCTACATCACAAAATTTGATCAAGTCAGATTCGAACCACTATGTGTGAGGAGCACTTGGAGTCCCCGATTCGTCATATACTTAAACTTCCAAAACTTCTTTGTGTGTTTTGGTCTGACCGATTCTTCCATTTCGGTCATACCGAGATCACTAAGTCAATCTAGGTTTTCAATATTGGTGCAACCGATTCAAACTTTTCGGTCTCACCGAGTTGCTGTAACTGTCAATAGTTATGCATCTCGGTGCCACCGAGTTGCTCAACTCGGTCACACCGACAGTGTCAGGATATATATACACACGGGCAAAATTTTGGTAAACTTTCTCCAAACCACTCGCCCGCGCATAGCTCGCTCTGCCTTCTAGGTCTCTGGATCGCCGACTTCGTCGCTAGCCGCTTCCTGTCGCTGGTGAAAGTGCAACTATCCCTAGGTGGTTTTGGTAATTCATAACAACATATAGCTCATTGAGCTAATGCTATTCCAAGACTATTGTTTCAGGGAAGCTCAATGAATGGCATGGCATGGATGATGAAAGTGGATCCCTCAAAATACTAAGGACAAAGGATTGGCTCAAGCTCAAAAGCTCAAGACTCTTCATTTTACATTTTAGTGATCCAAGATCACATTGAGTCTATAGGAAAAGCCAATACTATCAAGAAGGGATGAGTTATTGCTTAATGAGCCTCTTGCTTCATGTGCTTAGTGATATGCTCCAAAAACCCTCAACTACTTTCCCACATCCACAAATGACCTAAACCTAAAGCCAAAATCGGTCACACCGATTCTTCCAATCCAGCGCCACCGATTCCAAAAGTCATAGCCACTGCCACAAACCCTAAGCAAATCGGTCTTACCGATAGGGATCTTGGTCTCACCGAGATGGGATTGTAATCTCTCTGTTTCCCTTCGTAACATTTCGGTCTAACCGAAGTGAGCGATCGGTCCCACCGAGATTGCAATGTAAACTCTCTATTTCCTTTTTGTAACATTTCGGTCTCACCGAAAAGAGCAAATCGGTCCCACCGAGTTTACCTGACCAACTCTCTGGAAAGCTTATTACCAAATCGGTCTCACCGAGTTTGTGTAATCGGTCTCACCGAGATTACATTATGCCCTAACCCTAACTGAATCGGTCTCACCAAGATGCATGTCAGTCCCACCGAAAATCACTAACGGTCACTAGGTTTACTAAATCGGTCTGACCGAGTTTAACGATTCGGTCCCACCGAGTTTGGTAAATTGTGTGTAATGGTTAGATTTTGTGTCGAGGCTATATATACCCCTCCACCTCCTCTTCATTCATGGAGAGAGCCATCAGACTAAACATACACTTCCAACTTACCATTTCTAAGAGAGAACCACCTACTCATGTGTTGAGGCCAAGATATTCCATTCCTACCATATGAATCTTGATCTCTAGCCTTCCCCAAGTTGCTTTCCACTCAAACCCTCTTTCCACCAGATCCAAATCCTATGAGAGAGAGTTGAGTGTTGGGGAGACTATCATTTGAAGCACAAGAGCAAGGAGTTCATCATCAATGCACCATTTGTTACTTCTTGGAGTGTGGTGTCTCCTAGATTGGCTAGGTGTCACTTGGGAACCTCCGACAAGATTGTGGAGTTGAACCAAGGAGTTTGTAAGGGCAAGGAGATCGCCTACTTCGTGAAGATCTACCGCTAGTGAGGCAAGTCCTTCGTGGGCGACGACCATGGTGGGATAGACAAGGTTGCTTCTTCGTGGACCCTTCATGGGTGGAGCCCTCCGTGGACTCGCGCAGCCATTACCCTTCGTGGGTTGAAGTCTCCATCAACGTGGATGTACGATAGCACCACCTATCGGAACCACGCCAAAAACATCCGTGTCTCCAATTGCGTTTGAATCCTCCAAACGCTTCCCTTTACTTTCTTGCAAGTTGCATGCTTTAATTTCCGCTGCCTATACACTCTTTGCATGCTTGCTTGTATTGTGTGATGAATGCTTGACTTGTCCTAAAATAGTTAAAATCTGCCAAACTCTAAAATTGGGAAAAGGTTAAGTTTTTATTGGTCAAGTAGTCTAATCACCCCCCCTCTAGACATACTTCAAGGTCCTACAAGTGGTATCAGAGCCTTGGTTTCCATTTGCTTTGATTTCCATAGCTTTTGGTGGTCATAGCCTTGGTTTCACAACCTAGGAGAGTATGGCGTCTAGCGAGGGAAATTATCACCGTAGAGGTCCTTACTTTGATGGTACTAATTTTGCTAGTTGGAAGCATAAGATGAAAATGCATATTCTTGGACATAACCCCGCCGTTTGGGCAATTATTTGTATTGGCTTGCAAGGTGAATTCTTTGATGGGAGAGAACCGAACCATGAAGCTAATGCAGAAGAATTGAATATGCTGGAGTACAACGCTCAAGCATGTGACATCATCTTCAACGTATTGTGCCCCGAAGAATTCAACAAGATCAGCCGTCTTGAGAATGCAAAGGAAATTTGGGATACTTTGATTGATATGCACGAAGGTACCGAGTCCGTCAAGGAATCCAAGTTGGATGTGCTCCAAAGTCAGCTTGACAAGTTCAAAATGAAGGATGGTGAAGGTTTTGCTGAAATGTACTCTAGGCTTGCTCTTATCACAAATGAGATTGCCGGCTTAGGGAGTGAAGATATGACCGACAAATTCATCATCAAGAAAATCCTAAGAGCATTGGATGGAAAGTATGATACCGTGTGCACATTGATCCTAATGATGCCAAACTACAAAGATCTCAAGCCAACAGAAGTCATTGGAAGAATTGTTGCTCATGAGATGTCACTCAAGGATAAGGAGGAACTTCACAACAAGTCAAGTGGTGCTTACAAAGCCTCAAGTGAAGCCCCCACATCATCAAGTGAGAAACAAACCTTCAATGAAGAATTAAGCTTAATGGTGAAGAACTTCAACAAATTCTACAAGAGTAGAAGCAAAGAAAGAAGCTCCAAGTCAAGGTCTTATCATGAAAAGAGATCTTCTAGTCGAGAGCGCAATTGCTACAATTGTGGGAAGCCTGGACACTACTCCAATGAGTGTACGGCACCCTACAAAAGAAGAGAAGATTCTCCAAGAAGAAGGAGCAAAAGAGAAGAATCACCACCAAGACATAGGAGGAGTACAGATGATCATTATGAACGATGACCCTCACGGAGAAGCAAGAATTCAGAAAGAAAGGACAAGTCATCAAGGAGCTACACAAAACGAAGACATCAAGGTCATGTTGGTGAATGGGTTTCCGGCTCCGACTCCGACAAACACTCCGAGAGAAGCTATCACTCCGACTCCGAATACTCAAGATGAAGGTGTTGACGGTCTGGCACCTGTGTCAACCAACTCCTACGACATATTTGATTCACCAAATGAAGGTGTTGGAAGATGCTTCATGGCCAAAGGTCCAAAGGTAACACATCCCGAGTATGTTGATTTCAATAGTGATGAAGATGACTTGCTTGTGGATGATGATTTACTTATTGACAACTCTAGTGATGAATACTATGATGAAACGTCAATTAATGATGCTAATCAAATGAATGACAATGATAAGGAGAAAATTGAGATTCTAACTAAATAACTAAACACTCTTAAGTTGGCACATGAAACTATCTTCGAAGATCATCGAGAACTTTTAAGGGCTCATGAGAAGTTACGCTTTGAAAAGCTCAATCTTGAGCAAGAGCATGAGTTCTTAAAGGCAATCAATGATGATCTCCGTAAGAAAATTTCTTCTTACATTGCCAAGCGTTTACTCTTATCTACTTACATGCCTCAAGTCAAGTCTAGTAACAAGTACAAGAAAGATACTTCCTCTAGTAGTAACAACAATAATGTTAAATCCAATATTGTTGCTTCTAGTAGTTCTCTTGATTCCACTACTGATTCTCTTAGCCAAGTTACACTTTAGCAAGAAAATAGTTTATTGAAGGAAATTATAGAGAAAGGTGTTTACAAGAGCCTTGCCGGGAGTAAGCAATTCGAGGAAATCGTACGCAAGCAAGGAAGGCACCGGAAGAATCAAGGTGTTGGTTTTGAATGAAAGTTCAACGCCAATGAGGTTGAGTGGGAAGAAGATCAATACCCCAAGACAAAGTTTGTTCCTCAACAAGAGAAGTATGATCCTACTTCCTTCAAAGGGACACAAGCTCAAGATGATCTTCCACCACAAGACCACAAGAACAAAGGCAAGGACAAGCTTCAAGAAGAGATTGATGCATTTGAAGAAGCACCCAAGGCCTTGGTCAAGTGGGTTCCCAAGACTACGTCAAGTTCTACTTCATCAAGTACAACTACAACTCCAAGGATTCCCATCAAGATGATGTGGATCCCGAAGAAGAAGAACTAGAGAGTTCTTGAGGGTGACTCCGCCAACATTCTTCACTCATATCATTTTGGCAAGAACAAGTGCAATCAACTTTCACATCTTGCACTAGTTCAAGGAGTCACAAACCCTCATGTTGGTAAGGCAAGGGACAAGTTAACCTAATGTTTTCATGGACATCATCTTGTGTGTGCATCACTCTATGTCTATGGATATCCTTGTTTGTTCCTTGTGGGACTAACCCATGTAGGCAAGTTGAAAGTGCAACTCACTCCAAAGGATTGCTACAAATGATCTACATCAACATTGAGCATCTACATCTTCAACACCTACATGAAGTCATCATCGACAAAACCCAAGGTTAGTTCATCCCTCTAAGGGGGGATCTCACATCTAGGGGGGCTTAACTCTAAGAATTGAGTCAAAGCAACTCTAATGGTGTGAACACATTAATGCATAATGTAAAAGTGGTAACCCCACTTGAGCTTAAACGATGAGTGACCTATGATCAAATGTGTTTCATTTGACTCCTAAGTCAATATACTCATATATAGATGACCTAGTCATCGCCAATGTTTGATAGATGCTAAAATTGGTTGTGCATGCTTTGCCACATATTTCAATTGCCATCTTATTGTGTGAGCATGTTGGTGCATATTTTACTCATTCAAGGACATCCACTTGTTGTTTTGTTTGTTTGGATTCTTTTCTTTGTGCCAAGTGGATGGACAAGAATGCCTAAGAACCTTCTTTAGCTATCTATGCTTTTCTCGTCTCAAACTCTATTCATGCTACATCACAAAATTTGTTCTAGTCAGATTCGAACCACTCTGTGTGAGGAGCACTCGGAGTCCCCGATTCGTCATGGACTTAAACTTCCAAAACCTCTTTGTGATTCTCGGTCCGACCGATTCCTCCATTTAGGTCCTACAGAGATCATTAAGTTGATCTGAGTTTTCAATCTCGGTGCAACCGATTTGAACTTTTTGGTCACACCGAGTTGCTGTAACTGAACACAGTTATGCATCTCGGTGCCACCGAGTTGTTCCACTCGGTCACACCGATAGGGTCAGGCTATATATAGACACGGGCAAATTTTTGGAAATTTCTCCAAAACCCTTCGCCCGCGCAACAGCTCGCTCTGCCATCGTGGTCTCCGGATCGTCTCCTCGTCGCCAGCAGCCTCCTGTCGCTGGTCTCCGCCGCCGTCAACGGATTTCGTCCCCGCCGTTGCCGCCGTAGCAAGTCCACCGCCAAGTTAGGGTATGGACTTAATCTTTGTGCTATCAACGTCTGATTCCTGGCACATTGTTTTCATATTGATTCTTGCCATGATTGAAACTCTTCTATCCATCCAAAGTAGTGCATAGATTAGACGTGATTCAAATTTTTAGGTTTAGGTTTCCGCCGAAACCAGCTCGGACCCACCGAGTTGAAAAACTCGGTCTCACCGATTTGGCTTATGCCATTGCACTAGTGACTCTCGGTCTGACCGAGAATTACTAATCGGTGCAACCGATTTGAGAATTTTGTGAAACCCTAGCAGTCTCGGTACCACCGAACTGAAACTCGGTCCAACCGAGATCATCAGTTTAGGTTCCAAAAACTGCTTCGGTATCACCGAATTTGAAAATCGGTGGATCCGAAATGCTTTCGGTGGAAAACTAAAATTGAACTTTTGAGTCATTCTTTTGCAAAAACCTCTGCATTTTGTGATGCTCATCTTTTCTATCTCATCTATAACTCTTCACAAGGTCAGCAGTCAGCTTGTGCAGAATGTCTGATCAAAGTGACAGCCAGAACAGGGCAAAAGAGCAGATGAACTTGAATGAGGGCACTAGTCCCTCCAGTACTTCAGATGAAGGGAGCAGAAGTACTCCTAGCAATTTGCCTAAGGCTGCAACTAGGCAAAGGAGGAAAAGAACTTCAGATTCAGAGGATGAAGATTACAAAGCTGAGGAAGATGAGGCTACTTCCAAGAAAGTGGTGCTCAAGAAGGAATATGGCTCAGCTTAGGACATAAAGCCAGGCATGAAGATTAAAAGGCCTGCAAGAAGGCAACCTATGCCAAAGGCCAGAGCGTCAACTCAACTGCCTGAAAATCCTGATCCCAAAGAGCCAGCTGATGAAAGAAAGAAGAGGAAGGAAAGGGTCAAGAAGACCATAGCCAGAGTTGTAGGGCAACCTTTAATGATGGAAGAGGAAGAGCCTTCTGCACCAGCACCAAAGGCACCAAAGCTTATGGGTGATGTAATCAAATCTGGGGCTGCAACATCTAAGCCCAAGGAAGCACCCAAAGCTGCCTCCAAGGCCAAGTCTGCACCAAAGAGGAATACCAGGAGTATTCCAGCTGCTGAAAAGAACAAGGCCCCAGTGCCTGAGGTTGCTGAGGAGGAAGATGAAGAAGGACAGGTTCTAAGGAAGCTCAAGCCCAAGATACCAGACCACAATGATGCCCATCCTATGGCTGAGGACATGAGAATCAGGAAGGATTCATGGCTGAGACTGTGGAGAATGGCAGATCCATATGCCACAAGGAGAAGAACTGCTGTTGACTATAGGTTCCATACAAAGGAACAGCAGGACTTCTATGAAACAATTCTGTTGGACAAGAAGCCCATAGTCTGTGACATGAGGTGGGTTGACTGGAAATACATCAAGGAGAATGAAGAGCACTATCCTGGAGTGCAAGACAGCTTTGTTGCTTGTGGAGTTGCCGATTTTGTTGGGCAAATCTCACAAATTGGAATGATGAACTTATCATGCAATTCTACTCCACAGCACATTTTTACCCAGATGGTAGAATAGTTTGGATGTCTGAAGGTACAAGGTACCAGTCCACTATAGAAGAATGGGCAAGTCTGATAAATGCCCCAAAGGAAATGATGATGATCTAGATGTATATGCCAAGAAGAAAATGGGACACAATACCATGGCACACATGTACAAGGAGATCCCACACAAAGCCCTAGAGACTTTCACTTTTGGATTAGTCCACTTTCTGCTGTCAGGGCTAGCTACCATAAATTGGATTCTGAGGCACACTTTGTTGCCCAAGTAAGGTGACCATAACATGATTAGAGGGCATGCCATCAATATGTTGCATTTATTTGATGTGCCACAAAAATTCAAAGTCATGAGCCTTATAGTTGAAACAATCAAGAGGACTGCAGCAGATCAGAAGAGGAGTTGTGGATATGCACCTCAGATTCAAGAATTGATAAACTCAAAGATGGGCACAGGAAAATATCAGTTGGATAAGGAACACTTTTCACTTTATCCAGACTTTGAGGACAATGGGGTTGTCATGAATGAGGATGATCCATCATCAGTTCAAGCTCAGGAGAAGAAGGAGAAGGCAAGGAAGGAGAAGGCTGCCAAGATGCCAACTCAAGAGGAGGCATCTGAATATTTCTTGAAAACCAAACAGGAGCAGCTTGGTTACTTGATAGCATCCTCTCTGAGGATTGAGAAGGGGTTGGCCACCCTAACTCAAAACCAGGAGAGCCTAGAAAGAATCATGGAACAAAAATTCTATGATCTAGATGTCAAGGTAACTGAGATTCAGTCAGTTGTGGAGCAGATGCAGGATGACATGCAGGAGAGGAAGGGCAAGACTACCACCAATGTGTTTCCCAGAGTGCCCAGAGCCCAGAGGTCAGTTGCAGTGCCAGTGACAGACACTAGAGCAACAACTTCAGCACCAGCTACTGCCCCTTCAGCTCCAGTGCAACCAGCTTCAGCATCAACTCCAGCACCCTCTACATCAACTGAAGCCTTCGTCCTTGGAGTTATCAGGACACCACCACCAGAAGATCAAGCCTGAGAGTCGATCTTGCACTATGCATTTTCTATGAACTTTTTGGTAACTTGTTGCCAAAGGGGGAGAAAAATGTATAGATCATAGGCTTCGAGAGAGAATGTGTTGCTTTTGTTCTCTCTTGCTTATTTGGTGGTTTTTCAATCTTTGTTTGCTTTTGGTTGAGATACTATGCTTGTGAGACATTGATGATCATGTGTTTGATCATAAGCTACACTTATGCATGTTTGATGATATTATCCTATCTATCTTATGTGATCACTCACTATGCTTGGTGATGAGTGCATGTATTCATTGTCTGTTATTTTGAGCGCTCCACCAAGATGTATGTGACATGGAAGAGTAACCGATGAGCCTAATTCATTGTGCATTTGCAGTCCAAAGCAAATCTAAAACTATGCTCAAATTTAGGGGGAGCTCTTGCTTATCACATACTTCTCAAAGCAACGATGTTATTTAAATGTTATTATCATTTGTTGAAGCTTTGATCTATATGTTGTCATCAATTACCGAAAAGGGGGAGATTGAAAGTGCAACTATCCCTAGGTGGTTTTGGTAATTCATAACAACATATAGCTCATTGAGCTAATGCTATTCCAAGACTATTGTTTCAGGGAAGCTCAATGAATGGCATGGCATGGATGATGAAAGTGGATCCCTCAAAATACTAAGGACCAAGGATTGGCTCAAGCTCAAAAGCTCAAGACTCTTCATTTTACATTTTAGTGATCCAAGATCGCATTGAGTCTATAGGAAAAGCCAATACTATCAAGAAGGGATGAGGTGTTGCTTAATGAGCCTCTTGCTTCATGTGCTTAGTGATATGCTCCAAAAACCCTCAACTACTTTCCCACATCCACAAATGACCTAAACCTAAAGCCAAAATCGGTCACACCGATTCTTCCAATCTGGCGCCACCGATTCCAAAAGTCATAGTCACTGCCACAAACCCTAAGCAAATCGGTCTTACCGATAGGGATCTCGGTCTCACCGAGATGGGATTGTAATCTCTCTGTTTCCCTTCATAACGTTTCGGTCTAACCGAAGTGAGCGATCGGTCCCACTGAGATTGCAATGTAAACTCTCTGTTTCCTTTTTGTAACATTTCGGTCTCACCGAAAAGAGCAAATCGGTCACACCGAGTTTACCTGACCAACTCTCTGGAAAGCTTATTACCAAATCGGTCTCACCGAGTTTGTGTAATCGGTCTCACCGAGATTACGTTATGCCCTAACCCTAACTGAATCGGTCTCACCGAGATGCATGTCACTCCCACCGAAATCACTAACGGTCACTTGGTTTACTAAATCGGTCCGATCGAGTTTAACAATTCGGTCCCACCGAGTTTGGTAAATTGTGTGTAACGGTTAGATTTTGTGTGGAGGCTATATATACCCCTCCACCTCCTCTTCATTCGTGGAGAGAGCCATCAGACTAAACCTACACTTCCAACTTACCATTTTTGAGAGAGAACCACCTACTCATGTGTTGAGGCCAAGATATTCCATTCCTACCATATGATTCTTGATCTCTAGCCTTCCCCAAGTTGCTTTCCACTCAAACCCTCTTTCCACCAGAACCAAATCCTATGAGAGAGAGTTGAGTGTTGGGGAGACTATCATTTGAAGCACAAGAGCAAGGATTTCATCATCAATGCACCATTTGTTACTTCTTGGAGAGTGGTGTCTCCTAGATTGGCTAGGTGTCACTTGGGAGCCTCCGACAAGATTGTGGAGTTGAACCAAGGAGTTTGTAAGGGCAAGGAGATCGCCTACTTTGTGTAGATCTACCGCTAGTGAGGCAAGTCCTTCGTGGGCGACGACCATGGTGGGATAGACAAGGTTGCTTCTTCGTGGACCCTTCATGGGTGGAGTCCTCCGTGGACTCGCGCAGCCGTTACCCTTCGTGGGTTGAAGTCTCCATCAACGTGGATGTTCGATAGCACCACCTATCGGAACCACGCCAAAAACATCCATGTCTCCAATTGCGTTTGAATCCTCCAAACCCTTCTCTTTACTTTCTTGCAAGTTGCATGCTTTAATTTCCTCTGCCTATACACTCTTTGCATGCTTGCTTGTATTGTGTGATGATTGCTTGACTTGTCCTAAAATAGTTAAAATCTGCCAAACTCTAAAGTTGGGAAAAGGTTAAGTTTTTATTGGTCAAGTAGTCTAATCACCCCCCTTTAGACATACTTCAAGGTCCTACAGCTGGTCTCCACCGCTGTCAATGGATTTCATCCCCGTCGTTGCCGCCATAGCGAGTTCATTGCCGGATTAGGGTATGAACTTGATCACAGTGCTATCCTCGTCTGATTCTCAGCACATTGTGTACATTATGATTCTTGCCATGATTGAAACACATCTATCCAGTCAAAACAATCCGTAGAATAGATGCGATTTGAAAATTTAGGGTTAGGTTTCCGCCGAAACCATCTCGGACCCACCAAGTTGAAAAACTCGGTCCCACCGATTCGGCTAACACCATTGCACTAGTAACTCTCGGTCTGACCAAGAATTGCTAATCGGTGTGACCTATTTTAGGACTCAATGAAATCCTAGCAGTCTCGGTGCCATCGAACTATGACTCAGTCTAACCGAGATCACTATTTTAGGTTCCAAAACTGCTTCGGTATCACCGAGTTTGAAAATCGGTTGATCCGAAATGCTTTCTGTGGAAAACTAAAAGTAAGTTTTTGAATCATTCTTTTGCAAAAATCTCTGCATTTTGTGATGCTCATCCATTCTATATCATCCATAACTATTCACAGGGTCAGCAGTCAGAGTTCTCATCATGTCAGACCAAAGTGACAGCCAGAACAGGGAAGAAGAGCAGATTCACATGAGTGAGGGCACTAGTCGCTCCAGTTCCTCAGATGATGGTAGCAGAAGTACTCCTAGCAATTTGCCAAAAGCAGCCACAAGAGCAAGAAGGAAGAGAACCTCAGACTCAGAGGATGAGGACTATGTTGCAGCTTAAGATGAGGCTACTTCCAAGAAAGTAGTGCTCAAAAAGGAGTATGGCTCAGCTAAGACCACAAAGCCTGGACTGAATAGGAAGGTCCCTGCCAAGAGGACACCTATGCTGAAGGTCAGAGGATCAACACAAGAACCAGAGAAACATGATCCCAAGGAGCCAGCTGCAGAAGGAAAGAAGAGAAAGGAAAGGGTCGGAAAGACCATGGCCAGAGTTGTTGGACAACCTTCCATGATGGAAGAGGAGGAGGAAGAAGAGGTTGCTGCACCAGCACCCAAGGCACAAAAGCTGATGGGTGATGCCATAAAGTCAGGGGCTGCAACATCAAAGCCCAAAGAAGCACCCAAAGCTACCTCCAAGGCCAAATCTGCACCTAAGAGAAATACCAGGAGTATACCAGCTGCTAGAAGAACAAGGCCCCAGTGCCTGAAGTTGCTGCTGAGGAAGATGATGAAGGACAAGTCCTAAGGAAGCTCAAACCCAAGATTCCAGACCACAACGATGCTCATCCAGTGGCTGAGAATATGAAGCTAAGGAAGGATGCAGGGCTCAAGCAGTGGAGATTGTCTGATCCATACGCAATCAGGAGAAGAACTGCTGTAGATTGCAGGTTCCACACTAAGGAACAGCAGGACTTCTATGAGACTGTGTTGTTGGATAAGAAGCCCATAGTCTATGACATGAGGTGGCTGGACTAGAAATACATGAAGGCCAATGAGGATCATTACCCAGGAGTGTATGACAGCTTTAATGCTTGTGGAGTTGATGAGTTTGTTGGACAAAAGTTCACAAACTGGAATGATGAGCTAGTTATGCAATTCTACTCTACAGCTCATTTTTATCCTGATGGCAGAATTGTCTGGATATCTGAAGGTACGAGGTACCAATCAACTATTGAGGAATGGGCCAATCTGATTAATGCCCCAGAGGAGAAGGAAGATGACTTGGATGTCTACTCCAAGAAGAAGAAGGATCACAATTCCATGTCCCATATGTACAAGGAGATCCCAGACAAGGCCCTTGAAACTTTCAAGTTTGGGTCTGTCCACTTTCTTCTGTCAGGGCTGCCAACAATCAACTGGATTCTTAGGCACACTCTATTGCCCAAGTCAGGTGACCACAACATGATCAGAGGGCATGCAATTATATGCTTCACATTTTTGATGTGCCACAGAAATTCAAGGTCATGAGCCTCATAGCTGAGACTATCAAGAGGACTGCAGCAGACCAGAAGAGAAGTTGTGGGTATGCCCCACAAATCTAGGAGTTGATCAACTCAAAGATGGGCACAGGAAAATATCTGTTGGATAAGGAACACTTTGTTCTCTATCCAGATTTTGAGGACAATCAAGTTGTCATGAATGAGGATGAGCCATCATCAGTGCAAGCTCAAGAGAAGAAGGAGAAAGCAAAGAAAGAGAAGGCTGCCAAGATGCCAACTCTAGGGGAGGCATCTGAATACTTTTTGAAGAGCAAGCAGGACCAACTTGGATACTTGATAGCATCAACTCTGAGGATTGAGAAGGGGTTGTCCACCCTAACTCAAAACCAGGAGAGCCTGGAAAGAATCATGGAACAAAAATTCTATGATTTAGATGTCAAAGTAACTGAGATTCAGTCAGTTGTGGAGCAGCTACAGGATGACATGCATGAGAGGAAGGGCAGGACAACTACTGATGCATTTGCAAGAGTGCCTCGAGCTCAGAGATCAGCTGCAGAGCCAGTGACACACACCAGAGCCACTTCATCAGCACCAGCTACAGCTCCAGTGCAACCAGCTCCAGCACCAACTCCTTCAGCTCCATCCACATCAACTGAAGTCTTCATCCAAGGAGGCATCTCTACACCACCAACTGAAGACCAAGCCTGAGAGACGATATAGTACTATGCATTTTCTAGGAACTTTTTGGTAACTTGTTGCCTAAGGGGGAGAAATGTATAGATCATAGGCTTAGAGAGAGAGAGAGAGAGTTTGCTTTTGTTCTCTCTTGTCTTCTTGGTTGAACTTTGTTTGCTTTTGCTTGCTTGAGATACTATGCTTTTATCTGTGAGACATTGATGATCATGTGTTTGATCATAAGCTACACTTATGCTTGTTAGATTATATTATCTTATTTATCCTTATATGATCATTCACTTTGCTTGGTGATAAGTGCATGTATTCAATCTTTATTATTTTGAGCGCTCCACCAAGATGTATGTGACATGGAAGAGTAACCCATGAGCCTAACTCCTTGTGCATTTGCAGTCCAAAGAAAATCTTAAACTATGCACAAATTTTGGGGGAGCTCTTGCTTATCACATACTTCTCAAAGCGACGATGTTTTTCAATCTTATTATCATTTGTCGAAGCTTTGATCTATATGTTGTCATCAATTACCAAAAAGGGGGAGATTGAAAGTGCAACTATCCCTAGGTGGTTTTGGTAATTCATATCAATATATAGCTCATTGAGCTAATACTATTCCAAGACAAATATTTCAGGAAAGCTCAATGAATGGCATGGAATGGATGATGAAAGTGGATCCCTCAAACTATTAAGGACAAAGGATTGGCTCAAGCTCAAAAGCTCAAGACTCTAAATTTTATATTTTAGTGATCCAAGATCACATTGAGTCTATAGGAAAAGCCAATACTATCAAGGAGGGCTGAGGTGTTGCTTAATGAGCCTCTTGCTTCAAGTGCTTAGTGATATGCTCCAAAAACCCTCAACTACTTTCTCATATCCACATATGACCTAAACCTAAAGTCAAAATCGGTCTCACTGATTCTTTCTATCCGGCGCCACCGAGTTCAGATGTCATAGCCACTGCCACAAACCCTAGGCAAATCGGTCTCACCGATAGGGATCTCGGTCTCACCGAGATGGGATTGTAATCTCTTTGTTTCCCTTCGTATCGTTTTGGTCTAACCGAAGTGAGCGATCGGTCCCACCGAGATTGCAATGTAAACTCTCTGTTTCCTTTTTGTAACATTTCGGTCTTACCGAAATGAGCGAATCGGTCCCACCGAGTTTACCTGACCAACTCTCTGGTTAGCTAATTACCAAAATCGGTCTCACCGAGTTTGTGTAATCAGTCTCACCGAGATTACGTTATGCCCTAACCCTAACCATATTGGTACCACCCAGTTGCATGTCGGTCCAACTGAAATATCTAACGGTCACTAGGTTTACTGAATCGGTCCGACCGAGTTTGTTGATTCGGTCCCACCGAGATTGGTAAATTGTGTGTAACAGTTAGATTTTGTGTGGAGGCTATATATACCCCCCACCTCCTCTTCATTCGTGGAGAGAGCCATCAGAACAAACCTACACTTCCAACTTACTATTTCTGAGAGAGAACCACCTACTCATGTGTTGAGGCCAAGATATTCCATTCCTAGCATATGAATCTTGATCTCTAGCCTTTCCCAAGTTGCTTTCCACTCAAATCTTCTTTCCACCAGATCCAAATCCTATGAGAGAGTGTTGAGTGTTGGGGAGACTATCATTTGAAGCACAAGAGCAAGGAGTTCATCATCAACGCACCATTTGTTACTTCTTGGAGAGTGGTGTCTCCTAGATTGGCTAGGTATCACTTGGGAGCCTCCTACAAGATTGTGGAGTTGAACTAAGGAGTTTGTAAGGGCAAGGAGATCACCTACTTCGTGAAGATCTACCGCTAGTGAGGCAAGTCCTTCGTGGGCGACGACCATGGTGGGATAGACAAGGTTGCTTATTCGTGGACCCTTCTTAGGTGGAGCCCTCCGTGGACTCGCCCAACTGTTACCCTTCGTGGGTTGAAGTCTCCATCAACGTGGATGTACGATAGCACCACCTATCGGAACCACGACAAAAACATCCGTGTCTCCAATTGCGTTTGAATCCTCCAAACCCTTCCCTTTACATTCTTACAAGTTGCATGCTTTAATTTCTGCTGCTCATATACTCTTTGCATGCTTGCTTGAATTGTGTGAAGATTGCTTGACTTGTGCAAAGAAAGCTAAAATCTGCCAAAGTCTAAAATTGGGAAAAGGTTAAGTTTTGAATTGGTTAAGTAGTCTAATCACCCCCTCTCTAGACATACTTAAAGGTCCTACACAAGTTTAAATGAGGCCGGAACAACAAACAACAATTCTGAAAAATCCCCATGTGCATATTTTTGATTTGGTACTCTTCTACCCTAAACCATATTTTAATGTCGTTAAACAGTAAAACAAAGTGCACCAAGTTAATCTATTTTAGTTATGAAATAAACTATTTTAGCATGACATTTGAGCAAATTTAAACAAACAACATTTTAAGCATTTTAAACATGGTTGAAAGTTGCATATTATGAAACTAGATAAAATTCTAAGCACTTTTCATATATAAATTATTTACATATGATGCATGGTACATGAGTTATTATATGCATGAACTCTAGGGGTTTTTCTGCAAAGCTGTAATCTCTGGATAATTATTGAATTGCTCCGCGAAAAAAAAACATGAGTCAGGCCGAATCTGCTGGCCCAACAGAAAGAAGGGGCTGGAGGGTCTGCTCACCCATGGGCTTCGGCCCAGTCGATGGAGGGGGAGGCTGGAAAGGGCGCTAGGCCTTGCGCGGCTGGCAGCCCACGCAGCTGACTAGCATGGTCAACGCGCGGCTGGACTGGGCGAGCTCCTCTCGCTCGATCTGGATAGTGGAGTGGCACTAAAGCGGAAGTGGGCGCGGTCCTCTGCTCGATGTGAACGAACAGGAGGGAGCGCGTGCAGGGGAAGCAGGGCTCGACTGCGCTTGGTGCAGTTCGTGAAGACGACAGCGGCGCGGGACTCGTCGAAGGCAGCGCGACAAGGGGCTTGGCACGGTCGAGGACGACGGCCTCAGGTCAGGGGAAGCTCGGGCGCAGAGAAGGCACGTCCTCCCGCTCGATGTAGAGGAGGGACAGCGCGGGACTCCAGGACGGCGGATCTGGCCGGGAACGGGCTTGGACGGCGGCTTGATTCCTGCTTGGGCAGTAGAAACAGGGAGTCGAGAGAGGGAGAGAAAAGCAAAGAGAAAGGAGAGGGACGGTAGGGAAAGGAGGGCGACAACACTGCTCACCGGCGAAGTCCGACAGCGACGGCGAGGCCTTGAGGTGGAGCAGAGGCGTGGCCTTGGCGCGGGCGAGCAAGGCAGCAAGGAGGCTGGAGACGTCGGATCCGAGGCCGGGGCCGGAGGAACTTGATCCCGGCTACGACGGAGCTTCCGCGGGCAGCCATGGCATCTCCCACTTGTTCCTATAAAGAGACAGAGGGGGTGAGGCGAG
Organism: Triticum timopheevii; assembly: GCA_963921465.1. NCBI lineage: Eukaryota > Viridiplantae > Streptophyta > Magnoliopsida > Poales > Poaceae > Triticum > Triticum timopheevii. The sequence continues at coordinate 498,432,708 of OY997272.1, forward strand.
AGAGGTGAGAGATTTCGAGAGAGCGGCACGGGGAGGAAGGGAGCAGGGCACGGCCTGGAGGCGTTGGTTGCCGGTGGCGGCGGTGCGAGGGGACGAGGCCGAGAGCTCCTGCTCGGGGCCTCGAGCAGCTACACGATCCATTCGGGATCGAGGGAAGAAGTGGCTTGCGTTGCGCTGGTTGGTGGGCTGGATCGGGAGGGGATCCCGAGGAAGAGGGGACTGGAGGAGTGGCGGCGGCGCGATGGGATCGATGGGACAAGGCTCCTAGGATCTAGGGTTGGACCTCTATGTATATAACATGTGTATTAGATTACGGATAATTTGCGTCCCTCCGATCGAAATCGGGCGGTTGTGAATAAATAGGCTAGGACAGTCAAAGAAGAAACCGAAGATACTTTCAGGATGTTTGGGGATGATCCGGATCCAACAGTGACGACTGCTCGAGTCGGGTTCGGGAAAGGTTCAGACGCGCGGCAGGGGTCTGTGCGCTGTGCAGAGGAACAAGGCGATCGCGTGCAAGTGGGTGGTTGGTCTCAGAACGGTCAACAAAGACAAGCGGTGACGACATGCCACGAAGACAAAGAGAGAAGCGACAAGTACGAATGGCTGCGAGTTTTATGAAAACATGCAAATGCAATGCGAATGATGACATGAGATGAAATGCATGACCTGAACAAAAGCAAAACAAAAGACAAAAGAAACCCAACCACGAAGGAAATACCACAACACATAGCCGTAAATGGCAAGAGTTGGAGTTACAATTATGGAAAGTTACATCTGGGGCGTTACATGATCTCTCCCCCTCCCTTGGTAGTGGCTAGCCTTATTTATAGAGGCCCTGGTCCTCTTCCCAAATATTGAGTGGGAAGGGGTCCAACAACGGCCATTTTGAAAGGGGACAGCTAGTACAAGTTATCCTAACTAAATGTGGTTGTCGGATATCGGGTTCTCGCAAAACCCTTAAGGTTCGAACTCTAGGGTGCGCACGAACATCTTCTCCCTACCGATCCACGCCCACAACTTCGCCGGGATTCTAAGCTAGCACGATGAACAACACAAGAGACGCAAGGTTTATACTAGTTCGGGCCACCGTTGGGGTGTAATACACTACTCTAGTGTGTGGTGGTGGATTGCCTCTTGGGCTGATGATGAACAGTACAGAGGAAGAATAGCCTCATGAGGAGAGGTGTTCTTGTGGTGGTGTGTGGATGAGCTAGGCTCGGATCCGCTTGGCTCTAGGCGAGATCAGATCTCGATCCCCCTTTTCGTGGTGGCTAGCCCTATTTATAGAGGCCCTGGTCCTCTTCTCAAATATTGAGCGGGAAGGGAGCCAACAACGGCCATTTTGAAAGGGGACAGCTAGTACAAGCTACCCTGACTAAAGGTGGTCTTCGACTGCCAAAGGCACTGGTGATGACGCTGTCTTGGGCTCCACGGTGACCTCCATCCTGCCGCTCTGCTAGTCTTGGTCTCGTTGCACTGATATGGAAACATTTGCTTGCTGCCTCTATACTCCGCGTCTGTACTTGCCCCCTATGCACCAAAGGGGAAACAAGGACACTGCACAAGCTGGCGCCCGCCTGGTGTCGATCGTCATAGCTTGCATCATGAGCACCTCACGAGGTACCCCTTGCCTTGATCTCTCTGCCTTCTCACGAGCCTGCCTGGTGAGTCCGCCCCTGAGGAGGCCTTGTGTTGTCCGCCCTGCGAGGCTTGGCCCCTCGCAAGGGTCTTGAGCTTGGGTTGATGAAGACGGGTTGTACTGGGCCACTGGCTGAGCCACGCTGCAGGCCGCAGGCAGGCAAGTCCGGGGACCCCCACTCCCAGAACGCCGACAGTAGCCCCTAGGCCCAAGGCGTGCTCGGACTTGGCTTAGCAGCGAAGCCAAAGGGCAAGTGCGGAGCACTGCGGGCCCCAACAGCCTGCGGCCTTAGTCGTCGCGTGGCGACTGATTGGACGTGGGCGTCTCGGCTTCCCCACGCTGTCTCGGCAACTGCCCGATTTGATGAGTCCCTGCTGCATGCAGAAAGAGTCATCATTACCTGTGATCATGGAGGCCGATGGTTAGCCTCCTCTGGATTATAAAGGGGGAGGGGCACAAGCCCCCGTTATCCATCTCTTCTTGCTCCGCTTGCTTTTTCTTCCTTGCTCCACCTCCATTCTCGACGCCAATGGAACCGATCTGCAGTTTCTCAGCCGAAGAGAAGGGAAAGGCCCCCCGGGAGGGGCCTGACCCGCTCCCTCCGAAGAAGCGACCGGTCCCGAGCCACTGTGGTGAAGCCGCAGGGCCGTAGATGACGAGGCCTTGGTATGAGCGACCACCTCCTGGGTTCCCGCTACCCTTGTACGCCTGGGGCGAGGGCCCTGGAGCAAAGGGTGACGAGCGACACCGCACGCGCCGTCGGCGGGGTCAACGGGCTATGGTGTTGCACGCCGTCGCTCCTCGAGTTCACGCTGTGGACTCCTCTCGCGAGCTTGTGCTTCACGCCGCGATGCCTCCATGCACCGGGATCCGCTTCCCTTCCTTCTTCGCCTTCAAGATGCCGCCGAGGGGGCCTCTCGAGCTCTCGCTGCAACACGCCGACTGCGGCACTCCGGCGACCGGAGCGGAGGTTGAAGTCGTCGCTCCGGGCAAGGTCTTCATGACCCGTGGCTGGGGCGAGGTCACCCGGGTCTGCCAAACAGGGGGGTGCCCTCGTGATTCATTTTGAATATGATGGCGCCTCCTTGATGCTCTTCAAGGTCTTTGACGTAGAAGGATGCCGTCTAGAGTGCTGTCCTAGAGGAGGCTGTCAGGACATCGACGCGGTAGGGGCTGAGCCTGCCGTTTGCTTCCCCAAAAGCTCTTCCAGCGGCAGTAATGATGCTTGGGAGTCCCGCGACTCTCCTGAGCTCTTCGTGACTCCGGAGACGAGCGACGACAGCTATGTGCCCTCGAGCTCGCGTCCTGCACGGAGCAAGGTGGCAGCGTCAGGCCGTCATCGCAGCTGATCTGGATGGGGTTGGCACCGTCCTCCCATGGCCCACTGTTGATGATGGCGTCGGCCATGGGGGCGCGTGTTGGTAGAATCCATTAGGAATCTTGCTTCTTTTGTTCCCTGCAAGGAATCGAGAAAACACCCCACAGGGGCATGTAAAGGGTCTGTGATGCCTTTTGTTGGTGTAATCCTTATCTTGAAGTCATGCGAATGACTGTCCTGTCCCGGCTTGGTTCCCCCTTCCTAACCTCGCGAAGGCTTGAGCGCTCTACGCCTACAGGTCCCGGTCCCCACGCAGGCTTCAGCCATCGCTGCTATGCCAGGTCGCGATGTCGTGGTCAAGGCCAGGAGGTGAGCGGCCCGAGGTCCAGTAAGAGCCCCTGAGGCGCGATGCTTAGGAGGTCCCCTTTAGTGTGCAAGCAACCGACGAGAGGTGAGAGAGGAAGACAACGTTGCCATCATAGAGCCACATTAAGTGGAAATTCCGTGCTACACCGATGAACAGCCCTAGGCGTGAAACTTATCTTGATAATAGGGAGTCACTCCTTCGCGCCGCGTCGGACTTGCGCATTGCCAGCTGGGATGTAGCTGGGTTAGGCCCTCGCGAGCTTCCCCTCTCTTCCCCACGCTCTCCTTTGTGCTCTACATCCTCAGGTCCCGGCCCTCGAGCGAGCTCAGCCGCCGCTGGTATGCCAGGCTGCAATGCCGTGGACAAGGCCAGGGGGTGAGGGTTGGAAAGCCAGTAAGAGCCCCTGAGTCACGATGCTCAAGAGCCCCCCTTTTAATGTGCAAGTGGATCATGCGGGAGAGAAAGAGAGAGCCCATGGTGCCACCCATTGTATGCTTCAGGAGGGTTCCTGCAACCAACACGAGGAGAGCACGGGTTGCCATTATGATTGCCGACCGGCCATTGGTTGCTTTGAGAGTGTGGTGAGGGCATTGAGGGCCTGGTGAGGTGACGCTTGCGGGGCTGCCATGGGCCAGAGCTCGACCACTTAGATTTGTCGACGTTGCAGGGATGGACCCATGTGCAAGTGTCGTGCCAGGGCGAGCGGCTCCAAAGGTAGGTGTCAATCGAGCAGGCGATAATCACAGACAGGTTAGGCATGAAGGGAAAATCAGCTTAGATAAATGCGGAAGGGATACATGTCACTGGGTCAGGCCTGAGTCGCTTGGGTAAGATGCAGCCCGAGGGGAGCCCCCTAGCAAGGTAAACTAAAGACACAAGCAAAAGGGATACATGCCGCAGGAGCAAACCCGTGCGGCCCTGGGAATGATGCAGCCCTAAGGTTGCTTCTAGCTGAAATGAACTCGAAAGATGTCACCTGGTACCATTGTGGAGGGGGTGTTGGAGTAGCTGAAGATGCGCGGTGAAGAGGCCGACCCTCACGAGCCACCGGAGCCCCGAGCCTCGAGAGGCTCTGGGGGCCCAAGTGGTTCCTCGAGGACCATCTCCATCTCCGCTAGGACCACGTGATGCTTGGCCTCTTGAGCCGCCAAGATGCTCCGCAGATGGCGCTGTTGAGTAGCAGTCGTGTTCGGTGGGCCGAAAAGCATGCGAACGTAGCTGTGTGGCGGACCCTCGCAACATCCCACGCGCGAAGGCCAGAGATGCTCCTAAGACATGGCCCGATTGAGCCCTGGGAAGTCAATACAGACGCGCAGTCCACCATCCTCGCCTGGATGGGGAGCTACGCCAGGCGGACGGCGATCGCCGCGCATGGCCCTTGCTTCTTGAAGCTCTCGAGTGGTCTTGGTGATATACTCCTAAGGTTTGGGCTTTCCACGCCCCAAGCCTTCCTGAGGGAAACGTGCTACGAAGCATGCCTCCGAGTGGTACCCGAGCGCCTCCCTCGTGATCTTGGCAAAGTTTGAGGCCCTCCAGAAGAGAGCCCCCGAGCCCTGCTCGAGGAGGGTGCCGGGAGCGCCTTCCTATGCGATGGAGGGAGGCACCCCTTGCACGGGCGCGGATCCTGATGCGACACCTCCTGAGAAGCCAACCTCCTGAGGCCTTGAGCTGGGCGATGTCTTCTTCTTCTTGGGGACTGCCTCAGGAGGGTTCTCGCCCTTATTATCCGGGTCCTCAATTGATGCAGCTTGGAAGGCGCACTCGAGGGAGCACACCGCATCTTTCTCTTTGCAGGGGACCGTTATGATCTTGCCGCTTTCGGGCATCTTGAGGACATTGTATCCATGGTGGGTCACTGCCATGAACTTGGCCAGGGCTGGATACCCGAGGATGGCATTGTATGGCAGGCGAATGTGGGCGACATCGAAGTCGATGAGCTCGGTGTGATAGTTGTTGCACTGTCCAAAGGTGACAAGGAGGTGGACCTGCCCTATCAGGGTGGTGGAGCCGTCAGTAACTCCTGAGAAAGGCTTGGTAGGCTGAAGTTGATCATATGGCACTTGGAGGTTGTTGAAATTCTCGACGGACAAGACGTTGAGCCCTGCACCGCCATTGATGAGGGTCCTGGTAACTTGCACGTTGATGATGACTGGGGAGCAAAGCATCGGGAGGACGCCAGCGGTAGCCACACACTTGAGTTGATCTGCCGAGCTGAAAGTGATGGCACAGTTGGACCGCCTGAGCGGGCGCGTGGCCTCGAGCTTGGGGAGGACTGTGTTCACCTCGCGAGCGAACTACTTGAAGATGCACTGAGAGGCTGGGGCCTGGGCACCGCCCAAGATGCAAGTGATAGCACGTGGCTCTTGGAAGCCCCCCAACCCCCTCGTCCTGGTGGTGATTCCTCCTTGGAGGTGGCGGCAGTGGAGGTAGGCCTGCGTTACCCTCCAGGCGGTCCTCCCGAGGCTGGTCCCTCCAGGCTCCCTCATGAGGTTGGTCCTGCCAGCGATCCTCGTGAGGTTAGTCATGCCACTCTTGGCGAGGGCCTCGGTCGTCCCATCGTCCTCCGCCTCTTCCTCCTCCTCAGCCATAGCCCCGGTCATTGCGCTCGAGGCGTTGACCGATGTGTCCTTCTCGAACGGCTCTGAGCTCCTGGCATTCGTTGGTGTTGTGGGTGTAGAGGTTGTGGTAGGCGCAGAATCGGTTGCCCTTGGACGACTCCGGCTGGTCCCTGCCGCTCTTCGTGTCTGGCTCTGCTACGATTATGGCTGCCCCTTTGCGCTTCACATCTTTGGCATTGGCCTTCTTCTCTTCTGGGTCAACAGCCGGAAGCTCGAGGAGGGAGAGGTGTCCTTCCTCAGCTCTTGCGCACTTGGTCGCCAGGTTGAATAGCTCCAGAGATGTGCACAGATCCTCGTGGATGGCAAGCTCCTCCTTCATCTTGATGTCGTGGACGCCATCAGAAAACGCTGAGATGATGGCCTCGTCCGTCACCCTGGGGATCTAGAGGCGGGCGCTGTTGAAACACTGGATGTATTTCTGCTGGGTCTCCCCTGGCTGTTGCTTAATGCGGTGCAGGTCACCCATGGCCGGGGGGCAGTCGCGAGTGCCCTGGAAGTTGGCGATGAAGCGGCTATGCATCTCGTCCCAGGAGGAGATCGAGCCGGGAGGCACGTTCAGGAGCCAGGTGCGGGCCCCATCCTTAAGCACCATGGGAAACCAGTTTGCCATGACCTTTTCATCTCCATTGGCCGCCTCGATGCCCAACTCATAGAGCTGCAGGAACTCCGCGAGGTCGGTAGTACCGTCATAGCAAGGAGGCAGGTCCGGCTTGAACTTGCCGGGCCAGGCGACGCTACGCAGCTTCCTGGAGAAGGCGAGGCAACCTGCTTTGGTCACCTAGGCCCTTTGTTGATGCGGGGCTTGGTCCTGGTGGTCCGCGCGCACTGCCGCTAGGGGTAGCGCGGGGTCTTGCCACGCTGGTGCGGGGATGCGATCTTGCCGCGCTGGCGCCGGGAGAACGCGAGCGCCATCTTGAGGCCGAGGGATTTCTTGGCAGCTTCTTTCCTGGTGTGCGGGCGCTGGACGCGGTGGGTCTCGCCCAGGAGCCGCGCGCCTCGGAGCCAGGGCACCTTCTTGAGGAGGAGGTGGCGGAGGCGCTCCTTGAGCAACATCACCCATGCTTGACGGAGGGCGAGGTAGCGAGAGGGACGGCACGGGAGAGCCCCCTGCGGCGCTGACGAGCTCGGTGATGCAAGCAAGCCATTCTTTGTAGAGGTCGTCGACGGGGCGGTAGTGCAGGAGCTCGCGTGCCAGGAGCAATGCGGCCTGCGCATCTGTGGGGCGCGACGAGTGTGAGATGATGAACCAGCCGGGGTTAGCGACGGAGTGGCGGTGCGGCCTTCCCGCTGCACCAAGGGGTGCGGCGAAGATGCTTGCTGCTCGTTCCCTGCTGAGCCGATGGAGGCGTTGGCGGCGGGCGATGGGGAACCACGAGGAGGCCCACCGACAGGGGCCGTCTGGGTGACACGGGCGGCGAGAGCAGCCCGGCGCTCGGCACGGGCTCGGTGAGCGTTTACCATGGACGCGACAGAATGATGGAACACAGATCTGTGGAGAAAAGATTTTGGTGCACCCCTACCTAGCACGCCAAATGTCGGATATCGGGTTTCGGCAAAACCCTTAAGGTTCGAACTCTGGGGTGCACACAAAGATCTTCTCCCTACTGATCCACACCCTCAACTTCGCCGCGATTCTAATCTAGAACGATGAACAGCAGAAGAGACGCAAGGTTTATACTAGTTCGGGCCATCATTGTGGTGTAATACCCTACTCTAGTGTGTGGTGGTGGATTGCCTCTTGGGCTGATGATGAACAATACAGAGGAAGAACAACCTCGCAAGGAGAGGTGTTCTTGTGGTGGTGTGTGGATGAGCTAGGCTCGGATCCGCTTGGCTCTAGGCGAGATCAGATCCCGATCCCCCTTTTCGTGGTGGCTAGCCCTATTTATAGAGGCCCTGGTCCTCTTCCCAAATATTGAGCGGGAAGGGAGCCAACAACGGCATTTTGAAAGGGGACAACTAGTACAAGCTACCCTAACTAAAGGTGGTCTTCGACTGCCAAAGGCACTGGTGATGACGCCGTCTTGGTCTCATTGCACTGATATGGAAACCTTTGCTTGCTGCCTCGGTACTCCACGCCTGCACTTGCTCCCTTTGCACCAAAGGGGAAACGAGGACACTGCAAAAGCTGGCGCCCGCCTGGCGCCCGTCTGGTCACGATCGTCATGGCTTGTGTCATGAGCACCTCGCGAGGTACCCCTTGCCTTGATCTCTCCGCCTTCTCACGAGCTTGCCTGGTGAGGCCACCCCTGAGGAGGTCTTGTGTCGTCCGCCCCGTGAGGCTTGGCCCCTCGCGAGGGTCTTGAGCTTGGGTTGATGAAGATGGGCCGTAGACTTATAAGATTGTTGGATTTAAGCCTCAGTCCAGTTCCTACTACTTCTGTATGTTAACTGTTGATCTCGAAACCTTGATATTGTGCTTCTAAGTGGTTATGCCACCATTTTTGAGGCATGTCTCAAATCTTTGTGAGAAATTACAGCCGTTATGTTGTCTGGGTCATCCCAGGTTTCTAAATAATCTGATGCAATTGCAAAATCCTTTCCCTCTGTTTTTGATGACCTTTCTGGCCAGGTTAACCACACTAAACAGTGAGTTGAGGTACTCTATTGCCTCGACGTATATGTTGGAGCTATTATTATGACCCTAGATGTCTAGAGTATCACCTAGTAATCTAGCCATGTTCTGTGTTCCAGTGTGATGATTCTGGCCATCATTCTCGGAAGCATTTCGTGATGCCATTTAGTTGGTAGGTATTCTATTCCTGGGCTCTTGAACCCGAGATTCACTCTACCTACTTCATGTTGTTAGTGTTTGCTAGTTCCTTTAGGTTATTAGTAACCTTTGTCATAGTCCTCGAGGTCCGTGGTATTTCCTTCTTCCAAATACTATGAACCACTTATGGCAGAAGTTCCTCGCTGAACCGAAAGATCACAACCAGAGTGCTCTTGATGAGTTCTCGATTCTATGATGTTACTCTGCCAGTTCTACCCTTCTGCATGGGTTATCTGGAAGAAATATGATGAGCTTTGCTCAACATATTAATCTATGCATCCACGACTGAGAAAATCATATGTTCCTTTGAGTTGTCCCTCTTTAGTTGTATTCCGACCCCCGTCTATCAATTGATAGTCAGGAGTAATTGTGCCTCGCGTTCATCGATGCCTGTTATTCTTGTGGTCCGTCAAGCCATTCTAACTCCGGAATGACTAGGAGAAACAAACTCCAGTACCTCATCCATTTCTAGGATTGGGTCAAAGCAGTTGTATTCAGTAGATCAAAATGCTGATCCAGCTTTTGATTCTATTCTACCCTGAAGTATTACCCACTTTATGCCAGGAATGTCATGAGAATTGCACCTTCTCTTATAAATTCTTGACGTAGTGATACTTCTTGCCATCATTATTCAATCCTTGGTTCCGTGTTGTCGCAACCGGAATGCCGACAAGTGAATAGTGATGTGTGAAATCTATACTCCTAGCAACTCCGTTGCTTGGTAGTTAAATGGACAACAACCTCTTTATTAGTGTGTTGATTTTTGAATCATCATTCTAAGATACATTGTGCTACCTAGTCCTTATTTTCGGTGCACTCTTCGATCAATGAGTTAGGATTGTGCCAATCCCTCGTTCTTTTGATCATATCATCTTGCCCTGAAAAGCAAGATTGTTCTCGAGCTTAGTAACATATCGGTGGTTCGTGATTTTCCAAATATCTTCTCGGAAGTATCACCAGGTTGCCACCTGATCGCTATGTTGAGTTTGTGATCAAGTTGGTTCCTTGTAACCACCCCTTCTCCAAGAATCTGTGTTGGGTACCCCTGAGCTAGTTGGTTAAGCCGAACAACAACTTGGAGAGTTGGAAGATGGAAGCTTGTCCGGTTTAGTTCATTTAAAGGGATATCTTGTATGTGTATTGAAGGAAGATGGTATTTTCATCGATTGACCCTAGTGATCAGTTAATGGATCTATCATCTTGTCCAATCTTTGATTTGGGTATGGGTTATCGCCAAATCAAATCAGAACCAACGATATTCATAATGTTGTCTTACTCATGGTTGTTTCCCCGAGCATCCACCATTATATCTTTGGGTCTGACCAATGCTATCATCTTGTTCACATAATTATGGAATTCCATCTTCATGGAAACCTGGATGAATTGTTGTTGAGCCCATCGACAACATCCTTGTCTTCTCTATAATTTTGTTGAACATTAAGCTAGTGTTGGAAACTTTTGAAAGCATTTCTTCATGCTAGCTCATGAAGCATATGTTCGGATGAAAGAAGTGGCTCTCTCTAACTCATGTGCATCTGGTGCAAGCTGCCGCCGTGGGTTCGAGAAAGTTAGTTTTGCCTCCTCTGGAATCATACCAAGTCAGTTATGCACGTGCGAAGTATTCCGTGGTCTATTAGACTGATCATCTTCATTCCATATGAATTCCCTAGCACACCAAGCCACTAACTGATTTATTCCAGGAAAAGGAGTTCCTTCATAAGAGCTAATCATGACTTATGTTAGTACTTCGTTATCCTCGTTGATGGTTCCCAACCAAAACTCGGTAGTGTTTTATTATAAGACTACTACGTGGTCATGCTTGTCTGGGACATCGTGTTCACATGTATGTAGCAGAACCAGCTCATGTTTTGGAGCTTGCTATCGTAGTTTATTCCCGAGAATCTCGCAACGTCATCTCGTCAAATTGTGTTGCAAACTTTCATTTTTCCTTCTAGACTTGATGTGTCTGGAATATCCTGACACCAACCAGATCTGAATCTCAGGCAGATATGATGGTTGGAACTTTTCCAAGATTTATGATGTAGATCCCGACAAGGTTGATGTTCTGGCCGACACACCTAGTCGGAAGATCTATCATGGTAGTATCTTGATTGAGCTATTTGACCATCTTCTCCATGAAGATTTCGTGCGACTTATTCTAGAAGTTGCTCCTTGGGGATTCTTGTGCTCTTAGTTTCTTCGATTATTCTATAACTATTCAAATAGTGGAATCACTCTCGACTATTGAGTTTTTCCTCAGTTACTAGAATCATTCCCAGCATTTGCATTTTGTTCCCAGCTTGCACCCGTCTTTGAGCCATTTCACTATGGGCTGCCTCCTTAGTAATTCTTATTCAGGATCATCTTCAAAAGTGGTCCTACCATGGATTCCACCCATTTCCGATGATGAGCACAATCATCCCTTGCATTGTCTTCAACAAGGTAATCCACATCATCCATACTAGTCCAAGTATGCCATTCTATCGTACTCCTCCAAACGATCGCTCGAGATTTGCCTTAGGCTGGTATAGAGAGTCTCAATGATCTCTATTTCAAAGGTAATTCTTTTTGCCACTTAAGGGATGATTTCACGAGTCACCTCCTCCAAAATGTCTCGTTATGGTATCATGGCAATTCAACTCCTCGCTACGTTGACAACCATTCACCACCCTCTTAAGTGTGGAATTGTTGTCTACCTAGTGAACCTTCGTCATCCGTTCCACTCCATTCCTCTAGATGTATGCTTCGTGCCTCAGCTCGAGAGATGTTGCTATGACTCACTCTGTGAGTTGATCCTAAGTTGATTGATCTTTGAGAAGATCAGTTCTTCTGGAGTTGTCCCTTTCCTCTCGTTGTCATGTTAGATGGAGATCTCAGAGCAAGACGTCGAGACAAGTTGGTGAGAGAATCAACGTCCTTATGAAGTGCAATCCTGGATTGTGACGATTGTGTTAGTTTGCGTTCCCCTTCATCTTACCCTACGCTTGAATCTCGGGACGAGATTCTTGTTTAGTGGGGGTGAGTTGTCACATCCCTAGTTCTGATAATGCCAAGTGCTAGTATCTGGTGTTGCATCATGTTTAAATTCAAGGAATTTGAACTGAGGAAATTAGAAAACCTCAAAACTTTCTAAAAGAAGGGCAAGAACCCTTTAAATTGCATTCAGTGATTCCAAAATTCCCTAAAAATCATTCTGGTAATTTTGGCAAGAGATATATACCAAACCAAAATTCTAGAACATTTTTATGAAATAATTTGGGACATTGAATTTAAATCATATTGTATTTGGATTTGAAGTTATATTCATAATATATAATGATTATAGTTTCAAAAGCCTGTGATATTTTATGTATATGTGGAGAAGTCCATTATGTGACATAAAAATATCCAAGGGAATTTTGGCACTGTTTTCAAGTTGTTTAAATTTGAATTCAGTGGCAAAAGAAATATTAGAAAAAGAGAACAAAACAGAAAATATAAAACAGAGCAAAAGAACTTACCTGGCAGCCCACTTACCCCGGCCCAGCTCCTGTGCTGGCCCACCTGCGGCCCAGCCCACCACCAGCCTCCTCTGTCATCTTCCTCCCCCTCGCCCCGAAGCAGCTGCGTGCTGGACGCACGCGCGTCGACGCCGGCCACCTCCTGCTTCGCGCTGGAGGCCGCTCCTTCGTCCTAATTCGCGTCTGGAGACGCCCGAGGCCCCCTCTCACTTTCCCCTCCCTCTCTCACTCTCTCCCATGCTCCTTCCCTCCTCTAGCTCTCTCCCTCGCACCACTCGAACGCGCCCGCCGCCGCCAACAAACACCACCGCAGCCATCGCCTCTGCCTCGCCTCTCCGTGCTGTCTAGAGGCTCTGCCTCGATGCCACGGAGCCCCAAGACGAAGCACGTGCTCGCGGGACATCCGAAGCGACGCCATCATCCTCATCCATGTCGTCGGCCGCTGGAGATCCCCCTCGTCGCCGCGCTTGCTCCGACCCCTCCCCGAGCACGCTGAGTCCTCCGTTGAGATTGTTGTGAGCTCCGCCACCATTCCCCCTCCTCCCCGCGCTCGTTCCCGCACTCTAGCCGCCCTTTTCACCGGGGCCGTGAGCTCCTCGCCGCCGGTGATGATGCGGATGAGGCCAGGGCCACCGCAGCTCCCTTTCGAGCATGGCACCGTGCTCCACACCTCACCAGGAGCACGCCGAACACACCAGTGCCTCCCCTAGTGCAATGCAACATCGAAACGCTCGACGCCCGAACTCCGGCCGCCGCCGTCGTCGTAGTTGCCGTCGCCTCCGGCTACCCCAGCTCTTCCCGCTTCCCTGATGGATGCGCGCGAGCCCCAGCTACGCATAGGACTAAACCACGGTCGATTTGGTCGACCATGGGCAAAACCCGAGCCACTCCCGTGCGCCTCCGCCACGGCTTGACGTCGCCGCCGGCCAAACTCCAGCGTGCCGACGTGGCCGCGTATTTAGCGCTAATCACCGTCAGCTAAACCACCCACAGACACTGACAGTAGACCCCACCACAATAATTAAGTATAAGATTTACTTCTGTTTAGGATTAGGTTAAGTGAAGTGGGCCCCGACTGTCAGGGTTGACCTGCCTAGTCAGCGTTGACTGGACCCACCTGTCTGTGGGACTAACCAGCATGAGTCACTAACATGCGGGACCCACGCATCAGGTTTGACCTGGACCGGGTCTGTTGACCAGCTGAGGTCAGCATGACGCAATGCTGACGCCGTAAATGATTTTCTGGATTTAAAATAAATCAGAAAATGCCCAAAACTTCTATAATTCATAGAAATTCAACCGTAGCTCCAAATGAAACAAGTTATATATGAAAAATGATCAGAAAAATCCAATCTATCCATCTGCCCTGCTTTCATGCATGATAAAAGCAACTTAAACCTGCTGTTATATTAAAACATGATAAGGCACTATCTAAATTCATAATTTGAATTTGCGGTTGAACCTTTGGTTCAAAGTGACCCAAACCCATCTGATTGTAGTTGCATTAGCCCAACACACTCATTTTGCCATGTCATGATCATGCATCATATTGTGCATTGCATTGATTGTGTTTCCTTCTGTGTTGCCGGTTTTTGTCCCCTCTCGATAGACGTGGTTTCGACGATGAGTTCGATGACACCGGTGAAGAGCTATATCATCTTCAGAAGTGCCAGGCAAGCAAAAACCCCTTGTTCATTCCGATACAATCCCACTCTCTTGCTCCTGCTCTCTTTTACTGCATTAGGACAACAATGATTCATCTGTTACTTGCTGCGATAGCTGAACCCCTTTATCCTCTGCATGACCTGTCATTGCCACAGTAAATAGATGAAACCCACTAGCATGAGTAGGAGTTGTTTGAGCCCTGTTGTGCCTACTCATTCATGCTTGTTTGTCATGCCTGCTACTGCTTAGAGTTGAGTCAGGTCTGATTCACCGGGGATGAATCAGAGGTGTGTGAACATGTCCTATTGTGTGTGAGCTAAGTGTGTGAACACGATTTGGTAAAGGTAGCGGTGAGAGGCCATGTAGGAGTACATGGTGGGTTGTCTCATTGCAGTCGTCCTCAGGAACTGAGTTCTGTGTTTGTGATCCATGAAGAGCTACTACCACGCATTGGAATGCTTAAGTGCCCCTCTCGACTTATTAATCAACCTGATCTCTGTCCAGGAGTTGCAACTAGTTTCTGGTGTTTGTAGGTAGTGTTAGTAGTCTACCAAGTGGCACCCGGTATAGGTGGGCTTGGGACAGACTAGGCACAGTGGCCCGGTGTACCAAGTGGCACCCGGATGGTGGGCTTGGGAACCCTGCACACATCGTTTGGGGCCGTGAGCGACACCCCGGTCGGATCTCCTTGCGGATGGAACCCGAATAGGCAATAAACCTGGACGAGAGACTTGTGTGGTTAGTCAGGTCGTGGCCGACACCCTCGCTGGGCTTCCTCTTGAAGGTTGCCGAGTACATGTCGTGTAAACGGCGGTAAGTGGTGAGAGCGTGTGTGAAGAAGTACACCCCTGCAGGGCTAATATGATCTATTCGAATAGCCGTGTCCGCGGTAAAGGACTTCTGGGTTGCCTGTACAGTTCATAGACAAGTGAAAGTGGATACTTTAAAATACGCAAGATAAGCGTGAGTGCTATGGATGGCGTTCTCGTAGGGAGACGGAGTGGATCCATAGTGGTGTATTGATATGGTGAATATGTGGACTCGTGTGCGCCACCCCAAAAGAGTTACTTGCGGTCATAGTTCAGAATAGCCACCGACTCAAAGCTGGCTTGCTGCAGTTAAACCCCACCACCCCTTTGTTGATAATGATGCATATGTAGTTAGTTCTGATGTAAGTCTTGCTGGGTACATTTGTACTCATGTTTGCCTATTTTATGTTTTTGCAGAGAGACTTCGGTCTCACTAGTAGTACCGCATGGACTTCGACGTTTAGCTTGTTACCTCAGCTACGATCTTGTGCCCTTGGCAGGATCTGGTAGATAGTCAGGCTTCGCAGCCTTTTTCATTTGTAGATGTCTGTACTCAGACATGTTAAGCTTCCGCTTGTGCTTTGACTTGTATGCTCTGAATGTTGGGTCGTGAGACCCATGTTTGTAATATCTCGCTCCTTGGAGCCTATTGAATAAATACTTGAGTTTTAGAGTCATGTTGTGATGCCATGTTGTATTTGCACATATCGAGCATATTGTGTGTATGTTATTGAAATGCTTGGTATGTGTGGGATCTGACTATCTAGTTGTTTATCCTTAGTAGCCTCTGTTACCAGGAAATGTCTCCTAGTGCTTCCACTGAGCCATGGTAGCTTGCTACTGCTCTGGAACACTTAGGCTGGCTGGCATGTGTCCTTCTTCGTTCCTGTGTCTGTCCCTTCGGGGAAATGTCACGTGATGAATACCGGAGTCCTGTTAGCCCACTACAGCCCGGTTCACTGGAGTCCTGCTAGCCCAGTGCTACAGCCTGGACTCACTCGCTGATGACTGACACGTTCGATGCTGGGTCATGGATGCCTGTCCCTGTAAGTTTGCATCACTTTGGGTTTACGACTAGCCATGTCAGCCCGGGCTCCTTATCATATGGATGCTAGCGACACTATCATATACGTGTGCCAAAAGGCGCAAACGGTCCCGGGCAAAGGTAAGGCGACACCCGTGGGGATACCGTGCGTGAGGCCGCAAAGTGATATGAGGTGTTACATGCTAGATCGATGTGGCATTGAGTTGGGGTCCTGACACCCATGCCCATATTGATGAGAATCCTGTGATAAGGGGACACAACCTCTGCTTTGACAAGATGTGCCAATGAAACCACACCTCGAAATATGGAGCGGCAGGCTAAAAACGGTTCGAACAATAACCGGGCGATGGCGTGATGTCACGCTATGAAAACGTTGTTAGTGCATTGGACTCATGGAATATTATACTCTCTACAATTGTGTGTGGTATTTGTTTTTGCAGAGCCGAACACGTTTTTTGTGTTCGAAGACTATTATGGAGTAATCGGAGAATGAAACCGCCTTGCAATGTCAAGGACAATCTACGCATCGGACTCATCGTCATTGAAGCTTGGTTCAGGGGCTACTAAGGGAGTCCTGGATTAAGGGGTCCTCGGATAGCCGGACTGTTAACATGGGCCGGACTGCTGGATTATGAAGATACAAGACCGAAGACTTCTTCCCGTGTCCAGATGGGACTCTCCTTTGTGTGGATGGCAAGCTTGCTGATTCAGATGTGTCGATTCCTTTCTCTATAATCGACTTTGTGTAACCCTAGCCCCCTTCGGTGTCTATGTAAACCGGAGGGTCTAGTCCGTAGAGACAACGACAATCATAATCATATGCTAGACTGTTAGGGTTTAGCCATTACGATCTCATGGTAGATCAACTCTTGTAATACCCATATTCATCAAGATCAATCAAGCAGGAAGTAGGGTGTTACCTCCATAGAGAGGGCCCGAACCTGGGTAAACATTGTGTCCCCCGCCTCCTGTTACCATTAGCCTTAGACGCACAGTTCGGGACCCCCTACCCGAGATCCGCCGGTTTTGACACCGATAGTGGGAGGCACATAGATATAACAATGAACCAATCATAGAGAGGTAAACCTTTTGGTCAACCGGTTTGCCATCCTTAGTCAAGTCAAGATGTCCACTACTAGGCATGGGTTTTCATACCTTTGCTTTCTTGCGAGTTGAACTTCTTGAAGAGATCCTTGTTATACTTTGTTTGAGAAACAAAGGTACCTTCCTTAGTTTGCTTGATTTTCAAACCAAAAAAAAATTGAGGTCACTCATCATAGACATCTCAAACTTCTCCAACATTAGCCTTCCAAACTTTTCACTAAAATGGGGGTTAGTAGAACCAAATATGATATCATCCACATAAATTTTGAACACAAATAATTCACCATTAACCCTTTTAGTAAAAATTGTAGAATCAATTTGATGACCCACAAGTATAGGGGATCTATCTTAGTCCTTTTAGTAAGTAAGAGTGTCGAACGCAACGAGGAGCAGAAGGAAATGACAAGCGGTTTTCAGCAAGGTATTCTCTGCAAGCACTGAATTATCGGTAACAGATAGTTTTGTGATAACATAATTCGTAACGGGTAACAAGTAACAAGTGTAACTAAAGTGAAGCAAGGTGACCCAATCCTTTTTGTAGCAAAGGACAAGCCTGGACAAACTCTTATATAAAGCAAAGCGCTCCCGAGGACACATGGGAATTACTGTCAAATTAGTTTTCATCATGCTCATATGATTCGCGTTCGTTACTTTGATAATTTGGTATGTGGGTGGACCGGTGCTTGAGTGCTGTCCTTACTTGGACAAGCCTCCCACTTATGATTAAGCCCTCTCGTAAGCATCTGCAACTACGAAAGAAGAATTAAGATAAATCTAACCATAGCATGAAACATGTGGATCCAAATCAACCTCTTAGGAAGCAACGCATAAACTAGGATTTAAGCTTCTGTCACTCTAGCAACCCATCATCTACTTATTACTTCCCAATGCCTTCCTCTATGACCAAATCATGGTGAAGTGTCATGTAGTCCATGTTCACGTAACACCACTAGAGGAAAGACAACATACATCTCATCAAAATATCGAACGAATACCAAATGCACATGATTAGTTATAATAGGACTTCTCCCATGTCCTCAGGAACAAACGTAACTACTCACAAAGCATATTCATGTTCATAATAAGAGGGGTATTAAATATCATTAAGGATCTGAACATATGATCTTCCACCAAATAAACCAACTAGCATCAACTATGAGGAGTAATCAACACTACTAGCAACCCACAGGTACCAATCTGAGGCTTTGAGACTAAGATTGGATACAAGAGATGAACTAGAGTTTGAGAGGAGATGGTGTTAGTGAAGCTATTGATGGAAATTGACCCCTTCTAGATGAGAGGATCGTTGGTGATGACGATGGCTTATTTCCCCCTCCAGGAGGGGAGTTTGCCCGACAGAACAGCTTCGCTGGAGCCATAGATTGCTTCTGCCCAGGTTCCACTTCGAGACGGCGACACTTTGTCCCGAAAGCTTCCCTATGATTTTTCCAGGTCAAAACCCTCCATATAGCAGAATATGGGCACCGAAGACCTGATAGGAGGCCCACAAGCCACAAGGGCGCGCCTAGGGCATTCTCCAGCTGTCGGCATTCTCCCTCTTTATGTAAACAAATAAAAGAGAAAGGGCATAAGTATTGTACCATAATGTGTAATAACAGCTCATAATGCAACAAACATCAATATAAAAGCATGATGCAAAATTGATGTATCACAATTTTCCCAATTTCAAAGCCAATAAGAAACTTGGTCAAGCATTTGTACCATGCTCTAGGAACTTGTTTAAGACCATAGAGAGCTTTGTGAAGTTTGTAGACATGATTAGGTTTCTTGGGGTTAACAAAGCTAGGAGGTTGTTTAACATACACCTCCTCCTCAATTTCTCCATATAGAAAAGCACTTTTAATGAAAATTTGGTATAAAGTGATATCATGGTGATTGGCATAAGCAAGTTAGATGCGTATGGACTCAAGTCTAGCAACGGGGGCATATGTCTCACCATAGTCCATACCTTCGACTTGAGTGTAGCCTTGGGCAACGAGACGGGCCTTGTTGCGTACAACTTGTCCATCCTCATCTTGCTTATTCTGAAACACCCACTTGGTTCCAATGACATTGTGATTGTCATCGAGCTTCTCAAGCAATATTCACACTTGATTCCTCTCAAAGTTGTGTACCTCTTAGTGCATAGCATTCACTCAATCCGGATCCTCAAGAGCTTCTTCTACCTCCATAGGTTCAACACTAGAAATGAATGAGTAATGTTCACAAAAATTAGTCAGATGAGGTTTAGAGCGAGTAATTCTCCCGGTTTGAATATCATCGAAGATTTGTTCGACGTGATGGTCTCTTGTAACTCTTGCTCTAACTCATGAGAGCTTTTTCTTGGGTTGGGGTGGAACATCCTCTTCATTGTCTTATTCTTCTTCTCCTCCTTCATTGTTGTTGGTGTTGTCGTTCTCTTGTGGAGGTGGAGAGGGAGGTCGAGATGGTTCATCTTGTTGTACTTCCTCATCTCCTCCGTCTTGACCTGTTCCACTTGTGGGTGCCTCCAAATCAACTTGTGGTTCACCTTGATGTGATGTTGAGGCTTCCACTTGAATGGACGAGGTACTCTCCTTCACCTCTGTTGGACGAATTTTCCCAATAGACAAATCTTGGATTTCTTTCAAAGGATCTTTGTCTCCTACATCAATTGGCAATTGCTCTACTTGTGAGCCATTAGATTCATCAAACTTCACATCTACCGCCTCTTCAACCTTTCGGGTGAAATTGTTGTAGACACGGTAAGTGTGAGAGTTTGATCCATAACCGGGTAAGAAACCTTCATGAGATTTAGGGGCACATTTCAAATGATGATGCTTATCAAGAATATAACACTTTGAGCCAAATACTCAAAAGTATCCAACTTGGAGTTTGTTAGTGGTGAGAAGCTCGTACGTCGTCTTACTGAGAAGCTTGTGAAGATATAGTTGACTCGTAGCATGACAAGATGTCTCAACCGCTTCCGCCCAAAACTGTCTTGGCATCTTGTATTAACCAAGCATCGTTCTTGCTATCTTAATAAGAGTCCAGTTCTTCCTCTCAACAACTCTGTTTTGTTGGGGTGTGTACGTAGCCGAGAACTCATGTGAAATCTTCATCAAGAAAAGTATCCACATTGGCATTCTTGAACTCTGTTCCATTCTCGCTTCAAATCTTCTTGATCTTCACTGCAAATTGGTTTTGGGCCTTCCTAGTGAAGTTCTTTAAGATCTTTTGGACCTGCGATTTATCATCGAGAAAGAACATCCACGTAAATCTTGAAAAGTCGTGAACAATAATCAAACCAAACGAGTTACCACCGAGACTATTGTAGGCATTGGGACCAAAAAGATTCATATGAAGTAGCTCAAGCGGTCTTGTTGTGGTCATGATGTTCTTCACGGGATGACTTCCTCCAACTTGTTTTCCTACTTCACAAGCACCGCAAAGTCTATCCTTGTCAAATATGACATCTTTAACACCAAGGATATGATCACCTTTAATAAGCTTATCAAGATTTCACATACCCACGTGACCTAGTCTTCTATGCCATAACCAACCTTTAGAAGATTTAGCAATTAAGCAAGTACGAGGTTGAGCTCTCTTAGTGAAATAAACAATGTATAGATCACCTCTACGAATATCGGTAAATATCATATTATGATTATCTCTTCAAAACACTTGGCAATCTATTTTAGTAAATAGAACATTGAAACTGAAGTTAGCTAGTCTAGATACTGAAAGTAGATTATAACCAAGAGATTCAATGAGCATGACATTTTGGATAGAGCTATCATGGGATATGGCCACCTTACCAAGGCCAACTACCTTACCCTTTGAGTTATCACCAAAAGTGACATACTTGCGGGGACCGTCATTTTCAGCAAGCTCTCAAAACATGTCCTTATGTCTAGTCATGTGATTCGTACACCCACTATCAAGAACCCATTCCTTTCCTTTGGCCATGTAACCACGAAGGTTGGCCATAAGACCAAAGTGTCTCATTGACTCATCAAGATCAAAGTCACTTTCATCATCCTCATCATAATATCCATGCTCAACATCATCATGTGAATTATCATCACCTAGAGAGGGTGATTCATTAGATGTATGGCCATGACAACCTGCATGTTTATGAATTCTAATGACTTGGGAAATGATGCTACTAATAACTCCAACATCTCCTTTGGCATGCATAAGGTCACGAAGCTCAAATAGACAATCATAAAATTTAGGATCACTAGTATCCATATTTTGAAAACACTACAAAAAAAACCACTTCTGTGATGATACGTGTTTGTCATAGTAGGTCACTTTTTTGTCATGCATGTACATCCATGACGATTTTATGACAGAATCAAGATAGTCATACATGTGCTGTCGTAGAAGTGTTCCATGACAATACCAAAATTATCATCACGAAAGTCTCACTTCCATGATGATAAATGGCGCATCATTGAAGTGCTTTTGTCAAGGGTAACCGACATGTGGCATCCACTGTAACGGGTCACCGTTAAGCTATCGGGTTCCTGTTTGGATCCGATAACCCATTAACAGCCCGGACCAATGGGGATTTTCCACATGTAAAACCATCATTGGCTGGAGGAAACACATGTCGGCTCCTCGGTGGGCCAGATGTCGTCCGTCCAATGGAGGAGACGTGCCTATGATACATCGACACGTGGTAGGGCCCAACAGAGGCCCATAGTATTTACTCAGGTACTAGCGGGCCAGCCCTCTAAAGACCTATTTAAACATGGACCATATACAGCCCGAGCAAGATCTGGCCCATTAATTGTTCGTCGAATAGGGCCCAGTGACATTTCGGGCTGTTAGAGGCCCGACGTAGACATGGGCCCATTCCAGCCCGGTGTGTCTTTCAACCTGGGAATGGCCCGTGCTGCCCATGGGCCATATATGGTCTGACACGACATATGGCCCTCTAACGGCCCGTGATCAAGGTGGCAACAGTTCAGCCCAACGTGACTTTGGGCCTGTTAAAGGCCTATCGTTGATGCCTCTACTAAGCTCTCGGAGCCCATGATATCAGTGTGCCAACTAATGCTCGAGATATCTTTCGGCCTGGTAATGGCCTATCATATAACTCGGCAAATAATGGCCCGATCTACATTTTAGCCTACTGAAGGCCCGTCAACGACTAGTGAAAATTGAGTCCCAACATGCATTTCAAACTGCTAAAGGCCCATAGTTTCTTCTGGGCCCTAACAGACCAGCAGAATATTTGGCCTATTAACGACCCGAAGCTACATGGGCCCAACTAAGCGTTGGGTCCACTAAAGGCCCAACTAAACTTTGGGTCGAATATAGGCCCGTGTAAGTTGTGGGCCTGGCGCAAGGTGTGAAGGCCCCAATGGCCTTTCAAGCTAAAGAAAGTTGCAGCCCAATGCAATTGTGGCCCGCTAAAATGTAGGCCCGTTAGAGGCGAATGTTTCGGCTCGGTCGACTACATCAGAGTTTCGCCCTTTTGTCAGATATCGAATGATGGCATATACGATAACTAGTAGAAATTAAGAACAAACCTACTCTATACAATAAAGAAATTACTACATAGTAACTTAGAATAAACCTACACTATATAATAAATAATTTATGGTATATTACATCCACTGGGCGTTGAAGTTCGCCACCGGTGATCATAAAGCGCAACAAAGAAGTGGATTACAAAAACTGTGCGCCATTGTAGCGTAACAAAATAATACTAAACCAAGACCACTTCCAAGACAGTTCAAGAAAGGTTAGCCTTGCGTGGGAACTACTGCGCAAGCTGCTGAGCAAGGCTGTGAGACCGGCCTAGCATGCCGGTCATAGCTTCCAGGTGTAGCTATTTAGCAATGAGGTTCTCATTGGTGTTCTCCGCAATCTTTCTTATAGATAGGACTTCAAGTCAAAGTTGAGTTGCAAAATGCCTTTCTGTTAGAACTTGGGACTGAAAGAAGTCGAGCTGATTTAGATAGTGAATTCGGGAGCTTTTCTGACTGCTAGTCTCAAGTAACTTGAACACTGCATCAAGACAAGACTTTGGGGTTGTCTCGCTATCTTCAAGATGTTCTGCCTTCTTTGCTACAATATATGCTGGGTTTGTCTCACAACCTTCAGCAAGCTTGTGCATGCCATCAGGCATATCACCCTAAAACAAACAGAGAGATGACATGTTTTGCACGTGTATAAATAAAGATGGTAACTATGTTGTCAATTCCATCCAATTTCAAATTAGAAAATAAAGAGCAAAATATCAATAGCATGATTTGGCATTGTTCATAATGCGAGGAGCTTCACCACACTACTGGATTACCATGTCAACAAAACAAGCATCGATGAAGGGAAAAGACAATCATTGTATGTATTTTGGTTAATGTGCATGGCATGTTGTTCATATCATCAACCACATCAGTAAGATAAAACAGGAGATGACAAGGTGCAAACATGGGCTACTTCACCACACACTGGATTATAGATCCACAAAAATAAGCATACATATAGGGAGTATTGAGTAATGTGCATGGTATGAATAAGGAATTTGGTTTTACAAGTAAAACTTGGAACTTACAGTTGTTGCGAACATGCATTTTAATAGAAACAACAAACTAAACAGCAGTTAACGATAGGGAGTATGAGCAAATTAAACATCAATTGAGGATAAAGGCTTTATAAGGACTGACTTACATTAACAGTTCACACCGGCTTTATAATGCCCTTCTCCATGTCAAGGGAAGGATAACTCAAGAATTTCAGCACAGAATCATCTTCATAAGCATTGCATGTACTCTATATTTTGTAGAGGGTAATTATAGATATGATAATACTGGAAGGGATAGTGGATAATGAAGATAACATGCAGATTGATGCTACATAATCAACTACCAATCCCTGGAAGTACAAGCGTTACATGACAAAATATACTGACAAGAGCAATGGGCTACACTTCTGCACTGGCATTGTCTGTGTATTCAACTTTTTGGTAAGATTAAATATAGATATGATATTTTTTAGTAAATGGCGGGCGAGGGAGATAAGATCCAGAATGCTACACAATGAACCAATCTCTCTTCCCATAATATAAGAGTGTTTTGAACACTAGTGTACTGTACAAAACGCTCTTATATTATGGGATAGAGGGAGTAGCTATTTATGTAAGTACAGTGATAGACGATGTTCAGTCCTTACAAGAGGACTACAGAGCTAAACCTCTTCAAAAGCATTGGGTTGATTCTAAATCTATGTAAGAGTCAATGCGGATCTTATAATGTCCACCAAGTGGAGGATAACGAGGCTAACATGTGCAGTGATGCTACATAATCAACCAGCTATGAAAGTAAGTATGGTCATACAGGGCAAGAGGTACTGACAAGAGCAATGTAGTGTGCAGTATAGTTGCGAGATTCTATGGTCCCTTGAGAATGACTATTCTTCTGCAAACAGTTTTCGTACAAGTGAGACGTTAAGGCAAATTGTGATGTGATATCATAGATAGTACCTTACGTTGCAGATGAGACCAATGTGCAATAAGATTATTCTAGTCAATGTCTTATAAATGTAGCACCGGAGACTTTACAGAAATTTCGTTTAGAGTCTTGGCATCGAAGTGCGCTTGCCTCAGGTAGGAACGATACTTCATCAATGAGTGCTTGAAAAGCGCAACCAACCCTTGCTCGTCTTGAATATCCAGTTTGGTCCTCGCCTATTTAAAAGAATGAAATCTTGTGTATTCTGTCAGCAGAAACATATGTAGTAATTACCATGAAGAACATTAGTACACTACTTATGCGTAGGTTGCAGAGGAAGATTGGAAACTGTTCTTTGTCTGTGGTATAATCTTTCCATGAAGGAAAGAACAAAGTTCCTGACAACAATATAAGCTTCGTCTTCTAAACTGGGAAGAAGTGGAACAGGAGTCCTATTTGCTCCAATTGGGGCTCTCTCTCGTTTGAAAAGGGATTTGGCAACTGGGTTAGGCGTACTCTTTGCTGGAATGGGGGTTTTGCGTCGTAGAGCTGGTGCTATGTCAGCTGGCATCATCATACTATTTCGGTAGTTGGGGTCTGCTGAGTTGGGGCATTAGAGATGGCCAGTGTAGTAGGGCTAGAGTCTACTAGAGTTGTGGTCGTGTTTTCTGGGTCTGGTAATATTGCAACTACACCTAATGGGCTATTTGATTTATCTGGTGTCACTACCTTTTCCGAATGCTTTGTTCGTGCTCCTCCGCAATTAGCAATCGCCCTCTTCTTTTTGAACGTCTGATACACAAGAACAACATTTGAATGGATAAATATGGTATGATAACAGATGGAATATGTATTGAAAATTGATAGGCATGGTGTATTCACATACACAATGTGTAAACTAAGCTAATGGTAGTGCAACAAAGTAGAAGCAATGCAAAGCATCAGTTGCAAGATATGTGCGACCAATATAACCTTGGAAAGTTAGAGCAAGCACCTTGATGGGTGAATAAGATAGGGCATCTGCATCTGACTCCTCCACTAGGGAGCTACATTGACTTAGGTCTCCCTCTAGCTCAGAATCACTATTAGGATCATATTGTAAGCATGAATCTGTAGGTGGAGAGAGCTTGCATTGCATTGCATCCAGACTTGATTTCAGTCCCTTAATGCCAAGTTTGACAGCCATGGCATTGTTCTACTTTATTCTTTTCATGTGCGCAAGTTCATAATCATTATGATGTTGTTCAGTATCTGAGATTCATGAAAACATAAAAAGTAGTCAGATTATCTATGGAATGCACGGATTCAAATCGAATAGTGTCTTCCTATAAACCCCTGTGTATACAAAGTTCACCCCCAACCATGCTGACCAGACCACACACAGAAATACAAACCTCTTGTGTCTCTATAACAGGCAGACACACATTTCAAAACTAAAGTAGGAACATTAGAATCATATCAAATTCGTATTTGAACAAATAAACTATGGAATTATGAGTGGCATAATGTTTAGCTTCAAGGGTGGAGTGATGGTAGTGCGACACAAAGCAAGTAGGCAGATTGTATTCCATGTAAAAGATTGTAGTCTATGTAAAAGGTGGATATGACACTTTCTTCCTATACAATGCAGTGTTCGTTGCCCACACATGATGGAGGAGATCACACAAATAAATACTATTCACTCATGTCTGCGGTTCTAGTATTTTGAAATGGGGCGGTCCACCCTAAAAGAATATTGACAACAAATATGACAAGGCAAGCATAGAGGTAGTGAATCAATCATTACTAGTGAGCTTACTAGGACAAGTATGCACAATTGTAACTGCAGTAAGAGACCGTCCAAAATCTGAATCAAGAAGTTGGTCTAGCACTTATTGTTTGCAACTAATCGACGTGAATAATTGGATATCATATCGAATGAGTAAGAAAGACAAGTAAAATTGTCAACAAATCTGGCCTGCAGTAGTAATCTGGGTCAATGTCACTATGACAAACAATCCAAAATGTCTAGTGTCTGTTCCTAGGGCCGGAATTTTGAAACCCTGTGAACTTTACAGGTACTAAAGATTACTGAAATACTCCATCCGTCCCATAATATAAGAGCATTTTTGACACTACACTAGTGTCGAAAACGCTCTTATATTTGTAACACCCCACGAATTTAACCAAGTTTTTGGTATTAAAATTTTGCCAGGAGTTTTAAATTTTTTGCATTTTGGACTTTTCTGTGGATTTCAGAAAGAAAACTCTTCTTTTTATGTTAATGAGTTTTATCTTTCCCAAGTGGAGCTTTCCAAAATATTGGACTTCTATGCCACCTCATTAAAACCATTTCTAAATCAGTAGATTTATATATTAAATTATTTCACCCTGAGCTTTAATCATTAAAATGGCTTGTTTTAAATTTTGGAGCTCTGTTTGTACTGCAACCTGTTGATAACTTTAACTAATATTCCAACTAAAATTTGGAGATGTCATGTGATGCCCCTAGATAACTTTTGTGTAATCATATAATTATTTCATTGCTTATTTTGAGTGTTACACATGTTTTTCATCTCTGGTCCAGTGAGCATTTTTGCACTACAACCCAATTAAATATTTCCCTAGAGCCTCCACCAAAATTATGGGATATCAGTAGTAGCATGCCATCCAACTTTATGCAAAAACATAGTGATGTTCTTTGGAAAATTTGAGTGCATCAACCTCTTTTTCATTCTGGACCAGACTTGTGTTTTCTACTGCAACCCTATTATTTCTTACTCTAATGATCTGGTGCTTTCTCATGCTTGTAGTCAACCCTGCAAAACCCCTAAGTCCAGGAGCATGCCCTCTTTGGAACATTTTTGGTCCATGTAATGATGCCATCTACTCCCTGTCCAGAAGTGTGGTTTTGCAAAACTTGCACCTAGCAAGTTTCTCCTTTTTGGAAACCAACTTCACCACCCTCTCTTACATCCGCAGAGACACTGATCTGGAGATTTTGGCCACTCCAAGAACTACCTAGGTGCCTTTGGCATTTTGTCAAACACCCTGAGTGCATAGCCAGATTTGGCATGACTTCAAGTTTACTTAGTAAACTTGAACCCCTGACTAATCCACCATGTCCCTTTAGTCCCTTACTAACCTTAGACTAGTCCTGTTTCTTGCCAGCTTCAACCGCAACCTCTAGGATGCCCTGTCATTTCGTCGAGCATGTCCCGGGCGTGCTCTAGGCGCGCCCAGAGCGTGCGTTTGGCACCCACGAGCGCCCGAGCCGCCGCGTCACGCCCCGCACTCAATCCGGCCCGTGACCGGTCCCAGCCAACACTCCGTGTTCCCCTGCACCGCCACACCACCCCGACCAACCTGGCACCCCACAGTGCCACCGTCAGGACAGCCGTGGCGGCTAGCTGGCGGATGCTTGCAGCCCCGGCCGTGTCGGCGCTGCCCAAGCCACCAGCGCTTGCCACTTGCCTCCTGGAGCAGTGCGTGCTCATCCACAGCTCCGTCCTCTAGCGCGCGTCGCCGCCATGTCGCCCTAGCTACAGAATGGCGGTTGCCGGCAAGCTTATCCACGGCCGCCGCAAACCGACCTCCATCACCTATATAAGGAGACCCTGAGCTCAAACTCGCACGAAAGCAGCCTCACACTGTCCCACTCGTGCCTCCTTAGCCGTCAATCGATGGGAGAGGGTCGTCTCCTTCCTCTCTGGCAACTCCAGCCGCCGTCACTAACCAGGCCATTCCGGCGCCAGCAGGACCTCCCACTCTCCACTCTCTCCACCAGGAACCCCCTCACCCTCTCGTGAGTCCGTCCCCCTACTCAGTCGTGACTGGGACTCACCGCGGGCGAAATCACACTTTTTATGATGACCTCCGTCCGCCGCGGAGCTCGCCGCCGGCAGCTCTGTCCACCCCAGAGGACGAAACCACCACCGGAGTAACCGCCTCGACCCCCTGAGCCCGCGGGTGACCTCCATTTGTCGAGCGGTGCCGCCGTTCGCCGGCAAGCGTCGCCAGAGTCCCGCCCCCTCTCTCGGGCGGAGGAAGAGGAGGGAAGTGGACTAGTCAAACCTGACCAGTGGGCCAGGCGGGCCCACTGTCAGTGACTCAGGCACAGTCCACGCTGGATAAGTGGAAGCGCATTTCCAAAATGCGCCTTCGATGTGTACGTATATTTCGAAGCGTTTTCTTTTCTGTTTTTATTTAAATATCAGATTTTTGACCAAACTTTGACCGGCTGTATCTTTTTAAATACAGCTCCAAATGAATTAATTCTTTTTCCTACCTCTTTCAAATATTGTCTAGTTTATTTTAAGATTTATTTGAAAAAAATTCAAAACAACTTTTAGTGCTGTTTTGTTTTTGTGTGTTAATGTATATATATTCTTCAAATAGGATTTTTGAAGATTTCAAGATGTTTTGGATGCACCCTTCTTTCCCATGACCTGAAGGAAAGCATTCTGAACCCTGGTGTAATTTTTTTGTGTGTGTTGTTTGACTCGGTGAAAACACCACCCCGACACGTGCATGCGTCATTTTATGTGAGGATGTGATCCTATTCATGGGTGCATATTAATGAGTTTATGCTAATAAAGTTGACATGATTTGTAATGGGAATCACCGTCATACGTCTTTCATGCATACCGGAAGGGAAGCCGGGAAGGCCTCTGTCTTGGGTAGACACGGTCTTGTCCCTAGCCCTCCGTCGAGACGGTCGTGACCGGTATGGCATGAGGGGTATGTCGTGTGATGTTGCCCAGCTGTTGTTTGAGATATATGCATTGATATGCTAATCATGCAGGAAATATTACAACCTCCTGAGTCGACCGTAGGTCGAGTCTTGTGCCAGTAACCCCCATACTTGCTTCGTACTACCACTCGTCTCTACAATAAGTAGGGTACGGTTCAGTAAGTTGTCAACCCCTTTCCTAGCACACACCATACAGAGAGGCCGTGGTGGAAGATACGGGAGGCATCTGGTAGTCATGCCACCGGGTCCAGGAGCATGGGTGTTTCGGTTGTAGCCGAAGGGGGTAGCTTCCCCAGTTTTGCGCGCGGTATAAATTTTGTGATCCCATGTTACGTCGAGGTTGTAGCCTCCCCACTTAGAGATTTGCTTGACAGGTGTCGTGGGTGATTCCAGACACATGTGAGTTAAGCTTGTGTGTGCAAGTTAGGTGTGTTTTCAACAAAAAGACCGTAGATGGAATTAGTCCCGATGGACTAAAGGAATCTGTTACTCGTGGGTAAAGAGTACACCCTCTGCAGAGATTAAAACCTATTCGAATAGCCGTGTCCATGGTTAAGGATTACAGTCTAGGATGGGTTAAGTGTCGGTCTTAGTGTCGGTCTTCGGAGGTGAAACTATTAAACTAGAACTGGAATTACTACCTGTGACTTGTGATAATTATGATTATTATTATTGTTGACTAACCCGTGTTATTATTGTTATTATCGAGTATCTCTGGGATGGTTCTACCTCCGGGATATTCACTATGATTGTTTCTTTTAAAAGCCCTGTATGTGGTGTCGCTCAGACGCCCGACTGTGGCATTTCTTTTAAAACCCTGTATGTGGTGTCGCTTAGATGCCCGACTGTGGCATTTCTTTTAAAGCCCTGTATGTGGTGTCGCTCAGACGCTCGACTATGGCATTTCTTTTAAAGCCCTGTATGTGGTGTCGCTCAGACGCCCGACTGTGGCATTTCTTTTAAAGCCCTTTATGTGGTGTCACTCAGACGCCCGACTGTGGCATGTTTATTATTTATTTTCATAATTTCAATATTGCTATGTTGTTGCATATTCATATTTAACATGCTCGTATGCATCAGAGTTTTATTTATCATTGGTGACAGACGTCATGTTCATATAATATTTTCAGCACATCACTGTCATATTATGCCTGTGAGTACATTCAAAGTACTCACTGGCTTGTCCCTGGCTATTGTCTTGGCCAGATTTTCTTGCGCGGAGAGGAGCGACCACGCCGACAGTCTCGGAACCTAAGCAACGGTGATAGCAGTTTCGCGAAGATAAGAGTTAGCCTGGTCAGCTGTTCCTGTGGAAACATGGAGTTCCATATACACCGATGATCCACAAACCGCTTCCGCCATCAACCACTAGAAACCATTTGTTGTACTCACAGGCCAGAATGGTCTTGTTCTACATATCTTGTATTTTGCTTGGAATTTCTGTATCAAGTTGGTGCCTCATCAGCTAACAGTTATCCTGGGGCTGGTAAGCACAAGGGCCATTTTCTGGAAATTAATACCCGGAGAATCGGTCCCCCACAGACTTGGTATCAGAGCCAGGCTGACCATTGGCTAATCCTATCTTAGCCAGGTCGGATAACTTAGGTAAACCAACCTACTAGACCCTAACCAAAACCCTAGCCAAGCTTCCCGTGCAAGATAGCCACATAGTGATTCCGACACTTTTGGCAGTCGGTGCCCAACCTATCAGCCTAGCCTATCAATCGCACGCCAGTGACCGATGGCAAAAATGTCTCATTCGCAAGCGTGTGAATGAAGACTCTGTTCCCTTTTCTATAAAAAAGGGCACGCTAGCCTCAACCCAGCACAGCACAGC
This sequence comes from Triticum timopheevii, assembly GCA_963921465.1. Taxonomy (NCBI): domain Eukaryota; kingdom Viridiplantae; phylum Streptophyta; class Magnoliopsida; order Poales; family Poaceae; genus Triticum; species Triticum timopheevii. Next base: position 498,463,563 of record OY997272.1, read on the forward strand.
CTCTTCCCCAACCTAGCCACAATGCCCGGTCCCATATTGCACAATGAGACCACATCAACCAATCTTGGAGGTTTCGTGACCATACTCGCAAATCTCACCCGTCGTGCCTACGCGTTAGAAGAGCCCCCAGAATATGTTGTGTACCAAGGACCCATGAGCGGTGAAGACCGCCAATTCTGGGCCACTGTGCACATCTACGGTAGGGGTTTGTCGCCAGAACGCCCCTACAGGTTCACCGGAAGAACAACTTCCTTCGAGCCACAAGCCATCCAGCTAGCCGCTCGAGAAGCTATAGTTCAACTCCGGCAATTGTCGCCCAGAGTTAACTGTCGCTCGTTCTACTACTACCCCAGGCGTGAAGGGTATGGTAGACCACCCCAAGTCGCCAACGGAGACCACGAGATGGATCCCGCATTATTGCACCTAGTACGCTATGTAAGTGCACTAGAGGCATTGTTCGATCAAATCACTATTGATCTGATCGCAGCTCGAGGAGAGCTGGTTCGCCGAGCCCCGGCTAGCAGGGAAGCCGAGTCCGACGCCGACAACCCAGTCGTGCTGTTTGGACACCTGATCGAGACCCTGAGGTCAGCTCCAACCAACGTCCAAGGTGTCTTGATGACCCCAGAAGTGCTTCGTCACCTTTTGGGAGCACACTCCAGCGGGATTGTGGCCAACAATCCCCGCGATGGTCATCATCGCTACCCCGACCCTGCAGTTCCTCCGCCATCTCCGACTAATCCTGGCAGTGAGACACGTGGAGAAGCCTCGACATCCACCAGGCACGCCCGTTTAGACGTAAACGAGGTGGACTAAGCTGTACGAGTAGTGCCGAGTCTCAGTGTATCCCTGCTTTGTAATCATGTAATCTTGTTTATTATCGCAGCCTGTCGTTGAGTCTTTGTTTTAATAGTAGCCTTGCGTATTTTGTCAGTGCATAGTTGCACATTTTTCCGGGCACAGCTACTAAAACCAACCCCAACGACACCCTCAGTAACACGTCTCTTTAGGAGATATGTGTATCTCTGACACTGACCCCGACCTTTGGAGGTGATCTGGCAGATTTATTACCTTTCACCACGGTAAATAAAACCAGCCAGATGCTATATAAGAAGGCCACCTTGTGACCTTACCCAGCAACCTTCACCTCGTGCACCACTCCCACGACCGTTTCTGACTATGCCGAGCCCTAGTATTTATCGGAGAACCCCAGATGCAACCCCAGGTAGCTTTGTCAAAATATTGTGGGACTTTACCTGCAGTACCATGGGTTCTACCCAGCCACCCCAGTACAAGCTGTTCAAATCGAGAATCACCCCTTCCACCTCGGAATATTGGGCAGCAGTACACATTCCTCCCGCAGACCCCAACCAAGATCCAACGGAGGTTTCCTTCGTGGGGAAATCTACGCCAACCCCACGTTTGGCCATAGAGGCTGCTGTGAACGAAGCGATTGCTCGTCTTCGATCCGCAGTTCCCTATGCCCACGAGCGAGGATATTATTACTTTCCGAGCCGTGCAACTCCCGGGGGAGTTACATCTTTTCCCGGTGGGCGGATTGAGAGAGACCCGGTACTGGCCAACCTCATCCAGTACATCATCGCTCAAGAGCATTTGAACCAGTGAGTGATGGATTATCTCCAGAATCTCACTGATCTGAATCCTCAGATTGCCATTTGCAGACCACTGAGGCCCGATTCGGAGAGACGCATACATCGACTGATCAATCCCCTTCCTCCGATAGAAGAGGAGTACATTCCATTGCCAGAGACATTTTCTCGAGACCCTGTCCAGTTGCCATTCTCATTTTAGACGCCATGGCTATGCTTGTTATTTCAGCATTTATTATTACGTTGTAACTTATGCATGGTACCTCGGATTTGTGCGACGAGTCGAGTATTTAATTTCTACATTTGTGAGTGGTTTTTTTCTTCGTGAGTAACCTGTGTAACCGCGAAAATCCTGGAATGAGATTTATTTTTCCAGAATTGCTGCATCATTTATCCTCTCGCTGCATGGGTTATTTGTTTTATTTCGCGCAGCACCACGGCAGCAGACCCACAACCACTCGGACTCTTACACTGCTTGCAAATACACGCAACCATGTTGCATCTCACCAACCACCCCTCTAAGTGCTCCACATGCCTCCAAGGGAGAGATTAGCGGATAATCATCCGGACACTATCCACCTCCAGCACACCGATAACGGTAAACACTTGGGATTTCACCTAATCCTCGTGATCACTGCCACCGCGGAGAGCCAGCACCCGAGCGGCAGCATCACAACGATCATCATAGATCATCGCGCACAGGAGCACGGAGAGCCCCAGCACTGCCGCCAGCCCTCCACACACCAGGATCATGTACCAGTCCGGCACCGTCTCCGCCATTGGAGCCTCATCTCGAGCTCCGGTGAGCAGAAATGGAGGAGGAGGAGGAGAAGCGAGACCATGTGCGAAGATGAAGAAGGAGCACCGCGGTCGTTTTATAGCTCGAGAATGGTGTACAGTGGACGAAGTCCACCAGCGCCGCTCGTCGCCCGATCGCCGGTGTTTGGAGACGAATCCGCGAGCAGTGCCGACAGCGGACTGGCCCGCGAGGTGAGTGCACACTGCATCGGCAGCAAGCACGCCGCGAACTACCGCAGTACGGCCTAGATTCCCTACGCGATAGACGTCGCCGGTGGAGAAAGCCGGGAAAGCGCGCGGGAGAGAGGAAGAAGAGAGAGCCAGAGGAAGAAGGAGAGACTGACAGTGGGCCCTGGTCCCACCTGTCAGCCAGAGGGAGCACTGTGCTCTCGGGTACGACCAGCGTATTGTGGGATTTAGAATTTATCCTAAATTCACGGCATCCAGCGTAGAAATCGCTCGTTTTTCTAAGCGTGGAACTTCTCCGCACAGCGCCAGTACCACACTTTAGTTATTAACCACTTATTGCCCCCTCACTGTAGCCTCTTTTTACCGCTTGTGTAAAATGATCTTTTGATCTAGTAATAGTATTTTTGTTTTACAACCCTTAGCAAATCTCGAGGACGAGATTTTTCTTAAGAGGGTTAGTAATTGTAACACCCCAAGAATTTAACCAAGTTTTTGGTATTAAAATTTTGCCAGGAGTTTTAAAATTTTTGCATTCTGGACTTTTCTGTGGATTTCAGAAAGAAAACTCTTCTTTTTATGTTAATGAGTTTTATCTTTCCCAAGTGGAGCTTTCCAAAATATTGGACTTCTATGACATCTCATTAAAACCATTTCTAAATCAGTAGATTTATATATTAAATTATTTCACCCTGAGCTTTAATCATTAAAATTGCTTGTTTTAAATTTTGGAGCTCTGTTTGTACTGCAACTTATTGATAACTTTAACTAATATTCCAACTAAAATTTGGAGATGTCATGTGATGCCCCTAGATCACTTTTGTGTAATCATATAATTATTTCATTGCTTATTTTGAGTGTTACACATGTTTTTCATCTCTGGTCCAGTGAGCATTTTTGCACTACAACCCAATTAAATATTTCCCTAGAGCCTCCACCAAATTATGGGATATCAGTAGTAGCATGCCATCCAACTTTATGCAAAAACATAGTGATGTTCTTTGGAAAATTTTAGTGCATCAACCTCTTTTTCATTCTGGACCAGACTTGTGTTTTCTACTGCAACCCTATTGTTTCTTACTCTAATGATCTGGTGCTTTCTCATGCTTGTAGTCAACCCTGCAAAACCCCTAAGTCCAGGAGCATGCCCTCTTTGGAACATTTTTGGTCCATGTAATGATGCCATCTACTCCCTGTCCAGAAGTGTGGTTTTGCAAAACTTGCACTAGCAAGTTTCTCCTTTTTGCAAACCAACTTCACCACCCTCTCTTACATCCGCAGAGACACTGATCTGGAGATTTTGGCCACTCCAAGAACTACCTAGGTGCCTTTGGCATTTTGTTAAACACCCTGAGTGCACAGCCAGATTTGGCATGACTTCAAGTTTACTTAGTAAACTTGAACCCCTGACCAATCCACCATGTCCCTTTAGTCCCTTACTAACCTTAGACTAGTCCTGTTTCTTGCTAGCTTCAACCACGACCTCTAGGCTGCCCTGTCATTTCGTCGAGCATGTCCCGGGCGTACTCTGGGCGCGCCCAGAGCGTGCGTTTGGCACCCACGAGCGCCCGAGCCGCCGCATCACGCCCCGCACTCAATCCGGCCCGTGACCGGTCCCAGCCAACACTCCGTGTTCCCCTGCACCGCCACACCACCCCGACCAACCCGGCACCTCACAGCGCCACCGTCAGGACGGCCGTGGCGGCAAGCTGGCGGACGCTTGCAGCCCCGGCCGTGTCGGCGCCGCCCAAGCCACCAGCGCTTGCCACCTGCCTCCTGGAGCAGTGCGTGCTCATCCACAGCTCCGTCCTCTAGCGCGCGTCGCCGCCACGTCGCCCTAGCTACAGAACGGTTGTCGCCGGCAAGCTTATCCACGGCCGCCACAAACCGACCTCCATCGCCTATATAAGGAGACCCCGAGCTCAAACCCGCACGAAGGCAGCCTCACACCGTCCCACTCGTGCCTCCTTAGCCGTCAATCGATGGGAGAGGGTCGTCTCCTTCCTCTCCGGCAACTCCAGCCGCCGTCACTAACCAGGCCATTCCGGTGCCACCAGGACCTCCCCCTCTCCACTCTCTCCACCAGGAACCCCCTCACCCTCTCGTGAGTCCGTCCCCCTACTCAGTCTTGATCGGGACTCACCGCGGGCGAAATCACACTTTTTCCGACGACCTCCGTCCGCCGCGGAGCTCGCCGCCGGTAGCTCTGTCCACCCCAGAGGACGAAACCACCACCAGAGTAACCGCCTCGACCCCCTGAGCCCGCGGGTGACCTCCGTTTGTCGAGAGGTGCCGCCGTTCGCCGGCGAGCGTCGCCGGAGTCCTGCCCCCTCTCTCGGGCGGAGGAAGAGGGGGGAAGTGGACTAGTCAAACCTGACCAGTGGGCCAGGCAGGCCCACTGTCGTGACTCAGGAACAGTCCACGCTGGATAAGTGGAAGTGCATTTCCAAAATGCGCCTTCGACGTGTACGTATATTTCGAAGCATTTTCTTTTTCTGTTTTTATTTAAACATTAGATTTTTGACCAAACTTTGACCGGCTGTATCTTTTTAAATACAGCTCCAAATGAATTAATTCTTTTTCCTACCTCTTTCAAATATTGTCTAGTTTATTTTAAGATTTATTTGAAAAAATTTCAAAACAACTTTTAGTGCTGTTTTGTTTTTGTGTGTTAATGTATATATATTCTTTAAATAGGATTTTTGAAGATTTCAAGATGTTTTGGATGCACCCTTCTTTCCCATGACCTGAAGGCAAGCATTCTGAACCCTGGTGTAATTTTTTTGTGTGTGTTGTTTGACTCGGTGACAACACCACCCCGACACGTGCATGCATCATTTTATGTGAGGATGTGATCCTATTCATGGGTGCATATTAATGAGTTTATGCTAATAAAGTTGACATGATTTGTAATGGGAATCACTGTCATACGTCTTCCATGCATACCGGAAGGGAAGCCGGGAAGGCCTCTGTCTTGGGTAGACACGGTCTTGTCCCTAGCCCTCCGTCGAGACGGTCGTGACCGGTATGGCATGAGGGGTATGTCGTGTGATGTTGCCCAGCTGTTGTTTGAGATATATGCATTGATATGCTAATCATGCAGGAAATATTACAACCTCCTGAGTCGACCGTAGATCGAGTCTTGTGCCAGTAACCCCCATACTTGCTTTGTACTACCACTCGTCTCTACAATAAGTAGGGTACGGTTCAGTAAGTTGTCAACCCCTTTCCTAGCACACACCATACAGAGAGGTCGTGGTGGAAGATACTGGAGGCATCTGGTAGTCATGCCACCGGGTCCGGGAGCATGGGTGTTTCGGTTGTAGCCGAAGGGGATAGCTTCCCCATTTTTGCGCGCGGTATAAATTTTGTGATCCCATGTTACGTCGAGGTTGTAGCCTCCCCACTTAGAGTTTTGCTTGACAGGTCTCGTGGGTGATTCCAGACACATGTGAGTTAAGCTGGTGTGTGCAAGTTAGGTGTGTTTTCAACAAAAAGACCGTAGACGAAATTAGTCCCGATGGACTAAAGGAATCCGTTACTCGTGGGTAAAGAGTACACCCTCTGCAGAGATTAAAACCTATTCGAATAGCCGTGTCCATGGTTAAGGATTACTGTCTGGGATGGGTCAAGTGTCGGTCTTAGTGTCGGTCTTCGGAGGTGAAACTGTTAAACCAGAACTGAAATTACTACCTGTGACTTGTGATAATTATGATTATTATTATTGTTGACTAACCCGTGTTATTATTGTTATTATCGAGTATCTCTGGGATGGTTCTACCTCCGGGATATTCACTATGATTGTTTCTTTTAAAAGCCCTGTATGTGGTGTCGCTCAGACGCCCGACTGTGGCATTTCTTTTAAAGCCCTGTATGTGCTGTCGCTCAGACACCCGACTGTGGCATTTATTTTAAAGCCCTGTATGTGGTGTCGCTCAGACGCCCGACTGTGGCATTTCTTTTAAAGCCCTGTATGTGGTGTCGCTCAGACGCCCGACTGTGGCATTTCTTTTAAAGCCCTGTATGTGGTGTCGCTCAGACGCCCGACTGTGGCATGTTTATTATTTATTTTCATAATTTTAATATTGCTATGTTGTTGCATATTCATATTTAACATGCTCATACGCATCAGAGTTTTATTTATCATTGGTGACAGACGTCATGTTCATATAATATTTTCAGCACATCACTGTCATATTATGCTTGTGTTCATAATGTTTGCGAGTACATTCAAAGTACTCACTGGCTTGTCCCTGGCTATTGTCTTGGCCAGATTTTCTTGCACGGAGAGGAGCGACCACGCCGACAGTCTCGGAACCTAAGCAACGGTGATAGCAGTTTCGCGAAGATAAGAGTTAGCCTGGTCAGTTGTTCCTGTGGAAACATGGAGTTCCATATACACCGATGATCCACAAACCGCTTCCGCCATCAACCATTAGAAACCATTTGTTGTACTCACAGGACAGAATGGTCTTGTTCTACATATCTTGTATTTTGCTTGGAATTTCTGTATCAAGTTGGTGCCTCATCAGCTAACAGTTATCCTGGGGCTGGTAAGCACAAGGGCCATTTTCTGGAAATTAATACCCGGAGAATCGGTCCCCACAATATTGTGGGACAGAGGGAGTACATCTGAACCATTAAGTGTAGGTAGCACTCAATACACAACAAACCCTAATGATAGTCCTGCCTAATGAGTAATGAATCAATTAGAAAATGGGTGATGAGGAGTGGCTGCTGAGTGTTGAGGATGTATCTCAGGATAAATCGGGCTGGCTTAGTGGTTGTTGCACGCCTGAGCCCCGAACAGACTGGGAAGGTAGGCACGGCAACGCACCTGGGCAGTGATGACTGTTGGGCGAGTGGCTCCTGACCTCCTGTTAGTCCGGCGTCTCCTCCTAGAGGCATGCCGTCCGGTCAAGGCAAGTCGCCGGCGAGTTAGGCGGCTGGGGGCGAGTAGAGATCGGAAGCGCGGTAGAACATAGGGGAATCAGGGCCCTGGGCCGACCCAAAATCCTAAGGTGGGCCACGACCCACTGTGGGCACCCTGTAGATCCACAATTGAGTGGCGTACATGCATTTTCGAAACTAAATTAGGAATATTTAGTTGACCAATTAAACGACTATGTTTTAATAATACTAGCAAGATGCTCGTGCATTGCACGGAACATCAAGATGCATTTGTATGAGTAGTTTATCTTGTGAGAGAAAAGGATGATTGAGGGAAAGCCTTATTTGCAAATGTGGATATGGGTGTGGGTATCTTTTTGCAAAATTGCCATAGTTTCCTTCCTATCCGTCAGATATAAATCGGACGGCCTATACTGTAGGATGGCAAGCACACCATCATCACCAACTCTGTTTTTTATAAGAGTGGAGATCAGATTCGTATTTGAACAACTAAGCTTGTTTAGCTTGATGGGTGGAGCAGGGCTATTATGACACGAAGCACGTACGTTGATCGTATAGTGATCATAAAAGGGGGGAAACCCTAGGCATGATCGATTAAACTCTATTATAACTATGCCATGGCATATTTGAAGCTGCAAACTGCAGAAATGCTATTTAGCAACCATTGTTTGCTTCAAACTAAGAACTAAATTCTAAGAGCTGAAAAGAAAGTACAGTAACCAAGTTACGATCTATTTTCTGGTTGAGATCAAAAAGTTGAGCAGATATGAAGTACCACCTCTCTTGCAGCGTCGTGTAGGCATCGAGGGTGCGATGGCTGCCAGTGGCGTTGAAGCAGTTATGCGATGGTAGACGGGTGTATCAGGGGATAAGTCCCATTGTGGTGGACGAGAAGGTCGTGGGAGCGGCCCCGACAAGGAGGACGACGACACTGACGAAGTGAGAGGACGCGATGCAAGGCTCCTAGTCTGTCGCCATGGATGAGAAACGTCCATCTCTAGCAATGGACGATGCAGTCTTGGTAGGCGCTCCGGCATGGTGGAGGACGGCGGCGATGGATGGGGTGGAGGACGGTGGCGATGGATGGGGTGGCGGACGGAGGATGCTGGTGTGGGGATGGTGTTCTAGTGCAAACGGTGTATGAATGGGAAAATGGAGGGAGAGGGTACGGGGAACCATGTTTTTGGGACGCACCTATCTGAAATATGGGAAAGCTATGAACTTAGCCCCCATTTAAAATTTGGATGTCTCGTCGGTTGGGGATAGGACGGTAATCTCGCATCTCCCAATATTTTCCCAGAGCGATTTCGGGCGAGGAGAGGGTGTTTTGGCGCCCACGGTTGGCGCCCACGGTGTATGAATTGGGCTGATAGGTAGGGCGGTTGTGTCATGTTTGAGTGAAGTTACATACCTGCCCCTATTGAAAATATTTGCCTACATCGATTTTTGGTTGAGTCGAGTTTGTTTTGCCGCCCATCGTGTATGAATGGGGAAATGAAGGGAGAGACATAGGTCTTTCGGACGAGCTTGAATCAAATGTGTTTTGCCGCCCATGTTTGGCGCCCACCATGTCTGAATGGGCTCAGAGGCAGTCGAGTCATGTCTAATTGAAGTTACTAACCTACCACTATTGAGAGCAGTGGAAATCGGGCCGATCGATTGTCCGTCTAAGGGGTAGACACTAATTTCCATCTCGCAAACACTGGCTTCAGGCGGCCGACGTGGGATTGGATATTGTGCCGCCACTTTCGATTTTTGGAACAATAAGCATCCACATTTACCCTGGCAACTAAATTTGAATCCATTTTTTATTCTTATACGAATCTTTATAAATCATTCTATGTGTTTTTATATATCTTCAAAATCACAACAAATATGTATTCCACTGTCATATATGAATATGATTTACAAATGCCGATAGTCGAATTCAGAAGCTAGAATCCAATTTAAGGTGAATTCGAATATTTGAAACCACTTTATGTCCAACTCAATGTCACACGCGGCATAATGTGTACTCCCATTTAGATATGTACACAAGCGATGTCTCAAGATTCAAAATACCGAGTCAATCACCCAATAATGTACAAAACTAACAAACATATAAACAATTATAGAGTATATGGATCAATAATATCAACTACTCCCTCCGTCCCATAATATAAGAGCGTTGTGACACTACACTAGTGTAAAAAACACTCTTATATTTTGGGACAGAGGGAGTAACATACATAAGCCAGGCCGCTGTACATTTTTTTGCTAGAAGAGCATCATTTTTTTAGCGAAGCTACTACAACATCTTGGCCCTTTCAGATGCGTGCGACTTAAGGACCATCTATATTACTATTATTGTTGAATGCACATTCAGCCCGATTGGCATATTTGTAGGTCTGGCACGACAATCAAAATGAAATGTCTCAGAGTCTTATCAATTAATACAGACTCGTGCTAAAAAAATACAAACCAAAAAACAAAAACAAAATATTACATGATCTCTAAAACAGATGGTTTGATCGATTACATGAACAAACAACACAAAGGTTATTCAACGATGGAAAAAACATTTCACCTATGATTTACCAAGTGGTAATTTAATTTCCTTTTTTCCTTCACGACCTTAATAATGCGGTCAGTCTTAGCTTGCTTCATTTTGAAATCCACCAAATATTTAGTGGTTCTCTTGAGTACTGCTTGTGATTGTGCTATTTGCTTCCTCAACATGTCAACTTCATCTCTAAGTGCAGAAGCAGAATCTCTTTCTACCTATAGTTTAGCCTCTGGAGCATCAGCAGTTGGCTATTAATAATGCATGATTGGGCCGGTGCCATTGTTGTGGGATGATACAACGTCCATGGGGACCTCGCTCTTTGATCTTGGGCTAACCTGTTTTGCCATTAAAGTTCCGATTGGATTCCGAAAAGTTGAAGTTAGCAAAACATCTCAACTGGGAGTTAGAACAGAAAACTAGTTAAATAAACAAGGAATTAAAGAGTTTCAATTGGATGTTGAAAAGTTGTTATTAACATCATTGTAACCAGTTGCAGCAGCAAAGCAGTTAAACAAACAAGTTTTGCAAAAGGTACCTATTGTGGCATTGGAGTTTCTCTTGGATCCTTAACAGTTGAGTAGCCAGTAGCGTGATTAGAGCAACCAGTTGCAGCAACAAATAAAGCAGTTAAACAAACAAGTTTTTGCAAAAGGAACCTGTTGTGGCATTAGAGTTTCTCTTGGATCCTGAAAAGTTGTGTAGTCGGTAACTTGATTAGAGCAACAAGTTATATCAGCAAACCTGTTACACAAATATATTTTTGAAAAATGTACCTGTTGTGCAATTGTACTTCCAATTGTATCCTGAAAACTTAAAGTTGGTAAGATGATTACAACAAGTTACAATAGCAAACCAGGTAAACAAGGAAGTTTCTGAAAACATACCTGTTGTGCAAACAGAGTATCAGTTGGATCCTGCAAACTTGAATGTTAGCAATCATAAATAAAGTGTTGCAAGAGCCATAAGAAACTAATATCAAACTAGTAAAACTAACCAGTTTTGGCAACGATCTAATTACACATGAACTAGTAAAACTAACCAATTCTTGGCAAGGCAGTACCATTTACCAGCAACACAGGCATCTTTAAATTTCTTTGATGTAAGCAAAATGATTCCACACACACACACACACACACATAAACACACACACACACACACACACACACACACACACACACACACACACACACACACAAACACACACACACATATATATATATATATATATATATATATATATACATAAACACTATTCTGATCACGGGATCAGAATAATATTCTGATCACAACCTGGCCTGCCCCACTAGTAGTACGTTGAACTTCCCCGTGAACTTGGTTGAACTTCTGCCATAATTGCCCAAACGGGGCCTGCTATATACCGTTGGAAAGCTATGGACACCAATATCATGACCTAACTTAATTTTTTGGCAAAATGTAAGCGGTTTAAGAGCAGTTTTGAAAACCGTTTTTTCTTCGCACAAAAAACATGAATCATATTTTCGATCGCATTTCTAAACCGTTTATCGGAATGAGGCATATAATATGGCGTTGGAAAGATGCTGCAAAACCGCTCCTTCCATATGTTGAAATTTTTTTATAATTCCCTATGGTTAAAGAGTAATTTGAAAAAACTTAAAATTTCGTAAACCGAACAGCTGAGTTCGTTTTTTCGATGTCATTTCTAAACGGCTAATCCAATGGAGGCATATGATATGGCGTTGGAAAGCTTATGAAAATGCGCTACTTCTTCATCTGGAAAATGTTTTTCTAATTTTGAATGGTTTAAGAGTAATTTAGAAAATGGTCCAAGTCCTACCGAGTTTGTATTTTCGAGCTAATTTTTTAACCGTGCGTCCGAATGTAGCAAATGATATGGTGTTGGAAAGCTTGAACAAGTGCAAAACTTTTTGGTATGTATTGTTTCTCCCAATTCTTTACGGTTTTAAGTCAGTTTCGAAAATGGCGAAAAACCTATTTTCGCCGTATTTTCTACAAACTTTATAGGAATGGCGCAAATAATATACCGATGAAAAGCTACGGAAAATGCAAAACTTTTTCATGTTGATGGTTTTCTCTGATTCCTGGCCGTTTTCAAGTAATTTTAAAAAACAGCGAGATCAGTCGTTCTGCCTTTATCGCGAAACAGATTCGCCAAAAATGCATCGCGTGAATTACCTGAACTTCTCGGTATGAAACCTTGAACTTCACTCTGTTTTTCACGTGCTTTTTCTTCCTCGTATATCTCTATCCACTGCTCCTAGCTCTACATCCACTCACCGGAATTGAGCAAGTGATATACCGATGGAAAGCTGCTGTAAACACGCAACTTTTCCGTTTTGATCATTTTTTCATACTCGCAACGATTTTAAAAGTTTTTCATCTGAAATTCATTCAGCGTAGTAGTTGAACTTCATGCTATTTTGATGTTGAACTTCGGTGACGTATTTTTGTTTGTACACGCGCCTGAACTTCCCTCTGTACGAACCCGACCTTCGGGCTATCTTTGCAACCGTGGCTTCCCCCGCGAATTATTCTGGTTAGTAGTGTTCTATATGATGTTAGTGTAATCTAGAAAGGTTTTTTAGTAACTAAATACCGGTTTTAAATAGAAATCTTGCTCGCTGGCGGATTTTGCTCTCGGGTCGTGATGAAATTGCGTTTTTTGCAATTTTACTGCCTGATTTGTTCGACCTGAACTTCCCCTAGTGCTAGGTTGAACTTCCGTCAACATTACCCAAATGGGCCTTGCGATATACCATTGGAAAGCTATGGACACCAGTATCATGACCCACTTAAAATTTTCGCAAAATGTAAGTGGTTTAAGAGCAGTTTTGAAAACCGTTTTTTCTTCATACAAAAAACGTGAATCGTATTTTTGATTGCATTTCTAAACCTTTTATTGAAATAAGGCAAATAATATGGCATTGGAAAGCTGCTGTAAAACCGCTCCTTCCACATGCTGAAAGTTTTTTCTAATTCCCTATGGTTAAAGAGTAATGTGGAAAATCGTAAAATTTCGCAAACCGAACAACCGAGTTCGTATTTTCATTGCCATTTCTAAACGCCTAATCTAATTTATACAAATGATATCACGTTGGGAAGCTTATGAAAATGCGCTTTTTTCTCATGTTGAAAGTTTTTTGTAATTTTGAATGGTTTAAGAGTAATTTAGAAAACGGTACAAGTTCTACCAAGTTTGTATTTTCGATATTTTTTTAAATCATACGTCTGAATATAGCTAATGATATGGCGTTGGAAAGGCTGAACAAATGCAAAACTTCTTGGTATATATTGTTTCTCCAAATTCATTATGGTTTTACGTTGATTTTGAAAATGTCTAAAAACGTATTTTCGCCATAATTTCTACAAACTTTATCGGAATGAGGCAAATAATATACTATTGAAAAGCTACGGAAAATGCGAAACTTTTTCATGTTGATGGTTTTCTCTCAATCCCAGCCATTTTCAAGTAATTTTAGAAACGGCGAGATCGGTCGTTCTGCCTTTATCGCGAAACAGATTCGTCGAAAATGCATTGTGTGAAGTACTTGAACTTCTATGGCAGTTCTGCCTGAACTTCACTCCGTTTTTCACATGCTTTTTTTTTGCTCGTAGCTTTTCATTCACTAACCGAAATTAAGCAAGTGATATACCGATGGAAATCTGCTATAAACATGCAACTTTTCCGTGTTGATCATTTTTTTCATACTCGCGATGGTTTTAAAAGTTTTTCTTGTGAAATTCATTTAGTGTAGTAGTTGAACTTCCTGCTGTTTTCACGTTGGACTTCTGTGACATATTTTTTGTTTGTAATTTTCCCATCCATTTTCGTATGTGTTACACAAATGATATTCTTTTTGTACAAACCTCTCTCACAATATTTTTTAACTTTCTCCGGCCGAGGACTTGAACTTACACAAATGATATTCCTGTCGTTTTGAGGTAAATTAGAAAATGACAAGATCATGATTTCTGCCTTTATCGCAAATGGAAATGCACTTCGTGAAGTAGTTGAACTTCTCGGGCATGTCTGTTTGAACTTCACTCTGTTTTTGATGTGCTATTTTTTGACATGTTGTTTTCGCACTACGTGAAGTAGTTGAACTTCTGGGGCATGTCTGTTTGAACTTCACTCTGCTTCACTTTATTTGTATTTTTCTTGTATGAAATACACACCATGTAGTACGTGAACTTCCGGTTGTTATCACTTTTGAACTTCTCTCTGGTTTGAGAGAATTATTTTAAAACACAAAAAACATATTTTTAATGTATTTTGGACATCTAAATACATGGTGAACCTCTCTCACAAGAATTTTTTGAACTTTTCCTCGCTGAGCAATTGAACTTCTATCAACCATTCTTTTCATTTATGAGTTGTTTTTAAAAGTGCAAAAAATGGTGCCTTGTTTTTTATTTTTTTGAACAGGTAAATCCTAGGTTTTAATAAACTCTGAACTTCTCTGTTATTTCAATTTGAACTTCACCTTTTTATATTTTGAGTAAAGAATAGTATTTGATTTTTATACGGAAAGCTTATGAATCGGTGGAAAGCTTATGAATCGCAACAAGTTTTCCATGTAGACATGTGTTACAAATTCGTTGCCGTTTGAGAGCAGTTTTTTAAATGGCAAAACAACGTTGTTTTTTACCTTTGAAAACAACATGTAAATGAACGACGGACGTCTCGTAAATATAACCATGCAGGGTGGAGCACGTGAACTTCTTGCAACAAACTTTTGGGCTTTTAGTTTCATATTCTTTTATTCTCTTCTGAAACACATTACGTTGAACTTCCCGCTATTTTCACCTTGAACTTCTGTCACGTATTTTTGTTCAACCTCTCTCACAAGAATTTTTGAACTTTCTCGGGTAGAGCACTTGAACTTCTAGCAACAAATTTTTTAGCATTTTCTTTTTTCATTCTTTTTTAATACAAAATGCACACTGTGTAGTACGTGAACTTCTGGCTCTTATCAATTTGAATGTCTCTTTGCTTCTCTTTAGTAACATAAAAAATCTGAGTTTTTATAGACATCGAACCACTCTAACTTTTTTATTCTCATATGAAACGCATTTCGTGTAGTAGTTGAACTTCTCGCTGTTTTGGACGTCTATGTGTCGTAGTTTTTGAACTTGTTTGGGGCTTCACCTTTTTTTAGTTTTTTTACATTAAACATACTAAAAGCACTTTTTTTGCATCAAAGCATACTATTGAACTTCATGAAACAATAGAAAACAAGAAATTAGATAACCCGATGTACAAATGGGGGCCAAATAAACAAACGATCTTATTCCCTTTCATACGGCTCACTGAATTTCACATGTCAAATGGACTTCACTTAGTTGTCTCACCTTCATCATACACCTTGTACATCCAAGCCCAAAATCAAAATCAAAACCATGCCTCTTCAAACACAACATGTGCACGGAGAGAGCTATAGTTGCTCCTTCCCAGCTATATGTGAACTTCTAAGGTCGATGTATTTTTTCTGTAGTAGATGCATACCAACTACGGGGAGGAGAATCTTTTTGTTAGTAACGGGAAAAATTTGAGTTTTTATAATAAATATCAAACCGCTCCACTTTTTTGAAATTGAACTTCTTGGTCTATTGTTTACTAACGAGGAAAATCTGGGTTTTTCATATACATTAAACTATTCTATTTTTAAAATTTGAACTTCTTGGTTTTTCAATTTGGACTTGGTGTTATTTCTTTTAGTAACGAAAAAAATCCTAGTTTCTTAATAAACATCGACCTATTCCGTATTTTAAAGATAAACTTCTAAGTTTTTTGAACAGAGATAATCCCTTTTTATATGAATTTGTTTGACATGCTTTTTTTAATTTGATCTTATTACGGTTTCAATAAACATTAAACTTCTTCGTATTTTTAAATTTGAACCTCTAGGCTTTAAATCCATTAAAAAAAATCTTGGTTTCAGTTTTTAGACACAAGAAAAATCTTATTGTTATATTAACATTGAACTGCTCGCCTTTTTAAATTTGAGGCTCCTTTTTTATTTTTAAAAAATGGAACATCCTTCTTTTTGTAGATATGAGTTTTTGCCTATTATTTGAATTTAAACTTATTTGAACTTCATGGAATTTTTTTAGCAAGATAATTCTTTTTAAACTTTTTTAGCTTTACCTTTTTATTTTAATTTGAACTTCATTTTATTCTTTAGTAACAAGAAAACATCTGAGTTTTTTTAACCTTTGAACTTCTCTCTTTTTTGACTTTGAACTTCTTAGAAAAAAATATGGTTTTAAATAAGTAAACAACTTTCTAAGTTTTTAAATTTGAAGTTCTAGGTTCTTTGACCTTCTCGGTTATTTCAAATTGAACTTCTAGGTTTTTTTACACTAGTGCTAGTGTCAAAAACATTATTATATTATGGGACAAAGGAATCGTTTTTTATGTAAATATTGGAATTACTTTGTTATTTTAATTTTGAACTTCTAGGTGCTTTGAGAAACATGAAACTTCTTGACATAGTATAGAATCTTTTAGGTATACTCACAAAATTCTTGAGTTTTTTCCTCTAAAATCTCTCGTATGTTTTTTTGCACATCGATTTTTTAGTGATGTTTCTCTTTTTTTTTTGAACTTCACTTTTTCTCAAAAATGAACTATTGGCTTGTTGTTTCTCAACTTTCTGTGTTTCTCTGGTGAACTTTTCCATTCTGTACGTATTTTTTTCTTCTATGAAATTTGTGTGGTTTCATACCTGAACTTTAAGTTTTCTGTTCTTTATTTTTTTTCTATGAAATTTGTGTGGTTTCATACCTGAACTTTAAGTTTTCTGTTCTTTATTTTTTTTTCTATGAAATTTGTGTGGTTTCATACCTGAACTTTAAGTTTTCTGTTCTTTGAACTTCCTAGCGGCAATACATGCAAGAAAGCGCTATGTAACATAATACTGACAATTTGCCAATTGAAAAGGACATGAAACAGGCAAACCGTAGTATATGCCTACACTACCCACTATTCAGAGAAAGACACACCCACTAAGTGCCAGATAAAGAAATACTTTTTCTTCTAAAGTTAGTGGTTTCTATCCAGCACACACCCACTATATCCTATCTGCGCTCTCTCTCTCTCTTCTCATTTCTTTAACTAAGGACGGCAGCAACGCCCATCTCTTAAAAGAAATATCTCTCTCTCTCTCTCTTTCATTTTAAACTGCAGCAACAGCGTACCAACAAAACTCTAAACAGTGATCTGTTCCATCTTCATAAATCCAAAACAGAGGAAATTTCACTAATAGAAAAATGGTAGCCGTTTAGGTGTAAGGAGACCATGACGGGCCACAAGTTTTCATGGGTTGGGACACAGTAGTTGAACGTGCCCATTTGAGTCTTCTTTTCGGACACAAAATCACGGCCGGGCGTACGAACCAGATAGACTGTCCACCAAGTGTGCGCTGGCTCGGCTGGCTCCCCAACCCAAACAAACGAGTCTTCTCGCACACATGCTACCACTTTGGCTCAGCATTACTGTGGCATCTCTGCCCTGCTATTTCACCAGTCCTTCCTTGACATATACTCTCCTCCTGGTGGTGTGTGTTTTACTTCAACATTTTGCTGGGATCATAGGATGGCAAGATATGGTGGTGCAGTACGGGCTAGCTGCCGGATGTTTGACCATCAAGGACTACTGAGTCAGTCACTGAAAAACATGGGGCTTGGTTCGTATTGTACCTCCGGGGCAGATGAGTCCAGGTAGTAGTACATGCTGCCTCGAGGACTGCTGGTTCAGGACTGAAAAGTGCCAAACGCAGCACACAACTTGTCAGCAGAATTTGAGCTTTTGCAGGAATCACTCCCATGCTATTTTGTGTAGTATACTGTCATACTGTGTGATGCGAGCATACCAGAGAAGAAGACTCGAGGCAGGCATGTTTCCAAATATACTTCACTTGGATTGCAGCAGCAAACACCAGATTTTGGAGAATTATAGCAGCTTCAGGCCATGTGTATTCACATGCACTGCACTGCTCCTTTCCACAAGATTACAAGGCCGTATTTATGAGCGCGGTCGAAGAAGAGCGAAGGGAATCAATCCAAACAGCAACCGAAAGAAGATCAGAATTGGGAAAAGATCTACTAGCACAGGAAGGTCGAAAATAAGCTCTAATTAATCGATTAATCGAGTCGCAACCTCAAAAGAGAACCAACTCCCCTCTTCGTTTCAATAAGGGAGCAAAAATTAATCGAGTCTTCTGTACTCAGCTTGAAGTCTTCACAATAAGTCTCCCTTTACAGGATGGTGGGCAGCAGGATTCGGGGTGTTGTGTTCACGAACGGTCGGTAGCTCCGTCTTTGAACGGCCCTGGGCTGCATACTTGAACGGCTCAGGGCTGCTTTGGGAGGACTCGGGGACGCTGCTGCAGATTGGATCAGGGTGAGGGTGCTCTCCACTGCCCTGAAGAAAATGCCCTGCAGGACAAAACACACACGCAAGAACCTTGCGATATAAGTGCGCGACGGATTTAGGAGCTACAGGATCAGTAGAAATTGAACTGCAGAGTGCATACGAGTCGACCTTCACTCCAACGCTCAGGAGGTGCCGAGCGTGACGGAGGATGCCGGCGACGCGCAACCATGGCGCGGCTAGATGCAGGTTCTGGCCTCCTCCATCTGAAGTTCGACGCCTCCTCGATCTGCAGGATAGCACCCCATCCGCACGCGGGCTGGTGGTTGCCGGAGAGTGGAGGGTGGTGAAGGATCCTCGCCGGATCGGGCTTCCCCAAGGTGCTCTGGCAGGTGGTGTGGCGCGTCATCGGCTGGGGTCGGGGCTGCGGTTGCGTCGCCGGCGGGGGTGGGGCTGCGGCGGCGCCGCCTGCAGGGGCGTGGCTGCGGCTGCGTGGCGGTGGCGGCATCACCGGTAGGGTCTGGGCAGCGGAATGGGTGCTCCCACGGCGTCGACGGAGAGGAAGGAGGAGATCGGTCAAAGGGAAGGGCGGGCATGGCGGCGCCCGACTTGCCGGCGGGGCGGGAGTGGGAGGGGGCAGGGGCGGCGACACCGGGTGGAGGCGGGGTCAGGGGGAGGTGGGCGTCGCTGGGACTGGGGAGATCTGGAGGTTGGGGATCGGGCGATGTGGTGGACGAGGAGGCGTGGAGTGGGCTTGTTTTTTTCTTCGTGGGTTTCAGGAGCTCGGGAACATGTCTTCGGGCCTATATAGCGCCGACCGTGATCCGAATAAGAATAGTGCTATTATATATACATATACATATATATATATATATATATATATATATATATATATATATAGGTAAAACTGTATCTATCATAGCTTGCCACAGAACTAGTTAAGGCTTGCTAAACATTTAACGGTTTAAAAGTAAGTAAAAAATATGAAATAAATAGGGAAGCCTCACTCTAATATAATAAGATGATCCAACGGTGTGATTGTAAAAATATGCATTTATGTGTCCTCAGCGAAAAAGACAAGCATTTTAGCTCGCTGCAGGATCAATATATATTGAAACATTTGTTCTTTTTGTCCAGGACACATACAGTCATATTTATTCAATCCCTCCGTTGGATCATGTTATATAATTTAAAAAGACTGTTTCCCTCATATAAACCTGACAATTGTCTATCTATGAACATGCAAACATTACTAGTGCTACAAGTGATAACAACAAACCATTTAAACAAACAGGGTATCAGAACGTAAATTACACATGAATTTTGTTGCACCCTAGAAGTACAGATGACCAGTTATCTAAGTGCTTAAGTAGCTATTTAAGTTCAGGCAAACAGGTAATTCTTAACAATAAGTATCAAACACATAGATAAGCGTAGTCTGCAATAGGATTAACATGCAATGGCATTATGTAATCAGTAGTAAACTAAATTAAGCCAAGCAACATAATTGAACAATTTTGCAATAAGTGGCTAACTAAAATCCCGAAAAGCAGGTAACGGAACTTACGCTAGCTCTTTGTACAGGTACACTACAACTTCTTTTTCGCTTAGAAGGTTCTACAAAGGAGTCCATGGCATCAATTGCTTGGATACGCAGTCCCAATACTTCTTTCTTCCCACACTGCATTCGTAAGTTGAATGGTTAATCTGATAAGATGGTGCGTCCTTGATATGTTATATGAGGACGGGTTGTTAGACTAGTTGTAGCAACACACATCACACTGGCTTTTACTGTATATTTCATGCGGTTACATTTGGCATATCGAATTCTAAGCAATCTACAATAGGATGAAAAGACAAGCATCTTTCACATTATTGGTGAACTCAGTTCATAGAAACAAGCAATCCAACCATTGTGTGGGTAAATCAAAAGCGCCACTAGAATATTTTTCACTACCCCAATCATACACGCAAAAAGGGGCGACGCCACCGTAGGGGCTGGTATTGGCGGCCGCCTTGGGTGGTTGGGAAGTGTGCACCTAGTTTGAGTCATCCAGGTTGGCCCAGGCTAGTTTTGTTCGTCCCAGCACACGAGCAGGCAATGTAAAAAATGAAGAAAAACGTTTCAATTTGGATGGGCCAATAACATAAGTGCAAGACATGCCCTATAGCAGGCTCACGGCCCAAACAAGCTCCTCCCATATCGATCAACAGCAGGAAAAATACCAATTCGTCCGCTCCATCCTCTAGTCTGGTTCGCTCCTAACCTAGCCACCGCTGGACAGACCGACACAACACTTCCTCACGCCCTCGTTGGATGCGAGTCGCCGGGCTTCAAGCGAATGGAAGGACAAGAAGATGAAGATCCAACCCTGGGTGTAGCCTGCATGGGAGGCAGCAGCGACAGCACAGACATGGCATCAATCTTGTGCAAACAGATAGCCGAAGCTTGCAAGAGCAGCATACGCAACAAGCAGGTACATCACATCCCTGATTATATTTAATTCAACTGTTCAATTTTTGGCCAATAGTTAAACCTGTCGGTGCTGTAAAACTGCTTGTATGTAGGGAATTTGTAAGAAATGAAACCAATTTCTGCTTATTTTATAACTCCCCCAATCTATACTGAACTGACTGAACCTGATGTGTCTAATCAAGTTTCCGGTGCAAACATACAAGCTCATGTTGTTCTTGAGCCTGAAGTGTCTAATGAGCAGACTGCTAATGAAGGATTTGATGCACACATTTTACATGCTCCTGGTGATGAACATATAGTGTCTAATGAGGGATCTAATGCAAGCATTTTGCAAGCTCCAATTGAAGGATTTAGTGTCTAATGATGATCTGCTATGTTGAGAGAGAGAGAGAGAGAGATTTGTAGGAATTGATGACAAGCAAATTATAGTACATTTTCGTGGCTTGAGCAAACGTCAAGGCCATCTACCAGAAAGTCCTCGTCTCATGATAACGTAGCATAAATACTTTTCTAATCTGTTGTTCGAAACTATTGGCATACTTGTGCAGGATAGATATATTGATATGCAGTTTGCGCACTGGTTATAGGTGCAATTACACTTTGATATTTTTAGCCAGAGAATGAATAATTCAAGCAGGCACGATCCATGTTAGTAGTCCTTGTACACCATGTTGCATTTTGTGTATTTTGGTGCTTACATTATTTAGTATTTTATAATCTGGAACTACTTTGGATCATTAGTTGGTTAAGTGCATGTAGCTTCACATTTCTCAAGTTATGTAGATTTCCGGAGTGCAAGTGCCTTCATATTTTTTTAAGTTAAATTTTCGGCCCTAGTAACTTGAATTCGTGGATCCACCACTGCACACAAATCATACACGCAGGCCGGTATGAATTAAATGAAATGCAGGGACTTACACTAGCTCGTTGTACATGCTCACTGCAGCTCTGCTTGTGCTTGGGATGTTCCATGTTACCACATGCTTGGATATGAAGGCCTTATGCTCCTTGCATCCCCGTCTGCATTTTTGACATGGCAAATGGTTTATCAAATAAGAGGAATCGACCTTGTTGTTGTACCAGAGGACATGTACTTACAAGGTTATACGGGTGTGCAGGATGTGTACCAGATCTCGTAGTGCCGTCATGCTTCGCTAAAAAATGCTTTTGCTTGTTTGAGATGATATTTCCAGAAGAAATAAGAGTTAAAGTCAGAGTTGCATAGGCGTGTAAGCTAAGAGAGTCGTAAAATGATATCCAAACATCATAGGAACAGTGCACAAGGGAGTGATATGTGGATACCTAGTTCGGGCCGGCGTTTGGGCATGGTCGCCTAGCTAGAGTGTGGGTCACTTTAGAGCCATTGAGGGTGATGCGCTGGTATTGGCTGGCCGTGCACGGATGTAGATCTTGAGCAGTAGCGGAGCACTACGATGTGGTGGACCAGACCTTTGGTGAAGCCCCAATGGCCTTGGGGGGCAGAGGTGTGATGATGTGCTCAGTGAAGTATCCCCGGTGAGGTGGGAGACGCTGTTGGTGAAGCGCATCTGATACGGTGGAAGTCGGTGTCTGTGAGGCACGTCAGTTGCGGCGGCCAACGTTGTCGGTGGACCACTTGGTGCTGTAGACGAGGGCATATATGAGGTAGCTCCGGTGTGGTGGTGAAGCGCAACCATCGTCGTCATCCGGCATAGAAGTGGGGAAAGAGATGAGACGAGGGGTGATTCGATCTTTGCTTAGGTTGGCAGTGAATTAGGGATTTGAGCGCTCTTGGCGCGCAAGGGGACGGTGGAGAAGGGAGATTTTGTAGGGTTGGAATTGGGGAGGCCAGATATTTCAATCCAAAATGTGGAAGTGCAAACTTATTTTATTGTCGTGGCTGGGTGCTAGTGTTCGTACGACACACGCGACCACCACGACACGACCCTGGTCTTCCTGGTGCGCCTACATTTGAGAATGCAAACGAATCTTCTTTCATTTTCAGACGAATCTGTATGTATTCCCATGCCCGTGTTTTCCTTGCAAATAATTAGTCATTCGAAACGAGATACTATAAATTAATTAACGAGGAGTTATTTGAATTAGAGTGTGTGTCACATAACGATCTCAAATTCTAATGTGGATTTCGCATTTCATGGTATCCACGCTACTTTTTCAATACAAATTCATATGTATAAGATGAACACCATGGTAATGAGAAAACTTTGGATGGATT
Source organism: Triticum timopheevii (assembly GCA_963921465.1). Lineage (NCBI taxonomy): Eukaryota > Viridiplantae > Streptophyta > Magnoliopsida > Poales > Poaceae > Triticum > Triticum timopheevii. Next base: position 498,486,678 of record OY997272.1, read on the forward strand.
CAAACATATGACCTACAAAATAGTACAACAATAGAGTCAATGTCAACTTTTCCAAACCTAGTATGGCACGAATTCGAAATAATTACGGAAGTCGTATGCATGGTCCTCAATTCAAATCTTACAATGTACACTAAATTGAAACGTCGATATTAAGTCTTGTACTATCTACATTCAAATATTGTTTTTAGCCACACCATCCCTCAGCACAGACGCTACATACTTCATGTATCGATTAATCTTCCTCTCCTAACCACCTTAGAAAGCTATCAGTTTCCGACAGACATTCATTGTTTCTCTCCATGTTTCGATCTCTAACTCTCTCAACTACACAACCCCCCTTTCCACTATGTTACCAAATGTATCTCTCGCACACACCCGCCATTGCACTCCATGCCGAGCTCTCTCTCTCTCTCCCTCCCACCTTCTCTCACTAGATACATGCATTGCCTATCTAGACCCCCCCTCTCGTGCGAAAGCACACACATTGTCTATCTAGGTCACTCTCTCGAGACTGTCTCACTCTTTCTTTTGCACGGTGGCCCACACTCGCTCAATCTCGCTCTCTTTATCTAAGTCTCGATTAACCTCGCTTTCTCTCACACACAAATGATATATCTCCCTGTTCGGGCCTCGATCAACACACTCTATACTCTCTCATGCAGATTGTTTATCTAGGTCAGTCCATCCAAACGCCCCCACTCTTTCGACCTGATGGTGGGCCATGCTCGCTCAATATCTCTCTCTCTCTCTCTATGTATGTCTCTATTGACCTCGCTCTTTCTCAGACACAAACGATATATCTCCATGTTTGAGACCAATTCAACATATTCATATTGTATACTCTCTCACGCACATTGTCTATCTAGGTCACTCTCTCCAACCAGTCTCACTCTTTCGATCGCATGACGACCCAGACTTGCTCAATCTCTCCCTTTATCTATGTAATCAATTGATCTTGCTTCCTCCCATGCACAAAATATATCTACAGGTCTATGACTGGATCATCTCTCAAGCTCTATCTTACAGCCCTCACCCTTTGCTACCTCTTGAGCTTGCGTTGGTTTTCCCTTGAAGAGTAAAGGGTGAAGCAGGTATCAATCCAGTAGATGACACACAAGTCACCGAATACCTGCACAAACAATCAAGAACTTGCAACCAACGCGATAAAGGGGTTGTCAATCCCTTCACGGTCACTCGCAAAAGTGAGATCTGATAGAGATAGATAAACGGAAAAGTAAATATTTTTGGTAATTTTGGTTTATAGATTGGAAAGTAAAGATTGCAAAAATAGTAGATCGGAAACTAGCAAGATGTAAATGAGATTCAATAATATGGAAAACAGACCCAGGGGCCATAGGTTTCACTAGTGGCTTCTGACGGTGTCCTGGACTAGGGGGTACTCACCATGCCGTCTCCCGATCAGTTAGATTGGGCCGAGGACCCCCATGGCCATATACTCATGGACCAGTTCGGACAGCTGATGCATACACAAGGAAGATTCCACAAGACTTGGTGATCAAGACAAGGACTCCTCCCCAATGGCGTATTCGGCTAGGACTCTTGTTATCCTAGGCCTCTGGTACATTATATAAACCGAGGCTAGGCTAGTCGATAGAGAGGCTAGATCATTATGACATTACTCATCATACCTCTAGGGTTTAGACCACAACATATGATCTCGTGGTAGATCAACTCTTGTAATACTCATATTCATCAGGATCAATCAAGCAGGAAGTAGGGTATTACCTCCATAGAGAGGGCCCGAACCTGGGTAAACATCGTGTCCCCCGCCTCCTGTTACCATCGACCTTAGACGCACAGTTCGGGACCCACTACCCGAGATCCGCCGGTTTTGACACCGACAATGTTGCTTTCATTGAGAGTTCCGCTGTGTGATCGGCAAAGGATCAATGGCTCGACTGCAGGTCAACTGCGATGCAAGCTTCTTCGTCGCCGGCTCGACTGGTCACCTTGGCTTGACCGAGGACTACGCCCTACCTCCGATTGTCGTGTTTGGATGAGGGCCTTCATCAACATTAACTCCAATCTCTATCATGATCATGGAGGAATTATCCTTGGAGCTCAGGGGCTCAATGTCAACATTACCCTCGGGCGACCGTGCTGTTTTTCCGGACAACAAACTTGTATCCGCTGCCACCACCTCCTCAAGCATCGCTTTGACGATTTCTTTGGTGGAATTGTGCGGAATTAAGTCTACAACAACCATGCAAAATTTCGTCGAGTTCCAATGGAGGAATCTTCGGCGATCTACGATATACTGGAGCCCTGTCAAATCTAGACGGGAATCTGGACGAGTTTAGGGCATGGTCTCTAGAGACAAGCTCGGAGGTCCTTTGGAAGATCCAATAGTTCATTTGCTGTGGAATTCCCATATCTACCACCCCTCAAAATTTCAGCTCGATCCCACCGTCCAAACTCCGGGAACCTTCTGATTAGTGAATCACTTTTCAGATATGTTGTCTGCGCGAGAACAAATCCGACCTAAGTTCATCTTTTTTATGAACGGGATTCGGGACATCCTTTTTGAAGGAAGTTTTGTATGGGGTATTGTGTTTTGTTCTCAAGCACATCCCGCTAATTTTAAAGTCTTTTCCAATATGATCTTCAGCGCGCCGGTGTCAAACCAGCCCGACAACATTGCTCCATGGCTGCCGACCTGCGCTAGACACGTCGTCGCTTTGTTGAGCCGATCTCAACTTCTTCGGATCATCATCTCGGCAAGCCGAACAAGATTTCGGCATCGCGAAGAATAAATCATCACCAACATCGCTGCCCGACAGATTACACGGAGAGGGCACACCGGCATCGTCGCATGGTCACTTCATCAAGTCGACATTGAACGCGTCACAAGTTACAACCTGCGCCGTCATGGCCGCACTGTTGCTTCTTCAAGCCGATGTCCGTCACGCTGAATTGCTTCAATACCTCGGCTGACATGGCAGCTGCAACATCTCCTTACTGACCTACTCCGTCACCTCGGCTAGACCGGGGGCTTCGCCATCCCTTCTTCAACCTACTCCGGAGACTTCGGTGCCGTCTACCGACCAGCTTCGTCACGTTAGCTGGACCGGAAGCTTTGCCTCGGTGAGCCAAGCTTTACCAGCATTGCCATGTCGTCGCTTCACCGTCCATCAGGCAATGGGTGTGCGGATCGATTCCCAATTTTGGGAGTCACTTTTCTTTGGACTGCTACAACAAATAAACCAGGTGCTATTAATCCTAGCAATTTTTGCTTGTTGAGTTTATTTTTCTTAAGGAATTGTTACTCTGGTTTGTTCCATCATCTGTACACAGGTCTATCAAATGGCGGCCATATTAACGACGGTCCTGTGGTGGTTCGGTCAGTTTTCGTACATAGTTCAGCGAACGCCGCATCCGGAACCCGGACCGCCCTACAAATTCAGGCTTTGTCACACCTTCACCGCGTCAGGCCGACGCCCTGCATCGACATTGGCTTCGGCGCCAGGCCACATCTCTTTAAATAAATTATTTTTGTGTAAAGCAACTATGAAAGGATTATATATATATATATATATATATATATATTACTATTTTTCAGGACCACACTGTTTTATGTGTGCAGGTAATCGATTTTGACTGCGTTACGCGGTCACTACTCTGGAGTGTTGAACTCCTTGCTCGGACACCTCAGGCTTGGGGGCGGGGATCAATGGGCGTCTTCGTCCCGCCACAAGCTCGGATCGCGTCATCAACACCGAGCACATTAACCAGCTAAGTCGCTTTCATGATCAAAAACTTTCAGTTTTAAATTTTGTTCAGTTCGACCAAGCATTATACTTTTTGGCAAAAAGTTGTTTGTGACAAAATTCCTTGTCAAAACTTTATTTGCGACACACAAATTCGAATACCCCGTTTATTTGGGGGCTTCCTTTATGAAGCCTTTCCTCTTGCATATGATTATACTTCTATGACTTCGTTCCTTGTTCGTGTATTACGCCACAATATGCACCATGTTGACTTAAGTGTTCCGCAAGCTGGGTTGCCTTGCTCCTGTGTTTACCCCTACGTTCCCGATTGTTCGACTAGGGAGTAAAGGGAGCACCTCTGTGATTGTCACGATCGGGTCATCCGAGATCGGACCTCAGACTGGGTGAAGCCGAAAGCTAGCGCTCTTATTGTTTTCAATCATGGTCGGCACACAACGGAACTCATGAGTACAAAAAATCTATTGCACAAGTCTCATAGTAACAATGAGGAACCGAAGAAAGGTATCGGTGGGGTACTATTTTCTTTGAAGATGCTTCTTACACTTCGTCAGTAATATAGCATAAGTTCCCTGAGCGTGCTTTGTCCGTTACAGCCTTATGGCCTAATTGCCTGGTTATCGGAAACACCGTTGATATTCTCGACAGGTGGAGTACATAACACTTTTCGGCCCTTGACCGAAGAGGGAGAAGCCGACGGTCAGTTAAGACGCGTTTAAAGTTAGGGTGAACACAGATATGATATAAGTACTTCGGTACATATAATCATTATACATAAAATTCTTTTACCCAAGTCACTTGGGGGCTCTTAAAATTTATATATGAGCTGTCAATGTGTTTTCTTCTTGGTCGTTGCAAAGACTTTTTCTACCGCTCCTTTTTTGAATCGAGTGTATGGTCAATAGCCGGATAACCTGTCTTCTCTATAAAAACCGCTCGAGTTTAGTTCGCTAAACTGACCTCGGAGAAGTACTCCTCCTTTGGGACAAGGAGCTTGAAGCCGTAGGCTGACCCGCGTGAAGTCTTGAGATCGGATGTGTCATGTTAAAGCACGACAGAAGCACAATTTTTTTTCAATTTCTGGATTGGCACCGAACACTTGATCTTGTTCGGACGTCAATTTTTCAGTGACATTTTTTGGTTTTCCATGTTTATGGCACTTTTAAACTATTTGTGTGTTTCCAGCATAAGTCTTGCAGTGCAACGCCGGACACCTTTAGGGATTCGGCAAAAACATTCTCGGATATTGCTATATATGCATCAGTTTCAAATTGTGTCTTCGGTCAATAGTTGGGTTGCCCGGCTCCTGTGCTTGCCTCCTATGTTCCACTTTGTTCGGCTAGGTGTGCAAAGGGAGAACCACTGCGATTGTGCTTCTAGCTCGCATGGTTAAGCACCTCAGTGGAGAAAGCCGAAAACTAACTGCCACAATAAGCGTAAATTGGTCAGCGATCCAATGATTATGTTAAATGATGGGCCATTCATAACATTGGTCGAAGTGTTTACAGCTTGATCTTGGCTGTCACCACACACTAACCGGGGGCTCGTAGCTAGCTTCCCCAGTTTAAAGCTCCTATGACTAAGTGAAAGTTATAAAGCCCGCATATCTGATTGCCTCGTTTCCGCTAACACAACCGCCTTCGGGCACCGAGACGTCGGCTAAGGGTTGTCTTGTTATTGCAGAAACACCCTGTGTAGTATCTACAAAGGGGTAGAAGCCGACGATGGGCCACTTTCAACTGATAAACGGTCACAACAGAGTCAAAATAAACATATCATCAGCATTTGTATTTAATATACAAGGGCCGCCTTCTGTAATCATCATTATAAAGCCATAAATATGCATCAATTTGACTTAAGATTTTTGCCAAGCTGGGTTGCCTGGCTCCGGTGCTTACCCCAACATTCCCGATTGTTCGGCTAGGCGGTAAAGGGAGCACCTCTGTGATTGTTACTACCGGGTCATCCGAGTTAGTACCTCAGACTGGGTGAAGCCGAAAGCTAGCAATCTTAAAGGATCACATTGGTCGGCAACAATAGAAGTGAAAATTTTGGTTCATTAATACCATAGAGTTTGGGAACTTTTGATGTCTACTACACAACCTTCTTCTTGTAGACGTTGTTGGGCTTGCAAGTGCACAGGTTTGTAGGATAGTAGAAAATTTCCCTCAAGTGGATGACCTAAGGTTTATCAATCTGTAGGAGGCGTAGGATGAAGATGGTCTCTCTCAAACAACCCTGCAACCAAATAACAAAGAGTATCTTGTGTCCCCAACACACCCAATACAATGGTAAATTGTATAGGTGCACTAGTTCGGCGAAGAGATGGTGATACAAGTGCAAAATAGATAGTAGATAAAGGTTTTTGTAATCTGAAATTATAAAAACAGCAAGGTAACAAGCGATAAAAGTGACCGTAAACAGTATTGCAATGGTAGGAAACAAGGCCTAGGGTTCATACTTTCACTAGTGCAAGTTCTCTCAACAATAATAACATAGATAGATAATATGACAAGCCCTCAACATGCAACAAAGAGTCACTCCAAAGCCACTAATAGCGGAGAACAAACGTAGAGATTATGGTAGGGTACGAAACCACCTCAAAGTTATCCTTTCTGTTCTATCTATTCAAGGGTTCGTAGTAAAATAACATAAAGCTATTCTTTCCGTTCAATCCATCATAGAGTTCATACTAGAATAACACCTTAAGACACAAATCAACCAAAACCCTAATGTCACCTAGATACTCCATTGTCACCTCAAGTATCCGTGGGCATGATTATATGATATGCGTCACACAATCTCAGATTCATCCAACCAACATAAAAGTACTTCAAAGAGTGCCCCAAAGCTACTACCGGAGAGTCAAGAACGTGTGCCAACCCCTATGCATAGGTTCATGGGTGGAACCCGCAAGTTGGTCACCAAAACATACATCAAGTGGCGCATGATATCCCATTGTCACCACAGATAATCACGGCAAGACATACATCAAGTGTTCTCATAAAGACTCAATCCGATAAGATAACTTCAAAGGGGAAACTCAATTCATCACAAGATAGTAGAGGGGGAGAAACATCATAAGATCCAACTACAATAGCAAAGCTCGGGATACATCAAGATCGTGCCATAGAGGGAACACGAGAGAGAACACGAGAGAGAGAGAGATCAAACACATAGCTACTGGTACATACCCTCAGCCCCGAGGGTCATGGATAGCACCGAGATGATGAAGATGGCCACCGGTGATGGGATCCCCCTCCGGCAGGGTGCTGGAACAGGGTCCCGATTGGTTTTTGGTGGCTACAGAGGCTTGCGGCGGCGGAACTCCCAATCTAGGTTCTGTTCTGGAAGTTTTAGGGTACGTAGGTATATATGGGTGCAGGGGGTACGTCGGTGGACCTCCGGGTTGCTCACGAGGTAGGGGGGCGCGCCCTCCACCCTCGTGGACAGCCCGGGGCTCCCCTGGCATGCACTCCAAGCCCATTAGGTTGGTTTCCTTCCAAAATTAACTTCTCTAGTTGATTTCGTTCCGTTTTGACTCCGTCTGATATTCCTTTTCCTCAAAACACTGAAATAGGCATAAAATAGCAAATCTGGACTGGGCCTCCGGTTAATAGGTTAGTCCCCAAAATAATATATAAGTGGATAATAAAGCCCAATATTGCCTAAAACAGTAGATAAAGTAGCATGGAGCAATCAAAAATTATAGATACGTTGGAGACGTATCAAGCATCCCCAAGCTTAATTCCTGCTCGTCCTCGAGTGGGTAAATGATAAAAAAGAATTTTTGATGCGGAGTGATACTTTGGCATAATTTCAATGTAAAACTTCTTAATTGTGGCATGAATTTTCAGATCTGAAAGATTCAAGACAAAAGTTCATGTTGACACAAAAATAATAATACTTCAAGCATACTAATCAAAGCAATCATGTCTTCTCAAAATAACATGGCAAAAGAAAGTTCATCCCTACAAAATCATATAGTTAGGCTATGCTTCATTTTCGTCACACAAAGATGTTCCCAACTTCTATACCCCCAATGACAAGCCAAGCAATTGTTTCATACTTAAATAATCTCAAACTTTTTCAACCTTCATGCAATACATGAGCGTGAGCCATGGATACAGCACTATGGGTGGAATAGAATATGATGATGGGGATTGTGTGGAGAAGACAAAAAGGAGAAAGTCCCACATTGACGAGGATAATCAACGGGCTATGGAGATGCCCATCAATTGATGTCAACATGAGGAGTAGGGATTGCCATGCAATGGATGCAGTAGAGCTATTAATGCTCAACAAAAGAAAACTAGTGGGTGTGCATCCAACTCGCTTGCTCATGAAGACCTAGGGCATTTGAGGAAGCCCATCAGGAATATACAAGCGAAGTTCTATAATGAAAAATTCCCACTAGTATAAAAAGAAAACTTATGAGACTCAGTACATGAAGAACAAGGTGCTACTTTGAAGCACAATATATGAGACTCGCTACATGAAGAATAAGGTGCTACTTTGAAGCACAAGTGTGGAAAAAGAGATAGTAGCATTGCCCTTTTTATTTATTTTTTATTTTTTTGGGCCTTTCTTTTTTTTGGCCTTTCTCTTTTTTTTGATTGGGCAATGCTCTAATAATGATGATCATCACACTTCTATTGATTACAACATAAGGATTACAACTCAAAACTAGAACAAGATATGACTCTATATGAATGCCTCCGGCGGTGTACTGGGATGGTGCAATGAATCAAGAGTGACATGTATGAAAAATTATGCATGGTGGCTTTGCCAAAAATATGATGTCAACTACATGATCATGCAATGGCAATATGACAAAAGTAATGTATGTCATGATGATGATGATGGAAGTTGCATGGCAATATATCTCGGAATGGCTATGGATATGCCATAATAGGTAGGTATGGTGGCTGTTTTGAGGAAGATATAAGGAGGTTTATGTGTGATAGAGCGTATCATATTACGGGGTTTGGATGCACCGGCGAAGTTTGTGCCAACTCTCAAGGTGAGAAAGGGCAATGCACGGTACCGAAGAGGCTAGCAAAGGCGGAAAGGTGAGAGTGCGTATAATCCATGGACTCAACATTAGTCAAAAGAACTCATATACTTATTGCAAAAATTTAAAAGCCATCAAAAATCAAGTACTACGCGCATGCTCCTAGGGGGATATATTGGTAGGAAAAAACCATCGCTCATCCCTGACCGCCACTCATAAGGATGCACAAGCCAGGTACACTTCATGTTTCAAAATCGTTACACAACTTTAACCATACGTGCATGCTACGGGACTTACAAACTTCAACACAAGCATTTCTCAAATTCAAAATTACTCAACTAGCACGATTTTGATATTATCACCTCCATATCTCAAAACAATTATCAAGCATCAAACTTATCTTAGTATTCAACGCACTCAAAAGAAAGTTTCACATATCTTGAATACCAAGTATATTAACATTAAGCAAACTACCATGCTATTAATGACTCTCAAAATAATCTAAGTGAAGCATGAGAGATCAATAGTTTCTTTAAAACAAATCCACCACCATGCTCTAAAAGATCTAAGTGAAGCACTAGAACAAACGACAAACTACTCCGAGAGATATAAGTGAAGATCAATGAGTAGCTAAATAATTATGCAACTATGCAAAGACTCTCCCATTTAATAATTTCAGACCTTGATATTGTATTCAAGCAGCAAGCAAAACTAAAGAAAACTACAATGCAAGGAGAGCACAACTCATGTGAAGAAGTAAAAACTTAGGCTCAACCGATACTAACCGATAGTTGTTGAAGAAGAAAGGTGGGATGCCTACCGGGGCATCCCCAAGCTTAGATGCTTGAGACTTCTTGAAATATTATCTTGGGGTGCCTTGGGCATCCCCAAGCTTGAACTTTTATGTCTCCTTAATTCCTCTCATATCATGGGTTCCTCTTCTATCAAAAGCTTCATTCACAACAAACTCAACAAGAACTCATGAGATAGGTTAGTATAAACCAATGCAAAACCTTATTATTCTCTACTGTAACAAATCACTAAAATTATTATTCAACATTGCATACTAAAGGCCTCTGCATATTTAATACTCCTATCATCAAATAGAATCATTAAACAAGCAAACATATGCAAACAACGCAAACATAACAGCAATCTGTCAAAACAGTACAGTCTGTAAAGAATGCAAGAGTATCAATACTTCCCTGACTCCAAAAATTATGAACTAAACTTCCCACTGTAATAAATTTATCAGAGCTCAATATGCAAAAAGATTCAACGTTAGACCATTCTCTGACTTTTCTAGGGAATTTTTGCAACAGCGGTAAACTTTCTGTTTTCAAACAGCAACATGCAAACTAGCAAAATAAGCATGGCAAAGGCTATCCTTGACTTTTTTATTGAAATTAAAGAGGCAAAACACAATTCTAACTAACAGCAAGCAAATACTAACAAAATAAAATGACGCTCCAAGCAAAACACATATCATGTGGTGAATAAAAATACAGCTCCAAGTAAAGTTACCGATGAACGAAGACGAAAGAGGGGATGCCTTCCGGGGCATCCCCAAGCTTAGTTGCTTGGTTTTCATTGAATATTACCTTGGGGTGCCTTGGGAATCCCCAAGCTTAGGCTCCTGCCACTCCTTATTCCATAGTCCATCGAATCTTTACCCAAAACTTGAAAACTTCAACCACACAAAACTCAAAACAAAACTCGTAAGCTCCGTTAGTATAAGAAAATAAAACCACCACTTAGGTACTGTAATGAACTCATTCTAAATTCATATTGGTGTAATATCTATTGTACTTCAACTTATCTATGGTTCATACCCTCCGATACTACTCATAGATTCATCAAAATAAGCAAACAACACATAGAAAACAGAATCTGTCAAAAACAGAACAGTCTATAGTAATCTGTATAAAACGTACACTTCTGGAACCCCAAAAATTAAGATATAAATATATGGACCTGAGAAATTTGTCAATTAATCATCTGAAAAAATAATCAACCTAAAAGCACTCTCAGTAAAAAATGGCAGCTACTCTCGTGAGCGCTAAAGTTTCTGTTTTTCACAGCAAGATCACATAAACTTCACCCAAGTCTTACCAAAGGTTCTACTTGGCACTTTATTGAAACAAAAGCTGTAAAACATGATCACTACAGTAGCATAATCACGTGGATACACAAAAATAGTAAGGGTAAATAGTGGGTTGTCTCCCAACAAGCGCTTTTCTTTAATGCCTTTTAGCTAGGCATGATGATGACAATGATGCTCACATAAAAGATAAGAATTGAAACATAAGGGGAGCATCATGAAGAATATGACTAGCACATTTAAGCCTAACCCACTTCCTATGCATAGGGATTTTGTGAGCAAACAACTTAGGGGAACAATAATCAACAAGCATAGGAAGGTAAAACAAGCATAGCTTCAAAACTTTAAGCACATAGAGAGGAAACTTGACATTATTGCAATTCCTACAAGCATATGTTCCTCTCTCATAATAATTTTCAGTAGCATCATGAATGAATTCAACAATATAACCAGCACCAAAAGCATTATTTTCATGATCTACAAGCACAGAAAAATTTCTACTCTCCACATAAGCAAACTTCTTCTTTATAGCATACGTATCATCACAATAATCATCATAAATAGGAGGCATGCTTTCATCATAGTAAATTTGCTCATCAAAGCTTGGGGGACAAAAAATATCATCTCCATAAAACATAGCTTCCCCAAGCTTGTGGCTTTGCATAACATTAGCATCATGGGTATTCAAAGAATTCATACTAACAACGTTGCAATCATGCTCATCATTCACATATTTTATGCCAAGAATTCTATGTAATTCTTCTTCTAGCACTTGAGCACAATTTTCCTTTCCATCATACTCATGAAAGATATTAAAAAGATGAAGCGTATGACACAATCTTAACTCCATTTTTTTGAAGTTTTCTTTTATAAACTAGACTAGTGCTAAAACAAGAAACAAAAAGATTCGATTGCAAGATCTAAAGATATACCTTCAAGCACTCACCGCGCCAAAAAAGAGCTTAGTGACGGAGTGTGAGTACCCTTTACCTAGCCTCCCCGGCAACGGTGCCAGAAAAGAGCTTGATGTCTACTACACAACTTTCTTCTTGTAGACGTTGTTGGGCCTGCAAGTGCACAGGTTTGTAGGACAGTAGCAAATTTCCCTCAAGTGATGGTCTCTCTCAAACAACCCTGCAACCCTAAGGTTTATCAATTCGTAGGAGGCATAGGATGAAGATGGTCTCTTTCAAACAACCCTGCAACCAAATAACAAAGAGTCTCTTGTGTCCCCAACACACCCAATACAATGGTAAATTGTATAGGTGCACTAGTTCGGCGAAGAGATGGTGATACAAGTGCAAAATAGATAGTAGATGGAGGTTTTTGTAATCTGAAATTATAAAAACAGCAAGGTATCAAGCGATAAAAGTGAGCGTAAACGGTATTGCAATGGTAGGAAATAAGGCCTAGGGTTCATACTTTCACTAGTGCAAGTTCTCTCAACAATAATAACATAGATAGATAATATGACAAGCCCTCAACATGCAACAAAGAGTCACTCCAAAGCCACTAATAGCGGAGAACCAACGTAGAGATTATGGTAGGGTACAAAACCACCTCAAAGTTATCCTTTCTGTTCTATCTATTCAAGAGTTCGAAGTAAAATAACATAAAGCTATTCTTTCCGCTCAATCCATCATAGAGTTCATACTAGAATAACACCTTAAGACACAAATCAACCAAAACCCTAATGTCACCTAGATACTCCATTGTCACCTCAAGTATCCGTGGGCATGATTATACGATATGCATCACACAATCTCAGATTCATCCAACCAACATAAAAGTACTTCAAAGAGTGCCCCAAAGCTACTACCGGAGAGTCAAGAACATGTGCCAACCCCTATGCATAGGTTCATGGGTGGAACCCGCAAGTTGGCACCAAAACATACATCAAGTGGCGCATGATATCCCATTGTCACCACAGATAATCACGGCAAGACATACATCAAGTGTTCTCATAAAGACTCAATCCGATAAGATAACTTCGAAGGGGAAACTCAACTCATCACAAGAGAGTAGAGGGGGAGAAACATCATAAGATCCAAATACAATAGCAAAGCTCGGGATACATCAAGATCGTGCCATAGAGGGAACACGAGAGAGAACACGAGAGAGAGAGATCAAACACATAGCTACTGGTACATACCCTCAGCCCCGAGGGTGAACTACTCCCTCCTCGTCATGGATAGCGCCGGGATGATGAAGATGGCCACCGATAATGGGATCCCCCTCCGGCAGGGTGCCGGAACAGGGTCCCAATTGGTTTTTGGTGGCTACAGAGGCTTGCGGTGGCAGAACTCCCGATCTAGGTTCTGTTCTGGAAGTTTTAGAGTACGTAGGTATATATGGGTGCAGGGGGTACGTCGGTGGACCTCTGGGTTGCTCACGAGGTAGGGGGGCGCGCCCGGGGGGCGCGCCCTCCACCCTCATGGACAGCCCGGGGCTCCCCTGGCGTGCACTCCAAGCCCATCAGGTTGGTTTCCTTCCAAAATTAACTTCTCCAGTTGATTTCATTCCGTTTTGCCTCCGTCTGATATTCCTTTTCCTCGAAACACTGAAATAGGCATAAAACAGCAAATCTGGGCTAGGCCTCCGGTTAATAGGTTAGTCCCAAAAATAATATAAAAGTGGATAATAAAGCCCAATATTGCCTAAAACAGTAGATAAAGTAGCATGGAGCAATCAAAAATTATAGATACGTTGGAGACGTATCAACTTTCCCCAAACTAAATCCTCAATATTTTGCTCCCACATTGATCGGAGCTGAGGTTTCATGATCATGCTTAGCATGACAACCCAAAGAAAGGAACCGATAGCGGGACTATTTTCTTGGGAAGATGTTTCTTACATTAAAAAGTAATATAACATATCTCTCCGCGTACCTTTGTTTATAAAACCGTCTTGCCGGGTTGCCTTGTTTGCCGTAAATCTTTGCCCTCATAAAGGCTTTATAAAGTAGGACAAACACTCCTTGGCTACTGGCCGAGGAGATAGTAGCCGATGGTCGGTTAACAAAGTTTTTTACAATGCGGATCCGGGCACTAATAATGTAGAGTACTTGGATACATAGAATCATTACACATACTTTGTGATTTTACTATGGATATCGATCCTTAATTTGGCCACCCGTGCCCACATTAGGGCTCGGGGGCTATTTGGCTTTGAGCTTATCATTTACTAATATTAAAGGGGCACAATGATCCCCTGATCTGGTGTTGCCACCCGACCAGTGTCTCGGGGGCTACTGTGTTACCTGTTCAATGTAGAAAATTCAAAGTGCTTAGTGTTCGTCTTGACCGAACTACGGGCAAACGCGTCTTCAGAGAACAATAGGTACCATCTAGACCTATCTGGTGTCAAGCTAATATATTGCGGCAACTTCTCAAGACCCTCCCACGAGGGCCCTTCGTCGATCACTATTATCTCTAATATATTACACTTCATTTCTATTCCTACGTATGCTGCCGAGCTAGGAGTTGATCCTCAGGCCGATTTCCCGCATCGACTTGAGTCTCAGGGGATACTAGGATCAGCGGTTTCATGTTTTCCTTCAGGTGCATATCGGGTTTTAGACTGACACACACCTTGAGGGCACTGGATATACATATACTGGCTATATATCCCGGCAGATAATAAATTGCACCAATCAAAAATGTTCGCCAAAAATCAGCCCGCGGTCGGGGTGGTACACCACCTCGGTAATAGTCCGGCATAAAGCTCGGGCGCCAGTGACTAGCTCCATACAGGGCATTTCTGTCATTAAGCTCGGCTAAACTCCTTCAACTTTTTTGAACCAAGGTGATCTATGACACCTCGGATATAGTCCGGCATTGGAGCTTGGACACAGTCCGGTGTTGGAGCTCGGATACATTTCGGCGTTGGAGCTCAGAAGCAGTCCAACGTTGGTGCTTGGCTGCAAAAGATACCTCGAATACAGTCCGACGTTGGAGTTCGGACGCAAGAGGACACTGCCGCCCGGGAACAACTTCAAACCCGAGGTGTGGCGTAAAAATAACATGGCATTGATAAAGGCCGGAAACTTAAAGGGGCTCCTCGGATACCCACATGTAAACTCTTCGGATTCACCTCGGCTATCCTCAAGATCGAAGAGAAGATTTGTTGAACCAGTTTTCAAGACCGACGACCGAAGATGAAGAATAGTTCGGAAGAATCGAGGAGCGTCCCCAACTTGAAGACCAGTTCAGGGGGCTACTGACGGTGTCCTGGACTAGGGTGTACTCACCACATCGTCTCTCGATCAGTTAGATTGGGCCGAGGACCACCATGGTCGTATACTCATGGGGCAGTTCGAAGAGCTGATGCATACACGAGGAAGATTCCACAAGACTTGGTGATCAACAGAAGGACTCCTCCCCACCGGCGTATTCGGCTAGGACTCTGGTTATCCTAGGCCTCTCGTACATTATATAAACTGAGGCTAGGCTAGTCGCTAGAGAGGCTAGATCATTATGACATTACTCATCATACCTCTAGGGTTTAGACCACAACATATGATCTCGTGGTAGATCAACTCTTGTAATACTCATATTCATCAAGATCAATCAAACAGGAAGTATGGTATTACCTCCATAGAGAGGGCCCGAACCTGGGTAAACATCGTGTCCCCCGCCTCCTATTACCATCGACCTTAGGCGCACAATTCGAGACCCCCTACCCGAGATCCGCTGGTTTTGACACCGACAGCTTCTCTCGAGATAGCATATATTATGGTGGGTAAACAAATTACTGCCGAGCAATTGATACAAAAGTGCATAATTATGATGACATCTAAGGCAATGATCATGAACATAGGCATCACATCCATGTCAAGTAGACTGACTCCTACCTGCATCTACTACTATTACTTCACACATCGACCGCTATCCAGCATGCATCTAGAGTATTAAGTTCATAAATAATGGAGTAACGCATTAAGCAAGATGACATGATGTAGAGGAATTAACTCAAGCAATATGATGAAAACCCCATCTTGTTATCCTTGATGGCAACAATACAATACGTGCCTTGCTGCCCCTACTGTCACTAGGAAAGGACACCGCAAGATTGAACCCAAAGCTAATCACTTCTCCCATTGCAAGAAACATCAATCTAGTAGGCCAAACTAAACCGATAATTTGAAGAGACTTGCAAAGATATCAAATCATGCATATAAGAATTCAGAGAAGAACCAAATAATATTCATAGATAATCTTGATCATAAATCCACAATTCATTGGATCTCAGCAAACACACCGCAAAAGAATATTACATCGAATAGATTTCCAAGAACATCGAGGAGAACTTGGTATTGAGAATCGAAGAGAGAGAAGAAGCCATCTAGCTAATAACTATGGACCCGAAGGTCTGTGGTAAACTACTCACGCTTCATCGGAGAGGTAATGGTGTTGATGTAGAAGCCCTCCATGATCGAATCCCCCTCCAGCAGGACGCCGGAAAAGGCCCCAAGATGGGATCTCACAGGTACAGAAGGTTACGGTAGTGGAAAAGTGGTTGCGTGGCTCCCCCTGATGTTTTTAGGGTATAAGAGTATATATAGGCGAAGGAACTAGGTTGGGGAGCTACCAGGGGCCCACGAGGGTGGGGGCGCGCCTACCCCCTTGGGCGCGCCCTCCTACCTCGTGGCTTCCTCGTTGCGTCTCCGACTTCATCTCCAAGTCTTCTGGTTTGCTTTTGGTCCAAGAAAGATCATCGAAAGGTTTCATTCCGTTTGGACTCTGTTTGGTATTCCTTTTTCTGCAAAACTCTAAAATAGGCAAAAAAACAGAAACAGGTACTAGGCCCTCGGTTAATAGGTTAGTCCCAAAAATAATATAAAATAGCATATTAATGCCCATTAACATCCAAAACAGATAATTTAATAGCATGTAACAATAAAAAATTATAGATATGTTGGAGACGTATCAAGCATCCCCAAGCTTAATTCCTGCTCGTCCTCGAGTAGGTAAATGATAAAAACAAAAAATTTGATGTGGAATGCTACCTAACATATTTATCCATGTAATTTTCTTTATTGTGGCATGAATGTTCAAATTCGAAAGATTCAAGACAAAAGTTTAATATTGACATAAAAACAATAAGACTTCAAGCATACTAACAAAGCAATCATGTCTTCTCAAAATAGCATGGCCAAAGAAAGCTATCCCTACAAAATCATATAGTCTGGCTATGCTCTATCTTCATCACACAAAATATTTAAATTATGCACAACTCCGGTTTCAATCAAGCAATTGTTTCATACTTTAGTATTTTCAAACTTTTTCAATCTTCACGCAATACATGAGCGTGAGCCATGGCCATAGCACTATAGGTGGAATAGAATGGTGGCTGTGGAGAAGACAAAAAGGAGAAGATAGTCTCATATCAACTAGGCGTATCAACGGGCTATGGAGATGCCCATCAGTAGATATCAATGTGAGTGAGTAGGGATTGCCATGCAATGGATGCACTAGAGCTATAAGTGTATGAAAGCTCAAAAAGAAACTAAGTGGGTGTGCATCCAACTTGCTTGCTCATGAAGATCTAGGGCATTTTGAGGAAGCCCATCATTGGAATATACAAACGAAGTTCTATAATGAAAATTCCCACTAGTATATGAAAGTGACAACATAGGAGATTCTCTATCATGAAGATCATGGTGCTTATTTGAAGCATAAGTGTGGAAAAAGGATAGTAACATTACCCCTTCCCTCTTTTTCTCTCATTTTTTTATTTGGGCCTTCTCTTTTTTATGGCCTTTTTTTTCATCTGGAGTCTCATCCCGACTTGTGGGAGAATCATAGTCTCCATCATCCTTTCATCACATCGGACAATGCTCTAATAATGAAGATCATCACACTTTTATTTACTTACAACTCAAGAATTACAAATCAATACTTAGAACAAAGTATGACTCTATGTGAATGCCTCCGGCGGTGTACCAGGATGTGCAATGTTTCAACAGTGACATGTATGAAAAAATTATGAACGGTGGCTTTGCCACAAATACGATGTCAACAACATGATCATGCAAAGCAATACGACAATGATGGGGTGTGTCATAATAAATAGAATGATGGAAAGTTGCATGGCAATATATCTCAGAATGGCTATGGAAATGCCATAATAGGTAGGTATGGTGGCTGTTTGGAGGAAGGTAATGGCGGGTGTTATGGTACCGGCGAAAGTTGGGAGGCACAAGAGAGGCTAGCAATGGTGGAAAGGTGAGAGTGTGTATAATCCATGGACTCAACATTTTTCATAAAGAACTCACATACTTATTGCAAAAATCTACAAGTCATCAAAAGAAAGTACTACAAGCATGCTCATAGGGGAAGGGTTGGTAGGAGTTAACCATCGCGCGATCCCGACCTCCCCTCATAAGGAAGACAATCAATAAATAAATCATGCTCCAACTTCATCACATAACGGTTCACCATACGTGCATGCTACGGGAATCACAAACTTTAACACAAGTATCTCTCAAATTCACAACTACTCTACTAGCATGACTCTAATATCACCATCTTCATATCTCAAAACAATCTTAAAGAATCGAACTTCTCATAGTATTCAATGCACTTCATATGAAAGTTTTTATTATACCTATATTGGATGCCCATCATATTAGGACTAATTTTATAACCTAAGCAAATTACCATGTTGTTCTAAAAGACTCTCAAAATAATATAAGTGAAGCATGAGAGTTCAACAATTTCTATAAAATAAAACCACCGATGTGCTCTAAGAAGATATAAGTGAAGCACTCGAGCAATATTGTCTAGCTCAAAAGATATAAGTGAAGCACATAGAGTATTCTAACAAATCACGAATCATGCGTATCTCTCCAAAATGGTGTGTACAGCAAGTATGATTGTGGTAAACTAAAAATCAAAGACTCAAATCATACAAGACGCTCCAAGCAAAACAAATATCATGTGGTGAATAAAAATATAGCCTCAAGTAAAGTTACCGATAGACGAAGACGAAAGAGGGGATGCCTTTCGGGGCATCCCCAAGCTTAGACTTTTGGTTATCCTTGAATTTGAACTTGTGGTGCCTTGGGCATCCCCAAGCTTAGGCTCTTGCCACTCCTTATTCCAAACTCCATCAAATCCTTACCCAAAACATGAAAACTTCACAACACAAAACTTCAACAAAAAATCTTATGAGCTCCGTTAGTATAAGAAAATAAATCACAACTTTAAGGTACTATTCTGAACTCATTCTTTATTTATATTGGTGTAAAACCTACTGTATTCGAACTTCTTTATGGTTCATACCCCCTAATACTACTCATAGATTCATCAAAATAAGCAAATAACACACGAAAAAACAGAATCTGTCAAAAACAGATGAGTCTGTAGTAATCTGTAACTCTCGAATACTTATGTAACTCCAAAAATTCTTAAATAAATTGTTGGACGTGAGTAATTTGTCTATTAATCTTCTGCAAAAATAATCAACCTAAAATCACTCTTCTATAAAAAAAATGACAGCTAATCTCGTGAGCGCAAAGTTTCTGTTTTTTTCAGCAAGATCGCATTAACTTTCACCCAAGTCTTCCCAAAGGTTCTATTTGGCACAAACACTAATTAAAACTTAAAACCACATCTAACGAGAGGCTAGATGAATTATTTATTACTAAGCAGGAGCACAAATTAAAGCACAAAAATAAAATTGGGTTGCCTCCCAACAAGCGCTATCGTTAACGCCCCCAGCTAGGCATAAAAACACGAATAGATCTAGGTATTGCCATCTTTGTTATGCAATCCATAAGTGTCTCTCATAATAGATTCATAAGGCAATTTAATTTTGTTCCTAGTAAAGTGTTCCATGTCTTTCCTTAACAGAAATTGGAATCTAATGTTTCCTTCTTTCATATCAATAATTGCACCAATCATTCTAAGGAAAGGTCTACCAAGAATAATAGGACATGTAGGATTGCAATCTATATCAAGAACAATGAAATCTACGGGTACACAATTCCTATTTGCAACAATAAGAACATCATTAATCCTGCTCATATGTTTCTTAATGGTGGAATCCGCAAGATGCAGATTTAAAGAACAATCATCAAATTCACGGAAGCCTAGAACATCACACAAAGTTTTTGGAATCATGGAAATACTAGCACCCAAATCACACAAATCATAGCATTCATAATATTTAATCATAATCTTAATAGTAGGTTCCCACTCATCATAAAGTTTTCTAGGAATAGAAACTTCTAGTTCAAGCTTTTCTTCAAAAGATTGCATCATAGCATCAACGATATGTTTAGTAAAAGCTTTGTGTTGATTATAAGCATGAGGAGAATTTAACATGGATTTCAAAAAGGAAATACAATCTATTAAATAACAATTATCATAATTAAATTCCTTGAAATCCAAAATGGTGGGTTCATTGCTACTTAAAGTTTTGACCTCTTCATCCCACTTTTATCATTTTTTGCATCTAGATCTAAACACTCTGAATCATTGGGACGCCTTTTAACTAAAGTTGATTCATCTCCAGTCCCATATTTATCAAGATTCATATTGGAAAACAAAGATTTAATAGGAGTCACATCTATCACTTTTAGATCTTCATCATTATTATCATGAAAACTAGAAGAACACGCTTTTACAAACCAATCTTATTTAGCACGCATCTTAGTGGTTGAGGGAGTCCTGGATTAAGGGGTCCTCAGTCGTCCGGACTATGTGACGTGGGCCGGACTATTGGACTATAAAGATACAAGACCGAAGACTTCTTCCCGTGTCCGGATGGGACTCTCCTTTGCGTGGATGGCAAGCTTGGTGATTCGGATATGTAGATTCCTTTCTCTGTAACCGACTTTGTGTAACCCTAGCCCCCTCCGGTGTCTATATAAAATGGAGGGTTTAGTTCATAGAGGCAACAACAATCATAATCATAGGCTAGACTTCTAGGGTTTAGCCATTACGATCTCGTGGTAGATCAACTCTTGTAATACTCATATTCATCAAGATTAATCAAGCAGGAAGTAGGGTATTACCTCCATAGAGAGGGCCCGAACCTAGGTAAACATCGTGTCCCCCATCTCCTGTTACATCAACCTTATACACATAGTTCGGGACCCCCTACCCGAGATCCGCCGGTTTTGACAACGACATTGGGCTTTCATTGAGAGTTCCGCTGTGACGTCGAAGATGGGATTGATGGCTTGCCTTGTCCTCAAGGACAACATCACCTCCAGAAGAGCCCTGGCCTCAGGCCAAACCCTCCGGCTGAGCGGCTTTACCCTGACCGCCCACTCGGCCGTCGCGCCGATGATGACTTCTCGGGTCATCGAAAATCGCCTTCGTATTGACTCCGAACACTCCAAAGAGATGGATCCGACGGAATTGTCGTCTTTATATGAACTCCTGGATCGCATCGCCACCTTGGGGGTCGCTATAGACTATGATCGGATTGGGCTTAGAACCCGATCAGAGAGAAATTAAAACTCCACCGATCACCCATCAGATAGCGGTAGTGGAGGAGCAACACAATAATTCTCCCTCTGTATTAAGGATGAACTATGTCCGGATTTCCATGCTCGAAGAGCCGGATATCCATCCACGGAAGGACGTGTCCCTCCCTCCGTACTTAGAGTCGGACTATGGACCCGGAAAATTGGTTGATATTCTGGAGCCCAAACTGTTAAGTTCGGAAGTTTCTTAAACTGCGGATCCCAAATTGGGTCAGGGTTCGGATTTGATTCCACCCACCCACCCAGATATACACGATCTCATGAGCATACGACATCAGTCCAAGGAAACAGTCCATCACTTTTGGGCTAGATTCCTACTTGTTAAAAACAAGATTAAAGATTGCAGTGACGAAGACGCGATCTCCGTATTCTGCGACAATTGCACGGATGAAGGAATAGTCAATGCCATCAACCGTCGTCGCATAATACACTTTGTTAACTTGGCAACCATAGTACAGAAGTAATGTGCAATGGAAAGTGCCTGGAAAACTCAGGCAGCTCCATGGGTGCCACCAGTTTTTACTCAACCCCCTATTCAGGTAAAAAGGACGCACCCTCGCAGGTTGCCCGATCAAACAGTAAAGAAATCTAAGCCCATTATGGGGCGCGGAACCGTTATGGAGGGATGGCTCAACAGGCCATGCAAAATACACACAACACCGGATGCCATACCAACCCACAGCCTTAGAGCATGTTGGATACTCCGGCAAGTTTCCAAAAGTGGCGAGGATCTCCTCACAAAAATTACCGCACAACAACAACCCACAGAAGACGACGACCTTAGAGTATTGACGGTCTTTGAGACTTTCGCCTCAAACAATAGGCGTAAAAGAGCACTCCGCAGCCTCCCCGAAGTCTACCAAGTCGCAGCAATAAACCCTTGGAACGACACGGCCATAACTTTCAACGCCGAGGACGAACCAAAATTCAGGACAATCCGGTCACCAGCCGCCTTGGTCCTCAGTCCAACTATGGATGGATTTCGGCTTACCAAGGTCCTCATGGACGGCGGTAGCGGACTAAACCTCATCTACGAGGAAACTCTCAACAAAATGGAAATAGACAGGAGCCCCATTGAGCAAAGTAGCACGACCTTCCGAGGAATCATTCCTAGTCGAGAGGCGCGGTGCGCCGGAAAAATCACACTCAATGTTGTATTCGGCACGAGGGAGAATTACCGGTTCGAAGAAATAACCTTTCGAGTTGCCCCTTTCAATAGTGGATATCTCGCCTTACTAGGGCGAGATGCATTTGCATGCTTCCAAGCTATACCCCATTATGGGTACATGAAGCTCAAGATGCCCGGGCCCAATGGTATTATCACTCTTGCCAGTGATCTGGACACAGCACCCCGTGCCGAAAACAAAACCGCAGCCCTGGCCCTCGAGGCACTATCTGAAGCCTTCACGGCCAAAGAGTTAACTGCATTATGCTCCACGGTGGATAGGGACGACGTGATCCTTAACAAGCGGCCCAAATCCACCTCCTTTAAACCAGCAGACGAAATAGTCAAATTTCAAATCCACCTGATGGACCCCAAGAAGACAGCATCCATCAGAGCACAGCTGGACCCAACGGTTGACGCCGCACTGTGAGTGTTCCTACGAGAAAACTGGGACATATTCGCGTGGCACCCTTCTGATATGCCAGGAATCCCACGTAGGCTGGCCGGACATAGCCTCAATATATTGAAGGGATATAAGCCAGTCAAGCAAACACTACGGCGTTTTTCAGAACCCAAACGACAAGCTATGGGGGAGGAGCTAGCCAAGTTACTCGAGGACGGATTCATCAGAGAAATAAAACACCCAGACTGGCTAGCAAACCTGGTGATGGTACCAAAGAAGGATAAATCATGGCGCCTATGTGTCGACTTTAAAGACCTTAACAAGGCTTGCCGTAAAGATCCCTTCCCCCTCCCCCGCATTGATCAGATTATCGACGCCACTTGAGGACACGATTCACTGTGTTTCCTCGATGCATACTTTGGATACCATCAAATCAAGATGAAGGAGTCCGATCAAGCCGCAATGGCATTTATCACCCCTTACGGGCCTTTCTGCTTCAACACTATGCCCTTCGGGCTCAAAAACGCCGGCGCCACATATCAACGCATGATTCAAACATGCTTGGAGAAACAAATCGGCAAGACAGTTGAAGCATATGTGGACGATGTAGTCATCAAAACCAGGCACGTCGAGTCACTCATAGACGATCTATGTCTCACATTCGACAACCTCCGTACATATGACATTAAGCTCAATCCAGAAAAGTGTGTTTTCGGTGTTCCAGCTGGAAAGCTGCTGGGCTTCATCGTTTCCAATAGAGGAATAGAAGCAAACCCAACCAAAATCTGATCTTTGTCACAGTTGGCTACGCCAACATACCTCAAACAAGTCCAAAAACTAGCTGGATGTGTGGTAGCTTTAAGCCGCTTTATCTCCATATTAGGAGAAAAAGCATTGCCACTTTATCGCCTTCTCTGATAAACCGAACACTTCGAGTGGATGGATGCGGCAATAGCCGGACTGGAAGAAACAAAGGCTCTTTTAGCGAGCAACCCAATACTGGCCACACCAAACGTCGGTGAACCCATGTTATTATACATATCGGCAACTCACCAAGTCTTGAGTGTGGTGCTCGTCGTCGAACGAGAAGAGGATGGACACAAATTCCTGCTTCAAAATCTGGTATACTATGTGTCCACTTTCCTCACACCATGCAAATCCTAGTACCCTCATCATCAAAAAAATAGCATACGCGTTCTTCATGGCATCCCAGAAACTACGACACTACTTTCAAGAGTGCTCAATCACGGTGGCCTCCGAAGTACCAGTCAATGACATAATAAACAACCGCGATGCCACGGGCTGGATTGCCAAGTGGGCCATCGAGATCCTCCCATTTGACATAACGTACAGACCACACCGGGCCATTAAATCCCAGGTACTGGCCGACTTCATCGCTGAATGGATAGAAGACGAACTCCCTAAAGAGTACGACACATATTCCAACTAGGTCATGCACTTTGACGGCTCAAAAATGCTGGCGGGCCTAGGAGCGGGCGTTGTCCTAACATCCCCCACTGGAGATATAGTTCAGTACGTACTCCAAATATTATACACAGACTCCAACAATGTAGCCGAATACGAGGCTTTACTGCATGGTCTTCGGATGGTTGTCTCCATGGGCATTCAACGCCTGGAGGTGCGGGAGGATTCAAACCTTGCAATATCCCAAATAAATGGAGATTTTGATGCCAAAGACCTGAAAATGGCGGCTTACCGTAATGCCGTTCTCAAAATGTCGGCTCGGTTCGAGGGGCTCGAGTTTCATCATGTAGCTCGAGAAAGTAATCAAGCGGCGGATGTACTTGCCCGCATTGGCGCTAAACACGACCCCGTCCCACCTAACATTTTTTTGGAAAGGCTCTTCAAGCCATCTGTGGTGTGGCAAGGGGAGTGCGGCAACTCCAGTCCGGATCCAACTATAACCCTAGATGTCGAACACACCGATATCATCGGGGGCTCAGCCACCGAAATCACACCAACGGCCCATCTTATCATGGTAGTCATTGCCCCATGGACCGAACCCTTCTTGGCCTACCTTAATAGGCAAGAACTCCCAGAGGACAAGAATGAGGCGCGCTGCATTGTCCGATGCTCGAAAGCCTACAAAGTCCTCGAAGGAGAACTCTACAAGAAAAGCGCTACCGGAGTACTTCAAAGATGTATCTCCGAGGAGGAGGGACGGCGACTCTTGGCTGAAATTCATGCCGGTCTCGGTGGCCACCACACTGCGGCTCGGGCCCTTGTAAGCAAGGCCTTCCGTACAGGTTTTTATTGGCCGACGGCCCGAGCAGACGCACAGGACTTGGTCCAACATTGCGTCGGATGCCAGCTTTTTTCCAATCAAAGCCATATGCCACCCACCACATTACAAACAATCCTCGTCAGTTGGTCTTTTGTTGTCTGGGGGTTTGATATGGTCGTACCCCTTAAAGGGGGAAGCCATAAGAAAAAATATTTGTTGATAATGGTGGATATATTCACTAAGTGGATAGAGGCCAAACCAGTTAAAACGGCCAAAGTCGGACCAGTGATAGACTTTGTATCCGACGTTGTGTACCGTTACGGCATTTCACACAGCATCATCATCGATAATGGATCCAACTTTATAGCCGATGAGGTAAAAAAACTGGTGTGCAAATATGGGCATTAAGCTCGATTACGCCTCCGTCTACCATCCACAAACAAACGGTCAAGTCGAATGGGCAAATGGTCTTATTATGAGCGGCATTAAACCTAGACTAGTGCGGTCTTTGAAAGAATCCGACAATCACTGGGTTGAGGAGCTCGACTCCGTACTCTGGGGGCTGCGAACCACGCCCAACCGCACTTCCGGATACACACCCTTCTTCATGGTGTATGGCATAGAGGTTGTGCTACCTGCGACATTATTCATTATTCACCTCGAGTTCGCATGTATGAAGAGAGAGAGGCCGAGCTTGATCAGCAGGACATCTTAGATGCCCTGGAGGAGGAGTGCGACGTCGCAAAAGCCCATTCCCCATTTTATCAACAACAGGCACGAAGATATCAAAGCAGAGAAGTGCGGGCCAGGACTTATAATGTTGGCAAACTCGTTCTACGCTTACCGGAGAATAAAAAGGACAAACTCAAGCCCAAGTGGGAGGGTCCCTTCATCATTGACGAAGTTCTCACGGGAGGAGCATACCGCCTGCGTGATGCATCAGACAATCGCTTAGAGTCGAACCCATGGAATGCGGTTCCGAAGATTCTACGCCTAGCGCCGAACTCTTTGTTCGTCTCCTTCCCCCTTATTTAAATTATTTTTTCCACTCTTTTCGCTTTTTTTTTCTTTCTTTTTTGGTTTTAAAGCTTTCGTATGGCTAGACCGTACACCGGAGACATACACATCATTAAATATGTATGTCCATATACCTGGGGGATTCTTATACAAAAGCTTATTATTATTATTCTCCGAGCATTAAAGCTCACCACATACGTATCTTTTCCTCATATGTACCTTTTATTTGCCACTATATGCATCGATATGACTTAAGTTTTGGCGAAGCTGGGTTGCCTGGCTCCTGTGCTTATGCCCTACGCTCTCGTTGGTTCGGCTAGGGAATAAAGGGAGCACATTTGCGATTGTTACTGCCGGGTCATTCGGACATGTACCTCAGACTGGGTGAAGCCGAAAGCTAGTGTTCTTAAGGGAATATTTGATCAGCAGACTGAAGATGCTTTTTATAGATTACACTATGAACCCCCAGATGTTACATATACTGTTGTTTTTTAATCACAGTTCGGACATGCAAGACAAAGCATGCTCACCCAGGGAAAGGAACCCTTAACGGAACTATTCTCTCTGGAAGATGTTTCTTACTATCACAATGTAATATAACATAGCTATCTGGATACTTGTCTATTCAAGCAAACTATGACCCCTACGCATGGTTTCCACGCATACCCCAGTTTATATTACCGAGTGGGTATTAACACTCCGCACCTTCGGGTCCAGAGGTGGAAGCAAAAAGGTCCAACATGACAAATGTTTTACAATCCGGCTAGGGACAAATTCGTCCATTGAAGTACATAGTCACTAGGACTCAACAACTTCTTCTTCTATGCCGTCCAACAAGGTGTCTAGCTTACAATCGTGCTGAGAATATTCTGCGGCTAATTTTACCTAGTCATATACTAGACTAACGGAAATTTCTTTCCCATCCGACCCTAAAGGTCCAACCCGGGCCATATGATTTGGATCAAGCTTGGTATACCATTTTTTCACCATGGCCCAGGCCTCTCTCGCACCTTCCCAACAAGCCGAAGTCTTCCATAATCGGAAACGCTGTCGCACTCCCTTAAATAGATGTACAAGCTCCTCCATACTTCCTGGAGGGGAGGCGGATGGCCATAAGGACTTGGCAACACCCTGCATCGCCTGCCGAGCTCGCTCGTGTAGCTGCGACAGTTCTTGTAGCAGATCGCCTGAGAATCTGGACATCTCCTCTTCAGAACGACCGATCAGCATACCTACAGACATAACTCTGTTAGTTCCTTTCCTTGCCGAGTTACACGGCAGTTAGTTTGAGCACATACTAAAAACGCCGCGTCGGAGCCTCTTATTTTCCTTCACGGAGTCAGCCAGCTGGGCCCGAACATCTTTCAATTCTTCGCCCAGCTGGGTATTGGCATCCTGGAGTTTGTTTTTCTCCTTCCTGACCCATGTAAGTACATGCTCGCCAGCGGCCAGTTGCCTTTGAGCTCCTTGTTCACCCTCTTGTGTGATTTCTGGATTATCGTAGGATCCTATCATCAGATATGAAATGATGTTAGCATTACTAGTATATATAATTCTGTTTTTTCTCAATTAAGAAACACATACTAGGTGATGCCTTTTTGGATTTCTCCAGTTCGGCCGTAGCAGCCGCTAGCTGGGTCCGGCACTTTTCCAGCTCTTGAGACAACAGGTTGTTCTTCTCTATGAGCACCTGGTTATATAATGATCCTTAAATCAGTTGTACTAACTGTTTCAAGTCCCAGGGGCTACTGGTATATATAATTATCAGATTCGTACAAATATGTACTTACCCGTATATCTTTCAGATATTGGTTGGTGGCTCCGGTAAGTCCACCTTGAGCAGCTCGGATGTATGCATCAGCCGAGCTGAAGGCATTGAAAGACTCTTTTAAAAAGTAGGGGTTTCAAAGAGCGGCCCGCCGGCGCCGATGATTCATGGCACTTTCTACTTCAGAGTTAGTAATGGATACCTTGTCCGAATCCTCTATAGAAGGGTAGCCCAGCGTCGCTCCCGCACCATCCTCTATCCTGGAAGCTGGATCTGGAATTCGGCTGGTGGAGGCATAACCTGCAGGGTCCCCAGACATAGTCCGATGAATGTTCTTCCTAAAAAGGCACCATGGACAATGTCACACTTTAATGCGACAAGCAAGGAGTATATTTAATAACTGTACCTCTTTGATGAAGGATCGGATGTATTTCCATTCGCCTTCCTCTTTGAAGGCCTGCCCGACATAGGCACCATTCTCTTGAGAAATGCCTCGGGTGCAGTATGGCGCGCCGAGCGCCTCTCCTTTAAGGCATGTTACAGTGCGGTGGGTGAGGCATAACAAGGAAGCTCTTTTTTGAAGGAATGTCTCCTGGTTACTTACGTGCGAGGCGGGAAGAAGACCGGGATAGTCGGCGGTGATGGCCACTTCTATGCCGTCATGGCTCGCCTGGAAGAACACCCCATTCTCGAGCTCCACAAATATATCTGGATCCTCTTCGAATCCGGGGTCGAGGTCCCGGTTGTGGTCCTCTGGTTGTGGAGCGGGGCTCTTGAGCTCCTTGGTGATCTTCTGCTATTCCTATTACAAATGGACGGATTAATGTCCTTGAAAAGCAACTCAGGGAGCAGAATGAGGAGGGAAGTGGGGATTAGAACTCACCTAGCTAGGAGGATTGTACATAGAAAATCCATCTCGGCACTTAATACGAATGAACTCCTCTTTCTCACCTTTGTATAGTTCGGCCAGTATCTTGGCCATAGCGGCAAGGGTATCCGGACCCTTTCGACCGCAGCGGGTGGCCTCGTCTTCCCCATTGTAGTGCCACATGGGATTCCGTCTATATTGAAGTGGTTGAACCCCTCGCACTATGGAAGTCGCCATTACCTCAACTATTGATAATCCGGACTGAGCGAGCGTCTTTATCTTGCTCGTCAATTGATGGACTTCCGTGCTATCTTCCTCCTTAAAGCTCCGAGGGTGCCAGCTGAGGCGTTTATTCAATGGAGTGCTTGAAAATTTAGGGAGACCCATTCGAACTGGGTCTGGAAGGGCGGCGTCCTCGATATAAAACCATTCAGAAGACCACTCTTTGGATTCCTTCTTCGGTGTGCCGGACAGGTATCGGTCCTGGCGATACGTCATACTTTAGCTCCGCCCACTTCAAAAATTGATCCTCCTTGGCTATGTGGGACGAGGCAGAATAGTTTCTTCCATAATCCAAAGTGGGCCTCACAACCCAGGAATAACTCACAAAGGGCAACATAGCCCGCAATGTGTAGGATGGAGGCAGGAGTGGAATTGTGCAGCTAGAGGCCATAATACTCTAGAAGCCCTTGGAGGAATGGATGGATTGGAAATCCAACGCCTCTCAGCAAGTAGGGAACGAAGCATACCCGCTCCCCCTGGATGGATTGGGGCGATTCTCTGCCTGAGGCCCGCCATTGAAGGAAATCAATCCCGCTCGAATAGGAACTAGATCCGCGGGGGGAAGAAATCCCTGTGTTTGCAGCTCCACTAGCTGACCATGGGATATGGAACACTTCTCCCAATCGCCTTTTTTGGGCCGTGGGGAAGGGAGGAAGAATTGGGAGCACTAGCCATGTTGGAATGGTTTCTCCTAGCAAGCTGTGTGGATGCCTCGCTAGGTATGAAATGGATCTGAAAACCCCGATCTCTCTAAATAGATGTTTTTTACGCGGTCAGGGTGGTATGTGTAAAAATACCCCGACCGCTCGTATTCGCTTGACACATGGAAGCTGAAGTCATGAAGGTGCAGAAGCTGATGTGTGTAACATTAAATGGAAAGCCGAATACAGCTCTTTAAGTCAGGTACTTTGAAATAACTGGAGGAGGAACCCGCCTTGCAATGCCGAAGACAATCTACGTGCCAGACACATCATCATTGGAAGACTGGTTCGGGGGCTACTGAGGGAGTCCTGGATTAAGGGGTCCTCGGTCGTCCGGACTATGTGACGTGGGCCTGACTGTTGGACTATAAAGATACAAGACCGAAGACTTCTTCCCTTGTCTAGATGGGACTCTCCTTTGCGTGGATGGCAAGCTTGGTGGTACGGATATGCAGATTCCTTTCTCTGTAACCGACTTTGTGTAACCCTAGCCCCCTCCAGTGTCTATATAAACCAGAGGGTTTAGTCCGTAGAGGCAACAACAATCATAATCATAGGCTAGACTTCTAGAGTTTGGCCATTACGATCTCGTGGTAGATCAACTCTTGTAATACTCATATTCATCAAGATAAATCAAGCAGGAAGTAGGGTATTACCTCCATAGAGAGGGCCCGAACCTGGGTAAACATCGTGTCCCCCGTCTCCTGTTACCATCAACCTTAGACACATAGTTCGGGACCCCCTACCCGAGATCCGCCGGTTTTGACACCGACAGCGGTTCTTTCTTTGCACTCATCAATGGAAATTCTCATGTCCTTGAGAGACTCGTTGATATCATGCTTAAGTGGAATAGATCTAAGTTTCAAAGAATCAACATCAAGATGAATTATATCCACGTTCCTAGCTAATTCATCAACCTTAAGCAATTTTTCTTTAATCAAAGCATTGAAATTATTTTGAGAACTCATAAATTCTTTAACACTATTCTCAAAATCAGAGGGCATCTTATTAAAATTTCCATAGGAGTTGTTGTAGGAATTACCATAATTATTAGAGGAATTACTAGGAAACGACCTAGGATTAAAATTGCCTCTATACGCGTTGTTACCAAAATTCTTCCTACCAACAAAATTCACATCCATAGATTCATTGTTATTCTTAATCAAAGTGGACAAAGGCATATCATTAGGATCAGAATAAACACTTTTATTAGCAAATAATTTCATAAGTTCATCCATCTTTCCACTCAAAACATTAATCTCTTCAATCGCATGGACCTTTTTACTAGTGGATCTTTCCGTGTGCCATTGAGAATAATTAACCATAATATTATCTAGGAGCTTAGTAGCCTCCCCTAAAGTTATTTCCATAAAAGTGCCTCCCATGGTCGAATCCAAAAGATTTCTAGAAGCAAAATTCAATCCAGCATAATTTTTTTGTATAATCATCCACAAATTCAAACCATGTGTGGGGCAATTATGTATCATTAATTTCATCCTCTCCCAAGCTTGTGCAACATGCTCATGATCAAGTTGCTTAAAATTCATAATATCGTTCCTAAGGGAGATGATCTTAACGGGAGGAAAATACTTAGAGATAAAAGCATCTTTGCACTTATTCCATGAGTCAATACTATTTTTAGGCAAAGATGAGAACCAAGTTTTAGCACGAACTCTAGGAGAAAACGAAAATAGCTTCAATTTAACAATATCATTATCCACATCTTTCTTCTTTTGCATATCGGACAAATCAACAAAATTATTTAGATGGGATGCAACATCTTCACTAGGAAGGCCAAAAAATTGATATTTCATAACAAGATTAAACAAAGCATCATTAATTTCACAAAATTCAGCTTTAGTACTAGGAGTAATCAGAGTGCTAATAAAATCATTGTTGTCAGTGTTGGAAAAGTCACACAATTTAGCATTATCTTGAGCCATCATGACAAGCAATCAATCCAACACACAAGCACACAAGAAGCAAGCGGAAAGAGACGAACGGAAGAGGAGGAAAGAAAAGTCAAAGGTTTTCGAAAAACGTTTTAGAAGTGGGGGGGAGGAAAACGAGAGGCGAATGGCGAATAATGTAATGCAAGGGAGAAGAGTTTATGATGGGTACTAGGTATGGCTTTACTTGACGTAGATATCCCCGGCAACGGTGCCAGAAATCCTTCTTGCTACCTCTTTGTAACGCCCCGGATTCGTTGCGCCAGGTGTCCGCCAGTTATTCACCGTTGTTGCCATGTCATTTGCTTGCATGTTGCATTTTATCATGTCATCATGTGCATCTCATTTTGCATACGTGTTCGTCTCATGCATCCGAGCATTTTCCCCGTTGTCCGTTTTGCAATCTGGCACTCCTATGCCCTCCGGCGTTCCCGTTTTGTCTCTTGTTGTGAGCGGGTGTTAAACGTTCTCGGAATGGACCGAGTCTTGCCAAGCGGCCTTGGTATAGCACCGGTAGTCCGCCTGTCAAGTTTCGTGCCATTTGGAGGTCGCTTGGTACTCCAACCGTTAACCGCGTAGCCCGAAACCCCCTTTCTCTTTGCAGCCCAACACCCCTCCAAAGTGGCCCAAAACCCAGAAAACTCCCCTCCATGCTCTTGGTCATTCGATCATGATCGCGTGGCCGAAAACTGCTCCTCATGTGGACTCTCCTAGCTCCCAGAAACTATAAATAAGTCCTCCCCTCCATTTTCACGGATGAATCCCCAAACCCTAGATCAATCTCCCCCGCCGCACCCGGACATGTCCGCCCGCAGCCAATCCAGGGCCGCCACGTCGCTCCCACCGCCGTCTCCGCCGCCAGGGCCCGCGTGGCCCAGATCTGGCCCGCGGGGTCCGCGCCGCCGCCCGCCGCCGCCCGGCCCGGCTGGCGCCGCTGCGCGTCCGCTGGCCTCCCGCCGCCGCCGGCCCGCGCCTACCCGCCGCCAGCGCCGGCCTGCGCCGCCGCCGCCCGCCGCCGCGGCTGCCGCCTCCGCCGTCCTCATTGTCCCGTGGTGCCTCCCGTCGCCCGCCTCCTGCCGGAGGAGCCCGAGGAGCCCCTCCGCCCCGGCAACCACAGATCCGGTGCCTCCGGCCGCCAGCCTCGTCTCTGCGCCGCCCTGCGCCGGGGTCCGGCCAGATCCGGTCACCGGCCGCAGGATCCGCCCCATCCGGCACCCCCCCCCCGTCCATCTCCTCCGCCGGTGCCGTTCCCCAACGTCGTCGGAGCGCCTCGCCGCCGTCCCCGTCCACTCTGACGAGCATCTCCAGCCGCGCCTCAAAATCCGTGCAGCCCGAGGTTGACTTTTCCCCTTCCCCGTTTTTGCCTGTCCCGTATATTTTGACATTATCATGCCATGTTCATCGCATCATATCTCCGCATCCATAGCTCCGTTTCGTGCATGTAATATGTCAAATTGTTCGCCTCAGTGAGTACTTCATTTCATTACATTGCATCATGTTCATTTGAGTCCATCTTGATGCCTGAATCATCGTTGCGAGAGTGCTTCATAATGTTGGCTGCTATCTGTTAACAGAACATGCTCTTTTGTCATTTTTGCCATGATTGATGTGTGCATCATATGAGGTTGATGTCTACATGTGTTTTGATCTATGCTATGTCTTATTTACAGTGGTGTATGTCATGTATTTTTGTGATCAATGTGGTGACTAGCACAAGCATGCAAACTCGGCATAGTGATGTTGCTGATTTCAGTCCTTGTTCTGTTGTTATTATTATGCCATGTAAACTTGATGCTACAGAGAGATCCATGCTTATTTTGAGATACTTCAGTAAGGATGTTTTGTACATATGGTTATGATCTATCCATCCATGCCCCTGGTTGCATTTATAGCTTGCTGTAGATTGTTCATATCTTGCTCCAAACTTGCTAAATGATGTTGCTATCAGCCTGTTAACATGAAGTTCAATGTTGCCATGATTGTTGTTAGTTATCCATGCACCCTATGAACTTGTTCTTGCCATGCTTAGCTTCATAAACATGTATTCTTACTGCTGGTTGCCTTGTCATGCCATGTAATGCTCTGTGGTGTGTGGTTCAAGCTCACCAACATGCCTACTTATCGTTGTTCCTGCCATGTATGATTCTGTCATATAACTTGCCATGTTTACATGGGTGCCATCATATTTTCTGTGCCATTTTGGCTCATGGTCAGTAAGGGACTTTTGTTCTATGAAATTAGTAGATTCATGCCATGCCTTTGTTTGCCTTGTTAAGTTCCTGTAACATGTTGTTTGATAGCTCTAAACATTGCAACCTGATGCTATTTTCTGCAAAGTCTGAACTGTTATCATTTGCAATCTTGCCATGTGTGTTTGAGCATGTTCTAGTGATTTCTGGAGTTAGCTCAGTGTTCATGTTTTGTTATGCTTTACCTGTACATCATGTCCATGCCCTTTGTTTTATTATTGAGGTGTTGTAGCATGTTGTTTTGATGCTTGCAATATGCCTACTTACTGTTTTGGACAGATTGTTGCTATAACTTGTATAGTGCGTATGTGTTGCACCGTTGCTCCGTTTTGAGTGTGCTCTATATGAAACTTGCTTTGAATTTCATGTAGCATCATATTATCATGTTGAATCCTTGTTTTGGTGTGTTTGCTTGATGTTTGAATGCATTTTTTATCAATGCCATGTTTAACTTGTTTTGCTCATATCTTCTAGGCCGTAGCTCTGAACTAAATGAACTTTATATGTAACTTGACTGGAATCTCGTGTAGATCATCTTGGTGCATTTTAACTTGCTGTTTAACAACTTGAACATAAGGTTTATTCAGATCTGGACCAATTTCGAAACTTGCATATGAGGACTTACCGGAATTGTTATATGTTGTTCCCGGCCTCATTTAAACTTGCCTTGATGTGTTGTTCTTATTTGCATCGTCTCTTGCCATGAGTAGCTTCATGTAGCTTTGTCATGCATCATGCTTGTTGAGCATCATGCCTTGTTCATGTGTGGTGTGTTTACCATGTTGTGTGCTTCTTTTCGATAGTTCCTGTTTCGGTGCGATCATGAGGATTCGTTCATCTACGCTTGGTTCGTCTTCGTGGCTTCATCCGTTCATCTTCATCATGGACTCGTTCTTCTTCCTTGCGGGATTTCAGGCAAGATGACCACTACCCTGGATCTCACTACTATCATTGCTATGCTAGTTGCTTCGTCTATCGCTTTGCTGCATTACCTATCTTTTGCTCCTCAAGCCTCCCAAATTGCCATGAACCTCTAACCTTTGACACCCTTCCTAGCAAACTGTTGCTTGGCTATGTTACCGCTTTGCTCAGCCCCTCCTATAGCGTTGTTAGTTGCAGGTGAAGTTGAAGATTGCTCTATGGTGGACAGGATTTTGTTGGGATATCACAATATCTCTTATTTAATTAATGCATCTATATATTTGGTAAAGGGTGGAAGGCTTGGCCTTATGCCTGGTGTTTTGTTCCACTCTTGCCGCCCTAGTTTCTGTCATACCGATGTTATGTTCCTGGATTTTGCGTTCCTTACGCGGTTGGGTGATTTATGGGACCCCCTCGACAGTTCGCTTTGAATAAAACTCCTCCAGCAAGGCCCAACATTGGTTTTACCATTTGCCTCACCTAGCCCTTTATCCCTTGGGAGTCGCGCTCTCGAGGGTCATCTTTATTTTACCCCCCCCCCGGGCCAGTGCTTGTCTAAGTGTTGGTCCAAACCGAGCGATGTCCGGCGCCCCCTGGGCAATCAGGGTCTATGCCAACCCGACGTCTGGCTCATCCGGTGTGCCCTGAGAACGAGATATGTGCAGCTCCTATCGGGATTTGTCGGCACAGCGGGAGGCTTTGCTGGTCTTGTTTTACCATTGTCGAAATGTCTTGTAAACCGGGATTCCGAGTCTGATCGGGTCTTCCTGGGAGAAGGTATATCCTTCGTTGATCACGAGAGCTTATCATGGGCTAAGTTGGGACACCCCTGCAGGGTATAATCTTTCGAAAGCCGTGCCTGGGATTATAGGAAGATGGGAATTTGTTAATGTCCGGTTGTAGATAACTTGACACCAGATCCGAATTAAAACGCACCAACCGTGTGTGTAGCTGTGATGGTCTCTTTTCGGCGGAGTCCGGGAAGTGAACACGGTTTGTGTGTTATGTTTGACGTAAGTAGGAGTTCAGGATTACTTCTTGATCATTACTAGTTGACGACCGTTCCGTTTGCTCTCTTCTCGCTCTTATTTGCGTATGTTAGCCACCATACTTGCTTAGTCGCTGCTGCAACCTCACCACTTTACCCCTTCCTTTCCCATTAAGCTTTGCCAGTCTTGATACCCATGGTAATGGGATTGCTGAGTACTCGTGGCTCACAGTTTACTACAACAACAGTTGCAGGTACAGGTTAATCGATGATCATGACGCGAGAGCGATGCTTGCTTGCATTGAGTTCTTCTTCTGCTTCTTCGATTAGGGGATAGGTTCCAGGTCGGCAGCCTGGGCTAGCAGGGTGGATGTCATTTGAGTTTCTATTTGTGTTTCATCCGTAGTCGGATGTTGCTCTTATGTATTGTGATGTTGTATTCTTGTGGCATTGTATGCCTCTTGTATGTATCCCCATCTATTATGTAATGTTGATGTAATGATATCCACCTTGCAAAAGCGTCTCAATATGCGGGTATATCCTTGGTGGGACCTTCGAGTTCCTTTTGGATAGGGTCGCATATTGGGCGTGACAAGTTGGTATCAGAGCCTCGACCGACCCTAGGAGCCCCCTTGATTGATCGTGTAGTTTGGCCGTCGTTGAGTCTAGAAGAAAACTGTTTTCTGAGTCTAGTTATATCAGAGAGTAGGAATTCTTTTTACTCCTCAGCCCCTTCGTTGCTCTGGTAAAGGAATCTTGACGTAGGTGTTTTGAATTACTCCTCTTCCCCTTTCAAATTTTTCTTTAGGTTCACGCAGTTGGTTTTCCAATCGTTGTTTCTCATCTCTTTTCATCCGGTGCATTTCTCGTCAAGTCGATTCGACCCTCTTTATCTTTGCAAGTTCAATCCTCGGCTCTTTCTCAATGTCATCCTCAGTTGTTTTCTTTTCCCGCCCGCCCACCCCCTTTTCATCTCGGAACCGGAGTCCGTAATCGAGTATCCATCCTACTCGTGCGAAGTCTTTGCCTTCTTTCCCCAATGATTTCAATCAGTGTTGTCTCTTCAAGATATTCGTCGTTTCCCCGCCCGAGTTGCCTTTGTTTTTCCCGCCCTCCCACGCTTTTCTTCCCGGAGTCTGACTCTCTCTCGACCATCTATCTCATTCATGCGGAACCTCTTCAGTCTTTCATAAATTATTTCAACTGGTGAATTCTCATCTCAGTGGACATTCTTCATCTCTTCTCCGGTGGACTCAATTCATGTTTTTCAGGTTGATCATATTCTTTCCCTTGGCTCAAGTGTTTTCCTTGCTCGTTCACCTCTCGCCAGTTTATCCTTCCGGAGTGCTCAAGACATCTCAGGAGATTCGTCTGTGTTCCAATTGATTCGTGGTTGTCACCTCATTCTAATATTTCAATTGTTCCGGTGCTTCATCTATCTGTTCATCATCCCTTCCCAATGGTGTTTTCTCTTCAGTGGGCCCTAACCCACAGGTCTTTTCCCAGGATCTTACCAGACTCTTCTAATTCTCCTGGAGTTATTCTTAAATTCTTTTCAAGTGTGACGTAAGAATGGATTCCATCAGTCATAGGCCTTCCCCAAGATCGCTTTCAAATTCTTTTCATTGTTGGCTCAACCTCTTTGCTTTCCGTTCTTCCGGAGTTTCTCAACAATTTCGGTGGTGTTTCTCGTCGTCTTTCTCATATTTGAAGACCGAAGAAGAGTTCCTCTTAAACCTTGTCCGTTCTCTCGAAGTTCCGTGGTTCTAGCTTAATATTATCCTCTCAAATTATTCCATTTGTCAGATATTCTTCCTTAACCATCCGGAGTATGTCAGGAGTTGTTTTTTCCATTTATTTTCACCGGAGGCAATCATTCTAGTTATCATTATCCAATTATCCCGGTGCTTCGTTCAAGTGTTCATTAATCAGCTCATGATCTCTGTGTTCTTTTGCATCTAATCCCCTCGAGCATATTGGTTCTTCTAATTTTTCCCGGTGATTCATTCTCTTTCGTCAGTCATTTTCGAATTCTTATGATGGTTCGTTCAAGATTCTTTTTCCTTGATTATCATTTTAATCCATTCATTCTTTCAATCCTACCAGTGGTTCATGAGGACCTTCTTAAGTCTGTGATATGTCTCTTCTCAATCATTTTCAAGAAGAATAAGTAGTATGCGAAGTCCATTGCTTGTCATCAATTTAATTTGATGAAGGATAAGCATACAATAAATCTTATTCTTATTTCATCCAAGCGAGTAATCCCTTCCTTCAGAGTTTGTTCGTGAGGAATAAATTCTAGTTCCAAGTGTTTTCATCTTTTCTTTTCCGGAGTTCAACTTCCTCGGCCATTTTGTCGGAACCTCCATCCAAATCATCGCAAGGCTTTAATCTTATTCTTTTCATCCTTCAATTCTATCTCATCATCCTTTTGTACCGGAGTTCTTCATGGTGGTTCTTCATTATTTAATTCATTCTCTCAAGAGTTCATCAAGATTCTTGTTGGTGGAGTTCAAGTATCTTTTCTTCTTGCGTCTCGAAGTGTAATTAATTCTCCGTATTCTTTTGAAGTGGAGTTTTGCATTTCTTCGTTCTTCTCAGCTATCCAACCATTTCCGTTTGTGGCTGGTTATCACCTCATGATTTTGAGATGTTATCCATAAGTCCACAACAAGCTTATTCTTTCGTTGTTGATTTTCTCAACAAATCCATTCAATCCCTCTAAATTCTTTTCATTCAATTTTCTTTCAATTCTTTCCGGAGGTTTTGTGTCATGTCTTCATCAAGTATCTTTCCATCCTCTCAAGCTCGTGTCTATTCATCCATGTTTCAGCCAGAGTGCTGCCTAAATCCTTTCAGTGTTATTCGTTTCTTATCTCGTTCTAACTGGAGTGGTTTCATAGTCTATATGATTCCGTGAGCTTTCGATTCTCGTCATTCTCGTTGTTCCTCTCTTCTTCTTGAGTGCTCTCGATTCTTTGCTTCTTCTCTTGCATTATTGCTTCACCTCATCCTTTTTCTCTTTCGTCTCGGTCCTAAGATCTCGGGACGAGATCTCTTGTTAGTGGAGGAGTGTTGTAATGCCCCAGATTCGTTGCGCCAGGTGTCCGCCAGTTATTCGCCGTCGTTGCCATGTCATTTGCTTGCGTGTTGCATTTTATCATGTCATCATGTGCATCTCATTTTGCATACGTGTTCGTCTCATGCATCCGAGCATTTTCCCCGTTGTCCATTTTGCAATCCGGCACTCCTATGCCCTCCGGTGTTCCCGTTTTCTCTCTCGTTGTGAGCGGGTGTTAAACATTCTCGGAATGGACCGAGTCTTGCCAAGCGGCCTTGGTATAGCACCGGTAGACCGCCTGTCAAGTTTCGTGCCATTTGGAGGTCGCTTGGTACTCCAGCGGTTAACCGCGTAGCCTGAAACCCCCCTTTCTCTTTGCAGCCCAACACCCCTCCAAAATGGCCCAAAACCCAGCAAACTCCCCTCCATGCTCTCGGTCGTTCGATCACGATCGCATGGCCGAAAACCGCTCCTCATTTGGACTCTCCTAGCTCCCAGAAACTATAAATAAGTCCTCCCCTCCATTTTCGCGGATGAATCCCCAAACCCTAGATCAATCGCCCCCGCCGCACCCGGACATGTCCGCCCGCCGCCGGACAAAGTCCGCCGCCACGCCCGCAGCCAATCCAGGGCCGCCACGTCGCTCTCGCCGCCGTCTCCGCCGCCAGGGCCCGCGCGGCCCAGATCTGGACCGCGGGGCCCGCGCCGCCGCCCGCCGCCGCCCGTCCGGAACCGCTCGCCGCCGCCGCCCGGCCCGGCCGGCGCCGCTGCGCGTCCGCTGGCCTCCCGCCACCGCCGGCCCGCGCCTACCCGCCGCGGCTGCCGCCTACGCCGTCCTCGCTGTCCCGCGGTGCCTCCCGTCGCCCGCCTCCTGCCGGAGGAGCCCGAGGAGCCCCTCCGCCCCGGCCACCGCGGATCCGGTGCCTCCGGCCGCTAGCCTCGTCTCCGCGCCGCCCTGCGCCAGGGTCCGGCCAGATCCGGTCGCCGGCCGCCGGATCCGCCCCATCCGGCGCCCCCCCCCCCCGTCCATCTCCTCCGCCGGCGCCGTTCCCCGACGTCGCCGGAGCGCCTCACCGCCGTCCCCGTCCACTCTGACGAGCATCTCCAGCCGCGCCTCGAAATCTGTGCAGCCCGAGGTTGACTTTTCCCCTTCCCCGTTTTTGCCTAAGTCCCGTATATTTTGACATTATCATGCCATGTTCATCGCATCATATCTCCGCATCCATAGCTCCGTTTCGTGCGTGTAATATGTCAAATTGTTCGTCTCAATGAGTACTTCATTTCATTCCATTGCATCATGTTCATTTGAGTCCATCTTGATGCCCGAATCATCATTGTAAGAGTGCTTCATAATGTTGGCTGCTGTCTGTTAACAGAATATGCTCTTTTGTCATTTTTGTCATGATTGATGTGTGCATCATATGAGGTTGATGTCTACATGTGTTTTGATCTATGCTATGTCTTATTTAAAGTGGTGTATGTCATGTATTTTTGTGATCAATGTGGTGACTAGCACAAGCATGCAAACTCGGCATCGTGATGTTGCTGATTTCAGTCCCTGTTCTGCTGTTATTTTTATGCCATGTAAACTTGATGCTACAGAGAGATCCATGCTTATTTTGAGATACTTTAGTAAGGATGTTTTGTACATATGGTTATGATCTATCCATCCATGCCCCTGGTTGCATTTATAGCTTGCTGTAGATTGTTCATATCTTGCTCCAAACTTGCTAAATGATGTTGCTGTCAGCCTGTTAACATGAAGTTCAATGTTGCCATGATTGTTGTTAGTTGTCCATGCACCCTATGAACTTGTTCTTGCCATGCTTAGCTTCATAAACATGTATTCTTACTGCTGGTTGCCTTGTCATGCCATGTAATGCTCTGTGGTGAGTGGTTCAAGCTCACCAACATGCCTACTTATCGTTGTTCCTGCCATGTATGATTCTGTCATATAACTTGCCATGTTTACATGGGTGCCATCATATTTTCTGTGCCATTTTGGCTCATGGTCAGTAAGGGACTTTTGTTCTATGCAATTAGTAGATTCATGCCATGCCTTTATTTGCCCTGTTAAGTTCCTGTAACATGTTGTTTGATAGCTCTAAACATTGCAACCTGATGCTATTTTCTGCAAAGTCTGAACTGTTATCATTTGCAATCTTGCCATGTGTGTTTTAGCATGTTCTAGTGATTTCTGGAGTTAGCTCAGTGTTCATGTTTTGTTATGCTTTACCTGTACATCATGTCCATGCCCTTTGTTTTATTATTGAGGTGTTGTAGCATGTTGTTTTGATGCTTGCAATATGCCTACTTACTGTTTTGGACAGATTGTTGCATCCTTGTTTTGGTGTGTTTTCTTGATGTTTGAATGCATTTTTTATCAATGCCATGTTTAACTTGTTTTGCTCATATCTTCTAGGCCGTAGCTCCGAACTAAATGAACTTTATATGTAACTTGACTGGAATCTCGTGTAGATCTTCTTGGTGCATTTTAACTTGCTGTTTAACAACTTGAACATAAGGTTTATTCAGATCTGGACCAATTTCGAAACTTGCATATGAGGACTTACCGGAATTGTTATATGTTGTTCCCGGCCTCATTTAAACTTGCCTTGATGTGTTGTTCTTGTTTGCATCGTCTCTTTCCATGAGTAGCTTCATGTAGCTTTGTCATGCATCATGCTTGTTGAGCATCATGCCTTGTTCATGTGTGGTGTGTTTACCATGTTGTGTGCTTCTTTTCGATAGTTCCTGTTTCGGTCCGATCGTGAGGATTCGTTCATCTACGCTTGGTTCGTCTTCGTGGCTTCATCCGTTCATCTTCTTCATGGACTCGTTCTTCTTCCTTGTGGGATTTTAGGCAAGATGACCGCTACCCTGGATCTCACTACTATCATTGCTATGCTAGTTGCTTCGTTCTATCGCTTTGCTGCGTTACCTATCTTTTGCTCCTCAAGCCTACCAAATTGCCATGAACCTCTAACCTTTGACACCCTTCCTAGCAAACCGTTGCTTGGCTATGTTACCGCTTTGCTCAGCCCCTCTTATAGCATTGTTAGTTGCAGGTGAAGTTGAAGATTGCTCTATGGTGGACAGGATTTTGTTGGGATATCACAATATCTCTTATTTAATTAATGCATCTATATATTTGGTAAAGGGTGGAAGGCTCGGCCTTATGCCTGGTGTTTTGTTCCACTCTTGCGCCCTAGTTTCCGTCATACCGGTGTTATGTTCCCGGATTTTGCGTTCCTTACGCGGTTGGGTGATTTATGGGACCCCCTCGACAGTTTGCTTTGAATAAAACTCCTCCAGCAAGGCCCAACATTGGTTTTACCATTCGCCTCACCTAGCCCTTTTTCCCTTGGGAGTCGCGCTCTCGAGGGTCATCTTTATTTTACCCCCCCCCCCCCCCGGGCCAGTGCTTGTCTAAGTGTTGGTCCAAACCGAGCGATGTCCGGCGCCCCCTGGGCAATCAGGGTCTATGCCAACCCGACGTCTGGCTCATCCGGTGTGCCCTGAGAACGAGATATGTGCAGCTCCTATCGGGATTTGTCAGCACAGCGGGAGGCTTTGCTGGTCTTGTTTTACCATTGTCGAAATGTCTTGTAAACCGGGATTCCGAGTCTGATCGGGTCTTCCTGGGAGAAGGTATATCCTTCGTTGATCGCGAGAGCTTATCATGGGCTAAGTTGGGACACCCCTGCAGGGTATAATCTTTCGAAAGCATGCCTGCGGTTATAGGCAGATGGGAATTTGTTAATGTCCGGTTGTAGATAACTTGACACCAGATCCGAATTAAAACGCATCAACCGTGTGTGTAGCCGTGATGGTCTATTTTCGGCGGAGTCCGGGAAGTGAACACGGTTTCTGTGTTATGTTTGACATAAGTAGGAGTTCAGGATCACTTCTTGATCATTACTAGTTGACGACCGTTCCGTTTGCTCTCTTCTCGCTCTTATTTGCGTATGTTAGCCACCATACTTGCTTAGCCGCTGCTGCAACCTCACCACTTTACCCCTTCCTTTCCCATTAAGCTTTGCTAGTCTTGATACCCATGGTAATGGGATTGCTGAGTCCTCGTGGCTCACAGTTTACTACAACAACAGTTGCAGGTATAGGTTAATCAATGATCATGACGCGAGAGCGATGCTTCCTTGCGTTGAGTTCTTCTTCTGCTTCTTCGATCAGGGGATAGGTTCCAGGCCGGCAGCCTGGGCTAGCAGGGTGGATGTCATTTGAGTTTCTGTTTGTGTTCCATCCATAGTCGGATGTTGCTCTTATGTATTGTGATGTTGTATTCGTGTGGCATTGTATGCCTCTTGTATGTATCCCCATCTATTATGTAATGTTGATGTAATGATATCCACCTTGCAAAAGCGTCTCAATATGTGGGTCTATCCTTGGTGGGACCTTCGAGTT
Source organism: Triticum timopheevii (assembly GCA_963921465.1). Lineage (NCBI taxonomy): Eukaryota > Viridiplantae > Streptophyta > Magnoliopsida > Poales > Poaceae > Triticum > Triticum timopheevii. The sequence continues at coordinate 498,530,076 of OY997272.1, forward strand.
CCTTTTGGATAGGGTCGCATATTGGGTGTGACACTCTTGAGCTTGCGTTGGCTTTCCCTTGAAGAGGAAAGGGTGATGCACCAAAGTAGCGTAAGTATTTCCCTCAGTTTAGAGAACCAAGGTATCAATCCAGTAGGATACGACGCACAAGTCACCGAATACCTGCACAAACAATCAAGAACTTGCAACTAACGCGATAAAAGGGGTTGTCAATCCCTTCACGGTCACTCACAAAAGTGAGATCTGATAGAGATAGATAAACGGTAAAGTAAATATTTTTGGTATTTTTGGTTTATAGATTGGAAAGTAAAGATTGCAAAATAGTAGATCGGAAACTAGCAAGATGTAAACGAGATTCAATAATATGGAAAATAGACCCGGGGGCCATAGGTATCACTAGTGGCTTCTCTCGAGATAACATATATTACGGTGGGTAAACAAATTACTGCCGACCAATTGATAGAAAAGCACATAATTATGATGACATCTAAGGCAATGATCATGAACATAGACATCACGCCTGTGTCAAGTAGACCGACTTCTGCCTACATCTACTACTATTACTCCACACATCGACCGCTATCCAGCATGCATCTAGAGTATTAAGTTCATAAAGAACGGACTAACACATTAAGCAAGATGACATGATGTAGAGGAATTAACTCAAGCAATATGATGAAAATCCCATCTTGTTATCCTCGATGGCAACAATACAATACATGCCTTGCTGCCCCTACCGTCACTGGGAAAGGACATCGCAAGATTGAACCCAAAGCTAAGCACTTCTCCCATTGCAAGAAAGATCAATCTAGTAGGCCAAACTAAATCGATTATTCGAAGAGACTTGCAAAGATATCAAATCATGCATATAAGAATTCAGAGAAGAACAAAATAAATCAAGCATAGATGATATTGATCATAAATCCACAATTCATTGGATCTCGGCAAACACACCACAAAACAATATTACATCGAATAGATCTCCAAGAACATCAAGGAGAACTTCATATTGAGAATCAAAGAGAGAGAAGAAGCCATCTAGCTAATAACTATGGACCCGAAGGTCTGTGGTAAACTAATCATGCTTCATCGGAGAGGTAATGGTGTTGATGTAGAAGCCCTCCGTGATCGAATCCCCCTCCGGCAGGACGCTGGAAAAGGCCCCAAGATGGGATCTCATGGGTACAGAAGGTTGCGGCGGTGGAAAAGTGGTTTCGTGGCTCTCCTGAGGTTTTTATGGTATAAGAGTATATATATAGGCGAAGGAACTAGGTCGGGGAAGCTACGAGGGGCCCACAAGGGTGGGGCGCACCTACCGCCCCCCCGGGAGAGCCCTCCTACCTAGTGGCTTCCTTGTTGCATCTCCGACTTCATCTCCAAGTCATCTGGTTTGCTTTTGGTCCAAGAAAGACCATCGTGAAGGTTTCATTCCGTTTGGACTCCATTTGGTATTCCTTTTCTGCAAAACTCTAAAATAGGCAAAAAACAGAAACTGGCACTGGGCCCTCGGTTAATAGGTTAGTCCCAAAAATAATATAAAATAGCATATTAATGCCCATTAAACATCCAAAACAGAATATAATAGCATGGAACAAACAAAAATTATAGATACGTTGGAGACGTATCATGCATCCCCAAGCTTAATTCCTGCTCGTCCTCGAGTAGGTAAATGATAAAAACAGAATTTTTGATGTGGAATGCTACCTAACATATTTATCCATGTAATTTTGTTTATTGTGGCATGAATGTTCAAATCCAAAAGATTCAAGACAAAAGTTTAATATTGACATAAAAACAATAATACTTCAAGCATACTAACAAAGCAATCATGTCTTCTCAAAATAACATGGCCAAAGAAAGCTATCCCTACAAAATCATATAGTCTGGCTATGCTCTATCTTCATCACACAAAATATTTAAATCATGCACAACCCTGGTTTCAATCAAGCAATTGTTTCACACTTTAGTATTTTCAAACTTTTTCGATCTTCACGCAATACATGAGTGTGAGCCATGGACATAGCACTATAGGTGGAATAGAATGGTGGTTGTGGAGAAGACAAAAAGGAGAAGATAGTCTCACATCAACTAGGCATATCAACGGGCTATGGAGATGCCCATCAATAGATATCAATGTGAGTGAGTAGGGATTGCCATGCAACGGATGCACTAGAGCTATAAGTGCATGAAAGCTCAAAAAGAAACTAAGTGGGTGTGCATCCAACTTGCTTGCTCATGAAGACCTAGGGCATTTTAAGGAAGCCCGTCATTGGAATATACAAACCAAGTTCTATAATGAAAATTCCCACTAGTATATGAAAGTGACAACATAGGAGACTCTCTATCATGAAGATCATGGTGCTACTTTGAAGCACAAGTGTGGAAAAAGGATAGTAACATTGCCCCTTCTCTCTTTTTCTCTCATTTTTTTATTTGGGCCTTCTCTCTTTTTTATGGCCTCTTTTTTTCGTCCGGAGTCTCATCCGACTTGTTGGGGGATCATAGTCTCCATCATCCTTTCCTCACATGGGTCAATGCTCTAATAATGAAGATCATCATACTTTTATTTACTTACAACTCAATACTTAGAACAATATATGACTCTATGTGAATTCCTCCAGGAGTGTACCAGGATGTGCAGTGATTCAAGAATGACATGTATGAAAAAATTATAAATGGTGGCTTTGCACAAATACGATGTCAACTACATGATCATGCAAAGCAATATGACAATGATGGGGTGCGTCATAATAAACAGAACGGTGGAAAGTTGCATGGCAATATATCTCGGAATGGCTATGGAAATGCCATAATAGGTAGGTATGGTGGCTGTTTTGAGGAAGGTAATGGTGGGTGTTATGGTACCGGCGAAAGTTGGACGGCACAAGAGAGGCTAGCAATGGTGAAAGGGTGAGAGTGCATATAATCCATGGACTCAACATTAGTCATAAATAAATCACATACTTATTGCAAAAATCTACAAGTCATCAAAACAAAGTACTACATGCATGCTCCTAGGGGAAGGGTTGGGAGGAGTTAACCATCGCGCGATCCCGACCTCCACTCATAAGGAAGACAATCAATAAATAAATCATGCTCCAACTTCATCACATAACGGTTCACCATATGTGCATGTTACGGGAATCACAAACTTTAAGACAAGTATCTCTCAAATTCACAACTACTCTACTAGCATGACTCTAATATCACCATCTTCATATCTCAAAACAATCATAAAGAATCAAACTTCTCATAGTATTCAATGCACTTCATGTGAAAGTTTTTATTATACCTATCTTGGATTCCCATCATATTAAGCCTATTTTATAACCTAAGCAAATTACCATGTTGTTGTAAAAGACTCTCAAAATAATATATGTGAAGCATGAGAGTCCACCTGTAATGGAACAAATTTCGACCCACAAATTAAAGTGCTACAAAATACACACCAAGGGGCCACCTGTCATGGAACAAATTTGGACCCATATATATATTACAAATTAAAAATGAGAAAGGACAGGGATCAAACATGCGACCAGGGCCTTCAAGCCGCACGTCAATAGGCAACATTTGTTGTACCCCCCCCTTTGTTGATATAATTTTTTTATATTACCACAACCTATTTAATGGATAACAATACATTAGTGGGACCGGCTCGTTAGCACGTACTATTCTCCTTCACTTACTGGTGGGTTCCATGTCTGCTCTCTCTCTCTCTCTCTCTCTCTCTCTCTTCCCCTTCTACATTTAGACGCACAGGCAAACATGAAGAATGCGTGGGCGATGTTGTTGTTGACCATATCCGGACGCGTTCACAAGTTATGGCACCAGTTTCACGTAGTAGTAGTAGTAGTAGTAGTAGTAGTAGTAGTAGTAGTAGTAGTAGTAGTAGTAGTAGTAGTAGTAGTAGTAGTAGTAGTAGTAGTAGTAGTAGTAGTAGTAGTAGTAGTAGTAATAGTATACATGTAACAAGTTTAGGAACAAAAGTGACCATGACGGACAAGTTAGGCTTGTTGTAGTACTATTTATCTACTACTCCGTAATAATTAAATGCGTGGATAAATAGATGTATCGCCTAGTGCTCGAACAAGGGGACTAGTCGCGCCCTACAATTATTTGGAATTGACTTCCCTAAAAAATATTTGGAATTGACGTGGTATTTAATATGAAATGTTTGAGATCAGAAGGAATACATGTGGCTTGATGACGTTTTATCTTTAATTTTATACGGCTCTAGCAGAACATTCAATCGATCAAACCATAGATTTCATTTAGTCTGACTCCGACTTTACATTCATACGACGACCGAACTAAAATAAACAGAAACGAAAAATCCCAAACATTCAGAATTTAGCATGGTAATCCGAACGTTTTTCAATGCAAATTTAGATTACGATGTGGCGGTGGGGGCGTCTTGCAGTGGGAAGCAGCTCCTCTGTCGTGCTCTGTGTATCGTCAGGCCACTAACTGACGGTGATGGCGGCATCTTGCACTGTTGTTGGCGTACTCCTGGAAATTGGCCCTAGCTTCAAGGAAGGCCAGAATGTTTTAGATTTCAGTCTCCAGGAGCGAGTCAACTAGCGGGAGGAGGCGACTAGCGTTGGTGCAAGGAAGCAGTCGACGGTGGCGATCCCTGCCGCTGAGGGAGGCACTGGCATGCACGCGGGGACAGGCGCTGGCAATGGCGCGGTAGAGACACTCGTGTGCACGGGCACAAGCATGGGCGCGGGTGTCAGTGCACGCACATGCGCATGCGTTGGCAGGTGCACATGCGCATGAAAGTAGGCGGGGACCTCGTGGAACCCTGTGGCATCAAGCTCGGCGACAATGTGCGGCTCCCAGCCCATCAATGCCATGGAGAGCCCGAACAGCGCCGGGGTAGGCGTTGGCGTAGTCGAGGCAACGGGAGCCCGAACGGGGCCGGGGATAGGCGCGGCATCTTCCCGCAAGGCCAGTTCAAGCTCGTCCCAAAGCGCCTTATGTTCTTGAGATTCGGGTTGGGTGTCTTCCTCAGGAAAGTAGAAGACTAATGGCAAACCATCATGATGCTGCATGGCGTACGGTTAGGTCAGGCTGGTTGGAGGTAGACGACAGGAGAATCAGATAGGAAGAGAGAAGATTGTAGCGATACTGGGTAGTGCGGGGGTGATTTTAAACTGTGATGCTGTCGCCATTAAATGTGGGGGCAGTTGGAACGAAGGCGGGCGGCAGAGCCTGGTCAAAGGGCTCGCCTCCCGGTGAGCATGTGCAACGGCTTGCTCGCACGCCTCCCGGTCAGCCGGCGCAGTGGTCTGCTCGCACGCCTCCTGTTGACTCACACGCTTGCTCAGACGGCACCTACCGATGAGAAGTGGGACTCGTGGTGGCACGTAAGCGCCCACAGTTTGAATAGTGAAAGCGTTCGTGTTAACGTGACATGTATTTGTTCCAAAATACCTTGGTTGTTCATTTGTGCAACTTTTCATAAGCAGCTTGTCTCAAATTGAACAAAAAAATTATGACAGCATATTTGTGCCATATCACGAGACCATGCTCAGTTCCATCAACTTCAGGTCACTTTTGGATTTTCTGAAATTTAAAATCCAGGATTCGAAACAATATCATAACCTGCATCATGCAATAAATTTTCAAGTGATACATCTTTACTATTGTAGATGTTCATATTTTTTAAGAAAGGATTTGGTCAAACATTTTTCTTAGTTAGTCTTCAGACAAGTTTTATAAGCAGAGTAAAAGGATAATTCCTCTGTACCAGTGCATTGCCTCATATATTAATTCAAGTACTAGGCACGAACAAATAGGGCTCAATTATGTGCTCGTCCTGGTGTAGTACTACTATTAGTACTAGGGAATGGAGTTGACGGGTGACCTTGGGTAGCGGCGACCGAGGGAATTGAACCGTGCTCGGCATGGTAGGTAACATTGTCTAGTTACTAAAGCATCCCTCCATTGTTCATCGGTATTCATTACGGACCAGGAATATGAGGGGAATTACCTAGGGCTGGAATTTTGGCCGCCAGATATTTCGACTCGAAACGCGAAGGCTTGAGTGGTTGGGGTTGGCTAATGTGCGTACCAGGCACGCCACTAGATGGATAGGAGCCCATTTTTTTTATTTTTTGAGGATCAACACGAGCCAGGTTTTCTTTAGGACCAACACGAGCCCGGGTCTGGCTGGTACGCTGTTGGATCCTACCATTCGAGAATACGAAAGGAATCTTTAAATTGTTGAACAAATCTATATGTATTACAATGCCTGTATTTTCCTTACAAATACTAGTCATTCCAAAAGGCATGGTAATTTATTTATGATGAGTTCTTGAATTAAAGGGCTCATTATTGCTCTTCGCGTTTTTATCTCCATTTATGTCATTCCCGGCCTCACACTCTCAACAAATGTATTTCTCACACATAACCTCCTCGTGCCCTCCATGAAAAACGCTCCCTCCCTCCCTCTCTCAAGACACATGTGTTGCCTTTGAAAAACACATTCACCATGCGCGCGCACACAAAGTCTATCTAGCTCACTCTCTTGGTAACTATCTCCCTCCAGCCCTCACCGTAGCTTCGCCGCACGATATCTCCGTATATTGTCTTTAACAGTCGAGTGTACGCTAGGCCACACTCCCTCGATCTCTCCCTCTATAAATGACTCGATTGACCTTGCTTTTTCGTGTCGTCTCTATCACACATAGACGCTCGCACTACACCTCTTGCATATGCAGAGCTATGCAGATTGTCAGGGGTTAACCCCTCTACCTTAGATAAAATTGTGAAGCTTTATTTAGGATTGTTTAGATTATATTTTCTGAACATTATACTTGTCCCCACCCTCCCAAACACCGATTGGTTGTGCACCCCCCCTCTCCTCGGGGGAATATCATGTGCCCCCACACCTTAGATGCTATATGATTATACGAATTTCTTGGACTTTGTAGATCTGAGATATAGCAGCTCACAAGATGTCTTAATATTTTTACAGGAAACCTTAATGAGTTTGAGAATTGCACACAATTTGTACAAAAACTACTTAGATGCCCTTGGATCCCATATCCAAGGACCTCGAAGCTCGTATCACCGTAGCATCTAAGACGAAGGAGGACTTCATATTCTCGTGCATGTAAGAATATCATGTGCTACCACACCTTAGATGCTTTCGATATACAAGCTCTTCGGAGTCATTGGATCTGTAATCCAACAACTCCTTGGTGGTTCAAATGTTTTTTTGCAGAAAAGCCCCCAAAGAGTTCGTCCACTGCTTACAAGCATAAAACTTCTCATATGCCATTGGATCTCAGATCAAACAACCTCGAAGCTCGTATCACCATAGCATCCAAGCTACGAGAGCACATGATGTTTTCTTGCACGGGAGAATATGAGGTGCTCCTGCAACGTAGGTTCTATGGTGATACGAGTTCCCGGAGATCTAACGGCTCACAGTAGGAGGTTTCAATGTTTTTGCAATATAGGCCTCAAAGAGTTTGGGAATTGTGTAGAAAGTACAAGTACTACGCATGTGGCATCTGATCACAGATCATACGACCTAGATGCTCGTATCACCGCAGCAGCTAATTAAGCTACGGGGAGCACCTAATATGAGCTACTGGGAGCCGTTGGATCCAAGATGCAGCGGCACACACGAGGCTTGAATGTTTTATTTGCAAAAAAACCATGGAGAGTTTGGAAATTGCGCATAATTACAAAGACTACTCCCAAGCCATTGGATCTCAGATCCAACGAAGTAAAAGCTCGTATCACCATAGCATCTAAGCTGCAAGGTGGATGTGATATTCTATGCTGCTATCATTTTTGTTCCTAAACTTGCAAAATACGTGTAACTGGTGTCATTACTTGTCTAACCGCGCAAAGTGTTTGTGCAAAAGAACCATCCTACACTGAAATATCGGAACAACACGCGGTGGTCCCACTTTTAATTTATCAAATTTGGACCTAAAACTAACAAATCTGAAAGATGAGATTCGAACTGGCAACCTGGACTACAAAGCGTAAGTCGATAGCCTGAAACAGCAATGGTCGTTGGCTTTGTTGCATAACTTGATTTTATACAGTATTACGTTGAGTAGAGTAGAGGGAGTGGCTCGTCAACACGTGCATGACCACTAACTCACTTACTGGTGGGTCCCATATCTGCGATCTCTCTCTATCTCCTCTCCGTTGTCTAACCTTTAGATGCACGGGCACACACGAAGAGCGATGTGAGCTTGCCATGATGTTATTATAACTAAAAAATGCTTGGAAAATAGAAGAATCGCCTAGAACAAGAGACATTGTGGTTGGTCGAGATGGTGCTAACCACACCTATCCCGCATGCCACGTTAGCATGATGAAGTTGTGTATCTAGTGGGGTGTTTTTAACTAACTGGCTGGGTCCCGAGGTCGAACCATAGGTAGTATGTCTGATACAGTATATTTTTACACGCACATTTTTCCTTCGTGCCGAGACGTGGCACACCCTACCGCGCGGTTTCTAGGTCCTCCCGGGACCCGGTTGGTGCATGCATATTTTCTTCCTTGCAGAGACGTGGGACACCCTACCGCGCGTTTTCTGGGTCCTCCATGGTCATAGCACCAAAGTAAGTAAATGAGTCGTCAAATCACAAAAGCCCACCTTTCCCGCCAAGTACACCGCTGAAGCACGGTGGCTAGCTAGTTGGGCTAGTGTGACCGATTAGCTAGGCCGCGCAACATTTTTTTTCAGCCCTTTTTTTCTCTCCTTGCTGGCAGGTAAATTTAAATATCCACCATGGTGTTGCTCTGGTCTTTGGGTGCGGCAGGCATGACAGAATTTTTATTTTTTTGATTGATGGGTGCAGGCACGGCAGCAATTAGTCATGATGACTCTGCCTATAAAACCCACTGCTCCCTGATGTGACAAGTTGTCGACTGCTTTTTTCCCATGGTGAAAACCAAAAGATTCACCCCGCTCCTCGGTTGGCTCCCTCCACCTTCCCATAGATTGCATTTCCTTTTAGCCATTTTGCCCCCTTTGCTTCCTCTTCCCATTGCTTCTACCTGGTTCCATGGTGGTGCACCAGATCACGGAGTCTGGGGTGAGGCGCCTGACACAGGAGCTCCAGCCCAAGGATGCGGAGCTCAGGGGCAAGGACGTGGAGCTCCATGAGATCAAGGAGGAGAGGATTGCCATGCTTCTCCTTAAAGTGCGGGAGTTCACAGACCTTCAAAAGTGGCAGGTGTCCACCACAAACATGCTCGAGGCATCGGCAGCATTGCTGCAGAAAGCGGGAGATACGATAGGCAGTCAGGCGAGCCGACTGGAGCGCGTGCGGGCAGATCGTGATGAGGTCCAGGATCGCCTCAATCACTTGGTGGACCATGTTTCCACGCATGTGTTGTGGCTGCATGATGCCTACCGTCGTGCCAGCGCGACCATGCCGACTGTCAGGCTAAATCTGTTCGACCACCCCATTGACTTCAACGAGCTGCGGCTTCCTGACCTGGTCTCCTTATTCACCTATATCTCCGAGGAGTTAAGTCGTCTTCGCGCGATGGTGGGGGCGGAGCTGGACAAGGAGGGGTTGCAGGCTGTCGTCGCTGTTGCCGGGCAAATACTCTCAGGGCTCTGTCACTAGAATTCATTCGTGCCATTGGACGCGGTCTTTGACGAGCTGGCTCCCGTCGACCGGGAGCGGGCTCTACGGGCGGTAGCACCCTGCATCACCAACGTCATGCGCCTCGAGAAGTAGAGAGACTTCGGTGGTGTTTAGGTGTCCTCTGCATGGGCATGTCCATGTCTCGGCGCAACATGACCGTTGGATCAAACTCAAACGATGCAGATCAGTCACTGTAGCACAAAGCGTGTGGGTGTGTTTGGTTGCATTCTCATCTCAATATAGTTGTTCCCTCTTCGTGCATACTCATCTCAGCACCCCTCTTCATGCATGCTCCTAGTGTATTTGTGTTAACCTACTAGTGTGGACTCATGCACCCTTCATGCACTCTACTAAACACCCAAAAATGGTTCGAGAAGGGAACTTTTGCTCACATCCCATGCACCCTTCATACACCCTGCCTAACACTGATTCGTGCTTCATATGGTTCATGTTCCGTGGAGTACTGTAGCACCATACTCTCCGTGTGTTGTTGACCTAGTTCTGTTAACATTGATCTCACCATTCATTCTCGACCGAACAGTCAAAAAAGGGGTATGTTCCATTACTGTTCATATAGTTGACATGCGCACAACATCATTTGTTATCGTCATATCTTACTACACTAGCAACAAGATTATGTAGTACTATGTATGAACCATTGCACATGCCTATAGTAGTAGGAGTATTGTGTAAGTTCAAGTGGCTGTCGTGTTTCGCACTCCTCCGTCGTCAGAGTGGAAACGCTTGTGGTAATCACTTTTTTCTTCAGAAACAGTGGACATGCTCTATCGTGCGGATCCTCCTCAATGGTAATCCGGAACCTTGCTACTCAATTTTGCCGACGTGTGGGATAGCCAGCATCGGGGTCCACTTGCCATGCACTAAATTACTCTGTACTAGAGTGCACAATTGCACGGTAGACTACCCCAATCGAAGTGTCGCAGTAATGTCCAATGAGCCGTCAAATCACAAAACCCCCACCTTTCCAGCAGTAAGTTGGACGGATAAAGCAACCATCATTTCACTCTTCTCCCTCAGCTTACTCTCTTGAAGAAAACGCCAACTCGCTTCTCCCTCATCTTGTTCCTCATTTCTTCAAGAAAACACGGATCTGCTTCTGCCATTGTTCTTCTCTCCCAAAGAAGGAAAGGTGAGCGCATCAATGGTGTTGATTCTGACCAATGCCCAATCTTGCAACCCCGAGACTGATCCTACAACTCCCTCTCTATTCTTCTTATGGGTTTGTGATTATGGTTTCTTTTCTTTTATTTCTATTTGACAGTTTCTTGATGGACCCTGGAGCACCGGCCGATGTGATGTCTATGGCTCTGGCCAAAACCGTCAAGGCTCAGAGTACGAAGAAGCGCAAGCACCCCGCTGAGACTACCACAGACAAGCTCAAGGCCATCGCCCTATCCAAGCCCCCCTCTCTGAGATCCCTCATTAAGCAAGTCCAGGTAATATCTCTTCTTAACGATCTTTTTGGCGATCTTGATCATGTTTTTTCATCTAACACACAGTGCTAGTACTGGTAGTACAACTTTCTGGGTGATCTTGCATGTCATTTTTTTGTGCCAAATGACGGTTCTAAATTTCTCTTTTGACCAAAACATGTGAGAGGTTGAAATACATATGATTATTACACATAACACTGATTTGTTATAGATTACTTTTAACTACTTTACGAACATCAATGCTAGTTGTAGGAAATGCAAGATTTTAGCTCTCATGCCTTTGAAGAGAGTATATTAGCATTAGTAACTTGTGTTATGGATATTGCAAGTAATCCCTCTGCTCTCATGCCTTTGAAGGCATGTTCTAGTGTCTTTGTTCACTCATTTTTGTGCATATATGTAGTCTTATATGGTGTACAATTTCAAAAATCATCTTATATTTCTAAATGGAGGTAGTAATAAACTATTTGGTTTCTGTTTGAATTAGAACCAGGTCCACGATGGAGATGAAGTTCTCAAAGTCATGTCATGTGAACTGGAAGACCTGAGGATGAGTTCTACTACTAAACTATCCAGCTGTTGTGTCCTTGTCGCCACGTGTCGTGAACTAGTCTTTTCCTGTAGCATTGTTGTCAGCGTGTTCTCGAGGGTGTACTTCACCACACCAATTTCCTAGATGTGCCTTCGATTATGAAGGGTATGGTTCTTGTAAAGCTTCCCAAGAAATCTGATGCGGACTTCCTTCATCATCATGTTTATGAGTGGAAAGACCACTCTGTTAGGTTCTCCAAGGTTGACGAGATGGTGATGGTGCTAGTAGACATCTCTCACGAAGTCCATGGCCTAGTCACTTATGTGGGGTACATCCCGTAGGTCGGTGGCAAGAAATAGTCTGCAGAGTTTAATTAGTGCAACTGTGCTTGTCTATAGTAAGTACTACTATTCAGTACTTGATTTGTGTGTGTGAACCCTGTATTGTTTAGTACTGCCGCTTTTCTTGTGTGGTGAGTCCTGAGAACAGTCTATGTTAATGTCTGTCCACTCAATTTAGACTGTATATTTTGAAGTATCTAGATCATCTTTTTTGTGAGGACGGTTTATCAATTATGGTTACACTCCAATATCTATATGCATTGCAGGGCTTATCGCACCCACCAGGATTTCTAGTCCCATGGATGTCCGGTCCATATGATTTGTCACGACCTTTGGACTATCCTGCTTGTGGGAGTAAGTGGGGGCCCTGCATACCACCGGTAATTGGACGACCAACCTTCTATATAGAACTTCAACATAGTGATTTCCTGGTAAGGATTCACTCGTGTCGCATCAAGTAAATCTTATTGATTTACTGTCTAAATCTTATTGATTCAATGTCATGTTTTCTTACTTTTGCTGCAATTTTATGATGCAGGTTTTCCCATGTGACATTTGTTATGGAATAAACCATTTGGTTTGCTCCATGATGATTATTTTTGCAGGTTTCACTTCTTATGTTGTGTCAATAATGAAGGCACTGTCCATCACTTATATTAATCGACACGATTGGATCAGTCTGTTGTTTGAGTACAATCTGAAGCCCTGTGATGAACTATAGTTTGGTTTAACAAACACGCCACAATTAATCCTTCTCACGTTTAAAAGAAATGAATAAAAAGACTGGATCAAGGGCACAAAGCCTAGTCAAGTTAGAAAGCTGAAGCATGAGATCATAGCAGACCAGAGACGATCGCTGATGTCTCGCACATCGGTACCACCTTCAGCATTAGATCAAGCACCAACATCTTCTCCGACGGCACTAGCTCTAGCACTAACAGCGGCAGCAGCTCATTCTGATCCACCTGAGGATTGGGCACCGACCGCGTTAGCGGATCAGGTCGATCTACCGGTGTAGGATCGAAAGTATGTCTAGAGGGGGTGATTAGACTACTTGACCAAATAAAAACTTAACCTTTTCCCAATTTTAGTTCTTGGCAGATTTTAACAACTTAGCACAAGTCAAGCAATCTTAACACAATTCAAGCAAGCATGCAATGAGTATATAAGCAGCGGAAAGTAAAGCATGCAACTTGCAAGAATGTAAATGGAAGGGTTTGGAGAGTGCAAACACAATTGGAGACACATATGTTTTTGGCGTGGTTCCGATAGGTGGTGCTATCGTACATCCACGTTGATGGAGACTTCAACCCACGAAGGGTAATGGCTGTGCGAGTCCACGGAGGGCTCCACCCATGAAGGGTCCACGAAGAAGCAACCTTGTCATATCCCACCATGGCCATCGCCCACGAAGGACTTGCCTCACTAGGGTAGATCTTCACGAAGTAGGCGATCTCCTTGCCCTTACAAACTTCTTGGTTCACTCCACAATCTTGTCGGAGGCTCCCAAGTGACACCTAACCAATCTAGGAGACACCACTCTCCAAAAGGTAATAGATGGTGTGTTAATGATGACTTCTTGCTCTTGTGCTTCACATGATAGTCTCCCCAACACTCAACTCACTCTCATAGGATTGGATTTGGTAGAAAGCTAATTTGAGTGGAAAGCAACTTCAGGAAGGCTAGAGATCAAGATTCATATGGTTGGAATGGAATATCTTGGTCTCAACGCATGAGTAGGTGGCTCTCTCTCAGAAAATGAGTAGTGGAAGGGTAAGCACGTTCTGATGGCTTCCCTCACGAATAAGGAGAGGGTGGAGGGGTATATATAGCTGTCGGTGTCAAAACCGGTGGATCTCGGGTAGGGGGTCCCGCCCTGTGCGTCTAGGCGGATGGTAACAGGAGACAAGGGACACGATGTTTTACCCAGGTTTGGGCCCTCTGATGGAGGTAAAACCCTACGTCCTGCTTGATTAATATTGATGATGTGTGTTACAAGAGTAGATCTACCACGAGATCAAGGAGGCTAAACCCTAGAAGCTAGCCTATGGTATGATTGTTGTTCGTCCTACGGACTAAAGCCATCCGGTTTATATAGACACCGGAGAGGGCTAGGGTTACACAGAGTCGGTTACAATGGTAGGAGATCTACATATCCGTATCGCCAAGCTTGCCTTCCACGCCAAGGAAAGTACCATCTGAACACGGGACAAAGTCTTCAATCTTGTATCTTCATAGTCTTGGAGTCCGGCCGACGATGATAGTTCGGCTATCCGGACACCCCCTAGTCCGGAACTCCCTCAGTAGCACCTGAACCAGGCTTCAATGACGACGAGTCCGGCGCGCATGTTGTCTTCGGCATTGCAAGGGTTCTTCCTCCGAATAATTTATAGAAGATTGTGAACACCAGGATAGTGTCCGGCTTTGCAAAAATAAATTCCACGTACCACCGTAAAGAGAATAATATTACACAAGTTCAATTTGCTGACGTATTTTGTGGCGTGACGTCACACCACTACCAAGCCTTTACTAGAATCGTTTTTATTGTACCACCTCAGCGCGTTTAGCGAAGCGGTTTCCTTGGCACATCTTGTCAAAGCAGAGATTGTGTTCCCCTTATTCCGGGATTCCCATAAATACGGACGTGGGTAACCCAACCGCGCCCATTGCCATGCCCCTTCCATCGAAGGCGGGTTCCAAACGGTCACGAGGACGTCTCTTGGTATTCTTCCTCTTTATAATGAGACCAAGGCCCGTTCTTTTCCTTCAATCCTCTATCGAATCCGCCCCTCGCCCCGAGTTCCAACACCCAGGGCTCTAGATTCGGATACCTTCGATCTTCGACAATATCCGGCCCCGACCTACGAGGCCGGTGGATGCCCTCCTCCGTCACGGAAGAGGACGTGCTAAAGCTGAGAGACGCCAGGTACTTAACCTACGAGATTTCGCATAGGCTGCCTGCCCGAGGGCAAGTTATTCCTACTCCCGAGCTTGGCGAGAGCGTCGTGTTCGTGTCTCACCTCCGTCGGGGTTTAGGCTTCCCGACGGATCCCTTCGTGAGGGGGCTCATGTTTTACTATGGGCTGGAATTCCACGACTTGGCTCCAGAGTCCATCCTCCACATCTCATCATTCATTGTCGTCTGCGAAGCCTTCCTCCGCACTACCCCTCACTTCGGCTTGTGGCTCAAAACCTTCAACGTGGAGCCGAAGATGATTGAGGGGCGTCCGGTAGAGTGCGGCGGGGCGGTTATAAGCAGGAGGAGCTCGGCTTGTGGCAACAGGAGTGGTTCTATATCACCACTCCCAGGGGCAGCAGGCAGAGGCCGTCGCCCGTCTTCCGCTCGGGCCCTCCACAATAGCTGACGTCATGGGTCAACAAGGGGCATGATTGGGGGCCGTCCAAAGACGTACCCCTGTTGCAGGACCGGATTCGAGGCCTCCAAGAAAGGGAGATCAATCTGGTCGTAGTGGTACAGGTTATGCTGATCCGGCGCCTACTGCCCTGCAAACGTCACCCCCTCCGCCTGTGGGAATTTAATCCGGAGGGTCCACGAGCTCTTCAACACTTCATGGGTTTGACACCCGCGGAGATGTACAAACTGTTCTTCGGATCACAAGAGATGCGTCCGGACTTGACCGAGGATGCTAGCCTAAGCTGCAATCGCCCGAATACTCAAGTAAGTAGCCCTGTGTCCGGACACATCGTCCATTTATTTATCGTGGGTTTGCCTTTTAACCAGCTATCCCTTGGACAGGAGTGGATAGCGCAAGCAAAACTGATACGGTGTCCGGCCCCCCTCCCTAAGACCACGCAGGATCCCGTGTTAATCAAAATGTTGGAGGTTGCACCTTCGGAGGAGGGCGAAGGGGGGCACAGGGGAACTACCACCTCTGCCAAGGAGGCTTTTAGTAAGGGAGGAATCGAGAGTCCCTCCTTCCAGGGGGAGAAGAGGACCGCTTCCGAAGACCCGGAGGCCAAGGCCTCAAAGTGGGGAAAGAAATATGTACCGGAAGGTCCTGTGCCGGGAAGAGCCCCGGCCGTACTGCCTCCTCGGAGGAATCAGCCCTCTAGCGAGCCGTAAGTAAAAAAGGGGGAATTTTGTAATAGTGGACACCCCTGCTTAATTTCTAAGGGTAACCGAAGTTTTCACCTTGTAGTTCGGATCTCAGCCCATCTCAGCACAGCTCATCTTCGGGAGACCTTCGTCCGGAGATGATGGAGAGAGAAACGCCTCCATCTATCACCCCGTCGTGCGGGGCGGACGACCCTGAGGTGTCGTCACAGAGGGTCTCCCCGAGTCCGGCGGGGCCAGAGAGTTCGGCACCCATTGGAGTACGGCCGGTGGAGCTGCAGGATTTGCTCAAGAGGGCGTCTATCTCAGAAGATCACCGCACATTAATGAGTATGGTGATTGAGAGGATCTCGTCCGCCGAAAGAGGGTTGTGTGAGGCCGTCGGAAGTTTGCTGACGGGATTTGAGGTACGCAAAAAATGACATACCTTTTGACAGTTTTGTACATGAAGTGCGCCCTGTATAGATAGTAGCCCCTGAGACTTGGTATGCTGTCGAAAGCGACAGCGTGCCGAGGATCATAATCTCAGTTATAGATTATCGCCTTTCCTATGCAGGTGGCGGAACGTTCGGTGGCCAGCCGGACTGATGGAGTTGCCGAGCTGAAGAGGCAACTCGACGTTGCGGATGCGGACATCTCGCTGGTCAATAAACGACTTGATGAGTCACAAGGTATGCGGTTGCTCCGCGGTCGCCTAGTAAGGGAGCTGACGCCCATTCCTTACAATTTGTATGCTTGATGCAGATGGTGCTGCTGCTGTGGAAGACCTTCGAGCAGAGCTTGCTCGGGCCAAGGAGCAAACCAGAAAAAGCGAGGCGGCTGCCTCGAAGGCAGCGGAAGAGCTAGAAGCTGAGAAGGCTGCTCACTGTCGAAGCAGGGAGGAGATGGCCGGAATGGCCGCGAAATTAAAAGATGCTACCGACCGCCAGGAGGTTCTTGAAAGAGAATGCCGAGCGGAGCAAGAGGACCTGAAGAAGGCCGACGCCAAAGCCAAGGATGCCCGTAGTGCGATGCGGGCTATGAAGGAGGAACTGTCAGGTCGGAGACATTGTGGCTGGAAAGCCCTTTATGCTGCGTAGGAAGTTCACGGATCCAAAGTATGCTCAGCTGGGCCGGTTGTGCGGTGCGGAGGATCATTATCTGGATTTGGCAGCGAGTGCGGTGGACGCAGTCGTGCACTTCCGAAGCCAGAAGGATCACGAAATGGAAGAGCTTTTCTGTCTCAATTCCATAGTCCGGAGCGTCCACTTCCGTTGAGTGATCGGCTAGTTGAGTGGGCTGATCTGAATCGGTTGTCCGGACTTGTCATGATGGATGTGGTCGCTCATCTATGGCCGGAAAGGCCCAAGCCGAAGAGTTATTTTGGCTTGTTGCAGCAATTCCTTGGGGCGGTGCCACATATCGGGGTGATGAAGCGGTCGGCATGCATAGAAGGTGCACGGATGGCTCCCGCCCGTGTTAAGACATATTGGGCGGAGATGGATGCCCCCGCTGTTGCATCCCGGGGTTCGGACAAAAGCCGATTCCCCACCGAGCACTATTTTGAGGAAGTCCTGCAGGGCGCTCATTTAATAGAGTCGCAGTGCTCGAAAGATGTTATGTTTAAATGACATGTATGATCTTTGAGATCATGTTTATAATGCAATAGCTTTTTATACTTGTGCGTTCAAGTATTGAACTATCTCCTGTGCGACCGTATATGTATGTGTAATCTGAAAGATGGCAGTCTTTGGCTTCAGCCCCCATGCACATGGTGCGGGGGTGTTTGCAAAAAGAAAAGTGCTTTTTCACACTTAATCAAACGTCTTGGTCCTTTTAAGGAGGTGATAGCATAGCAAACTAGGCAACCGGACTATAATGCTTTATTACTTTCACTTAGCCATAGGAGCTCGAATGTGGGGCTACTATATAGCCCCTAGCGGCACCGCTCTTCTCCGAACTCGGGGCGCTTATGTGCCTGACCGGGAAGCGGTCCTTCGTCAAAGCGAAGGAATTCTAAACATTCCAATGGTCGATCGAGTGGTTGACCAGTCTCTCGCTATATCATGACAGACAGTTTTTGGCTTTCTCTACTAAGGTGCTTGCTCGGCCGAACCGGGGCACAATCGCAGTAGTTCTCCTGGTGCCGCATTAGCCGATGGAGCAGAACGTAAGACAGCAAAACACAGGAGCCGGGCAAACCCAACATTTGACCAAAGACATGATTCGGAGATGATGCATATAAGGCCTAACTCGAGACGCCGAACACTCCCTGAGGTGTTCGGTCTTTATGATACCGGGCAGAACAATGCCCTAAGCCCCTAGTGTCCAGGTACAGGCGGGAACTTCTGACGCGGCCGATGCCAAAACGCCAGCCTCCTCCTCGGCTATGGTAGGAAACCGGGCGATGTGTATCAACAAGAGATAGTAAGAAAGGTTTACGCAGGGTCTTAATCTGAAAAGAATCCTTGCAACGTGTCCCTGCTGCACGTCTGCGCATGTGTCTCCGTTGTGCTGTATCCTGGACGGGTGTAGCACGTGCTTCATCTGTAAAAGAGAAGGACTTAGTTTCCAAGAAATATCATGCAGAAGTTGTATTAAAATAAAGTATAATTTGGAAGATGAAGAAAGTTGAGCTTTATTGGCTCTCATCATTTATACGTGCGGCCCCTCATAAAGGGGGTATGCGGCTGGGAAGCCCCTTGTTTATTTACGCCGGACTCGCCTAACCGTGTCCGAGGTCAGAATGACCTGTTTTTTAGGGGCCTTGACCTGCAAGGTCGGATTAGTGTGTGGCTGTCAAGGCAGCCTCACGTTCTCCGTGGTCGAGGAACACTCGGAGTTACTCTTTAATGAGATTATGCCGCGTGGACAGGGCATTGTAAGAGTAAGAGACGTGTAATGTGGTATTGCATTAAAGCGGGTGAAAGCTTTGCGTCCCAGTAGTTCTCGAGGGCCACTGTGAAATGGGGCGCTATGGAGAGTGAGCTTTTCGCGATGGAGGTTGTCGGATGAACCGAACACAGCCTCTAGTGGTATAGAGCCTGTATAATTGGCTTAAAGGCCTGGCGTCAATCCTTTGAAGGAAGTGCTGCTATGGCGAATTTTGGTAGGGTCTATCCCCATTCTGCAGACGGTGTCCTGGTATGGCAGGTGACGCGCTGTGTTTTCGTGTTATCACATGAAGTGAGTTCACTGTTTTGACTTCTAGTGGGAAAGTCTTCTGTTTTCTGGAGTGCTGCTTTTGGGGTTCGTCACCTTCGCTTGGTGTGTCGAGCCCCTTCCGTTCGGCGTTAAGTCGGCCGGACTGCTTGAAGACCCAACAATCTCTGTGGGTATGGTTTGCAGGCTTCCCGGAGGTACTATGTATTTTACATAGCCTATCCAGAATCTTGTTTAGGTTGGATAGCTCGTCACTGTTGTCCTTGAGGGGCAGTGTTTTGTTATTCGGCCGAGAGCTTTTGAATCCGGCGTTGACCGTCGTACTATTTGGGCCATTTTCCTTATTCCGGCGCTGATCTTTTCTGCGTCGTGATTTCCCATTTCCATCCCTGACTTCGCATGTACTCGGGTCGCTGGCGCTGCATCTAGCCAGCCAGCTGTCTTCCCCCGTGCAAAAGCGGGTCATGAGGCTTGTTAGTGCGGCCATTGTTCATGGTTTTTCCTGGCCGAGGTGCCTGGCGAGCCATTCGTCTCGGACGTTGTGTTTAAAGGCTGCTAAGGCTTCAGCGTCCGGACAGTCGACTATTTGGTTCTTTTTAGTGAGGAACCTGTTCCAGAATTTGCGTGCTGACTCTCCTGGCTGTTGAGTTATGTGACTTAAATCGTCTGCATCCGGAGGGCGGACATAAGTCCCCTGAAAATTTGCTCGAAACGCGTCCTCAAGCTCTTCCCAACTTCCAATGGTATTTTCTGGGAGGCTTTTGAGCCAATGCCGAGCTGGCCCTTTGAGCTTGAGGGGTAGGTATTTTATGGCATGGAGATCGTCTCCTCTGGCTATATGTATGTGTAGGATATAATCCTCAATCCAGACTCCGGGGTCTGTTGTTCCGTCATATGCCTCTATGTTTATGGGTTTGAATCCTGCTGGAAATCCATGATCCAGTACCTAGTCGGTGAAACATAGTGGGTGTGCGGCGCCCCTGTATTTGGGTGTGCCGTTGTCTTCAAATGCTCGGCGGGTTATGTTGCTTCCTGGAGTCTTCTTTTTTGGCCCATAGATAGACCTGGCCAGGTCATCCTTTTTCCGAGGATCTTTATGCTGATCGTGTGCCGGCTTGTGTGCGGCGCCCCTTGCTGTTCTTGGCCTGTCATCTGGTCGTCTATCCGGCCAGGCGGCTTCTTTCTTTTTTGACTGCGGGGGCTCTAAGGCCTCCTCGTAAAATTCGGGCAACAGCTTGCGCTTTGGGTAGCTCTTTGTCTGCTGACTAGCGCCATATTTATCTGCGGTGTTGAGTACTTTGCTCCATCTCATTCTGAGTGCGTCCTCCACTGTTTTAAGCTTCCACTTTTGCTTCTTCAAACTTCTTGCAGTGGCGACGAGCCTTTTATGAAGGTTCGTATGCTCTGGTGATGTGAGATCGTCTTCGCCGGGGATGGGTTGCTTGTCCAGTTCATCATGTTCGGATGGTTACTTGGTGGCATGTTCGTCGTGTTGGGGAACGTAGCAGAAATTCAAAATTTTCCTACGTGTCACCAAGATCTATCTATGGAGAGACTAGCAACGAGGGGAAGGAGAGTGCATCTACATACCCTTGTAGATCGCTAAACGGAAGCATTCAAGAGAACGGGGTTGATGGAGTCGTACTCGTCGTGATCCAAATCACCGATGATCCTAGTGCCGAACGGACGGCACCTCCGCGTTCAACACACGTACAGCTCGATGATGTCTCCCACGCCTTGATCCAGCAAGGAGAGAGGGAGAGGTTGAGGAAGACTCCATCCAGCAGCAGCACAATGGCGTGGTGGTGGTGGAGGAGCATGGCAATCCTGCAGGGCTTCGCCAAGCACCACGGGAGAGGAGAAGAACTTGGGAGAGAGGGAGGGGCTGCACCAAAGGCAAAAGGTGTGTCTTAAGAGGCCCTCCTACCCTCACTATATATAGGGAGCCCAAGGGAGGGTGCGCCAGCCCTAGGAGATCCAATCTCCTAGGGGGCGGCAGCCAGGGGAGGTTTCCCTCCCCCCCAAGGCACCTAGGAGGTGCCTTCCCTCCTTGGGACTCTTCCTTAGGGTTCCCCCTTCACCCTAGGTGCATGGGCCATAAGGGAAGTGGCGCCCAGCCCACTTTGGGCTGGATCCCTTCCCACTTCATCCCATGGGACCCTCCGGGATAGGTGGCCCCACCCGGTGGGCCCCCGGGACCCTTCCGGTGGTCCCGGTACAATACCGATGACCCCGAAACTTGTCCCGATGGCCGAAATAGGACTTCCTATATATAAATCTTTACCTCCGGACCATTCCGGAACTCCTCGTGACGTCTGGGATCTCATCCGAGACTCCGAACAACATTCGGTAACCACATACAAACTTCCTTTATAACCCTAGCATCATCGAACCTTAAGTGTGTAGACCCTACGGGTTCGGGAGACAAGCAGACATGACCGAGATGACTCTCCGGTCAATAACCAACAGCGGGATCTGGATACCCATGTTGGCTTCCACATGTTCCACGATGATCTTATCGGATGAACCACGATGTCAAGGACTCAATCGATCCCGTATACAAATCCCTTTGTCTAGCGATACGATACTTGCCCGAGATTCGATCGTCGGTATCCCGATACCTTGTTCAATCTCGTTACCGGCAAGTCTCTTTACTCGTTCCGTAACACATCATCCCGTGATCAACTCCTTGATCACATTGTGCACATTATGATGATGTCCTACCGAGTGGGCCTAGAGATACCTCTCCGCTTACACGAAGTGACAAATCCCAGTCTCGATTCGTGTCAACCCAACAGACACTTTCGGAGATACCCGTAGTGCACCTTTATAGTCACCCAGTTACGTTGTGACGTTTGGCACACCCAAAGCACTCCTACGGTATCCGGGAGTTGCACAATCTCATGGTCTAAGGAAATGATACTTGACATTAGAAAAGCTTTAGCATACAAACTACATGTTGTGCTAGGCTTAGGATTGGGTCTTGTCCATCACATCATTCTCCTAATGATGTGATCCCGTTATCAACGACATCCAATGTCCATGGTCAGGAAACCGTAACCATCTATTGATCAACGAGCTAGTCAACTAGAGGCTTACTAGGGACATGGTGTTGTCTATGTATCCACACATGTATCTGAGTTTCCTATCAATACAATTCTAGCATGGATAATAAACGATTATCATGAACAAGGAAATATAATAATAACTAATTTATTATTGCCTCTAGGGCGTATTTCCAACAGTCTCCCACTTGCACTAGAGTCAATAATCTAGTTCACATTGATATGTGATTAACACTCAAGGTCACATCCCCATGTGACTAACACCCAAAGAGTTTACTAGAGTCAATAATCTAGTTCACATTACCATGTGATTAACACTCGATGAGTTCTGGGTTTGATCATGTTATGCTTGTGAGAGATGTTATAGTCAACGGGTCTGAACCTTTCAGATCCGTGTGTGCTTTACAAATCTCTATGTCATCTCCTAGATGCAACTACCACGCTCTATTTGGAGCTATTCCAAATAACTGTTCTACTTGGAGCTATTCTAAATTGTTGCTCCATTATACGTATCCGGTATCTCTACTCAGAGCTATCCGGATAGGTGTTAAGCTTGCATCGACGTAACCCTTTACGACGAACTCTTTTACCACCTCCATAATCGAGAAAATTCCTTAGTCCACTAGTTACTAAGGATAACTTTGACCGCTGTCCTGTGATCCATTCTTGGATCACTCTTGTACCCCTTGACTGACTCATGGCAAGGCACACTTCAGGTGCGATACACAGCATAGCATACTATAGAGCCTACGTCTTAAGCATAGGGGGCGACCTTCGTCCTTTCTCTCTATTCTGCCATGGTTGAGCTTTAAGTCTTAACTTCATACCTTACAACTCAGGCAAGAACTCCTTCTTTGACTGATCCATCTTGAACACCTTCAAGATCATATCAAGGAATGTGGTCATTTGAAAGTACCATTAAGCGTTTTGATCTATCCTTATAGATCTTGATGCTCAATGCTCAAGTAGCTTAATCCAGGCTTTCCATTGAAAACCACTTTCCAAATAACCCTATATGCTTTCCAGAAATTCTACGTCATTTCTGATCAACAATATGTCAACAACATATACTCATCAGAAATTCTATAGTGCTCCCACTCACTTCTTTGGAAATACAAGTTTCTCATAAACTTTGTATACACCCAAAATCTTTGATCATCTCATCAAAGCGTACATTCCAACTCCGAGATGCTTACTCCAGTCCTTAGAAGGATTGCTAGAGCTTTGCATACTTATTAGCATCTTTCAGGATTGACAAAACCTTCCGGTTGTATCACATACAACCTTTCCTCAAGAAAATCGTCGAGGAAACAATGTTTTGACATCCTATCTGCAAGATTTCATAAATAATGCAGTAATCGCTAATATAATTCCAACAGACTCTTAACATCGCTATGAGTGAGAAAGTCTCATCGTAGTCAACTCCTTGAACTTGTCGGGAAACATCTTAACGACAAGTCGAGCTTTCTTAATGGTGACATTTACCATCATTGTCCGTCTTCCTTTTAAAATCCATATGTACCTAACAGCCTTAC
This sequence comes from Triticum timopheevii, assembly GCA_963921465.1. Taxonomy (NCBI): domain Eukaryota; kingdom Viridiplantae; phylum Streptophyta; class Magnoliopsida; order Poales; family Poaceae; genus Triticum; species Triticum timopheevii. The sequence continues at coordinate 498,553,851 of OY997272.1, forward strand.
GACCATCAAGTAGTTCTTCCAAAGTTTACACTTTGTTTTCATATATGGATCCTTTCTCGGATTATATGGCTTTGAGCCATTCGTCGGAATCCGGGCCCACCATCACTTCTCCATAGCTCGTAGGTTCATTGTTTTCTAGCAACATGACTTCCAAGACAGGATTACGTACCACTCTGAAGTAGTACGCATCCTTGTCATCCCACGAGGTTTGGTAGTGACTTGATCCGAAGTTTCATGATCAATATCATAAGCTTCCACTTCAACTGGTGTAGGTGCCACAGGAACAACTTCCTGTGCCCTGCCACACACTAGTTGAAGAGACGGTTCAATAACCTCATCAAGTCTCCACATTCTCCCACTCAATTCATTCGAGAGAAACTTTTCCTCGAGAAAGGACCCGATTCTAGAAACAATCCCTTATTGCTTTCGGATCTGAGACAGGAGGTATACCCAACTGTTTTGGGTGTCCTATGAAGATGCATTTATCCGCTTTGGGTTCGAGCTTATCAGCCTGAAACTTTTTCACATAAGCGTCGCATCCCCAAACTTTTAAGAAATGACAGCTTAGGTTTCTCTAAACCATAGTTCATACGGTGTCATCTCATCGGAATTACGTGGTGCCCTATTTAAAGTGAATGTGGTTGTCTCTAATGCCTAACCCATAAACTATCGTGGTAATTCGATAAGAGACATCATGGTATGCATCATATCCAATAGGGTGCAGTTATGATGTTCGGACACACCATCACACTATGATGTTCCAGGCTGTATTAGTTGTGAAACAATTTCCACAATGTCTTAATTCTGTGCCAAACTTGTAATTCAGATATTCATCTCTATGATCATATCATAGATATTTTATCCTCTTGTCACGATGATCTTTCAACTTCACACTGAAATTACTTGAACCTTTCAATAATTCAGACTCGTGATTCATCAAGTAAATATACTCAACATCTACTCAAATCATCTGTGAAGTAAGAACATAACGATATCCACTACATGCCTCAGCACTCATTGGACTGCACACATCAAAATGTATTTCTTCCAACAAGTTGCTTTCTAGTTCCATTTTACTGAAACCGAGGATTTCAGTCATCTTGCCCATGTGGTATGATTTGCATGTCTCAAGTGATTCAAGATCAAGTGAGTTCCAACGGTCCATTTGCATGGAGTTTCTTCATGCATATACACCAATAGACATGGTTCGCATGTCTCAAACTTTTCAAAAATGAGTGAGCCCAAAGATCCATCAACATGGAGCTTCTTCATGCGTTTTATACCGATATGACTTACGTGGCAGTGCCACAAGTAGGTGGTACTATCATTACTATCTTTTGGCATGAACATGTGTATCACTACGATCGAGATTCAATAAACCATTCATTTTAGGTGCAAGACCATTGAAGATATTATTCAAATAAACAGAGTAACCATTATTCTCCTTAAATGAATAACCATATTGCGATAGACATAATCCAATCATGTCTATGCTCAATGCAAACACCAATCTAGATGGTAGAGGGAGCGTGCGATGCTTGATCATATGAACATTGGAAACACTTCCAACACATATCGTCAGCTCACCTTTAGCTAGTCTCCGTTTATTCCGTAGCTTTTATTTCGAGTTACTAACACTTAGCAACCGAACCGGTATCTAATACCCTGGTGCTACCAGGAGTACTAGTAAAGTACACATCAACACAATGTATATCCAATATACTTCTATCGACCTTGCCAGCCTTCTAATCTACCAAGTATCTAGGGTAATTCTGCTCCAGTGGCTGTTCCCCTTATTACAGAAGCACTTAGTCTCGGGTTTGGGTTCAACCTTGGGTTTCTTCACTAGAGCAGCAGCTGAATTGCCGTTTCATGAAGTATCCCTTTGTTCCCTTGCCCTTCTTGAAACTAGTGGTTTCACCAACCATCAACAATTGATGCTCTTTCTTGATTTCTACTTTCGCGGTGTCAAACATCGCGAACATCTCAAGGATCATCATATATGTCCCTGATATATTATAGTTCATCACGAAGCTCTAGCAGCTTGGTGGCAATGACTTCGGAGAACCATCACTGTCTTATCTGGAAGATCAACTCCCACTCGATTCAAATGATTGTTGTACTCAGACAATCTGAGCACAAGCTCAACAATTGAGCTTTTCTCCTTAGTTTGCAGGTTAAGATAATCGTCGGAGGTCTTATACCTCTTGACGTGGGCACGAGCCTGAGATCCCAATTTCAGCCCTCAAAACATCTCATATGTTTCGCGACATTTCAAAAATCTTCGGTGCCTCAACTCTAAACCATTTAACTGAACTATCACGTAGTTATCAAATGCGTATGTCAGATGTTCGCAACATCCACAGACGACGTTCGAGGTTCAGCACACTGAGCGGTGCATTAAGGACGTAAGCCTTCTAAGAAGCAATGAGGACAATCCTCAATTTACGGACCTAGTCCGCATAACTGCTATTATCAACTTTCAACTAATTTTTCTCTAGGAACATAACTAAACAGTAGAACTAAAGCGCGAGCTACGACAAAATTTGCGAAGACCTTTTGACTATGTTCAGGATAATTTAGTTCATCTTATGAACTCCCACTCAGATAGACATCCCTCTAGTCATCTAAGTGATTACATGATCCGAGTCAACTAGGTCGTGTCCGATCATCACGTGAGACGGACTAGTCAACATCGGTGAACATCTTCATGTTGATCGTATCTTCTATACGACTCATGCTCGAACTTTCGGTCTTCTGTGTTCCGAGGCCATGTCTGTACATGCTAGGCTCGTCAAGTTAACCCTAAGTGTTTCGCGTGTGTAAATCTGTCTTACACCCGTTGTATGTGAACGTTAGAATCTAACACCCGATCATCACGTGGTGCTTCGAAACACGAACTGTCGCAACGGTGCACAGTTAGGGGAGAACACTTCTTGAAATTGTTCTAAGGGATCATCTTATTTACTACCGTCGTTCTAAGCAAATAAGATGTATAAACATGATAAACATCACATGCAATCAAATAGTGACATGATATGGCCATCATCACTTTGCTCCTTTTGATCTCCATCTTCGGGGCTCCATGATCATCATCGTCACCGGCATGACACCATGATCTCCATCATCATGATCTTCATCATCGTGTCTTCATGAAGTTGCCTCGCCAACTATTACTTCTACTACTATGGCTAACGGTTAGCAATAAAGTAAAGTAATTACATGACGTTTAAGTTGACACGCAGGTCATAAATAAATAAAGACAACTCCTATGGCTCCTGCCAGTTGTCATACTCATCGACATGCAAGTCGTGATTCCTATTACAAGAACATGATCAATCTCATACATCACATATATCATTCATCACATCCTTTGGCCATATCACATCACATAGCATACCCTGCAAAAACAAGTTAGACGTCCTCTAATTGTTGTTTGCATGTTTTACGTGGCTGCTATGGGTTTCTAGCAAGAACGTTTCTTACCTACGCAAAGACCACAACGCGATATGCCAATTGCTATTTACCCTTCATAAGGACCCTTTTCATCGAATCCGATCCGACTAAAGTGGGAGAGACAGACACCCGCCAGCCACCTTATGCAACTAGTGCATGTTTGTCGGTGGAACCGGTCTCACGTAAGAGTACGTGTAAGGTTGGTCCGGGCCGCTTCATCCCACGATGCCGCCGAATCAAGATAAGACTAGTAACGGCAAGCATATTGAACAAAATCAACGCCCACAACTACTTTGTGTTCTACTCGTGCATAGAATCTACGCAATAGACCTAGCTCATGATGCCACTGTTGGGGAACGTAGCAGAAATTCAAAATTTTCCTATGTGTCACCAAGATCTATCTATGGAGAGACTAGCAACGAGGGGAAGGAGAGTGCATCTACATACCCTTGTAGATCGCTAAGCGGAAGCGTTCAAGAGAACGGGGTTGATGGAGTCGTACTCGTCGTGATCCAAATCACCGATGATCCTAGTGCCGAACGGACGGCACCTCCGCGTTCAACACACGTACAGCTCGACGATGTCTCCCACGCCTTGATCCAGCAAGGAGAGAGGGAGAGGTTGAGGAAGACTCCATCCAGCAGCAGCACAACGGCGTGGTGGTGGTGGAGGAGCGTGGCAATCCTGCAGGGCTTCGCCAAGCACCACGGGAGAGGAGAAGAACTTGGGAGAGAGGGAGGGGCTGCACCAAAGGCAAAAGGTGTGTCTTAAGAGGCCCTCCTACCCTCACTATATATAGGGAGCCCAAGGGGGGGTGCGCCAGCCCTAGGAGATCCAATCTCCTAGGGGGCGGCGGCCAGGGGAGGTTTCCCTCCCCCCCAAGGCACCTAGGAGGTGCCTTCCCTCCTTGGGACTCTTCCTTAGGGTTCCCCCTTCACCCTAGGCGCATGGGCCATAAGGGAAGTGGCGCCCCAGCCCACTTTGGGCTGGATCCCTTCCCACTTCATCCCATAGGACCCTCCGGGATAGGTGGCCCCACCCGGTGGGCCCCCGGGACCCTTCCGGTGGTCCCGGTACAATACCGATGACCCCGAAACTTGTCCCGATGGCCGAAATAGGACTTCCTATATATAAATCTTTACCTCCGGACCATTCCGGAACTCCTCGTGACGTCCGAGATCTCATCCGGGACTCCGAACAACATTCGGTAACCACATACAAACTTCCTTTATAACCCTAGCGTCATCGAACCTTAAGTGTGTAGACCCTACGGGTTCGGGAGACAAGCAGACATGACCGAGATGACTCTCCGGTCAATAACCAACAGCGGGATCTGGATACCCATGTTGGCTCCCACATGTTCCACGATGATCTTATCGGATGAACCACGATGTCAAGGACTCAATCGATCCCGTATACAATTCCCTTTGTCTAGCGATACGATACTTGCCCGAGATTCGATCGTCGGTATCCCGATACCTTGTTCAATCTCGTTACCGGCAAGTCTCTTTACTCGTTCCGTAACACATCATCCCGTGATCAACTCCTTGATCACATTGTGCACATTATGATGATGTCCTACCGAGTGGGCCCAGAGATACCTCTCCGCTTACACGGAGTGACAAATCCCAGTCTCGATTCGTGTCAACCCAACAGACACTTTCAGAGATACCCGTAGTGCACCTTTATAGTCACCCAGTTACGTTGTGACGTTTGGCACACCCAAAGCACTCCTACGATATCCGGGAGTTGCACAATCTCATGGTCTAAGGAAATGATACTTGACATTAGAAAAGCTTTAGCATACGAACTACATGATCTTGTGCTAGGCTTAGGATTAGGTCTTGTCCATCACATCATTCTCCTAATGATGTGATCCCGTTATCAACGACATCCAATGTCCATGGTCAGGAAACCGTAACCATCTATTGATCAACGAGCTAGTCAACTAGAGGCTTACTAGGGACATGGTGTTGTCTATGTATCCACACATGTATCTGAGTTTCCTATCAATACAATTCTAGCATGGATAATAAACGATTATCATGAACAAGGAAATATAATAATAACTAATTTATTATTGCCTCTAGGGCGTATTTCCAACAGTCTCCCACTTGCACTAGAGTCAATAATCTAGTTCACATCGATATGTGATTAACACTCAAGGTCACATCCCCATGTGACTAACACCCAAAGAGTTTACTAGAGTCAATAATCTAGTTCACATTACCATGTGATTAACACTCGATGAGTTCTGGGTTTGATCATGTTATGCTTGTGAGAGATGTTATAGTCAACGGGTCTGAACCTTTCAGATCCGTGTGTTCTTTACAAATCTCTATGTCATCTCCTAGATGCAGCTACCACGCTCTATTTGGAGCTATTCCAAATAACTGTTCTACTTGGAGCTATTCTAAATTGTTGCTCCATTATACGTATCCAGTATCTCTACTCAGAGCTATCCGGATAGGTGTTAAGCTTGCATCGACGTAACCCTTTACGACGAACTCTTTTACCACCTCCATAATCGAGAAAATTCCTTAGTCCACTAGTTACTAAGGATAACTTTGACCGCTGTCCTGTGATCCATTCTTGGATCACTCTTGTACCCCTTGACTGACTCATGGCAAGGCACACTTCAGGTGCGGTACACAGCATAGCATACTGTAGAGCCTACGTCTTAAGCATAGGGGGCGACCTTCGTCCTTTCTCTCTATTCTGCCATGGTTGAGCTTTAAGTCTTAACTTCATACCTTACAACTCAGGCAAGAACTCCTTCTTTGACTGATCCATCTTGAACACCTTCAAGATCATTTCAAGGAATGTGCTCATTTGAAAGTACCATTAAGCATTTTGATCTATCCTTATAGATCTTGATGCTCAATGCTCAAGTAGCTTAATCCAGGCTTTCCATTGAAAAACACTTTCCAAATAACCCTATAGGCTTTCCAGAAATTCTACGTCATTTCTGATCAACAATATGTCAACAACATATACTCATCAGAAATTCTATAGTGCTCCCACTCACTTCTTTGGAAATACAAGTTTCTCATAAACTTTGTATACACCCAAAATCTTTGATCATCTCATCAAAGCGTACATTCCAAATCCGAGATGCTTACTCCAGTCCTTAGAAGGATTACTCCAGTCCTCTCGTGATCAACTCCTTGATCACATTGTGCAAATTATGATGATGTCCTACCGAGTGGGCCCAGAGATACCTCTCCGCTTACACGGAGTGACAAATCCCAGTCTCGATTCGTGTCAACCCAACAGACACTTTCGGAGATACCCGTAGTGCACCTTTATAGTCACCCAGTTACGTTGTGACGTTTGGCACACCCAAAGCACTCCTACGGTATCCGGGAGTTGCACAATCTCATGGTCTAAGGAAATGATACTTGACATTAGAAAAGCTTTAGCATACGAACTACATGATCTTGTGCTAGGCTTAGGATTGGGTCTTGTCCATCACATCATTCTCCTAATGATGTGATCCCGTTATCAACGACATCCAATGTCCATGGTCAGGAAACCGTAACCATCTATTGATCAACGAGCTAGTCAACTAGAGGCTTACTAGGGACATGGTGTTGTCTATGTATCCACACATGTATCTGAGTTTCCTATCAATACAATTCTAGCATGGATAATAAATGATTATCATGAACAAGGAAATATAATAATAACTAATTTATTATTGCCTCTAGGGCGTATTTCCAACACGTCGTCCACTGCTTCGCCCTGCTCTAGGGCCGGGTCCGTATGGGTGCCGTTCTTATCGAGGCCGGTCTTCGGGCGGCGCTTGTGTCGCCGTTTTGGTAGTTTGTTGGGGGAGTTGTCCTTCGCCACGTCCCATTTTTCCTTGCTGTCGCTTCCTTTTGGTGTATCCACCATGTATACGTCGTGCGTTGGGGTGGCTTTCCGGTGCCCGATGGGTGCTGGTTCTTGGTCGTCTCCGGTATCGTCGTCCATACCATCGATGTCTTCGGAGTCGTAGTCTAGCATGTCGGTTAGATCGTCGACAGTGGCTACCAAGTGGATGGTGGGTGGGCTTTGAATTTCTTCGTCGTCCGTGTCCCAACAGTCCTGGCCGCAGTCCGGCCAGGGCTCTCTTGATAACGAGAGATACTTTAGCGAACTCAAGATGTCACCGAAAGGTGAGTGTTGAAAGATGTCCGCTGCGGTGAACTCCATGATCGGCGCCCAATCGGATTCGACCAGAGGGGGCGCGGGAGGTTCGGAGTCCGGCAAGGAGTCCGGCACCTCGGAGTCACGAGCTTCATGAGGGACAAGGTCAGTGTTTGGCTCTATCGCCGTAGAGGTTGCAGCCCTCGAGGCGGTGTCTAGCCATCTGTCCTCGATCTGCGCAGCCGGCTCCGAATTGAAGATCGGAGCAGGCTCGAGTGCGGCCTCCAGGGTACTGTCCAGCTGCAGAGCTAAATCATGCTCGTCGTGACAGTGCGGCACGCTCGGCTGTGGCTCGAATCCATCGAGGATCAAGTCCCCGCGGATGTCAGCCGTGAAGTTCAAACTTCCAAATCTGACCTGACGGCCAGGGGCGTAGCTTTCGATCTGCTCCAGTTGGCCAAGCGAATTGGCCCGCAGTGCGAAGCCGCCAAATACGAAGATCTGTTCAGGGAGAAAGGTCTCACCCTGGACCGCGTCGTTGTTGATGATCGAAGAGGCCATCGAGCCTATCAGTGACGGCACAGAGGAACTCTCAATGAAAGCACCAATGTCGGTGTCAAAACCGGCGGATCTTGGGTAGGGGGTCCCGAACTGTGCGTCTAGGTGGATGGTAACAGGAGACAAGGGACACGATGTTTTACCCAGGTTCGGGCCCTCTTGATGGAGGTAAAACCCTACGTCCTGCTTGATTAATATTGATGATGTGTGTTACAAGAGTAGATCTACCATGAGATCAAGGAGGCTAAACCCTAGAAGCTAGCCTATGGTATGATTGTTCTTCGTCCTACGGACTAAAGCCATCCGGTTTATATAGACACCGGAGAGGGCTAGGGTTACACAGAGTCGGTTACAATGGTAGGAGATCTACATATCCGTATCGCCAAGCTTGCCTTCCACGCCAAGGAAAGTCCCATCCGGACACGGGACGAAGTCTTCAATCTTGTATCTTCATAGTCTTGGAGTTCGGCCGACGATGATAGTTCGGCTATCCGGACACCCCCTAGTCCGGAACTCCCTCAATAGCCTCCACACAAAATCTAACCGTTACACACATTATACCAAACTCGGTGGGACCGAATCATCAACTCGGTCGGACTGATTCAGTGCATATGTGACCATTAGGAAATTTTGGTGGGACCGACATGTCATCTCGGTGGGACCGATATCATTAGGGTTAGGGCATAACGTAATCTCGGTTTGACTGATTACACAAACTCGGTTGGACCGACTTTGGTAATAAGCTAACCAGAGAGTTGGTCAGGCAAACTCGGTGGGACCGATTCGCTCGTCTCGGTAGGACCGAAGTGTTACGAAAAGGAAATAGAGAGTTATCATTGCAGACTCGGTGGGACCGATCGCTCATCTCGGTTAGACCGAAATGTTACAAAGGGAAACAGAGAGTTTGCAACCCCATCTCGGTGAGACCGAGATCCTTATCGATGAGACCAAAAAGACTAGGGTTTCTGGCAGTGGCTATGTCAAAAGAACTCGGTGGCACCGGATAGATCAAATCGGTGGGGTCGAGTTTGACTTTTGGTTTGGGACATATGTGGATATGAGAAAGTGGTTGAGGGCTTTGGAGCATATCACTAAGCACTTTGAGCAAGCAAGCCATTAAGCAATACCTCATCCCCTTCTAATAGTATTGGCTTTCCTATTGACTCAATGTGATCTTTAATCACTCAAATAGAAAATGTAGAGTCCTGGACTTTGAAGCTTGAGCCAACCCTTTTTCCTTAGCATTTTTGAGGGGTCCACATTCCTTATCCATGTCATGCCAATCATTGAACTTTCCTGAAATATGTATATTGTAATGACATTAGTTCAATGAGCTATATGTTGTTAATCATTACCAAAACCACCCAGGGATAGTTGGACTTTCAATCTCCCCCTTTTTGGTAATTGATGACAACATATAGATCAAAGCTTCGACAGATGATAATAAGATTGAAATACATTGTCGCTTTGAGAAGTATGTTACAAACAAGAGCTCCCCCTAAATTTGTGCATTGTTTAAAATTTTCTTTGGACTGCAAATGCATAATGTGTTAGGATCATGGGTCACTCTTCCATGTCACATACATCTTGGTGGAGCGCTCAAAAATGATAATAATTGAACACATGCACTCGTCACCAAGCAAAGTGAATGATCATAAATGGATATGAAGGATAATATCATTCAAGCACACATTAAAGTAGCATATGATCAAACACATGATCATCCAAGTATCCCACAAAGAACATAGTGTATCAAGCAAACACACAATAAAGTTCAAGCAAATAAAATGCAAAGAGAGACAAAACAACACTCTCTCTCTCGAAGACTATGATCTATACATATTTCTCCCCCTTTTGGCAACAAGTACCAAAAAGTTAAAAATATGCATAGTGTTATGCGTCTCTCAGGCTTGGTCTTCATGAGGTGGTGTAGAGATGACTCCAAGGACGAAAGCGTGTGTAGATGTGGTTGGAGATGGTGGAGTAGCTGCTGGAGCTGATGTTGTAGGTCTTGTGTCTGGGACAGGCACTGCAGCAGACCTCTGACTCCTAGGCACTCTTGTGAAAGCATCTGTAGTAGACTTGCCCTTCTTCTCCTCCACTTCCTCCTGAAGTTGCTCAACGACTGACTGAATCTCAGTTACTTTGATATCAAAATCATAGAATTTTCTCTCAATGATCCTCTCCAAGCTCTCCTGGATTTGAGTCAGGGTGGCCAAGCCCTTCTCAATCCTTAAGGTGGAGGCAATCAGATATCCAAGTCATCTTAATGAGCTTCTGGAGCATTGATCAACCTAGCCCACTCATCAAATGTAGATTGGTACCTTGTACCCTCTGACAACCACACAATTTTGCCATCTGGATAGAAATGAATAGTTGAATAGAATTGCATAATCAGCTCATCATTCCACTTAGTGAGCTTTCGGCCAACAAACTTGTCAACCTCACATGCTTTGAAGCTATCATAGACACCTGGGAAGTGCTCTTCATTCTCTCTTATGTAGGTCCAGTCCACCCATCTCATGTCACACACTATGGGCTTCTTGTCAAGCAGGATTGTCTCATAGAAATATTGTTGTTCCTTTGTGTGAAATCTGTAATCCACAACAGTTCTCCTCCTAACAGCATATGGATCAGCCTTTCTCCACTGTCTCAGTCCTGCATCCTTCCTGATCCTCATATCCTCTGCAACAGGATGTGCATCATTATGATCTGGGATCTTGGGCTTTAGCTTTCTTAGCACTTGAGATTTAGCTTCCTCTTCTTCAGCATCAGGCACTGGGGCCTTATTCTTTTCCTCGGTAGGTATGTTCTTGGTACTCCTCTTGGGTGCAATCTTGGGAACAGTAGCAGCAGCTTTGGGAGCAGATTCGGGCTTAGGAGCAGCCCCTGACTTAATAGCATCTCCCATGAGCTTCTGTGCCTTAGGAGCTGGAGCAGCATCCTCTTCCTCTTCATCATCTAATCTCACCACTGTGGACTTTCCAAGAACTTTAGATGTTGTTGTTCTTTCCCTCTTCTTCTTCTTGTCCTCACCAGTTGCCTCTTCTTCAGATTCAATGGTGAACTTCATAGTTTCACTGTGGCAACCTTCCTTGGCTTGGATGTAGGCACTCTCCTGGTAGGTACCTTCTTGTTCATGCCTGGTTTTGTTGATGCGGCAGTGCCAAATTCTTTCTTCACTACCTTCTTCTTGGAAGTGACCTCATCCTTAGCTGCAATATAGTATTCATCCTCTGAATCAGAATTCATCTTCTTCCTTGTTCTAGTAGCTGCCTTGGGCAAGTTACTAGGTGTGCTCATGCTGCCCTCATCATAGCTACTGGAGGGACTAGTGCCCTCACTCAATTGTCCTTGCTACTCAGACTTGTTCTGGCTGTCACTTTGGTCAGACATCTTGCAGGCAAACCGTCAGTAGACCCCGTTAATAGGTTGTAGATGAGGTAGAGTAGATGAGCATCACAAAGTACAGAGGTTTTGCAAAACAAATTGAGTCAAAAAGATTAGTTTTAGTTCTCTACAAAAGTGATCTCGGAGCTACCGAATTGACAAACTCGGTGATACCGAAGCAACACTTGGAACCTAAACTAGTGAACTCGGTTGGGCCGAGTCATAGTTCGGTGGCACTGAGATTGCTAGGGTTTCACATAATCCTGAACTCGGTCACACCGATGTGCACATTTCGGTCAGACCGAAAAGTGCAAGTGCAATGGCCAAAGCCGAATCGGTGAGACTGATTTCTACATTTTGGTCGGTCCGAGATGAGTTCTGTGGAGGGCTAACCCTAAATTTTTCGAATCAGTCTAGACCTAAGGAAGATTTGGCTAGATAGATTAATCTCATTCGTGGCAAGAAGTACGGCATTGTCCTTGTGCTAGGAATCAGAGTGAAAAGATAGCACAGGGGGTCGAACACATACCCTAGAGTAGCGAGTGTTCGCTACGATGGCGACGGCGGAGCAAAATCCATCGATGGCGGCAGAGTCCAATGGCAGGAGGTCATTGGCGGCAAGGAGACGATCCAGAGACCCGAGGAGGTAGAGCAGGACACGCACGGGCTGAGATTTTTTGAAGTAATTTCCAAAATCTCACCTGTGGGTATATATATCCTGACCATGTCGGTGTGACCGAGTGGAACAACTCGGTGGCACCGAGATTGCAGAATCGCAAGCGGTTGCTGCAACTCGGTGTGACCGAAGTGTTCAAATCGGTTGCACCGAGAGGAAAACCTAGATCAACTTAGTGAACTCGGTGTGACCGAAATGGATTTCTTGGTCAGACCGAAATGCACAAAGAGGTTTTGGAAGTTTAAGTCTATGACGAATCGGGGACTCCGAGTGCTCCTCACATAGAGTGGTTCGAATCTAACTTGATCAAACTTTGTGATGTAGCATGAATAGAGTTTGAGATGAGAAAAGCATAGATAGCTAGAGAAGGTTCTTAGGCGTTCTTGTCCATCCACTTGGCAAAAGAAAAAGAAACCAAACAATCAAAACAACAAGTGGATGTCCTTGAATGAGTAAAATATGCAACTAACATGCTCACACAATAAAATGGCAAATGAAATATGTGGCAAGGCATGCACAACCAATTCTAGCATCTATCAAGCAATTGGCGATGACTAGGTCATCTATATATGAGTATATTGACTTAGGAGTCAAATGAGAACATTTGATCATAGGTCATACTCATCGTTTAAGCACAAGTGGGGTTACCACTTTTACATAAAGCATTGTTGTGTTCACACCATTAGAGTTGCTTTAGCTCAATTCTTTAGAGTAAAGCTCCCCTAGATGTGATATTCCCCCTAAGAGGGATGAACTAACCTTGGGTTTTGTCGATGATGACTTCATGTAGGTGTTGAAGATGTGGATGCTCAATGTTGTTGATCGTTTGGAGCAATCCATTGGAGTGAGTTGCACTTTCAATACCTACACGGGTTAGTCCCACAAGGAACAAGCAAGAATATCCATAGACATAGTGTGATGCACACACAAGATGATGTCCATGAAAGCATTTGGTTACCTTATCCCTTGTCTTACCAACAAGAGGGTTTGTGACTCCTTGAACTAGTGCAAGATGTGGAAGTTGATTGCACTTGTCCTTGCCAAAATGATATGAGTGAAGTACATTGGCAGAGTCACCCTCAAGAACTCTCGAGTTCTTCTTCTTTGGGATCCACATCATCTTGATGGGAATCCTTGGGGTAGTAGTGGAACTTGATGTAGTCATGGGAACCCACTTGACCAAGGCCTTGGGAGATTCTTCAAATGCATAAATCTCCTCTTGAAGCTTGTCCTTTCCTTTTTGCTTGTGGTCTTGTGGTGGAAGATCATCTTGAGCTTGTGTCCCTTGGAAAGAAGTAGGATCATACTTCTCTTGTTGGGTGATACATCTCCAATGTATCTATAATTTTTTATTGTTCCATGCTATTATATTACCTCTTTTGGATGTATATGGGCTTTATTTTACACATTTATATCATTTTTGGGACTAACCTACTAACCGGAGGCCCAGCCCATATTGCTGTTTTTTTGCCTATTTCGGTATTTCAAAGAAAAGGAATATCAAACGGAGTCCAACGGAATGAAACCTTCGGGAGCGTGATTTTTCGAACGAACGTGATCCGGAGAGCTTGGAGTGCAAGTCAAGAAGCTGCCGAGGAAGCCACGAGATAGGAGGCCACGCCCCCCCCCCCCTGTAGGGCATGCCCCCTGTCTCATGGGCCCCTTGGGTGGCCACCGACGTACTTCTTCCTCCTATATATACCTACGTACCCTGAAAACATCCAGGAGCACCACGAAACACAATTTCCACTGCCGTAACCTTCTATATCCGTGAGATCCCATCTTGGAGCCTTCGCCGGCACTCTGCCAGAGGGGGAACCGACCATGGAAGGCTTCTACATCAACATCCTTGCCCCTCCGATGAGTTGTGAGTAGTTTACCACAGACCTACGGGTCCATAGTTATTAGCTAGATGGCTTCTTCTCTCTTTTTGGATCTCAATACAATGTTCTCCCTCTCTCTTGTGGAGATCTATTCGATGTAATCTCTTCTTGCGGTGTGTTTGTCGAGATCCGATGAATTGTGGGTTTATGATCAAGTTTATCTATGGATAATAATTGAATCTTCTCTGAATTCTTTTATGTATGATTGAGTTATCTTTGCAAGTCTCTTTGAATTATCAGTTTGGTTTGGCCTACTAGATTGGTCTTTCTTGCCATGGGAGAAGTGTTTAGCTTTGGGTTCAATCTTGTGGTGTTCTTACCCAGTGACAGAAAGGGCTGCAAGACATGTATTGTATTGTTGCCATCGAGGATAACAAGATGGGGTTTACATCATATTGCATGAGTTTATCCCTCTACATCATGTCATCTTGCTTAATGCGTTACTTTGTTCTTATGAACTTAATACTCTAGGTGCAGGCAGGAGTCGGTTGATGTGTGGAGTAATAGTAGTAGATGCAGGTAGGAGTCGGTCTACTTGTTATGGACGTGATGCCTATATACATGATCATGCCTAGATAATCTCATAACTATGCACTTTTCTATCAATTGCTTGATAGTAATTTGTTCACCCACCGTAATACTTATGCTATCTCGAGAGAAGCCTCCAGTGAAACCTATGGCCCCCGGGTCTATCTATTATCATATTTGCTTTCAATCTACTTTATTTGCATCTTTACTTTTTGCATCTGTATTATAAAATACCAAAAATATATTTATCTTATCATACTATCTCTATGAGATCTCATTTTCGCAAGTGGCCGTGAAGGGATTGACAACCCCTTTATTGCGTTGATTGTGAGTTCTCAGTTTGTTTGTGTAGGAGTGTGGGACTTTTGAGGAGCCTCCTACTGGATTGATACCTTGGTTCTCAAAACTGAGGGAAATACTTACACTACACTTGTTGCATCACCCTCTCCTTTTCGGGGAAAACCAATGCTAGCTCAAGACGTAGCAAGAAGGATTTCTGGCGCCGTTGCCGGGGAGGTCTTCGCTCAAGTCAAGACATACCAAGTACCCATCACAAACCCATCTCCCTCGCATTTACATTATTCGCCATTTGCCTCTTGTTTTCCTCTCCCCCACCTCACCCTTGTTGTTTTATTCGCCCTCTCTTTCCCAATCTTCTCCTCTCTTTTGGCTAGCCTTTTTCGTTTGCCCGTGTGTTAGTTCGTTTACCTTGTCGTCATGGCTAGCTCGGTCTTTATCCCTTCGTCTCCCGACTTTGAAGTTCTTCAATTCAAGCAAGGACAAGGAGAAAATTTAAAAGATGCTTGGTTTAGGATGTTAGAATCTTATCGCAGTTGTGCCGTGGAAGGAGATTTCAAGATTTTAATGCGCAATTTTTATGTTGGGTTAACCCCATCCCATAGACAACTTCTTGATTTTGCCGCAAAAGGATGTTTTACTGAAATTGATCCTAGTTTCACCTATGAAATTATAGAAGGGATTGTAGGAGTACTTCCCGTAAAAAAGGGATCATCCTTCTCTCTTGAAGGAACTCAAATTTTAGAGAAACTTTGTGAGTTGCAAAAAATTGTTGAACCACTTAAGAATATTGGTGGGAGTATCAACCGCATGAATAACTTGATTGTACTTTGTAATAAGTGGTTGGATGCTTTGGATCAAAGGGTCTCTGAGCATGAAGGGAAACGCAAAGATCCTCCCGGACCTAAGCACAACTCCATTAAAAAATTGAGTGCCAAAGAGGGCACCACTTAGATCTATCTTCGCTTTTATGCCTAGCTAGGGGTGTTAAACGATAGCGCTAGTTGGGAGGCAACCCAATTTTTCTTTATGTTTTTTGTTTTTGCTCATGTTTAGTAATAAATCTTGCATCTACTCTCTGTTTAGATGTGTTTTTATCTTTTAGTTAGTGTTTGTGCCAAGTAGAACCTATAGGATAACCTACGATGATAGTTGATTTGATTCTGCTGAAAAACAGAAACTTTGCGCTCACGAGAAAAACTTCAATAAATCACATAAACGTGATTTTGCATTGATTCTTTTTTATGCTGATCAATAAACAAATTTTCCAGTACGTCCTATTTTGGTAGGATTTTTAGAGTTCCATAAGTTTGCATTAGTTACAGATTTCTACAGACTGTTCTGTTTTTGACAGATTCTGTTTTTCGTGTGTTGTTTGCTTATTTCAATGCATCTATGGGTAGTAAATTAGTTTATAAACCATAAAGAAGTTGGAATACAGTAGGTTTAACACCAAAATAAATAAAGAATGAGTTCATTTCAGTACCTTATGTGGTGGTTTTGTTTTCTTTCACTAACGGAGCTTATAAGATATCCTGTTGAGTTTTGTGTTGTGAAGTTTTCAAGTTTTGGGTAAAGCTTTTATGGACTATGGAATAAAGGGTGGCAAGAGCCTAAGCTTGGGGATGCCCCAGGAACCCCAAGATATTCAATAATATCCAAAAGCCTAAGCTTGGGGATGCCCCGGGAAGGCATCCCCTCTTTCATCTTCGTTCATTGATAACTTTACTTGGAGCTATATTTTTATTCGCCACATGATATGTGTTTTGCTTGGAGCGTCGTGTATTATATTAGTCCTTGATTTTTAGTTTACCACACTCATCCTTGCTATACACACCTTTTTGGAGAAGCCTATTTTATTAGAATTTGCTAGAATACTCCATGTGCTTCACTTATATCTTTTGAGCTTGATAGTTTTCGCTCTAGTACTTCACTTATATCTTTTAGAGCACGGTGGTGGCTTGATTTTATAGAAATTGCTAGTCTCTCATGCTTCACTTATATTATTTTGAGAGTATTTTAGAACAGCATGGTATTTGCTTTGGTTACAAATTTGGTCCTAGAATGATGAGCATCCAAGTTGGGTATAATAAAAACTATCGTAGAAATTGAATTGGATGCTATGATCAATTTGTTGCTTGATAATTGTTTTGAGATATAAAGGTAGTAATGTTAGGGTCATTGAGGGAGTCCTGGATTAGGGGGTGTCCGGATGGCCGGACTAAGACCTTTGGCCGGACTCCCGGACTATGAAGATACAAGATTGAAGACTCCGTCTCGTGTCCGGATGGGACTTTCCTTGGCGTGGAAGGCAAGCTTGGCGATACGATACGAAGATCTCCTCCCATTGTAACCGACTCTGTGTAACCCTAACCCTCTCCGGTGTCTATATAAACCGGAGAGTTTTAGTCCGTAGGACGGACAACAAGCATACCATAGGCTAGCTTCTAGGGTTTAGCCACTCCGATCTCGTGGTAGATCTACTCTTGTACTACCCATATCATCAATATTAATCAAGCAGGAGTAGGGTTTTACCTCCATCGAGAGGGCCCGAACCTAGGTAAAAACATCGTGTCCCTTGTCTCCTGTTACCATCCGCCTAGACGCACAGTTCGGGACCCCCTACCCGAGATCCGCCGGTTTTGACACCGACATTGGTGCTTTCATTGAGGGTTCCTCTGTGTCGTCACCTTTAGGCCCGATGGCTTCTTCGCTCGTCAATCGTGATGCGGTCCGGGATGAGACTTTTCTCACCGGACAGATCTTCGTATTCGGCGGCTTCGCACTGCGGGCCGACTCGTTCGGCCATCTGGAGCAGATCGAAAGCTACGCCCCTGGCCATCAGGTCAGGTTTGGAAGTTTAAACTACATGGCCAACATCCGCGGGGACTTGATCTTCGACGGATTCGAGCCACGACCGGGCGCGCCGCACTGTCACGATGGGCATGATTTAGCTCTGTCATCGGACAACGCCCAGAGCATCGCTCAGGTATCCGCTCCGACCATTAGCTCGGAGCCCACTACGCAGTCGGGGACGGACGGTTGGACGCAGCCCCGGAAACTGCAATCTCTATGGCGATAGAGCCGCAGCCTAGTCCCTCGCAAGGCCCGTGACTCCAAGGTGCCGGACTCTGATCCGGACTCCGTAAATCCCGCACCTCTTCCGATTAAGCCTGATTGGGCTCCGGTCATGGAGTTCACCGCCGCGGATGTTTTTCAGCACTCACCTTTTGGCAACATCCTGAATTCATTCGAGTCTCTCTCTTTGTCAGGAGAGCCCTGGTCGGACTACGGCCAACATGGTTGGGATGCAGACGACGAATAAATTCGTAGCCCACCCACCACCCACTTTGTAGCCACTGTCGATGATTTAACCGACATGCTCGACTTCGACTCCGAAGACATCGACGGCATGGACGCCGATGAAGGAGATGATCAAGAACCAGTGCCTATTGGGAACTGGAAAGCCACCTCGTCATATGACATATACATGGTGGACACCCCTAAAGCGGGGGATGGGGAGGAGAAAACGGAGGATGATCCCTCCAAGAAGCAACCCAAGCGCCGACGTCAGCGGCGCTGCTCTAAGTCCCGCCAAAGCAAAAACGGCGATTCCGGCACCAGAGATAACAATACGCCGAACAGTGTTGAGGACAACCCCCTCCAGCAGGATTCAGTGCAGGAGGACGAAGGAGCCAGCCCTCAGGAGAGAGCGGTCGACAAAGAAGACGAGGACGACAATTACATGCCTCCCTCCGAAGATGAGGCAATCCTCGACGACGACGAATTCATCGTGCCAGAGGATCCCGTCAAACAAGAGCGTTTCAAACGCAGACTTGTAGCCACGGCAAGCAGCCTCAAGAAGAAACAGCAGCAGCTTAGAGCTGACCAAGGCTTGCTAGCCGACAGATGGACCGAAGTCCTGGCGGCCGAAGAGTATAAACTAGAACGCCCATCCAAGAGCTACCCGAAGCGCAGGCTGCTACCCCAACTTGAGGAGGAAGCAACTAAACCTACATATGGTTTTAAATAGTGGATAGCGGGATGATAGAGGATTGGGGTCCACGTAGCGGAATGCGGATAGCGGGTGATATTGCGGGCGCTATGTCCACATAGCGGATTTGTAAAAACACTAGCTTGTTATGTATATTTCTAGATCCTTCACAAAAAGTAATTACATTTAATTTGATCAATAGCGGACGCTATTGCGCTAGCGCTATTGCGGACGCAATAGCGGACGCTATCTCCACTATTTGAAACTATGCATCACCAGCGTATGATGCGCCCGATCGGCCACCCCGTGGCCGCGATAGAGAGGCCTTCAAGCCCTCAACCCAGGCCGCCCCCCGACACCGCTCAAAACATACTAGAGTACGGGGAGACGCAACAGACCTGCGAGACATCTTGGAGAATAAGGCAAGCCAAACAAGATCGATCTACGGATCGCATGGGCGCCCCGCTTCACGTGACGCTAGCCGTCACGCCGGACGTAATAAGTATGGCCCGGCCGAATACAACAGACCAAGCTCGTCCGAGCTGCGTCGCGATATAGCCCAGTACAGGGGCGCCGCACACCCACTATGCTTCACAGACGAAGTAATGGATCATCAAATCCCCGAGGGCTTCAAACCCGTAAACATCGAATCATACGATGGCACAACAGATCCTGCGGTATGGATCGAGGATTATCTCCTTCATATCCACATGGCCCGTGGTGATGATCTACACGCCATCAAATACCTCCCGCTCAAGCTTAAAGGACCAGCTCGACATTGGCTTAATAGCCTGCCAGCAGAGTCAATTAGTTGTTGGGAGGACCTGGAATCTGCATTCCTTGACAACTTCCAGGGCACGTATGTGCGACCACCAGACACTGATGACCTAAGCCACATAATCCAGCAGCCAGAGGAATCGGCCAGACAATTCTGGACACGGTTCCTAACCAAGAAAAACCAAATAGTCGATTGTTCGGACGCTGAGGCCCTCGCAGCCTTCAGGCACAACATCCGAGACGAATGGCTTGCCCGGCACCTAGGACAGGAAAAGCCGAAGTCTATGGCAGCCCTCACGACACTCATGACCCGCTTCTGCGCGGGAGAAGACAGCTGGCTAGCTCGTAGCAACAACATAACCAAGAGCCCCGCAATTCGGATACCAAGGATAACAATGGCAGGTCACGTCGCAACAAGCATAAACGTCGCATTAGCGGTGACAATACTGAAGATACGGCAGTCAGTGCTGGATTCAGAGGCTCTAAACCGGGTCAGCGGAAGAAGCCATTCAAAAGAAACCCTCAGGGCCCATCCAGCTTAGACCGGATACTCAATCGCTCGTGCCAGATACACGGCACACCCGAACAACCAGCCAATCACACCAACAGGGATTGTTGGGTGTTCAAGCAGGCAGGCAAGTTAAGTGCCGAGACCAGAGACAAGGGGCTACATAGCGATGACGAGGAGGGGCCCCGGCCGCCGCACAACAAAGGACAGAAGGGATTTCCCCCGCAAGTTCGGACGGTGAATATGATATACGCAACCCACATCCCCAAAAGGGAGCGGAAGCATGCTCTCAAGGACGTCTATGCGCTGGAGCCAGTCGCCCCAAAGTTCAACCCATGGTCCTCCTGCCCGATCACCTTTGATCGATGAGACCATCCCACCAGCATCCGTCACGGCGGATTCGCCGCACTGGTCCTAGACCCAATTATCGACGGATTCCACCTTGCTAGAGTCCTAATGGACGGCGGCAGTAGCCTGAACCTGCTTTACCAGGACACAGTGCAAAAAATGGGCATCGATCCTTCAAGGATTAAACCCACAAAGACAACCTTCAAAGGTGTCATGCCGGGGGTAGAAGCCAGCTGTACAAGCTCGGTCACACTCGAGGTGGTCTTCGGATCCTCGGATAACTTCCGGAGCGAGGAGTTAATCTTCGACATGGTCCCATTCCGCAGCGGCTATCATGCCCTGCTCGGGCGAACCGCATTTGCCAAATTCAATGTCGTGCCGCACTACGCATATCTCAAGCTCAAGATGCTAGGACCTCGTGGAGTCATCATGGTAAACGGAAACACCGAACGCTCTCTCCGAACGGAGGAGCACACGGCGGCCCTGGCAGCGAAAGTACAAAGTAGCCTCTCAAGGCAGTTCTCCAATCCAGGTGCCAAACGTCCGGACAACATCAAGCGAGCCCGAAGTAACCTACAACAAATCCGGCTGGCACGTTCCGAGCAAGCATAGCAGTGCGGCCCCAACCCCGGCCCCCGTCAAACGGCGATACTGGTACCACGCGTACATAATTACGCCTTAGAGATACCATGGGCATAAGGGGAGGGGCACAACAACGGCACGCCCAGAATGCGGCTCAACCGCACTAAGGGGCTCCCTATTTCGCCGTTTTCCTTTTCACACACTTTCAGGACCCAACTATTCGGAAGGCCTGTCCGGCAATACTCTCGCCGAACCAACGATGCAATAGCCAGGGAGGAAGCAAGCCACGTCAAAAGTCTAGGTGGTCTCTATAACGAGTTTAATGCCTGTTTCTCTTACAATCCTGCAGCTTGCCCCTGGAGGGGAATATGTCAAATACTCCCATCTCTTGCTTACCGTACATTTTGTATCGTTCTGCTTTCACAGCAGCCCTTTTTTAATGAACAATATATAGCTCTTACCTATTATTGTACTTATCTATTTTTATATGCAAATATGTTCAGTCATGACACTATGCAACCGTACACTTTGGTACGGATAATACACCAGGGGCTTACAACACCCCATAACATGGTGTGAGAAGACCGAACACTCTAACAAGTGCGGCACCCCGAACTTATAGCACTATATGCATCGGCTCCGAATCATGTCTTTGGTCAATAGTTGGGTTTGCCCGGCTCCCATGTTTTGGTACCTTACGTTGCGCATTGTTGGCTAAGGTAGCATTGGGAGAACTACTGCGATTGTGCCCAAGTTGAGCTGGGTTAACACCTCAGTAGAGAAAGCTAAAACTGACTGTCATGATAGTGCGAGAGACCGGTCGCTGTTCGTGAGGTTTCTTCGAGTCCTTAAAGACTTATGCCGCTTCGAGCGAGGAGCCGGACTTATCCGGCCTAGGCATGGATAGCGCCCCGAACTCGGTCTTCCGAATACTAGGGGCTTCATCGAAATTTAAAATTATAGAATTCTATGGATAAGTGAGAGTGATAAAGCATTATAAGTCTGACGGCCTGGCTCGTTGTGCTGAACGCCTCCCTAGATGGACCCAAGAATGGGAACAAGAGCGCTCAGGTTTATCCCGAACACCCCAGCACTCGTGGCATGGGGGTCGAAGCAGATGACTTGCATCTCTCAAATTTGATAAACGGCCGGACAGAAGGTAATATTTTAAATTAACAAGCGTTGCTTAACGCATATGAACAAAGCTTCAGCGTACAGGATAACAAATGTGAGTTTACTCAATAATTACATCTTTGGAGCACTCATCCGCTATGCGGCGGGCACCCTTCAGAACGCCATTATAATACATCTCGAGCGTACGATACTCCTTGCCCGGCGGTGGCGCGTCCGTCAACAGCTTCTCCGCGTCTAGCTTGCCCCAGTGCACCTTAGCACGGGCAAGGGCCCGACGGGCACCTTCAATACAAACGGAGCGCTTGACGACCTCAATCCACGGACACGCGTCCACCAGCCGCCGCACCAGACCGAAGTAGCTCCCAGGCATGACTTATCCAGGCCATAGCCGAGCTATGAGGCCCTTCATGGCCTGTTTGGCCACCTTGTGGAGCTCAACCAGCTGCTTTAGCTGGTCGCTCAGGGGCACCAGATGTTCGGCCTCAGCATACTGAGACCAGAACACTTTTTCCGTCGAGCTCCCCTCTTCGGCTCGGTAGTATGCGGCGGCATCAGACACACTACGGGGTAGATCGGCGAGCGCTCTTGGAGAGCTCCGGATTCGGGGCCTTCTGGGCTTTGGCCTTAGCGGTTTTGGCACTCTCAAGAGCCAAGGCAAGCTCGAACTCTCGAGTCTTCGAGTCACGCTGCAAACTCTCATGTTTTTCCACGAGAGCCTGGAGCTCTTGCCGCACCTCTGCCACCTGCGCCTCCTGCTTCTCTCGCTCGGTGCGCTCCAAGGCCGCACTCTTTTCGGCCTTCGAAACCGCCTCTTTCAGGGTCGCCACCTCGGTCGTGGCTCCTGCAACATTAACGTTGGTCCTGTTATTATTATGCAACCAAGTATTTCTATATACATTTACAGGAGGTACTGTGTACCCTCTTTATCCTCGAGCTGCTTCTTGGCACGGCCGAGCTTGCTCTCGGACCGCTCGAGGCTTTCCTTCAAGGCATTGACCTCCGCAGTCAGTGCGGCAGAGGTCAGCAGCGCAGCCTGCATTCCCATATTGACATATTTCTATTAGACTCCTGTGTATATCTTTTGAGATCCTCAATTCGGCTTTTCTTTCCGAACACCGAATTAAGCATCAGGGGCTACTGTCTATGCAGTAACATTTTTATATATGTTTTTGAACACATACCTCAAAGCCCGTTAATAGGCTTGTGCAGGCTTCCATCAGCCCACTCTTGGCGGACTAAACCTTCTGAATCACCGCACTCATAACAGTGCGGTGTTCTTCGTCGATGGAGTTGCCGTTAAGTGCCTCCAGCAAATTGTCCAGCGCCTCCGGGTGGACGGAAGTTGCCGGTGTCGCGGGCTTGCCCTTCTTATGAAGGCGCCGCCTGTCGGGCTCTAGAACCACTGATGGTTCCGGAGCAGTGTCCGGCCCGGGGCCGGACTTAGATCCCTCCGGGGCTTTACCCCCTTTGGGCTGGGAGTCCGGAAGGTCGCCTTGTGGCGCTTCCAGGACCACCTCCTCCTGGTTTTGTCCCCTACGGGACTCCACCTCTGCGTCGTCTATAGGGAGAGGGGAGGAGGCCATCGGAAGTGAAGCGCTATTGACATCCAACGAATTCAGAGATCCGCTCGACGAATCGCCAAGCTAGCTCTGGGCGGACTGCATGATTAGCTTCGGTGTTAGAAGCTATCAAATAATAAAGGAGTGCAATAAGTCATTCGGGTAGCCGGACACTTACGATTTTGCCAGGGGCTTGACCCTGGATGGCCAGTCCTCCCCGCCGTCTTCGGTGTCGGGGGCGTAGTCCGGCAGAAGGGACTTCCCCTTCTTGGACCCTCCGGCTTCCCCAGTTGGGGTGGCCTTTCTCTTCTTTCCTCCCCCCGTTGGGGGGAGAGGCATCTTCTTCTTCCTCCTCCTCCTCGTCTTCGGAGGCGGAGGGTGCGTTGGGGTCGACGGGCAAATCCGACAGCACCGGGCGCCGGGAACTCTTTCGGGTCCCCGTGGCCTTCTCCTTGGCCTTCTTCCCCAGCACCACGTGAGGTGCCGGAACCAGTAGCTTCGCTAAGTGTGCGTCTACTGGGCCTTCGGGCAAAGGGGCCGGACATTCGAACTGTCCGGATGTCCTCTTCTAGTCCTGTCAAAGGAACGGGAGTTTAGATCCCACATAAAAATCACACTATGAAATTTGGGTATCCCGTAAGGGACTAAATGTAAGCTTACTTCGGAGGCTTGATGTTTGGCGCAGAAACCGCGATCCTCGATGACGGGAGGGGAGACCTCGGAACTCTTGAAAAGCACCTTCCAGGCGTCCTCATGCTTCGTTTCAAAGAGCCGGGACAGAGTCTGGTGCCAGGCCAGGTCGAACTCCCACAAATTGAAGTCCCGTCGTTGACACGGGAGGATCCGGCGGAAGAGCATGACCTGGACCATGTTGACAAGCCTAACCTTCTTGGTCACCAGGTCTCGGACGCAGGTTTGGAGTCCGGTCACCTCTTCCGGATTGCCCCATGACAGGCCCGTCTCTTTCCAAGATGTGAGCCAGGTGGGGATGCCGGATCGAAATTCGGGGGCCGCTGGCCATTTAGGGTCACGCGGCTCGGTGATATAAAACCACCCCAATTGCCACCCTTTGATGGTTTCCATGAAGGCACCCTCGAGCCAGGTGACGTTGGCTATCTTGCCCACCATGGCGCCTCCGCATTCCGCCTGTCGGCCTTGCACGACCTTCGGCTTGACGCTAAAGATCTTCAGCCATAGGCCAAAGTGGGGCTGGATGCAGAAGAAGGCCTCACACATGATGATAAACACCGAGATATTGAGGATGAAGTTCGGGGCCAGATCGTGGAAGTCCAGGCCGTAGTAGAACATGAGCCCCTGGACGAACGGGTGAAGAGGAAAACCCAGTCCGCGGAGGAAATGGGGAAGAAAAACAACCCTCTCATGGGGCCTGAGGGTGGGGATGAGTTGCCCCACATCTGGAAGCCGGTGCGCGATGTCGTTAGACAAGTATCTGGCCTTCCTCAGGTTTTTGATTTGTCCCTCCGTGACGGAGGAGGCGATCCATCTGCCTCCCGCTCCAGACATGGTTGGAGAAGGTTGAGGTGGGAAGTGCGGGCTTGGGCGCTGGAGCTCGAGCGCGCAGGGATGGATAAGCAGAGGAGGAAGAGGGCGTGAATGTAAAGGGCGGATTCTTATCCCCTTATATGGGCGGCCAAAACTATGAGCCCCCCACCGGCCTAATAAAACTCGCTTATCTCCCAAGCGCCGCGGTTAATGGCGCGGTTGGGTTACCCACACCCGTATTGATGAGAATCCCAGAATAAGGGGACACGATCTCTGCTTTGACAAGACGTGCCAAGGAAACGGCCTCGCTAAACGCGCTGAGGTGGAACAATAAAATGAATAAAGAGCCTGGCTGTGGCATGATGTCACACCACGGAATACGTCAGCAGATCCGATTGATACAAATATTATTCTCTCTACAAAGGAATGTGGGACTTATTTTGCAGAGCCGGACACTACCCTAGTGTTCAAACATCTTCTATGAAATATTCGGAGGAGGAACCCGCCTTGCAATGCCGAAGACAACTTGTGCGCCGAACTCATCGTCATTGAAGCCTGGTTCAGGGGCTACTGAGGGAGTCCTGGATTAGGGGGTGTCCGGATGGCCAGACTAAGACCTTTGGCCGGACTCCCGGACTATGAAGATACAAGATTGAAGACTCCGTACCGTGTCTGGATGGGACTTTCCTTGGCGTGGAAGGCAAGCTTGGCGATACGATATGAAGATCTCCTCCCATTGTAACCGACTCTGTGTAACCCTAGCCCTCTCCGGTGTCTATATAAACCGGAGAGTTTTAGTCCGTAGGACGGACAACAATCATACCATAGGCTAGCTTCTAGGGTTTAGCCACTCCGATCTCGTGGTAGATATACTCTTGTACTACCCATATCATCAATATTAATCAAGCAGGAGTAGGGTTTTACCTCCATCGAGAGGGCCCAAACCTGGGTAAAAACATCGTGTCCCTTGTCTCCTATTACCATTCGCCTAGACGCATAGTTTGGGACCCCCTACCCGAGATCCGCCGGTTTTGACACCGGCAGTCATGCTAGTGGATAATTATGAAATTGAGAAATACTTTTGTTGAAGTTGGCAAGTCCCGTAGCATGCACGTATGGTAAAAGTTGTGTGACAAATTTGTTGCATGAGGTGCTCTTTTGAGTGTCTTCCTTATGAGTGGCAGTCGGGGACGAGCGATGGAATTTTTTCCTACCAATCTATCCCTCTTGGGGCATGCGTAGTAGTACTTTGCTTCGAGGGTGAAGTAGACTTTTGCAATAAGTATATGAGTTCTTTTTTTACTAATGCGAGTCCATGGACATATGCACACTTATCCTTTTACTTTGCTAGCCTTTATTATTACCGCGCAACTCTCGCCGGTGTTGAACCCTTTATTTACCTTCCTCAAAACAGCCACCATACCTACCTATTATGGCATTTCCATAGCCATTCTGAGATATATTGCCATGCAACCTTCCATCGTTCCGTTTATTATGACATGTTTCATCATTGTCATATTGCTCTTTGCATGATCATGTAGTTTACATTGTATTTGTGGCAAAGCCACCTTCATAATCTTCATACATGTCGCTATTGATTCATTGCATATCCCGGTACACCGCCGGAGGCATTCACATAGAGTCATATCTTGTTCTAGCTTTGAGTTGTAGTTTTTGAGTTGTAAATCCATAAAAGTGTGATGATCTTCATTATTAGAGCATTGTCCTAGTGAGGAAAGGATGATGAAGACTATGATTCCCCCACAAGTCGGGATGAGGCTTCGGACTTTATAAAAATAAAAGAGGCCAAAGATGCCCACCAAAAAGAAAAAAAGGGAAAAATAAAAAAAGGGAAAAAAAGAAGAAAAGGAAAAAAAGAAGAAGAAAAAATAGAAAAATAAAAAGAGAGAAAAAGAGAGAAGGGACAATTGCTACTATCTCTTTTTCCACAGTTGTGCTTCAAAATAGCACCATGATCTTCATGATAGAGAGTCTCATATGTTGTCACTTTCATATACTAGTGGGAATTTTTCATTATAGAACTTGGCTTGTATATTCCAATGATGGGCTTCCTCAAAGTGCCCTAGGTCTTCGTGAGCAAGCAAGTTGGATGCACACCCACTTAGTTTCTTTTGTTGAGCTTTCATATATTTATAGCTCTAGTGCATCCGTTGCATGGCAATCTCTACTCACTCACATTGATATCTATTAATGGACATCTCCATACAGCCCGTTAATACGCCTAGTTGATGTGAGACTATCTGCTCCCTTTTTGTCCTCACAACCACCATATACCACCATAGTGCTATGTCCATGGCTTGCGCTCATGTATTGCGTAAGAGTTGAAAAAGCTGAAGCGCGTTAAAAAGTACATGATGGGAATATTTTGTGTAATGAAAATGAAGCATGGCCTAACTATATGATTTTGTAGGGATAAGCTTTCTTTGGCTATGCTATTTTGATAGGACATGATTATTTGTTAGTATGCTTTGAAGCATTATTATTTTTATGTTTTATAAGCTTTTATCTTGAATCATTTGGATCTGAACATTCATGCCACATTAAAAGAAAATTACATTATGAATTATGCTAGGTAGCATTCCACATCAAAAATTCTCTTTTTATCATTTACCTACTCGAGGACGAGTAGGAATTAAGCTTGGGGATGCTTGATACGTCTCCAACGTATCTATATTTTTTGATTGTTCCATGCTATTATATTACCTCTTTTGGATGTTTATGGGATTTATTTTACACATTTATATCATTTTTGGGACTAACCTACTAACCGGAGGCCCAGCCCATATTGTTGTTTTTTTTGCCTATTTCAGTATTTCGAAGAAAAGGAATATCAAACGGAGTCCAAATGGAATGAAACCTTCGGGAGCGTGATTTTTGGAACGAACGTGATCCGCAGAGCTTGGAGTGCAAGTCAAGAAGCTGCCGAGGAAGCCACGAGATAGGAGCCCCCCCCCCCTGTAGGGCGCGCCCCCTGTCTCGTGGGCCCCTCGGGTGGCCACTGACGTACTTCTTCCTCCTATATATACCTACGTACCCCGAAAACATCCAGGATCACCACGAAACACAATTTACACTGCCGTAACCTTCTGTATCCGTGAGATCCCATCTTGGAGCCTTCGCCGGCACTCTGCCGGAGGGGGAACCGACCATGGAGGGCTTCTACATCAACATCCTTGCCCCTCTAATGAGTTGTGAGTAGTTTACCACAGACCTACGGGTCCATAGTTATTAGCTAGATGGCTTCTTCTCTCTTTTTGGATCTCAATACAATGTTCTCCCCCTCTCTTGTGGAGATCTATTCGATGTAATCTCTTTTTGCGGTGTGTTTGTCGAGATCCGATGAATTGTGGGTTTATGATCAAGTTTATCTATGGATAATAATTGAATCTTCTCTGAATTCTTTTATGTATGATTGAGTTACCTTTTCAAGTCTCTTTGAATTATCAGTTTGGTTTGGCCTACTAGATTGGTCTTTCTTGCCATGGGAGAAGTGTTTAGCTTTGGGTTCAATCTTGTGGTGTTCTTACCCAGTGACAGAAAGGGTTGCAAGACATGTATTGTATTGTTGCCATCGAGGATAACAAGATGGGGTTTACATCATATTGCATGAGTTTATCCCTCTACATCATGTCATCTTGCTTAATGCGTTACTCTGTTCTTATGAACTTAATACTCTAGATGCAGGCAGGAGTCGGTCGATGTGTGGAGTAATAGTAGTAGATGCAGGCAGGAGTCGGTCAACTTGTTATGGACGTGATGCCTATATACATGATCATGCCTAGATAATCTCATAACTATGCACTTTTCTATCAATTGCTCGACAGTAATTTGTTCACCCACCGTAATACTTATGCTATCTCGAGAGAAGCCTCTAGTGAAACCTATGGCCCCGGGTCTATCTCTTATCATATTTGCTTTCAATCTACTTTATTTGCATCTTTACTTTTTGCATCTATATTATAAAATACCAAAACTATATTTATCTTATCATACTATCTCTATGAGATCTCACTTTCGCAAGTGGCCGTGAAGGGATTGACAACCCCTTTACTGCGTTGGTTGCGAGTTCTCAGTTTGTTTGTGTAGGTGTGTGGGACTTTTGAGGAGCCTCCTACTGGATTGATACCTTGGTTCTCAAAACTGAGGGAAATACTTACGCTACACTTGCTGCATCACCCTCTCCTCTTCGGGGAAAACCAACGCTAGCTCAAGATGTAGCATTGGGGAACATACTTCGTCTTGGGGTATTGATCTTCTTCCCACTCAACTCCATTGTCATTGAACACCTTGATTCTTCTGGTGCCTTCCTTGCTTGCATACAATTTCTTCAAATTGCTTACTCTTGGCAAGGCTCTTGTAGACACCCTTCTCTATAATTCCTTTCAATAAGCTATTTTCTTGCTCAAGTGTAACTTGGCTAAGAGAATCATTTGTGGAATCAAGAGAACTACTAGAAGCAACAACATTGGATTTAGCATGATTATTGTTACTACTAGAAGAATCTTTCTTGCTCTTGTTACTAGACTTGACTTGTGGCATGTAAGTAGATAAGAGTAAACGCTTGGCAATGTAAGAAGAACTTTTCTTGCGAAGATCACCATTGATGGCCTTTAAAAACTCATGATCTTGCTCAAGGTTGAGCTTTTCAAAGCGTAACTTCTCATGAGTCTTTAAAAGTTCTTGATGATCTTCCAAGATAGTTTCATGAGCTAAATTAAGAGTGCTTAGTTCTTTAGTTAGGCGCTCAATCTTCTCCTTATCATTGTCATCTGTTTTATCTTGATTAGCATGATTATTTGACGTTTCATCATAGTATTCATCACTAGAGTTGTCAACAAGTAAATGATCATCACCTAACAAGTCATCTTCATCACTATTGAAATCAACATATGCGGGGTGTGATACCTTTGGGCCTTTAGCCATGAAGCATCTTCTAATTCCTTCATTTGGGGAGTCAAATATGTCGTAGGAGTTGGTTGACACGAGTGCTAGACCGGCAACACCTTCATCTTGAGTATATTCGGAGTCAGAGTGATAGCTTCTCTCGGAGTGATTGTCGGAGTCGGAGCCGGATACCCATTCACCAACATGAGCTTTATGTCTTCGTTTTGTGTAGCTCTTTGATGATTTGCCCCTCCTTTCTGAATCCTTGCTTCTCCGGGATGTTCTTCGTTCATAGTGATCATCTCTACTCCTTCTCTCTTTTGGTGGTGATTCTTCTCTTCTACTTCTCCTTTTGGGTGAATCTTCTCTCCTTTTGTAAGGAGCCATACACTCATTGGAATAGTGTTCGGGTCTTCCACAGTTGTAACAATTACATTCATGACTCGAAGATCTTTTGTCATTGTAGGACCTTGACTTGGAACTTCTTTCCTTGCTTCTACTCTTGTAGAATATGTTGAAGTTTTTCACCATTAAGCTCAATTCCTCATTGAAGGTTTTTTTCTCACTTGATGATGTAGGAGCATCACATGAGGCTTTATAAGCACCACTTGACTTGTTGTGAAGCTCTTCCTTATCCTTGAGTGACATCTCATGAGCAACAATTCTTCCAATGACTTCTGTTGGCTTGAGATCTTTGTAATTGGGCATCATTTGGATCAATGTGCACACGGTATCATATTTTCCATCCAAGGCTCTTAGGATCTTCTTGATGATGAATTTGTTGGTCATCTCTTCACTTCCTAAGCCGGAAATCTCATTTGTGATGAGAGCAAGCCTAGAGTACATTTCAGCGACACCTTCACCATCCTTCATTTTGAACTTGTCAAGTTGACTTTGAAGCACATACAATTTGGAATCCTTGACGGAGTTGGTACCTTTGTGCATGTCAATCAAAGTATCCCAAATTTCCTTTGCATTCTCAAGGCGGCTGATTTTGTTGAATTCTTCGGGGCACAATCCATTGAAGAGGATATCACAAGCTTGAGCATTGTATTGCAGCATCTTCAACTCTTCCATGGTAGCTTCACGGTTTGGTTCTCTCCCATCAAAGAATTCACCTTTCAAGCCAATACACACAATAGCCCAAACGGCGGGGTTATGTCCAAGAATATGCATTTTCATCTTATGCTTCCAACTAGCAAAATTTGTACCATCAAAGTAAGGACCTCTACGGTGGTAATTTCCCTCGCTTGACGCCATACTATCCTAGATTGTGAAACCAAGGCTATGATCACCAAAAGCTATGGAAATCAAGGCAAATGGATACCAAAGCTCTGATACCAATTGTAGGATCGAAAGTATGTCTAGAGCGGGGGGGTGATTAGACTACTTGACCAAATAAAAACTTAACCTTTTCCCACTTTTAGTTCTTGGCATATTTTAACAACTTAGCACAAGTTAAGCAATCTTAACACAATTAAAGCAAGCATGCAATGAGTATATAAGCAGCGGAAAGTAAAGCATGCAACTTGCAAGAATGTAAAGGGAAGGGTTTGGAGAGTGCAAACGCAATTGGAGACACGGATATTTTTGGCGTGGTTCCGATAGGTGGTGCTATCACACATCCACGTTGATGGAGACTTCAACCCACGAAGGGTAACGGCTGCGCGAGTCCACGGAGGGCTCCACCCACGAGGGGTCCACAAAGAAGCAACTTGTCTATCCCACCATGGCCATTGCCCACGAAGGACTTGCCTCACTAGGGTAGATTGATGTCTACTACACAACCTTCTTCTTGTAGACGTTGTTGGGCCTCCAAGTGCAGAGGTTTGTAGGACAGTAGCAAATTTCCCTCAAGTGGATGACCTAAGGTTTATCAATCCGTGGGAGGTGTAGGATGAAGATGTTATCTCTCAAACAACCCTGCAACCAAATAACAAAGAGTCTCTTGTGTCCCCAACACAACCAATACAATGGTAAATTTTATAGGTGCACTAGTTCAGCGAAGAGAGGGTGATACAAGTGCAATATGGATGGTAGACAAAGGTATTTGTAATCTGAAATTATAAAAACAGCAAGGTAGCTAATGATAAAAGTGAGCGTAAACGGTATTGCAATGCTAGGAAACAAGTCCTAAGGTTCATACTTTCACTAGTGCAAGTTCTCTCAACAATAATAACATAATTGGATCACATAACTATCCCTCAACATGCAACAAAGAGTCACTCCAAAGACACTAATAGTGGAGAACAAACGAAGAGATTATGGTAGGGTATGAAACCACCTCAAAGTTATCCTTTTTTATCTATCTATTCAAGAGTCCATAGTAAAATAACATGAAGCTATTCTTTCCGTTCAATCTATCTTACTTTTCTAGGGAACTTTTGCAACAGCGGTAAACTTTCTGTTTTGAAACAACAACATGTATACTAGCAAAATAAGCATGGTAAAGGCTATCCTTGACATTTTTATTGAAAATATAGATTCAAAACATTATTCTAAATAACACCAAGCAAATACTAATAAAATAAAATGACGCTCCAAGCAAAACACATATCATGTGGCGAATAAAAAATATAGTTCCAAATAAAGTTACCGATGAGCGAAGACGAAAGAGGGGATGCCATCCAGGGCATCCCCAATCTTAGGCTCTTGGTTGTCCTTCAATATTACCTTGGGGTGCCTTGGGAATCCCCAAGCTTAGGCTCTTTCCACTCCTTATTCTATATTCCATCGAATCTTTACCCAAACCTTGAAAACTTCACAACACAAAACTCAACACAAAACTCGTAAGCTCCATTAGTATAAGAAAATAAAATCACCACTTAGGTACTGTTATGAACTCATTCTAAATTCATATTGATGTAATATCTATTGTATTCCAACTTCTCTATGGTTCATACCCTCCGATACTACTCATAGATTCATCAAAATAAGCAAACAACATAATGAAAACAGAATCTGTCAAAAACAGAACAGTCTGTAGTAATCTGTATCATTCGAATACTTCTGTAACTACAAAAATTCTGAAATAAATTGTTGGACCTGAGGAATTTGTCTATTAATCATCTGCAAAAAGAATCAACCCAAAAGCACTCTCCAGTAAAGAATGGAAGCTATTCTCGTGAGCGCTAAAGTTTCTGTTTTTTTACAGCAAGATTGCATAGACTTCACCCAAGTCTTCCCAAAGGTTCTACTTGGAACAAACACTAATTAAAACATAAAACCACATATAAACAGAGGCTAGATGAATTATTTATTACTAAACAGGAACAAAAAGCAAGGAACAAAAATAAAATTGGGTTGCCTCCCAACAAGCGCTAAAGTTTAATGCCCCTAGCTAGGCATGTTGATTTCAATTATGCTCACATAAAAGATAAGAATTAAAACATAAAGAGAGCATCATGAAGAATATGAATAGCATATTTAAGTCTAACCCACTTCCTATGAATAGGGATTTTGTGAGCAAACAACTTGTGGGAACAATAATCAACTAGCATAGGAAGGCAAAACAAGCATACGTTTAAAACTTTAAGCACATAGAGAGGAAACTTGATATTATTGCAATTCCTATAAGCATATGTTCCTCCCTCATAATAATTTTTAGTAGCATCATGAATGAATTCAATAATATAACCAGCACCTAAAGCATTCTTTTCATGATCTACAAGCATAGAAAATTTACTACTCTCCACATAAGCAAAATTCTTCTCATTCGGAATGGTGGGAGTATCATAAGAGACTTGAATACTATAAATTGTTTCCACATTAAAAGAGTAATGTTCAGAAAAAGGGTAATCAAAATAATGACAAGTTTTATAAATATAATCATCACTACTTTTTATAGCATAAGTTTCATCACAATAATCATCATAAGTAGCAACTTTGTTCTCATCATAATTGATTGAAACCTCTTCCAAGATAGTGGAATCATCACTAAATAAAGTTGACACTCTTCCAAATCCACTTTCATATTCATCACAATAAGAGTCAACATCCTCCAAAATAGTGGGATCATTACTTCCTAAAGTTGACACTCCTCCAAACCCACTTTCATCAATATAATCATAAGTAAGAGGCATGCTATCATCATAACAACTTTGCATAACAAAACTTGGGAGACTAGAAATATCATCTTCATTAAACATAGCATCCCCAAGCTTAGGACAAACATTAATTGAAGCAAATATATTCTCAAATATGTCATCCTCATCAAACATAGCTTCCCCAAGCTTGGGCTTTTTCATATCATAAGCATAATCACTCCCATCATTAATAGTATGGATAGCACCAATAGTATAGCAATTATCATCATCACAATGAGTAGTAGGAGCAACATCATTTGGGAGAGATACCTTTCTACCTTTGCTGCTCCGTCTTTTCTTTTTCTTTTTCACATTATGTGTGGGTTCAACCTTCTTCTTTGAGCTCCTTATTAATGAGATTTGTTGAATAGAAGGCTCCTCCTCGTTACCCGATTCATCATAAGCAATAATAGGAGGATATTGGGAAGTCTCTTCCCTTTCATTAGTATTATCATCATCTTCTATTTGCTTTATTTTCTTTATGTAATTGGCAATATAAGGATTTTCAATGCAATTCACCGCACAATACATATAAATTTCCTCTAGATCAAAACCAAGGAGTTTCTTACGGGCAAATTCTGGAAGGTAATTAATTAAAGGTTTCATTTCTTCGTAACCCAAAAGCAAACTAAGTTCATTATAATGTGCAAGGGAGATCGAATCATCACAATTTTTGGACACGATTCGATCATGGAACAATTTGCATCGGAGATGTAAATGACCATTTTCATTGCAAAGTTCACAAGTACGGCAAAGGAAATGTAAATTTTCAGCACTCACATTTAACCTTTCTTGCAACAATTTAGTTTCTAAATGCTTATGCCTCTTGCAATATCTATCTTCTCTATTTGGTGTGTACTTGCAAACCCAATGCACTCCACAAAAATCGACACGCTTATAGGAGACATTTTCATCACAACTAGTGCAATCATCATTAGTACTATGGATATTAAAAGCGTTCATACTAACAACATTGCAATCATGCTCATCATTCAAAGATTTAGTATCAAACATTTTATAGACTTCTTCTTCTAGCACTTGAGCACAATTTTCCTTACCATCATTTTCACGAAAGACATTATAAAGAAGAAGCATATGAGACAAACTCAATTCCATTTTTTTGTAGCTTTCTTTTATATATTAAACTAGTGATAAAACAAGAAACAAAAAGATTCGATTGCAAGATCTAAAGATATACCTTCAAGCACTCACCTCCCCGGCAACGGCGCCAGAAAAGAGCCTGATGTCTACTACACAACCTTCTTCTTGTAGACGTTGTTGGGCCTCCAAGTGCGGAGGTTTGTAGGACAGTAGCAAATTTCCCTCAAGTGGATGACCTAAGATTTATCAATCCGTGGCAGGCATAGGATGAAGATGGTCTCTCTCAAACAACCCTGCAACCAAATAACAAAGAGTCTCTTGTGTCCCCAACACACCCAATACAATGGTAAATTGTATAGGTGCACTAGTTCAGCGAAGAGATGGTGATACAAGTGCAATATGGATGGTAGGTAAAGGTATTTGTAATATGAAATTATAAAAACAGCAAGGTAGCTAATGTTAAAAGTTAGCGTAAACGGTATTGCACTGCTAGGAAACAAGGCCTAAGGTTCATACTTTCACTAGTGCAAGTTCTCTCAACAATAATAACATAACTGGATCACATAACTATCCCTCAACATGCAACAAAGAGTCACTCCAAAGACACTAATAGTGGAGAACAAACGAAGAGATTATGGTAGGGTACGAAACCACCTCAAAGTTATCCTTTTTTATCTATCTATTCAAGAGTCCGTAGTAAAATAACATGAAGCTATTCTTTCCGTTCAATCTATCATAGAGTTCATACTGGAATAACACCTTAAGACACAAATCAATCAAAACCCTAATGTCACCTAGATACTCCATTGTCACCTCAAGTATCTGTGGGCATGATTATACGATATGCATCACACAATCTCAGATTCATCTATTCAACCAAAACAAAGTACTTCAAAGAGTGCCCCAAAGTTTCTACTGGAGAGTCAAGACGAAAACGTGTGCCAACCCCTATGCATAGGTTCATGGGCGGAACCCGCAAGTTGATCACCAAAACATACATCAAGTAGATCACGTGAATATCCCATTGTCACCACAGATAAGCACGGCAAGACATACTTCAAGTGTTCTCAAATCCTTAAAGACTCAATCCGATAAGATAACTTCAAAGGGAAAACTCAATCCATTACAAGAGAGTAGAGGGGGAGAAACATCATAAGATCCAACTATAATAGCAAAGCTCGCGGTACTTCAAGATCGTGCCATAGAGAGAACACAAGAGAGAGAGAGAGATCAAACACATAGCTACTGGTACATACCCTCAGCCCCGAGGGTGAACTACTCCCTCCTCGTCATGGAGAGCGTCGGGATGATGAAGATGGCCACCGGTGATGGGTTCCCCCTCCAGCAGGGTGCCGGAACGGGCCCCGAGAGGTTTTTGGTGGCTACAGAGGCTTGCGGCGGCGGAACTCCCGATCTATCTTCGTCTTTGAAGGTTTTAGGGTATATGGACTTATATAGGTGAAAGAAGTCGGTCGGGGGGGCGCTCGAGGGACCCACGAGACAGGGGGCGCCCAGTAGGGGGGGTGCACCCCCCACCCTCGTGGCCACCTCGAAGCTTCCTTGACTTCAACTCCAAGTCTCCTGGATCACATCTGTTCCAAAAATAACGCTCCAGAAGGTTTCATTCCGTTTGGACTCCGTTTGATATTCCTTTTCTTCGAAACACTGAAATAGGCAAGAAAACTGCAATATGGGTTGGGCCTCCGGTTAATAGGTTAGTCCCAAAAATAATATAAAAGTGTATAATAAAGCCCATAAACATTCAAAATAGATAATATAATAGCATGAATGCTTCATAAATTATAGATACGTTGGAGACATATCATAGATCTTCACGAAGTAGGCGATCTCCTTGCCCTTACAAACTTCTTAGTTCACCCCACAATCTCGTCGGAGGCTCCCAAGTGACACCTAACCAATCTAGGAGACACCACTCTCCAAAAGGTAATAGATGGTGTGTTGATGATGAACTCCTTGCTCTTGTGCTTCAAATGATAGTCTCCCCAACACTCAACTCACTCTCATAGGATTGGATTTGGTAGAAAGCTGATTTGAGTGGAAAGCAACTTGGGGAAGGCTAGAGATCAAGATTCATATGGTTGGAATGGAATATCTTGGTCTCAACACATGAGTAGGTGTCTCTCTCTCAAAAATGAGTAGTGGAAGTGTAAGCACGTTCTGATGGCTTCCCTCATGAATGAGGAGAGGGTGGAGGGGTATATATAGCCTCTCCACAAAATCTAACCATTACACACATTATACCAAACTCGGTGGGACCGAATCATACAACTCGGTCGGACCAATTCAGTGCATATGTGACCGTTAGGCAATTTTGATGGGACCGACATGTCATCTCGGTGGGACCGATATCATTAGGGTTAGGGCATAACGTAATCTCGGTTTGACCGATTACACAAACTCGGTTGGACCGACTTTGGTAATAAGCTATCCAGAGAGTTGGTCAGGCAAACTCGGTGGGACCGATTCGCTCGTCTCGGTAGGACCGAAGCGTTACGAAAAGGAAACAGAGAGTTTGCATTGTAGACTCAGTGGGACCGATCACTCATCTCAGTTAGACCGAAATGTTACGAAGGGAAACAGAGAGTTTGCAACCCCATCTCGGTGAGACCGAGATCCCTATTGGTGAGACCAAAAAGACTAGGGTTTCTGGCAGTGGCTATGTCAAATGAACTCGGTGTCGCCGGATAGATCAAATCGTGGGGACGAGTTTGACTTTTGGTTTGGGACATATGTGGATATGAGAAAGTGGTTGAGGGATTTGGAGCATATCATTAAGCACTTTGAGCAAGCAAGCCATTAAGCAATACCTCATCCCCTTTTAATAGTATTGGCTTTCCTATAGACTTAATGTGATCTTTGATCACTCAAATAGAAAATGTAGAGTCTTGGACTTTGAAGTTTGAGCCAACCCTTTTTCCTTAGCATTTTTTAGGGGTCCACATTCCTTATCCATGCCATGCCAATCATTGAACTTTCCTGAAATATTTATCTTGTAATGGCATTAGTTCAGTGAGCTATATGTTGTTAATCATTACCAAAACCACCCAGGGATAGTTGCACTTTCAACTGGAGGATCGGGCACCGAGAGGGGCACCTCCTCTGAAATCGACACTAGCTCCACAAGGAGCACCATCTCCGGCAGCAGCAGCAACACTACCAGTTGCACCGGCACATGCACCAGCAACGGCTCCGGCACCTAAACCAACACTTGAAGTTGCACTTGCATCTACTCCGGCATGTGCAGCGGCAACGGAACCAGCAGTTGCACCGGCAACAGACTAGGCTGCAGTTCGCACTTCATATACCAATGTCCTTACAAAAACCGACATCTCCACCTTCTTGGTAAGCATTGGCCACCCAAGTGATTCGTTCTTTTTTCTTTCCATGTTGTTTCACATGATTCACTGTGTTGATCTAACTATTTGTGTATGTCTTCTTGTTTGCAAACAGAGAATTCCTAGTGCAACGAGGGAGTCGTTCAATAATCTGGGCGACTGTGGCCAAGTTTCTTTTACCATGCATAGCCTTGGTATGAACGAACCTGCTCAATATACCGTAAGTACGAAGGATGGTCACATGATAATTGATGCTAAAGGATGGTCAAGGTTCAAAACTAAATCAAATCTTGCGGTAGGAGATGATGTCAAAATTGAACTTTCTCGGCCAGGAGAGCTGGTCCAAATCAACTTTGAAATTCTTCAGTAGCAGCACGCAACTGCCGAACTGATCTATCCTCCGAGAGCTTTTGATGTAATAATATGGCATGGTGAAACAAGTGTCATGTGTGTATAAGTAGTACGACTGTATTATTTATCACGTAGGATGTCGTGAAAGAATTGCAACTTTGGTTGCTGGTTAGGAACTATCGTTCGATTTCATTCTAACAGCTGTCGTGCTTTATTTAATTTCTATATTCGCCTTGCGACAACATCTAAAACCAACGTCGTACCGATCGCTTGCAATATGAAATGCGTTGAGTTAGAACACATGGGCCCCCAAACATGTAGGCCCACCGGCCTATGGCCCAAAGTCCAGAACCATGAGCCTGCCTGAGTATTATATTCTCTGCTAAACCCCCATATTATGTTATATATATTCCCCTTGGTTTTTCTTATGTATAAGTTGTGATATAAAAGATTTTTATATTTCTTTACAGAGGGAGTATCTCTCTGTCAAAAATATATTTATGTGTAACTAGTTACTCCTGCCTTTCTACTTCCTTTCGCTGATATGTGGGGCATCCGACAACGGGGTCCATGTGCCATGCACCAAATTAGAGTGCACAACTACACGGTAGACTCACCCCGATTGTAGTGCCGCAGTAATGCCCAATGAGCCGTCAAATCACAAAAATCCCCACCTTTCCAGCTTTAGCACTAAGCTGGATGGATGAAGCAGCAATATTTCACTGGGCCTGAATCCCCTTCTCTCTCGTCTGCTTGTTCAGAGAAAACCCCCTCTCAACGATTGCATAGGGTTTTCTCCTAGAGAACCAGGTACAAATTCTTCATCCATCCCTGATAAATCCAAGTCCCTTGGTCGTGGGTAATCCTAGGATGGCAGCCGCCGCCGTTGATGCATTTTTCTTCCTATTGAATATAGTGTGTTTCATTTGCAGTGCCCAAAGTGCAAGGACCCTACAGGTTTCTGCGCCCTCGGTGAGACATCACACTTGTTCCTTCTCATCCTAACACATGATTTTAAGACGCGCATAGTATGTTCCTAGAATCCTCTTTCTGTCTGGTAGGGTGGGGGTTTTTGAACATGTTGTCGACTAATTTGGAAATTTGGATTGCTATATATTTGGATAAAAGGTACTAGTACCATGGTCAATACTGACGTGAAGGAGGAAATTATTTCTAGATTCGGATAGTGAATACATTGTGTTCTCATATTATTTTTCCTGCAGTACATTCCTTGCGAATACATGTACTCAAGATGGTTGGCCTTGCCATAACTAAATACACCGGTTTAATGGTCACATTGAAGACAAGCCATGGATATGAGTTCCGAGTTGGGTAAATTAACCAAGAAGATCCCTACATTTTTTATGGCTGGACTTGGATAAACTTTCTCAAGTGTTATGGACTGAAAGTTGGCGCACGAATATTGATGGAAATAGCAAAACCTGGTCTCATCTTCATTGTGATGTTCCACCCCGACGTCGTTCCGGTAGTTAATCCATGTTAGTTTTGTATCTGGTTATTCCTTGTTGCCTCGATTACTTCTTAATCCACCTATTCTTTCTAACTAATCACAATTTAACTTTAGAAGTAGCAAAGGTTTGTGATTCCCTTCTCTCACGAAGATGCTACTTCTAACTAATATTTCTTATAATTTGTGGCACATGTAGGTTATTTCAAAGTTAAGCATGCTACTTGTTTGTTATTCTATAAGAACTCGACTGTTACTGATGGCACTGAAGTTGACTGGGACGACATCCACCAGTTCCTGCACTTTATTGATCGTCTTGAGGTCCTTGTGGGGCGTTTCAAGGGTGTAAGGCCACGTGGGATATGTGTGCCACTGCTGCACATGTTGAACAGGTCCAACTGCGTTGAGAAACTTATGGTATGAACTGTTTTCTGTTATATATGTTGTTCATAAACTCTTGCTTATACACAGTTTTACAGCTGTGATCTTCTTGAACTAGAAACTGCCCAGTTATATTGTTCCTATACAGATGCCTGACCATGGTCGGGTCAGACTTGCGCTTGGTCGCAACATGATGTTTATGTCGACCTACTCCATTTCCCTTTGGAGGTGAAAAGATAATTATTCATGGGTGGTCTCAAATAATGAAGGCCCATCCATCTTGGAGAATAAATAGAAGGTTGTGCTCATGCTTTTCCATGGCTCTAAAGCGAATATCCTGTTTATTGACCATATTGCGAGATGAAGCCACTTTGAGAAGGTTGTCGATGCGCGGGGTGGCGCCTGGGCCTTGTCCTGGGGCTTGGCGGCCTCATCCTTGGTTAACTGTAGGCAAAGTAGCAATGTTCGAGGCGTGCTTTGTACGGTTGAACCTGTATAAGTACTCATACTGCTTTCAGCTATGGTTATTAAGTGCCCCTGCTGGTTTTAGTTAAGGTTGTTAAGTACTCCTGCTGCTTTTACAGTTTGCCGTGTTTCTTCAGTCATGTCTTCCTCCAACTGCCAAAACCAAACCAGCGCCGGCGGGGCCGCATTCTTCTGCCTCCCACGGCTGGCTGCGCCTCAGCACACGCATCGCCACCCACCGTCTCCTAATCATTAACACCAATGTCCGAGGCCTCGCCGTCGTCCTCAGCGCGCTATGGTGTGCTCGCCGTGGTGCCTCCCTCTCACGTTGTCAACATGGTCAATAAACAAGAGGAACTGGGAGAGGACTGTATGTGGAGAGGATGACAGTAGGGGCCCACCATGTCCGTGGATGTACGCAAGCAAGTTCCTCGTTTTTTGTTATATACTCCATTGTCAATGTATAAAAAATAAAATGCTTCCTCCTAGTGGTTTGCTGACATTTGGGACCCACTACATTGTCAGTGTATAGTCAATAGACAAGATAACATCAGAAGATCGGCTGAGAACTCGGACGTAGCTGCTCGAGCAGTATTTTTTTGTTATTGTTGAGACGGTGCAAGGTTTCAACTGGGCCGTGGACCGTCTAGCCCAAGCTCCACATGACCAACCCAGCTATTTTTTCTTTGTGAAAATGAGCCCAGTTTATTTTTTCTGAAGAATACCCAATCCATGCCTACTTATTTTTCTACGCCCTGTTGGGCTGCAACTCTTTCAAAACAACTACAAATCTTGAAAGTAATATGAAATGGTTGTAAATATAAAAAACAATGACAAATTGGCAATTACTTTCAAATTTCTGAATTTTTTCACATTTTTAGATTCCAATATCACTAGGCTTTAACCTAATTTAAATATATCTTCAAAGTACTTTTAATCTGGCTTGACATTTCGGTATTAAAAATAGTTTGGACCCCAGCGAAATATGCGAAGTTCGTTTAAATTTTAACCATGGCCCTGCCCAACAAAAAAATGGAGTGCAATAAATTGCATAAGATGTTGCAATGAGCTGTAAATTATTTAAAAATAGGGAATGGTCTGACTTGTGGGCCTATTAAGTTGACATGTATGCAGGATTTCTTTACTTATTATAT
Organism: Triticum timopheevii; assembly: GCA_963921465.1. NCBI lineage: Eukaryota > Viridiplantae > Streptophyta > Magnoliopsida > Poales > Poaceae > Triticum > Triticum timopheevii. The sequence continues at coordinate 498,596,441 of OY997272.1, forward strand.
ACGTCAACAAACGATTCTAGCAGACGTGACCGTTAGATGTCAATCCAACGACCATCGTGCTTCTTCAATCACTGATCTTCTTGCTCCAGCCGCCAAATCCAGTGCCGGTGGGACCGCCTGCTCCCGCCTCCCGTGGTCGGCTGTGCTGCCGCACAGGCCTCACCGCCCCCTACTACTCCCACTGCTAGTCAGGCCATCCCTCTACTCACCCACATCCCTCCACTATTGTGGCTTCGCCGCCTCCGGGTCATTCCCTTCATGGGTCTCGCCGTCATCCATCGTGTTGGTGTTCTCGGCACGGCGTGGTCAACGTTGTCAACAAGCAACAACATTGGAAGAGGGATGTACATGGAGAGGCTGACAGTTGGGACCCACATGGTCCATGTCCGCACGCAAGCAAGTACCTCCTTATTACGCCAAAAAGAATGAATCCTCCCAATGACAGTTGGGGCCCACCAGCTATATCTTGGCATGGAAGGAAGTGCCTCCTTATTAAGCAAAAAATAATGAGTGCTCCCCATGACAGATGGGGCCAACCAGATTTGTAGGCTGACTTGTGGCCCTACTAAGTCGACGCGTATGCAGGGCTTTGTCAACTTAGTCAACAAACAATTCTATCACTAGTGATCATTGGATTGTTAACATCCAACGGTCGTCCTGTTTCTTCAACCTCTGAGCTTCTTGCTCCAGCCATCCAAACCACTGCGTGCTCCTACCTCCTGTGGCCGGTTGTGCTATAGCACAGGCCTCAACGCCCCCTACTACTCCCACCGTTGGCCAAGCCACCCTCTACTCACCCACACCCCCTGTTATTCTGTGGCGGCGGCAGCCTCACACCGCAGCCGAACCAGTCAACCCTCGTACTACCATCCGCATGTTCCCAGGCTCCGCGTCGTTCCCTACCTCACCGTCATCCACCGCCTGCTGTTGTCCGTGCGGCATGGTCAACGTGTTCAACGAACGACAGCCATCGGAAGAGGACTGTACGCGGTGAGGGTGACAGATGGACCGACCAGCTACATCTTTGCACGCAAGGAAGTGCCTCCTTATTATGCGCAAAAAAAAGAATCCCCCGTCAGCTCGGACCCACCATCAATATCTTCGCACGCAAGGAAGTGCCTCCTTATCCTCCTTGACAGCCGGGACCCACCCGGTCAAAGCGTACATAGTGTTGTCATTCTGGTCGCAAATGTGTACGTACATACTGGTCCATCGGTCTTTCTGCCATGATGAACCATGGCCCGATAAGGAGCGTAGTTGTTCAGGCAGTGTTGTCTATATCGTGTACACGTACATACAGCCACGCTGCAAGAAAGTAAATACGGCTACGTACATACATACAGGCGGGGTCTCAAACGCGTACAGCAGCGACGTCCTGTTCATCGGCAGCCAACAGACTGGGTCAGAACAGAGAAACGGCGTTGTGTTCATCGGGAGGCAACAGACTGGGCCAGAATGCATCGTGTTCATCGGGAGCCAACCGACTTGGATGGAACAACTGAAACGGGGTCTTGCGTACCGCAAAGCGGAGGAAACAGACTTATGTTCGAGGTCCTACGATCGAAACGGGGTGCTGTTGATCGGGAGGGGTGTGGCATACCGCAAAACGGAGGAAACGGACTAGTGTTGGAGCGCCTATGGTCGAAATGAGGGTCCTGTTCATTGGGAGGGGTGTGGTGTACCGCAAAATGGGACTCCACAGGCTACTGTTCATCCACCGTCTACTGCCTCACTCCAGCCTCCACGGGCTACTATTCATCCATCGTCGACTTCCTCCAGCCTCCACCAGCTACTGTTCACAACGGGGTCCTGTTCATCCAGCCTCCACCGGATACTATTCAACCAACCCTCCACATGGGGTCCTGTTCAACCAGCCCTCCACGGGGTCTTGTTCATCCACCCCCAACCGACTCGGGTGTGTGGCGGCCTCCTCTCGATCAGGGTTCTGTTCATCCAGCGGCAACGACCTCTACTACCACGGGGTCCTGTTCATCCAACCCCCACCGGGAAATATTCATCCAACCCCCAACAACACTCATTGTTCATCAAGAGGAAGCAAGTTTTATCGGCTTCAGTTAGCAGCAGTAGCGAAGGAATCGCTCGATCAGGTTCAGTTAACAGCCAGGGATCGATTGATCACTCGAATTCAATAATGCGTAACCAGTGCAATCGCTCGGGTTCAGTAAGCGAACGCCTTGCTAGGGTTCAGTTAGAGCCCAACTCACACACGTGCGCGTACGTGTACGAGAGAAACGTGTAATCCCTCCGTGCATCGCTCGGCCCCGACCACTCACCGTAACCGGGAACTCGCCGAAATTTTCCTCGCCCTCGCTTCTACCATGTTTTTTCTTTGTCATGGATGGCCCAAAGAATGTCATGTAGGTGTGTCCCCGGCCCGCCTAGGACGAAAAGCCCATTTTCTGTCATGATTTTTTTTCATAGAAGTAGGAGCCCACCGCATCTATGATGATACCGGGTTTTGTCACAATTATCATCATAGAAGTGTCATAAGCATGACAGAAAAAAGTTCGTTTGGCCCAAAATGTCACGGATGTGTCTTTTTTTTGTAGTGAAAGCAATGGGCTTTTGAACAATCTCATCTAAAATTTTCAAGTAATAGTTTGGAAAGCGCTCCTCAAGATATTTCCATATAGTATAAGCACATTCTAATGTAGGCAAGCACACAAGCAAATTTCTAGGCAATCCTCTCATGATAAGATCAATAGTTCTAAGATTGCGGGTCATGTCAAGATACTCATCGGGGGTAGGATGCAAAGGATCAATAGGGGAACATAAGGGCTAGTAATATACTTGTTCAAATTATACTCATTGAAAATCTCAAGCATCTCATTCTTCCAAGCATTATAGAACTCTCTGTCAAGCATAGGCACTCTACGTCCAATACTCCCAATCGTAGACTCATCCATCTTCCTCCAATGGTGATTAAACCAAAGGAATGGATACTAATGGTCGGATACCAATTGAAAGGATCGAGAAGAGGGGTCTAGAGGGGGGTGATTAGACCCTCAACAAGTAAAAGTGGCAGTTTTTAAGTTCTTCAAGTTAAGGTGGAGTTTTAACACAAGTTTAAGCATTCACAATACATTTCAAGCAACCATGGTAAGAGTATGAGCAGCGGAAAAAGTAAAGCATGCTAATTACAAGAAAGTAAAGGGATGGGATTGGAGTATACAAACGCAATGAAGACACAGAGATATTTGATGTGGTTTCGATAGGTGGTGCTATCGTACGTCCACGTTGATAGAGACTTCAACCAACGAAAGGTAACAATTGCGCGAGTCCACGGAGGGTCCACAAAGAAGCAACCTTGTATATGCCACCATGGCCATCATCCATGAAGGACTTTCCTGACTCGGCTAGATCTTCACAAAGTAAGCGATCTCCTTTCCCTTACAAACTTCTTGGTTCAACTCTACAATCTTGTCGGAGGCTCCCAAGCGACACCTAACCAATCTAGGAGACACCACTCTCCAAAAGGTAATAGATGTTGTGTTGATGATGAACTCTTGCTCTTGTGATTCAAATGATAGTCTCCCCAACACTTAACTCTCTCACACAGATTTGGATTCGGTGGAAAGATGATTTGAGTGAAAGCAACTTGGGGAAGGCTAGAAATCAAGAATCTTGTGGTAGGATTGAATATCTTGATCTAAACACATGAGTAGATGGTTCTCTCTCAAAAAATGTAGGCTAGAAGTGTAGGCACGTTCTGATGGCTCTCTCACTAATGGAGAAGGGGTGGAGGGGTATATATAGCCTCCACACAAAATCTAACTGTTATACACATTTGACCCAACTCGGTGAGACCGAATAGATGAACTAGGTGAGACCGATTCAATTCAAAATATGAACGTTAGGAATCTCAATGGGACTGATTGGAACAACTCGGTGGGACCGATGTGCTAGGGTTAGGGAAAATATCAACTCGGTGGCATTAATTGCATCAACTCGGTTAGACCGAAGTGAAGCAATAAGGCAACAGAGAGAATGTCAAGCAAACTCGGTGGGACCAATTGCACATTTCGGCGGCATATCTGTGTGACCGAGGAGTTAGGGATTCTGGTAGTGGCTATGTCAAATGAATTTGGTGGCGCCAGATTGAAGATTTCGGTGGGGTCGAGTTTGACTTTGGGTTTTTGACATATTTGGAAATGAGAAAGTGGTTGAGGGCTTTGGATCAATATCACAAGCATTTTGAGCAAGTAGACCATTAAGCAACACCTCATCCCCTTTTAATAGTATTGGCTTTCCTATGGACTCAATGTGATCTTGGATCACTAAAATACAAATGAAGAGTCTTGAACTTTTGCCAATGCATGTTCCTGACACCTTGAAGGGGTTCCACATCCTCTTTTCCTTTCCACACTATTGTTAAACTTGTCTGAAATACACTAGATAAAAACGTTAGTCCAACAAGAGATATGTTGTCATTAATTACCAAAATCACCCAGGGAGCACTTGTGCTTTCACGCGCACGTGTGTGTGTGTGTGTGTGCACCTTAGAGTTAGGGCGGGTGGCATGGATGATGAGATAGGGAAGGGACTGTGTGTACATGTGTGTGTGTGTTAGGCAGACCTACTAGCTAGAGGGGTATATCGATCGGTTTGTGCGAGAAAGAGAGGGAGATGGAGAGACCTAGATAGAGAGATCATGGGAGACCGAACTAAAGAAATAGAACATGTGTGCGCGACCGAGAATACCGGGTGGGGAGTGTGTGTGCATGCATGCACAAGAGAAAGTTAGTGCTAGCCATAAAGAGAAGAGTAGTGTGTGGATGTAAAAGACTCGCAGAGATCATAAACAATATAAAAGTGGATTCAGATATTTGAATAAGAGATCATGATGTTTGTAACCCATGCATGGATGAATAAAATGGATATATGTGTGGTGCGGTTTTGAATCGAACATGGTATGGAATTTGAGATACCGATGGTAGTCAACGTTTGACCACATTGCATACATGGCAGTCATCTAGCTAGAGAATTAATGTACTATGGTTTGAATTCAACATAAAATGGACATACATATTTGAATTTGAGATATGGTGCATGTAATTCATATTTAAATGGGAAATTATTACTACATGCATGTCGTTGTGAAGATAATATTTAGATGATGGTATAATTAACTTGACAACAATTGCATTCAAATAGAGAAAATGGACTCAAATTTGGTACATATGATAGGCGGTAGTATATATACATTTGGATGCAGTAAAATATTTGTATAAAACAGAAAATCCAAAATGTATGACTACATGTGTTATATGCCGCAAAAATCACCTATCAAAATGTATGACTACATGCTTGTGGTAGGTTCAATCTTGCGTCGATCTTGCTCTGTGACACGAGGGGTAAATAAACGTATTGTATTATTGCTACTAAGGATAAAACGACGGGTTCAGTCATATTGATCGGTAATACTTTAACTATATTATGTCAGCTTGCTTAATGTTTTACTCTATTTATTATGAAGCTAATACTTTGAGATGCATGCTTGATAGCGGCCTTGGGTGGAGTAATAGTAGTAGACACGGTTGGATTAACGGTCTACTTGTCACTAACATAATGCCTATGTATTGATTATGCCTTGGATGATAATCATAACTATGCGCAATTATGTCAATTGCCCAACGATAGCAGTTTAAGGCATAGCCTAATGGTGGACAGGGGTTGATGTCTTCCCACCCACCCAGGTTCAAGGCATGGTACATGCAATTTGAGTTTGTTGCACCAATTAAACTGTATGGACCTCCCTTACAGGCTTCTTTTCAAAAAAAATGCCCAACAGTAATTTGTTTACCCACTGATGTTATGCTTATGAGAGAGATGCCTCTAGTGAACCTATGGTCCCCGGGTCCATTCTCAATTATTACTAAGAATCCTACAATTATCTTGCTGTTTTTGTTTTGCTTTCTTTTACTTTTTATTGTTTGCCTATCACTACCAGATTTAATTCTTGCAACTGGCAAGAATAAGGGGAATGACGACCCCCTTGCCTTTGTTGAGTGCAAGCAATTCCTTTATATGTGTGCAGGTACCATTCATGTTGTTTGTGTGTCGTCCCCTTCTAGTTCGATAACTTGGTTCTTAACTGAGGGAAATACTATCTACTACTATAATGCTTTGCCCTTCCTCTTCGGGGAAATTCAACAACTCCATCACGAGTAGCATGGTGCAAGGGGAAATTGAGTGGGGATGGCGGGAGATGGAAACCGGTCGAGGCAAGATGGTGCGAAATCTAGCATCACCGTCCCATTTACTCGGTCATCACACAGCTCTAGGGCAAGCACTTCCTCTGTTCTTAGCACCGGTGGCAGCGACGACTTAAATCTGCGCAAGCGGCGGATGCGGCAGAAGCAAGCGTTGCTTCCCCCCTTCCTATTGGCCACCGTCTGGTCCTCCTCGACTCAACCATACCCCCTTCCTTGTTGTTGTCTCCGAAGCCGGTAAGAAACATGGAACCCCCTCCCCCTATGTTAGGTCGGTCGTTACACCATTAGGCAAGGTGTAGGATTGATTTCCCCATTGCTCACAACACCATCAATGTCGGCTAGGTTATGGATGAACAGACGAAGCTAGTAGTTTACGCGGTAGCACTGATAGCAGTGATTGGGGCATGGCTCATGTTGATCCACAAGAGATTTGCTTGTCTTCATGACAAGCCTTTCATCTGACATGCTCCAACGTTAGTCCGGGATCAGGTATCTGAACTACATCTACAACTGAAATGGCACAGAGGCTTGTAGATGCTTCGAATGAAAATAGCACCTTTCACCAGGCTTGTGCAGACCTTTAGGAGAAGGGGGCTACTACAAGATAGCATCCACACCGGTGTGGAGAAGCAAGTAGCCATGTTCCTCCATGTTGTTGGTCATAACCAAATGTTCAGGGTTATGCACAACACATTCAAGGATCAATGGAGACCATTTCCAGGTACTTCAGGCAAGTGTTGTATGCCGTTAGGGAACTTAGAGGAGAGATGATCAGGACACCAACCGGCCGAACTCCTAGCAAAATTCGTACTAGCCCAAGATGGTACCCATACTTCAGGTTGAGCACTGACAGTATGTAGTTCATGCATGATATGCTTGTATTGGTCTACTTCTACCATAGCCATGACACCATCTTGTAATGCCATTTTAGGATTGCATTGTGGCAATAGATGGTACTCATGTTACCGCCAGAGTGTTAAGGTCACAATCTACAACATATAGGGGTAGAAAGCACTACAGAAGCCAGAATGTTGTTGCTGCTGTTGACTTTGATCTAAAGTTCGCATATGTGTTGGCTGGCTAGAAAGGATCAACACATGATGTTAACATTCTAAGTGACAACATGAGTCGACCTTGATGGCATCAATATCCCCGATGGAAAGTTCTACCTAAGAGATGCTAGCTATGCATGTCGGCCAGGTGTTCTTCCACCCTTTAGGAAAACAGGTATCATCTGAACGAGTTCGCTGGTAGGAACTACCCTAGGACTCCATGGGAACTATTTAATCCCAGAAACTCCAGCCTTAGAGTTACGGTTGAGAGGGCATTTGGAGCTCTAAAGAATAGGTTTAAGATCCTGAATCAGAAGCCATTCCACACTTCCACCCAGGTTAAGCTTGTTCTTACTTGTTGCATTCTGCATAACTGGATCCTACAATGGGGTTGTGATGAACTAGTGTCGTGGGAGGAAGAGGTGAGCCTGACGATGTTGTCAACTCCGACCATGGTGTGGTGGAATTTGACAACGAAGCCTGAAAGAACAAAAGGATGAAGTGCGCATGGACAATATGAGCCTGAAGAAGAAGAAGAAGAGCAAGAGTAATAGCGGAAGAGAAGGAAAAGCCGAAGAATAAGAAACAACATCAGTAGAATAAGAAGAGGACGAGGATGGACTTCCAACAAGTTCGGCATCAATAAACTTTCCCCGATTGAGCCATTTGGTTGTTATATTTGTACTGATATTTGCTAGTAGCTAGAATGAACTGTGATTTGTTTCCTAGCTAGGACTGAAACTATCTTCAGATCGTGTATGGTAAGGTCACCACTAGTGAGAGGTGGCGGTAGCATCTTATGCAGCTTGCAATCAAACATCGTGTAGTTTGTGCGCCCAATGCAACGCATGTAACAAAACAACAAGTCAATATTTGTTTCCTCATGCAGCCAACCTAAATGCGGGCAACTAAACTATGTGCAGACACTGGTTTTTGGTCTGTTTTACCTCAGTCAGTCACATCTAAAACACATATGCAAAGAGGAAAAATGGTGCAGGTAACCAAACACGCCCCAGGATTATCCCCTCCACCTCCTCTTCCACCCAGCGTCATTCCACTATTGGTGGCCATCCAGAATTGATGTGGTTACTCTATTATTACGATGGTCGAATGCCTGCAGTTCTGGTCTTCTATTCTGTTCTAAGAGTATCTTCAATAGATGACCTAGATGTAAAAACAACTAACTTTTACATCTCTGAGGTCTGAAAACACACCTAGATGACGTAGATGTAAAAAAGTCACATCACCAGCTCCAAGTGATGTAAAAATACAACACTAGGAGATACAAATTTACACCTCCAACCGCCGGAGATGTAACCCAGATGTAAAACGACAAGCGGCGCGGCAACCCAACCGCTTTGAAATTTCCCCTCCCCTTCCCCGACTGGACGCCTACCTCGATCCACTGCCAGCCCGCCGCACCCCGCCGTCGGCAGATCCGGCCTCCCCACCCCCGCCGCCGCCGGATCTACCGCCTAATGCCTCTAAATCACCGTCGTTTCGCCGCTCCACCGCTGCCGCCCGCCGCCCTGCCGCTCGTCCTCAAGCTTGGCCGCCGCCCCACCGCGTCCTCAAGCTTGGCCGCCGCCCCACCGCCGCCAATCGTCTCGATCCGTCACCGCCATGCCGCCGAACAAGTTTTGCATCATCTATTGGAGACAAATTTTACATCACCAAATATACACCATTTGTTGGAGTTGGCTCTTTTTTAGATATATAATAAACATTTTTTTGTGATGTAAATTATATAACATCAACTTTTACATCTTCAAATATACGTCATCTATTGGAGATGCTCTAATCTTGCATCGTTCTGTTTGAGCGTCGTTTGAAATTCGAAATTAAAACCGCCCCCTGCCGCACGTCGCGAAAGGGGGGAAACGGAAACCCACCAAAGCCTTCTCCCCTTCTTCGTTCTATTCACTCCGTCGCTCGGCACCCTAGTAGGCAACAAACAAGCGGGGCAAGAACATGGCGATCGCGATCTCGCAGGAGGCCTTCGATGACATGGTCCGGGAGAACATGGAGGACCTCGGAATGGACCCCGACGAGGCCCTCGCCGACGCCGTCGACGCCCTCACCCTCCAGGGCGCCAACCTCTCCGGTACCCACGAACCCGCTCCCCGTCCTCTCCAGGGCTTCAGATCTCTGATCTTTCTTACTCGCGTGACCACGCGGTGGACTGAACCTCTCGCCACCTCCTGCAGGGATCATCAGGCGCGTGCCTGGGGACGCCGCGGCGGAGGAGGTGAACCCGGTGATGCGGGTGCTGGAAGAACTGAAGGCCTCCTCCAGCGGCAGGTCGGGGGAGGATCTTGACAGGCTGGTCTCTTTGCTCGACGAGTTGCTCGAGCTGTGCTCAGGCGAGGGGGCGGAGAATGCGGCCGTGGCGGCGCGGAACGGCGGCGTGGAGGCCCTCGTCGCCCTGTGCGCTTCGGCTGGGGTTACGCGGGAGAGGCTGCTTGCTTCGGGCTTGAAGGCGCTGAGCTCCCTGATCCGTGGTATGTTGCTGTCTTCGCGAATGTTCTTGGATAGGAGGATGTTCTATTGATTTTGCGTTCCACAAAGGATAGATGTGAGGGTTTTAATTTTCTCCATATAATTTTTCATCAACCAGAACAGCATTCTCTGGTCGTTTTCTGACATTTGGGAATGAACTCAATCCGCAGATGTTGGGAGCACTGAAAAGTTCAGGCAAAGCCAAGGGCCCAAAATTGTCATGGATATCTTGAAAGGAGCCCTGGAAAAATCAGATATACTGGATGGTGGTTTTAGTGTTGTGGCAGCGGCATCTGCTGGCAATGAAGTTGTGAAAGACGCCTTTATGGACCTGAAGGTTGACGAACTCATTCTGGAGGTTATGAGGAACAAATCAAATAGTAAAGTGCAAAGCGTGTATGATGCCATACGTGTTCTGCTGACACCTGATGATAACCGAGTGGTGGCTTCTCAAGTATGTCCTATGTGCTTGTGGAATTATGTCAAGACTTAACCTAATTTTACATTAGCAAGTGCATCAATTTGATTTGCACATTTATTACTCGGTTTGAATTTGGCAATCATGAAATTAGTTTACCGGAGATAAATCCATATGAGGAAATTAGATTGAGTTATAAACTTATAATAAGGTGCTGTCTGTATGAGATGCATAGGAAGCTAAATTAGGTGTTAAGATAGAAATTTTGCAGTTTTATTTTTACCGCAACCCAGCATGATGTAGAAATTTTGGTGGACCCTCTGAATTTAGTTGGATTTCATATCCGCAGAAAAATATTGACATGATCTTCTGGTGATGATTAGATACTGGACATAATGTTCACAAAAAATAATAGCCAACTTGGTATCACATGGTTTCATGTTCTGAACATCCTGGTTTCTTCAATGTCATCAGCACATGTACATCACGCATTCTTGCTTGCAAGTTGACACTGTAATTTACTCATATATCACCCAATACATTTGATTTGATTTAATATTTTAAGTTTATGACTTGATTATAAAGTCTTGTACCTTAATAATTTGTCTGTTAAGGAACTAAGCTTTCCTGCACGAATGAAGTTTGGATCCAAAGAGATGAAATTGACAGACTTGTGATGCAGGTATATGGATACTCACGGAAATTTGCAGAAATTGGTATCGCAGAAGTTCTTGTCATCGCACTCCGCGAGCAAGTTGCTCCATCCAGCTTACCATCAGCTTGTGCTGCTTTGAAGGCAATTGCTGTTAATGTAAGAAAAAACTACGATATATACATATCCCATAAATGATAGTTAAATTTTTTTTTTGTTATGGTTTGAATTTCCACAGTAGCGAGGCTCCATTTTTTCTGGGGTGATTTTTAGTATCATCAGTTTATAAACTTTATCTGGCCAATAGAATATGAATTGCAGGCAACTAAGCATACGTGAAAAGCTTGATGTACATAAAATTTCCGACATGTTATTGCTCTTCCTTTTACTTTTGGTCCCGCATATCAAAAACTTATTTCCTATATGCCTATATGGAATTGTGATAATAAATAAAACAAGTCATTTACCCTGAATGCTTATGAGAACATCACCATCTTTAGTTCTTGTGTCACCACAGGAAGAAATATGCCGGTCCATATCTGAAAATGGTGGGATTGATGTGCTTCTTAAGTGCATCGATGAGGCTGGTGTACAGAAGAACAAAGTTATAGCAAAATCTTGCTGCTCTGTGCTGTCTAAGGTATGGTAGTATGGCACAGCACTGCAACATTACTGTACCACAGGAATACCTTCTTTTTGTATGAGAATAATCCTACTTTGATTAAATCAAACTTACATCACATTCTTCTTGAAGCTGGCTGGAAGTGATGCAAACAAGGCAAATATCATTCAGCAAGATGGTTTTGATAAGTTCTTGAAGTTAGCATCCAGATTTTCTGAAGACCCGTCAGTAATACAGGAGGTAATAACCACAAATTTGCAATGCTGAAGAATCTGTATACTCTGTGAGCCACTTCCATATCCTGTAACGAGCTAACTGAATGTGCAGGTAATGTCTATCGTGCAAGTCCTTACATTGCGGTCACCAGAACATGCAGCACGTGCAGTCGCGCTAGGCTACGGCACTCTGGCCATACAGGCAATGCAAAAGTTTCCCTCCTCTGCGCTGACTCAGAAGCAAGCATGTCTTATGATTCGCAATCTTGTGGTCAGAAACCCTGAAAACAGGTACGATGTAGAAGCCACATCCCTCCGAAATCTGCAGCTGCAGCTGGTTTTTATTCCCTTCATGCTTCTGCTTTCTTCTCCGAAACGCTTGTTTTTACCACCGCAGGACGATCTTGCTCAACGAAGGTGTGGAGAAGCTTATCAGGAAAGCCAAGGCAATACATGGAAGCTGCAAAGCTGCCGCCACAGATGCCTTGAGAGACCTGGGCTTGGACAACTACAATGCGTAGAAAACCTAGATAGCCTACCGTGTGTAAAGTTTGCCTGTGTGAGGATGTTTTAGAAGAATATATGTTGTGTTTGGGTTCAGAGAACTGGGCTGCCACGGTTATGTCTGCTTCTGGTTCCATTTTTGTGGGAATTTTGAATTGTGTGGTTACATGGTCTGGTTACGTACGTATGTTCGAAATTTTAACCAATGAACAGAAATATTGTGACCTGCTGCATGAACTAGCTGGAAAAAATCACCACCTGCCGGTTACATGGTCTGGTTACATACGTATGTTCAAATTTTATGTACTCTATCCGGTTCTTGAAAAGCTGATGCGTCACGTATGGGCATAACTAACTTGTTTCGATTGGGTACTTGTTTAGATTGGATACTTCAAATTCATCTGGTCTGAATCCTGAACGGTGTGGCACCTCTGGTTGTTGAATTTGTCATGTGGCATTCCTATCTGAATTATGCAGTGTCATTGCACGTCAAGGCTGGCACCATTCAACTGGGTGGTTTTGGTAGGGTTCTTGGGGGCTCCAAATGCGTGCAAAGATAAGCAAACAGAATGTAAAAAGACATGTCATGTTGTCGACAATGTTTCATCAATTCTCGCAAAATGTGTTTTGCCAAAAGAAGTTGTCGAGATATCCAAGAGTTCAAGTCAATGAAAGACATTTCTTTCGACAGCATTGCTACCACTTCTACACTAACACAAAAGGTTCAGGTGCCCCCACTGTTTTCAGCCGTCCACTGGGAGTTATTTCTCCCGTCCAAACTCCATCGGTATAACTGCAAAGAATAAATCATGAAGTCAGAACGCATAGACAAACCACAAGCCCAGCAAAATAATTGCAGTAGGTTCTAAGAATAACCTGAAGTTTTTCACAGGGCAACTCCCAGCATGTGTGACAGACGAAACAATGGAAAGGCGCACTTGGGGCATCAGTTTTTATCCTACAACAATGACAAAAAAACATCATCAGTTACGCAGAAAAGAAAAGAATCTGATCTGGTCCACATGTTTCATAAGATCAGCATTTGGCGGCAAAATAGTTCATTATCTATTGTTTCTGTGCCCAAAGGTCCAAACCAAAGAATTCAAATGGCGATGAATATGGTATTAGGAAAGTACTTCGTCACTTTTCTCTGAACTTGCTGCCAATACTTCATCACTTTTCTCTGAACTTCCTGACGTCTCGAACATCTTGGAGAATGCCTTCCGCTCCAGATTGCGTCTGTCAGTAACCTGGGGTAATCACAGATGACAAGTCAGCAACATCTTGTACGAACAATCATTAGTCCCAAAATTCATAACCGCAATGAACCTTCTTCTTTGCAGCAGCCAGCTCCCGTTTGATTCCTCCTGAGGATCAGAAATACAAAAACCAACATTCTCAGCTGCAAATGGGGAAAAAATGTACTAATAGTCAATGAGGGGGCAATAGGATATACAAACCATCGTTTGGTTCCAACTCCAACGCACGCTGGAAGCTCTCAACTGCAGCATCAATATTCTTGAGTACCATGCGTGCCTGCATTCCAATACCTTATTATTGACAAGCCAAGTTTGAAGATGACAAGCAGCCAGTAAGATTTAATATTCCCAGCACCAACACGCCAAGGATTATAAATAATATCGCACCACCGATAGCAAGAATGTAAGTTTTACCCCCTCCATTCCAAAATACTTGTCATGGTTTTAGTTCAAAACCACGACAAGTATTTTGTAACGGAGGGAGTAGAATGTAGTGCGCATAGACATAAAAGGATGCTCAAGTAGCACAGATGCACATCTTCAAAATTTTGACAGAAATGCACATCTTCAATTTTTTTGACAGAAATGCACATCTTCATGTCCAACATATAAAGTAAGATGTACTCAACGATGAACACATGCAAATAAGCCAGTTTGATTTCACATAAATGCAAGTAGTTTGACCGTACAAGTGTAACACAGGGAAGCTAAACTGCACTGGTCATAGTTTTGTCAAAACATGTTTGTAGTGCATATAATTTCCGCAACATTTGGTAAAAAGTTTAACACTGACCTGTCCTTGACGGAAAAAAGCTTTTGCGTTGCCCTCCGTTTCACGCAGTGCAAAGTCTGCATCTAACAAAGCACCCTCCACATCTCCCAGCTTCAGTTTGCATGCCTGAAGAAGTTACAGGTGACTTCCATATACTAGGAAGAGACAATGATTTTACAGGGGAAAAAACTCTAGATTCACATGAGGAAACACAAATGATATACCAAATAGAATTTCTCTAAATGTAGTACTACAGAGGGACATGAATTTGTGATCTGTTCATGAACAAGTCGCAGAAAGTTAAAACTTACAGAACTATTTGTGAGTATAATTGACTTTGTTTTCCGCAGTGCTGAGCTGTTCTCTGCACATTAATAGGTTGTTAGGATTAGCAAGTAAAATGCACCTCTATCCATAAGCACCTTAACAAAAGTAAACAGCGATAAGAAACAAAAGAACAGCTACCTTGATCTATCTCTTCTTTCTCCCAGCAAATATCTAAATACCGCATAGCTTTTCTGTACTTTCTGAGTGCAGCCTTGTAATCATGTTTCTGTAGAGAGGCAGAAACTACAGTTGTAAGTTCCAAACAGGAAACAAGTTAAGTGTAGTATTTTTACAATATAAGATGATATATTTACCCATTTTATTAGTGCATCTACGCTTTAACCAAAGAAATTGGCAAATACATATTATTAATACATTATACGCAACGACAATGACAACTTCCTCATGTGAACCAAATAAAACTATAGCAAAAATATGAACAGAAAGTACAGTCAACTGAGCAAAGCGAACCTTGAAATTTTCATTTCCGAAAGACTTTGCAGAATCAACGGCATTAATCCACCACAAAACGTCTGCAGGCTTTTCATCAAGGTCAATAGGCCAATCAGGATACATATCGCCATCTTTGAAAAAATTTGCAACTCCTTCAGTTGAACCTTCTGGCAGTTCCCCACAATCAACAATAACAATATCATCAGTTGGAAGGTCAGCTTCTCCAGCACAAACATGCTCCATTGCACGAACCACTCCCATTCCTTTTACAACCCTCCCAAAAACAACATGTTTCCCATCAAGGTGTGGAGTTCGGGTGGTAGTGATGAAAAACTGAGATCCATTTGTGTTGGGACCAGAATTCGCCATTGATAACATCCCTTTCCTCTCATGCTTCAAAACAAAATTCTCATCCTCAAAATTCAATCCATATATTGACTCGCCCCCAGTTCCATCACCAGCAGTTATATCTCCACCTTGCACCATAAAACCCTTGATGATACGATGAAAAGATGAGCCCTGAAGAGTAAAAGTTACACAAAAATATAAGTACTTGAAGGGTTAAAGATCCCGTACTTTACAGAAGTAAAAGGTATCCTGCAGTGGTCCCCAAAGGAAAAATCATTGCTACCATGAAGAATAACCAACTCTTGTTCATATAACAAAGGCTTGTCTTGGCCATTCTTTCGGAAAAGAAAGAATTATAAACTTAAATTCAGACGTTAGGATAATGCTAACTCTGTACAGTTAACATCAAAATTACCATCATTCTCTTACTAGAAAATGGAAAGTAATTTGGTGGCTGCAAATGAAAGCGAGGCAATCTTGCCTTCTGTCTACGAAAGAAAATGGGCAATAGAGGATAGCCAACATGTGTTAGTCTCTGCCACTACGAAGCAAACGGTACAAAAGTGCCGTTATCCAAAGTTGGATCTCTGTCGCTCCAACAGTTAAGTGGGAGACTTATCACTACTTCAATAATGCTCTGCTCCACTTAAGTGTTTCTGCCACGTTATCATCCCAATTTATGGTTGAAGTTGAAGACCCTAAGCTTTAAAATGCCAAGTCTCACTTAAGCATGTTAACTTATTTATCAGTTCAGAACTATCACCAGAAAATAGTAAATCCACATTGACCACATAATATTATTTTGCAACCACTCAGTTTGTCCTTGACTGGGACACTTGAAGCATAAAACAACTAATGCAGAGCTAGGTCTACTTGGTTCTGACAGATCCTGCTTCAAGGATAATCTACAACCAAATTGTGCCACGAAAAAATGGCCAGAGGCTGAGACCATATATGCAGTTGGTGAGACTTGATATATGTCCAAAATTAGAAAAATCACAAGGTACTTTCTCTACCTAATAAACTCCATACGACCACATAAAACCCTGTTTAACCATACCAGAATCCCTTTTCATAGTCCACTATTCTATTGCCAACCATATACCCAGTTGGCCAGAAAAACAAAAGAATCAGTTTTCCTACAAACTATGGTGCCTCCAATTTTCAGCAAGTGCATCAAGAGAGCAGAAAGGCAGAAACAGAAGCAAGTGTTGGCCATATTGTACCAGCACCAGTGGTAGGCACTAGTACATGAAGCATATTACCAGTAGTATGCCAAAGCAGGTATACACATACAGTTTAAAAGCAACAGGGCTAATTGGAAAGTTACAAGCACTAGTTATGCACACTGAAGAAAGCAGTAGCAGTAGTAAAAAAGACAGCAAAAGCAAAATCGCCCAATCAAAGCAAAAGGCCTGCAAGGACTCATGTTTGGCTGATAAATCGCCAGCCATGGACAGAATCACAGTTCGTGCAATAAAACTATCCAACCCGAAATCGCTGAACCGAGAACCGGGTTACCTGATGCCGAACAATCTATGCGACTATGCGCAAAAGGCACATTTGACAGTGTTCGGAATCGAACTAATAGGAAGGGGGTACCTCGCTCGAGCACCCGCACCACTAAACCCAACCGGAACCTGAAAATCTAGTGCGAACTACTGTAGCACGACCGCACAGGGGGAGCCAGACGGGATAAACCTTGTAGTGGAGCCGCGCGCCGGTGGCGGCGCTGACGCCCTTCTCCCCGGTGCAGAGCGCGCGGAAGTTCTCGGCCGTGCGCGGCACCACGGAGGCGTAGAGATCCATCACGATCCGGCCCTCCATCTCGCCGCCGATGCTGACGTCGAAGTAGCACCTCGGGTTGCTCACCTCCGCGGCGGCCGCCGCCGCCGGGGCCTGGGCCGCCAGAGCCGCGGCGCCCTCTCCCCCGCCCTCCATCGCCGCGCTGAGCGGGAGCAACCCTAGAGGTACGGAGGGACTTCTCGGCGGTGGCGGCGCTGCGAGTAAAGCGAGGGGCGGCGTGCTTCGGGGAGGGCGAGGAGAGTGGGGTGGTGCGGTGCTGCGTTTGCGTACGGTGGGTAGGGGCGTGGGGCAGTGTCAGTGTGTGTGTGTGTGGGTGATTCAAATAAGGAGGGAGGGGAACAGGGAAAAGGGGAGGGGGTTTGGGTGGATAATTTTGTGATGCCACTGTTTGCCCGAGGCGCGTGGGCCTGTTTGGTCTACCCGAGAATATGCGGTTTTCTATCTGAAAAAACACCTTATTCTGCCTAGATAAAAGTGTTTTTCAACTGTGAACATCTACAACCACAAGTATCAAAATCCTGCCCCAAACGCCCCGTGGATGACCAGACAAAACACAAAAAACAATTTTACAACCATAAACACCATTTTCAAATCACCAAATCCATATTGTTCCATGCAACGTAAAACCTAATCTAAGCGGAGCTCATCCATCTCCGGTGTGTCCATGTCCGGCGATCGGCTATGCCCCTCAAGAGTGTTGGTCTGGTGGTCGACAAGGTAGAGTAGGACATGGGACACAGGCAGGCTCACGAGACTCAAGGAGCTGCCGTCTCCCATGCCCCACTCTTCCTTGTCGAAGTCCGGAACCTTCACAACTTTGGTGTATGTGAAATCAATGATGGATCTGTCTTGGGAGGAGTCGGCGACGTCCACCACGATGTGGTTGAAGCGGCCGGGGTGGGCGTGCACCACACGAGGCACCGGAGAATGCGACTTCGCCTCGCCAACGTCCACCGTCGTGAGGGCTACCGCCACCTCCTGCGCCCGCTACCTCACATGGCGAGCACGCCGTGCCATATTTGTGTCGGCAGACGCTCGTGCGTTCACCTCTGCCTCAGCACGCCTACAAAGTGGTTGCACATCCCGTCGCGTTTGGACGCCAGGCAGACCATAACGCCTCCAGTGAGGAAAAGACAACAAACCTCGCGCTAGATCCATGCGCCATTTGGGCGGACATAATGAATTCCCGACAGAAGGAGTCCGAGCACTGCCGTCGGGCGGCCTCCTCCCGGGAGCGGCAGAGCGCAAGGCGGACGGTCATATCCATCTGCGTGGGATGAGCTCATATGGAATACCGCATATAGGTAGGTATGATGGACTCATATGGAATAACTTTGGGTTTAAGGAACTGGATGCACAAGCAGTGTTTCCGATTAGTACAGGTGAAAGCTAGCAAAAGATACTAAGCAAGCACCATATGTTGGAGGATCCATAAAAATATAACTTCTATACAAATATACCCAAACATAACTCATTATGTTGTCTTCCTTGTCCAACTTCAACTAATTTGCAGAAATTTGAAAATAATTAATGGGGCTCACAATCATAGAAAAGGTCCAAGATAGTATATTTACATGTGAAATATCTCTTCCTTCAATATTCTTTCATGAATTGTTCAAGTGACCAATGCTATGTTTGCTAACTTTCAATAAATTTTACCACCTATACTTCTTATATGTGAAATCATTACTCTACATGGGGTTAGCATATGAAACATATATAATTTCAAATTTATGATATTCAATTCATTCAACCATTTACTCATAGGATATAAGTGAAGCACGAAAGTAAATGACAAACCACTCCAAAAAGATATAAGTGAAGACCAATGAGTAGTCAAATAATTAAGTAGCTATGTGAAGACTCTCTCTCAGGAAAAAAATAGATCTTAAATATTTTATTCAAACAACAAGCAAAACAAAATAAATTGACATTCCAAGGATAGCACATATCATATGAAGAAGCAAAAACTTAGGCTCAACCAAAATTGACTCATCATTGTTGAAGAAGAAAGGTGAGATGCCAACCGGGGAATCCCCAAGCTTAGATGCTTGATACTTCTTGAAATATTAACTAGGGATGCCTTGGGCATACCCAAGCTTGAGATCTTGTGTCTCCTTAATTCCTCTTGTATCACGGTTTCCCTAAAACTTCATCCACACAAAACTCAACAAGAACTCGTGAGATAAGTTAGTATAAATCAATGTAATAACCTTATCATTCTCTATTGTAGCAAATCACTAAAATTATAATTTGACATTGCATACTAAATGCCTCTGCATATTTAATACTCATACCCTCAAATAGAATCATTAAACAAGCAATCATATGCAAACAATGCAATCATAAAAGCAATTTGTCTAAAGGATAGACTGTAAAGGATGCAAGAATATTCATACTTCTATAACTCCAAAAATTCTGAAAAATTACCACATTGTAGATTTTTTTTGTAGCTTATTGTGTAAAAATTTCAAGATTTTATCATGTTTTGACTATTCATAAATATTCAAAACATAACAACAAACTTTCTGTTTCCAAACAGCAACATATAGACTTGCAAAATAAGCATGGTAAAGGCTATACTTGACACTTTTTTGAAATAAAAGATGAAAAACATTACTCTAAATAACAACAAGAAAATCCTAACAAAATAAAACGATGCTCCAAGCAAAATACATATCATGTGACGAATAAAAATATAGCTCCAAGTAAGGTTACCGATAATGTTGGAGCAAAAGAGGGGATGCCTTCCGGGGCATCCCCAAGCTTAGTTGCTTGGTTATTCCTTGAATATTACCTTGTGGTGCCTTGGGCATCCCCAAGCTTAGGGTCTTGCCACTCCTTATTCTCCTCATGTCGATATCTCACCCAAAACTTAAGGGAACTTCGTGAGATAGGTTAGTATGATAAAGCAAATCATTCACTTGGGTGAAGATTCATAATTGTTATCACACAATTACTATTGTAGATTATCATTACCATGGTTTATATCACTTAATATAAGCTATGGAAACACTAAAACAAGCAAACTATGCGTTGAAAACATAATCTGCCAAAAATAGAACTGTCTTTAATAATCTGAACAATAACCATACTTCTATAGATTCAAAAATTCTGAAAATTAGGAAAATGTGGGAAATTTTTATATCAATTATGTGTAAAAACATTCAGAGAAAAAGCACGTTTATGTGAATTTAGAAAATCCCAAAACTAGGCGCAAAGGTTTCTGATTTTCATAGAATCAAGTCAACTATCATCCACACTATCCCAAAGGCTTCACTTGGCACTTTATTGAAACAAAAGCTATAAAAAATCATTACTATAGTATATTAATCATGTGTAAACAAAAAAATAGTAGGTATAAGTATTGGGTTGTCTCCGAACAAGCGCTTTTCTTTAATGCCTTTTTAGCTAGGCACGATGATTTCAATGATGCTCACATAGAAGTAAAGAACTGGAACACAAATAGAGCATCATGAATCACATGGCAATCATATTTAAGTCTAACCCACTTCCTATGCATAGGGATTTTGTGAGCAAAAAATTATGGGAATAAGAATGAACTGGCATAGGAAGGCAAAACAAGCATGACTCCAAAACTTTCAACACATAGAGAGGAAACTTGCTATTGTTGAGATATGTAAAAGCATATGTTCCTCTCTCATAGTAATTTTCAGTAGCATCATGAAGAAATTCAACAATATAACTATCACAAAAAGCATTCTTTTCATGATCCACATGCATAAAAAAATTATTACTCTCGACATAAGCAAAAAAAATCTCATCAATAATAGTGGGAGCAAATTCAACAAAATAGCTATCATGAGATACTTGATTAAAATCATGATGACAAGTTTCATGGTTATTAGTATTCTTTATAACATAGGTGTCATCACAATAATCATCATAGATATCAACTTTTCTCTCATTAAAATCAATTAGAACCTCTTCAAAATAGAGGAATCATCATTAAATAAAGTCACGACCTCTCCGAAACCACTTTTATCAATATTGTAACAAGATTCAACACCCTCCAAAATAGTGGGATCATTAACTAGAGTTGACACTCTTCCAAACCTTCATCAATATAATCATCATAAATAGGAGGTATGCTATCATCATAATAAATTTGCTCATCAAAGCTTGGGGGACTAAAAATATCATGTTCATCAAATATAGCATCCCCAAACTTATGGCTTTGCATATCATTAGCATCATGGTTATCCAAAGATTTCATACTAACAACATTGCAATCATGCTCATCATTCAAAGATTTTATGCCAAACATTTTATTGAATTCTTCTTCTATCAATTGAGCACAATTTTTTGATCCATCAGTTTCACGAAAGACATTATAAAGATGAATAATATGAGCCAACCTCAATTCCATTTTTTTGTATTTTTATTTTATAAGCCAAACTAGTGATAAAACAAGAAACTAAAAGATTCAATTGCAAGATCTAAAGATATACCTTCAAGCACTCACCTTCCCGGCAACGGCGCAAGAAAAGAGCTTGATGTCTACAACACAACTTATTCTTGTAGACTCGCGTTGGCCCTCCAAGCATAAAGTTTTGTAGGATAGTGGCAATTTTCCCTCAAGTGGATGACCTAAGGTTTATCGATCTGTGGGAGGCATAGGATGAAGATGGTCTCTCTCAAACAACCCTGCATCCAAATAACAAAGAGTTTCTTGTGTCCCCAACACACCCAATACAATGGTAAACTGTATAGGTGCACTAGTTCGGCGAAGAGATAGTGATACAAGTGTAGTATGGATAGTAGATATAGGTTTTTGTATTCTGAAAATATAAAAACAGCAAGATAGCAAGTAGTAAAAGTGAGCAAAAACGGTATTGCAATGCTTCAAAACAAGGCCTAGGGTTCATACTTTCACTAGTGCAAAATCTCTCAACAATGCTAACATAATTAAATCATATGGCAATCCCTCAATGTGCGACAAAGAGTCACTCCAAAGTTCTTATCTGAAGGAGAACATAAGAAGAAATTGTTTGTAGGGTACGAAACCACCTAAAGTTATTATTTCCGATCAATCTTTTAAGCTATACCTATAAGTGTCACAAATGGCCCTAGAGTTTGTACTAAAATAACACCATATGAAAACACATCAATCAACCCTAATGTCACCTAGATACTCCAATGTCACCACAAGTATCCGTGGGTGAATTATACGATATGCATCAAACAACTTCAGATTCATAATATTCAGTCCAACACAAAGAACCTCAAAGAGTGCCCCAAGATTTCTACTGGAGAAACAAGGACGAAAACATGCATCAACACCTATGCATAGATTACCCCAATGTCACCTCGGGAATCCACGAGTTGAGTGCCAAAACATACATCAAGTGAATCAATATGATACCCCATTGTCACCATGAGTATTCATATGCAAGACATATATCAAGTGTTCTCAGATCCATAAAAGTATTCAATCCGATAATAACGAAATCTCAAAGGTAAAACTCAATTCATCACAAGAAGGTAGAGAGGGAAGAACGCCATAAGATCCAACTATATTAACAAAGCTTGCGGTACATCAAGATCGTGCCAAATGAAGAACACAAGAGAGAGAGAGAGATCAAACACATAGCTACTGGTACATACCCTCAGCCCCGAGGGTGAACTACTCCCTCCTCATCATGGTGGCCGCCGGGATGATGAAGATGGCCTTCGGTGACGATTTACCCCTCCGGCAAGGTGTCGGAACGGTCCCTGATTGAGTTTTCATGGATACAGAGGCTTGTAGAGGCGGAACTCCTCATCTAGGGTTCTTTCTGGGGGTTTGGGTATTTATAGGTGGCGTCGGCCTCACATCAAGGGGGTGCTCGAGGGCCCCACAATCTCAGAGCTAGCGCCCTGGGGGTAGGGCGCGCCTAGCGAGCTTGTGGCCTCCTCATCCACTTCCTGGCCCAGCTCCGGTGCTTCGGGGGTCTCTTTTGGTCCACAAAAAATCACCGTAAATTTCCAGCCCATTTTGAGAACTTTTATTTCTGCACAAAAAAAGACACCATGGTAGTTATGCTAAAAACAACGCTAGTCCTGGTTAGTTCTAATCAAATCATACCAAAACCATATAAAATGTTATAAACATGGCATGAATAGTTCATAAATTATAGATATGTTGGAGATGTATCAGCGTGGAGGTGGCTGATTGTTGAGGTTTTCCCGCATTGGCCTGTCCCGACCTCTAGGGTGTCGGTCATGGTCGTCAGCGAGCTCCTCATAAAACTCCTACAAGAGACGCATGCGTGGGTATGATTTCGATGGACTACGACGCCGTTCTTCCATGTCTTGCTCGGTAGAGAGCACTTCGACCCACTTTTCATTCAATGCATCGGTGTTGGTTTGCAGTTGTTGCTGCTTGCGCTTCAAGCTCCAAGCTGTTGCAATAAGGCAGCACTGGAAGCGCTCTTACTCGAAAGGATCTTCGGGGATGATGTAGTCCTCGGTGCTGAGGCTCTCATCTCCGTTGGATTCCGGCATGTAATGCCGGCCACTTCAAAGAGGTCATCGAGATCTAAATCCTGAAGATGTCCTTCGGGTGCGCCTTTTCGCCTTGGGGAAGCTTGATGGTCTCCCTCGGGGTTATTTGCGTCACCAGCTTCTATGTCGCCATTATCGGTGGTTGCATTATTGCTTCTAGGCTTCCCATTGTTGCCTCTTCTGCATCTTCGCCGACGTCTTGGAGGGGTATTGGGGGTGTCCACCATGTATACATCATAGGTAGATGTAGTAGTCCACCTGTTGGTGTTTACCAGGGACGAGGTGTCTTCTGTGGGGCCATCGGCATCTTCATCCGTGTTCGTGGCCTCGCCGTAGTCTAGCACGCTGGTTAAGTCATCGACCGTGGCAACTAGGTGGGTGGTGGATGGGATGTAAATTTCCTGATCGTCGGCTTTAAGTATGACCTGATCATAAACCGAAGTCTCGCCGTCCGAGATGGACATGCTCCGGATACAGCCAAGCATCTTATTGAGGTGAGACAGCTCTTCAGGATTCATCACTGGATTGTAAGCGGGGCTGTCTCGAAGTATGCCTGACGTATAACTTGACATGTCTTCGATCCGAAGGGGGTCGGGGAGCAATTCCGGCTTCTGTGCCGAGGTCAGTTCTAATCCTGGTGTAATTTCAAAGGTAGGATCCGGATCTACGTCCGGACTAGAGATCGGAAGGAGACTGGCCGGAGTGGTTACGTCGGGGGTCTTTGGTGACACCGCGGTGGAGATCGGTTTCAAAGTCGAACCTTCGGAGCCGGACAAGCTCTCAATTAGGCCAGGGACCCATCCCGATAGGATGAGTTCATCGTGGGGATCAGTGGTGTATTCGAGGCCACCGAAGGTCATGATCCGACCCGGGGCATAGTTCTCAATAGAGGCCAGATGACATGTCGAGTCAGCGCAAAAGTCCATGCTGCCAAACGCACAAAGCTGGTTGGGGGCGTAAATGCTCCTGTGGCCGTTGGCACAGCTGATCTGCAGGTGAGCCATCGATCCTTCTAGTGATCGCATAGCAGAACTCTCAATGAAAGCACCAGTGTCGGTGTCAAAACCGGCAGACCTCGGGGTAGGGTAACAAGAATGAAGGAGACGATGTTTACCCAGGTTCGAGCCCTCTTGATGCAGGTAAAACCCTATGTCCTGCATGATATGTCCATTTTGCATCATGCTTTTATATTGATATTTATTGCATTATGGGTTGTTATTACACGTTATATCACAATACTTATGCCTATTCTCTCTTATTTTACAAGGTTTACATGAAGAGAGAAAAAGTCGGCAGCTGGAATTCTAGACTAGAAAAGGAGCAAATATTAGAGACCTATTCTGCACAACTCCAAAAGCCCTGAAACTTCACGGAGAATATTTTTGGAATACACAAAAAATATTGGGCGAAAAAAGCACAAGAGGGGGGCCACCTGCCATCCACAAGGGTGGAGGGCGCGCCCTCCATTCTTGTGGGCCCCCTGGCAGGCCCTCGGCGCCCATCTTCTGCTATATAGTGTGTTTTGACCTGGAAAAAATAAGAAGGAAGCTTTCGGGACGAAGTGCCGCCGTCTCGAGGCGGAACCTGGGCAGAACCAATCTAGGGCTCCAGCAGAGCTGTTCTGCTGGGGAAACATCCCTCCAGGAGGGGGAAATCATCGACATCATCATCACCACCGATCCTCTCATTGAGAGGAGGTCAATCTCCATCAACATCTTCACCAACACCATCTCCTCTCAAACCCTAGTTCATCTCTTGTATCCGATCTTTGTCTCAAAACCTCAGATTGGTACCTGTTGGTTGCTAGTAGTGTTGATTACTCCTTGTAGTTGATGCTAGTTGGTTTATTCAGTGGAAGATCATATGTTCAGATCCTTAATGATAATTAATACTCCTCTGATTATGAACATGAATATGCTTTGTGAGTAGTTGCTGAGACTCACTTGTCATTTCCTTCTGCTCCTCATTGGGTTCGACACTCTTACTTATCGAAAGGACTATGATAGATCCCCTATACTTGTGGGTCATCAAGACTCTTTTTCGGCGCCGTTGCCGGGGAGTGAAGCGCCTTTGGCAAGGAAACATTTATATAGTGTGCTGAAATTTACTGTCACTTGTTACTATGGAAAATAATCCTTTGAGGGGCTTGTTTGGGGTATCTTCACCTCGACCGGAAGAGCAAAGAGTTGCTCCTCAACCTACTGCACCTACTGAAAATATTTATTATGAAATTCCTTCGGGCATGATAGAGAAACTGCTAGCTAATCCTTATGCAGGAGATGGAACATTACATCCAGATATGCACCTAATCTATGTGGGTGAAGTTTGTGGATTATTTAAGCTTGAAGGTATGCCCGAGGATCTTGTCAAGAAGAAGGTCTTCACTTTAACTTTGAAGGGAAAGGCATTGAAATGGTATAGGCTATGTGATGATATTGGATCATGGAACTACAACCGATTGAAATTGGAATTTCATTGGAAGTTTTACCCTATGCATCTGGTTCATCGTGATCGGAATTATATATATAATTTTTGGCCTCATGAAGGAGAAAGTATCGCTCAAGCTTGGGGGAGGCTTAAGTCAATGTTATATTCATGCCCTAATCATGAGCTCTCAAGAGAAATTATTATTTAAAAAATTTATGCTCGGCTTTCTCATAATGATCGATCCATGCTCGATACTTCTTGTACTGGTTCTTTTATGAAGAAGGATATTGAATTCAAATGGGAGTTATTGGAAAGAATTAAACGCAATTCTGAAGATTGGGAACTCGACAAAGGTAAGGAGTCAGGTATAAACCTTAAGTTTGATTGTGTTAAATCTTTTATGGATACCGATGCTTTTTGTGATTTTAGCACTAAATATGGACTTGACTCTAAGATAGTAGCTTCTTTTTGTGAATCATTTGCTACTCATGTTGATCTCCCTAAGGAGAAGTGGTTTAAATATCATCCTCCAATTGAAGTTAAAATAGTAGAACCTATTAAAGATGAATAAGAAACTATTACTTATAATATTGATCCTATTGTTCCTACTACTTATATTGAGAAACCACATTTTCCTATTAGAATAAAGGATCATGCTAAAGCTTCAACTATGGTTCGTAGGAGTTATACTAGAACACCTACACCCCCTGAACAAATTAAAGTTGAACCTAGTATTGCTATGGTTAAAGATATCTTGGTTGATAATATTGATGGGCATGTTATTTATTTTTGTGATGAAGCTGCTAGGATTGCTAAATCCGATAGTAAAGATAAACATAGACCTATTGTTGGCATGCATGTTGTTTCTGTTAAAATAGGAGATCATTGTTATCATGGCTTATGTGACGTGGGTGCTAGTGTGAGTGCAATCCATTTTACTTTATATAAAGAAATTATATTGCACCTGCTGAGATAGAAGTTATTGATGTTACTATTAAGCTTGCCAATAGAGATACTATATCACCAATTGGGATTGTTAGAGATGTTGAAGTCTTGTGTGGGAAAATAAAATACCCTACTGATTTTCTTGTTCTTGGTTCCCCACAAGATGATTTTTGTCCCATTATATTTGATAGACCTTTCTTGAATATTGTTAATGCTAAGATAGACTGCGATAAAGATATTGTTATTGTTGATTTAGGGGATATGTCTCATGATTTTAATTTCTTTAAATTTCATAGACAACCCCATGATAAAGAATTTCCTAGTAATTTCATAGACAACCCCATGATATTGTTATTGTTGATTTAGGGGATATGTCTCATGAAATTATTGGTCTTACTTCTATTGTTGTGCCTCCTACTGATCCTTTATAAAAATATTTGCTAGACCATCAAAATGATATGTTTATGAATGAAAGAAGGGGGATAGATGAAATATTCTTTAATCAAGGGCCTGTTTTGAAACACAATGTGCATGTTGAAATCCTTGGGGATCCTCCTCCACCCAAGGGTGATCCCGTGTTTGAGCTTAACCAATTACCTGACACTCTGAAATATGCTTATCTCGATGAAAAGAAGATATATCCTGTTATTATTAGTGCTAACCTTTCAAAGCATGAAGAAAAGAAGTTATTGAAAACTTTGAAGAAGCACCGTGCTGCTATTGGATATACTCTTAACGATCTTAAGGGCATTAGTCCCACTCTATGCTAGCACAAAATTAATTTGGAGCCTGATGCCAAACCAGTTGTTAATCATCAATGACGGTTAAATCCTAAGATGAAAGGAGTGGTAAGAAATGAAATACTAAAGCTTCTGGAAGTAGGTATAATTTTTCGTATTACTGATAGTAGATGGGTAAGCCTTGTTCATTGTGTCCCTAAGAAGGGAGGTATTACTGTTGTTCCTAATGATAAGAATGAATTGATTCCACAAAGAATTGTTATAGGTTATAGAATGGTAATTGATTTTCGCAAATTAAACAAAGCTACTAGAAAAGATCATTACCCTCTACCTTTTGTTGATCAAATGCTAGAAAGACTATCCAAACATACACATTTTTGCTTTCTAGATGGTTACTCTAGTTTTTCTCAAATACCTGTGTCAAAAGATGATCAGGAAAAGACAACTTTTACTTTCCCTTTCGGTACCTTTGCTTATAGACTTATACCTTTTGTTTTATCCAATGCACCTGCTACCTTTCAAAGATGTATGACTACTATATTCTCTGACTCTTGTGAAAAGATTGTTGAGGTTTTCATGGATGATTTCTCCGTTTACGGAACTTCCTTTGATGATTGCTTAAGCAACCTTGATCGAGTTTTGCAGAGATGTGAAGAAACTTATCTCGTCTTGAATTGGGAGAAGTGCCACTTTATGGTTAACGAAGGTATTGTCTTGGGGCATAAATTTTTTGAAAGAGGTATTGAAGTTGATAAAGCTAAAGTAGATGCTATTGAAAAAATATCGTGTCCTAAAGATATCAAAGGTATAAGAAGTTTCCTTGATCATGATGGTTTCTATAGGAGGTTTATTAAAAACTTCTCTAAAATTTCTCGGATTCTCACTAATCTCTTGCAAAAAGATGTTCCTTTTGTTTTTGATGATGATTGTGTAGAAGCATTTGAAATACTTAACAAAGCCTTGATTTCTGCACCTATTGTTCAACCGCCTGATTGGAATTTACCCTTTGAAATTATGTGTGATGCTAGAGATTATGTTGTTGGTGCTGTCCTAGGGCAAAGAGTTGATAAGAAATTGAATGTTATTCATTATGCTAGTAAAACTCTAGACAGTGCCCCGCGAAATTATGCTACTATTAAAAATGAATTTTTAGCAATTGTTTTCGCTTGTGATAAATTCAGACCTTATATTGTTGATTCCAAAGTAACCATTCACACTGATCATGCTACTATTAAATATCTTATGAAAAAAAGATGTCAAACCTAGACTTATTAGATGGGTTCTCTTGTTACAAGAATTTCATTTGCATATTATTGATAGAAAGGAAGCTGAGAACCCCGTTGCAGACAACTTGTCTAGGTTAGAAAATGCTCTTGATGACCCACTACCTATTGATGATAGCTTTCCTGATGAACAATTAGCTATCATAAATGCTTCTCATAATACTTCTTGGTATGCTGATTATGCTAATTATATCGTTGCTAAATTTATACTACATAGCTTCACATACTAGCAAAAGAAAAAAATCTATGATTTAAAACATTAATTTTTTGGATGACCTACACCTTTATAAAGGAGTATATGTGCTGACACCAGATTTTTGCATGGTCAAGAACTTATTTAAGATGGCCTCAAATGGAGAAGTGATCTACATGAAAGAGTTCTGTATTGTTGATATGAACATCTTTGAAGTTTGGGTCATCGCCGTCCGATTTCATCTCGAAGGCCGAAACTATGCTCAAAGTACTAAAATCTTATATTTAGAGTACAGTTTGGCCGATTAAGCCCCCAAGACGACCTCCAATGGAAACATGATCTACACGAATTGTGTTCGTCTCGTCAAAATGATTGATTTTGATGTCAAAATTGTCCAGATCCAAGTTTGTTTGCAAAAGTTAGAGCAATCGGAGTGCAGCCCTGTCACGAGGTGAGATGTGGCGCGCCCCACCAGACGCATGTCTGATGGGTAGCGCAAGGGAATAGCCTGTTTTATGCGACCGATTTGACGCCCAAGATGACTTCTGCTCAAAAAATGTTCAACATGAAAGTTGTTCGTCTCGTCGAAACGGTCAAGATTGCTTTTGGACTCGCAAAAAAATTACCACCACAAAAAAGACCCGCAAGGTGCAGCCAGTTTAAACCGAACAGTTTTGGAAACTTCGGACAAAACCAATCCAAATTTGACTAGGGTTTTGGACGTGAATCCAAGTCTTTTCCTTGCACGGGAAGTCCATTCACCTCTTATATACCTAAGGGGTAACGGCCGATTGAACAACACAATCGAACAAATCATCTACCACTTTTTATCTTTTATCTTTTCTCCTTAACCCTAGTTTTTCTTCTTCTCGTTCTTCGTCTGTCCTTCTTGTTGTAGGGCGGCGAACCTTGAGGCCCTAGGGGCGATCTGGTCGACCTAGGGCAGCCCATAGCCGCCTCACGCCCTGACGGGGTCCCTCCCGGGCGTGTGGTGTTTCGGGTCCTCAAAAGCACCCGCCGGATTGCCTGCGTACCGCGCTTCCGGACGGGTATCCTTTGACGTGAGCTACGGTGCATCACCCCCGGCGTCGAGGGTACACGGTGACTTGTTCGTGTGCGAACACACTTTTTGGCGACTCCGCTGGGGATCGAAGCTTTGAACGGTCTCCAGCTCGTTCTTGCTACAAGGAGATCGTCATCAAGTTGCTGCAATCTACAAAGGTAATATGAATACCCAATTCCCCTTTGTAGATGCAAATAATCCATATGTTGTTGCTAGATCACCTAATGAGCATAATGTATTGGCTAGCCATAGTTTTATCAATCATGCATCTAATTATGCGCAAGGGCCGATGCAAAACAATTTTCATGCTTCAAATTCTTATGATTTTAGCAACATACAACATATGTATCCAAACTCTCATGCATCGGCAACCCCACAAATCCATATGCCAATGAACAACATGATGGGTTTGGTTAATCAATTTGAAACACCTCATGTTAAAATTTCCAATAGCATACAAGAAAGTGTTTCACCTTTTTATTCATCGGCAACTAATTTGCAATATGTGAATCCAACCTTGCTGATGGATAGGAGATGTGACCATGCTACTGCTAGCTATTCGGCCAGTTACTCTCAACCATCATATGCTACACCTCATGTTAGTAATTTTTCAGCACTGCATGCAACTGTAGATGTTCATAATTCAGCCCCACATCTTCATGGTCATAGCCGAACAAGTGAAAATTTTATAGGAACACATGTGCCATCATCAAATACTGTAGCATATAATGCATACTCTACACAATTCAATAATTTCGGCAACACTCACGAATCATTGCCGAAAGAATCTGAAAGTATTGTGGAGAAATCCCTTCCAGAAGCGGTTGTGGCTGCATTAAAAAAGAGCTTGGCACAAAACAAGAGAATTAGTGCTCTTTGCCTTGAACAATATGAAAAGGGGTTGTTTCCTGATTATGCTGCAATAAAGGCTAGAGTTTTGCAGGAAGATGAAACTTCATCAATTGATAGTATTTGTGAGAGAGCATATGGTTATACAACAGTGCATACACCTTCACCTTGTACCGCAACATATTATACACCCGCTACACAATCGCAAAATTTCGGCAACACTGACAATTCATTGTCGAAAGATCCTAAAAGCATTGGGGGGCAAACTGATCTAGAGCGGGCTGAAATTGAGAGGAAAGTTAAAGCTTTGTGTGATAGGGTGCAAGTACTTCACCACGAGAGAATTGATAGGGAATTGGCTCAAAGAAAAGAAGCCTTGCCAATTGATATAACCGGTGAAAAGAATGATGATTCGGAAACTAAAAGTGCTTCGGTTGAAAAAGCCGAATAAAGTAGTATATATTCCGAATCCATCAAATCCAAAGAGGCAAACATTGCTGAGAAAGGGCATGGAAAGTATAGCAAGACAGCCATACTTGATTTTTCTAAAGTTAATGGAACCTACTTCCTACCCTATGAGTTTCGTGCCATAGAAATTGACGAGCTTCAAGAACAAGAACAAGTAGCCGAAGAAAGTTTGGTGGACAAAGATCTTCAAACTAATGATGCACGAAATCAAGAAAAAGATGATGACAAGGCGTTGGGGAGCTATCCGAAGGCGGAGCAAGATATTCTTCAAGTCACACCACCATCATGCTCTCCCAACATATTTGAAGAGGTATGTCTAGCAATTAATTTATCTATTTTCAGATTTGGTCATGACTTAGTTGTTGATGCATATATTAGAAAAATCTTCATAAGAAATATTGAGAGACCAATGAAGAAGGGTAATTTATTTGTTAGAAATCAGATTGTCACAAAGCATATCGGTCAACACATTGCACCATTCAGAAAGACCGATAGCGAAAAATTATTGCAGCCAAGGCTTTCCCCATTGCTTTATCTAAAGCTCATATCTAATTGGGTAGCTTTGCTTATTTCTTACTTGGCTTACACTTGGTCTCAATTGAGACATGTATGTTCTAACTATTTTTGTTTCAAAAATTTAAAGCCAAGGTTAAAATCTTCTGAGCAAATCGATGCCAATATAGTTTCTTATCCAAAGACATCAGAGATAGAGTGCAAAACACAATGCATAGCCGAATGGGGTGATGCAAAATCTGAACCATTCGCTTGCTTAACTCTAAAGCTTTTCTCACAACAAGATCGGCTAGAGAATAAAAAGTTTACCTTCAATTCAAGAATGTGTGATCAAATATTTGATTTGTTGTTGACAAATAATTATATTAGAATTATTGATCTCCATGTTGAGCCATCTATCCAAGGACGAATGTATTGTAAGTTGCATGATTCATTCAAGCATAATTTTGAGGATTGCAACATGTTTCATCAAATAGTTAAATCAGCCATTGATAAAGGACGATTGAAATTTGTTGAGACGCCAACAGATGACCAGTCTATTCTGATTGGTCCCGATGGCAGAATGTTTTTGCATCGGCTGCTTCAAGCTGATCCATTTGAAGAGAAGGTAAAAACTGTAGGTGATGGGGTCAAGCTTTCAAGTAAAGAAGTTGTTGAAGAGCATAATGAACATAATCTTGAGGAAAAAAAATTCCATCGAAGCTACAATGGAGATGCCAAGGACTGGGGGGCAGCAAGCAAATCCAATGATCGATGAAAGTAAACCAAAAAAACAAAGGCCGAAATAAGCGCAAGTGTAAGAGATCAAAAATCACCTTCGCTGAACTATTGGATAAATATCAAAAGAAGAGTGAAGAGAAGAATGCTTATCGGCCAAATTATGCAAAGAAACCAAGATCACCCCCAAGGTGCAAATATGAGGATCGATATTGGCAAAATGATAATTTTAATGCAACATATTCAGATCCTTATTTTGGTCCGCCAATGCCAATGCCGTGGATGCTTCCCTATGCTCATATAGAATCATATCCATCATGGGACAGGTATGATACAAGGGCACATTCTCCATCTTATTTTAGACCATATCACCAATATTATGCAGCTCCGAGAAGATCAACATTTGAACAATCACATGTTAAAGACCGTTTCAATCATAAGGAATCAGTCCAGAGCTCAAGAAAGAATAAAGAAGTGGTTAAGCAAGTATACCAGGTCAAGAGAGATGGTCGCAAGTGTGCTACTTCAGATTTGATCTCAAATAAGAAAGAGCCAATTAAAATGTTGACATTGGCTACTCAAAGCAATGAGATGAAGCAACCAATTATTGAGAGTCAAAGTGCCAAATCTGAAGAAAAGAAGTTGAGAGTGCACAAGGTAAAACAAGAATTGCCATTGCTTCAAACAAAATCATAGCCGGGGTGCCCAATCGTCTTATCATATTGTCAAAAGAAGAAATTACAAAAACATAGTGCACAAGAACTTGAGGAAAGGAATATGGCATGGGTTCCCAAAGGAAGTACTCAAAATAAGAATTATGTGCAAGCTTCCATTACAAGAAGTGCGGCAAAGGTGAAGAAGGAAAAGAGTGAAAACTATGAAGGACCAAGCCGAAGGTTTCAACATCTTTGGTCCACATATTATCCATATTCTTCAATTATGCCATTAATGCCTATGCCATGGAATTCGTCATCAGGTATGATTGGTTCCTCTCAATGGGCTTATTTTGATCCATGGATGCAATATAATTTCTTATATCATGAAAGGGTATTACCAAATAACTATATATTTGATTAATTATAAGTCGTTGCTGATCCAGAGGGCCAAAATACTTGATTTTTAATTTCATTTGTTTATTTCGGCTATACATGCTTTGGTGGATGAAGTTTACATGGACCTTATGTTACGGCCGATATTTACCTATGGCCCTAAGAATATGTCAAAGTATGGCCGGTGTAGTATTCTAACATCGTCCTTAGTTTGATTGGAGAGCGAGACAAGTACTATGGAGATTATGTTTTGATAGTTGAATTCATAACAATGGCCACGGTGTTGGTGTTGTTTATATATCTCCATATAGTGTTGTTCAGTGAAGACTCATGCCTCTTAAAATATTTATTGCACAATAATCAAAGCCGAATATGCAATGTTATTCGCTTTGGAACTTTTGCCATATGTGCTAAACATATTGAGGCTTTCGGTGATTCTTATGAGTAGTGCAGCAAATATCCAAGGGTTATCAATGTTTTGACGAATCACTTATAGTTTATCTTGGGGTATGTCTAGATGCAAATTTTACCTTGGGTTTCTTTAAAATTAATCGTATATCTAGGCAGGAAAATTGGAGAGGGCTGGCATAGCAAACATACGGATACCATGTTGGTCATGGTGTATTGCACGTCTATGAATAGCCGATGCTTATTCTTGCCAACATAGGTAAGGCCGAATTGGACCTCACCACCTCGGCCACTAATGAAACTTTTATGCAGGCAAAGTAAGGATTCGAGAAATTTCATTGTTGATTATCTGCAAGATCCTAGCAGAAGGGTGGAAAATATGGTTTATGGATGGTCTTGACATGCATACCTATGGAACTTCATAGTCGGATTAATGAAGTTGCGGAAGTTTCACCCAAGCTTGCATCAAAATATTCACGCAAGCAATGGCCGATATAAACTTATCGTCCTAAGAATCTGAAAAATGGCTGATGGAGTGTTGACATCGTCCTTAGAGCAAGCTATGTGCAAGTTGTTTTTTGGCACACAAGCTTTGTCGAAAAACAGGGGGGCATGTGTTGACGCACCAGATTTTGGCACGGTCAAGAACTTATTTAAGATGGCCTTAAATGGAGAAGTGATCTACATGAAAGAGTTCCGTATTATTGATATGAACATCTTTGAAGTTTGAGTCATCGCCGTCC
Organism: Triticum timopheevii; assembly: GCA_963921465.1. Classification (NCBI taxonomy): domain Eukaryota; kingdom Viridiplantae; phylum Streptophyta; class Magnoliopsida; order Poales; family Poaceae; genus Triticum; species Triticum timopheevii. The sequence goes on from OY997272.1 coordinate 498,631,509, forward strand.
GATTTCATCTCGAAGGCCGAAACTATGCTCTAAGTACTAAGATCTTATATTCAGAGTACAGTTTAGCCGATTAAGCCCCCAAGACGACCTCCAATGGAAAAACGATCTACATGAATTGTGTTCGTCTCGTCGAAACGATTGATTTTGATATAAAAATAATCCAGATCCGAGTTCGTATGCAAAAGTTAGAGCAATTGGAGTGCAGCCCTGTCACGAGGTGAGATGTGGCGCGCCCCACCACATGCATGTCTGATGGGTAGCGCGAGGGAATAGCCTATTTTTTGCGACCGATTTGACCCCTAGGATGACTTCTGATCAAAAAATGTCCAACATGAAAGTTGTTTGCCTCGTCAAAATGGTCAAGATTGCTTTTGGGCTCGTTTCCATCCGAGATCATTTGCCACCATAAAAAATACCCGCAAGGTGCAGCCAGTTTAAACCGAACAGTTTTGAAAAGTTCGGACAAAACCAATCCGAATTTGACTAGGGTTTTGGACATGAATCCAAGCCTTTTCCTTGCACGGGAAGTCCAGCTGCTTCTTATATACCTAAGGGGTAAAGGCCGATTGAACAACACACAATCGAACAAATCATCTACCACTTTTTATCTTTTATCTTTTCTCCTTAACCTTAGTTATTATTCTTCTCGTTCTTCGTCTGTTCTTCTTGTTGCAGGACGGCGAACCTCGAGGCCCTAGGGGCAATCAGGTCGACCTAGGGCAGCCCATAGCCGCCTCGCGCCCTAACGGGGTCCCTCCCGGGCGTGTGGGGTTTCAGGTCCTCAAAAGCACACCGCCGGATTGCCTGCGTACTTCGCTTCCGGATGGGTCTCCTTCGACGTGAGCTGTGGTGCATCACCCCCAGCGGCGAGGGTACACGGTGACGTTTTCGTGTGCGAACAATATGGTGTTATTATACATTGTGTACCTGAGCATGAACAGAAACAGATCCTACGCAAGTGCCACTCCGAGGCTTATGGAGGACACCATGCTGGAGATAGAACTGCACACAAGGTATTGCAATCCGGTTTTATTGGTCTACTCTCTTCAAGGATGCTCGTAAGTTTGTCTTGTCTTATGATGAATGTCAAAGAATTGGTAATATTAATAGACGTCAGGAAATGCCTATGAATTATTCACTTGTTATTGAACCATTTGATGTTTGGGCTTTGATTATGTGGGACATTTTCCTTCCTCCAATGGGTATACACATATTTTAGTTGTTGTTGATTACGTTACTAAGTTGGTATAAGCTATTGCAACTAGTAGCGCTGATCATAACACTTCTATTAAGATGCTTAAAGAAGTTATTTTTCCGAGATTTGGAGTCCCTAGATATTTAATGACTGATGGTGGTTCACACTTTATTCATGGTGCTTTCCGTAAAATGCTTGCTAAATATGATGTTAACCATAGAATTACATCTCAATATCATCCTAAGTCTAGTGATCAAGTAGAATTGAGCAATAAAGAGATTAAATTGATTTTGCAAAAGACCGTTGATAGATCTAGAAAGAATTGATCCAAGAAACTTGATGATGCATTATGGGCTTATACAACTTCTTATAGAAACCCTATGGGTATGTCTCTATATAAAATGGTTTATGGAAAGGCTTGTCACTTACCTCTCGAACTAGAACATAAGGCATATTGGGCTATTAAAGAGTTCAATTATGATTTCAAACTTGCCAGTGAGAAGAGGTTATTTGACATTAGCTCACTTGATGAATGGAGAGCCCAACCCTATGAGAAAAGGTTAAAAGATGGCATGACAAGAGGATACAAAAGCGTGAGATTAATGTAGGTGATCATGTTTTGCTATACAACTCTCGTTTAAATTTTTTTGCAGGAAAGCTTCTCTCTAAATGGGAAGGTCCTTACATTATCGAGGAGATCTATCGTTCCGGTGCCATCAAAATCAACAACGCCGAAGGCACAAATCCGAAGGTAGTGAATGGTCAGAGAGTCAAACATTATATCTCAGGTAATCCCATAAATGTTGAGACCAATATAATTGACACCATAACACCGGAGGAATACATAAGGGACACTTTCCAGAACGTTTCAGACTCCGAAAAGGAATAGGTATGTGGTACGATAAGTAAACCGACTCCAAAACTGTTCTAATAGCAATTTTTCTCCGTTTTGGAATATTTATAAAATTAGGAAAATTAAAAGTAGTCCGAAAGAGACATGAGGAGACCACAAGGGTGGAGGGCACGCCCTATCCACTGGGCGCGCCCCCTGCCTTGTGTCCACCTCGTGTGCCCTCCGGACTCCGTTTTCTTGCACGATACTTCTTTCGGTCGGAAAAAAATCATTATATAATCTCCCGAAGGTTTTGACCACCGTACCTCGACAAAATCCTCTGTTCTTGTTTCGAGCTGTTTTTTTGACAGAGCTAGGTCACCATGACGTCTCCAAGTGCCCCCAAGGACAAGTTTTTTGAGAAGGTCATCAACCCTTACCTCGCGGAGGTGCTGCAACACCCTCAAACCATTGAGATGCGTGAGGGGGTGCTGCACATCCGTGATGTTGAGGGACCAAAGAAGACCGGAAGTGTGGAGACAAGACTTGAAGCAATTGAGCAGCAGGTTTTCAAGTGCGAAGGGATGATGGAACGTGGACTCAACGCCAATCACATGATGATCGCGGAGTTCACTAACAATCACAAGCTGGATGCCAAGAACATCGGGGAGGCCATCTTCAAGCTTCATAAGAAAATCAAGCACCTCCAGGCCCAGATCTATGACCTGCAAAACCAAAACTGTGAGTATGAATATAGATTCAAGAGGATGAGTTTGGCTGAACATTTGAGGATCCCGGAGACTCATTCATCCTTCTATGATGGTGAGCCTATGCCTTGGAAGATGGACGACAAGCCTACATCATCAAGAACTCCATCATCACCACCTCCGAAGAAAGAGACAAAAATAAATGGGTATGGGCACTCCCCTTGGCAACTGCCAAGCTTGGGGGAGGTGCCTCGATATCGTATCACCATCACACCTCTATCTTTATCATTTTTCCTAGTTTGATCCTTTTGGTTATCTCTTGATATAGTAGAATAAAGTTTTAGTATGATCTAGCTTTGAGTTTTTCTTGATCTCTATCTATGTAATCGAGCCCGTGAGTTATATATAATAAAGAGTAGTTTTGAGTTGAGGGCTTTGCTTTATTGCTATGACCTCGAGGGAATAAAATAAGAGAAAGAACAAAAAGAAATAGAAAGATCATATATTGATCTTATGGAGAGTAATGACTTCACATATAAATAGTATGATGAATAGAAGTCGTTGAGAGTTGACAAACATAGTTTTGGTCATTGTTGCAATTAATAGGAATAAAGAAAGAGAGGTTTTACATATAAATATACTATCTTGGACATCTTTTGTGATTGTGAACACTCATTAAAATATGACATGCTAAAAAGTTGATGTTGGACAAGGAAGACAACATAATGGGTTATGTTTTCTTATATCCGAATAGAAGTTATATTGTCATGGATCCTCCAACATGTTGAGCTTGCCTTTCCCTCTCATGCTAGCCAAATTCTTTGCACCAAGTAGAGATACTACGTGTGCTTCCAAACATCCCTAAACCCAGTTTTGCCATGAGAGTCCACCATACCTACCTATGGATTGAGTAAGATCCTTCAAGTAAGTTGTCATTGGTGCAAGCAATAAAAATTGCTCTCTAAATATGTATGATCTATTAGTGTGAAGAAAATAAGATTTATACGAACTTGTGATATGGAAGAAATAAAAGCGACGGACTGCATAATAAAGTTCTCTATCACAAGCGGCAATATGAAATGACGTTCTTTTGCATTAAGATTTTGTGCATCCAACCATAAAAGCGCATGACAACCTCTGCTTCCCTCTGTGAAGGGCCTATCTTTTTTTACCCTCTACCCTTATACAAGAGTCATGGTGATCTTCACCTTTCCCTTTTACACTTTTTCCTTTGGAAAGCGCTATGTGTTGGAGAGATCCGGATATATATATCCACTCGGATGTAGGTTTTCATAAAGTATTATTGTTGACATTACTCTTGAGGTAAAAGGTTGGGAGGTGAAACTGTAAGCCCCTATCTTTCTCTGTGTCCGATTGAAACTTTGAACCCATAAGTATCGCGTGAGTCTTAGCAATTGTGACACATTAAATGATAGTTGAGTATGTGGACTTGCTGAAAAGCTCTTTAATTGACTCTTTCCGATGTTATGATAAATTGCAATTGCTTCAATGACTGAGATCATAGTTTGTTTGTTTTCAATGAAGTTTTTGATTCATACTTTACCTTGTGAATGAATTGTTACTTTAGCGTAAGGAATTATATGACAATATATGTTGTTGTTCTAAAGATGATCATGATGCCCCCATGTATGTATTTTATTTTATCGACACCCCTATCTCTAAACATGTGGACATATTTTTTGATATCGGCTTTCGCTTGAGTACAAGCGAGGTCTAAGATTGGGGGAGTTAATACGTCCATTTTGCATCATGCTTTTATATTGATATTTATTGCATTATGGGTTGTTATTACACGTTATATCACAATACTTATGCCTATTATCTCTTAGTTTACAAGGTTTACATGAAGAGGGAGAATGCCGGCAACTGGAATTCTAGACAAGAAAAGGAGCAAATATTAGAGACCTATATATTCTGCACAACTCCAAAAGTCCTGAAACTTCACGGAGAATATTTTTGGAATATATAAAAAATATTGGGTAAAGAAAGCACCAGAGGGGCCCACCTTCCATCCACAAGGGTGGAGGGCGCGCCCTACCCCCTGGGCACGCCCTCCGTCCTTGTGGGCCCCTGGAAGGCCCTCGATGCCCATCTTCTGCTATGTAGTGTGTTTTGACCTGGAAAAAATAAGAAGGAAGCTTTCGGTATGAAGCGCTGTCTTCTTGAGGCGGAACCTGGGCAGAACCAATCTAGGGATCTAACGGAGCTGTTCTGCCGGGGAAACATCCCTCCATCATCATCACCATCAATCCTCTCATCGAGAGGGGGTCAATCTCCATCAACATCTTCACCAGCACCATCTCCTCTCAAACCCTAGTTCATCTCTTGTATCCGATCTTTGTCTCAAAACCTCAGATTGGTACCTCTGGGTTGCTAGTAGTGTTGATTACTCCTTGTACTTGATGCTAGTTGGTTTATTCGATAGAAGATCATATGTTCAAATCCTTAATGATAACTAGTACTCCTCTGATTATGAACATGAATATGCTTTATGAGTAGTTACGTTTGTTCCCGAGGACATTGGAGAAGTCTTGTTATAAGTAATCATGTGAATTTGGTATTCGTTTGATATTTTGATGAGATGTATGTTGTCTTTCTAGTGGTGTTATGTGAACGTCAACTACATGACACTTCACCATGATTTGGGCCTAGGGGAAGGCATTGGGAAGTAATAAGTAGATGATGGGTTGCTAGAGTGACAGAAGCTTAAACCCTAGTTTATGCGTTGCTTCGTAAGGGGCTGGTTTGGATCCATATGTTTCATGCTATGGTTAGATTTATCTTAATTCTTCTTTCGTAGTTGCAGATGCTTGCGAGAGGGGTTAATCATAAGTGGGGGGCCTGTTCAAGGAAGGGCAGCACCCAAGCACCGATCCACCCACATATCAAATTATCAAAGTAACGAACGTGAATCATATGAGCATGATGAAAACTAACTTGACAGTAATTCCCATGTGTCTTCGGGAGCGCTTTGCTTTATATAAGAGTTCGTCTAGGCTTGTCCTTTGCTACAAAAAGGATTGGGCCACCTTGCTACACCTTAGTTACTTTTTTTTACTTGTTACCTGTTACGAATTATCTCATCATACAACTATCTGTTACCGATAATTTCAGTGCTTGCAGAGAATACCTTGCTCAAAACCGCTTGTCATTTTCTTCCGCCCCTTGTTGGGTTTGACACTCTTACTTATCGAAAGGACTATGATAGATCCCCTATACTTGCGGGTCATCACTGTTCTTGTTTATATTGATGAAGATGTATCAAGTACAGAGTTGATCTACCTCGAGATCGTAATGTGTGATCTAACTCTAGGGATAGGTGAATGATTTTGCGTTGATGCTCTCTCTACGGGCTAAACCCCATGGCTTATAAACACACTAGTGAGGGTATCTAGGGTTACAAAGTCGGCATCTAGGAGCAAGGCGGCAGCAGAGATCTTGGAGTATACATCAAGACTTCGGTGGAGGTAGTCTTGATCACGCCTCCTGTGTATGGCCTCTGGAGTCCATCTTGAGTACAAGCGAGGGCCCGTCGGTCTAGCCTGATGAACACAGGTCGACTAGGTTAGTACCCCCTTATCCAGGATAACGTCACCGGGCGTCCCATAGCCGCCTCATATTTGGGTTGGATATGGGGGCGTTGGTCAGTCCGGGCGTTTGGGCCGACTATGGGGCAGTTGGGTGGCATTTTTGCGTCTGAACAATGATTGCGCGGCCCGACTGGGCATTTGGAGAGGATATGGGGGATCCACTTGTATATGCTCTCACCACAGTAGTATCCCTAAGAGTATCTACAACCGGACCTCCATGCCCACCCCAAACGCCCGGGCCGGCTGCCGGGTCACAGTCCGGATGAAAAATTGTCACCCAATCAGATGCCCCATATCTAGCTCAAACTCCCGGACTGGCCGGCGCTCCCCATACCCAGTTCATATGTGCGGCGGATATGGGACGCCCGGACGCGCCCGACATGTTGGACTAGCCGCTAGGGCACACACCAATTCTTCCATATTCGTCCCCCATCATTGCCTGACCAACCCTCCCTGCTTCTTTTCTGGCCCTCCTCCGCACATCCGCCACCACCGTTGCTCTACCGTCATCCCCAACCCAGGGCTTCGCCACTAGAGGCAGCAACCCACACCATCACCAACCAGACCACAACTGGTCCAGGTCAATGCCACCAGACATCACTCTGGTACGTCCAACTCCCCCATATATACACCTCATGCTCTATGTGTTCGGTGAAATGCCGGAGCCGTATTTTTATGTTTTTGATAATTATTTCTAGGCCAGCAATAGATTCACCATGGAACGATAATATCGGGGTTATAAATAGGGGGTAGGACCAAGTATACAAATGGCCCACCAAGGTCCCATGACACATCTAAGATACGACCCAAATGGCCATGGGTCATGGGGTATCATCACCAGCCCATCAAAGTCAAGGAGGACGGCTTAGGACCGTGCTAAGTTCCTACCGCCAGATTCTGGGCCGGCCGACAACCAGACATTACACTACAAAAAAATACACATCTGTGACATTATGACCCGAACAAAAACTTTGTCTGTCATGGATATGACAATTCCATGATGATAATTGTGACAAAAACACGAATCATCATAGATGTGGTGGGCTCCTACTTCTATGAAAAAAATATGTCAGAAAATGGGCTTTTCGTCCTAGGCGGGCCGTACACGCATCTGCATGACATTATTTGGGCTGTCCATGACATAAATAATCGTGGTATAGGTGACAGCGAGGAAATTTTCAGGGAGTTTGTGGTATATAGTGCGTGGTCGGGCTCAAGCGATGCAGTCTTTTGTGCATTTCTCTCATATGTGCGTGTGTGTACGAGCTACATTTGTTAACTGAACCGAAGATAGTCGTTTATTTACTGAATCCGACTGATCGATCAATCCCTCGCACCACGTACTGAACACATCGATCGATCCCTCGCACTACATACTGAACCCTAACGATCCCTTTGCTGCTAACTGAACCTAATCGAGCGATTCCTTCATTGCTAACTGACCCGGATCGGTCCTTCTCGCTGCCTACTGAAGTCAATCGAGCTCCCGTGTGAGACATAGCCGGCCGGTGTTGGGTTGCCTCATGATGAACAGTGCCCGTTGCTGCCGCGTGCGCGATACATGTAGACACGAGTTGAGACTCAGTGATCGAGCCCCTTACACGAGACGTGGTGAGTTGTGGATGAACAGTTCCTGTTGATGTCGCCCACTCGTACGACCACCCCAGCCGGTAGGGGTTGGATGAACAGGACCCCATGGTAGTAGGCGGTTGCCGCTGGATGAACAGGACCCCGAGGAGGCCGTGCCATGGTGCGCCACACTCTAGCCAGTTGGTGGTCGATGAAAAGGACCCCATGGATGTTGGAGAGTAAGTCGATGGTGGATGAACAGTAGCCGGTGGAGGCACATGGTAGGAAGTCAATGGTGGATGAACAGTAGCCCATGGAGTCCCATTTTGCCGTACGCGACACCCTTCCTGATGAAGAGGACCCTGTTTCGACCGTAGGCGGTTAGAGAGAAGTCCGTTTCCTCCGTTTTGCGGTACGCCAGACCCTTCCAATGAGCAAGACCCCATTTCAACCGTAAGTGGTTGCACATAAGTCTATTTCCTCCGTTTTGCGGTATGCCCCTGCCAATGAATTGGACCCTGTTTCGACCATAGGAGGTCAAAGAGAACTCGGTTTCGTCTGTTTTGTGGTACACCAGACCCCGAGCCGGTGAGGGGTCAATGAACATGACCCCGTTTTGGCTGTTCCATCTAAGCTGATTAGCTCCTGATGAATAGGACACATTCCTACCCAGTTCGTTGCCTCTCGATGAACACGACGTAGCTGTTTCTCCGTTCCGACCCAACCAGTTAGCTGCCAATGAACAGGAGGCCGTTGCTGTTGTTTGTTGCCTCTCCATGTACATGAACCTGGTGCACCCCCTGATATTATTTGCACCAGAAATTCAGAAATATTCAGAAAAAAATCGTGTTAAATTTTCAGGGCATTCTGAGAACTTTTATTTTTGGGTCATTTTTTATTGCACGAAAAAAATCAGAAAACTGACAAAGCATGGCATTTTATTTTATTTAACTAAGAAAAACAGAAAACAAAAGGTAGGGACAGAAGGTAGTGCTGACTAAATTCATCAACTTCATACCTCTCAAAAATGATTCATTAATAAGGTTGATCAAGTCTTATTAACAACCACTTTCGATTAATATGAAACCGAAGAACTTTCGTAAATCACTTAGTTGCCTCAATGGGGATATGAATGTCCCCAACAATAAGCATTTCATATTTCTTTTTGATAGTAGGTAGAGGTAGTTGAAAACTTCCAATAGTGATTGTGGGAGAATTTTCAATAACATTAATACCATTCACTTGGAATTGTTTCTTCGGAAAGTGCACCGTATGCTCATTACCATTAATATGAAAAGTGACCTTGCTTTTATTGCAATCAATAACAGCCCCTACAGTATTCAAGGAGGGTATACCAAGGATAATTGACAGGTTGTCGTCCTCGGGCATCTCAAGTATAACAAAGTCAGACAAAATAGTAACATTAGCAACAACAACGGGCACATACTCACAAATACCGATAGGTATGGCAGTTGATTTGTCAGCCATTTGCAAAGATATTTCAGTAGGTAAGAGTTTATTCAAATCAAGTCTTTTATATAAAGAGAAAGACATAACACTAACACCAGCTCCCAAATCACATAAAGCAGTTTTCACATAATTTCTTTTAATGGAGCAAGGTATAGTTGGTATTCATGGATCTCCAAGTTTTTTAGGTACTCCATCCTTAAAAGTATAATTAGCAAGCATAGTGGAGATTTTAGCTTCCGGTATTTTTTCCCTTATTGGTGATGATGTCTTTCATATACTTTGCATAAGGAGGCATTTTTAAGATATCAGTCATGCGAGTGCGCAAGAAGACTGGCCTAATCATTTCAGCAAAGCGTTCAAATTCTTCATCATATTTCTTTTTAGTTGACTTAAGTGGCAAGGGCATAGGCTTTTGAACCCATGGTTCTCTTTCCTTACCTTTTTTTCTAGCAACAAAGTCTCTTTTCTCATATCTTTTATTCTTGGGTTGTGGGTTATCAAGATCAACAGCTGGTTCTGTCTCAACATCATTGTCTAGTTCTTTATTATTTGGTTGAGTGTCTTCATGAACCTTAACATTTTCTTTTTGATTATCATAAGGTGAGTGTTTGTTACCAGATTGAGAGTCAACATCAGAGATAGAAATTTCATTATCATTATCAGGAGGTTTTTCTATTTCAGGTTCACTAGAGGCAGGCAAAGTCCTATTATTTTTCTTCTTCTTTTTTCTTTCTAGAAGGACTAGGTGCATTAGTGTTAATTATTTGAGAGTCCTGTTCAATTCTCTTTGGGTGTCCCTAAGGATAAAGTGGTTCCCAAGTCATTTTACCTCCTCTAGTTGCTACTCTAACAGCAAAGTCACTTATATTATTGTTCATTTCATCAAGCAACTCTCTTTGATATTTAGCAACTTGTTCTAATTGAGTTTGAACCATAGAGGCATGCTTTCCTACACCTCTAACATCATTTGAGATTCTAAATAACAAGTCACTTAAGCGAGCAGTCATATCAGAGTTGTATTTCAATTGTTTCATAACATTTGCATTGAAGTGATCTTGTTTTCTAATGTAATTATCAAACTCAGAAAGGCATTGACTAGGATGTTTATTACGAGGATCATCACTATCAATGAATTTCATTAAAGATTTTACCTCTACCACCTTAGGTGGTGGTGGTGCTTTGAACCCATGTATTTCTTTGATAGGTGGTAAATTTTTAACATCCTTACCTTTAATACCTTTTTTCTTCATAGATTTCTTTGCCTCTTGCATATCTTCAGGACTAATTTATAAGATACCCCTCTTATTCAGAGTGGGTTTAATAGGTGTTCCAGGAGGAGTTCAATCATCATAATTTTTCAATATGTTATTCAATAATTCTTCAGCTTGCCCAATAGTTCGTTCCCTGAAAACACAACCAGCATAACTATCTAGGAAATCCCTAGAAGCATCAGTTAGTCTATTATAGAAGATATCAAGTATTTAATTTTTCTTAAGAGGATGATCAGGAAAAGCATTAAGCAATTGGAGAAGCCTCCCCCAAGCTTGTGGGAGACTCTCTTCTTCAATTTGCACAAAGTTAAATATTTCCTGCAAGGTAGCTTTATTCATATGAGCAGGGAAATATTTTGCAGAGAAGTAATAAATCATATCCTGGGGACTACGCACACAACCAGGAGAAAGAGTATTGTACCAAGCTTTAGCATCACCCTTTAATGAGAACAGAAATACCTTGAGAATATAATAATAGTGAATCTTCTCATCATGAGCAAAAAGGGTGGCTATATCATTCAACTTAGTAAGATGTGCCACAACGATTTCAGTTTCATAACCATGAAAAGGATCAGATTCAACCAAAGTAATTAACTCTAGGTTGACAGAGAATTCATAATCCTTATCATCAATAAAGATAGGTGAAGTAGCAAATTTAGGGTCACATTTCATTTTAGCATTCAGAGATCTTTCTTTATACTTGCATAATAATTTCTCTAGATGATCTCTATCCTTACAAGCAAGAATATCTCTAGTTGCCTCCTCACTCATAGCATAACCTGCCGGTACCTTTGGCAATTCATATCTAGGAGGGCTAGTTCTAGTGGGTGTTTCAAGATTTTTAGTTTCAAGCTCATCATTAGTTTCAACAATATCATGTTGTCTTACTCTAGCAATTTTTTCATCAAGAAATTCACCTAGTGGCACATCATCATCAAGCAAGGTACTAGCATCATCAAGAGTAAGATTCATAGCAGAAGTAGCATCATCAGTAACTTGCGACATATTAGAATTAATAGCGTGTGGTGGTGTTGCAAGTTTGCTTATAATAGAAGGTGAATCTAAAGCAGAGCTGGATGGCAGTTCCTTACCTCCCCTCGTCTTAGAGGAAAAAATCTTAGTCTTAGCATCCTTCAAATTCTTCATAGTGATAGTATGATAATAATCCCAAGTGACTCAACAAATATAGCTATGCTCCCCGGCAATGGCACCAGAAAAAGGTCTTGATAACCCACAAGTATAGGGGATCACAATAGTTTTCGAGGGTGTAGTATTCAACCCAAATTTATAGATTCGACACAAGGGGAGCCAATAAATATTTGCAAGTATTAGCAACTGAGTTGTCAATTCAGCCACACCTGGAGATTAATTATCTACAGCAAAGTGATCAGTAGCACAGTAATATGATAGTTTTGATAATAATAGTAGCAGCAATAGTAACGGTAGCAGTGATGGTAGTGATTTTGTAGCAGTAACAATAGCAGTAGCAACAGTAGTAACTTCACAAGAACAATATAAGGTAAATTTGTAGGCATTGGATCGATGATTCGTTGGATGATATTCATCATGAAACAGTCATAACCTAGGGCGATACGACACTATAGCTCCAGTTCATAAATATAATGTAGGCATGTATTCCATAAATAGTCATACGTGCTTATGGAAAGAACTTGCATGACATATTTTGTCCTACCCTCCCGCAGCAGCGGGGTCCTATTGGAAACTAAGGGATATTAAGGCCTCCTTTTAATAGAGACCCAGAACAAAGCATTAACACACGGTGAATACATGAACTCCTCAAATTACGGTCATCACCGGGAGTGGTCCCGACTATTGTCACTTCGGGGTTGCCGGATCATAACACGTAGTAGTTGACTATTACTTGCAAGATCAGATCTATAAAATGGATATAATGGTGATAACATAAATGGTTCAGATCTGAAATCATGGCACCCGGGCCTAAAGTGACAAGCATTAAGCATGGCAAAGTCATAGCAACATCAATCTCAAAACATAGTGGATACTAGGGATCAAGCCCTAACAAAACTAACTCGATTACATGATGAATCTCATCCAACTCCTCACTGACCAGCGAGCCTACGAAGGAATTACTCACTCCCAGTAGGGAGCATCATGTAATTGGCGATGGAGATGTGTTGGTGATAACGAAGATCGAAGATCCCCCTCTGTAGAGCCCCAAACAGACTCCAGATCTGGCCTCCCGATGAAGAACAAGAGACCAGCAGCTCCGTCTTGTGAAACACGATAATTCTTTCTCCCTGATTTTTTCTGGAAATATGTGATTTTATAGCGTCGATTTCAGGGTCATCGGGGCCACCAGGTGGGGACAACCCACCTTTACGCGCCTAGAGGGGGTGGCGCGCCCTGGTGGGTTGTGCCCACCCAGGTGCTCCCCTCTAGTGGTTCTTGGCTCCATATATTTTCTTTTATTGTATAAAAAACCTCGCAAAGTTTCGTTCCATTCCGAGAACTTTATTTCTGCACAAAAACAACACCATGGTAGTTCTGCTGAAAACATCGTCAGTCCTGGTTAGTTTCATTCAAATCATGCAAATTAGAGTCCAAAACAAGAGGCAAAGCATTAGGAAAAGTAGATACGTTGGAGACGTATCAGACCCCGCCCTTATGTATGTATGCGGCCGTATTTTTTGCAGCGTGGCTCCATGTGTGTATACACGGTTTAGACTGGACTGCCTGAACTGCTACCACTCCTTACTCGACCACAATTCATCATGGCAGAGGGACCGATCAACCAGTATGTATGTACACATTTGCGACTAGACAACTAACAGTACATACGCTTCGACCTGATGGTCCCAACTGCCAGGGGAGAATAAGCAGACACTTCCTTCTGTGCGAAGATATAGCTGGTGGGTCCTAGCTGTCATGGGAAGGAATCAATTTTTTCACGTAATGAGGAGGCACCTTCTGCGTGCGATGATGTAGCTAGTGGGTCCCAGCTCTCAGGTGGAGCAATCTTTGTTCGCGTAATAAGGATGCACTTCCTTGCATGCGAAGATGTAGGTGGTGGGTCCCAGCTGTCAGGGGTGGAATCATTTTTTGCGCATAATAAGGAGGCACTTCCTTGCATGCGAAGATGTAGATGGTGGGTCCTAGCTGTCAGGGGGATGCATCATTTTTTGCGCGTAATAAGGAGGCACTTCCTTGCGTGAAGATGTCTAGTGGGTCCTAGTTTTTAGGGGAGGAAGCATTTTTTCACGTAATACGGAGTCACTTCCTTGCATGATAAGATGTAACTAGTGGGTCCCAGCCATCAAGGGGAGGAATCATTTTTCTTACGTGTAACAAGGAGATACTTCCTTGCGTGCATCCATGGACCTCGTGGGATCACAGCTGCCAAACTCTCTGTCGGTGTCAAAACCGGCGGATCTCGGGTAGGGGGTCCCGAACTGTGCGTCTAGGCAGATGGTAACAGGATACAAGGGACACGATGTTTTTACCTAGGTTCGGGCCCTCTCGATGGAGGTAAAACCCTACTCCTGCTTGATTAATATTGATGATATGGGTAGTACAAGAGTTGATCTACCACGAGATCAGAGAGGCTAAACCCTAGAAGCTAGCCTATGGTATGATTGTTGTTTGTCCTACGGACTAAAACTCTCTGGTTTATATAGACACTGGAGAGGGCTATGGTTACACAGAGTCGGTTACAATGGGAGGAGATCTACATATCGTATCGCTAGGCTTGCCTTCGACGCCAAGGAAAGTCCTATCCGGACACGGGACGAAGTCTTCAATCTTGTATCTTCATAGTCCGGGAGTCTGGCCAAAGGTCATAGTCTGGCCATCCGGACACTCCCTAATCCAGGACTCCCTCAGTAGCCCCTGAACCAGGCTTCAATGACGACGAGTCCAGCGTGCAAATTGTCTTCGGTATTGCAAGGCGGGTTCCTCCTCCGAATACTTCATAGAAGATGTTTGAACACAAGGATAGTGTCCGGCTCTGCAAAATAAGTTCCACATACCACCATAGAGAGAATAATATCTGCACAAATCCAATCTGCTAACGTACTCCGTAGCGTGACGTCATGCCACAGCCAAACCATTATTCGAATTGTTTTACTATCCCACCTCAGCGCGTTTAGCGAGGCGGTTTCCTTGGCACGTCTTGTCAAAGCAGAGGTCGTGTCCCCTTATTCAGGGATTCTCATCAATACGGGCATGGGTAACCCAACCATGCCATTGTTATGACTTCTTAACTGAAAGTGAGTCCCAAACGGTCATGGGGAGGGCTCTTGGTATTCAACCTCTTTATAAAGAGACCAAGGCTCGACTCCTTTCTTTCAATCCAATCAAATCCGCCTCTCACCTCGAGTTCCAACACCCAAAGCTCCAGATTCAGGCGCTTCAGACCTTCGATGATGTCCGACTCCGACCTCCAAGGCCGGTGGATGCCTTCCTCTGTTACGGAAGAAGACGTGCGAAAGCTGAGAGATGCCAGGTATCTAACCGGCGAAATCTCGCATAGGCTGCCTGCTAAAGGGCAGGCTATTCCCACTCCCCAGCCCGATGAGAATGTGGTGTTCACATCTCACTTCCTTCGGGGGCTAGGCTTCCCGATTGATCCCTTCGTGAGGGGGCTCATGTTTTATTATGGGCTGGAATTTCACGACTTAGCTCCGGAGTCCATCCTCCAAATCTCATCGTTTATTGTCGTGTGTGAGGCCTTCCTCCACGTTACTCCTCACTTCGGGCTGTGGATTAAAACCTTCAAGGTAGAACTGAAGATGATTGAGGGGCAGCACGCTGAGTGCGGAGGTGCAACTATAAGCAATATTGCCGATGCCCCATGGCCCGAGGGCTCTTTTCAAGAGGAGTTCGGCTTATGGCAACGGGAGTGGTTTTACATCACAGCCCCAGGGGCACCACGTGGGTGGCGCCACCTGCTTTTTGCTCGGGTCCCCCACCACGGCTAGCATCATGGGTCAATAAAGGGCTTAACTGGGGGCCGTCCAAGGACGTGCCCTTGCTGCAGGGCCGCATTCGAGATCTCCTAGAAAGAGATATCAATCTGGCGGTAGTGGCGCAGGTTATGCTGATTCGCCGCATACTGCCCTGCAAACGTCGCCCCCTCCGCCTGTGGGGATTTAATCCGGAAGGACCGCGAGCCCTCCAACATTTATGGGCACGACGCCCGTGGAGATGTACAAATTATTCTTCGTATCACAAGCAATGTGTCCGGACTTGTCCGAGGATGCAGGTCTGAGCTGCAATCGCCTGGACACTCAAGTAAGTAGCCCTGTACCCGGACACGCTAGCCGTACATTTATCATAACACTGCCCTTAAAAGAGTTATCCTTCAAACATGAGTGGATAGCGAAAGCAAAGCTTATCAGGTGTCCGCCCCCCTCCCTGAGACCACGCCGGATCCCGTGTTGACCAGGATGCTGGAGATTGCGCCTTTGGAAGAAGGCGAAGAGGGGAACAAAGAAGCTACCGCCTCCGCGAAGGAAGCTGTCAGGAAAGGAGGAATCGAGAATTCCTCTATCCAGGGAAAGAAGAGGACTGCCTCTGAAGACCCAGAGGCGATGGCCTCAAAGCGGGGGAAGAAATCTTCATCAGAGGGTCCGGCTCCGGAGAATGCTCCGGCCGCATTGTGTCCTCAAGGGGATCAGCTCTCCAACGAGCCGTAAGTAAAGAGGGGGGTTTTAAAATGAGTGATATCCCTGTTTTCTTTTTGAGGAAGATAACCAAAATTTTACCTTGCAGTTCGGATCTCAACCCTTCTCAGCAGAGCTCATCCTCTGGGGATCTCCGTCCAAAGATGATGGAGAGCGAAATGCCTCCCCCAGCTGTACCATCTTGTCAGACTGGCGATCCCGAGGTGTCATCTCGGAGGATATCTCCAAATCCGGACTTTGAAAAAGGTTGTCGAACTAGTCCGACACCTTTAGGTGCACGGTCGGAGGGGTTGCAGCATCTGCTCGGGCGAGCGTCTATCTCAGAAGAACACCGTGTGTTGATGAACACGATGATTAGAAGGATTTCATCTGCGGAAAGCGGATTGTATGAGGCCGCCAGGAGTTTACTGGCAGGTTTTGAGGTACACGAAAAGTTGTACCTTTTGACAGAGCCGCATATATAAAATGCGTCCTGTATAAATAGTAACCCCTAAGACTCTGTGTGTTGTCAAAAATGAAGGTGCACAGAGGATCATAATCCCAGGTATAATATGTCGTGTTTCCTATGTAGGTGGTGAGGCGTTCGGTGGCTAGCCGGACTGATGAATCTGCCGTGCTAAAGCGGCAACTTGACGTGGCAGATGCCGACATCGCGCTTGTAAATAAGCGGCTAGACGAGGCACAAGGTATGTAATGTCTCCAAAGACATCTGATAAGAGGAGCTTGATGCTCGTGCCTTATAACATATGTGCTTAATGCAGATGGTGCCGCTGCCATGAAGAACCTTCGGGCGGAACTTGCCCGAGCCAAGGAGCAAGCGAGGAAGAGTGATGCGGCTGCCGTTAAAGTGGCGGAAGAGCTAAAAGCCGAACAAGCTGCTCACTGCCAGAGCAAGAAAGAAATGGCCGAGATGGCTGTAAAATTGAAGGATGCTACCGACCGTTGTAAGCTTCGTGAAGAAGAAGATAGGGTGGCACAGAAGGACCTAGAAAAGGTCACTGTCGAGGCCAAGGACACTCGCTCTGCAATGAGAGCTATGAAGGAGGAGCTACGTCAGGCCGGAGATAGCGCGGCTGGAAAGCCCTATATGCTGCAGATGAAGTTCGGGGATCCTAAGTATGCTCCGTTGGACCGGAAATGGAGTGCGGCGAACACTTATCTGGATTTGGCGGCAAGTGCCGCGGACGCGACCGAACACTTCCGAGGTCTGGATGACCATAAATTGGAAGAACTGTTTTGGTCGCAGTTCCATAATCCAGAGCGCCCACTTTCGGTGTCCGACCGTTTGGACGCTTGGGCGGAGCTGAACAGGTTGTCCAAACTCACTATGAGGTACGTCGCGAGTCGTCTGTGGCCGGAAGAGCCAGAGCCAAAGAGTTATTTTAGCTTGATGCAGCAGTTCCTTGGTTTGGTGCTGCATGTTGATGCAATGAAGAGGTCGGCGTGCATAGAGGGTGCACAGATGGCTCTTGCTCGTGTCAAGACATACTGGGCGGATATGAAGGCCAATGTTGTTGCATCCCGAGATTCGGACGAAAGCCGAGTATCTGCCAAGCACTACTTTGAGGAAGTTCTTCAGGGCACTCGTTTAATAGAGACGCAGTGCTCGAAGGATGTTGTGTTTGAATAACATGTGCTATTGTAGAACAATATTTTGATAGGATGTAAAAGCTTTTTATACTTGTGCTTTCAAGAATTGTAATGCCTCCTGTGCGGCCATTAATGTATATGTTTATATAACCTGAAAGATGGCAGTCGTTGGCTTCAGCCCCCACGCATATAATGTGGGGGTGTTCGCAAAAGGCACCTTTTCACACTTGACCCAACGTCTTGTTGTGGAACGTTGCAGAAAATAAAAAATTTCTACGGTTTCACCAAGATCCATCTATGAGTTCATCTAAGAAATGAGTGAAAGGAGAGATGCATCTACATACCACTTTGTAGATCGCGAGTGGAAGCGTTCAAAAGAACGGGGTTGAAGTAGTCGTTCTCGTCGTGATCCTATCACCGGAGATCCTAGCGCCGAACGGACGGCACCTCCGCGTTCAACACACGTACGGTCAGTGTGACGTCTCCTCTGTCTTGATCCAGCAAGGGGGAAGGAGAGGTTGACGATGATCCAGCAGCATGACGGCGTGGTGGTGGATGCAGCAGAACTCCGGGAGGGCTTCGCCAAGCTGCTGCGGGAGGAGGACAAGGTGTAGCAGGGGAGGGAGGCGCCAAGACACAAGGGTGCGGCTGCCCTCCCCCCTGCCCTCCTTTATATAGGCCCCCAGGGGGGGCGCCGGCCCTGGGAGATGTAATCTCCCAAGGGGGCGGCGGCCAGGGGGGTGGAGTGCCCCCCAAGGCAAGTGGTGCGCCCCCCACCTAGGGTTTCCAACCCTAGGTGCAGGGGGGGCCAAGGGGGGGCGCACCAGCCCACTAGGGGCTGGTTCCCCTCCCACTTCAGCCCACGGGGCCCTCCGGGATAGGTGGCCCCACCTGGTGGACCCCCCGGGACCCTTTCGGTGGTCCCGGTACAATACCGGGTGACCCCGAAACTTTCCCGATGGCAGAAACAGCACTTCCTATATAGTTTTCTTTACCTCCGAACCATTCCGGAACTCCTCGTGACGTCCGGGATCTCATCCGGGACTCCGAACAACATTCGGTTTGCTGCATACTCATATTCATACAACCCTAGCGTCACCGAACCTTAAGTGTGTAGACCCTACAGGTTCGGGAGACATGCAGACATGACCGAGACGACTCTCCGGTCAATAACCAACAGCGGGATCTGGATACCCATGTTGGCTCCCACATACTCCTCGATGATCTCATCGGATGAACCACGATGTCGAGGATTCAAGCAACCCCGTATACTATTCCCTTTGTCAGACGGTATGTTACTTGCCCGAGACTCGATCGTCGGTATCCCAATACCTCGTTCAGTCTCGTTACCGGCAAGTCACTTTACTCGTAACGTAATGCATGATCCCGTGACCAGACACTTGGTCACTTTGAGCTCATTGTGATGATGCACTACTGAGTGGGCCCAGTGATACCTCTCCGTAATACGGAGTGACAAATCCCAGTCTCAATCCGAGTCAATCCAACAGACACTTTCGGAGATACCTGTAGTGCACCTTTATTGTCACCCAATTACGTTGTGACGTTTGGTACACCCAAAGCACTCCTATGGTATCCGGGAGTTACACGATCTCATGGTCTAAGGAAAAGATACTTGACATTGGAAAAGCTCTAGCAAAACGAACTACACGATCTTGTGCTATGCTTAGGATTGGGTCTTGTCCATCACATCATTCTCCTAATGATGTGATCCCCGCTATCAACGACATCTAATGTCCATAGTCAGGAAACCATGACTATCTGTTGATCAACGAGCTAGTCAACTAGAGGCTTACTAGGGACATATTATGGTCTATGTATTCACACGTGTATTACGATTTCCGGATAATACAATTATAGCATGAATAAAGACAATTATCATGAACAAGGAAATATAATAACAATCCTTTTATTATTGCCGCTAGGGCATATTTCCAACAGTCTCCCACTTGCACTAGAGTCAATAATCTATTTACATTGTGATGAATCGAACACCCATAGAGTTCTGGTGTTGATCATATTTTGCTCGCGAGAGAGGTTTAGTCAACGGATCTGCGACATTTAGATCTCTATGTACTTTGCAAATATCTATGTCTCCATCTTGAACATTTTCACGGATGGAGTTGAAACGACGCTTGATGTGCCTGGTCTTCTTGTGAAGCCTGGGCTCCTTGGCAAGGGCAATAGCTCCAGTGTTGTCACAGAAGAGTTTGATCGGCCCCGACGCATTGGGTATGACTCCTAGGTCGGTGATGAACTCCTTCAGCCAAATAGCTTCATGCGCTGCCTCCGAGGCTGCCATGTACTCCGCTTCACATGTAGATCCCGCCATGACGCTCTGCTTGCAGCTGCACCAGCTTACTGCTCCACCATTCAACATATACACGTATACGGTTTGTGACTTAGAGTCATCCGGATCTGTGTCGAAGCTAGCGTCGACGTAACCCTTTATGGCGAGCTCTTCGTCACCTCCATAAATGAGAAACATGTCCTTTGTCCTTTTCAGGTACTTTAGGATATTCTTGACCGCTGTCCAGTGTTCCTTGCCGGGATTACTTTGGTACCTACCTACCAAACTTATGGCAAGGTTTACATCAGGTTTGGTACACAGAATGGCATACATAATAGATCCTATGGCTGAAGCATAGGGGATGACACTCATCTCTTCTTTATCTTTTGCCGTGGTCGGGCATTGAGCCGAGCTCAATCTCACACCTTGCAATACAGGCAAGAACCCTTTCTTGGACTGATCCATTTTGAACTTCTTCAAAATCTTATCAAGGTATGTGCTTTGTGAAAGACCTATGAGGCGTCTCGATCTATCCCTATAGATCTTGATGCCTAATATGTAAGCAGCTTCTCCAAGGTGCTTCATTGAAAAACACTTATTCAAGTAGGCCTTAATGCTGTCCAAAAGTTCTATATCATTTCCCATCAAAAGTATGTCATCTACATATAATATGAGAAATGCTACAGAGCTCCCACTCACTTTCTTGTAAATGCAGGCTTCTCCATAAGTCTGCATAAACCCAAACGCTTTGATCATCTCATCAAAGCGAATGTTCCAACTCCGAGATGCTTGCACCAGCCCATAAATGGATCGCGGGAGCTTGCATACTTTGTTAGCATTCTTAGGATTGACAAAATCCTCCGGCTGCATCATATACAGTTCTTCCTTAAGATGCCCGTTAAGGAATGTCGTTTTGACGTCCATCTACCATATCTCATAATCATAGTATGCGGCAATTGCTAAGATGATTCGGACGGACTTCAGCTTCGCTATGGGAGAGAATGTCTCATCATAGTCAACCCCTTGAACTTGCCGATAACCCTTAGCGACAAGTTGAGCTTTATAGATGGTAATATTACCATCCGCGTCCGTCTTCTTCTTAAAGATCCATTTGTTTTCTATTGCTCGCCGATCATCGGGCAAGTCAGTCAAAGTCCATACTTTGTTTTCATACATGGATTCTATCTCGGATTGCATGGCTTCAAGCCATTTGTTGGAATCTGGGCCCGCCATCGCTTCTTCATAGTTCGAAGGTTCACCGTTGTCTAACAACATGATTTCCAGGACAGGGTTGCCATACCACTCTGGTGTGGAACGTGTCCTTGTGGACCTACGAGGTTCTGTAGCAACTTAATCCGAAGTACCTTGACCATCATCATTAATTTCCTCTCCAGTTGGTGTAGGCACCACAGGAACATTTTCCTGAGCTTTACTACTTTCCGGTTCAAGAGGTAGTACTTCATCGAGTTCTACTTTCCTCCCACTTACTTCTTTCGAGAGAAACTCTTTTTCCAGAAAGGATCCGTTCTTGGAAACAAAGGTCTTGCCCTCGGATCTTAAGTAGAAGGTATACCCAATGGTTTCCTTAGGGTATCCTATGAAGACGCATTTATCCGACTTGGGTTCGTGCTTTTCAGGTTGAAGTTTCTTGACATAAGCATCGCATCCCCAAACTTTTAGAAACGACAGCTTAGGTTTCTTCCCAAACCATAATTCATACGGTGTCGTCTCAACGGATTTAGACGGTGCCCTATTTAAAGTGAATGTAGCTGTCTCTAGAGCGTATCCCCAAAATGATAGCGGTAAATCGGTAAGAGACATCATAGATCGCACCATATCCAATAGAGTGCGATTATGATGTTCGGACACACCGTTACGCTGAGGTGTTCCAGGCGGCGTGAGTTGTGAAACGATTCCACATTTCCTTAAGTGCGTACCAAATTCGTGACTTAAGTATTCTCCTCCACGATCTGATCGTAGGGACTTTATCTTTCGGTCACGTTGATTCTCTACCTCATTCTGAAATTCCTTGAACTTTTCAAAGGTCTCAGACTTGTGTTTCATTAAGTAGACATACCCATATCTACTCAAGTCATCAGTGAGAGTGAGAACATAACGATATCCTCCGCGAGCCTCAACGCTCATTGGACCGCACACATCGGTATGTATGATTTCCAATAAGTTGGTTGCTCGCTCCATTGTTCCAAAGAACGGAGTCTTGGTCATTTTTCCCATGAGGCATGGTTCGCATGTGTCAAATGATTCATAATCGAGAGACTCTAAGAGCCCATTAGCATGGAGCTTCTTCATGCGCTTGACACCAATGTGACCAAGGCGACAGTACCACAAGTATGTGGGACTATCGTTATCAACTTTACATCTTTTGGTATTCACACTATGAATATGTGTAACATTACGTTCGAGATTCATTAAGAATAAACCATTGACCATCGGGGCATGACCATAAAACATATCTCTCATATAAATAGAACAACCATTATTCTCGGATTTAAATGAGTAGCCATCTCGTATTAAACGAGATCCAGATACAATGTTCATGCTCAAACTTGGCACTAAATAACAATTATTGTGGTTCATAACTAATCCCGTGGGTAAATGTAGAGGTAGCGTCCGACGGCGATCACATCGACCTTGGAACCATTCCCGACGCGCATCGTCACCTCGTCCTTCGCCAGTCTCCGCTTATTCCGCAACTCCTGCTTTAGTGTTGCCGACCTTCTTGTCCGCTAAGTATTTGGGGCAGTTCCGCTTCCAGTGACCCTTCCCCTTGCAATAAAAGCACTCAGTCTCAGGCTTGGGTCCAATCTTTGACTTCTTCCCGGCAGCTCGCTTACCGGGCGCGGCAACATCTTTGCCGTCCTTCTTGAAGTTCTTCTTACCCTTGCCCTTTTTAAACTTAGTGGTCTTATTGACCATCAACACTTGATGTTCTTTCTTGATTTCAACCTCTGATGACTTCAGCATGGAAAATACTTCAGGAATGGTCTTCACCATCCCCTGCATATTGTAGTTCAACACAAAGCTCTTGTAGCTCGGTGGGAGCGACTGAAGGATTCTGTCAATGACCGCCTCGTCCGGGAGGTTGATCTCCAGCTGGGACAGGCGGTTGTGCAACCCAGACATTTTGAGTATATGCTCACTGACAGAACTGTTTTCCTCCATCTTACAACTATAGAACTTGTCGGAGACTTCATATCTCTCGACCCGGGCATGAGCTTGGAAAACCATTTTCAGCTCCTCGAACATCTCATATGCTCCGTGTTTCTCAAAACGCTTTTGGAGCCCCGGTTCTAAGCTGTAAAGCATGCCGCACTGAACGAGGGAGTAATCATTAGCATGTGACTGCCAAACGTTCATAACATCTTGGTTCTCTGGGATGGGTGCTTCACCTAGCGGTTCATCTAGGACATATTCTTTCTTGGCTGCTATGAGGATGATCCTCAGGTTCCGGACCCAGTCCGAATAGTTGCTGCCATCATCTTTCAGCTTGGTTTTCTCTAGGAACGCGTTGAAGTTCATGTTGACATGAGCGTTGGCCATTTGATCTACAAGACATATTTTGCAAAAGTTTTAGACTAAGTTCATGATAATTAAGTTCATCTAATCAAATTATTGAATGAACTCCCACTCAGATTTGACATCCCTCTAGTCATCTAAGTGTTACACGATCCGAGTCGACTAGGCCGTGTCCGATCATCACGTGAGACGGACTAGTCATCATCGGTGAACATCTGCATGTTGATCGTATCTTCCATACGACTCATGTTCGACCTTTCGGTCTCTTGTGTTCCGAGGCCATGTCTGTACATGCTAGGCTCGTCAAGTTAACCCTAAGTGTTCTGCATGTGTAAATCTGTCTTACACCCGTTGTATGTGAACGTAAGGATCTATCACACCCGATCATCACGTGGTGCTTCGAAACGATGAACTTTAGCAACGGTGCACATTTAGGGGGAACACTTTCTTGAAATTATTATAAGGGATCATCTTATTTACTACCGCTGTTCTAAGTAAACAAGATGCATAAAACATAATAAACATCACATGCAATTATATAGTAGTGACATGATATGGCCAATATCATATAGCTCCTTCGATCTCCATCTTCGGGGCTCCATGATCATCTTCGTCACCGGCATGACACCATGATCTCCATCATCATGATCTCCATCATTGTGCCTTCATGAAGTTGTCACGCCAACGACTACTTCTACTTCTATGGCTAACGCGTTTAGCAATAAAGTAAAGTAATTTACATGGCGTTCTTCAATGACACGCAGGTCATACAAAAAATAAAGACAACTCCTATGGCTCCTGCCGGTTGTCATACTCATCGACATGCAAGTCGTGATTCCTATTACAAGAACATGATCTCATACATCACAATATATCATTCATCATTCATCACAACTTCTGGCCATATCACATCACATCACAATTGCTGCAAAAACAAGTTAGACGTCCTCTAATTGTTGTTGCATCTTTTACGTGGCTGCAATTGGGTTCTAGCAAGAACGTTTTCTTACCTATGAATAACCACAACATGATTTTGTCAACTTCTATTTACCCTTCATAAGGACCCTTTTCATCGAATCCGCTCCAACTAAAGTAGGAGAGACAGACACCCGCTAGCCACCTTATGCAACTAGTGCATGTCAGTCTATGGAACCTGTCTCACGTAAGCGTACGTGTAAGGTCGGTCCGGGCCGCTTCATCCCACAATACCGCTGAAGAAAGAAAATACTAGTAGCGGCAAGCAAGTTGACAAGATCTATGCCCACAACAAAATTGTGTTCTACTCGTGCAATAGAGAACTACGCATAGACCTAGCTCATGATGCCACTGTTGGGGAACGTTGCAGAAAATAAATTTTTTCTATGGTTTCACCAAGATCCATCTATGAGTTCATCTAAGCAATGAGTGAAAGGATAGATGCATCTACATACCACTTTGTAGATCGCGAGCGGAAGCGTTCAAAAGAATGGGGTTGAAGTAGTCGTTCTCGTCGTGATCCTATCACCGGAGATCCTAGCGCCGAACAGACGGCACCTCCGCGTTCAACACACGTACGGTCAACGTGACGTCTCCTCTATCTTGATCCAGCAAGGGGGAAGGAGAGGTTGATGATGATCCAGCAGCACGACAGCGTGGTGGTGGATGCAGCAGAACTCCGGCAGGGCTTCGCCAAGCTGCTGCGGGAGGAGGACGAGGTGTAGCAGGGGAGGGAGGTGCCAAGACACAAGGGTGCGGCTGCCCTCCCCCTGCCCTCCTTTATATAGGCCCCTAGGGGGGGGCGCCATCCCTGGGAGATGCAATCTCCCAAGGGGGCGGCGGCCAGGGGGGTGGAGTGCCCCCCAAGGCAAGTGGTGCGCCCCCCACCTAGGGTTTCCAACCCTAGGCGCAGGGGGGCCCAAGGGGGTGCACACCAGCCCACTAGGGGCTGGTTCCCCTCCCACTTCAGCCCACGGGGCCCTCCGGGATAGGTGGCCCCACCCGGTGGACCCCCCGGGACCCTTCTGGTGGTCCCGATACAATACCGGGTGACCCCGAAACTTTCCCGATGGCAGAAACAGCACTTCCTATATAGTTTTCTTTACCTCCGGACCATTTCGGAACTCCTCGTGACGTCCGGGATCTTATCCGAGACTCCGAACAACATTCGGTTTGCTGCATCCTCATATTCATACAACCCTAGCGTCACCGAACCTTAAGTGTGTAGACCCTACGGGTTCAGGAGACATGCAGACATGACCGAGACGGCTCTCCGGTCAATAACCAACAGCGGGATCTGGATACCCATGTTGGCTCCCACATACTCCTCAATGATCTCATCGGATGAACCACGATGTCGAGGATTCAAGCAACCCCGTATACTATTCCCTTTGTCAGACGGTATGTTACTTGCCCGAGACTCGATCATCGGTATCCCAATACCTCATTCAGTCTCGTTACCGGCAAGTCACTTTACTCGTACCATAATGCATGATCCCGTGACCAGACACTTGGTCACTTTGAGCTCATTATGATGATGCACTACCGAGTGGGCCCAGTGATACCTCTCCGTAATACGGAGTGACAAATCCCAGTCTCGATCCGTGTCAACCCAACAGACACTTTCGGAGATACCTATAGTGCACCTTTATAGTCACCCAGTTACGTTGTGATGTTTGGTACACCCAAAGCACTCCTACGGTATCCGGGAGTCACACGATCTCATGGTCTAAGGAAAAGATACTTGACATTGGAAAAGCTCTAGCAAAACGAACTACACAATCTTGTGCTATGCTTAGGATTGGGTCTTGTCCATCACATCATTCTCCTAATGATGTGATCCCGCTATCAACGACATCTAATGTCCATAGTCAGGAAACCATGACTATCTGTTGATCAACAAGCTAGTCAACTAGAGGCTTACTAGGGACATATTATGGTCTATGTATTCACACGTGTATTACGATTTCCGGATAATACAATTATAGCATGAATAAAGACAATTATCATGAACAAGGAAATATAATAATAATCCTTTTATTATTGCCTCTAGGGCATATTTCCAACACGTCTTGGTCCTATAAAGGAGGTGATAGCGCAGCGAACTAGGCAACCGGACTATAATGCTTTATCACTTTCACTTAGCCATAGGAGTTTGACAGTGGGGCTACTGAATAGCCCCTAGTGGCACCGCGCTCTCCCGAATTCGGGGCGCGTGTGTGCCTGACCGGGAAATGGCCCTTCGTTAATGCGGAGGAATCCTAAAGATTCCGACAGGTCATCGAGTGGTTGACCAGTCTCTCGCTAGATCATGACAGTCAGTTTTCGACTTTCTCTACTGAGGTGCTCGCCTGGCCGAACCGGGGCACAATCGCAATAGTTCTCCTGATGCCGCCTTAGCCGATAGAGCGGAACGTAAGGCAGCAAAACACAGGAGCTGAGCAAACCCAACATTTGACCAAAGACATGATTCAGAGCTGATGCATATAAGGCCAAACTCGCGATGCCGAACACTCCCTAAGATATTCGGTCTTTATGAAGACGGGCTGAACAAAAGCCCTTGGTAAAAAAGCCCCTGGTGTCCAGGTACGCGCAAAATTCTGGCATGGCCACATGCCAAGACGCCAGCCTCCTCCTCGGTGATAGCAAAACCCGGGGATGTTATCAACAAGAGACAGTAAAAAAGGTTTATGCAGGGTCTTAATCTGAAAAGAATCCTTGAAAAGGGTCCCTGCCGCACGTCTGCGCCTGTATCTCCGTTATGCCGTATCCTGGACGAGTGTAGCACGGCGTTCGTCTGCAAAAGAGAGGAACTTAGTGGAAAATCAATCGTGCAAGGAATCTATGTTAAAATAAACAAAGCATAATACAAAAACATGGGTATGATTGAGCTTTATTGTCGCGCAGAGCCCCTTGTACAGGGTTATGCGGCTATGAAGCCTTTGCATGTTTATGCCAGATTCGTTGAGCCATGTCCGGGGTCATTAACGACCTATGTAGGTGCTCTGAGTAGTAAAGTTGGGTAAGTGTGCGGCTGTCAAGGTAGCCGCACCATCCTACGTGCTCGGGGAACACTTGATATTTCCCTTTAATGAGATGATGCCTCGTGGACCGGGCATTTTGAGTGTAAGGGATGCATAATGCGGTATTGTGTTAAAGCGGGCAAAAACGTCATGTCCCAGTAGCGCTTGATAGCGACTTATGATTGGGGCGATGTGGAAGGTTAGCATTTCACTTTGGAAGTTGTCGGGGGGACCGAACATAACTTCTAATGAGAGGGATGCCATACAATGGGTATCTGGGCCTGGCGTGACCCCTTTAAAGGAAGTGTTGCCATGGCGGATTATTGCTGGGTCTAACCCCATTTTGCGGATTGTGTCCTGATATAGTAGGTTTAGGTCACTGCCGCCGTCCATTAGGACTTGTGTGAAGTGGAGTCTGTCAATTATCGGATCCAAGACCAAGGCAGTCCGGCCTGCGTTCTGGATACCTCTAGAGTAATCCTGATGGTCAAAGGTGATTGGTTGTAACAACCAGTGGTTGGATTCCTCTAGGACAGGCCGTATGGCGCGTATCTCCGTAGGCCGCAATCTGTTTTTTCCTTTTGTCACATGAAGTGAATTTACTGTTTTGACTTCTTGTGGGAACTTCTTTTGTTCTCCGTGTTCTTCTT
Organism: Triticum timopheevii; assembly: GCA_963921465.1. Lineage (NCBI taxonomy): Eukaryota > Viridiplantae > Streptophyta > Magnoliopsida > Poales > Poaceae > Triticum > Triticum timopheevii. The sequence continues at coordinate 498,659,910 of OY997272.1, forward strand.
ATGGGATTCACCGTCATCCTCGCTTGGTATGTTGAGCCCCTTGTGTTCGGCGTTGAGTTTGCCAGATTGCTTGAAGACCCAACAATCTCTGTGGGTATGGTTTGCCGGCCTCCCGGGGGTACTGTGGATTTGACATATTTTGTCCAAGATTTTTTTGAGGTTAGATAGCTCGTCACTGTCATCTTTGGGAGGCGGCTTTTTCCGATTTTGCCGAGAGCTTTTGAATCCGGCATTGACTGCCATGCTCTTCGGGATGTTATCCTTGATCTGGCGCTGTTTCCCATTTCCATCTCTGAGTTCGGATGTACTTGGGTCGCTGGTGCTGCTTCTTGCCAACCAGCTATCCTCTCCTGCGCAAAAGCGGGTCATGAGGCTTGTCAATGCGGCCATTGTTCTTGGCTTTTCTTCAACGAGGTGTCTGGCGAGCCATTCGTCTCGGACGCTATGTTTGAAAGCTGCTAGGGCTTCGGCGTCCGTACAGTCAACTATATGATTCTTTTTAGTAAGAAATCTGTTCCAGAGTTTCCGGGCTGACTCTCCAGGTTGTTGAGTTATATGACTTAGATCGTCTCCATCCGGAGGTCGGACATAGGTCCCTTGAAAATTTGCCCGGAAAGCATCCTCGAGCTCTTCCCAACTTCCTATGGTGTTTTCGGGAAGGCTTTTAAGCCAATGCCGGGCTGGCCCTTTGAGTTTGAGGGGGTAAGTATTTTATGGCGTGGAGGTCATCTCCTCTAGCCATGTGTATGTGGAGGATATAATCCTCAATCCAGACTCCAGGGTCTGTTGTTCCGTCGTATGCCTCTATGTTTACGGGCTTGAATCCCGCTGGAAATTCATGGTCCAGCACCTCATCGGTGAAACATAGGGGATGTGCGGCGCCCCTGTATTTGGTTGTGCCGCGATGTTCGGATATTTGTTGCGTTGAATTGCTTATTAAAGCTTGCTTTCTTGGCCCGTAGATAGATCTGATTGGGCCATCTTTTTGATGCGAACCCTTGTGCAGATCACGTGCCGGATTGAGTGCGGCGCCCTTTTTTGCTCGATGTCGGTCGTGGGGTCGTCTATCCGACCTGGTGGATTCCTTATTTTTTGACTGTGGGGGCTCTAAGGCCTCCTCATCAAATTCCGGTAGTAATTTTCGCTTCGGGTAGCTCTTTGTGCAGTGACTGTCGCCGTACTTGTGTGCGGTGTTGAGTACTTTGCCCCATCTGATTCTGAGTGCATCTTCCGCTGTTTTGAGCTTCCGCTTCCGCTTTTTCAGGCTACGCGCAGTGGCGACGAGCCTTTGGTGGAGGTTCTTCTGCTCCAGCAACTTGTCCGACGTGAGGTCGTCCGGACTATTGTCTTTGCCGGGGACGGGTTGTTCGGTTTGTTTATCCAAGTTGCCCTGTTCGGACGGTTGCTCGATGGCATGTTCGTCGTCCGCCAGTTCGCCCTGCTCTATGGCTGGGTCTCTATCGAGGTGGGGTTTGGCGCGGCGCTTACGCCGCTGCTTTGATTGCTTTTCGAGGGAACGATCCCTCGTTGCACCCTTTTGATCCTCGTCGTTGTTTCTTTTAGGTGTGTCCACCATGCATACATCATGTGATGAGGTGGTTGTCTAGTGCCCTATAGGCGCTGGTTCTTGTTCTTCTCCTTCATCGGCGTCCATACCGTCGATGTCTTCGGAGTCGAAGTCGAGCATGTCGGTTAAATCGTCAACAGTGGCTACGAAGTGGGTGGTGGGTGGGTTTCGAATTTCTTCGTCGTCCGCATCCCAACCTTGTTGACCATAGTCCGGACAGGGCTCTCCTGACAAAGAGAGGGACTTTAGTGAATTCAGGATGTCGCCAAAGGGCGAGTGCTGAAAGACGTTCGCGGCGGTGAACTCCATGATCGGAGCCCAATTGGGTTCGATCGGAAGGGGTGCGGAAGATTTGGAGTCCGAGAAGGACTCCGACACCTTGGAGTCACAGGCCTCACAAAGGACTAGGCTGGTATTCGGCTCAATCGCCGTAGAGATTGCAGCTCCCGGGGCGGCGTCCAACCGTCCGTCCCCGACCAGCGCGGTCGGCTCCGAGCTAAGGGTCGGAGCGGACACCTGAACGGCGCTTTGGGCGCTGTCCGGCGGCAGAGCTAGATCATGCCCATCATGACAGTGCGGCGCACTCGGCCGTGGCTCGAATCTGTCGAAGATCAAGTCCCCGCGGAGTTCAGCCGTGTAGTTTAAACTTCCAAATCTGACCTGATGGCCAGGGGCGTAGCTTTCGATCTGCTTCAGATGGCCAAGCGAATTGGCCCGCAGTGCGAAGCCGCTGAACACGAAGATCTGTCCGAGGAGAAAAGTCTCACCCTGGATCGCATCGTGGTTGATGATCGAAGAAGCCATCGGGCCTAAAGGTGACGACACAGAGGGACTCTCAATGAAAGCACCAATGTCGGTGTCAAAACTAGCGGATCTCGGGTAGGGGGTCCCAAACTGTGCGTCTAGGCGGATGGTAATAGGAGACAAGGGACACGATGTTTTTACCCAGGTTCGGGCCCTCTCGATGGAGGTAAAACCCTACTCCTGCTTGATTAATATTGATGATATGGGTAGTACAAGAGTTGATCTACCACGAGATCAGAGAGGCTAAACCCTAGAAGCTAGCCTATGGTATGATTGTTGTTCATCCTACGGACTAAAACTCTCCGGTTTATATAGACACTGGAGAGGGCTAGGGTTACATAGAGTCGGTTACAATGGGAGGAGATCTACATATCGTATCGCCAAGCTTGCCTTCCACGCCAAGGAAAGTCCTATCCGGACACGGGACGAAGTCTTCAATCTTGTATCTTCATAGTCCGGGAGTCCGGCCAAAGGTCATAGTCCGGCCATCCGGATACCCCCTAATCCCGGACTCCCTCACTCTCCATGTATAGTACTCTTCCGATGTCTGTCGTTCATTGACCACATTGACGACGCCGTGCCGAGAGGACCAAGGCGGTGGGCGACAGCGAGGCCTATATGAAGGGAATGACCCAGAACTGGGAAGACTCGGCAGTGGTTTCCGACACAGAGGGGAGTACGAGGGTTTACTCATTCGGCTGCGGTCTAAGGCTGACATTGCTGGAAAATAATAGAAGGTGTGGGTGAGTAGAGAGATGGCCTGGCCAGCGATGGGAGTAGGGTGGGGCGGTGAGGCCTATGCGGTAGCACAGTTGGCCACAGTGGGCGGGAGCAGGTGGTCTTGCCGGCACTGGTTTGGGCATCTTGAGCAAGTAGATAAAATATTGAAGAAGAACGACGACCGTTTGATGGACATCCAACGGCCACAACTAGTAGAATCGTGTGTTGACTATTAGTTGACAAAATCTTGCGTACGCATCAATTTAGTAGGCCCACAAGTCAGCTTCCAAATCAGTGGTAGACAACACACACCTCATTTGCTATTTTTTTAATAACTTACAACCCATTTGCTAATTCTTAAAGAATTTATTTTAGCCCTTATTCTTTTTGTTAGCACTACATCCCATATTCAGGCTAGGATTAAAATTTCAATGAAATTTCGCATATTTCTGAGGGGTCTGAACTATTTTTAATCAAGAAATTTGGGTGAGACTCAAACTAATTTCAAAAAATATTATTAATTTAAAATCCAATGAAATTTTCACCACCAAAAAATAAATGAAATTTTAAATCTAAAAACCCCAAAACAAAATTTGAAACTAATTATCGGTTTGCTGTGTTTTTTAAAATTTATAGCCCATTTCTTATTACTTATAGTCCATTTTCAAGTTTGCATCCCAGCAGGGCAGAGAAAAGCAACTAGGCCTCGGTTGGGTATTATTAAAAAAATAAAGCTAGGCTAGCCATTTTCACAAAGAAAAACAAAATAGCTCGACTGGTCATGTGCTAAAGATAAAATAAAAGTCTAGGCTAGACGGGACACAACCCCCACACAGTCCAGTTGATACTCTGCTCCGCCTCATCTTGAAAACGAAAAAACAACTGAGCGAGCTTCTAGGTCCCTGGTGTCAGACGCTCTTTGTGCAATTCTCTCGTTTATTGACTACATTGACAATGGCGTGGGACCCAGATGTCATGAAACCATTTGGAGGAAGCATTTTTTGCTTGCAATAAGAAGGCACTTGCTTGCATACGAGAATGGACTTGCTGGGTCCTTTCAGTCATCCTCTCCACGTATAGTCCAATTCCTCTCGTTTGTTGACCATGTTGATAATGCCACACAGCGGCTCCACGGCGAGTGGACCAAGGCGGAGGACGATGGCGAGGCCTCGAACGGTAACGAATAGGATCAGGGAAACATGCGACAGTGTAGTCACAAGCGGAGGGGGAGTACGACAATTAACTGCTTCAGGTGCATGGTGAGGCTGCCCTCGCCAGAGAATAGCTGGAGGTGTGCGGAGTAGAGGTATGGCCTGGCCAGAGTTTTAGGGTGCGATGAGCCGGTGATTCATGTGCGGCAGTGCAACCAGCCATGGGAGGCGGGAGCAGGCGGTCCCGCCGACGCTGGTCTGGTTCTGGTGGCTGGAGGAAGAAGAGGCTAAAGAAACATGATAGACGTTGGATGTCAATCCAACAATCACAATTGGCAGAATTGTTTGTTGACTAAGCTAGCACCACATTGCATACATTTTTCGCAAGAAAAGAAAAACTGGGCTCATTTGCCAAATAACATTCCTGAAACTGGCACTATTTGATCTTGCGTCGCAACTAAGACTACCAGGAAAATGCGTTCGTTTGCCATCCTCGTCCTAGGGAATGTTTGCTAGATAACATTCTTGAAAATCAAAGACTTGAGAAGACATATAGAACAAGCTAGTCTACTAGTAAAGAGACGTTGCTGTCTGTTAGAAAAAATATAGACTTGCTGATGTAATTGGTTTGAATCTAAACCTAGAATATGTATAGTGTTATACTACTCTACAAGTAATGGAACTGACATATCTAACGTTCGCTTCTCATCTTCTCTAGCTACTATGCCTAGCTTCAGAAGCTCCGGTTGTAGCAACCATGTCCGCTGGCTCGTTCGCCTACTCTTCAGCATGGAATCGAGCCAACAACGAGATGTGCGCAAAGTAGCCACCCGTACCACCACATGTGGGTCTCATCACACCCCCACCAGCACACTCACCGCAGCTGGTTACTCATCGCGCCCCGCTGACATTGGTGTGGTGTTACTGCTACAAATTACATAGAGTCTTCCATTGCGTCTCAACTACAATCCTCAACCCTGGCCGAGTCTTCTACAAATGCCCAAATCATGGGGTAATATGGTAAAGTTGTTCCTCCTTTCAGTTGCTGATTTTTAAGAGTTTGGTTGATGATCTTCCAATTTGATTCATGCAGAAAAGGGAAGATTCTTTGATTTGTATTTCTGGGAAGTTCCTGATGTGGGGGGACGGAACTATGCAAATTATTTGGTTAGCCAAGGAATCCCAATACCAGCAGGCTGGGGTGTTGAATAAGTAACTGAAGCAACGACAGATAAGGAAGATGCAGAGCAGAAGGCTAAAGATGCAGTTCATGTGATCATGGCCAAGTAACAACCATTGAACGACCTTGGCAACAATGAGGAGATGAAAGAGCTTATGAAGATAATGGGCAAGATCGTTGTGCTCTGTAGGATGATTGTCTCTTTATTTGCAGTGTCTGTAGCACTCGTGATGTATTCAGTGGCTCTGACATGAGCACTTTGTTGAAACTAGTAATGAATGAAATATGTTTAGTAGGTTGGGCGTCTATTGTTGTGAACATCTAATAATTTCTATTAACGGGAATTGGGGGGCATCCCCTTTTGCTAATAAATAAATTAGCAGAGGCCCTGTCAGGTCAGCTCTGTTCTCATTGTAAGATGTACAACAAATTGCAGCCCAACATCAAACTACCATCAGCTACATTGTGGTTGTAGAATCATCTAATACAGGTTTCACAAGAAAATATGAGTAGTACAGAACAACAATTTCATCATGTTTCAGTCATCATACAATCACCAAACACAAATCAACATACATAATATTTGATGTTCTCACTGCAAAATACTCCCTCCATCCCAAAATAAATGTCTCAACTTTATACTAACTTTAGTACAAAGTTGCACTAAGCTTGAGACACTTATTTTGGGACAGAGGGAGTAGTAAACAACAACTTCATCAGGTTTTAGTGGTCATAGCAAACACAAATTCACATAGATAATAAGTCGTCTTCTCACAGGAAAATACGGCAAAAGCAATCTAACCATCATCCGTAGCAGCAACGTCAACAACTTCACCATGTGTATCAGTCTGAATCGTAATTTCCCTAGTGTCATCTTCTTCTTCACCATCAATGTCCTCGAACGTTGGCTGCTTATTGATGAACTCATCTACTTCCACACTAGGATAGTAAATCTTTTCTCCAACCTTATTGATGTGTTGGTCCTCAAACATATCGTAAACATCTGCGGAAGCCCCTACATCATCAGCAGTGTAAGTATCACCTTGTTATGCAACTTCATTAAACAAATTCCTCTGCTCAAACTTTTTCAATACTCTCAAGTCTTGGTTACTTGTTAATGTGTCTTCCAAAAAAAATATGTGTTGCTTGATTTGCCAAAATACAAGGCTCGTTAGTGTGGTATGCCGCCTTGACATTGATGTATTTGAAATAGTCATCAGCTTTGGGTTTTGAGATCTTGGTAAACTAGTTATACCAATGATAGCAAAATAGAACCACACACCGATGAACCTCGAAACTAGAATATATTGCAACTGAGCAATGTCTGTTATGTTAGCATACATTTCAGTTGACACTTTCTTGTGGGTATCTGTGCTCATGACGGCACTGTTTTGTGTCTTCCTAGCTTTGTCGCGTGCAAGGGTGTTGTAGCGCACATCTCCAACAATGCAAGATTCATAATGTCTTACCCGCGTATCAGGACCCATTGCTAGTGCATAAAGGGTATCACTAACTGCATGCCCCTCCTTTCGCATCTTCTTAACCTATGGTTAGAAAATAGACAAGAAGGTCATTTTATGTACTTAGTGTATTAAAAAAATTGACAGTGCAATTCAAAAGCTTACACGGCTATTCAACCATTTTGTTAATACTTCCCTAACCTGTTTCTCAATGTTTCTTGGATTTTGCACCAGTAACTCCTCTTCGTACATGTTGTAGAACATAGTTATCGTGTCAAGCATCTAAATATATAAGAATGTGCTGCAAGTTTAGCAAATTATGATGTATAAGTTGTAGTACTCAACACTTACTCGATATAAGGCAGAATCATAGGACAGTTATTTAACACGTACCAAACAATTTGTCCAAATCTTTAGGTTTGTCGACTCTTCCCTATTATTAAAACTACACGATCAAAAACATTGAGCTCAGGATTTTTTCGCCCATCTTTTTGCTAGGCTGATCGGCTATTTCAATGTATCTTGAGCAGAATGTCAACCCGTATGTAGCAACATAGGCCTCTGCAATGGAAACCTTAGGTCTAGTCCTCTTCCTAACATAGCCCTTGAAAGTGCCTAGCCGCCTTTCAATAGGGTACATCCATCCATACTGTAATGGACCTCTAAGTAGTGCCTCATCAGGTAGATGAATAGCCAAATGCACCATCACATCAAAGAAGGCTGGTGGATATATCTTCCCGGGGTCGCATAGGATAGTTGGTATCTTGTCTTTAAGACGCTCCACAACATCTATCGTGATATTTCTACTTCAGAGTTTCCTGAAGAATTGTCCTAACTCTACAACTGCTCTGTATAAGTCAGGGAAGACCAATCCTCTAAGGAGAACAGGTAAAACCCTTTGAAGTAGGACGTGGCGGTCATGAGTTTTCAACACTTGTACCTTGGTTCCATCTGCACCAGTTCTCCTTTCAGGGTTGGAAGCAAATCCATGTGGGAATCTCACACATGACAGGACCTTGCAGAATTCTTTTCTTTTTTGCTTGTCCAAGATGTACACAGCTGGTACCATATCCCGTGATGCACCATCATTTTTCACCTGCAAATCAGATCTGATACCCAGGTGTGTCAAATCAATCCAAGATTTTTAAGGTGTCTTTTGTCTTGCCTTCAATATTATGAAGTGTGCCAATAATGTTGTCACATATCTTTTTCTCGATGTGCGTCACATCAAGATTATGTCGCAGATCCAAATCTTTCCAATACTCCAAGTCCCACAAAGTGGGCCGACGGGTAAACAATAATCTCTCTTCTACCCTGCCATGCTTCCTTTTCCCGCTACCAATATCTTGATGGTTTCCTGGTGTAATATGCCCGACCTTCTGTAATTCCTCCTGGAACTCATCGCTGGTGAGCCTCTTTGGTGCATCATGATTTTCAGGATCTACTTTGAACACAAGTTTTTGGTATTTTCTAAGACGCAGCTTGTCCTTGTCAAGGAAATGGCAGTTTCCAATGTGACAGACCTTACTAAGTATTGCATATGACCATAGATTCCTGTCACAACGAACATATGCATTGTAACCATGTGCCATTCGCCCTGACATAGTACCCAAAGCCAGATAATCATGGTTGCACCAAATTATAACAACATGTAGAATGAAATCAGCTGGTGGGCTGCTATATAGGTCTCAAATCTCAAGTGAGAACACCCTCCATAGCTTTTGAAGTTCCTCCACAAGAGGCTCATGAATAAATCAAAATCCTTTCCTGGACTTTTTGGACCTGGGATTAGCAAGGCCATGATTTAGTTTGATTCTTTGGTGCATACATTTGGCTACATGTTGTAAGGGATAACAAGCACCAACCACATGCTATATGTGGTGCTCTGGTGGCCAAATGGGTTGAATCCATCTGTAGCTAAGCCAAGTGTAATGTTTCTTGGCTTAGCAGCAAATTTTTTGTGTTTCAGATTGAATCTTGTCCAGTCACTACTGTGAGATGGATGGCTCATTACATTCTGATCTCTATATTCCTAGTTCCTAGAATGCCACTGTATGTCCTCTCTTATTTGAGCATCATGAAATAACCTTTGCAATCTTTGTATAATTCAAAAATGTCTCGGAACCTTTTGAGGAATCCTCTTCATAGCATCACCATATTTCCATCTTGATGATTTGCATTTTGGGCATTCACTTAAGCTGGCCTAATCTTTCCAGAACAGACCACAATTATTCTCGCAAACATGGATCACATCATATCCAATTCCAACCGCATGGAGGAAATTCTTCATTTTAGTGTAGGTGTGTGATAATCCACATGTTTAGGGGATCACAATAGTTTTCGATGGTAAAGTATTCAACCCAAATTTATTAATTCGACACAAGGGGAGCCAAAGAATATTTGCAAGTATTAGCAGTTGAGTTGTCAATTCAACCTCACTTGGAGACTAAATACCTGCAGCAGAGTTAGCAGTAGCACAATAGTATGGTAATTTGATAGTGATAGCAGCAATAATAACAACAATAGTAATGGTAACAGTGGTAGCAGTAAATTGGTAGCAGTTGTGACAGTAACAATAGTAATGGTAACTTAGAAAAACAATATGTGAAAAGCTCGTAGGCATTGAATCGGTGATAAAGTTGGATAATATCCATATAATAGTCATAACCTAGGGCGACACAGAACTAGCTCCAATTCATCAATGTAATGTAGGTGTGTATTCCATAAATAGTCATACGTGCTTATGGAAAAGAACATGTATGACATCTTTTTTCCTACCCTCCCATGGCAGCAGGGTTCATAAGGAAACTAAGGAAGGCCTCCTTTTAGTAGAGAACCGGAACAAAGCATTAACACATAGTGAATACATGAACTCCTCAAACTACAGTAATCACCGGAAAGAATCCCAATTATTGTCACCTTGGGGTATGCGGATCATAACACGTAATAGGTGCGTATAACTTGCATGGTAGGATCAAGAACACAAATATATTGGTGAAAACTTAAACGGTTCAAATCTGAAATCATGGCACTCGGGCCCTACTGACAAGAATTAAGCATAGCAAAGTCATAGCAACGTCAATCTCAGAACATAGTGGATACTAGGGATCAAGCCCTAACAAAACTAACTCGATTAATGATGAATCTCATCCAACCCATCACCGTCCAGCAAGCCTACGAAGAGATTACTCACTCCCGGCGGTGAGCATCATGAAATTGGTGATGGAGGATGGTTGATGATGACAATGGCGGAAAATTCCCCTCTCCGGAGACCAGAACGGACTCCAGATCCGGCCTCCCGATGAAGAACAGGAGGTGGCGGCGGCTCCATACCATAAAACACGATGAAACTTCCTCTCCTATGTTTTCCTTGGGAAATTGGAATTTATAGTATCCAGATTAGGGCCAGCGGAGCCACGAGGGGCCCACAACCCACCAGGGAATGCCTAATGACCCACAAGTATAGGGGGTCAATCGTAGTCCTTTCAATAAGTAAGAGTGTCAAACCAACAAGGAGCAGAAGTAAAGACAAGCGATTTTCAGCAAGGTGATTTCTACAGGCACTGAAATTGTCAGTAACAGAGAGTTTGATAGCAAGATAATTTGTAACGAGTAACAAGTAGAAATAGTAAAAATAAGTGCAGCAAGGTAGCCCAATCCTTTTGATGGCAAAGGACAGTCCATAACAGACTCTTATAGTAAGCAAAGCGTTCTTGAGGACACACCGGAATTTCACCTAGTTACTTTCATCATGTTTGTTTGATTCGCGTTCGCTACTTTGATAATATGATATGTGGGTGGACCAGTTCTTGGGTGTTGTTCTTACTTGAACAAACCTCCCACTTATGATTAACCCCTCTCACAAGCATCCACAACTACAAAAGAAGAATTAAGATAAAATCTAACCATAGCGTTAAACTTATGGATCCAAATCAACTCCTTATGGAATAGCGCATAAACTAGGGTTTAAGCTTCTGTCACTCTAGTAACCCATCATCTAATAACTACTCCACAATGCACTCCCTTAGGCCCAAAGATGGTGAAGTGTCATGTTGTCGATGTTCACTAACACCACTAAGGGAATCACAACATACATCTCATCAAAATATCGAACGAATACCAAATTCACATGATTAATTACGACAAGACATCTCCCATGTCCTCAAGAACAAAAGTAAATACTCACAAGACATATTTATGCTCAAGATCAGAGGGGTATTGAATTGCAACATAGATCTGAACATATAATCTTCCACCAAATAAACCATCTAGCATCAACTACGAGATGTAATCAACACTACTAGTCACCCATAGGTACTGATATGTCTCCAAAGTATGTATAATTTATGAAGTATTCATGCTGTTATATTATCATTCTTGGATGTTTTACAACCATTTTATAGCAACTTCATATCATTTTTTGGGACTAACCTATTGACCCAGTGCCCAGTGCCAGTTGCTGTTTTTTTGCTTGTTTTTTACATCGCAGGAAATCAATATCAAACGGAGTCCAAACACCGCGACACTTTTTGTGTATTTTTTATGGACCAGAAAACATCCAAAGGCCAAGAGCAGCACCTGGGGGGTGTTCCAAGGGGGCACAACCCACCAGGGCGCGCCTGGGGGCCCAGGCGCGCCTAGGTGACTTGTGCCCACCTCGGTGGCCTCCCGCACCCCTTCTTCGCCCTATAAATTCCCAAATATTCCAAAAACCCTCGGGGTAACCCTAGATAAGAAGTTCTGCCACTGCAAGCCTCTGTAGCCATAGAAAACCAATCTATACCCCGTTCCAACACTCCACCGGAGGGGAAAATCATCATAGGTGGCCATCTTCATCATCCCGGTGGCCACCACGACGAGGAGGGAGTAGTCCACCCTCGGGGCTGAGTGTTTGTACCAGTAGCTATGTGTTTAATCTCTCTCTCTCTCTCGCGCGTTCTTAAGATGGCATGATCTTGATGCATGTATCGCGAGATTTGTTAATGTAGCTGGATCATATGGTGTTTCCCCCTCTCTATCTTGTTATGATGAATTGAATTTTTCCCTTTGAGATTTCGTTGTTATTGGATTGGATACTTTTATGGATTTGAGAGCACTTGATATATTTCTTGAATATGAATACTCGTTGTGACAATGGGGGTATCATATCGATTCACTTGATATGTGTTTTGGCATTGAACTCACGGATTCCCGCAGTGACATTGGGGTAATTTATGCATAGGGGTTGATGCACATTCTCGTCTTTTGTTTCTCTGGTAGAAATCTTGGGGCACTCTTTGAGGTTCTTTTGTTGGATTGAGTATTATGAATATGAAATTATTTGGTGTTATTTTAGTACGAACTCTTTGATAGATCGATTAGAAAGAACAACTTCGAGGTGGTTTCGTACCCTACAAACGATTTCTTCTTATGTTCTCCACTAGATAGGAACTTTGGAGTGATTCTTCATCGCATGTTGAGGGATGTTTATGTGATCCAATTATATTAGCATTGTTGAGAGATTGCACTAGTGAAAGTACGGACCATAGGCCTCATTTTCAAACATTGCAATACCATTTTGTGCCCTTTTACTATTTGCTACCTTGTTGTTTTTAGTTATTCAGATTACAAAAATATATTTCTATGTGACAGCCTGGTTTTTGCCCTCTTTTCTTTGCTTGATTTTCAGCTGAGTTGATTTTGGATTTGGGGTTTTGAATCATTTCATTTGGACTTAACCACTTGGGTATCCCTTGATTTTCACTCAAGTGTTCCCTCTCCTCGTCAAAGCCATCATTTCACCCTTGGCCAACCCAACAATATTGCTTGGAATATTTTTCTTAAATGAAAAATATTCATTTTGGCCTCCAAAACCCTAGCTAACTCATTGAGCTCCAAAGCAACCCTAATTTTTCTTGCCCCAAAAATCCTGAGAAAAATCCCAATTATTCTTTGGACCCTAGGGCACATTTCTGAGCAAAAATATTTCACCACTCTTTGGAATATTTTGGCTACAGAAAATTAAATCACTTCTGGGCTAAAATGGTAGTGTCTACAGCAACTACCTTTTTACTAGCTCCAATGTAGCTGGTTTTCCCTGAGCTTATTTACCTTAGTAAGAGACAGTAAAACCCCAAAGCTCAGCCCTTGAATCCCTGTGGTTTGACCACAGTAACTCCCCAAAGTTTCTGTCCAGTAACTTAACTTCATCACCATTTTACTTCTTCTGCACCTGGAACCAAACCGAGCCATGGTAACACCTCAGTTTACTAAGGACTACACGCTAGACATCCTTGTTAGTGCGTAGGTGGCCTGACGTCACGGTCCACACGGTGACCGCGTTCGTCCGAGCGTGCTGGCATGCCAAACACGCGCTCTGCGCGTCGCCAACGCCTTTGTTGAGCGTGTGCTCGCTGCTCGACCAGCCAGAGCGTGCCACCCCTCGCCACCATCCTCGTCTCCACCTCCATAACTCCACCCTGCCGCTCGCCGATGCCGGAGCTCGCCGCAGCGAGCACGGGCACGGTCTAGCCAATGGCACAGTGCGCATGCACTGTGTTCGTCTCTTTCCCCCTCATTCCTGTGCTCGTCTGCGCCCGCGTACAGTGGCTGCGTGACCTCCGTCGCCTTCTCCATCGCTCTCTGGCACCGTTCATCACCAGGCACCGGGGAGAGGTGTCCTTCGGCGGAGCTCGAGCCCTCCTCGCCGCCCCGCCTATAAAAGCCCCCTCCGCAGCCTCCTGGAGCATCGCAAACCACTCTCACCCCCTCCTAGAGCCATTAGAAGCCGCAGCCCGGTCGGGTAGGCTGCGGGCTGCCATCCCGGATCCAAGCTCGCTAGCGATCCCCTCTGGATCGTTCCCGCAGCTCCGGCCCCTCCCAAGCCAAGGCGACCCCACCAGGGCCTCCACCTCTCCTCCGTGAAGCGTACACACCTATCTAGAGCCCCTGGAGCCGCCCCAAGCCGCCGTCTTCTTCAACTCCGGCAACCTCCACCCTCTGTCACCGCTAGGGAGGTCAAATCCGACGTCGTCCGGCCACCGTTAGCCACGCTACGGGTACGGGCAGGTGCGCAATCGTCTTCTCAGTCGATCCCTCCCTCTCGTTCGCCTCCAAGAAGTCTCAACACCGGTGTGAGCTCCGGCGAAGCACCGCGCCTCTCTGTTTCCCTCTCCCCTCCCTCTGGCCTGACTAGCGGGGCCCGCTAGTCAGCCACTCATTACACGCGCGAAGCGGTATGAGTGGTGGCGCCCCAGGATATTACGCCTTCGACGTCACCCCCTCTGTTTATTATTTCATATTCATTTAAATTCTAGTAGCATTCAAACAGCCACAACTTTTTATCTACAAGTCCAAATGCAGTGATTCTTTTTGCATGGTGTTCTGTGTCCAAAAATCTGACAGCACCCAAAGGATGGGATTTTTCCTTGCTGTCTAGATTTTCTGGCAATTTTCAGAAGGTTTCTTGATATTTTCTTTTTATGGTTTTGAATATTTTCAGCAGAGCCAGCTTGTCTTGAGGATCACCAGGAGCTTTGTGAACCTCATCAGTACTAAGGCAAGCCACAATAACATTTTCATGGTGCCACTTCAATATTTATGTACTTGAACTTATGAATATTGATGCATTTAAATTAGTTATATAATAAATATATTCGGTTATATGCTTGATGTGTTGAAATACTTGAACTTCAGAATGTTTGAAGTAAATATTGTTGGCAAGATAAGGAGAACTTAGTTGCAAGTAATAAATAAATAATATGGTCATAGAGTTTGATGAGTAGTTTAAATATTATTTTGCATGATGAATAATGATGAGAATGCTAGAAATGGTTCTGGTATAAGTAAAGTGAGATTTTAACCAGAATAGAAGCATGTGTTGATGATGGCTCCGTAGGAGCGTGGTTGATGCAGATATTTGCATGGCTATGTGATGCATATGTTAAGTGATGCATAGTATGGCAGTGTGACACCGGTTATTTTCACATTAAGTTGAACCTAATTAATAATTCAAGTTGAACATGTTGTTGACCGAGTCATGGTGTCGCTGAAACGAGTCTTTCCCAGTGCAACCACATTTGCTGGTATGGGACGGCCTTAATGCGTTTCATTGTCGTGCCTCTGGTCGGTGCCTCCATTTAGGGAAGGTTATGGGTGTGTTGTACCCTGGCCCGGTAGGCAAGCATAACCTTGTGAGCCCGTTCTTAAGTTAATTTTGGTACCGGGTCCCAGAGTGGATGGTGGCCACGACGGTGGTCAAGGTGTCTGGAGGTAGAGACGAGGCCACCCAGGACTAGCCCGTTGGGGTCTGAGTCGGAAGGGCCGGGAGAGTGTCATGACAATGAAATGGTTTCGTCGGAACGTTGTTGGTGCACCCGAATGGGAGTGCGAGGCCATGGGTTCCGTAGTGTGGGTACAGTGTATTAACCTCTGCAGAGTGTTTTTAATCTATCGATAGCCGAGTCCATGGTTATGGACACGCTCGAAAGTAGGTTACACCATGGGTCAACACTTAATAAATATGCACACTAAATTTCACTAAGGATGGGAGTGAGGCCAGCGTGTTGAGTTGGCCACGAGTTGGTCGGGTTGTGATCGCCGTAAGGATCACGGGCCACAAGTTGGTCGGGTTGTGATCGCCGTAAGGATCACGGGCCACGAGTTGGTCAGGTTGTGATCGCCGTAAGGATCACGAGTGTGTTTTTGGTATTATCATGTTTATTGGTCACTCTGGTAAGCTAGTCAGGAGAATGTGTACCTGTTGAGCATAATTGCAGCATGTTGGATATATGGTTGCATTGTTGTTTAATTGGTTAAATATCTTGATATTGTCTGTCATCATGTTTATGCTTATTGTGAGCTTGCAAGTACATTCAATGTACTGACCTGGCGTGTCATGCCAGATTTCAGGAAAGTCCCGTTGGAAAGGAGTGTTGTCCGAGTCTAGACCATTTCCATGTTGGTGTCCTTGTGCTATGGAGTCCCGCTACGATGTTGTTCCGCTGCCGAGTAGTTGTCATGATCGAGGCCCCTTTATGTTCACTAAATAATGTACATATTGTTCAGCCGCACCGTGTGTGCCGCTTGGCCTCGCTAACTGTTGTAATATGAACTATGCTCTGCTAGCATGAATAAAGTGGTTGTTTTCCGTATCATGTTGTTGTGTGTTGCCAGAAGACAAGGTCTCTGGGCTGGCAATGCAAGGTAAACCGATCGCTCTGAGCCGGGGTGCCACATTCTACCATCAATATCACACTTGTATCACCATCTCTTCGCCGAACTAGTGCACCTATACAACTTACCATTGTATTTGGTGTGTTGGGGACACAAGAGGCTTTTTATTATTTGGTTGCATGGTTATTTGAGAGAGACCATCTTCATCCCAGGCCTCCCACGGATTGATAAACTTTAGGTCATACACCTGAGGGAAAATTGCTACTGTCCTACAAAACTATGCGCTTGGAGGCCCAACACGTGTCTACAATAATAAAGTTGCATAGTAGACATCAAGCTCTTTTCTAGCGCTGTTGCCGGGGAGGTGAGTGCATGAAGGTATATCTTTAGATCTTGCAATCGAATCTTTTAGTTTCTTGTTTATCACTAGTTTGGTTTATAAAAGAAAACTACAAAAAAATGGAATTGAGGTTGCATCATATTAGTCATCTTTATAATATATTTCGTGAAAATGATGGAAAGGAAAATTGTGCTCAATTGATAGAAGAATAATTCAATAGAATGTTTGGTATAAATGATGACCATGCATGCTTGCAATGTTGTTAGTATGAATTCTTTGAATATCTATGATGCTAATTATATGCAAAGCCATAAGCTTGGGGATGCTATGTTTGATGAAGATGATATTTTTAGTCCCCCAAGATTTGATGTGCAAATTTGTTATAATGATTGCATACCTCCAATTTATGATGATTATAATGATGAAAGTGTATTTGGAGAGGTCATGACTTTATTTAGTGATGAATCCACCATTTTGGATGAGGCTTCAATTGACTATCATAACAAAGTTGCAATCTATGATGATTATGGTGATGACACGTGTGCTATAAAGAATAAAGATAACCATGGATCTTGTCATCATGATTTTAATTTTCACTCCCATGATAGTTATTTTGTTGAGTTTGCTCCCACTACTATTGATGAGAATAAATTTGTTGTGGAGAGTAACAAAATTTCTATGCTTATGCATCATGGAAATAATGATTTATGTGATAGCTATATTGTTGAATTCATTCATGATGCTACTTAAAATTATTATGAGAGAGGAACATTTGCTTGTAGGTATTGCAATAATATTGAGTTTCCTCACTATGTGTTGAAAATATTGAAGTTATGCTTGTTTTGCCTTCCAATGCTAGTTGATTCTTGCTCCCATAGATTGTTTGCTCACAAAATCCATATGCATAGGAAGTATGTTAGGCTTAAATGTGCTTGCCATGTGATTCGTGATGCTCTCTTTGTGTTTCAATTCTTTACTTTTATGTGAGCATCATTAAAATCATCAGGCCTAGCTAAAAGGCATAAAAGAAAAGCACTTGTTGGGAGACAACCCAACATTTAACCCTACTGTTTTTGTGTGTTCACATGATTATGATACTGTGGTAATCATGTTTTATAGCTTTTTTTTCAATAAAGTGCCAAGTAAAGCTTTTGGGATAGTGTGGATGATAGTTGACTTGAATCTGTGCAAAAACAGAAACTATTGCACTCAGTCCAGGAATTTTGAAAATCCACCAGAACGTGATTTTGATCTGAATGTTTTACAGGTGATAGATATACAAATTCCCTAGGTTTTCCTAATTTGTCAGAATTTTTGGAATAGAAGAAGTATGGTTGGAGTACAGATTACTTCAGACTATTCTGTTTTGACAGATTCTGTTTTCAATGCAGAGTTTGCTTGTTTTCTAGTTTCTATGGCTTATATTGCTCAATATAAATCGTGGAAATGATATGCTACAGTAGTAATTGTGTGGAAACAATTATGAACCTTGTCTTTAACACTACCAAAGTGAAATGGTTTGCTCCTTATCATACTAACCTATCTCACGAAGTTCTGTTAAGTTTTGTGTGATTGAAGTTTACAAGTTTTGGGTGAGATATCAATATGAGGAGAATACGGAGTGACAAGACCCTAAGCTTGGGTATGCCCTAGGAATCCCAAGGTAATATTCAAGGAAGATCCAAGCAACTAAGCTTGGGGATGCCCCGGAAGGCATCCCCTCTTCCGTCTCCAACATTATCGGTAACCTCACTTGGAGCTATGTTTTCAATCGTCACATGCTATGTGTTTTACTTGGAGCATCAATTTATTTTGTTAGGATTTGCTTTCTATTATTTATAATAATGTTTTGCATCTTTCTTTCCAATAAAATGTCAAGTATAGCTTTGCCATGCTTATTTTGCAAGTCTACATGTTGCTGTTTCAAAACAGAAAGTTTATCACTGTTGCAAAAATTCCCTAGAAAAGTCAGAATGTGATAAAATGTTGAAACTTTTTGCATAATAAGATCTGATAAATTTTCTACAGTGTGGTAAATTTTCAAAAAAATTGGAGTTAAGGAAGTATGATGAATCTTGGATTCTTTATAGATTGTACTGTTTTGGTAGATTGCTGTTATGTTTGCTTGTTTAATGATTCTATTCTTGGATAGGAGTATTAAATATGCAGAGGCATTTAGTATGCAATATTGAATAATAATTTCAGATATTTTCTACAGTAGAGAATGATAAGGTTTTTGCATTGATTTATACTAACTTATCTCACGAGTTCTTGTTGAGTTTTGTGTGGATGAAAATTTTGAGATCTAGGAAAACTGTGTTATGAGAGGAATGAACAAGACACAAGAGCTCAAGCTTGGGGATGCCCAAGGCATTCCAAGTTAATATTCCAATAAGTCTCAAGCATCTAAGCATGGGGATGCCCTGGTAGGCATCACACCTTTCTTCTTCAACCATTATCGGTTAGTATCGGTTGAGCCTAAGTTTTGCTTCTTCACATGATGTGTGCTATTCTTGGAATGTCATTTTTTTGCATGCTATTTTAATAAAATACTTAGGTCTGAAATTTTTAAATAAGAGAGAGTCCTCGAATAGCTACCCATTTACTTAACTACTCGTTTGATCTTCACTTGTGACTTTTTGGAGTAGCTTGTCATTTACTCTTGTGCTTCACTTATATCCTATGAGTAAATTGTTGAATTAATTGAATATCATGAAGTTGAAATTATATGTCCATATCATGCCTAGTGGTAGCTTCATATTGGGTTTAGAAAGTGAAATCTTTTGAAGCTTGACAATCACAATATTGGTCATACAAGCAATTCATGAATGATTAGTAGAAGGAAGAGAACTTTCACATGCAAATACACTATCTTGGTAATCTTTTGTGATTGTGAGCCCCCATCAAAATATTATATGCCAAAATTGTTGACGTTGGACAAGGAAGACAACGTAATGGTTTATGTTTGTTCATATTCACATAGAAGTTATATTGTCATAGATCCTTCAACATGTGCTGCTTGCCCACCATCTTTGCTAGCCAAACATTCTGCACCAAGTAGAGATACTACTTGTGCATCCAAAAACCCTTAAACCCAAATCTTATTTTCAAGAGTCCACCATACCTACCTAAGATTGAGCAAGATCCTTCAAGTAAGTTGTCATCGGTGCAATAAGGCAATAAAAATTGCTTATAAAAGTGTTAGATCATTTAGTGTAAGAGAAAATAGAGCGTTGTACGAACTTGTGATGGCAAAGAATAAAAGCGACAAACTGCATAATAAAGGTTGATATCATAAGGGGCAATATAATGTGACGTTCTTTTGCACTAAGGGGTTGAGCATACAAACAAAAAGCGCATGACAACCTCTGATTCCCTCTGCGAAGGGCCTATCTTTTACTTTTATGTATTTACTTTCATGCAAGAGTCAAAGTTTTTCTCCCTATTCCTTTTTATTTTTCTCTTTCAGCAAGCATCATGTGGTGAGGAAAGATCTAGGCACATATATCCAGCTGTATATGGGTAGCATGAGTTATTATTGTTGACATCACCCTTGAGGTGAATACGTTGGGAGGCAAAATTATAAGCCCTATATTTCCATGTGTCCGGTTGAAACGTTTTGCTCATGTGTATGTGGTGAGTGTTACCAATCATAGAAGACTATATGATGGCTGAGTGTGTGGAGCTCTTACTTAAACTCTGTTGAATAAGTTGAATTACAATTGCTTGGTGACTAAGAACATAGGTTGTTGAGTTTCAAGAGAATTCATTGTTTGAACATTAACATGTGAATTGGTTGCTACTTTAACATGAGGAGTTTTTTAGGAAAGAATTGTTGTTATGATGCTAGGAAAAGTGATTGCAATTGTCATTGATCAAACTTGTGCACTTTGCTAGCATTCACACTTCATAAATTATTTATTTTATCATTTACCTACTCGAGGACGAGTAGGAATTAAGCTTGGGGATGCTGATACGTCTCCAACGTATCTATAATTTATGAAGTATTCATGCTGTTATATTATCATTCTTAGATGTTTTAAAATCAGTTTATAGCAACTTCATATCATTTTTTGGGACTAACCTATTGACCCAGTGCCCAGTGCTAGTTGCTCTTTTTTGCTTGTTTTTTACATCGCAGGGAATTAATATCAAACGGAGTCCAAACGCCACGAAACTTTTTTTGGATTTTTTATGGACCAGAAGACATCCAAAGGGCCAGAGCAACAACTGGGGGTGCCCCGAGGGGGGCACAGCCCACCAGTGTTGGAGTATTGGGCCACGGGTAGGCAAACCCGGGTCCCTGAGCCTTTCAATACTTTGGGCTGGCTTTGACCCGCAAGACTCCAGAATGGAGCACCGCCTTCTAGTGGCCGGCTGGCCTGAACGGTCGGCAGCCCGAAGGCGGCTTAGCACCAGCAGACGACACCAAGACGAGCCGCTTCCTAGCAGACGGCTTAAAAAAAGGTTGGCCTCTAGAAGGCGTCCACCAGGCGACCTCAGAGTTTGCACCCTCGTCAAGAAGACAAGACGGGGAGAGGCTACAACGTAGCCCCGTGCCCCCGGATCCCGGGATTAGCATGGCTACAGTGCCCCGTATCGGTGGAGATCCGCGCATGATGTGGCACTATTGCCATTCCCACTTTATGCCACTACTGACCGGCGGAGCACTGTTCCCACGACGGCCTGTCGGGTACGGCCCGCAGGCGGCGGGCCCTATGGGGCAGAGAGAGCCCGGAAGGCGGCCGGTGCCAGACCAGCCGGAACTATGGTAGGCCGGCCCCTAGCAAGCGGCCGGACCCTCCCCCGAGGGCAGCATGACATCACCTAGACGGGGGGCGGTGTGGCTAAAGTGATCTCCCACCAGGCGGCGGCACTGTAGCCATGCTCCCCTGACCAAGCCGGCGTCATTAGCACCATGGCTATAGTGATCAGCCACCAACCAGACCCGCCAGCGGCGGACGCGACATGTCGGCTCGGTACTGGACAGGAAGGAGGGCCCGCCAGGCGGCGGCCCCCAGCTACCGGCGAAGAAGCCGGCGGCTAGAGACACTGACAGCCGGGCCCAACACCCGGCCGAGTTACCATTGTACCCCTAGGGGTAGGCCTATAAAACCCCCCACGGCACCCATGCAAAGGGTTCCAAAAGTATATAGACCTAGACTCACACCTAGAGGGAGAAGAGAGCTAGCCCTGCCTCCTTCAACCTTTAGCATATAGCTCAAGGAGCAACTTGTACTCACTAGTGCCTTAGTGATCATACGGAGACCCTGCAGAGCAAGAGTAGGGGTATTATCTCCAAGGAGAGCCCCCAACCTGGGTAAAGTGCGCCGGCGTACATGTCTACTCCTTATCCCGCTTCTGGGCACCGGCGACGTTCTACTCGCTCCCACCATGATAAGCCATCCCTTGGCATATGTCGCACCCAACCCCCGACATTTGGCGCCCACCATGGGGCGAGGTGCACCGTCGTCCGGAGATCTGTTCTGGACGGGAACCCTGTTCCTTCCGGACATGCGCAGCCAACCCAGCATACCCGATGGCGTCAGCCTTGACGGGCTGCGCGGTGCAGAGATCGCCTGCGTAGCCAGCTGCCTCGCCAACCTCGTCGGCGAGATCGACCTCTCCGGTGAGCTTGCATCTGACAGAGGCATCGACTGCCCGGAGAGCCTCCATGTCAGCCTCCTCGACCAGCTCCATGTCGCCAGCGAGCCTGCTGCCGATTTGGAGTCTGTTGGCTCCACCGACCCGATGATCGTCGACTCTGACACGGTGTCGCTTGACACGTTCCCCACCAACGTAGTGGTCTACGATGAGCCTCCTCCTCGCGAGCACCGGGAGCACCGTCACGGAGGTGCTTGTCATCAACAGCGGCGAGCACTCGGACGGAGGCGCTCGAGACCCGCTCAATGCAGCGTTGTGAGACTTGTCAGCGCCCATCCCAGCGGATGCGGACGCTGAGGCGCTGGAAGCACGCCATGTCCAACTCATCAAAAGCGGTGGACGACTGGCCAGCATGCGACGCCTCTCGGAGGCCTACTGGTGCGAGATCGACCGGGCCGTCGGCGGGACGCCGGCTCCTGAGGGGCCTAGCCGCGCCGGCTCGATCCGGCTGCACGGCGCGGCCATCGCTGGTGTGTTCAGGGCAGAACGCCCCGTCTACGCCACGCCAGCGGGAAACATACGAGCTGCCCAGGCGGTGGCAGATTAGATGGACAAGTACGAAGGCGACGAGCGTCGCCACATGAGGAGCGTGTCCAGCAGCTCCTTGATGCGGCCGCCGAGCAGCACGAAGCCAGCTGCCGCGACGAAGCGCCAACCCGGCAGAACAACGAGCCGCCCCCTTGCCAAGATCACGGCGCAACATCTCGGACACCGACTAGTGATGTTCACAGAAAGAAAGCCAACGAGCCGGCTGCCAGCCGCAGTTGGACTCGCCTCACCATCGAGCGCGACGCCGAAGGCTTCCCTCGAGCTGTGGAGCGGCAGGGCGATCCGCCTCCTCCTCGGCCCCGCAGAGAAAGGGATCCCACTCTACCGCATGTCATGCACCCGACACTCGGCGACCGCCTTGGCCACCGAGAAGGAGTCGGAGAAAACAACGCCCGCCACCGGATCGATCGTCTCAATCGCTCCTTGGCGCTAGAAGAAGAAGACGCGCTGGGTCCGCCCTGTTTTGGCCCCCGAATCCGAGATGAGCCCTTCCCTCGAGGGTTCACCCTCCCAAGAGACATGCCCAAATACACCGGCTCCGTGAAGCCGGAAGACTGGCTGGTCGACTGCTCCACGGCCGTCAGCATAGTGAACGGCAACAAGCGCGTTGCTGTGAAGTACGTCCCGCTCATGTTCCAGGGCACAGCCCGGATGTGGCTCAATACCCTGAAGCTCCACAGCATCAACGGCTGGGTTGATTTCACCGAGGCCTTCGTCCACAACTTCACCAGCACATACAAGTGGCCTCCCAAGACTCGACAGCTCTCCTTGTGCGTCCAAGGGCCCAGCGAATCGACTTGCGACTACCTCACGTATTGGGCCGAGCTGCGCAACTCCTGCGAGGGCATGCACGAGGTGCAGGCCATCGAGTATTTCACTGTCGGGTGCCAAGAGGGCACCCTCATCAAGCACCGGCTCCTCTGCGATGAGCCGGCGACCCTTGACGAGCTGTTAATCATCACCGACAAATACGCCACTGCCGATTCCTCCATGAAGGCGGAGATCCAAGTCGATGCCTCTAGCAAGATAGCCCCTCCGACTTCTCGAGCCCCGGCTGGAGACTCTAGTCAGAGACATCAGCAGAGTGACAACAAGCGCAAGGCCGCACAGCCGGCTCCCGCAAGCCGGCAGGTGGCAGCAGTCGAAGACCAGCAGCCGGAGGGGCAGCCTCCGCCCAAGTGTCAGAAGGGAGGCAAGCCCAATTGGTTGCCTGCCTTCTCGTACGAGCAGACTCTCGATGTGCCTTGCAAGTTCCACAGTAGCGCGAATCCGTCCAACCACACCACTCGGAAGTGCCATTGGCTCACCCGAATCGTCAAGGGAGATGGACTCCTGCCTCCGCCGCCTGCCGGCCCGCCGCCTCCTCAGCCTCAACAGTCGGCGGTCCGGCCAGTCGGAGTAATACAAGATGAGTATCCGGAAGAGCATGGAGCCTATGTCGTGTTCACCAGTGTAGCTGGTGACAGACGCAACAGACGGTGGCAGGAGCAAGAAGTGCAAGCGGAAGCAACCGGAGCCCCTGAGTTTATGCACTGGTTGGAGAAGCCCATCAGCTAGAGCAGGGCCGACCACCTGGAAGCAATGCCTTCTCCCGGTTCTTATGCCCTGGTCCTGCATGCCACACTTGCAACAGAGAGGTGAGCAGCTCGCTTCTCCAGAGTTCTGATAGATGGCGGCAGCAGCATCAACATCCTGTACCGTGACACAATGGAGAAATTGGGGATCAAGCAGAAGTAGCTTCAGCCCAGTCGGACTGTATTCCATGGCATAGTTCCTGGCCTTTCCAGCTCACCAATCGGCAAGACCTAGATCGACGTCCTCTTCAGGGACAAAAATCATTTCCGCCGAGAGGCAATCTGGTTTGAAGTGGTGGACCTAGAAAGCCCGTACCACGCGCTGCTTGGCCAGCCTGCCCTGGCCAAGTTCATGGCGGTCCCCCACTACGCTTACCTCAAGATGAAGATGCCGACTGCCAAGGGAATCCTAACCATAGCCAGAGACTACAAGAAATCATCCGCTTGTGCGGCAGACAGCAGCCGACTGGCCGAGTCCCTAGTGATTGCAGCTTAGAAATGGCTCCTGGAAAGGGTTGAGGCATTGGTAGGCAAGCAGCCGGAAATGTCACCACCACCCAAGGAGTCGGAAGTTGAGGGCTCGTTCAAGCCGGCGAAGGAAACCAAGAAGATACCACTGGACCTAGAGCACCCGGAGAGGCACGCCCTCATCAGAACAAACCTGGACAGTAAATAGGAAGGCGAGCTTGTCGATTTCCTCCGTGAGAATCGTGAAATATTCTCATGGTCTCCCAAAGACATGCCGGGTGTCCCAAAGGATTTCGCCGAGCACAAGCTACACGTCCGACCTGAGGTCAAGCCGGTCAGGCAACCCTTACGCCGCCTGTCGGAAGAGAAAAGAAGAGTTGTTGGAGAAGAACATCATGGAGGTGTTCTTCCCCGAGTGGTTGTCCAACCCGGTTCTTGTGCTGAAGAAGAACAAGCAATGGCGCATGTGCATTGATTATACCAGCCTCAACAAAGCTTGCCCCAAGGACCCCTTTGCCTTGCCAAGAATTGACCAAGTGATAGACTCCACAGCCGGGTGCGAGCTGCTGAGTTTTTTGGATGCGTACTCAGGGTACCATCAGATCAAGCTGAACCCAGCCGACAGGCTAAAGACCGCCTTCATCACACCATTCAGAGCCTTCTGTTACCTGACAATGACGTTCGGCTTGAGGAATGTCGGCGCCCAGCATTGCATGCAGAAGTGCCTCCTCAAGCAACTCGGCAGAAACACCCACCTTTACGTGGATGATGTGGTGGTGAAGACGGAGAAGCGTGACACGCTGCTAGAAGACTCAAAGAGACATTCAACAACCTACATCAATTTCAAATCAAGCTCAACCCAGAGAAATGCGTCTTTGGAGTACCAGCCGGCCAACTTCTTGGCTTTCTGGTCTCAGAGCGCGGCATGGAGTGCAGCCCTGTGAAGATCAAGGCAATTGAGAGTATGGAAGTTCCCACCCGACCGCTGGATGTACAAAAATTCACCGGCTTCCTGGCATCCATTAGCCGCTTCCTCAACCGGCTGGGCGAGAAGGCTCTCCCACTATACCAACTCATGAAGAAAACCACTTTTTTCAAGTGGAACGACAAGGCGGGCGAAGCTTTAAGTCATCTCAAGAAGATGTCGACCACCCCGCCTGTCCTGGCGGCTCTGACTGGTAAAGAGCCCATGCTCCTTTACATTGCCGCCACCAGTCAAGTGGTCAGCACAGTCATAGTGGTGGAACGCAAGGAGGAAGGCAAGACACTGCTGGTCCAGAGGCCGGTATATTATTTGAGTGAAGTACTGTCCACCTCCAAGAAAAACTACCCCCACTATCAGAAGATGTGCTATGGCGTGCATTTCGCCGCCAAGAAGCTCAAGCCCTACTTTCAAGAGCATCCAATTACTGTTGTCTGCACAGCTCCACTTGCTGAGATCATTGGAAGCCAAGATGCCTCTGGCCGAGTGGCCAAGTGGGCCATAGATCTGGCCCCCTACACCATCCACTACCAGCCTCGCACCACCATCAAGTCACAATCACTGGCTGACTTCCTTGTAGTCTGTGCCGAGACCCAATACCTGCCGCCAGCGCCAGATTCCACTCACTAGCGGATGCACTTCGATGGATCCAAAATGCGCACTGGCTTGGGAACCGGCGTTGTCCTCACCTCTCCAAAAGGCGACAAGCTCAAGTATGCGCTGCAGATCCACTTTGCCGCCTCCAACAATGTAGCAGAATACGAAGCACTCATACATGGGCTCTGGCTTGCCAAGGAACTCGGCATTTGCCGAATCCTGTGTTATGGCGATTCTGACTTGGTGGTCCAGCAGTCGTCAGGCGACTGGGACGCCAAGGATGCAAACACAGTGAGCTACCGCTTCTTCGTACATCAGCTCAGTGGATATTTTGAAGAGTGCGAGTTCCTCCATGTGCCAAGAAACGACAATGAGCAAGCATATGCCTTGGCACGGATTGGCTCCACCCGACAAGCAATACCAACCGGCGTCGCCCTGCGTTGCCTCCTCAAGCCGTCTGTCAAGCCGTCACCAGAATCAGATTCCATCTTCGTGTCGGCCCCTCCCGAAGCAGTCAGATCCGACTTGAGGACCCAACAAGCCGGCACAGGGACTTCGGCAGGCGGCCTGGGGACTGCTGCAGCTGTACCCAGCCTGGGTACTCCTGAGCCCAGCCCGGGGACTGCAGTAGTCGGCCCGGGGACTTCTCCAGTTCAGCAGGCGGAAGCAGCTACCAACCCGCCGCCTCCTGGCCCAACCGCCCTTATACAAGTTGCAGTCATAGCAGTCGAAGAAATAGCAGCACCATCCTGGGCCCAGCCAATCCTCAAGTTTATGGTGAACAAGGAGCTGCCGACTGATGAGATCTTGGCCCGACAAGTGCAATAGCGGGCAGCAGCTTACACCATCGTCAACAGAGAGGTGGTGCGGCGAAGTGTCACTGGTGTTTATCAGCGTTGCGTGGAGCCAGACAAAGGCCAAGCAATCCTCAGGGATATCCACCAAGGCAAATGCGGTCACCACGCAGCTTCAGGATCACTTGTGGCCAAGGCTTTCCGCCATGGTTTGTTTTGGCCAACTGCTCTAGAAGAAGCCAAAGAATTAGTCCAGAAGTGT
Source organism: Triticum timopheevii (assembly GCA_963921465.1). Taxonomy (NCBI): domain Eukaryota; kingdom Viridiplantae; phylum Streptophyta; class Magnoliopsida; order Poales; family Poaceae; genus Triticum; species Triticum timopheevii. Next base: position 498,687,175 of record OY997272.1, read on the forward strand.
CAAGGGTGCCAGAAGTTCCGCTCCAAGCCACATCTGCCGGCTTCTGCACTCAGGACCATTCCCATAGCTTGGCCCTTTATCGTGTGGGGACTGGACATGGTAGGCCCATTCAAGATGGCCCGTGGCGGCATGACTCATTTGCTTGTTGCTATGGACAAGTTCACCAAGTGGATAGAAGCAAAACCAATCAAGAAGCTAAATGGGCCGACTGCCGTGACCTTCATCACCGACATCACCACTCGGTACGGCGTACCAAACAGCATCATCACCAACAACGGCACAAACTTCACCAAGGGAGCCTTGGCCCGTTTCTGCGCGACACAGGGCATCCAACTGGACCTAGCGTCCGTTGCCCATCCGCAGTCAAACGGCCAAGTAGAGCGAGCAAACGGCCTAATTTCGTCCAACATCAAGCCCCGACTAGTCGAGCCTCTAGAGCATTCGGCCGGCTGCTGGCTCGAGGAGCTGTCGGCTGTCCTCTGGAGCATGCGTACAACTCCGAACAAGTCAACCGGCTTCACGACCTTCTTCCCCGTCTACGGTGCCGAAGCCGTCATCCCGACGGACATAGAATTGGACTCCCCTCGAGTCACCATGTACACTGAGGAGGAGGGCAAAGAAGCACGAGAAGACGGTGTCGACTTGCTGGAAGAAGGCCGGCTGTTGGCACTCAGCCGGTCTGCCATCTACTAGCAGAGTCTTCGCCGATACTACAATCGCAAGGTCAAGCCAAGATTATTCCAAGAGGGAGACCTTGTGCTCCGGCTGATCCAGCGAACAGCTGACCAGCACAAGCTCTCGGCGCCTTGGGAAGGCATGTTCATCATCAGCAAAGTGTCGGGCAACGATTCCTACTGTCTCATCGACGCTCTGAAGCCCAGAGCATGCAAAAGAGATGACTCAGGCAAGGAGACGGAGAGGCTATGGAATGTGATCCTCCTCCAAAGATTTTGCAGTTAAAAGCAGTATGTACCATGCTACCTTTTGTATTAAGTACGAAGACTCCGGGTCCCCCGAGAAGAGCTCGGGGATTACCCTCTTTATCTATATGATAAGAATTATGCCCATGAATGTGTTCTTTCATTATTCCACCTGGCACCGGGCATGACTAGTCGGCCCGGGGGGCTCACCGCCTTCTACTATGTGCTGCCTCCTGCAGTCGGACAAGTAGTATGTCGGCACCAGCAAACTTCTCTTGTCAAAAGCGCAGCTGGCAGAGCGACTGAACGACCGACAGGAATTGCAAGAAAGGTGCCCATACGAAAAAACGGCTAAGGAAAAAAGGTGCACATAGCTGAAGCTGGCACCTCGCCTACTCGACCGGTTGCTGAGCAGTCGGCCGGCCGGCTCCTATGTTTCTTGACAACGCTCTAGCCGGCTAAGTACTTGCCCTCCCAAAATAGCTAAGTAATTGGCCCAGCCGCAGGCTGCAGAGCGGCTGTTGGACTAGCCAAGGGATAGCTAAGAAAGGGCGACAAGGAAAAAAGGCAAAAGGGCAGAAAGCAAGGAAAGCTGGAAGTCGGCACTTAAAGCATATTTACATAAGCAAAAGGCCCTTGGCCAGCATTCAACAAGTTTGAAATACACCCCACGGGTGGAACTTCGCAAATTTAACAAGTTTGTCCAGATCGATTAAAACAGAAAGTAAAATCGACAGCCAAATGGCGGCAGAGGGCTCTGGCGGGGCGGTCGAGTCGGCAGCACCGGTGGGGGCAGCGGACGACTAGACGGCAGAGTTTTCAGCGCCGGCTGGTGGAGCGGATGGCTGGTTGGTCTCCACCTGGTCGCCTTCAGCAGCGGTCGGCACACCCGAGCATGGATCGTTGCTCGAGGCACGGTCAGGCTGGGGATGGCCGTCCCCTCCGACCTCCGGCGCGTCCTCTTTGCTGTCCTCGTCCTCCGTTTCCCCCCTTCATCGCTGGAGTCGATCACCTCGGCCGAGTCCTCACCGTCTTCAGGGTTAAGACCAAAGAACTCCGGCAGTACCTTGGCACCATTTTCAGCCAGCTCAAGGATGAAGGCGCTGGTATCGGTGTACTCATAGATCGCCGCCGCCCGCTTGACAAGCTCGCCCTTAACCGCCACCAACTTCCCCAGCGCCTCCAGGCGGAACGTGGTCAGCTGGGCTAAGTCTAGCCCAGGGTATCACGCCCTAACAAACTCCAAAGCTCGGCGCGCTTCGGCCTGAGCTGCAGAGCCCTTCCAAGCCTCCAGGCGGCCGGCCGCCACCTCCAGCCAGTAGGCAGTCTGACTGGGTGTGCGCGGAGCTGGCACGCCTGGCCAGAGGGTGGAGATTGCCTGGGCTCCGACATGCTGAAGTCGGCGCATCATCTGGTGGGTTGGCCGAAGGCAGGCCTGGATGTTGAGGAGCTGCTCGTTAAGATTTTGGGGGGCATTGGCGGCAATTTGCACGCCCTCCGCTCCTCGCGATAAGCCTCGATAACCTAGTTGACAGCGACGGAGTGACCTGGGAAGAAGTTTGCTTGGGCGAAAGTGTAAAGAAGACAAAAGTTAAAACAGATGGTCGGCCCAGGAGGAGGCCGGCTGCTCAAAGAAAGAAAAGAAGGGAAGCATACCGTCAACCATGTCCTCAATGCTGCCGAAGCCGGCAGTCAGCTGAGCCTCCTTATCGGCCCAGATGGAGCGCTCAACCTCAATTCAGCAAGGAAGTCGGTCTCCTTCGTCTTCGCCTCCCGCTGGGCCGTCCGAAGACGCTCCGTCTGCTCCACCAGTTGCATGACCAGTCGGTCCCGCTCCTCGGCCAGCTTGACACACTCCACCTCCTTGACACGTAGCACGGTGTTGGCCTCGCCCAGCTTCTGCTGCAAGGTGGGGTTGGCCCCTACCAAGAAAGAAGAATGGAAAAAGATGTCAAAAATTGGACAAGACAGGAATGCGGTTGCTGGGGAGATCCAGCCCGACTGCTCAGCAGTCGGCCCGGATCTCGGGGGACTACAGCCCGCGGGTGCGCCAGCGCGCCCCCGCAGAAGACAGAAGCTACCAGCAATCAAATAAAGAAATACGTTTGCCGGGGAGATTCGGCCCAACTGCTCAGCAGTCGGCCCGAACCTCGAGGACTACAGCCCGCGGGTGCGCCAGCGCGCCCCTGCAGGAAAGGAAATCCAAACTTACTCCGGCTCTCCAACAAGTGCGCGGTCTGCCTCTCCAACTCCCGGACGCCGGAGTTGAAGGTGGCCGCACGAAGATTGTGGTAATCCTATGATAACATATGCCAGAAGGAATTAGAACGTGATGCCTACAAAGTTAAGGTTCTGGACCGCTTGCTCAGCAGCCGGCCCAGAACCTGGGGACTACACCCAGTGGGTGCACCAGCGCGCCCCCACCAAGGAATAAGAAGAACAAAACGAAGAGGGTAGAAGCATACCCGTATGGCTGCATGCGAGCTCAGGAATGCTTCGTTGCACTACTTGAGGGCTTCGGCTTCGGCCCGGAGCTTGGCCTGGACGTCGAGGGCCGCCTGGTTCAGCGCCCCCATGCCGCCTCCACGCATCCAGCCGGAGGGCGCGGCACTGGTCGCTTCGGTGTCGGGAGCAGACGAGCTCGCAGCACCGGCCTCCAGTCTACGCGGCACCGAGGTCGCCCTGGCAAGACGACAGCGCACGGGCGTGCGGGCCTCAGGAGTTGGGCCCGTCGCCACCTCGTTCTCGGCTGGTGGCACCAGCGGGGTGTCCGGCTATGCATCCCTCGTTTCGACTACCGGTGGCGGCAGAGGCACGAAGACGTCCGGCATGGCGACATCGCCGCCTTCCCGCTCCATGACCGGGTGCTCGCCGTCGGCTTCCCCGGTCGACCCCACGAATTCTGGCGGAGGAGGCGCGGAGCTCAAGGGAGTGATGACTAGCGGCTCCTGGAGGCGCCTGGCCTCCGCCAACTGTTCCTTCTCCGCGGCCGCAACTTCCGCCTCCGCCAGCTTCAGCAGCGCCGACGCTACCGCCTTGTCAGCCTCCGCCTTCTCCAGGCGGGCGGTTTCCCACTCCTCGTGCACCTCCCATGCGTTTTGTTCCTGCGCCTCCTGGAGGTCGACGGCCGGGTCGATGCGCCAGGTGGTGGCAGAAGTCTCCGCCGGCCTGATGACAGAGGCGGCAGTCGACTTGTCGAGGGAGAGTGGGGCTCTAAGACAGAAAATGAAGCAAAGGAATCTTAGGCCGAGTCACTAAGAGAAAACCTAAAGGAATGGACGGAAAAAGGCACTTACGCTGACACCATGGGTGGCGCCTTCGGCAGCTTCTGGAACTTGGCCGCCTTCGCCGTGGCCTCCTTCCGCCTGGTCGCGGCACCCGAATTCTTGGGCTTCTTCGGGGCACTGCCGAACAAGACGGCGCCCTGCTTCCGCTTGCGCTTGCCGCCTCGGGCAGCCGGCCCGGTAGAGAGGCCTGCACCGGTGTCGGCGGCACCCCGCGTAGGACGCGGCTCGTCCTCATCATCATCATAGTCGGGCTAGGTCTCCACGCTGCCCTGGTCTTTGGAGCTTCCTGCTCCGTCGCCACCGCCTACGGCATCGTCCTCCAAGGCGGCGGCCTCCAGGTCAGGGTCATCCACGTTGCTCACCTCCCTGTCCAGCTGGTAGTCGCCAACCGACCCCTCGAGGGCAGCCGTTCCCGAGGACATATAAATCTACGTTCCAGAAGAAAATTACTCAAGACCAAGACAAAGCAAGAGCTGAAAAAGAAAAGGAAAGGCTCGGAAACTTACGAGGGCGGGTTGTCACGAGAATAGGGCCGCTTGCCGAACTGCCAGGCGCCCTCCGACAACTTGAGGTCGGTGACCTCGTTCACCAGTCAGGCCACCTCAGCAGGCGGCATCTCCTTCGTGCACGTCCGGCTGGGGTCACGGTGCCCTCTCATCTGACAGATCGGATGAGGGCGGCTTTGGAGCGGCAGAACTCGGCGCTCGACGAAGGCCAGCAGCAAGTTGGCCGCCGCGAGGCCCTCCGCCTCCGTCATATCCCAGAGCCGGTTGATGGCGGCCGCCATCTCGGCTGGCATTGGCTTCGGCTTGTAACGCCAATTGGTCCGAGACCCGACGGGGGGGGGGGGGGGGGGGGGGTGGGGGGTCTTCGTAGGGCGGCAGGTTGAGGAAGTCGGCCGCCGGGTCGACGTTCTCAACGTAAAAATAGGACTGCTGCCACAGTTTCACCGACTTGACAGCTTGACGACGGGGAAGACATTCTTCTTCGACGGCCGGCGCATGGCAACGTAGGCGCCGCACTCGGCCGTCGTCTCCTTGGCAGAGGTGCCCAGCTTGGCATAGAAGCAGGCCCCCCACAGGTCGATGGTGGGGGCGACACCAAGATAGCCCTCGCACGCCGTGACGAAGGCGGACAACAGCGTCACGGTGTTGGGCGTCAGGTGGTGCGGCTGAAGACAGCAGAAATCCATGAAGGTGTGGAGAAACCTGATGGCCGGAAGGCCGAAGCCGCGGAGGAAGTGCGAGCGGAAGACGGCCCGCTCATTCCCCTGCGGCTCCGGCGAGATTTCTTCCCGCGCCGGCACCCGCACCTTGACAAAGGCTGCGTTGGGCATCCGACGCGTGGCTCGAAGGAAGGTGAGGTGATCCTTGATCACCGTCCAGCCGTCCCAGTCGCCTCCTCTCTCGCGCGCCATGGCGTCCGGGTGAAGTAGCGCGGGGAGGAGTAGCTCGAAGACAGTGAGGGAGTCCTGGATAAGGGGGTATCCGGACGGCCAAACTATATACTTTGGCCGGACTGTTGGACTATGAAGATACAAGATTGAAGACTTCGTCCCGTGTCCAGATGGGACTCTCCTTGGCATGGAAGGCAAGCTTGGCAATCCGGATTATAGATCTCCTTCTCTGTAACCGACTCTGTGTAACCCTAGCCCCTTCCGGTGTCTATAGAAACCGGAGGGTTTAGTCCATAGGACACGACAACAATCATACCATAGGCTAGCTTCTAGGGTTTAGCCTCTCTGATCTCGTGGTAGATCAACTCTTGTAATATTCATATCATCAAGATCAATCAAGCAGGAAGTAGGGTATTACCTCCATCGAGAGGGCCCGAACCTGGGTAAACATTGTGTCCCCAGTCTCCTGCTACCATTAGCCTTAGACGCACAGTTCGGGGCCCCCTACCCGAGATCTGCCGGTTTTGACACCGACATTGGTGCTTTCATTGAGAGTTCTACTGTGTCGTCGTGATAAGGCTTGATGGCTCATCTCGTTGTCAAGGACAACATCACCTCCGGGGGAGCCCTGGCTCTAGGCCAAACTCTCCGGCTGGGCGGCTTCGTCATGACCGCCCGATCGGCTGTTGCACCGACAATGACTTCTCAGGTCATCAAAAACAGCCTCCACGTTGATTCAGAAATCGCCAAACAGATGGACCCAATGGAGCTCTCTTCCCTCAATGAGCTCATGGATCGCATCGCCGCCCTGGGTGTCGCTATGGACTATGACCGGATCGGGCTTAAACCTGACCAAAGGGAGATTTACTCTCCGCCGGTCATCCATGAGATAGCGGTAGTGGAGGAGTATCATCCTAATTCTCCCTCTGTTTTGAGGATGAACTATGTCCGGATTTTCGAGCTCCCTGAGACGGACACCCGCTCGCGGGAGGACATGGCCCGAACCCCGAATTCAGAGTTGGGCGGCGGGGGCAACATCTCGGAGCCCGTGCTGTTAAGCTCGGAAGCTTCTTGGCCCCTGGGTTTTGGATTGGGTCAGGATTCAAATTCAAAACCACCCACCCACCCATATTTATTCAATATTCAACAAATCATACAAGATCCACAAGAGACAGTACATCATTACTAGGCCAGATTCCTCCTCGTGTTAAACAGGGTTAAGGACTGTCACGAGGAAGACGTAATCTCCCTCTTCTGCAACAATTTCACAGACAAAGGGATCCTCAACGCTATAAGTCTCCGTGACATAGTACACTTTGCTGACTTAGCGGCCATAGTGCAGAAGTACTGTGTGATGGAAAGCGCTTGGAAAACCCAAACGAACTTCTAGGATATTCCGGCTCTCACTAAACCCTTCGTCCGATCTAAAAGGGCAAGCTCTCGTAAGTTACCCAATTCAATTACCAAAAAACCAAAGCCTGATACAAGGCGCGGAACCGTATTGGAAGAATGGCTCAGTGGACTATGCAAAATTCACAGCACACCCGATACTACACGAACTCATAGCCTTAGAGCATGTTGGATACTCCGGCAGGTAGCAAAGAGCAGTGAGGATCTCCTCTTAAACCATACAACAGAACAACATCCCGCCAGAAACACAATACGATATTTACAGTCTCGGAGACTTTCGCCCCAAATAATAGGCGCAAGCGAGCTCAGCGTAGCCTCGCCGAAGTTTGCCACGTGGCAAGAATAAACCCATGGAACGACACGGCTATAACTTACAATGCCAGTGATGAACCTCAATTCCGAACAGTCCGAGCACCAGCCGCGTTGGTCCTTAGTCCAATCATGGACGGCTTCAGGCTCACTAAAGTGCTCATGGATGGCGGAAGCGGACTAAACCTTATCTACGAGGAAACCCTTAACAAGATGGAAATTTATAGGAGCCGCATTGAGCAAAGCAGCACAACCTTCAGGGGAATCATCCCTAGTCGGGAGGCGTGATGCGCGGAAAAAATCACACTGGATGTGGTATTCGGCACGCCAGAGAATTACAGGTCCAAAGAAATTACATTCCAAGTGGCCCCGTTCAGCAGCGGATACCATGCCTTCTTGGGGTGGGACGCATTCACGAGCTTCTAGGCTATACCCCATTACGGGTACATGAAGCTCAAAATGCCCAGGCCCAACAGAATCATCACTCTAGCTAGTGATCCGGACATCGCACTCCGCGCCGAAAATAAAACTGCCGCTCTCACCCTGGAAGCATTATCAGAAGCCCTCGCGGCTAAAGAACTGACAACGCTGCGAGCAATAGTGGACAGAGACGACGTGATACTCGACAAGCGACCTAAATCCACCTCCTTCAACCCGCGGACGAGATAGTCAAATTCCAGGTCCACCCAACGGACCCTACAAAGACAACTTCCATTGGGAGACAGTTGAACGCCACAATAGACGCCGCACTACAAGATTTCCTGCATGAGAATTGGGATATCTTCGCCTGGCACCCTTCAGACATGCCGGGCATCCCACGCAGGCTGGCCGAACACAGCCTCAATATACTGAGAGGATACAAGCCAGTCAAGCAGACTCTTAGGCACTTCTCAGAGCCTAAGCGGCAAGCCATGGGAGAGGAGCTAGCCAAGCTACTCAAGGCCGGATTCATCAGAGACATCAAACATCCGGATTGGCTAGCAAACTTGGTAATGGTACAAAAGAAGGACAAATCCTGGCGCTTATGTGTCGATTTCAAGGACCTCAATAAAGCTTGCCCTAAGGATCCCTTCCCCCTCCCCCGGATTGATCAAATCATCGACGCCACCGCAGGACACGACTCATTGTGCTTCCTCGACGCATACTCCGGATACCATCAGATCAAGATGGCGGAGTCCGACCAGGCCGCAACGGCCTTCATTACACCATACGGCCCCTTCTATTTCAACACCATGCCTTTCGGGCTCAAAAACGCCGGCGCAACCTATCAACGCATGATTCAGACATGCCTAGAAAAGCAAATCGGCAAGACAATAGAGGCCTATGTAGACGGCGTGGTCATCAAAACAAGACACATTGAAACTTTAATAGATTACTTGAGGCTTACGTTCGACAACCTCCGAACATACGACATCAAGCTCAACCAGGAGAAATGTGTCTTTGGGGTACCCTCCGGGAAATTGCTCGGCTTCATCGTTTCCAATAGAGGAATTGAAGCAAATCCGGCAAAAATCCGAGCTCTGTCATAGTTGGCTATCCCAACATACCTCAAGCAGATCCAGAAACTAACTGGATGCGTGGCTGCCTTAAGCCGCTTTATCTCCCGCTTAGGAGAAAAGGCACCACCTCTGTATCGCCTTCTTCGATGCACCGAACACTTCGAGTGGACGGATGCGGCCACGGCCGGACTGGAAGAAATAAAGGCACTCTTGGCCACAAACCCAGTCCTCACTGCGCCAAACATTGGCGAACCCATGCTATTATACATAGCCGCAAGAAACCAAGTTGTCAGCGCAGTGCTCGTCGTCGAATGAGAAGCAAACGGATACAAGTTCCCTCTCCAAAAGGCGGTATATTACGTGTCCACTGTCCTCACTCCATGCAAATCTCGGTACCCACACTATCAAAAGATAGCGTACGCGGTCTTCATGGCATCCCGGAAACTACGACACTACTTTCAAGAGTGTTCGATCACGGTGGCCTCCGAAGTACCACTCAATGACATAATAAATAACTGCGACGCAACAGGCCGAATTGCTAAATGGGCTATTGAGCTCCTTCCGTTTGACATAACATACAAACCACAGTGGGCCATTAAGTCGCAAGTATTGGCTGACTTCGTTGCCGAACGGACAGAAGCCGAACTCCCTAAAGAGTACGACGCGTACTCAAATTGGATCATGCATTTAGACGGCTCTAAAATGCTGGCCGGATTGGGAGCGAGCGTCGTCCTGACATCCCCCACCGGAGACACGGTTCAATACGTACTCCAAATATTATACACAGACTCCAACAATGCAGCCGAATATGAGGCTCTGTTGCATGGTCTTCGGATGGCAGTCTCCATGGGCATCTAACGCCTCGAAGTGCGCGGGGACTCGAACCTCGCAATATCTCAGGTAAATGGAGACTTTGATGCCAATGACCCGAAAATGGCAGCCGATCGCAATGCCATCCACAAAATGTCAGCATGGTTCGAGGGGCTCGAATTCCACCATGTGGCCAGAGAAAATAATCAAGTGGCCGATATCCTCGCCCACATCAGCGCTAAACGCGACCCCGTCCCACCTATTATCTTCGTAGAAAGGCTATTCAAGCCGTCCATGGTATGGGAGGGGGAGTCCGGCACTACTATTCCAGCTCCAAACACAACCCCAGATTCTGAACCATCTGACGTAATCAGAGGCTCTGCCACCGAAATAACACCTTCGGCCCACGAAATAATGGTTGTCATCGCCCCGTGGACCGAGCCCTTCTTGGCGTACCTAAATAGGCAAGAGCTCCCCGAGGACCAAAATGAGGCACGTTGTACTGTGCGATGCTCGAAGGCCTACAAAGTCCATGAAGGAGAGCTCTACAAGAAGAGCACCACCGGAGTGCTCCAATGATGCATCTCCGAAGAGGAAGGGCGGCGGCTCTTAGCCGAAATCCATTCCGGACTAGGCGGGCACCACGCGGCAGCCCGAGCGCTCGTAAGCAAGGCTTTTCGGACAGGTTTTTACTGGCCGACAGCCCGGGCACACACACAGGACCTTGTCCAACATTGCGTTGGTTGTCAACTATTTGCCAATCAGAGCCATATGCCCCCTACCGCTCTCCAAACAATCCCCATAACTTGGCCCTTTGCGGTCTGGGGGCTGGATATGGTGGGACCCCTTAAAGGGGGAAGCCATAAGAAAAAATACCTATTGGTCATGGTGGACAAGTTCACCAAATGGATAGAAGCCAAACCAGTTAAAACGGCCGAATCCGGACCAGTGATAGACTTCATATCAGGGGTTGTACACCGTTACGGTGTCCCCCACAGCATCATCACTGACAATGGCTCGAATTTTACAGCCGATGAGGTGAAAACCTGGTGCAGCAAAATGGGCATCAAGCTCGACTACGCCTCTGTCTATCACCCCCAAACAAACGGTCAAGTCGAACATGCAAATGGTCTTATCATGGGCGGCATTAAACCTAGACTAGTGCGATCCTTGAAGGAATCAGACACACATTGGGTCGAGGAACTTGACTCCGTACTCTGGGGGCTGCGGACCACGCCGAATCATACCACCGGATACACACCATTTTTTATGGTGTACGGCGCAGAAGCAGTGCTGCCCTGTGACATAATCCATGACTCACCTCGCGTGCGCATGTATGAAGAGAAGGAAGCCGAGCTAGATCAACAGGACAACTTAGATGCTTTGGAATAGGAGCGTGACGTCGCTAAAGCCCGTTCCGCATTCTATCAGCAACATGCTCGAAGGTATCAAAGCAGAGAAGTACGGGCCAAAACTTATAACATTGGTGAACTCTTTCTACGCCTCCCCGAGAAGAAGAAGGACAAGCTCAAACCCAAGTGGGAGGGTCCCTTCATCATTGATAAAGTTCTCACTGGAGGAGCGTACCGTCTGCACAGTGCATCTGATAACAGACTCGAGCCAAACCCATGGAACGCGGCCAGACTTCGAAGATTATACGCCTAGTGCCGAACTCAGTGTTCGTCTCCTTAACTCCGCCTCTTCAATTATGTTCTCTTTCTTCCTTTCTCACCCTATTTTTCCTTTTTAACATACAGCCTTAAAACTGTACGGATGCCCTGATCGCTCCGGCCGCACTATGCGTGCACACTATACCTAGGGGCTTCCTATTCGGAAGCTAAATATAACTACTTTAATGGCTCCTTGCCAGCCACATATGCATTTTCCTATCCATATGTGCCTTTTCTTCACCATTATATGCATCGATATGACTTAAGTTTTGGCCATGCTGGGTTGCCTGGCTCTTGTGTTTATGCCCTACGTTCCCATTAATTTGGCTAGGGCATAAGGGGAGCACCTCTGCGATTGTTACTGCTGGTTGAGCCGGATGTGTACCTCAGACTGGGTGAAGCCGAAAGCTAGCGTTCTTAAGGGAATATTCGGTTGGTGAACAAAAGATGTTCTCATTCATTACAATGTAAATACCCAGATGTTTTGTTTCCTGCGCTTCAGTTTGCAGTTCGGACATGCACATCGATGCATGCGCACCCAGAGAAAGGAACCCCTAACGGAACTATTCTCACTGGAAGATGTTTCTTACTACCCATGTAATATAACATAACTAGTTGGGTACTTGTCTGTTCAAGCACTTATGACCCCTACGCCTGGTTTCCATGCATACCCCAGTTTTTCATAACTGTTGCGGGTATTCGGATACACTCCGGACTGTCGGGTCCGGGGGCTGAAGTGAAAAGGTCTGCCATGAAAAATGATTTCAATCCGGCTAGGGAGTACATAAGTCCATTCAAATTACATAGTCGTTTCAACTGGCTGTACTCTTCCTCTATACCATCCAACAGGATATCTAGCTTACAATCCTATTGGGAATACTTTGCAGCTAATGCTACTTGGTCATATACCAGACTAACGGGTATTTCTTGCCCATCTAACCCCACCGGTCCGACTTCGGCCATATGGTTGGGTCAGCCTTGGCGTATCGCATCTTCACCATGGCCCACGCTTCCCTCGCACCTTGTCGGCAAGCTGATATCTTCCATAACCAGAAGCGCTGTCGTGCTCCTTTGAGCATCTCCACAACCTCGCTCATGCCTCCTGGCAGGGAAGCGGATGGCCTCAAGGCCTGGGCAATACCCCGCATCACCTGCCGCGCTCGTTCGTGCAGTTGTGAAAGATCTTGCAGCATATCGCTTGTGGATCCGGGCATCTCCTCTCCAGGACGGCCCATCAGCATACCTGTAGACACAACTCTGTTAATTGGCTTCCTCGCTGAATTGTTTCGCAGCTTGTTTGAAGCACTCACTATAAATGCCGCGTCGAAGTCTCCTGTTCTCCTTCACGGAGTCCGCGAGCTGAGCCCGAACATCTTTCAACTCGACATTCAGTCGGATATTTGCATCTTGGAGCTTATTTTTCTCCTGAATAGACTGCGTCAGCATGTGTTCACCCGCCTTCAGCTGACTTCACAGGTGCGGCTCATTATCTCCCACAGTCTTCAGATTTCTTCTGGGAGCGTCTGCCGAATCTTTCCTCAAGTTTATAAAACATGTCGAATAAACAAACTGGTAGAAGGAAATTATTACCAGAAGAGGCCTTTTTGGATTCCTCTTGTTCGGCAAGATTGGCCTTCATTTGGGCCTTACATTCCTCCAGCTCTTGAGACAACTGGGCATTCTTCTCTACAAGAACCTATGCATTTTATGATCCTTAAATCAGCTGTGCCAACTGTTTCAAGTCTCAGGGGCTACTACTATGCATACTTATTAAATTTTCTTACCCGTATATCCTTCACATATTGGTCCATTGCTCTGGCAAGTCCATTTTGAGCGACACAGATATATGCGTGTCTGGAATTGAAGGCATTAAATGCCTCTTCGGAAAAAATACCACCGCGAAGTACGGCCCGTCGGCGCCGGTGATTCATGGTACTCTCCACTTTAGAATTTGTGGCGGAAATCCTATCTGTATCCTCCGCAGGAGGACAGTTCGGCGTTGTCCCCACATCAACCTCTGCCCATGAGTCCAGTTCAGGAATCCGGCTGCTGGAGGCATGGCCGGTAGGGTCCCTGGATATAGTCCGGCGTTTTCTGCCAGGACATAATTAAAGCCGTCACGTCTCGCCAAAAGACCAAATAACCATGGGGCAAGTTTAATGAATACCTCTGCGCCTGCGTCTCGGTCCTAACCGCCTTCCTTTTAAGCCTACCTTGTCTAGGCGCCTCTTGCTGAGAGACCCCCGCGGATTCCGCGTGGCGTCCCGACTGCCGTTTCTATAAAAATACGGCATGTGGGCATAAGGTACGGCATAACGAAGGAATCCTTTCGGAAGGTTGGGACCCCGACATTACTTACATGCGACACAGGAAGCAGTCCGGGATAGTCCGTGATGATGGCCACTAAAGAGCTGCCGCTGCTTTCCTGATAGAAAGTCCCGTTGACAAATTCCACAGATATGTCCGGATCTTCTTCAAGTCCGGGGTCGAGAGCCCGGCCGGGATCCTCTGGCTGCGGAGAGGGGCTATTGAACTCTTTCACGGACTTCCTTAGTTCCTACTTTGAAACAGCGAGGTAAATAATATGACAAAGGAGGTAAGAATGGACAGAGTCGAGTAAAGGATGACAGCCTACCCAGCTCCGGGGGTTGTACATGGAAAATCCGTCCCGCGGTTTAATGCGGAGGAACTCCTCTTCTTCTCCTTTATACAAATCGAACAATATCCTCGCCAGAGATGTGGCGGAGTCCGAACCTTTGCGACCGCAGCGGGAGGCATCGTCTTCTCCATTGAAGTGCCACATGGGTTTCCCCCTGTATTGAAGTGGCTGCACTCCCCTTATTACACATATTGACATAACTTTGATTATTGTCAATCCTGATTTGGCCAGGGTTCTTATCCTGCTCATCAGATAGAGGACTTCTATGTTATCTTCCTCCTGCAGGCTCCGAGGGCACAAGCTTTGGCATTTCCTTAGCAGAGTATTGGTAAACTCAGGAAGGCCCGTCCGGACTGGGTCCAGAAGGGGAACGTCATCGACATAAAACCACTCCGAAGGCCAGTCTTCGGATGCCTTCTTTGGAGTACCGGGCAGGTATCCGGTCTGGGCGACGCGCCATATTTCGGCTCCGCCCACTTGATATATAGATCCCTCCTGGTTGCGGGGGACAAGGCAAAATAACCTCTTCCATAGCTCGAAATGAGCTTCGCAGCCCAGGAACAGCTCGGAGAGGGCAACATAGCCCGTGATGTGCAGTATGGAGGCGGGAGTAAGATTATGCAACTGGAGGCCGTAGAACTCCAGGAGACCACGGAGGAATGGGTGGATTGGAAACCCGACTCCTCTTAGCAGATATGGGACAAGGCATACCCACTCCCCCCAAGATGGGTTAGGGAATCTCTCCGCTTGCTCCCCGCCATTATAGGTGGCTAGTCCGGATCGGACGGGGACCATGTATGCGGGCAGAAGGAACCCTTGGGTCTGCAGCTCTATTAGGCGGCTGTGAGGGACGAAACACTTTTCCCAATCCCCTGGTTTCGAGCTAGGGGAGCAACGGGCAGGGCTGCAGCGACCGGTCATGATGGTATGGCCTCTTTTGGACGCGCTCTACGGAATGCTTGCTCGGGAGAAGGTGGTGTGATTTGGATCTGAGGATCCCCGTCTCTTCAAAAAGACGGCTTGCCTACGGGATTAGGGTGGCAAATGTAAAAATGCCCCGGCCCCTCGTCTTCGCTCGACACGTGGAGATGGACATTATTGAAGCACAGAAGTCGAGGAGTATAACCTTACTGGGAGGCCGGACACTGTTTGCTACGACTGGTGCGCCGGATTTGGAGGAGAACCCGCCTTGCAATGCCGAAGACAATCTGCATGCCGAACTCATCGTCATTGAAGCCTGGTTCGGGGGCTACTGAGGGAGTCCTGGATAAGGGGGTATCCGGACGGCCGGACTATATACTTTGGCCGGACTGTTGGACTATGAAGATACAAGATTGAAGACTTCGTCCTGTGTCCGGATGGGACTCTCCTTGGCGTGGAAGGCAAGCTTGGCAATCCGGATTATAGATCTCCTTCTCTGTAACTGACTCTGTGTAACCCTAGCCCCCTCCGGTGTCTATATAAACCGGAGGGTTTAGTCCGTAGGACACGACAATAATCATACCATAGGCTAGCTTCTAGGGTTTAGCCTTTTTGATCTCGTGGTAGATCAACTCTTGTAATACTCATATCATCAAGATCAATCAAGCAGGAAGTAGGATATTACCTCCATCGAGAGGGCCCAAACCTGGGTAAACATCGCGTCCCCAGTCTCCTACTACCATTATCCTTGGACGCACAGTTCGGGACCCCCTACCCGAGATCCTCCGGTTTTGACAACGACAGACGGCGGGGCGTGGCGGCGTTGCAGTAGGAGAGAGATAACAGCAAGGAGAGGAGGAAGGGGGATGGGGAGAGGAATGCGCAAGCTCCTTCACTCCCCCGTCGCCCCTACTTATAGGCCCCGAGCAGCGAAGCCGAGGGGACGGGACGTGGGGATTGTGGGATTAATTGCGCCCACGACCCCACGCCCCTTCCCGGTTACTCCATGGAGTTACTGCGCAGTAACTCCCGCGGGAGTCACAACTGCCCGCCTCGGCCGCAGCGGATCCGCCCGCGCGCCGAGGCAGGGTAGTGGCGGGCCCGGCCCCTGGTCACGTCCCATCAGGCGCGTGGGGTGGAAGGCTAGCCGGGATGACGTGCACCGCGTGGCGGGCGGCGTGCCTAAGGAAGCTTAGCAGGCACGCCACCTGTTTCCCGCCTCAATGTTCAAAACCAGTGAACGAGTCCGCCTTGTCAAAACAGTTCCAAGCAGTCGGCACTTCACGAGGCGGATCGAGCGTTCCACCAGAGCACGGTGAGGAGGGAAGCCACCAAGGCTTCACAACCAATCGGCCGTGGCACCTCGCCGGCTTCGGGGACTACTGTTGGAGTATTGGGCCACGGGTAGGCAAACCAGGGTCCCTGAGCCTTTCAAGACTTTGGGCCGGCTTCGACCCACAAGACTCCAGAATGGAGCACCGCCTTCTGGTGGCTGGCTGGCCTGAACGGCCGGCTGCCCGAAGGCGGCTTAGCGCTAGCAGACGGCTTCCAGAGAGGTCAGCCTCTAGCAGGCGGCCACCAGGTGACCTCAGAGTTTGCACCCTCATCAAGAAGACAAGACGGGGAGAGGCTATAGCGTAGCCCCGTACCCCCGGATCTCGGGATTGGCATGGCTACAGTGCCCCGTACCAGCGGAGATTCGTGCACGATGTGGCACTGTTGCCATTCCCACTTTATGCCACTACTGACCGGTGGAGCACTGTTCCCACGACGGCCTGTCGGGTACGCCCCGCAAGCGGTGGGCCCTACGGGGTAGAGAGAGCCCAAAAGGCGGCCAGTGCAGACCAGCTGGAACTACGGGAGGCCGGCCCCCAGCGGGCGGCCGGACCCTCCCCCAAGGGCAGCATGACATCACCCAGATGGGGGCGGTGTGGCTACAATGATCTCCCACCACGCAGCGGGACTGTAGCCATGCTCCCCTGACCAAGCCCGCGTCATTAGCACCATGGCTACAGTGATCGGCCACCAACCAGACCCGCCAGCGGCGGACGTGGCCTGTCGGCTCCGTACCGGATAGGACGGAAGGCCCGCCGGCGGCCAGAGACACTGACTGCCGGGCCTAGAACCCGGCCGAGTTACCATTGTACCCCTGGGGGGTGGCCTATATAAACCCCCCAGGGCACCCATGCAAAGGGTTCCAAAAGCTGATAGACCTAGACTCACACCTAGAGGGAGAGGAGAGCTAGCCCTGCCTCCTTCAAACTCTAGCATACAACTCAAGGAGCAACTTGTACTCACTAGTGCCTTAGTGATCATGCGGAGACCCCGCAGAGTAGGAGTAGGGGTATTATCTCCAAGGAGAGCCCCCAACCTGGGTAAAGTGCAACGGCGTACACGTCTACGCCTTATCCCTCTTCCAGGCACTGGCGACGTCCTACTCGCTCCGACCATGATAAGCCATCCCTTGGCATATGTCGCACCCAACCCCCGACAATCAGGGCGTGCTTGGGGGCCCAGGCATGCCCAGGTGGGTTGTGCCCTCCTCGGTGGCCTCCCGTACCCCTTCTTCGCCTTATAAATTCCCAAATGTTCCAAAAACCCTCAGGGTAACCCTAGTTCAGAAGTTCCGCCGCCGCAAGCCTCTCTAGCCACCGAAAACCAATCTAGACCCCGTTGCAGCACTCCACCGGAGGGGCAAATCATCACTGATGGCCATCTTCATCATCCCGGCGGCCACCACGATGAGGAGGGAGTAGTCCACTGTCGGTGTCAAAACCGGCGGATCTCGGGTAGGGGGTCCCAAGCAGTGCGTCTTAGGATCAATGGTAATAGGAGACAAGGGACACGATGTTTTACCCAGGTTCGGGCCCTCTTGATGGAGGTAAAACCCTACGTCCTGCCTGATTGATATTGATGATGTGGGTATTACAAGAGTGGATCTACCACGAGATCAAGGAGGCTAAACCCTAGAAGCTAGCCTATGGTATGATTGTTGTATATCTATCAACTAGCCTGGCCTCGGTTTATATAATGCACCAGAGGCCTAGGATAACAAGAGTCCTAGCCGAATACGCCGGTTGGGGAGGAGTCCTTGTCTTGATCGCCAAGTCTTGTTGATTCTTCCTTGTATGCGGCAGCTGTCCGGACTGGCCCATGAGTATACGGCCATGGGGGTCCTCGGCCCAATCCAACTGATCGGGAGACGACGCGTTGAGTACCCCCTAGTCCAGGACACCGTCAGTAGCCCCCTGAACCGGTCTTCAAGTTAGGGACGCTCCTCGATTCTTCCGAACTGTTCTTCATCTTCGGTTGTCGGTCTTGAAAACTGGTTCAACAAATCTTCTCATCTTCTCTCTTGAGGATCGCCAAAATGCATTCGATGAGTTTACACGTTGGGTATCCGAGGAGCCCCTTTAAGTTTACGGCCTTTATCAATGCCTTGTTACTTTTATGCCATGCCTCGGGTTTGAGGTTGTTCCCGGGCGGCAACGTCCTCTTGCATCCGAGCTCCAACGCCGGACTGCATTCGAGGTATCTTTTGCAGCCGAGCACCAATGCCGGACTGCTTCCCAGCTCTAATGCCGGACTATGTATCCGAGCTCCAACGCCGGACGGTATCCGAGCTCCAACGCCGGACTATGTATCCGAGCTCCAACGCCGGACTATGTATCCGAGCTCCAACGCCGGACTATGTATCCGAGCTCCAACGCCGGACTATGTATCCGAGGTGTCATAAATCACCTTGGTTCAAAGAAGTTTGAAGGAGTTTAGCCGAGCTTAATGCCGGAAGTGCCCTCTATGGAGCCAGCCACTAGCGCCCGAGCTTTATGCCGGACTGCTTCCGAGGTGGTTAAGCACCTCGGTCATGGGCTGATTTTTTGGTCAATGTTTTTTATTGATGCAATTTATTCTCTGACGAGATATATAGCCAGTAACCCTCATGGTGGGTATCGGTCTAAAACCCGAGATGCACATGAAGGATGACATAAGACCGCTGATCCCCGTAGCCGCTGAGACTCAGGTTGATTTGCAAAATCGGTCTGAGGATCAAGTCCTAGCTTGGCAGAATACTTCGGGACACAAAAAGCGGCGTGCTCAATCCTCGAGACTCGGGTTGGGTGCGGCCGACCAACCTGAGGATCAAAATCTCCTCGGAAACTGTATTGCACTTAAAATTTTCTGCATAAAACAGGCAATGCAGTAGCCCCCGAGACACTGGTCGGGTGGCAATACCAGATCAGGGGATCAATTTGCCCCTTTAATATTTGTATAAATAATAAGCCCGAAGCCCAGTAGCCCCAGAGCCTTAATGCGGGCACGGGAGGCCGAATTAAGGATCGATATCCATAGTAAAATCACAAATTATGTGTAATGACTCTATGTATCCAAGTACTTTACGTCATTAATGCTTGGATCCGCATTGTACAAAACTTTATTGACCAACCATCGGCTTCCACCTCCTCAGCCAATAGCCGAGGAGTGTTTGTCCTACTTTATAAAGCCTTTATGAGGGCAAAGATTTGCAACAAACAAGGCAATCTAGCCATACGGTTTTATAAACAAAGGTATGCGGAGAGACATGTTATATTACTGTTTAACAGAAGGAATGTCTTCCAGAGAAAATAGTCCCGCTATCGGTTCCTTTCTTTGGGTTGTCATGCTAAGCATGATCATGAAAACCTCTGCTCCAATGTAAGAGCAAAATATCGAGGATTTAGTTTGGGAGGCCAGTTAATAGCCCCCGATAGTGTTCGGCGACAATCGAGGTCAAGCCGGAAATACTTCGGCCAATGAATGGCCCGTCATTTAATATAGTCATCGGATCGCTGCCCAGTTTACACCTATTGTGACAGTCAGTTTTTGGCTTTCTCTACTGAGGTGCTTGACCATGCGAGCTGGAAGCACAATCGCAGTGGTTCTCCCTTTGCACACCTAGCCGAACAAAGCGGAACGTAGGAGGCAAGCGCGGGAGCCGGGCAACCCAACTATTGACCGAAGACACAGTTCGAAACTGATGCATATATAGCAATATCCGAGAATGTTTTTGCCGAATCTCAAAAGGTGTCCGGCGTTGCACTGCAAGACTTGTGCTGAAAACACACAAATAGTTTAAAAGTGCCATGGGCTCGAAAAGCCAAAAAACTTATTCAAAAGATTAATGTTCGAACTAGATCAAGTGTTCGGTGCCAATCCGAAAATTGGACTTTAGAAAAAAAAGGTGCTTCTGCCGTGCTTTAACATGACACATCCTATCTCAAAACTTCAAGCGGGTCAGCCTACGGCTTTGAGAGAGAAATTAGGCTCCCCGGCTAGTGACCGCACACTTGTGTCGAAAAAAGGAGTGATAAATAATAATAAAAACTTTGCAACGGCTAGGAAGAGAAACACTTAGTATGAAACGGCTCAAATAAACATAAGAGCCCCCAAGTGACTTGGGTAAAAGTTGATAATGTAAGGTGACATGTAGAATGCCTTCTAGCCGGATTGTAGATCGTTTGTCGTAGCGGACCTTTTCGCTTCAACCTCTGGACCCAATAGTCCGGAGTGTGTCCGAATACCCTCGCGGTTATAAAAACCGGGGCATGCGTGGAGACCAGGCGTAGGGGTCATTAGTACTTTATCAGACAAGTGCCCAACTAGTTATGTTATATTACATGGTTAGTAAGAAACATCTTCCAGGGAGAATAGTTCCGTTAGGGGTTCCTTTCCCTGGGAGGCATGCCCTAAAGTGCATGTCCGGACTGCGAAAAGAGCAGAAAAACATCTGGGGGCAGGTAAATAAATAGGTAAGAAATCATCTTTTAGTTCACCGACCAAGTATTCCCTTAAGAACGCTAGCTTTCGGCTTCACCCAGTCTGAGGTACACATCCGGCTGACCCGGCAGTAACAATCGTAGAGGTGCTCCCTTTACCACCTAGCCGAACAATCGGGAACGTAGGGGTAAGCACAGGAGCCAGGCAACCCAGCTTGGCCAAAACTTAAGTCATATCGATGCATATAATGGTGAATAAAAGGTACATGCGGAAGTGTGACACATGTGTTGGGCATAAAGCCCGAATTAATAAGCTTCTGTTAAAGAAGCCCCCAGGTATAATGAGCGCGGGTAGCGCGTCAAGTGTGTGCGAACAAAGTTTCGACAAGGAAGATAAGCAACTTTTTCCCGAGAAAGTATAATGCTTGGTCGAACCGAACACAAGTTAGAAATTTTAAAACTTTGAGCATGAAGGCAACTTAGCTGGTTAATGTGTTCGATATTGACGATGCGGTCTGAGCTTGATGCGGGACAAGGTTCCATCCCCCAAGCCGGTCCCGAGGTGGCGGAGCAAATAGCTCGGCACTGTGAAGTGGTGACATAGCATGGTCAATGCAGGACGGCAGAGTGATGCCGAAGTCCCTGGCATGGGGTAATGAAGTGTTGCCGAAGCCCCCCGTCCAGCCGAGGTGACGTCAAAGGATATAGTCCGGCTGGATCATTTTCCTGTGCACAAAAAATAGTGCAAACCAGAGATAATAATAATAATAATAAAGATCGTTGCATAATAAATAATTTATGCAAAGTGAGTAATAAAAGAAATATGGCCTGGTGCCGAAGTCGATGTCGATGCAGGTCGTCGGCGTAATGCAATAAAGGCGTGGTAGAGACTGGATTCATAGGTCGGTCCGAGTTCCGGATGCGGCGTTCGCCGGACTATGTACGGAAACTGACCGAACTATCATGCGACCGTCGATAATGCGGCCAGTATTTGATAGACCTGTGTACATATGATGGACTAACCAGAGTAATAATTCCTTGGGAAAAATTAACCCAAACAAGCAAAAAGAAATACTAGGATTAATAGCACCTGGTTTATTTGTTGTAGCAATCCGAAGGAAGGTGATTCCCAAAATTGGGACTCGATCCGCGCACCCATTGCCTAGTCGGCTAGTCACGCCGAAGTGTCCGGAGTAGGTTGATGAAGAGATGGCGAAGCCCCCGGTCCAGCCGAGATGTCGAAGTAGGTCGGCGTGATGGACACCAGCGTGGGGCGGCGATGTTGGTGATGATTTATCCTTCGCGATGCCGGACTCTTGTTCGGCTTGCCGAGATGATGATCCGAAGAAATTGAGCTCGGCTCAACAAAGCGACGACGTGTCTAACGCGGGCCGACCGCCGTGGAGTGATGTTGTCGGGCTGGTTTGACACCGGCGCGACGGTGAAGTTCGTATTGCAAGAATACTTTTAATACTACTGGGATGTGTTTGAGAATAAAACACAACACCCCATACGAAAACTTCCTTCAAAAAGGATGTCCGAGATCCCGTTCATAAAGAAGATGAATTCGGGTCGGATTCATTCTCGCGCAGAAAGTAGATCCAAAAGGTGACGCACTAATCGGAAGTTTCCCGGAGTTTGGACGGTCGGATCGAGCTGAGTTTTTGGCAGGTGGTAGATATGGTAATTCCACAGCAAATCAACGGTTGGATCTTCCAAAGGACATCCGAGCTAGATGCCGGACACCACGCCCTAAACTCGTCCGGATTCTCGTCCAGATTCAACAGGGCTCCGGTATATCGGAGACTGCCGGAGATTGCCGGAGATTCCTCCATCGGAACTCGACGAAATTTTTGCAGGGTTATTGTAGACTTAATTCCGCATAATTCCACCGAAGTAATCGTTTAAGCGACACTCGAGGATGCGGTGGCAGCGGATACAAGTTTGCTGTCCAGAAAAACAGCACGGTCGCCTGAGGGCAATGTTGACGTTGAGCCCCCGAGCTCCATTGATGACTCCTTCATGATCTTGATAGAGATCGGAGTTGGCGTTGATGAAGGCCTTCATCCGAACATGACGATCGGAGGTAGGCCGCAGTCCTCGGTCAAGCCAAGGTGACCAGTCGAGCTGGTGACGAAGAAGCCGACGTCGCAGTTGACCTGCAGTCGAGCCATTGATCCTTTCGTCGATCACACAGCGGAACTCTCAATGAAAGCACCAATGTCGGTGTCAAAACCGGCAGATCTCGGGTAGGGGGTCCCAAGCAGTGCGTCTTAGGATCAATGGTAACAGGAGACAAGGGACACGATGTTTTACCCAGGTTCGGGCCCTCTTTATGGAGGTAAAACCCTACGTCCTGCCTGATTGATATTGATGATGTGGGTATTACAAGAGTGGATCTACCACGAGATCAAGGAGGCTAAACCCTAGAAGTTAGCCTATGGTATGATTGTTGTATATCTATCAACTAGCCTGGCCTCGGTTTATATAATGCACCAGAGGCCTAGGATAACAAGAGTCCTAGCCGAATACGCCGGTTGGGGAGGAGTTCTTGTCTTGATCGCCAAGTCCTGTTGATTCTTCCTTGTATGCGGCAGCTGTCCAGACTGTCCCATGAGTATACGGCAATGGGGGTCCTCGGCCCAATCCAACTGATCGGGAGATGACGCATTGAGTCCCCCCTAGTCCAGGACACCGTCATCCACCCTCGGGGCTGAGGGTTTGTACTAGTAGCTATGTGTTTAATATCTCTCTCCCGTGTTCTTGAGATGGCACGATCTTGATGTATCACGGGCTTTCTTAATGTAGTTGGATCATATGGTGTTTTCCCCTCTCTATCTTGTTGTGATGAATTGAGTTTTTCGAATTGAATACTTTTATGGATTTGAGAGCACTTGATATATGTCTTGCATATGAATACTCGTGGTGACAATGGGGTATCATATTGATTCACTTGATATGTGTTTTGTGTTGGGGAACGCAGTAATTTCAAAAATTTCCTATGAACACGCAAGATCTATCTAGGTGATGCATAGCAATGAGGGGGGAGAGTGTGTCCACATACCCTCGTAGACCGAAAGCGGAAGCGTTATGTAACGCGGTTGATGTAGTCGAACGTCTTCGCGATCCAACCGACCAAGTACCGAACGCACGATACCTCCGTGATTTGCACATGTTCAGCTCGGTGACGTCCCTTGAACTCTAGATCTAGCTGAGGCCGAGGGAGAGTTCCGTCAGCACGATGGCGTGGTGACGGTGATGATGAAGTTATCGGCGCAGGGCTTTGCCTAAGCACTACGATGATATGACGGAGGTGGAAAACTGTGGAGGGGGGCACCGCACACGGCTAAAGATCAACTTGTGTGTCTATGGGGTGACCCCCTCCCCCGTATATAAAGGAGCGGAGGAGGGGGTTGGCCGGCCTCATGGGGCGCCCCCCAAGGGGAGGAATCCTACTCCTACTAGGAGTAGGTTCCCCCTTTCCTAGTCCAACTAGGAGGGGAAGGAAAGAGGAAGAGGGAGAGAAGGAAAGGGGGCCTGGCCCCCCTCCCCAATTCGGATTGGGCTTGGGGGGGCACGCCTCCACCTGGCCATCTCCTCCTCTCTTCCATTAAAGCCCATGTAGGCCCATTAACCCCCCCCCCCCAGGGGGGTCCGGTAACCCCCTGGTACTCTGGTTTTACCTGAAACTTCTCTGAAATGTTTCCGTGTCCGAATATAGCCATCCAATATATAAATCTTTATGTCTCGACCATTTTGAGACTCCTTGTCATGTCCGTGATCTCATCCGGAACTCCGAACAACCTTCAGTACATCAAATCACATAAACTCATAATACCAATCGTCATCGAACGTTAAGCGTGCGGACCCTACGGGTTCGAGAACTATGTAGACATGGCCGAGACACGTCTCTGGTCAATAACCAATAGCGGAACCTGGATGCTCATATTGGGTCGTACATATTCTACGAAGATCTTTATCGGTCAAACCGCATAACAACATACGTTGTTCCCTTTAGCATTGGTATGTTACTTGCCCGAGATTCGATCGTTGATATCATCATACCTAGTTCAATCTCGTTACTGGCAAGTTTCTTTACTCGTTTTGCAATACTTCATCCAGCAACTAACTCATTAGTTACAATGCTTGCAAGGCTTATAGTGATGAGTGATAACCCACAAGTATAGGGGATCAATTGTAGCCTCTTTCGATAAGTAAGAGCGTCGAACCCAATGAGGAGCTAAAGGTAGAACAAATATTCCCTCAAGTTCTATCGACCACCAATACAACTCTACGCACGCTTAGCGTTCGCTTTACCTAGAACAAGTATGAAACTAGTAGTACTTTGTAGGTGTTGTTGGATAGGTTTGCAAGATAATAAAGATCACGTAAATAAAAAGTAGGGGCTGTTTAGATGAAGACACAACTAAGTTAGTTTTAGTAGAGAGATTTTTGTCACGAGAAAGTTATTTCTCCCTAGGCAATCGATAACTAGACCGGTAATCATTATTGCAATTTTATTTGAGGGAGAGGAATAAGCTAACATACTTTCTCTTCTTGGATCATATGCACTTATAATTGGAACTATAGCAAGCATCCGCAACTACTAAAGATCATTAAGGTAAAACCCAACCATAGCATTAAAGTATCAAGTCACCTTTATCCCATACGCCACAACCCCCTTACTCGGGTTTATGCTTCTATAACTCAAGCAACCCACTATAAGCGAATCATGAACATATTGCAACACCCTACAGCGGGAATACCTCACGCTTGCGTGACACGGAGGGCACAATAGGACAGCACCAATAATAAAACATGCAACTCAAACCAATCACGATCATCAATTAACCCATAGGACAAAACAGATCTACTCAAACATCATAGGATAGCCATACATCATTGGGAAATAATATATAGCGCTGAGCACCATGTTTAAGTAGAGATTACAGCGGGTAAAGGAGAGGTTACACCTCTACATCGATGGGGGAAGAGTTGGTGATGAGGGCAGTGAAGTTGTTGGTGTAGATCGCGGTGATGATGATGGCTCCCGGCAGCACTCCGGCGCCATCGGAAGCAAGGGGGAGAGAGCCCCCCTTCTTCTTCTTCTTCCTTGACCTCCTCCCTAGATGGGAGAAGGGTTTCCCCTCTGGTCCATGGTCTCCATGGCGTGGGATGGGCGAGAGCCCCTCCGATATTGGACCTGTCTCTCTGTTTCTCTCTGTTTCTGCGCTCCAGGATTCTGTCCTTTCACTGTTTCTTTTATATTCGGAGATCCTTAACTCCGATTGGATTGAAACCTTCGCCCAGATTTTTCTCTAAAAATTAGCTTTCTTGCGGCAAAAGTAGAGCAGCAACCGCCTTACAGGGTGCCCACGAGGGTTAGGGGCGTGCCCCCCTGCCTCGTGCCCCCCTCAGGCACCGTCTTGCGTTGATTTTTCTTCTAGAAAATCATAAATATTCCAAAAATATTCTCCGTCCGTTTTTATCCCATTTGGACTCCATTTGATACGGGGTTTCTGCAAAACATAAAACATGCAACAAACAGGAATTGGCACTGGGCACTGGATCAATATGTTAGTCCCAAAAATAGTATAAAAAGTTGCCAAAAGTATATGAAAGTTGAATAATATTGGCATGGAACAATCAAAAATTATAGATACAACGGAGACGCATCAGCATCCCCAAGCTTAATTCCTACTCATCCTCGAGTATGTAAATGATAAAAAAGATAATTTTTGATGTGGAATGCTACCTAGCATAATCTTTATCATATATCTAATCATGGCATGAATATTAAGACACGAGTGATTCAAACCAATAGTCTATCATTTGACATAAAAACAATAATAGTTCGAGCGTACTAATAAAGCAATCATGTCTTTTCAAAACAACATCGCCAAAGAAAGTTATCCCTAAAAAATCATATAGTCTGGCTATGCTCCATCTTCATCACACAAAATATTCAAATCATGGACAACCCCGATGACAAGACAAGCAATTGTTTCATACTTTTGATGTTCTCAAACCTTTTCAACTTTCACGCAATACATGAGTGTGAGCCATGTACATAGCACTATAGGTGGAATAGAATATGATGGTGGAGGTTGTGTGGAGAAGACAAAAAGGGAGAAAGTATCACATTGACGCGGCTAATCAATGGGCTATGGAGATGCCCATCAATTGATGTCAATGCGAGGAGTAGGGATTGCCATGCAACGGATGCACTAAGAGCTATAAGTGTATGAAAGCTCAAACTGAAACTAAGTGGGTGTGCATCCAACTTGCTTGCTCACGAAGACCTCGGGCATTTGAGGAAGCCCATCATCAGAATATACAAGCCAAGTTCTGTAATGAAAATTCCCACTAGTATATGAAAGTGACAATATAGGAGACTCTCTCTATGAAGAACATGGTGCTACTTTGAAGCACAAGTGTGGTAAAAGGATAGTAACATTGCCCCTTCTCTCTTTTTCTCTCATTTTTTTCTTTTTTTCTTTTTTTTTCTTTTGTGGGCTTCTTTGGCCCCCCTTTTTTTATTTGGCTTCTTTGGCCTTTTTTCTCATTAAGTTCGGAGTCTCATCCCGACTTGTGGGGGAATCATAGTCTCCATCATCCCTTCCTCCCTGGGGAAATGCTCTAATAATGATGATCATCACACTTTTATTTACTTACAACTCAATATTACAACTCGATACTAGAATAAAGATATGACTCTATATGAATGCTTCCGGCGGTGTACCGGGATATGCAATGATCTAGCATAGCAAAGATATCAAAAAACGGACAAGCGATGAAAACATCATGCTAGCTATCTTACGATCATGCAAGGCAATATGACAATGAATGCTCAAGTCATGTATATGATGATGATGGAAGTTGCATGGCAATATATCTCGGAATGGCTATGGAAATGCCATGATAGGTAGGTATGGTGGCTGTTTTGAGTAAGATATAAGGAGGCTTATGTGTGATAGATCATATCGTATCACGGGGTTTGGATACACCAGTGAAGTTTGCACCAACTCTCGAGGTGAGAAAGGGGAATGCATGGTACCGAAGAGGCTAGCAATGATGGAAGGGTGAGAGTGTGTGTAATCCATGGACTCAACATTGGTCATAAAGAACTCACATACTTATTGTGAAAATCTATTAGTCATCAAAAAAAAGTACTACACGCATGCTCCTAGGGGGGTAGATTGGTAGGAAAAGACCATCGCTCGTTCCCGACCGCCACTCATAAGGAAGACAATCAATAAATAAATCATGCTCCGACTTCATCACATAACGGTTCACCATACGTGAATGCTTCAGGAATCACAAACCTCAACACAAGTATTTCTACTAATCCACAACTACTCACTAGCATGACTCTAATATCACCTCCTTTATATCGCAAAACTATTGCAAGGAATCAAACACATCATATTCAGTGATCTAGAAGTTTATGTAAGATTTAATGACTAACCATGTGAATGACCAATTCCTGTCACCTCTCTAAATAGATATAAGTGAAGCAAGAGAGTTTAATTCTTTCTATAAAATATATGCCCACACTTTAACAAATATAAGTGAAGCAAAAGAGCATTCTACAAATGGCAGTTTTCTATGTGAAGAGAAAAAGGCAATCCGACTTCAAATGATATAAGTGAAGCACACGAAGCATTCTATAAAGCCACACTCAAAAGATTTAAGTGAAGTGCAATGAGCATTCTATAAATAACCCAAGGACTATCTCATACCAGCATTGTGCATAAAATAAAAGTGAAAACTAAATGCAAAAGATGCTCGAAGATTTGCACATATCGCATGAACGAAACGAATCCGAAAACATACCGATACTTGTTGAAGAAAGAGGGGATGCCTTCCGGGGCATCCCCAAGCTTAGATGCTTGAGTCTCCTTGAATATTTACTTGGGGTGCCTTGGGAATCCCCAAGCTTGAGCTCTTGACTCTCCTCCTTTTCCTCATATCGAGACCTTCTCAATCAAACACTTCATCCACAGAAAACTTCAACAGAAAAGTCGGTAAGATCAGTTAGTATAATAAAGCAAATCACTAATCTAAGTACTGTTACAAAACAATTCATATTTTGTTTTTGCATTGTGTCTACTGTAATATAGCTTTTCCATAGCTGAATCCACTGATAGAAATTGATAGTTTCATCAAAACAAGTAAACTATGCATCAAAAACAGAATCTGTCAAAAACAGAACAGTCTATAGCAATTGGAACATTAACCATACTTATGGTACCCCACAAATTCTACCAAAATTAGGAAAAATAAACAATTTGTACAGAAAGACAGTGCAAAAGGAATCATAACCATTTGACGTTGCAGTAAAAAACGTAAAATCGCGCACTACAGACAAAGTTTCTGTCCTGCACCGTACAAACCAGCAAGCATTGTAAACATCCTAAAGGCAATCCTTGGCACATTATTTTTATAATACAATGGAATTAAACAAGGGGATAATTATTTTTGATGAAAAGTTTATGTAATTAAGATTCACAAAGTTTCCGTGAGCATGAACAAAGTTCAAGGAGCTCCCCCACTTCAACAATGCTTGTCTCTCTCACTTTCACTTTCCTTTTTGAAAAGTTTTGGGTTCCCTTCTTTATTTTTTTGTTTTTAAACTATATAAAAGAACTAAACCGAAATAAATGACTCTCTAAAACTTCCGGGTTGTCTCCCTGGCAGCGCTTTCTTTAAAGCCATTAAGCTAGGCATAAAGTGCTCAAGTAATGAATCCACCCGGATCCCAAGGTATATCAAAGCCAATTTTAATTAACAATGATTTGTGATTTAGTAGTGAGCACAAAGTAACATATATCAAGCAACAACAAAGTCTAACTCTCTTCCTATGCATCGGCATGTCATAAGAGAACAATTCATGCACACCAAGTAAAGGCCAATGCATAGTATAAGCAGTTTCTTGCAATATTATCATATTGGAAACATAGAGAGGTGGAGATATAGTTCCTCTCTCATAATAATTGCAAGTAGGAGCAGCAAGCACATGCATATTATATCTATAAAAATCATCATGTGCAATGGTAAAAGGCAACCCATCAATATAATCCTTAATAAGCACAAACTTCTCTGATATAGTATAGTTGGGAGAATTCAAAAGGATAATAGGACTATCATGCGTGGGTGCAATAGAAACAATTTCATGTTTAACATAAGGAACTATAGCAAGTTCATCTCCATAAGCATAATTCATATTGGCATCTTGGCCACAAGCATAGCAAGTATCATTAAAAACAGATATTTCAAGAGAATCAATGGGATCATAACAATCATCATAGCAATCATCCTTCGG
Source organism: Triticum timopheevii (assembly GCA_963921465.1). Lineage (NCBI taxonomy): Eukaryota > Viridiplantae > Streptophyta > Magnoliopsida > Poales > Poaceae > Triticum > Triticum timopheevii. The sequence continues at coordinate 498,717,134 of OY997272.1, forward strand.
TAAGCACGAAGGGGAATTAAACAATGTATGAGTTGAAGAGTTACTCTCATTAGAAGGTGGGCATGGGTAGCTAATCCGCTCTTCCTCCTTTTGTTCTTCGCTCTCCTCATCATCTTTTTCATCCAATAAGCTCATAGTTTCATCAATTTCTTCTTCCATAGACTCCTGCAAAATATTAGTCTCTTCTTGGACAGCGGAGACTTCCTCAATAAATGCATCAATATTGGCATTATATTCATAATTCTCATAGCAATATTTGAGTATAGCAAAATTTTCAGATCTGTAAACAGCATCATAAAGATTTTCACATGTTTTAAACAAAGATTCAATTTCATAAGCACCCATAAAAGCAACGAATTCTTCTATTTGTTCCACATCATAGTAATCATTTATACCATTAGCATAAGAAGCTAAGGTTTCGTTATCAGTAAATCTGCATGAAAAGGAAAGGGGTGGAGCCTTCATCCTAGAGCAACAAGTATAATCATATCTCAAGCATAGTTCTCGAGCATACCAATGCAGCATATGAATTTTATCCCATAATAGTTTCCCTTTTTGTGTCAAGCGATAATCCCTAAAGTATTCACGTTGATCCAACATGTCTCCCATAACATAATTGAATGGGGTTTTCTCAGGATTATCAAAGTAGTACATAATATTTTTCACATAACCAGCATCGAGGGTTTTAGGAGGTTCCCCATCTCCATGAGTAGCAAGTACACCTAATTTTTTTGGAATTTTGTGTTCCATATCCATAACTAAAGATAAAGAAGAACTTATAACAGCAAATAAAAATTACTTAGTGATAAAGCAAACAAGCACACACGAGAATATTCACCCCACGCTATGACTCCCCGGCAACAGCGCTAGAAAAAGGTCTTGATAACCCACAAGTATAGGGGATCAATTGTAGCCTCTTTCGATAAGGAAGAGTGTCGAACCAACGAGGAGCTAAAGGTAGAACAAATATTCTCTCAAGTTCTATCGACCACCGATACAACTCTACGCATGCTTAGCGTTCGCTTTACCTAGAACAAGTATGAAACTAGTAGTACTTTGTAGGTGTTGTTGGATAGGTTTGCAAGATAATAAAGATCACGTAAATAAAAAGTAGGGGCTGTTTAGATGAAGACACAACTAGGTTAGTTCTAGTAGAGAGGTTTTTGTCACGAGAAAGTTATTTGTCCCTAGGCAATCGATAACTAGACCAGTAATCACTATTGCAATTTTATTTGAGGGAGAGGCATAAGCTAACATACTTTATTTTCTTGGATCATATGCACTTATGATTGGAACTCTAGCAAGCATCCGCAACTACTAAAGATCATTAAGGTAAAACCCAACCATAGCATTAAAGCATCAAGTCCCCTTTATCCCATACGCCACAGCCCCCTTACTCGGGTTTATGCTTCAGTCACTCAAGCAACCCACTATAAGTGAATCATGAACATATTGCAACACCCTAAAACGGGAATCCCTCACGCTTGCGTGACATGGAGGGCACAATAGGACAGCACCAATAATAAAACATGCAACTCAAACCAATCACGATCATCAATTAACCCATAGGACAAAATGATTCTACTCAAATAGGATAGCCATACATCATTGGGAAATAATATATAGCGTTGAGCACCATGTTTAAGTAGAGATTGCAGCGGGTGTAAGAGAGGTTATACCACTGCATAGAGGGGGGAAGAGTTGGTGATGGGGGCGGTGAAGTTGTTGGTGTAGATCGCGGTGATGATGATGGCCCCAGGCAGCGCTCCGGCGCCATCGGAAGCAAGGGGAGAGAGCCCCCCTTCTTCTTCTTCTTCCTTGACCTCCACCCTATATGGGAGAAGGGTTTCCCCTCTGGTCCATGGTCTCCATGGGTGGGAGGGGAGAGAACCCCTCTGAGATTGGATATGTCTCTCTGTTTCTCTCTATTTCTAGGCTCCCGGATTCTGCCCTTTCACCATTTCTTTTATATCCGGAGATCCGTATCTCTGATTGGATTGAAACCTTCGCCCAGATTTTTCTCCGAAAATTAGCTTTCTTGCGGCAAAAGTAGAGCAGCAACTGCCTTACAGGGTGCCCACGAGGGTCAAGGGCGCGCCTGCCCCCCTGGGCGCCCTCCGTACCTCGTGGCCCCCTCGGGCACCGTCTCACGTTGATTTTTCTTCCAGAAAATAATAAATATTCCAAAAAATATTCTCTGTCCGTTTTTATCCCGTTTGGACTCCGTTTGATATGGGGTTTCCATGAAACATAAAACATGCAACAAACAGGAATTGGCACTGGGCACTGGATCAATATGTTAGTCCCAAAAATAGTATAAAAAGTTGCCAAAAGTATATGAAAGTTGAATAATATTGGCATGGAACAATCAAAAATTATAGAGACGACGGAGACGTATCAATGAGCATTACCGAGAGGGCCCAGAGATACCTCTCCGAAACACGGAGTGACAAATCCTAATCTCGATCTATGCCAACCCAACAAATACCTTCGGAGACACATGTAGAGCACCTTTATAATCACCCTTTTATGTTGTGACGTTTGGTAGCACACAAAGTGTTCCTCCGATATTCAGGAGTTGCATAATCTCATAGTCTGAGGAACTTGTATAAGTCATGAAGAAAGAGTAGCAATGAAACTGTAACGATCATAATGCTAAGCTAACGGATGGGTCATGTCCATCACATCATTCTCCTAATGATGTGATCTTGTTCATCAAATGACAACACATGTCTATGGTTAGGAAACACAACCATCTTTGATTAACGGGCTAGTCAAGTAGAGGCATACTAGGGACAATATGTTTTGTCTATGTATTCACACATGTACCAAGTTTCCGGTTAATACAATTCTAGCATGAATAATAAACATTTATTATGAAATGAGGAAATAAATAATAACTTTATTATTGCCTCTAGGTCATATTTCCTTCAGTCTCCCACTTGCACTAGAGTCAATAATCTAGATTACATTGTAATGATTCTAACACCCATGGAGCTTTGGTGTTGATCATGTTTTGCTCGTGGAAGAGGCTTAGTCAAAGGGTCTGCAACTTTCAGATCCATATGTATCTTGCAAATCCCTATGTCCCCTTTCGAAACTTGATGACGGATGGAATTGAAGCGTCTCTTGATGTGCTTGGTTCTCTTGTGAAATCTGGATTCCTTTGCCAAGGCAAATGCACCAGTATTGTCATAAAAGATTTTTATTGGACCCGATGCACTAGGTATGATACCTAGATTGGATATGAACTCCTTCATTTGCTGCTTCTGAAGCAGCAATGTACTCCGCTTCACACATAGATTCCGCCGCGATGCTCTGCTTGGAACTGCACCAATTGACAACTCCTCCATTCAATAAAAATATGTATCTAGTTTGCGACTTAGAGTCATCCAGATCAGTGTCAAAGCTTGCATCGACGTAACCGTTTACGACGAGATCTTTTTCACCTCCATAAAAAAGAAACATATCCTTAGTCCTTTTCAGGTATTTTAGGATGTTCTTGACCGTTGTCTAGTGCTCCACTCCGAGATTACTTTGTTACCTCCCTGCTATGCTTATAGCAAGGCACACATCAGGTCTGGTACACATCATTGCATACATGATAGAACCTATGGCTGAAGCATAGGGAATGACTTTCATTTTCTCTCTATCTTCTATAGTGGTCAGGCATTGAGTCTGACTCAACTTCACACCTTGTAAAACAGGCAAGGACCCTTTCTTTGACTGATCCATTTTGAACTTCTTCAAAACTTTATCAAGGTATGTGCTTTGTGAAATTCCAATTAAGCGTCTTGATCTATCTCTATAGATCTTGATGCCCAATAAGTAAGCAGCTTCTTTGAGGTCTTTCATTGAAAAACTCTTATTCAGGTATCCCTTTATGCTATCCAGAAATTCTATTCATTTCAAATCAACAATATGTTATCCACATATAATATCAGAAATGCTATAGAGCTCCCACTCACTTTCTTGTAAATACAGGCTTCTCCAAAATTCTGTATAAAACCATATGCTTTGATCACACTATCTAAGTGTTTATTCCAACTCCGAGAGGCTTGCACCAGTCCATAAATGCATCGCTGGAGCTTGCACACTTTGTTGGCGCCTTTTGGATCGACAAAACCTTCTGGTTGCATCATATGCAACTCTTCTTCTAGAAATCCATTTGGGAATGCAGTTTTGACATCCATTTGCCAAATTTGATAATCATAAAACGCAGCAATTGCTAACATGATTCGGACAGACTTAAGCATCGCTACGGGTGAGAAAGTCTCATCGTAGTTAACTCCTTGAACTTGTCGAAAACCTTTCGCAACAAGTAGAGCTTTGTAAACAGTAACATTTCCGTCTGCATCAGTCTTCTTAAAGATCCATTTATTTTCTTTGGCTTGCTGATCATTGGGCAAGTCCACCAAAGTCCACACTTTGTTCTCATACATGGATCTCATCTCAGATTTCATGGCCTCAAGCCATTTCGCGCAATCTGGGCTCATCATCGCTTCCTGATAGTTCATAGGTTCGTCATGGTCTAGTAACATGACTTCTAGAATAGGATTAACATACCACTCTGGTGCGGATCTTACTCTAGAAGACCTACGAGGTTCGGTAGTAACTTGAACTGAAGCTTCATAATCATCATCATTAGCTTCCTCACTAATTAGTGTAGGAATGACTGGAATTGATTTCTATGATGAGCTACTTTCCAATAAGTGAGAAGGTACAATTACCTCATCAAGTTCTACTTCCTCCCACTCACTTCTTTCGAGAGAAACTCCTTCTCCAGAAAGGATCCATTCTTAGCAACAAAGATTTTGCCTTCGAATCTGTGATAGAAGGTGTACCCAACAATTTCCTTTGGGTATCCTATGAAGATGCACTTCTCCGATTTGGGTTCAAGCTTATCAGGTTGAAGCTTTTTCACATAAGCATCACAGCCCCAAATTTTAAGAAATCATAACTTTGGTTTCTTGCCAAACCACAGTTCATAAGGCGTCGTCTCAACGGATTTTGATGGTGCCCTATTTAAAGTGAATGCATCCGTCTCTAAAGCATAACCTCCGAAATGATAGCGGTAAATCAGTAAGAGACATCATAGATCGCACCATATCCAATAAAGTGCGGTTACGATGTTCGGACACACCATTTCGCTGTGGTGTTCTAGGTGGCGTTAGTTGTGAAACTACCCCATGTTGTTTCAAATGAAGACCAAACTCGCAACTCAAATATTCTCCTCCACGATCAGATCGTAGAAACTTTATTTTCTTGTTACGACAATTTTCCACTTCACTCTGAAATTCTTTAAACTTTTCAAATGTTTCAGACTTATGCTTCATTAAGTAGATATAACCATATCTGCTCAAATCATCTGTGAAGGTAAGAAAATAACAATACCCGCCATGAGCCTCAACACTCATTGGACCGCATACATCGGTATGTATTATTTCCAACAAGTCAGTAGCTCGTTCCATTGTTCCAGAGAACGGAGTTTTAGTCATCTTGCCCATAAGGCACGGTTCGCAAGCACCAAGTGATTCATAATCAAGTGATTCCAAAAGTCCATCACCATGGAGTTTCTCCATGCGCTTTATACCGATATGACCCAAACGGCAGTGCCACAAATAAGTTGCACTATCATTATCAACTTCACATCTTTTGGCTTCAATATTATGAATATGTGTATCATCACTATCGAGATTCAACAAAAATAGACCACTCAACAAGGGTGCATGACCATAAAAGATATTACTCATATAAATAGAACAACCATTATGATGGAAATATGCCCTAGAGGTAATAATAAAGTTATTATTTATTTCCTTATTTCATGATAAATGTTTATTATTCATGCTAGAATTGTATTAACCGGAAACATAATACAGGTGTGAATACATAGACAAACAGAGCATCACTAGTATGCCTCAACTTGACTAGCTCGTTGATCAAAGATGGTTAAGTTTCCTAGCCATAGACATGATTTGTCATTTGATTAACGGGATCACATCATTAAGAGAATGATATGATTGACTTGACCCATTCTGTTAGCTTAGCACTTGATCATTTAAGTTTACTGTTATTGCTTTCTTCATGACTTATACATGTTCCTATGACTATAAGATTATGCAAATTCCAATTACCAGAGGAACACTTTGTGTGCTACCAAATGTCACAACATAATTGGGTGATTATAAAGGTGCTCTACAGGTGTCTCCGGTGGTACTTGTTGAGTTGGCATAGATCGAGATTAGGATTTGTCACTCCGATTGTCGGAGAGGTATCTCTGGCCCCTATCGGTAATGCACATCACTATAAGCCTTGCAAGAAATGTGACTAATGTGTTAGTTGCAGGATGATGCATTACGGAACGAGTAAAGAGACTTGTCGGTAATGAGATTGAGCTAAGTATTGAGATACCGATGATCGAATCTTGGGCAAGTAACATACCGACGACAAAGGGAACAACGTATGTTGTTATGCGGTTTGACCGATTAAGATCTTCGTAGAATATGTGGGAACCATTATGATCATCTAGGTTCCGCTATTGTTTATTGACCATAGACGTGTCTCGGTCATGTCTACATAGTTCTCGAACCCGTAGGGTCCGCACGCTTAACGTTTGGTGATGAGCTGTATTATGAGTTTATGTGTTTTGATGTACCGAAGGTAGTTCGGAGTCCCATATATGATCACGGACATGACGAGGAGTCTCAAAATGGTCGAGACATAAAGATCGATATGTTGGATGACTATGTTTGGACTTCGCAAGGGTTCTGGGCAAGTTCGGACATATACCAGAGTACCGGGGGGTTACCGGAACCCCCCGGGGAGTGTAATGGGCTTATTGGGCCTTAGTGGAGAAGAGGAGGGGCGGCCAGGGCAGGCCGTGCGCACCCTCCCCCTCTAGTCCGAATTGGACAAGGAGGAGGGCGCCCCCCCCCCCTTTCCTTCCTCCTCTCTCCTTCCCTTCCCCCTTCTGCTACTCCTACTGGGAAAGAACGAGTCCTACTCTCGGTGGGAGTAGGAGTCCCCCCTTGGCACGCCCTCCTCCTTGGCCGGCCGCCTCCCCCCTAGCTCCTTTATATACGGGAGCAAGGGGACACCCTAAGACACACAAGTTGATCATTGATCTTTTAGCCGTGTGCGGTGCCCCCTCCACCATAATCCACCTCGGTCATACCATTGCGGTGCTTAGGCAAAGCCCTGCGTCGGTAGCTTCATCAACACCGTCATCACATCATCGTGCTGACAGAACTCTCCCTCGAATCTCTATTGGATCGTGAGTTCGTGGGACGTCATCGAGCTGAACGTGTGCAGATCACGGAGGTGTCGTACGTTCGGTACTACGATCGGTTGATCGTGAAGACGTACGACTACATCAACTGCGTTGTCATAACGCTTCCACTTACGTTCTACGAGGGTACGTGGACGACACTTTCCCCTCTCGTTGCTATGCATCACCATGATCTTGCATGTGCGTAGGAAAATTTTAAAATTACTACGTTCCCCAACACATTATTCTCTGATTTAAATGAATAACTATCTCGCATCAAACAAGATCCAGATATAATGTTCATGCTCAACGCTGGCACCAAATAACAATTATTTAGGTCTAAAACTAATCCCGATGGTAGATGTAGAGGTAGCGTGACGACGGCGATCACATCGACCTTGGAACCATTTCCCACGCGCATCGTCACCTCGTCCTTATCTAATCTTAGTTTAATCCGTAGCCCCTGTTTCGAGTTGCAAATATGAGCAACAGAACTAGTATCAAATACCCATGCGCTACTACGAGCATTAGAAAGGTACACATCAATAGCATGTATATCAAATATACCTTTCACTTTGCCATCCTTCTTATCCGCCAAATACTTGGGGCAGTTCCGCTTCTAGTGACCAGTCCCTTTGTAGTAGAAGCACTCAGTTTCAGGCTTAGGTCCAAACTTGGGTTTCTTCTCTTGAGCAGCAACATTTTTGCCATTCTTCTTGAAGTTCCTCTTCTTCCCTTTACCCTTTTTCTTGAAACTAGTGGTCTTGTTGACCATCAACACTTGATGCTCCTTTTTGATTTCTACCTCCACAGACATTAGCATCGCGAAGAGCTCGGGAATAGTCTTGTTCATCTCTTGCATATTATAGTTCATCATGAAGCCTTTATAGCTTGGTGGTAGTGATTGAAGAACTCTGTCAATGACACTATCATCAGGAAGATTAACTCCCAGCTGAGTCAAGTGGTTATGGTACCCAGACATTCTGAGTATGTGTTCACTGACAGAACTATTCTCCTCCATTTTGCAGCTATAGAACATGTTTGAGACTTTGTATCTCTCAACTCGGGCATTTGCTTGAAATATTAACTTCAACTCCTGGAACATCTCATATGCTCCATGAAGTTCAAAACGTCTTTAAAGTCCCGATTCTAAGCCGTAAAGCATGGCGCACTGAACTATCGAGTAGTCATCAGCTTTGCTCTGTCAGACGTTCTTAACATCATCAGTAGCATCTACAGCAGGCCATGCACCCAGCAGTGCTTCCAGGACATAATTCTTCTGTGCAGCAATGAGGATAATCCTCAAGTTATGGACCCAGTCCGTGTAGTTGTTGCCATCGTCTTTCAATTTAGCTTTCTCTAGGAACGCATTAAAATTCAAAGGAACGGTAGCACGGGCCATTGATCTATAATAACATATACATGCAGAATAACTATCAGGACTAAGTTAATGATTAATTAAAGTTCAATTAATCATATTACTTAAGAACTCCCACTTAGATAGACATCCCTCTAGTCATCTAAGTGATCACGTGATCCAAATCAACTAAACCATGTCTGATCATCACGTGAGATGGAGTAGTTTTCAATGGTGAACATCACTATGTTGATCATATCTACTATATGATTCATGTTCGACCTTTCGGTCTCAGTGTTCCGAGGCCATATCTGCATATGCTAGGCTCATCAAGTTTAACCCGAGTATTCTGCGTGTGCAAAACTGGCTTGCACCCGTTGTATGTGAACGTAGAGCTTATCACACCCGATCATCACTTGGTGTCTCGGCACGACAAACTGTAGCAATCGTGCATACTCAGGGAGAACACTTGTACCTTGAAATTTAGTAAGGGATCATCTTATAATGCTACCATCGTACTAAGCAAAATAAGATGCATAAAAGATAAACATCACATGCAATCAAAATATGTGACATGATATAGCCATCATCATCTTGTGCTCATGATCTCCATCACCAAAGCATCGTCATGATCTCCATCTTCACCGGCGCGACACCTTCATCTCCATCGTAGCATCGTCGTCGTCTCGCCAACTATTGTTACTAGGACTATCGCTACCGCTTAGTGATAAAGTAAACCAATTACATGGCGATTGCATTGCATACAATAAAGCGACAACCATATGGCTCCTGCCAGTTGCCGATAACTTTGTTACAAAACATGATCATCTCATACAACAATTTATATCACATCATGCCTTGATTATATCACATCACAACAAGCCCTGCAAAAAAAAGTTAGACGTCCTCTACTTTGTTGTTGCAAGTTTTACGTGGCTGCTACGGGCTTCTAGCGAGAACTGTTCTTACCTACGCATCAAAACCATAACGATTTTTCGTCAAGTGTGTTGTTTTAACCTTCAATAAGGACCGGCCGTAGTCAAACTCGATTCAACTAAAGTTGGAGAACTGACACCCGCCAGCCACCTTTGTGCAAAAGCATGTTGGTAGAACCAGTCTCATGAATGCGCTCATGTAATGTTGGTCCGGGCCGCTTCATCCAACGATATCACCGAATCAAAGTAAGACGTTGGTGGTACACAGTATGACTATTATCACCTACAACTATTTGTGTTCTTCTCGTGCATATAACATCTACACATAGACCTGGCTCGGATGCCACTGTTGGGGAATGCAGTAACTTTAAAAAAATTCCTACGAACATGCAAGATCTATCTAGGTGATGCATAGCAACTAGGGGGAGAGTGTGTCCACGTACCCTCGTAGACCGAAAGCGGAAGCGTTATGTAACGCGGTTGATGTAGTCGAACGTCTTCACGATCCAACCGATCAAGTACCAAACACACGACACCTCCACGAGCTGCACACGTTCAGCTTGGTGACGTCCCTCGAACTCTAGATCCAGTTGAGGCTGAGGGAGAGTTCCATCAGCACGATGACGTGGTGATGGTGATGAGAAGTTACCAGCGCAGGGCTTTGCCTAAGCACTACGACGATATGACCAAGGTGGAAAACTGTGGAGGGGGGCTCCGCACACGGCTAGAGATCAACTTGTGTGTCTATGGGGTGCCCCCCTCCCCCGTATATAAAGGAGGGGAGGAGGGGGTCAGCCGGCCTCATGGGGCGCGCCCCAAGGGGAGGAATCCTACTCCTACTAGGAGTAGGTTCCCCCTTTCCTAGTCCAACTAGGAGGGGAAGGAGAGAGGAAGAGGGAGAGAAGGAAAGGGGGGCCGGCCCCCTCCCCAATTCAGATTGGGCTTTGGGGGGGCGACTCCACCTGGCCGTCTCCTCCTCTCTTCCACTAAAGCCCATGTAGGCCCATTAACCCCCCGGGGGGGTTCCGGTAACCCCCCGGTACTCCGGTTTTATTCGAAACTTCTCTGAAACACTTCCGGTGTCTGAAATATAGCCGTCCAATATATCAATCTTTATGTCTTGAGCATTTCGAGACTCCTCATCATGTTCGTGTCTCATTCGGAACTCTGAACAACCTTTGGTACATCAAATCACATAAACTCATAATACCAATCATCATCGAACGTTAAGCGTGCGGACCCTACGGGTTCGAGAACTATGTAGACATGACTGAGCCACATCTCCGGTCAATAACCAATAGCGGAACCTGGATGCTCATATTGGTTCCTACACATTCTACGAAGATGTTTATCGATCAAACCGCATAACAACATACATTGTTCCCTTTGTCATCGGTATGTTACTTGCCCGAGATTCGATCGTCGGTATCATCATACCTAGTTCAATCTCGTTACTAGCAAGTCTCTTCACTTGTTCCGTAATATTTCATCCCGCAACTAACTCATTAGTTACAATGCTTGCAAGGCTTATAGTGATGAGCATTACCGAGAGGGCCCAGAGATACCTCTCCGAAACACGGAGTGACAAATCCTAATCTTGATCTATGCCAACCCAACAAACACCTACGGAGACACCTTTAGATCACCTTTATAATCACCCTTTTACATTGTGATGTTTGGTAACACACAAAGTGTTCCTTCGGTATTCGGGAGTTGCATAATCTCACAGTCTGAGGTACTTGTATAAGTCATGAAGAAAGCAGTAGCAATGAAACTGTAACGATCATAATGCTAAGCTAACTGGTGGGTCATGTCCAACACATCATTCTCCTAATGATGTGATCATGTTTATCAAATGACAACACATGTCTATGGTTAGGAAACATAACCATCTTTGATTAACGGGCTAGTCAAGTAGAGGCATATTGGGGACAATATGTTTTGTCTATGTATTCACACATGTACTAAGTTTCCGGTTAATACAATTCTCACATGAATAATAAACATTTATCATGAAATAAGGAAATAAATAATAACTTTATTATTGCCTCTAGGGCATATTTCCTTCATTTTGGCATTCAATTCGCGGATTCCTGCGGTGACATTGGGGTAATTTATGCATAGGGGTTGATGCACATTCACATCTTTTGTTTCTCTGGTAGAAATCTTGGGGCACTCTTCGAGGTTCTTTGTGTTGGATTGAGTATTATGAATCTGAAATTATTTGGTGTTATTTTAGTATGAACTCTTTGATAGATCGATCAGAAATAATAACTTCGAGGTGGCTTCGTACCCTACAAACGATTTCTTCTTATGTTATCTGCCAGATAGGAACTTTGGAGTGATTCTTCATCGCACATTGAGGGATGTTTATGTAATCCAATTATATTAGCATTGTTGAGAGATTGCACTAGTGAAAGTATAGACCCTAGACCTCATATTCAAGCATTGCAATACCGTTTTTGTCCCTGTTTACTATTTGCTACCTTGCTATTTTTATTTATTCAGATTATAAAAATATATTTCTACCATCAATATTAAACTTGTATCACGCCATCTCTTCGCTGAACTAGTGCACCTATACAAATTACCATTGTATTTGGTGTGTTGGGGACACAAGAGACTCTTTTTATTATTTGGTTGCAGGGTTGTTTGAGAGAGACCATCTTCATCCTACGCCTCCCATGGATTGATAAACCTTAGGTAATCCACTTGAGGGAAAATTGCTATTGTCCTACAAAACTCTCCGCTTGGAGGCCCAACACGTGTCTACAAGAATAAAGTTGCGGGTACCAATCTGAGGTTTTGGTACAAAGATTGAACACAAGAGATGAGCTAGGGTTTTGAGATGAGATGGTGCTCTTGAATATGTTGATAAATATTGGCCCTCCCACGATGTGAGGGTTGTTGGTGATGATGATGGCTTTGATTTCCCCCTCCTGGAGGGAAGTATCCCCGGCGGGATCGCTCCGCCGAAGAGCAAAAGTGTTCCTACCCAAGTTCCCCCTCAAGATGGCGGCACTGCGTCCCAAAAGTTTCATCTTTCTTTTTTCTAGGGAAAATGGCCTTATGTACTAGAAGATGGGCACCGGAAGTGGGCCATGGGGCCCACTACCCACTAGTGCGCGCCTGGGGGGTAGGCTCGCCCTGGTGCCTAGTGGGCACCTGGGTGGCCTCCTCTAGTATTTCTTTTCTCCAATTTTTTTTATATATTCCAAAATAAATCTCCATAAAATTTCAGCTCATTTGAAGATGTGCAGAATAGCTATCTCTAACATAGCCTTTTCAAGTCCAGAATTCCAGCTGCCAGTAATCTCCCTCTTTGTGTAACCTTGCATATTATGAGAGAAAAGGCATTAGAATTACTGCACAAAGTGTTATATTGAATGAAAACACTATAAATAACAATAGGAAAACATGATGCAAAATGGACGTATTAACGCCCAGGGGGTAGGCGCGCCCTGGTGCCTTGTGGGCACAGGGTGGCCCCCCTTCAGTGGGTCTTGGTTCCAATATTCTTCATTTATTCCATAAAAGATCTCCAAAAAGTTTTGTCCAATTTTGAGAACTTTTATTTCTGCACAAAAACAACACCATGGTAGTTTTGCTGAAAATAGCATTAGTCTAGGTTAGTTTCATTCAAATCATGCAAATTAGAGTCCAAAACAAGAGCAAAAGCCTTAGAAAAAGTAGATACGACGGAAACGTATCAACTCCCCCAAGACTAACCCATTGCTTGTCCTCAAGCAATTCAGTTGACAAACTGAGAGTGATAAAGAAAAACTTTATAAACTCTTTTGTTGTTGTTTACATATATATGCTTAAGTGATACCCAGGTTTTCAGCAAAAATTATAACTAACCATGCAAAGGGTAACTCATAGAAAATATATCCACTCATATCAATGGCATAATCAACTAGAGAGCAATAATAAAATATCTCAAATTCCAACACTTTGTCAAAATGATCATGATATAATATAACAACAATGGTATCTCGCTAGCCCTTTCTGAGACCACAAAACATAAATGTAGAGCACCTCCAAAGTTCAAGCAGCGACTAAACATTGTAATTCATGGTAGAAGAGATCCAGTCATGATGCACACAACATTAACTATACGCAATGCATGAGAATGACAATAGTGCTCTCCAGACTGGTGCTTGTTTGAGAAGGTGATGACTCAATAATAAAAGTAAAGTAGCATAAAAGTAAATAGATAGGCCCTTTGCAGAGGGAAGCAGGGATTTGCAGAGGTGCCATAGCTCATAGCTTAAATCAGAGATAAGTATAATTTTGGGTGATATACCTTTCCTGTCAATGTTACGACCAAGAGTTTTCAATATCTTCCATGCTAAACACATTAGCGACGGTTACCAAGCAGTAAAAGTAAAGTTTACTCCCCCTCCACCGACAAACACAAGCAATGGCTAGCCGAATCCTTGAGTGCCCTCCATACCAACAATAGTCCGAGGGAGTTTGTTTTATTATTTGCAATTTTAATCATGGGACTGGGCACCCCGATTACCGCCCCCTCTCATGCAAGGACAAGTGAATAAACACTCATCATGAGAATAACCCACTTAGCATGGAAGATACTGACCACCCCCTATCGCTCCATGAGTGGTACGAGCACACAAAATAGATGTTCATTTGAATATTTTAAAGGTGGCACATGCAAGTTTACTTGGAACGGCAGAGTAATACCGCATATAGGTAGATATATAGTGGACTCATTCGAAATAACCATTGTTTAAGAGTTTTGATGCACAAGCAGTATTCTCGCTTAGTACAGGCGAAGGCTAGCAATTAGGTTGAGAAGCGACCAGCTAGAGAGCGAAAACGGTCATAATCATGCATTATGAATAATATACTTTGAATGCTACCATGAGTAGGGTATAAACACCATGAACATAAATATCATGGAGACTATGTTGGTTTTGAATCAACTACATGTGTGAACATGTGCCAACTCAAGCCACTGAAACATTCATAGGAGGATACCCTATCATCATACCACATCACAACCATTTTAATGCATGTTGACAACTAATATAAATCATTACCCACTCCTAGCTACTTAAGCATGGCATGACCAACTATAATATCTATCTGTCAGCATAAACATGTTTAATCATAACAAGTTGAATCATGGATACCGAGTTAAACATATTTACAGAAACAAAAACAAGTTGAGTTCATACCCGCCTTTCTTTACCACAGTCACTCCATCAGATATCATCATTATTTCCTTTCACTTGCACGACCGAATGATATGAAAATAATAATAGTGCAAGAGTGTCGTTGGCTAAGCTAAAATCTGCAAACATTTTATTCAAAGGAGAAGACAATATAATATGGGCTCTTTGTTAGATCAACAATAATGCATATGAGGGCCACTCAACATTTTTATCATGGTCTTCTCCTTAGTACGTGAAAGGATCGAGAAGAGGTGTCTAGAGGGGGGTGATTAGACCCTCAACAAAGATAGCAGTTTTTTAGGTTTTTCAAGTTGAGGTTGGAAATTAGCACAATTTCAAGCATTCATAATACAATTCAAGCAAGCATGCAAAGAGTATATGAATAGAGGAAAGTAAAGCATGCAACTTGCAAGAAAGTAAAGGGATGGGATTGGAGTGTGCAAACGCAATTGGAAACACGAAGATTTTTGGCATGGTTCTGATAGGTGGTGCTATCGTACATCCACATTGGTGGAGACATCAACCCATGAAGGGTAACGGTTGCGCGAGTCCACAGAGGGCTCCACCCATGAAGGGTCCGTGAAGAAGCAACCTTGTCTATCCCACCATGGCCATCGCCCACGCAGGATTTGCCTCACTTTTGTAGATCTTCACAAAGTAGGCGATCTTCCTTGCCCTTACAAACTCCTTGGTTCAACTCCACAATCTTGATGGTGGCTCCCAAGTGACAACTAACCAATCTAGGAGACACCACTCTCCAAAAGGTAATAGATGGTGTGTTAATGATGAACTCCTTGCTCTTGTGCTTCAAATGATAGTCTCCCCAACACTCAACTCTCTCACACAGATTTGGCTATGGTGGAAAGATGATTTGAGTGGAAAGCAACTTGGGGAAGGCTAGAGATAAAGATTCTTGTGGTTGGATTGGAATATCTTGGTCTCATTACATGAGTAGGTGGTTCTCTCTCAAAAAATGAATGCTAGAAGTGTAGGCACGTTCTGATGGCTCTCTGCACGAATGAAGAGTGGGTGGAGGGGTATATATAGCCTCCACAAAAAATATAGCCGTTACACACAGATTCCCAAACTCGGTGAGACCGAATGGTGAAACTCGGTCAGGCCGATTTGGTTCAAAATGTGAACTTTAGAATTTTTGGTGAGAACGACAAGGTCAACTTGGTGGGACCGATGTGCTAGGGTTAGGGTAAAACCTCAACTCGAGTTTGGCCAATTACACAAACTCGGTGAGACCGATTTTGGTAATAAGCAAACAGAGAAGTGGTTAAGCAAACTCGGAGGGACCAATTGCATATTTCAGTGGGACCGAAATTATTTCAACAGCCAACGGAGAGTTTGCAAACCCATCTCGGTGAGACCGAGATCCCATCGGTGAGACCAAACTGATTAGGGTTTCTAGTAGTGGCTATGTCAAATGAACTCGATGGTGCCAGATAGATCAAATCGGTGGGGCCGAGTTTGACTTTAGGTTTAGGACATATGTGGATATGAGAAAGAAGTTGAGGGCTTTGGAGCATATCACTAAGCACTTTGAGCAAACAAGCCATTAAGCAACACCTCATCCCCTTTTAATAGTACTAGATGACCCGTTGCGCCAAATGGCGCAGAGACCCGTTTAAAACCATGTGCTCGTTGAAAATATTTGTATTTTTTAATAACTTTGTGTTTGAGCATATGTTAAGAACTTGGGCTTTTGTATAAAAGTGTAATTGATTGTACAGAGCTAAGCTCTCGTAAAAAGCAAGATGGCAACAACAAAGTACAATTGTATTGTGTGCAAAGATATCCAAAATTAGTTAGCTAATAAATGGTTTGAAAGAAACCAAACATTTCAGAGTGTGTATCCCACATCTCACTCTCCTAGAAAATGAGCTCATAGAAAAAACAAGCGGCCATCAACTCATCAAAAATAAAATTGATTTGATTCAACAACGGTAGGAGAAAATCAAAACCGGCAAAGAAACAAAAGGTTTAAATTAGTATTTTTAACCATACAGGAGAGTTGCATGTAACTTTATACAAGGAGAAAAGGGCCAAAACCACAAAGTACAATGACTAAAAGTAGTAAATTTGTATAATTTTAAAATAATTATTAAATATGAATTACATAATAGATTGAAAATCTTATGCATTGCATGTTGAGCTGTAATTTTTTCTGCACGGTTGTATGTTGAGGTGGACCTTTTTCCATCCATGTTATTTGATGAGGCGACATACTTACATGTTACTAGTAAACGTGTACGTGCAATGCACGTCTATTATTATCACCAGATGCATAGAATAAACATACGCATGTTCTCATTACCGACCTTCCTAATGATGTCGCGTTGCCGACGTCAGCCTGTGTTGTACTCCCAGCACACCTCTTCCAGCGGGTCAACGGTGATGTACCCACTGTCGTCCTCGTCAAAGTAGGCGAAGGCAGACAGCAGGCAATGCTTGTTAATGTGCACTTCGACCCGATGAACTCATCGTAGGCAATGATTCTGCTACTCCATCTTTCCTTGCCCTCTGATAATCAGCCATGCTTGACATGAAAATGCAAGTTGGCCCTGAGTTCATAGAAGCTATAGAAATTTCTAGGGGTAGCTCGATATGACTTTGTTCAGAATGTTTCATGTAGGATTGTTGTACATTCCATATATTTTTCTCCCTGTACTGGCCAAAAAGAAACTTATGGACACTACGCACATCCTGATGGAGCTTGCATTGGTCAATAGATGCTACACTTGAACATCCAAAATAAACAGAGTAAGCATTAGTACCAGGGATTGTGCTTGTCATATACTCCCTCCGTCCCAAAATTCTTGTCTTAGATTCGTCTAGATACGGATGTATCTAATACTACTAAAATGTGACTTGATACATCTGTATTTAGACAAATCTAAGACAAGAATTTTGGGACGGAGGGAGTATTTAAAATCTGAAAATATCATCAAAGTATATAGCATACTCCATGTATAATCATACTGAGTTTGGCAATGTACGAGTGGATTAATACCAGAGAATCAGATAAGACCAAATAAAGCTAGCAATTAGTCAAGAACATCCATTGTGCTGGACTAACATACTATAGACACAGAGAAACAATTAGTTTTAGGCATACTGTTAGGAGGACCTACTATTTAACAAAGTTTAATGAGTACAGATTCACCTTTTGCATAACCAGATAGGAAGATTATAAGTAGTATGCTAGTGCTTCGTAGCCTACAAAAAATGTTGTGCTAGTGGCAAAAAGAAACTAAAAGATAAGATATAAGATACGACCGCAATATTTAGAGATTATATAATGTCACACAAACAAATTCAATTTTTTCCTCCTTACTGAAACAAAATAACTGTTATATCTATCAGGGCATCATGAAGTTCAAATGAAAAGGTCTAGGATATACCAATATTAAGTATTTTTTCCTCAAAAGAAAAAACCCAAATGTGAAATCTGAGCCTCAAGTCCTTAACAATACCTGCCTGCAATTCAATAATTGTTTACTCATGGCATCTATCTATTTGAAAAGGGTACAATGATGTCAGAACAAAAATGACTTGAAAATAAGGATAATCTTACATTGCAAGAGGACGCGACCTGATAGTTCCAACAAAGAAAAGAGGACAGAACCTGAAATCTTTTTGCACTTGCATATAAAGAAGTGTCATCTGTAGATCTCCAACATACTGATCAGTAAAATCTCCAAAAGAAATCTGTTGTGAGGAACTGAAGATCACTTAAAAAAATCAATAGTCCCAACATATATAAACAACGAAGGGAAACTGTGGTGCAAAATCATAATAGGTAAAGTCATACGTTAAGCACAGTCAAAAGAAAATTAGAAGATAAAAAGAATTATCAAAGGCTTCATCAAAATTTAAAGGTTGCAAAACTATTTTTTCTGAATGCGCAAGAGAACTATGCGGCGTTCCATTAATATAGAAAAGGGTAATCCGCCGTAGATCAAGAATTACATGAGACCATGCCGGGCTATCTGCGACACAACCAAATCCGTAAATGGTTTCCCTTTGCTTCGTGTTAGATTAGGGGCCACTATGCCTGAGTCCAACATTATTCCAAATGATGTCTGTGACCAGTTATCACTTTCTCCCACTTCGTAAGAAACGATGAAGATATACTACAAATAGTTCAACTTGTACTCATGCATGAGAGTTTAAAAAAACTGTTACAACACCTCAATTCAACAGTACCTTGTTTGGGTCAGCCAACAGCACAAGATCTCCAATAAATTATAGTGCTTACCATTCTGCAAATTTCAAGTAATGACACTCCTTGCGTCAATCATAACAGAAGGAGGGCATGGTGGTATTACCGTGAAACCACAATGAAAGCACCGGTAGACTGTATTATAAAACTGGGGGTATTATTTACTCAATACTTGATTTATTCTGATGTAGCAATGATCTGTGCCTACATAAATACCTTCAGTTTGTGCTGCCATTGGAATGATTGTAAAGAATTCACCGGCATCAAAAGTTTGTCCTCCCATTGGAATGTATATTATTTACTCATTATGCGAACTGTAAAACCATGATATACTGATTAGCTAAATTTCAGTGTAAATTGCAGAAACCACAAACAAAATTCTATAATGGTCGCCAATAATATCAGAATAGATGCCTAGTATTACCAGGAAGCGCCCCGAAAATGCCATAGCGATCAGTGCGGCGATGGCCGGTAGGATTGATTTTTTGGAGCAGTATTCATATAGAGTCCACCAACGGTCAAGAAGAACGCATAAAAGCACTGTCAATCGATAGTATGGCAGCAAACCTTCCAAAGGCGGACATAGGAAATATTATGTATGCACTGCAGGCAAAAATGCATAACGATCATAAGGCTCCGAAAATTGCTAGAAACAATCACACAACTGACATTCATGGGATACCAGCAACATGATCTTTGCAGTACCAATCTGGACATGTAAGCAGCTAACTTTTCACACAACAATCAACTTGAATAGAGACAGCAAAAAGGTTTGAACAATTAATCTGTACACAAACACTACCTCAATAAAAATGGTTTTTGAGGTAACATTGGATGATAAGAAAATCAAATCATCAACCCAGCTGTACCTGAACAAAATGATATGGCCATCTGTACCTGAACAGAATTAGATGGCCATCTGTAGGCCCTCTTAAACTATAGCTTGGAGATGAGTTCTTAAATCTGCCTCAAATCACATGATACAAGAAACTGAAAAGGAAACTACGAGGAAATGCAAACACGAACGTTTACCTCTGTGGAGTAAACTTTTTAATTCCAATTAGCCCGGTCCCTTTTCTCCAATGGAGACATGTAAGCAACAAAACTTCAAAATATGAGTTGCTTGGACTACAAATTTCCGAAATCCTCAATAATTCAATATGTCCTCATAAATTTCAGGAATCCTGATGGTAGCTATTTGTCTCTGAGTATATGCTGGCAGAATATGAAATTGGTTTGCTTGGTCTCTTGAGTATAGAAACTTACTTGCGACTCCGGCGGAGTGGCAGCGTGGCGGCGTGGCTGCGTGGCGGAGGCGGCGACCCGCGGCAGGGCGGCTCCGGCGGCTGGGAGGCTCCCGGCGACCCGTGGCCGCTTCCCGTGGCTCCGGCCGCGCGAGGCAGCGGTGAAGGGCGCGGGCGGAGGCGGCGACCCGCGGCGGGGCGGGCTCCCGCGGCTGGGAGGCTCCCGGCCGGAGTGGCGGCTTGGCGGAGGCGGCGACCCGCGGCAGGGCGGCTCCGGCGGCTGGGAGGCTCCCGACGACCCGCCGCCGCTTCCCGTGGCTCCGGCCGCGCGAGGCAGCGGTGAAGGGCGCGGGCGGAGGCGGCGACCCGCGGCGGGGCGGGCTCCCGCGGCTGGGAGGCTCCCGGCGACCCGCGGCGCGAGGCAGCAGTGAAGGGCACGGGCGGAGGCGGCGACCCGCGGCGGGGCGGGCTCCCGCGGCTGGGAGGCTCCCGGCGACCCGCGGCGCGAGGCAGCAGTGAAGGGCGCGGGCGGAGGCGGCGACCCGCGGCTGGGAGGCTCCCGGCGACCCGCGGCGCGAGGCAGCGGTGAAGGGCGCGACTGCGGGAGGCGAACGACGCGGCTGCGGGAGGAGGAGGAGGACGTGCGGGAGAAGGAGGAGGTCGTGCGGGGGGGCGGTTTTTTTTTTTGCTGCGGGACAATTTTTACTGCGGGGCGATTAGCGGTCGATCGTGGCTTGTTGCGTGGTTGGTAGCGTTAAACACAGAATGATTAAGGACCATTAGATTTTGATGATGGATGGATGTGATTCTTTGGATCCGCCCCTCTCTTTCTTTTATAGTGGTAGTAGATAGATTAAGAAAATTAGATTAATGAAGGCTAGCTATTTTAAAAAAATAGGTTAGAACCCACGATAAATGACTTACTCACATAATGGACCCTGGTGGGCATTTTCAAACTTATAAAACCTGCTTGGCACACCCATAATACTCTTAGGACCGATTGTGTACACTTCATCCAACTGAATGTAGTTTGACTACAAAATATTTAGGCTTGATGGATGCAATGTAAAGCATACTTTGATTTCAACTCAATTCCAGCAGTAGATTAGTGCACCAGTAATAGCCTTTTTGGGCAAATGTTACTTTATACAACATGTAGTAAGAAATAAGAACTCTAAGAGGTAAGCTTGCTTCTGGATGTTAGCTCATGTATAAACAATGCATGAAAGTAAAATCACAACTCATCATAGATGGGAGGAGCATTTGTTTGAGCAGGTCTATCCTGCACTTTCTCCAAGATGTCTTCAACTGATACTGAGCATGATCTCATAGCATCAGCCAGCGTCCTTTGCAGTATCAACAGGCCAATACGTCTTGAGACAATGTAGAGAACCACTAGGGAGAACACGAGGAACCCAATGGTCAGGATGGGCCTGGAACATATGATAGCTAGAAACTAGACGACCCAGACGGTATTGTTGTTACACAAGCAGAAACTTGTGTTGCAGATGGAAACCAAATGCTTATCGCAACAGGAGTAGGCATACAAGTTAAACCCATTTGTTCCACTTTTTTTGTTCGACTGAAAGACAAGAACAACCACATCATAAATGATTGGTACTAATAAGGCTGGTTTTGAACTCTATAAGAGATTTCTCCTACATACCCATCAAGAACATCTTGTCGTTGCATCGTGGTGAGTAAACCATGGGTGCGCATCATCAAAGAGCGGTGCCCTTGATATTCACCTTCAGCCTTTCGGAGGACACTTGTTGATTCATCTACATAAAAAGAAAATAAAATTAGCTAGCAGCTTGGCCTTGATAGGTCTAGAAATGCGTTTGTACCACAGAAAAAGAGTATGTAGTTCTTATTCATATGGAAAACTTGAAGCACATGAGGCTCTACAGCGGATTTCATCCCAGCCTTTCTCCTAGAGCATTTAGCAGGTTCGGTTTCATTGCAAACATAAATTATAGAATGAAATAACAAATATAGCAGGCGATTCTTTAATTAGTGCAATGCGATTTCATTTGGTCATATGAAAGAGGTATATCACCACAATGATTTTTAATTTCGTGACCACATTTCATAGTTCAAGGGAATCTTTTTCCCTGTTCTCTCCATATCAGTTGTGAACATCACCATGCCTTTCACCCATTGGGACATAACCCTCCATCACTGCACACATCCCCAATGAGTACCACATTGTCTGCATATAGAAAGGAGGTGAGATCATGATTGATAAACTATGCATGAGAAATCTATGTTTGCCTTCCAGTTTATAGAAGAATAAGAAAGAGAACTTAGACAAACTTTTATGCAATGCTCATTTAACCTGTGAAGGACAAAAATATTTCACCATCTCTGAATGATGAACTAAACTAAATAAGAGATATATACGGTAAATTCATTTAAAGTAGAAAAGGGATCTTCACATAAGCTTCTTGATGAGGACATGTCTTTACTGGAAGGTCACACTTGAACCCATTACACTTATAAAACCCAGCCCTATTGTCATTTCAATTGCAAATTAATCATCAATAATGCAAAATAATTTATTACCAACAAATGGTTTGGAGAAAAATATTAAGAATGCAAATAAATACACACACGTAGGAAGATGCATCGCAATAGTCGTATTACCTGAATTTCTAACCTGGCCAGCAAAATCAGATCATCATGGATAGTACACAAAAGAGACAAAGCTTTTAAACATAGTTGGTGCTTAACCTTCTTGCTGCTGCTAATGATTTTGGCCATGAAGGCATCATAGTAAGGGGAGGAAGAACGGGACAGTGCCTGCCGGAAGTTGCCGATTGGTGTTGACGGCCTGGCAAAGCCATCTCCCTCCTCCATGATAGGTGGCAGTCGACGGAGAGGTGTAAATATGACCAGATGTAAAAACAAGCTCGAGCAAACTAATATGGACCAGAAAACTGACAAAAGCAGAATATAATATAATTATATTGCAGAGTGTACTAACATAATTATATTCCAGATTAAACTCAATAGCACAACAATTTAGAGGGTTAGAGTGTAGTGCACATATATATATCTCAGTAGCGCAAAAGCTATTTAGCCAGCTTCACTAATAATGTACTCCCACTGTCCCAAAATAAGTATCTCAACTTTGTACTAAGCTTGAGACACTTATTTTGGGACGGAGGGAATAGAAATTAACTTCAATGTACTAACATAATTATTTTTGATATAAGCAATCAACCACAAATAAAACATGAGAGATACCCGACCATTTTAAGAAAAGAAAAAAGAGCCCAATAGCAAGATAGCACAACATCGAGTTGTATTGACCAGTCCCTTTTAAAGAAAGGCTTTAGGATCAAAAGTTGTGTAGTTGATCAACTTGGAAATATAAAAGCCTTTTCGTTAAATCATTACAACACCTCCGACAAAAGCTAATGGGAGTTTTATACCAAGGTAATTCAGTTCAGTTACCAAATAATGAACATATATACTTCTCCACATTTAGTTTTGTATGTAATAAGAAAGCCAGTGCCACATGATTTTTTTTGGATCACAGAAACCTGGCCTGAATACATCTGAATGATATAATCAATTTGTCGAAATGCTTGGCAGACACATGAAAAACACACGAGTAAAGAAAAATATATGACCAGTATCTGTATTTGATCCACTTGGGTACATGTACATCCTAAAAGCAACAAACAAGCAGCCATGCTACCTGATGTGCAGCTTATCACGTGATACACAGAACTTCAAAAATCATCAGGACATCATGTATTAGAATGCATGAGCAAGCACACAAACAAGCTGACCACAATATAAAGCTGGTGACTGTATTGATCCTCACCACTACATCATTGTAATTTATTCAAACCAGCACCTAAATTCCACACACTGCCTCGCTATATGCAGGTGAATGGGCATAAACCAGAAAGCGACTGAACAAGCGATAACAAGATTGGCATACCTAGTTTGGACCTTGTATGCAGAGCCGACGAAATGAGAAAGTTGGAGGCAATGTTATTGTGGAAATCGGCATAGACATGAAAAGTAGTTATCCCACTAATTAGATAAAAGACCTTGATTTGAGAATTCCTGCACCCAAACCTTTCATTAACAATCGTTTTATTGTTGGTCTTATGAACCCAAAGTAATTTTTCCCTTTTACTTTTGTTTTTTCATGCAAATATGTAACAGAGAGAGGGTCTGAAAATAGAGATGGTTCAGAAGAAAGAGAGGGCACGAAGGGGAAAGGGATTACCTGTGAGTGGAGGCAAGGATGGAGTCACAGGGTTCATCCATTACGGAGGGGCTCTGTACTGGCTAGGCTGCTCTGGGACCTCGCGGTGCACATTGCCACCGGCGTGCTTCGAGGCATACCTCCTGTGCGACGGGCGCGCGTGTTCCGAGCCGTCGGGCACACCATCTTGAAATGCCAGCGGGCAGGCCGCGCCCATCTTACCGGACTTCGTGCACCGTGCGTGTTGCCGTTGCCGCCGACGCCATCTGCTCATGGTCGCTTGTCCGCGCTTCCGCACACATGCTACTATGCGGAGCAAGGTGGATGCAGAGGGTGCGGCGGCGCTCACGGCACAACCGAGGCGAGCCGATCCGCCTCCCTGGCTAGCACCCGCGCCTCTCCTCCTTCTCCGGCCGGTGAATACCCAGTTGAGCTCCTCCTCCCGCGGCTTCCTCGTGAGCTGGGGTGGATGAGGACCTCGGGAGGCGGTGGATCTCATCGACGGCAGAGCTCCTGGGGCCGTGCGGGGGGAGGGGAGGAAGGGAGGAGCGAGGAGGAGACCTCTGGGTTGGGGGCACCCACACCGCACGCTCCTGCCGCCGTAGACAAGATGCAGCATGGCACAGGAGTCAGGCAGAGCACGACGCAGGTTGCCGCACAACTCTCTCCAACACCAAAGGTGAACGCAAACGATGACGCAGCGACCCCGACGAGACGCGCATCTAGTGCAGCCAACGAGCGGGACCACGAGCAGCGCCGGCCCACCCGTCATCGCGGCAGGCCAAAGAGGGTTGCAGAAGCCGGGTGCACACGCACTGGCCGACCCCTCCGCAACTGTTCCCCACGACGCACGATGTGGGCAACATGCCAGGAATGTCCCGCCACAAGCGGTTGACCAGAAAATTCGGTAACCCGAGTCCGCGCGCACACAAAAATGCAACGGCCAGTTCACTAACACACAGGACCAAGAAGAAGATAGGCCCACCTACAGCGTCACCGGCCAGCGAAGCAGAGGGGCGAGTGGGAATTGTAAATCGCGCGTAGCGCTCAGGACGCAAGCACGCGGCACGGCAGGAGAGGCCGCCCGGGCACCCGAAAAAGGCTCACCCAGCCAATCGGTTGAGAGATTGAGCCCACGGGTCATGGTCTGCCATGAACTCACCGCGTGGTTAAAATGAAAACCAACGAAGATCCAACGTCAACCAATGCAAATAGAAGCAGTTTGACCAACATCCAACAGTCCAAATTTAAGCAAAATGAGGGACAACCGAGGAGACGAGTTGGCTAGCCTCATTATATGTTTAAATTGGCTTTCCTATGGACTCAATGTGATCTTGGATCACTAAAATGAAAATGTAGAGCCTTGAGCTTTTGCCAATGTTTGTCCTTAGCATCTTGAAGGGGGTCCACATCCTCTTGTCCATGCCACTCCAATGTTGAACTTACCTGAAATATACTGGATGAAAATATTAGTCCAACAAGAGATATGTTTTCTTTTTTTTTAATCAGCAAAATCACCCGGGGGCACTTGTGCTTTTGATCTCCCCCTTTTTGGTAATTGATGACAACATACATCAAAGCTTTAGATAAGGATATTGGGAAAAGGCAAGTAAAGCTTTGGAAAGACATGTAACATTCATTAGCTCCCCCTACATGTATGCAACCATGTGATTATGGAATATGAAAGCGTGAGAGTGCATAAGAATGACAGAGCAAGCAATGAGTTACATGTATCTTGGCTATATGCATCAAAGCAAATGGTGTAGATACTGAAAATATACCTTCATGTTCATGAGTCTCTCTTGCAAACAATATATACCACAGCAAGAGATCTTCATGCATATGAGTGTGATGCATATACTTACCTTGTGGTCTTGAGCTAACTATGGAAGAGATGAGCCTGAGTAAACAAGGTTAGATAACGCAAGAACATCTACTAGACAGAGCAAGAATGAGAGACCACAAGAATACCAAGACTGGGATGACATGTAGAGAGTGAGTACTAGGTACTCTAGTTGGTTATAGACATGTCCACAAGAATAAAGGTATGCAATGAAATCCAAAGATTTTCTTCCCTTGGGTGTCTTTCTCCCCCTAAATCTAACATTGGATAATGGGAGAATGTAGGGTAATAGAAAACCAGAGCAAAATAAACACAACATATACTATCATGTATTTCCCCTCTTGAAGACATGAGACAACTTTCCTCTTAAGAATAAGAAGCATCATGAGAAGCTTTAGGTGTGCATTCTCTCTTATGTTATAAGCTTTGATGTGCTCTCTCTCCCACTTTGACATCAATTTCCAAGAAGGGATCTTCTAGAGCATGAGTCAAGTGGGTTTGGTCCTTGAGTCACATTACAAAGCAACATGTAATGGGATGCTGGTAGAGGACAAGTATCATTGAGTGGAGCTGGAATGAATATGTAGCATGCAAATGACAAAGTATTTTTCTTAGCATTGAAATCAGTAACACCAAGTTGTTATTTTCGGTGGCACCGAGATAGTTTGGTTTAGCCGAAGGAAACAAACCAGTGAGGCTGAGTTCAAACCAGAGAAAAACAATTGTCACCTCATCTCACTTAGGCAAATAAGATCCCATAAGGATTTGCAAGGAATTAACTAAAGGATTTGAAATAAATTGGATGCAGGGAATGCAGAACATAACAGAGAAAAGAAAAGAAATCTAGATGTAGTTTTCTTAAAAGGGGAAAAGCAAGTAAGAGACAGATGCAAGATCATAGAGAAACAATAGAGAACTTCATCTAGAATTGGTCGGCGACATTGTCACCTATGTTAGAGTATACTGACATAGGAGTCAAGTGAAGACACTTGATCATAGGTCATACTCATCGTTTAAGCAAATAATGGGGTTGTCATTGTTTGTTCAAGCATTTTGATGTATTCTCATCTTGTTGAGTTACTTTGACCCATGTCTTTGGGTACATCTTCTCTAAGATGGAATGACATACCTTTGGTGGTGGTGTTGATCTTAATCATGTAGTTGAACTTGTGTAGGATGCTCAAAGTTGATGTAGTTCATCAAGAGTTGGGAGCACTACTTGTAGTTGAAGTTTATCTACCTACATGGGCCAGTCTTGCAAGGAAGAGCACTTGTGTATACAAACTGACAATCATGAAATTTGATGTAAAGAAATTGTCAAAGGATATATTGAAAAGATTTGTGCTTCCTTGTCTTCAACCACCATTTTGTAGAGACTTGAAGATGTAGAGATTGCTTTGAATGTGATTGAGTTGCAATCTCATAGAGTTGGGCTTATCCAAGTACCTACAAAGGTTAGATGGCATGCAAGCGTACAAGTATATCCAAGACATATGATCATCATCATAAGAGAAATATCAAGGATTAGTCATAGAAAGGCTCATGCCTTGCATGCATCCAAATGGAGTTTCTACTCCAAGTTTGAGGCATCAATGATGTTCAATTCACCTCTCAAACGGCAAAACACTTTCTCATCAAGCGGTTTGGTGAATATATCCGCCAATTGCTTATCGGTACGAACATGCTTAAGTTTGATATCTCCCTTAGCAACATGATCTCGAACCAAATGATGACGAACTTCAATATGCTTACTTCAAGAATGTTGCACGGGATTATGAGCAATCTTAATAGCACTCTCATTGTCACAAAGCAATGAAACATGTTTCACATATATCCCATAATCTTTAAGAGTTTGGGTCATCCAAAGTAATTGAGCACAACATGAACCGGCGGCAATGTATTCCGCTTCGGCGGTGGATAAGGACATCGAGTTTTGTTTCTTGGAGGACCGGACACAAGAGATCTACCAAGAAATTGACAAGTACCTCAAGTGGACTTTCTGTCAACCTTGTCACCGGCATAGTCCGGATCAGAGTAGCCAACCTTGTCACCGGCATAGTCCGAATCGGAGGATACCAAATGCCAAAATTTGGTGTGTGAATTAAGTATCTCACTATCCTTTTCACAGCCTTAAGATGACATTCTTTGGGGGCCGCTTGATATCGTGCACACATGAACACACTTATCATGATATCGGGACGGGAGGCACATAGATATAACAATGAACCAATCATAGAGCGGTAAACCTTTTGGTCAACCGGTTCTCCATCTTTTGTCAAGTCAAGATGTCCACTAGTAGGCATGGGGGTACTTATACCTTTGCATTCTTGCATGTTGAACTTCTAGACTAAGTCCTTGGTGTACTTTGTTTGAGAGATAAATGTTCCCTCTTTAGTTTGATTGATTTTCAAACCAAGAAATAACTTGAGTTCACTCATCATAGACATCTCAAACATCTCCGACATTAGCTTTCCAAACTTTCCACTAAAATGAGGGTTAGTTGAACCAAATATGATACCATCAACATAAATTTGGCACACAAATAATTCTCGATTAACCCTTTTAGTAAAGAGTGTAGAATCAATTTTACCAATTTCAAAGTCTTTTTCAATAAGAAATTTAGTCAAGCATTTATATCACGCTCTAGGAGCTTGTTTAAGACCATAAAGAGCTTTGTGGAGTTTGTAAACATGGTCGGGTTTCTTGGGATTAACAAAGCCGGGAGGTTGTTTAACATAAACTTCCTCCTCAATTTCACCATTAAGAAAAGCACTTTTGATGTCCATTTGATATAAGGTGATGTCATGATGATTGGCATAAGCAAGTACAATGCGAATGGACTCAAGTCTAGCAACGGGGGCATATGTCTCACCATAGTACATACCTTCGACTTGAGTGTAGCCTTAAGCAACGAGACGAGCCTTGTTGCGTACAACTTGTCCATCTTCATCTTGCTTTTTCTGAAACACCCATTTGGTTCCAATGACATTGTGCTTCTCATCGGGTTTTCCAACCAACGTCCACACTTGGTTCCTCTCAAAGTTGTGTAGCTCTTCGTGCATGGCATTTATCCAATCCGTGTCTTCCAATGTTTCTTAAACCTTCATAGGTTCAATGCTAGAAATGAATGAGTAATGTTCACAAAATTAGCCGAACGAGTTTTAGAGCGAGTGATTCTCCCGGTTTGAATATCATCAAAGATTTGTTCGACGGGATGATCTCTTGAGACTCTTGCTCAAACTCGTGAAAGCTTTTGTTTGGGTCAGGGTGGAACATCCTCTTCATTGTCTTGTTCTTCCTCTTGTCTTTCTTCATTGTTGTTGGCGTTGTTGTTCTCCCGTGGAGGTGGAGAAGGAGGTCATCGAGGTTCATCTTGTTGTACATCCTTGTTTTCATTGTCTTGATGTGTCCCACTCGTGGATGCCTCCAAGTCAACTTGTGGTTCACCTTGGCATGAAGTTGAGGCTTCCACTTGGATAGACGAGGTACTCTCCTTCACCTCCGTTGGGCGAATCTTGCCAATAGACAAGTCTTGGATTGCTTCTAAAGGATCTTTGTCACCTACATCAATTGGAATTGCTCTACTTGCGAGCCGTTAGATTCATCAAACTTCATATCTACCATCTCTTCAACCTTTCGGGTGAAATTGTTGCAGACACGGTAAGTGTGAGAGTTTGAGCCATAACCTACCTTCATGAGATTTAGGAGCAAATTTCAAAGCATGATGCTTATCAAGAATGTAGCACTTTGAGTCAAATATCCGAAAGTATCCAACTCAGGGTTTGTTACCAGTGAGAAGCTCGTATGACATATTACCGAGTAGCTTGTGAAGATATCGACAATTCATTGCATGGCAAGCTGTCTCAACCGCTTCCGCCCAAAAGTGTTTTGGCATCTTGTACTCATCAAGCATCATTCTCGCCATTTCGTGAGCGTCCGGTTCTTCCTCTCAACAACTCCATTTTGTTGAGGTGTGTACGTAGCCGAGAACTCATGTGAAATCTCTTCTTCATCAAGAAAGGTGTCCACATTGGCGTTCTTGAACTCCATTCCATTGTTGCTACGGACCTTCTTAATATTCACTTCAAATTGGTTTTGGGCTTTCCTAGCGAAGTTTTTGAAGATCTTTTGGACCTGCGATTTATCGTCAAGAAAGAACACCCACATAAATCTTGAAAAATCATCAACAATGACCAGTCCAAACGAGTTACCACTGAGACTCTTGTAGGCATTGGGACCGAAAAGATCCATATGAAGTAGCCCGAGCGATCTCCTTGTGGTCATGATGTTCTTTACGGGGTGGCTTCCTCCAACCCGTTTTCCTGCTTGGCAAGCACTACAAAGTCTATCCTTGTCAAATATAACATCTTTAACACCAAGGATATGATCACCTTTAATAATCTTGTCAAGATTTCACATGCCCACAGGACCTAACCGTCTATGCCACAACCAGCCTTTAGAGGATTTAGCAATTAAGCAAGTTCTAGGTTGAGCCTTTTTAGTGAAATCAACAATGTATAGATCGCCTCTACGTATGCCGGTAAAGACCATTTTATGATTATCTCTTTGAAACACTTGGCAATCTACTTTAGTAAATAGGACATTGAATCCAAAGTTAGCTAGTCTAGATACAGAAAGTAAATGATAGCCAAGAGATTCGACGAGCATAACATTTTGTATGGAGATGTCAAGTGAGATGGCCACCTTACCAAGGCCAACCACCTTACCCTTTGAGTTATCACCAAAAGTGACATACTTTCGAGGGCCATCGTTCTCAGCAAGCTCACGAAACATATCCTTGTCTCCGGTCATGTGATCGGTACATCCACTATCAAGAACCCATTCCTTTCCTCCAGCCATGTAGCCGTGAAGGTTAGCCACAAGACCAAAGTGTCTCATAGACTCTTAAAGATCAAAGTCACTATCATCATCCTCACCATAGTATCCATGTTCAACATCATCTTGCAAATGATAATTTCCTAGAGAGAGTGATTCATTAGATATATGATTTTGACAATGTTCATCTCTATGAATTCTAATGGCTTCGGAAATGATATTGCTAATTATTCCAACATCTCCTTTGGCACGCATAAGGTCACGAAGCTCAAACAAATGATCTCCAAAATTAGGATCATTGGTATTCATCTTATTCAAAGCAATAGACTTGTGAAGAATCTCATCTAAGTTTTTCAAGGAATAATTCGAAAATCGTTCCTCAAGAAATCTCCATATTGTATAAGCACAATCAAGAGTTGGCAAGTGACTAATCAAATTTCTAGGCAAACCTCTAGTGATAAGATTGATAGTTCTAATATTGTGAATCATGTCAAGAGACTCATCAGGGGTAGGATGCAAGGGGTCAACAAGGAGTAGTAATGTACTTGTTCAAGTGATATTCATGAAAAATTCCAAGCATCTCATTTTTCCACTCACTATAGAACTCTCCATCAAGCATAGGCACTCTACGTCTAATACTCCCCAACATAGACTCATCCATCTTCTCCAATGGTGATTAAACCAAAGCAATGGAGACCAATGCTCTGATACCAATTGAAAGGATCGAGAAGAGGTGACTAGAGGGGGTGATTGGATCCTCAACAAGTAAAGATAGAAGTTTATTAGTTTTTCAAGTTGAGGTTGGAAATTAGCACAATTTCAAGCATTCATAATACAATTCAAGCAAGCATGCAAAGAGTATATGAGCAGCAGAAAGTAAAGCATGCAACTTGCAAGAAAGTAAAGGGATGGGATTGGAGTGTGCAAACGCAATTGGAGACACAGAGATTTTTGGCGTGGTTCCGATAGGTGGTGCTATCGTACATCCATGTTGGTGGAGACTTCAACCCACGAAGGGTAACAGTTGCGCGAGTCCATGGAGGGCTCCACCCACGAAGGGTCCATGAAGAAGCAACCTTGTCTATCCCACCATGGCCATCTCCCACGAAGGACTTGCCTCACTTGGGTAGATCTTCACGAAGTAGGCGATCTCCTTGCCCTTACAAACTCCTTGGTTCAACTCCACAATCTTGACGGAGGCTCCCAAGTGATACCTAACCAATCTAGGAGACACCACTCTCCAAAAGTGTCACGCCCAATATGCGACCCTATCCAAAAGGAGCTCGAAGGTCCCACCAAGGATAGACCCGCATATTGAAACGCTTTTGCAAGGTGGATATCATTACATCAACATTACATAATAGATGGGGATACATACATAAGGCATACAATGCCACATGAATACAACATCACAATACATCAGAGCATCATCCAACTACGGTTGAAACACAAACAGAAACTCAAACGACATCCACCCTGCTAGCCCGGGCTGCCGACCTGGAACCTATCCCCTGATCGAAGAAGAAGCAGAAGAAGAACTCAACGCAAGCAAGCATCGCTCTCGCGTCATGATCATCGCATAATCTGTACCTGCAACTGTTGTTGTAGTAATCTGTGAGCCACGAGGACTCAGCAATCCCATTACCATGGGTATCAAGACTAGCAAAGCTTAAAGGGAAAGGAAGGGGTAAAGTGGTGAGGCTGCAGCAGCGACTAAGCATATATAGTGGCTAACATACGCAAATAAGAGCGAGAAGAGAAAAAGCAGAACGGTCGTCAACTAGTAATGATCAAGAAATGATCCTGAACTCCTACTTACGTCAAACATAACCCAAAAACCGTGTTCACTTCCCGGACTCCGCCGAAAAGAGACCATCACGGCTACACACGCGGTTGATGCGTTTTAATTCGGATCTGGTGTCAAGTTATCTACAACCGGACATTAACAAATTCCCATCTGCCAATAACCGCAGGCACGGCTTTCGAAAGATTATACCCTGCAGGGGTGTCCCAACTTAGCCCATGACAAGCTCTCGCGATCAACGAAGGAATAGACCTTCTCCCAGGAAGACCCGATCAGACTCGGAATCCCGGTTTACAAGACATTTCGGCAATGGTAAAACAAGACCAGCAAGACCGCCCGATGCGCCGACAATCCCAATAGGAGCTGCACATATCTCGTTCTCAGGGCAACACCGAATAAGCTAAGCGTACAGGAACCGACGTAACCCAAGTTGCCAAGGGATGGCCCCGAACGGTGCTCTAGTTTGGACCAACACTTAGACAAGCACTGGCCCAGGGGGGCTGTAATAAAGATGACCCTCGGGATGCGCGACTCCCAAGGGAAAAAGGGCTAGGTGAGGCAAATGGTAAAACCAAGGTTGGGCCTTGCTGGAGGAGTTTTATTCAAAGCGAACTGTCAAGGGGGTCCCATAAATCACCCGACCGCGTAAGGAACGCAAAATCCGGGAACATAACACCGGTATGACGGAAACTAGGGCGGCAAGAGTGGAACAAAACACCAGGCAAAAGGCCGAGCCTTCCACCCTTTACCAAATATATAGATGCATTAATAATATAAGAGATATTGTGATATCCCAACCAAAATCCTGTCCACCATGGAGAAATCTTCAACTTCACCTGCAACTAGCAACGTTATAAGAGGGTTGAGCAAAGCGGTAACATAGCCAATCAATGGTTTGCATAGGTAAGGTGTCAAAGGTTAGAGGTTCATGGCAATATGGGATGGCTTGATAAACAGGTGATAGGTAGCGCAGCAAAGCGATAGAACGAAGCAACTAGCATAGCAATGATAGTAGTGAGATCCAGGGTAGCGGTCATCTTGCCTGAAATCCCGCAAGGAAGAAGAACGAGTCCATGAAGAAGACGAACGGATGAAGCCGAACCAAGCGTAGACGAACGAATCCTCACGATCGCAACGAAACAGGAACTATCGAAAAGAAGCACACAACATGGTAAACACACCACACATGAACAAGGCATGATGCACGAACAAGCATGATGCAAGACAAGACTGCATGAAGCTACTCATGGCAAGAGATGATGCAAACAAGAGCAACACATCAAGGCAAGTTTAAATGAGGTCGGGAACAACATACAACAATTCCGGTAAGTCCTCATATGCATATTTCAAAATTGGTCCAGATCTGAATAAACCTTATGTTCGAGTTGTTAAACAGCAAGTTAAGATGCACAAAGATGATCTACACGAGATTCTAGTCAAGTTACATATAAAGATCATTTAGTTCGGAGCTACGGCCTAGAAGATATGAGCAAAACAAGTTAAACATGGCATTGATGCAAAATGCACTCACACATCAAGCAAACGCCTCAAAACAAGGATGCAACATGATAATTTGAAGCTACACGCAATTCTAAGTAAGTTTCATGTAGAGCACACTCAAAACGGAGCAACGGTTCAACACACACCCATGAAACAAGTTATAGCAACAATCTGTCCAAAACAGCAACTAGGCATATTGCAAGCATCAAAACAACATGCTACAGCACCTCAACATGAAAACAAAATATATGGCCATGATGTACAGGTAAAGCACAACAAAACATGAACACTGAGCTATCTCCAGAAATCACTAGAACATGCTCAAACACACATGGTAAGATTGCAAGGTATAACAATTTCAGACTTTGCAGAAAATAACATCATGATGCAATGTTTAGAGCTATCAAACAACATGTTACAGGAACTTATCATGGCAACCAAAGGCATGGCATGAATCTACTAATTGCATAGATCAAAAGTCCCTTACTGACCATAAGCTAAAAAGGATCAGAAAATATGATGGCACCCATGTAAACATAGCAAATTATTATACAGATTCATACATGGCAGAAACAGAATTATGAAGGCATGTAGATGAGCTTGTACCACTCACCACAGAGCAATACATGGCATGGCAAGACATGTTTGTGAAGCTAAGCATGGCAATAGCAAGTTCATCGGGTGCATGTAACACTAGCAAAACACATGTAAACAACTGAACTTAATGTTAACAGGCTGACAACAACATTATCAAGCAACTTTGGAGCAAGAAATGAGCAAGCTACAACAAGCTATAAATGCTACCAGGGGCATGGATGGATAGAGGATGACATGTAGATCAAAACATGTTTATAGAACATCTCCATATTATGCATAGAATGATTAGTAGCAACATGTTTATATAGCATCACGAAATAACAGATTCAGCCTAGCAAAACAGCAACAGCGTGTACACTACTTAACAAGCTCGATTCACTCACCACAAGTCATTGCATGACAAGATAAGCATAGCATCATCAAGAAGACATGTTTGTGAAACAAACCAAGTCAAGAACAAGTCTATAGCATGCAAGCATCAACTATAGCAACCTCAGCAAAATTGAATAACATGTAAACAATCTGCCAGGAAACATTTTGAAGCAAAAGTAGAGCACTCAAATGACATTCTAGACTACTCCATAATTGCAACCAAGGGCATGAATTGATAGACAATAACCATATATTCAAAACATCCTTACTGAAGTATCTCAAAATATGCATGGATCTCTCTGTAGCATCAAGTTTACATGGCATCAAAATAACAGCAGAACAGGGACTAAAATCAGCAATATCACGAAGCCTAGTTTGCATGCTTGTGCTAGTCACCACATTGATCACAAAAATGCATGGCATACACCACTGTAAAGAATACATGGCATAGTTCAAAACACATGTAGACATCAACCTCATAGGAGGCACACATCAATCATGGCAAAAATGACAAATGAGCTCGTTCTGATAACAGACAGCAGAAAACATTATGAAGCACTCTTACAACGATGATTCAGGCATCAAGATGACCTCAAATGAATATGATGCAATGGAATGAAATGATGTACTCGTTGAGACGAACAATTTGACATATTACACGCACGAAACGGAGCTACAGATGCAGAGATACGGCATGACGAACATGGCATGATAATGTCAAAATTACAGAACTTAGCAGATTTTCAGAGGGGGGGAAAGTCAACCTCCGGGATTTGAAACGGGCGCGGAGACGGAGCGGGTCAGGTCGAGTCGAGGCAGAGGAGGACCCGGGCGGCGAGGCGACGCTCCGACGAGGGAGATCGCCGGCGGGGCGGCAGATCCGGCGAGGGAGGGCCTCCTCCAGCCGGGATCCCGCCGGATCGGGCGGAGGCGGACCGGCGGCGGCGAGCAGGCGCGGCGGCGGCGAAGGGCGTCGGCGGGAGGCGCGGCCCGAGGCGCAGCCAGGCGGCAGAGGAGGCGGGGCGACGGCAGTCGCGGGCGGCGGCGCCGGCGAGGTCGTCGGGCGGCGAGGGGAGGCGCCGGCGGAGGCGAGCGCCGGCCCGGGGAGCTTCGGCGATGGCGGCGGAAGCCGCGGGCGGCGGACGGCAAGGCGGCCCGGGCGACGCGGGATCTGGGCCACGGGGGCCAGCCACGGGCCCGGGCGGGCCGACGGCGCGGGGAGCGGCGGCGCGGTCGGCGGGAGCCACGTGGCGCTTGCCGATTGGCTGCGGCGGGCGGCGCGGACATGTCCGGCGCGACGCGGACATGTCCGGCGGCAGAGAGGGAGGAGATCTAGGGTTTCGGGGGATTTGGACTGCGAAATTTCGGGGAAGGGGCTTATTTATAGGTAGAGGGAGCTAGGAGAGTCCAAATGAGGAGCGGTTTTCGCCCACACGATCGTGATCGAACGACCGAGAGCATGGAGGGGAGTTAGATGGGTTTTGGTCCACTTTGGAAGGGGTGTTGAGCTGCAAAGAGAAGGAGGCTTTTACGGTTACCCGGTTAACCGCTGGAGTACCAAACGACCTCCAAATGGCACGAAACTTGACAGGCGGTCTACCGGCGGTATACCAAGGCCACTTGACAAGACTCGGTCCATTCCGAGAAAGTTAAATACCCGCTCACAACGAGAGACGAAAGGGGAACGCCGGAGAGCATAGGAGCGCCGGATGGCAAAACGGACAATGGGGAAAATGCTCGGATGCATGAAACGAACACGTATGCAAAAATAAATGCACATGATGACATGACAAAAATGCAACACACAAGCAAATGACATGGCAACGACGGCGAATAACTGGCAGACACCTGGCGCAACGAATCCGGGGCGTTACAAAAAGGTAATAGATGGTGTGTTGATGATGAACTCCTTGCTCTTGTGCTTCAAATGATAGTCTCCCCAACACTCAACTCTCTCTCACAGATTTGGCTATGGTGAAAATATGATTTGAGTGGAAAGCAACTCGGGAAAGGCTAGAGATCAAGATTCTTGTGGTTGGATTGGAATGTCTTAGTCTCAACACATGAGTAGGTGGTTCTCTCTCAAAAAATGAATGCTGGAAGTATAGGCACATTTTGATGGCTCTCTCCACAAATGAAGAGTGGGTGGAGGGGTATATGTAGCCTCCACACAAAATCTAGCCATTACACACAGTTTGCCAAACTCGGTGAGACCGAATGGTGAAACTCGGTCACACCGATTTGGCTCAAAATGTGAACGTTAGAGTTTTCGGTGGGATCGACAAGGTCAACTCGGTGGGACCGAGGTGCTAGGGTTAGGGTAAAACCTCAACTCGGTTTGACTGATTACACAAACTTGATGAGACCGATTTTGGTAATAAGCAAACAGAGAACTGGTCAAGCAAACTCGGTGGGACCGATTGCATATTTTGGTGGGACCAAAATTATTGCAACACGCAACAGAGAGTTTGCAAGCCCATCTTGGTGAGACCGAAATCCCATCGGTGAGACCGAACTTATTAGGGTTTCTGGCAGTGTCTATGTCAAATGAACTCGGTGGTGCCAGATAGATCAAATCGGTGGGGCCGAGTTTGACTTTAGGTTTAGGACATATGTGGATATGAGAAAGTGGTTGAGGGCTTTGGAGCATATCACTGAGCACTTTGAGCAAGCAAGCCATTAAGGAACACCTCATCCCCTTTTAATAGTATTGGATTTCCTATGGACTCAATGTGATCTTGGATCACTAAAATGAAAATGTAGAACATTTAGCTTTTGCTAATGTTTGTCCTTAGCATCTTGAAGGGGTTCCACATCCTCTTGTCCATGCCACTCCAATGTTGAACTTACCTGAAATATACTGGATGAAAATATTAGTCCAACAAGAGATATGTTGTCATTAATCACCAAAATCACCTAGGGAGTACTTTTGCTTTCAGTACGACTCAACAAAACAAAATAATTTTAGAGAAACACACTAAAATATTTTTGGAGTTTTTGATTTTTCTTGAAGGAAGCAAATTAAAGACGGAAAAACAAAAAGAAGAAAAACTATTTACACGAGAAAGCTCCCAACAAGCAAAAGAAGATACTAGAAATATTTTTGAGTTTTCTTTTAATACTACAACTAATTTAAGCTAGAAAGAAAGACCAAAAAGAAGTGAGAAATATTTTTGGATTTTCTCAAAGTTTTTCAAACACACAAGAAGAAAACAAGAAAATAAAACTAACATGGATTATACAATGAAAAGGGGTGAATATCGACAATTGGAATGAAATGTGTGAACATGAATGTAATGTCAGTGGGAAATACGTACTGCCCCAAGCTTAGGATTTTGCCTAGTTTGGTAGTCACCATCGCTAGTCTGGGTAATAATCACAGTGGTAGCTCGTGGAGGCTCTTGGTGCCTCCGCCTCGGCCCGATGAGTGGCTTCTGCTGCTGCGTTGTACTCGCACACCTCTTTCTCATGGATGTAATATCTTTATTTCCTTTGAAAATCAAAAAGAGCAGGTGCAGGCAAAATAACAGATACAATGTGTCTCTTATTAAACATTAATTTATAGTCATTCTGAGCTTTGTCTCTAATAATATCATGGCGCTGCATTGCATCAAAGTCCAGATACTGGTCAGGTAAAATAGGATCATTAGGCATAGGTGAGACTCCTAGCCTTGCAGCTACGCGAGAGGCATAAATTCCTCCATAATAATGACCACTGCTCGCGTTGCGTTGCAGCCTCCGTGCAACAATAGCCCCGAGATTATAATGTTTAATGCCTGTTACAGTAGTATGTATGAGGCTCAAATTAGGAGCACATAGTGTACTGCGATCTTGTTGTCCTATGATGCATTTGCTGTTGTATAATGCAAAATAGCGAATAGAGGGAAACTGAATGCTCTTTATTCTAGCTTGTGTAACTCCCCTATCATCACCATTGTAAATGCTAGTAAGAAACAACTCATAATCAGATTTGGGTGGTTCATCTAACGAACCCCAATATGGATTTTTGCACGCACTGCAGAATTCTTCTAGAGGCATACTATAAGCTCGATCATACAAGTGGAACAAAACTCTAGAAGTGCAAGGACAAAATTCGAACTTTTTAGTGAATGAGACAGTACGGTTGTAGTGTTGTGTGCACTTATCTGCGATGAAGGGAGCAATCTCGGTGTTATGAACATATTCATCAAATTCTTCTTTAATACCCGCTCCTATCATCAACTCGTCGCATAGCCACCGACATGATTTGGTGTCGGAATCCCGCACAGAGCTTGCCCTTGGCTCAACATAAGACTGTCGTGTCAAGCTCTCACTCGACGATGCTTCTGAGGACCTTCTCCTCAAAGAGATCCTAAACAATTTCATATTTGCACGAACAAATTTCCAAAAAAAAATTGGGTTAGAAAATGGTGTCCACAAAACTTCACAAGATTGATAGCAACTACTCATATGGATGTCTAGAGGCTATATCATGCATTCAAACTACTTGAAACTCAAAGAAATTAACATGCAAGCTTATTTTCAGCAGCACCAAGAGTAGCTAATTACTCAAAATGTAAACCACTAAAGCCAAACTAATTGGAGCAATGGAGGAGTCACATACCAAGTAGCAATCCCCCAAAACAGTTTTGCAAATGGAGCTCCAAGCAAAGAGATCAAAAATCTCAGCTTTGGGAGTAAGAACACGAGAGAGAGAGAGAGAGAGAGAGAGAGAGAGAGAATTTTTTCTGGCGGTAAGAGACGAAGTGGGCTAAAGAGATAAGTGAGGGGGGTCCTTGTGGGGCCCACCACCCACCAGGGCGCGCCCAGGGGGGTAGGCGCGCCCTGGTGCCTTATGGGCACCTGGGGCACCCCCTGGGTTGTTTCAGTGCCAAAAGTTCTTAAATATTCAGGAAAAATCATGTAAAACTTTCACGTCATTGTGAGCACTTTCATTTCTGGGCACTTTTTTATTGCATGGATTATTCAGAAAAGAGGATAATCATGACTTTTTATTGCATTTAACTAAAATAACAGAAAACAAAAGATAGAGACAGAAGGTTGTGCTTACTAAATTCATTGACCACATGCCTCTTGAAAATAATCCATTAATAAGGTTGATCAAGTCTTATTAACAACTACCCCCGATTATCACGAAACCAAAGAATCTTCGTAAAACACTAAGTTACCTCAATGGGGTTATGCATCTCCTCAATTATAAGTGTTTCATATTTGTTTTTAACAGTAGGGAGAGGAATTTGAAAACTCCCAATAGTGATTGTCAGAGTCTTTTCAATAATATGAATACCTTTTACTTGAAATTGTTTCTTTGGAAAGTGCACCGTATGTTCATTACCATTGATATGAAAAGTGACCTTGCTTTTATTGCAATCAATAACAGCCCCTGTAGTATTAAAAAAGGGTCTACCAAGGATAATCGACATGTTGTCATCCTTGGGCATCTCAAGTATAACAAAGTTTGTTAGGATAGTAACATTTGCAACAACAACAGGCACATCCTCACAAATACCGATAGGTATGACAGTTGATTTATCAGCCATTTGCAATGATATTTTAGTAGGTGTGAGTTTATTCAAATCAAGTATTTTATATAAAGAGAAAGGCATAACATTAACACCAACTCCTAAATCACATAGAGCAGTTTTGACATAGTTTCTTTTGATAGAGCATGGTATAGTTGGTATTCCTGGATCTCCTAATTTCTTAGGTACTCCATCCTTAAAAGAGTAGTTTGCAAGCATGGTGAAGATTTCAGCTTCAGACATTTTTCTTTTATTGGTGACAATACCTTTCATGTATTTATCATAAGGGGCCATCTTCAAAATATTAGTCAAACGAGCACGCAAAAAGACTGGCTTAAGCATTTCAGCAAACCGTTCAAATTCTTCCTCATCTTTATTCTTAGATGGTTTAGGCGGAAAGGGCATGGGTTTTTGAACCCATGGTTCTCTTTCTCTGCCATGTTTTCTGGCAACAAAGTCTCTCTTATCATATCTTTTATTCTTAGGTTGTGGGTTATCAAGATCAACGTCAGGTTCTATTTCAATATCATTATCTGGCTCTTTATCATTGTCTGGTTGAGCATCTACATGAGCATCATTATTTTCATTTTCATTATCACTAGGTGAATGTTCATTACCAGATTGTGTTTCAGCATCAGAGATGGAGACATCATTATTATCTTCAAAAGGTTTTTCTTTCTCAGGTTCACTAGAAGTATGAAAGTCTTATCATTCTTCTTTTTTTAGAAGGACTAGGTGCATCAACATTAATTCTTTGGGAGTCTTGTTCATTTCTTTTAGGGTGTCCCTCGGGATAAAGTGGTTCCTTAGTCATTCTACCCCCTCTAGCCATTACCCTAATAGCATGATCATTCATATTATTATTCATTTCATTAAGCAATTCACTTTGGGATTTAGTAACTTGTTCTAACTGAGTCTGAACCATAGAAGCATGTTTTCATACACCTTTACCATCATTAGTAATTCTAAATAACAAGTCACTCAAGCGATTAATCATATCAGCATTACGCTTCAGTTGTTTCATAACATAAACATTGAAGTGATCTTACTTTATAATGTAATTATCAAACTCATCCAAGCATTGACTAGGATGTTTATTGTAAGGAATATCACCTTCATCAAACTTCATAAAAGAATTTACCTTTACCACCTGTGGTGATGCGTCAAGACCATGTATTTCTTCAATAGGTGGTAATTTTTTAACATCCTCGGCTTTAATACCTTTTTCCTTCATGCATTTCTTTGCCTCTTGCATATCTTTAGGACTGAGAAATAAAATACCCCTCTTCTTGAAAGTAGGTTTAGGCGGTGGTTCAGGAAGTGTCTAATCATCATAATTCTTCAATATATTATTCAATAGTTCCTCAACTTGTTCAATAGTTTGTTCCCTGAAAACACAACCAGCACAAGTATCTAGGTGGTCACTAGAAACATCGGTTAGTCCATTATAAAAGATATGAAGTATTTTGTTTTTCTTAAGAGGATGATCACGCAAAGCATTCAGTAATTGGAGGCCTCCCCCAAGCTTGTGGGAGTCTCTCTTCTTTAATTTGCACAAAGTTAAATATTTCATGTAAGACAGCTTGTTTCTTATGAGCAGGAAAATATTTTTTTAGAGAAGTAATAAATCATATCCTTGGGGCTACGCACACAACCAGGAGAAAGAGTGTTATACCAAGTCTTAGCATCACCCTTTAACGAGAAAGGAAATAACTTAAGGACATAGTAATAATGAATTTTTTCCTCATGAGCAAATAAGGTTACTATATCATTTAATTTAGTGAGATGTGCCACGACAGTTTCAGTTTCATAGCCATGGAAATGATCAAATTCAAGCACAGTAATTAACTCAGGATCAACAGAGAACTCATAATCCTTATCAGTAATAAAGATGGGTGAAGTAGCAAACTTAGGATCATATTTCATTTTAGCATTCAAGGATTTTTCTTTTAACTTGCATTGTAATTTCTTAAGATCATATCTATCTTTACAAGTAAGAAAATCTCTGGCTATCTCTCCATCCATAACATAACCCTCAGGTATCTTAGGCAATTCATATCTAGGGGCACTAGTTTCAAGAGGTGAATCATAATTCTCAGTTTCAATAATCTCATCAGTTTCAGTAATTTCATTTGCTTCAGCATTCTCAATATCTTTAGCTCTAGCAAGTTGTTCATCAAGAAATTCACCTAGTGGCACAATCTAATCAAGCAAAGTACTAGCATCCTCATACGCATAATTCATAGCAAAAGTAGCATCATCAATTACTTGCGACATATCGACAATAATAGCAGGTCCCCCATTGGGTGTGTTTGGTAGCACGTATGGACCTAGCCTAGTTGTTTTCCTCTGATACATGCTGAGTTTAGACATGTTGATTCCATGCATTTGTTGTGGTTTGGCAGCGGTGTATGCACACAGACATGTTGACTTGAGAGCCTGAGACTTTGTTTTGGCAGCCTGCATGTGTTTAGACATGCTGAACAATTTTGAATTTCAAACATGTTTTTGAATGGTGAACAAAATTAAAAAAATGTTTATAAAAATTTAAACACTTTGAAATTCTAAACTTTTATTGAAAATTTAAACAAAATTTGAAATTATAAACATTTTTTGAATATTTAAATACATTTTAAAATTCTAATTTTTTTTAAAATTTAAACATATTTGGAAAGTCCATTTAAAAAAATAAACAAAATTTGAAACTCTGAACATTTTTTGAAAATTTAAACAAAATTTCAAACTCTAAACATTTTTTGATTTTTAAAAAAAATTCTAATTCTTTTTTGAAAATTTAAACAAAATTTAAAATTCTGAACATTTTTTGGAAATTTAAACAATTTTGCAATTCTGAACATTTTTTAAAATTTAAATAAATTCAGAAATTCTGAATATTTTTGAATATTTAAACAAAATTTGAAATTATGAACATTTTTGAAAATTTAAACATATCTGGACGTGGTCTGGTGGGTGGAGACGAGGGTCGGGGCCAACATGGCTGCCTCCATGCACCCTCTCTGGGGTGCATGAGATGGGCACGACTAAGGGCTCAATGCTTCATTAGACGGGCATAGTCCAAGTGAGCCCGTGCACTCTACCAAACAAGCAAAAATGGGTCAGATTGGAAACTTTTACCCTCATTCACCCTCCATACATCCTACCAAACACACCCTTAGGCGCCCCCATAGTTCTTGCTTACTAGTATGACACTATGGCCTATTCAACATGAGCAGCAACACTGATGTCATAGCAATCTACTACTCCCTCTGAAAAGAAATATAAGAGTGATGTAAATGATCTTATATTTCTTTATGAAGGGAGTACTACCTAAATAAATCCAATCCCTTCGCGTTAAAAAAATGTAATCGTTAGGAGTATTTCTTTTCTTTCTCTCTGTGTATCCCCATCAATCACATGAATGGGCATATACACGGGAAAGAAATGAAGTGTATGGCCGCATGCACGCATGGACATTTACCGAGCACATCCACGGTCATTTAGAGCATCTCCAATAGACGGTCCATATGTAAAATAACAAACTTTTGGAGCTTCGAGAGCAGAAAACATTGCTTCAACACGTGGTCCATATGTAAAAAAATACATCATCGTCTCCCAGAGATGTAAAATTAAAAATTTGTGATGCAAATTTACATCACGAAATACAAGTGATGTTCTGTGGCCGCCCGCGAAACGACCAACCGCCAGTTCATTTGCCTTCCCGCTCGCGACCGCTCGCCCGCGACCCGCCCGTCCCTCCCCCCCTTGTGCCGCCGCCATGGCCAAAGCCGACGACCCCGCCACCTTCGCCGCAACCGGTGGGCTGACCC
Source organism: Triticum timopheevii (assembly GCA_963921465.1). NCBI lineage: Eukaryota > Viridiplantae > Streptophyta > Magnoliopsida > Poales > Poaceae > Triticum > Triticum timopheevii. Next base: position 498,761,898 of record OY997272.1, read on the forward strand.
ACGTCGCCGCCTCCGCTGCCGCGGCGGCGAACTCGCCCTCTGCCGCCGCCCGCTGCCCCGGATTCGCGCCGCCCCGGCCGGTCACCACCGGGCCTGCGGTTCCTATGAAGGCGACAAAGGCACGAGGCGGAGGCAAACGTCCGGCGAATCGCGGCCGGAACCCGGCCGATAGTGCGGCTCAGCCGGCCAAAATCTCGAAGGCAGCTGCGGCGGCTCGGGCCGCCAACTCGCAGCCACGGGCGGCGGCGTCCTCCAGCAGCCAAGGAGCTGTTCCTCCACCTCCTCCACTGCCACCGTCGGCCGTGGAGGAAGATGTAGCCACGCCGACGGCCACCGCCTCCAACATGTTCGATGATATGTCGCAAAGGTAAAAAAAATTTTGTGCTCTCGTTTGTTGTTTCAAATTGAATGTGATGTTGAATGTTTGTACGTTCAATTGTAGTCTTGATGATGAAGCTTTTTTGCATGCGACAAATGTGGCAAATGATGATTATGTGTCGCATGAGTATGTGTCACAAGAATATGAAACCCAATATGGTGATGACAATCTTGACATGGACGATGCTTTGTTGCGAAGGAAAGAAGTGGAAATTATACCGCTTCACAACGTCGACAAAGAAGCCAGTGATGATGATGATCGTACCACGGTTCACAACGCCGGTGGTGTTGATGACCCGCATGAATGATATTCATGTGCATTTCAATTTGTAGGCCGAAAAACTTTGATTGGGACATTGCACTTTTGGTAGAGGGATTTCAAACTATGATGATGATGATGCACTTTTGTTAGGATTCAAACTATGATGATGATGATGCACTTTATTTCAAATTTTAAGTGATATTAGAATGCAAAACCGCGGCTGTACAATGGTTGAACAACAGTCGCACGGCCACCGGCCGGTTTTACATATTCATTTTGGACCATCTGTTGGAGTTGCTCTTTTATTTACATCTCCGTCTTAGACCATCTGTTGAAGTTGAGCCTCTTTCTAAGATGTAAAAAGTACTTTTTTGTGCTTCAAATTTTTACATCACCGGTTTAAAGCACCAAAATATACATCATCTATTGGAGATGCTCTTAGAGGGGCAGATTCGCTAAGTTCAGCACAGCTGTAGATGGTCTGACATCAATAAATTCCAAGAGAACATGCCCTTCAACTTCCCGCCAAAAAAAAAACTTCTGAGCATTGTTCAACTTTCTTTTTCATCAAAATATTACTTCCTCCGTCTCAAAATATAAGATCACTTGAGCTTATATAATTTGAGAAGGAAGGAGTAGAAAGCTGACCAAGACATGTATTTATAGAGCATAATCTAAGATACCGGCATGGTACATACATAACATGGATAGTGTCAACAACGATGAACATCAGGTAGCTCTAAAAGTTTAGTCAAGGTCCTAGCAAACACCAACAGTTAAAACGGGGGCATCACATCATGCAGCCACAAGGATGATAAATCAGGTTAACTGATCTCGCTTCCGCCGCAGGATTATTGCAGCCCAGGTTTATCCATAACCCCAAGAGCTTCTTCACTGATGCTGCAGCTCCATGAGGAACCGAACGGACGACAACTGTTGTTACTTCCACGGGAGGCAGGGCAATCTGCAAGAAATTATTGTAAATAGTAAATGTAAAATGAGCAAAATGCTAAGTTCCTTCACGAAACAGGGATACAAAAAGAACGGAGGGAATAATAAAAAAATAAACTTTGGTTGGTTTAAAAATGCACCACACATGTTTTTGCAAAATTTTATGAACCATGTATCTTTCAGTGCTATCGAATCAATCTTCTGTAATTTAAATTGGTACAACTGCAAGCAAAATTGGTTTTTGTAGTATCCTGCAACAAATGGTTATTCAAATTTTCCTGCAACAAATGCCATCCAATTATCTAATTTGACAAGCGCAAGAAAAAGAGAGATATGACATGAGATTCTACTATTTATCAAAATCAAAATGATGAATATCCCATGTGAATATGTTATCATGAGTTTGCAGGAAAATAAAAAAAACATATGCTTAGCACTACTACGTAACTCAAAAATATGATTTATTTCTAGTAGATGCTAAGATCATGTCAATAGTAGTTTGCAATTTGAATGGTTCCAACTTCACAGGGGTGCCAATTAATCAGTATGAGTTTGCAATTTGAATGGTTCCAACTTCACAGGGGTGCCAATTAATCAGAATTAGGCTCAAATCCAAACCGAAATATATTTCCTCTGAAATCCGACATATGTGGATTAGTGTTAAACTGCTAATAGGGGTTAACCTAACCTAAATACAGTCTGGGTCCAGGCTTAAGTCTAACAGATGAATACAACCAAAATAAAAGCAAATGAACAGTGGGTAGGTTGCAGACTCCTGTGGAATATGAATTATAACGTCTAGGGTTATGGATCCCAATCTAAACCTCTTTGAGTAAATCAAAGTTCTAAGCTAAATAATGGATATATTAAAATTGTTCTAGTATTTATTCTTTTTGAGAATTTATTAACACAGCTCAGCTCATATGATCATATCCACATCAATATCAACCAGGAAGCTGCGATCCATATCTATACCGCTGTCCACTGATAGATACCAAGTGACTAAGTACAGAACTAATCCCTCCATTCCATAATATAGGACGTTTTTGCAAGCTAACATAGCTTGCAAAAAGTCTTACATTGCGGGGTGGAAGGAGTATATGGATCTACATTAAAAAAGACTTGATAATTTCGTAGAAGCGACATCGCTCTTGGAAACTCACCCTAATTTCAGGGAAACGTCGGAACCATCATCATTATCCTGTGAGCTTCCGGAGTGTAATGCAGTCATGACGGATTCCGAGGACTGTCCATCTTCAGCAACAATATTTTCAGTATCAGCAACCACTAGCTTGCCAGCTGTTGGAATCTGGCCTACCTGCATCCAGATAAAACAAAGCAAATAGAAATTAGTATCCAGATGGACTGCACTGAAAATAACAATACAGATGTTGACTAAAGAAAGTTGAGTTTCAAGTACATACTTGGTTCCTTAGTTTCATGTTCTCCTCTGCCAGCTGTGAACTCTGTGGTACAATATGCAAGTGGCACAACATTTATTAGTTTTACAACTTATATCTACACACAAGGGTACTTCAAAACAATAAATCGACATTCTACCGTTCATCTAATTCTCTATGTGTTTAACTTCCAACAGCTTTCAAGCAGTAAGTGCAAGCTTTTCCCTTCATATAGGCATATAGCTGCCACAATGTGGAAGGTAGTCCTTATTTTGCATGCTAGATTGGTAAATGATGACAGATCAACTAGAACATACTCCCTCTGTCCCAAATAAGTGTCTCAACTTTGTACTAACTTTAGCACTTATTTTGGGACGGAGGGAGTATATAGCTAGCCATTGAGTTTTTTATTTCGTCGAATGGGACTTATTCCTCCCTCTTCAAACCAGTCAAAACAATTAAGTTTATATAAGGTGAAAAGGGACAGCAAATATAACTAACAGTATGGTCTGCTAAACTGAAACCATAAGTAGAACATAAAAATATATCAAAATGTTAGAGGTGGATAAAGTAATGTATATTGGATAAAATAAAATAAGAATATTTAGTCATTTACACATGTAAACAACAGAAAATAATATACTTTCTTGCTTTGGTACTGAAAGGCATAATAAAGTTAAAAAGACTGTCCACATATGCAAAAACTAAATTGTCGTACTATCTTCTCTCTGGTTTAAGCACTCGATCACATGGTCTGTTATATTTGCTTGCATCTTTTAAAAGGATGGTGCTCAAGAATTCAGACTCTGAACATATCCCTATTTTCCTATTTTAGTACACAAGGCTCCAATAAAGTTGCAAAAATCCAGTTGTACTATCTAACCACAAAAACATGAATAATTTCTTCTTTGTTAGCGGACAATACACTAAATTATTGTTTATATACAAAATATTCTATTAAGAACGAATCAGTAGATGTACAAATGTAAGAAATTAATGTAACATTTGGATTCTGAAAACATGAGAAGCATGTGTAGATGACCCTAAACCAAAGTATAAGGCTTTATTTATTTAAAACAAAATCCATGGTTCTTCACCTAAAATAATGACTTCAAAATTGATCTTGCAATAAGTTGTACCTTTCGATGCAGTTCATTTATCTGTTCCAAGAATTGTTGATCCTGCAAAATCATACAGCCCGCTAAATAGTTGCTCTTTTTGAGCCTGATTAGAAGGGAACTTTGAAAAATGACATGTTCAGTCACCGTACTTTTGTCTGAAGCACCCTGTGCAGACCAGTTTCTAGGTTTTTCTCCAACTGCTGGAGTTCATCAACACTCAACCCCTCAAGCTCCTCACCTCTCATCTGTCTATAGGTTGGACAAGAATTGCCATTATTATATATGGAATTGCAAAATAAATTCAGCATGGATCACGTAAAAAAATATAATGGGGTAGAACATAACCTTAGTCGAAGACTAGCTTCTGCAAGCTGATCGTTCAAATTTGCATACTTGCTATGCTCTAACTGAAAATAGAAATGCGCCAGCATGTCAGTACTAATTTGATTAAGAAACTTAACTCAACCAAATCGCAACTACCTTCATATACCAAGAGGAGTTTATAAATGAATACTATCAATGCATTCAGAAAAAGCATTAATTATCATATTGAAATAGCTGATAAATTCTTTTGCCTATATTGTGCCCAAGGGTTCTACTTTATAAAGTGTTGACATCCATCAATAAAAACAAGGAAGAGAAGTATACCATTTTTTTACAGCTATCATGAACAATAGCAGGCCTATATATCATTAGATCATACTCCCTCCGTCCCAAAATAAGTGTTAACTAAAACCACGACACTTATTTTGGGACAGAGGGGGTAATATATGTGGCCGATCACCCAACTAAAAAAAACTTGAAAAGGGTATAGAAGATAGAGTGCGAGCTTTTGGCGGGCGACCTCCATGGAGGTGGTTATTTTTAAAAATTTGACAATTAGATTTTGGAGTTTCAAAAAAATCTGAAAAAAATTCTACATATATATATCATCTTCAAAAATTGCATACATGTAGGATACATCCATATGAACGTGTATGATTTTTTTTCAGAATTTTTTGGAACTTCAAAATACGAGTTTTTGACTTTTTCAAAATAACCACCTCCATCAAGGTCGCCCGCCATTGGCATTTTGCGATAGAAGATACTGCTTTTCAACTTTCAAGTATTCTTTATAGCAAAGTTTCGCTTCAATGGTTTTAGATGGGGAAAATGCATTTATACGAAGGTTTGTGCTAGATTAGGCCTTGAATATAAGATATTTTATTTTGGGCCACATCCTTATATTGCTTATGTAGATTCACAAGTATTTGGACACTACAAACACAGAACTTCAATTTGCTGGCTAACATCTCTGAGGGTGAGAAGTGATTATTACGTTCAAGTCAAGAGCAGGCTGGTCTGTTTTCCCCAGGTTCTTAGAATGCGTGCTGTACTTGTCGATGATCTCATTCATACTGTCCAAGGAAAGGCAATATCAGTACGACATGAAGCTACAACTAATCAATAAAAAAGGAAATGACTAAAATAACAGTGATATAGGGATGTCAGAATCATACAGGGGCATACTAGGTACATTAACTATAGTCACTTTGACAGTTCATTGTAACAAGGTACCATCAAATTACTAGAAATCACTAACAAGAGTATGAAGTTAGGTTAAAGTGAAGACTGAACTCTGATGTTAACCTGCACACAGGACTATAGTCACTCTGAACTCTCAACTCTGATTTAAATTATTCTTTAAATTACCTAAACAAGGACTAATTACTTGTAGCATTCAGGTTCATAGAAGTTTAGTAAATACTATAATGCACCGCCGAGGAAATTAATGCGGGACTCAAATGTCCTTACATTTTGCTTCTACAGTTTACTGCTAATAAGAGTTCCAAGTCATAGTACATTCCTTGTAATGCTATGTTAGACAAATGCATGGTTATCGATAATTCACTGAAGTTGGCATGCACCAGTATGATCCATAATCATCCAAGAAACTTAAAAACACCGGAGACTCCTCAGAAGATTGCTATTGTTTAACAAGACAGTTACTGTTTCAAGTAAAAGAAGTTGAGACCATACACACAGCTTCCTCAGCTAAACAAATGATCCCAGGAAAAGAAAACTCAAATACGATTTTGGTGATAGTGTATCATTTGATTAGCTGAGGAAGCTTTTCAATGTCAACACATATACAACAACTGACTATATCATCTTTAATAGAAAAATTCAGTACGGTGACATGTAAAGGCAGCACATAATAAGTTAAAGGAGGCTGATGCGTCATTTGAAGGTCCATAAGAATCTCGTAAACAAACATGATGCCCAAGATGCTACTGTGTTACTACTACCTCTGTCCGGGTTTATTGGTCCCCATTATATTCCGTGCCAAATTTTGACCATAGATTAAACTAACAAAATGTTCATGCATGTCACCAAACATTATATTTTTGAAAACTATGTTCAAATACGAATCCAATAAGATAATTTTTCTTGACATGCATTAACATTTTGTTAGTTAAATCTTTAGTCAAAATTTGGCACAAACTATAAAGGGGACCTATAAACGGAGGTAGTAGAATACTAGGTACAGTAGCTAACAACGGCAAATTATCCCCCAACGGCCACACGGAACGGCAGAGAATGGGGACCTGAACAAAACAAGTGGAGGACATCAGCACAACAATCTATGGACCACAGATATATACTCCCTCCGTTCCCAAATAATTATCTTTAGTCAAAATTTGGCACAAACTATAAAGGGGACCTATAAACGGAGGTAGTAGAATACTAGGTACAGTAGCTAACAACGGCAAATTATCCCCCAACGGCCACACGGAACGGCAGAGAATGGGGACCTGAACAAAACAAGTGGAGGACATCAGCACAACAATCTATGGACCACAAATATATACTCCCTCCGTTCCCAAATAATTGTCTTTCTAGCCATTTCAAATGGATTACAACATACGGATGTATGTAGACATGTTTTAGAGTGTAGATTCACTCATTTTGCTCCGTATGTAGTCACTTGGTGAAATCTCTAAAAAGACAATTATTTAGGAACGGAGGGAGTATATCATTGCTTTCTCCCGTCGAGGAAGCCTTCACACCCAAACCCAATCTAAGGAAGAAAAGAAAAGAGGCGACGAACAATGCGTGCAAGAGTACAAATAATAATATCTCATCGAACAACAGTAACCGATATACTGCACAGAACACGAAGTCCCATTAGAATCAGCGGGCGATGCGACGTACGAGCAGCAGCACATAAAATCACAAGTCCGGCCGTACGCAATTAGCAGGCGCAACTTTGCCCCACCGGAGCACTCGAGACGCGCAAGAACCGACGATAAAACACCGCGACTGAAGATGCATAAACATACGCAGCAACTATAAACAGAAGCCGCAGCACCCGCAAAGGCGCGCATGCTCGTAACACACCGCTCGATCGGGAAAAGAAAACAAGAAAATCAACGGAAAAATGTGCAACCAGCTACAGGAGTATGACTACTACAGTAAACAGAAATAATTAAAATCCCCATTTCGGCAAGAAAGACGACATCCGCGAACGTAACCAGAAAATCCGCTGCGGGCGGTGCCAAGCAACGCGATCCGTCCCGACAGCACGTCGCATGATCCCCACCGGGCGCGCGAGACGCGGAAGAGCACGCGAAACTGACACGGGACCCGCGGGAAGGCGCAGCATGAACCCTAGGCGAGCCGGATCCTGCGCCCGGGAAGGCGGGAGGGGAAGAGAGGCGGGCAGATCTACAGGCCGCCGCGAGAAGACGAGACGAGAAAGGACGGGACGGGAAGAACCGAGGCAAGCGAGCGAGCGGCGAGCAGCAGGAGGGACGTATGCACCTGGAGCTGGCGAACTGGGAGAGCTTGCCGGTGGAGGAGAAGACGATGAGCGCGACGTCGGCGTCGCAGAGGACGGAGAGCTCCTCGGCCTTCTTGAAGAGGCCCCGGCGGCGCTTGGAGAAGGTGACCTGCCGCGCCGCCGCGCTCTCTATCCGCTTTATCTCCCTCCGCTCCCGCGCCATCGCGTCTCCTCCCTCTCTCCGCACCCGACCGACCGATCGATCTCCCCGCCTCCGCCCCCTCTCTCACCCCGCCACCGCCCGCGCCGAGGCAGGCAGGCTCGGAGCACCGTGCTGGCGCGGCTCACTCGTCGATGCGGCGGTTGCGATGCGATGGGGACGGAAGGAGGGATGCGAAAGGAGAGGAGGGGAGAGGAAAGGGGGAGGTGGAGTGGAGGAGGCGACGCGGGGGGTTGGGGTCTCGAGACGGGGACCAGCGCTAGCTTTGCTCCTATTGGCAAACGGGGGAGTACTACTAATAAAAACCGGGCCAACCGCGCGCGGCCCGGGCGAGCCCACGCGAGGATTTATTAGGCGCATAAACAAAGCGATCAGGACGTTAAACCACGCAAGCACGGGGGGAGGGCCCTGCCGACCCAGTCATTTTTTATGCATGCGACACGCGACTGCGGCGCGGGGCCCGCCGGAACGCAGAGGGGAGTGGACGGCTGGCTGGCTACCTTGGGGGGAGTAGAGTAGCTGGGCGGGGGGATGGGAGGGGGTGGGTGGGTGGATGGATGGGGGGAGGAAGGGGAGGGTGCCGGAAATGGAAAGGATGGCGCGGCCGGACCAGAACAGTACTGACTGTAGCAGGATGGGCGGGACGGGAGCAAGGAAGCAAGGGATCGAGGGAGGCCGGAAAGGAAAAGGGTAGCCAGAGCGTGGCAGCAGAGTAGAGTCGTAGGGGGATTGATTCCTTTCCTTGCTGCATGGGCATGGGCAGCAGTCACGCACGGGCACGGCCGCGTACGCCACTGCAGACGCCCGGATTCCCTGTTCCGGCCACCACTCTGTGGCTTGCATGGCTCCCTCCCTCCGGAGGATCACTCCCTGGTTTGTTCTCGCTTTTCCAGGATAATGCATATTTACTATGGTCCAAATCTGCTTTTATTTCAACACGCCACCGAACTGACAAAGCTATGGTCAAAACGCAGGTTCTCTAATTCTGTTTGTAGGAAAGCTGCTCCTCTCATACGGGGGATAAAAGATGTTCCTTGAAATTCGGATATACTGCTAGCCTTGTGCAAGGGAATGGGGGAGTACCAAAAATCCGGACCCCAAACGTGTTTGTGGAAAGTGACCATGCAGCACACAAAAAGTTGATTCCACAACTACAAACGACATTTTCAAACCACCAAATTAATATTATTATATGCAACGCAAAACTTAATCTAAGCGGAGCTCGCCGGCTCCGTTGTGCCCATGTCCGGCGGTCAGCTGCGCCCCTTGAAGTGTTGGTCCAGTTGCCGCTGAGGTAGATTAGGACATGGGACACGGACTGGCTCACAGGACTCAAGGCACCGCCATCTCCCATGTCATACTTTTCCTCGTCGGAGTTCGGAACCTTCAGGTGTCGGTGGACGTGATATCGGTGATGGACCCGTCTTGGGAGGAGCCAGCGACATCCACCACGATGCAGTTGTGGCGCCTGGGTTGGCCATGCACCACATGGGGCGCCGGAGAATGCGACTCCGCTCGCCAACGTTCGACGCCGCCTCCCGCGGCCACTGCCTCGCACGGCGGGCACGCCATGCCATATTTGCGTCGGCGGACGCCCATGTGGTCATCTCCACCTCAGTGCGCCAACGAAGCAGTTGCGCATCCACTGACGCGTTCGGTCGCCAAACGGACCGCACCGCCTCCGGTGAGGCTGCGGTGACATACCTCGCGCCGAATCCATACGCCATTTGGGTGGACGCAATGGATTCCTGATGAAAGGAGTCTGATCACTGTCGTCGGGTGGCCTCCTCCCGGGAGCGACGGAGCACAAGGCGGACGGTCATCTCCTCCTCGGGGTCGTCTGGTATGAGCTTGGGGTCAACGGATAGCGGTGTAGGAATCAGATCTGTTTTTCACCATGCCGGAGAGGGTGTAGGATCGCTGGACGAGAACTTGATGGCGGAGGGAGTGGACTGGGAGGGAGGGAGTGGAGTGGAATGTGGCTAGGAATTAAGCCAGAGGTGCGGATAGGGTCCATTTTATGTGGGGTCAGGTGGACCAGCGTGGGCTGGATCCGACGTGGCGGGTTTGCCCGGGCGCGTCCGTGTGTCCCCATATCCGCCCCGTATTTGGGCTGGATATGGGGAGTGTCGACCAGTCCGAGCGTTCGGGTGGGCTATGAGGAGGCCGGTTATGTGGCGTTTTTGCATCCGGACACTGACCGGGCAGCCCGTCCGGACGTTTGAGGCGGGTTTGGAGGTCCGATTGTAGATGTTCTAAGTATGTTGAGGTTAATGCCACTCCTATCAAGTTTTCAATAGCCCAGTTTTAAAACATGAGAAACGGTGAATTATTAGACCTGAGTTTTGAGATATAGTTGTTATTTGTTAATGCCTGTGCTAGTAGGGGCAACGGCAGCAACCCGGTAGATATTTGGCAACACACGACTTTTAGAAGACTTGCTAGAGGTTGGAGTGGTAACTTAGAGACTTTTATTAGGAAACATAAAAAGGCTTTCATCTTTGAGTATGATGCTCTAGATGTCAATGCATAATCCCAAAAGCTCACTGATGGTGAGAGAGCTAGGATGGAAGGTATTTTAGTTCAATTCATAGAGATTTGGAAAACCGAGGAAATTAAAGCTAGGAAGAGGTTTATATATAGACAGGGATATCATGGTGTGATAGAAATACTACATACTTTCAGGTTGTAGCTAACCAAAGGACAAGAAAATTGTTGATTGCAGTTTTAGACAGTCCTAATGGACCAGTTTCCGACAAGGAGGGCATGAATAAAATAGCAATATACTAATATAAGGAGTTTTTAAAATATGAGCCTAGACTTTATGTTTCCCTTAGAATTGGCTTCGTTGAGGATGCCAGGAAAAATTCTCAAGGAGAGAACAATACTTTAGAAGCCAGATTTATTGAAGAGGAAATTAGGCAGGTTTATTTAGTTCCTATGTTGATGGGGTTACTTGCCTGATGGACTTTCTTTCATGTTTCTATACAACTTTTTGGGACATAGTAAAATTTGAATGGATTAATATGTGCAATGCTTAGTTTACCAATGAGTTAGAAATTTTCAAACTCAATTTTTGCCATGATTACTTTAATCCCAAGAGAGAATGACACTAGAAGCATGAAAGTTAGGCCTATTGGTTTGTTAAATGAATTACCATTTTAAAGATTTTACCGTTGGATTGCCGTTTTAATTAAAGATCTTACAAATAGACTAGCTCCCATCATTGACGGGCTAATTTTCTGACCATCAATCTGCTTTTATTAACGGTAGATTTATTTTGGTGTAGTCACAACTCATTATCTTATACACTTTGTACACTCCTGTAGGAAAAATGGTTTGGTGTTTAAGATAGATTATGAGAAAAAACTATGACAAGGTTAGTCTAGATTTATTTACACTAGTAGAAAAGGGGGCAATGGTCCAGGCCAGGTCAGCCCAGTAGTCCCGGTTCAATCCAGAACCGGGACCAATGGGGGCATTGGACCCGGTTCGTGAGCCCCGGGGGCCGGCCGGGCCACGTGGGCCATTGGTCCCGGTTTGTCTGGACCTTTTGGTCCCGGTTGGTGGGACGAACCGGGACCAATGGTCCTCGCTCCTGGCCCATCACTATTGGTCCCGGTTGGAGGCATGAACCGGGACCAAAGGCCGCCCATTAGTCCCAGTTCATACCACCAACCGGGACTAAAGGTTTGGTCCTCGTTGCGGCCAGAGTTTAGTCCCACCTCGCCAACCGAAGGGGGCTCACAGCGGTTTATAAGCCCCTCCCTCTCTGCCTTGTTGAGCTCCTCTCAAAATAAAAATAGATGCCCTTATACAGGAAACTTGACCTAAATTCATACTGAATTTCTCTGAAGTTAGTAGAAATTTATTATGAATTTAGGTTGAATTTTCTCTATAAGCGCATCTATGCTCATTTTTTTAGTAAAGTTAATCACAACTATTTTTTCTTCTATTTATTTCTGAGTAGTTTTTTATATAGTTTTTTTTCTGCTATATTTATTTTTTTCTATTTATTTCTGAGTTGTAATAAGTCATTAAAAATAAAAAAGATTTTAGTAAAGTTAATCACAATTATTTTTTCTTCTATTTATTTCTGAGTAGTTTTTTATATAGTTTTTTCTTTTCTGCTATATTTATTTCTTTCTATTTATTTCTGTGTGGTAATAAGTCATTAAAAATAAGCATCTATGCTCATTTTTTTAGTAAAGTTAATCACAACTATTTTTTCTTCTATTTATTTCTGAGTAGTTTTTTATATAGTTTTTTTTCTTTTCTGCTATATTTATTATTTTCTATTTATTTCTGTGTGGTAATAAGCCATTAAAAATAAGCATCTATGCTCATTTTTTTAGTAAAGTTAATCACAACTATTTTTTCTTCTATTTATTTTTGAGTAGTTTTTTATATAGTTTTTTTCTTTTCAGCTATATTTATTTTTTTCTATTTATTTCTGTGTGGTAATAAGTCATTAAAAATAAGCATCTATGCTCATTTTTTAGTAAAGTTAATCACAACTATTTTTTCTTTTATTTATTTCTGAGTAGTTTTTATATAGTTTTTTTCTTTTCTGCTATATTTATTTTTTTCTATTTATTTCTGAGTAGTAATAAGTCATTAAAAATAAAAAAAAGGCGCAATGCTAGTTAATTCGCTTCAAGCCTTTCAGAATAGTGTAAACTGCACTGCACATAGCTCCGTGCAGTCTACCCTATTCCTCAAGGCTTGAAGCGAACCAACGTGCAGGTGAGCATTGAGCCTTTTCTTCATCGTCTCTGCACTCAGGGCTTATAAACTGATGCGAGTGCCTCTCGCTTGGCGAGGTGGGACTAAAAAAATAGCTGCAGAAAGAATCAACTAAAAAATAGCTGCAGAAAATAAATAAGTAATTAGACGGGTCCATTGGTACCGGTTGGTGGCTCCAACCGGGACCAATGCCCCTTTTTAGTCCCGGGTGGTGGCACCAACCGGGACCAATGCCCCTCTTTAGTCCCGGGTGGTGGCACCAACCGGGACCAAAGGTCTTTGTTTCCCGCCCTTTGGGCTGCTGAAAAGAGGCCTTTGGTCCCGGTTGGTGGCACCAACCGGGACTAAAGGGGGGCATTGGTCCCGGTTTGTGCTACGAACCGGGACCAAAGCCTTTGCTATATAAGTAGCACTTAGGGAAATTTCAGAACCGCATCCCCACTTCGATCTCTCCTCCTCCTCTCCCGACACCGCGCGCCGTCCCCTGCCGCCACCTCGTCGTCGCCGCCCCGCCCCGACGCCGTCGCCGCCCGGCCCCGACGCCGTCGCCGCCCGACCCTGACGCCGTCGCCGCCCCGCCCTGCCCCGACGCCGTCGCCACCCCGCCCCGCCCTACCGCCCCGACGTCGCCGCCCCGGCCAGCGCCGCCCCGACGCCGTCGCCGCCCCGCGCCGCACCTTGCCGTCGCCGTCGCCGTTGACCTCGCCGTGAGCAACTTTTTATGATTTTTGTTAGATTTTTTTAGATTTTTTTTGTAGTTCATAGATTTTTTTGTTAGATTAGATGTGTAGTAATTTAGATATGTAGTTCGTAGTATGTTAATTTAGATTGTGTAATTAATTTGTTCATATTGTGTTAGATTTTTTTTCTATTAATAGATTTTTTTGGTGATATTATTGTTGAATATGCATGTTTGGTGATATTATTGTTAATAGATTTTTTTGGTGATATTTAGATTGTGTAATTAATTTTGTTCATAGAATTTTAATGATTTTTTTCATAGCATTTAGAAAAAGGAAAAAATAAGAAGAGAAAGTGTTTAATATAATTAGTTAGAAAAATACTAGTTTATTTTTAGTAAGTACTATTTTATTTTATTTATAGTAAGTGCTTCATATATAGTTGAACTAGCTAGTTGATTTAATAAACTAATTTATTTTACTATATATAGAAGTAGTTTGTAGTATGTGCCACTTTATTTATTTATAGTAAGTGCTACTTTATTTATTTATAGTAAGTGCTACTTTGTTTTTAGTAAGTACTACTTTATTTATTTATAGTAAGTGCTTAGTAGTTGAACTAGAGAGTTGATTTAATTAATAAAACTACTTTATTTAACTATATATAGAAGTACGTAGTTCCCGCATCAACGTCGGTGATGCCTATCCCGCATCCTCGTCGTCGTCGACTCGACAGTGGAGGCCTGCTTGATCAGGGCCATGTTCGAGACTGGGCTCCGCCGGGCTGGTATTGGGAGGTGCTACATTCTGGGGGACGTAGGTTGGTGAGGAGGCAGCCCGTTGTTGACCCGATCCTTGTTTGGTGGCGGTCGTGTGGGCCAATGACGGCGTCGAGGCTTCCGGACACCGCAGAGGTGGTACGTCACCGTGTTAGTGAGGAGGACGAGCACGTCCGTCGCTACATGGTTGCGTTGGAGGGCAGGTTCGATAATACCTGGCAGGTTCTTCAGGGATCTCACTGGAGCTATGATCATGTGATCGTTCCTTATCTTTGGGTGTCCACCACCCGCGACGATACCCGTCGGGCGCTACGGTTCTAGCTGTATTAATTAGCGATGCTATATGTATGATAGTATTCGAGGAGTATTCGACGATGTACGGACACAAGAGATGATGTACTTTTGGTTATAATTGAATGCATGCTAATTTGAATACTACTTTATTTTACGATTTGGTTTTGCTTATTGAATGCTCATATTGGAAAAGTACTCCTACTTTGAATGCTAAAATTGAAGAGCACTCTATGCAGAAATCTAGGAGCCCCCTCCATCATCCACGCCGTCGTGGGGGTAGCTTCTCCTTCATTCTTGTGTGCTAGACAATTTGTTGTAATAATGCACTTGGGAATGAAAGGAGGAGCTACGTACCATCACCGATAGTCAACCCGTGATTAATAATAATGATCTAATTTAGGTTTTTTTAGTACATATATTTAGGTCGGAAATGTCATACTTGGACGATGAAAACTGCCCGGGGGAGTGCGACTGGTGCCACGACGGCCGAGGTATGTGCGACAGGTTCATTGAGCTGGACGAAGATCGGCGCTTCAGCATTAAGCTCGAGGAGACCTTCGATGTTCATACGGTACGCAACGACGACAATAGTTTTTTCGTAATTAAGCACGACTTCAACTATTTTAACGTGTATTTTTTATCTTTTCCAATTAGACTAGCTTATCCCATGCTTTGCAAGACGCTATGTCTTGGAGAGGATGGGTTTTGAAGACCATGAAAGTATGGAAACCAAAAAATTATCCTAAGTACCCATCATGGTGTGGATTTTCAAGTAAAGTTGTACAATGCTCAGAGTGTAACCCATTTTGGTTGCAAAAATTGGGAAGCACTTTGCAAGATGTATGGTTTTGATGAGGGTATGCTTGTCACCATGGATCTTGGTGATCCTACAATCGAGCAAGAGAAACCTTCGATTTGTGTCCTTGTGGATACACCTCTAATTCTTCCCTCATGTGAGCTTAACATAGTTATTAAGTAATTTATATTGTTTATTTCAAAATAGTTGACAACTTATTTCCATTGACAGCTTATTTTCATTCTTCAAAGAATGTGCGGAAGATGGTAGACAGAACCTACTACACCGAAGGCTCCGAATTAACTTATCAGGAGAAAAATCATCTGGTCGCATTTGTACTGATCTTGAGAATTACAATATCTACAATCAAACTCCTCAACATTATGGTCAATACGTGCCACTAGTGCACGTGTTGAACTACGGTAACTACCATGGAGATACCCTGGTAAGATTTTTTACTATTACGACATCCATGCATCTTTTTGCACACTTCTAAAACTAGTACATCATTGCTAACTACGAAGTTATTACTATGTTTTTCAACAGATAATCCCGAATGATTGTGTGCCTCATCTGATGTATACGCACGGTACCCTTCATGTTTTGAACATACAACCAGGTCTTCCTACGAATCTCAACTGTCCATACCGGGTTTCTAAAAGAAGTGGAGACATGACAATCAAAGAATGGAAAAAATGTATGGACAGTCGTAAGGAGCTTCTTGGAAGCAAAAAGCAGCGAAGGGCAAGAATTGGAGACAGGATGATTGCCATTCTTCATAATGGAGAGTCAGGGTCTATATTGTTTTATGCTATTTTACCTTAAGGGTGTTTAGGTCCTACCTGATACTGATGATCATGTGCTAAGAACAATTATGTAGGGTTGGGTTCGATGACTATGAGGATGATGATCGTATGACTTATTATTAATAACGAGTAGAAGTTGTATGATGATGCATGATTAGTAGGACTTGTTATTATATATGATGATGTATGATGCGAGCATGCATGAGTTATTATATCAGTGGGTGAAATGAACATATATAGCAGCAACATTGGTAAACTAAGGACGAAGATATAAGAGAGGACACTTATCTCTATTAGCTAGCTAATAACAACCTAAAAATAACCCCCCAAACCCCTAAAGCAGCCACTTTTCTAAAAAAACATGGACTTCTGGTCCCGGTTGGTGCCACCAACCGGGACCAAAGGCCCCCTGACTGGGCTCGGCGCACATGCCACGTGGAGGCACATTGGTCTCGGTTCGTGTTTGAACCGGGACTAATGGGTGGAGGTATTAGTAACGACCCATTAGTCCCGGTTCATGATCCGGGACTAAAGGCCCTTACGAACCGGGACTATTAGGTGTTTTTCTACTAGTGTTAACGTGTTAGCTGGTGGAGGTTTTGGAAATACATGGATCCACTGGATCAAAAGCACTACCATGGCGGGCTATACTGGAGTCAAAATCAATGGAGAGGAGAGTGAGTTCTTTGTCACAAGTAGAGGGCTTAGACACGAAGATCCCCTATCTCCTTTACATTTCAATATTGTATTTGAATTTTTTTGTAATGTTGGTTAAAGGTGGCCAGGTTAGAGGTTGTTGCCCCAATTTCACTCGGTTGGATATATTTTTCTTACACTATGTTGATGATACCTTTATCTTTGTTGAAAATAACACTAGGGTGGCTTTAAACCTTAAGTGGATTCTCACTTTGCTTTGGGTTCATCTCTAGTGTGAGTATTAATTATCACAAAAGTGAATTAGTCCCTATCAACTTGAGCAAGGGGAGTTGGCTCCTTTTATATAGATTTTGCCTACGCCTCACACGGATCCATAAACCTTAGGTCATCCACTTGAGGGAAAATTGCTGTTGTCCTACAAAACTCTGCGCTTGGAGGCCCAACACGAGTGTACAAGAGTAAAGTTGTGTAGTAGACATCAAGCTCTTTTCTGGCGCCGTTGCCGGGGAGGTGAGTGCTGAACGTATATCTTCAGATCTTGCAATCGAATCTTTTAGTTTCTTGTTTAATCACTAGTTTGGTTTATAAAAAGAAAATTACAAAAAAAATGGAATTGAGGTGGTCTCATATTTTTCATCTTTATAATGTCTTTCTTGAAAATGATGGAAAGGAAAATTGTGCTCAATTGATAGAAGAAGAATTCAATAAAATGTTTGGCATAAATGATGAGCATGAATACAATGTTGTTAGTATGAATTCTATGAATATCCAAAATACTAATGATGATCGCACTAGTCGTGATAAAAATATTTTTATAAGAATTTCAATTTTTGTGGAGTGTATAAAGTTTGTAAAGACGTGCCTTACAAGGAAGATATATTTTGTAAGAAGAATAAGCATGATAGAACCAATTTTTTGCTCAAAGTGATGAATTTGCTACAAAATTATCTTCTCTTTGTACTATTACTTGTGAACTTTGCAATAAGGATGGTCATCTTAATTTCCAATGCAAACTTTGTCATGATCGAATCATGGCCAAATATTGTAATTATTTGATCACCTTTGAACTTTATAATGAGCTTTTTCTATTTTTGGGGAGTGAAGAAAAAATAGTTGGTTTGATGTATTCATTCTCATGGACGACATTGAAACTAATCTAAAAAATATCTATATGTTTTGCATGGTAAATTGCAATGAGAATGCTTATATTGCCACCTATAGAAAGATGAGAAAACCAATAGAATATAAAAGGAATACTAATGGAAGGGTAAATATTTCCACTTTCCCTCCTATTATCTCTCATGATGAAATAGGTGACGAGGAGGAGCTCCCTATTCAACAAATCTCATCAATAAGAAGCTCGAAAAAAATTAATTAAACCAACACATGATGTGGTGAAGAAGAAGAAGAAAAGAAGAAAGAATAGAGGTAAAAAGATATCTCTCCCAAATAATGTTGCTCCTATTATTGTTGTGCCTCATGAAAATGAATCAAAAATAATTGTGGAAGATGATGCTTGATGATGATATTGCTTCTTTGTCTCATGGCACAATGTCCAAGAGCACTATTGATGATGATTTTGTTATGCCTATTGCTTGATGTGATAATTATGATTGGGAAGATAATGATACTTATTATAATCTTGGAAATATTTTTGGCACCAACTTGGGAAATTATGATGATAGCAATTGTTATACCATTGGTGCTATTCATACTATTAATGATGAGAGTGATTATGCTTATCATATGCCAAGCCACAAGCTTGGGGATGCTATGTTTGATGAGAATGACATGTTTGAGAATTTATTTTCTGCAATTAATGTTTGTCCCAAGCTTGGGGATGCTATGCTTAATGAAGATAATCTTTTTAGTCCCCTACTTTGAGTGATCAAATTTGCTATGATGATTGCATGCCTCCTATTTATGATGAATCCAATATTTATGAAAGTGGGTTTGGAAGAGTGTCAACTTTAGATAATATTTATCCCACTATTTTGGAGGGTGTTGAATCCTTTTATAATCATAAAAGTGGATTTGGAGAGGTCATGAATTTATTTAGTAATGATTCCACTATTCCGGAAGAGGTTTTAATTGATTATGATGAGAACAAAGTTGCTACTCATGATGATTATTGTGATGATACGTATGTTATAAAAAGTAGTGATAATTATTGTCATAATTTTGAATATCCTTTTACTGAACATTACTCTTTTAATGTTGAAACAATTTTTAGTATTCGAGTTTCATATGATATTCCCACTATTGTGAATGAGAATAAAATTGCTTATACGGAGAGTAATAAATTTTCTATGCTTTTGGATCATGAAAAGAATGCTTTATGTGATGGTTATATTGATGAATCTGCTCATGATTCTACTGAAAATTATTATGAGAGATGAACTTATGATTCATGATGCTCTATTTATGTTTCAGTTCTTATCTCTTATGTGAGCATCATTGGAATCATCATGCCTAGCTACAAAGGCATTAAAGAAAAGATCTTGTTGGGAGACAACTGAACACTTACACCTACTATTATTGTGTGTTCACATGATTAAGCTACTGTAGTAATCATGTTTTATAGCTTTTGTTTCAATAAAGTGCCAAGAAAATCCTTTGGGATAGTGTGGATGATAGTTGACTTCATTCTGTGCAAAAAAAGAAACTTTAGCGTTCAATCTAGGAATTTTAAAAATTCACTGGAACTTTCTTTTGATCTGATTTTTTTACAGATGATTGATATACAAATTACTTATGTTGTAATAATTTGTCAGAATTTTTAGAGTTGCAGAAGTATGGTCCTAGTTTAGATTACTACATACTATCTGTTTCTGACAGATTCTGTTTTCAATGCATAGTTTGCTTGTTTTCTAGTTTCCATGGCTTATATTGGTCAATATAAATTGTAGAAATGATAAGGTACAGTAGGCATTGCATGAGAACAATTATGAATCTTGTCTTTGTCAGTACCAAATTGAATGGTTTGCTCTTTATCATACTAACGCATCTCACAAAGTTCCGTTAAGTTTTGTGTGATTGAAGTTTTCAAGTTTTGGGTGAGATATCGATATGAGGAGAATAAGGGGTGAAAGGAACCTAAGATTCGGGATTCCCAAGGCTCCCCCAAGGTAATATTCAAGGAAGATCCAAGCAACTAAGCTTGGGGATGCCCCGGAAGGCATCCCCTCTTTCGTCTCCAACATTACCGGTAACCTCACTTGGAGCTATATTTTCATTCATCACATGATATGTGTTTTGCTTGGAGATTCATTTTTTGTATTTGCTTGCTGTTATTTAGAATAATGTTTTGCATCTTTTATCTCAATAAAAATGTCAAGTATAGCCTTTGCCATGTTATTTTGCAAGTCTACATGTTGCTGTTTAAAAACAGAAATTTTATCGTTGTTGCAAAAATTACCAAGAATGAATGTGATAAGATGTTGACTTTTTTTGCACGATAATCTGTAATAAGTTTTCTACAGTGTGGTAAATTTTCAGAATTTTTGGAGTTAGAGAAGTATGAATCTTCTTGCATTCTTTACAGACTGTCCTGTTTAGACAGATTGTTGTTATGTTTACATTATTTGCATATGTTTGTTTGTTTAATGATTCTGTTTAAGGGTATGAGTATTAAATATGCAGAGGCATTTAGTATGCAATGTTAAATTTTAATTTTAGTGATTTGCTACAATAAACAATGATAAGGTTTTGCATTGATTTATACTAACTTATCTCATGAGTTCTTGTTGAGTTTCGTGTGGATGAAGTGTTTAAGATTTAGGGAAACCGTGATATAAAAGGAATTAAGGAGGCACAAAAGCTCAAGCTTGCGGATTCCCAAGGCATCCCAAGTTAATATTCCAAGATGTCTCAAGCATCTAAGCTTGGGGATGCCCCGGTAGGCATCCCACCTTTGTTCATAACCAATTATCGGTTAGCCTTGGTTGAGCCTAAGTTTTTGCTTCTTCACATGATGTGTTCTATTCTTGGAATGTCATTTTATTTTGTTTTGCTTGGTGTTTTAATGAAATACTTAGATCTGAAAGTTTTTGAATAAGAGAGAGTCCTGAAATGGCTACCCATTTACTTAACTACTCGTTTGATCTTCACTTATATCTTTTTGGAGTAGTTTGTCATTTACTCTTGTGCTTCACTTATATCCTTTGAGTAAATTGTTGAATGAATTGAATATCATGAAGTTGAAATTATATGTTTAAAAGGATCGATATAGTTGACTAGAGGGGGGGGGGGGTGAATAGGCAACTAACAATTTTTAGCTTTTCTTTATCAATTTGAAGTTTGCATCAAAGTAGGTTGCCTAGATATGCAACTAGGTGAGCAACCTATATGATGCAACAACAATAAGCACACAAGCAAGCAAGGGATATGACACAATATAGCTTACACAAGTAAAGGTAAGAGATAACCAAGAGAGGAACCGATGGAGACGAGGATGTGTTACTGAAGTTCCTTCCCTTTAAGGGGAAGTATGTCTCCGTTGGAGCGGTGTGGAGGCACAACGCTCCCCAAGAAGCCACTAGGGCCACCGTATTCTCCTCACGCCCTCAAACAATGTGAGATGCCGTGATTCCACTATTGGTGCCCTTGGAGGCGGCGACCGAACCTTTACAAACAAGGTTGACGCAATCTCCACAACTTAATTGGAGGCTCCCAACGACACCATGAAGCTTCACCACAATGGACTATGGCTCCACGGTGACCTCAACCGTCTAGGGTGCTCAAACACCCAAGAGTAACAAGATCCGCAAGCGATTAGTGGGGGGAATCAAATTTCTCTTAGTGGAAGTGTAGATCAAGGCCTTCTCAACCAATCCCTAGAGAATCAACAAGTTTTATTGGCTAGGGAGAGAGATCGGGCCAAAATGGAGCTTAGAGTATCAATGGAGCTTAGGGGTGGAAGAGGTAGTCAACTCGGGGAAGAAGACACCCCTTTTATAGTCAAGGGACAAATCCAACCGTTATCCACCAACTCAGCCTGTGAGACGTGGTACTACCACATTAAACAAGCGGTAGTACCGCATTAAACAAGCGGTACTACCGCACGGGCCTATGGTACTACCGCGGTGAACCGCGGTACTACCGCTGGCACGGCAGGGGCTAACACTCAGCGGTGCCCCTGACTAGTCTTGGCCCCTGCCTTGCCAGCGGTAGTACCGTGGTTCGCCACGGTAGTACCGCAGGCCCGTGTGGTAGTACCGCTTGTTTGATGCGGTAGTACCGCGTGTTGCAGGCTGAGTTGGTGGATAACGGTTGGATTTGTCCCTTGACTATACAAGGGGTGTCTTCTTCCCCGAGTTGACTACCTCTTCCACCCCTAAGCTCCATTGATGCTCTAAGCTCCATTTTTCCCGATCTCTCTCCCTAGCCAATCAAACTAGTTGATTCTCTAGGGATTGGTTGAGAAGGCCTCGATCTACACTTCCACCAAGAGAAATTTGATTCCCCCCACTAATCCCTTGCGGATCTTGTTACTCTTGGGTGTTTGAGCACCCTAGACGGTTGAGGTCACCACAGAGCCATAGTCCATTATGGTGAAGCTTCGTGGTGTTGTTGGGAGCCTCCAATTAATTTGTGGAGATTGCCCCAACCTTGTTTGTAAAGGTTCGGTCGCCGCCTCCAAGGGCACCAATAGTGGAATCACGACATCTCGCATTGTGTGCGGGCGTGAGTAGAATACGGTGGCCCTAGTGGCTTCTTGGGGAGCATTGTGCCTCCACACCGCTCCAACGGAGACCTACTTCCCCTCAAAGGGAAGGAACTTCGCTAACACATCCTCGTCTCCATCGGTTACTCTCTTGGTTATCTCTTACCTTTACTTGTGTAAGCTATATTGTGTTATATCCCTTGCTTGCTTGTGTGCTTATTGTTGTTGCATCATATAGGTTGCTTACCTAGTTGCATATCTAGACATCCTACTTTGATGCAAACTTTAAATTGATAAAGAAAAGCTAAAAATTGTTAGTTGCCTATTCACCCCCCTCTAGTCAACTATATCGATCCTTTCAATTGGCATCAGAGCCTCGTCTCTTAATTAAGGGCTTTACCATCCTAAGAGTATGGTTGACACTATAGACGGTGAGTAGGAGCACCCTGGTGTGAATCCTTCTTCATCTATGGCCGATGGGGGATCCCCGGTCTCACGTGAGGAATTCAATGTGGCTTTGGACACATCGAAAACCTCCATGACGACCGAGGTCAAAGGCATGTTCAAAGAGTTCCTTGATGGTCTTAAATTATCCACCACACCTTTAGAAGTAGTCGCTCCCACTAACAAGGTGGCGGATGCCAACTCAGATAAGGGGGAAGCTTCTAGTGATAAAGTTCCTTTGCCTGGTGGTAAAAGTGGAAATGGCATCTATGCTCATGTTGAACCACCTCTTACTTATGGAGGACTGGTTCCCTCTACTCATTTAAATCATGCGGGTTCTCCTCCCAAGATTGTGAAGAATGAGGATTTTGACTCTTGGGTTTATCGCTTTAAAATCATTTAAACCATGTTAATACTAATCTTTGGAGAATCATTGAGGAAGATTTCTATCCGCATGATCGAGGCAACTTCACCCCTAGAGAAGCCGCGGATAATCAATTCAATGAGAATGCTCTCTTCATCATCCAAGATGCAATTCCACCCGAAGACATTGCGCATCTCTGACCCTTCACCGTGGCCAAGGAAGCATGACACCATGTTGTTTCCCTTTATAAGGGAAGCGCGAGCATTCAACTCTCCAACTATAAAGTGGTGCAAGATGAAGCCGATGAGTTTGCAATGAATGAAGACGAAGAACCTCGTAAGCTTTACCGGAGATTGACTACTCTTGCGGTCTCACTCCGAGATCATGGGAGCAAGGATACGGATGACAATTGGATCAAGCGCAAGTTCCTCAAGGCCATGATGCCTTACCACAAGGCCATGTACTTCGTCATCCATCAAAGGCCGGACTTCCACACCTTGTCCTCAAGTGAAGTGTTGGATGAGTTTGTGGCAATGAGGATCTTGGACAAGACCGCCGACAATGCACTGTTGCGTTCTCAAAGAGCAAAGAAGCCCAACCTTGCCTTGAAGGCCAACGTTAGTGTGGAAGAAGAGGAGGAAGAGGAAGATGAGGAGAGCAATCCCGAAGATACAAAATATGATTACCATGAGCACATGGCTCTTGCTTCAAGGCAATTTTGGAGCAAGAAGAACACAAGGCCCAACTTCAACAAGAATAACGCAAGTGGCTTCAAGGGCAAGCAACGTGTGAGAACATGCTACAATTGTGGCAATGTGAGCCATTTTGTTGTAGAGTGCCCTTACGAGAAGCGGGAAGACAATGGTGGCAAGCTCATCCGAAAAGACAAAGCCAAGTCCTTCCCCAACAAGAGAAACTTCACCAAGAAGACTCCGACCAAAGGGTTGGTGGCACAAGAAGAATACAATGAGGATGATGATGATGATGAAGATAGTGAAGCCATGGACACTGTTGCCATTGCCACAACTCCACGGGTGTCTCTCTTCGATTCACCCAACGAGAACATCACCACCAAGTGCCTCATGGATAAAGCCACCAACAAGGTAACCCCCAACATCAAAACCACCATCATTACTAATCCTTCCTTGAAGGATTGAATTGATGAAAGTGAGGGGTCTAATGAGGAAGTAAATGAATTTGAGTCTTTTAGAGTAAGCTCAAGGGCAAATCCAAGAAGCACTTCGTTGCTCTCTTGGAACAACTTGGTGAAGCCAATGACATGATTGAGGCTCATGAAGAAACCATTTCTAAGATGGAAGGTCATAGTCGTGACTATGCCGATGAGATATCGGATCTCTCTAATGCGCTTGAGGAAGAGCGTGTTCATCATTTGGATCTTGAGGAGTCACACAACGATGACCATGCTAAATTAAAGAAAGATCTTGATCATGCTCTTGTTGTATCTCATGTGCTCAATTCCGAGAAGGCTAAACTTGGGGTTGACCATGCTAGACTCAAGGAGGAGTTTGATATACTTGACAAGGCTCACAAAGTCTTTAAGGGTGCTCATGCTAGCCTCAAGGAGTCTCATGATCAACTCTAAGTGAATCTAACCAAGGAGAAAACCACTTTTCCTCATATGGTATTAATTGATAATGCAAATGCTACTAACCCGTGTTGTGAGCATGTGCATCTTGTGGAGGAGAATGCCAAGTTGAAGGAGCAAATTGAGAAAGGCCTTGTGTCTTGCATACAAGGTTAGAAGAATCCCAATGACCTTTTGAGCAATCAAAAGGAAGTTGGGACCAAGGAGGGAGTTGGGTTTGCACCCAAGTCCAAGAACAAGAAGAAAAACGACAAGACCAAACGACCTCCTCCTCTCAAGAAAACTTTTGTGAAGGAAGGAGAGGGTGCTCCAAAGGAGAAGAAGAACAATGTGAAGGGTGGTGATGTGAAAAAGGGCAATTCCACCCCTTCCAACAAAGCCGACGACTTTAAACCTTCTTATGTGTTGTGCCGTGCTAGTGATGGGCATGTTTATGCTAAATTTGTTAGTTCTCCTTATTAGTACATTGAATGGTCTATTTGGGTACCTAAGACCCTTGTTACTAACATCAAAGGACCCATTACAAAATGGGTACCTAAAACCAAGCATTGATCTCTTGTAGGTGTTTGCTTCCGGTGGGGGATAATGGTTGCTCGATAGTGGAGCCACAAATCATATGACCGGAAGCAAGGACTTGGTGGTGGACGTGCACAAGATCCCATCTATGCCCACCAACATCGAGTGGGGTGATGCCTCATCTTCTAAGGTATTGGGTCTTGGCAAGGTTGTCATTTCTCATGATCCCATGATCGAGAAAGTCATGCTTGTTGAGTCCCTTGCATACAATCTAATTTCCGTTCGTCAACTTGCACTCATGGGTTTTGCCACATTCTTTGATATTGATACCGTGGCCCTCTTATGGAGCAAGACTCTTAAAGTAGACTTTGTTGGGCATGTTGAGAATGGTCTTTATTTGATTAACATTTTGTAGCGACCCACTAAGACTGCGGCATGCCTAATGGCTAAAGTTGATGTGGGGTGGCTTTGGCATCGCCGTTTAGCCCATGTCAATATGAGATCTTTGCAAAGTCTTCTCAAGGGGGACCATATCCGTAGACTAACAAATGTTAGTTTTGCCAAAGATTGTGCTTGAAGTGCTTGTATTGAAGGAAAGTTACATGAGAAGGCTCACCCTCCCACGACTATCATCTACTCGAAGAGACCCTTGGAGCTCCTTCACATGGATCTCTTTGGGCCTCGATCACTACAAAAAAGAAGACACATCCGTGACATTTTGGGCCGAACGAATTTTTTTCTGTCATACATATGACACTTCCACTAGTAGAAAAAGGGTCAAACGTGAAGCACATTAGTACCGGTTTGTATTAGAGCCAGCACAAATGTATACATTAGTGCCGGTTCCAACGGCTAGCCGGGCCGCTCTCATTAGTACCGGTTCGTGGCTAACCTTTAGCACCGGTTCGTGCCACGAACCGGTACTAATGAGGGTGGTGGCAGGATGTTGCCAGTCTGGGCCCCCTCCAGCACCTTTAGTACCGGTTCGTGCCACAAACCGGTACTATAGGTCCTCCTGCATATTAACCCTTCGTCCAGCTCGCTCTGTTCTTCCCCCTTTCCCCTCTCCTCTCCTCTCTGTTCTTCCTCTTCTCCCCTCGAGCTCATCACAAATTTTGCCCAAAATTTGTCAAGATTTGAAGGCCCCATCCATTCAAGTGATCACAAAGGTTAGCAACTTTGTCCTTTCATCTCTCATTGCTAGATTAGCTCTTGCAATGCTTTATATAGTTATTAATTTGTGAGTTTAGTAATTTGGGAGGAAATATATATATGTGCTAGTATTTGATTTATATGCAATTTGAGGTCAAAATAACACTTAGTTTGCATATGTAGGTGTGGTTTACTTAGTGCCTTCTAAATCTCCATCGTAACCACCGTCGATTGCCCGCATCGTCCCGTCGCCGGCACCACCTTGTGGTGAGCCTCTTGTTCATGAAATTTTATATAAAAAATTGATGTTTGTGTGATTTGGATATATAGTTACTCGTATAATAATTATCTTACCCGTACGTTCTTTGTTATACATAGTGCCATGGTTTTGATATCCGTCCCCGTCAGCCCTCGTCCTTGTTATGATTCGGATGTGGTATATTCTCTTTTAAAACTATTTGTTGCATTTTGTGTTTATGACAAATTATGCCCATCAAGTTGACATAGATATTTTTATCTAGGAGGTATGTGAACCGGAAATTCCAACCGACCCTATTGTCGAGAGGTTAAATTTAGTTGAAAGAGAAAACGAGTACTTGAAAGAAAAATTGAAAAGAATTGAGGGGGAGAAGATGGAATTGGAGTTGCATGTTGCCGATGTCGTCGATGATCACAAGATCAAGAAGGAGAAAATGCGCTTGAAGATTAGAAAGATTAGAAAATATGCCATCGATAGTGAGGCTTGGTATCATTATGCTGTTGGATCAATTGTTACCTTAGTTGCGATCTTGATCGCATTTGTTGTTGCATTTAAATGCTTTAGCTAAAGAGTTATTTGTTCGTTGCATTTAAGTGTTGTATGAACTTTATGTATGAACTTGTATTAATTTGGTCTATTCGGTGTTGTGTAATGAAGATGAGCCGGCAATGGATGTACGATGACCGATGCTCTCCCCAGTTCGTTGAGGGCGTGCATACTTTTCTGCTTGCGGCTGAGGCAAACAAGCGGGCGGATGGTTTTATGCCTTGTCCATGTGCTGGCTGTAAGAATGGTCGCAATTACTCTATGTCAACAACCATTCACGTCCACCTATTTGAGTCCGGTTTCATGCCCCACTATAATGTTTGGACCAAGCACGGAGAAAGAGGGGTTATGATGGAAGACAATGAAGAAGAAGAGGACGACAACAGCTATCCTGGCCTTGGGTTCCCTGAATATGATGATACAACAATGGGGGAAGAAGCTGAGCCGGTAATGCGGGAAGAAGCAGAGCTGACAATGCGGGAAGAAGCTGAAGAAGAGGCATCAGATGAGCCCGTTGATGATCTAGGTCGGGCCATTGCCGATGCAAAGAGAAACTGCGCAAGTGATTTGGAGAAGAAGAAGTTGCAGCGCATGTTAGAGGATCACAAAAATTTGTTGTACCCGAATTGCGTAGGTGACAAGAAAAAGCTGGGCACCACACTGGAATTGCTGCAATGGAAGGCAGAGAATGGTGTATCTGACAAGGGATTTGGAAAGTTGCTGGTAATGATAAAGGATATGCTTACAAAGGACAATGAATCGCCCGAGAGTACGTACGAAGCAAAGAAGGCTGTCTGCCCTCTAGGGTTAGAGGTGCAGAAGATACATGCATGCCCTAATGATTGCATCCTCTACCGCGGTGAGTACGAGGATTTGAACGCTTGCCCGGTATGTGGTGCATTGCGCTATAAGATCAGCCGCGATGAGCATGGTGATGTCGAGGGCGAGCGCCCCAGGAAGAAGATTCCTGCCAAGGTGATGTGGTATTCTCCTATAATACCATGGTTGAAACGTTTGTTCCAAAACAAAGAGCATGCCAAGGCGATGCGATGGCACAGAGAAGACCGTAAGAAAGACGGAAAGTTGAGAGTACCCGCTGACGGGTCGCAGTGGAGAAAAATCGAAAGAAAGTACGGGAAGGAGTTTGCAGATGACGCAAGGAGCGTATGGTTTGGTCTAAGCACAGATGGCATTAATCCTTTTGGGGAGCAGAGCAGCAACCATAGCACCTGGCCTGTGACTCTATGTTTGTATAACCTTCCTCCTTGGTTGTGCATGAAGCGGAAATTCATTATGATGCCAGTGCTCATCCAAGGCCCTAAACAACCCGGCAACGACATTGATGTGTACCTAAGGCCATTAGTTGAAGAACTCTTACAACTATGGAATGGAACAGGTGTACGTGCATGGGATGAGCACAAACAGGAAGAATTTGACCTAAAGGCATTGCTGTTCGTGACCATCAATGATTGGCCTGCTCTCAGTAACCTTTCAGGACAGACAAACAAGGGATACCAGGGATGCATGCACTGTTTGGATGATACCGACAGTATATATTTGAATAGTTGTAAGAAGAATGTGTACCTGGGACATCGTCGATTTCTTCCGAGCAGGCATCCCGTAAGAAAGAAAGGCAAGCATTTCAAAGGTGAGGTGGATCAGCGGACGAAGCCTCGCCACCGTACTGGTGCTGATGTACATGATATGGTCAAGGATTTGAAGGTGATATTTGGAAAGGGTCCTGGCGGACAACCTGTTCCAAAGGACGCTGACGGACGCGCACCCATGTGGAAGAAGAAATCTATATTTTGGGACCTGCCATATTGGAAAGACCTAGAGGTCCGCTCCGCAATCGACGTGATGCACGTGACGAAGAATCTTTGCGTGACCCTGCTTGGCTTCTTGGGCGTGTATGGGAAGACAATAGATACACCTGAGGCACGGGAGGACCAGCAACGTATGCACGGAGAAGATGGCATATATCAGGGTCATGCAAGCTACGTTCTTACCAAAGAAGAGAAGGAAATCTTCTTTGAATGCCTGCTCAGTATTAAGGTACCGTCTGGCTTCTCATCGAATATAAAGGGAATAATAAACATGGCAGAGAAAAAGTTCCAGAACCTAAAGTCTCATGACTGCCACGTGATTATGACGCAACTGCTTCCGGTTGCATTGAGGGGGCTTCTACCGGAAAACGTTCGATTAGCCATTGTGAAGCTATGTGCATTTCTCAATGCAATCTCTCAGAAGGTAATCGATCCAGAAATCATACCAAGGTTACAGAATGATTTGCTGCAATGTCTTGTCAGTTTCGAGTTGGTGTTCCCACCATCCTTCTTCAACATCATGACACACGTCCTAGTTCACCTGTGCGAAGAGATTAACGTTTTGGGTCCTGTATTTCTACACAATATGTTCCCCTTTGAGAGGTTCATGGGAGTCTTAAAGAAATATGTTCATAACCGTGCTAGGCCAGAAGGAAGCATCTCCAAGGGTCATCAAAATGAGGAGGTCATTGAGTTTTGTATTGACTTTATTCCTGACCTTAAGCCGATTGGTGTTCCTGAATCGCGGCATAAGGGCAGACTGGATGGAAAAGGCACGCTAGGAGGGGAACAAATAATATGTATGGATGGACATTCTCTCACTGAAGCACACTACATAGTTCTACAGAATTCCGCCTTGGTGGCTCCGTATATGGATGAACACAAGAATTTGCTACGCTCCAAACACCCGGAGCGGTCTGATGACAGGATTACACGTGAACAAACTAGGAGTTTCGCCAGCTGGTTGCAGACATGTACCATGCATGACACCTCTATTGAAGATGACCTGTACTTGCTGTCCCAGTTACCATCTTCAAATATAATGACTTTCAAAGGGTACGAGATAAATGGTAATACATTTTACACGATCGCCCAAGATAAGAAGAGCACCAACCAAAACAGTGGTGTCCGCTTTGATGCAGAAACCAAGACGGGAAAGGAAACATATTATGGTTATATACAAGACATATGGGAACTTGACTATTGACGTGGTTTAAAGGTCCCTTTGTTTCGGTGCAAATGGGTCAATATGACACGAGACGGGGTAATGGAAGACCCGCAGTACGGAATGACAATAGTGGATCTCAACAATCTTGCGTATGCAGACGAACCATTCGTCCTAGCCAATGATGTGGCACAGGTTTTCTATGTGAAGGACATGTCTACCAAGCCAAGAAAAAGAAAAGATAAGGAAGCGAATGCATCGTACGATGAGCCAAAGCGGCACATAGTTCTTTCTGGGAAGAGAAACATCGTGGGAGTGGATGACAAGACAGACAAGTCAGAAGATTATGAAAAGTTTGATGAAATTGCTCCATTCACAGTGAATATTGACCCGAGCATCCCGTTAAATGATGAAGATTTTCCATGGTTACGGCGCAAAGGGACACACGCGAAGAAAAAGTTTCACACCCAAAGATCTGGGATGTGATCGGCTTCACTAGCTATCATCACTTTCTTCTGTGTTTCGCACCGAGAGGGGAATCTCTGTAATAGTTAGGGTAGTTATGTGTTTTGGCATTTGAAACGCGAAGAAATTTTATGTGCAAACAAATTCTTTCATGCCTTTACTTATTTTTAAAGTTAAGTTATTCACAAACTAGTGATTCACACTAATTTCAAATAATTCAAAATTTAAACTATTCAAATTTGAAAACTACGGGCACCAACAGAAAGTTTGTAATTTTTTGTACCTAAAACAAAAATGTTCACAAAGAAACTCTAAATACACAAAAAAAACAACACAAAAATAAATAAAGCAAAAAATAAAATAAAAAAAGCCCGCCTACTAGGCCAGAGCGGCCTGCATACGACTAGAAACCCAACCTGTCGTTGGGCCAGGATGCAGGCCCGCAAAGGCCAAGTGGGCCCACAGGGCTGCAAAGAACACGTAGGCCTAGTAAGCCTGCTTTGTAGAGGAGCTCGAGAGAGCGACCGCACGGGGGTTTATAAACCAGTGCGGTCGCCCCTCGGCTAGCGAGGTGGGACTAAACTTGCCGCACCGCACCTGCGCCAGCGCACCCCCTTTAGTACCGGGTCGTGGCACAAACCGGTACTAAAGGGGGGGCCTTTAGTACCGGTTTGTGCCACCACCCGGTACTAAAGGGGGTCGCTTCCCGCCGCTTGGCCTGGCCAAAACAGGCCTTTAGTGCCGGTTGGTGGATCCAACCGGTACTAAAGGTGCCTTCTATATATACAACGGCTACGAAAATTTCAGTTTCCCTCTCTGTTCGTTCCTCTATTTCTGTCTCCGTCGCCGTCGCCGCCGCCCTCGATCGTCTCCGTCGCCGCTCGTCTCCGTCGCCGCCCCCGTCCCCGTCGCCGCCCCCGTCCCCGTCGCCGCCCCGGGCCCGTCCCCGTCGCGCCGTCCCCGTCCCCGTCGCGCCGTCCCCGCCGTCGCCACCCTGGCCGTCGCCTCGCCGTCGCCTCGCCGTCGCCTTGCCTCGCCGTCGCCTCACCGTCGCCTCGCCTGCTGTGAGCCCTCCCCGAGCCCGTACACACACACACAAGCATGTTTAATTAGTTTAGATAATTAGTCTTTAATTAGTTTAGATTATTTAGATTATTATTTTGTATGTTTAATTAGTTTAGATAATTAGTGTTTAATTAGTACACACACACACGTATTTTGTATGTTTAATTAGTTCAGATTATTTAGATTATTATTTTTTCACTATTATATATGTATGAATGCATGTTAGATGGATATAATTAGTGTTTAATCAATTAGAAATTAGTGTTATATAGAAATGTTAGAAATTAGTGTTATATAGAAATGTTAGAAATGTTAGAAAATTTAGTGTTATTTAGATTATTTAGATTAGCATAATTAGTGTTATATAGAAATGTTAGAAATTTTAGTTATCAAAATCCAATCATTAAAAAAATGTTACTTTTTGCGGGCATATAGCTAGTATTTGTTCTCGACGATGCCCGGCCCGCATCCTCGCCGTCGACCCGTCCGCGATGACGTCCAGCCGACCCATGTCCGGGACTGGGCTCCGCCGGGCTGGCACTGGGAGGTGCTGCCTGGAGGGGCGCGCCGCTTGATGAGGAACCCGGCCCCGGGTCCCTTCGTCGACTCTGATCTCGTTTGGTGGCGTTCGCGTGGGCCAGTTTCGGTGCGGAGGGACCCAGCCCCGCCGGAGGTGGTACGTCGCCGTGTCAGGGAGGAGGACGAGCACGTCCATCGCTACATGGTTGCGTTAGAGGGCGGCAGGTTCTCCAATACCTGGCAGTATCTTCGGGGATCTCACTTCAGCTATGATCCTGTGAGGGTTCCTTCTCTTTGGGTGTCCACCGCCCGCGCCGCAGGAACCGCGAGTGTCCTAGATTCTTCTGTAGTATTCGATCTTTAATTAGCTAGCCAGTGATGTACTATTCAATATTATATATTATTCGAGATGATGTATTCGAGATTATATCTATTATTCTAGACGAAGTATTCGAGATTATATCTATTATTCGAGACGATGTAATTTGAATACTAAATTGTTTTATATTTCTTTTGAATTAGTTAAATAAAAGCTATGGCAGACAATACCGACAGAGAGGGAGAACAGACCATGTTCGATATGATACGCGGGCCAAATGATGATCAGAATGAAGAAGATTATGACGGCTCCGAATTTCTAAACAACACCGGAGAGGGTGATATGATATTCGATCGCGACGACCGAATTGATGAAGTCATGAACTACGATTATGACGATGACGAAGAACATGTTGATCCTGAAACAACAAAGACCAGCGAGGTATATCTATTTATATAAGCAGGTATCTGGTGATCATCACATGTTTTAAATGACTTGAAGATATATTAACGAATCGATCTTTGTTCTTTCAGCCATCCGGATCGAGCAAATCTTCAGGCAAAAGGACGAAACGAGGCCCGAACAAAAAGTTGAAGGAGGGCGTAAAGTACAATATCGAGGCAGTCAGACCTAATGGCGAACCATTAGCGCCTAAGAAGATTGCGGACAAGTTCATTCGTCAGTGCGAAGTTCTTGTGAAGGATCAACTCCCGATCTCCCTTCAAGAATGGAGAGAGCCAGCAAAAGACAAAAGACAAAAAGGCAAAGAGGACGCTGCTCCACGTCCAGATGTTACTTTTGTCGACAAGAATCAAAAAGATCTGCTTTGGGATACTCTCATGGAACATTTCACCCTACCAGATCATTTCACAGAAGCAGATGTGCAGAAAGTCAAGGACGTTGCTCTTAGGAAGATGGCAGTTGCATTCAAGAACCACAAGAATCGTGAATGGGACAAGTACGTCAAGGGAGGAAGGAAGACTCTAGTATTCAAGGGAACACTAGAGAACCAACGTGCTCATTGGGACGATTTCGTGAAATTCAAGGATTCGGAATTAGCTAAGGAACGGTCGAGAATAAAAAAGAAGAATGCCGAAAAAAGGATAAGTTCCATAAGCTGGGGCCAGGTGGCTATGCGGTGGCAATGCCTAAGTGGGATAAGTCTAAGAAAGAGATGGAGGATGCAGGTGCCACTCCGGTTACTAAGAGCTGGCCCCCCAGGGTTAGGACTTGGTTCTATGCGCATGGGGGGGAGTTGGACCCGAAGACAGGCAATGTTTCGACGAGGGCAAGTCTGAAGGGAGCCGACGATGTGATACTTGTTGCAATAGAAGAGGCACGATCGGGGGTGTTCCAGCCCAACAGAGAGAACGACGAGCTTACGCGTGCCCTCGGAAATCCTGAACACCCGGGAAGAACACGAGGCAAGGGCGCTATTCCGTGGTACGAGGGGTTCTCAGACTGGAACAACGACTACAGAACCCGTGCGAGAAAGAAGATTGCGGAGGAGAAGAAGAGGAAGATGGAGGAGGAGCAGAGGAAGCGGGACTATGAACGCCTTCAAGGCCTAGAAGCAAGTCAAGCGGAATTGGTAGTCAAATTCCAGCGGCAGCAGGAGCAGATCGACTCACTTACCCAGCAAAGGGGGTCTCAGCAGCTGCAGCAGCTAGCGAATGATCCAGCATTGGATAGCACCGCCCCATCCATGCCGAGAAGCAGCGTGGGTTCCGCCCCGGACGACGCAATGCTGGGTAGATACCCCGTGGATGACATCACGGAGAACACTAGCTGCGAGCTACACGTCAAAATGAAGAACATATCCATGAAGGTGGCGGACGCCATTGCTTTTACAAATCCCCCCGAGGCAACCTTCCATTGCAACCCGATTCCAGCGGGCTATGCTCGTGTCTTGGTTGATGAGGTGGTGGACCCATATTCGGAGCTAGAGCTTGACTATCCTGGAGGTGACGACGAGCGCTTTCCCGGAGACGCCAAACATCGTATCATCCTATGGAAAAAGGATTGCATCATCATTCGAAGGCCACCGACACCGCGTCAGCCGACTCCTCATCGAAGTCCGCCACCGAGTCAGCAGTCTCCCGCTCCTGCAAGTCCACCAAGTCCGGCAAAGTGTCAGGCCACTCCTCCTCCAAGTCCGGCAAAGTGTCAGGCCACTCCTCCTCCTCCAAGTCCGCCACAGCGTCAGACATCCACTCCTCCTCCAAGTCCGGCACAACCTCAGGCCACTCCTCCTCCAAGTCTGGCACAGCTTCAGGCGGCCACTCCTCCTCGTCCAACTCAGCCCCGTCAGCCGTCTCCGCCGCCTCAGCAATCATAGAAGAGACACCCCGCTGCTATGGTGCGTAGCGGTACAAGTCGAGGTAGTACAAGAAGTACAGGTGGAGGCAAGCGATATAAATATGGTCCAAGCCTCACGCCTCTTCTGCAGAGGGCTTATGACAGGTCCAGGAGGAAATCGCAGCCATATCGAAGTCCGAGGTGGAAGCCCATTTTGCACCGAAACCGCCAACGCCGCCAAGGGAGAAAGTGCCTGAGGAAACGATTGACCACTTGATTTGTATGGCTCAACCACCAGCTCCTAAGCCTGTTGACACAGACTATGAGTGCCATATCAGGAAGTTAAATCGAG
This sequence comes from Triticum timopheevii, assembly GCA_963921465.1. Taxonomy (NCBI): domain Eukaryota; kingdom Viridiplantae; phylum Streptophyta; class Magnoliopsida; order Poales; family Poaceae; genus Triticum; species Triticum timopheevii. The sequence goes on from OY997272.1 coordinate 498,797,312, forward strand.
CACATGTACGTAAGGAGGCGAGCTTGGGATCGAGCAAACAAGAAGCAGCTGTCAAAAAATGCGGGAAAACCATTCCCCAGCTGGGAGAACAGGCGGCGCAATCGATCCCCTCGCTTGTTGTGCCAACAACACGTGATAGTACGCGCGCCCAATATTATTGTGGGCAAACAGTTTACGTTCCTGAGGTGGGCAATGTGGTAATAACGGAGGAGCATATAATGTAGGCTGAAGTTCTCAAAATCACTGTTGGACAACTCCTCGAGATCGAGCCCATGCCTGTGCTTAGAGAGGATGAACTAAAACGGAAATATGTCCGGGGCCAACCTTTGGTCGAGCCAGACAAGGTCAAGAACCTCCCAACGAGAATGTATGAATTGCATCAATGGTACATGGACATTACCAAGATTTCCGATCGATTGTCCCTCATGGTGAATGTCAAGGAGGATCATTACTACCATGAGAAAGCTGTGTCCGTTGAGTATTCTGAACTATTTCAATTATACAATCAAGACGCACTCGACAAATCTATTGTCAGTTGCTATTGTCTGTAAGTGATTTCTTTCTGTAATTTAAGTCTCAAGCTAGCTGTAGTGATCCTTTTGATCAATCATTACCTGTAATTATCCTCACTATATTGTTTTCTGTGGTATTATATGCAGGATGAAGATGTATGAAATGAGAAAAGGTGGACGCTATGGCATTGGGTTCATTGACCCAAACACCGTTAATGAATACACATGGAAATTAGATGAACGTCATCAAAAGGCCGTAGAGGACAGCATGCTAGAGTTCTTGAAGCGCCTCAAATACAATGAAGATATACTACTTCCTTACAACTTCCAGTGAGTCACACTGTCTTGTACTACAAATTCTCTGTTTTTGCCTACTAGCTAGCTACATGTTTTTGCTTACATATGCCCGCTTAATTAAGACATGCAAACGTGTGTGCATGCAGATATCACTGGGTCTTGTGTATCATTAAAGTTGACGCCGGAACAGTTGAAATACTGGACTCACTACTCAAAGAAAAAACTGACAATAACATCTTGTTTGGGATAGTCAACAGGTAATTTCAATCATTATTAACTATATATCTCGGCCTATTTAGTTCGTCATTTCATGATATGAACTATTTAATAACCCCATTATTCATTTTCTTTTTCGGCGGGCAGGGCTTGGGCAAGGTTCATCAGGGTCACGGATGGCGAATGGAAAGAAAAGCTTAAATGGGGAAGACCCAAGGTAAGTAATTAAGTAGTACTAGCTAGCTAGCTAGCTGCCATCTCTTTAATTATCATGCTTGATTAATTATTATCTGATCAAATTCCATTCTCGTAAAGGCCCTGAAGCAGGCGTAGGGGACTGATCTGTGTGCATTCTGTGTTTGCGAGAACATTCGCATGATGGCGTTCAAAAGGAGCATATCTCAAAGACAGGAATGGGTACGCTTGTCAAAACACTATTCACAATTTTTACACCATTATCGATATCTAGTCACACAACTAATACACATGCATATTGATCTCCTTCTTAACAGTTCAGAGAGGTGCGGGCGAAGCTCCTAGAAACGGAGCGCGTAGAAGCACTTCAAGAGGAAATAGCGGGATTTTTGCTCGACCAGGTCATAAATCCGAAGGGAGAATACTATTACCCGCTACCGCCCCCATGAAAACCACTTCCAATTGTCATCGTGCTCCGAAGGCACCAATTAGGCTATAATGCCATTGGCTCCGAAGGCAACATGCATATGTAGGAGAAATTGTATATAGCTATACATGTGTGTATGTGTGAATTAATTAATATGATGGTTTGTGAGACATTGATGATATATATATGCATGATTGGTTCTACTAGAAATTCTATATATATATATATATATATATATATATATATATATATATATATATATGCATAACGTGTACAATGTGTAGTATCGTAAAATACCAGGAAACGAAAAAGAATTAAAATGGAAACACAAAATTAAATGAAAAAGAAATCATAAAACTAAAACCCTCCAAACCTTATAGTACCGGTTGGTCTTACCAACCGGTACTAAAGGGCTCCAGGCCCCCGGAGCTGGCTCGTGCCACGTGGTTGCCCTTTAGCACCTGTTCGTGCTGAACCGGTACTAAAGGGGGGGGGGGCTTTAGTGACCACACTTTAGTGCCGGTTATGGAACCGGCACTAAAGGGCCTTACGAACCGGTGCTATTGCCCGGTTCTGCACTAGTGTTCTATGATGATAATTGTGACAAAACCCGGTATCATCATAGATGTGGTGGGCTCCTACTTCTATGACAAAAAATCATGACAGAAAATGGGCTTTTCGTCCTGGGCGGGCCGGAGACGCAGCTGCATGACATTCTTTGGGCCGTCCATGACGGAAAAACCCATGGTAGAAGCGAGGGGAAGGAAAATTTCAGGGAGTTCCCAGTTACGGTGGGAGGTCGGGGGCCGAGCGATGCGTGTTTCTCTCGTAAGCTACGCGCATGTGTGCGAGGCGTTGGCTCTAACTGAACCCGAGAGAGGCGTTGGGCTCTAACTAAACCCGAGTGATTGCACTGCAGGCTACGCGTTACTGAACCCGAGAGATCGATCGATGGCTGTTAACTGAACCCGATCAAGTGATTCCTTCGCTACTGCTGCTAACTGAAGCCGATCAATTGGATGAACAGTGAGTGTTGCGGGGGGTGGGGGGTTGGATGAACAGTGAGCGTTGGCGTTGCCTATGGATGAACAGGACCCTGTGGTGTGGAGGGCTGGATGAACAGTAGACGGTGGAGGGGTGCCCGTGGAGGGGTGGTTGAACAGGACCCCGTGGTGTGGAGGGCTGGATGAACAGTAGACAATGGAGGGGTGCCCGTGGAGGGGTTGTTGAACAGTAGACGGTGGAGTAGCGCGCGGTGGAGGCTAGATGAACAGGAGCCCGTGGAGGCTGGAGGAGGTCGACGGTGGATGAACAGTAGCCCGTGGAGGCTGGAGGAGGTCGACGGTGGAGATGAACAGTATCCCGTGGAGTCCCGTTTTGCGGTACGCCACACCCCTCCTGATGAACAGGACCCCCGTTTCGACCGTAGCGCTCCAACACAAGTCCGTTTCGTCCGTTTTGCGGTACGCCACACCCCTCCCGATCAACAGGACCCCGGTTTCGACCGTAGGAGGTCCATTTCGTCCGTTTTGCGGTACGCCACACCCCTCCCGATCAATAGGACCCCCGTTTCGACCGTAGGACGTCCGTTTCCTCCGTTTTGCGGTACGCCAGACCCCTCCCGATGAATAGGATCCTGTTTCAAACGTGGCCGGTTGAACACAAGGCCGTTTCCTCCGTTTTGCGGTACGCCAGGCCTCATTTCCATCGCCTTTTCCGTCCAAGCCCTCCCGATGAACACGACCACGCATTCCGTTCCGACCCAGCCGGTTGGCTCCCCATGAACACAACGGCGATGTTGTTTCTCCGTTCCGACCCAGCCATGTACACGAGCCCTGGCCGTACGTATGCGCGAGTAGGCATTTGAGACCCCGCCCGTATGTACACATATGTGGCCGTATTTTCTTTCTTGCACCCTGGCCGTTATACGTACGTGTACATGCTACATGGGAGCCTCTACTACGACACGTGCGTGCCTTTACTACGACACATGCGCGCCTCTACATCCACTAGTATGTACTCGCGACCAAAATGGCAACACTATGTATGCTTCGACCAGGTGGGTCCCGACTGTCAGGCACTTGCTTGCGTGCGAACATGTCGCTGGTGGGTCCCAACAGTCAGGGGGGCGAATCGTTTTTTTTGCCCGGACGCACTTCCTTGCGTGCGAAGATGTAACTGGTGGGTCCCAGCAGTCAGGGGGAAACATTTTTTTTCGCGAAATACAATGGCTCGTCCGGTGGGTCCCCGCTGTCAGATGGAAGAATAATTTTTTTGCGCGTAATAAGGATGCACTTCCTTGCTGCGGCCGTGGACCCAGCTGTCAGCCTCTCCATGTACAGTCCACGTCTGATGGAAGTCGTTCCTTGACCACGTTGACCACGCCGCACCGAGAGCACCACGGCGGTGGACGACAGCGAGGCGTAGGAAGGGGATGACTCGGAGCCGGGGAAGACGCAGTAGTGGATGCCCACGCGAAGAGGAGTATGAGGGTTCACTGGTTCGGCTGTGGTGTGAGGCTGTTGTCTCCACAGAATAACAGGGGGTGTGGGTGAGTAGAGGGATGGCTGGCCAGCGGTGGGAATAGTAGGGGGCGGTGAGGCCTCCGCGGCATCACAGCCGGCCACGGGAGGCAGGAGCATGTGGCACAACCGGCGCTGGTTTGGGCGGCTAGAACAAGAAGACCAGAGGTTGAAGAAGCACTATGGCCGTTGGATGAACATCGTACGTTAACAGGAGCTAGAATCGTTCATATTGACTAAGTTGACAAAGCCCTCCGTCCCCATCAAGTTGGTAGGCCCACAAATCAGCCTCCCACTATGCTGGGTTCCAGCTAGCAGGGGGAGTATTCATTTTTTGTGCGTAATAAGGAGGCACTTTCGGTGGATCCGAGCTGACAGCGGGGGGAACGTTTTTTTCGTGAAATACGGTGGCCTGCCCGGTGGGTCCCAGCAGTCAGGGGGAAACATTTTTTTTCGCGAAATACTGGTGGCCCGTCCGGTGGGTCCCTGCTGTCAGGTGGAGGAATAATTATTTTCCGCGTAATAAGGAGGCACTTCCTTGCGGTTGCCGTGGACCCAGCTGTCAGCCTCTCCACGTACAGTACTCTTCCGATAGAAGTCGGTCGTTGACCACATTGACCACGCCGTGCCGAGAGCACCACTGCGGTGGACAACGGCGAGGCCTAGCAAGGGGAAGACGCGACAGTGGAAGCCCGCGCGGAGAGGAGTGCGAGGGTTCACTGGTTCGGCTACGGTGTGAGGCTGCCGTCGCCGTAGAATAACAGGGGGTGTGGGTGAGTAGAGGGATGCCCTGGCCAACGGTGGGAGTAGTAGGGGGCGCTGAGGCCTGCGCGGTAGCACAGCCGGCCACGCGAGGCGGGAGCAGGCGGTCCCGCCGGCGCTGCTTTGGCGGCTGGAGCAAGAAGATCAGAGATTGAAGAAACACGACGGCCGTTGGATTGACATCCAACGGTTACGTCTGCTAGAATCGTTTGTTGATGTATATAATAACTAAAAAAAATCTTGCATACGCGTCAACTAAACAGGCCCACAAGTCAGACCACTCCCTTTTTTAATTATTTATATATAGCTCATGGCAACTTCTTATGCAATTTATTGCAGTCGTTTTTTTGGTTGGCCAGGGCCAATTTCGCATATTTCTGTGGGTTCCAAACAATTTTTAATACCGAAATGTCGAGCCAGATTTAAAGTACTTTGAAGATATACTTAAATTAGGTTAATGCCCAGTGAAATAGGAATCTGAAAATGTGAAAAAATTCAGAAATTATATGGTAATTGCCAATCTGTCATCTGCTTTTATATTTACAACCCATTTCATATTACTTTCAATATTTGCAGGCATCTTGAAAGAGTTGCAGCCCATCAGGGCGTATAAAAATAAGTAAGCCTGGATTGGGTATTCTTGAGAAAAAATAAAGTGGGCTCATTTTCACAAAGAAAAAATAGCTAGGCTGGTCACATGGTGAACACAAAATATAAGCCTGGGCTAGACGGGCCACAACCCAGTTCAAACCCTGCTCCGTCTCAACAATAACAAAAAAATACTGCTCGAGTAGCTACATCCGAGGTGTCAGCCGATCTTGCGCTGTTCTCTTGTCTATTGACTATATACGCTCACAATGTCATGGGTCCCAGATGTTAGGAAAACACTAGGAGGAAGCATTTTATTTTTCCATATGCTGACATGGTGGGCCCCTACTGTCATCCTCTCCAAGGACTTCTGCCAATTCCTATTGTTTGTTGACCATGTTGACAACACAAGAGGACGGCGCCGCGGCAAGCGCACCAAAGCGCGCGGAGGACATTGGCGTTAACGATTTAGGAGACGGTGGGGCGGCGATGCGTGCGCTGAGGCGCAGCCAGCCGTGGGAGGCAGAAGCAGGCGGCCCCGCCGGCGCTGGTTTGGTTTTGGTGGCTGGAGGAAGATAGGACTGAAGAAACACGACAGACTATAAAAGCAGCAGGAGTACTTAACAACCTTAACTGAAACCAGCAGGGACACTTAACAACCAAAGCTGAAAGCAGTATGAGTACTTATACAAGTTGAACCGTACAAAGCACGCCTCGAACAGTGCTACTTTGCCTACAGTTAACCAAGGGTGAGGCCGCCAAGCCCCAGGACAAGGCCCAGGCGCCACCCCGCGCATCCACAACCTTTTGAAAGCGGCTTCATCTCGCAACGTGGTCAATAAACATGATATTCGCTTTAGAGCCATGGAAAAGCATGAACATAATCTTCTGTCCTATTCTCCAAGATGGACGGGCCTTCATTATTTGAGACCACCCATGAATAAGTATCTTTTCACCTCCAAGGGGAATTGAGTAGGTCGACATAAACATCATGTTGTGACCAAGCGCAAGTCTAGCCCGACCATGGTCAGGCATCTGTATAGGAACAATAGAACCGGGAAGTTCCTGTTTCAAGAAGATAACGGCTGTAAAACTGTGTATAAGCAATAGTTTATGAACAACATATATAACAGAAAACAGCTCGTACCATAAGTTTCTCGACACAGTTGGACCTGTTCAACGAGTGCAACAGTGGCACACGTATCCCACGTGGCCTTCCACCATTGAAACGCCCCACAAGGACCTCAAGAGGATCAATAAAGTGTAGGAACTTGTGGCTGTCGATCCAGTCAACTTCAGTGCCATCAGTAACATCCGAGTTATTACAGAGTAACAAACGAGCAGACTGCTTAACTCTGAAAAAACCTACACGTGCCACCAATTATAAGAAAATATTAGTTAGAAGTAGCATCTTCGTGAGAGATTCGTTGCTACTTGTAAAGTTAAATTGTGATTAATTAGACATAATAGGTGGATTAAGAAGTAATCGAGGCAAGAAGCAAGAACTAGATACAAAACTAACATGGATGAACAATTGGAACGACGTCGGGGTGGAAGATCACAGTGAAGATGAGACCAGGTTCTGCTATTTCCATCAACATTCGTGCGCCAACTTTCAGTCCGTAACACTTGAGGAAGTTTATCCAAGTTTGGCCATAAAAAATCAGCGATCTTCTTGGTTCATGAACCCAACTCAGAACTCGTATCCATGGCTTGTCTTCACTGTGACCATTAAACTAGTGTATTCAATTATGGCAAGGCCGAGCATCTTGAGTACATGTGTTCTGGCAGAGCAAATAATACATTGTAGGAAAAATAATATGAGAACACAGCATGTTCAAAAACTCCCACCCTCCCGGATAGAAAAGAGGATTCTAGGAACATACTGTGCGCATTTCAAAATGCTGTGTTAGGATAAGAAGGAACAAGTGTGGCATCTCGCCGAGGGCGTAGAAACCTGTAGGGTCCTCGCACTTTGGGCACTGCAAATGAAACACACTAGATTCAGTAGGAAGAAAAATGCATCAACGACGGCGGCTGCCATCCTAGGATTGCCTGCGACCAAGGGACTTGGATTTATCAGGGATGGATGAAGAATTCGTACCTGGTTCTCCATGATAAAACCCTATGCAATCGCAGAGAGGGGGTTTTCTCTGAACAAGCAGACGAGGGAGAAGGGCATTCAGGCCCAGTGAAATATTGCCGCTTCGTCCGTCCAGCTTACTGCTAAAGCTGGAGGGGGGGGGGTTGTGATTTGACGGCTCATTGGGCATTATTGCGGCGCTACGGCCGGGGCATGTCTACCATGAAGTTGTGCACTCTAATTTGTGCATATGGCACGTGGACCCCGTTACCGGTTGCCCCACATATCAGCGAAAGGAAGTAGAAAGACAGGAGTAAGTAGTTACACATAAATATATTTTTTGACAGAGAAATACTCCCTCTGTAAAGAAATATACAAATCTTTTATATCACAGACAGGCTCACCTTGCCGAGAAATATACTCCCTCTGCAACGCACGGGAATTATGGGGGTTCAACTTTTTTTATGGGGGTTCAGCTGAGAATATAATACTCAGATAGGCTCACGGTTCTGGACTTTGGGTCGTAGGCCGACCCTGCATGTTTGGGGGCCCATGTGTTCTACCTCTGCGCTTTTAATATTGCAAGTGATCGGTACGGCGCTGGTTTTAGATGCTGTCGCAAGGCGAATACACAAAATTGAATAAAGCACGACAGCTGTTGTAATGAAATCGAACGACAGTTCCTAACCGACAATCAGAGTTGCAATTATATCAGCGATATACCATGTGATAAATAATACTGTCGTACTACTTATACACACAGGACACTTGTTTCACCATGCCAGATTATTACATCAAATCTCTTGGAGGATAGATCAGTTCGGTAGTTGCGTGCTGCTACTGAAGAATTTCAGAGTTGATTTGGACCAGCTCTCCTTGCCGAGAAAGTTTGATTTTGACATCATCCCCTACCGCAAGATATGATTTAGATTTGAACCTTGACCATCCTTTAGCATCAATCATCATGCGACCATCCTTTGTACTTACAGTATATTGAGCAGGTTCATTCACACCAAGGCTGCGCATGGTAAGAGAAACTTGGCCGCGGTCGCCCGGATTGTTGAATGACTCCCTCGTTTCTCTAGGAATTCTCTGTTTGCAAACAAGAAGACATACCCAAACAGTTAGATCAACACAGTGAATCATGTGAAACAACATGGAATGAAAAAAGAATGAAGCACTTGGGCGGCCAATGCTTACCAAGAAGGTGGACATGTCGGTTTTTGTAAGGACTTTGGTATATGAAGTGCGAACTGCAGCCCAGTCTGTTGCCGGTGCAACTGCATGGGCCGGAGCAGATGCAAGTGCAAGTGTTGGTGCAGGTGCCGAAGCCGCTGCTGCTGCCAGAGATGGTGCTCCTTGTAGAGCTGGTGCCGGTGTCGGAGCAGGTGCCGGTGTCGATGCCCGATCCTCCGGTAGATCAGACTGATCTACTGACGCGGTCGGTGCCCAATCCTCAGCTGGATCAGACTGAGCTGCTGCCGCTGTCAGTGCTAGAGCAATTGCCGGTGCTCGATCTGTTGCTGAAGGTGGTACCGATGTGTGAGACAGCGGCGATCGTGTCTGGTCTGCTATGATCAGCTTTCTAACTTGACTAGGATCCGTGACCATGATCCGGTTTTTTCTTCATTTCTTTTAAACGCGAGAAGGACTAATTGTGGTGTTTTTGTTAAACCAAACTGCAGTTCATCACAGGGATTCAGCTTGTACTCAGACAACAGACTGATCCAATTTTTTCCAGTAATATAAGTGATGGACAATGCCTTCGTTACTGACACGACATAAGAAGTGAAACCTGCAAAATAGCCATCGTATAGCAAACCAAACGGTTTATTCTGTGATTGTCGGGGGTTGGATGCGACATATGCCAACGGGTGGCTTATCATGGTGGGGGCGAGTAGAACGTCGCCGGTGCCTGGAAACGGGATGACGCGCAGACATGCACGCCGACGAATCTTACCCAGCTTCGGGGCTCTCCGGGGAGATAACACCCCTACTGCTGCTCTGCGGGGTCTCCGCATGATCACTATGGGACGATAATACAAAGGTGCTCCTTGAGCTGTTTTGGGTGGCGGGAGGGAGCAAGGCTGGCTCCTTCCTTTGCTTGCTATGTGTCTAAAAACCTATCCAGGGCCGAACCCTTTGCATGGGTGCCCCGGGGGGTTTATATAGGCCTACCCCCCGAGGGTACAATGGTAAACTGACTGGGTGTGGCCCCCAGCTGTCTGTCTCTCATGCCGCCGCCCCCCTGCCGGCTTCTGGGGCCCGCCGACTGGCGGGCCCCGCGGACAGGCCGGGCACTGTGCAGCACTCCTGATGATGCAGGCTCGGTCATGGGGTCGTGGGAACAGTGCCGCTGTCTGTCGGGCGATCACTGTCGCCACTCCCCGTCCAATCTGGTTTATGGTTCGTGGGGCCCTGACTGAGAGGCGGCCGACTCTGGGAAGGCCGACTCCCGCAGGGCCGTCTTCAGACTCTCCGGCCATCTTCTTCTCCCTCACAGACGAGGGGCCCGGCGGTCTTCGGGCCGTACAGGCCGCCGTCGTGGGCACAGTGCCTTGCGCACTGTGGCTGAGGTCAGGGGAGGCATGGCAACAGTGCCGCGCCTTACCGGAGATCTCCTGGTGGTACGGCTCAGTGTAGCCATGCCTACCTCCCGTAGGTTTGAGGGGACGGCCACGTCGGGACCGTACCCTGCGTCGGTCTTCGTGAAAAGGTCGCGGGCCGACTCTCATAGTCGGCCCCTTGAAAGGTCGCAAGCCCGGAGTCGGCTTGCTTCAGAGTCGCCAGCTGGGACTCGGCCTTCTTTGAAGGTCGCCAGCCGGGACTCGGCGTTCTCCGAAGGTCGCCGTCTGGGACTCGGCTGAGGGGCACGGCCTGCCCCGATGTCTTGAAAGATCTTGGGACCCGAGTCAGCCTACCCGTGGCCCATTACTCCGACAGTGATGAATGTCACATGGCAAAACCTGCATCGTAAAATTGCAGGAAAAAAAGAAAACATGCCATTAAATCAATAAGATTTAGACAGTAAATCAATACGATTTACTTGATGTGACATGAGTGAATCCTTACCAGGAAATCACTATGTTGAAGTACTAAATAGAAGATTGATTGTCCAACTACGCGTGGCATGCAGGGGCCCCGCCTACTCCCACAAGCAGGACAGTCCAAAGGTCGTGACAAATCGTATGGACCGAACATCCATGGGACTGGAAATCCTGGTGGGTGCGATAAACCCTGCAATGCATATAGATATTGGAGTGTAACCATAATTGATAAACCGTTCTCACAAAAAATATGATCTGGATACTTCAAAATATACAGACTGAATTGAGTGGACAGACATTAACATAGACCGTTCTCAGGACTGACCACACACCAAAAGCGGTAGTACTAATAAACAATACAGGGTTCACAAAGACAAATCAAGTATTGAACAATAGTACTTACTACAGACAAGCAAAGTTGCACTAACTAAACTCTGCAGACTATTTCTTGCCACCGACCTACGGGATGAACCCCGCATAACTGACTAGGCCATGGACTTCGTGTGAGATGTCTACATGCACCATCAACATCTTGTCAACCTTGTAGAACCTAAAAGAGTGGTCTTTCCACTCATAAACATGATGATGAAGACAGGCCGCATAAGATTTGTTGGGAAGCTTTACAAGAACCACGCCCTTTGTAATCGAAGGCACATCCAGGAAATTGTTGTAGTCAAGTACAGCCTCAAGAACACGCCTGACAACAATGTTACAGGAAAACACTAGTTCAGGACACATGGCGACAAGGACATAGCAGCTGGATAGTTCAGCAGTAGAACTCATCATCAGGTCTTCCAGTTCACATGGCATGACTTTGAGAACTTCATCTCCACCGCGGACTTGGTTCTAATTCAAACATAAACCATATTTATTACTACCTCCGTTCAGAAATATAAGATGCTTTTCGATATTATACTCCATATATGACTACATATACGCACAGAAATGAGTGAACGAAGACAGTAGAACATGTCTTCAAAGGCATGAGAGTAGAGGGATTATTTGCAATATCCATAACACAAGTTACTGAGGCAAATATACCCTCTTAAAAGGTAGCATTGATGTTCATAAAGTACTCCCTCCGTCCCAAAATTCTTGTCTTAGATTTGTATAGATACGGATGTATCAAGTCACATTTTAGTATTAGATACATCTGTATCTAGATAAATCTAAGACAAGAAATTTGGGACAGAGGGAGTAGTTGAAAGTAATCTATAAGAAATCAGTGTCAACCTCTCACATGTTTTGGTCAAAAGAGGAATTTAGAACCGTCATTTGCCACACTAAAATCACATGCAAGATCACCCAGAAAGTTGTACTACCAGTACTAGTACTGCGTGTTAGATGAAAAAACACGATCAAGATCGATAAAAAGATCGTCAACAAGAGACATTACCTTGACTTGCTTAATGAGGGATCCCGGAGAGGGGGGCTTGGACAGGGCGATGGCTTTGAGCTTGTCTGCGGTAGTCTCGGTGTGGTGCTTGCGCTTCTTCGTACCATGAGCCTCGACGGTTTTGGCCAGAGCCATAGACATCACGTCGGTCGGTGCTCCGGCGTCCATCCAAGAGAGGAAGCTGAGAGAGAAGAGTGAAAGGAGGAACGAGATGAGGGAGAAGCGAAGCAAGTGGGGGTTTTCTTCAAGAGAGGAAGCTGAGAGAGAAGAGTGAAATGATGGTTGCTTTGTCCGTCCAACTTACTGCTGGAAAGGAGGGGGTTTTGTGATTTGACGGCTCATTGGGCATTACTGCGACGTTTCGATCGGGGTAGTCTACCGTCACTCTACTACAGAGTAATTTAGTGCATGGCTAGTGGACCCAGGTGCTGGCTGTCCCACACGTCGGCGAAAGTGAGTAATTTAGTGCATGGCTGGAGGAGGATCCGCACGGTAGAGCGTGTCCACTGTTTTTCTGAAGAAAAAAATGATTACCGCAAGCGTTTCCACTCTTGCGACGGAGGAGTGCAAAACACGGTAGCCACTTGAACATACACAGTGCTCCTACTACTAGGCATGTGCAGTGGTTCACACGTCAGTACTACACAATCTTGTTGCTAGTGTAGTAAGATATGACAATAACAAATGATGTTGTGCGCATGTCAACTACTCCTATATGTAACATAGTATCGCTTTTTCGACTGTCCGATCGAGAATGAATAGTGAGTACGGTGCCTTGTCCGATCAATGTTAACAGAACTAGGTCCACAACGCATGGAGAGTATGGTGCTACAGTACTCCATGAAACATGAACCATATGAAGCACGAATAGTGTTAGGCAGGGTGTATGAAGGGTGCACGGGTTGGGAGCAAAAGTTCCCTTGTCGACCCACTTTTGGGTGTTTGGCAGAGTGCATGAAGGGTGCATGAGTCCACACTAGTAGGTTGATAAAAATACATGAAGAGGAAACAACTATATTGAGATGAGAATGCAACCAAACACACCCACACGCTTTGTGCTACAATGACTGATCTGCACCGTCTGAGTTTGACCCAATGGTCATGTTGCGCCGAGACATGGACATGCCCATGTGTAGGACCTTGAGAAGAGGTGTCTAGAGGGGGGGGGGGGGGTGATTAGACACTAAGTACCAAAGTTGCAGTTTTTAACTTCTTTAAGTTTAAGTGGAGTTTAGGCACAAATTTAGCATTCACAACATGTAGCAAGCAAGCATGCAAAGAGTATATGAGCAGCGGAAAGTAAAGCATGCAACTTGCAAGAATGTAAAGGGAAGGGTTTTGGAGGATTCAAACACAATTGGAGACACGGATGTTTTTGGCGTGGTTCCGATAGGTGGTGCTATCGTACATCCACGTTGATGGAGACTTCAACCGACGAAGGGTAATGGCTGCGCGAGTCCACGGAGGGTGAGGGAGTTTCGGACTAGGGGGTGTCCGGATAGCCGAACTATCATCATCGGCCGGACTCCAAGACTATGAAGATACAAGATTGAAGACTTCGTCCCGTGTCCGGATGGGACTTTCCTTGGCGTGGAAGGCAAGCTTGGCGATACGGATATGTAGATCTCCTACCTTTGTAACCGACTCTGTGTAACCCTAGCCCTCTTCGGTGTCTATATAAACCGGATGGCTGTAGTCCATAGGACGAACAACAATCATACCATAGGCTAGCTTCTAGGGTTTAGCCTCCTTGATCTTGTGGTAGATCCACTCTTGTAACACACATCGTCAATATTAATCGAGGAGGACATAGGGTTTTACCTCCATCAAGTGGGCCCGAACCTGGGTAAAACATCGTGTCCCTTGTCTCCTGTTACCATCTGCCTAGACGCATAGTTCGGGACCCCCTACCCGAGATCCGCCGGTTTTGACACCGACATTGGTGCTTTCATTGAGAGTTCCTCTGTGCCGTCACCGATAGGCTCGATGGCTTCTTCAATCATCATCAACGACGCAGTCCAGGGTGAGACCTTCCTCCCCGGACAGATCTTCGTATTCGGCGGCTTCGCGCTGCGGGCCAACTCGCTTGGCCAACTGGAGCAGATCGAAAGCTACGCCCCTGGCCGTCAGGTCAGATTTGGAAGTTTGAACTTCACGGATGACATCCGTAGGGACTTGATCCTCGATGGATTCGAGCCACAGCCGAGCGTGCCGCACTGTCACGGCAAGCATGATTTAGCTCTGCAGCCGGACAGTACCTTGGAGGCCGCACTCGAAACCGCTTTGATCTTCAATTCGGAGCTGGCTGCGCAGATCGAGGACGGATGCCTAGACACCGCCTCGGGGGCTGCAACCTCCACGGCGATAGAGCCGAACACTGACCTTGTCCCTCATAAAGCTCGTGACCCCGAGGTGCCGGACTCCTCGCCGGACTCCGAATCTCCCACGCCCTCCCCGATCGAATCCGATTGGGCGCCGATCATGGAATTCACCGCAGCGGACATCTTTCAACACTCACCTTTCGGCGACATCTTGAGTTCGCTAAAGTATCTCTCGTTATTAGGAGAGCACTGGCCGGACTGCGGTCAGGACGGTTGGGATGCGGACGATGAAGAAATTCAAAGCCCACCCACCACCCACTTGGTAGTCGCTGTCGATGATCTAACCGACATGCTAGACTACGACTCCGGAGACATTGACGGTATGGACGACGATGCCGGAGACGACGAAGAACCAGCGCCTACTGGGCACTGGACAGCCACCTCATCATACGACATATACATGGTGGATATCCCAAAAGATGGGAATGGCGAAGGAACAGAGGAGGATGACCCCTCCAAAAAGCAGCCCAAGCGCTGGCGTCAGCGGCGCCGCTCTAAATCCCGCCACAGCAAGAATGAAGACTCCGGCACCGGAGATAATAATACACCGGACAGTGCCGAAGACAACCCACTCCAGCAAGATGCAGCGCAGGAGGACAGAGACGCCAGCCCTTATGAAGGAGCGGCAGAAGAAGAGGTAGAGGATTATATGCCTCCCTCCGGAGACGAGGCAAGCCTCGACGATGATGAATTCGTCGTGCCTGAGGATCCCGTTGAACAAGAGCGTTTTAAACGCAGGCTTATGGCCACGGCGAACAGCCTCAAGAAAAAGCAGCAATAGCTTAGAGCTGATCAAGATCTGCTAGCCGACAGATGGACTGAAGTCCTCGCGGCCGAAGAGCATGAGCTCGAACGCCCCTCCAAAAGCTACCCTAAACGCAAGCTGCTCCCCTGATTAGAGGAGGAGGCGTATGAAACCGCATCACCAGGAGACAATACGGCTGACCAACCACCCCGTGGTCGCGACAGAGAGGCCTCTAGGCCCTTCACTAGACCCGTACCCTGGCATCGCTCGAAAAGCACAAGGCCATAGGGGAACGCTCCAGACTTGCGAGATATATTGGAGGATAAGGCAAGACAATCAAGATCGATCTATGGATCGCGTGGGCGCCCCACGATACGTGACGACAACCGTCGCGCTGGACACAGTAAGTCCGGCCGGGCCGAACAAAATAGACAAAGCTCCCTTGAGCTCCGTCGTGATATCGCCCAGTACAGAGGCGCTGCACACCCAGTATGCTTCACAGATGAAGTAGTGGATCATCAAATCCCCGAAGGGTTTAAACCCGTCAATATTGAATCCTATGATGGCACAACAGACCCCGCGGTTTGGATCGAAGACTACCTCCTTCGCATCCACATGGCCCGCGGTGACGATCTTCACGCCATCAAATATCCCCCCCTCAAGCTTAAAGGACCAGCCCGACATTGGCTCAACAGCTTGCCAGCAGAGTCAATTGGGATTTGGGAAGACTTGGAAGCCGCATTCCTCGATAACTTCCAAGGCACGTATGTGCGACCACTAGACGCCGATGACCTAAGCTACATAATTCAGCAGCCAGACGAATTGGCCAGGCAATTCTGGACACGGTTCTTAACCAAGAAAAACCAAATCGTCGACTGTCCGGATGCGGAGGCCCTTGCGGCCTTCAAGCATAACATCCGCGACGAGTGGCTTGCCCGGCACCTGGGACAGGAAAAGCCGAAATCCATGGCAGCCCTCACATCACTCATGACCCGCTTCTGCGCGGGTGAGGACAGCTGGCTAGCATGCAGCAATAACCTCAGCAAAAATTCTGGCAGTCTGGATTTCAAGGACCGAAATGGCAGGCCGCGTCATAACAAAAACAAATGCCGCATTAACGACGACAATAGTGAGGATACGGCAGTCAATGCCGGATTCAGAGGCTCTAAACCCGGTCAGCGGAAAAATCCATTCAAAAGAACTACTCCGGGTCCGTCCAATTTGGACCGAATACTTGACCGCTTGTGCCAGATACACGGCACCCCCGAAAATCCAGCTAACCACACCAACAGGGACTGTTGGGTATTCAAGCAGGCAGGCAAGTTAATTGCCGAAAACAATGACAAGGGGCTGCATAGCGATGACGAGGAAGAGACCCGACCGCCGAACAATAGAGGACAGAAGGGTTTCCCCCCACAGGTGCGGACGGTGAACATGATATACGCAATGCACATACCCAAAAGGGAGCGGAAGCGTGCACTCAGGGATGTCTAAGCGATGGAGCCAGTTGCCCTAAAGTTCAATCCATGGTCCTCCTGCCCGATCACTTTTGACCGAAGGGACCACCCCACCAGCATCCGCCACGGCGGATTCGCGGTCTTAGAACCAATCGTCGATGGATTTCACCTAACCAAAGTCTTGATGGACGGCGGCAGCAGCCTGAACCTGCTTTATCAGGATACAGTGCGCAAAATGGGCATAGACCCCTCAAGGATTAAACCTACCAAAACGACCTTTAAAGGCGTCATACCAGGTGTAGAAGCCAATTGTACAGGCTCAATTACACTGGAAGTGGTCTTCGGATCCCCGGATAACTTCCGAAGCGAGGAGTTAATCTTCGACATAGTCCCGTTCCGCAGTGGCTATCATGCCTTGCTCGGACGTACCGCATTTGAAAGTTCAACGCGGTGCCGCACTACGCATACCTCAAGCTCAAGATGCCAGGCCCTCGAGGAGTCATCACGGTCAACGGAAACACTGAACGTTCTCTCCGAACGGAGGAACATACAACAACTCTCGCAGCAGAAGTACAATGCAGCCTCTTAAGGCAATTCTCGAGTCTGGCCGTTAAGCGGCCGGACATAGCTAAGCGCGCCCGAAGTAACCTACAACAAGACCACCTGGCACGTTCCAAGCACGCGTAGCAGTGCGGCCCCAACCCCAGCCCCTGCAAAACGGCAAAGCAGGTCCTTCGCGTACACCATTACACTCTGAAGATACCATGGGCATGGGGAGAGGGGCACGACCACGATAAGCCCAGACTACGGCTCAACCACACCAGGGGCTCTCAAGTGTGTCGTTCTTCTTCTTTTTTTTACCTTTTATTTTTTACCCACAGGACTCCGTTCGTCAGAGGCCCTGTCCGGCAGCAGAACTGCCGAACTCACGATGCAATAGCCAGGGAAGGATAAAGGCTACAACGAATATCCAGGTGGTCTCCATTACGAGCATTTTTATACACCAATCCGCAGCCTACCCCTGGAGGGGGACATGTTTAACAAGTCCCATCCTTTGCTTATCGCACTATTTGTATCGTTCTGCATTCATAGCAGCACTTATTGAATAAAACAATGCAGCACCTTCTTGCTTATAATTGCATTTATTTTTCTACGTATGTTCATTTATGGCATGTTGCATCCGTACACTTTGGTACGGCTAATATACACCAGGGGCTTATGTTCCCCGCATTATGGTGTGATAAGTCCGAACACTTTCACAAGTGCGGCACCCCGAACTTATAGCACTATATGCATCGGCTCCGAATCATGTCTTGGATCAATAGTTGGGTTTGCCTGGCTCCCATGTTTTGGTACCTTATGTTCCGTTATATCGGCTAAGGTAGCACTGGGAGAACTACTGCGATTGCGCCCCAGTTGAGCTGGGTTAACGCCTCAATGGAGAAAGCTAAAGCTGGCCGTCATGATGAGGCGAGAGCCGGTCGCTGTTCGAGAGGTTTTTTGCGAGTCCTTAAAGACTTATGCCGCTTAGAGCGAGGAGCCGGATCCTGTCCGGCCCAGGCGTGGATAGCGCCCCAAATTCAGCCTTCCAAAGACTAGGGGCTTCGCCGAAATTTAAAATTATAGAATTCTATGGCTAAGTGAGAGTGTTCAAGCATTATAAGTTCGGTTGCCTTGTTCGCTGTGTTGAGCGCCTCCCTAGATGGACCCAAAAATGGGAACAAGAGTGCTCAAGTTTATCCCGAACACCCCAGCACTCGTGGCATGGGGGCTGAAGCCGACGACTTGCCATCTCTCAGATTTGATAAACAGCCGCACAGAAGGTAATATTTTAAATTAACAAGCGTTGCTTAGCGCATATGAACTAAGTTTTCAGCGCATAGGATAACAAAATGCGAGTCTACTCAAATATTACATCTTTGGAGCACTCACCCGCAATAGTGCGGGCGCCCTTCAGCACACTCTTATAATACATCTCGGGCGTGCGATGCTCCTTGCCCTCTGGTGGCGGGTCCATCACGAGCTTCTGGGCATCCATCTTGCCCCAGTGCACCTTTGCGCGGGCAAGGGCCTGACGGGCACCCTCAATGCAAGCGGAGTGCTTGATGACTTCAACCCACGGGCACGCATCCACCAGCCGCCGCACCAGGCCGAAGTAGCTCCCAGGCATGGCCTCCTTAGGCCACAGCCGAACTATGAGGCCCTTCATGGCCTGTTCGGCCGCCTTGTGGAGCTCGACCAGCTGCTTCAGCTGGTCGCTAAGGGGCACCGGATGTCCGGCCTCAGCATACTGAGTCCAGAAGAC
Source organism: Triticum timopheevii (assembly GCA_963921465.1). Lineage (NCBI taxonomy): Eukaryota > Viridiplantae > Streptophyta > Magnoliopsida > Poales > Poaceae > Triticum > Triticum timopheevii. The sequence goes on from OY997272.1 coordinate 498,816,245, forward strand.
CTTCTCTGTCGAGCTCCCCTCCTTGGCCCGGTAGAATGCGGCAGCATCGGACACGCTGCAAGGAAGATCTGCGAACGCTCCTGGAGAGCTCCGAATTCGGGTAAGCAACAGGTAATTAACACTCACATGCTTACTTTGCATGAAAAATGCCTTACCCGCTGCTATTTTCTTCACCGCCTCAATCTCCTGGAGGGCCTTGTAGGCTTCGGCCTTAGCGGCTTTGGCACTCTCAAGAGCCGTTGCAAGCTCAGACTCTCGAGTCTTCGAGTCACGCTCCAAGCTCTCATGTTTTTTCACGAGATCCTGGAGCTCTTGCTGTACCTCCGCCACCCGCGCCTCCTGCTTCTCTCGCTCGGTGCGCTCCGCGGCCGCATTGTGTTCGGCCGCGGCCACCGCCTCCTTTAAGGTCGCCACCTCGTTAGTGGCCCCTGCAATACCCACGTTATCCTTGTCATTTTTCTTGGAACCAAATCCTTTTCTGTAAGGTACAATTTTAATAAGGTATTACTCACCTTATTTTTCCTCGAGATGGTTCTTGGCATGGCCGAGCTCATTCTCGGACCACTCGAGGCTTTCCTTCAAAGTATTGACCTGCGCAGTCAGCGCGACGGAGGTCAGCAGCACATCCTGCAATCCCATATTGACATATTTTTTATGACTCCTGCGTATATCTTTTTAAAAAGATCCTCAGTCTGACTTTTCTTTCCGAACACCGAACCGAGCATCAGGGGCTACTGTCTATGCGGTACCATTTTACATATATTGAAATTCTTACCTCAAAGCTTGTTAGAAGGCTGCTGCAGGCTTCGGTCAGCCCGCTCTTGGCAAGCTGAACCTTCTGAATCACCGCACTCATAATAGTGCGGTGTTCCTCTTCAATGGAGGTGCCATTGAGCGCCTCCCGCAAATTATCCGGCGCCTCTGGTTGGACGGAGGCAGCCATCGTCATGGTCTTGCCCTTCTTACGAAGGGGTCGCCCGCCGGACTCCGGAGCCACTGTGGCCTCCGGGGCAGAGTCTGGTGCAAAGTCTGGGAGGTTGTCCTGCGACACCTCCGGGGCCTCCCCCTCCTGGTGGGTCCTTTCCTGGGATCCCACCTCGGTGTCATCCGCATCAGGAGGGGTGGAGGCAGTCGGAAGAGAATCCATATCCGACGCACCTAAGGACCCGCTCGACGAAGCGGGAAGATCATCCTTGGGCGGACTGCAGGGTTGTATGCGGCATTAGAAAGACATTATGTGACGAAAGGGAAAAACCTTGAAGTTATTGGGGAGTCCAGATACTTACGATCTCGCCAGGGGCTTGGCCCTTGGAGGCCAGTCCTCGTCGTTGTCGCTGGCGTTGGCAGAGTAGTCCGGGGGAAGAGTTTTCCTCTTCTTGGACCCTTCGGCCTCCCTTGTTGGGGAGGCCTTCCTTTTCTTCCCTCTCCCCGCTGGGGGAGAGGCTTTCTTCTTCTCCTCCTCGCCTTGGTGGGAGGAGTCGGCCTCGGATTCATCATCTGATAGCACCTGAAAATGGGAACTCTTCCGAGTCCCTGTGGCCTTCTTCTTGGCCTTCTTCTCCGGCACCACGTGGGGTGCCGGAGCCAGCAGCCCCGTTAGGCGCGCATCCGCTGGGTCCTCTGGCAATGGGGCCAGACAGATAGTCCGTTTGGCCTTCGCCAGCCAGTCCTGTCAAAGGTAAAGGGAGTTTAGATCCCGCATAGAGTCAAACTATGGAAAACAAGTGGCATAATTGCTTACCTCGTCAGCTGGACGCTACGAGCAGAATTCGCGATCTTCGGTAGCGGATACGGGAGCCTCGGCACCCTTGAGAAGCACCTTCCAGACATCTTCGTACGTAGTGTCGAAGAGCCCGCTCAGGGTCTGGTGCTGCGCCGGATCGAACTCCCACATGTTGAAACCCCGTCGATGGCACGGGAGAATCCGGCGGATGAGCATGACCTGGACTACGTTGACAAGCTTGAGCTTCTTGTCCACCAGCTTCTGGATACAGGCTTGGAGTCTGGTCAGCTCCTCCGAATCCCCCCAGATCCAGCCACTCTCTTTCTAGGAGGTGAGCCGTGTAGGGATGCCGGATCTGAATTCCGGGGCCGCTGCCCAATCGGGGTCACGCGGCTCGGTGATGTAGAACCACCCCGATTGCCACCCCTTAATGGTTTCCACGAAAGTGCCCTCCAGCCACGTAACGTGGGACATCCTGCCCACCATGGCGCCTCCGCACTCCGCTTGGCTGCCCTTCACAACCTTCGGCTTGACACTGAAGGTCTTAAGCCACAAGCCGAAGTGGGGCTGGATGCAGAGGAAGGCCTCGCACACGACGATAAATGCCGAGATGTTGAGGATGAAATTCCGGGCCAGATCATGGAAATCTAGGCCGTAGTAGAACATGAGCCCCCGGACAAAGGGATGAAGTGGGAAGCCCAGTCCGTGGAGGAAATGGGGAAGAAATATTACCCTCTCATGGGGCCTGGGGGTGGGGATGAGCTCTCCCTCGTCGGGGAGCCGGTGCGCGATGTCGCTGGACAAATATCCGGCGTCGCGTAGCTTCTGGATCTGCCCCACTGTGACGGAGGAGGCCATCCACTTGCCTCCTGCTCCGGACATAGTTGGAGAAGGTTGAGATGAGAAGTGCGGACTTGGGCACTGGAGCTCGAGTTCGCGGAGATGGATAAGCCAAGGAGGAAGAAGGCGCAGGTAAAAGGGTTGGATCTTTATCCCCTTATATGGGCGGACAAAAACATGTGTCCCCACCGGCCTGGTAAAACTCGCTTATCTCCCAAGCGTCACAATCAATGGCGCGGTTGGGTTACCCACGTCCGTATTGATGGGAATCCCGGTATAAGGGGAACACGATCTCTGCTTCGACAAGACGTGCCAAGGAAACCGCTTCGCTAAACGCGTTGAGGTGGAACAATAAAAACAATTCGAGTAAAATCTTGGAATTGGTGAGACGTCACGCCACAGAATACGTCAGCAGATTGATCTTGTGTAATATTATTCTCTCTATGGTGGTACGTGGAATTTATTTTTGCAGAGCCGGGCACTATCCTGGTGTTCACAATCTTCTATAATTTATTCGGAGGAAGAACCCGCCTTGCAATGCCGAAGACAACATGCGCGCTGGACTCGTCGTCATTGAAGCCTGGTTCAGGGGCTACTGAGGGAGTTCCGGACTAGGGGGTGTCTGGATAGCCGAACTATCATCATCGGCCGGACTCCAAGACTATGAAGATACAAGATTGAAGACTTCGTCCCGTGTCCGGATGGGACTTTCCTTGGCGTGGAAGGCAATCTTGGCGATACGGATATGTAGATCTCCTACCTTTGTAACCAACTCTGTGCAACCCTAGCCCTCTCCGGTGTCTATATAAACCGGATGGCTGTAGTCCATAGGACGAACAACAATCATACCATAGGCTAGCTTCTAGGGTTTAGCCTCCTTGATCTCGTGGTAGATCCACTCTTGTAACACACATCATCAATATTAATCGAGCAGGACATAGGGTTTTACCTCCATCAAGAGGGCCCAAACCTGGGTAAAACATCGTGTCCCTTGTCTCCTATTACCATCCAACTATACGTACATTTCGGGACCCCCTACCCGAGATCCACCGGTTTGACACCGACAGAGGGCTCCACCCAAGAAGGGTCCACGAAGAAGCAACCTTGTCTATCCCACCATGGCCGTCGCCCACGAAGGACTTGCCTCGCTAGCGGTAGATCTTCACGAAGTAGGCGATCTCCTTGCCCTTACAAACTCCTTGGTTCAACTCCACAATCTTGTCGGAGGCTCCCAAGTGACACCTAGCCAATCTAGGAGACACCACTCTCCAAGAAGTAACAAAATGGTGCGTTGATGATGAACTCCTTGCTCTTGTGCTTCAAATGATAGTCTCCCAAACACTCAACTCTCTCTCATAGGATTTGGATCTGGTGGAAAGAATATTTGAGTGGAAAGAAACTTGGGGAAGGCTAGAGATCAAGATTCATATGGTAGGAATGGAATATCTTGGCCTCAACACATGAGTAGGTAGTTCTCTCTCAGAAATAGGATACTGGAAGTGTAGGTTCGTTCTGATGGCTCTGTCCACAAATGAAGAGGAGGTGGAGGGGTATATATAGCCTCCACATAAAATCTAACCGTTACACACAATTTACCAATCTCGGTGGGACCGAATCAACAAACTTGGTCAGACCGATTTAGTAAACCTAGTGACCATTAGGATTTTCGGTGGGACCGAAATGCAACTCGGTAGAACCGATATGGTTAGGGTTAGGGCATAACGTAATCTCGGTGAGACCGATTACACAAACTCGGTGAGACCGATTTTGGTAATTAGCTAACCAGAGAGTTGGTCAGGCAAACTCGGTGGGACCGATTACTCAAACTCGGTGAGACCGATCTTGGTAAAAAGTTAACCAGAGAGTTTGCATTGTAATCTCGGTAGGACCGATTACACAAACTCGGTGAGACCGATTTTGGTAATGGACATACACAGAGAGATTACAATCCCATCTCGGTGAGACCGAGATCCCTATCGGTGAGACCGATTTGCCTAGGGTTTGTGGCAGTGGCTATGACATTTGAACTCGGTGGCGCCGGATAGAAAGAATCGGTGTGACCGATTTTGGCTTTAGGTTTAGGTCATATGTGTGGAAGTGGGAAAGTAGTTGAGGGTTTTGGAGTATATCACTAAGCACTTGAAGCAAGAGGCTCATTAAGAAACACCTCATCCCTATAGACTCAATGTGATCTTGGATCACTTAAAATGTAAAATGAAGAGTCTTGAGCTTGAAGCTTTAGCCAATCCTTTGTCCTTAGCGTCTTGAAGGAGTTCCCACATCCTTTAGTCCATGCCACTCCATTGTTGAACTTATCTGAAACATACTAGATAAAAGTGTTACTCCAACAAGAGATATGTTGTCATTAATTACCAAAACCACCTAGGGAGCACTTGTGCTTTCAATCTCCCCCTTTTTGGTAATTGATGACAACATACATCAAAGCTTTAGATAAGGATATAAAGAATAGCAAGTAAATCTTTGGAAAGACATGTAACAAGCATAGGCTCCCCCTACATGTATGCAAACATGTGAATATGGAATATAGAAGCATGTGAGAGCATAACCATGATAGAGTAGGCAATGATTCCTTCTTGCAAACAGTATGTACATCAGCAAGAATTCCTCATACACATGATTGTGATGCATATACTTACCTTGTAGTATTGAGTTGGCTTAGGATGGAATGAACCTGCGTAAACAAGGTTAGATAACACAGGTACATCTACTGGCCAGAGCAAACAGAAGAAACCACAAGAATACCAAGACTGGGATGACATGTAGAGAGTGAGTACTAAGTACCACATTGGATTAGACATGTCCCCAAGAGTAAAGATATGCAATGAATTTAAATGATTTCTTTCCCTTAGATGTCTTGATCCCCCTGAATCTAGCATGGGATACTAGGAGAAGATAGGGAACAGAAAATCAGAGCTGAAAGATATAAATGAACAGAGCTAATGCAAGCTAATGTAAATAAGCATATATGAACATGTCTTTTCCCCTCAATAAGACATGTGAAATCTCTCCTCTTGCACACCGAGCATCTGGGATCCTTGAGAAATACTTTCTACTTGAGTATTCTCTCCCCCTGGAGATCTCTTTCTCTCCCCCTGTGGAAGTGTTATTCTCTCTCCCTTTGGAAGAGATGAGCTTGGATGTGATCTCTCTAAGTATTAAGCTTTGATGTGATCTCTCTCTCCCCCTTTGACATCAATTTCCAAGAAGGGTTTTCTGGAATTTGTTGTGAATGGGTTTGGTCTTGGAGTCACAACACAAAGTACTGGATAAAATTGTGATGCTTGTAGAGGACAAGATTCATTGAGTGGAGCTGGATCAGAAGAAAGACAGAATTAGTGGCAAACTGTTTTTCCTGTGGGAAGTCGGTGGCACCGAGTGGTAGGTTTCGGTTGTACCGAAAGAATTCGGTTGGACCGAAAATAACTAATCGATGGAACCGAGTTCATCACAGAGAAAACACTTGTCACCTCAGCTCACTAGACTAGTAGGATCTCACAAAGATTTGCAAGGAATTTACTAAATGATATGCAATGAATTGGATGCAGTAAATGCTGAACAAACAGAAAAGAAAGAAATCTAGATGAAGTTTTTTTTGTTAACAAGGGAAACAAATATGCATGAGATAGATGCAAAAACACAGAAAAGAACACAAGAGAACTTCATCTAGAGATGGTCGGCGACAAAGTCACCTATGTTAGAGTATATTGACTTAGGAGTCAAGTGAGATCACTTGATCATAGGTCATACTCATCCCTTAAGCTCAAAATGGGATTACCATTTTTCGTTTAAGCATCTTGATGTATTCACATCTTGCCGAGTTGCTTTAGCTCATGACTCGGAGTAAAGCTTCTCTAAGATGGAATAACATACCTTGGTTGGTGGTGTTGATCATGTAGTTGAACTTGTGTGGGTTGCTCTAGGTTGATGTAGCCAAGAGTTGGGAGCACCACTTGAAATTTGAGTCCATCTACCTACATGGGTTAGTTCTTGCAAGGAAGAGCACTTGTGTATCCAAAAATGACAATCATGAAGCTCAACATGGAATTTGTCAAAGGATATGTTTGAATGGTTTCGTGCTTCCTTGTCTTCAACCACCTTTGTATAGAGACTTGGTGATGTAGAGATTGCTCAAGATGTGAGTAGGTTTCAATCTCATGGAATTTGATCCAACCAAGTATCTACATGGGTTAGATAACATGCAAGATGCAAATATGTCCAAGATATAAGATGTTCATCATAAGAGAAATATCAAGGATTAGTCATAAGCTCATGTCTTGCATGTATCCAATGGAGTTTCTACTCCAAGTTTGAAGCATCAATGATGTTCAATTCTCCTCTCAACCTGCAAAACACTTTCTCATCAAGAGGTTTAGTGAATATATCCGCTAATTGCTTTTCGGTTCGAACATGCTTAAGATCAATGTCACCCTTAGCAACATGATCTCGAATGAAATGATGACGAACTTCAATATGCTTAGTTTGAGAATGTTGCACAGGATTATGACCAATTTTTATAGCACTTTCATTGTCACAAAGCAATGGAACATGTTTCACATATATCCCATAATCTTTAAGAGTTTGGGTCATCCAAAGTAATTGAGCACAACATGAACCAGCGCCAATGTATTCCGCTTCGGCTGTGGATAAGGATACCGAGTTTTGTTTCTTGGAGGACCAAGACACAAGAGATCTACCAAGAAATTGACAAGTACCCGAAGTGGACTTTCTATCAACCTTGTCTCCGGCATAGTCCGAGTCAGAGTAGCCAACAAGATCGAAAGAGGCCCTCTTGGGATACCAAATGCCAAAATTTGGTGTATGGATTAAGTATCTCACTATCCTTTTCACGGCCTTAAGATGACATTCTTTAGGAGCAGCTTGATATCGTGCACACATGCACACACTTAGCATAATATCAGGACGTGAAGCACATAGATATAAGAATGATCCAATCATAGAGCGATAAACCTTTTGATCAACCGGTTCATCATCTTTGGTCAAGTCAAGATGTCCACTAGTAGGCATGGGTGTAGGCATACCTTTGCATTCCTGCATATTGAATTTCTTGAACAAATCCTTAGTGTACTTTGTTTGAGAGACAAAAGTACCTTCCTTAGTTTGCTTGATTTGCAACCCAAGAAAGAATTTGAGTTCACTCATCATAGACATCTCAAACTTCTCCGACATAAGCTTCCCAAACTTTTCACTAAAATGAGGGTTAGTTGAACCAAATATAATATCATCAACATAAATTTGGCATACAAAGAGTTCTCCATTAACCCTTTTAGTCAAAAGAGTAGAATCAATCTTCCCAATTTCAAAGCCTTTTTCTATAAGGAACTTGGTCAAGCATTTATACCACGCTCTAGGAGCTTGTTTAAGACCATAAAGAGCTTTTTGAAGTTTGTAAACATGATTTGGTTTCTTAGGATTGATAAAGCCGGGAGGTTTTTTAACATAAACTTCCTCCTCTATTTCACCATTTAGAAAAGCACTTTTAATGTCCATTTGGTACAAGGTGATATCATGATTAGCATAGGCAAGTAAGATGCGAATGGACTCAAGTCTAGCAACAGGAGCATAAGTCTCACCATAGTCCATACCTTCGACTTGTGTGTAGCCTTGGGCGACGAGACGTGCTTTGTTGCGAACTACTTGTCCATCTTCATCTTGCTTGTTACGAAACACCCATTTGGTACCAATGATGTTGTGGTTGTTGTCGGGCTTCTCAACCAATGTCCAAACTTGGTTCCTCTCAAAGTTGTGTAGCTGTTCATGCATAGCATTTATCCAATCCGGATCTTCCAATGCTTCTCCGACCTTCATAGGTTCAATGCTAGAGATGAAAGAATAGTTTTCACAAAAGTTAGCTAAACGAGTTTTAGAGCGAGTGATTCTCCCGGTTTGAATATCATTGTAGATTTGCTCGACGGGATGGTCTTTAGCAATTCTTGCTCGAACTCGTGAAAGCTTTTGCTTGGATCTTGGTTGAACTTCTTCTTCATCTTGTTCTTCTTCTTGACCTTCTTCATTGTTGGCGTTGTCGTACTCTTGTCATGGTGTAGAAGGAGGTTGTTGATGTTCATCTTGATGCACTTCCTCGTTTTCTTCATCTTGGTGTGTCCCACTTGTGGATGCTTCCGTATCTTCTTGGTTCACCTTGTCGTAATGTAGAAGCTTCCACTTGGATGGACGATGTAGTCTCCTTCACCTCCGTTGGACGGACCTTGCCAATAGATAAGTCTTGGATTGCTTCTGAAGGATCTTTGTCTCCTACATCAATCGACAATTGCTCTACTTGCGAGCCGTTAGATTCATCAAACTTCACATCTACTGTCTCTTCAACCTTTCGAGTGAAATTGTTGTAGACATGATAAGTGTGAGAGTTTGAGCCATAACCTAGTAGGAAACCTTCATGAGACTTAGGAGCAAATTTAGAACGGCGATGCTTATCAAGAATGTAGCACTTTGAGCCGAATACTCGAAAGTATCCAACTTGGGGTTTGTTACCGGTGAGGAGCTCGTATGTCGTCTTGCCGAGTAGCTTGTGAAGATACAAGCGATTTGTTGCATGACAAGCTGTCTCAACCGCTTCTTCCCAAAAGTGCTTCAGTGTCTTGTACTCATCAAGCATCGTTCTCGCCATTTCGATGAGCGTCCAGTTCTTCCTCTCAAGAACTCCATTTTGTTGAGGTGTGTACTTAGCCGAAAACTCGTGTGAAATCCCTTCTTCTTCAAGAAAGGTGTCCACATTTGCATTCTTGAACTCCGTTCCATTGTCGCTGCGAACCTTCTTGATCTTCACTTCAAATTGATTTTGGGCCTTCCTAGCGAAGTTTTTGAAGATCTTTTGGACCTGCGATTTATCATCGAGAAACAACACCCACGCAAATCTTGAAAAATCATCAACTATAACTAGACCAAAAGAATTTCCACCGAGACTCTTGTAAGAGTTGGGACCAAAAAGATCCATGTGAAGTAGCTCGAGTGGCCTCCTTGTGGTCATGATGTTCTTCACGGGATGCCTTCCTCCAACCTGTTTACCTGCTTGACAAGCACTGCAGAGTCTATCCTTATCAAATATGACATCGTTAACACCAAGGATATGATTTCCTTTAATAAGCTTGTCAAGGTTTCTCATGCCAACGTGACCTAGTCGTCTATGCCATAACCAACCTTTTGAGGATTTAGCAATGAAGCAAGTTTTAGGTTGAGCCTTTTTAGTGAAATCAACAATGTATAGATCACCTCTACGTATACTGGTAAAGACCATTTTATGATTGTCTCGACGAAACACTTGGCAATCTACTTCAGTAAATAGGACATTGAAACCGAAATCAGCAAGTCTAGATACTGAAAGTAAGTTGTAGCCAAGAGACTCAACGAGCATAACATTCTGAATGGAGCTATCATGTCATGTGAGATGGCCACCTTACCGAGGCCAACCACCTTACCCTTTGAGTTGTCACCGAAAGTGACATACTTTCGAGGACTATCATTTTCAGCAAGCTCGCGAAACATGTCTTTATCTCCGGTCATGTGATTGGTACATCCACTATCAAGAACCCATTCCTTTCCTCCTGCCATATATCCCTGAAGATTTGCCATAAGACCAAAGTGTCTCATTGCATCATCAAGATCAAAGTCATCATCATCATCCTCATCATAGTATCCATGTTCAACATCGTCATGTGGTGGATCAATTCCTAGTGAGAGTGATTCATTAGTATGAGTTTGACAATAATCTCCTCTATGAATTCTAGTAGCTTCGGAAATGACATCGCTAATAATTCCTACATTTCCTTTGGCACGCATAAGGTTTGTAAGTTCAAATAGACAATCACCAAACATAGGATCACTAGTATTCATCTTACTCAAAGCAATAGACTTATGAAGAATTTCATCAAGATTTTTCAAAGAATAATCAGGAAATCGTTCCTCAAGAAATTTCCATATAGTGTAGGCACACTCAAGAGTAGGCAGTTTTCCAACCAAGTTTCTAGGCAAGCCTCTAGTGATAAGATTAACAGTTCTAACATTCCTAATCATGTCAATAGACTCATCAAGGGTAGGATGCATAGGATCAACATAAGGTGCACAAGGACTAGCAATGTACTTGTTCAAATTATATTGATTGAAAATTACAAGCATCTCATTTTTTCACTCATGAAAGTACTCTCCATCAAGAATAGGCACTCTATGTCTAATACTCCCCAAAGTAGACTCATCCATCTTCCTACAATGGCGATTAAACCAAGGCAATGGAGACCAATGCTCTGATACCACTTGTAGGACCTTGAGAAGAGGTGTCTAGAGGGGGGGGGGGGTGATTAGACACTAAGTACCAAAGTTGTAGTTTTTAACTTCTTTAAGTTTAAGTGGAGTTTAGGCACAAATTTATAATTCACAACATATAGCAAGCAAGCATGCAAAGAGTATATGAGCAGCGGAAAGTAAAGCATGCAACTTGCAAAAATGTAAAGGGAAGGGTTTTGGAGGATTCAAACGCAATTGGAGACACATATGTTTTTGGCGTGGTTCCGATAGGTGGTGCTATCGTACATCCACGTTGATGGAGAATTCAACCCACAAAAGGTAACGGCTACGCGAGTCCACGGAGGGCTCCACCCAAGAAGGGTCCACGAAGAAGCAACCTTGTCTATCCCACCATAGCTGTCGCCCACGAAGGACATGCCTCACTAGCAGTAGATCTTCACGAAGTAGGCGATCTCCTTGCCCTTACAAACTCCTTGGTTCAACTCCACGATCTTTTCGAAGGCTCCCAAGTGACACCTAGCCAATCTAGGAGACACCACTCTCCAAGAAGTAACAAATGGTGCATTGATGATGAACTCCTTGCTCTTGTGCTTCAAATGATAGTCTCCCCAACACTCAACTCTCTCTCATAGGATTTGGATCTGGTGGAAAGAAGATTTGAGTGGAAAGCAACTCGGGGAAGGCTAGAGATCAAGATTCATATGGTAGGAATGGAATATCTTGGCCTCAACACATGAGTAGGTAGTTCTCTCTCAGAAATAGGATACTGGAAGTGTAGGTTCGTTCCGATGGCTCTCTCCACGAATGAAGAGGAGGTGGAGGGGTATATATAGCCTCCACACAAAATCTAACCGTTACACACAATTTACCAATCTCGGTGGGACCGAATCAACAAACTCGGTCAGACCGATTTAGTAAACCTAGTGACCATTAGGATTTTCGGTGGGACCGAAATGCAACTCAGTAGAACCGATATGGTTAGGGTTAGGGCATAATGTAATCTCGGTGAGACCAATTACACAAACTCGGTGAGACCGATTTTGGTAATTAGCTAACCAGAGAGTTGGTCAGGCAAACTCGGTGGGACTGATTACTCAAACTCGGTGAGACCGATGTTGGTAATAAGTTAAGCAGAGAGTTTGCATTGTAATCTCGGTAGGACCGATTACACAAACTCGGTGAGACCGATTTTGGTAATGGACATACACAGAGAGATTACAATCGCATCTCGGTGAGACCGAGATCCCTATCGGTGAGACCGATTTGCCTAGGGTTTGTGGCAGTGGCTATGACATTTGAACTCGGTGGCGCCGGATAGAAAGAATCGGTGTGACCGATTTTAGCTTTAGGTTTAGGTCATATGTGTGGAAGTGGGAAAGTACTTGAGGGTTTTGGAGCATATCACTAAGCACTTGAAGCAAGAGGCTCATTAAGCAACACCTCATCCCTCCTTGATAGTATTGGCTTTTCCTATAGACTCAATGTGATCTTGGATCACTTAAAATGTAAAATGAAGAGTCTTGAGCTTGAAACTTTAGCCAATCCTTTGTCCTTAGCGTCTTGAAGGAGTTCCCACATCCTTTAGTCCATGCCACTCCATTGTTGAACTTATCTAAAACATACTAGATAAAAGTCTTAGTCCAACAAGAGATATGTTGTCATTAATTACCAAAACCACCTAGGGAGCACTTGTGCTTTCACCATGCAGAGGGCGCCTAAACACCACCGAGGTCCCTCTACTTTTTGAGGCGCATGACATTGGTGATGCAGGGTGCAACCGCCCGCAGAGCCCGCTCCCGGTCGACGGGAGCCAGCTCATCAAAGACGGCGTCCAATGGCATGAATGGATTCCGGTGATGGAGCCCTGAAAGAATTCGCCCGGCAACGGCGACGGCAGCCTGCAACCCCTCCTTGTCCAGCTTAGCCCCCACCATCGCGCGGAGATGGCTCAGCTCCTCGGAGATATAGGTGAAGAAGGAGACCAGGTTAGGAAGCTGCAGCTCGTTGAAGTCGACCGGGTGGTCGAACGGGTTTAGCCCTACGGCCGGCATCATCGCGCTGGCACGACGGTAGGCATCGCGTAGCCGCAACACGTGCGTGGCAACTTGGTTCACCAAGTGGCTGAGGCGATCCTAGACCTCGTCACGATCGGCCCGCTCGCGCTCCAGCCGGCTCCCCTGATGGCCTATCATATCTCCCGCTTTCTGCAACAACACCGCCGACACCTCGAGCGTCTTTGTGGTGGACGCCTACCGCTTTTGAAGCTCCGTGAACTCCCGCACATAACGGAGGAGCATGTCACTCCTCTCCTCATTGAGCTCATGGAGCTCCACGTCCTTGGCCCTGAGCTCCGCATCCTTGGCATGGAGCACCTATGTCAGGAGCCTCACCTCGGACTCCGTGATCTACTGCACCGCCATGGCACCAAGTAGAAGCAATGGGGAGAGGAAGCAAAGGGGGCATAACGGCTGAAAGGCAATGCAATCTACGGGAAGGCAGAGGGAGCAAGCCGAGGAGCGGGGAATCTTTTGGTTTTCACCATGGTAAAACACCAGTCGACGACTTCTCACATTAGGGAGCAGTGGGTTTTACAGGCGGAGTCATCGTGACTAATTGCTGCCGCGCCTGCTCCCGTCAATCAAAAAATTAAAAATCCTGCCCCGCCTGCTCCCGTCAATCAAAAAATTAAAAATCCTGCCGCACCCAAACACCAGAGCAACACCGTGGTGGATATTTAAATTTACCTGCCGGCAAGCAGATAAAAAAAGGGGTGAAAAAACAAATGTGGCGGCAACCTAGCTAATCGGTCGAACTAGCCCAACTAGCTAGCCACCGTGCTTCACTGATGTACTCGGCGGGAAAGGTGGTATTTCGTGATTTGATGACTCATTTACTTGCTTTGGCGCTATGACTGAGGAGGACCCAGAAAACACGCGGTAGGGCGTCCCATGTCAGGAAGAATATATGCGTGCACCACCCGGGAGGACCCCGGAACCGTGCGGTAGGGTGTGCCACGTCTCGTCATGGAGGAAAAATGTGCATGTAAAAATATACTGTATCAGGCGTAGTACCTATGGTTCGACCTTGGGACCCAGCCAGTCGGTCGAAAACACCCCACTAGCCACATAGTTTCGTCATGCAAACGTGGCATGGAGGATAGATGTGGTTAGCTCCGTCTCGACCAGCCACAACGTCTCTTGTTCTAGGCAATTCTTCTATTTCCCAAGCTTTTTTTAGTTGTAATAACACCACGGCAAGCTAGCGCCTCTCTTCGTGTGTGCCCGTGCAAAGGTTAGACGATGGAGAGAAGAGAGATTGAGATCGCAGACCTGGGACCCACCAGTAAGTGAGACAACGGTCATGCACGTGTTGACGAGGCACTCCCTCTACTCTACTCAACGCAAGTATTGTATAAATTCTAGTTATGGGACAAAGCCAACAACCATTTGTTTTTTCAGGCTATCGACTTATGCTCTGTAGTCCAGGTTGCCTGTTCAAATCGCGTCTTTCAGATTTGTTAGTTTTTGGTCCAAATTTGATTAATGACAAGTGGGACCCCCGTGTGTTGTTCCGATATTTCACTGTAGGATGGTTTTTTTGAACAAACGTTTTGCGCGGTTAGACAAGTAACGGCACGAGTTAGACGTATTTTACAAGTTTACGAACAAAAATGACAGCGGCATAGAATATCACATCCACCCCGCAGCTTAGATACTATGGTGATATGAGTTTTTACACCGTTGGAAGTGAGATCCAATGGCTTGGGAGTAGTCTTTGTAATATGCGCAATTTCCAAACTCTCCAAAGGTTTTTTTGCAAATAAAACATTCAGGCCTCATGTGTGCCACTGCATCTTTGATCCAACAGCTCCCCGTTGCTCATATTAGGTGCTCCCCGTAGCTTAATTACCCGCTACAGTGAAATGAGCATCTAGGTCGTATGATCAGTGATCAGATGGCACACGCATAGTACTTGTACTTTCTGTGCATTTCCCAAACTCTATCAGCCATATATTGCAAAAACATTCAAACCTCCTACTATGGGCCGTTAGATCTCAGTGAACTCGTATCACCATAGAATCTATGGCGTGGGAGCACCTCATATTCTCCCGTGCAAGAAAACATAAGGTGCTATCACAGCTTGGATGCTACGGTGATACGAGCTTGGAGGTTGTTTGATCCGAGATCCCATGGCATCTGAGCAGTCTTTGTGCTTGTAAGCAATGGCCGAACTCTTTTGGGGCTTTTCTACAAAAAACCATTCAAACCACCGAGGAGGTGTTGGGTCACAAATCCAATGCCTCCAAAGAGCTTGTATCACCAAAGCATCTAAGGTGTGGTAGCACATGATATTCTTACATATAGGAGAATATGATGTCCTCCTTCATCTTAGATGCTATGGTGATACGAGCTTCGAGGTTGTTGGATATGGGATCAAAGGGCATATGAGTAGTTTTTGTACACATTGTGTGTAATTATCAAACTCATCAAAGTTTCCTGCAAAAATATTAAGACACATCATGTGAGCTGCTATATCTCAGATCTACAAGCTCCAAGGAACTCGTATCGGCATATAGCATCTAAGGTATGGGGGCACATGATATTCTCCCAGGGAGGAGGGGTGGGGGTGCACAACCAATCAATGGTTGGGAGGGTAAGGACAAATATAATCTAAACAACCCTAAGCAGAGCTCCACAATTTTATCTAAGGTCGAGGGGTTGACCCCCGGCAATCATAGCCCCGCCTAAGCACAACATTTGCATATACTATAGTACTAGACTTGATATTCATGTTTCAGTTTCATGTTCATTTTAAATATTGAACTGAGGACCATGGATGTCTTACATTTTACTCCCTTCGTTCCTAAATATTAGTCTTTTTAGAGGTTTCAAATGGACTGGCACATACAGATGTATATAGACATATTTTAGAGTCTAGATTCACTCATTTTTCTCCATATGTAGTCACTTGTTGAACTCTCTAAATGACTAATATATAGGAATAGAGGGAGTATTTTTGAATTCGTGTCATACATGCATGGTTTGGAAAAATAGATGCACTACACTTATTGGTTTGTTGTTGTGTTCGTGCGTGTGTCTCTCTCTCTCTCCCTCTGTGTGTGTGTGTGTGGTCATATGCTTGATACATACAAAGTTTCCTCACCTCCATATTGTTCATCTTTTAAATTTGAATTTGCATTGGAAAACTTACTAGCGATACCATGAAATGTGAAATCCACGTTGAGATCACTATATCACAAACTCACTCTAATTCAACAACTCGTCTATAGGACCTTGAAGTATGTCTAGAGGGGGGTGATTAGACTACTTGACCAATTAAAAACTTAACCTTTTCCCAAATTTAGAGTTTGGCGGATTTTAGCAATCTTTGGACAAGTCAAGCAATGATCACTCCAATCAAGCAAGCATGCAAAGAGTATATAGGCAGCGGAAATTAAAGCATGCAACTTGCAAGAAAGTAAAGGGAAGGGTTTGGAGGATTCAAACGCAGTTGGAGACACGGATGTTTTTGGCATGGTTCCGATAGGTGGTGCTATCGTACATCCATGTTGATGGAGACTTCAACCCACGAAGGGTAACGGCTGCGCGAGTCCACGGAGGGCTCCACCGGAGAAGGGTCCACGAAGAAGCAACCTTGTCTATCCCACTATGGCCGTCGCCCACGAAGGACTTGCCTCACTAGCGGTAGATCTTCACGAAGTAGGCGATCTCCTTGCCCTTACAAACTCCTTGGTTCAACTCCACAATCTTGTCGGAGGCTCCCAAGTGACACCTAGCCAATCTAGGAGACACCACTCTCCAAGAAGTAACAAATGTTGCGTTGATGATGAACTCCTTGCTCTTGTGCTTCAAATGATAGTCTCCCCAACACTCAACTCTCTCTCATAGGATTTGGATCTGGTGGAAAGAAGATTTGAGTGGAAAGCAACTTGGGGAAGGCTAGAGATCAAGATTCATGTGGTAGGAATGGAATATCTTGGCCTCAACACATGAGTAGGTAGTTCTCTCTCAGAACTAGTAAGTTGGAATTGTAGGTTTGTTCTGATGGCTCTCTCGACGAATGAAGAGGAGGTGGAGGGGTATATATAGCCTCCACACAAAATCTAACCGTTACACACAATTTACCAATCTCGGTAGGACCGAATCAACAAACTCAGTTAGACCGATTTAGTAAACCTAGTGACCGTTTGGATTTTCGGTGGGACCGACATGCAACTCGGTAGGACTGATATGGTTAGGGTTAGGGCATAACGTAATCTCGGTGAGACCGATTACACACACTCGGTGAGACCGATTTTGGTAATTAGCTAACCAGAGAGTTGGTCAGGTAAACTCGGTGGGACCGATTTGCTCTTTTCGGTGAGACCGAAATGTTACAAAAGGGAAACAGAGAGTTCAAATTGCAGTCTCGGTGGGACCGATCACTCACTTTGGTTAGACCGAAACGTTACGAAGGGAAACAGAGAGATTACAATCCCATCTCGGTGAGACCGAGATCCCTATCGGTGAGACCGATTTTCCTAGGGTTTGTGGCAGTGGCTATGACATCTGAACTCGGTGGCACTGGATAGAAAGAATCGGTTCTGCCGATTTTGGCTTTAGGTTTAGGTCATATTAGGATGTGAGAAAGTAGTTGAGGGTATTTGGAGCATATCACTAAGCACTTGAAGCAAGAGGCTCATTAAGCAACACCTCATCCCTCCTTGATAGTATTGGCTTTTCCTATAGACTCAATGTGATCTTGGATCACTAAAATGTAAAATGAAGAGTCTTGAGCTTTTGAGCTTGAGAGAATCCTTTGTCCTTGATATTTTGAGGGGTCCACTTTCATCATCCATGCCATGCCATTCATTGAGCTTTCCTGAAATTATAGTCTTGGAATAGCATTAGCTCAATGAGCTATATGTTGTTATGAATTACCAAAACCACCTAGGGATAGTTGCACTTTCAATCTCCCCCTTTTTGGTAATTGATGACAACATATAGCTCAAAGCTTCGACAAAAAATAATAAGATTGTAAAACATCGTCGCTTTGAGAAGTATGTGATAAGCAAGAGCTCCCCCTAAATTTGTGCATAGTTTAAGATTTGCTTTGGACTGCAAATGCACAAGGAATTAGGCTCATGGGTTACTCTTCCATGTCACATACATCTTGGTGGAGCGCTCAAAATAATAAAGATTGAATACATGCACTCATCACCAAGCAAAGTGAATGATCATATAAGGATAGGTAAGATAATATCATCAAACAGGCATAAGTGTAGCTTATGATCAAACACATGATCATCAATGTCTCACAGGTAATTGCATAGTATCTCAAGCAATCAAAAGCAAACAAAGTTTAACCACCAAAGCAAGAGAGAAAAAAACAATACTCTCTCTCTCTCGAAGCCTATGATCTATACATTTTCTCCCCCTTTGGCAACAAGTTACCAAAAAGTTCATAAAAATGCATAGTGCTAGATCGACTCTCAGGCTTGGTCTTTAGGTGGTGGTGGTGCCCGGATAACTCCAAGAATGAAGGCTTCAGTTGATGTAGAGGGAGCTGGAGGAGTTGGTGCTGGAGCTGGTTGTCCTGGAGCTGTAGAAGCTGTTGCTGGTGCAGATGATGTGGCTCTAGTGTCTGTCACAGGCACGGCAGCTGACCTCTGAGCTCTAGGCACTCTGGAAAATGCATCAGTGGTTGTCTTGCCCTTCCTCTCCTGCATGTCTTCCTGAAGCTGCTCCACAACTGACTGAATCTCAGTTACTTTGACATCAATATCATAGAATTTTTGTTCATGATTCTTTCCAGGCTCTCCTAGTTTTGAGTTAGGGTGGCCAACCCCTTCTCAATCCTCAGTGTTGATGCTATCAAGTAACCAAGTTGCTCCTGTTTGTTTTCAAGAAATACTCAGATGCCTCCTCTTGAGTTGGCATCTTGGCAGCCTTCTCTTTCCTTGCCTTCTCCTTCTTCTCTTGAGCTTGCACTGATGATGGTTCATTCTCAGTCATGACAACTTGATTGTCCTCAAAGTCTGGATAAAGAGCAAAATGTTCCTTATCCAACAGATATTTGCCTGTGCCCATCTTTGAGTTTATCACCTCCTGAATCTGTGGGGCATATCCACAACTTGTCTTCTGGTCTGCTGCAGTCCTCTTAATGGTCTCAACCATAAGGCTCATGACTTTGAATTTCTGTGGCACATCAAATATATATAGCAAGTTGATAGCATGCCCTCTAATCACTTTGTGGTCACCTGACTTGGGCAAAAGAGTGTGCCTTAGGATCCGATTGATCGTAGGTAGCCCTGACAGAAGAAAGTGGACTGATCCAAACGAGAAAGTCTCAAGAGCTTTGTCTGGGATCTCCTTGTACATATGTGTCATAGTATTGTGTCCCATTTTCTTCTTGGCATAGACATCCAAGTCATATTCACTCTCCTTGGGGGCATTGATCATGCTAGCCCATTCTTCTATGGTTGACTGGTACCTCGTACCTTCTGACATCCACACTATCCTGCCATCTGGATAGAAGTGTGCTGTGGAGTAGAATTGCATAATGAGTTCATCATTCCAGTTGGTGAGCTTCTGCCCAACAAAATCTGCAGCTCCACAAGCTTCAAAACTATCATACACTCCAGGATAGTGTTCCTCATTCTCCTTCATGTAGGTCCAGTCGACCCACCTCATATCACACACTATGGGCTTCTTGTCCAACAAGATTGTCTCATAGAAGTCCTGCTGTTCCTTTGTATGGAACCTGTAATCAACAATAGTCCTTCTCCTGGTGGCATATGGATCTGTCATCCTCCATAGCCTCAACCCTGAGTCTCTCCTGATATTCATGTCCTCAGCCACATGATGAGCATCATTGTGGTCTGGAATCTTGGGCTTTGGCTTCCTTAGGACTTGTCCTTCATCCTCTTCATCATCAGCAACTTCAGGCACTGGGGCCTTGTTCTTCTCAGCAGCTGGAATACTCCTGGTATTCCTCTTTGGTGCGTTCTTGGGCTTGGGGGCAGCTTTGGGTGCTTCTTTGGGCTTTGATGTTGCAGCCCCTGATCTTATAGCATCACCCATAAGCTTCTGTGTCTTGGGTGCTGGTGCAGCAACCTCTTCTTCCTCTTCCATCATGGAAGGTTGACCAACAACTCTGGCCATGGTCTTCTTGACCATTTCCTTCCTTTTCTTTCCTTCTGCAGCTGGCTCTTTCGGATCAGGCTTTTCAGGTACTTGAGTTGATGCTCTGGCTTTGGACATTGGCTGTCTTCCTACTGGCCTTTTGATCTTCATGCCTGGCTTTACTGCAGTTGAGCTGTGCAGCTTTTTGAGCTCTACCTTCTTGGAAGTAGCCTCATCTTCAATAGCCACATAATCCTCATCCTCAGAGTCTGAGGTTCTCTTCCTTCTTGCTCTTGTGGCTGCTTTGGTCAAGTTGCTTGGAGTGCTTCTGCTCCCATCATCTGAGCTGCTAGAGGGACTAGTGCCCTCACTCATGTGAATCTGCTCTGCTGACTTGTTCTGACTATCACTTTGGCCTGACATCCTGCAGATCACTGACTGCTGACCCTGTGAATAGTTATAGATGAGATAGAATGGATGAGCATCACAAAATGTAGATATTTTTGCAAAAGAATGATTCAAAAACTTAGTTTTAGTTTCCACATAAAGCATTTCAGATCTACCGACTTTCAAACTCGGTGATACTGAAGCAGTTTTGGAACCTAAGCTAGTGAACTCGGTCAGACCGAGTCACAGTTTGGTGGCACCGAGACTGCTAGGGTTTCACAAAGTTCTAAAATCGGTCACACCGATTTTTCATTCTCGGTCAGACCGAGAGTTACTAGTGCAATGGCGTTAGCCAAATCGGTGGGACCGAGTTTTTCAACTCGGTGGGTCCGAGATGGTTTCGGCGGAAACCTAACCCTAAATTCTTAAATCACATCTATTCTAAGGATCATATTGACTGGATAGGAGTGTTTCAATCGTGGCAAGATACATGATGAACACAATGTGCTAGGAATCAGACGAAGATAGCATTGTGATCGAGTCCATACCCTAGCTCAACGATGAACTCGCTACGACGGCAACGGCGGGGGTGAAATCCATTGACGGCGGCGGAGACCAGCGACAGGAGGCGGCTGGCAACGAGGAGACGATCCGGAGACCCTAGAGGCAGAGTGAGCAATGCGCGGGCGAAGGGGTTTGGAGGAATTTCCAAATTTTTGCCCGTGACTATATATAGACCGACCTTGTCATGTGACCGAGTGGAACAACTCGGTGACACCGAGATGCATAACTGTATACAGTTACTGCAACTTGGTGGGACCGAAAAGTTCAAATCTGTTGCACCGAGATTGAAAACCTAGATCGACTTAGTGATCTTGGTGGGACCGAAATGGAGGAATCGGTCAGACCGAGAATCACAAAGAAGTTTTGGAAGTTTAAGTCTTTGACGAATCGGGGACTCCGAGTGCTCCTCACACAGAGTGGTTCGAATCTGACTTGATCAAATTTTGTGATGTAGCATGAATAGAGTTTGAGACGATAAAAGCATAGATAGCCAGAGAAGGTTCTTAGGCATTCTTGTCCATCCACTTGGCCAAAGAAAAAAGAAACCAATCAATCAAAACAACAAGTGGATGTCCTCGAATGAGTAAAATATGCAACCAACATGCTCACACAATAAAATGACAAATGAAATATGTGGCAACCAAATCTAGCATCTATCAAACAATTGGCGATGTCTAGGTCATCTATATATGAGTATATTGACTTAGGAGTCAAATGAGTACATTTGATCATAGGTCATACTCATCGTTTAAGCTCAAGTGGGGTTACCACTTTTACATAATGCATTGATGTGTTCACACCATTAGAGTTCCTTTGACTCAATTCTTAGAGTTAAGCTCCCCCTAGATGTGAGATCCCCTTTTAGAGGAATGAACTAACCTCGGGTTTTGTCGATGATGACTTCATGTAGGTGTTGAAGATGTGAATGCTCAATGTTGATGTAGATCATTTGGAGCAATCCTTTGGAGTGAGTTACACTTTCAACATACCTACATGGGTTAGTCCCACAAGGAACAAAACAAGAATATCCATGGACATAGAGTGATGCACACACAAGATGATGTCCATGAAATCATTAGGTTACCTTGTCCCTTGCCTTACCAACATGAGGGTTTGTGACTCCTTGATCTAGTGCAAGATGTGGAAGTTGATTGGGATAATTAATTTGGTGCCCTTAGTTATGTCCCACTCGGCAGGTTTACCCCTAGTTTCCGAAAACACTTGTTCCTGCCCAAACCACTTTGCTCCTCTTATGCTTTTGCCCTTTGACCGTTTGACCATCACTTTGAAAACTTCATAAAAACTTCATACTAACTCAGAAAAATTCAAATAAGATATCAAAATGTTCAGAAAAACATCACCTATATGTGCATGTCATTTGCATTCATGAAAAAAGTGTTGGCCAATCCCCATCTTAGTTTTAGCTCATATGACCTTAGCATGAATAGTAAATTCTAAAAAAATTCAAAAAATTCTAAAAAAAATTGGTCACAAACTTTGACCAATGTTTTCAGTGCTTGCCAAGTTTCATAAGGGAATGACATTCGTGGAAGTCGTGGGAAAAAAACAAATTTTGGAGCATTGATTTTTGTTTTTTGCCACGACTTCCATGAATGCCATTTCCTTATGAAACTTGGCAAGCACTCAAAGCATTGTTCAATGTTTGCCAGCAATTTTTTTTACAATTTTTAGAATTTTTTTAGATTTTACTATTCATGCTAAGGTCATATGAGCTAAAACTAAGATGGGGGCTGGCCAACACTTTTTTCATGAATGCAAATGACATGCCCATATAGGTGATGCTTTTCTGAACATTTTGATATCTTATTTGAATTTTTTTTGAGTTAGTATGAATTTTTTATGAAGTTTTCAAAGTGATGTCAAACGGTCAAAGGGCAAAAGCATAAGAGGAGCAAAGTGGTTTGGGCAGGAACAAGTGTTTTTGGAAACTAGGGGTAAACCTACCGAGTGTGACCCAACTAGGGGCATAAAATCAATTATCCCAAGTTGATTGCACTTGTTCTTGCCATAATGATATGAGTGAAGAATGTTGGCGGAGTCACCCTCAAGAACTCTCTAGTTCTTCTTCTTCGGGATCCACATCATCTTGATGGGAATCCTTGGAGTTGTAGTTGTACTTGATGAAGTAGAACTTGACATAGTCTTGGGAACCCACTTGACCAAGGCCTTGGGTTCTTCTTCAAATGCATCAATCTCCTCTTGAAGCCTGTCCTTGCCTTTGTTCTTGTGGTCTTGTGGTGGAAGATCATCTTGCGTTTTTGTTCCCTTGAAGGAAGTAGGATCATACTTCTCTTGTTGAGGAACAAACTTCGTCTTGGGGTATTGATCTTCTTCCCACTCAACTCCATTGGCATTGAACTTTCGTTCAAAACCAACACCTTGATTCTTCCGGTGCCTTCCTTGCTTGCGTACAATTTCCTCAAATTGCTTACTCCCAGCAAGACTCTTGTATACACCTTTCTCTATAATTCCCTTCAATAAGTTATTTTCTTGCTCAAGTGTAACTTGGCTAAGAGAATCATTAGTGGAATCAAGAGAACTACTAGAAGCAACAATATTTAATTTAGCATAATCATTGTTACTACTAGAGGAAGAATCTTTCTTGTTCTTGTTACTAGACTTGACTTGAGGCATGTAAGTGGATAAGAGTAAACGCTTGGCAATAT
Source organism: Triticum timopheevii (assembly GCA_963921465.1). Lineage (NCBI taxonomy): Eukaryota > Viridiplantae > Streptophyta > Magnoliopsida > Poales > Poaceae > Triticum > Triticum timopheevii. Next base: position 498,839,869 of record OY997272.1, read on the forward strand.
AAGAAGAACTTTTCTTGCGAAGATCATCATTGATTGCCTTTAAGAACTCATGCTTTTGCTCAAGATTGAGCTTTTCAAAGCGTAACTTCTCATGAGCCCTTAAAAGTTCTCGATGATTCTCGAAGATAGTTTCATGAGCTAACTTAAGAGTGTTTAGTTCTTTAGTTAGAATCTCAATCTTCTCCTTATCATTGTCATTCGTTTTATCTTGTTTAACATGATTAATTGACGTTCCATCATAGTATTCATCACTAGAGTTGTCAACAAGTAAATCATCATCACCTAGCAAGTCATCTTCATCACTATTGAAATCAACATACTCGGGATGTGTTACCTTTGGACCTTTGGCCATGAAGCATCTTCCAATTCCTACATTTGGTGAGTCAAATATGTCGTAGGAGTTGGTTGACACAAGTGCTAGACCGGCAACACCTTCATCTTGAGTATATTCGGAGTTGGAGTGATAGCTTCTCTCGGAGTGATGGTCGGAGTCAGAGCCGGATACCCATTCACCAACATGAGCTTGATGTCTTCATTTTGTGTAGCTCCTTGATGACTTGTCCTTCCTTTCCGAATCCTTGCTTCTCTGTGAGGGTCTTCATTCATAACGATCATCTCTACTCCTTCTCTCTCTTGGTGGTGATTCTTCTCTTCTACTTCTTCTTTTAGGAGAATCTTCTCTTCTTTTGTAGGGTGCCACAAACTCATTGGAACAGTGTCCGGGTCTCCCACAATTGTAGCAATTGCGCTCTCGACTAGAAGATCTTTTGTCATTGTATGACCTTCACTTGGAGCTTCTTTCTTTGCTTCTACTCTTGTAGAATTTGTTGAAGTTCTTCACCATTAAGCTCAATTCTTCATTGAAGGTTTGTTTCTCACTTTATGTTGTGGGGGCTTCACATGAGGCTTTGTAAGCACCACTTGACTTGTTGTGAAGTTCTTCCTTATCCTGAAGTGACATCTCATGAGCAACAATTCTTCCAATGACTTCCGTTGGCTTGAGATATTTGTAGTTTGGCATCATTTGGATCAATGTGCACACGGTATCATACTCTCCATCCAATGCTCTTAGGATCTTCTTGATGATGAATCTGTCGGTCATCTCTTCACTCCCTAAGCCGGCAACCTCATTTGTGATAAGAGCAAGCCTAGAGTACATTTCAGCGACACCTTCACCATCCTTCATTTTGAACTTGTCAAGCTAAATTTGGAGCACATCCAACTTGGATTCCTTGACGGAGTCGGTACCTTCATGCATATCAATCAAAGTGTCCCAAATTTCCTTTGCATTCTCAAGACGGCTGATTTTGTTGAATTCTTCGGGGCACAATCCATTGAAGATGATATCACAAGCTTGAGCGTTGTATTGCAGCATCTTCAATTCTTCCGCATTAGCTTCACGGTTCGGCTCTCTCCCATCAAAGAATTCACCTTGCAAACCAATACAAATAATAGCCCAAACGGCGGGGTTATGTCCGAGAATATGCATTTTCATCTTATGTTTCCAACTAGCAAAATTAGTGCCATCAAAGTAAGGACCTCTACGGTGATAATTTCCCTCGCTAGACGCCATACTCTCCTAGGTTGTGAAACCAAGGCTATGACCACTAAAAGCTATGGGAATCAAAGCAAATGGAGACCAAGGCTCTGATACCACTTGTAGGACCTTGAAGTATGTCTAGAGGGGGGGGGGGGTGATTAGACTACTTGACCAATTAAAAACCTAACCTTTTCCCAATTTTAGAGTTTGGCAGATTTTAGCAATCTTTGGACAAGTCAAGCAATCATCACTCCAATCAAGCGAGCATGCAAAGAGTATATAGGCAGCGGAAATTAAAGCATGCAACTTGCAAGAAAGTAAAGGGAAGGGTTTGGAGGATTCAAACGCAGTTGGAGACACGGATGTTTTTGGCGTGGTTCCGATAGGTGGTGCTATCGTACATCCACGTTGATGGAGACTTCAACCCACGAAGGGTAACGGCTGCGCGAGTCCACGGAGGGCTCCACCCGAGAAGGGTCCACGAAGAAGCAACCTTGTCTATCCCACCATGGCCGTCGCCCATGAAGGACTTGCCTCACTAGCGGTAGATCTTCACGAAGTAGGTGATCTCCTTGCCCTTACAAACTCCTTGGTTCAACTCCACAATCTTGTCGGAGGCTCCCAAGTGACACCTAGCCAATCTAGGAGACACCACTCTCCAAGAAGTAACAAATGGTGCGTTGATGATGAACTCCTTGCTCTTGTGCTTCAAATGATAGTCTCCCCAACACTCAACTCTCTCTCATAGGATTTGGATCTGGTGGAAAGAAGATTTGAATGGAAAGAAACTTGGGGAAGGCTAGAGATCAAGATTCATGTGGTAGGAATGGAATATCTTGGCCTCAACACATGAGTAGGTAGTTTTCTCTCAGAACTGGTAAGTTGGAAGTGTAGGTTTGTTTTGATGGCTCTCTCCATGAATGAAGAGGAGGTGGAGGGGTATATATAGCCTCCACACAAAATCTAACCGTTACACACAATTTACCAATCTCGTTAGGACCGAATCAACAGACTCGGTCAGACCGATTTAGTAAACCTAGTGACCGTTAGGATTTTCGGTGGGACCGACATGCAACTCGGTAGGACCGATATGGTTAGGGTTAGGGCATAACGTAATCTCGGTGAGACCGATTACACAAACTCGGTGAGACCGATTTTGGTAATTAGCTAACCAGAGAGTTGGTCAGGTAAACTCGGTGGGACCGATTTGCTCTTTTCGGTGAGACCGAAATGTTACAAAAGGGAAACAGAGAGTTTACATTGCAATATCGGCGGGACCGATCGCTCACTTCGGTTAGACCGGAACGTTACGAAGGGAAACAGAGAGATTACAATCCCATCTCGGTGAGACCGAGATCCCTATCAGTGAGACCGATTTGCCTAGGGTTTGTGGCAGTGGCTATGACATCTGAACTCGGTGGCGCCGGATAGAAAGAATCGGTGTGGCCGATTTTGGCTTTAGGTTTAGGTCATATGAGGATCTGAGAAAGTAGTTGAGGGTATTTGGAGCATATCACTAAGCACTTGAAGCAAGAGGCTCATTAAGCAACACCTCATCCCTCCTTGATAGTATTGGCTTTTCCTATAGACTCAATGTGATCTTGGATCACTAAAATGTAAAATGAAGAGTCTTGAGCTTTTGAGCTTGAGCTAATCCTTTGTCCTTGATATTTTGAGGGGTCCACTTTCATCATCCATGCCATGCCATTCATTGAGCTTTCCTGAAATAATAGTCTTGGAATAGCATTAGCTCAATGAGCTATATGTTGTTATGAATTACCAAAACCACCTAGGGATAGTTGCACTTTCATCGTCATAAATCAATTACCACATTGAGATTTGTATTTGCAAGGAAAATACGGGTATTGTACTACACATAGATTCGTTCAACAATTTAAAAGGTTCCTTTCGTATTCTTGAATGGTAGGACCCAATGGCGTACCAGCCACACCTTGGCTCGTGTTGATCCTAAAAAAATAAAAAATAAAAACCAGGCTCGTGTCCTTCGGTGGCGTGCGTGATACGCACATTAGGCAACCCCAACCAGTCGAGCCTCAGCATTTCAAGTCAAAATATCTGGCGGCCAGAATTCCAGCCCGAGGAAATTCCCCTCATGTCCCCGGTCTATAATGACTACCGATGAACAACGGAGGGATGCTTTAATAACTAGACAACGTTACCTACCGTGCCGAGCACGGTTCAATTCCCTCGGTCGTCGCTCGTCAAGGTCACCCATCAACTACATTGCCTAGTACTACTACTACTACACCAAGATGAGCACATAATTGAGCCCGTTTGTTCGTGCCTAGTAGTTGAGTTAATATATCAGGCAATGCACTGGTACGGAGGGATTATCCTTTTACTCTACATATATAACTTGTCTGAAGTCTAACTAAGCAAAATGTTTGACCAAATCCTTTCTTAAGAAATACAACAGGACAAATGTACGGCTTGAAAATTTATTGCATGATACAGGTTATGATATTGTTTCAAATCCTGGATCTTAAATTTCAGATAATCCAAAAGTGAGCATAAATTCTTGAAACGGAGCATGGTCACGTGATATGGAACAAATATTACTTCGTAAGTTTTTTCTTCAATTTGAGACAAGCTGCTTATGACAAGTTGCACAAATGAAGAGCCAAGGTATTTTGGAACAAAGACCTATCACGTTAAGGCGAACGCTTTCACTATTGAAACCGTGGGCAATTACGTGCTGCCACGAGTCCCCGCTTCTCATCGCAGGTGTTGTCCGAGCAAGTGTGTGAGTCGACGGGAGGCGTGCGAGTAGACCGCTGCGCCGGCTGCCAGGGGGGCGTGCAAGCAGACCGCTGTGCAGGCTCACTGGGAGGCGATACCTTTGACCAGGCTCCGCCGCCCACCGTCATCCCAACTGCTCCCACTTTTAATGTTGCCGGCGCTCCAGTTTAAAATCAACCCTGCACATCCCGGTATTGCTACAATCTTCTCTCTTCCTCTTCGATTCTCTTGTTGTCTACCTCCAACTAGCCTGACCTAAACGTACGGCATGCCGCATCACGATGGTCTGACCTTAGTGTTCCAGTTTCCTGAGGAAGACACCCAACCGGAGTCTCAAGAACATAAGGCGCATTGGGATGAGCTTGAACTGGCCTTGCGGGAAGACACCGCACCTGTCCCCGCTCCCGTTTCGGCTCCCGTCGCGCTGACTGCGCTAGCGCCCATCCCCGTGGCATTGATGGGCTGGGAGCCGCACATTGTTGCCGAGCTTGATCCCACAGGGTTCCACGAGGTCCCTGCCGAGTTTCACGCGCCCGTGCACCTGCCAGCGCATGCGCCTGCGCATGCACTAACACGCATGCCCGTGGCGGTGCCCGTGCACCGGCCAGCGCATGCGCCTGCCCGTGCACTGACATGCACACCCATGCCGGTGCCCGTGCACCTGCCAGCGCATGCGCCTGCACGTGCACTGATGTGCGCGCCCGTGCCGGTGCCCGTGCACATGAATGTCTCTGCCACGCCGTTGACATCGTCTGTCCCCGCGCGGGTGCTAGTGCCCCCCTCAGCGGCTTGGATGGCCGCCATCGACCGCTTCCTTGCACCAACGCCAGTCGCCTCCTCCCGCCAGTTGACTCGCTCTAAAGTCCAGAACATTTTGGCCTTCCTTGAAGCTAGGCCAACGTCCAGGAGTACGCCAACAACGGTGCAAGATGCCGCCGTCGCCGTCGGTCAGTGGCCCGATGACGCACAGAGCATGACAGAGGAGCCGCTTCCCACCGCGAGACGCCCCCGCCACTGCCGCGTAATCTAAATTTGCCATGAAAAATGTTTGGATTGCCATGCTTAAAATCCGAACGTTTATAATTTCCTTTTATTTTATATCGATCGTCGTATAATTTAAAGTTAGAGTCAGACTGAACGAAATCTATGGTTTGATCGATTGAATGTTCTGCTAGAGCCGTATCAAATAAATATAAAACATCATCAGGCCACATGTATTCCTTGTCATCCAACGACCTAGACTACTTTAATGTCGAGCGCTCAACACGTTTAGCGTGCAGTTAATTTCATGCCAAAAATAGTGCTAATCACATAACAACACTCAAATAATATCCTAGTACTTAATATCTGCGTGCACTTAATATACTTCCAAATTAACGTGCATTGCACGTACACATCGACTAGTGCTGCTAGTACGTGAAACTGGTGCCGTGACTTGTGAACGCGTCCAGAAATGGTCAATGGCAACATCGCCCGCGAGTTCTTCCTGTTTGCCCGTGCGTCTAAACGCAAAAGGGGAGGAGAGAGAGAGAGAGCACACATGGAACCCACCAGTAAGTGAAGGCGAATAGTACTAAAAATAATATTACATGTTATCCATTAATTAGGCTGTGGTAATATAAAAACTTATGTGAACAAAGGGGGGGGGGTACAACAAACATTGCTATTCTACGTATGTTGCCTATTAACGTGCGGCTTGAAGGCCTGGTCGCATGTTCGATCCTTGTCGGGGATATACCCCGCGGTGTAAACCGGCCGGAAGTTAACCCGGCCGGACTTGGCGGTTTATTTGAGACCCCGCTGACGCTTGGTGGTTCACCGGCGACCCATTTGGACCTGGCGGTTCACGACTCATTGGTAATCCGGCAGGCGGGTGCGAGGAGCGACAAGACCTGGTGACCCAACAGGCGGTTCATGAAGGCCGGTTCATACTATGGTGGGCCGGTATAAGAGGAAAGGCATAAGGAATATTTGTCTTACAAGGAGTTAAGACCTAGACTTGTATCCGGTTTGTATTAGAGATAGACTAGTCCTAATCCTAATAGGACTCCACATGTAACCCGCCCCTTCAACATATATAAGGAGGGGCAGGGCTCCCCAAGGAGGGACAAGCTACAAGCAAGAAGAAATAATCTTAAGGCTAGGCACAAAGAGGAGAGCCGGTTTACAGCGACTCCCTCGTGATGATAATGAGACCTAGCCTCAAACAGCATGTAGGGTTTTTACCGGATGATGTTTCCCGGGGCCCGAAGCTGTCTAAATCCCTGTCTTGTGTTGCGTCTCTCGATTCCACTCAACCCCTCTCAAGCTACCACATAGATGCGTTGGCCTCGCGACTAAGTCCTCACACTAAGGACATCAGACGTGTTAATTCCACGACAGTTGGCGCCCACCGTGGGGCCGGCGCACGGTGTTGATGAGTTCTTGAAGGGATTTCTTTCAGGGATCGAGAAGCTCGCACTTTTTCTGGTGAAGAAGAGCCGGTTTGAAAAAATCGAGACATCAGAGGTTAGGATTACATGGCGCGGCACGGCATGTGCTTGCGATCCGATGATCCGAAGCCAGATCAGTTTTTGGATGGATCAGTTTTTGGAGCACATTCCTAAGGCGAAGGAGTTTTTTCACTGGAGATCATATCCGTACATACGACTACGACTTGTGGTCTAATCGGAAGCAGCAATACCAATCCATCAAAACCTGCCGATTTGTACGGACGGCGACGTGTACACATGAGGAAAAGCTGCGGTTGCTCCACGCATCAAGAAACAGGAAGCGGCATGTTAAAAAAAAGGGAGGAGTAGCTACGACCTGGAGAAGGACCGGAACAGGATTGGTCAAACCTCCACAATTCAGAGGAGGACTCGGCCATGGCTCGCAAGCGCCTCTGCCGCCTCTGGCTGTGGACTAGCTCGGTGCCCCACCTTGCCGGCCTCCCACGCTGGCGTCTCCCCCGCCCTTTGCCTTCGTGCCTCCACTTCTACTACGGCCATGGCTTGTTTTGAGTCGCCGCCCACTACTACCTCTAAAGCGACGGCCGCGCCTCCGACCTACTCTACTGCGGCAGCCGCCGCCACAAACCGCCCGCGCCGGGCCGAGTTCACCTTCACCGTGAGCCGCTGCACGCACCTGCTTGAAACTCTCCATAGTTGAAATCCAGAAGAATGTCATTGCTGAAAGGAGTCAAAGACCTATCTCATAGTTAAAAGGAATTGATGCCATTACTGATCAAAATTGGCTGATGCTTTAAGAGGCAAGATCAACTGATGTGCTACCGCTGCTACCTCACCTTACGTGAGACCCGCCCACGCTAACACGACCAGCGCCAGGCCTGAAGCCATCCTCTTCTCCAAGTCGATGAAGTCATGAGCTGGTCGCGTTTCCACTGTCGCTCTACGCCTTTGCGCGTCCTCACCGGCTCTCAGGCTGCGGCTGTGCCCGAGATGTCGTAGACACGACCCGCCGCCGACTACACCTGCTGACCTCACCATGGCGGTTCACCGCTACGCCTGCTGGCTTGCCTGCCTCTTCTACCGTGCTTCGCTCCCATTAGCGTTAAACCGCTCCTAAAGCTAGGAACTGGTGTTAAAGAAAAGGAGCTACGGCAACATCTGCAAACCACTGATCATTAGAGTATTATATATACACCTGATGGGCTATATTATTGTCAGTTTATTGACGGATATTACATATGGATCATCTGCCATACGGACAAATCAGGTCAATTGACTCATGGCCAAGATATGATTCGGTCGTCGTGCGCCGGCGTCGGAGGCGACGTATACATCTGCACCGCCCGTGCTGGGTGATTAAAGACCTGGAAAATAACCCGGAGGTTTTCTGCTTGAACTGCCGGGACCATATTGAGTTGCCGACCAGTTTAAATCGCCTTTGTCACAATGAACGGATCATCCGTTCGAACAAAAAAACATGAGGTGATGTCCGCCCGGTTTGTTTTCATAGCACATATTAATTTTTGTGTGAACAATTACTTTGGCATGTGATATTTTTTAACGCAGGACGACTGTTCATTACAAATGAGGCGTTATATTACGGGCACGGAGCACGCGCTAGCAACGTTCTGCACTGACGTTTCGTCCGTGTCATACCACCCATTGAATGAACGTGAGAAAATCGCTGTCCCTGTGGCCCGGTTTACATCAGCTTGCCGGGACCGCACCCGTGATTAACTCGCCCGTCCGAACCGGTTTACAACACTGTGGCCGGTTCATCTGTCCAAGCCACCTCTAATACTGTGGACGTTTCTACCGTCCATTTATTGCGGCCTGGTCTACATCAACATACCAGGCCGCACCTGTCTGCATGAGCAAGTCACAACTTGGGTAGCCCGGTTTTCTTTCAAAATGGAGGCAAATTATCATATACTATCAACCGCCGTCTACACTGGATGGCTCAATGGGCAGGCGCACAAGTCGCCGCCTCTACCGTTTGGTTAACTTCAAATCGCCAGTTGGAAGGAACCATTGGCCGAGTTGCTGACACGGCTCATACGGGATGATTTATAACCCGCCGCAGTCATCACAACCTTCTGTGGATTCACATAGTGTTATCAACACCAATGATATACAAGTTATGCCGGTTTATATCACGGTCAAATATGGAGAGTTTCAAGCCAACTCCTCGAGTCACCTTGAGACTTTGGGGCTACGATGACATGACTAAGCAAATCTTGCCAGTTTCAGCAAATTTAAGAACCCCAGGACGATGGAGGGAAAGATAACCCGGTCCCGGAGGCTACTGTTATTTGAAGGCCGTCAGAAAATTTCCGGCTTGGTAAGCATATGACAGTTACAAAATCCCGACTCAATGAAAAAGTTCCGGATCATCAGAAAGGATTCCGGTTTAAAATCCGGCTCAAGGGAAGTCAGTCTCACTGAAGCTCTCAAGTATCCGGTTTACAATCCGGTTCAAGGGAAATATATTCTACCACAAAGCTCTCAAGCGCTCAAATCCGGTTTAAAAATGTCCGGTTCTAAAAGGAATTAACTTCTCGCAAGTTTGAGTTGAAAGGCCATCGGAAAATTTGTGGCTGAAAATGAAGGTTCCGGTTTACAATCCGGTTCAAGGGAAAGATGTCTCCCACAAAGCTTTGAAGCTCTCAATATCCGGTTCAAAATCCCGGTTCAAGAAGGATTTATCTCTTGCAAAAAGTTAAAGGGTGCCAAAGAGGACTTGCTGCCATGATGCGCGGTCCAAACATGGGTATCATGCCTTATTGGCTTATCATATTATTGGTCACTTGGGGGCTCGGTCATATCCGAACCATAGCCACGCCTCTTGATCGGCCTAGTGCCACAATATCACTTGGGGGATTGGTCGTGTCCGAACCAATGCAACACCTTTTGATAGGCGAAAGCCACCAGATCACTTGAGGACATGGTCAAGTCTAAACCAGTCACGCCTCTTGATCGGCCTAAGGCCATAGAGTCACTTGGGGGCTTGGTCGAACCCGAACCATTGCCACGCCACTTGATCGGCATAATGCCACGGTTTCAGTTGGGGACCTGGCTGACTTGAACCATAGCTACACCTTATTGGGAGCTTGGTCGTGTCCGACCATGGTAACACCATCTGATCGGCTCAGTAAAGCCTCTTTTTGCAAACGGTTTTATTATTGCCTTTGCTTCCATATTTTTTCATAACTATTATTTGATTTTTGTTGCGTTTTTTAAACCGACATTGTTAATCTGGTTCAAACTGTCAATTACAAATTGGCGGAACACGGTTAAATTCTAATCTGGAGACTATCTGCCCGGTTTGATTTTATGTTACCATCTTATTATGGAGTAAACCGGTGTTCATTAACCCGGCTTGACTTTCAATTACAAGTTGTCAGTACATGATCAAATCATAATCCGGAGACTATCCGCCCGGTCTGGTTTGACTACGAGTCGCCAGTATTATATATGGTTAAACCGGTGTTTATTACAACCCGGTACGGTTTTATCATAAACCGGCACAGTATGAAAGGAGTTATCATTACTCAAGATTGGGATTATCACCCTTACTGCAAAAAGTTGGTAAACCAATGATGTGATTCAACATCACAGGTATGATATATTTCATTGATTATTCTTAAGTGCAGCCTTCGTTATAAACCTGGGTTATATGTTGGGCATTATGACCCGTCCGGTGGTAAACCGCCAGGACACTTTAAACTTATTGTATGCAGAGACAGGTTGAATAAAGCATGATGATGAATTATCTGGTGTTTATTAAACCGTCCTGGCTTTAAGACAATAAGTCGCCAGTATATGATGAGAAATTATCCGGTGTTTGTTAACCCGGCCTGGCTTTGGACTATAAGTCGCCAGTACATATTTGGATTGCGCCATTGGAATCATGTGCTTATAAGTCATTGGGTTATATTATTCAAATAGCCAAACTTGGCTGAATTTTCATTATGATATTGAATGAATAAGGTTTTTCATACCAGATTATGTTATCTATAATAGCCAACACGGCTGGATTTTTGTTATGGTTATCAATGACCAATATTATAATTGAGGTTTTCAAAGTCGCTTTTAGTGCAATGGTTATCATATTATTAATGGATATGATTTATTCTACAATTGAAGGAATAGTCCCGAGTCGCTGCAGGCTTACGACTCGGCACTTGGGGGCTACATTATTCAAATTGAGATTACATCAAATATGCAAGTCTCATATCGCTGCAAGCATGCACGATGACACTTGGGGGCTAATGCAAAGTCATTTTTATTGGCCTTATTGAAGACCCGACTCACTACATCATAATGAGATGGCCCTTGGGGGCTACCAATTGCTCCTGTCAACAGTTGAAGGTACAATGCTTTTTATTCATTATATTGAAGGGTCCACTGCTCAGTTGGTAAAAGCACAAGGCTCTTAACCTTGTGGACGTGGATTCAAGTCCCATGATGGGGGTTACATCATATGATGTTATTTTCATTGAAGTATATATTAAGTCCCAACTCAATATTATCTTACTGAGTCGGCCCTTGGGGGCTACACATCATTGCTCAAATCTACATGATTATACCTACAAAGTCCCTGCTCATTATTGCATAATGACCCGGCCCTTGGGGGCTACACTGGTTGAAGTTTTTATGAGTATAAGACAATTACAAGTCCCAAGTTGCTGCAAGCATGACAACCCGGCACTTGGGGGCTACATAGTATGGAGTATTCAGTTTTTACTAGTCACTGGGATGAACAACATGGATTTCTTTGAAAGTGGTAGTATTTATATTGAAGCAAAGTCTTAAGCCACCACTTTGTTCTGCTCAAAGAGTTGGGGGCTACAGGTATTATATTATTATCGAAGAAATACTTTCAAATTCTCTGATTGAACAAATTAGGTTGACCCGGCGTCACCAATCATTATGACCCTGTGGCTGCAACCCGGCGTCATTAATAATCATGAATCGGCATTGGCAACAATCATGAACCGGTGTCTGCAACAATCATGACTCGAAATTATCAAGTTTTTATAATCCGACAGTCTTTGGCAATGATAAAACCGGCAAGTTCTGCATCTTCAAACCGGTTGAATATCAGATGAGTATTTCAAGACCAATATTTCTTAAACCGGCGCTTTGGAAGCCGACTCAAGTTGATTAGTCTTCATAATATTTTTTCTATAAGAAGCCAACATCAGCAATTTTTAGTATGAAGCTGGTTATTGACCTGGATTTTCTAGAAGGAGGAAATGACAAAGGACTTAAGGACGATCAAGTGCCGGTCTACAAGAATTCTTAAACCGGAGCACAAATCTGCCAAATTTGTTCTGGTGTTTATTTTGCAGCATAAGTTTACCATGGATAAATCCAAGTTAAACTTGGGGGCTAATGTCGGGGATATACCCCGCGGTGTAAACCGGCCGGAAGTTAACCCGGCCGGACTTGGCGGTTTATTTGAGACCCCGCTGACGCTTGGCGGTTCACCGGCGACCCGTTTGGACCTGGCGGTTCACGACTCATTGGTAATCCGGCAGGCGGGTGCGAGGAGCGACAAGACCTGGTGACCCAATGGGCGGTTCATGAAGGCCGGTTCATACTATTGTGGGACGGTTTAAGAGGAAAGGCATAAGGAATATTTGTCTTACAAGGAGTTAAGACCTGGACTTGTATCCGGTTTGTATTAGAGATAGACTAGTCCTAATCCTAATAGGACTCCACATGTAACCCACCCCTTCAACATATATAAGGAGGGGCAGGGCTCCCCAAGGAGGGACAAGCTACAAGCAAGAAGAAACAATCTTAAGGCTAGACACAAAGAGGAGAGCCGGTTTACAGCGACTCCCTCGTGATGATAATGAGACCTAGCCTCAAACAGCATGTAGGGTTTTTACCGGATGATGTTTCCCGTGGCCCGAAGCTGTCTAAATCCCTGTCTTGTGTTGCGTCTCTCGATTCCGCTCAACCCCTCTCAAGCTACCACATAGATGCGTTGGCCTAGCGACTAAGTCCTCACACTAAGGACATCTGACGTGTTAATTCCACGACAATCCTCGTCCTTTATTTTTTAATTTGTATATGGGTCCAAATTTGTTTCATGACATGTGGGCCCCTCGGTGTGTAGTTTGTAGCACTTTTATTTGTGGGTCGGAATTTGTTCCATTCCAAGTGGACTATCGTGTGTAGTTTTGTAGCTTATTTATAATAATTAAAGAGAACAACATAGTTTTTTCAATAATACCATGGTGCAACATTGAAGGCGAGAAACGACGTGCGAGAGAGCGATGACCGAGCCAGAGGGAAATCAACTAGGGGAGTTGTGTGGGTTGCAACTGTGTTTGGAGTAGTTGTGGGCCGGATGCTATGAAAATATAATCTAAACCGACCGGAATAAATGCCTACACAAATTAATCCAAGGTTGGAGTGCCCCTCACAATGTAAATAGCTCCGGCTTTGCGAGGGATGGAGAGGTACTAGCTTCAACACGTGGAAGATATGGTGTGAGAAAGCGAGGTCAATCGAGAGACATATAGATAGAGAGACAAAGTGAGTGTGGTCCGACATTCATTGAACAAATATATATGCTCTAGAGAGTTATTGGCAGGGGTGAGGGCTGTAAGATAGAGCTTGAGAGATGATCCAGTCATAGACATGCACATATATTTTGTGCGTGGGAGCAAGCAAGGTCAACTGATCACATAGGGTCGCCGTGCGATCGGAAGAGTGAGATGGGTTGGAGAGAGTGACCTAGATAGACAATGTGCGTGAGAGAGTATACAATGTGAATAGGTCGAATTGGGCTCAAACATGGTGATATATCGTTTTTGTCCAAGAAAGAGCGAGGTCAATCGAGACATACAAAGAGAGAGAGAGAGAGAGAGAGAGAGAGATTGAGTGAGCATGGCCCACCATGAGGTCGAAAGAGTGGCGGTGTCTTGGATGGACTGACCTAGATAGACAATCTACGTGAGAGAGTGTAGAGTGTGTCGATCGAGGCCCGAACAGGGAGATATATCATTTGTGTGTGAAATAAAACGAGGTTAAACGAGACTCAGATAAAGAAAGCAAGATTGAGCGAGTGTGGCCCGCTGTGCGGAAGAAAGAGTGAGACAGTCTCGAGGGAATGACCTAGATATACAACGTGCGTGCGTGCGCACGAGAGGTTGGGGGGGGGGGCTAGATAGGCAATGCATGTATTTAGCACGAGAGAGTGAGAGGGAGAGGGGGGAGAGAGAGAGGTGCAATGGCGGGGTGCAATGGCGGGTGTGTGAGGTAAATACATTTGGTAACAGAGTGGAAAAAGGGGTTGTATAGTTGAGAGACTTAGAGATCGAAACACGGAGAGAAAGAATGAACATGTGTTGGAAACCGATAGCTTCCTAAGGTGGTTAGGAGAGGAAGATTGACCGATACATGAAGTATGTAGCGTTTGTGCGGGGGGGGGGGGGGGGGCTAAAAACAACATTTGAATGTACATAGTACGAGACTTAATATCGATGTTTCAATTCGCTGTACATTGTAAGATTTGAACCGAGGACTAGGCATATGGGTAATTATTTCGAATTCGTGCCATACTAAGTTTTGAAAAGTTGACATTGACTCAATTTGTTGTGCTTTTTTGTAGGTCATATGTTTGAATCCATCCAAAAAATTTCTCACTACCATGGTGTTCATCATATACATATGAATTTGTATTAAAAAAGTAGCATGGACATAGTGAAATGCGAAATCCACGTTAGAATTGGAGATCGCTACGTGACACACACTCTAATTCAAATAACTAACTACGTGACACACACTCTAATTCAAATAACTAATTATGTGACACACACTCTAATCCACGTTAGCGTGGGTACCGTTTCGTTTTTTTCAAATAACTCCTCATTAATTAATTTATAGTACTCCCTCTGTTCACTTTTATAAGATCTTGAAGACATTTCAGACAATGTGCAAAACAGTTCATTTTAAGTTGTCTGAAACGACTTACAAAAGTGAACAGAGGGAGTATCTCATTTCGAATGACTAATTATTGCAAGGAAAACACGGGCATGGTAATACATACAGATTCGTTTGCAAATGAAAGAAGATTCCTTTGCATTCTCAAATGTAGGCGCACCAGGCAGACCAGGGTCGTGTCGGGGTGGATGCTGCTTCGGTGCCTTAAAGGCAACTGCCTTTGGGTCACTGACATGTGGGCGAGCCACCTGTTGGGCCCACATGTCATGGACACAAAGGCAGGTGCCTTAAGGCACCGAAGCATAGTCCTGTCGGGGTGGTCGCGTGTGTCGGACGGATGCGTAGCACCCAGCCAGCCACCCACCCCCCGCCCCAAAAAAAGGACAATGAGAAAATAAGTTCGCGCTTCCACATTTCGAATTGAAATATCTGGCGGCCCCAATTCCAGCCCTGCAAAATCTCTCTTCTCCACCGTCCCTTTACGTGCCCAGATTGCTAAGATCCCTAATTCGCCGCCAACCCAAGCAAAGTTCGAATCGCCCCTCGTCTCGTCTCTTTCCCCACTGTTCCCCACCTCTGTGCCGGACGACGACGACGAAGACGACAGTCGCGCTTCACCACCGCACCGGAGCTACCTCATCTACACCCTCGTCCACCGCACCGGGTGGTCCATTGACAACATCGGCCGCCACAACCGACGTGCCTCACAGACACCGAGTTCCACCACATCAGGTGCACTTTACCGACGCCGTCTCCCAGCTCACCGGGGCTACTTCACCGAGCACATCGTCGCACCTCCGCCCCCCAAGGCCGTTGGGGCTTCACCAACGGTCTCGTCCACCGCATCGTAGCGCTCTGCTGCCACTCAAGATATGCATCCGTGCGTGGCCAACCAACGCCAGCACATCACCCTCAACGGCTCTGAAGTGACCCGCACTCTAGCTAGGCGAGCATGCCCAAACGCCGGCCCGAACTAGGTATCCACACATCACTCCCTTGTGCACTGTTCCGACGATGTTTGGATATCCTTTCACTGCTCTCTTAGCTTACACGCCTATGCAACTCTGACTTTAACTCTTATTTCTTCTGGAGATATCATCTGAAACAAGCAAATCCATTTTTTTAGCAAAGCATGACGGTGCTACGTGATCTAGTACACATCCTACACACCCGTATAACCTTGTAAGTATCTGTCCTCCGGTACAACATCAAGGTCGATTCCTCTTATTTGATCAACCATTCGCCGTGTCAAAAATGCAGAGGGGGATGCAAGGAGCACAAGGCCTGCACATCCAAGCAAGTAGTAACATGGACTTGTACATGGAACATCCCAAGTGCAAGCAGAGCTGCAGTGAGCTTGTACAACGAGCTAGCGTAAGTCCCTGCATTTCATTTAATTCGTACTGGCATTCGTGTATGATTTGTGTGTAGTGGCTGATCCACGAATTCAAGTTACCAGGGGCGAACATTTAACTTAAAAAACATGAAGGCACTTGCACTCCGGAAATCAACATAACTTGAGAAATGTGAAGCTACATGCACTTTGAAAAGTAGCTAATGATTCAAAGTAGTTCAGATTACAAACACTAAATGATGCAAGCACCAAAAAACACAAAATGCAACATGGTGTACAAGGACTACGAACATGGTCTGTACTTGCTTGAATTATTCATTCTCTGGCTGAAAATATCAAAGTGTAATTGCACGTATAACCAGTGCGCAAACTGCATATCAATATATCTATCCTGCACAAGTATGCCAATAGTTTCAAACAACAGATTAGAAAAGTATTTATGTTATGTTGTCATGATATGGGGACTTTGTGGTAGATGGCCTCGATGTTTCCTCAAGATATGAAAATGCACTATAATTTGCTTGTCATCAATGCCTGCAAATCTCTGTCTCTCTCAACATAGTAGATCATCATTAGACACTAAATCCTTCAATGAGCTTGCAAAATGCTTGCATTAGATCCCTCATTAGACACCATATGTTCATCACCAGGAGCATGTAAAATGTTTGCATCAAATCCTTCATTAGCAGTCTGTTCATTAGACACTTCAGGCTCAAGAACAACATGAGCTTGTATGTTTGCACCGGAAAATTGATTAGATACATCAGATTTAGTCAGTTCAATATTTATTGGGGGAGTTATAAAATAAGTAGAAATTGGTTTCATTTTCTCATAGATTCCCTACATACAAGTAGTTTTACAACACCGTCAGGTTTAACTATTGGCCAGAAATTGAAGAGTTGAATTAGATATAATCAGGGATGTGATGTACCTGCTTGTTGCACATGCTACTCTTGCAAGCTGCGACTGTCCATTTGCGCAAGCTCGATGCCATGCCCGTGCTGCCGCCGCTGCCTCCCACGCAGGCTACAACCAGGGTTGGATCTTCATCTTCTTGTCCTTCTGTTTGCTTGAAGCCCGGCGACTGCCCTCCAACGAGGGCGCGAGGAAGTGTTGTGTCGGTCTGTCCAGCAGCGGCTAGGTTAGGAGCAAACCAGGCTGGAGGCTGGAGCGAATGAATTGGGATTTTCCCTGCTGTCGATCGATATGGGAGGCGCTCGTATTGGCCGCGAGCCTGCTATAGGGCCTGCCTTGCACTTATGTTATTGGCCCATCCAAATTGAAACATTTTTCTTCATTTTTTACATTGCCTGCTCGTGCATTGGGACGAACAAAACTAGCGTGGGCCAACCTGGATGACTCAAACTAGGTGCACACTTTCCAGCCACCCGAGGCAGCCGCCCATACCAGCCCCTATGGTGGCGTCGCCCCTTTTTGCATGTATGATTGGATAGTAAAAAATATTCCAGTGGCGCTTTTGATTTACCCACAGAATGGTTGAATTGCTTGTTTCTATGAACTGAGTTCGCCAATAATGTGAAGGATGCCAGTCTTTTCATCCTATTGTAGATTGCTTAGATCTCGATATGCCAAAAGTAATCGCATGAAATATATAGTAAAAGCCAGTGTGATGTGTGTGGCTACTACTAGTCTGACTACACGTCCTCATATAACATATCAAGGACGCACCATCTTACCAGATTAACCATTTGACTTACCCATGCAGTGTGGGAAGAAAGAAGTATTGGGACTGCGTATCCAAGCAATTGATGCCATGGACTCCTTCGTACAACCTTGTAAGCAAAGAAGAAGTTGCAGTGTGCCTGTACAAAGAACTAGCATAAGTTTAGTTACCTGCTTCTCAGAATTTTAGTTAGCCACTTATAGCAAAATTGTTCAATTACGTTGCTTGGCTTAATTTAGTTTGCTACTGATTACATAATGCCACAGCCTGTTAATCATATTGTAGACTGCGCCTATCTATGTGTTTGATACTTACTGTTTAGAATTACCTGTTTGCGTTAACTTAAATATCTACTTGTTTGTTTAACTGCTTTGCTGCTGCAACAACGGGTTACAATGATGTTAATAACTACTTTTCAACATCCAATTGAAACTCTTTAATTCCTTGTTTGTTTAACTGGTTTGCTGTTATAACTCCCAGTTGAGATGTTTTGCTAACTTCAACTTTTCTCAATCCAATCGGAACTTTAATGGCAAAACAGGTTAGCCCAAGATCAAAGAGCGAGGTCCCCATGGATGTTGCATCATCCCACAACAGTGGCACCGGCCCAATCGTGCATTATGAATTGCCAACTGCTGATGCTCTAGAGGCTAAACTAGTGGTAGAAAGAGATTCTGCTTCTACACTTAGAGATGAAGTTGACATGTTGAGGAAGCAAACAGCACAATCACAAGCAGTACTTGATAACCCGCAAGTATACGGGATAGTTGTAGCCTCTTTCAATAAGTAAGAGTGTCGAACCCAATGAGGAGCTAAAGGTAGAACAAATACTCTCTCAAGTCCTATCGGCCACTGATACGACTCTACGCACGCTTGACGTTCGCTTTACCTAGAACAAGTATGAAACTAGAAGTACTTTGAAGGAGTGATAGGATAGGTTTGCAAGATAATAAAGAGCGCGTAAATATAAACTATGGGCTGTCTAGATAAAGATGCAATAAAATCAATATAGTGAGCGTGGAAAAGTGGTGGTAGTTGTTGTGAAATTGTCCCTAAGCAACTGACTACGTTACTAGACCGATAATCACTATTGCAATTCTATTTGAGGGAGAGGCATAAGCTAACATACTTTCTCTACTTGGATCATATGCACTTATGGTTGGAACTCTAGCAAGCATCTGCAACTACTAAAGATTCATTAAGGTAAAACCCAACCATAGCTTTAAAGCATCAAGTCCCCTTTATCCCATACGCAACAATCCCCTTACTCGGGTTTGTGTTTCAGTCACTCACGCAACCCACTATAAGCGAATCATGAATGCATTGCAACACCCTACAGCGGGAATCCCTCATGCTTGCACGACACGGAGGGCACCATAGGACAACACCAATAATAAAACATGCAACTCAAACCAATCATACCAATTCATCAATTACCGATAGGACAATGGAAATCTACTCAGACATCATAGGATGGCAACACATCATTGGAAAATAATATGAAGCATAAAGCACCATGTTCAAGTAGAGGGTACAGAGGGATGCGGGAGAGTGGACCGCCGGATATAGAAGGGGGAAGGTGATGGAGATGTTGGTGAAGATGATGGAGGTGTTGGTGAAGATCGCGGTGATGATGATGGCCCCCGACACCGTTCCGGCGCCACCGGAAGCAAGGGGGAGAGAGCCCCCCTTCTTCTTCTTCTTCCTTGACCTTCTCCCTAGATGGGAGAAGGGTTTACCCTCTGGTCCTTGGCTCCCATGGCGTGGGAGGGGCGAGAGCCCCTCCGAGGTTGGACCTATTTATCTGTTTCTGCGTTCTCTGGTTCTACCCCTTCACCGTTTCCTTTATATCTGGATATTCGTAACTCCGATTGGGGTGAATCTTTCGCCCAGATCTTTCTCATAAAATTAGCTTTCTTGCGCCAAAAGAAGAGTGTCAACCGCCTTACGGGTGTCCCACGAGAGCCCATGCCACACCGAAGGGGGGAGGGTGCGCCCCCCTGTCTTGTGGCCACCCCGGACACCTTTTCACATTGATTTTACTTCCCAAAAATCATAAATATTCCAAAAAAAATCTCGGTCTGTTTTTATCCCGTTTGGACTCCATTTGATATTGGGTTTCTGTGAAACAAAAAACATGCAACAGACAGGAACTAGCACTGGGCACTGGATCAATATGTTAGTCCCAAAAAATAGTATAAAAAGTTGCCAAAAGTATATAAAAGTTGAATAATATTGGCATGGAACAATCAAAAATTATAGATACGACGGAGACGTTTTAGTACTCAAGACAACCATTAAATATTTGGTGGATTTCAAAACGAAGCAAGCTGAGACTGACCAGATTGTTAAGGTCCTGAAGGAAAAAAGGAAATTAAATTCCAACTTGGTAAATCATATGTGAAATGTTCTTTCCATCATTGAATAACCTATGTGTTGTCTGTTTATGTAATCAATCAAACCATTTGTTTTAGAGATCATGTAATAATTGTTTTTTTGTTTTTTGGTTTGTAATTTTATTTGAGCACAAGTCTATATTAATTGCTAAGACTCGGAGACATTTCATTTGGATTGTTGTGCCAGACCTACAAATATGCCAATCGGGCTGAATGTGCATTCAGCAATAGTAGTAGTATAGATGGACCATAAGTGGCATGCATCGGAAAGGGCCAAGATGCTGGCTAAAAAAAGGATGCTGTTGTAGCCAAAAAAAAGTACAGCGGCCTGGCTTATGTATGTTAGTTGATATTATTGATCCATATACTCTATAAGTGTTTATATGTCTGTTAGTTCTGTACATTCTTGGTTGATTGACTCGGTATTTGAATCTTGATAGATCGCTTGTGTACATATCTAAATGGAGTACACATTATGCTGCGTGTGATATTTGAGTTGGACATGAAGTGTTCCAAATGTTCGAATTCACCTTAAACTGGATTCTAGCTTCTGAATTTGAGTATCGGCATTTGTAAACCATATTCATATATGACAGTGGAATACATCTTTGTCGTCCTTTTGAAGATATATAAAAACACATAGAATGATTTATAAAGATTCATATAGGAATACAAAATGGATTCGAATTTAGTTGCCAGGGTAAACGTGGATGCTTATTGTCCCAAAATTTGAAAGAAGCGGCAAAATGTCCACTCCCACGTCGGCTGCCCGAAGCCAAGTGTTTGGGAGATGGAAATTACTGTCTACCCATTACACGGATAATCCATCGGCCCGATTTCCACTGCTCTAAATAGGGGTAGGTTAGTAACTTCAATTAGACGTGACACGACCGCCTCTGAGCCCATTCCGACACTGTGGGCGACAAACATGGGCGGAAAAACACATTTGATTCAAGCTCATCCGAAAGACGTCTGTTTCTCCCTCCATTCCCCATTCATACATAGCGGGCGGCAAAACAAACTCGACTCGGTCGAAATCGATGTAGGCAAGTATTTTCAATAGGGGCAGGTTTGTAACTTCACTCAGATGTGACACAACCACCCTACCTGTCAGCCCCGTTCCTACACCGTGGGTGCCAACATGGGCGCCAACCACCCTCTCCTCGCCCAAAATCGCTCTGGGCAAATATTGGCGAGATGCGAGATTACTGTCCTATCCCCAACCGACGAGACGTCAAATTTTAAATGGGGGCTAAGTTCGTAACTTTCCCATATTTCAGACAGGCGCGTCCCAAAAACATGGTTCCCCGTACCTCTCCCTCCATTTTCCCATTCATACACCATCTGCGCTAGAACACCCCATCCCCACACTAGCCTCCGTCCGCCACCCCATCCATCACTGCCGTCCTCCACCACATCCATCGCCACCATCCTCCACCATGCCGAAGCGCCTACCAAGACCGCGTCGTCCACTGCTAGAGATGGATGTTTATCATCCACGATGACGGACCAATAGCCTTGCATTGCGTCCTCTCGCTTCGTCGGCGCCGTCGTCCTCTTTGCCGGGGCCGCCCACACGACCTTCTCTTCCACCGCAATGGGACTTATCCCCCGATGCACCCGTCTACCGTCGCAGATCTGCTTTAACGCCACCGACAGCCATCGCACCCCCGATGCCTACACAACGCTGCAAGAGAGGTGGTACTTCATATCTCCTCAACTTTTTGATCTCAACCAGAAAATAGATATTAACTTGGTTACTATACTTTCTTTTCAGCTCTTAGAATTTAGTTCTTAGTTCGAAGCAAACAATGGATGCTAAATATCATTTCTCCGGTTTGTACCTTCAAATCTGCCATGGCACAGCCATAATATGGTTTAATTGATCATGCTTAGGGTTTGATTGATCATGTTGGTTCCGTGATGGTTTCTTTAATAGAAATTGGAGGGGAAACCCTCTTTTTCTAAAAAAAATATGCTTAGAGTTTCCCCCTTTTATGATCACTATACGATCAGAATACGTGCTTCGTGTCATAATAGTACTGCTCCACCCATCAAGCTAAACAAGCTTAGTTGTTCAAATACGAATATGATATTATTAAAACAGAGTTGTTTAATTGGTCAGGTAAATGTTCCTAAATTAGTTTCGAAAATGCATGTTCGCCGCTCGGGTGTGTATCTCTACAGGGTGCCCACGGTGGGCTGGCCCACCCTGAGATTTTGGGTCATTCCAGGCCCCGATTCCCCTCTGTTCTGCTGCGCGCTTCCGATCTCTACTCACCCCCAGCCGCCCGCCTCGCCGGCGATTTGCCATCCTCGGACGGCATGAGTCGAGGAGGAGACACCGGACTAACATGAGGCCAGGAGCTGCTCGCCCAACAGCATCACCGCTGCCCGGGCGCGCCGCCGTGCCTACCTTCCCAGTCCGTTCAGGGCTCAGGCGTGCAGCACCCACCAAGCCAACCCGATTTATCCTGAGATACGTCCTCAACACTCAGTAGCCACTCCTCATCACCCATTTTCTAATTGATTCATTACTCATTAGGCAAGACTATCATTAGGGTTTGTTGTGTGCTCAGTGCTACCTACACTTAATAGTTCAGATGTATTTCGATAATCTTTAGTACCTCTAAAGTTCACAGGGTTTTCAAAATTCCGGCCCTCGGAACAGACACTAGTCATTTTGGATTGTTGGTCATAGTGACATTGACCCAAATTACTACTGCAAGCCAGGTTTGTTGACAATTTTACTTGTCTTTCTTACTCATTCAATATAATATCCAATTATTCACGTTGATTAGTTGCAAACAATAAGTGCTAGACAAACTTCTTCATTCAGATTTTGGACGGTCTCTTACTGCAGTTACAATTCTGCATACTTGTCCTAGTAAGCTCACAAGTAAATGATTGATTCACTACATCTATGCTTGCCTTGTCATATTTGTTGTCAATATTCTTTTAGGGTGGAACACCCTGTTTCTAAATACTGGAACCGTAGACATGAGTGAATAGTATTTCTCTATGTGATCTCTTCCATCATGTGTGGGCAATGAACACTGCATTGTATAGAAAGAAAGTGTCATTTCCAGCTTTTACATAGGTTTCGATATTTTACATGGAATACAATCTGCCTACTTGCTTTGTGTCGCACTACCAACACTCCACCCTTGAAGCTAAACATTATGCCACTCATAATTTCTTAGTTTATTTGTTCAAATACGAATTTCATATGATTCTAATGTTCCTACTTCAGTTTTGAAATGTGTGCCTGCCTGATATAGAGACATAAGGGGTTTGTATTTCTGTGTGTGGTCTGGTCAGCACGGTTGGGGAGGTGAACTTTGCATATGCAGGGGTTTATAGGAAGATACTCTCCGAGTTGAATCCGCAATGCATTCCATAGATAATCTGACTACTTTTTATGTTTTCATGAATCTCAGATTCTGAACAACATCATAATGATTATGAGCTTGCGCGCATGAAAAGAATAAAGCAGAACAATGCCATGGCTGTCAAACTTGGCATTAAGGGACTGAAATCAAGTCTGGATGCAATGCAATGCAAACGCTCTCCACCTACAGATTCATGCTTAGAATATGATCCTAACAGTGATTCTGAGCTAGTGGGAGACCTAAGTCAATGTAGCTCCCTAGTGGAGGAGTCAAAGGAAGATGCCCTATCTTATTCACCCATCAAGGTACTTGCTCTACCTTTCCAAGGTTACATTGCTCGCACATATCTTGCAACTGATGCTTTGCATTGCATCTACTTGGTTGAACTACCATTAGCTTAGTTTACACCTCGTGTATGTGAATACGCCCTGCCTATCCATTTTCAGTACATATTCCATCTGTCATCATACCATATTTATTCATTCAAATGTTGTTCTTGTGTATCAGACGTTCAAAAGGAAGAGGGAGATTGCTGATTGTGGAGGAGCACAAGCAAATTATTTGGAAAAAGTAGTGGCACCTGATAAATCAAATAGCCCATTAGGTGTAGTTGCAATATCACCTAACCCACAAAATACCCCAACTCTAGCAGACTCTAGCCCTACTACACCGGTCATTTCTGATGCCCCAACTCAGCAGACCCCAACTGCAGCAAACAGTATGACTATGCCAGTTGACATAGCACCAGCTGTACGGCGCAAAACCCCCATTCCAGCAAAGAGTACACCAAATCCAGTTGCCAAATCCCTTTTTGAACCAGAGAGAGTCCCAATTGCAGCAAATAGGACCCCCTATTCCATTTCTTCCCAGTTTAGAAGACGAAGCTTATGTTGTTGTCAGGAACTTTGTGCGCATCTTTCCTTCATGGAAAGATTATACCGCAGACATAGAAAAATTTCCAGTCTTCCTTCGCAACTTACACGTAAGTAATGTACTAATGTTATTCATGGTCATTACTGCATATGTTTCTGCTGACAGAATACACAAGATTTCATTCTTTTAAATAGGCGAGGAGCAAACTGGATTGTGATGACGAGCAAGGGTTGGTTGCGCTTTTCAAGCACTCGTTGATGAAGTATTGTTCCTACCTGAGGCAAGCGCACTTCGATGGCAAGCCTCTGAATGAAATTTCTGTAAAGTCTCCGGTGCTACATTTATCCGACGGTGACTAGAATAATCTTGTTACACATTGGTCTCGGCTGCAGCGTAAGGTACTGTCTATGATATCACATCACAATTTGAAATACATTTCTGCATTTGCCTTAATGTCTCACTTGTACGAAAACTGTTAGCAGAAGAACATTCGTTCTCAAGGGACCACAAAATCTCGCAACTATACTACACACTGCATTGCTCTTGTGAGTACCTCTTGCCCTGTATGACCATACTTACTTCCATAGCTGTTTGATTATGTAGCATCACTGCACATGTTAGCCTCGTAATCGTCCATTTGGTGGACATTATAAGATCCGTATGGACTCTTAAATAAATTTAGAATCAACCCAATGCTTTTGAAGAGGTTTAGCTCTGCAGTCCTCTTGTAAGGACTGAACGTGGTCTATCACTGTCCCATAATATAAGAACGTTTTGTACAGTACACCAGTGTTCAAAACACTCTTGTATTATGGGAAGAGGGATTGGTTCATTTTGTAGCATTTTGCATCTTATCTCCCTCGCCCACCATTTACTAAAAAAGATCAGATCTATATTTAATCTTACCAACAAGTAGAATACACAGACAATGCCAGTGCAGAAGTGTAGCCCATTGCTCTTGTCAGTACATTTTGTCCTATAACGCTTGTACTTCCAGGGATTGGTAGTTGTAGCATCAACCTGCATCTTATCTTCATTATCCTCTATCCCTTCCAGTAATATCATATCTATAATTACTCTCTATAAAATGTAGAGTATAGGTAATGCTTATGAAGAAGATTCTGTGCTGAAATTCTTGAGTTATCCTTCCATTGACATGGAGAAGGGCATTATAAAGCCGGTGTTAACTGTTAATGTAAGTCAGTCCTTCTAAAGCCTTTATCCTCTGCTGTTTAATTTGCTCATACTCCCTATCATTTACTGCTGTTTAGTTTGCTGTTTCTACCAAAATGCATGTTCACAAGAACCGTAAGTTGTAAGTTTTACTTGTAAAACCAAATTCCTTATTCATACCATGCACATTACTTAATACTCCCTATATGTATGCTTGTTTTTGTGGATCTATAATCCAGTGTGTGGTGAAGCAGCCCACGTTTGCACCTTGTCATCTCCTGTTTTATCTTACTGATGTGGCTGATGATATGAACAACATGCCATGCACATTATCCAAAATAGATACAATGATTTTCTTTGCCCTTCATCTATGCTTGTTATGTTGACATGGTAATCCAGTAGTGTGGTGAAGCTCCCTGCATTATGAACAATGCAAAATTATGCTATTGATATTTTGAACTTCCTCTTTATTTTCTAATTTGAAATTGGATAGAATTGACAGCACAATTATCATCTTTGTTTATACACGACAAAACCTGTCATCTCTCTGCTTTGTTTCAGGGTGATATGCCTGATGGCATGCACAAGTCTGCTGAAGGCTGTGAGACAAACCCAACATATATTGCAGCAAAGAAGGCAAAACATCTTGAAGATAGCAAGACAACCCCAAAGTCTTGTCTTGATGCAGTGTTCAAGTTACTTGAGACAAACAGTCAGACAAGCTCACAGAATTCGTTGTCTGAATTAGTTCGACTTCTTCAGTCCCAAGTTCTAGCAGAAAGGCATTATGCAACTCAACTTCGACTTGAAGTCCTATCTCTAACTCAACACCAATGAGAACCTCATAGCTAAACAGCTACACCTGGAAGCTATGACCAACATGCTAGGCTGGTCTCACAGCCTTGCTCAGCAGCTTGCTGGCGGTTCCCCCGCAAGGCTAACCTTTCTTGAACTGTCTTGGAAGTGGTCTCGGTTCAGTATTATTTTGTTACGCTGCAATGGTGCCCAGCTTTTGTAATCTGCTTCTTCGTTGCGGTTTATGATCACTTGTGGCGAACTTCAATGCCCAGTGGATGTAATATACCTTAAATCCTTTGTTGTATAGTGTAGGTTTATTCTTAGTTACTATGCCGTAATTTCTTTATTGTATAGAGTAGGTTTGTTCTTAATTCCTACTAGTTCTGGAAAAAAATTAGATGTAGTCGACCGGGCCAAAACATTCGACTCTAACGGGCCACGTTTTTAGCGGGCCACAGTTGGGCTGGCCTGCGTCTTTCTTGGGCCCGAATGATTGGGGCCTTCACACATTGCGCCAGGCCCAAACTTACACTGGCCTATATTTTAGTTGGGCCTTTTGTCGACCCAACGCTTAGTTTGGCCCAGGTAGCGTTGGGCCATTAACAAGCTGAATATTGTACTGGCCTGTTATGGCCGAGATGAAACCACGGGCCTTTAGTAGGCCAAAATGCATGTCGGGTCTCAATTTTCACTAGTCGTCGACGGGCCTTCAGCAGGCCGAAATGTAGTTCAGGCCTTTTTGGGCCTAGTTAGCTAACGGGCCGTTACCAGGCCGAAACATATCTCAGGCCTTAGTTGTCCTACTCATATCATGGGCCTTTAAGAGGCCGAAAGCTTAGTAAAGGCATCAATGGACCGAGTTACGCGATAGGCCTTTAACAGGCCCAAAGTCACGTTGGGCTTAATTGTTGCCACCTTTAGCACAGGCCGTTAGTGGGCCTGATGTCTCGTCGGACCATATATGGCCCATGGGCAGCATGGGTCATTCCCAGACCAAAATTCACACCGGGCTAAAATGGGCCCATGTCTACATCATGCCCCGAACAGGCTGAAAGTCACTGGGCTGTAGTTGGGCCCAAATATTCGGTGAACAATTAACGGGCTAGATCTGGCTTCGGGCCACAAATGGGCCCAAATATTGGGCGAACAATTAACGGGCCAGATCTGGCTTCAGGCCATAAATGGGCCCAAATATTGGGTGAAAAATTAACGGGCTAGATCTGGCTTCGGGCCATAAATGGGCCTCTATTAAGCAGGCCAATATTGGGCTGGCCCACTAGTACATGATTAAGTACTACGGGCCTTTGACTGGGCCGGCCTTTTTAACCTATATGGGCCTCTGTTGGGCCCAGCCACGTGTCGACGTATCATAGGCATGTCCCCTCCAGTGGATGGGCGACATCTGGCCCACTGACGAGCTGACAGGTCTTCCCTTCGGCCAATCAGAATTTTACACATGGAAATTTCCCATTGGTCAGGGCTGTTAATGGGTTATCGGATCCAAAATCCGACCTGATAGCTTAACGGTGTTCCGTTACGGTGGATGCCATGTGTCGGTCACCCTTGATGAAAGCACTTCTGTGACGCGCGATTTATCATCATGGAAGTGGACACTTCCGTGATGATAATTTTGGTAACGTCATGGAACACTTCTACGACAGCACAGGTATGACTATCTTGATTCTGTCATAAAATCGTCATGGATGTACATGCATGAAAGAAAAGGCGACCTACTGTGACAAACACGTATCATCAAGGAAGTGTATTTTCTTTGTAGTGCATCCTTTGATAGTCTTGGGGGTAGAAAGTATTGCTTGGTGATTGTCGATGATTACTCAAGGTACACTTGGGTATATTTCTTCAAGAGGAAGAGTGAAACTCAACAAACTGTCATCGACTTTGCAAATGAAGCTCAACATCAACACGATGCAAAGATCTTGACAATAAGAAGTGACAACGGTACCGAGTTCAAGAACTACACGTTGGATGAGTTTCTTAGTGATGAGGGAATCAAGCATCCATATGCCGCACCATACACCCCTCAACAAAATGGTGTTGCGGAGAGGAAGAATCAGACGTTAATGGATGCGGCAAGGACCATGATGGTGGAGTTCAAGTCTCCTTACAACTTTTGGGCCGAAGCCATCAACACTGCGTGTCATGCATCCAATCGGCTCTATCTCCGCAAAGGCTTGAACAAGACTCCATATGAAATACTCACCGGTAACAAGCCGAACCTCAAGTACTTCAGGGTGTTCGGCTGCAAGTGTTTCATTCTCAACAAAGGTGTTCGTTTGTCTAGATTTGAGGCTAGAGCTCATGAGGGCATATTTGTTGGTTATGCTACAAACTCTCATGCTTACCGTGTCCTCAAAAAGTCCACGGGACTCATTGAGAAGACGTGTAACATGGAGTTTGACGAGAATAACGGCTCCCAAGTGGAGCAAAGTGGTACTTGTGATGTAGGTGATGAAATTCCTCCCCAAGCCATAAGAAGAATGGGCGTTGGTCATATCCTGCCCATTGAGGAACCCCTTGTGGCCGAAGGAGAAGGACAATGCTCCACTCAAGTGGATCTATCACCGACCCAAGACCCACACGCTTCCGAAGAACAAAGTGAAGGCCCTCAACCACATGAACAAGATCAACCTCAAGATGGTGGTGAGGCACCAAGTGATGTCCAAGGTCGAGTTCTCCCTTCCGAGCAAGTTCAAGATCAATAGCTAGCTCAAGATCAAGAACAAGCTCAAGACGTCGCTCAAGATGATCAAGTTTCCGCTTCTCTTTTCACACCCGAGGATGAATTAGAGCATCGTGCCGCTAAGATCGCTTCCATGCTCACAACCAAAGGTCATCTCATGGAGAATGTGGTTGGAAGCCTAAGAAAGGGGGTAAACACTCGTAGACAATTAATAAACTATTGTGAACATCACGCATTTGTTCCTTGTGTCGAACCCCAAAAGGTCTATGAGGCACTTGAGGATCCGGATTGGCTCAATGCCATGCATGAAGAACTCAACAACTTCGAGCACAACCAAGTGTGGAGATTAGTGCCAAGGCCAACGGGGAATCATAATGCCATTGGAACCAAGTGGATATTCAAGAACAAGCAAGATGCTCATGGGATCATTGTTCGCAACAAGGCTCGTTTGGTGGCACAAGGCTACTCGCAAGTCGAGGGTATCGACTATGGTGAAACCTTTGCTCCTGTTTCTCGTCTTGAATCTATTCGTTTGTTGATTGCTTATGCTTCTCATCATAATTTCAAGTTGCAACAAATGGATGTGAAGAGTACTTTTCTTAATGGTCCCAATAATGAGTTGGTGTATGTCAAAGAACCCCCGGGGTTCGAGGATCCCTATTTTCTCCGATCATGTGTACCAACTCGACAAGGCACTCTATGGCCTTAAACAAGCCCCACATGCGTGGTATGAGCATCTTACTGAGTTGTTGCAAGATCGTGGGTTCGAAATTGGGAAAATCG
This sequence comes from Triticum timopheevii, assembly GCA_963921465.1. Taxonomy (NCBI): domain Eukaryota; kingdom Viridiplantae; phylum Streptophyta; class Magnoliopsida; order Poales; family Poaceae; genus Triticum; species Triticum timopheevii. Next base: position 498,869,735 of record OY997272.1, read on the forward strand.
ACCCCACTCTTTTTACTAAGAAGGTCAAAGGGGAGTTGTTTGTATGCCAACTATATGTTGATGATATTATCTTTGGTTCCCCTAACAAAGCTTTCAATGAAGAATTTGCCACTCTCATGACCTCAAAGTTCAAGATGTCTATGATGGGAGAGTTGAAGTTCTTTCTTGGGTTCGAAATCAAGAAAAGAAGAGAAGGAACCTTCATCAACCAAGCCAAATACACTCAATACATGCTCAAGAGATTCAAGCTAAGTGATGTCAAGCCGGCTTCCACTCCAATGCCCGTCAAATGCCAACTTGACATAGATCCCAGTGGTAAAGCAGTGGATCAAAAGGTATATCTCTCCATGATTGGCTCCCTGCTTTACCTTTGTGCATCTAGAACGGATATCATGTTGAGTGTGGGAATTTGTGCACGGTTTCAAGCTGCACCTAAGGAAAGCCACTTTGTGGCGGTCAAGCGAATCTTTCAATATTTGGCTCATACCCCAAACTTTGGCTTATGGTACCCAAGAGGAGCCAACTTTGATCTCTTGGGCTATTCAGACTCAGATTGGGTGGGAGACAAAGTGGATAGGAAGTCCACCTCCGGAGGGTGCCAATTTCTTGGTTGCTCTTTGGCGAGTTGGTCTTCTAAGAAGCAAAGTTGTGTATCCCTCTCGTCCACCGAAGCGGAGTATGTGGCTGCCGGTAGTTGTTGTGCTCAACTTCTATGGATGAGGCAAACTTTGAAGGATTACTGTGTCACTTGTGATGAAGTGCCTCTTTGGTGTGACAATGAAAGTGCCATCAAGATCTCTCTCAACCCGGTCCAACACTTCAAGATGAAGCATATTGAGATTCGGTATCACTTCATCCGGGATCACATTAGGTGAGGGGAGATCAAGCTCAAGTATGTCAACACTCATGATAACCTTGCAGATATTTTCACGAAGCCCTTGGATGAAGCAAGATTTTGCGAGTTAAGGCATGAGCTAAATATCATTGATTCAAGCAATGTAGCTTGAACCCTTGCACACCCCACCATACTCAACTTGATATCTTGTTTAGGTGTAGGCATGGAAATAGGGGGAGTGTTGTTCTCTCAATGAACTCTCCCTCCCCCCATTATGCATAAATTGATCAACTCTTTCACATTAGCCATTTTTATGGTACTTTTGCTTCGAAGACGAGTTTTAGTCATGGGCCCAAGGATAATTCTTCGCGGTGCCATACCAATTGACTCATACATAGGTGGCTCCGCCCATCGCCCTGTCTTCTTGAGAGTTTTGTTTCATGTTTTGATCTTTGTTGTCTTTTGCCTTCGTTTGAGCAATGTTTGTGTTTGTGTTGCCTCGTGTGCTAGCTCTTGGTGTGTACATTTGCGTGAAGGTTGCATTGCAAAGTATGTTTTCCTCTCTTGTTTGCGCGACAAGAAAATATTGCGGACCTTCGGCGAGATTGTGCACAGTGGCTCAGAGGAAATCATCACTCTGGAGGCTGCCTGGATAGCCCAGCAGGGGTATCAGTGGACGGAGTCAGAGCAGGAGACCATTCCAGCTGCCGAGACCGATGAGGAGTGTGACGAGTGATCGCTTCAGCCTGAGCTCCCACCTGTGTTGTAGGTGTCCTCTCTGCATTTTTGGTGTCTTGATGCCAAAGGGGGAGAGAGTGTAGGATTTACGCGTCTTGTGTCATGTGTTTTGCTTTGTCACTTTGCTTTCAGTGTTGAACCTCGTTTGCTTTGGTTTGCTTTGTGCTTGTAAGACCAAGTTCTTTATCATATGGTGTAAGACATATGCCCTCTAGCGTATCTTATTGCCTTTGTTGCTTAAGTAATTCGTGAGCCTATGCTATCTTGTGCCCTTCTCTTTATGCTCATATTTATTATCTTGCCTACTTGCTTAGTGTTAGTTATATTGTTGCAAGAGATGCCTTGTCTATAAAATATAGGGGGAGTGTCGTGCAGTCCGAAGCACTTCTCTAGAGTGCACACATCTAGGGGGAGCCCGTCTATATTTTATAGATGGTGGGTTTGCCTTGTTTCATTTTATATCCCTATACGCAAATCCCATATTGTCATCAATCCACCAAAAGTACTGAGGAATAAATATGCCCTTACAATGTTCATATCATACCTAGTAGTAGCTTCACATTGGGTTTAGAAAGTGAAATCTTCTGAAGCTTGACAATCACAATATTGGTCATACAAGCATTTCATGAATGATTAGTATAAGGAAGAGAACTTTCACGTACAAATATATTATCTTGAACATCTTCTATGATTCTGAATTGATGTCTACTACGCAACCTTCTTCTTGTAGATGTTGTTGGGCCTCCAAGTGCATAGGTTTGTAGGACAGTAGCAAATTTCCCTCAAGTGGATGACCTAAGGTTTATTAATCCGTGGGAGGCATAGGATAAAGATGGTCTCTCTCAAACAACCCTACAACCAAATAACAAAGAGTCTCTTGTGTCCCCAACACACCCAATAGAATGGTAAATTGTATGGATGCACTAGTTCAGCGAAGAGATGGTGATAGAAGTGCAATATAGATGGTAGATATAGGATTTTGTAATCTGAAAATATCTAAACAGCAAAGTAGCAAGTGGTAAAAGTGAGGAAAAACGGTATTGCAATGCTTCGAAACAAGGCCTAGGGTTCATACTTTCACTAGTGCAAGTTCTCTCAACAATGATATCATAATTAGATCATATAACAAACCCTCAACATGAAACAAAGAGTCACTCCAAAGTCACTAATAGCGGAGAACAAACAAAGAGATTATTGTAGGGTACGAAACCACCTCAAAGTTATTCTTTCCGATCAATCTATTGGGCTATTCCTATAAGTGTCACAAACAACCCTAGAGTTTGTAGTTAACTAACAACTTAAGACACACATCAACCAAAACTCTAATGTCACCTAGATACTCCAATGTCACCTCAAGTATCCGCGAGTTTGATTATATGATATGCATCACACAATCTCAGATTCATCTATTCAAATCAACACAAAGAACGTCAAAGAGTGCCCCAAAGTTTCTACTGGAGAGTCAAGACGAAAACGTGTGCCAAACCCTATGCATAAGTTCACAAGGTCACTGAACCCGCAAGTTGATCACCAAAACATACATCAAGTAGATCACATGAATATCCCATTGTCACCACAGATAAGCACATGCAATACATACATCAAGTGTTCTCAAATCCTTAAAGGCTCAATCCGATAAGATAACTTCAAATGGAAAACTCAATCCATTACAAGAAGGTAGAGGGGGAGAAACATCATAAGATCCAACTACAATAGTAAAGCTCGCAGTATGTCAAGATCGTGCCATATCAAACACACGAGAGAGAGAGAGAGAGAGAGAGATCAAATACATAGCTACTGGTATATACCCTCAGCCCCGAGGGTGAACTACTCCCTCCTTGTCATGGAAAGTGCCGAGATGATGAAGATGGCCACTGGTGATGGATTCCCCCTCTAGAAGGATGCCAGAACAGGGTCCCGATTGGTTTTTGGTGGCTACAGAGGCTTGCGGCGGCGGAATTCGTGATCTAGGTTTCTTTTCGGGGGTTTCTGTATTTATAGAAATTTTTGGCATCAGTTTCACGTCAGGGGGGTCTCCGAGTCAGCCATGAGGTAGGGGGCACGCCCAGGGGGTAGGGTGTGCCCTCCACCCTCATGGATGACTCGGGACTCTTCTGGCCCAACTCTTTTGCTTCGAGGGCTTCTTCTGGTCCATGAAAAATCATCAGGCATTTTCAGCTCGTTTGGACACTGTTTGATATTCCTTTTCTGTAAAACTCAAAAACAAGGAAAAAACAGAAACTGGCACTGGGCTCTAGGTTAGTAGGTTAGTCCCAAAAATCATATAAAATAGCATATAAATGCATATAAAACATCCAAGATGGATAATATAATAGCATGGTACAATAAAAAAATTATAGATACGTTGGAGAAGTATCTAGCATCCCCAAGCTTAATTCATGCTCGTCCTCGAGTAGGTAAATGATAAAAATAGAATTTTTGATGTGGAATGCTACCTAACATATTTATCCATGTAATTTTCTTTATTGTGGCATGAATGTTAAGATCCGAAAGGTTCAAAACAAAAGTTTAATATTGATATAGAAATAATAATACTTCAAGCATACTAACAAAGCAATCATATCTTCTCAAAATAACATGGCCAAAGAAAGCTATCCCTACAAAATCATATAGTCTGGCTATGTTCTATCTTCATCACACAAAATATTTAAATCATGCACAACCCCGGTTTCAGCCAAAGCAATTGTTTCATACTTTAGTATTCTCAAACTTTTTCAACTTTCACGCAATACATGAGCGTGAGCCATGGACATAGCACTATAGTGGAATAGAATGGTGGTTGTGGAGAATAGAAAAAGAGGAAGATAGTCTCACATCAACTAGGCGTATCAACGGGCTATGGAAATGTCCATCAATAGATACCAATGTGAGTGAGTAGGGATTGCAATGCAACGGATGCGGTAGAGTTATAAGTGTATGAAAGCTCAAAAAGAAACTAAGTGGGTGTGCATCCAACTTGCTTGCTCATGAAGACCTAGGGTATTTGAGGAAGCCCATCATTGGAATATACAAGCCAAGTTTTATAATGAAAAATTCCCACTAGTATATGAAAGTGATAACATAGGAGACTCTCTATCATGAAGGTCATGGTGCTACTTTGAAGCACAAGTGTGGTAAAAGGATAGTAGTATTGCCTCTTCTCTCTTTTTCTCTCATTTTTTTTGTTTTTGGGCCTTCTCTTTTTTGGCCTCCTTTATTATTATTATTATTTTATTTTTCGTCCGGAGTCTCATCCCGACTTGTGGGGGAATCTGTCTCCATCATCCTTTCCTCACATGGGACAATGCTCTAATAATGAAGATCGTCATACTTTTATTTACTTACAACTCAAGAATTACGACTCAATACTTAGAACAAAATTTGACTCTATGTGAATGCCTCCAGTGGTGTACTGGGATGTGCAATGAATCAAGAGTGACATGTATGAAAGAATTATCAAAGGTGGCTTTGCCACAAAAACGATGTCAAGTACATGATCATGCAAAGCAATATGACAATGGTGAAGCGTGTCATAATAAACGGAACAATGGAAAGTTGCATGGCAATATATCTCGGAATGGCTATGGAAATGCCATAATAGGTAGGTATGGTGGCTGTTTTGAGGAAGGTATATGGTGGGTGTATGGTACCGGCAGAAGTTGCGCGGCACAAGAGAGGTTAGCAATGGTGGAAGGGTGAGAGTGCGTATAATCCATGGACTCAACATTATTCATAAAGAACTCACATACTTATTGCAAAAATCTATTAGTAATCAAAACAAAGTACTACACGCATGCTCCTAGGGGAAGGGTTGGTAGGAATTAACCATCACGCGATCCCAACCTCCACACAAAGCATGACAATAAAAAAATACTCCATGTTCCGACTTCATCACATAACGGTTCACCATACGTGCATGCTACGGGACTCAGAAACCTCAACACAAGTATTTCTCAAATTCACAATTACTCCACTAGCATTACAGTAATATCACCATCTTCATATCTCAAAACAATCATAAAGAATCAAACTTCTCTTAGTATTCAATGCACTTTATATGAAAGTTTTTATTATATCTCTCTTGGATGCCTATCATATTAGGACTAAATTCATAACCAAAGAAAATTAACATGATGTTCTAAATGACTCTCAAAATAATATAAGTGAGGCGTGAGAGTTCATCAATTTTTCAGAATAAAACCACCGCCGTGCTCTAAAAACATATATGTGAAGCACTAGAGCAAATGACAAACTACTCAGAAAGATATAAGTGAAGATCAATGAGTAGTTGAATAATTGTGAAAATACGTGAAGACTCTCTAACATTTAAGAATTTCAAATATTGGGATATTATTCAAACAGCAAACAAAACAAAATAAAATAAAATAACGCTCCAAGCAAAACACATATCATGTGGTGAACAAAAATATAGCTCCAAGTAAAGTTACCGATGAACGAAGACAAAAGAGGGGATGCCATCCGGGGCATACCCAAGCTTAGACTCTTTGTTGTCCCTGAATATTACCTTGGGGTGCCTTGGACATCCCAATCTTAGGCTCTTGCCACTCCTTATTCCCTAGTCCATCAAAACTTCACCCAAAACTTGAAAACTTCACAACACAAAACTCAACAGAAAATCTCATAAGATCTATTAGTATAAGAAAATAAATCACCACTTTTGGTACTGTTGTGAACTCATTATTTATTTATATTGTTATAATATATACTGTATTCTAACTTCTCTATGGTTCATACCCTCCGATACTACTCATAGATTCATCAAAATAAGCAAACAACACATAGAAAACAGAATATGTCAAAAACAGAATAGTCTGTAGTAATATGTAATTCGAATACTTATGTAACTCCAAAAATTCTGAAACAATTATTTCCACATGATAAACTTGTGCACCAATCCGTAGCAAAAATAATCAGGTCAAAAGCACGTATCAATAAGATTCTGGAAATTTTTTACTGAGCGTAAAAGTTTTTGATTTTCAGCAGGATCAACACAACTATCACCACAAGCTATCCTAAAGGCTTTACTTGGCACTTTGTTGAAACAAAAGCTATAAAACATGATTACTACAGTAGATTAATCATGTGGACACACAAACACAGTAGGGTTAAATGTTGGGTTGTCTCCCAACAAGCGCTTTTCTATAATGCCTTTTAGATAGGCATGGTGATGTCAATGATGCTAACATAAAAGATAAGAATTGAGACACAAAGACAGCATCATGAAGCATATGACTAGCACATTTAATTCTAACCCACTTCCTATGCATAGGGATTTTGTGCGCAAAAAACTTATGGGAACAATAATCAACTAGCATAGGAAAGCAAAACAAGCATAACTTCAAGATTTTCAACACATAGAGAGGAAACTTGATATTATTGCAATTCCTACAAGCATATATTACTCCTTCATAATAATTTTCAGCAGCATCATGAATGAATTCAACAATATAACCACTACATAAAGTATTATTTTCATGATGCATCAACATATAATTTTTATTACTCTCCACATAAGCAAATTTATTCTCATGAATAGTTGTGGCAGCAAACTCAACAAAATAACTATCATGTGAGGCATAATCCAATTGAAAATTTAAATCAAGATGACAAGTTTCATGGTTATCATTATTCTTTATAGAATACATTTCATCACAATAATCATCATAGATAGCAACTTTGTTCTCATAATCAATTGGAACCTCTTCCAAAATAGTGGATTCATCACTAAATAAAGTCATGACCTCTCCAAATCCACTTTCATAATTATCACAATAAGATTCAACACCATCCAAAATTGCGGGATCATTACTTCCTAAATTTGACACTCTTCCAAACCCACTTTCATCAATATAATCATAATAAATAGGAGCCATGCTTTCATCGTAATAAGTATTCTCATCAAAACTTGGGGGACTAAAAATATCATATTCATCAAACATAGCATCCCCAAGCTTGTGGCTTTGCATATCATTAGTATCATGGATATTCAAGGAATTCATACTAACAACATTGCAATCATGCTCATCATACAAATATTTTATGCCAAACATCTTACAGACTTCTTCTTCTAACACTTGAGCACAATTTCCCATTCCATCATTTCCACGAAAGATATTAAAAAGATGAACCATATGAGGCAACCTCAATTCCATTTTTTTGTAGTTTTCTTTTATAGACTAAACTAGTGATAAAACAAGAAACTAAAAGATTCAGTTGCAAGATCTAAAGATATACCTTTAAGCACTCACCTCTCCGGCAATGGTGCTAGAAAAGAGCTTGATGTCTACTACGCAACTTTCTTCTTGTAGACGTTGTTGGGCCTCCAAGTGCAGAGGTTTGTAGGACAGTAGAAAATTTCCCTCAAGTGGATGACCTAAGGTTTATCATTCCGTGGGAGGCGTAGGATGAAGATGATCTCTCTCAAACAACCCTGCAACCAAATAAAAAAGAGTCTCTTGTGTCCCAACACACCCAATATGATGGTAAGTTGTATGGGTGCACTAGTTCAGCGAAGAGATGGTGATACAAATGCAATATGGATGGTAGATATAGGTTTTTGTAATCTGAAAATATAAAAACAACAAGGTAGCAAGTGGTAAAAGTGAGCGAAAACGGTATTGCAATGCTTCGAAACAAGGCCTAGGGTTCATACTTTCACTAGTGCAAGTTCTCTCAACAATGATAACATAATTAGATCATATAACAATCCCTCAACATACAACAAAGAATCACTCCAACGTCACTAATAGCAGAGAACAAACAAAGAGATTATTATAGGGTACGAAACCACCTCAATGTTATTATTTCCGCTCAATCTATTGGGTTGTTCCTATAAGTGTCACAAACAACCCTAGAGTTTGTAGTAAAATAACACCTTAAGACACACATCAACCAAAACCCTAATGTCACCTAGATACTCCAATGTCACCTCAAGTATCCACAGGTTTGATTATACGATATGCATCACATAATCTCAGATTCATCTATTCAAATCAACACAGAGAACGTCAAACAATGCCCCAAAGTTTCCACTGGAGAGTCAAGACAAAAACGTGTGCCAACCCCTATGCATAAGTTCACAAGGTCACTAAACCTGCAAGTTGATCACCAAAACATACATCAAGTAGATCACGTGAATATCCCATTGTCACCACAAATAAGCACATGCAAGACATACATCAAGTGTTCTCAAATCCTTAAAGACTCAATCTGATAAGATAACTTCAAAGGGAAGACTCAATCCATTACAAGAAGGTAGAGGGGGAGAAACATCATAAGATCCTACTACAATAGCAAATCTCGCGGTACATCAAGATCGTGCCATATCAAGAACAAGAGAGAGAGAGAGATAAAGAGAGAGAGAGAGAGAGAGAGAGAGAGAGAGAGATCAAACGCATAGCTACTAGTACATACCCTTAGCACCGAGGGTGAACTACTCCCTCCTCGCCATGGAGAGTGCCAGGATGATGAAGATGGCCATCGATGATGGATCCCCCCCCTCCAGCAGGGTGCCGGAACATGGTCCCGATTGGTTTTTGGTGGCTACAGAGGCTTATGGCAGCGGAACTCCCGATATAGGTTTCTTTTCGATGGTTTCTGTATTTATACAAAGTTTTGGCGTCGGTTTCACGTTAGGGGGGGGGGGTCTCCGAGTCAGCCACGAGGGAGGGGGCATGCCCAGGGTGGTAGGGCGCGCCCTCCACCCTCATGGATGACTCGGGACTCTTCTGGCCCAACTCTTTTGCTTAGGGGGCTTCTTCTGGTCCACAAAAAAATCATCTGGATTTTTTAGCTCATTTGGACCCCGTTTGATATTCCATTTCTGTAAAACTCAAAATCAAGGAAAAACAGAAACTGGCACTGGGCTCTAGGTAATAGGTTAGTCCCCAAAATTATATAAAATAGCATATAAATGCATATAAAACATCCAAGGTGGATAATATAATAGCATGGAACAATAAAAAATTATAGATACGTTGGAGATATATCATGAATACCCATTAATTATTTTCAAACTTGAGCAAATTAGTTGAAATTGGACAAGGAAGACAACATAATGAGTCATGTTTGGGTATATTTGCATAGAAGTTATATTGTTAAGGATCCTCCAACATGTGGTGTTTGCCTAGGATCTTTTGCTAGCCAAAAATTCGTACTAAGTAGAGATACTACTTGTGCATCCAAAACCCTTAAACCCAGTTTCTTGCCATGAGTGTCCACCATACCTACCTATGGATTAAATAAGATCCTTGAAGTAAGTTGTCATCGGTGCATAAAACAATAAAAATTGCTTGTTAATATGTTTGATCTTTTATTGTAAGGGAAAATTGAGCATTGTACGAACTTGTGATGGCAAAGTAATAAAAGCAACGGACTGCATAATAAAGGTTGCTATCATAAGGGGCAATCTAACGTGATGTTCCTTTGCATTAAGAGTTTGGGCATCCAAAAATAAAAAGTGCATGACAACCTCTGCTTCCCTCTGCGAAGGGCCTATCTTTTACTTTTCAGTATTTACTTTTATGCAAAGAGTAAATAGTATGAATTCTCATTTCAACCTCAACTATTCTCTAGTTGGCAAGCATCATATGGTGGGGAAATATGTAGGCACATACGACCAGGAAAATATATTTGATCATGAATTATTATGATTAACAATTATCTCTATGATAAATGAGTTGGGAGGCAAAATATTAAGACCCTATCTTTCTCTGTGTTCGATGGATGCCATTTGTTCTAAGAATATGCTTTGGTACTAGATATCATAGAAGATTATATGATGATTGAGTATGTGGAGCTCTTACTTAGAATCTGTTGAATAAGTTGATTTGCAATTGTTTGGTGACTAAGAATATAGGTTTTTGGCTTTAAGAGAATTCATTGTTTGAACCATAACATGTGAATTGGTTGCTACGTTAACATGATGAGTTTTATGAGAAAGAGTTGCCGTTATGATGCTACCAAAAGTGATTGAAATTATCATTGATCAAACTTATGCACTTTGCTAGCATTCGCACTTCATAAATTATTTCTTTTATCATTTACCTACTCGAGGACGAGTAGGAATTAAGCTCAGGGATGTCGATACGTCTCCAACGTATCTATAATTTATGAAGTATTCATGCCGCTATGATATCATTCTTGGATGTTTTACAATCATTTTATAGCAACATTATATCATTTTTTCGGACTAACCTATTGACATAGTGGCTAATGCCAGTTGCTGCCTTTTGCTTGTTTTTTTACTTCGCAGGAAATTAATATCAAACGGAGTCCAAACACAGAAAAACTTTTTGGAGAAATTTTATGGACCAGAAGACCCAGGATGGGCCAAAGAAGTACTAGAAGGGGAAGGCCCGAGATGGGCAGGACCCACCTGGGCGTGCCTAGGGGGGTTGTGCCCCCTCGATGACCTCCCGCACAGCCTCTTCGCCCTATAAATTGCCAAATATTCTAGAAACCCTCCGGGAGTCGATAGATCGGAAGTTCCGCCGTCACAAGCCTCTGTATCCATGAAATACCAATCTGGACCCTGTTCCAGCACCCTGTCGGAGGGGGAAATCATCACTGATGGCCATCTTCATCATCCTGGCGGCCACCGTGATGAGGAGGGAGTAGTCCACCCTCGGGGCTGAGGATTTGTACCAGTAGCCATGTGTTCAATCTCTCTCTCGTGTTCTTGAGATGGCATGATCTTGATGTATCGTGGGCTTTTTTAATATAGTTGGATCATATGGTGTTTCTCCCTCTCTATCTTGTTGTGATGAATTGATTTTTCCCTTTGAGATTTTGTTCTTATCGGATTGAATATTTTAATGGATTTGAGAGCACTTGATATATGTCTTGCATATGAATACCCTGGTGACAATGGGGTATTATATTGAGTCACTTGATATATGTTTTGGCACTCAACTTGCAGATTCCCGAGGTGACATTGGGGAAATCTATGCATAGGAGTTGATGCACATTTTCATCCCAATTTCTTAGGTAGAAATCTTGGGGTACTCTTTGAGGTTCTTTGTGCTGGATTCAGTATTATGAATCTGAATTTGCTTTGGTGTAATTTTAGTACGAACTCTTGGGTAGATCGACCAGAAAGGATAACTTGGTGTTATTTTAGTACGAACTCTTGGATAGATCGATCGGAAAGAATAACTTTGAGGTGGTTTCATACGCTACAAACAATTTCTTCTTATGTTCTCCGCTAGATATGAACTTTGGAGTGATTCTTCATCGCACTTTGAGGGATGGTTATATGTTCCAATTGTGTTTGCATTGTTGAGAGATTGCACTGGCGAAAGTACGGACCCTAGGACTCATTTTCAAGCATTGCAATATCGTTTGTGCTCTGTTTTATCAATTGCTACCTTGCTGTTTTTTGTTGTTACTACTACAAAAATCAATATCTACTATCATTACTACACTTTTATCACCATCTCTTCGCTGAACTAGTGCACCTATACAATTTACCATTGTATTTGGTGTGTTGGGGACACAAGAGACGTTTTGTTATTTGGCTGTAGGGTTGTTTGAGTGAGACCATCTTCATTCTATGCCTCCCATGAATTGATAAACCTTAGGTCATCCACTTGAGGGAAAATTGCTACTGTCCTACAAAACTCTACACTTGGAGGCCCAACACGAGTCTACAAGAATAAAGTTGCATAGTAGACGTCACCAACACACCCAATACAATGGCAAATTGTATAGGTGTGATACATCTCCGACGTATCTATAATATTTGATGTATTCATGCCATGTTTATAATATTTTTACATGATTTTGGTATGATTTGATTAGAACTAACCCAGACTGACGTTGTTTTCAGCAGAACTACCGTGGTGTTGTTTTTGTGCAGAAATAAAAGTTCTCGGAATGCGCTGAAAATCAACGGAGATTTTTTCTGGAAAATATAAAAAATACGCCCCCTGGATCATGGACTCTCCGTGGGGCCCCCTGACTTGTTCTCGACGCCAACCTCTCCTATAAATCCCCAAACCTCCAAAAAATAACCTAGATCGGGAGTTCCGTCGTAGTAAGCCTCTGTAACCACCAAAAACCAATCGGGACCCTGTTCTGGCACCTTGCCGGAGGGGGATCCATCACCGGTGACCATCTTCATCATCCCGATGCTCTACATGACAAGGAGGGAGTAGTTCACCCTTGGGGATGAGGTTATGTACCAGTAGCTATGTGTATGATCTCTCTGTCTCTCATGTTCTTGATTTGGCACGATCTTGATGTACCGCGAGCTTTGCTATTATAGTTGGACCTTATGATGTTTCTCCCCCTCTACTTTCTTGTAACAGATTGAGTTTTCCCTTTGAAGTTATCTTATCGGATTGGGTCTTTAAGGATTTGAGAACACTTGATGTATGTCTTGCGTGGGATACCCGTGGTGACAATGGGGTATTCTATTGATTCACTTGATGTATGTTTTGGTGATCAACTTGCGGGTTCTGTGACCTTGGGAATCTATGCATAGGGGTTGGCACACGTTTGCGTCTTGACTCTCCGGTAGAAACTTTGGGGCACTCTTTGAAGTTCTTTGTGTTGGTTGAATAGTTGAATCTGAGATTGTGCGATGCATATCGTATAATCATACCCACGGATACTTGTGATGACGTTGGAGTATCTAGGTGACATTAGGGTTTTGGTTGATTTGTGGCTTAAGGTCTTATTTTACTACAAACTCTAGAGCTGTTTGTGACACTTATAGGAATCGCCCAATGGATTGATCAGAAAGAATAACTCTAAGGTGGTTTTGTACCCTACAGTAATCTCGTTGTTTGTTCTCCGCTATTAGTGACTTTGGAGTGACTGTTTGTTGCATGTTGAGGGATTGTTATATGATCTAATTATGTTATCATTGTTGAGAGAACTTGCACTAGTGAAAGTATGAACCCTAGGCTGATGAAAAGAATGATTTATGTGATTGTTATATTGTTGAATTTATTCATGATGCTACTGAAAATTATTATGAGGGAGGAGTATATGTTTGTAAGGATTGCAATAATATAAAGTTTCCACTCTATGTGTTGAAAATCTTGAAGCTATGCTTGTTTTGACTTCCTATGCTAGTTGATTCTTGTTCCCATAAGTTGTTTGCTCACAAAATCCCGATGTATAGGAAGTGAGTTAGACTTAAATGTACTAGTCATATTCTTCATGATGCTCTCTTTATGTTTCAATTCTTATCTTTCATGTGAGCATCATTGAAATCATCATGCCTAGCTAGAAAAGCATTAAAGAAAAGCGTTTGTTAGGAGACAACCCAACATTTTACCCCTACTGTTTTTGTGTGTTCACATGATTAAGCTACTATAGTAATCATGTTTTATAACTTTTGTTTCAATAAAGTGCGATGTAAGACCTTTGGGATGGCTTACGGTAATAGTTGATTTGATCTTGCTGAAAAATAGAAACTTTTGCGCTCATGAGATCATTTGTCATTTTTAACAGAAGAGTGCTTTTGAGTTGATTCTTTTTGTATAAGATTAATAGAGAAATTCCTGACGTCCAAACATTTTTTTCAAAATTATTGGAATTACAGAAGTATTCGAGAGTTACAGATTACTACAGACTAGGACTGGGCATTTGGTAGAAACCAAAAATTCAGTTTTTACCGTTCGTTTATTTTGAAATTCGGTTACCAAAATTAAAAACCGAAATTAGCAAGCAAAAACTGCTAACCAAAAATACGGTTAACCGATTATGGTTCAGTTTTCGGTTTATACCGAACACTGGTTAGCAGCTGACGCTTGTACTCTTAAGTACAGTACACCCTGCAGTCTTATATAACTCAGCGCCTTGTTACGGTGAGCTTCGCAAGCGATGTGGGACTAAACCCATATGCCGCTGGACACTCTGCACTCCACCCAGTCAACACACGCACTAATTATTGTGTGGGCCTTGTAGTTAGAGCGGGGTGCATGCAGCAAGCCTATACTACTGGGCTTAGCGTGCATGCACACACTTGGCCAGAACGTGAGATAGAGCCATGTGACTGGACGCGCACAATGTGTGCGTCCAAAACAATTAAAATATTTGATCATTCGTACGCTGCATGGCCGGACACGCACACGCGGTCGATGGTCACATCACAGCGTTTGCCGATACGTGAGAGCCTTGTTCGGTTTCTCTTTTGGTTATCAGTGTCATACCGAACCGACTGATTTAAATCCGGTTATTAAACATAAAAACCGAATTTAATTGTGGCAGTATGAAAAACCAAAAATTCGGTTTATTTGGTTTCGGTATCGGTGCGGTATTTGGTTGGTTGGTTTTTATGCCCACCCCTACTACAGACTGTTCTGTTTTTGACAGATTCTGTTTTCTATGTGTTGTTTTCTTATTTTGATCAATCTGTGAGTAGTATCAGAGGGTATGAATGATAGAGAAGTTGGAATATAGTAGATATAACACCAATATGAATAAAGAATGAGTTGACAACAGTATCAAAAGTGGTGATTTATTTTCTTATACTAACGGAGCTTATGAGATTTTCTGTTGAGTTTTGTGTTGTGAAGTTTTCAAGTTTTGGGCAAGAGCCTAAGCTTGGGGATGCCCAAGGTACCCCAAGGTAATATTCAAGGACAACCAAGCATCTAACTGTAGCGACCGCGATCCTAATGGACCGAAGTCTCTGTGCTTAAGTGTCATCCCTAGATCGGTATGCTGACACACACAGTACTCGAGGAATTATAACAGAGTTTCAATCACACCCTTATTACATTGACGTCCTCATAAAGAGTATCATTACAAAAATAATATGGCTGAAGGCCATATAAGTAAAGTAACTACGGAAGCTTCAAAGATAAATGAGTCCACCAAACTCCAACGGCATAGCTAGGTGCATGACAATGACCTAGCACACCTTATTCATCGTCGATAAGGTCTGCAACATGAGATGTTGCAGCTGTGTAGGTCAGCACATGGAATATGCTGGCAGAGTTACACTGTAGAGCAAATGAATGCAAGAAACTATATCTACATGCATATTTGGCTGATGGAGGATCTAAGTTTAGTTTTTCCATAAAGCTAATTTTCCCTACAACAAAGGAATAAATTTTATTTACTACAATGTTTATACCAATGATTAAGAATGTTCCTCCAACTCAAATCCCAACATTAACCAAGTATCATCATTAAACCTGATTCATTAATTAAAAAGTGATTAGATCAACATAAATATCCACTTCTAGATACTCAAATTGTCCATAACCAGGCACATGGCTAACCATGATTAGTTTACACACTCTACAGAGGTTTGCGCATTTTTTTCCACAAAACTCGACCTCATCCATGATCAGAGGATCGATACATAGTCTCTCTGAAGCATTAGCTCTCTACTCTGGATAGACCGGTACACCTACTTCCCCTACATCTGCTAGTCCACCTCTTGAAGAGCTCACACAACTTACTCAACTATGCCAGAGCCCATACTGGCTTGTGGCTGCACAAGGAAGTTTCTAGGCATGAAATATCATATGATCCCTTTGAGCCTGGGTGGCGAACCGAGCAAAAATCACACAGGTACTCTGGGGTTCCCATGGGCAAACACTGGTTTCTCCAAGTGCCCCAACCAATCCACTAATATGTGTATTAAAGTTACCACCTTAATGTTGTCCAAAATTATTATCACTCACAACTTCCATGAATATCATGAACCAATCCCCATCTACGAGCATGGCTAAGCAATATATGAGAGAAATACATATATTCCCGGGGTGATCAAAGTTAATAGGTTCCGACCTCAAGTACTACAACCAAATCACATGTTCCCAATCCTACTCATGCAAATCTTTGAGGGGCAAAACTAATGCATAGTGAAAACTGGGTATTGAAAAGTATGATCAAAGTGTAACTTGCCTTGATGATGATCAGAAAACTCTAGGGATTCATAGTAACAAGCTTCACACTCCGGAAATTCTAGCATAGATAAACAATAACATACATAAGCACTCAAGCAAACGATGCAACAAGAAAACCGAAGAAAAGACTCAAAGAACTCGAAAACAAGCAAATAACTAATCTAAACTGAAAAAAATTCTCAAAACATTATATTTATGTGGATTAGATCTTAATAGTAGGTACATGTGATTAGCTACGATTTGCAAAAAAAAATCAACTCAAACGGATCTACGAAACTCAGGATACGAACAAAACAAGATCAAATTCAAATTTGAACTAAACTCAAATTTTAAATTGTCAAAAACATGTTCAAGTTGGTTTAATAGATAGATGAGATTGCTCTAAAGATTTTGGCGTTGGTGTCGTCGAATTTGGTCAAACGAGCAAAAATTTATGAGGATTTCAAGATGAGGGCCTAAACTGCGAAGAAAATATTCGTGGATGGGTCCCTGGCCGAAAACTAAAAGAAAAAGAAAAAACTACAGAAAAAACGTTCACTACAGAACCTAATCTAATGAATTTGTTCGCTACAGAACCTAAACGAACGAACGTTCGCTAAATAATCGAACTAATTAATAAACCAAACTAAAAAGAAAAACTGAAAAAAACCGGATCGGACCGGGGCGGTTTATACTGGTTCACAGCCGTTCGACGGCGGGGCGGCTTCGGGCGAGGCAGCGGAGGGTCTTCGATGGAGGCGGCAAACGGCGGGGATGGCGTCAACAGCGGGGTGCGGCTGCGGGCGGCGGCGGCGGCGTAGGCGGCAAAGTGCATCGGCAACGCAGGCGGCGGTGGGGGTATTTAAGGAGGGGGAGGGGTCGAGGCGGCGGTATTTAAAGAGGGGGAGGGGGTCGAGGCGGCTTGCGGGAGGGGCAAACCAAGGCGGTGGCGGCTAGCGATCGAGGCGGTGGCGGCTGCGCCGCGGTCTGGCGCTAGGTGGGCCTGCCCAGTTCGGCGGGAACAGTTTTTTTTGAAACAATTTTTTTTCAGAGAGACAAAACTAGCAAAAATAAATATAAATAATGTCCTAAAATACCAGAAAAATCCACGTAGTAATATGGCCTTATTATTGACCTAGTGAACATTTTTCTGGGCCTAAATGCCTAAACTAAAAACAAACATTATAGTACTAATTACTCTACTAACTAATAAATAAACTAGTGAATAAAATCAAATAAACTCTCCAAAAATTCAAAATTCAATTTCAAATATTTCTTTGCTGATTTTGAAGAAGTCATTTTATCTTCTCTCTTTATTTTAAAATAATTGGAAAAGAATTTTGCAAAAAACAATTTGATCCGAATACCAAATTTTGATAAATCAAAATTGGATTTTTGTGAAACCTCCAACTCTCTCAAATTGGTCCTTGACTTGCTTAAGGTCTCTTGGATCAAAATGCAACTAAAACAAAAAGACAAAAATGCATAAATCATGGATGCATATGAATGATCTATGAATAACGTCCAAATTGAAAATTAGGATGTTACACTAAGCTTGGGGATGCTCCGGATGGCATCCCCTCTTTCGTCTTCGTTCATCGGTAACTTTTCTTGAAGCTATATTTTTATTCACCACGTGATATGTGTTTTGCTTGGAGCATCATATCATTTTATTTTGTTTTGCTTGCTGTTTGAATAAAATCCCAAGATCTAAAATTCTTAAATGTTAGAGAGTATTCAGATAGTTACATAATTATTCAACTACTCATTGATCTTTACTTATATCTTTTGGAGTAGTTTGTCATTTGCTCTAGTGCTTCACTTATATCTTTTTAGAGCACGGCGGTGGTTTTATTTTGAAGAAACAGATGAACTCTCATGCTTCACTTATATTATTTTGAGAGTCTTAAACAGTGTGGTAATTTGCTTTGGTTGTGAATTTAGTCCTAATATGATAGGCATCCAAGAGGGATATAATAAAAACTTTCATATAAAGTGCATTGAATACTATGATAAGTTTGATTCTTTATGATTGTTTTGAGATATGAAGATGGTGATATTAGAGTCATGCTAGTGGAGTAGTTGTGAATTTGAGAGATACTTGTGTTAAAGTTTGTGATTCCCGTAGCATGCACGTATGGTGAGTCGTTATGTGATGAAGTTGGAGCATGATTATTTATTGATTGTCTTCCTTATGAGTGGAGGTGGGGATCGCGCGATGGTTAACTCCTACCAACCCTTCCCCTAGGAGCATGCGTGTAGTACTTTGTTTTTATGACTTGTATATTTTTGCAATAAGTATGTGAGTTATTTATGACTAATGTTGAGTCCATGGATTATACGCACTCACACCCTTCCACCATTGCTAGCCTCTCTTGTGCCGCGCAACTCTCGCCGGTACGATAACACCCACCATTACCTTCCTCAAAATAGCCACCATACCTACCTATTATGGCATTTCCATATCCATTCCGAGATATATTAACATGCAACTTTCCACTGTTCCGTTTATTATGACACGCTTTATCATTGTCATATTGCTTTGCATGATCATGTAGTTGATATCGTATTTGTGGCAAATCCACCATTCATAGTTCTTTCATACATGTCACTCTTGAATCATTGCACATCCCGGTACACTGCCGGAGGCATTCATATAGAGTCATATTTTGTTCCAAGTATCGAGTTGTAATTAAATAAAAGTGTGATGATATTTATTATTAGAGCATTGTCCCAGTGAGGAAAGGATGATGGAGACTATGATTCCCCCACAAGTCGGGATGAGGGTTCGGACGAAAACAAATTAAAAAAAAGAGGCAAAAAACAAAAAAAGAGAAGGCCCAACAAAAACAAAAAAATTGAGAGAGAAAGAGAGAAGGGGCAATGATACTATCCTTTTACCACACTTGTGCTTCAAAGTAGCACCATGAACTTCATGATAGAGAGTCTCCTATGTTATCACTTTCATATACTAGTGGGAATTTTTCATTATAGAACTTGGCTTGTATATTCCAGTGATGGGCTTCCTCAAATGCCCTAGGTCTTCATGAGCAAGCAAGTTGGATGCACACCCACTCAGTTTCTTCTTGAGCTTTCATACACTTATAACTCTACCGCATCCGTTGCATTGCAATCCCTACTCACTCACATTGGTATCTATTGATGGACATTTCCATAGCCCGTTGATACACCTAGTTGATGTGAGACTATCTTCCTCTTTTTGTCTTCTCCACAACCACCATTCTATTCCACTATAGTGCTATGTCCATGGCTCACGCTCATGTATTGCGTGAAAGTTGAAAAAGTTTGAGAATACTAAAGTATGAAACAAATGCTTTGGCTGAAACCGGGGTTGTGCATGATTTAAATATTTTGTGTGATGAAGATAGACCATAGCCAGACCATATGATTTTGTAGGGATAGCTTTCTTTGGCCATGTTATTTTGAGAAGATATGATTGCTTTGTTAGTATGCTTGAAGTATTATTATTTCTATATCAATATTAAACTTTTGTTTTGAACCTTCCAGATCTGAACATGCATGCCACAATAAAGAAAATTAAATGGATAAATATGTTAGGTAGCATTCCACATCAAAAATTCTGTTTTTATCATTTACCTACTCGAGGACGAGCATGAATTAAGCTTGGGGATGCTAGATACTTCTCCAACGTATCTATAATTTTTTTTATTGTACCATGCTATTATATTATCCATCTTGGATGTTTTACATGCATTTATATGCTATTTTATATGATTTTTGGGACTAACCTACTAACCTAGAGCCCAATGCCAGTTTCTGTTTTTTCCTTGTTTTTGAGTTTTACAGAAAAGGAATATCAAATGATGTCCAAACGAGCTGAAAATGCCTGATGATTTTTCATGGACCAGAAGAAGCCCCCGAAGGAAAAGAGTTGGGCCAGAAGAGTCCTGAGTCATCCATGAGGGTGGAGGGCACACCCTACCCCCCTAGGCGTGCCCCCTACCTTGTGGCTAACTCGGAGACCCCCCTGACGTGAAACTGACGCCAAAAATTCCTATAAATACAGAAACCCCCGAAAAGAAACCTAGATCACGAGTTCTGCCGCCGCAAGCCTCTGTAACCACCAAAAACCAATCGGGACCCTATTCCGGCATCCTTCTAGAGGGGGAATCCATCACCAGTGGCCATCTTCATCATCTCGGTGCTTTCCATGACAAGGAGGGAGTAGTTCACCCTCGGGGCTGAGGGTATGTACCAGTAGCTATGTGTTTGATCTCTCTCTCTCTCTCTCTCTCTCTCTCTCTCTCTCTCGTGTTTTTGATATGGCACGATCTTGACATACCGCGAGCTTTACTATTGTAGTTGGATCTTATGATGTTTCTCCCCCTCTACCTTCTTGTAATGGATTGAGTTTTCCATTTGAAGTTATCTTGTCGGATTGAGTCTTTAAGGATTTGAGAACACTTGATGTATGTATTGCATGTGTTTATCTGTGGTGACAATGGGATATTCATGTGATCTACTTGATGTATGTTTTGGTGATCAACTTGCGGGTTCAGTGACCTTGTGAACTTATGCATAGGGTTTGGCACACGTTTTCGTCTTGACTCTTCGGTAGAAACTTTGGGGCACTCTTTGACGTTCTTTGTGTTGATTTGAATAGATGAATCTGAGATTGTGTGATGCATATCATATAATCAAACTCGCGGATACTTGAGGTGACATTGGAGTATCTAGGTGACATTACGGTTTTGGTTGATGTGTGTCTTAAGGTGTTACTTTACTACAAACTCTAGGGTTGTTTTTGACACTTATAGGTATAGCCCAATAGATTGATCGAAAAGAATAACTTTGAGGTGGTTTCGTACCCTACAATAATCTCTTTGTTTGTTCTTTGCTATTAGTGACTTTGGAGTGATTCTTTGTTTCATGTGGAGGGATTGTTATATGATCTAATTATGTTATCATTGTTTAGAGAACTTGCACTAGTGAAAGTATGAACCCTAGGGCTTGTTTCGAAGCATTGCAATACCGTTTTTCTTCACTTTTACCACTTGCTACTTTGCTGTTTAGATATTTTTAGATTACAAAATCCTATATCTACCATCTATATTGCACTTCTATCACCATCTCTTCGCCGAACTAGTGCACCCATACAATTTACCATTCTATTGGGTGTGTTGGGGACACAAGAGACTCTTTGTTATTTGGTTGTAGGTTTTTTTGAGAGAGACCATCTTTATCCTATGCCTCCCACGGATTAATAAACCTTAGGTCATCCACTTGAGGGAAATTTGCTACTGTCCTACAAACCTATGCACTTGGAGGCCCAACAACGTCTACAAGAAGAAGGTTGCGTAGTAGACATCAATTCACAATCATAGAAGATGTCCAAGATAATATATTTGTACGTGAAAGTTCTCGTCCTTATATTAATCATTCATGAAATGCTTGTATGACCAATATTGTGATTGTCAAGCTTCAGAAGATTTCACTTTCTAAACCCAATGTGAAGCTACTACTAGGTATGATATGAACATTGTAAGGGCATATTTATTCCTCAGTACATTTGGTGGATTGATGACAATATGGGATTTTCATATAGGGATATAAAATGAAACAAGGCAAACCCACCATCTATAAAATATAGACGGGCTCCCCCTAGATGTGTGCACTCTAGAGAAGTGCTTCGGACTGCACGGCACACATACTAGGATTGACACTCCCCCTATATTTTATAGACAAGGAATCTCTTGCAACAATATAACTAACACTAAGCAAGTAGGCAAGATAATAAATATGAGCATAAAGAGAAGGGCACAAGATAGCATAGGCTCACAAATTACTTAAGAAACAAAGTCAATACGATACGCTAGAGGGCGTATGTCTTACACCATATGATAAAGAACTTGGTCTAACGAGCACAAAGCAAACCAAAGCAAACGAGGTTCAACACCAAAAGCAAAGCGACAAAGAAAAACACATGACACAAGACGCGCTAATCCTACACTCTCTCCCCCTTTGGCATCGAGACACCAAAAATGCAGAGAGGACACCTACAACACAAGTGGGAGCTCAGGCTGAAGCGATCACTTGTCACGCTCCTCATCGGTCTCGGCAGCTGGAATGGTCTCCTCCTCTGACTCCATCCACTGATACCCCTGCCGGACTATCCAGGCAGCCTCCAGAGTGATGATTTCCTCTGAGCCACTGTGCACAATCTCTCCAAAGGTCCTCTATATCTTCTTGTCGCGCAAACGAGAGAGGAAAACATCCTTTGCAATGCAACCTTCACGCAAATGGACACACCAAGAGCTAGCACACGAGGCAACACAAACACAAACACTACTCAAACGAAGGCAAAAGACAACGAAGACCAAAACATGAAACAAAACTCCCAAGAAGACAGGACCGTGGCCGGAGCCACCTATGTATGAGTCAATTGGTATGGCACCGCGAAGAATTATACTTGGGCCCATGACCAAAACTCGTCTTCGAAGCACAAGTACCATAACAAATGGCTAATGTGAAAGAGTTGATCAATTTATGCATAATGGGGGGAGGGAGAGTTCATTGAGAGAACAACACTCCCCCTATTTCCATGCCTACACCTAAACAAGATATCAAGTTGAGTATGGTGGGGTGTGCAAGGGTTCAAGCTACATTGCTCGAATCAATGATATTTAGCTCATGCCTTAACTTGCAAAATCTTGCTTCATCCAAGGGCTTCGTGAAAATATCTGCAAGGTTATCATGAGTGTTTACATACTTGAGCTTGATCTCCCCTCACCTAATGTGATCCCGGATGAAGTGATACCGAATATTAATATGCTTCGTCTTGAAGTGTTGGACCGGGTTGAGAGAGATCTTCATGGCACTTTCATTTTCACACCAAAGAGGCACTTCATCACAAGTGACACCGTAATCCTTCAAAGTTTGCCTCATCCATAGAAGTTGAGCACAACAACTACCGGCAGCCACATACTCCGCTTCGGTGGACGAGAGGGATACACAACTTTGCTTCTTAGAAGACCAACTCGCCAAAGAGAAACCAAGAAATTGGCACCCTCCGGAGGTGTACTTCCTATCCACTTTGTCTCCCAACCAATATGAGTCTGAATAGCCCAAGAGATCAAAGTTGGATCCTCTTGGGGTACCATAAGCCTAAGTTTGGGGTATGAGCCAAATATTGAAAGATTCGCTTAACCGCCACAAAGTGGCTTTCCTTAGGTGCAGCTTGAAACCATGCACAAATTCCCACACTCAACATGATATCCGGTCTAGATGCACAAAGGTAAAGCAGGGAGCCAACAATGGAGAGATATACCTTTTGATCCACCGCTTTACCACTAGGATCTATGTCAAGTTGGCATTTGACGGGCATTGGAGTGGAAGCCGGCTTGACATCACTTAGCTTGAATCTCTTGAGCATGCATTGAGTGTATTTGGCTTGGTTGATGACGGTTCCTTATCTTCTTTTCTTGATTTCGAACCCAAGAAAGAACTTCAACTCTCCCATCATAGACATCTTGAACTTTGAGGTCATGAGAGCGGCGAATTCTTCATTGAAAGCTTTGTTAGGGGAACCAAAGATAATATCATCAACATATAGTTGGCATACAAACAACTCCCCTTTGACCTTCTTAGTAAAAATAGTGGGGTCAATTTTCCCAATTTTGAACCCACGATCTTGCAACAACTCGGTAAGATGCTCATACCACGCACGTGGGGCTTGTTTAAGGCCATAGAGTGCCTTGTCGAGTTGGTACACATGACCGGGGAAATAGGGATCCTCGAACCCCGGGGGTTGTTTGACATACACCAACTCATTAATGGGACCATTAAGAAAAGTACTCTTCACATCCATTTGTTGCAACTTGAAATTATGATGAGAAGCATAAGCAATCAACAAACGAATAGATTCAAGACGAGCAATAGGAGCAAAGGTTTCACCGTAGTCGATACCCTCGACTTGCGAGTAGCCTTGTCCCACCAAACGAGCCTTATTGTGAACAATGATCCCATGAGCATCTTGCTTGTTCTTGAATACCCACTTGGTTCCAATGACATTATGGTTCCCCGTTGGCCTTGGCACTAATCTCCACACTTGGTTGTGCTCGAAGTTGTTGAGTACTTCATGCATGGCATCGAGCCAATCCAGATCCTCAAGTGCCTCATAGACCTTTTGGGGTTCGACACAAGAAACAAACGCGTGATGTTCACAATAGTTTACTAATTGTCTACGAGTGCTTACCCCCTTTCTTAGGCTTCCAACCACATTCTCCATGAGATGACCTTTGGTTGTGAGCTTGGAAGCGATCTTAGCGGCACGACGCTCTAATTCCTCCTCGGGTGTGAAAAGAGGAGCGGAAACTTGATCATCTTGAGCAACGTCTTCAGCTTGTTCCTGATCTTGAGCTAGCTATTGATCTTGAACTTGCTCGGAAGGGAGAACTCGACCTTGGACATCACTTGGTGCCTCACCACCATCTTGAGGTTGATTTTGTTCATGTGGTTGAGGGCCTTCACTTTGTTCTTCGGAAGCGTGTGAGTCTTGGGTTGGTGATAGATCCACTTGAGTGGATCATTGTCCTTCTCCTTCGGCCACAAGGGGTTCCTCAATGGGCAGGATATGACCAACGCCCATTCTTCTTATGGCTTGGGGAGGAATTTCATCACCTACATCACAAGTACCACTTTGCTCCACTTGGGAGCCGTTATTCTCGTCAAACTCCACGTTACACGTCTTCTCAATGAGTCCCGTGGACTTGTTGAGGACACGGTAAGCATGAGAGTTTGTAGCATAACCAACAAATATGCCCTCATGAGCTCTACCCTCAAATTTAGACAAACAAACACCTTTGTTGAGAATGAAACACTTACACCCGAGGTGTATGGTGCGGAATATGGATGCTTGTTTCCCTCATCACTAAGAAACTCATCCAAGGTGTAGTTCTTGAACTCAGTACCGTTGTCACTTCTTATTTTCAGGATCTTTGCGTCGTGTTGATGTTGAGCTTCACTCTTCCTCTTGAAGAAATATACCCAAGTGCACCTTGAGTAATCATCGACAATCACCAAGCAATACTTTCTAACCCCAAGACTATCAAAGGATGCACTACAAAAAAATACACTTCCGTGATGATACGTGTTTGTCACAGTAGGTCGCGTTTTCTGTCATGCATGTACATCCATGACGATTTTCTGACAGAATCAAGATAGTCATACCTGTGCTGTCGTAGAAGTGTTCCATCACATTACCAAAATTATCATCACGGAAGTGTCCACTTCCATGATGATAAATCACGTGTCACAGAAGTCCTTTCGTCAAGGGTGACCGACACGTGGCATCCACCGTAACGGAACATCGTTAAGCTATCGGGTCGGATTATGGATCCGATAACCCGTTAACAGTCCCGACCAACGGGAAATTTCCACGTGTAAAATTCTGATTGGCCGAAGGGAACACCTGTCAGCTCGTCAGTGGGACAGATGTCGCCTGTCCACTGGAGGGGACATGCCTATGATACGTCGACACGTGGCTGGGCCCAACAAAGGCCCATATAGGTTAAAAAGGCTGGCCCAGTCAAAGGCCCATAGTACTTAATCAGGTACTAGTGGGCCAGCCCAATAACGGCCAGCTTAATAGAGGCCCATTTACGGCCCGAAGCCAGATCTGGCCCGTTAATTTTTCGCCCAATATTTGGGCCCATTTGCGGCCTGAAGCCAGATCTGGCCCGTTAATTGGTCGCCGAATATTTGGGCCCAACTACAGCCCAGTGACTTTCGGCCTGTTCGAGGCCTGATGTAGGCATGGGCCCATTTTAGCCCGGTGTGACTTTCGGTCTGGGAATGGCCCGTGCTGCCCATGGGCCATATATGGTCCGACGGGACATCGGGCCCACTAACGGCCTGTGCTAAAGGTGGCAACAGTTAAGCCCAACGTGACTTTGGGCCTGTTAAAGGCCTGTCGCGTAACTCGGCCCATTGATGCATGTACTAAGCTTTCGGCCTCTTAAAGGCCCATGATATGAGTGGGCCAACTAAGGCTCGAGATATGTTTCGGCCTGGTAACGGCCCGTTAGCTAACTGGGCCCGAAAAGGCCTGAACTACATTTTGGCCTGCTGAAGGCCCGTCGACGACTAGTGAAAATTGAGGCCCAACATGCATTTTGGCCTGCTAAAGGCCCGTGGTTTCATCTCGGCCATAATAGGCCAGTACAATATTCAACCTGTTAATGGCCCAACGCTACCTGGGCCAAACTAAGCGCTGGGTCGACAAAAGGCCCAACTAAAATATAGGCTAGTGTAAGTTTGGGCCTGGCGCAATGTGTGAAGGCCCCAATAATTCGGGCCCAAGAAAGACGCAGGCCGGCCCAATTGTGGCCCGCTAAAAACGTGCCCTGTTAGAGTCGAATGTTTCAGCCCGGTCGACTACATCTGATTTTTTTCAGAACTAGTAGGAATTAATAACAAACCTACTCTATACAATAAAGAAATTACGGCATAGTAACTAAGAATAAACCTACACTATACAATAAAGGATTTAAGGTATATTACATCCACTGGGCATTGAAGTTCGCCATAAGTGATCATAAACCGCAACGAAGAAGCAGATTACAAAAACTGGGCACTATTGCAGCGTAACAAAATAATACTGAACCGAGACCACTTCCAAGACAGTTCAACAAAGGTTAGCCTTGTGGGGGAACTGCTGCGCAAGCTGCCGAGCAAGGCTGTGAGACCGGCCTAGCATGTCGGTCATAGCTTCCAGGTGTAGCTGTTTAGCGATGAGGTTCTCATTGGTGTTCTCCACAATCTTTCTAAGAGATAGGACTTCAAGTCGAAGCTAATTTTTTCCCTACAAAGTTTATACCAATGATTGAGAAGGTTCCTCCAACTCAAATCCCAACATTAACCAAGTATCTTCATTAAACCCGATTCATTAATTAAAGAGTGATGAGATCAACATAAATATCCACTTCTAGATACTCAAATTGTCCATAATAGGGGACACGACTAACCATGATTAGTTTATACACTCTTCAGAGGTTTGCACACTTTTTCCCACAAGACTCGACCTCATCCATGATCGAAGGTTAAAGACATAGTCTTTGAGAAGCATTAACTCTCTACTCTGGGTAGACTGGTACACCTACTTTCCACTACATCTGCTAGTCCACCTCTTCAAGAGCTCACACAACTTACTCAACTATGCCAGAGCCCATAATGGCTTGTGGCTACACACGGAAGTTTCTAGGCATGAAATATCAGATGATCCCTTTGAGCCTAGGTGGTGACCCAAGGGAAAATCACACGGGTACTCCGGGATTCCCATGGGCAAACACTGGTTTCTCCAGGTGCCCCAACCAATCCACCCAGATGTGTATTAAAGATGCCA
Organism: Triticum timopheevii; assembly: GCA_963921465.1. NCBI lineage: Eukaryota > Viridiplantae > Streptophyta > Magnoliopsida > Poales > Poaceae > Triticum > Triticum timopheevii. Next base: position 498,897,564 of record OY997272.1, read on the forward strand.
CCTTAATGTTGTCCAAAAATTATTATCGCTCACAACTTCCATGAATATCACAAACCAATCCCCGTCTACGAGCATGGCTAAACAATATATGAGAGAAATAAATATATTCCCGGGATGATTAAAGGTAATAGGTTCCGACCTCAAGTACGACAACCAAATCACATGTTCTGAATCCTACTCATGCAAATCTTTGAGGTGCAACACTAATGCATAGTGAAAACTGGGTATTGAAAAGTATGATCAAAGTTTAACTTGCCTTGCTGACGATCGGAAAACTCTAGGGACTCTTAGTAACAAGCTTCTCACTTCGGAAAATCTAGCGTAGACAAACAATAGCATACATAAGCACTCAAGCAAATGATGCAACGAGAAAACCGAAGAAAAGAATCAAAGAACTCGAAAACAAGCAAATAACTAATCTAAACTGAAAACAAATTCTAACAGCATTATATTTATGTGGATTAGATCTTAACAGTAGGTACATGTGATTGGCTACGCTTTGCAAAAATAATAATCAACTCAAACAGAGCTACGAAACTCAGGATACGAACAAAACAAGATCAAATTCACATTTGAACTAAACTCAAATTTTAAATTGTCAAAAACATGTTCAAGTTGGTTTACTGGATAGATGAGATTGCTCTGAAGATTTTGGCGTTGGTTTCATTGAATTTGGACAAACGAGCAAAAAGTTACAATGGTTTCAAAATCAGGGGCTAAACTGTGAAGAAAATATTCGCGGCTGGGTCCCTGGCCGAAAAATAAAATAAATAGAAAAACTACAGAATGTACATCCGCTACAGAACCTAATCTAATGAATCTATTCGCTACAGAACCTAAACGAATGAACGTTCGCTAAATAACCAAACTAATTAATAAACAGAACTAAAAAGAAAAACCGAAAAAATCGGATCGGGCCGGGGCGGTTTATACTGGTTCACAGCGGTTCGACGGCGGCGTAGGTGAGTTCGACGACGGCGGCGGCTTCGGGCGAGGCGGCGAGGTGCCGACAGGGCTTTGTCGGTTGCGGCGGCGGCCATGGGGTGCGACTGCTGCCGGTGGCGGCGGCGGCGGTTGTGGCGGCGAAGTGCGGCGGCGGCGCAGGTGGCGGTGGGCGGCTTGCGGCGGCGACGCTCGAGTTGGAGAGAAGAGGGGGTCAAGGCGGCGGTATTTAAGGAGGGGGAGGTGTCGAGGCGGCTGGCGGGATGGGTAAACCGAGGTGGTAGCGGCGAGCGGGACTGTGTCCTGGGAGCGAGCGGGCGAGGCGGTGGCCGCTGGGCCGCAGCCTGGCGCTAGCTGGGCCGGCCCAGTCCTGGACTAGGGGGTGTCCGGACAGCCGGACTATCATTATCCGCCGAACTCCAAGACTACGAAGATACAAGATTGAAGACTCCGGCTCGTGTCCGGATGGTACTTTCCTTGGCGTGGAAGGCAAGCTTGGCAATACGGATATGTAGATCTCCTACCATTGTAACCGACTCTGTGTAACCCTAGCCCTCTCCGGTGTCTATATAAACCGGAGGGCTTTAGTCCGTAGGACGACATACATTACAACAATCATACCATAGGCTAGCTTCTAGGGTTTAGCCTCCTTGATCTCGTGGTAGATCTACTCTTGTACTACCCATATCATCAATATTAATCGAGCAGGACGTAGGGTTTTACCTCCATCGAGAGGGCCCGAACCTGGGTAAAACATTGTGTCCCTTGTCTCCTGTTACCATCCGCCTAGACGCACAGTTCGGGACCCCCTACCCGAGATCCGCCGGTTTTGACACCGACATTGGTGCTTTCATTGAGAGTTCCTCTGTGTCGTCACCGATAGGCTTGATGGTATCTTCAACCAGCAACGCTGTCCAGGGTGAGACTTTTCTCCCCGGACAGATCTTCGTATTCGGCGGCTTCGCCCTGCGGGCCAATTCACTTGGCCATCTGGAGCAGATCGAAAGCTACGCCCCTGGCCGTCAGGTCAGATTTGGAAGCTTAAACTTCACGGCCGACGTCCGCGGAGACTTGATCTTCGACGGACTCGAGCCACAGCCAAGCGCGCCGCACTGTGATGACGGGCATGATTTAGCTCTACCACCGAACAGTGCCTTGGTGGACGCACACGGGTCCGCTCCGGCCATTGGCCCGGAGCCGATCGCCCAGATCGAGGGCCGGTGGATAGACGCCGCCCTGGGGGCTCCAACATCCACGGCGATGGAGCCAAACACTAATCTTGTCCCCTGCGAAACTCGTGATTCCGAGGCGCCGGACTCCTCGCCGGACTCCGAACCTCCCGCGCCCCTAACAATCGATCCGGATTGGGCGCCGGTTATGGAACTCACCGCCGCGGACATCTTCCAATGCTCGCCTTTCGGCGATATCTTGAATTCACTAAAGCATCTCTCGTTATCAGGAGAGTCCTGGCCGGATTATGGCCAGGATGGTTGGGATACGGACGATGAAGAAATTCAGAGCCCACCCACCACCCACTTTGTAGCTACTGTCGACGATCTAACCGACATGCTAGAATATGACTCCGAAGACATCGACGCTATGGACGACGATGCCGGAGACGAACAGGAACCAGCGCCCACAGGGCACTAGAAGGCCACCTCGTCATACGACGCGTACATGGTGGATACCCCAAAAGATGGGGACGGCGAAGAAACAGCGGAGGCAGATCCCTTAAATAAACAGCCCAAGCGCCAGCGTCAGCGGCGCCGCTCTAAATCTCGCCACAGCAAGAATGGAGATTCCGGCACAGGAGATAATAATACTCCAGAGAGTGCCGAAGACAATCCCCTCCAGCAAGACTCAGCGCAGGAGGATGCAGAAGCAAGCCCTCATGAGGGGGCGGCAGACGAAGAGGTTGAGGATCATAATTATATGCCTCCCTCCGAAGACGAAGCAAGCCTCAACGATGACGAATTCGTCGTACCCGAGGATCCCATCGAACAAGAGCGCTTCAAGCGCAGGCTTATCGCCACAGCAAATAGCCTAAAGAAAAAGCAGCAGCAGCTTCAAGCTGATCAGGACCTGCTGGCCGACCGATGGACCGAGGTCCTCGCGGCCGAAGAGCATAAACTCGAGCGTCCCTCCAAAAGTTACCCAAAACGTAAGCTGCTCCCCCAATTAGAGGAGGAAGCATACGTACCTCCATCACCAGCGCACGATATGGCTGACCGACCACCCCATGGTCGTGACAGAGAGGCATCCAGGCCACCAGCCAAGACCATACCCCGGCATCGCTCCAAAAGTACGAAGCCAAGAGGGAACACGCCGGACTTGCGAGACATATTGGAGGACAAAGCAAGGCAATCCAGATCCATCTATGGATCACGTGGGCGCCCTACGACCCACGACGAATACCGTCGTGCCAGATACAATAACCCCGGCCGGGCCGAACACAGCAGACAGCACTCTCTCGAGCTGCGTCGCGATATCACTCAATACAGGGGCGCCGCACACCCGTTATGCTTCACTGACGAAGTAATGGATCATCACATCCCCGAAGGGTTTAAACCCATAAACATCGAATCTTACGATGGCAAAACAGACCCCGCGGTTTGGATCGAAGACTATCTTCTCCACATCCATATGGCCCGCGGCGACGATCTCCACGCCATAAAATACCTACCCCTCAAGCTCAAAGGGCCAGCCCGTCATTGGCTTAAAAGCCTCCCAGAATATACTGTTGGAAGTTGGGAAGAGCTCGAGGATGCGTTTAGAGCAAATTTTCAAGAGACTTATGTCCGTCCTCCGGATGCAGATGATCTAAGTCATATAACTCAACAGCCCGGAGAGTTAGCGCGGAAATTCTGGAACAGGTTCCTTACAAAAAAGAACCAAATAGTCGACTGTCCGGACGCCGAAGCCTTAGCAGCTTTCAAGCACAATGTCCGAGACGAATGGCTCGCCAGGCACCTCGGTCAAGAGAAACCAAGGACAATGTCCGCACTAACAAGCCTCATGACCTGCTTCTGTGCGGGCGAGGATAGCTGGTTAGCACGATGCAGCACCAGCGACCCAAGTACATCAGAGATAAGAGATGAAAACGGAAAATCACGGCGCAGAAAAGAGCAGCGCCGGAATAAAGAGAAAGGCCCAAATAGCGCGGCAGTTAACGCCGGATTCAAAAGCTCGCGGCCCAATAATAAAACACAGCCTCTTAAGGATGACAGTGACGAATTGTCCAACTTAAACAAAATTTTGGGTCGGATATGCCAAATCCACAGTACCCCCGGAAGGCCTGCAAATCACACCCATAGGGATTGTTGGGTTTTTAAACAGTCCGGCCGACTAAATGCCGAACACAAGGGGCTCGACGCGTCAAGCGAAGAAAATAAACCCCACCAGCAGAGCACCGGAAAACAAAAGACTTTCCCACAAGGGGTCAAAGCAGTAAACTCACTTCATGTGATAATACGGAAAAATAGTGCGGCACTTTCTAAAAAGAGCTTCGCGCAGTCCAACCCAGCAGACCGTAGAGATTGGATATCAAAACCAATCACTTTCGACCACCTGGACTATTCCAGAAGCGTTCGAAATGCGGGACGGACTCCCCTAATATTGAATCCCATAATAGACGGATTGCAATTTACTAACGTCCTAATGGACGGAGGCAGTGACTTAAACCTGCTATATTCAAACACAATCCGTAGGATGGGGATAGACCCTACCAAAATTCGACACAGCCGCACTTCCTTCAAAGGAGTGACGCCAGGCCATTACGCCAAGTGCACAGGCTCTATATTACTAGAAGTCGTGTTCGGATCGCCGAACGATTCTCGACGCGAAAAATTAATTTTTCACATCGTCCCATTTGAAAGTGAATATCAAGCACTCTTGGGATGAAAGGCTTTTGTCCGCTTCAACGCCATACCGCATTACGCGTCTCTTACACTCAAGATGCCCGGACCGCGTGGCGTAATTTTAGTGCGAGGGTCACTTAAAGACCCCAGACTTGGATAGACGAATCCGGCGTCAGTGGGCTAGGGGCTCCCTAGCCGCATACCCCTTCACAGGAGGCTGCGCGCACAAATAACCGCGGGTTCATACAAACCCCACTTTAATTATTTATATTTCTAATATTTTTCGCACAAACTGTTTTTAAAACTAAATGTTCCTCTCTTTTTACAAATGAACAACGTGCATACCCGTCCAGGATAACGGCGCAACGGAGACACAGGCGCAGACGTGCAGTAGGGACCCGTTGTGAGGATTCTTTTCAAATTAAGACCCTGCGTAAACCTTTTTTACTGTCTCTTGTTGTTATTCTCCCTTAGTTTCTTCCTATAGCCAAAGCGGAGCCTGACGCTTTGGCATCGGCCGCGTCAGAAGACCATGCCCGTACCTGGACACTAGGGGCTTAGGGCATCGTTCTGCCCATTATTATAAAGACCGAACACCTTAGGGAGTGTTCAGCGTCTCGAGTTAGGCATTATCTGCATCAGCTCCGAATCATGTCTTTGGTCAAATGTTGAGTTTGCCCGGCTCCTGTGTTTTGCTGCCTTATGTTCCGTATCATCGGCTAACGCGGCACCAGGAGAACTACTGCGATTGTGCCCCAGTTCGGCTGGGCGAGCACCTCAGTAGAGAAAGCCGAAAACTGACTGTCATGATACAGCGAGAGACTGGTCAGCCACTCGATCGACTATCGGAATGTTTAGAATTCCCTGCTTTGACGAAGGGCCGTTTCCCGGTCAGGCACACGCACTCCGACTTCGGAGAAGGGCGATGCCACCAGGGGCTATATCGTAGCCCCACCCTCGAGCTCCACTGGCTAAGTGAAAGTGATAAAGCATTATAGTCCGGATTGCCTCGTTCGCTACGCTACCACCTCCTTATAACAGGACCGAGACGTCGGATTAAGTGTGAAAACGCGCTATTTTTGCGAACACCCCAGCACCTTGTGCATGGGGGCTGAAGCCGAAGACTGCCATCTTTCAAGTTATACACAAGTATACGTAAACGGCCGCACAGGAGAAGTTTTACTACTTGGACGCACAAGTATAAAAAGCAGTTATAACATAATCATTGATTTACAAGCCAATGCGTTCATTTGAACGTTACATTCTTTGAGCACTGCGACTCTATTACATGAGCGCCACGCATAACTTCCCCGAAATAGTGCTCGGCAGGGAGCCGGTCTTCATCCGAACCCTGGGAAGCAACAGCGGTGGCGTCCATCTCTGGACAATGCGCCTTCACACGGGCAAGAGCCATCCGCGCGCCCTCTATGCAGGCCGACCGCTTCATATCCTTTATATGCGGCACCACTCCAAGGAATTGCTGTAGTAAGCCAAAGTAGCTCGTCGCCTTGGACCTCTCTGGCCAGACATGGGCCACGATGTCAGTCATGGCAAGTCCGGACAATCTATTTAGCTCGGCCCATTCGGCCAACCGGTCTGTCAATGGAAGTGGGCGATCCAGACTGTGGAATTGAGACCAATATAGCTCTTCCGTCCCGTGATCCTTCTGGCTCCGGAAGTGCTTAATGGCATCGGCCGCACTTGCAGCTAAGTCCATATACGGATCCTCCGGACTCCACAGCCGCTCAAATTGAGCATACTTTCCATCCATAAACCGGCGATGCAGCAGAAAAGGCTTGCCAGCCACGATCTCTCCGGCCTGGCATAGTTCCTCCTTCATAACCCGCATTGCAGAGCGGGCATCCTTGGCTTCAGCGGTGGCCTTCTTCAGGTCTTCCCGCTCCGATAAGCGCTCCTTTTCAAGAGCCTCATTGCGGTCGGCAACATCCTTTACTTTCATGGCCAATTCGGCCACCTCGGCCCTGCTTAGGCAGTGCGCAGCCTTTTCGGCTTTCAACTCCTCGGCCGCCCTCGAGGTAGCCGCTTCACTCCTTCGGGCTTGCTCCTTAGCTCAAGCAAGTTCGGCCCGAAGGCCCTCCACAGCAGCAGCACCGTCTGTACAAACAGCATATAATTTATCAAGGGAGGGCTTCGACCCCCTTAATAAAGCGACTGCAGAGAACTCTTTTACCTTGCGACTCATCAAGTCGCCTGTTGACAAGTGCGATGTCCGCATCTGCCAAGTCAAATTGCCAATTTAACTCGGCAAACTCACTAGTCCGGCTAGCCCCCGGACTATCCGCCACCTGCATAGGACCGACGGAATTCATTCCTTTAGATTTCGATCCTCGGTACGCTGTCGTTTCCGACAACCTACCGAGTCTCAGGGCCTACTATCTATACAGGGCGCATTTTTTATATGCAAAACTGTTAAAAGACAAAGGGGTGCGTCATTCTCGCATACCTCAAATCCCGCCAGCAAACTCATGGCGGCATTATGCAATTCGCTCTCGGCGGATGAAATCCTTCCAATCACCATACGCATTAACGCATGGTGATCTTCTGAAATGGACGCCCTCTCAAGCAGATTCTTCAGTTCTCCTGCCCGGACACTAGTAGGTGCCGAACTCTCTGGCCCCTCCGGACTCGGGGATACCCTCCGTGATGACACTTCGGGTTCGCCTGCCTCATCTAGCGGCGCTGCAGACGGAGGCGTATCGCTCTCCATCATCTCTGGAAGAAGGTCCCCCGAAGATGAACTCATCTGAGAAGGCTGCAGATCCGAACTGCAATATAAATATTTCGGTTATCTACAGAAGCACAAATGAAGGTATTTCCTTACTAATTAACTCCCTCTTTCATACTCACGGCTCGCTGGAGGGCCGATCCTTTGATGATGATTGTGCGTCCGGATTCTTTCCGGGCGCGGGACCCCCCGGGGAAGATCTCTTCCCACGCTTAGGGGCTTTGGCCTCCGGATCTTCGGAGGCGGTCCTCTTCTCCCCCTTTGGTTCCCCCTCTTCAGTCGCCCCTTTGGGCGAAATATTAGCTCCTCTATTTTCCCCGTCGCCCCCTTCTGTGGGCGCAACCTCCAACATTCTGACCAGCACGGGCTCCAGTGCGGTCTCTGGGAGGGGGGCCGGACACCTTATCAGCCTTGATCGCGCCACCCATTCCTGTAAAGAACAAAGGGTTAGGAGGCGAACTCTAGAAAGGCACATAAACAGAATGTCCGGACTCTGAGCTACTTACCTGAGTATCCGGGCGATCGCGGCTTAGGCCTGCATCCTCGGCTAAATCCGGACACGCCACCTGTGGTTCGAAGAACAACTTGTACATCTCCATGGGTGTCGCACCCATGAAGTGTTGGAGAATCCGAGGTCCCTCCGGGTTGAACTCCCATAGACGGAGAGGACGGCGTTTGCAGGGCAGAAGACGCCTGATTAGCATAACCTGCATCACCTTGATCAGGTCGATCTCCCTCGCTTGGAGATCTCGAATCCAGCCCTGCAGTGAAGGCACGTTTTCGGACGGCCCCCAATTGAGCCCTTGGTTGACCCATGAAATCAGTTGGCGTGGAGGTCCCGGGCGGAATAAGGGCGGCATCTTTTGCCTGCTGCCCCTTGGAGCGGTGATATAGAACCACTCCTGCTGCCACAGTCCAAGTTCCTCTTGGAAGGAACCCTCGGGCCACGGGGCATCGACCTCTTTGCTTATGGTCGCCCCGCCGCACTCCGCTTGACGCCCCCCGATCATCTTCGGCTCCACCTTGAAGGTCTTCAGCCATAGGCCGAAGTGGGGAATGACACGGAGGAAGGCTTCACAGACGATAATGAATGCGGAGATACGGAGGATGGACTCCGGAGCCAAGTCGTGAAAGTCCAGCCCATAGTAGAACAGGAGCCCCCTCACGAAGGGATCCGTCGGGAAGCCTAAACCCCGACAGAGGTGGGATACGAAAATGACGTATTCACCGGGCTCGGGGGCTAGCACAGCCTGCCCTTGGGCAGGCAACCTGTGCGAAACCTCGTAGGCCAGGTACTTGGCCTCACGCAACTTCAATATGTCCTCCTTCGTGACGGAGGAGGGCATCCACCGGCCCTGGAGGTCGGAGCCGGACATGACTGAGGATCCGAAGCGCTCGAATCTGAGGCTCTGGGTGTTGGAACTGGGAGCAGGGAAGAGATTCGATGCGAGATTGAAGAACAATGGCGAGCCTTGGTCCTCTTATAAATGGGAAGAAATACCAAGGGCCGTCTCCATGACCATTTGGGATTCCCCTTCGATAGAGGAGGCGTGGCGACGGGAGCGGTTGGGTTACCCACGCACGTATTGATGAGAATCCCGGAATAAGGGGAACACGATCTCTGCTTCGACAAGACGTGCCAAGGAAACCGCTTCGCTAAACATGCTGAGGTGGTATAGTAATTCAAACAAAGGCCTGGTGGCGGTGTGATGTCACGCCGCATAATACGTCAGCAGATTGAACTAAGTGTACATTTTATTCTCTCTACGGTGGAATGTGGAATTTATTTTGCAGAGCCGGACACTATCCTGGTGTTCATGATCTTCTCTGGATTATTCAAGGGAGGAACCCGCCTTGCAATGCCGAACATTGTGCACGCCGGACTTATCGTCATTGAAGACTAGTTCAGGGGCTACTGAGGGAGTCCTGGACTAGGGGGTGTCCGGACAGCCGGACTATCATTATCCGCCGGACTCCAAGACTACGAAGATACAAGATTGAAGACTCCGGCTCGTGTCCGGATGGTACTTTCCTTGGCGTGGAAGGCAAGCTTGGCAATACGGATATGTAGATCTCCTACCATTGTAACCGACTCTGTGTAACCCTAGCCCTCTCCGGTGTCTATATAAACCGGAGGGCTTTAGTCCGTAGGACGACATACATTACAACAATCATACCATAGGCTAGCTTCTAGGGTTTAGCCTCCTTGATCTCGTGGTAGATCTACTCTTGTACTACCCATATCATCAATATTAATCGAGCAGGACGTAGGGTTTTACCTCCATCGAGAGGGCCCGAACCTGGGTAAAACATTGTGTCCCTTGTCTCCTGTTACCATCCGCCTAGACGCACAGTTCGGGACCCCCTACCCGAGATCCGCCGGTTTTGACATCGACAACGTCCAAATTGAAAATTGGGATGTTACACTAAGCTTGGGGATGCTCCGGATGGCATCCCCTCTTTTGTCTTCGTTCATCGGTAACTTTTCTTGAAGCTATATTTTTATTCACCACGTGATATGTGTTTTTCTTGGAGCGTCATATCATTTTATTTTGTTTTGCTTGCTGTTTGAATAAAATCCCAAGATCTAAAATTCTTAAATGTTAGAGAGTCTTCAGATAGTTACATAATTATTCAACTACTCATTGATCTTCACTTATATCTTTTGGAGTAGTTTGTCATTTGCTCTAGTGCTTCACTTATATCTTTTTAGAGCACAGCAGTGGTTTTATTTTGAAGAAATAGATGAACTCTCATGCTTCACTTATATTATTTTGAGAGTCTTAAACAGTGTGGTAATTTGCTTTGGTTGTGAATTTAGTCCTAATATGATAGGCATCCAAGAGGGATATAATAAAAACTTTCATATAAAGTGCATTGAATAATATGATAAGTTTGATTCTTTATGATTGTTTTGAGATATGAAGATGGTGATATTAGAGTCATGCTAGTGGAGTAGTTGTGAATTTGAGAGATACTTGTGTTGAAGTTTGTGATTCCCGTAGCATGCACGTATGGTGAGTCGTTATGTGATGAAGTTGGAGCATGATTTATTTATTGATTGTCTTCTTATGACTGGAGGTGGGGATCGCGCGATGGTTAACTCCTACCAACCCTTCCCCTAGGAGCATGCGTGTAGTACTTTGTTTTTATGACTTGTAGATTTTTGCAATAAGTATGTGAGTTCTTTATGACTAATGTTGAGTCCATGGATTATACGCACTCTCACCCTTCCACCATTGCTAGCCTCTCTTGTGCCGCGCAACTCTCCATAACACCCACCATTACCTTCCTCAAAATAGCCATCATACCTACCTATTATGGCATTTCCATAGCCATTCTGAGATATATTGACATGCAACTTTCCACTGTTCCGTTTAATATGACACGCTTTATCATTGTGATATTGCTTTGCATGATCATGTAGTTGATATAGTATTTGTGGCAAAGCCACCATTCATAATTCTTTCATACATGCCACTCTTGAATCATTACACATCCCGGTACACTACCGGAGGCATTCATTTAGAGTCATATTTTGTTCTAAATATCGAGTTGTAATTAAATAAAAGTGTCGTGATCTTTATTATTAGAGCATTATCCCAGTGAGTAAAGGATGATGGAGACTATGATTCCCCGCGGGATGAGGGTCCGGACGATTTTTTAAAAAAGAGGCAAAAAACAAAAAAAAGAGAAGGCCCAACAAAAACAAAAAAATTGAGAGAGAAAGAGAGAAGGGGCAACGATACTATCCTTTTACCACACTTGTGCTTCAAAGTAGCACCATGAACTTCATGATAGAGAGTCTCCTATGTTATCACTTTCATATACTAGTGGGAATTTTTCATTATAGAACTTGGCTTGTATATTCCAATGATGGGCTTCCTCAAATGCCTTAGGTCTTCATGAGCAAGCAAGTTGGATGCACACCCACTTAGTTTCTTTTCAGCTTTCATACACTTATAACTCTACCGCATTCGGTGCATTGTAATCCCTACTCACTCACATTAGTATCTATTGATGTACATTTCCATAGCCCGTTGATACGCCTAGTTGATGTGAGACTATCTTCCTCTTGTTGTCTTCTCCACAACCACCATTCTATTCCACTATAGTGCTATGTCCACTATAGTGCTTTGATTTAAATATTTTGTGTGATGAAGATGTGATGACCCACAAGTATAGTGGATCTATCGTAGTCCTTTCGATAAGTAAGAGTGTCGAACCCAACGAGGAGCAAAAGGAAATGATAAGCGGTTTACAGTAAAGTATTCTCTGCAAGTACTGAAATAAGTGGTAACAGATAGTTTTGTGATACGATAAATTGTAATGAGCAACAAGTAACAAAAGTAAATAAAGTGCAGCAAGGTGGCCCAATCCTTTTTGTATCAAAGTACAAGCCTGGACAAACTCTTATAATAGGAAAAGCGCTCCCGAGGACACATGGGAATATCGTCAAGCTAGTTTTCATCATGCTCATATGATTCGCGTTCGGTACTTTGATAATTTGATATGTGGGCGGACCGGTGCTTGGGTACTGCCCTTACTTGGACAAGCATCCCACTTATGATTAACCTCTATTGCAAGCATCCGCAACTACAACGAAAGTATTAAGGTAAACCTAACCATAGCATGAAACATATGGATCCAAATCAGCCCCTTACGAAGCAACGCATAAACTAGGGTTTAAGCTTCTGTCACTGTAGCAACCCATCATCTACTTATTACTTCCCAATGCCTTCCTCTAGGCCCAAATAATGGTGAAGTGTTATGTAGTCAACGTTCACATGACACCACTAGAGGCTAGAAAACATACATCTTATCAAAATATCAAACGAATACCAAATTCACATGACTACTAATAGCAAGACTTCTCCCTTGTCCTCAGGAACAAACGTCATTACTCACAAAGCATATTCATGTTCATAATCAGAGGGGTAATAATATGCATAAAGGATCTGAACTTATGATCTTCCACCAAATAAACCAGTTAGCATCAACTACAAGGAGTAATCAAAACTACTAGCAACCTACTAGCACCAATCCCGGACTTGGAGACAAGAATTGGATATAAGAGATGAACTAGGGTTTAGAGATGAGATGGTGCTGGTGAAGATGTTGATGGACATTTCCCTCTCCCGATGAGAGGAGCGTTGGTGATGATGAAGGCGATGATTTCCCCCTCCCGGAGGGAAGTGTCCCCGGCAGAACTGCTCCGCAGGAGCCCTAGATTGGTTCCGCCAAGGTTCCGCCTCGTGGCGGCGGAGTCTCGTCCCGAAAGGTTTCTTCTTATTTTTTTCTCATTGAAAGACTTCATATAAGTGAAGATGGGCGTCAGAGAGCCACCAGGGGGCCCACGAGGTAGGGGGCGTGCTCGGGGGAGGGCCACTCTCGTGAGCAGGGTGTGGGCCCCCTGGCCTTCATCTTTGGTGACGATTTTTCTTTATTTATTTTAAGGTATTCCATGGAGTTCCAGGTCTTTTGGAGTTGCGTAGAATAGGCCTCCAATATTTGCTCCTTTTCCAGCCCAGAATTCCAGCTGTCGGCATTCTCCCTCTTCATATAAACCTTGTAAAATAAGAGACAATAGCCATAAGTATTGTGACATAGCGTGAAATAACAGCCCATAATGCAATAAATATTGTCATAAAAGCATGATGCAAAATGGACGTATCAAGTCCCCCAAGCTTAGACCTCGCTTGTCCTCAAGCGAAAAGCCGATAACAATAAATATGCCCTCATGTTTAGAGGTAGAGGCATCGATAAAAATAAAATACGGACATGAAGGCATCATGATTATTTCATAACAGCAACATATATAGATTTTGTCAAATGATTACTCATGTTCAAGTGATGATGTTTTCACAAAGCCAAAGTATGAATCAGAAACCTTATTGAGCACCAACAAATTATACCCTTGGTCATTGAAGCAATTGAAATTTATCATAACATCGGAAAGAGTCTATGTCAGAGCTTTAAAAGAAAGTCCACATACTCAACTATCACTTAGTCCTTCATGATTGCTAACACTCACGCAATACTTGTGGTTACGGAGTTTTTAATCAGACACAGAGAAAGATAGGGGCTTATAGTTTTGCCCCACAACCTTTTACCTCAAGGGTAATGTCAACAATAATAATGTTGGAAATATGCCCTAGAGGCAATAATAAAAGGATTATTATTATATTTCCTTGTTCATGATAATTGTCTTTTATTCATGCTATAACTGTATTATCCGGAAATCGTAATACACATGTGAATACATAGACCATAACATGTCCCTAGTGAGCCTCTAGTTGACTAGCTCGTTGGTTGACAGATAGTCATGGTTTCCTGACTATGGACATTAGATGTCATTGACAACGGGATCACATCATTAGGAGAATGATGTGATGGACGAGACCCAATCCTAAGCATACCACAAGATCGTGTAGTTCGTTTTGCTAGAGCTTTTCCAATGTCAAGTATCTCTTCCTTAGACCATGAGATCGTGTAACTCCCGGATACCGTAAGAGTGCTTAGGGTGTACCAAATGTCACAATGTAACTGGGTGACTATAAAGGTGCACTACAGGTATCTCCGAAAGTGTCTGTTAGGTTGACACGGATCGAGACTGGGATTTGTCACTCCGCATGACGGAGAGGTATCTCTGGGCCCACTCGGTAATGCATCATCACAATGTGCTCAAAGTGACCAAGTGTTTGGTCACGAGATCATGCATTACGGTACGAGTAAAGTGACTTGCCGGTAACGAGATTGAACGAGGTATTGGGATACCGATGATCGAGTCTCGGGCATGTAACGTACTGAATGACAAAGGGAATTGTATAAGGGGTTGTTCGAATCCTCGACATCGCGGTTCATCTGATGAGATCATCAAGGAGCATGTGGGAGCCAACATGGGTATCCAGATCCCGCTGTTGGTTATTGCCCGAGAGCCGTCTCGGTCATGTCTACGTGTCTCCCGAACCCGTAGGGTCTACACACTTAAGGTTCGGTGACGCTAGGGTTGTATGAATATGAGTATGCAGTATACTGAATGTTGTTCGGAGTCCCGGATGAGATCCCGGACATCACGAGGAGTTTCGGAATGGTCCGGAGGTAAAGAATTATATATAGGAAGTGGTATTTCGGCCATCGGGAAAGTTTCGGGGTCACCCAGTATTGTACCGGGACCACCGGAAGGGTCCCGGGGGTCTACGGGGTGGGGCCACCCATCCCGGAGGGGCCCATGGGCAGAAATGGGATGGGAGCCAGCCCATAGTGGGCTGGTGAGCCCCCTAGGCCCACCCCCTACGCCTAGGGTTGAAACCCTAGGGTGGGGGGGGGGGGGGGCGCACCACATGCCTTGGGGGGCACTCCTCCCCCTTGGCCGCCGCCCCCTTGGGAGATTGAATCTCCCAGGGCCGGCGCCCCCCTGGGGGCCTATATAAATGGAGGGGGGAGAGTGGCAGCCGCACCCTGAAGTCCTGGTGCCCCCTCCCCCTGCTACACCTCTTCCTCCTCCGTCACTTGCTTGGCGAAGCCCTGCTGGAGTGCTGCTGTTCCACCACCACCACGCCGTTGTGCTGCTGCTGGAGCCATCATCATCAACCTCTCCTCCCTCATTGCTGGATCAAGGAGGAGACGTCACACGCACCGTATGTGTGTTGAACGCGGAGGTGCCGTCCGTTCGGCGCTAGGATCTCCGGTGATCTGAATCACGGCGAGTACGACTCCATCATCACCGCTCCATATAACGCTTCCGTACGCGATCTACAAGTGGTATGTAGATGCAAACTCACTCCCTTGACTTGTTGCTTAGATGAACTCATAGATGGATCTTGGTGAAACCGTAGGAAAAGTTTTAATTTTCTGCAACGTTCCCCAACAGTGGCATCATGAGCTAGGTCTATGCGTAGTTCTCTATTGCACGAGTAGAACACAATTTTGTTGTGGGCGTAGATCTCGTCAACTTGCTTGCCGCTACTAGTCTTATCTTGCTTCAGCGGTATTGTGGGATGAAGCGGCCCGGACCAACCTTACACGTACGCTTATGTGAGACCGGTTCCACCGACTAACATGCACTACTTGCATAAGGTGGCTGGCGGGTGTTTGTCTCTCCCACTTTAGTTGGAGCGGATTCGATGAAAAGGGTCCTTATGAAGGGTAAATAGAAGTTGACAAAATCATGTTGTGGTTATTCGTAGGTAAGAAAACGTTCTTGCTAGAACCCAATTGCAGCCACGTAAAAGATGCAACAACAATTAGAGGACGTCTAACTTGTTTTTGCAGCAATTGTCATGTGATGTGATATGGCCAGAAGTTGTGATGAATGATGAATGATATATTGTGATGTATGAGATCATGTTCTTGTAATAGGAATCACGACTTGCATGTCGATGAGTATGACAACCGGCAGGAGCCATAGGAGTTGTCTTTATTTTTTGTATGACCTGCGTGTCATTGAAAAACGCCATGTAAACTACTTTACTTTATTACTAAACACGTTAGTCATAGAAGTAGAAGTAGGCGTTGGCGTGACAACTTCATGAAGACACGATGATGGAGATCATGATAATGGAGATCATGGTGTCATGCCGGTGACAAGATGATCATGGAGCCCCGGAGATGAAGATCAAAGGAGCTATATGATATTGGCCATATCATGTCACTACTTTATATAATTGCATGTGATGTTTATTATGTTTTATGCATCTTGTTTACTTAGAACGACGGTAGTAAATAAGATGATCCCTTACAACAATTTCAAGAAGTGTTCTCCCCTAACTGTGCACCGTTGCTAAAGTTCGTTGTTTCGAAGCACCACGTGATGATCGGGTGTGATAGATCCTTACGTTCACATACAACGGGTGTAAGACAGTTTTACACATGCAAAACACTTAGGGTTAACTTGACGAGCCTAGCATGTACAGACATGGCCTCGGAACACGGAGACCGAAAGGTCGAACACGAGTTGTATGGAAGATACGATCAACATGAGAATGTTCACCGACGATGACTAGTCCGTCTCACGTGATGATCGGACACGGCCTAGTCGACTCGGATCATGTAACACTTAGATGACCAAGGGGATGTCAAGTCTGAGTGGAAGTTCATTAAAATAATTTGATTAGATGAAGTTAATTATCATGAACTTAGTCTAAAATCTTTGCAAAATATGTCTTGTAGATCAAATGGCCAACGCTCATGTCAACATGAACTTCAACGCGTTCCTAGAGAAAACCAAGCTGAAAGATGATGGCAGCAACTATACGGACTGGGTCCGGAACCTTAGGATCATCCTCATAGCTGCCAAGAAAGCATATGTCCTTGAAGCACCATTAGGTGAGCCACCTGCTCTCCCAGCACTGCAAGACGATTTGAACGTTTGGCAGACACGTGTTGATGATTACTCCCTCGTTCAGTGCGGCATGCTTTACAGCTTAGAACCGGGGCTCCAAAAGCGTTTTGAGCAACACGGAGCATATGAGATGTTCGAGGAGCTGAAACTAGTTTTCCAAGCTCATGCCCGGGTCGAGAGATATGAAGTCTCCGACAAGTTCTATAGTTGTAAGATGGAGGAAAACAGTTCTTTCAGTGAGCATATACTCAAAATGTCTGGGTTGCACAGCCGCCTGTCCCAGCTGGACATTAACCTCCCGGATGAGGCGGTCATTGACAGAATCCTTCAGTCGGTCCCACCAAGCTACAAGAGCTTTGTGATGAACTATAATATGCAGGGGATGGTGAAGACCATTCCTGAAGTATTTTCAATGCTGAAGTCGGCAGAGGTTGAAATCAAGAAAGAACATCAAGTGTTGATGGTCAATAAGACCACTAAGTTCAAGAAGGGCAAGGGTAAGAAGAACTTCAAGAAGGACGGAAAAGATGTTGCCACGCCCGGTAAGCCAGTTGCCGGGAAGAAGTCAAAGAATGGACCCAAGCCTGAGACTGAGTGCTTTTATTGCAAGGGGAAGGGTCACTGGAAGCGGAACTGCCCCAAATACTTAGCGGATAAGAAGGCCGGCAACACTAAAGGTATATTTGATATGCATGTAATTCATGTGTACCTTACCAGTACTCGTAGTAACTCCTGGGTATTTGATATCGGTGCCGTTGCTCATATTTGTAACTCACAGCAGGAGCTGCGGAATAAGCGGAGACTGGCGAAGGACGAGGTGACGATGCGCGTCGAGAATGGTTCCAAGGTCGATGTGATCGCCGTCGGCACGCTACCTCTACATTTACCTACGGGATTAGTTATAAACCTTAATAATTGTTATTTGGTGCCAAGTTTGAGCATGAACATTGTATCTGGATCTCGTTTGATACGAGATGGCTACTCATTTAAATCCGAGAATAATGGTTGTTCTATTTATATGAGAGATATGTTTTATTGTCATGCCCCTATGGTCAATGGTTTATTCTTAATGAATCTCGAGCGTAATGTTACACATATTCATAGCGTGAATACCAAAAGATGTAAAGTTGATAACGATAGTCCCACATACTTGTGGCACTGCCGCCTTGGTCACATTGGTGTCAAGCGCATGAAGAAGCTCCATGCTGATGGACTTTTGGAGTCTCTCGATTATGAATCATTTGACACATGTGAACCATGCCTCATGGGCAAGATGACCAAGACTCCGTTCTCCGGAACAAGGGAGCGAGCAACCAACTTGTTGGAAATCATACATACCGATGTGTGCGGTCCAATGAGCGTTGAGGCTCGCAGAGGATATCGTTATGTTCTCACTCTCACTGATGACTTGAGTAGATATGGGTATGTCTACTTGATGAAACACAAGTCTGAGACCTTTGAAAAGTTCAAGGAATTTCAGAATGAGGTAGAGAATCAACGTGACCGAAAGATAAAATTCTTACGATCGGATCGTGGAGGAGAATATTTAAGTCACGAATTTGGTACACACTTAAGAAAATGAGGAATCGTTTCACAACTCACGCCGCCTGGAACACCTCAGTGTAACAGTGTGTCCGAACGTCGTAATCGCACTCTATTGGATATGGTGCGGTCTATGATGTCTCTTACCGATTTACCGCTATTATTTTGGGGATACGCTCTAGAGACAGCTACATTCACTTTAAATAGGGCACTGTCTAAATCCGTTGAGACGACACCGTATGAATTATGGTTTGGGAAGAAACCTAAGCTGTCGTTTCTAAAAGTTTGGAGATGCGATGCTTATGTCAAGAAACTTCAACCTGAAAAGCTCGAACCCAAGTCAGAAAAATGCGTCTTCATAGGATACCCTAAAGAAACCATTGGGTATACCTTCTACTTAAGATCCGAGGGCAAGATCTTTGTTGCCAAGAACGGATCCTTTCTGGAAAAAGAGTTCCTCTCGAAAGAACTAAGTGGGAGGAAAGTAGAACTCGATGAAGTACTACCTCTTGAACAGGATAGCAGTACAGCTCAGGAAAATGTTCCTGTGATGCCTACACCAACTGAAGAGGAAATTAATGATGATGATCAAGGTACTTCAGATCAAGTTGCTACTGAACTTCGTAGGTCCACAAGGACACGTTCCGCACCAGAATGGTACGGCAACCCTGTCCTGGAAATCATGTTGTTAGACAACGGTGAACCTTCGAACTATGAAGAAGCAATGGCGGGCCCAGATTCCAACAAATGTCTAGAAGCCATGAAATCCAAGATAGAATCCATGTATGAAAACAAAGTATGGACTTTGACTGACTTGCCCGATGATCGGCGAGTGATAGAAAACAAATGGATCTTTAAGAAGAAGACGGAGGCGGATGGTAATGTCACCATCTATAAAGCTCGACTTGTCGCTAAGGGTTATCGGCAAGTTCAAGGGATTGACTACGATGAGACTTTCTCTCCCGTAGCGAAGCTTAAGTCCGTCCAAATCATGTTAGCAATTGCCGCATAATATGATTATGAGATATGGCAGATGGACATCAAAACGGCATTCCTCGACGGTTATCTTAAGGAAGAGCTGTATATGATGCAGCCGGAAGGTTTTGTCGATCCTAAGAGCGCTAACAAAGTATGCAAGCTCCAGCGATCCATTTATGGGCTGGTGCAAGCATCTCGGAGTTGGAACATTCGCTTTGATGAGATGATCAAAGCGTTTGGGTTTATGCAGACTTATGGAGAAGCCTGCGTTTAAAAGAAAGTGAGTGGGAGCTCTGTAGCATTTCTCATATTATATGTAGATGACATACTTTTGATGGGAAATGATATAGAATTCTTGGACAACATTAAGGCCTACTTGAATAAGTGTTTTTCAATGAAGGACCTTGGAGAAGCTGCTTGCATATTAGGCAGCAAGATCTATAGGGATAGATCGAGATGCCTCATAGGTCTTTCACAGAGCACATACCTTGATAAGATTTTGAAGAAGTTCAAAATGGATCAGTCCAAGAAAGGGTTCTTGCCTGTATTGCAAGGTGTGAGATTGAGCTCGGCTCAATGCCCGACCACGGCAAAAGATAAAGAAGAGATGAGCGTCATCCCCTATGCCTCAGCCATAGGATCTATTATGTATGCCATGCTGTGTACCAGACCTGATGTAAACCTTGCCGTAAGTTTGGTAGGGAGGTACCAAAGTAATCCCGGCAAGGAACACTGGACAACGGTCAAGAATATCCTGAAGTACCTGAAAAGGACAAAGGACATGTTTCTCGTTTATGGAGGTGACGAAGATCTCGTCGTAAAGGGTTACGTCGACGCTAGCTTCGACACAGATCTGGATGACTCTAAGTCACAAACCGGATACGTGTATATGTTGAATGGTGGAGCAGTAAGCTGGTGCAGATGCAAGCAGAGCGTCGTGGCGGGATCTACATGTGAAGCGGAGTACATGGCAGCCTCGGAGGCAGCGCATGAAGCTATTTGGGTGAAGGAGTTCATCACCGACCTAGGAGTCATACCCAATGCGTCGGGGCCGATCAAACTCTTCTGTGACAACACTGGAGCTATTGCCCTTGCCAAGGAGCCCAGGTTTCACAAGAAGACCAGGCACATCAAGCGTCGTTTCAACTCCATCCGCAAAAATGTTCAAGATGGAGACATAGATATTTGCAAAGTACATACGGATCTGAATGTCGCAGATCCGTTGACTAAACCTCTCTCGCGAGCAAAACATGATCAACACCAGTACTCTATGGGTGTTCGATTCATCACAATGTAACTAGATTATTGACTCTAGTGCAAGTGGGCGACTATTGGAAATATGCCCTAGAGGCAATAATAAAAGGATTATTATTATATTTCCTTGTTCATGATAATTGTCTTTTATTCATGCTATAACTGTATTATCCGTAAATCGTAATACACGTGTGAATACATAGACCATAACATGTCCCTAGTGAGCCTCTAGTTGACTAGCTCGTTGGTCGACAGATAGTCATGGTTTCCTGACTATGGACATTAGATGTCATTGACAACGGGATCACATCATTAGGAGAATGATGTGATGGACGAGACCCAATCCTAAGCATAGCACAAGATCGTGTAGTTCGTTTTGCTAGAGCTTTTCCAATGTCAAGTATCTCTTCCTTAGACCATGAGATTGTGTAACTCCCGGATACCATAAGAGTGCTTAGGGTGTACCAAATGTCACAATGTAACTGGGTGACTATGAAGGTGCACTACAGGTATCTCCGAAAGTGTCTGTTGGGTTGACACGGATCGAGACTGGGATTTGTCACTCCGCATGACGGAGAGGTATCTCTGGGCCCACTCGGTAATGCATCATCACAATGAGCTCAAAGTGACCAAGTGTTTGGTCACGGGATCATGCATTACGGTACGAGTAAAGTGACTTTCCGGTAACGAGACTGAACAAGGTATTGGGATACCGATGATCGAGTCTCGGGCATGTAACATACTGAATGACAAAGGGAATTGTATACGGGGTTGTTCGAATCCTCGACATCGTGGTTCATCCGATGAGATCATCGAGGAGCATGTGGGAGCCAACATGGGTATCCAGATCCCGCTGTTGGTTATTGCCTGAGAGCCGTCTCGGTCATGTCTACGTGTCTCCCGAACCCGTAGGGTCTACACACTTAAGGTTCGGTGACGCTAGGGTTGTATGAATATGAGTATGCAGTATACTGAATGTTGTTCGGAGTCCCGGATGAGATCCCGGACGTCACGAGGAGTTTCGGAATGGTCCAGAGGTAAAGAATTATATATAGGAGGTGGTATTTCGGCCATCGAGAAAGTTTCGGGGTCACCCGGTATTGTACCGGGACCACCGGAAGGGTCCCAGGGGTCCACCGGGTGGGGCCACCCATCCCGGAGGGGCCCATGGGCTGAAGTGGGATGGGAGCCAGCCCATTGTGGGCTGGTGCACCCCCCTAGGCCCACCCCCTGCGCCTAGGGTTGAAACCCTAGGGTGGGGGGGGGGGCGCACCACATGCCTTGGGGGGCATTCCTCCCCCCTTGGCCGCCGCCCCCTTGGGAGATTGAATCTCCTAGGGCTGGCGCCCCCCCTGGGGGCCTATATAAAGGGAGGGGGAGAGGGGCAGCCGCACCCTGAAGTCCTAGCGCCCCTCCCCCTGCTACACCTCTTCCTCCTCCGTCACGTGCTTGGCGAAGCCCTGCCGGAGTGCTGCTGTTCCACCACCACCACGCCGTTGTGCTGCTGCTGGAGCCATCATCATCAACCTCTCCTCCCCCCTTGCTGGATCAAGAGGGAGGAGACGTCACACGCACCGTACGTGTGTTGAACGCGGAGGTGCCGTCCGTTCGGCGCTAGGATCTCCGGTGATCTGAATCACGGCGAGTACGACTCCATCATCACCGCTCCATCTAACGCTTCCGTACGCGATCTACAAGTGGTATGTACATGAAAACTCACTCCCTTGACTCGTTGCTTAGATGAACTCATAGAAGGATCTTGGTGAAACCGTAGGAAAATTTTTAATTTTCTGCAACGTTCCCCAACAAATAATTCATGCTCCCCTACATCCAATTAGATATATATATCATGTTCTTTCCATAATGCTGAGCTTGCCAAAGGATAAAATGAAAAAAGAAAGGTGGAGATCACCGTGACTCTTGCATAAGGTAGAGAATAATAATTAAAGATAGGCCCTTCACAGAGGGAAGCAGAGGTTGTCATGCGCGTTTAGGGTTGATGCACAAAATCTTAATGCAAAAGAACATCACTTTATATTGCCCCTTGTATGTGAACCTTTATTATGCAGTCCGTCTCTTTTATTGCATCCACAACAAGTTCGTACAAAGCTTATTTCTCTGCACTAATAAGTCATGCATATTTAGAGAGCAATTTTTATTGCTTGCACCGATGACAACTTACTTGAAGGATCTTACTCAATCCATACGTAGATATGGTGGACTCTCATGGCAAAACTGGTTTAAGGGTATTTGGAAGCACAAGTAGTATTTCTACTTGGTGCTGAGAATTTGGCTAGCATGAGGGGGAAAGGCAAGATCAACACGTTAGAGGATCGATGACAACATACTTTATCTCAGATATAAGAAAACATAACTCATTATGTTGTCTTCCTTGTCCAACCTCAACTCTTTGGCATGTCATATTTTAATGAGTGCTCCCAATCATAGAAGATGTCAATGATAATATATCTATATGTGAAACCTCTCTTTCCTTATTACTTCCTATTAATTGCAACGATGACCAAAGCTATATTTGCCAACTCCCAACAACTTTTAATCATCATACTCTTTCTATGTGAAGTCATTACTTTCACTAAAATCAATATGAACTCTTTGATTCTTTTTATTCTTTTTCTTCTAATCACCCAAGATCATGGAAAAATACTCAAGCCCTTGACTACACACTAATCTTTATTATATAGCTCACGGACTCGATTACAAAGAAGGATCGTAAAGCAAAACTCAAAACTAGATCATGCCATGACTTTATTCTACTAAATCAAGATACTACTAATAGGATCGAACTAAGAAAAACGGTAAAGATAAGAGTTGTGATGGTGATACGATACCAGGGCACCTCCCCCAAGCTTGGCAGTTGCCAAGGGGAAGTGCCCATACCCATGAGATTATTTCTTTGGAGGTGATGGAGGCGGTGATGATGACAGTTGGTAATCGCACATCGAGCGTAAAAGTTCCTCCAACTTGTTCTGTATGCCCTTGAGCCCAGCAATATGATCCTTCAACAAAATATTCTCCTGTGTGAGATACTTGTTCTGTATACGGGCTAACTCAATCATCTTGAAGGCTTCAATCTCTGTTGGAGTGAAAAGGTTAGGTAAAGGTTGAGGGATGTTTTCTTCTTTCACCACCGGAGCTGGCACCTCCATGGCCTTCTTGATCCTTTCATCCTTGTTGATCTCTTCTGGTTCCTCTCTTTTCAACTCTATATTCAATAGCCAAGCATCCTTGTCTTCATTGTTGGAGGAGGGAGAAGTCATGGTGCTCTAAATCTGCAACGAAAATAGCTCGAAACGAAAACAGAGGATATTTGCGTGATACGGGAGTCAAAACCTTCGGGAGTATATATAATGAATTTTTACCAACCAAAATACGTATCGTGCAAGGTAACGGAGTCCGGAGGGCAGACGAGGTGCTCATGAGGTAGGGGGCGCGCCCAGGGGGGTAGGGCGTGCCCTCCACCCTCGTGGAGGCCTCGTGTCCTCCCTGGACTGCTACTTATTTTTCTATTTTTCTATATAGTCCAAAACGGAGAAATATTGCCTTAAAAATTGTTTTGGAGTCGGTTTACTTACCGTACCACATACCTATTCCTTTTCGGAGTCTGGAACATTCTGGAAAGTGTCCTTTATGTATTCCTCCGGGGTTACGGTTTCAATAATATTAGTTTCAACATTTATAGGATTACCTGAGATATAGTGTTTGATCCTTTGACCGTTTACCACCTTCGGATTTGTGCCTGCGTAGTTGTTGATTTTTATGGCACCAGAATGGTAGACCTCCTCGATAACGTAAGGACCTTCCCATTTAGAGAGAAGTTTTCCTGCAAAAAATCTTAAACGAGAGTTGTATAGCAATACATAATCATCTACATTAAACTCACGCTTTTGTATCCTTTTGTCATGCCATCTTTTAACCTTTTCTTTAAACAACTTGGCATTTTCATAAGCTTGGGTTCTCCATTCATCAAGTGAGCTAATATCAAATAACCTCTTCTCATTGGCAAGTTTGAAATCATAGTTGGGCTCTTTAATAGCCCAGTATGCCTTATGTTCTAGTTCGAGAGGTAAGTGACAAGCTTTTCCATAAACCATGTTATACGGAGACATACCCATAGGATTTTTATATGCAGTTCTATAGGCCCATAATGCATCATCAAGTTTCTTGGACCAATTATTTCTAGGACTATTGCAGTCTTTTGCATAATTAATTTGAGCTCTCTATTGCTCAATTCTACTTGACCACTAGACCGCGGGTGTTAAGGAGATGCAATCCTATGATTAACGTCATATTTAGCAAGTATCTTACGGAAAGAACCATGAATAAAGTGTGAACCACCATCAGTCATTAAATATCTAGGGACTCCAAACCTCAGAAAAATAACTTCCTTAAGCATTTTAATAGAAGTGTTATGATCAGCACTACTAGTTGGAATAGCTTCTACCCACTTAGTAATGTAATCAACAGCAACTAAAAAATGTGTGTAACCATTAGAGGCAGGAAAAGGTCCCATATAATCAAAGCCCCAAACATCAAATGGTTCAATAACAAGTGAATAATTCATAGACATTTCTTGACATCTACTAATATTACCAATTCTTTGATATTCATCTCAAGACAAGACAAACTTACGGGCATCCTTGAAGAGAGTAGGCCAATAAAAACCAGATTGCAATACCTTATGTGCAGTTCTATCTCCAGCATGGTGTCCTCCATAAGCTTCGGAGTGACACTTGCATAGGATCTGTTCCTGTTCATGCTCAGGTACACAATGTCTAATAACACCATCTACTCTTTCTTTATAAAGATGTGGGTCATCCCAAAAGTAATGTCACAAGTCATAGAAAAACTTTTTCTTTTGTTGGTATGTGAAGCTAGGTGGTATAAATTTAGCAACAATGTAATTAGCATAATCAGCATACCAAGGAGTGCTACGAGAAGTGCTTATGACATTTAAATGCTCATGAGGGAAGCTATCATCAATAGGTAGTGGGTCATCAAGAAAATTCTCTAACCTAGATAAGTTGTCTGCAACGGGGTTCTCAGCTCCCTTTCTATCAACAATATGCAAATCAAATTCTTGCAGTAAGAGAATCCATCTAATAAATCTAGGTTTTGCATCCTTCTTTTCCATAAGATATTTAATAGCAGCATGATCAGTGTGAATAGTTACTTTAGAATCAACAATATAGGGTCTGAATTTATCACAAGCAAATACAACTGTTAAAAGTTCCTTTTCGGTAGTAGCATAATTTCTTTGAGCATTGTCTAGAGTCTTACTAGCATAATGGATAACATTTAATTTCTTATCAACTCTTTGCCCTAGAATAGCACCTACAGCATAATCACTAGCATCACACATAATTTCAAAGGGTAAATTCCAATCAGGTGGCTGAACAACAGGTGCAGAGACTAATGATTTCTTAAGTATTTCAAATGCTTCTACACAATCATCATCAAAGACAAATGGTACATCTTTTTGTAATAAATTAGTCAGAGGCCGAGAGATTTTTGAGAAGTCCCTAATGAACCTCCTATAAAATCCGGCGTAACCAAGGAAACTTATTATACCTTTGATGTCCTTGGGACATGGCATCTTTTCAATAGCATCAACTTTGGCTTTATCAACTTCAATACCTCTTTCAGAAACTTTGTGCCCCAAGACAATACCTTCATTAACCATAAAGTGGAACTTTTCCCAGTTCAAGACAAGATTAGTTTCTTCACATCTCTGCAAAACTCGAGCAAGATTGCTCAAGCAATCATCAAAATAGGAACCATAGACGGAAAAGTCGTCCATGAAAACCTCACAAATCTTTTCGCAAAAGTCAGAGAATATAGCCATCATGCATCTTTGAAAGGTAACAGGTGCATTACATAAAACGAAAGGCATACGTCTACAAGCAAAAGTACCAAAAGGGCATGTAAAAGTAGTCTTTGATTGATCCTTAGCTGACACAGGTATTTGAGAGAAACCAGAATAACCATCAAGAAAGCAATAATGTGTATGTTTGCATAATCTTTCTAGCATTTGATCAATAAGAGGTAAGGGGTAATGATCTTTCTTAGTAGCTTTATTTAATTTGCAGAAATCAATTACCATCCTATAGCCTGTGATAATTCTTTGCGGGATCAATTCATCTTTATCATTATGGACAACAGTAATACCTCCCTTCTTAGGGACACAATGGACAGGGCTTACCCACTGACTATCAGCAACGGGATAAATTATACTTGCCTCCAGAAGCTTAAGTATTTCTTTTCTTACCACTTCCTTCATTTTAGGATTCAGACGTCATTGAGTATCACGAACTGGTTTGGCATCCTCTTCCAAATTTATTTTATATTGACATAGAGTGGGACTGGTGCCCTTAAGATCATCCAGAGTATATCCAATAGCGGCACGGTGCTTCTTTAGAGTTTTCAATAATCTTTCTTCTTCATTCTCTGAAAGGTTAGCACTAATAATAACAAGATATATTTTCTTTTCATCAAGATAAGCATATTTAAGATTATCAGGCAACGGTTTAAGCTCAAACACGGGATCACCCTTGGGTGGAGGAGGATCCCCTAGGATTTCAACAGACAAATTGTGTTGCAGAATAGGTTCTTGTTTAAAGAATACTTCATCTATTTCCCTTCTTTCATTCATGAACATATCATTTTCATGGTCTAGCAAATACTGTTCTAAAGGATTACTAGGAGGTATAGCAATAGAAGCAAGACCAATAATTTCATCCTTACTAGGCGATTCTTCCTCACGATGTTGTTCACTAAATTTAGAGAAATTAAACTCATGAGCCATATCATCCAATCCAATAGTAACAACATTCTTTTCGCATTCTATCTTAGCATTAACAGTATTCAAGAAGGGTCTACCAAATCTAATGGGACAAAAGCTATCTTGTGGAGAACCAAGAACAAGGAAATCAGCGGGATATTTGGTTTTTCCACACAAGACTTCAACATCTCTAACAATGCCCATTGCAGATATAGTATCTCTATTGGCAAGTTTAATTGTGACATCAATATCTTCTAACTCAGCAGGTGCAATATCATGCATAATTTCTTTGTATAAGTCTATCACACTAGCACTAGCACCCATATCACACAATCCATGATAACAATGATCTCCTATTTTAACATAAATAACAGGCACGCCCACCACATGTCTATGTTTATCTCTAGCACAAGATTTAGCAATTCTAGTAGTTTCACCCTGGAATTGAATAACATGCCCATCGATATTATCAGACAAGAGATCTTTAACAATAGCAATATTAGGTTCTACTTTGACTTGCTCAGGAGGTGTATAAGTTATAATATTGCTTTTACGAACAACAGTTGAAGCTTTAGCATGATCCTTCATTCTAACAGGGAAAGGTGGTTTCTCAACATAAGAAGTGGGAACAATGGGATCATTATAAGTGACAATCTTTTCTTCAACTTTAATAGGTGCAGCTACTTTTACTTCTATGGGAGGATGATATTTAAACCACTTCTCCTTGGGGAGATCAACATAAGTAGCAAAGGATTCACAGAAAGAAGCTACTATCTCAGAGTCAAGTCCATATTTAGTGCTAAACTTACGAAAAATATCGGTATCCATAAAAGATTTAACACAATAAAACTTAGGTGTCATACCTGACTCCTTACCTTCGTCCAGGTCCCAATCTTCAGAGTTGAGTTTAATTCTATCCAATAAATTCCATCTAAATTCAATAGTCTTGATCATAAAAGAGCCAGCACAAGAAGTATTGAGCATGGTGCGATTGTTATCAGAAAGCCGAGCATAAAAACTTTGCATAATCACTTCTCTTGCGAGCTCATGATTGGGGCATGAATATAACATTGATTTAAGCCTCCCCCAAGCTTGAGCGATGCTTTCTCCTTCGTGAGGCCAAATATTATATATATAATTGCGATCACGATGAACAAGATGCATTGGGTAATACTTTTGATGAAATTCCAATTTCAATCTTTTATAGTTCCATGATCTCATATCATCACATAGCCTATACCTTGTCAATGCATATCCCTTTAAAGATAAAGGGAAAGCCTTCTTCTTAACAACATCATCGGGTATACCTACACGCTTAAATAGTCCACAAACATCATCCACATCGCGTAGATGTTCATCAGGATGCTTTGTTCCATCTCCTGTAAAAGTGTTAGCTAGCAGTTTTTCCATCAAACCCGAAGGAATCTCAAAAGGAGTTTCATTTTCAATAGGTTTAGTAGGTTGAGTAGGTTGAGGAGCAACTCTTTGCTCTACTGGAAGGGGTGAAGATACCCCGAACAAGCCCCTCGGACAATTACTTTCCATAGTAACAAGTGACAGAAAATTTCAGCACACTAAATAAATTTTTCCTTACCAAATTCCACCTACCAAAGGCGCTTCACTCCCCGGCAACGGCGCCCGAAAAGAGTCTTGATGACCCACAAGTATAGGGGATCTATCATAGTCCTTTCGATAAGTAAGAGTGTTGAACCCAACGAGGATCAGAAGGAAATGATAAGCGGTTTTCAGCAAAGTATCCTCTACAAGTACTGAAATAAGTGGTAACAGATAGTTTTGTGATAAGATAAATTGTAACGAGCAGCAAGGTGGCCCAATCCTTTTTGCAGCAAAGGACAAGCCTGGACAAACTCTTATAATAGGAAAAGCGCTCCCGAGGACACATGGGAATATCGTCAAGTTAGTTTTCATCATGCTCATATGATTCGCGTTTGGTACTTGGATAATTTGATATGAGGGTGGACCGGTGCTTGGGTACTGCCCTTACTTCGACAAGCATCCCACTTATGATTAACCTCTATTGCAAGCATCCGCAACTACAACAAAAGTATTAAGGTAAACCTAACCATAGCATGAAACATATGGATCCAAATCAGCCCCTTACGAAGCAACGCACAAACTAGGGTTTAAACTTCTGTCACTCTAGCAACCCATCATCTACTTATTACTTCCCAATGCCTTCCTCTAGGCCCAAATAATGGTGAAGTGTTATGTAGTCGACGTTCACATAACACCTCTAGAGGCTAGACAACATACATCTTATCAAAATATCGAACGAATACCAAATTCACATGACTACTAATAGCAAGACTTCTCCCTTGTCCTCAGGAACAAACGTAATTACTCACAAAGAATATTCATGTTCATAATCAGAGGGGTAATAATATGCATAAAGGATCTGAACATATGATCTTCCACCAAATAAACCAACTAGCATCAACTACAAGGAGTAATCAACACTACTAGCAACCTACTAGCACCAATCCCGGACATGGAGACAAGAATTGGATACAAGAGATGAACTAGGGTTTAGAGATGAGATGGTGCTGGTGAAGATGTTGATGGAGATTGCCCTCTCCCGATGAGAGGAGCGTTGGTGATGATGATGGCGATGATTTCCCCCTCCCGGAGGGAAGTGTCCCCGGCAGAGCAGCTCCGCAGGAGCCCTAGATTGGTTCCGCCAAGGTTCCGCCACGTGGTGGCGGAGTCTCGTCCCGAAAGGTTGCTTCTTATTTTTTTCTTATCGAAAGCTTTCATATAGGAGAAGATGGGCATCAGATAGCCACCATGGGGCCCACGAGGTAGGGGGGCGCCCCCCCACCCTCGTGAGCAAGGTGCGGGCCCCTTGGCCTTCATCTTTGGCGACGATTTTCTTTATTTATTTTAAGGTATTCCGTGGAGTTCCAAGACTTTTGTAGTTGCGTAGAATAGGCCTCCAATATTTTCTCCTTTTCCAACCCAGAATTCCAGCTGCCGGCATTCTCCCTCTTCATATAAACCTTGTAAAATAAGAGAGAATAGCCATAAGTATTGTGACATAAAGTGAAATAACAGCCTATAATGCAATAAATATTGTCATAAAAGCATGATGAAAAATGGACGTATCAAGATAGAGCATAGCCAGACTATATGATTTTGTAGGGATAGCTTTGTTCGGCCATGTTATTTTGAGAAGATATGATTGCTTTGTTAGTATGCTTAAAGTATTATTATTTCTATATAAATATTAAACTTTTGTTTTCAATCTTTCGGTTCTGAACATTCATGCCACAATAAAGAAAATTACTTGGATAAATATGTTAGGTAGGATTCCACATCAAAAATTCTATTTTTATCATTTACCTACTCGAGGATGAGCAGGAATTAAGCTTGGGGATGCTGATACGTCTCCAATGTATATATAATTTTCGATGTATTCATGCCATGTTTATAATATTTTTACATGATTTTGGTATGATTTGATTAGAACTTATCCCGGACTGATGCTGCTTTCAGCAGAACTACCGTGGTGTTGTTTTTGTGCAGAAATAAAAGTTCTCAGAATGCGTTGAAAATCAACGGAGATTTTTTCTGGAAAATATAAGAAATACTAGAACAAAGAGTTACCGGAGGGGAGTCATGTGGGCCCCACGAGGGTGGAGGGCGCGCCCCTTGCCTCATGGACTTTCTGTGGGGCCCTCTGACTTGTTCTCGACACCAACCTCTCCTATAAATCCCCAAACCTCTAGAAAATAACCTAGATCGGGAGTTCCGCCGCCGCAAGCCTCTATAGTCACCAAAAACCAACTGGGACCCTGTTCTGGCACCCTGCCGGAGGGGGGATCCATCACCGATGGCCATCTTCATCATCTCAGCGCTCTCCATGACGAGGAGGCAGTAGTTCACCCTCGGGGCTGAGGGTATGTACCCGTTTCTATGTGTTTTATCTCTCTCTCTCTCTCTTGTGTTCTTGATTTGGCACGATCTTGACTTACCGCAAGATTTGCTATTATAGTTGGATCTTATGATGTTTCTCCCCCTCTACTTTCTTGTAATGGATTGAGTTTTCACTTTGAAGTTATCTTATCGAATTGAGTCTTTAAGGATTTGAGAACACTTCATGTATGTCTTCATGGGATATCCGTGGTGACAATGGGGTATTCTATTGATTCACTTGATGTATGTTTTGGTGATTAACCTGTTCGTTTTGTGACCTTGGGAATCTATGCATAGGGGTTGGCATACGTTTTTGTCTTGACTCTCCAGTAGAAACTTTGGGGCACTCTTTGAAGTTCTTTGTGTTGGTTGAATAGATAAATCTGAGATTGTGTGATGCATATCGTATAATCATACCCGCGAATACTTGTGGTGACATTGGAGTATCTAGGTGACATTGGGGTTTTGGTTGATTTGTGTTTTATGGTGTTATTTTACTATGAACTCTAGGGTTTTTTGTGACACTTATACGAATATACCAATGGATTGATCGGAAATAATAACTTTGAGGTGGTTTCTTACCCTACAATAATCTCTTCGTTTGTTCTCCGCTATTAGTGACTTTGGAGTGACTCTTTGTTGCACGTTGAGGATAGTTATATGATCCAATTATGTTATTATTGCTGAGAGAACTTGCACTAGTGAAAGTATGAAGCCTAGGACTTGTTTTGAAGCATTGCAATACCTTTTATGCTCACTTTTATCGCTTGCTACCCTGCTATTTTTATATTTTCAGATTACAAAAACCTATATCTACCATCCATATTGCACTTGTATCACCATCTCTTCACCTAAACAGTGCACCTATACAATTTAGCATTGTATTGGGTGTGTTGGCAACACAAGAGACTCTTTGTTATTTGGTTGTAGGGTTGTTTGAGAGAGACCATCTGTCGGTGTACAAAAAGGGGGGTACACTTTTGTACCCCTATAACTGTGCGCGGGCAGTCTGAGCCACGGACACCACCGCATTGAGCAAGGCGAGGGAGGTGAGCCAAGGTAAGGCCGAAGCTCGAAAGGAGCAGAACGATGCCAAGACCAAGACCACAAAGAGCAAAGGGGACAAAGCGGACTCCCCCGGCAAGATCCTTGCCAGGGGGCGGTTTTAGCAAACCCGGCAAGGCCCTTGCCGTGGCAGCTCGCCCCACGCCTACGGAGCGAATCACCCTTGAGTCCACTGCCCCCATGGGGCAAGGATTCGGGAGACATCCCCGTGGTGGCATGCAGATCTTTGTGAAGACATTCAAGATCAGATACACACTATAGAAGATGACCACAAGACTCCAGCAAGAGCTTTGCCGGAGATGACAGCAGGCACCATGGCAAGACCCTTGTCGGGGCTACAGCGAGGCCCTTGCCAAGGACACCCGTAGGGCCACCATCAGGCCCACGCCAATCCAAACCTCCACCACCATTTGCATGCAGCTGCCTACCCAACTAGTTGGGCAGGCACCTGCATGGCGGCAAGCGGATCTTCTGGAGACCCACCGCTGCGCCACCTCAGCTGCCTGCCTGCCTACATGGCACCACGGGCACCGCTGGCCAGGGCGCGTGTCAACACGAAAGGGAGCGGCGATGGATGAGACTGGGCTCTCCCCCATCCCCGATAAAGCAAGGACACCTAAGCAAGACCCATTAAATGCGCCTTGTCATGTAATGCGAGGGATAAACTCGTATCACTGTACCCTTTCCACCTCCTGTGTGCCACTGTGGCAACCCCTTTCCCTATAAAAGGAGGCCCAAGGCGACCAGGAGGGGGATTCAGCTTTTTGGAGCTCCTCACGCCCCATTGCTAGCCCAAGAACACAGATAAACAAACCACCAAAGCAGGAGTAGGGTTTTACGCATCCTCACGGCCCGAACCTGGATAAAGAACCCATGTGCTATCTGTTTGATCTGCTCTTCTCACGACCCCGCGCCCCGCAACCGTAGTAGGGATTCTTGTGATCTCATAGGTGTCATCCTCGCACCGACATCTTTGGCGCGCCAGGTAAGGGCGCAGTTGTGAGAATCGGCTCTAGCAGTTAGTTCGACGCCTCTTCATCATCATGGCGCCCAAGAAGAAGATGACGGTGGTGGTTGGTCCGTCGGAAGCCGGACATCCAGTCCCGACGCGGGCGAGCAGTGGACCGGTCGCAGAAAGGACCCGGGGCGCCGTTCGCGAACACCAACACCGTCCCAGCAGCCGAAGTTTGGGAGGCGGTGATGTTCGTGCGCCTGGTAACGGGCCGCACGCCGCCAAATCCAAATACGGAGCCAGGCCCTCCGCGGGTGGCGCGGGGCCTTCCAGGATCGCTGCCACCCCGCCCGAAGGGGACGTGAGGGCTTCCAAGACTCCCACGCCGGCGCCGACGGTGCGCTCCTCTCAAGCGGCACGCGATGAACGGCGTAATCACGCCGAGGACCCCGGGCATCGCCGTAGAGAGAGCCCCGAGCGCCACTCCGGGATATAGAAGACCTGCCCACTCGCCGAGGCGCTAGTGAAGATGGCATGCGACCGCGGGGTCATGATAGAGCTCCTTCTGACATGGTCAGAAGTCGAAGCGTGTCATGATCCGTGCAGGTTTCGCTGCCACCAACGCCAGCAGAAGCCCTGACGCGCGCGTAGTTGCTCCTCGATTTCCCTCCCACTACGGGAAAACTCGACGAATGGAGAGCCACTATCCGAAGCCTTGTTGCGATGGCCAACAAAGACGAACCGAGTCCGGTGGAGCCCCCGGGTCGACGCTCCTACAGAGTCCCACGCACCAGTGGCAGGAGAGCCAGCGGCACCGCGACCACGGTGCACTCGCCTCCTCCTCGCCCGGTACCTCGGACGCCAGCCCGTCGCGACGTTATGGGCGACGAGATCTCCGTAGCATCGTCCGACCCGTGGGCCCGCTGTGACCAGCGCCAAGTTCTTCGGGAACGAGAACATGAAGACGCTCGAACCACTATCGAGCGCCGGCGCGGAGCGCGCCACCAATCAGACAGGCGAGCAGGGCCTGCTGTGAGCCACCCGGCATCGGGGAGCCCTGGAGGCCTACCTTACGAGGTAGGCTATCCGGCTTTTACTCGTGAGCTGCGGTAGTTCCAGTCGCCCACTCACCGCACCTTCAAACCCGACGTGGGCGAAAAGTACAGTGGCAAGACCCACCCGTCCGTGTTCCTCAGCGTCTACACCACCAATGCAGAGACGACCCAGCTAGTTGAAGTGCCGCCGAAGAATAAAATGATGTAGCACCCGGTCTACTTTGTTAGTTCCCTCCTGCAGGGGGCTAGATCAAGGTACTCCGGCGTGCAGAAACTGCTCTTCGGCCTTCTTATCGCCTCGAGGAAGCTGCATCACTACTTCCAGGCACACGAGATCACTGTCGTCACTTGCTTCCCTCTGCAACGGATATTGCACAATTTGGATGCAACGGGAAGAATTGTGGAATGGGCACTGGAGCTGTCCAGCTTTGGCCTCAAGTTTGAAAGCACTTCGACGATTCAGAGCCGAGTTCTAGTGGAGTTCATTGCAGAATGGACCGCAACACCTGACGAAGAAGCCCAAGAGACTGCTCTTCCCGGCAAGGAGACAAGTTGTGATTGGACCATGTACTTTGATGGAGCTTTCTCCCTACAGGGCGCCGGGGCTGGCGTACTTCTTGTCGCGCCCACCGGAGAGCACCTCAAGTACATGATCCAGATGCACTTCCCCAGGGAGGTGTCAACCAACAATACGGCAGAGTACGAAGGGCTGCTTGCCGGTCTTAGGATCACGGCGGACCTTGGAATCAAGAAATTCATCGTCAGGGGGGACTCGCAGCTTGTCGTCAAGCAAGTCAAGAAGGATTACCAGAGCCCGTTGATGAAGGCCTACGTCGATGAAGTGAGAAAGCTGGAAGAGCGTTTCGACGGTATACAGGCTGAACACGTTCCCCGAGCAGAGAACGATATCGCCGATTACCTGTCGAAACGCGTTGCCCTCAAGCTACCTATGGAACCAGGTACCTTTGTGCTTCAGTTAACTCAGCCATCCGTTAATCCATCGACAGAGCAGAATAAGAGGAGGAAATCAGGGCCCGACAAGTACTTTCCCGCCAAGCTCCCCGGAGCTGCCGGCAAGGATGTTGCCGAGGATACTGAGCCCACCACGGGACGACTGGCTCCGGCGGAGCGTCAAGCTCTTGCCGCCGAGACAGCCGCTCCTATAGCGGAGGAAATGCCTTTAGCCCTCGCCGTCGAGCCCCAGGCTCCAGCATGGGCACAACATACCGTCCGATTCCTCCAAACAGGGGAACTTCCTGAGGAGCAGGAAGAAGTGGAGAAAGTAGCCCGTTGCTCTACCATGTACCAGTTTGTCGATGACGTCCTGTACAGAAAGAGGCCGAACGGTGTGAAATTGAAGTGTATCCCTCGAGAGGAAGGACTGGAGCTGTTGGCGGACATACACGGAGGCATATGTGGATCCACATTGGGTCAAGGGCCCTTGCCGGCAAGGCATTCTGGCAAGGCTTCTTCTGGCCCACCGCCCTCCAGGATGCGACGACACTAGTCACCAGGTGTGAAGCGTGTCAGTTCCATTCAAAGAAGCTTCATCAGCCAGCTCAAGCCCTTCAAACCATTCCTCTCTCCTGGCCCTTCTCGGTCTGGGGGCTCGACATATTGGGCCCCTTTCCCCGCGCTGTCGGGGGCTTTGAGTACTTGTACGTTGCAATCGACAAGTTCACAAAGTGGCCAGAGGTGGAGGCAGTGAGGAAGGTCACAACTCATTCAGCCGTCAAGTTTTTCAAGAAACTAGTGTGCTGTTTTGGTGTACCCAACAGGGTTATCACCGACAACGGCACACAGTTCACAAGCTGCACCTTCATGCAATATACCCAAGACCTCGGCAGTAAAGTCTGTTTCGGTTCCGTTGCTCACCCGCAAAGAAATGGTCAAGCTGAGAGGGCAAATGCTGAAGTACTGCGAGGCTTAAGGACTAAGACCTTTGACAGGCTACACGACAGTGGAAGGCGTTGGATTGATGAATTGCCAGCGGTTCTTTGGTCGATCAGGACGACGCCAAATCGAGCCACCGGCCAGACACCTTTTGCCCTGGTATACGGGGTAGAAGCAGTTCTCCCCACTGAACTCATATACGGGTCACCTCGAGTGCTCGCTTGTGACGAGCTTGAGCAAGAGCAACTGCGGTAAGATGACGCAGTGCTCCTTGAGGAAGATCGTCTTCGGGTGGCTGTGAGAGCAGCATGCTACCAGCAAGCCTTGCGCCGCTACCATAGCCGCAAGGTTCATGCCCGAATCCTTGAGGAAGGCGACCTTGTCCTTCGGCGCGTTCAATCCGCCAAGAATTCCAACAAGTTGATGCCAAAGTGGGAAGGCCCTTATCGGGTAATACGAGTCACCAGACCCGGTGCAGTCCGCCTAGAGACCGAAGATGTTGTTCCGGTGAGTAACTCCTGGAACATTGAGCATCTTCACAAGTTTTACCCGTGAGGCGCGGCTTGCCAGGCCCCCCGGCAAGCCACCTTTTGTACAAGCATTGCCGATGATGCATGTAACCCTTTGTACAAAGCCAGGCGTAGACCCTGAGCATAAATAAATGAAGCGCTGGCGCCCTAAGTTATAGCATGCATGCTAGGTCAAGTCTCGTCCTTGGTTAGGGTTGATAGTGCTTAGCGGTGACTAACCCCTAGCTTAGAGGTCGAGTGTGTGTCTCTTTGCCGTTCATTTGTCTTCTTTGGTTCGCAGGACTCACAGATATCCTTGCCGGATCACTTGAGGATGGAAAAGAAAAGAGGGACACACCGGCATCTAGACCCCGGCAAGCCAGTATTGCCGGAGGCTGCAAGTACAAATATTCACCCACGGCAAACCAGAGTTGCCGAGGGCTACAGGTTCAGATAAGTTCTTCATCCCTTATCATGCATTCCCTTATGGACTGAGGTATGTGAAACCTCTTTTTTCCCAAAGCTACCATGCTCCCCTAAAACTCTAGGCCCTAGGGCTCGTTCCTGGGGCCAGGTTTGGTCATGGTCGCGGCAGCAAAAGGATGAAACGAGGAGCTTGAACCCACCTCATCCCTGCCTCCGCCGAAAGCGCAAGAAAGGTCGAGCAAAGTCGGAAGACGGCATGGCCTGTTGCCGGGCAAGGAAATGTTTATCTTGGGATATCAAGGATTTACTCCTTGTCGTGGGTTCTACCCGCAAACAAATGACCCGGCAAGCATCCCTTTTTCATTAAAAACATTCCACTCAGGTACAACCCATGGGGAATGAAAAACATGAATGGTGGGATTACAAGTTTTAAATTCAGCTAAGGCCTAAAGGCTTACAAACTAAAAAGAGATAAGGTGCCCGTAACCCCTTTCTTGTCCCTCTCCTCAGGAGGCAGGTCAAGGAGGCGAAAAGGGCAAAAGGGGCGCCTAGGCGAGCTACGGGTGGCAGGAGGCACCAAGAGAACATCTCGGTGACCGTCCGAAGGCTGGATGGTGATGGCAGCGCTGGAAGCAGAGCTCGAAGACGAGGCGGCAAGACGTCAGCACGTGTCGAAGGTGTCGGTGCCCACGTACTCCGATTTGACGGCCTTACCGCCTGCCCTCTTCCTCTTCCGCAGCCTCCCAACGCCAGCCGCCCAAGGAGACGACCCCGAGAAGTTCAGGAAGCCGGTGACACGGATGATGGGATCACCGGTGCCGCACGGAGTGGCGCCCGACACCTAGTCGGACCCGTCATCCTGCCGCCTGCTACCCTCGTTGTTGTTGCCGCTGTCCTCCTCGTGACTCCCGCCCGAGGAGGAGTCTTCGCTATCAGAAGAGCTCTCCACGCAGTACCTTGCCCGAGTCCCGAAGCACCCGAAGACCTTGACGGAGAGGAGGCCGCCCTCCATCAGCTTGAAATGGAGAGTGAGCCCCGCCGTCAAGCGGTGGATATGAGAGAACGTCTTCCACCCTCGACCAAGATACATCACGTGAGGGGCTGGAAAGTCGACGCGAGCTCGCGTACCGCTGATCCAACAGCCCCTCATGTGCAACCGCAATGACTCCAGCGGATCCAGCTCCATCTCGCTCGCGAATGGAGTCGGGAGACAAAGACGACGAGGAGGCGGCCGGCGCAGCCTGACGAAGAACTCGCAAGGGTCATCCCCAACATGGCCCTCCATGGGGGGGAGGAACTACTGGCGGAGGCGAGACTGGCGCGCCGCCCCGTTCTCCTCTTCCCTGAGTGCCTCGGCCTCGCCCACGGCCTCGCCCCCTCCCCCTTCCCCTCGCGGCTGGCTCTGCCACCGCAGGTGAAGGAGAAGGAAGGACGCGTTGTCGAGCGGCTACCCTCGCCGCCACCGTTGAAGAGCCAGGATTCCCTCTCTCCATGGCAGATGGAGGGGGGGAGCAGAAGCTGAACGAAGGAGAAGATGGAAGAGTGCGAGACGCCATTCCCCCCCCCCCGCTCTTTATAAAGAGCCGGGGTGGGAGCTCGGCCACCCTGCTCAGCCAATCAAGACGCGGAAGGCACAGGGAAGTGGGACTAACCCACTGCCCCGGCCCGCGACGGCCCGGTTTCCCGCCTCCACTGTTCGCCACCCCGAGCGCGTGAGAACCACGTGGCAAGCATGCGGGACCAAAGCGACGGGTGAAGCGACCTCACCCCACCCTGTGAACATGGGGAGTGGACGCCTTGAAGACCATGCCCCGGCCCCGTTCAGTAAATGGGCCAAGCCTCCATGCCTCCCTCCGTTTATGGGGAAGGCGCGAACCGCCCCCTTTTACTACGACGTGACGCATGCGCGCAGAGCTCAGCCCCACGCATGCTGCCCATGTCACGCACGCCTCCCCGCGCCGAGCCATGCGCGGGAGGCATGGGAAGTGCAGCGCGCAAAGAAACTTACCGCGGTAAAAACTACCCTGCCTACACGTGCATCGTTTTTGGGCCTGGCCCAACGACGCGATTGCGCTTACGTTTGGCCCAGTCCCGGGGGCTCCTATCGGTGTACAAAAAGAGGGGTACACTTTTGTACCCCTATAACTGTGCACGGGCAGTCTGAGCCACGGACACCACCGCACTGACCAAGGCGAGGGAGGTGAGCCAAGGTAAGGCCGAAGCTCGAAAGGAGCAGAACGACGCCAAGACCAAGACCACAAAGAGCAAAGGGGACGAAGTGGACTCCCCCGGCAAGATCCTTGCCGGGGGGCAGTTTTAGCAAACCCGGCAAGGCCCTTGCCGTGGCAGCTCGCCCCACGCCTACGGAGCGAATCACCCTTGAGTCCACTGCCCCCATGGGGCAAGGATTCGGGAGACATCCCCGTGGTGGCATGCAGATCTTTGTGAAGACATTCAAGATCAGATACACACTATAGAAGATGATGACCCTTGGCGGGATCCCAGCCAAGGAGGACCACAAGACCCCCGGCAAGAGCCTTGCTGGAGATGATAGAAGGCGCCACGGCAAGACCCTTGCCGGGGCCCCGGCAAGACCCTTGCCGGGGATACGGCGAGGCCCTTGCCAAGGACACCCGTAGGGCCACCATCAGGCCCACGCCAATCCAAACCTCCACCACCGTTTGCATGCAGCTGCCAACCCAACCAGTTGGGCAGGCACCTGCGTGGCGGCAAGCGGATCTTCGTGGAGACCCATCGCTGCGCCACCTCAGCTGCCTGCCTGCCAACCTGGCACCACGGGCACCGCTGGCCAGGGCGCGTGTCAACACGAAAGGGAGCAGCGACGGACGAGACTGGGCTCTCCCCCATCCCTGATAAAGCAAGGACACCTAAGCAAGACGCATTAAATGCGCCTTGTCATGTAATGCGAGGGATAAACTCGTATCACTGTACCCTTTCCACCTCCTGTGCGCCAGTGTGGCAACCCCTTTCCCTATAAAAGGAGGCCCAAGGCGACCAGGAGGGGGATTCGGCTTTTTGGAGCTCCTCACGCCCCATTGCTAGCCCAAGAACACAGATAAACAAACCACGAAAGCAAGAGTAGGGTTTTATGCATCCTCGCGGCCCGAACCTGGATAAAGAACCCGTGTGCTATCTGTTTGATCCGCTCTTCTCACGACCCCGCGCCCCGCAACCGTAGTAGGGATTCTTGTGATCCCATAGGTGTCGTCCTCGCACCGACACCATCTTCATCCTACACCTCCCACGGATTGATAAACCTTAGGTCATCCACTTGAGGGAAATTTGCTAATGTCCTACAAACCTCTACACTTGGAGGTCCAACAACATCTACAAGAATAAGATTGTGTAGTAGACATCAAGGTGCACTAGTTCGGTGAAGAGATGGTGATAGAAGTGTAATATGGTTGGTAGAAATATGTTTTTATAATCTAAATAAATAAAAACAGCAAGGTAGCAATCTATAGAAGTGAGCACAAACAATATTGCAATGCTTGAAAATGAGGAGGGTCCATACTTCCGCTAGTGCAATCTCTCAACAATGCTAATCTAATTGGATCATATAACCATCCCTCAAAGTGCGATGAAGAATCACTCCAAAGTTCTTATCTGGTGGAGAAAATAAGAAGAAATTGTTTGTAGGGTACAAAACCACCTCAAAGTTATTCTTTCCGATCGATCTATCCAAGATTTCATACTAAAATAACTCCAAGTTATCCTTTCTGATTGATCTACCCAAGAGTTCGTACTAAAATAACACCAAAGCAAATTCATATTCATATTACCCAATCCAACACAAAGAACCTCAAAGAGTGCCCCAAGATTTCTACCGGATAAAGTAGGATGAAAGTGTGCATCAACCCCTATGCATAGATTACCCCAATGTCTTCTCGGGAATCCGCGAGTTGAGTGCCAAAACGTATATCAAGTGAATCAATATAATACCCCATTGTCACCAGGGCATTCACATGCAAGAGATATATCAAGTGCTCTCAAATCCATAAAAAATATTCAATCCGATAAGAACGAAATCTCAAAGGGAAAACTCAGTTCATCACAACAAGATAGAGAGGGAGAAACACCATATGATCCTACTATATTAACAAAGCCCATGATACATCAAGATCGTGCCATCTCAAGAACACGAGAGAGAGAGAGAGAGAGATTAAACACATAGCTACTGGTACAAACCCTCAGCCCCATGGTGGCTACCGGGATGATGAAGATGGCCTGCGGTGCTGATTTCCCCCTCCGACAGAGTGCTGAGACAGGGTCCAAATTGAGTTTTCTTGGATACAGAGGCTTGCGGCGGCGTAACTTCCAATCTAGGGTTATTTCTGGGGGTTTCTCTATTTATTGGATTTTTGGGCGTCGGTTTCACGCGAACATGGGCCACGAGGGGCCCACAAGACACCAGGGCGCGCCCTGGTGGGTTGTGCCCACCTCATGGCTCTTCTATCCCTCCAACGAAGCTTCTAGTGCCTCTTTTCTTCCAAAAAAACATCAAAAAGTTTCATTGCATTTGGAGAACTTTAATTTCTACACAAAAAACAACACCACTGTAGTTCTGTTAAAAACAACGTCAGTCCGGGTTAGTTCCATTCAAATCATACCAAAACCATATAAAATTATTGTAAACATGGCATGAATACTTCATAAATTATAGATATGTTGGAGATGTATCAGCATCCCCAAGCTTAATTCCTACTCGTCCTCGAGTAGGTAAATGATAAAAGAAATAATTTATGAAGTGTGAATGCTAGCAAAGTGCATAAGTTTGATCAATGATAATGTCAATCACTTTTCCTAGCATCATAACAAAAACTCTTTCTTATAAAACTCATCATGATAAAGTTTTAATTGAAAATGGAATTTTTTATGTGGAATGGTACCTATCATATTCATCATATACTCTTTTTTCTTTTGTAGCAGGGACATTTGGACTTGAATGATTCAAAGAAATAGTCTATAATTTTACATGAATATATCAATAACCAAGCATATCAACAAGCAACCATGTCTTTTGAAATATCAACGCTAAAGAAATCTATCCCTAGCCCATTATGCTCAATCATTGATCCATTCATGAAACACACTCAAATATTAGCTACATCCAATGCACAAGTATGATCATAGTGCTCCCTAGTTGGTGCTTTATAAGAGAAGATGAAGAATCAAAATAAAAATATAAATTTCCTAAAGTAAATAGTTAGGCCCTTCGTAGAGGGAAGCAAAGATTTGTAGAGGTGTAGAGCTCAAAACTTAAATTGAGAGAAAAATTGTTTTGAGAGGCATGCTTTTCCTGTTAATGAAAACGAATGAGAATTCCCAATACTTTCCATGCTAGCTAAATCATAGGCAGTTCCCAAACATAAAATAAAGTTTATTCCTTTTTCCACCATTATTTCACAATCCATGGCTAGCCGTATCCACAGGTGCCTTCCATACCAAAACTTTCCATGGAATTTTTTCATTTTGGGACTGGGCATCCCTATTACCTGCCACACTCTCATGCAATGACAAGTGAATAAACACTCATCCACTAGTACAAAACAGGCCTTTCGTCCGGTCCATTAGTCCCAGTCTAGCTTTGGACCCGGACTAATGGTACCATTAGTCTCGGTTCCAATGGCTATGCATTAGTGCCGGTTCATTTTCTACCTATATAGTCCCGGTTCGTGATACAAACCGGGACTAAAGGCGTGGTGGCAGGCTGTCGTCAGACTGGGGCCCCCACGAGCCCCTTAAGTCCCGGTTTGTATCACAAACCGGGACTAGTGTACCTCTAGTCCCGGTTTGTATAACCAACCGGGACTAAAGATGTCCCTATATAAACCCTTCGTCCATCCCAAGCCCATTCTCTCTGTTCTTCCCCTTGCTCGAGCTCATCCTCCATTTTTTCCAAGACTTGTCAAGATTTGAGGCACCCCATCTCTCCAAGTGTTCACAAAGGTTAGCAGCTTTGTCCTTTCATCTCTCATTGCTAGATTAGCTTGTGCAATGCTCTATAAGTATAGTGATTTGTGGGTTTTAGTTTGGGAGGAATTTTGTGGGAGTTTATTTGATTTATATGCAATTTGAGCTCAAATTAACTTCTTAGTTTGCATATGTGTAGGTCTGGTTTACTTAGTGCCTTCCCATCCCTGTCCTAAGCACCGTTGATCGCCGCACCACCTTGGTGAGCCTCTTGTTCTTATCATTTTTATAAAAATAATCTTATTTGCATGATTTAGATAGTTTTCTTACTTGTATGATTGTTTGTTATACATAGTGCCATGGTCTGGATATCCGTCCCCATCGGCCCTCATCCAGTTTATGATTCAGATGTGGTATATTCTCTTTTATAACTATTTGTTGCATTTCACGTTTATGACAATTATGCCCATCAAGTTGACATAGATATTTTTATCTAGGAGGTATATGAATCGTAAATTGCAACTAACCCTCTTGTCGAGAAGTTAAATTTAGTTGTAAAAGAAAACGAGTATTGGAAATAAAAATTGAAAAGAATTGAAGAAGAGAAGACGAAATTGGAGTTGTATGTTGCCGATGTCGTCGATGATCACAAGATCAAGATGGATACAATCACTTGAAGATTAGAAATATTAGAAAATATGCCATTAATAAAGAGGCTTGATATCACTATGCTGTTGAATCAATTGTTACCTTAGTTGCGATCTTCATCACATTTGTTGCTGCATTTAAATGCTTTAGCTAGAGACTTTGTATGTTGTTTTATGAGAATAGGTGTGTATGAACTTGTATGAATTTGGTTTTTTCGGTGTTGTGTAACGAAGATGAGCTGGCAATGGATGTACGATGACCGACACTCTCCCCAGTTTATTGATGGCATGCAAAATTTTCTGTGTGCGACTAAGGCAAACAAGTGGGATGATGGTTTTATGTGTTGTCCATGTGCTGTCTGTAAGAATGATACCAATTACTCTAACTCAGGAGTCATTCACATCCACCTGTTTACGCCCAGTTTCATGTCTGGCTATAACTATTGGACCAAGCACGGAGAAAGAGGGGTTCTAAGGGAAGAGAATAAAGAAGAAGAGGATGATGACAACTATCCCTGGTTCCCTGAATACAGTCGTACTACAATGAGGGAAGAAGCTGAATAAGAGCGAAGATGACAAAAAAAGCTCGGTACCACACTGGAACTGCTGTAATGGAAGGCAGAGAATGGTGTAACTGAAAGGGATTTGAAAAGTTGCTGAAAATGTGAAAGAATATGCTTCCAAAGGACGACGAATTGCCCGACACTACGTACGAAGGAAAGAAGGTTGTCTGCCCTCTAGGATTAGAGGTTTAGAATATACATGCATGCCCTTGTGACTGCATACTTTACCGCGGTGAGGTGTACGAGAATTTGATTGCATGCCCGGTATGCAGTGCGGTGCGCTATAAGATTAGTCGCGATGACCCTGGTGATGTTGAGGGCGAGCGCCCCAGGACGAATATTCCTGCCAAGGTGATGGGGTATGCTCCTATAATACCATGGTTGAAATGTTTGTTCAAAACAAAGAGCATGTCAGTTGATGAG
This sequence comes from Triticum timopheevii, assembly GCA_963921465.1. NCBI lineage: Eukaryota > Viridiplantae > Streptophyta > Magnoliopsida > Poales > Poaceae > Triticum > Triticum timopheevii. The sequence continues at coordinate 498,942,425 of OY997272.1, forward strand.
ATGGCACAAAGAAGACTGTAAGAAAGACGGGAAGTTGAGAGTACCCCCTGATGGGTCGCAGTGGAGAAAAATCTAGAGAAAGTGGTGGGACTTTGTAGATGACGCAAGGAACATATAGTTTGGTTTAAGTACAGATGGCATTGATCCTTTTGGGGAGTAGATCATCAATCATAGCACCTGGCCTATGACTCTATGTATCTATAACTTTCCTCCTTGGTTGCGCATGAAGCGGAAGTTCATTATGATGCCAGTGCTCATCCAAGGCCCAAGCAACCCGACAACGACATTGATGTGTACCTAAGGCCATTAGTTGAAGAACTTTTACAGCTGTGGGACATAAAAGGTGTACGCGAGTGGGATGAGCACAAACAACGTGAATTTGACCTACGAGTGTTGCTGCTTGTAATCATCAATGATTGGCCTGCTCTTAGTAACCTTTCAGGACAGACGAACAAGGGATACCATGCATGCACACACTTTTAGATGATACCAAAAGTATATATTTGGATAAATGTAATAAGAATGTGTACCTGGGACATCGTCGATTTCTTCCGATCAAGGATCTCTTAAGAAAGAAAGGCAAGCATTTCAAAGGTGAGGCAAATCACCAAAAGAAGCCTCGCCACCGTACTGGTGATGATATACTTGGTATGGTCAAGGATTTAAAATTAATCTTTGGAAAGGGTCCTGGCGGACAATCTGTTCTAAATGACGCTAACGGACACACACCCATGTGGAAGAAGAAACCTATATTTTGGGACCTACCCTATTGGAAAGACCTAGAGATGCGCTCTGCAATCGACGTGATGCGCGTGACGAAGAATCTTTGCGTGAACCTCCTAGGCTTCTTAGGCGTGTATGGGAAGACAAAAGATACACTAGAGGCACGAGAGGACCTGCAATGTATGCACGAGAAAGATGGCATGCATCCAACGCAGTAGCAAGGTCCTTCCAGCTATGCTCTTACCAAAGAAGAGAAGGAAATCTTCTTTGAATGCCTGCTCGGTATGAAGGTCCCATATGGCTTCTCGTTGAATATAAAGGGAATAATAAATATGGCAGAGAAAAAGTTCCAGAACCTAAAGTCTCATGACTGCCACGTGATTATGACGCAACTGCTTCCAGTTGCACTGAGGGGGCTTCTACCGGAAAACGTTCGATTAGCCATTGTTAAGCTACCAAGGTTACAGAAGGTAATCAATCCAGAAATCCTACCAATGTTACAGAATGATTTGGTGCAATGTCTTGTTAGTTTCAAGTTTGTGTTCCCACCATCCTTATTCAATATCATGAGACACGTCCTAGTTCACCTAGTCGACGAGATTGCCAGTCTGGGTCCTATATTTCTACACAATAGGTTCCCCTTTGAGAGGTTCATGGGAGTCTTAAAGAAATATGTTCATAATCGTGATAGGCCAGAAGGAAGCGTCTCGAAGGGCCATGAAACATAGCAGGTCACTGAGTTTTGTGTTGACTTTATTCCTGACCTAAAGCCGATTGGTGTTCTTGAATCACGACATGAGGGCAGACTGGGTGGAAAAGCCACGCTAGGAAAGGATTCAATAATATGTATGGAGAGGCATTGTTGGGCGCTAGCAGCAGAGACGACCATGATCAAAATGAGATCATGTTCAACATGATCCGAAACCCAGCTGAGGGTGAACCTGAATTTGAAAATGATGGCTCACAATAACTAAACATTTCCGGTGAGGGAATATTTCAGGAAGAACAAACAGACGAAGGCCACACAAACAATGATGGCGAAGGAAATGATCTTCAATTAACAAAGACCGGCAAGGTATATATAAGGCCTCTGGTGATCATTGCATGTATTGATTGATTTGTATAATCTTTCTTCTTTTAGCCCTTTGGATCAAGCAAATCTTCTACAAGTAGGGCAGTATGAGGCCTGGCCAAAGAGTTGCAGGCTGGCATAAAGTACAACATCGATGAGGTCAAACCAAATGGCGAACCGCTTGCTCCTAAAAAGAATGCAGACACATTTACTCATTAGTGCGGAGTTATTGTCAGGGACCAAATCCTGATCTCCGTTCAAGAATGGAATAAGCCAAAGGGAGATTGTGGAGTTAGTTTTGTCGAAGATAGAGCAAACGATGTACTTTGGGAAATGCTCATGTCACATTACACCCTACCAGAGCATTTAACAGATGCAGAACGGGAGAAAGTCAAGAAGAGTGCTCTTTAGAAGATGGCCACACAATTCTGCAACCACAAGAAAAGATTATGGGTTGGCTACGTCCAAGCAGGAAAGTAGACTCCAGGATTCACTGGAGCACTAGTGAAGGCAAAAGATCACTGGGACTTATTGGTGGAGTTCAAGGAATCGTAAGAAGCTAAGGAACGGTCGAGGAAAAACAAGATCAATGCTGAGAAGAAAAAGCACCACCATGTTCTCGGGCCAGGTGGCCACAAGACTGGCCGGCCTAAGTGGGATGAATCTGAGGAAAATATGATTGCTGCAAGGGTCACTCCAAAAACATTGGGTTGGCACAACAGGTGCAGGACTTGGTTTTATGCGCATGGAGGAAAGTTGGACCCAAAGACAGGGGACATTATGGCACAGGAAAGTCTTAATGAAGCCCTGGAAGCTTTACTTGCTGTAATAGAAGCAACTCGAACCAGGGCATCCTAGCTTGAGAGAGAGAACGACGAGCTTACACGCGCCCTTGAGAATTATGAACAACCGGGACAAACACGAGGCAAAGGCGTTGTTCCATGGGTTGAGGGGTTCACGGAGTGGAACGCCAATTACAGAAGCCGTGCGAGAAAGAAGAAGTAGGAGGAAGCCAAGAAGAAGCAGCATGCAGACCAACTTCAACAGGTAGAATCAAAGAACGTGGAGTTGGAACGCGCGTTCATGCGGCAGCAGGAGCAGATCGACACACGTAGCCTGGAAAGGCCATCTTAGCGGTAGCAGCAAGCAGATCCAGCATTGGATAGCACCATCCCATCTGTTGGGGATATAACTATTGGGTATGACCCGCCCAGGAGGGGCCAGGTCATACCACTGGCGGTTCATAATGAGAAGGCCCAATAAGATGTTGAATATGGCGGTTCATGAAGAAAGCTTAATGAAGGCCCAAAACCTAGAGGAAACTTGAGGCCCACGGGCATAAACCGCCATATGTTTAACTTGTATTTTAAGGAAAGTTTAGTTATGTCTCCGAGCCGGACACGTTGTGTATGAGCTAGCCGGGACTCTGTAAGCCGCCAGGCATCAGCCTGTGTATATAAAGGGGTGACTCAACAGCAGGTAAGGGCAGGAAACAATAAGTAGAGAACTAGGTCAAGCGTATTCGCTCCCTGGTAATTGAAACCCAAGCAATAAAACCTAAAGCAGGAGTAGGCCTTTACCTCGTTGCGAGGGGACGAACCTGGGTAAAAACTCTCTGTGTCCCTTGTCCCGTTTTAACCCCTTCAAGGTAACTACGTTGCGATGGCTCCACACCTAAGTCCTCATGCTAGGGAATCTACCATGACAATTCCATGATAGCTGGCGCCCACCATGGGGCCATCACACAGTGGTTTCGAGTTCTTGAAGGGCAGCTTCGCAGGGCTCAAGGGATACACTGTGGGCCGGATGACCAAGAGTCATCGCAGCAAGCTCTACATCAACGACACAGGCTGGGGCCCCGAGGCCGGCTCAATCGAGTACGGGTACTGGGTCCCCTTCAGTGGAATTCATGTCTTCATCGGCAAGTTTGGTGAGTCAAAAGCTGAGCCGAACACCTGCACCGACATCGCCGAGACGGCTCAGCGCGTGCGACCCGCCAAGGTTCAAGCTGCCTCAAAGCATGTCTTTGTTGGCTTTACTCAAGGAGTAGATTAACGAGGAGGATCTGAATCCGGTGGTGAGACGACCGTCTATTCAGGCGATGAGTCTTCAACCGACATAACCAATTCCATGTATCAAGTTCAACATGGTGGGATTGGGGGTTGTTTCGATGGTGACAGTATTCCGGACCCTTACAACCCGCCAAACCGGGTTACAATCTTCATGGCTAGTACACAGCCAGAGCAAAATTCTTCAACTGCAACAGCAATGACCTCCGGTTCAGCGACGACAACGGCAACCGGGGCAGGAGGCCCTGTGCGCCCGTCGGCTCAAGTTTTATCTGATCTGTTGGAGGCTTTGGCAACATTGTTGATGGCAGAGGTGACCCCGACGAACCAAACACAACATAACGCAGAAGTTGCAAAGTTACGTGATGAGATAGCTGATGACCCACAAGTATAGGGGATCTATCGTAGTCCTTTCAATAAGTAAGAGTGTCGAACCCAACAAGGAGCAGAAGGAAATCATAAGCGGTTTTCAGTAAAGTTTTCTCTGCAAGCACTGAAATAGTAGGTGATAGATAGTTTTGTGATAAGATAAATAGTAACGAGCAAAAAGTAAATAAAGTGCATCAAGGTGGCCCAATCCTTTATGTAGCAAAGGATAAGCCTGGACAAATTCTAATAATGAAGAAGGAGCTCCTGAGGACACATTGGGAATTATCGTCAAGCTAGTTTTCATCACATTCATAAGATTCGCGTTCGGTACTTTGATAATTTGATATGTGGGTGGACCGACACTCGGGTACTGCCCTAACATGGACAAGCATCCCACTTATGATTAACCCCTATTCCAGGCATCCGCAACTACAAAAAGGAGTATTAAGGTAAACCTAACCACAACATTAAACATATGGGTCCATATCAACCCCTAACGAAGCAACGCATAAACTAGGGTTTAAGCTTCTATCACTCTAGCAACCCATCATCTACTTATTACTTCCCTATGCCTTCCTCTAGGCCCAAATAATGGTGAAGTGTCATGTAGTCGACATTCACATAACACCAGTAGAGGAGAGACAACATACATCTCATCAAAATATCGAACGAATACCAAATTCACATGACTACTAATAGCAAGACTTCACCCATGTCCTCAGGAACAAACGTAACTACTCACAAAGCATATTCATGTTCATAATCAGAGGGGTAATAATATGCATGAAGAATCTGAACATATGATCTTCCACCAAGTAAACCAAATAGCATCAACTACAAGGAGTAATCAACACTACTAGCAACCCACAGGTACCAATTTGTGGTTTTGATACAAGAGATGAACTAGGGTTTTGAGATGAGATGGTGCTGGTGAAGATGTTGATGGAGATTTGCCCCCTCCCAACGAGAGGATCGTTGGTGATAACATTGGTGATGATTTTCCCCTCCCGGAGGGAAGTTTCCCTGACAGAACAGCTCCGCCAGAGCCCTAGATTGATTCCGCCAAGGTTCCACCTCGTGGCGGCGTAGTTTCGTCCCGTAAGCTTTCCCACGATTTTTTCCAGGGGAAAACCCTTCATATAGCAGAAGATGGACGCTAGAAGCCCACCAGGGGGCCCAGGAGATAGGGGGCCGCGCCCTAGGGGGGGCCTGTCTCCTGGACAGGGTGTGGGCCCCCTGGCCTATTTCTTTTGTCCAAAAATTCTTATTAAATCTAAAAAGTTGTTTCGTGGAGTCTCAGGTCTTTTGGAGTTGTGCAGAATAGGTTTGCAACATTTGCTCCTTTTCCATCCAGAATTCCAGCTGCCGGCATCCCCCCTCTTCATGGTAAACCTTGTAAAATAAGAGAGAATAGCCATAAGTATTGATATATAATGTGTAATAATAGCCCATAATGCAATAAATATTGATATAAAATCATGATGCAAAATGGACGTATCAACTCCCCCAAACTTAGACCTCACTTGTCCTCAAGCGGAAGCCGAAATCGAAAAACATGTCCACATGTTTAGAGATAGAGGTGTCGATAAAAATAAAATACGGACATGAGGGCATCATGATCATTCTAATAACAGCAACATATATGGATTTTGTCATATGATTTCCTATGTTCAAGTAATAAGCAATTCACAATGTCAAGTATGGTTCAAAAACTTCATTGGGAACTAACAAACTATAATCTCAGTCATTGAAGCAATTGCAATTTATTGTAACATCAGAAAGAGTCAATAATAGAGATTTTCACCAAGCTCACATACTCAACCATCTGGTAGTCCCCTATAATTGTTAACACTCACACAATACTCGTGGTTATAAAGTTTCAGCCGGACACTGAGAAAGATAGGGGCTTATTGTGTTGCCTCCCAACATATTCACCTTTAGGTGATGTTAACAATAATAGCCTATGCCAACTTACATCCAATTGGATATATGTATCATGATCTTTCAAACACGAGGAGCTTGCCAAAGGATAAAAAATAAAAGGGAAAGGTGAGTATATCTTTGACACAAGCAATAAAGTAAAACATAAAGTAAAAGATAGCCCCTTCGCAGCGGGAAGCAGAGGTTTCCATGTGCGTTTAGGGTTGATGCATGAAATCTTAATGCAAAAGAACGTCACTTTATATTGCCCCTTGTATGTGGACCTTTATTATGCAGTCCGTCGCTTTTATTACTTCCACAACAAGTTCGTACAAAGTTTATTTTCTCTGCACTAATAAGTCATACATATTTAGAGAGCATTTTTTATTGCTTGCACCGATGAAAACTTACTTGAACGATCTTACTCAATCCATAGGGTTTAAAGATATTTTCTCTGCAGGTATGGTGGACTCTCATGACAACTTACTTGAAGGATCTTACTCAATCCATAGGGTTTAAAGATATTTTCTCTGCAGGTATGGTGGACTCTCATGGCAAAACTAGGTTTAAGGATATTTGGAAGCACAAGTAGTATCTCTACTTTGTGCAAGGAATTTGGCTGGCATGAGGGGGGAAAGGCAAGTTCAACATGTTTGGAAGGTCAATGACAAAATACTTTAACTGAGATGTCAGAAAACATAAACCATTACGTTGTCTTCCTTGTCCAACGTCAACTCTTTTAGCATGTCATACTTAATGAGTGCTTCACAATCACAAAAGATGTCCAAGATAATATATTTATATGTGAACCCCTCTTTACTTATTCCTTCCTATCAATTGCAACAATGACCAAGGCTACGTTCATCAACTCTTAACAATTTTTATGCCTCATACTTTCTATGTGTGAAGTTATCACTATCCATAAGATCAATATGAACTCTTTTGTTCTTTCTACTTTCTCAAGATCATAGGAACATAGCAAAGCCCTTGACTCAACACTAATCTTTATTATAGATAGCACACGGACTCGAATACATAAAGAGATCACAACGAAAAACTCAAAACTACTTGATATCAAAACTTCAAACTAATAGATCAGGATACTACTAAAAGGATCAAACTAAATAAAGCGGTAATGATAGGAGTGTGATGGTGATACGATGCCGAGGCGCCTCCCCCAAGCTTGGCAGTTGCCAAGGGCAGTGCCCATACCCATGTGATTATTTCTTCGGAGGTGGTGAAGTAGGAGTTGTTGATGAAGTAGGCTTGTCATCCGTCTTCCAAGGCATAGGCTCTCCATCATAAAAGGATGATCGAGTCTCCGGGATCCATAAATCTGCAGCCAAACTCATTCGCCTGAATCTATATTCATACTCACGGTTCTGGTTTTGCAGGTCATAAATCTGGGCTTGGAGGTGTTCGATTTTCTCTTGAAGCTTGAATATGGTCTCCCCAATGACTTTGGCATCCAGCTTGTGGTTGTTGGTGAACTCCGTGATCATCATCTGGTTGGCGTTGAGTCCACGCTCCACCATCCCTTGACACTTGAAAACTTATTGTTCCATGGCTTCGAGCTTTGTCTCCATGCTCCTGCTATGCCTTGGTCCTTCCACATCGCGGATGTGCAACACCCCCTCACGCATCTCAATGTTTTGAGGGTGATGCAGCACCTCCGCAAGATAGGGGTTCATAATCCTCTCGAAAAACTTGTCCTTGGGAGCGCTTGAGGATGACATGATGCTCTAGATCTGAAACAGAAATAGCTCAAAACGAAAACATAGGATATTTGCGTGATACGGTGATCAAAACCTTCGGGAGTATATATAATGAATTTTTACCGACCAAAATACGTAACATACAAGAAAAAGGAGTCCGGGAGGCACACGAGGTGCCCACGAGACAGGGGGGCGTGCCCTACAGGGGGGGCGCCCTCCTCTCTCGTGGGAGCCTCGTGTCCCTTTCGGACTACTTCTTTCTTCCTAAAATCCTTAAATAATCCAAAACTGATGAAAATTGCCATTAGAGTTGTGTTGGAGTCGGTTTACTTACTGTCGGTGTCAAAACCGGTGGATCTCGGGTAGGGGGTCCCGAACTGTGCGTCTAGGCAGATGGTAACAGGAGACGAGGGACACGATGTTTTTACCCAGGTTCGGGCCCTCTTGATGGAGGTAAAACCCTACGTCCTGCTTGATTAATATTGATGATGTGGGTTACAAGAGTAGATCTACCACGAGATCAAGGAGGCTAAACCCTAGAAGCTAGCCTATGGTATGATTGTTGTTCGTCCTATGGACTAAAGCCATCCGGTTTATATAGACACCGGAGAGGGCTAGGGTTACACAGAGTCGGTTACAATGGTAGGAGATCTACATATCCGTATCGCCAAGCTTGCCTTCCACGCCAAGGAAAGTCCCATCCGGACACGGGACGAAGTCTTCAATCTTGTATCTTCATAGTCTTGGAGTCCGGCCGATGATGGTAGTTCGGCTATCCGGACACCCCCTAGTCCGGGACTCCCTCAGTAGCCCCTGAACCAGGCTTCAATGACGACGAGTCCGACGCGCATGTTGTCTTCGGCATTGCAAGGCGGGTTCCTCCTCCGAATAATTTATAGAAGATTGTGAACACCAGGATAGTGTCCGGCTCTTCAAAATAAATTCCATATACAACCGTAGAGAGAATAATATTACACAAGTTCAATCTGCTGACGTATTTTGTGGCGTAATGTCACACCACTACCAAGCCTTCAAATTGTTTTTATTGTTCCATCTCAGCGCGTTTAGCGAAGCAGTTTCCTTGGAACGTCTTGTCGAAGCAGAGATTCTGTTCCCCTTATTCCGGGATTCCAATCAATACGGACGTGGGTAACCCAACTGCGCCATTGATTGCGGCGCTTGGGAGATAAGCGAGTTTTATCAGGCCGGTGGGGACGCATGTTTCCGTCCGCCCATATAAGGGGATAAAGATCCAACCTTTTTACCGGCGCCTTCTTCCTCCTTGGCTTATCCATCTCTGCGAACTTGAGCTCTAGCGCCCAAGCCCGCACATCTCACCTCAACCTTCTCCAAATATGTCCGGAGCGGGAGGCAAGTGGATGGCCTCCTCCGTTACGGAGGGGCATATCCAGAAGCTGCGCAGCGCCGGATACTTGTCCAGCGACATCGCGCATCGGCTCCCCGACAAGGGAGAGCTCATCCCCACCCCCAGGCCCCATGAGAGGGTAGTATTCCTTCCCCATTTCCTCCGCGGACTGGGCTTCCCGTTTCATCCCTTTGTCCAGGGGCTCATGTTCTACTACGGCCTAGATTTCAATGATCTGGCCCTGAATTTTATTCTCAACATCTCGGCGTTTATCGTCGTGTGCGAGGCCTTCCTCTGAATCCAGCCCCACTTCGGCTTGTGGCTCAAGACCTTCAGTGTCAAGCCGAAGGTTGTGAAGGGCAGCCAAGCGGAGTGCGGACGCGCCATGGTGGGCAGGATGTCCCACATTACGTGGCTGGAGGGCACCTTTGTGGAAACCATCAAGGGGTGGCAATCGGGGTGGTTCTACATCACCGAGCCGCGTGATCCCGAATGGGCAGCGGCCCCCGAATTCAGATCCGGCATCCCCACACGGCTCATCTCCTGGAAAGAGAGCGGCCGGATTTGGGGCGATCCGGAGGAGCTGACCGGACTCCAAGCCTGCATCCAAAAGCTGGTGGACAAGAAGCTCAAGCTTGTCAACGTAGTCCAGCTCATGCTCATCCGCCAGATTCTCCCGTGCCAACGACGGGTGAGGGAGTCCCGGATTAGGGGGTGTCCTGATAGCCAGACTACCATCATCGGCCAAACTATCATCGGCCGGACTATCATCATCGACCGGACTCCAAGACTATGAAGATACAAGATTGAAGACTTCGTCCCGTGTCCGGATGGGACTTTCCTTGGCGTGGAAGGCAAGGTTGGCGATATGGATACGTAGATCTCCTACCATTGTAACCGACTCTTTGTAACCCTAGCCCTCTCCGGTGTCTATATAAACCGGATGGCTCTAGTCCGTAGGACAACAACAACCATTACAATCATACCATAGGCTAGCTTCTAGGGTTTAGCCTCCTTGATCTCGTGGTAGATCCACTCTTGTAAACATCCACAATATCAATATCAATCAAGCAGGACGTAGGGTTTTACCTCCATCAAGAGGGCCCGAACCTGGGTAAAACATCGTGTCCCTTGTCTCTGGTTACCATCCGCCTAGACGCACAATTCGGGACCCCCTACGCGAGATCCGCCGGTTTTGACACCGACATTGGTGCTTTCATTGAGAGTTCCTCTGTGCCGTCACCAATAGGAAGGATGCCTCTTCCCGTCTTCAAGGACAACATCTTCGCCGATGGAGCCTTGGCTGCCGGCCAAACTATCTGGCTAGGAGGTTTTCTTATGACCGCCTGTCCGGCCACCGCTTCAATGATGACCTCTCGTGTCATCGAGAGCAATCTTCACGTCAACTCGGAATTCACCGAGCAGTTAGATCCAGCAGAGCTCTCGTCTGTAAACGAACTCTTGGATCGGGTCGCCGTCCTGGGAGTCGCTACAGACTACAATCGGATCGAGCTTAAAACCGATCTGAGAGAGATTAACTCTCCCCAGGTTACCCACCACGTCATGGTGGTAGAGGAACATCGCAACGATCCTTCTCCCATATTGAAAACTAGTCATGTCCGGGCTACCGAACCCTCCATGCCGGATTCCCGCGGAGGAGCGGATTCTGATCAAGCACTGAACATAAAGTTAGGCATCGGACCGGACTCGTTGGACAACGTTCCACTTTCCAAGCTTCCAAATTCGGAAACTTCTCGGCCCTTGAGCCTCGAGATGGGCAGGGTCCCGGACTCAATTAGGCCCGCCCGTCCAGATATATGTGATCTATCTCTAATCCGGCAAGAGCCAGCCAAAACAGTACATCATTACTGGGCCAGATTCCTCCTGGTCATGGACCGGATAAAGGACTGCCGAGAGGAAAACGCAATTTCGATCTTTTGCAACAATTGCACAAACAGGGGAATCTTGAATGCCGTCAGCCATCGTGAAATCACACGTTTCGCCGACTTGGCATCCATAGTGTGAAAGTACTGTGCCATAGAAAGTTTCCGAAAAACCGAAGATAGGTTTTGGGATAATCCGGCCCCGAATATAGCCCCAGTCCGCAACAAAAGGGTGCATTACACTCAGGCACCAGGTACAAGAACCAAAAAACAGAAGCCCCTTAAAGGGAACGGAACCGTACTGGAGGGATGGCTCAGCAAACCCTGTACAATTCACAGTACCAAGGGCGCCACCCCAACACATAGCCTTCGTGCATGTTGGATATTACGGCAGGTGGCCAAAAGTGGCGAGGAGCTTCTAGCCCCGCGAAACCACACCAACAATACCGATACGATATCAACAGTCTTCGAGACTTTCGCATCAAACAATATGCGGAAACGAACAATCCACAGCCTTGTCGAAGTCTACCAAGTAGCAACAACAAATCCTTGGAGCGACGCGGCCATCACCTTCAACGCCAGCGACGAACCCAAATTCCGAACAGCCCGAGCACCAGCCGTATTGGTCCTCAGTCCAATAGTAGACGGCTTTCGAATTACCAAGGTACTCATGGATGGCGGCAGCGGATTGAACCTCATTTACGAGGAAACTCTTCAAAAAATGGAAATGGACTGGAGCCGCATTGAGCGAAGCAGCACAACCTTCAGAGGAATAATCCCTAGCCGGGAAGCACGCTGCACCAGAAAAATCACACTCAATGTGGTGTTCGGCTCACCGGACAATTACAGGTCCGAAGAAATCACGTTCCAAGTGGCCCCGCTCAGCAGCGGATACCACGCTATATTAGGACGAGAGGCATTCACAATTTTCCAAGCCGTACCCCATTACGGGTACATGAAGCTCAAAATGCCTGGGCCCGGTGGGATAATCACTCTCGTTAGTGATCCGGACATAGCACTCCGCGCCGAAAACAAAACAGCCGCATTAGCCCTGGAGGCACTATCCGAAGCCCTAGCGGCAGAGGAACTCACCGCGCTGCGCGCTACGGTGCACAGAGACGACGTGATACTCGATAAGAGATCCAAGTCCACCTCCTTTAAACCAGCGGACGAAATTATAAAATTCCAGGTCCACCCAACGGACCCGACAAAGACGGCCTCCATCGGGGCACAGTTGAACCCTGATGTAGACGCCGCGCTGCGAGAATTCCTTCGGGAAAATTGGGACATTTTCGCCTGGCATTCTTCAGATATGCCAGGAATCCCCCGCAGGTTGGTAGAGCATAGCCTAAACATCCTAAAAGGGTTCAAGCCAGTCAAACAGGCTCTTCGACGATTTTCCGAACCCAAAAGACAGGCAATGGGAGAAGAACTAGCCAAACTATTGGAAGCCGGATTCATCAGAGACATCAAACATCCGGATTGGCTAGCAAACCTGGTAATGTTACCAAAGAAGGACAGATCCTGGCGCCTATGTGTCGATTTCAAAGACCTAAATAAAGCCTACCCAAAGGATCCCTTCCCCCTCCCCCGCATCGACCAAATCATCGATGCCACTGCAGGGCACGATTCATTGTGCTTCCTGGACGCATACTCCGGCTATCATCAAATCAAGATGGCAGAAGCGGATCAAGCCGCAACGGCGTTCATTACTCCATATGGACCATTCTGCTTCAACACAATGCCCTTCGGACTTAAAAACGTCGGCGCAACATATCAGCACATGATTCACACATGTCTGGCTACCCAGATCGGCAAAACAGTAGAGGCATACGTAGACGACGTAGTCGTCAAAACCAAACACGTCGAAACTCTAGTAGATGATTTGAGGGTCACATTCAACAACCTCCGAGCATATGACATCAAGCTGAATCCGGAAAAATGCGTTTTCGGCGTACCAGCCGGAAAGCTCTTGGGCTTCATTGTATCCGGTAGAGGAATTGAAGCAAATCCGGCCAAAATCCGAGCCCTATCACAGCTGGATATTCCAAAAAACCTCAAACAGATCCAGAAATTGACTGGATGCGTGGCGGCTCTCAGCCGCTTTATCTCCCACCTAGGAGAAAAGGCATTGCCCCTCTATCGCCTCCTCAGGCACACCGAACACTTCGAGTGGACGGATGCTGCCACTGCCGGACTCGAAGAAATAAAGGCCATATTGGCAACGAATCCGGTCCTGGCTGCGCCCAACCTGGGCGAACCTATGTTGTTATACATCGCGGCAACACATCAAGTAGTAAGCGCGGTGCTCGTCATAGAACGAGAGATAGAAGGGCATAAATTCCCTCTTCAAAAACCAGTGTACTACGTATCCACTGTTTTAACCCCCTGCAAGTCCCGTTACCCGCACTATCAAAAGATAGCGTATGCGGTGTTCATGGCATCCCGGAAGCTCCGACACTACTTTCAAGAGTGTTTGATAACAGTGGCCTCCGAAGTACCCCTAAATGACATTATAAATAACTGCGACGTAACGGGCAGGATTGCAAAATGGGCCATTGAGCTCTTACCATTCGATATAACTTACAAACCCCGGCGAGCTATAAAGTCGCAAGTTTTGGCTGACTTTGTCGCTGAGTGGATTGAAGCCGAACTCCCTAAAAAGTACGGCGCATACTCCAACTAGATTATGCATTTTGACGGCTCCAAAATGTTGGCCGGATTGGGGGCTGGCATCGTACTAACGTTCCCAACCGGGGACAGACTCCAATACGTACTTCAGATAATGTACACGGACTCCAACAACGCAGCTGAATACGAGGCCCTCTTACATGGCCTCCGGATGGCAATCTCCATGGGCATCCAACGCCTAGAGGTGCGCGGGGACTCAAACCTCGCAATATCCCAAGTAAATGGAGACTTTGACACCAAGGATCCAAAAATGGCAGCCTATCGCAACGCTGTCATTAAAATGTCAGCTCGCTTCGAAGGACTTGAATTCCACCACGTAGCCAGAGATAATAACCAAGCGTCCGACGTATTGGCACGCATCGGCGCAAAACATGACGCTGTCCCTCCAAATATCTTCCTGGAACGGCTGTTCAAGCCATCCGTACTATGGGAAGAGGAGTCCGGAAATAACAAACCGGAGGCAGCCGCAGAGCAATCTGACATAACCGGCGATCCAGCCGACGAAACAACACCCTCAGTTCACGACATAATGGCAGTAATCGCCCCATGGACAGAGCCGTTCCTAGCCTACTTGCTTAGGCAGGAACTCCCCGAAGACCATAATGAGGCCCGCTGCATAGTCCGGCGATCTAAAGCCTACAAGGTCCATGAGGGAGAACTCTATAAGAAAAGCACAACCGGAGTCCTTTAAAGGTGTATCTCCGAAGAGGAAGGGCGAGACCTTCTGGCTGAAATTCACGCCGGACTAGGCGGACACCACGCCGCAGCCCGGGCCCTTGTAGGAAAGGCATTCCGTAGAGGATTTTATTGGTCGACGGCCCGGGCAGATGCTCAGGACTTAGTCCAAAGATGCGTCGGTTGTCAGCTCTTTGCTAATCAGAGCCACATGCCACCCACCGCCCTCAAAACTATACCCATTACCTGGCCGTTCGCGGTCTGGGGGCTTGACATGGTTGGACCACTTAAAGGGGGAACCCACAAGCAAAGGTACCTATTGGTCATGATGGATAAATTCACCAAATGGATAGAGGCCAAGCCAGTTAAAACGGCAGAGTCCGGACCAGTGATAGACTTTATATCCGGGGTAGTACACCGTTATGGTGTCCCCCATAGCATCATCACCGATAACGGCACGAACTTCACGGCCAATGAGGTTAAATCATGGTGCAAAAATATGGGCATCAAGCTCGATTACGCTTCAGTCTATCATCCTCAAACCAACGGTCAAGTGGAACGAGCAAATGGTCTAATAATGAGCGGCATCAAACCCAGACTAGTGCGGTCCCTTACGAAATCTGACACGCACTGGGTAGAGGAGCTCGACTCCGTACTCTGGGGGCTGCGGACAACGCCTAACCGTACTACCGGATTCACACCATTTTTTATGGTATACGGCGCAGAAGCAGTTTTGCCCTGCGACATCATTCATGACTCACCTCGAGTGCGCATGTACGAAGAAAGAGAAGCCGAGTTGGATCGGCAGGACAGCTTGGACGCATTGGAGGAAGAACGCGATGTCGCCAAGGCTCGTTCCGCATTCTATCAGCATCAGGCTCGAAGATACCAAAGTAGAGAAGTACGGGTCAAGACTTACAACGTTGGCGAACTGGTTCTACGCCTGCTGGAGAAGAAAAAGGACAAGCTCAAGCCCAAATGGGAAGGCCCCTTCATCATCGATAAAGTCTTGACCGGCGGAGCGTACCATCTATGAAATGCGTCAGATAACCGACTCGAGCCGAACCCATGGAACGCAGCCCACCTCCGAAGATTCTATGCCTAGCGCTGGACTAAGAGTTCGTCCCTTTCCCCCCGTCCAATTTTTTTACTTCAGCTGCCTTTTGTCTATCTTTTTCTTCTCAACCCTATTCATCAAAGCCTTAAAAGGCCTACTTGCACATCGTTCGCGCGCAATTGATGTGCTATCCGCACTCATTATACCTAGGGGCTTCTTTACCAGAAGCTTAATTATAAGGGCTTCATGCCCAGCACATGTGTCAAGCCTCCACATGTACCTTTTATTCACCATTATATGCATCAATATGACTTAAGTTTTGGCCAAGATGGGTTGCCTGGCTCCTGTGCTTACCCCTACGTTCCCGATTGTTCGGCTAGGAGGTAAAGGGAGCACCTCTGCGATTGTTACTGCCAGGTCAGCCGGATGTGTACCTCAGACTGGGTGAAGCCGAAAGCTAGCGTTCTTAAGGGAATATTCGGTCGGTGACTTAAAAGATGATTTTTTATCTACTTATTTATCTGCCCCCAGATGTTTTTCTGCTTTTTTCGCAGTCCGGACATGCACTTTAGGGCATGCCACCCCCAGAGGAAAGGAACCCTTAACGGAACTATTCTCCCTGGAAGATGTTTCTTACTACCCATGTAATATAACATAACTAGTTGGGCACTTGTCTGATAAAGCACTAATGACCCCTACGCCTGGTCTCCATGCATACCCCGGTTGTTTCATAACCGAGAAGGTATTCGGACACACTCCGGACTCTAGGGTCCCGAGGTCGAAGCGAAAAGGTCGGCAAAGACAAACGATCTACAATCCGGCTAGAAGGCATTTTACATGTCATTTTATAATACATTGTCAAATCGACTAATTGTATTCTTCCTCAATCCCGTCTAACAGGTTGTCTAATTTACAGTCCTGTTGGGAAAATTTAGCGGCCAACTCTACTTGGCCGTATACTAAACTCACAAGGATCTCCTTCCCATCGGGCCCCACAGGTCCGACTTCGGCCATGTGGTTGGGATCCGCCTTCTTGTACCGCGTCTTTACCATGGCCCAGGCCTCCCTGGCACCTTGGCGGCAGGCCGAAATCTTCCATAAATGGAAGCGCTGCCGCACTCCCTGAAGCTTCTCCGCAAGCTCCCCAAGACCCTCGGGTAAGGAGAAGGCTGGCCATAAAGCCTGGATGACGCCGCTCATTGCCTACGGAACTCGTTCGATCAGTTGCAACAATTCCGGAAGTTGATCACCCGTTGATACGGGCATCTCCTCCGTAGGGCAACCTGTGAGCATACCTGCAGACATATTTTGTCAAATTGACTTCCTCGCCGAACTCTTCTTTTCAAAGGAGTTCGCTCAAGCACTTACTATAGATGTCGCGATGAAGCCGCTGATTCTCCTTAACGGAGCCCGACAGCTCGGCCCGAACGCCTTTCAGCTCTTCTCCAAGCTGGGCATGGGCACCCTGGAGCTTGTTCCTTTCATGCTGCACCTTATGCAGCACCCTCTCGCCGGCCTTTAGTTGGCGCAGAAGTTCTTGCCTGTCCGGATCTTGTCCGACAGCACCTGCAACGTCATTTTTTAGACTTGCGCAAAGGCCAAACGCTACTTATCTTTCTAAAATAATGCGTTACCAGGAGAGGTCCCTATGTTTCCTCCTGCGCCAGAGAGGGCGCCCTCAAGTTGGGCCTTGCACTCTTGCAGCTCCTGAGACAGTTGGGTATTCTTCTCGGTAAGATCCTACGTTTCATATGATCCTTAAATCAGTTAATATAACTACTTTAAGTCTCGGGGGCTACTGGCATATATAACTATTAAATTCTCTTACCCGTATGTCTTTTACATACTGCTCCGTGGCTCTGGTAAAACCATCTTGAGCAGCACGAAGGTGCGCGTCCCCCGCGTTAAAGGCATTCAACGCCTCGGAGGAGAAGCACGCGTCACGAAATACTGTCCGGCGGCGCCTGTGATTCATGGCACTCTCCACCTCAGACTTAGTGGCGGATAGTCTGTCAGCATCCTCCATCGGAGGAACGTCCGGCTCGCGCCTTGCGCTCGCCTCCCCCTCCAGACCAGGTGCTGGAGCCTGGCTGGTAGAGGTTGGATTGGCAACCTCCATGCCCGCAGTCCGGCGGGCGCTTTTTTCCCTACAAAAGTCATGAGCACTCAAACGTTTCCTAGGAACGTTGCTCTAAATAATGAATTGTGAGCTACACCTTGCGGCGACGTTTCAGTCCGCGCCATGCTCCTCTTCCGCCTACTGGTCCGGACTGGCCTTTGTTGGTCAGCCACCGCGGGCCCGGCTTCTCGCCCTAGGGGCGCCTCCTGCACAGCGCCATCATATACGGTGGTCAGAAATAAGCAAGGAAGGAATGACGGTGTCAGGACTTCGGTCGCAATCACCTAGGAAGCCAGATATAGTCCGGGATAGTCGGCCATGATGGCGACTAAAGCATTGTCCATGCTGAGCTGGTGGAACACCCCGTCGATTAGCTCCACCTTTATGTTCGGATCCTCTTCGGAGGCCGGATCCCGGGATTTCTCTGGATCCTCGGGTTGCGGAGCTGGACTTAGCATGTCCTCCACGATCCGGCGCAGCTCCTGCGTCGAAAGAAGAACACAATATAAGAAACCTAAGTTTCAAAAAGCATGGGTCGGGCACGCAGAGTGTTCGCTTACCCAAGGCCGGGGATTATTCATGGTGAACCCATTTAATGGGTTCGTCCGAAGGAAATCCTCCTTCTCCCCCTTATACAGGCCGGACAGGATCGTCACCAGGTCTTCGACCGAATCCGGCCCTTTGCGGCCATGACGGGTGGCATCGTCCTCCCCGTTGAAATCCCACATGGGGTGGCCCCTGTATTGTAGTGGCTGCACCCCCCGCATAATGCATGTTGCCATGACTCCAATCATGGTCAACCCGGAATGGGCCAGTAACCTTATTCGGCCCATCAAATAATGGACGCTCTTGTCTTCCTCTAGTTGGGGGCTCCGCGGACGCCAACGAAGGCATTTCTTCAGAGGAGCATTACTGAACTCCGGGAAGCCGATCCGAACAGGGTCCGGCAGCGGAGCGTCTTCCATATAAAACCATTCCGAAGGCCAGTCTTCGGACGCCTTCTTAGGGGTTCCGGATGGATATCCGGTCCCGGCAATGCGCCATATTTTGGCACCGCCCACTTGATATATGGACCCCTCATGAGAGCGGGGTACAAGGCAGAACAACCTCTTTCACAACGCAAAATGGGGCTCGACGCCCAGGAATAGCTCGCAAAGAGCTACATAACCCGCAATATGCATGACTGAGGCGGGCGTGAGGTGATGAAGCTGGAGTCCGTAGAACTCCAGGAGCCCGCGGAGGAATGGATGTACAGGAAATCCAAGCCCCCTTATCAGATAGGGGACGAAGCATACCCGCTCCCCTTTGTTGGGACTTGGGGTAACCTCCGTTTGCTTCCCACCTTTGTAGGTGGCTAGCCCGGCTCGAACTGGAACCATGAAGGCCGGAGGGAGATATCCCCCCGCTTGGAGCTTTACCAGCTCATTGTGCGGAACAGAGCATCTCCTCCAATCTCCTGGCAAAGGGCTGGGAGCGCGAGAAGAGGAGCCGCGTTGACGGTCCATGATGGAATGGATTCTTGGTCGAAAGCGCCCCGATGAGTATTTGCGGGAGGAAGATGGTGATTTGGATCTGGATATAGGCAGATTATTCGCACAACTAGGGGGTAAAACATAAAAGACACCCTGGCTTTTCACATTCGCGCAACGCGTGGAAGAAGGCCATTATTGGGCGTGGAAGCCAAGACGCGCAACATTGATGAGGAAGCCGGACACTGTTCGGCAGGTACGTAGAACTTGAAGGAGAACCCGCCTTGCAACGCCGAAGACTACACACATGCTGGACTTATCGTCATTAAAGCCTGGTTCGGGGGCTACTGAGGGAGTCCCGGATTAGGGGGTGTCCGGATAGCCGGACTACCATCATCGGCCGAACTATCATCGGCCGGACTATCATCATCGACCGGACTCCAAGACTATGAAGATACAAGATTGAAGACTTCGTCCCGTGTCCGGATGGGACTTTCCTTGGCGTGGAAGGCAAGCTTGGCGATACGGATACATAGATCTCCTACCATTGTAACTGACTCTATGTAACCCTAGCCCTCTCCGGTGTCTATATAAACCGGATGGCTCTAGTCCGTAGGACAACAACAACCATTACAATCATACCATAGGCTAGCTTCTAGGGTTTAGCCTCCTTGATCTCGTGGTAGATCCACTCTTGTAAACATCCACAATATCAATATCAATCAAGCAGGACGTAGGGTTTTACCTCCATCAAGAGGGCCCGAACCTGGGTAAAACATCGTGTCCCTTGTCTCCTTTTACCATCCACCTAGACGCACAGTTCGGGACCCCCTACCCGAGATCCGCCGGTTTTGACACCGACAACGGGGCTTCAATATGTGGGAGTTTGATCCGGCGCAACACCTGACTTTGAATGGGCTCTTCGACACTACGTACGAAGAGGTCTGGAAGGTGATGTTCAAGGGCGCCGAGGCTCCCGTATCAGCTACCGAAGATCGCGGATTCAGCTCGCAGCGTCCAGCTGACGAGGTAAGTGATATTGTCCTTTACGGGACGCTTGTTATTCATAGTTTGGCTTTATGCGGGATCTAAACTCCCTTTCCTTTGACAGGACTGGCTGAAGAAGGCCGCACAGGCTATCTGTCCGGCCCAATTGCCAGAGGACCCAACTGACACCCGCCTAACGGGGCTGCTGGTGCCGGAGAAGAAGGCCAAGAAGAAGGCCACGGGGACTCAGAGGAGTTCCCGTTTTCAGGTGCTATCGGACGATGAATGCAAGGCCGACTCCTCCCACCAAGGCGAGGAGGAGAAGAAGAAAGCCTCCCCCCCAGCGGGGGGAGGGAAGAAAAGGAAGGCCTCCCCAACAAGGGAGGCCGAAGGATCCAAGAGGGGAAAAACTCTTCCCCCGTACTGTTCCTCCAACGCCAGTGACGACGACGAGGACTGGCCTCCAAGGGCCAAGCCTCTGGCGAGATCGTAAGTATCCAGACTCCCGAATAACTTCAAGGTTTTTCCGCCACATTATGTCTTTCTAATGCCGCATACAACCCTGCAGTCCGCCTAAGGATGATCTCCCCACTTCGTCGAGCGGGTCCTTAGGGGCGTCGGATATGGATTCTCTTCCGACTGCCTCCACTCCCCGTGATGCGGACGATGCCAAGGTGGGATCCCAGGAAGGGAACCACCAGGAGGAGAGGGCCCCGGAGGTGTCGCAGGACAACCTCCCGGACTTTGCACCGGACTCAGCCCCGGAACACATAGTGGCTCCGGAGTCCGGCGGGCGACCCCTTCGGAAGAAGGGCAAGACCACGACGCCGGCTGCCTCCGTCCAACCGGAGGTGCCGGATAATTTGCTGGAGGCGCTCAACAGCGCCTCCATCGAAGAGGAACAACGCACTGTTATGAGTGCGGTGATTCAGAAGGTTCAGCTTGCCAAGAGCGGGCTGACCGAAGCCTGCAGCAGCCTTCTAACAGGCTTTGAGGTAAGAATTTCAATATATGTAAAATGGTACCGCATAGACAGTAGCCCCTGATGCTCGGTTCGGTGTTCGGAAAGAAAAGCCGAACTGAGGATCTTTAGAAAGATAAACGCAGGAGTCATGAAAATATGTCAATATGGGATTGCAGGCTGTGCTGCTGACCTCTGCGCACTGACTGCGGAGGTCAAAACTTTGAAGGAAAACCTCGAGCGGTCTGAGAACGAGCTTGGCCATGCCAAGAAGCAGCTCGAGGAAAAAGAAGGTGAGTAATACCTTATGAAAATTGTACCTTACAGAAAAGGATTTGGTTGCAAGAAAAATGACAAGGATAACTGGGGTATTGCAGGGGCCACTAACGAGGTGGCGACCCTGAAGGAGGCGGTGGCCGCGGCCGAACGCAATGCGGCTGCGGAGCGCACCGAGCGAGAGAAACAGGAGGGCGGGTGGCGGAGGTACAGCAAGAGCTCCAGGATCTCGTGAGGAAACATGAGAGCCTGGAGCGTGACTCGAAGACTCGAGAGTCTGAGCTTGCAACGGCTCTTGAGAGTGCCAAAGCCGCTAAGGCCGAAGCCTACAAGGCCCTCCAAGAGATCGAGGCGGTAAAGAAAACAGCAGCGGGTAAGGCATTTTTCATGCAAAGTAAGCATGTGATCATTAATTACCTGTCGCTTACCCGAATTCGGAGCTCTCCAGGAGCGTGCGCAGATCTTCCTCGCAGCGTGTCCGATGCTTCCGCATTCTACTGGGCCGAGGAGGGGAGCTCGACAGAGAAGGTCTTCTGGTCTCAGTATGCTGAGGCCGAACATCCAGTGCCCCTTAGCGACCAGCTGAAGCAGCTGGTCGAGCTCCACAAGGCGGCCGAACAGGCCATGAAGGGCCTCATAGTTCGTCTGTGGCCTAAGGAGGCCATGCCTGGGAGCTACTTCGGCCTGGTGCGGCGACTGGTGGATGCGTGCCCGTGGGTTGAAGTCATCAAGCATTCCGCCTGTATTGAAGGTGCGCATCGGGCCCTTGCCCGCGCAAAGATGCACTGGGGCAAGATGGATGCCCAGAAGCTTGTGACGGACCCCCCACCAGAGGGCAAGGAGCATCGCACGCCCGAGATGTATTATAGGAGTGTGCTGAAGGGCGCCCGCACTATTGCGGGTGAGTGCTCCAAAGATGTAATATTTGAGTAGACTCGCATTTTGTTATCCTGTGCGCTGAAAACTTGGTTCATATGCGCTAAGCAACGCTTGTTAATTTAAAATATTACCTTCTGTGCGACTGTTTATCAAATCTGAGAGATGGCAAGTCATCGGCTTCAACCCCCATGCCACGAGTGCTGGGGTGTTCGGGATAAACTCGAGCGCTCTTGTTCCCATTTTTGGGTCCATCTAGGGAGGCGCTCAACACAACGAACAAGGCAACCGGACTTATAATGCTTGAACACTCTCACTTAGCCATAGAATACTGTAATTTTAAATTTCGGCGAAGCCCCTAGTTTTCGGAAGGCCGAATTTGGGGCGCTATCCACGCCTTGGCCGGACAGAATCCGGCTCCTCGCTCGAAGCGGCATAAGTCTTTAGGGACTCGCAAAGAACCTCTCGAACAGCGACCAGCTCTCGCCTCATCATGACGGTCAGTTTTAGCTTTCTCCACTGAGGCGTTAACCCAGCTCAACTGGGGCGCAATCGCAGTGGTTCTCCCAGTGCTACCTTAGCCGATAAAATGGAATGTAAGGTACCAAAACATGGGAGCCGGGCAAACCCAACTATTGACCGAAGAACATGATTCGGAGCCGATGCATATAGTGCTATAAGTTCGGGGTGCCGCACTTGTGAAAGTGTTCGGACTTATCACACCATAACGCGGGAAACATAAGCCCCTGGTGTATTTAGCCGTACCAAAACGTACGGATGCAACATGTCATAGATGAACATATGTGTAAGAAAGAAATGCAATTAGAAGCAAAAATGTGCTGCATTGCTTTATTCAATAAAAACTGTTGTAAGTGCAGGACGATACAAGTGGTGCGGTAAGCAAGGGATGGGACTGTTTAACATGTCCCCCTCCAGGGGTAGGCTACGGAATAATGCATAAAACAGATTTAATGCTCATGATGGAGACCACCTGGGTTTTCGTTGTAGCCTTTCTCCTTCCCTGGCTATTGCATTGTGGGTTCGGCATGTCTGCTGCCGGACAGGGCCTCTGACGAATGGAGTCCTATAGGTAAAAAATAAAAGGAAAAGAAAAAGAAACGACACACTTAAGAGCCCCTGGTGCGGTTGAGCCGCAGTCTGGGCTTATCGTGGTCGAGCCCCTTGCCCCATGCCCATGGTATCTTCAGAGCGTAATGGAGTACGCGAAGGGTCTGTCTTAATGTTTTACAGGGGCTGGGGTTGGGGCCGCACTGCTACGCGTGCTCGGAACGTGCCAGGTGGTCGTGTTGTAGGTTACTCTGGGCACGCTTAGTTGTGTCCAGCCGCTTGGCAGCCAGACTCGAGAATTGCCTTAAAAGGCTGCTTTGTACTTCTGCCGTGAGAGCCGCTGTATGTTCCTCCGTTCGGAGGGAGCGTTCAGTGTTTCCATTGACCGTGATGACTCCTCTAGGGCCTGGCATCTTGAGCCTGAGGTATGCGTAGTGCGACACCGCATTGAACTTTGCGAACGCGGTACGTCCGAGCAAGGCATGATAGCCGCTGCGGAACAGGACTATGTCGAAGATTAACTCCTCGCTTCGGAAGTTATCCGGGGATCCGAAGACCACTTCTAGTGTAACTGAGCCTGTACAATTGGCTTCTACACCTGGTATGACACCTTTACAGGTCGTCTTGGTAGGTTTAATAATTGAGGGGTCTATGCCCATTTTGCGCACCGTGTCCTGATAAACCAGGTTTAGGCTGCTGCCGCCGTCCATCAGGACTCTGGTGAGATGAATCCATCAACGATTGGGTCTAGAACCAATGCGGCAAACCCACCATGGCGAATGCTGGTGGGGTGGTCCCTTCGGTCAAACGTGATCGGGCAAGAGGACCATGGATTGAACTTCAGGGCAACTGGCTCCATCGCGTATATGTCCCTGAGTGCACGCTTCCGCTCCCTTTTGGGTATGTGCGTGGCATATATCATGTTCACCGTCCGCACCTGTGGGGGGAAACCCTTCTGTCCTCTATTGTTCGGCGGTCGGGTCTCTTCCTCGTCGTCGCTATGTAGCCCCTTGTCGCTGTTTTCGGCAATTAACTTGCCTGCCTGCTTGAACACCCAACAGTCCCTATTGGTGTGGTTAGTTGGCTTTTCAGGGGTGCCATGTATCTGGCACAAGCGGTCGAGAATTCGGTCCAAATTGGATGGACCCTGAGTTGTTCTTTTGAATGCCTTTTTCCGTTGACCGGGTTTAGACCCTCTGAATCCGGCATTGACTGCCGTATCCTCACTGTTATCGCTGTTAATGTGGTGTTTGTTTTTGTTGCGACCCGACCTGCCACTACGGTCCTTGATATCCGGACTGCCAGCATTTTTATTGAGGTTGTTGCTGCGTGCTAGCCAGCTGTCCTCACCCGCACAGAAGCGGGTCATGAGTGATGTAAGGGCTGGCATTGATTTCGGCTTTTCCTGTCCCAGGTGCCGGGCAAGCCACTCGTCGCGGATGTTATGCTTGAAGGCCGCGAGGGCCTCGGCATCCGGACAGTCGATGATTTGGTTTTTCTTGGTTAAGAACCGTGTCCAGAATTGTCTGGCCGATTCGTCTGGCTGCTGAATTATGTGGCTTAGGTCATCTGCATCTGGTGGTCGCACGTACGTGCCTTGGAAGTTATCGAGGAATGCGGCTTTCAGGTCCTCCCAACTCCCGATTGACTCTGCTGGCAAGCTGTTAAGCCAGTGCTGGGCTGGTCCTTTAAGTTTGAGTGGGAGATATTTGATGGCGTGGAGATCGTCTCCGCAGGCCATGTGGATGTGGAGGAGATAGTCCTCGATCCAGACCGCGGGGTATGTTGTGCCATCATAAGATTCAATATTGACGGGTTTAAACCCTTTTGGGATTTGATGATCCATTACCTCATCTGTGAAGCACAGTGGGTGTGCGGCGCCTCTGTACTGGGCGATATCGCGACGGAGCTCAAAAGAGCTTTGTCTGTTGTGTTCGGCCCGACCGGACTTACTGTGTCCAGGGTGACGATGATCGTCACGTATCGTGGGGCGCCCATGTGATCCATAGATCAATCTTGATTGTCTTGCCTTATCCTTCAATATGTCGCGCAGGTCCAGAGTGTTCCCCTATGGCCTTGTGCTTTTCGAGCGATGCCGGGGTACGGGTCTAGTGAAGGGCCTTGAGGCCTCTCTGTCGCGACCACGGGGTGGTCGGTCAGCCGTATTGTCTCCTGGTAAAGCGGGATCATATGCCTCCACCTCTAATCGGGAGAGCAGCTTACGTTTGGGGTAGCTTTTGGAGGGGCATTCGAGTTCATGCTCTTTGGCCGCGAGGACTTCGGTCCATCTGTCGGCTAGCAGATCTTGATCAGCTCTAAGCTGCTGCTGCTTTTTCTTGAGGCTGTTTGCCGTGGCCATAAGCCTGCGTTTGAAACGCTCCTGTTCGACGGGATCCTCAGGCACGACGAATTCGTCATCGTCGAGGCTTGCCTCGTCTCCGGAGGGAGGCATATAGTCCTCTACCTCTTCTTCGGCCGCTCTCTCATGAGGGCTGGCGTCCCCCTCCTCCTGTGCTGGATCTTGCTGGAGTGGGTTGTCTTCGGCGCTATCCGGTGTATTATTGTCTCCGGTGCCGGAATCCTCATTCTTGCTATGGCGGGATTTAGAGCGGCGCCGCTGACGCTGGCGCTTGGGCTGTTTCTTGGAGGGGTCATCCTCCGCTATTCCTTCGCCGTTCCCATCCTTTGGGATATCCACCATGTATATGTCGTATGAAGAGGTGGCTTTCCAGTGCCCGGTGGGCGCTGGTTCTTGGTCGTCTCCGGCATCGTCGTCCATACCGTCGATGTCCTCAGAGTCGTAATCTAGCATGTTGGTTAGGTCGTCGACAGTGGGTGGTGGGTGGGCTCTGAATTTCTTCGTCATCCGCATCCCAACCGTCCTGGCCGCAGTCCGGCAAGGCCTCTCCTGATAACGAGAGGTACTTTAGCGAACTCAAGATGTCGCCAAAAGGTGAGTGTTGAAAGATGTCCGCCGCGGTGAACTCCATGATCGGCGCCCAATCGGATTCGACTGGAGGGGCGTGGGAGGACCGGAGTCCGGCAAGGAGTCCGGCACCTCGGAGTCAGGAGCTTCATGGGGGACAAGATCGGTGTTCGGCTCTATCGTCGTAGAGGTTGCAGCCCCCGAGGTGGTGTCTAGCCATCCATCCTTGGTCTGCGCAGCCGGCTCCGAGTCGAAGATCGGAGCGGGTTCGAGTGCGGCCTCCAGGGTACTGTCCGGCTGCAGAGCTAAATCATGCCCATCGCGACAGTACGGCACACTCGGCTGTGGCTCGAATCCGTCGAGGATCAAGTCCCCACAGATGTTAGCCGTGAAGTTCAAACTTCCAAATCTGACCTGACGGCCAGGGGCGTAGCCTTCGATCTGCTCCAGCTGGCCAAGCGAATTGGCCCGTAGTGCGAAGCCGTCGAATACGAAGATCTGTCCGGGGAGGAAGGTCTCACCCTGGACTGCATCGTCATTGATGATCGAAGAAGCCATCGAGCCTATCAGTGATGGCACAGAGGAACTCTCAATGAAAGCACCAATGTCGGTGTCAAAACCGGCAGATCTCGGGTAGGGGGTCCCGAACTGTGCGTCTAGGCGGATGGTAACAGGAGACGAGGGACATGATGTTTTTACCCAGGTTTGGGCCCTCTTGATGGAGGTAAAACCCTACGTCCTACTTGATTAATATTGATGATGTGGGTTACAAGAGTAGATCTACCACGAGATCAAGGAGGCTAAACCCTAGAAGCTAGCCTATGGTATGATTGTTGTTCGTCCTATGGACTAAAGCCATCCGGTTTATATAGACACCGGAGAGGGCTAGGGTTACACAGAGTCGGTTACAATGGTAGGAGATCTACATATCCGTATCACCAAGCTTGCCTTCCACGCCAAGGAAAGTCCCATCCAGACACGGGACGAAGTCTTCAATCTTGTATCTTCATAGTCTTGGAGTCCGGCCGATGATGGTAGTTCGGCTATCCGGACACCCCCTAGTCCGGGACTCCCTCACTTACCGTACCACGTACCTATGCCTTTTCGGAGTTTGGAACATTCTAGAAAGTGTCTCTTATGTATTCCTCAGGGGTTATGGTTTCAATAATATTAGTTTCAACATTGATAGGATTACGTAAAATATAATGTTTAATTATTTGACCGTTTACCACCCTCGGATTTGTGCCTTCAAAGTTGTTGATTTTTATAGCACCAGAATGATAGACCTCCTCGATAACGTAGGGACCTTCCAATTTTGAGAGAAGTTTTCCTTCAAAAAATCTTAAACGAGAGTTAAACAATAACACATAAACTCCTACGTTAAACTCACGCTTTTCTATCCTATTACCATGCCAGCGTTTGACTTTTTCTTTGAAAATCTTAGCATTCTCATATGCCTGGGTTCTCCATTCATCAAGTGAGCTAATATCAAATAACCTTTTCTCACTAGCAAGTTTGAAGTCATAATTAATGTCTTTAATAGCCAAATATGCTTTATGTTCAAGTTCAAGAGGTAAATGACATGCTTTTCCATAAACCATCTTATATGGAGACATACCCATAGGATTTTCGTATGCAGTTCTATAGGCCCATAATGCATCATCAAGTTTTTTGGACCAATTATTTCTAGATCTATTCACAGTCTTTTGCAAAATTAATTTGAGCTCTCTATTGCTCAACTCTACTTGACCACTAGACTCCGGGTGATAAGGAGATGCAATTCTATGATTGACATCATACTTAGCAAGCATCTTACGGAAAGCACCATGAATAAAGTGTGAACCACCATCAGTCATAAGATATCTAGGGACTCCAAACCTCGGAAAAATAACTTCTTTAAGCATTTTAATAGAAGTGTTATTATCAACACTACTAGTTGGAATAGCTTCTACCCACTTAGTAACATAATCAAAAGCAACTAAAATATGTGTATAACCATTGGAGGCAGGAAAAGGTCCCATATAATCAAAGCCCCAAACATCAAATGGTTCAATAACAAGAGAATAATTCATAGGCATTTCTTAACATCTACTGATGTTACCTATTCTTTGACATTCATCACAAGATACAACAAACTTACGAGCATCTTTGAAAAGAGTAGGCCAATAAAAACCAGATTGTAGTACCTTGTGTGCAGTTCTATCTCCAGCGTGGTGTCCTCCATAGGATTCAGAGTGACACTTGCGT
Organism: Triticum timopheevii; assembly: GCA_963921465.1. Classification (NCBI taxonomy): domain Eukaryota; kingdom Viridiplantae; phylum Streptophyta; class Magnoliopsida; order Poales; family Poaceae; genus Triticum; species Triticum timopheevii. Next base: position 498,970,894 of record OY997272.1, read on the forward strand.
AGGATTTGTTCATGTTCATGCTCAGGCACACAACGTCTAATAATACCATCTACTCCTTCTTTATAAAGGTGTGGATCATCCCAGAAGTAATGTCTTGAATCATAAAAGAACTTTTTATTTTGCTGGTATGTGAAACTAGGCGGTATATATTTAGCAACAATGTAATTAGCATAGTCAGCATACCAAGGAGCAGTACGAGAAGCATTGACGACCGCTAATTGTTCAGCAGGAAAGCTATCATTAATAGGCAGTGGGTCATCAAGAACATTTTCTAGCCTAGACAAGTTGTCTGCAACGGGGTTCTCAGCTCCTTTTCTATCAACAATATGCAAGTCAAATTCTTGGAGCAAGAGAACCCAACTAATGAGTCTAGGCTTAGCATCTTTCTTTTCCATAAGGTATTTAATAGCTGCATGATCAGTGTGAATAGTAACTTTGGAATCAACAATATAAGGTCTAAACTTATCACATGCAAACACAACTGCTAAGAATTCTTTTTCAGTGGAAGCATAATTTCTCTGGGTAGTATCAAGAGTCTTGCTAGCATAATGGATAACATTCAATTTCTTATCGACTCTTTGCCCTAAAACAGCCCCTACAACATAATCACTAGCATCGCACATAATTTCAAAAGGTAAATTCCAATCAGGTGGCTGAACAATAGGTGCAGCGATCAAAGCTTTCTTAAGTGTTTCAAATGCTTCTACACAATCATCATCAAAGACAAAAGGAATATCTTTTTGCAATAAGTTAGTCAGAGGCCTAGAGATTTTAGAAAAGTCCTTAATGAACCTCCTATAAAAACCGGCATGACCAAGGAAACTTCTTATACCTTTTATGTCCTTGGGACATGTCATCTTTTCAATAGCATCAACTTTGGCTTTATCAACTTCAATACCTCTCTCGGAGATCTTGTGCCCCCAAGACAATGCCTTCATTAACCATAAAGTGACACTTTTCCCAATTCAGGACGAGACTAGTGTCTTCGCATCTCTGCGAAACTCGATCAAGGTTGCTCAAACAATCATCAAAAGAGGATCCATAGACGGAGAAGTCATCCATGAATACCTCACAAATCTTTTCACAAAAATCAGAAAATATAGCCATCATGCATCTTTGAAAGGTAGCAGGTGCATTACATAAACCAAAAGGCATACGTCTATAAGCAAAAGTACCAAAAGGGCAAGTAAAAGTAGTTTTAGATTGATCCCCCGCTGATACAAATATCTAAGAGAAGCCAGAATAACCATCTAGAAAGCAAAAATGTGTGTGTTTGGATAGCCTTTCTAGCATTTGATCAATAAAAGGTAAAGGGTAATGATCTTTCTTAGTAGCTTTATTTAACTTACGGAAATCAATTACCATCCTATAGCCTGTAATAATTCTTTGTGGGATCAATTCATCTTTATCATTAGGAACAACGGCAATACCTCCCTTTTTAGGGACACAATGGATAGGGCTTACCCATTCACTATCAGCAACGGGATAAATAATACCTGCCTCAAGGAGTTTTAGTATCTCCTTTCTTACCACTTCCTTCATTTTGGGATTTAATCGCCTTTGAGGATCTCTAAATGGTTTGGCATCTTTCTCCACTAAATTTTTGGTGTTGACATAATGTGGGACTAATGCCCTTAAGATCATCCAGGGTATATCCAATAGCAGCTCGGTGCTTCTTCAGAGTTTTCAATAATCTTTCTTCTTCTTTCTCTGAAAGGTTAGCACTAATAATAACAAGATATATTTCTTTTTCATCAAGATAAGCATACTTAAGATTGCCAGGTAATGGTTTGAGTTCAAACACGGGATCACCCTTGGGTGGAGGGGGATCCCCAAGAATTTCAACGGGAATATTATGTTTCAACCTAGGTTCTTGTTTAAGGAACACTTCATCTATTTCTTCCCTTTCCTTCATAAACATATCGTTTTCATGGTCTAGCAAATATTGTTCTAACGGATCAGTTGGAGGAACAACAATGGAAGAAAGACCAATAATTTCATCCTTACTAGATGGTTCCTTTTCACGATGTTGTCTACTAAACTTGGCAAAATTATACTCATGAGATGTACCGTCTATGCCAATAGTGACAACCTTCCTCTTAAAATCAATCTTAGCACTAGCAGTATTCAAGAAGGGTCTACCAAAAATAATGGGATACAAATCATCTTGTGCGGAACCAAGAACAAGAAAATCAGCAGGGCATTTAATTTCCCCACACAAGACTTCAACATCTCTAACAATCCCAATAGGTTTAATGGTGTCCCTATTGGCAAGCTTAATAGTAACATCAATGTCTTCTAATTCAACTGGCGCAATATCGTGCGTAATTTCTTTATAAAGATCATAAGGTATCACATTAGCACTATCACCCATATCACATAAACCATGATAACAATGATCTCCTATTTTAACAGAAATAACAGGCGTGCCTACAACAGGTCTACGTGTCTTAGTATCGGGTCTAATAATATTAGAAGTTTCACCCAAGAAAGAGATAACATGCCCATCTAAATCCTCATCCAAATGATCTTTAATCATGGCAATACTAGGTTCAACATTAATTTGCTCAGAAGGTGTATATGTCCTGGTATTACTCTTACGAAAAACAGTCAAAGCTTTAACATGATCTTTTATCCTAACAGGAAAAGGAGGTTTTTCAACATACGCACTATATGTAATAGTCTTCTCTTCGACTGTAATAGGTGCAACTACTTTCACTTCAATAGGAGGATTATATTTAAACCACTTCTCTTTAGGGAGATCAATGTGAGTACAAGAGTTTCACAAAAAGTAGCTACTATCTCAGAGTGAAGTCCATACTTAGAGCTAAATCCACGGAAAGCATTGGTATACATAAAAGATTTAACACAATCAAACTTAGGTGTTATACCTGACTCCTTACCATCGTCGGAACCCCAATCTTCAGTGTTGCATTTAATTCTTTCCAATAAGTCCCATTTGAAATCAATAGTCTTCAATATATAGGAACCAGCACAGGAGGTATCGAGCAAGTTGCGATTATCAAGAGAAAGTCGAGCATAAAAATTCTGAATAATCATTTCCCGAGAGAGCTCATGACTGGGGCATGAATACAACATTTACTTAAGCCTCCCCCAAGATTGAGCGATGCTTTCTCCTTCGCGAGGCCAGAAATTATATATATGTAATTACGATCACGATGAACAAGATGCATAGGATAGAACTTCTGGTGAAATTCCAACTTCAATCGCTTATAATTCCAAGATCTCCTATCATCACATAGCCTATACCATGTCATTGCATGTCCCTTCAAAGATAAAGGGAAGACCTTCCTTTTGACAAAATCATCGGGAATACCTGCAAGCTTAAATAATCCACAAACTTCATCCACAAAGATAAGGTGTAAGTCGGGATGCAATGTTTCGTCTCCTGCAAAAGGATTCGCTAGCAGTTTTTCTATCATACCCGAAGGAATCTCAAAGTGAATATTTTCATAAGGTTCAGTAGGTTGAGGAGCATTTCTTTTATCTTCTGGTTGGGGTGAAGATACCCCAAACAAGCCCCTCAAAGGATTAGTTTCCATAGTGACAAGTAACAGAAAATTTTAGCACACTATATAAATGTTTCCTTACCAAGTTCCACTCACCAAGAGCGCTACGCTCCCCGGCAACGGTGCCAGAAAAGAGTCTTGTTGACCCACAAGTATAGGGGATCTATCGTAGTCCTTTCGATAAGTAAGAGTGTCGAACCCAACAAGGAGCAGAAGGAAATGATAAGCGGTTTTCAGTAAGGTTTTCTCTGCAAGCACTGAAATAAGTGAATAGAGTAACGAGCAAAAAGTAAATAAAGTAAATAAATTGCAGCAAGGTGGCCCAATCCTTTATGTATCAAAGGATAAGCCTGGACAAATTCTAATAATGAAGAAGGAGCTCCCGAGGACACATTGGGAATTATCGTCAAGCTAGTTTTCATCACGTTCATAAGATTCGCGTTCGGTACTTTGATAATTTGATATGTGGGTGAACCGGCACTCGGGTACCGCCCTAACATGGGCAAGCATCCCACTTATGATTAACCCCTATTGCAAGCATCTGCAACTACAAAAAGGAGTATTAAGGTAAACCTAACCACAACATTAAACATATGGGTCCATATCAACCCCTAACGAAGCAACGCATAAACTAGGGTTTAAGCTTCTGTCACTCTAGCAACCCATCATCTACTTATTACTTCCCTATGCCTTCCTCTAGGCCCAAATAATGGTGAAGTGTCTTATAGTCAACGTTCACATAACACCACTAGAGGAGAGACAACATACATCTCATCAAAATATCGAACGAATACCAAATTCACATGACTACTAATAGCAAGACTTCACCCATGTCCTCAGGAACAAACGTAACTACTCACAAAGCATATTCATGTTCATAATCAGAGGGGTAATAATATGCATGAAGGATCTGAACATATGATCTTCCACCAAGTAAACCAAATAGCATCAACTACAAGGAGTAATCAACACTACTAGCAACCCACAGGTACCAATTTGTGGTTTTGATACAAGATTGGATACAAGAGATGAACTAGGGTTTTGAGATGAGATGGTGCTGGTGAAGATGTTGATGGAGATTGGCCCCCTCCCGATGAGAGGATCGTTGGTGATGATTTCCCCCTCCCGGAGGGAAGTGTCCCCGGCAGAACAGCTCCGCCAGACCCCTAGATTGATTCCGCCAAGGTTCCGCCTCGTGGCAGCGGAGTTTCGTCCCGTAAGTTTGCCCACGATTTTTTCCACGGGAAAACCCTTCATATAGTAGAAGATGGACGCCAGAAGCCCACCAGGGAGCCCAGGAGATAGGGGGCCGCGCCCTAGGGGGGGCGCCCCCTGTCTCCTGGACAGGGTGTGGCCCCCCTGGCCTATTTGTTTTGTCCAAAAATTCTTATTAAATCTAAAAAGTTGTTTCGTGGAGTCTCAGGTCTTTTGGAGTTGTGCAGAATAGGTTTCCAATGTTTTCTCCTTTTCCAGCCAGAATTCCAGCTGCCGGCATCCCCCCTCTTCATGTTAAACCTTGTAAAATAAGAGAGAATAGCCATAAGTATTGAGATATAATGTGTAATAACAGCCCATAATGCAATACATATTGATATAAAAGCATGATGCAAAATGGACGTATCAATAGCCCAAGCCAAGGAGGGTCTAAATGCTGAGAACACCCGGATGGCGATGGAGGGAGCCGCCTTGGAGAGGGAGGTAGAATGGCTTCAAGTAGAGAACTTCCGCATGAGCTTGGATTGGGACACATCAAACGCTGCCTTTAGCAGAAGGCATGTGAGTCATTTACCCCCGATTTATGATGCGGGGAATCTTTTCAACACGCCTGGGGCAGGAACCAGTAACCCGCCTGGTGTGGATCGGGCCATTGAGGCGCCGGCGGCTGGAGAACCAGTTCAACCTCATGGTGCAGACCCCCCACATTTGAATATGACCCCTCCTCAGCATGTTCCAACGCCCCCGGGTCATTATTCTAATCCTTTGGACAACATGATAGCTGCGGCTACTTGATTGGCGGCTCTCCCGGTTCAGGATGAGTCGCCAACAGCGATGGAAATATGGAGAGCCGGAGAACTTCTTCAGACTGCAGTGGCTCAACAAGCGGCTTATTCATACAGTCATGATCGGATTCATTCAACATCGCGTCCAAGACGGAGTTACAGTAGAAATACTGATGAACCGGCCGTGTCGAGGAGTGAGCGGCACCGTAATCTGCCTCGTAAGCCTGACCCGCCGCACGTTGGTAATGATGCTCAGACTTTGGTGGACCAGGGCAGAGCATGGCGTGAGGCAGAGTTGGCAGCTCAGCTGGCGGCTCAACAACAATCTCCAGTTTATTCGTCAGTGTCTATCGAGGTAGGAGTGACCTCTAGAACCTTGGGTGTGCCATGCTTAGTGTCGGCTCTACGCAATGAGCACCTGCCAAAGGATTTTAAGGGCCCCCGCAAGGTGCCTACTTACACGGCGGATCAGCCCCCAGAGGCTTGGATTGAGAGCTATGAGATGGCTATGGAGATGCTAGATGTTAGTGATGCTGCATGTGCTAAGTATTTCACCATGATGTTAGATGGGTCGGCTCGTACTTGGTTGAAAGGGCTGCCCGCTAACTCCATTGGGGCATGGGCAGAGTTGAAAAAGCGATTCATTCAAAATTTCAAAGACACATGCAAGCAGCCTATGTCGATTCTGGATTTGGACTCTTGCGTCTAGGGTGAGTGCGGCTCAACAACCAATTGGGTGCACCAGATCTCAGCCATTATAAATTCATCGGACAGTATTAACACTGGTTCAGCAGCCCTGATGTTAGAGAAAAATTGTCGTTTTCTTCCCCTTAAGAAGAAATTGGGGCGACTTAAGCGCAATTGCAATGATATGGGGGAGCTCATGGCGGCTCTCGTCTAGTATGCTGACTCTAATAGCACTAAAGACCCTAAGCCTGATGAGGAGAAGATTGGGAAAGTGAAGAAGAGTGGCAATGCAAAGGGACAACATAACACGGCGAGTTAAGGTGGCGATAGTAAACGTAAGGCGGGCGGCGGGTTAGACGTCATGGATAACACCAATACACAGTATAATAACCAGCGTTGTAACGGGAAAACACCAGTGCCCCAGTTTGGAGGGCTGAAGTTCAACCTTGAGGCCACGATGAATCAGCCTTGCCCAAAGCACGGAACCCAGGATAAGTCGGCCAGTCATTTGTGGAAGGATTGCTTCATCATGAGGGAGTATAGAAACTCTAATTTTTTCCAGAACAATCATGGCCTGCACGGTGGTCAGGTTCCGGTTCTCATGGGCCTGGTTTTGGAGGTGGCAGTTCAAGCTCTGGCTTTCGTGGCCAAGGCAATCAAGGTGGTTTTAATCAGCAATCTAGCCAAGGGAATCAGCAGCAGTAGTCTGGTTATTAGAGCAATCCAGAGCAGCTGAATAGTGGTCAATATCATGTGTTGAAAACAAGTCTGTCCAAGCGAGATCAAAAAATCCATAAGCGGGCGGTGAACTCTGTTGAGCCGGCAGTGCCTCGTTATTTGAGGTGGTCTGAGCAGCCTATTGTATGGAGCCGGGAGGATCACCAACCCCGGGCTGACAATCCCGGTCAATTGGCGTTGGTAGTTGCTCCTCAGGTAGGAGGATATAAGCTTACAAAGGTGCTCATGGATGGGGGCAGTAGCATCAATATCCTTCACTATGAGACTTTTTCGTTGTATGAATTTGACTAACAAAGATCTTAAGACATCTTCTACTGTTTTTCATGGGGTGGTGCCTGGTAAGTCGGCGTATCCGGTGGGTAAAATAACCCTGGAGGTGGCCTTTGGAGATGATCATGATTCCAGAGCTAAGAAATTAACCTTTAAGGTGCTTAAGATCAAAAGCATGTACCATGCTTTGTTTGGGCAGCCGGCTTATGCCAAGTTTATGGCACGACCGTGTTATGTTTATTTGCAGCTTAAAATGCCGGGTCATAAGGGCACCATCACGGTGCACGGTGACAAAAAGATTGCTTTGGACTATGAACCGGGTGATGCTGCGTATGCTGAGTCGGCCTGTGCCACTAACGAGTTAAAGTTTTATAAAGATAATGTTGACACGTCAGATATGACGTCTTTGAAGAAGCCAACGACAGAGAATGACCCCATGTTGAAGTTTAACTCGGAGATGACACTAAGATGGTTGATTTTGTTCCCGGCAACTCGTCCAAGCAGTTCAGCAGCAGTGCTAATATGGATCCAAAGTAGGAAAGCGCGCTCATCAAGTTCATCCGTGAGAACCGGGACATCTTTGCATGGAAACATTCTGACATGCCAGGTGTACCGAGGGAACTTGCTGAGCACACTCTTAATGTGGATCCAAAGTTTAAACTAGTCAATCAATTCGTTCGTTGTTTTAATGAAGAGAGGCGCACGGTAATTGGTGAAGAAGTGGCCCGGGTCTTGGCGGCAGGGTTCATCGTTGAAGTTTTTCATCCTGAGTGGATGGCTAACCCGGTGCTGGTACTTTAGAAAGACAGCACCTGGCGTATGTGTGTGGATTATACAGACCTTAATAAGGCTTGTCTGGCTGACCCTTTTGCTCTCCCTCGAATTGATTAGATTATTGATGCTACGGCGGGTCGTGAGCGTTTGAGTTTTTTGGATGCTTATTCTGGTTATCATCAGATCAAGATGGCAGTTAAGGACCAGGAGAAGACGGATTTCATCACTCCTTTTGGAGCCTTCTGCTATGTGCCTATGCCCTTTGGGCTCAAGAGTACCCAGGCGACTTACCGACGGTGCGTTCAGAATTACCTCCATGACCAGATTGGGCGCAATGTTCATGCCTATGTGGATGATATTGTTGTGAAATCCAGGAAGAAGGAGACTTTGATAGATGATTTGAAAGAGACCTTTGACAATCTCCGGGTCTATAAAATTATGCTTAACTCGGCCAAGTGTGTCTTTGGCGTGCCAACATGCAAACTATTCGGTTTCCTAGTTTTCAAGAGGGGCATTGAAGCTAACCCAAAGAAAATCAAGGCTATCACTTCTTTGGCTAAGCCGGCATGTATCAATGATGTCCAACGGTTAGCGAGTCGTATTGTAGCTTTGAGTCGGTTTATAAGCCGCCTAGGAGAGAAGGATATCCCTTTGTATCAAATGATGAAGAAGACAAACGACTTTGTCTGGAGTGATGCTGCTAATGAGGCATTTGAGGCGCTTAAGAGATAGTTGGCTGAGCCGCCAAGTCTTGCAGCTCCTATTGAGAAGGAGCCCTTGCTTTTATATGTGGTTTCAAACAACAGAGTTGTCAGTGTGGCAGTTGTGGTTGAAAGGAAGGAGTCATGCAAGGAGTATCCGGTTCAAAGGCCCATTTATTATGTCAGTGAGGTGCTCATTGAGTCCAAGAAGAGATACCCACATTGGCAAAAATTGGTGTACGACATGTTCATGGCTAGCCGCAAGTTGAAGCAATATTTCCTTGGTCATCCCATCACTCTGGTTAGTTCTGCTCCCTTGGGGGATATTATTAAAAACAGAGAAGCTACAGGTCGGGTAGCTAAGTGGGCCATTGAGCTTGGACCCCATGGCTTGAAGTATATGCCTTGGACGGCTACAAAATCTCAAGCACATGTGGACTTCATCAATGATTGGATAGAACTGCAGATGCCTGAGGATAAGCCAGATAATACATATTGGACTATTAATTTTGATGGATCCAGGCAATTGGAAGGCTCAGCGTCTGGAGTTATATTGACTTCCCCACGAGGTGATAAATTTTGTTATGTTTTAAGGTTAATGTTCCCCTGTACTAACAATGCAGTTGAGTATGAAGCCTTACTCCATGGTCTTCGGATGGCTAAAGAGATGAATCTAAGCCGGGTGAGGTGTTTTGGCGACTCAAACTTGGTGGCTCAGCAAGTGTCAGGAACTTGGGATCCAAAGGATCCACTCATGGCGGCTTATCACCGAGAGGTTGATACCATTGCTGGTTATTTCAAAGGTTATCAAGTGGAGCATGTTGATCGCACGAAAAATGAAGTTGCTGATGCTTTAAGCCGGCTGGGATCTTAGCATAATCCGGTTCCCCCTAATGTTTTCCTTGATTTTTTGAATAACCCATCAGTTAAATTTCCTACGGAGGAGGATCTTGCAATTCCTGACCCAGAGGCATAGTTGGTGGCGGCTCTCCATGTTATTCCTGATTGGACTGTTCCATATTTGGCTTATATGACCCAGGGCGAGTTAGCTGAGGATGAAACCTTGGCCAGGAAGATAACCCGGAGGTCTAAGTCAATGACTATTGTCAATGGTGAGTGTCGGTGTCAAAACCGGTAGATCTCGGGTAGGGGTTCCCGAACTGTGCCTCTATGGTTAATGGTAACAGGAGGCGGGGGACACAATGTTTACCCAGGTTCGGGCCCTCTCTATGGAGGTAATACCCTACTTCCTGCTTGATTGATCTTGATGAATATGAGTATTACAAGAGTTGATCTACCACGAGATCGTAATGGCTAAACCCTAGAAGTCTAGCCTATGAGATTATGATTGTCGTTCTACGGACCAAACCCTCCGGTTTATATAGACACTTGAGGGGGCTAGGGTTACACAAAGTCGGTTACAGAGAAAAGGAATCTACATATCTGAATCGCCAAGCTTGCCTTCCATGCAAAGGAGAGTCCCATCCGGACACGGGAAGAAGTCTTCTATCTTGTATCTTCATAGCCCAATAGTCCGGCCCATGTATATAGTACGACCTTCCGAGGACCCCTTAATCTTGGACTCCCTCAGTATCCCCTGAACCAGGCTTCAATGACGATGAGTCCGCCGCGCATATTGTCTTCGACATTGCAAGGCAGGTTCCTTCTCCGAATACTTCAAAGTAGATTTCAAACATAAGAATCGTATCCGGCTCTGCAAAAAAAGTTCCACACACAACCGTAGAGAGTATAATATTTCACGAGTCTAATCCGCTTACAATTTTGGTAGCATGACATTACATCATCACCCAGCCATTATTTTGAATTGTTTTCTAGCCTGCCTGTCCATGTTCCGAGAGGCGGTTTTTATTGGCACGTCTTGTCAAAGCCGAGATCATGTCCCCTTATTACGGGATTCTCATCAACACGAGCGTGGGTAACCCAACCGTTCTGTTGGCATGATTCCTTGGGAATAGGCATTCTTTAAGGCTGCGGAGTGGACGTTTGATATTCGTCGCCCTTATACGGGGCTAAGGCCTGTCCTTTTCCTTCCATGCTAGTTCTTTCCTCCACCTCCCACCTCAAGTTCCAACACCCAAGGGTCAATCTAGTTGCTTCGAGCTTCCAGCCATGTCTGGACCCAACCCTCAAGGCCGGTGGATGGCCTCTTCTATCATAGAGGAGGATATCTTGAAGCTCAGGGAGGCAAGATACTTGACTGCGGAAATCCTCCACAGGCTTCCTGCTCAAGGGAAGGTTATTCCTACTCCCAGATCCAATGAGAGGATCGTGTTTATCCCTCATTTCCTCCGGGGGCTTGGATTTTCTCTTCATCCCTTTGTTCGAGGGCTGATGTTTTATTACGGACTAGATTTCTGTGATCTAGCTCCAGACTCCTTCCTCCACATCTCGGCGTTCATTATCATGTGCGAGGCCTTCCTCCGTATTTCCCCACACTTCGGCTTATGACTTAGGACCTTTAACGTTAAACCGAAGGTAATTGACGGGAAACAAGCGGAGCACGGAGGTGCTTCAATAAGCAAACTTACCACATCTCCTTGGCCAAAGGGCTCCTTCGCAGAATCTTCTGACCTATGGCAATGGGAGTGGTTTTACATTACCGAACCCCATGGTAAAAAGTGGGCAGCTACACCTGCGTTTCGATCTGGCCCTCTGCTTCAGCTTGCATCGTGGGTCAACAAAGGGCTGGACAGGGGTTCTATTGATGAAGTGCAGACGTTGCAAAGTCACATTCAGAGCCTTATTAAAAAGGGCACCGGTCTCACCAATGTCATCCAAGTAATGCTAATCCGCCGGATCCTTCCATGCCAGCGGCGTCCTCTCCGTATGCGGGAGTTCAATGCGGAAGGCCCACGGACCCTTCAACACTTCTCCGGCACAATGCTCAGAGGGATGTGGAATTTATTCTTTGGCGCATGAAGAAAACAGTGGCTGGATACTACAGAAGACCTCGGTCTGGACTGCAATCATCCGGATACTCCGGTAAGCACTTGACTCCTGAACATAGTTTAGTCAAACTACTCATAACAATGTACCGATAAAATTCTACTCGGCCAGGGCTGGCTAAAGAAGGCGGAGAGAATTAGGTGTTCGGCCCCACTTCCCAAAGACTCTGCCGATCTGGTGTTAACAAGGATGCTGGCTCCAGCACCATATCAAGTGCCGGCGGGGGAAGATAAGGAGGAGAGTGAAGAGGCCCAAGGCGGCCTTCATTCTGGAGGCACACTAGGCAATTTGTCCGGGGAGATCGGAACTTCCACTTCCAAAAGTGGAAGGGAAGGGCAAGCTGACATCCCTTCTCCTCATGGGAAGAAGCGGACCACCCCCGAAGACTTGAAGAAAGAAGCTTCGAAGCGGGGGAAGATATCCCAGTCAGGGGGTGATGCTGACATGCAGTCACTCCTTGAAGATAGGCCTTAAGCCGAATCGTAAGTGAATAGGGTGTTTTTAAACATATCCAGTTCTTTCCTAGCTGTAAGGGTAACATTTTAAATACATGTTTGTTGTCCGGTATGCAGACCTCCTCAATAGTCCTCCTCTTCATGGGATGTTCTTCTGGAGATGATGGAGAGCGAGATGCCTCCACAAATCTCCTTGCCTGATAAGGCAAACGACGCCGAGGTGTCGTCCCGGAGGATTTTTCCCGATCAACGAGTGGCGCAAGGGGTAGTGAAGACCGGGATCGAAGGTAATACTTCGGCTGCCCAGGGTCCGGGGTGTGTGGCCCCTACGGGAAACAACAATAGTCTCGGACTATCCAATGTCCGAGGGACGAGCAACCTATTCCGGATCTGGAGGCACCGGATACATTGATGGACATGTTGCAACATGCGTCCGTCCCAGAGGAACATCGTACCTTGATGGTTACGGTGGTTGAAAGAATTCGGTCCGTGAAAAGCGGATTGAATGAAGCATTTACGAGCCTACTAAGAGGTTTCGAGGTACGTAGTGTAATTTCAGTTATGTTATAAGTGCAAATTGTACCTGTGTATAGATAGTAGCCCCTGAGACTCTGGTTGACATCCAAAAGGAGGCGATCAGAGGATCAAAAATATATGCCCAGGAAATGATCTGACTAATTGAAACACATGTTGTTACATCCGTGACAACTGCCCAAGCTACAGAGGTAGAACATCTGAAGCAGAAAGTTGATGTAGCGGATGATGACATCACGCTTACTAACAGGCAGCTCGATGAGGCGCAAGGTATGTCTTTGGGGCACTCGGTACATGCTAATATTATAAAATGAGAGTGACACTGAGAATTTGTATATGTGAAAGTGCAACTATCCCTAGGTGGTTTTGGTAATTCCTAACAACATATAGCTCATTGAGCTAATGCTATTTCTAGATAAATATTTCAGGAAAGCTTAATGAATGGCATGGCATGGATGAGAAAAGTGGACCCCTCAAAATGCTAAGGACAAAAGGATTGGCTCAAACTCAAAGCTCAAGACTCTACATTTTCTATTTTAGTGATCCAAGATCACATTGAGTCTATAGGAAAATCTAATACTATCAAGGAGGGATGAGGTGTTGCTTAATGAGGTTCTTGCTCAAAATGCTTAGTAATATGCTCGAAAGCCCTCAAATACTTTCTCACATCCACATATGACCTAAACCAAAAGTCAACTCGGCCCCTCCGATTCTTTCTATCCGGCACCACCGAGTTCAGATGTCATAGCCACTGCCACAAACTCTAGGCAAATCGGTCTCACCGTCAGGGATCTTGGTCTCACCGAGATGGGATTGTAATCTCTCTGTTTCCCTTCTTAACGTTTCAGTACCACCGAGATGAGCGATCGGTCCCACCGAGATTGCAATGTAAACACTCTGTTTCCCTTCCGTAACATTTTGGTCTCACCGAAATGAGCAAACTGGTCCCACCGAGTTTACCTGACCAACTCTCTAGTTAGCCTATTACCAAAATCGGTACCACCGAGTTTGTGTAACCGGTCTCACCGAGATTACGTTATGCCCTAACCCTAACCATATCGGTCCAACCGAGTTGCATGTCGGTCCCACCGAAAATCGTAACGGTCACTAGAGTTGCTGAATCGGTCCGACCGAGTTTCTTAATTCGGTCCCGTCGAGATTGGCAAGTTGTGTGTAACGGTTAGATTTTGTGTGGAGGCTATATATACCCCTCCACCTCCTCTTCATTCGTGGAGAGAGCCATCAGAACGAACCTACACTTCCAACTTACATTTTCTGAGAGAGAACCACCTACTCATGTGTTGAGACAAAGATATTCCATTCCTACCATATGAATCTTGATCTCTAGCCTTCCCCAAGTTGCTTTCCACTCAAATCTTCTTTCCACCAAATCCAAATCCTGTGAGAGAGAGTTGAGTGTTGGGGAGACTATCATTTGAAGCACAAGAGCAAGGAGTTCATCATCAACACACCATTTGTTACTTCTTGGAGAGTGGTGTCTCCTAGATTGGCTAGGTGTCACTTGGGAGCCTCCGACAAGATTGTGGAGTTGAACCAAGGAGTTTGTAAGGGCAAGGAGATTGCCTACTTCGTGAAGATCTACCGCTAGTGAGGCAAGTCATTCGTGGGCGACGACCATGGTGGGATAGATAAGGTTGCTTCTTCATGGACCCTTCTTGGGTGGAGCAATCCATGGACTCGCGCAGCCGTTTCCCTTCATGGGTTAAAGTCTCCATCAACATAGATGTACGATAGCACCACCTATCGGAACCACGACAAAAACATCCGTATCTCCAATTGCGTTTGAATTCTCCAAACTCTTCCCTTTACATTCTTGCAAGTTGCATGCTTTATTTTCCGCTTCTCATATACTCTTTGCATGCTTGCTTGAATTGTGTTAAGATTGCTTGACTTGTGCTAAGTTTGCTAAAATCTACCAAGAACTAAAATTCGGAAAAGGATAAGTTTTTTATGTGGTCAAGTAGTCTAATCACCCCCTCTGGACATACTTCTGATCCTACAAGTGGTATCGGAGCTTTGGTCTCCATTTGCTTTGATTCCCATAGCTTTTGGTGGTCATAGCCTTGGTTTCACAACCTAGGAGAGTATGGCGTCTAGCGAGGGAAACTATCACCGTGGAGGTCCTTACTTTGATGGTACTAATTTTGCTAGTTGGAAGAATAATATGAAAACTCATATTCTCGGACATAACTCTGCCGTTTGGGCTATTGTGTGCATTGGCTTGCAAGGTGGATTCTTTGATGGGAGAGAACCGAACCGTGAAGCTAGCGCCGATGAGTTGAAGATGCTGCAATACAATGCTCAAGCTTGTCATATCCTCTTCAACGGATTGTGCCCCGAAGAATTCAACAAAATCAGCCGTCTTGAGAATGCAAAGGAAATTTGGGATACTTTGATTGATATGCATGAAGGTACCGACTCCGTCAAGGAATCCAAGTTGGATGTGCTTCAAAGTCAACTTGACAAGTTCAAGATGAAGGATGGTGAAGGCCTCGCTGAAATGTACCCTAGGCTTGCTCTCATTACAAATGAGATTGCCGGCTTAGGAAGTGAAGAGATGACCGACAAATTCATCATCAATAAGATTCTAAGAGCTTTGGATGGAAAATATGTTACCGTGTGCACTTTGATCCAAATGATGCCCAATTACAAGAATCTTAAGCCAACAGAAGTCATTGGAAGAATTGTTGCTCATGAGATGTTACTCAAGGATAAGGAGGAGCTCCACAGCAAGTCAAGTGGTGCTTACAAAGCTTGATGTGAAGCCCCCACATCATCAAGTGAGAAACAAACCTTCAATGAAGAATTGAGCCTAATGGTGAAGAACTTCCACAAGTTCTACAAAAGTATAAGCAAAGAGAGAAGCTCCAAGTCAAGGTCCTACAATGACAAAAGATCTTCTAGTCGAGAGCGTAATTGCTACAACTGTGGAAGACCCAGACACTATTCCAATGAGTGTATGGCTCCCTAAAAAAGAAGAGAAGAATCAGCTAAGAGGAGAAGTAGAAGAGAAGAATCACCACCAAGAGAGAGAAGGAGTAGAGATGATTGTTATGAACGAAGAACATCTCCGAGAAGCAAGGATTCAGAAAGGAAGGACAAGTCATCAAGGAGCTACACAAAACGAAGACATCAAGCTCATGTTTGTGAATGGGTATCCGGTTTCGACTCCGACAATCACTCCGAGAGAAGCTATCACTCCGACTCCGAACATACTCAAGATGAAGGTGTTGCTGGTCTAGCACTTGTGTCAACCAACTCCTACGACATATTTGATTCACCAAATGAGGGACTTGGAAGATGCTTCATGTCTAAAGGTCCAAATGTAACCCACCCCGAGTATGTTGATTTCAATAGTGATGAAGATGACTTGTTAGGTGATGATGATTTACTTATTGACAACTCTAGTGATGAATACTACGATGAAACGTCAATTAATCTTGCTAATCAAGATAAATGAATGACAATGATAAGGAGAAGATTGAGCTCCTAACTAAAGAACTAAACACTCTTAAGTTAGCTCATGAAACTATCTTAGGGGATCATTGAGAACTTTTAAGGACTCATGAGAAGTTACGCTTTGAAAAGCTCAACCTTGAGCAAGAGCATGAGTTCTTAAAGGCAATCAATGATGATATTCGCAAGAATAGTTCTTCTTACATTGCCAAGCATTTACTCTTATCTACTTACATGCCTCAAGTCAAGTCTAGTAACAAGAACAAGAAGGATTCTTCCTCTAGTAGTAACAATAATCATGTTTAATCTAATGTTATTGCTTCTAGTAGTTCTCTTGATTCCACTAATGATTCTCTTAGCCAAGTTACACTTGAGCAAGAAAATAGCTTATTGAAGGGAATTATAGAGAAAGGTGTTTACAAGAGCCTTGCCGAGAGTAAGCAATTCGAGGAAATTGTACGCAAGCAAGGAAGGCACCAGAAGAACCAAGGTGTTGGTTTTGAATGAAAGTTCAATGCCAATGGAGTTGAATGGGAATAATATCAATACCCCAAGACGAAGTTTGTTCCTCAACAAGAGAAGTATGATCCTACTTCCTTCAAAGGAACACAAGCTCAAGATGATCTTCCACCACAAGACCACAAGCAAAAAAGCCAAGGATGAGCTTCAAGAGGAGATTGATGCCTTTGAAGAAGCTCCCAAGGCCTTGGTCAAGTGGGTTCCCAAGACTACGTCAAGTTCTACTTCATCAAGTACGACTACAACTCCAAGAATTCCCATCAAGATGATGTGGATCCCGAAGAAGAAGAACTAGAGAGCTCTTGAGGGTGACTCCGCCAACATACTTCACTCTTATCATTTTGGCAAGGACAATTGCAATCAACTTCCACATCTTGCACTAGTTCATGGAGTCACAAACCCTCTTGTTGGTAAGACAAGGGACAAGGTAACCTAATGCTTTCATAGACATCATTTTGTATGTGCATCACTCTATGTCTATGGATATCCTTGTTTGTTCCTTGTAGGACTAACCCGTGTAGGTATTGAAAGTGCAACTCACTCTAAAGGATTGCTCCAAATGATCTACATCAACATTGAGCATCCACATCTTCAACACCTACATGAAGTCATCATCGACAAAACCCAAGGTTAGTTCATCCCTCTAAGGGGGGATCTCACATCTAGGAGGAGCTTTACTCTAAGAATTGAGTTAAAGCAACTCTAATGGTGTGAACACAACAATACTTTATGTAAAAGTGGCAACCCCACTCGAGCTTAAACGATGAGTATGACCTAAATGTTCTCATTTGACTCCTAAGTTAATATACTCATATATAGATGACCTAGTCATCGCCAATTGCTTGATAGATGCTAGAATGGTTGTGCATGCTTTGCCACATATTTCATTTGTCATTTTATTGTGTGAGCATGTTGCTTGCATATTTCTTTCATTCGAGGACATCCACTTGTTGTTTTGATTGTTTGGTTTCTTTTCTTTTGCCAAGTGGATGGACAAGAATGCCTAAGAACCTTCTCTAGCTATCTATGCTTTTCTTGTCTCAAACTCTATTCATGCTACATCACAAAGTTTGATCAAGTAAAATTCGAACCACTCTTTGTGAGGAGCACTCAGAGTACCCGATTCGTCATAGACTTAAACTTCCAAAACTTCTTTGTGCGTTTCGGTCTGACCGATTCTTCCATTTCAGTCATACCGAGATCACTAAGTCGATCTAGGTTTTCAATCTCGGTGCAACCGATTTGAACTTTTCGGTCACACCGAGTTGCAGTAACCGCTTGCAGTAATGCATCTCGGTGCCACCGAGTTGTTCCACTCGGTCACACTGACAGGGTCGGGCTATATATATCCACGGGCAAAATTTTGGAAATTTCTCTGAACTCTTTCGCCCGCGCTCGGCCTGCTCTGCCTCCCTGGGTCTCTGGATCGTCCTCCTCGTCGTCAGCCGCCTCCCGCAGCTGGTCTCCGCTGCCGTCAACGGGAATCATCTCCGTCGTTGCCGTCGTAGCAAGTCCATCGCCGAACTAGGGTATGGACTTGATCCTTGTGCTAATCTCACTCCAATTCCTAGGACATTGTTTTTGCCATGTATCTTGCCACGATTGAGATCATCTTATCCAGTAAAAACGGTCCTTAGATTAGGTTTGAATTGAAAATTTAGGGTTAGGTTTCCGCCGAAACCATCTCGGACCGACCGAGTTGTAGAAATCAGTTCCACCGATTTGACCAAGGCCATTGCACATGTGATTCTCGGTCTCACCGAGAATTGCAAATCGGTGTGACCGAGTTCAGGACTTTGAGAAACCCTAGCAGTCTCGGTGCCACCGAACTGTGACTCGGTCTGACTGAGTTCACTAGTTTAGGTTCCGAAAGCTACATCGGTATCACCGAGTTTACAAACCGGTAGATCCGAAATGCTTTCTGTGGAAAACTAAAACTAAGTTTTTGACTCAATTTTTTGCAAAAACCTCTGTATTTTGTGATGCTTATCTTCTCTACCTCATCTATATCTATTCAAAGGGTCTGCTATCAGTGTTTTCAACATGTCTGATCAAAGTGACAGTCAGAACAAGTCTGAGGAACAGGTTCACATGAGTGAGGGCACTAGTCCCTCTAGCAGCTATGATGGTAGCAGGAGCACACCCAACAACTTGCCTAAGGTAGCCACCAGGGCCAGAAAGAAGAAAACCTTAGAGTTTGAGGATGAAGATTATGTGACCATTGAGGATGAGGCCACTTCCAAGAAGAAGGTGCCAAAAAAGGAATATGGCACAACTGCTGCCACTAAGCCTGGTATGAGGACCAAAGCACCTGCTAGAAGAATTCACATGTCTAAAACCAGAGCCTCCACTCAAGTGCCTTTGGAATCTGAATCCAAAGAGGCTGCTGAAGAAGGGAAGAAGAGGAAGGAAAGGGTCAAGAAGACCATGGCCAGGGTTGTTGGAAAGCCTTCATGATGGAAGAGGAGGAAGAAGAAGAGGATGTTGCACCAGCTCAGAAGCTTATGGGTGATGCCATCAGGTCAGGGGCTTCTTCATCAAAGCCCAAAGAAGCTCCCAAGGCAGCTGCTCCAAAGCCTAAAGCTGCACCCAAGAGGAATACTAGTAACATTCCTGCTGGAGAAAAGAACAAGGCCCCAGTGCCTGAAGTTGCTGTTGAAGAAGAAGATGATGAGGAACATGTCTTGAGAAAGTTGAAGCCCAAAATTCCATATCACAATGATGTTCATCCTGCAGCTGAGGATATGAAGCTGAGAAAGGATGCAGGACTCAGACAGTGGAGATTGACTGATCCCTATGCAGTCAAGAGGAGAACTGTTGTGGACTACAGGTTCCATACAAAGGAACAACAGGACTTCTATGAGACAGTGCTGCTTGACAAGAAGCAAATAGTCTGTGACATGAGATGGGTGGACTGGAAATATATCAAGGAAAATGAAGAGCACTATCCTGGAGTGTATGACAGTTTCAATGCTTGTGGAGTGGATGACTTTGTTGGGCAGAAGCTCACAAAGTGGAATGATGAGCTTATAAATGCAGTTCTACTCCACAACACACTTCTATCCAGATGGAAGGATAGTATGGATGTCTGAAGGTACTAGGTACCAATCAACTATTGAAGAATGGGCAAATCTGATCAATGCACCCAAGGAGAAAGAGGATGACTTGGATGTCTATGCCAAGAAGAAGAAGGATCACAACTCTATGGAACATATGTACAAGGAGATCCCAGATGCTGCTGTTGAAACACACAAGTTTGGATGAGTACATTACCTTTTGTCAGCATTGCCAACCATCAAGTGGATCCTCAGGCACAGTCTTCTGCCTAAGCTAGGTGATCACAAGATGATCAGAGGCCATGCTATCAATCTGCTTCACATATTTGATGTGCCTCAAAAGTTCAAGGTCATGAGCCTCATAGTGGAAACTATCAAGAGGATAGCTGCTGACCAAAAGAGAAGTTATGGGTATGCCCCACAGATCTAGGAGCTAATCAACTCTAAGATGGGCAATGGAACATACCTCTTGGACAAGTATCACATGCTCATCTATCCAGATTTTGAGGACAACACA
This sequence comes from Triticum timopheevii, assembly GCA_963921465.1. Taxonomy (NCBI): domain Eukaryota; kingdom Viridiplantae; phylum Streptophyta; class Magnoliopsida; order Poales; family Poaceae; genus Triticum; species Triticum timopheevii. The sequence continues at coordinate 498,991,119 of OY997272.1, forward strand.
GTTGTTATGGATGAAGATGAACCATCTTCTGTGCAAGCACAAGCAAAGAAGGAGAAGGCAAGGACTGAAAAGGCTACAAAGATGCCAACCATTGATGAGGCATCTCAGTACTTCCTGAAGAGCAAGCAAGATCAGCTTGGCTACTTGATTGCCTCCACTCTGAGGATTGAGAAGGGATTGGCCACCCTGACTCAGAACCAGGAGAGCTTGGAGAGGATCATGGAGCAGAAGTTCTATGACTTGGATGTGAAGGTCACTGAGATACAGTTAGTTGTTGAGCAACTTCAAGATGACATGCAGGAGAGGAAGGGCAAGACAACCATCGATGCATTTGCTAGAGTGCCCAGAGCTCAGAGATCTGCTATAGTGCCTATTCCAGACACAAGAGCAAGTTTGTCTGCACCAGCTACAACTTCGGTGCCACCAGCTCCAGCACCTACTCCACCAGCTCCAACTTCATCAACTGATGCTTTCATCCTTGGCGTCATCTCTACACCACCACATGAAGACCAAGCCTGAGAGTCGATTTAGTACTATGCATTTTCTATGAACATTTTGGTAACTTGTTTCCAAAGGGGGAGCAAAATGTATAGATCATAGGCTTCGAGAGAGAGAGCGGTTGCTTTTTATTCTTTCTTGTTTTGGTGGTTGAACTTTGTTTTCTTGTTTGATATACTTTGTTTGCCTGTGTGATACTTGGATGATCATGTGTTTGATCATATGCTACATTAATGCTTGTTGGATGACATTATCCTTTTATCTATATATGATCATTCACCTTGCTTGGTGATGAGTGCATGTATTTTAATTATTATCATTTTGAGCGCTCCACCAAGATGTATGTGACATGGAAGAGTAACCCATGATCTTAACTCTTTGTGCATTTGCAGTTCAAAGCAAATCTTAAACTATGCACAAATTTAGGGGGAGCTCTTGCTTTTCACATACTTCTCAAAGCGACAATGTTTTTCACTCTTATTATCATTTGTCGAAACTTTGATCTATATGTTGTCATCAATTACCAAAAAGGGGGAGATTGAAAGTGAAACTATCCCTAGGTCGTTTTGGTAATTCCTAACAACATATAGCTCATTGAGCTAATGCTATTTCTAGATATATATTTCAGGAAAGCTCAATGAATGGCCTGGCATGGATGAGAAAACTGGACCCCTCAAAATGCTAAGGACAAAAGGATTGGCTCAAACTCAAAGCTCAAGACTCTACATTTTCTATTTTAGTGATCCAAGATCACATTGAGTCTATAGGAAAAGCCAATACTATCAAGGAGGGATGAGGTGCTGCTTAATGAGGTTCTTGCTCAAAATGCTTAGTCATACGCTCCAAAGCCCTCAACTACTTTCTCACATCCACATATGACCTAAACCAAAAGTCAAACTCGGCCCCACCGATTCTTTCTATCCGGCGCCACCGAGTTCAGATGTCATAGCCACTGCCACAAACCCTAGGCAAATCGGTCTCACCGATAGGGATCTCGGTCTCACCGAGATGGGATTGTAATCTCTCCGTTTCCCTTCGTAATGTTTCGGTACCACCAAGATGAGCGATCGGTCCCACCGAGATTGCAATGTAAACTCTCTGTTTCCCTTTCGTAACATTTCGGTCTCACCGAAATGAGCGAACCGGTCCCACCGAGTTTACCTGACCAACTCTCTAGTTAGCTTATTACCAAAATCGGTCCCATCGAGTTTGTGTAATCGGTCTCACCGAGATTACGTTATGCCCTAACCCTAACCATATCGGTCCTACCGAGTTGCATGTCAATCCCACTGAAAATCTTAACAGTCACTAGATTTGCTGAATCGGTCCGACCGAGTTTCCTAATTCGGTCCCACCGAGATTGGCAAGTTGTGTGTAACAGTTAGATTTTGTGTGGAGGTTATATATACCCCTCCACCTCCTCTTCATTCGTGGAGAGAGCCATCATAACGAACCTACACTTCCAACTTACATTTTCTGAGAGAGAACCACCTACTCATGTGCTCAGACCAAGATATTCCATTCCTACCATATGAATCTTGATCTCTAGCCTTCCCCAAGTTGCTTTCCACTCAAATCTTCTTTCCACCAAATCCAAATCCTGTGAGAGAGAGAGTTGAGTGTTGGGGAGACTATCATTTGAAGCACAAGAGCTAGGAGTTCATCATCAACACACCATTTGTTACTTCTTGGAGAGTGGTGTCTCCTAGATTGGCTAGGTGTCACTTGGGAGCCTCAGACAAGATTGTGGAGTGATATGTCTCGAACGTATCTATTATTTATGAAGCATTCATGCTATATTACTATGTGTTTTGAATGATTGTGGGCTTTATTATACACTTTTATATTACTTTTGGGACTAACCTATTAATCGGAGGCCCATCCCATATTGCTGTTTTATTGCCTGTTTCAGTATTTCGAAAAAAAGGAATATCAAACGGAGTCCAAACGGAATGAAACCTTCGGCAACGTGCTTTTTTGGAAGAATATCATCCTGGAGACGTGGAGTTCAAGTCAGAAGATACTCGAGGACTCCACGAGATAGGAGGGCGCCCCCCTATAGGGCGCGCCCCCTGTCTCGTGGGCCCCTCGAGCACCCCCCTGTGCGACTTCTTTCGCCTATATATGCCTACGTACCCTAAAACCATCGAATATCAAGATAGATCGGGAGTTCCGCCGACGCAAGCCTCTGTAGCCACCAAAAACCTCTCGCGAGCCCTTCCCGGCACCTTGCCGGAGGGGGAATCCTTCACCGGTGGCCATCTTCATCATCCCAGCGCTATCCATGACGAGGAGGGAGTAGTTCACCCTCGGGGCTGAGGGTATGTACCAGTAGCTATGTGTTTGATCTCTCTCTCTCTCTCTCTCGTGTTCTCTCTCATGTTCCCTCTATGGCATGATCTTGATGTATCCCGGGCTTTGCTATTGTAGTTGGATCTTATGATGTTTCACCCCTCTACTCTCTTGTGATGAATTGAGTTTTCCCCTTTGAAGTTATCTTATCGGATTGAGTCTTTTATGAGAACACTTGATGTATGTCTTGCCGTGCTTATCTGTGGTGACAATGGGATTTCATGTGCCTCTTGATGCATGTTTTGGTGACCAACTTGCGGGTTACGCCCATGAACCTATGCGTAGGGGTTAGCACACGTTCTTGACTCTCCGGTAGAGACTTTGGGGCACTCTTTGAAGTACTTTGTGTTGGTTGAATAGATGAATCTGAGATTGTGTGATGCATATCATATAATCATGCCCACGGATACTTGAGGTGACAATGGAGTATCTAGGTGACATTAGGGTTTTGGTTGATTTGTGTCTTAAGGTGTTATTCTAGTAAGAACTCTTTTATAGATCGATCCGAAAGAATAACTTGGAGGTGGTTTCGTACCCTACCACAATCTCTATGTTTGTTCTCCGATATTAGTGGCTTTGGAGTGACTCTTTGTTGCATATTGAGGTATTGTTACATGATCTATCTATGTTATTATTGTTGAGAGAACTTGCACTAGTGAAAGTATGAACCCTAGGCCTTGTTTCCTATCATTGCAATACCGTTTACGCTCACTTTTACCACTCGTTACCTTGCTGTTTTTATTATTTCAGATTACAAAAACCCATATCTACTATCTATTTTGCATTTGTATCACCATCTCTTCGCCGAACTAGTGCACCTATACAATTTGCCATTGTATTGGGTGTGTTGGGGACACAAGAGACTCTTTGTTATTTGGTTGCAGGGTTGCTTGAGAGAGACCATCTTCATCCTACGCCTCCTACGGATTGATAAACCTTAGGTCATCCACTTGAGGGAAATTTGCTACTGTCTTACAAACCTGTGCACCTGCAGGCCCAACAACGTCTACAAGAAGAAGGTTGTGTAGTAGACATCAAGCTCTTTTCTGGCACCGTTACCGGGGAGGCTAGGTAAAGGCCACTCACTCACACCCTGTCAACTAAGCTCTTTTCTGGCGCCGTTGCCGGGGAGGTGAGTGCTTGAAGGTATATCTTTAGATCTTGCAATCGAGTCTTTTAGTTTCTTGTTTTATCACTAGTTTAGTTTATAAAAGAAAACTACAAAAAATGGAGTTAAGTTTGTCTCATACGCTTCATCTTTTTAATATCTTTCGTGAGGGTGATGGAAAGGAAAATTGTGCTCAAGTAGTAGAAGAAGAATGCTTTGAAATGCTTGGTACTAAATCTTTGAATGATGAGCATGATTGCAATGTTGTTAGTATAAACTCCTTGAATATCCATAGTATTAATGATGGTTGCTCTAGTCATGATGAAAATATCTCTTATGAGCATGTCAACTTTTATGGAGTGCATGTTTGCATGAACACACCAAATAGAGAAGATATTTATTGCAAGAGGCATAAGTATTTAGAAACTAAATGGTTGCATGAAAGGCTAGGTGTGAGTGCTGAAAATTTAAAATTCCTTTGCCGTACTTGCAAACTTTGCAATGAACGTGGTCATTTACATCTCCTATGCAAATTGTTTCATGAGCGAATCTTGTCCAAAAATTGTGATGATTTGATCTCCACTGCACATTACAATGAACTTAGTTTACTTTTGGGTTATGAAGAATTGAAACGTTTACTTAAGGATCTTCCAGAATTTGCCCATAAGAAATTCCTTGATGTTGATCTAGAAAAGATTTATATGTTTTGTGCGGAGAATTGCATTGAAAATCCTTATATTGCCAATTACCTAAAGAAAAGAAAGCAAATAGGAAATGAAGAGAATACTAATGAAAGGGAAGAGACTTCCCAACCTCCTCCTATTATTTCTTATGATGATTCAGGTAACGAGGAGGAGCTTTCTATTCAGACAATCCCATCAATTAAGAAGGTTGAACCCACACATAATGAGAAGAAGAAAAGGAAGAGAAGGGGCAGCAAAGGTAAAAAGGTATCCCTCCCAAATGATGTTGCTCCTACTACTCATTGTGATGATGATAATTGCTTTACTATTGGTGCTATCCATATTTTTAATGATGAGAGTGATTATGCTTATGATATGAAAGGTCCCAAGCTTGGGGAAGCTATGTTTGGTGAGAATGGCATATTTGAGAATATATTTTCTGAAATTAATGGTTGTCCCAAGCTTGGGGATGCTATGTTTCATGAAGATGATATTTTTAGCATCCCAAGTTTTGATATGCAAAGTTGTTATGATGACAACATTCCTCTTTATGATGATTATATTGATGAAAGTGGGTTTGGAAGAGTGTCAACTTTAGGAAGTAGTGATCCCACTATTTTGGAGGATGTTGAATTTTATTGTGATGAATATGAAAGTGGATTTGGAAGAGTGTCAACTTTATTTAGTGATTCCACTATCTTGGGAGAGGTTTCAATCGATTATGATGAGAACTAAGTTGCTACTTATGATGACTATTGTGATGAAACTTATGCTATAAAAAGTAGTGATGACTATATTTATAAAACTTGTCATGATTATGATTACCCTTTTTCTGAACATTACTCTTTTAATGTGGAAATTTTTTTTAGTGTTCAAGTCTCTTATGATACTCCCACCATTCCGAATGAGAAGAATTTTGCTTATGTGAAGAGTAATAAATTTTCTATGCTTGTAGATCATGAAAAGAATGCTTTAGGTGCTGGTTATATTGTTGAATTCATTAATTATGCTACTGAAAATTATTATGAGGGAAGAATACATGCTTGTAGGAATTGCAATAATATCAAGTTTCCTCCCTATGTTCTTAAAATCTTGAAGTTATGCTTGTTTTACCTTCCTATGCTAGTTGATTATTGTTCCCATAAGTTATTTGCTCACAAAATACCTATGCATAGGAAGAGGGTTAGACTTAAATATGCTAGTCATATTCTTCATGATGCTCTCTTTATGTTTCAATTCTTATCTTTTATGTGAGCATCATTGCCATCATCATGCCTAGCTAGGAAGGCATTAAAGAAAAGTGCTTGTTGGGAGACAACCCAATATTTAACCTTACTGTTTGTGTGTGTCCACATGGTTATGCTACTGTAGTAATCATGTTTTATAGCTTTTGTTTCAATAAAGTGCCAAGTAGAACCTTTGGGAAGACTTGGGTGAAGTTTATATGATCTTGCTGTAAAAAACAGAAACTTTTGCACTCACGAGAATGGCTGTCATTTATTACTGGAGAGTGCTTTTAGGTTGATTATTTTTTCAGGTGATTAATAGACAAATTACTCAGGTCCAGCAATTTAGTTCATAATTGTTTGAGTTCCAGAAGTATACGTTTGATACAGATTACTACACTGTTCTGTTTTTGACAGATTCTGTTTTCTATGTGTTGTTTGCTTGTTTTGATCAATCTATGGCTAGTATTAAGTGGTATGAACCATAGAGAAGTTAGAATACAGTATATATTACACCAATATGAATAAATAATGAGTTCATTACAGTACCTAAGTGGTGGTTTTATTTTTTTATACTAACGGAGCTTACGAATTTTGTGTTGAGTTTTGTGTGGTTGAAGTTTTCAAGTTTTGGGTAAAGATTCGATGGACTATGGAATAAGGAGTGGAAATAGCCTAAGCTTGGGGATTCCCAAGGCACTCCAAGGTAATATTCAAGGACAACCAAGAGCCTAAATTTGGGGATTCCCCGGAAGGCATCCCCTCTTTCGTCTTCGTTCATTGGTAACTTTACTTGGAGCTATATTTTTATTCACCACATGATATGTGTTTTGCTTGGAGCGTCATTTTATTTTATTAGTATTTGCTTGCTTTTAGTTAGAGTAATGTTTTGCATCTTTAGTTTCAATAAAAAATTCAAGGATAGCCTTTGCCATGCTTATTTTGCTAGTATACATGTTGCTGTTTGAAAACAGAAAGTTTACCGCTGTTGCAAAAATTCCCTAGAAAAGTCAGAGAATGGTATAACGTTGAATATTTTTGCTTATGAAGCTCTGATAAATTTATTACAGTGGTAATTTTAGTTCATAATTTTTGGAATCAGGGAAGTATTGTTACTCTTGCATTCTTTACAGACTGTACTGTTTTGGCAGATTCCTGTTATGTTTGCATTGTTTGCATATGCTTGCTTGTTTAATGATTCTATTTGAGTATAGGAGTATTAAATATGCAGAGGCATTTAGTATTCAATGTTGAATAGTAATTTTAGTGATTTGTTACAGTAGAATATGATAAGGTTTTGCATTGGCTTATACTAACCTATCTCACGAGTTCTTGTTGAGTTTGTTGTGAATGAAGCTTTTGATAAAAAGAGAAACCATGATATGAGAGAAATTAAGGAGACACAAAAGTTCAAGCTTGGGGATGCCCAAGGCACCCCAAAATAATATTTTAAGAAGTCTCAAGCATCTAAGCTTGGGGATGCCCCGGTAGGCATCCCACCTTTCTTCTTCGACAACTATCGGTTAGTATCGGTTGAGCCTAAGTTTTTGCTTCTTCACATCAGTTGTGCTATCCTTGCAATGTCATTTTATTTTGTTTTTCTTGCTGCTTGAATACAATACACAGATCTGAAATTCCTTAATGAGACAGAGTCTTCATATAGTTGCATAATTATTTAGCTACTCATTGATCTTCACTTATATCTTTTTGGAGTAGTTTGTCGTTTACTCATGTGCTTCACTTATATCCTATGAGTAAATTGTTGAATGATTTGAATGTCATAAATCTGAAATTATATATGCCTCATTTGCTTATCCCATGGGGAGTAATGACTTCACATCTAAGAAGTAGATGTTGTAAATTTATTGATGGTTAGCAAGCATTGTATTAGTCATTTGAACAATTCATGAAAGAATATTAAAGAAAGAGAGATTTCACATATAAATATATTATCATAGACATCTTTCGTAATTGGGAGCACTCATTAAGTATGACATGCTAAAGAGTTGATGTTGGACAAGGAAGACAATGTAATGGGTTATGTTTTCTTGCATCTCAGTTAAAGTATATTGTCATGGATCATTCAAACATGTTGAGCTTGCCTTTCCCCCTCATGCTAGCCAAAAATTCCTAGCACCAAGTAGAGATACTACTTGTGCTTCCAAATATCCTTAAACCCAGTTTTTGCCATGAGAGTCCACCATATCTACCTATGGATTGAGTAAGATCCTTCAAGTAAGTTGTCATCGGTGCAAGCAATAAAAATTGCTCTCTAAATACGCATGACTTATTAGTGTGGAGAAAATAAGCTTTGTACGAACTTGTTATGGAAGCAATAAAAGCGACGGACTGCATAATAAAGGTCCATATACAAGGGGCAATATAAAGTGACATTCTTTCACATTAAGATTTTGTGTATCCAACCCTAAAAGCGCATGACAACCTCTGCTTCCCTCTGCGAAGGGCCTATATCTTACTTTATGTCTTTTTACTTTATGCAAGAGTCAAGGTGATCTTCACCTTTCCTTTTTCATTTTATCCTTTGGCAAGCACTTCGTGGTGGGGTGATCCTGATATATATATCCAATTGGATGTACGTTAGCATGAACTATTATTGTTGACGTCACCCAAAGGTGAACACGTTTGGAGGCAACATTATAAGCCCCAATCTTTCTCTGTGTCTGATTTAAAACTTCATAACCACAAGTATTGCATGAGTGTTAGCAATTGTAGAAGACTATATGATAGTTGAGTATGTGAAGTTTGCTAAATCAAAGCTCTGACAAAGACTCTTCCTGAAAATAAGATGAATTGCAATTGTTTGATGACTAATAATGAAGTTTTCTAGTTTTCAAGAATGATTATGGTCTATGCTTTGACATGTGAATTGCTTGTTACTTTATCGTGAGAAGTTTTATGAGATGAACTACTGTTACGACATATTATCATGCTAGAAAAGGTGATTGAAATTATCATTGATCTAACTTGTGCACCTTCTAGCATTCACACTTCATAAATTCTTTCTTTATCATTTACCTACTCGAGGACGAGTAGGAATTAAGCTTGGGGATGCTGATGCGTCTCCAACGTATCTATAATTTATGAAGCATTCATGCTATATTACTATGTGTTTTGAATGATTATGGGCTTTATTATACACTTTTATATTACTTTTTGGACTAACCTATTAACCGGAGGCCCAGCCCATATTGTTGTTTTATTGCCTGTTTCAGTATTTTGAAGAAAAGGAATATCAAACGGAGTCCAAACGGAATGAAACCTTCGGCAACGCGATTTTTTGGAAGAATATCATCCTGGAGACGTGGAGTTCAAGTCAGAAGATACTCGCGGACTCCACGAGATAGGAGGGCGCCCCCCTGTAGGGCGCGCCCCCTGTCTCGTGGGCCCCTCGAGAACCCCCCGACCGACTTCTTTCGCCTATATATGCCTAGGTACCCTAAAACCATCGAATATCAAGATAGATCGGGAGTTCCGCCGCCGCAAGCCTTTGTAGCCACCAAAAACCTCTCGGGAGCCCTTCCCGACACCCTGATGGAGGGGGAATCCTTCACCGGTGGCCATCTTCATCATCCCGACGCTATCCATGACGAGGAGGGAGTAGTTCACCCTCGGGGCTGAGGGTATGTACCAGTAGCTATGTGTTTGATCTCTCTCTCCCTCTCTCTCTCGTGTTCCCTCTATGGCATGATCCTTATGTATCCCGAGCTTTGCTATTGTAGTTGGATCTTATGATGTTTCTCCCCCTCTACTCTCTTGTGATGAATTGAGTTTTCCCCTTTGAAGTTATCTTATCGGATTAAGTCTTTTATGAGAACACTTGATGTATGTCTTACCGTGCTTATCTATGGTGACAATGGGATTTCATGTGCCTCTTGATGTATGTTTTGGTGACCAACTTGCGGGTTCTGCCCATGAACCTATGCATAGGGGTTGGCACACCTTCTTGACTCTACGGTAGAGACTTTGGGGCACTCTTTGAAGTACTTTGTGTTGGTTGAATAGATGAATCTGAGATTGTGTGATGCATATCGTATAATCATGCCCACGGATACTTGAGGTGACAATGGAGTATCTAGGTGACATTAGGGTTTTGGTTGATTTGTGGCTTAAGGTGTTATTCTAGTACGAACTCTTTTATAGATCGATCCGAAATAATAACTTGGAGGTGGTTTCGTACCCTATCATAATCTCTACGTTTGTTCTCCGATATTGGTGGCTTTGGAGTGACTCTTTGTTGCATGTTGAGGGCTTGTTATATGATCTATCTATGTTATTATTGTTGAGAGAACTTGCACTAGTGAAAGTATGAACCCTAGGCCTTGTTTCCTATCATTGCAATACCATTTACGCTCACTTTTACCACTTGTTACCTTGCTGTTTTTATTATTTCAGATTACAAAAACCCATATCTACTATCTATTTTGCACTTGTATCACCATCTCTTCGCCGAACTAGTGCACCTATACAATTTGCCATTGTACTGGGTGTGTTGGGGACACAAGAGACTCTTTGTTATTTGGTTGCAGGGTTGCTTGAGAGATACCATCTTCATCCTATGCCTCCTACGGATTGATAAACCTTAGGTCATCCACTTGAGGAAAATTTGCTACTGTCCTACAAACCTGTGCACTTGCAGGCCCAACAACGTCTACAAGAAGAAGGTTGTGTAGTAGACATCATGGAGTTGAACCAAGGAGTTTGTAAGGGCTAGGAGATTGCCTACTTCGTGAAGATCTACCGCTAGTGAGGCAAGTCCTTCGTGGGCGACGGCCATGGTGGGATAGACAAGGTTGCTTCTTCGTGGACCCTTCTTGGGTGGAGCCCTCCGTGGACTCACGCAGCCATTACCCTTCGTGGGCCATCAATTTGGATGTACGATAGCACCACCTATCGGAACCATGACAGAAACATCCGTGTCTCCAATTGCGTTTGAATTCTCCAAACCCTTCCCTTTACATTCTTGCAAGTTGCATGCTTTATTTTCCGCTGCTCATATACTCTTTGCATGCTTGCTTGAATTGTGTTAAGATTGCTTGACTTGTGCTAAGTTTGCTAAAATCTGCCAAGAACTAAAATTGGGACAAGGATAAGTTTTTTATTTGGTAAAGTAGTCTAATCACCCTCCCTCTAGACATACTTATGATCCTACAATATGCATAACTGCAGATAGTGCCGCCACAGTTGAGACTCTTCGGGCAGAACTTGCCCAATCCAAGGAGCAAGCCAAGATGAGTAATGCGGCTGCCGAAAAGGTAGCCGCCGAATTAAAGGCCGAGCAGACTGCTCGGCGTCAGTGCGAGGATAGAATATCTACTATGGCACTTGAGCTGAGGGATGCCACTAGCCGATGCCAAGTTCTTGAGAAAGATAACAAAGCCAAAGCGGCCGATCTTGACAAGGCCTTACAAGAGGCAAAGGAAGCCCGGTCTGAGTCTAGAGCAGCTCGGGAGGAGATCCGACAAGCCGGGGAGATCGCGGCTGGTAAGCCCTTTTTATTGCAAACTAAGTTTGGCGATCCGAAGTATGCTCCGGTTAATCAGCTGTGGAGGTCTCCAGACGCCTTTATGGACCTGTCGAAGAGTGCTGCCAATGCGAATCATTTTTTCCTCGCGCAAGAAGGACATGCGACGGAAAAGCTATTTTGGTCGCAATTTGACACGCCAAAGCGTCCACTGTTGAATGAACAGATGGCCTAGTGGGCCGAGCTCCACAAGATGTATGGAACTACCATGAAGCACGTCATAGCCCGGCTATGGCCAACTAAGCCCATTCTGAATAGTTACTTCGGTTTGGTGCGGCAACTTGTTAATGCGGTGCCGCGTATCGATGATGTTAAGCGGTCAACATGCATAGAAGGTGCACAGATGGCCCTTGCATGTGTCAAGACGTATTGGGAAAAGATGAAGGCCACCGATATTGCAGCGCAGAGTCCACCCGAAGGCAAGGACCTTGACATGCCAGAACATTACTTTGAAGATGTCCTAGAAGGTGCCCGCTTGATAGAGGGTCAGTGCTCAAAAGATGTTATGTTCGAGTGAAGTGTACTGAAATTTTAAAAACAATGTTATGATATGTTTTAAGGCTATGTTTTTATACTTTTGCCCGAAAAGTTTTGTTGCCTCCTGTGCAGCCGTTTGTATATATATAATCTGAAAGTTTGCCAGTCGTCGGCTTCAGTCCCCTCGCGTATAACGCGGGGGTGTTCGGAAAAGCACTTGATCACACTTGACCCAACGTCTTGGTCCGTTAAGGAGGTGTCAGTGCGGCGAACCAGGCAATCAGACTATAGGGCTTTAACACTTCACTTAGCCATAGGAGTTTGACGGCGGGTCTATGATATAGCCCCTGGTACGTTCGCGTTTATCCGAATATGGCGCTGATACGTCCATTTTGCATCATGCTTTTATATCAATATTTATTGCATTATGGGCTGTTATTACACATTATATCTCAATACTTATGGCTACTCTCTCTTAATTTACAAGGTTTACCATGAAGAGGGGGAATGCCGACAGCTGGAATTCTGGCTGGAAAAGGAGCAAACGTTGGTAACCTATTCTGCACAACTCCAAAAGTCCTGAAACTCCACGAAACAACTTTTTGGATTTAATAAGAATTTATGAGCGAAAGAAATAGGCCACGGGGCCCACACCCTGTCCAGGAGACAGGGGGGCGCCCCCCCCCCCCCCCCCGTAGGGCGCGGCCCCCTATCTCCTGGGCCCCCTGGTGGGCCTCCGGCGTCCATCTTCTTCTATATCATCACTTCTACCCTGGAAAAAATCATGGGCAAGCTTACGGGACGAAACTCCGCTGCCACGAGGCGGAACCTTGGCGGAATCAATCTAGGGCTCTGGCAGAGCTGTTCTGCCGGGGACACTTCCCTCCGAGAGGGGGAAATCATCACCAACGTCATCACCAAGGATCCTCTCATCGGGAGGGGGTCAATATCCATCAACATCTTCACCAACACCATCTCCTCTCAAAACCCTAGTTCATCTCTTGTATCCAATCTTGTATCAAAACCACAAATTGGTACCTGTGGGTTGCTAGTAGTGTTGATTACTCCTTGTAGTTGATGCTAATTGGTTTACTTGGTGGAAGATCATATGTTCATATCCTTTATGCATATTATTACTCCTCTGATTATGAACATGAATATGCTTTGTGAGTAGTTACGTTTGTTCCTGAGGACATGGGTGAAGTCTTGCTCTTAGTAGTCATGTGAATTTGGTATTCGTTCGATATGTTGATGAGATGTATGTTGTCTTTCCTCTAGTTGTGTTATGTGAACGTCGACTACATGACACTTCACCATTATTTGGGCCTAGAGGAAGGCGTAGGGAAGTAATAAGTAGATGATGGGTTGCTAGAGTGACAGAAGCTTAAACCCTAGTTTATGCGTTGCTTCGTTAGAGGTTGATATGGACCCATATGTTTAATGTTGTGGTTAGGTTTACCTTAATACTCCTTTTTGTAGTTGCGGATGCTTGCAATAGGGGTTAATCATAAGTGGTATGCTTGTCCAAGTTAGGGCAGTACCCAAGTGCCGGTCCACCCACATATCTAATTATCAAAGTACCGAACATGAATCTTATGAACGTGATGAAAACTAGCTTGACGATAATTCCTAATGTGTCCTCGGGAGCTCCTGCTTCATTATTAGAATTTGTCTAGGCTTATCCTTTGCTACATAAAGTATTGGGCCACCTTGCTGCACTTTATTTACTTTATTTACTTTTTGCTCGTTACTATTTATCTTATCACAAAACTTTCTATCACGTACAATTTCAGTGCTTGCAGAGAAAACCTTACTGAAAACCGCTTATCATTTCTTTCTGCTCCTCGTTGGGTTTGACACTCTTACTTATCGAAAGGACTACGATAGATCCCTTACACTTGTGGGTCATCAAGACTCTTTTCTGGCGCCGTTGTCGGGGAGTGTAGCGCTTTTGGTGAGTGGAACTTAGTAAGGAAACATTTATATAGTGTGCTGAAATTTTCTGTTACTTGTCACTATGGAAACTAATCCTTTGAGGGGTTGTTTGGGGTATCTTCACCCCAACCATAAGAGCAAAGAGATGCTCCTCAACCTACTGAACCTTATGAAAATATTCACTTTGAGATTCCTTCGGGTATGATAGAAAAACTACTAGCTAATCCTTTTGCAGGAGACGGAACATTGCATCCCGATTTACACCTTATCTTTGTGGATGAAGTTTGTGGATTATTTAAGCTTGCAGGTATCCCCAATGATGTTTTCAAAAGGAAGGTCTTCCCTTTATCTTTGAAGGGAGATGCAATGACATGGTATAGGCTATGTGATGATACGAGATTTTGGAATTATAAGCGACTGAAGTTGGAATTTCACCAGAAGTTCTATCCTATGCATCTTGTTCATCGTGATCGTAATTACATATATAATTTCTGGCCTCGCGAAGGAGAAAGCATCGCTCAAGCTTGGGGGAGGCTTAAGTCAATGTTATATTCATGCCCCAATCATGAGCTCTCTCGGGAAATGATTATTCAGAATTTTTATGCTCGGCTTTCTCTCGATAATCTCAACCTGCTCGATACTTCCTGTGTTGGTTCTTATATGCTGAAGACTATTGATTTCAAATGGGACTTATTGGAAAGAATTAAACGCAACTCTGAATATTGGGGTTCCAACGATGGTAAGGAGTCAGGTATGACACCTAAGTTTGATTGTGTTAAATCTTTTATGGATACCGATGCTTTTCGTGGATTTAGCTCTAAGTATGGACTTGACTCTGAGATAGTGGCTACTTTTTGTGAAACTTTTGCTACTCACGTTGATATCCCTAATGAGAAGTGGTTTAAATATAATCCTCCTGTTGAAGTGAAAGTAGTTACACCTATTACAGTCGAAGAAAAGACTATTACATATAGTGATCCTATTATTCCTACTGCTTATGCTGAAAAACCTCCTTTTCCTGTTAGGATAAAAGATCATGTTAAAGCTTCGACTGTTGTTCGTAAGAGTAATACTAGGGCCTATACACCTCCTGAGCAAATTAATGTTGAACCTGGTATTGCTATGATTAAAGATCTCTTGGATGAGGACTTAGATGGGCATGTTATCTCTTTCTTGGGTGAAACTGCTAATATTGCTAGACCCGATACTGAGACACGTAGACCTGTTGTAGGCACGCCTGTTATTTTTGTTAAAATAGGAGATCATTGTTATCATGGCTTATGTGATATGGGTGCTAGTGCTAATGTGATACCTTATGATCTTTATAAAGAAATTATGCACGATATTGCACCTGTTGAATTGGAAGACATTGATGTTACTATTAAGCTTGCTAATAGGGTGTCACGCCCAATATGCGACCCTATCCAAAAGGAACTCGAAGGTCCCACCAAGGATGGACCCGCATATTGAAACGCTTTTGCAAGGTGGATATCATTACATCAACATTACATAATAGATGGGGATACATACAAGAGGCATACAATGCCACACGAATACAACATCACAATACATAAGAGCATCATCCGACTACGGATGAAACACAAACAGAAACTCAAACGACATCCACCCTGCTAGCCCAGGCTGCCGACCTGGAACCTATCCCCTGATCGAAGAAGCAGAAGAAGAACTCAACGCAAGCAAGCATCGCTCTCGCGTCATGATCATCGCATAACCTGTACCTGCAACTGTTTTTGTAGTAATCTGTGAGCCACGAGGACTCAGCAATCCCATTACCATGGGTATCAAGACTAGCAAAGCTTAATGGGAAAGGAAGTGGAAAAGTGGTGAGGTTGCAGCAGCGGCTAAGCAAGTATGGTGGCTAACATACGCAAATAAGAGCGAGAAGAGAGCAAGCGGAACGGTCGTGAAGCTAGCAATGATCAAGAAGTGATCCTGAACTCCTACTTACGTCAAACATAACCCAAAAACCGTGTTCACTTCCCAGACTCCGCCGAAAAGAGACCATCACGGCTACACACACGGTTGATGCATTTTAATTCGGATCTAGTGTCAAGTTATCTACAACCGGACATTAACAAATTCCCATCTTCCTATAACCGCAGGCACGGCTTTCGAAAGACTGCAGGGGTGTCCCAACTTAGCCCATGATAAGCTCTCGCGATCAACGAAGGATATACCTTCTCCCAGGAAGACCCGATCAGACTCGGAATCCCGGTTTACAAGACATTTCGACAATGGTAAAACAAGACCAGCAAGACCGCCCGATGCGCCGACAATCCCGATAGGAGCTGCACATATCTCGTTCTCAGGGCAACACCGGATGAGCAATCCGTACAACTGAAACCAGACCTCAAGTTTCCCTGAGGGGGCGCTGCAAAGGGCTCTAGTTCGGACCAACACTTATACAAGCACTGGCCCGGGGGGGGGGGGGGGCTGAAATAAAGAGCGACTCCCAAGGGAAAAGTAGGTGGTAGTGAGGCAAATGGTAAAATCAATGTTGGGCCTTGCTGGAGGAGTTTTATTCAAAGCGAACTCTCAAGGGGGTCCCGTAAATCACCCAACCGCGTAAGGAACGCAAAATCCGGGAACATAACACCGGTATGACGGAAACTAGGGGCGGCAAGAGTGGAACAAAACACCAGGCATAAGGACGAGCCTTCCACCCTTTACCAAGTATATAGATGCATTAATAATAATATAAGAGATATTGTGATATCCCAACAAAATCCTGTCCACCATGGAGCAATCTTCAACTTCACCTGCAACTAGCAACGCCATAAGAGGGCTGAGCAAAGCGGTAACATAGCCAAGCAATGGTTTGCATAGGAAAGGTGTCAAAGGTTAGAGGTTCATGGCAATATGGGAGGCTTGATAAACAGGTGATAGGTAGCGCAGCAAAGCGATAAAACGAAGCAACTAGCATAGCAATGATAGTAGTGAGATCCAGGGTAGCGGTCATCTTGCCTGAAATCCTGCAAGGAAGAAGAACGAGTCCATGAAGAAGATGTAGCCACGAAGATGAACCAAGCGTAGACGAACGAATCCTCACGATCGCAACGAAACAGGAACTATCGAGAAGAAGCACATAACATGGTAAACACACCACACATGAACATGACATGATGCACAACAAGCATGATGCATGACAAAACTAGATGAGGCTACTCATGGCAAGAGATGATGCAAACAAGAACAACACATCAAAGCAAGTTTAAATGAGGCCGGGAACAACATATAACTATTCTGGTAAGTCCTCATATGAAAATTTCGAAATTGGTTCAGATCTGAATAAACCTTATGTTCATGTTGTTAAACAGCAAGTTAAGATGCACCAAGATGATCTACACGAGATTCTAGTCAAGTTGCATACAAAGTTCATTTAGTTCGGAGCTACGGTCTAGAAGATATGAGCAAAAGAAGTTAAACATGGCATTGATGCAAAATGCATACAAACATCAAGCAAGCACCTCAAAACAAGGATGCAACATGATAATATGAAACTACATGCAAAATCAAGCAAGTTTCATATCGGGCACACTCAAAACGGAGCAACGGTTCAACACCTGCACTATACAAGTTATAGCAACAATCTGTCCAAAACAGCAACTAGGCATATTGCAAGCATCAAAACAATATGCTACAACACCTCAACATAAAAAAAAGGCATGGACATGATGTAAAGGTAATGCATAACAAAACATGAACACTGATCTATCTCCACAAATCACTAGAACATGCTCAAACACACATGGCAAGATTGCAAATAATAACAGTTTCAGACTTTGCAGAAATAACATCAGGTTGCAATGTTTAGAGCTATCAAACAGCATGTTACAGGAACTTATCATGGCAAACAAAGGTATGGCATGAACCTACTAATTGCGTAGAACAAAAGTCCCTTACTGACCATAAGCCAAAAAGGATCAGAAGATATGATGGCACCCACGTACACATAGCAAGTTATATTACAGATTTAAACATGGCAGGAACAACGATAAGTAGGCATGTAGATGAGCTTGTACCACTCACCACAGAGCAATACATGGCATGACAAGGCAACCAACAGTAAGAAGGCATGTTTATGAATCTAAGCATGGCAAGAGCAAGTTCATATGGTGCATGGAACACTAGCAACAATCATGGCAACAACTGAACTTAATGTTAACAGGCTGACAGCAACATTATTTAGCAACTTTGGAGCAAGGAAACAACAAGCTACAGCAGGCTATAATTGCAACCAGGGGCATGGATGGATAGATCATAACATGTAGAACAAAACAACTTTAGTGAACATCTCCAGATTATCCATAGAATGACTTGTAGCAGCAGGTTTATATAGCATCACGAAATAACAGATTCAGCCTAGCAAAACAGTAACAGCAAGTACCCTACTTAACAAGCTTAGATTCACTCACCACAAGTCATTCCATGACAAGATAAGCATAGCATCAGCAATAAGACATGTTTATGAAACAAACCAAGGCAAGAACAAGTTCATAGCATGCAAGGACCAACTACAACAACCTTGGCAAAATTGAATAACATGTAAACAATCTGCCAGGAAATATTTTGTAGCAAAAGTACAGCACGAAAATGACATGCTAGACTACTCTATAATTGCAAACAGGGGCATGAATGGATAGAGGATAACCATATGCTCAAAACATCCTTAATGAAGTATCTCAAAATATGCTTGGATCTCTCTGTAGCATCAAGTTTACATGGCATAAAAATAACAGCAGAACAGGGACTGAAATCGGCAACATCACGAAGCCTAGTTTGCATGCTTGTGCTAGTCACCACATTGATCACAAAAATACATGGCAAACACCACTGTAAAGATGGCATGGCATAGTTCAAAACACATGTAGACATCAACCTCATAGGATGCACACATCAAACATAGCAAAAATGACAAATGAGCATGTTCTGTTAACAAACAGCAGACAACATCATGAAGCACTCTTGCAACGATGATTCAGGCATCAAGATGAGCTCAAATGAACATGATGCAATGGAATGAAATGAAGTACTCGTTGATACGAACAATTTGAAATATTACACGCACACAACGGAGCTACATGCACATAGTTATGATGCGATGAACATGGCATGATAATGTCAAAATATTTCGGGACTTGGACGAATCATCACCTCCGAAACTGGATCTAAGGTTTCGGGCACGCGGATCGAGGCGGCGGTGGATCCGGTCAACGGCGACGAGGGAGATGGCCGGGGGGAGGCCGGGGACGGCCAGCGGAGGGGCTCTCCAGCCGGATCCGCGGCGGCGGAGCTCGGCAGGGCCGGCGGCGGCTGCCGGCGCGCGGGGCGGCGCTGGAGCGCTCCTGGCCGGACGGTCTTCGGCGGGCGGCGGAGGAGGCCGGGGCAGGGCTGAGGCACGGGCGCGGCGAGGAGGCGGCAGCCGGCGGGGACCTAGCGCGGCGGCGAGGCGCCGGCGAGGGTGGTCGGCGGGGCGCGGGGCTCGGGCCCGCGGGGCGCGGCGGCGGGCGCGGTCGGGCTCGTGCGGGCCCGCGATGGGCTCGGCGGGCCACGGCCGCGGGGACGACGGCGGCGGATAGGTGGCGGCTCCGGATTGGGCAGGGGCGGCGGCGGACGCGTCCGGGTCCAGATCGGACATGTCCGGCGGGCGAGAGGAGCGGGGCTAGGGTTTCGTCTGCGTTTTGGACGGGGAGGGACACATATTTATAGGTTCTGGGAGCTAGGAGAGTCCAAATGGAGCACGGTTTTCGCCCACACGATCGTGATCGAATGACCGAGAGCATATAGGGGGTTAGGATGGGTTTTGGGCCACTTTGGAAGGGTGTTGGGCTACAAGACAAAAGGGGCTTTGCGGGCTACGCGGTTAACCGTTGGATTATCAAACGGACTCCAAATGGCACGAAACTTGACAGGTGGTCTACCGGTGCTATACCAAGGCCACCTGGCAAACCTTGGTCCATTCCGAGAAAGTTTAACACCCGCTCACAACGAGAGACAAAAGGGGGACGCCGGAGGGCATAGGAGTGCGGGATTGCAAAACGGACAACGGGGAATTGGCTCAAATGCATGAAACGAACACGTATGCAAAATGAGATGCACATGATGACATGACAATATGCAACACGCAAGCAAATGACATGGCAACGACGGCGAATAACTGGCAAACACCTGGCGCATCGAATCCGGGGTGTTACAACACTCCTCCACTAACAAGAGATCTCGTCCTGAAATCTTAGGACCGAGACGAAAGAGAAAAAGGAAGAGGTGAAACAAGAACTCAAGAGAAGCATCCAAGAATTGAGAGCGCTCGAGATGAAAAGAGGAACGTCGAGAATGACGAGAATCGAAATCTCACGGAAACAGATAGACTATGAGACCACTCTGGTTAGAATGAGATAAGAAACGAATAAGACTGAAAGGATTTAGGCAGAACTCTGACTGAACATGGAAAGAATAGAACATGAGATTCACAAGATGGGATGACACTTGAGGAGATGACCAACGCAATACCTCTAGACGAATAGAAAGAATTTAAAGAAAAGAACTTAGCAGGAAGGGTTGAACGGAGTTGTTGAGAAAATCAACAATGAAAGATTAAACTTGTTGTGGTATTATGGTAACATCTCAAGATCATAAGTTGATAACCGGCCACAAGAGGAAAAGATTAAATAACTAGGAAGAAAGAAGAAATGCAAAACTCCAGTTCAAAAGAATACGGAGATTTAATTGTACTTCGAGATGCAAGAAAATAAGATACTTGAACTCCGCCAACAAGAATCTTGATGAACTCTTGAAGAAAAGATTAAATCATGAAGAACCACCATGAAGAACTCCGGTGACAAAAAGATGATGAGATAGAATGAAGGGTGAAAGAATAAGATGAGCCTTGCGGTGATTTAGATGGAGGTTCTGACGAAATAGCCGATGAAATTTGAACTCCGGAAAAGAAAAGAAGAAAAGACTTGGGACTAGAATTTATTCACCAAGAACAAACTCCGAAGAAAAGGATTACTCACTTGGATGAAATAAGAATAAGATTTATTGTATGATTATCCTCATCCAATTTAATGGGTGACGAGCGGATTTGGCATGCAACTTATTCCTCTTGAAAAAAGGATTGAGAAAAGACATATCACAATCTTGAGAAGGTCTTCATGAACCGCCGCTAGTATTGAAAAGAACGAATGAGTTGATATGATAAACAAGGAAAAGAATCTTGAATGAACCACCGTAAGAATTCAAATTTGAATGACGAAAGAGAATGAATCACCGGGAATAATTAGAAGAACAAATATGTTAGAGGGGATTTAGATGCAAGAGAACGGGAAGAACTCGATCTGATTAAAAGCACTTGAATGAAGCACCGGGATAATTAGAGAACGAAAGCTGAAATGATGGCCTCCGGTGAAAAGAAACGGGGAAAACAAGTCCTGACATACTCCGGATGGGTAAGAAAAGACTATCTGGCAAGTGGAATAATTCGAGACGATAGCATGAAACTAAAATCATGAATCTTCGAGAGGACAAACAAGATTTAGAGGAAAAAAACTCTTCTTCGGTCTTCAAAAGACGACGAGAAACACCACCAAAATTACTGAGGTATTCTGGAATAATGAAAAAGCGAGGAGGTTGAGGCAACAATGAAAAATGGTTTGAAATCGATCTCGGAGAAGGCATGTGACTGATGGAATCCATTCTTACGTCACACTTTGAAAAGAATTTGAGAATAACTCCGGGGAAAATTAGAAGAGTCAAGTAAGATCCTGGAAAAAGACCTGTGGGTTAGGGCCCACTGAAGAGAAAACACCGTTGGAAAGGGATGTTGAACAGATAGATGATGCACCGAAACAATTGAAATATTTGAATGAGGTGACAACCTCAAATTAATTCGAACACAAACGAATCTCCTGAGATGTCTTGAACACTCCGGAAGGATAAACTGGCGAGAGCGAACGAGCAGGGAAAACACTTGATCCAAGGAAAAGAATGTGATCAACCCGAAAAAAAACTTGAATTGAATCCACCGGAAAGAAAAAGAGATGGAGAATGATGAACGATACGAGAATTCACCGGTTGAAATAATTGAGGGAAGAGTGAAGAGGCTCCGCAAAAATGAAATAGATGGTCGAGAGAGAGACAGACTCCGGGAAGAAGAGGGTGGGAGGGAGGGAAAACAAAATCAACTTGGAAGGGGGAACCGACGAATATCTTGAAGAGAAAACACCGGTTGAAATCATTGAGGAAAGAAATCAAAGACTTCGCACGAGTAGGATGGATACTCGATTACGGACTCCGGCTTCAAGAAGAAAAAAGGGGTGGGCAGGTGGGAAAGAAAACAACTGAGGATTGAACGCAAAGATGAAGAGGCTCGAGTCAACTTGACAAGAAATGCACCGGATGAAAAGAGCTGAGAGCCAACGATCGAGAAACCAACTGCATGATCCTAAAGAAAATTTTGAAGGGGAAGAGGAGTAATTAAAAACACCTACGTCAAGATTCCTCACCAGAGCGACGAAGGGGCTGAGGAGTAAAAAGAATTCGTACTCTCCGATATAACTAGACTCAGAAAATAGTTTTCTTCTAGACTCAACAACGGCCAAACTACACGATCAATCAAGGGGGCTCCTAGGGTCGATCGAGGCTTTGATACCAACTTGTCACGCCCAATATGCGACCCTATCCAAAAGGAACTCGAAGATCCCACCAAGGATAGACCCGCATATTGAAACGCTTTTGCAAGGTGGATATCATTACATCAACATTACATAATAGATGGGGATACATACAAGAGGCATACAATTCCACACAAATAAAACATCACAATACATAAGAGCATCATCCGACTACGGATGAAACACAAACATAAACTCAAACGACATCCACCCTGCTAGCCCAGGCTGCCGACCTGGAACCTATCCCCTGATCGAAGAAGAAGAAGAAGAACTCAACGCAAGCAAGCATCGCTCTCGCGTCATGATCATCGCATAACCTATACCTGCAACTATTGTTGTAGTAATCTGTGAGCCACGAGGACTCAGCAATCCCATTACCATGGGTATCAAGACTAGCAAAGCTTAAGGGGAAAGGAAGTGGTAAAGTGGTGAGGTTGCAGCAGCGGCTAAGCAAGTATGGTGGCTAACATACGCAAATAAGAGCGAGAAGAGAGCAAGTGGAATGGTCGTGAAGCTAGCAATGATCAAGAAGTGATCCTGAACTCCTACTTACGTAAAACATAACCCAAAAACTGGGTTCGCTTCCCGGACTCCGCCGAAAAGAGACCATCACGGCTACACACGTGGTTGATGCATTTTAATTCGAATCTAGTGTCAAGTTATCTACAACTGGACATTAACAAATTCCCATCTGCCTATAACCGCAGGCACGGCTTTCGAAAGATTATACCCTGCAGGGGTGTCCCAACTTAGCCCATGATAAGCTCTCGCGATCAACGAAGGATATACCTTCTCCCAGGAAGACCCGATCAGACTCGGAATCCCGGTTTACAAGACATTTTGACAATGGTAAAACAAGACCAGCAGGACCGCCCAATGCGCCGACAATCCCGATAGGAGCTGCACATATCTCGTTCTCAGGGCAACACCGGATGAGCAATCCGTACAACTAAAACCAGACCTCAAGTTTCCCTGAGGGGGCGCTGCAAAGGGCTCTAGTTCGTACCAACGCTTAGACAAGCACTGGCCCGGGGGGGCTGAAATAAAGATGACCCTCGAGAGAGCGGCTCCCAAGGGAAAAGTTGGTGGTGGTGAGGCAAATGGTAAAACCAATGTTGGGCCTTGCTGGAGGAGTTTTATTCAAAGCGAACTGTCAAGGGGGTCCCATAAATCACCCAACCGCGTAAGGAACGCAAAATCCGGGAACATAACACCGGTATGATGAAAACTAGGGGCGGCAAGAGTGGAACAAAACACCAGGCATAAGGCCGAGCCTTCCACCCTTTACCAAGTATATAGATGCATTAATAATAATATAAGAGATATTGTGATATCCCAACAAAATCCTATCCACCATGGAGCAATCTTGAACTTCACCTGCAACTAGCAACGCTATAAGAGGGCTGAGCAAAGCGGTAACATAGCGAAGCAACGGTTTGCATAGGAAAGGTGTCAAAGGTTAGAGGTTCATGGCAATATGGGAGGCTTGATAAACAGGTGATAGGTAGCGCAGCAAAGCGATAGAACGAAGCAACTAGCATAGCAATGATAGTAGTGAGATCCAGGGTAGCGGTCATCTTGCCTGAAATCCTGCAAGGAAGAAGAACGAGTCCATGAAGAAGATGAAGCCACGAAGACGAACCAAGCGTAGACGAACGAATCCTCACGATCGCAATGAAACAGGAACTATCGAGAAGAAGCACACAACATGGTAAACACACCACACATGAACATGACATGATGCACAACAAGCATGATGCATGACAAAAATAGATGAGGCTACTCATGGCAAGAGATGATGCAAACAAGAACAACACATCAAAGCAAGTTTAAATGAGGCCGGGAACAACATATAACAATTCCGGTAAGTCCTCATATGCAAATTTCGAAATTGGTTCAGATCTGAATAAACCTTATGTTCAAGTTGTTAAACAGCAAGTTAAGATGCACCAAGATGATCTACACGAGATTCTAGTCAAGTTACATATAAAGTTCATTTAGTTCGGAGCTACCGTCTAGAAGATATGAGCAAAACAAGTTAAATATGGCATTGATGCAAAATGCATACAAATATCAAGCAAGCACCTCAAAACAAGGATGCAACATGATAATACGAAACTACATGCAAAATCAAGCAAGTTTCATATTGAGCACACTCAAAACGGAGCAACGGTTCAACGCCTACACTCTATACAAGTTATAGCAACAATCTGTCCAAAACAACAACTAGGCATATTGCAAGCATCAAAACAATATGCTACAGCACCTCAACATCAAAACAAAAGGCATGGACATGATGTACAGGTAATGCATAACAAAACATGAACACTGATCTATCTCCACAAATCACTAGAACATACTCAAACACACATGGCAAGATTGCAAATAATAACAGTTTCAGACTTTGCAGAAATAACATCAGGTTGCAATGTTTAGAGCTATCAAACAGCATGTTACAGGAACTTATCATGGAAAACAAAGGCATGGCATGAACCTACTAATTGCATAGAACAAAAGTCCCTTACTGACCATAAGCCAAAAAGGATCAGAAGATATGATGGCACCCACGTAAACATAGCAAGTTATATTACAGATTTAAACATGGCAGGAACAACGATAAGTAGGCATGTAGATGAGCTTGTACCACTCACCACAGAGAAATACATGGCATGAAAAGGCAACCAACAGTAAGAAGGGATGTTTATGAAGCTAAGCATGGCAAGAACAAGTTCATAGGGTGCATGGAACACTAGCAACAATCATGGCAACAACTGAACTTAATGTTAACAGGCTGACAGCAACATTATTTAGCAACTTTGGAGCAAGGAAACAACAAGCTACAGCCAACTATAATTGCAACCAGGGGCATGGATGGACAGAGCATAACATGTAGAACAAAACACCCTTAGTGAACATCTCCAGATTATGCATATAATGACTTGTAGCAGCAGGTTTACATAGCATCATGAAATAACAGATTCAGCCTAGCAAAACAGTAACAACAAGTACCCTACTTAACAAGCTTAGATTCACTCACCACAAGTCATTGCATGACAAGATAAGCATAGCATCAGCAAGAAGACATGTTTATGAAACAAACCAAGGCAAGAACAAGTTCATAGCATGAAAGGACCAACTACAACAACCTTGGCAAAATTGAATAACATGTAAACAATCTGCCAGGAAACATTTTGTAGCAAAAGTAGAGCACGAAAATGACATGCTAGACTACTCCATAATTGCAAACAGGGGCATGAATGGATAGAGGATAACCATATGCTCAAAACATCCTTACTGAAGTATCTCAAAATATGCTTGGATCTCTCTGTAGCATCAAGTTTACATGGCATAAAAATAACAGCAGAAGAGGGACTGAAATCGACAACATCACGAAGCCTAGTTTGCATGCTTATGCTAGTCACCACATTGATCATAAAAATACATGGCAAACACCACTGTAAATATGGCATGGCATAGTTCAAAACACATGTAGACAGCACCCTCATAGGATGCACACATCAAACATAGCAAAAATGACAAATGAGCATGTTCTGTTAACAAACAGCAGACAACATAATGAAGCACTCTTGCAACGATGATTCAGGCATCAAGATGAGCTCAAATGAACATGATGCAATGGAACAAATGAAGTACTCGTTTAGTCGAACAATTTGACATATTACACGCACAAAACGGAGCTACATGAATAGAGTTATGATGCGATGAACATGGCATGATAATGTCAAAATATTTCGGGACTTGGACGAATCATCACCTCCGAAACTGGATCTAGGGATTTGGGCACGCGGATCGAGGCGGCGGCGGCTCCGGTCAACGGCGACGATGGATATGGCCGGGTGGAGGCCGGGGACGGCCAGCGGAGGGGCGCTCCGACCGGATCCGCGGCGGCGGAGCTCGGCAGGGCCGGCGGCGGCGGTCGGCGCGCGGGGCGGCGCTGGAGCGCTCCCGGTCGGACGGGCGGCGGCGGGCGGCGGTGGAGGCCGGGGCGCGGCCGAGGCACGGGCGCGGCGAGGAGGCGGCGGCCGTCGGGGACCCGGCGCGGCGGCGCGGGTCGCGGCGGCGGGGCGCCGACGATGGCGGTCGGCGGGGCGTGGGGCTCGGGCCCGCGGGGCGCGTCGGCGGGCACGGTCGGGCTCGCGCAGGCCTACGATGGGCTCGGCGGGCCGCGGCCGCGGGGATGACGGCGGCGGACAGGTGGCGGCTCCGGATTGGGCAGGGGCGGCGGTGGACACGTCCGGGTCCAGATCGGACATGTCCAGCGGGCGAGAGGAGCGGGGCTAGGGTTTCGTCTGCGTTTTGGACCGGGTGGGACACATATTTATAGGTTCTAGGAGCTAGGAGAGTCCAAATGGAGCACGGTTTTCGCCCACACGATCGTGATCGAATGACCAAGAGCATGGAGGGGGTTAGGATGGGTTTTGGGCCACTTTGGAAGGGTGTTGGGCTGCAAGACAAAAGGGGCTTTGCGGGCTACGCGGTTAACCGTTGGAGTATCAAACGGACTCCAAATGGCACGAAACTTGACAGGCGGTCTACCAGTGCTATACCAAGGCCACTTGGCAAACCTCGGGCCATTTCAAGAAAGTTTAACACCCGCTCACAACGAGAGACAAAAGGGGGACACCGGAGGGCATAGGAGTGCCGGATTGCAAAACGGACAACGGGTAATTGGCTCAGATGCATGAAACGAACACGTATGCAAAATGAGATGCACATGATGACATGACAATATGCAACACGCAAGCAAATGACATGGCAACGATGGCGAATAACTGGCAAACACCTAGCGCATCGAATCCGGGGTGTTACATAGGGACACCATTAAACCTATTGGGATTGTTAGAGATGTTGAAGTCTTGTGTGGGACGATTAAATACCCTGCTGATTTTCTTGTTCTTGGTTCTCCACAAGATGATTTTTGTCCCATTATTTTTGGTAGACCCTTCTTGAATACTGCTAGTGCTAAGATTAATTGTGAAAAGAATATTGTCACTGTTGGCATAGATGGTATGTCTCATGAGTTTAATTTCGCTAAGTTTAGTAGACAACCTCGTGAAAGGGAACCACCTAGTAAGGATGAAATTAGTGGTCTTGCTTCCATTGCTCTTCCTCCAACTGATCTGTTAGAACAATATTTGTTAGACCATGAAAACGATATGTTTATGAAGGAAAGGGAAGAAATAGATGAAGTGTTCCTTAAACAAGAACCTATGCTAAAACATAACCTTCCCGTTGAAATTCTTGGGGATCCCCCTCCACCCAAGCGTGATCCCATGTTCGAACTCAAACCCTTACCTGATAATCTCAAGTATGCTTATCTTGATGAAAAAGAAATATATCATGTTATTATTAGTGCTAACCTTTCATAGAAAGAAGAAGAAAGATTATTGAAAACTCTGAAGAAGCACCGAGCCGCTATTGGATATACTCTAGATGATCTTAAGGGCATTAGTCCCACATTATGTCAACACAAAATTTGAGTGGAGAAAGATACCAAACCAGTTAGAGATCCTCAAAGACGATTAAATCCCAAAATGAAGGAAGTGGTAAGAAAGGAGATTCTAAAACTCCTTGAGGCAGGTATTATTTAGGAACAATTGTATTGGTGCCCCTAGTTGGGTCACGCTCGACTGATTTGCCCCTAGTTTTTCAATAATTGCGGTTTTGCCCAGCTCACTTCACTCGCCTTGTGTTTTTGCCCTTCCGGGGCGGTTCCGACCAATGTGCAGTCGCCACGTGGCGAACCGTGATTGGTCGGAACCGCCCCGGAAGGGCAAAAACACAAGGCGAGTGAAGTGAGCTGGGCAAAACCGCAATTGTTGGAAAACTAGGGGCAAATCAGTCGAGCGTGACCCAACTAGGGGCACAAATGCAAAAATCCCTATTATTTATCCCGTTGCTGATAGTGAATGGGTAAGGCCTGTCCATTGTGTCCCTAAAAAGGGAGGTATTACCGTTGTTCCTAATGATAAAGATGAATTGATCCCGCAAAGAATTATTATAGGCTATAGGATGGTAATTGATTTCTATAAGTTAAATAAAGCTACTAAGAAAGATCATTACCCTTTACCTTTCATTGATCAAATGCTAGAAAGGCTATCCAAACACACACATTTTTGCTTTCTAGATGGTTATTCTGGCTTCTCTCAAATACCTGTGTCCGCGAAGGATCAATCTAAAACTACTTTTACTTTCCCTTTTGGTCCTTTTGCTTATAGACGTATGCATTTTGGTTTATGTAATGCACCTGCTACCTTTCAAAGATGCATGATGGCTATATTTTCTGATTTTTGTGAAAAGATTTGTGAGGTATTCATGGATGAATTCTCCGTCTATGGATCCTCTTTTGATGACTGTTTGAGCAACCTTGATCGAGTTTTCCAGAGATGCGAAGACACTAGTCTCATCCTGAATTGGGAAAAGTGTCACTTTATGGTTAATGAAGGCATTGTCTTGGGGCACAAGATCTCCGAGAGAGGTATTGAAGTTGATAAAGTTGATGCTATTGAAAAGAGGCCATGTCCCAAGGACATAAAAGGTATAAGAAGTTTCCTTGGTCATGCCTGCTTTTATAGGAGGTTCATTAAGGACTTCTCTAAAATCTTTAGGCCTCTGACTAATTTATTGCAAAAAGATATTCCTTTTGTCTTTGATGATGATTGTGTAGAAGCATTTAAAACACTTAAGAAAGCCTTGATCATGGCACCTATTGTTCAGCCACCTGGATGGAATTTACCTTTTGAAATTATGTGCGATGCTAGTGATTATGTTGTAGGTGCTGTTTTAGGGCAAAGAGTCGATATGAAATTGAATGTTATCCAGTATGCTAGTAAGAATCTTGATACTGCCTAGAGAAATTATGCTACTACTGAAAAAGAGTTCTTAGCAGTTGTGTTTGCATGTGATAAGTTTAGACCTTATATTGTTGATTCCAAAGTTACTATTCACACTGATCATGCTGCTATTAAATATCTTATTTAAAAGAAAGATGCTAAGGCTAGACTCTTTAGATGGGTTCTCTTGCTCCAAGAATTTGATTTGCATATTATTGATAGAAAGGGAGCTAAGAACCCCGTTGCAGATAACATGTCTAGGTTAGAGAATGTTCTTGATGACCCACTACCTATTAATGATAGTTTTCCTGGTGAACAATTAGCGGTTGTCAATGCTTCTCGTACTGCTCCTTGGTATGCTAATTATGCTAATTACATTGTTGCTAAATATATACCGCCTAGTTTCACATACCAGCAAAAGAAAAAGTTCTTTTATGATTTAAGACATTACTTTTGGGATGATCCACACCTTTATAAAGAAGGAGTATATAGTATTATTAGACGTTGTATGCCTGAGCATGAACAGGAACAAATCCTACGCAAGTGTCACTCTGAATCTTATGGAGGACACCACACTGGAGATAGAACTGCGCACAAGGTACTACAATCTGGTTTTATTGGCCTACTCTCTTCAAAGATGCTCGTAAGCTTGTCTTATCTTGTGATGAATGTCAAAGAATAGGTAACATTAGTAGACGTCAAGAAGTGCCTATGAACTATTCTCTTGTTATTGAACCGTTTGATGTTTGGGGCTTTGATTATATGGGACCTTTTCCTGCCTCCAATGTTTATACACATATTTTTAGTTGCTGTTGATTACGTTACTAACTGGGTAGAAGCTATTCCAACTAGTAGTGTTGATCATAAAACTTCTATTAAAATGCTTAAAGAACTTATTTTTCCAAGGTTTGGAGTCCCTATATATCTTATGACTGATGGTGGTTCGCACTTTATTCATGGTGCTTTCCGTAAGATGCTTGCTAAGTATGATGTTAATCATAGAATCGCATCTCCTTATCACCCGCAGTCCAGTGGTCAAGTAGAGTTGAGCAATAGAGAGCTCAAATTAATTTTACAAAAGATTGTGAATAGATCTAGAACGAATTGGTCCACAAAACTTGATGATGCATTATGGGCCTATAGAACTGCATACAAAAATCCTATGGGTATGTCTCCATATAAGATGGTTTATGGAAAAGCATGTCATTTACCTCTTGAACTTGAACATAAAGCATATTGGGCTATTAAAGAGCTCAATTATGACTTCAAACTTGCCGGTGAGAAGAGGTTGTTTGATATTAGCTCACTTGATGAATGGAGAACCCAAGCATATGAGAATGCCAAGCTTTTCAAAGAAAAGGTCAAACGCTGGCATGATAAGAGGATACAAAAGCGTGAGTTTAACGTAGGGGGTTATGTGTTATTATTCAACTCTCGTGTCAGATTTCTTTGCAGGAAAACTTCTCTCAAAATGGGAAGGTCCCTACGTTATCGAGGAGGTCTATCGTTCTGGTGCTATAAAAATCAACACTATACTTCGAAGGCACAAATCCGAGGGTGGTTAATGGTCAAAGAATTCAACACTATATTTCAGGTAATCCTATCAATGTTGAAACAAATATTATTGAAACCATAACCCCCGAGGAATACATAAGACACACTTTCCAGAACGTCCCAGACTCTAAAAAGGCATAGGTACGTGGTACGGTAAGTAAACCGACTCCAAAACAACTCTAATGGCAGTTTTGGATTATTTAAGAATTTTAGGAAGAAAGAAGTAGTCCGAAAGGGACATGAGGCTCCCATGAGAGAGAAGGCCGCCCCCCCCCCTGTAGGGCGTGCCCCCTTGTCTCGTGGGCACCTCGTGTGCCTCCCGGACTCCGTTTTCTTGTATGTTACATATTTTGGTCGGTAAAAATTCATTTTATATTCTCCCGAAGGTTTTGACCACCGTATCACGCAAATATCCACTGTTTTTGTTTTGAGCTGTTTCTGTTTCAGATGTAGAGCATCATGTCGTGTCCAAGCGCTCCCAAGGACAAGTTTTTCGAGTGGCTGCATCACCGTCAAACCATTGAGATGCGTGAGGGGGTGCTGCACATCCGCGATGTGGAGGGACCAAGGCGTACCGGGAGCATGGAGACAAAGCTCAAAGACATGGAGCAAGAAGTTTTCAAGTGTCAAGGGATGGTGGAGCGTGGACTCAACGCCAACCAAATGATGATCACGGAGTTCACCAACAACCACAAGCTGGATGCCAAAGTCATTGGGGAGACCATCTTCAAGCTTCAAGAGAAAATCAAGCACCTCCAAGCCCAGATTTATGACCTGCAAAACCAGAACTGTGAGTATGAATATAGATTCAAGCGAATGAGTTTGGCTGCAGATTGAAGGATCCTGGAGACTCGATCATCCTTTTATGATGAAGAGCCTATGCCTTGGAAGACGGACGACAAGCCTACATCATCAACAACTCCCACTTCACCACCTCCAAGGAAATAATCACATGGGTATGGGCACTCCCCTTGGCAACTGCCAAGCTTGGGGGAGGTGCCCTGGTATTGTATCACCATCACACTCCCATCTTTACCGCTTTATTTAGTTCGATCCTTTTAGTAGTATCTTGATCTAGTAGATTGAAGTTTTGATATCAGGTAGTTTCGAGTTTTGCATTGTGATCTCTTTATGTAAGAGAGTCCATGTGCTATCTATAATAAAGATTAGTGTTGAGTCAAGGGATTTGCTATGTTGCTATGATCTTCAGTAAGTAGAAAGAACAAAAGAGTTCATATTGATCTTATGGATAGTGATAACTTCACACATAGAAAGTATGAGGCATAAAAATTGTTGAGAGTTGATGAACGTAGCCTTGGTCATCGTTGCAATTAATAGGAAGTGATAAGGAAACAGGGGTTCACATATAAATATATTATCTTGGACATATTTTATGATTGTGAAGCACTCATTAAGTATGACATGCTAAAAGAGTTGATGTTGGACAAGGAAGAGAACGTAATGGTTTATGTTTTCCGACATCTCAGTTAAAGTATATTGTCATTGACCTTCCTAAACATGTTGAGCTTGCCTTTCCCCCTCTTGCTAGCCAAATCCCTTGCACCAAGTAGAGATACTACTTGTGCTTCCAAATATCCTCAAACCCAGTTTTGCCATGAGAGTCCACCATACCTACCTATGGATTGAGTAAGATCCTTCAAGTAAGTTGTCATCGGTGCAACCAATAAAAATTGCTCTCTAAATATGTATGACTTATTAGTGGAGAGAAAATAAGCTTTGTACGAACTTGTTGTGGAAGTAATAAAAGCGACGGATTGCATAATAAAGGTCCACATACAAGGGGCAATATAAAGTGATGTTCTTTTGCATTAAGATTTCGTGCATCAACCCTAAACGCGCATGACAACCTCTCCTTCCCTCTGCGAAGGGCCTATCTTTTACTTTATGTTTTGACTTTATGCTTGAGTCAAGGTGATCCTCACCTTTCCCCTTTTTCATTTTATCCTTTGGCAAGCTCCTCATGTTTGAAAATCATGATACATATATCCAATTGGATGTAAGTTGGCATAGGCTATTATTGTTGACATCACCTAAAGGTGAATACATTGGGAGGCAACACATTAAGCCCCTATCTTTCTCAGTGTCTGGCTAAAACTCTATAACCACAAGTATTGCATGAGTGTTAGCAATTATGGGAGACTACGAGATGGTTGAGTATGTGAGCTTGTTGAAAAGCTCTATTATTGACTCTTTCTGATGTTACAATAAATTGCAATTGGTTCAATGACTGAGTTTATAGTTTGTTAGTTCCCAATGAAGTTTATGAACCATACTTGACATTGTGAATTGCTTATTACTTGAGCATAGGAAATCATATGACAAAATCTATATCTGTTACGGTTATTAGAACGCTCATGATGCCCTCATGTCCGTATTTTATTTTTATCGACACCTCTATCTCTAAACATGTGGACATATTTTTCGATTTCGGCTTCTGCTTGAGGACAAGTGAGGTCTAAGCTTGGGGGAGTTGATATGTCCATTTTGCATCATGCTTTTATATCAATATTTATTGCATTATGGGATGTTATTACACATTATATCTCAATACTTATGGCTATTCTCTCTTATTTTACAAGGTTTACCATGAACAGGGGGAATGCCGGCAGCTGGAATTCTGGCTGGAAAAGGAGCAAACGTTGGAAACCTATTCTGCACAACTCCAAAAGTCCTGAAACTCCATGAAACAACTTTTTGGATTTAATAAGAATTTATGAGCGAAAGAAATAGGCCAGGGGGCCCACACCCTGTCCAGGAGACAGCCCCCCCCCCCCCTGTAGGGCGCGGCCCCCTATCTCCTGGGCCCCTTGGTGGGCCTCCGGCGTCCATCTTCTGCTATATCATCACTTCTACCCTGGAAAAAATCATGGGCAAGCTTACGGGACGAAACTCCGCCGCCACGAGGCGGAACCTTGGCGGAATCAATCTAGGGCTCTGGCGGAGCTGTTCTGCCGGGGACACTTCCGTCCAGGAGGGGGAAATCATCACCAACGTCATCACCAATGATCTTCTCATCGGGAGGGGGTCAATCTCCATTAACATCTTCACCAACACCATCTCCTCTCAAATCCCTAGTTCATCTCTTGTATCCAATCTTGTATCAAAACCACAAATTGGTACCTATGGGTTGCTAGTAGTGTTGATTACTCCTTGTAGTTGATGCTAATTGGTTTACTTAGTGGAAGATCATATGTTCAGATCCTTTATGCATACTATTACTCCTCCGATTATGAACATGAATATGCTTTGTGAGTAGTTACGTTTGTTCCTGAGGACATGGGTGAAGTCTTGCTATTAGTAGTCATGTGAATTTGGTACTCGTTTGATATTTTGATGAGATGTATGTTGTCTTTCCTCTAGTGGTGTTATGTGAACGTCGACTACATGACACTTCACCATTATTTGGGCCTAGAGGAAGGCATATAGAAGTAATAAGTAGATGATGGGTTGCTAGAGTGACAGAAGCTTAAACCCTAGTTTATGCGTTGCTCGTTAGCGGTTGATATGGACCCATATGTTTAATGTTGTGGTTAGGTTTACCTTAATACTCCTTTTTGTAGTTGCGGATGCTTGCAATAGGGGTTAGTCATAAGTGGGATGCTTGTCCAAGTTAGGGCAGTACCCAAGTGTCAGTCCACCCACATATCAAATTATCAAAGTACCGAACGCCAATCTTGTGAACGTGATGAAAACTAGCTTGACGATAATTCCCAATGTGTCCTCGGGAGCTCCTTCTTCAGTATTAAAATTTGTCCAAGCTTATCCTTTGCTACATAATGGATTGGGCCACCTTGCTGCTCTTTATTTACTTTATTTACTTTTTGCTCGTTACTATTTATCTTATCACAAAACTTTCTATCACGTACAATTTCCGTGCTTGCAGAGAAAACCTTACTGAAAACCGCTTATCATTTCCTTCTGCTCCTCGTTGGGTTCGACACTCTTACTTATCGAAAAGACTACGATAGATCCCTTACACTTGTGGCTCATCAGGCGCGTTTACAAACATGACCAGAATAACGGTCCTTCGTTTAATACGGAGGGAATCGCAAGGATTTCGATGAGTCATCGAGTGGTTGACCAACTCTCGCCGCATCATGATAGTCAGTTTTTGGCTTTCTCTACTGAGGTGCTCATCCAGACGAGCTAGGGG
The DNA here is from genome assembly GCA_963921465.1 of Triticum timopheevii. Lineage (NCBI taxonomy): Eukaryota > Viridiplantae > Streptophyta > Magnoliopsida > Poales > Poaceae > Triticum > Triticum timopheevii. The sequence goes on from OY997272.1 coordinate 499,026,215, forward strand.
ACAATCGCAGTAGTTCTCCCTTTACTACCCTAGCCGATATAGCGGAACGTAAGGTAGTAAGCACAGGAGCCGGGCAACCCAACTATTGACAAAAGACATGATTCTGAGTTGATGTATATAAGGACAAACTAGCGATGCCGAACACTCCCTATAGGTGTTCAGACTTGTCCCTGGTGATAGACCCTGGTATCAAGGCATGTATGGCAATCCGACGTGGGGAAAGAGCGCAGGTGGTGAGAGCATAAATCTCAAAACACAATACGAACCAAGCTGCTTCTATAACATCCACTTTAGTACAGCGAGCCATATTTTTACAGGTAATGCCGATATCTTTCTTGAACACTTTACATGCCAGGAAAGTATAAAACAAAAAGAGATAAAAAAAGTTTTACACAGGGTCTTACTTCTAAAAAAGAATCCTTAATGCGGGGCCCTACTGCACGTCTGCGCCTTTTTCTCCGTTGTGAAGTGTCCTTGAAGGGTATAGTGTGATGGCCATATGTAAAACGGGAAAAACCCAGGTAAAAGTATCTTTTGTGGCCGTAAGTAAAGCTGGTTCATTTTACCGAACCGTGAAATATAACTTCTGGAGTCCGAATAGGGTCGAGCCGAACTATGGACTTTTTGTGTGCAGTGTGCCCCCGTCGCCACCCAAGGAATGTTGAGTGTATATTGCTACCTCTTGAGCACTGCGTTGGATTTCCCCAAAGAGGAGAGGATGATGCAGTAAAGTAGCGTAAGTATTTCCCTCAGTTTTTGATATAGAGATGCAAAGTAAAAAAGTAAAAGGCAAAGTAAAAACAAAGCAAGTAAATAAAGCAGTAGAGATTGATATGATGAGAATAGACCCGGGGGCCATAGGTTTCACTAGTGGCTTCTCTCAAGAGCATAAGTATTCTACGGTGGGTGAACAAATTACTGTACAGCAATTGATAGAAAAGCGAATAATTATGAGATTTTCTAGGTATGATCATGTATATAGGCATCACGTCCAAGACAAGTAGATCGAAATGATTCTGCATCTACTACTATTACTCCACTCATCCACCGCTATCTAGCATGCATCTAGAGTATTAAGTAAAACAAAGTAACGCCTTAAGCAAGATGACATGATGTAGAGGGATAAATTCATGTAATATGATAAAAAACCCCATCTTGTTATCCTCGATGGCAACAATACAATACATGCCTTGCAACCCTTTCTGTCACTGGGTAAGCACACCGCAAGATTGAACCCAAAGCTAAACACTTCTCCCATTGCAAGAACTACCAATCTACTTGGCCAAACCAAACGGATAATTCGAAGAGACTTGCAAAGATAACTCAATCATACATAAAAGAATTCAGAGAAGAATCAAATATTGTTCATAGATAAGCTGGATCATAAACCCACAATTCATTGTCTCAATAAACACACCGCAAAAAGAAGATTACATCGAATAGATCTCCACAAGAGAGGGGGAGAACATTGAATTGAGATCCAAAAAGAGAGAAGAAGCCATCTAGCTAATAACTATGGACCCGAAGGTCTGAAGTGACTACTCACACTTCATCGGAGAGGCTATGGTGTTGATGTAGAAGCCCTCCGTGGTAGATGCCCTCTCCGGTAGAGCTCTGGAACAGGCCCCAAGATGGGATCTCGCGGATACAGAAAGTTGCGGCGGTGGAATTAGGTTTTTGGCTCTGTATATGATCTGACGGGGGTACGTAGGTATATATAGGAGGAAGGAGTGCGTCGGTGGAGCAACAGGGGGCCCACGAGGCAGGGGGCGCGCCCAGGGGGCGCGCCCTCCACCCTCGTGACCTCCACAGTTGTTCCTTGGAGCAGGCTCCAAGTCTCCTGGATCACGTTCGGTGAGAAAATCACGTTCCCGAAGGTTTTATTCCGTTTGGACTCTGTTTGATATTTTGTTTCTTCAAAATACTGAAATAGGCAAAAAAACAGCAATTCTGGGCTGGGCCTCGGTTAATAGGTTAGTCCCAAAAATAATATAAAAGTGAAAAATAAAGCCCAATATAGTCCAAAACAGTAGACAAAGTAGCATGGAGTAATAAAAAATTATAGATACGTTGGAGACGTATCAAGCATCCCCAAGCTTAATTCCTGCTCGTCCTTGAGTAGGTAAATGATAAAAAAGAATTTTTGATGCGGAGTGATACTTTGGCATAATTTCAATGTAAATCTTCTTAATTGTGACATGAATATTCAGATCCGAAAGATTCAAGATAAAAGTTCATATTAACATAAAAGTAATAATACTTCAAGCATACTAATCAAAGCAATCATGTCTTCTCAAAATAGCATGGTTAACGAAGGTTATCCCTAAAAAATCATATAGTCTAGCTATGCTCTATCTTCATCACACAAAGTATTTAATCATGCACAAACCCGATGACGAGCCAAGCAATTGTTTCATACTTTAGAAATCTCAAACTTTTTCAACTTTCACGCAATACATGAGCGTGAGCCATGGACATAGCACTATAGGTGGAATAGAATGGTGGTTGTGGAGAAGACAAAAAGGAGAAGATAGTATCACATCAACTAGGCGTATCAATGGGCTATGGAGATGCCCATTAATAGATTCAATGTGAGTGAGTAGGGATTGCCATGCAACGGATGCACTAGAGCTATAAATATATGAAAGCTCAACAAAAGAAAACTAGTAGGGTGCATCCAACTTGCTTGCTCACGAATACCTAGGGCATTTTGAGGAAGCCCATCATTGGAATATACAAGCCAAGTTCTATAATGAAAAATTCCCACTAGTATATGAAAGTGATAACATATGAGACTCTCTATCATGAAGATCATGGTGCTATTTCAAAGCACAAGTGTGGAAAGAGGATAGTAGCATTGTCCCTTCTCTCTTTTTCTCTCATTTTTTTTCTTTTTTTGGTGGGCTTCTCTGGCCTTTTTTTTTATTTGGGCTTCTTTGGCCTCTTTTATTTTTCATAAAGTCTGGAGTCTCATCCCGACTTATGGGGGAATCATAGTCTCCATCATCCTTTTCTCACTGGGACAATGCTCTAATAATGATGATCATCACACTTTTTATTTTTCTTACAACTCAACAATTACAACTTGAAACTAGAACAAAATATGACTCTATATGATTGCCTCCGGTGGTGTATCGGGATATGCAATGAATCAAGAGTGACATGTATGAAAATTTATGAAGGTGGCCTTGCCACAAATACAATGTCAACTACATGTTCATGCAAAAAGCAATATGACAAAAGTAATGTGTGTCATATGAACGGAACGGTGGAAAGTTGCATGGCAATATATCTCAGAATGGCTATGGAAATGCCATGATAGGTAGATATGGTGGCTGTTTTGAGAAAGGTATATGGTGGGTGTATGATACCGGCGAAAAGTGCGCGGTATTAGAGAGGCTAGCAATGGTGGAAGGGTGAGAGTGCGTATAATCCATGGACTCAACATTAATCAAAAGAACTCATGCACTTGTTGCAAAAATTTAGAAGTCATCAAAAACCAAAGCATTAAACGCATACTCCTAGGGGGATAGATTGGTAGGAAAATACCATCGTGCGTCCCCGACTGCCACTCATAAGGAAGACAATCAATAAATAAAATTGTGCTCCGACTTCATCACAAAGCGGTTCACCATATGTGCATGCTACGGGAATCACAAACTTCAACACAAGCATTCTTTAAATTCATGATCACGTCAACTAGAATTGCTTTTATATTATCACCTCCATATCTCAAAACAGTTATCAAGCATCAAACTTATCTTAGTATTCAATTCACTCAAAAGGAAGTTTCACATATCTTGAATACCAAGTATATTAACATTAAGCAAATTACCATGCTATTAACGACTCTCAAAATAATCTAAGTGAAGCATGAGAGATCAATAGTTTCTTTAAAACAAACCCACCACAGTGCTCTAAAAGATCTAAGGGAAGCACTAGAGAAAAAATTATTACGCTCAAAAGATATAAGTGAAGCACTATGAGCAAAACTATCAAGCTCAAAAGATTTAAGTGAAGCACATAGAGTATTCTAGCAAATTCTAAATCATGTATGACTCTCTCAAAAGGTGTGTACAGCAAGGATGATTGTGGCAAACTAACAAGCAAATACGCAAATAATAAAGACACTCCAAGCAAAACACATATCATGTGGTGAATAAAAATATAGCTCCGAGTAAATTACCGATGGGAGTAGATGAAAGAGGGGATGCCATCCGGGGCATCCCCAAGCTTTGACTTTTTGGTGTCCTTGGATTATCTTGGGGGTGCCATGGGCATCCCCAAGCTTAGGCTCTTGCCACTCTTTGTTCCATAATCTATCAAAAGAATTCACCCAAAACTTGAAAACTTCACAACACAAAACTCAATAGAAATCTCGTGAGCTCCATTAGTGAAAGAAAACAAAAGACTACTTCAAGGTACTGTAATGAACTCATTCTTTATTTATAATGGTGTTAAACCTACTGTATTCCAACTTCCTTATGGTTTATAAACTAATTTATTAGCCATAGATGCATTGAAATAAGCAAACAACACACGAAAAACAGAATCTGTCAAAAACAGAACAGTCTGTAGCAATCTGTAACTAATGCAAACTTCTGGAACTCTAAAAATTCTACCAAAATAGGACTTACTGGACAATTTGTTTATTGATCAGCATCAAAACAAATAAATGCAAAAGCACGTTCCTGTAATTTATTGAATTGTTTCTCGTGAGCGCAAAGTTTCTGTTTTTCAGCAGAATCAAATCAACTATTATCATAGCTTATCCTATAGGTTCTACTTGGCACAAATACTAATTAAAACATAAAACCACATCTAAACAGAAAGTAGAAACAAAATTTAACACTAAACAGGAACAAAAACAAAGAACACAAAATAAAATTGGGTTGTCTCCCAACAAGCGCTATCGTTTAACGCCCCTAGCTAGGCATAAAAGCGAAGATAGATCTAGGTATTGCCATCTTTGGTAGGCAATCCATAAGTGGCTCTCATGATAGATTCATATGGTAATTTTATTTTTTTCTAGGGAAGTGTTCTATACCCTTTCTCAAGGGAAATTGGAATCTAATATTCCCTTCCTTCATGTCAATAATCGCCCCAATCGTTCTAAGGAAAGGTCTACCAAGAATAATAGGACATAAAGGATTGCAATCTATATCAAGAACGATAAAATCTACGGGCACATAATTCCTATTGGCAACAATAAGAACATCATTAATTCTTCCCATAGGCTTTTTAATAGTGGAATCCGCAAGATGCAAGTTTAGAGAGCAATCTTCAAAGTCACGGAAATCTAGCAAATCACACAAAGTTTTGGGAATAGTGGAGACACTAGCACCCAAATTCATAATCTTTAATTTTAATTTTGATAGTAGGTTCCCACTCATCATAGAGTTTCCTAGGGATAGAAACTTTCAACTCAAGTTTATCTTCATAAGATTGCATCAAGGCATCAAAAATGTGTTCGGTAAAGGCCTTATTTTGACTATAAGCATGAGGAGAATCTAGCACGGATTGCAACAAGGAAATACAACCAATCAAAGAGCAATTTTCATAATTAAATTCCTTGAGATCCAAAATAGCGGGTTTAGCAACATCAAGATTTTTATTTTTTTCAATCCCACTTTCATCAATTTCATCATCAAGATCTAGAATCTCAGAATTCTTAGGATGCCTTCTAGGTAAAGGAAGATCACATTCAGTTCCATCAAAATTCATATTGCAAAACAAGGATTTAATAGGGGACACATCAATAACTTTTAGATCTTCATCTTGATTTTCATAGGAATCGGAAGAACACGCTTTAATAAAGGCATCTTTGGAAGCACGCATCCTAGCGGTTCTTTCCTTGCACTCATCAATGGAAATTCTCATAACTTTGAGAGACTCATTGATATCATGCTTAGGAGGAATAGATCTAAGCTTTAAATAATTAATTTCAAGAGAAATTCTATCAACGTTCCTAGCCAAATCATCAACCTTAAGCAATTTTTCTTCGAGCAAAGCACTAAAATTCTTTTGTGAATTCATAAACTCTTTAACACTACTCTCAAATTCAGAGGGCATCTTATTAAAATTTCCATAAGAGTTGTTGTAGGAATTTCCATAATTATTAGAAGGATTACTAGGATAAGGCCTAGGATTAAAATTCCCTCTATACGCGTTATTTCCAAAACTATTCCTTCCAACAAAATTCACATTCATAGATTCATTATTATTCTCAATCAAAGTAGATAAAGGCATATCATTGGGATCAAGAGAAGTATTTTTAGTAGCAAATATCTTCATAAGTTCATCCATCTTTTCACTCAAAACATTGATTTCCTCTATAGCATTCACTTTTTTACTAGAAGTTCTTTCGGTATGCCATTGAGAATAATTAGCCATAATATTATCAAGCAATTTTGTAGCATCTCCTAACATAATTTGCATAAATGTGCCTCCTGCGGCCGAGTCTAAAAGATTTCTAGAAGCAAAATTTAATCTGGCATAAAATTTTTGTATGATCATCCATAAATCCAAACCATGAGTAGGGCAATTGCGAAGCATCAATTTCATTCTTTCCCAAGATTGGGCAACATGCTCATGATCAAGTTGTTTAAAATTCATAATATCGTTCCTAAGAGTGATGATCTTAGCGGGAGGAAAATATTTAGAGATAAAAGCATCTTTACACTTGTTCCAAGAATCAATACTATTTTTAGGCAAAGATGAAAACCAAAATTTACCATGATCTCTAAGTGAAAACGGAAATAACTTTAATTTGACAATATTGTTATCCGTATATTTCTTCTTTTGCATATCACACAAATCAACAAAATTGTTTAGATGAGTAGTGGCATCTTCACTAGGAAGGCCGGTGAATTGATCTTTCATAACAAGATTTAGTAAAGCAGTATTGATTTCACAAGACTCATCATTATTAAGAGGAGCAATCTGAGTACTAAGGAAATCTTTATTATTGGTATTCGAGATTTGGTATTATCTTATGCCATGGCAACAAGTAATCCAACACACAAGCAAAGGCAAACAAGAAAAAGGCAAAAGAGAAAGAGAGGAGGAGATTGGGAAAGAGAGGGCGAATAAAACGGCAAGGGTGAAGTGGGGGAGAGGAAAACGAGAGGCAAATAATGTAATGCAAGAGATAGGAATTGTGATGGGTACTTGGTATGGTTGACTTTTGCGCAAACTCCCCAGCAATGGCACCAGAAATTCTTCTTGCTACCTATTGAGCACCGCGTTGGATTTCCCCGAAGAGGAGAGGATGATGCAGTAAAGTAGCGTAAGTATTTCCCTTAGTTTTTGAGAACCAAGGTATCAATCCAGTAGGAGATCACGCACGAGTCCCTCGTACCTACACAAAATGATAGCAACTCGCAACCAACGCTTAGGGGTTGTCAATCCCTTCACGGTCACTTACAAGAGTGAGATCTGATAGAGATAATATTTTTGGTATTTTTCATATAGAGATGCAAAGTAAAAAGTAAAAGGCAAAGTAAAAACAAAGCAAGTACATTAAGCAGTAGAGATTGATATGATGAGAATAGACCCGGGGGCCATAGGTTTCACTAGTGGCTTCTCTCAAGAGCAGTAGAGCATAAGCATAAGTATTTCCCTTATGAGATTATCTAGGTATGATCATGTATATAGGCATCACGTCCAAGACAAGTAGATCGAAATGATTCTGCATCTACTACTATTACTCCACTCATCCACCGCTATCTAGCATGCATCTAGAGTATTAAGTAAAATAGAGTAACGCCTTAAGCAAGATGACATGATGTAGAGGGATAAATTCATGCTATATGATAAAAACCCCATCTTGTTATCCTCGATGGCAACAATACAATACATGCCTTGCAACCCTTTCTGTCACTGGGTAAGGACACCGCAAGATTCAACCCGAAGCTAAACACTTCTCCCATTGCAAGAACTACCAATCTACTTGGCCAAACCAACGGGATAATTCGAAGAGACTTGCAAAGATAACTCAATCATACATAAAAGAATTCAGAGAAGAATCAAATATTGTTCATAGATAAGCTGGATCATAAACCCACAATTCATCGGTCTCAACAAACACACCGCAAAAAGAAGATTACATCGAATAGATCTCCATAAGAGAGGGGGAGAACATTGTATTGGGATCCAAAAAGAGAGAAGAAGCCATCTAGCTAATAACTATGGACCCGAAGGTCTGAAGTAAACTACTCACAATTCATCGGAGAGGCTATGGTGTTGATGTAGAAGCCCTCCGTGGTAGATGCCCTCTCCGGGGAGCTCTGGAACAGGCCCCAAGATGGGATCTCGCGGATACAGAAAGTTGCGGCGGTGGAATTAGGTTTTTGGCTCCGTATATGATCTGACGGGGGTATGTAGGTATATATAGGAGGAAGGAGTACGTCGGTGGAGCAACAGGGGGCCCACGAGGCAGGGGGGCGCGCCCAGGGGGGCGCCCTCCACCCTCGTGACCTCCACGGCTGTTTCTTGGAGCAGGGTCCAAGTCTCCTGGATCACGTTCGGTGAGAAAATCACGTTCCCGAAGGTTTTATTCCGTTTGGACTCCGTTTGATATTCTGTTTCTTCGAAATACTGAAATAGGCAAAAAACGGCAATTCTGGGCTGGGCCTCCGGTTAATAGGTTAGTCCCAAAAATAATATAAAAGTGGAAAATAAAGCCCAATATAGTCCAAAATAGTAGACAAAGTAGCATGGAGTAATCAAAAAATATAGATATGTTGGAGACGTATCATATATTTATGTATACGTGGCACGTGTGCTATCTCCCTATGGGGCGGTCGATGGGGGCGCAGCTAGTATTCGAGCTCTGGTTTATCTGAGCTGCCGCACTGAGGTGTGCGCCGCATACATTTAGCTGTGTCCGCGGTCTTAAAGACCGATGAGCTGCTCGGCTTGAATAGGCCACTTTGTGCTTCGACTGCTAGAGCCGCCGTTTATTCTTCTGTACGAAGAGAGCGCTCCGTATTTCTGCTGACCGTGATGACGCCACGTTGTCAAGGCATTTTGAGTTTTAGATAAGCATAATGCGGGACTGCATTAAAATGGGCGAAGGCCGTTCTTCCGACTAGTGCATGATAGCCGCTTCAGAACAGAGCTATGTCGAAGATTAGCTCTTCGCTTTGAAAGTTATCAGGAGAGCCGAATACGACTTCCAATGTTAAAGGGCCCGTGCAGCGGGCTTCTACGCCCGGTATAACTACTTTAAAGGTAGTGCTTCTTGGCTTGATTCTTGACGGGTCTATACCCATCTTACGGCCAGTGTCCTGATATATCAGATTGAGACTGCTGCCGCCGTCCATAAGGACTCGAGAGAGGTGGTATCCGTTGATTATTGGGTTGAGCACTAGGGTAGCCAAACCCCCATGATGGATACTAGTCAGATGATCCCTGCGATCAAAGGTGATAGGATAGGCCGACCATGGGTTGAATTTGGGGGCGACGGGCTCGACGGGGTAGACATCTCGGAGTGCGCGTTTGCACTCCCTCTTTGGGATATGAGTGACATAGATCATGTTCACTGTTTTGATCTCTGGTGGAAATTTCTTCTATCCCCCCGCGTTCGGCTGGCGAGGTTCGTCCTCGTCTTCACTCTAAGGTCCCTTCCCCTTGTGTTCGGCGTTGAGTTTGCCGGCCTGCTTGAAGACCCAACATTTTTCGTTGGTATGATTGGCTGGTTTATGAGGAGTGTCGTTGATCTGGCAGGGGCTGTCTCGAATTTTATCCAGGTTGGATGGACCATCTTAGTTGCCTTTAAATGGCTTCTTCCGTTGACCGGGTCTGGAGCCCCTGAATCTGGCGTTTACCGCTGTATTGTCTGAGCTTTCTTCTTTGTTCCGACGTTTGTTTTTGCTGTGTCGTGGTTTTCCATTTCCATCCCTGACCTCAGATGTGTCGGGATCACCGGTGCTGCTATGGGCTAACGAGCTGTCCTCCCCCGCGCAAAAGAGAGTAATGAGTGTAGTTAAGGTGGCCATTGTCCTTGGCTTTTCCTGGCTAAGGTGTCTGGCTAGCCATTCGTCTCGGACACTGTGTTTGAAGGCCTCTAAAGCTTCGGCGTCCGGACAGTCGACGATTTGGTTCTTCTTAGTGAGAAACCGGTTCCAAAGCTTACGGGCTGATTCTCTGGGTTGTTGTATTATGTGACTTAGGTCGTCTGCATCCGGGGCCGGACATTGGTTCCTTGGAAATTGGCCCGAAAAGCGTCCTCAAGTTCTTCCCAGCTTTCGATATAGTTTTCAGGGAGGCTTTTCAGCCAGTGCCGGGCTGGTCCTTTCAGCTTGAGGGGTAAGTATTTGATGGCATGGAGATCATCTCCGCGAGCCATGTGGATGTGAAGAATGAAGTCTTCTATCCAAACCGCGGGGTCCGTCGTTCCATCATACGCCTTGATGTTTATGGGTTTAAACCCCTCTGGAAAATCATGTTCCAACACCTCATCGGTGAAGCACAGGGGGTGTGCGGCACCCCTGTATCTGGCTGTGTCATGGATTGGGTCCGACGGTTGTAATGTTCGGTATTGGTTCCGAGCTGGTAAATGACCGGTATATTTGGCTTGATAATCATGATCCCGTGTAGGAGCACGTTCCCTGGATCCTTAGATGGATCTGGTTTTGCCAGCCTTTTTGTCCAGGTCTTCATGTAGATCGTGTTTCTGGTCCTGGGCCGCAACATTCCTTCCTTTTTGGGGAGGGGGTGCGAGCTTGTGTACGACATTGCTAGCCACTTTGTCTCGACCACAAGGTGGTCGGTCCGGCCTGTTGGCCATATTGTTTTTCGGCAGTATAGGCGCAATAACCTCGTCATCGAATTCGGGCAGCAGCTCACGCTTAGGATAGCTCTTTGTTTGGCAATTACCGCCGTATTTTTCCTCATTGTCTAGCACTTCGTTCCATCTGTCATTGAGCGTATCCTGTGCGGCTTTAAGCCGCTGCTTCTGCTTCTTCAGGCTCCTTGTAGTGGCGACAAGCCTTTGATGGAGGCATTCTTGTTCTAATGGTTCTTCTGGGGTGACGAATTCGTCGTCGCCCAGGCTGGTCTCTTCTTCAGAGACAGGTTGATAACTACTATCTTCGGCATCGCTGTCATCGGACAACATCTCCCGACTGTGTTCGCCGTCCTCTCGCACGCCCTGCTCCAACACTGGGTCTGCGGGGTTCTCCGCTTAGTTTAGATTATCATCATCTCCCGTGACAATGTTGTTGTTTTTCCTTTTGCCGGATCAAGGTCGGTGCTTCTGACGCCGGCACTTGGGAGGTTCATCGACATGCATGATGTTATCAATGTCGGCCTCCTTCTCCTTATGTGCATCCACCATGTATACATCGTATGAGGATGTAGCTGTCCACTGCCCTGAGGGTGGTGGCTTTTGTGCCTGCTCCTCTCCGGCATCGTCGTCCATACCGTCGATGTCCTCGGAGCCGTAATCGAGCATGTCGGTTAAGTCTTCGACAGTTGCAATGAAGTGGGTGGTGGGTGGGAAACGAAGTTCACTGTCGTCCGCTTCTCATTCGAGCCAGACATAGTTCGGTCGAGAGTCCCCCGACAAGGAGAGGGATTTCAATGAGTTTGACACATCACCTAGAGGTGAGTGCTGGAAGATGTCCGCAGAGCTAAACTCCAAGATCAGCACCCAATTAGGTTTGACGGACGCGGATGCACGCAGTCCGGAACCTATGGCCAGAGAGGAGTCTGAGGTTCCGGTGACACAAGCCCATCTCGATGTTGGGTCTGTGTGCGGCTCGAGCACCACTGAGTGTGTAAACTTCGTGGCGGTGTTAAGCTTCCTGTCATCGGACAACGCGGTCTGCTCCGGATCTAGGGCCAGAGCGGCCACAGGTGCTATCTCCTGGGCACGGCCAGATGACAGATTCAGGTCATGTTCATCATGGTGGCAAAGAACAGCCATCAGGGGCTCAGAACCGTCGAAGTTCAAGTCTCCACGGATGTCGGCCACAAAATTCAGGCTTCCGAATCTGACCTGATGGCCAGGGGCGTAGCTATTGATCTGCTCTAGATGGCCAAGCGAGTTTGCCCGCAGTGCGAAGCCGCCGAATACGAAGATCTATCCGGGGAGGAAGATCTCCCTTTGGACTGCTTTGTTGTAGATGATTGATGGAGCCATCAAGCCTTTTGGTGACAACGCAGTGGAACTCTCAGTTAAAGCACCAATGTCGGTGTCAAAACCGGCGGATCTCGGGTAGGGGGTCCCGAACTATGCGTCTAAGGCTAATGGTAATAGGAGGTGGGGGACACAATGTTTACCCAGGTTTGGGCCCTCTCTATGGAGGTAATACCCTACTACCTTCTTGATTGATCTTGATGAATATGAGTATTACAAGAGTTGATCTACCACGAGATCGTAATGGCTAAACCCTAGAAGTCTAGCCTATGAGATTATGATTGTCGTTCTATGGACCAAACCCTCCGGTCTATATAGACACCGGAGGGGACTAGGGTTACAGAAAGTCGGTTACAGAGAAAAGGAATCTACATATCTGAATCGCCAATCTTGCCTTCCATGCAAAGGAGAATCCCATCTGTACACAGGAAGAAGTCTTCTATAGCCCAACAGGCCGGCCCATGTAGATAGTTCGTCCGTGCGAGGACCCCTTAATCCAGGACTCCCTCAGTGAGCTACACAAATGCATTGTTACAGGGGTGTTTCAATGATGCATCTCTCCTGAGGAGGGCCATGAAATTCTAAGGGAGATCATGAAGGAGATTGCAGCCATCATGCCGGCTCTAAATCCCTAGTTGCTAAGGCTTTTCGTCATCAGTTTTATTGGCTGACGGCTCATGCTGATGCGGAAGATCTAGTTAGTAAATGTGATGGCTGTCAGAAATTTTCAAGACGAGCTTATGTGCCGGCTCAAGAATTGAGGATGATTCCAATTACTTGGCCGTTTGCAGTCTGGGGGCTGGATATGGTTGGGCCTTTTAAACGGTCCAAGGACAAAAAGACTCATCTCCTGGGAGTTGTTGACAAGTTCACAAAGTGGGTTGAAGCTGAGTCGGTCAGTAAATGTGATGCAACAACAGTGGTTCAATTCCTCAAAAAGGTGATCTTTTGTTTTGAATACCCTCATAGTATCATTACTGATAATGGTACTAATCTGTCTAAGGGTGCAATGAGATAATTCTGTCAACAAGAGCATATTTGGCTTGATGTATCATCGGTGGCTCACCTCTAGTCTAATGGTCAAGCTAAAAGAGCCAATCAAGAAATCTTGAGAGGTATCAAACCCCGGCTTATGGTCCCTTTGCAGAGGACGTCGGGTTGTTGGGTGGAAGAATTGCCCTCAATGCTTTGGAGTATCAATACCACCCTCAACAGATATATGGGTTACACGCCTTTCTTCATGGTTTAGGGAGCAGAGGCGGTTCTCCCTAGTGACATACGTCACGACTCGCCCCGCGTGGCGGCTTATGTTGAAGATGATAATGAGAAAGCACGTCAGGATGCTGTTGACCTTTTGGATGAGGAGCGTGACCTTACGGTGGCTCGTTCGGTGATTTACGAGCAAGATCTGCATTGTTATCACAGCCGTCGGGTTAAAACCAGGACCTTTCAAGAAGGAGATTTGGTGCTCCGGCTCATCAGGATCAAACTGACATGCACAAGTTATCCCCACCTTGGGAAGGACGTTTTGTGGTCAGCAAGAATCTGAACAACGGGTCATACTACCTTATCGATGTTCGAGACCACAAGGAGTCACGCACGTCGGAGGAAGAGACCCATCGACCATGGAATATTGCTCATCTTCGGCCTTACTACACCTGAGCCACCGGCTCTTGTGATGTACATACTTTTAGCAATGTATATATTGTGATTAGTATAATAAATCTGGCATCACTGGTGATTCAGGGCCTCTGTCGTTTCCTCTTAAACCGGCCCACCATAGTATGAACCGGCCTTCATGAACCGCCAGTTGGGAAACCGGGTCTTGTCGCTCCTCTGACCTGCCCGCCGGGTCACCGGTGAGTCATAATGACCAGGTGGGTTGCATGTAAACCGCCAGGTCAGGGCGGGTCGCCAGTGAATCGCCAAGTGCCAGCCAGATCTCAGTAAACCGCCAAGTCCGGTCGGGTTATACTTCCAGCCGATTTACGCCGCAGGGTATATCCCCGACATTAGCCCCCAGTTTAATTTGGATTTGTCTATGTTAAACTAATCTGCAACATAAACACAAGAACAAGTTTGGCGGGTTGTGCTCCGGGTTAAGAATTCTTGTAGACCGACACCTGATCATCCTTAAATCCTTGTCATTTCCTCCTTATAGAAAATCCAAGTCAATAGACCAGCTTCATAATCAATTTGCTCGCAGAAAAAATATTGTAAATAAAGAATCCATTTGAATTGGACTTCAATGCTCTGAATTGACAAAAATATTAGTCTTTGAAATATTCAACTGATATCCAGCCGGCTTGAAGATGTAAAACTTGTCGGCTTATGATTACCACCATTGTCAGGTTATAAAACTGATAATTCCGAGTCATGCTTGTTGCAGACACCGGTTCATGATTGTTGCCAACGCTAGTTCATGATTATTAATGACGCCGGGTTGTAGCCACAGGGCCATAATGATTGGTGACGCCGGGTCAACCTAGTTTGCTCAATCAGAGAATTTGAAAATATTTCTTCGATAATAATATAATACCTATAGCCCCCAAGTCTTTGAGCAGAACAAAGTGGTGGCTTAAGACTTTGCTTCGGTATAAATACTGCCACTTTCAAAGAAATCCATGTTGTTCATCCCAGTGACTAGTAAAAACTGAATACTCCATACTATGTAGCCCCCAAGTGCCGGGTTGTCATGCTTGCAGCAACCTGGGACTTGTAATTGTCTTATACTCATAAAAACTTCAACCAGTGTAGCCCCCAAGGGCCGGGTCATTGTGCAATAATGAGCAGGGACTTTGTAGGTATAATCATGTAGATTTGAGCAATGATGTGTAGCCCCCAAGGGCCGGCTCAGTAAGATAATATTGAGCTGGGACTTAATATATACTTCAATGCAAATAACATCATATGATGTAACCCTCATCATGGGACTTGAATCCACGTCCACAGGGTTAAGAGCCTTGTGCTTTATCAACTGAGCAGTGGACTCTTCAATATAATGAATAAAAAGCTTTGTACCTTCAACTGTTGACAGGAGCAATTGGTAGCCCCCAAGGGCCGACTCATTATAATGTGATAAGTCGGGTCTTCAATAATATGAGCAAAAAAATACTTTGCATTAGCCCCCAAGTATCATGGTGCATGCTTGCAGCGACATGAGACTTGCATATTTGATATAATCTCAACTTGAATAATGTAGCCCCCAAGTGCCGGGTCGTAAGCCTGCAGCGACTCGGGACTATTCCTTCCATTGCAAAATAAATCATATCCTTTGATAAAATAATAGTCATTGCGCTAAAGCGACTTTGAAAACCTCAATAATACCGGTTGTTAAAAACCATAATAAAAATCCAACCATGTTGGCTATTCAAGATAATATAATCCGGTATGAAAACCTTATTCATTCAATATCATAATGAAAATTCAGCCAAGTTTGGCTATTTGAATAATATAACCCAATGATTTATAAACGCATGATTCCAATGGCGCAATCCAAATATATACTGGCGACGTATAGTCCAAAGCCAGGTCGGTTTAATAAACACCGGATAATTTCCCATCATATACTGGCGACTTATCGTCTTAAAGCCAGGCCGGTTTAATAAACACCGGATAATTTATAATCATGCTTTATTCAACCTGTTTCTGCATACAACAAGTTTAAAGTGTCCTGGCGGTTTACCGCCGGACGGGTCATAATGCCCAACATATAACCCGGGTTTATAACCAAGGCTACACTTAAGAATAATTAAATACGAAATATATCATACCTGTGACATTGAATCACATCGTTGGTTTACCAACTTTTTGTAGTAAGAGTGATAACCCCAATCTTGAGTAATGATAACTCCTTTCATACTGTGCCGGTTTATGATAAAACCATACCGGGTTGTGACAAACACCGGTTTAACCATATATAATACCGGCGACTCGTAGTCAAACCAGACCGGGCTGATAGTCTCCAGATTATAACTTGATCGTGTACTGACAACTTGTAATTGAAAGTCAAGCCGGGTTAATGAACACTGGTTTACTCCATAATAAGATGGTAACATAAAATCAAAAAATCAAACCGGGCAAATAGTCTCCGATTAAGAATTGAACGTGTTCCGTCAATTGACAGTTGAACCGGTCCGCAAATTTTGTCGGTTTGAGAACGCAACAAAGAAGAAATATTTATTAAAGAAAATTTCAAGCAAAGGCAATGATAAAACCATTTGCAAAAAAGGAGGCTTTACTGAGCCGATCAGATGGTGTTACCATGGTCGGACACGACCAAGCTCCCAATAGGTGTAGCTATGGTTCAAGTCAGCCAGGTCCCCAACTGAAACCGTGGCATTATGCCGATCAAGTGGCGTGGCAATGGTTCGGGTTCGACCAAGCCCCCAAGTGACTCTGTGGCCTTAGGCCGATCAAGAGGCGTGACTAGTTCAGACTTGACCATGTCCCCATGTGATCTGGTGGCTTTCGCCTATCAAGAGGTGTTGCATTGGTTCGGACACGACCAAGCCCCATGTGACATAACATGGTGCTTTGAAAAGCTAACCCAAGAGGTAAACCAGAGGCCGCTTTAAGACAGAACCTCCGTGTAACCACGCATGATATAAAAAAGAACAGAGACCCCACTTTATGAAGCAGAAGCCCCCATGTGATCAATAATATGTTAGGCCAATAAGGTAGGATACCCATGTTTGAACCGCGCATCATGGCAGCAGGTCCTCTTCGGTAATTTTTAACTTTTTTGCAAGAGATAAATTCTTCTTGAACCGGAATCTTGAACCAGATATTGAGAGCTTCAAAGCTTTGTGGGAGACATCTTTCCCTTGACCCGGATTTTAAACCGGAATCTTCATTTTCAGCCGGAAATTTTCTGACGGTCTTTAAACTCGAACTTGCGAGAAGTTAATTCCTTTTTCGAACCGGACATTGTTAAACCGGATTTGGGCGCTTCAGAGCTTTGTGGGAGAACAGATTTCCCTTGAACCGGATTGTAAACCAGATATTTGAGAGCTTCAATGAGACTGACTTCCCTTGAGCCGGATTTTAAACCGGAATCCTTTCTGATGACCCGGATCTTCTTCATTGAGCCGGGATTTTGTAACTGTCATATACTTTCTAAGCCGGAAATTTTCTGACGGCCTTCAAATAACAGTAGCCTCCTGGACCGGGTTATCTTTTCCTCCATCGTCCTGGGGTTCTTAAATTTGCTGAAACTAGCAAGATTTGCTGAGTCATGTCATCGTAGCCCCCGAGTCTCAAGGTGACTCGAGGAGTTGGCTTGAAACTCTTCATATTTGACCATGATATAAACCGACACAACTTGTATATCATTGGTGTTGATAGCACGATGTAAATCCACAGAAGGTTGAGGTGACTGCGGCGGGTTATAAATGATCTCGTATGAGCCGTGTCAGCAAATCGGCCAATGGTTCCTTCCAACTGGCGATTTGAAGTTAACCAAACTGTAGTGGCGGCGACTTGTGCGCCTGCCCATTGAGCCATCCAGTGCAAACGGCGGTTGATAGTATATGATAATTTGCCTCCTTTTTGTTGAAAGAAAACCAGGCTACCCAAGCTGTGACTTGCTCATGCAGACAGGTGCGGCTTGGTATGTTGATGTAGACCAGGCCGCAATAAATGGACGGTAGAGACGTCCACAGTATTAGAGGTGGCTTGGGCAGATGAACCGGCCACGGTGTTGTAAACCGGTTCGGACAGGCGAGTCAAACACAGGTACGGTCCCGGCAAGCTGATGTAAACCGGGCCGTAAGGGCGGCGTCTTGCACGCGTCCATTCACAGTGTAATGTGGCACGGACGAACACCGGGCAGGACGTTGCCAGCGCGTGCTTCGTACCCATGGTATAAACCACGTTTATAATGAATAATTGTCCTGCATACAATATTGCAGACCAAGGCAAAGATAAACTGTTCTTTGACAAAAATAATATGCACTAATAAAATATATTTAAGATGGATATCACCTGATGTGTTAGGCCAGAAATTATCCGCCATGGAATTGATGATCACCACAGTGATGCTAAAATTAATCACGGCCGAGTCGACCAGACGAGCAGACGGATGGTCCGGCCGCGGTGTTGTAAACCGGACTACGGGGCGGCGGTTTGTGTTCCTCATTGTAAGCCGGTGCGGATGCGTGAACCAGCCGCGAGAGCGGATGGGCGAGTCGTCCATGGCGTTGTAACCCGGTGTGGTCGCGAGAGACGGCCACAGCGTTGGAAACGGCCCGGACACGGGTGAGACAAACATGGACGCGGACGATGAGTCAGTCACGCGTGTGGATGTAGCGGGAGCAGCGATTTGCCCATGTATCCGTCGTGCAACATGGCACGGACAAACACCAGCGTAGAGTAATACTGGCCCGTGCTCCATATCCACATAGCATTTGTGTGTGTGATGGATAATTATCCTGCATTCAAAATACACATACCAGAGTATTTTTTTAAAGAAACTAATATGCATTAAAATAAACCGGACAAATATCACCTAGTATTTTTATATCTCAGGCGCTCATACTGGATAAGCACATTTTCTTCCGCGGATAACTCAGCCTCTGGGTTTCTTCTGAATGCGTGAGGGGTATCTGTCAATTCCAATTGTTGGTTTTACTGCCATAGTAACTGATTTTTCCTTGCTCCAGCCAAAGCAACTCTCGAGCCAACGGCTCTCGACAGAAAACAGGCCAAGGGATGAGGGTGGCAATTCGCGGCAGCCCGCGCCAGCGGCGACTCGAGGTAGAAGCGGTGACTCGGCGCGGTAGCGACGCGCGGTAAAAGCGGGTAAACGAAGGGCGCCTCAGGGATGAAGGCACTGCACTGGCGGTTTAAGGCCGCGGAGGTAGCAGCTCGAGGCCGCATCAGCGGCGGCTATGACACGCGGGAGCGGCGACCCGGCAAGTAGTTCACGGGCGGCATGAAAAAATGAAGACGACGCAGAGGGGCGAGGCCGGCGGCTCGGAATTGTGGCAGATGCGAACACGTGGCCGCGGGGACAGCATCTGGCAGAGGCGGGTGCTGGCCCGAGGCGTGGCGACTTGGCATGGTGGCCTGTCGGCTTGCTACGACGGGTCAACCGGTATGAAACAGCTCGAGGTCGAGGCTGCAGGCGACGGGTTGTGGCGACGAAGGAGAATCAGCTGGGGTCAACCGGAATAAGCCGTGGCGGGTCTCGATGGCGGCGGCTCAGGCGCGGCCCGCTTGACGAGGCGGCGGTAACCCACGAAGCCATGGCGGTGGCGACTGTTCTGCAGTGGAAACCCGGCATTTTGAAGTGGCAACTTGGAAGCAGAGGATCCCCAGCCCGTGGACAGCTCCGCGGAGGAGACCCGGCGCATGGAGGCGGAGCAGACCCAGCAATGACCGGCGCATGCGGACCCGGCAATGGTAGTGAGCTAGAGGCGCAGTACGGCAGCTGTAGAAACGGGCGGTCGCAGTAGGCGGAGGTGACTGCCCACGGCGGCTCAAGCACCGTAGAGGAGACGTCGGCTTGGTGCAGAAGCGCGGCCGGCTTGACGAAGCGGCGCGACGGCTCGTAGACGGGTGACGCGGCGCGGCGCGCCGGCCGCTCCGGGCAGAAGCAGCAATCAGCCCGGATTCTGGGCAGAGGCGAGGCACAGTCCACGCAGGAGTCCGGGTCACTGCCTTCTTCGTTTACAGGTCGTGGCCCCTGCATAACCCTTTTTTTTTCCTTTTTCCTTTTAAACAGTGTATGTGCTTCCGTCCTTGCATGCAAGAGACGTTGCCAGCCGTGGCTCTCTACTTTTGTTGTTGATTGCTGATTTCTTTTTGGGATGAGGTGGAGAGCAACAATACAAACGTGGTACCTTGGCCAATTAAGCATCTCACAGCCTCAGGACTTGATTACTGGACCAGGGGAAATACAATAACAGTCGGATACGGCCACCGTACAGGTTGGTACTGCAGCGAATTTTTTTGGCAACCTTGACTCGGCGATTTGGCCGCTCGCCAGGCACACATTATGCTGCGAAAACTCTAGTATCCTTGTCGGCCCGCATGACTTGATCCTTGCCCCTGATTGATCTCGTGCACATCTTCGATCTGTAATGGCGGCGGCGCTATACTTAATGCCACCTTAATTTCTCTTGATCCTTGTAATATCAGCTTCAAAGCTAATCAAAATTTCGATCACAAACAATGAATTTTGCCGGCTCTTCTACATCTGTCAAATCGCGAGCTTCTCAACACCCTAGGGAAGATCCCTCCAAAAATTCAACACCACCGTGCGCAGGCCCCACGGTAGGCGCCAACTGTCGTGGATTTGTCATGTTAGATGTCCTTAGTGTCAGGACTTAGCCGCGAGGCCAACGCATCTATGTGGTAGCTTGAGAGGGGTTGAGCAGAATCGAGAGACGCAACACAAGACAAGGATTTAGACAGCTTCGGGCCCCGGGAAACATCATCCGGTAAAAACCCTACATGCTGTTTGAGACTAGGTCTCATTATCATCACGAGGGAGTCGCCGTAAACCGGCTCTCCTCTTTGTGTTTAGCCCTAACATTATTTCTTCTTGCTTGTAGCTTGTCCCTCTTTGGGGAGCCCTGCCCCTCCTTATATATGTTGAAGGGGCGGGTTACATGTGGAGTCCTATTAGGATTAGGACTAGTCTATCTCTAATACAAACCGGATACAAGTCCAGGTCTTAACTCCTTGTAAGACAAATATTCTTTATGTCTTTCCTCTTAAACCGGCCCACCATAGTATGAACCGGCCTTCATGAACCGCCAGTTGGGAAACCGGGTCTTGTCGCTCCTCTGACCCGCCTGCCGGGTCACCAGTGAGTCATAATGACCAGGTGGGTTGCTTGTAAACCGCCAGGTCAGGGCGGGTCGCCAGTGAATCGCCAAGTGCCAGCCGGATCTCAGTAAACCGCCAAGTCCGGCCGGGTTATACTTCTGGCCGGTTTACGCCGCAGGGTATATCCCCGACACTTTTGATTCGGCTTGTATTCCTTGACTACAAAATACTTGGGGCTTCCTGCTCATAGAGCATAGCTATGATCACCCTACTGGTCCGGCTTGTATGCCTGGATCAAAATATTACTTGGGAGCTCCTTGTTAACTAAACAGAGCATTGTTGTGTCTCGTAATAGGCTTCGACACCAGGTGTATTCAGCAAAAATCCGAGTTATCCTTCCTTTGCATGCTTGCCACTCCGACCAGGTAATCCTGGAATGACTCGCCGTACTCTTGACAATCAATCTTATAAAGACCCTGAACTTGTCAAAGTTAAAACGGCGATTGGTCATGTGAGGCCCGGCTTATAGGTTTGAATTAAGGAATAACTCAGTGGTTGTACAACCCTTGAATAGCACTTGATGTTGAGTCTTGTCAGCCTTTGAATGCCTTGTTTTTCTGGTTTATATTGACTTTGAATCTTTCTTGACGATTTATGTTTGTACCATATTTAATTTTTTATATATTGTTGAAAGATGATTCAGGCCATGATGCCTTGATCTTTATTTGATAATATCTGGTGTTCTGTTAACCCAGCCTGGCTTTGGACGTTAAGTCGCCGGTGTATGATGATCGTATGTCTGGAGTCGTGTACTCTAAAGATTTGGGTGTTACCCTTTGTTGTCTATGGTGTTGTAAGCCAGCAGTATGAATAAATTGCACAGAGCGCTGCACTCTGAGTCTGGGCTGTTACCCATGCTTCAAATGGCATGGTAAGCCAACAATATACATAAATATCACATGTATGATATTTATTTTTGTTATGATTCTATGAGGTTTTGGTAAACCGGCCATGTTTATGGACGTTAGAGTCACGAGTGGTTTTTTGTGGGGTATTATGACCCGCCTTGGTGCAAACCATCAGGGCACTTGTGTTCTGTTGTATGCAGGGTTTTATGACAACATGATCAGCAAAATTGATAATGATTATTAGCACACACAATGGATCGCCAGATAAGATCAACCGGTTCATAAGTGTTATGCAAATAAACATGCGCGATGGCGGCAGAGCATTTTTCAAGTAGCCTATTACAAGGCAACAGACGACCCAACAAAATAAGTGTTTGATAAAGTTTTCCACTGGCAGATGCTAAGTCGGCCTCCGGATTACTGGTCTTGGCCTTGGAGAGTTGAGGGTTCCGGGTCATCTAGCACCGGTTCATCGTCCTCCTCTTCACCCATTGGCTAGAAGTCAAAGGTTGCCCAGTTGATCCCAGTAAAAGCTTTGAATACAGCCTCATCACTAATAAGTGTTGACGGATCAATGTCAGGGGTAAAAGTATGCTTACGAATTGGGGGAGTAAGGTCCTGGGATTCATGGATCGACGCTTTGACCTTCTTGTCGTCAGCATCATAAACTGCCTGATAATGTGACATGTCAGTATCTTCAGCTAACTTGCTTGCTAAAGGACGCATTTCTCTTGCTATTGAAGCAACATCCTCCTTTACACTGGGGCAGCCGTTGGCCAATTTCTCCGGATCAAGATCTGCTTGCCACGCCTTGGTCCGGGTTAGCGCGGTGATTGCACCGACTCTTGCAGCTGATTGTTTAAGATCCTCAAACCACTAGGGCAGCACAGATAACTTCTCCAGTGTGTCCTAGATGAGGGTTGGCAGTTGTTTTTTGTGCGAGGCAGCAGAGATAACTCGTTGCGCACCAGTGTACAGTTGCTCTATAAGAGTATAGGCGACTTTCATCTTCTTGCGCATGTTTAAGCCAAGATGGGCGATTCTGGAGCCTACAATGCCAAGTAAATCTATAAGCAAGATGAATAAGCATTACAATTGGTAGTAACAAATTGAGATGAAGTTACTTATCGAAGATGGCAGCAGCCATGGCATTTATTTGATGTTTTAAACTGGCAAGCTCTTCAGCCACCGGCTTAAGAGCCGCCTCTGCTTCCTCTGCTCTCTTCAATAGTGATGCTTTCATTGTCTCCCAACCTACCTGGTCACCCTTGAATTTTTTCTTCAACTTTTCATGTCTGTCAAGGTGGTGGTCAATTCTGCCTTGGCCTTGGAGGTTTCCGATTGTTGAGACTTGATGTTCTCTTGAAGATCGATGACTTGGGATTCTTTGACTTTGAGTTCAGCTTGCAGGATGCAAATAATAGGCGGTGTTACAAACATGCTATTTATAAGTCCCAAGCACAATACATGTATTTCACTTGGCACTTTGGGGCTAATGCACATTGCTCTTTTTAAAGACATTTTCATGATGACTCAGCTGCACTATTGTGACTATAGCCGATTCATGGAGGTTATATACTTGGATTTTATTGACAGCTATGGTAATGAGACCCGGCTTATCTTGACACATTAAGCCGGCCCTTGGGGGCTACAGGTGTGAAATTGAATCATTACTATTCAAAGTCCTGAAATATCTTGACAGATTAAGCCGGCCCTTGGGGGCTACATGTGCAAAGTGGAAGGATTACTATTTGAAGTCCCGACTTATCTTGAAAGTATAAGTCGGACCTTGGGGGCTACTGGATTTGTTCTACAAGGTTATTTAAAAGTTTATAGTACATTCAATTCTATCATATCATGTAGACTTGGCGGCTGATAAAGTATGTTCATATGAAGAGAGTTGTAGTGTTTATTTCAAAACGCTCCTTCATCAAGTTCACTAAGCCGGCTTCAAAATCGCGACTTGTGTGCAGGCGGTTCAAATACCCGGAGTGGATCTCTTGAGTGCTGTAGTGAGCATAGCTCTCTATATTCACTGACCACTTGCCTTTGTCAGCAACGGATATTTCTTCCTTGGCGTTGTGTTTTGCCAAGACAGTGGGATTGCCTGGTGTTGTGTAACCAAGCCCAGTAATGGTAACTGTTGGGGAACGTAGTAATTTCAAAAATTTCCTACGCACAGGCAAGATCATGGTGATGCATAGCAACGAGAGGGAAGAGTGTCATCCACGTACCCTCGTAGACCGTAAGCGGAAGCGTTATGACAACGCATTTGATGTAGTCGTACATCTTCACGATCGACCGATCCTAGTACCAAACGTATGGCACCTCCGTGATCTTCACATGTTTAGCTCGGTGACATCCCACAAACTCATGATCCAGTAGAGCTTTGAGAGAGTTCCGTCAGCACGACGGTGTGATGATGGTGTTGATGAAACTACCGACGCAGGGCTTCGCCTAAGCACCGCTACGATATGACCAAGGTGGATTATGGTGGAGGGGGGCACCGCACACGGCTAAAGATCAATGATAAACTTGTGTGTCTATGGGGTGCCCCCCTCCCCCGTATATAAAGGAGTGGAGGAGGGGGAGGAGGCCGGCCTCCTAGGCGCGCCTCAAGGGGAGTCCTACTCCCACCGGGAGTAGGATTCCACCCCTTCCAAGTAGTAGGAGTAGGAGAGAAGGAAAGGGAAGATAGAAGAGAAGAAAGGAGGGGGCGCCGCCCCCCTGCCTAGTCCAATTCGGACTAGGCCTTGGGGGGGTGCGCGGCGTGCCTCTCTCTCTCTCTCTCTCTCTCCCTTAAAGCCCAATAAGGCCCATATACTCCCCGGCGAATTCCCGTAACTCTCTGGTACTCCGATAAATACCCGAACCACTCAGAACCTTTCCGATGTCCGAATATAGCCTTCCAATATATCGATCTTTACATCTAGAACATTTCGAGACTCCACGTCATGTCCCTGATCTCATCCGGGACTCCAAACAACCTTCCTTACATCAAAACACATAAACTCATAATACCAATCGTCACCGAATGTCAAGCGTGCGGACCCTACGGGTTCGAGAACTATGTAGACATGACCGAGACATGTCTTCGGTCAATAACCAATAGCGGAACTTGGATGCTCATATTGGCTCCTACATATTCTACGAAGATCTTTATCGGTCAAACCACATAACAACATACGTTGTTCCATTTGTCATCGGTATGTTACTTGCTTGAGATTCGATTGTCGGTATCACCATACCTAGTTCATTCTCGTTACCGGCAAGTCTCTTTACTCGTTTTGTAATGCATCATCCCGCAACTAACTCATTAGTCACATTACTTGCAAGGCTTATAGTGATGTGCATTACCGAGAGGGCCCAGAGATACCTCTCCGACAATCGGAGTGACAAATCCTAATCTCGATCTATGCCAACACAACAAGTACCATCGGAGACACCTGTAGAGCACATTTATAATCACCCAGTTACGTTCTGACGTTTGGTAGCACACAAAGTGTTCCTCTGGTATTCGGGAGTTGCATAATCTCATAGCCATAAGAACATGTATAAGTCATGAAGAAAGCAATAGCAATATACTAAACGATCAAGTGTTAAGCTAACGAAATGGGTCAAGTCAATCACATCATTCTCTAATGATGTGATCCCGTTAATCAAATGACAACTCATGTCTATGGTTAGGAAACACAACCATCTTTGATTCAACGAGCTAGTCAAGTAGAGGCATACTAGTGACATTATGTTTGTCTATGTATTCACACATGTACTAAGTTTTCGGTTAATACAATTCTAACATGAATAATAAACATTTATCATGAAATAAGGAAATAAATAATAACTTTATTATTTCCTCCAAGGCATATTTCCTTCAGTCTCCTACTTGCACTATAGTCAATAATCTAGTTCACATCATCATGTGATTTAACACCAATATTTCACATTTGTATGTGATTAACACCCATAGTTCACATCATCATGTGACCAACACCCAAAGGGTTTACTAGAGTCAATAATCTAGTTCACATCGCTATGTGATTAACACCCACAGAGTATTAATGTATGATCATGTTTTGCTCGTGAGAGAAGTTTAGTCAATGGGTTTGTCACATTCAGAGTCGTATGTATTTTGCAAATATTCTATGTCTACAATGCTCTGCACGGAGCTACTCTAGCTAATTGATCCCACTTTAAATATGCATCCACATTGAGACTTAGAGTCATCTGGATTGGTGTAAAAGCTTGCACTGATGTAACTCTTTACGATGAACTCTTTTATCACCTCCATAATCGTGAAACATCTCCTTGGTCCTCACTAAGGATATTCTTGACCGCTGTCCAGTGATCTACTCCTAGATCAAAATCATACTCCCTTGCCAAACTCAGAGCAAGGTATACAATAGGTCTGGTACAGAACATAGCATACTTTATAGAACCTATGACTGTGCCATAGGGAATGACTTTCATTCTTTTTCTATCTTCTGCCATGGTCGGGCTTTGAGTCTTACTCAACTTTACACCTTGTAACACAGGCAAGAACCCTTTCTTTGCTTGATCCATTTTGAGCTTCTTCAAAACTTTATCAAGGTATGTATTCATTGAAAAAACATATCAAGCGTCTTGATCTATCTCTATAGATCTCGATGCTCAATATGTAAGCAGCTCCACTGAGGTCTTTCTTTGAAAAACTCCTTTCAAACACTCCTTTATGCTTTCCAGAAAAATCTACATTATTTCTGATCAACAATATGTCATTCACATATACTTACCAGAAAGGCTGTAGTGCTCCCACTCACTATCCTGTAAATACAGGCTTCACCGCAAGTCTGTATAAAACTATATGCTTTGATCAACTAATCAAGGCGTATATTCCAACTCCGAGATGCTTGCACCAGTCCATAGATGGATCACTGGAGCTTGCACACTTTGTTAGCACCTTTAGGATTGACAAAACCTTCTGGTTGCATCATATACAACTCTTCTTTAATAAATCCATTAAGGAATGCAGTTTTGACATCCATTTGCCAGATTTCATAATATGTGGCAATTGCTAATATGATTCGGACAGACTTAAGCATAGATACGAGTGAGAAACTCTCATCGTAGTCAACACATTGAACTTGTCAAAAACATTTTCCGACAATTCTAGCTTTGTAGATAGTAACACTACTATCAGTGTCCGTCTTCCTCTTGAAGATCCGTTTATTTTCTATGGCTTGCCGATCATCGGGCAAGTCCACCAAAGTCCACACTTTGTTCTCATACATGGATCCCATCTCAGATTTCATGGCCTTCAAGCCATTTCGTGGAATCTGGGCTCATCATCGCTTCCTCATAGTTCGTAGGTTCATCATGGTCTAGTAACATGACTTCCATATCAGGATTACCGTACCACTCTGGTGCGGACTATACTTTGGAAGACCTCCGAGGTTCTGTAGTAACCTAATCTGAAGTTTCGTGATCATCATCATTAGCTTCCTCACTAATTGGTGTAGGAATCACTAGAACTGATTTCTATGATGAACTACTTTCCAATTCGGGAGAAGGTACAATTACCTTATCAAGCTCTACTTTACCCCCACTCACTTCTTTCGAGAGAAACTCCGTCTCTAGAAAGGATCCATCTTAGCAATGAATATCTTTCCTTCGGATCTGTGATAGAAGGTGTACCCAACAGTTTCCTTTGGGTATTCTATGAAGACGCACTTCTCCGATTTGGGTTCGAGCTTATCAGGTTGAAAATTTTCACATAAGCATCGCAGCCCCAAACTTTAAGAAACGACAACTTAGGTTTCTTGCCAAACCACAGTTCATAAGGCATCGTCTCAACGGATTTTGATGGTGCCCTATTTAAAGTGAATGCAACTGTTTCTAATGCATAACCCCAAAACAGTAGTGGTAAATCGGTAAGATACACCATAGATCGCACCATATCCAATAAAGTGCGGTTACGACGTTCGGACACACCATTACGCTGTGGTGTTCCACGTGGCGTGAGCTGTGAAACTATTCCACATTGTTTTTAAATGAAGGCCAAACTCGTAACTCAAATATTCTCCTCTACAATCATATTGTAGAAACTTTATTTTCTTGTTACGATGATTCTCCACTTCACTCTGAAATTCTTTGAACTTTTCAAATGTTTCATACTTGTGCTTCATTAAGTAGATATACTAATATCTGCTCAAATTATCTGTGAAGGTCGGAAAATAATGATACCCGCCACGAGCATCAACACTCATTGGACCGCATACATCGGTATGTATTATTTCCAACAAGTTAGTAGCTCGTTCCATTGTTCCGGAGAACGGAGTTTTAGTCATCTTGTCCAAAAGGCACGGTTCGCAAGCATCAAATGATCATAACCAAGTGGTTCCAAAAATCCATCTTTATGGAGTTTCTTCATGCGCTTTACACCGATATGACCCAAACGGCAGTGCCACAAATAAGTTGCACTATCAGTATCAACTTTGCATCTTTTGGCATCAATATGATGAATAGGTGTATCACTACGATCGAGATCCAACAAACTCACTTCATTGGGTGTATGTCCATCGAAGGTTTTATTCATGTAAATAGAACAACAATTATTATTTGACTTTAAATGAATAACCGTATTGCAATAAACATGATCAAATCATATTCATGCTCAATGAAAATGCCAAATTACATTTATTTAGGTTTAACACTAATCCCGAAAGTATAGGGAGTGTGCGATGATGATCATATCAATCTTGGAACCACTTCCAACACACATGGTCTTGGTCCGGGTTTACTTGGCCGGCTTGTCTTGCAGCTTCTTCTTCCAAAAGCGAGAATCGGCCTGTGGAAGTTAGATGATTATAAGAATACAGTATTAATGAAAAACATGATTCAACTAGAAAAATTGTCTGCAACACCTACAGCTGGCGGCTGGTTGAAGGTGCAGAAAGGACTAAGTCCAGTTTTTCCTGCACTCGGTGAGGCTTTCATTAAAAAATGCCATGGTTGCTCCATTGATTTCTGCGTCAGATAATTGCACTTCGCAGTGGCATTGTGGATTTTCAAATCGCCGGTGTACTCGCACATTAAGTCGGGGTGGCGGCTTAAGGGCAGAATCCTCCAGGAGACCCAACACCGAACAAGGTCGATGCCGGTTAAGCCGTTAGCCATGAGGGCTCTAATGTTTGAAAAAATGGGCGCATACTTGGCCCATTCCTTTGTGGTGATCTGTTGTGGGAGCTGATGTGTGTTGCTGAGCCGGTGTTCACAGTATACCGGCAAGGGATTCTCACCCTCTGGAGATGTATCTTGGCAATAGAACCAAGTCTGGTTCCAGTCCTTGGAATGAATGGCGGCTTGGCATATGGGAAGGTGGCTTCTTTCCATTTCTGAATTGAAACTCCGCCTAGTTCCAAGCTTGGCCCGTCGGTGAACTCCGTCGTCAGTTCAAGAAATAAAATTCCCCAAACAGATTGAAGTGGGTTCCTCTTGAAGATAAGCTTTGCAAAAGACTTGGAAGTTGCAAATGTTGGAGACAGAATTGGTCCCAATGTCTTGAGGATGAAGTTGGAAGAATTGTAGCACGTCTCGAAATAATTTTGAGCCGGGCGGGGTAAACCCCCAGATCATATGATCTGTAAAAACGATTACTTCTCCTTCCTTGGGCTCAGGAGGATTTTCGATGCCTGGGACCCTCTAGTGGATGCCGTCTTTCTTAGCTAAGACGCCAGTTTCAACAAGATTGTTCAAATCTTCCTTGGTGGCCCGGGATGCTACCCAGTTGCATGAAGTGAAGGTCTTAGTCATTGTTGATGATGATCTGAAAAGACAATTTCTCTAGTTTAAGATTATGTTATTAAGCCGGTCATTGGTTCAAAGCAACGGATGGTGTTGAAGGACTGTAAACATGTAGTGTGTTAAACCGGAGGATAGTGTTGAAGTTATGCAAATCAATCTATTGGCGGCTTAAGAGGGGACTAATGGTACCTAGCGGGTTATGGTTTCCCAGTTAAGCCGCCGACTTGGCTATCAATTTTCAGATTCATGAGTGAAGACTTGCTAAGTGTTGGACAAATAGTTTTCACAGATCGGTGCTATTATTTTGGATCTACAACATTTCAGATAATGAAGAAAAATTCTAAACCTAAGTGGCGGCAGCGAAACAGTTCACATGCTCAAATGAGATATCTTATGGAGGGGAGGCATTCAAATATCAAAAATGAGTACTAA
This sequence comes from Triticum timopheevii, assembly GCA_963921465.1. Taxonomy (NCBI): domain Eukaryota; kingdom Viridiplantae; phylum Streptophyta; class Magnoliopsida; order Poales; family Poaceae; genus Triticum; species Triticum timopheevii. The sequence continues at coordinate 499,056,257 of OY997272.1, forward strand.
ACTAATGTTGTGCAAGATGAGTACTAAACTTAGATAAAAAACTACAAGAAATAGGAAGGAACAGAGGAAGAGAGATGAACTCCGAAGAACTCAAGCAAACTCTAATGGAGATCTATGGTGAGAAAAGATGAGAGCTTACTGGGGCTGTTGGATAGCGGAGGCGCGTGGCGATGTTCTGGTGCATTCAGGTTGATGTAGTGGCCGAGGTTGAGGCAGGTTGCGAGGTCGATGGTGGCAGAGCTCGGGTGCGTGCGGTGTTGTTGAGAAGAGGATGAAGACGAGGAGGCAAGGGGGGGGGGAATGAAAAGGATCCCTATCCCTATTTATAAGGCAGTGGATAGATGGCATGCATGGGAATCGAGGAGGCAGAAAAATTATTATGTGACAGCACAGATGCCTCGGTTTTCAGAGGTTCATTAAAAGTGAAGGCATATTGAGATTTGGGCACCGTGTGATATTAATGTGAGATGACGTTATGGCAGGTTACCACAATTCTTTGAGCTGACGTCATGACGGGTTATAAGATTTCGTAAGGACTAACGAGGAATGATTTTTTCTAAGTCAAGTGTTGAAGATTGATATGAAAAAGTTCACATCAACCTGGGGCCTAATGTTGGGGATATAACTATTGGGTATGACCCTCCCAGGAGGGGCTGGGTCATACCACTGGCGGTCCATAATGAGAAGGCCCAAGAAGATGTTGAAGATGGAGGTTCATGAAGAAAGCTTACTGAAGGCCTAAGACCCGGAGGAGACTTGAGGCCCACGGGCATAAACTGCCATATGTTTAACTTGTACGTTCAGGAAAGTTTAGTTCTGTCACCGAGCCAGACACGTTGTGTATGATCCGGCCGGGACTCTGTAAGCCGACGGGCACCAGCCTATGTATATAAAGGGGTGACCCGGTGGCAAGTAAGGGCAGGAAACAACAAGTCAAGAACTAGGTCAAGCATATTTGCTCCCTGGTAATCGAAACCCAAGCAATACAACCTAAAGCAGGAGTAGGCCTTTACCTCGTTGCGAGGGGACAAACCTGGGTAAAAACTCTCTGTGTCCCTTGTCCCGTTTTAACCCCTTAAATCTAAATATGTTGCAATGGCTCCACACCTAAGTCCTCATGCTAGGGCATTTGTTGTGACAATTCCACGACACAATCTTTGCCGAAAAGTAGCATGGGTTCCACGATGGTCCCATCCGATGATGCACTGCTGGCTAGATACCTCCTGGATGATGTGAAAGAGATGACAAGTTGTGAGATACGCATGAAACTGAAGAACATATATATCAAGGTGGCGGATGGCTATGCTTTACCAAATCCCCCTGAAGAAACCTTCCATGGCAATCCGATTCCAACTGGCTATGCTCGTGTCGGGGTGGATGAAGTGATGTCAGTATATGACTCACTAGAGCTTGACTTTCCTAGAGGTAAAGGGGAGCACACACAGGGAGAAGCCATGCGTGGTGTCATTCTATGGAGAAAGGATTGCATCGTCTTTCCAAACTGGATGCAAAGGGCACCGACTCCTCCACCAAGTGTGCAGCATCAGCTGACTACTCCTCCAAGTCCGTCGCATTAGCCAACTCCTCCTCCAAGTCCACTGCGTCAGCCGACTCTACCCCACCCTGATACAGAGCCTAGGCGAGTCCGCCATATCGATCTCGGGCGTGTAAGCCTTCTCCAAAGCGGAAGAGAGCACCAACGAAGAAATCTGAACCTGCTGCCAAAAAGAAGTTGGCTTACGAGAGGTCTGATGAGGAAAACAAGGCCATACTGGATGCCTACGTGAAGGCCCACTTTGCACCAAAACTGCCCCTGCCGCCAAAGGAGAAATTACTAGAGAAAGTCATACAACACTTTGTGGATCTTGCTCAACCGGCTGTGGAGAGAACGCAATCATACTATGAGCGCTTAATTAAGAAGTCATATAGTGCACAAAAGATAAGGAGTAGAGCCTTATAGGTCCTAATAAAGCGGGAAAGCTGTTCCCCAGCTCGGAGAACACGTAATGCAATTGACCCCCCCGCTCAAGGTGAGTACCACCAATAAGCCGGTAATAACCGACGCTGCTAGACATATGGCTAGAGAGGCCGGTGTCACTGTTGAACAACTCCTAGGCATCGAGGATCTCCCCAGGATTGAGGAGGAGGAACTAGCATGGAAATACGTCCCCTGGAACCCTCTCGTCAGGCCTGAGGAGGTGCAGCTTCTATCAATGCAGATGCACAGATTGCATGACTGGTACATGAGAGAAGTAAAGACCGGGTGACAAAGCCTCATGGTGAAAGTCAAGCCAGAGCATTACTTCCATGGAACTGATGTGTGGATTGATTTTCAAGAACTTTTTCAGTTATACAATCAAGAAGTCTGGAAAAATCTCTCATCAGTTGCTATTGTTTGTAAGTGATTTCTTTCTATAATTTAAGTCTCTAGCTCAACTCGTTCATTGCCTGTAATTATCCTCACTATATTCTTTTGTGTGGTATTCTTTTGTTTGAAATGAAAAGATGTGTAGTCTATGGCATTGGGTTCATTGACCCAACTACCATTTATGAAAAAGTGTTAAAAGATGAACCCAAAGACACAGAGGCCAACTTGCTAATTTTTTGAAGGAACCAAGTGCCAAACCAAATATAGTATTTCCTTACAACTTCAAGTGACTGTTACTATCTTGTACTACAAATTCTATTTTGCTTACTCGATGTTAAGTGTAGTTGATGAGTTATGGATGCCCGCTTATAGAAATGTGTGCGCAGTTTCCACTGGATCCTGCTAATCATTAGAGTTGACGAGGGAAAAGTTGAAGTAGTGGACTCACTAACTAGAGACCCTCAAGAATACTACAACCTGAAGTTCATGCTCTACAGGCAATTTCAATAATTATTACACTATGTTGGCCTCTTTTGTTCATTTCCTGATATCAAGTAATTAACAACTCCTTTATTCATTTTCTTTGCCTAGCAGGGTTTGGAAAAAGTTCATCAAAGAGGTTGTCGGTCCATGGAAACCAAGACTGAAATGGTGGCGACCAAGGGTAATTAAGTAGTACTAGCTAGCTAGCTACGTCGGCGCATCTCTTTAATTCTAGTTCTAATACCATTATCATGCTTGATTATTATCTGATTGAATTTTATTCTCGTAAAGTGCTTGAGGCAGGCATCGGGAAATAATTTATGAGCATTCTACGTTTGCGAGAACATTCACATTATCACCGAAAGGAGCACAGATGGAAGAAATCTTTGGGTACGTAAACACTATTCAAAATTATTTTTATCATTATCTGATATATACACACACAACTAATATATTCATATTGATCTCCTTTAAAGATGCAAGAGATGCGGGAGCAGCTCCTACCAACACACTGCATACGAACACTTCAAGAGGAAATGGCAGGATTTTCGCTTGACCAGAACATAGATCCCAACAGAGAATACCACTTCACCTAATGCTAGCATGTAATCTACAAATTGGAGAAGAAATTGTATATACCAAATTATATATATATATGTGTGTGTGTGTGTGTGTGTGTGTGTGTGTGTCTGTGTGTGTGTGTGTGTGTGTGTGTGCGTGTGTGTGCCCCACAAAAAAATACACTTCCATGATGATACATGTTTGTCACAGTAGGTCACGTTTTCTGTCATGCATGTACATCCATGACGATTTTATGATAGAATCAAGATAGTCATACCTGTGCTATCATAGAAGTGTTACATGACATTACCAAAATTATCATCATGGAAGTGCCCACTTCCATGACGATTAATCGCGCGTCATAGAAGTGCTTTCGTCAAGGGTGACTGACTCGTGGCATCCACCGTAACGGAACGCCGTTAAGCTATCACGTCCGGTTTTGGATCCGAAAATCCGTTAATAGCCCCGACCAATGGGGATTTTCCACATGTAAAATCATCATTGGCTGGAGGAAAACGTGTCGGCTCACCGTTGGGACAGATGTCATCCACTCATTGGACCAAAGGCGCCTATGATACGTCGACACGTGGCATGGCCCAATAGAGGCTCATTCGTGTGAAAAGGCCGGCCCATTTGACTTGGTCAAAAGGTGGCGGGCCGGCCCACTGAAAGCCTGTTAACGGCCTATTCGCATATAGCCCATTTACAACCCGCTAACCCAGAGCCCGTTGCGACCCATCTGAATTAGGACCAGTGGCATCATATGGGCCGTCCAATATGATTTCAACCTATTTTAACTTCCGGCCATGTATAGCCCATGATGTATTTCGGCCAATATGAGGCCCTTTGTAACTCTTGGCCCATTAACGGCTCGTGGTGAAACTGGCCCGTAATGAACAGTGTATCACTTTATACCCATTAACGGCCCATTATTCCATTGGGCCGTTTCCAACCCATGTTATTTTTCGGCCTTCTCAGGGCCCATTTATTCTTGGGCTCATTTCCAGCATTCGGTTACTTACGACCCGTTATTGTTATTTTCTGCTTGTGGGCCAAATTCAGCCCGTTGTTACAGTCGGCCCATTTGTGGCCCGTTAATACATTGGGCCGTTTTCATAGCGTCATCAAATACGGCCTATTAATGACGTCCCGTTATGGTCGGCCCATGAACAGATGATTCCAACTCTTGCCCGTTTACGGCCATAATGCGGTTTGTTATTGGCCCATGTTTGGTCAATCGATCATACGATCCATATAAGGCCTATTGATGATATAGCCTGTAGAAGGACCATTGTGTCTATGACTCGTAGAAGGCCCATTGTTTCTACGGCCGGTAGGAGGCCCAGTCTCACTACAGTAATATGTAGCCCATGGTTATTGTGGCCTAGTTTTAAAAAATAGGTTATTGCGGCCACTAGCAAACCGCGGAAAAAGAACTGCACTGACTACAAGCAAACAAATAAACAAGACAACAAGGAAATAAATAAGAAAGCAACTTACACTAGGCTATCACGGCTATTACACATATTACATCCACTGGGCACCAAAGTTTGCCACCAGTGCAAATATAGGGAACAAAGCAGCATATCATATACACTAGTTGTCAAAGTTGGCGACCAGCGCAAATAAACGCCGCAGCAAAACAAGTCCAGAACTGAAACCACTTGAGAAGATCTCAAGAAACAATATCATGGGTACCCATAATGCTGGCAAGATGCTTAGCAAGCTTATTAACTTTCTCTTGTTTGGCGCTTAAATCCTCCAGCACTTGCTGTTGCACTAGAAAGTATGCATCTGAATTCTTCAGGGACTTCCTCAGTCCTTCAGCTTCCTGTCGCAGCACATCTGATCGATGTCTTTCAACTTGAAGTTGAGACTCAAGAAGACGAACTGATTCAGGCAGCGAGTTCGAAGAGCTTGTGCCAGCAGTAGTGGCTAGTAACTTGAACACTACATCAAGACAGGACTTTTGGGTTCTCTCACTATCGTCAAGATAGTTTTTATCATCTTTCTTGGAGACCAACAAGGATGTCTCACTATCTTGAACCTTATCTGCATTACTTCCTTTACCATTGCATAACGGGGTACTGTTCTCCAATATTTTCTCCGCATTCTAAAAGAGAAACAAGCAGACACATCACAGGCTTACCATGTTGTATATGAAACTCATTTTGGTAAATGAGTTCAGTAGTAAAGTGGACAGGATAACAGCATGAAACAAACATATATCTATGTTCCATGGTCACCTTATGGTCTATATCATTCTAGTTTTTGTTGCCAAATCAAGATAGAGACACAGTTCAAATAATATTTGTTCAAGACAAAGCAGAATAGACAGAATATAAGTGTAGGAAAATATAGAGCAACAACAACACTTATAATGTGCATGATATGAGAACATAATTGTTTATTCAATTGAAACTGAAATCAACATAGAGCAGGTTACAACAGCAAACCAGTTAAAGAAACAGGTTTAAAACATACCTATTGCGGCATTGGAGTTTCAGTTCCATCCTTCAAATTTGAAAATAGTTGGTATGAGTAAATACAGTAATGCAAGAGCAAAGGAGTATGAACCATAGCTATAGAACCCGACCTGAGAACAAACCTTCTTCTCCTTTAAGCGTTCAGTTGGGATTCGGAGTGGTGGCCCTCGTGCTTTGGGCACTGCAGTCCCCTTACTAACTACTCGTGTTTTGGTGCTCTATGGTGGAGACAGTGTTGTGTCAACTGGAACTGGGTTACTATCTGTCGGGGTTGGGGTTAGAAGGGGTGTAGCTGGTTCTCTATCCAACTAGGTAGGGGTACAATCTGCGAGTGTCTGGGTTATGTGTGGTGGAGCTAGTTCTTGGGCAAGTACAACTGTGGTTCTATCTGCATCAACTGGTAGCACTATCTTTTCTGAAGACCGTGTTGTTACTCCCTTAGATACTGCCATCACCCTCTCCAATTCAAATGGCTGATAAAAAAGAAAAGTAATTGAAAGTACAAACATTGTATGATAGACACGTGCAATGGATAGTGGGAAATAAAAGAGGGCATGAGATAATTCACATTTATGTTGTCTAACCAAACAGGATAGCATGACACAATTTCACATATATGATGGCTAAATAAACAGGATAGCATGACACAATTTCACATTCTGATGGCTAACTAAAAAAGATGGAAAGGCATAGTTCAAAATATGATGACTATGTAAACAGGATGACAAGATATAACTATATAATGTGTTTATTAAATAGGTTGGCATACCATAATTCACATACATTCACAGATAGAATGCCATAATTCAAAATATGATGACTGTAAAACACTAAACAGGATGAGATGATATAACTATATGATGTCTTTATTAAGTGAGTTGTCATGCCATAATTCAGATAGATGATGTGTATGTACTATGTAAACATGATGGCATGATATAATTCAAATATATGATTTATATAGTAAGCATGTAAGCAGATGGCAATCCCTATATGATGTAAAAACTAAGCAATGCAAGACAACATGCATGCCATGGGTAATATAACCCTGCCAAGTTTGAGCATAGACCTCAGGGGGGGAAATAGGACTGGTCATCAGTCTCTGAATCCTCCTCTAAGTAGCTCTCTGTAACCAGCAAGATGTCTGCTTCAGCAGGTAGCACTGTCTGCTCTGAATACCTTATTTTCACTCCAGATACTTCCATCACCGCTTCAAATGGCCGATGCACATGAAGAGTAGTTGAATATACAAACATTGTCGACAAATGGAACACGTAATACAAAAAAACGATAGCATGATATAATTCACATACATGATGATTGGCTAAACAGCATGGCATTGCATAATTCACATATATAATGCCTTTGCAACAAGATAGCATTGCATAATTCACATATATAATGTCTTGCAACAAGATGGCAATGCATAATTCACATATATGGTAATTAGACACTAAACAGGTGGCATTCACACAAAGCATGTCTAAACTAATCAAATGACATAGCAACGCAAGGCAGCATACGCACGATACGAGCAACATAACCCTGCCAAGTTAGAGCATACACCTCGGGGGGGGGGGGAATAGGACTGGTCATCTGTCTTTGAATCCTCTTATGAGGAGCTATCCATAACCAGCGAGATATGCGCTTCGTCAGATAGCACAGTCTTCTCTGAAGACCTTGTTTTCACTCCAAAATTTTCCATCACCGTGTCAAATGGCTGATGCACAGGAAGAGCAGTTGAATGTACTAACATTGTTGACAAATGTATTATGTAACCAAAAAAAGGATGGCCTGATATAATTTACATATAAGATGACTGGATAAGCAGGATGGCATTGCAAAATTCACATATATGATGCCTGGCTAAACAAGATGGTGTTGCATAATTCACATAAACGATGAATAAACTAAACAGATGGCATTCACACAAAGGATGTCTAAACTAAGCAGATGAAATATTTGATGTATAAAGTAAGCAATGGAAGGCACCATATGCATGATATAACCAACATCGGCATGCCAAGTTAGAGCGAAGACCTCAGGGGTAAAATAGGACTGGTCTTCTCCTTCTGAATCCCCCTCAGAACAGATATCTTCCTCTCGATTACAATCCGAAATGGGTGGAGAGGGGGCTGCCTTTGGGCCTACCATGGAGGAACGTCTGCATGAAATTTTATTGCCATGCAAGGCTCGTCTCTTTTGCTCTACATGTTCAGTTCCATTGTTTAAAATAACTGTCATGCATAGGAATAAAACATAGTGAGATTATGTAAGGAGTGCATGCAGAAATCCAGAGTGATGGTAGAAACCTGTGGATAGACCCAAAACCAATAATAGCAGGAAGATAATGGCTTCAATTAAAAAATACAGATAATGGCTTCTTTACTGTTTGTTTCCCTCCCAACATGAAACTCATAGTAGACACCGGAGATTAACCAGATAGTAGATAGATACTAATGATTGCGGCCCCAATATGTACCCCAAAACCATTTAAAAACTCAAGTTTGACCATTAGTTTGGAGTTGACTTAGAGTCTAATCGGTGAACATGACAATAAAGTAGCATGTAATGCTAAGCGATGCATAACTTAAGCAGACACGAAAGAGTGTGACCTCTCTTGCGGACCCGTGTAGTCCTCGAGGTCATCTGTTTGGTTGATGATGGTAATGTAGTTTTCATGGCTGCCGGCGGCGGGAAGAAGATCTGAGGCGGCAAAAGACAGTCTGGAGGCCGGGTCCATGCTGTGTTGGACCCTTCTATCGTTGTAGCAGCTGAGCTGGGGTGGACGATGGCGCAGCAGGAGCGGGAAAAACCATGCAAGGTTTTCTTTGACAACTATCTGTAAGAGAAGTAATTCTGTAAGGGTTCATTTGAATTGGAGGATTCCAACAATGCAAGGATAGGAAATAGACAGGAATATGATAGGAATGCACGTGCAAAATAGAGAATTTAAAAACATAGGATTTCTGCCAATCTGGGTGTTTGATTCACAAGAATTGGAAGATCACAGGATGCAAAGAAGCATAGTGAGATTAAGTCAAACCACAAGAAAATGTACGGTTATAATGCTATTATGCTACTATCTCTTAGTCTTATGCTTCATGAATAGGAATTTGAAAAGGAGGACAAGTGGATATTAAAATTCCTACGGTTTTTCTTTCAAGGAGACACTAAAGGAACAAATCCTACAGTTTTCCTTTGCTCCATTCCTTTGAGCCAAATTCATGAATAGTAGTGCCATAGGAAACTTTCCAATTCCTATGTTTTTCATTCAGTTTTCCTTTCAAGCACTGGCGATTCTAGTAGGTAGGCTTGAGTAAGGAAAAGCCTACACTAAAAAAAATTGTGCTACTTCTATTACTTTGGACCCAGGCCACTGCCCTACTAGCTCAACTCCCAGGGCCATAGACAAATGCACAACTCAAACAAACATAGATAAATAATGATGGCGTTTAAGAGAGTCCATCACGTATAGCTAAGTTGCCTGGTACCTCACTGCTTGTCATATAGTAGGATAAAACAATGTATTTCCCATTACTGTCAAAACAATGTGCTCAGTGGACAATATATATAACACGTAGAATAAAAAAGAGATGCAGCAAGTGTACAACCTCTCCGGCGAAGCCATGTCGATCTCAGCGTGATTGGGTTGGCTGGTGAGGATGCTCTGGCTGACTTGGCTGTCGGAGGAGGTAAGAAGATCTTAGGCGTTTGGAGATGGAGCCCGAGGTATTGCTCCGCTGTGATGGAGGGTTTCGTTGTTGGAGTAGCTCCGGTGAGTTGTACGACGCCGAGGCTGAAGCAAGACAAGAGAGACAATGTTAACCTGAGTGGAATCCTAATAGCATCTCCAATGGATGATGTAAAATATTTAACCATAAAGTGCTAGATGTAAAATACATCAGCTGCTCATCTTTGAAGTTAACTGTCGAAACTGAATTTAACTGTCAAAACTGAACTTAACTGTCAAAACGGAATTTTGCTGTCGAAACTGAATTTTACTATCAAAACTGAACCCACTAGAGGTGAGGCTACACGTCAGTCGACTGACTTTTTCATCTTTGGTCAGTCGATTTTGCAGCTGTTGGATACAAAATCAAGGGCCTACAATTCATCTTCAACCTCGACCCCCATGAGCCGCCAACCCCCATGGGCCAAACAGCCGCCCCCACCGCCTGCGGCCAGCGGTGCACCGCCCCGCCCGCGCCGAAAACACTCCCAACCGCTGGTCCACCGCCGCCTCGGCCATCCCTCTAGCCCCCCCCCCCCCCCTGTGCCGAGCTTTTCTCCGGCGATCCCCACGCCACCGCCCCACCACCGTCGGTGACCACCGCCCCCACCCTAAACCCTAAGATAGATAGTGGGGTACCTCTCCGGTGACCCCCCCCCCCTACCCGCTGCAGCTGGTTCTTCCTTAACTCCGGTGAGCTCCCCACCCCTTGAAAATCGACTGACCCAAAAGTCGATTCAGTCGACTGAAGTGTAGCTAAATCAGAGCTGCATCACAAGCAAGAGCAAGAGCAAGAGCAGACCAGGCAGGGGACCAAGAGCAAGAGCAGAGCAGCAGAGCGAGCGAGAGCTAAAGCAGCAGCAGCTCCTACTGATGTGGACGTCGCCACCGAGGGAGCGACGACGTGGACGAAGTGGCCGGCGACGCCGCCGTGGATGCAGCCGCGCCATGTCGGCTCGGGACCGAGTGTCGGCAGCACCGTGAGATCGAATCAAGAAGAAAATGCGGCGATTAGGGTACAACCTCTTTGGTGGCGGCGATTAGGCCACAGATTCATCCGAGGAAATGGTGATGATGATGTTGTTCCGGTGGTGCAGGTGAAGACGGTGGTGTGGGAATGGAGGTGGTGCGAAAGGCGAGGGAAACATCAGGGCAGCTCCTTGGAGGTGGAGGACGGGGTGGCTGAACCGGCGGGATAACTAGACCGATGACGGATCCTCCTCCGGTACGGTGGATGAAGGACGTCGAGGTGTTGTTGTGTACGACGTTGTCTGGGAAGAGGCGCTGACTGGGTGGCGAATGGAGGAGGGTGTGGGGCTTCACAAGTTTTCGCGGCCTCGGTGTATGAATGGGTGGGCGGATGGGATAGGAGTGGGGAACCATGGCTTAGGGACGCGCTTGTCCGAAATGTGGGGTAAGTTACGAAAGTACGCCCACCGATTTGAGGCGGTACTTTCAGTTCAGGTGTATCACGGGCATTTCGCGTGTCGGGATTTCACAGGAGGTGGGAGTTTTCGCGCGCGTTGTAATTTTGGAATAGCAAGGCACGGGTTAAGATGGAGGGTGTTGTCGGAGCATAACGAGACAAAGATATATCTTAAATATTTCGGGCCAACAAGGCGCGGGTTGAAATTTCTGGACAAGCCTAACGTCTACTGTACCAAATCAATTTGCACTACAAATGTCATTCAAAATTTGAATTCATGTTATGTTCAATTAAAATATTTTCCTACATGTATAATGCATGCAACCTACTACTCAAATGAACGTTTTAGTGCATTCCAAACGAATATACTACCGCTTCAATATGAACGAAATTTGAATTCATTTCTCTATTTTAATAAGATCTACAATAATGATTGTTGTGAAGTCAAAGCATTTGAATTCGTTTCTCTATTTTAATAAGATCTACACACTACAAAAAAAAGACACATCCGTGACATTTTGGGCCGAACAATTTTTTTCTGTCATACATATGACACTTCTATGACGATAATCATGACAAAACCCGGTATCATCATAGATGTGGTGGGCTCCTACTTCTATGACAAAAAATCATGACAGAAAATGGGCTTTTCGTCCTGGGCGGGCCGGAGACGCAGCTGCATGACATTCTTTGGGCCGTCCATGACGGAAAAAACCGTGGTAGAGGCGAGGGGGAGGAAAATTACGGGGAGTTCCCGGTTACGGTGGGAGGTCGGGGGCTGAGCGATGTGTGTTTCTCTCGTACACGTACGTGTGTGTGTGTGTGTGTGTGTGTGTGTGTGTGTGTGTGTGCGAGGCGTTGGCTCTAACTGAACCCGAGCGAGGCGTTGGGCTCTAATTGAACCCGAACGATTGCACTGCAGGCAACACGTTACTGAACCCGAGCGATCGATTCCTTCGCTACTGCTGCTAACTGAAGCCAATCGATGCTGCCTATCTGGATGAATAGTGAGCGTTGTGGGGGGGTTTGGATGAACAGTGAGCGGTGGGAGTGGATGAACAGGACCGGTGGCGTTGCCTCTGGATGAACAGGACCCCGTGGTGTGGAGGGCTGGATGAACAGGACAACCCTGTGGAGGGCTGGATGAACAGTTGACGGTGGAGGGGTGGATGAACAGTAGCCCGCAAAGGGGTGGTTGAACAGGAGCCCGTGGAGAGTGGTGGTTGAACAGTAGCCGGTGGAGTAGCGCACGGTGGAGGCTGGATGAACAGGAGCCCGTGGATGAACAATCGCAGGTTGAGGCTGGAGGAGGTCGACGGTGGATGAACAGTAGCCCGTGGAGGCTGGAGGAGGTCGACGGTGGAGATGAACTATTTCCCGTGGAGTCCCGTTTTGCGGTACGCCACACCCCTCCCAATGAACAGGACCCCTGTTTCGACCGTAGCGCTCCAACACAAGTCCGTTTCGTCCGTTTTGCGGTACGCCACACCCGTCCCGATCATCTGGACCCCCGTTTTGACCGTAGGAGGTCCGTTTCCTCCGTTTCGCGGTACGCCACACCCCTCCTGATCCCCCGTTTCGACCGTAGGAGGTCCGTTTCCTCCTTTGCGGTACGCCACACCCCTCCCGATCAACAGGACCCCCATTTCGACCGTAGGAGGGTTTCCTCCGTTTTGCGGTACAACAGACCCCTCCCAATGAATAGGATCCCGTTTCGAACGTGGCCGGTCGAACACCAGGCCGTTTCCTCCGTTCTGCGGTACGCCAGGCCTCGTTTCCATCGCCTATTCCGTCCAAGCCCTCCCGATGAACATGAAGACACATTCCATTCTGACCCAGCCGATTGGCTCCCCATGAACACGACTGTCGGTGTCAAAACCGGCGGATCTCGGGTAGGGGGTCCCAAGCAATGCGTCTTAGGATCAATGGTAACAGGAGACAAGGGACACGATGTTTTACCCAGGTTCGGGCCCTCTTGATGGAGGTAAAACCCTACGTCCTGCCTGATTGATACTGATGATGTGGGTATTACAAGAGTGGATCTACCACGAGATCAAGGAGGCTAAACCCTAGAAGCTAGCCTATGGTATGATTGTTGTATATCTATCGACTAGCCTGGCCTGGGTTTATATAATGCACCAGAGGCCTAGGATAACAAGAGTCCTAGCCGAATACACCGGTTGAGGAGTCCTTGTCTTGATCGCCAAGTCTTGTTGATTCTTCCTTGTATGCGGAAGCTGTCCGGACTGGCCCATGAGTATACGGCCATGGGGGTCCTCGGCCCAATCCAACTGATCGGGAGACGACGCGTGGAGTACCCCCTAGTCCAGGACACCGTCAGTAGCCCCATGAACCGGTCTTCAAGTTAGGGACGCTCCTCGATTCTTCCGAACTGTTCTTCATCTTCGGTTGCCGGTCTTGAAAACTGGTTCAACAATCTTCTCATCTTCTCTCTTGAGGATCGCCAAAATGCATTCGACGAGTTTACACGTTGGGTATCCGAGGAGCCCCTTTAAGTTTACGGCCTTTATCAATGCCTTGTTACTTTTATGCCATGCCTCGGGTTTGAGGTTGTTCCCGGGCGGCAACGTCCTCTTGCGTCCAAGCTCCAACGCCAGACTGCATTCGAGGTATCTTTTGCAGCCGAGCACCAATGCCGGACTGCTTCCCAGCTCTAACGCTGGACTATGTATCCGAGCTCCAACGCCGGACGGTATCCGAGCTCCAACGCTGGACTATGTATCCGAGCTCCAACGCCGGACTATGTATCCGAGCTCCAACGTCGGATTATGTATTCGAGCTCCAACGCCGGACTATGTATCCGAGGTGTCGTAAATCACCTTGGTTCAAAGAAGTTTAAAGGAGTTTAGCCGAGTTTAATGCCGGAAGTGCCCTCTATGGAGCCAGCCCCTAGCGCCCGAGCTTTATGCCGGACTGCTTCCGAGGTGATTAAGCACCTCGGTCATGGGCTGATTTTTTGGTCAATGTTTTTTATTGATGCAATTTATTCTCTGACGAGATATATAGCCAGTAGCCCTCATGGTGGGTATCGGTCTAAAACCCGAGATGCACATGAAGGATGACATAAGACCGCTGATCCCCGTAGCCGCTGAGACTCAGGTTGATTTGCAAAATCGGTCTGAGGATCAAGTCCTAGCTCGGCAGAATACTTCGGGACACAAAAAGCGGCGTGCTCAGTCCTCGAGACTCGGGTTGGGTGTGGCCGACCAACCTGAGGATCAAAATCTCCTCGGAAATTGTATTGCACTTCAAATTTTCTGCATAAAACAGGCAATGCAGTAGCCCCCGAGACACTGGTCGGGTGGCAATACCAGATCAGGGGATCGATGTGCCCCTTTAATATTTCGATAAATAATAAGCCCGAAGCCCAGTAGCCCCCGAGCCTTAATGCGGGCACGGGAGGCCGAATTAAGGATCGGTATCCATAGTAAAATCACAAATTATGTGTAATGACTCTATGTATCCAAGTACTTTACGTCATTAATGCTTGGATCCGCATTGTACAAAACTTTATTGACCAACCATCGGCTTCCACCTCCTCAGCCAATAGCCGAGGAGTGTTTGTCCTACTTTATAAAGCCTTTATGAGGGCAAAGATTTGCAACAAACAAGGCAATCTGGCCATACGGTTTTATAAACAAAGGTACGCGGAGAGACATGTTATATTACTATTTAACAGAAGGAATGTCTTCCAGAGAAAATAGTCCCGCTATCGGTTCCTTTCTTTGGGTTGTCATGCTAAGCATGATCATGAAAACCTCTGCTCCAATGTAAGAGCAAAATATCGAGGATTTAGTTTGGGAGACCAGTTAATAGCCCCCGATAGTGTTCGGCGACAATCGAGGTCAAGCCGGAAATACTTCGGCCAATGAATGGCCCGTCATTTAATATAGTCATCGGATCGCTGCCCAGTTTACACCTATTGTGACAGTCAGTTTTTGGCTTTCTCTACTGAGGTGCTTGACCATGCGAGCTGGAAGCACAATCGCAGTGGTTCTCCCTTTGCACACCTAGCAGAACAAAGCGGAACGTAGGAGGCAAGCGCGGGAGCCGGGCAACCCAACTATTGACCGAAGACACAATTCGAAACTGATGCATATATAGCAATATCCGAGAATGTTTTTGCGAATCTCAAAAGGTGTCTGGCGTTGCACTGCAAGACTTGTGCTGAAAACACACAAATAGTTTAAAAGTGCCATGGGCTCGAAAAGCCAAAAAACTTATTCAAAAGATTAATGTCCGAACTAGATCAAGTGTTCGGTGCCAATCCGAAAATTGGACTTTAGAAAAAAAAGGTGCTTCTGCCGTGCTTTAACATGACACATCCTATCTCAAAACTTCAAGCGGGTCAGCCTACGGCTTTGAGAGAGAAATTAGGCTCCCCGGCTAGTGACCGCACACTTGTGTCGAAAAAAAGGAGTGATAAATAATAATAAAAACTTTGCAACGGCTAGGAAGAGAAACACTTAGTATGAAACGGCTCAAATAAACATAAGAGCCCCCAAGTGACTTGGGTAAAAGTTGATAATGTAAGGTGACATGTAGAATGCCTTCTAGCCGGATTGTAGATCGTTTGTCGTAGCGGACCTTTTCGCTTCAACCTCTGGACCCAATAGTCCGGAGTGTGTCCGAATACCCTCGCGGTTATAAAAACCGGGGCATGCATGGAGACCAGGCGTAGGGGTCATTAATACTTTATCAGACAAGTGCCCAACTAGTTATGTTATATTACATGGTTAGTAAGAAACATCTTCCAGGGAGAATAGTTCCGTTAGGGGTTCCTTTCCCTGGGAGGCATGCCCTAAAGTGCATGTCCGGACTGCGAAAAGAG
This sequence comes from Triticum timopheevii, assembly GCA_963921465.1. Taxonomy (NCBI): domain Eukaryota; kingdom Viridiplantae; phylum Streptophyta; class Magnoliopsida; order Poales; family Poaceae; genus Triticum; species Triticum timopheevii. The sequence continues at coordinate 499,072,166 of OY997272.1, forward strand.
CAGAAAAACATCTGGGGGCAGGTAAATAAATAGGTAAGAAATCATCTTTTAGTTCACCGACTGAGTATTCCCTTAAGAACGCTAGCTTTCGGCTTCACCCAGTCTGAGGTACACATCCGGCTGACCCGGCAGTAACAATCACAGAGGTGCTCCCTTTACCACCTAGCCGAACAATCGGAAACGTAGGGGTAAGCACAGGAGCCAGGCAACCCAGCTTGGCCAAAACTTAAGTCATATCGATGCATATAATGGTGAATAAAAGGTACATGTGGAAGTGTGACACATGTGTTGGGCATAAACCCGAATTAATAAGCTTCTGTTAAAGAAGCCCCCAGGTATAATGAGCACGGGTAGCGCGTCAAGTGTGTGCGAACAAAGTTTCGACAAGGAAGATAAGCAACTTTTTCCCGAGAAAGTATAATGCTTGGTCGAACCGAACACAAGTTAGAAATTTTAAAACTTTGAGCATGAAGGCAACTTAGCTGGTTAATGTGTTCGGTATTGACGATGCGGTCCGCGCTTGATGCGGGACAAGGTTCCATCCCCCAAGCCGGTCCCGAGGTGGCGGAGCAAATAGCTCGGCACTGTGAAGTGGTGACATAGCATGGTCAATGCAGGACGGCAGAGTGAAGCCGAAGTCCCTGGCATGGGGTAATGAAGTGTTGAGGAAGCCCCCCGTCCAGCCGAGGTGACGTCAAAGGATATAGTCCGGCTGGATCATTTTCCTGTGCACAAAAAATAGTGCAAACCAGAGATAATAATAATAATAAAAAAATCGTTGCATAATAAATAATTTATGCAAAGTGAGTAATAAAAGAAATATGGCCTGGTGCCGAAGTCGATGTCGATGCAGGTCGTCGGCGTAAGGCAATAAAGGCGTGGCAGAGCCTGGATTCACAGGTCGGTCCGAGTTCCGGATGCGGCGTTCGCCGGACTATGTACGGAAACTGACCGAACTATCATGCGACCGTCGATAATGCGGCCAGTATTTGATAGACCTGTGTACATATGATGGACTAACCAGAGTAATAATTCCTTGGGAAAAATTAACCAAAACAAGCAAAAAGAAATACTAGGATTAATAGCACCTGGTTTATTTGTTGTAGCAATCCAAAGGAAGGTGATTCCCAAAATTGGGACTCGATCCACGCACCCATTGCCTAGTCGGCTAGTGACGCCGAAGTGTCCGGAGTAGGTTGATGAAGAGATGGCGAAGCCCCCGGTCCAGCCGAGATGTCGAAGTAGGTCGGCGTGATGGACACCAGCGTGGGGCGGCGATGTTGGTGATGATTTATCCTTCGCGATGCCGGACTCTTGTTCGGCTTGCCGAGATGATGATCCGAAGAAATTGAGCTCGGCTCAACAAAGCGACGACGTGTCAAACGCAGGCCGGCCGCCGTGGAGTGATGTTGTCGGGCTGGTCTGACACCGGCGCGACGGTGAAGTTCGTATTGCAAGAATACTTTTAATACTACTGGGATCTGTTTGAGAATAAAACACAACACCCCATACGAAAACTTCCTTCAAAAAGGATGTCCGAGATCCCGTTCATAAAGAAGATGAATTCGGGTCGGATTCGTTCTCGCGCAGAAAGTAGATCCAAAAAGTGACGCACTAATCGGAAGTTTCCCGGAGTTTGGACGGTCAGATCGAGCTGAATTTTTTGCAGGTGGTAGATATGGTAATTCCGCAGCCAATCAACGGTTGGATCTTCCAAAGGACATCCGAGCTAGATGCCTGACACCACGTGAGGGAGTCCTGGACTAGGGGGTGTCCGGACAGCCGGACTATCAATATCCGCCGGACTCCAAGACTACGAAGATACAAGATTGAAGACTCCGTCCCGTGTCCGGATGGGACTTTCTTGGCGTGGAAGGCAAGCTTGGCAATACGGATATGTAGATCTCCTACCATTGTAACCGACTCTGTGTAACCCTAGCCCTCTCCGGTGTCTATATAAACCGGAGGGCTTTAGTCCGTAGGACAACATACATTACAACAATCATACCATAGGCTAGCTTCTAGGGTTTAGCATCCTTGATCTCGTGGTAGATCTACTCTTGTACTACCCATATCATCAATATTAATCAAGCAGGACGTAGGGTTTTACCTCCATCGAGAGGGCCCGAACCTGGGTAAAACATTGTGTCCCTTGTCTCCTCTTACCATCCGCCTAGACGCACAGTTCGGGACCCCCTACCCGAGATCCGCCGGTTTTGACACCGACATTGGTGCTTTCTTTGAGAGTTCCCCTGTGTCGTCACCGATAGAGCGGATGCCTCCACCCGTCTTCAAAGACAGTGTTTTCGCCGGAGGGGCCTTGGCCGCCGGCCAAACTATCCGGCTTGGTGGTTTTCTCATGACCGCCTGTCCGGCCGCCGCTTCGGCAATGACTTCTCAAGTCGTCGAAAGCAATCTTCGCGTCAGCCCTAAAGCTGCCGAACAGTTAGATCCAATAGAGCTCTCGTCTGTTAACGAGCTCTTGGATCGCATCGCCGCCCTGGGAGTCGCTACGGACTACAACCAGATTGGGCTTAAAACCGATCTGAGAGAGATTAACTCTCCCCAGGCCACCCACCACGTCGCAGTGGTAGAGGAGCAATACGGCAACTCTTTGCCAGTGTTGAAAACAATTAATGTCCGGATTCCCGAACCCTCCATGCCGGATTCCCGCGGGGGGACGGACTTCGATCGAGCATTGAACGTAAAATGAAGCATCGCCCCGGACTCGCTGGATTGTCCCCAGCAAACCACACTTCCGAATTCGGAAACCCCTTGGCCTCTGAGCCTCAAGATGGGCAGGGATCCGGATTTTATTCCACCCACCCGCCCAGACATATGCGATCTATCTCTAATACAGCAAGAGCCTACAGAAATAGTACATCACTACTGGGCCAGATTCCTCCTGGTTATGGACAGGATAAAGAACTGCCGAGAGGAAAACGCAATATCAATCTTCCGCAATAACTGGACGGACAAGGGAATACTAAACGCCATTGATCGTCGCAAAATTACGCGCTTCACCGATCTGGCATCCATTGTACGAAAGTACCATGCGATGGAGAGTTTCCGGAAAACCTAAAATAAATTTTGGGATAATCCGGCCCCAAACCCAGTCCGCAGTAAAAGGGCACCTTACACTCAGGCCCCAGATGCAAAAACGAAAAAACAAAAACCCAATAAGGGAAACGGAACCGTACTGGAGGGATGGCTCAATGGACCCTGTAAGCTTCATAATACAGAGGGAGCCGTCCCAACACATAGCCTTCGAGCATGTTGGATATTACGGCAGGTGGCCAAAGGTGGCGAAGAGCTTCTAGCTCCGGGAAACCACTCCAACAATACCAGCACGGTATCAACAGTCTTCGAGACTTTCACATCAAATAATATGCGAAAACGATCAATCCGCGAACTCGCCGAAGTCTACCAAGTAGCAACAGCAAATCCATGGAGCGACACAGCTATTACCTTCAATGGCAGCGACGAGCCCACATTCCGAACAACCAGAGCCCCAGCCGCACTGGTACTTAGTCCCATAGTGGACGGCTTTCGACTGACAAAAGTCCTCATGGACGGCGGCAGCGGACTAAACCACATTTACGAGGAAACTCTGCGAAAAATGGAAATCGATTGGAGCCGTATTGAGCGAAGCAGCACAACCTTTAGAGGAATAATCCCTAGCCGGGAAGCGCGCTGCACCGGAAAAATCACACTCGATGTGGTGTTCGGCTCTCCGGACAATTACAGATCCGAAGAAGTCACGTTCCAGGTGGCCTCGTTCAGCAGTGGGTATCACGCCATATTAGGACGAGAGGCATTCACAATTTTTCAAGCAATACCTCATTACGGGTACATGAAGCTCAAAATGCCTGGGCCCAGCGGAATAATCACTCTCGCTAGTGATCTGGACATAGCACTCCGCGCCGAAAACAAGACAGCCGCACTAGCCCTCGAGGCACTATCCGAAGCCGTAGCGGCAGAGGAACTCACCGCGCTGCGCTCTACGGTGAACAGGGACGATGTGATACTCGATAAAAGATCCAAGTCCACCTCCTTCAAACTAGTAGACGAGATAATAAAATTCCAGGTCCATCCAACGGAACCAACAAAGACGGCCTCCATTGGGGCACAGTTGAACCCCGAAGTAGACGCGCGCACTGCGCGAATTCCTTCGGGAAAATTGGGATATCTTCGCCTGGCATCCTTCGGACATGCCCGGAATCCCTCGCAGGTTGGCAGAACACAGCCTAAACATCCTAAAAGGGTTTAAGCCAGTCAAACAAGATCTTCGACGATTTTCCGAGCCCAAAAGACAGGCAATGGGAGAAGAGCTAGCCAAACTATTGGAAGCCGGATTCATTAGAGATATCAAACATCCGGACTGGCTAGCAAATTTGGTGATGGTACCAAAGAAGGATAAATCCTGGTGCCTCTGTGTCGATTTTAAAGACCTCAATAAAGCTTGCCCAAAGGATCCCTTCCCTCTCCCCCGCATCGATCAAATTATCGATGCCACAGCAGGGCACGATTCGTTGTGCTTCCTGGACGCATACTCCGGCTATCATCAAATCAAGATGGTGGAAGCAGACCAAGCCGCAACGGCATTTATCACTCCATATGGACCATTCTGCTTCAACACGATGCCCTTCGGACTCAAAAACGCCGGCGCAACATATCAGCGCATGATTCAAACGTGTCTGGCCACCCAGATCGGCAAAACAATCGAGGCATACGTAGACGACGTAGTCGTCAAAACAAAACACGTCGAAACTTTAGTAGACGATTTGAGGCTCACATTCGACAACCTCAGAGCATATGACATCAAGCTGAATCCGGAAAAATGCGTTTTCGGCATACCAGCCGGAAAGCTGCTGGGCTTCATCGTATCCGGTAGAGGAATTAAAGCAAATCCGGCCAAAATCCGAGCTCTGTCACAGTTGGATATTCCAAAAGACCTCAAACAAATACAAAAATTAACAGGATGCGTGGCAGCCTTAAGCCGCTTTATCTCCCGTTTAGGAGAAAAGGCGTTGCCCCTCTATCGCCTCCTCAGGCGCACCGAACACTTCGAGTGGACGGATGCTGCCACTGCCGGACTCGAAGAAATAAAGGTCATACTGGCAACAAATCTGGTCCTGGCTGCGCCCACTCTGGGTGAACCAATGTTGTTATACATCGCAGCAACACATCAAGTTGTAAGCGCAGTCCTCGTCGTCGAACGAGCGATAGAAGGGCATAAATTCCCTCTTCAAAAACCAGTGTATTATGTATCCACTGTTTTAACCCCCTGCAAATCCCGTTACCCGCACTATCAGAAGATAGCATATGCGGTGTTTATGGCGTCTCGAAAGCTCCGGCACTACTTTCTAGAGTGCTTGATAACAGTGGCCTCTGAAGTACCACCCAATGACATTATAAATAACCGCGACGCAACGGGCAGGATAGCAAAATGGGCCATTGAGCTCTTACCATTCGACATCACTTACAAACCTCGACGAGCTATAAAGTCACAAGTTTTGGCTGACTTCGTCGCCGAATGGACTGAAGCCGAACTCCCTAAAGAGTACGGCGCATACTCCAATTGGACTATGCATTTCGACGGCTCCAAAATGTTGGCCGGACTGGGGGCTGGCGTCGTACTGACGTCCCCCACCGGAGATACAGTCCAGTATGTACTTCAAATAATGTACACGGACTCCAACAATGCAGCCGAATACGAGGCCCTGTTACATGGTCTCCGGATGGCGGTCTCCATGGGCATTCAACGCCTAGAGGTGCGCGGGGACTCAAACCTTGCAATATCCCAAATAAACGGAGACTTCGACGCCAAGGATCCGAAAATGGCAGCATATTGCAACGCTGTCCTAAAAATGTCAGCTCGGTTTGAAGGACTCGAATTCCATCACATAGCCCGAGATAATAACCAAGCGGCCGACGTCCTGGCACGCATCAGTGTGAAACGTGATGTTGTCCCTCCAAATATCTTCCTAGAACGGCTCTTCAAGCCATCCGTACTATGGGAAGAGGAGCCCGGTAGCGACAAACCGGAGAAAACCGCACCAACCGGTGATTCGGCAGACGACATAACACCCTCCGCCCACGTCATAATGGCAGTAATCGCCGCGTGGACAGAACCTTTCCTAGCCTACTTACTTAGGCAGGAACTTCCCGAAGACCAAAATGAGGCCCGCTGCATAGTCCGGCGATCGAAGGCCTACAAGGTCCATGAGGGAGAACTTTATAAGAAAAGTACCACTGGAGTCCTTCAAAGGTGTATCTCCGAAGAAGAAGGGCGAAACCTCCTGGCTGAAATTCATGCCGGACTAGGCGGACATCATGCAGCAGCCCGGGCCCTTGTAGGAAAGGCATTCCGTACAGGATTTTATTGGCCGACGGCTCGGGCAGACGCACAGGACATGGTCCAGCGATGCGTTGGTTGTCAGCTCTTTGCTAATCAGAGCCATATGCCACCCACCGCCCTCAAAACCATACCCATTACCTGGCCATTCGCGGTCTGGGGGCTTGACATGGTTGGACCCCTTAAAGGGGGAACCCACAAGAAAAAGTACCTATTGGTCATGGTGGATAAGTTCACCAAATGGATAGAGGCCAAACCGGTCAAAACGGCAGAGTCCGGACCAGTGATAGACTTTATATCAGGGGGGGTACACCGTTATGGAGTCCCCCACAGCATCATCACCGACAACGGCACAAACTTCACAGCCGACGAGGTTAAGTCATGGTGCAAAAATATGGGCATCAAGCTCGACTATGCGTTAGTCTATCACCCTCAAACCAACGGTCAAGTGGAAAGAGCAAATGGTCTAATAATGAGCGGCATTAAACCCAGACTAGTGAGGTCACTCACTAAATCCGACACACAATGGGTCAAGGAGCTCGACTCCGTACTCTGGGGGCTGCGGACAACGCCTAACCGTACTACCGGATTCACACCATTTTTTATGGTATACGGCGCAGAGGCAGTCTTGCCCTGTGACATTATTCATGACTCACCTCGAGTGCGCATGTATGAGGAAAGAGAGGCCGAGCTTGATCGGCAGGACAGCTTGGACACATTGGAGGAAGAACGTGACGTCGCGAAGGCTCGTTCCGCATTCTATCAGCAGCAGGCCCGAAGATATCAAAGCAGAGAAGTACGGGCCAAGACTTACAACGTTGGTGAACTAGTTCTACGCCTGCCGGACAAGAAAAAGGACAAGCTCAAGCCCAAATGGGAGGGCCCCTTCATTATCGATCAAGTACTGACCGGCGGAGCATACCGTCTACGAAATGCGTCGGATCACCGACTCGAGCCAAACCCATGGAACGCAGCCCGCCTCCGACAATTCTATGCCTAGCGCCGGACTAAGAGTTCGTCCCCTTCCCCCGTCCAAACTTTTACACTTCGGCTGTCTTTTGTTTCTCTTTTTATCCTTTTCACTTAAAAGCCCTTCCGGGCCTATTTTTGCATTCTTTGCATACGCATGATGTGCCATCCGCACTCATTATTCCTGGGGGCTTCTTTTACAGAAGCTCAATTATACGGGTTTTATACCCAGCACATGTGTCAAGCTTCCACATGTACCTTTTACTCGCCATTATATGCATCGATATGACTTAAGTTTTGGCCAAGCTGGGTTGCCTGGCTCCTGTGCTTACCCCTACATTCCCGATTGTTCGGCTAGGAGGTAAAGGGAGCACCTCTGCGATTGTTACTGCCAGGTCAGCCGAATGTGTACCTCAGACTGGGTGAAGCCGAAAGCTAGCGTTCTTAAGGGAATATTCGGTCGGTGACTTAAAAGATGACTTTCTACCTATTTATCTATTTGCCCCCAGATGTTTTACTGCTTTCTTTGTAGTCCGGACATGCACTTTAGGGCATGCCTCCCAGGGAAAGGAACCCTTAACGGAACTATTCTCCCTGGAAGATGTTTCTTACTAACCATGTAATATAACATAACTAGTTGGGCACTTGTCTGATAAAGCACTAATGACCCCTACGCCTGGTCTCGATGCATATCATGGTTATTTCTTAACCAAAAAGGTATTCGGACACACTCCGGACTCTAGGGTCCCAAGGTCGAAGCGAAAAGGTCGGCAAAGACAAACGATCTACAATCCGGCTAGAAGGCATTTCACATGTCACTTTAAAGGATAACATACATTGTCAAATTTACTGATTGTATTCCTCCTCAATCCCGTCTAGCAGGCTGTCTAGTTTACAGTCCCGTTGGGAAAATTTAGCAGCCAACTCTACTTGGCTATACACTAAACTCACAGGGATCTCCTTCCCATCGGGCCCCACCGGTCCAACTTCGGCCATGTGGTTGGGATCCGCCTTCTTGTACCGCGTCTTCACCATGGCCCAAGCCTCCCTGGCACCTTGACGGCAAGCCGAAATCTTCCACAAACGGAAGCGCTGCCGCACTCCCTGCAGCTTCTCCGCAAGCTCCCCGAGGCCCTCAGGTAGGGTGAGGGCTGGCCATAAAGCCTGAACGACGCTGCTCATTGCCTGCCGAACTCGTTCGAGTAGCTGCAATAGTTCGGGAAGTTGATCACCCATTGATATGGGCATCTCCTCTGCAGGACGACCCGTGAGTATACCTACAAGACATATCATGTCAAAATACTTCCTCGCCGAACTCTTCTTTTTAAAAGAGTTCGCTCAAGCACTCACTATAAATGCCGCGACGAAGCCGCTGATTCTCCTTAACGGAGCCGGACAGCTCGGCCTGAGCGCCTTTCAGCTCTTCTCCGAGCTTGGCGTTGGCATCCTGGAGCTTGTTCCTTTCCTGCTAAACCCTATTCAGCACACTCTCGCTGGCCTTTAGCTGGCGTAGCAATGCTTGCCTGTCCGGATCTTGTCCGGCGGTACCTGCAAATGTCATTATTAGACTCGCGCGCACGCCGCACAACGCTTATATTTATTAATAAAAATGTGTTACCAGGAGGGGTCTTTCCGTCTCCTCCTGCGGCAGCAAGTGCGGCCTCAAGTTGGGCCTTGCAATCTTGCAGCTCCCGAGACAGCTGGGCGTTCTTCTCGTTAAGTGCCTGAAATTTCCAATGATCCTTAAATCAGTTAGCATAACTACTTTAAGTCTCGGGGGCTACTGGTATATACAACCATTAAAATTCCCTTACCCGTATGTCTTTCACATACTGCTCCGTGGCTCTGGTAAAACCATTTTGAGCAGCACGGAGATGCGCGTCCCCTGCGTTAAAAGCATCCAATGCCTCAGGGGAAAAGCACGCCTCTTGAAATACTATCCGGCGGCGCCTATGGTTCATGGCGCTCTCCACCTCAGACTTGGTGGCGGACAGTCTGTCGGTATCCTCCGTTGGAGAAGGATCCGGCTCACGTCTTGCGCTTGCCTCCCCCTCCAGGCCAGGCGCTGGAGCCTGGCCGGTGTTGGTCGGATTGGCAATTCCTGCGCTCGCAGTCCGGCGAGCGCTTTTTCTCCTACAAAGATCATGAGCACTCAGACGTTTCCTCGGAACGTTGCTCTAAAAATTCAAATACGAGCTATACCTTTGCGGCGACATTTCCATCCGCACTGCGCTCCTTTTCCGCCTGCTGGTTCGGACTGACCTCTGTTGGTCGGCCGCCGCGGGCCCGGCTTCCTGCCATAAAGGCGCTTCCTGCAAAACACCATCGTTTGCGAAGGTCATAAATGGGCAGGGATGAGATAATGGTGTCCGGACTTTGGTCGCGGTCACCTGGGAAGCCGGACTTAGCCCGGGGTAGTCCGCCGTAATGGCGACCAAAGCATTGTCTATGCTGAGCTGGTGATACACCCCGTCGATCAGCTCCACCTCGATATCCGGGTCCTCTTCGGAGGTCGGATCCAGGGATCCTTCTGGATCCTTGGGTTGCGGAGCAGGACTCACCATGTCCTCCACAGTCCGGCGTAGATCCTGCGCCGAAGACATAATGTAAGAAGCTTAAACTTCGAAAGCATGGGCTGGGCCCTTCAAGGTGTTCACTTACCCATCCTCTGGGATTGATCATGGAAAACCCATTCAAAGGGCTCATTCGAAGGAAATCCTCCTTCTCCCCCTTGTACAGGCTGGACAGGATCTTCACCAGATCCTCGGTCGAATCCGGCCCTTTGCGGCCGTGCCGGGTAGCATCGTCTTCCCCGTTGAAATCCCACATGGGGTGGCCTCTGTATTGCAGTGGCTGTACCCCTCGCTTGATGCATGTCGCCATGACTCCGATCATGGTCAAGCCGAAATGAGCCATTAATCTTATCCGGCCCATCAAGTAGTGGACGCTCTTGTCTTCCTCCAATCGGGGGCTCCGTGGGCGCCAGCTGAGGCGTTTCTTCAAGGGAGCAGCACTAAACTCCGGGAGGCCGATCCAAACTGGGTCTGGCAGCGGAGCATCTCCTATATAAAACCACTCCGAGGGCCAGTCTTCGGATGCCTTCTTGGGAGTGCAGGATAGGTATCCGGTCCCGGCGATGCGCCATATTTCGGCGCCACCCACTTGATATATGGACCCCTGGTGAGAACGGGGTACGAGGCAAAACAGCCTCTTCCACAATGCGAAATAGAGCACCTCCTCCAATTCCCCGGCGGTGGGCTGGGAGCGCGTGAAGAAGAGCCGTGTTGACGATCCATGGTGGAATGGATTTCTAGGTCAAAGGTGCTTCGATGGAGTATTCGCGGGAGGAAGACGGTGTGGTTTGGATCTGGATTCTTGCCTCTTTTATAGGCGGGCAACTCGCACAATTGGGGGGTGAAATGCAAAAGACACCCTGGCTTTTCGCATTCGTGCGACGCATGGAAGAGGGCCATTATTTGGCGTAGAAGCCGAGGAACACAGTATTCAAGATGAAGCCGGACACTGTTCGGCAGGTACATGGAATTTGAAGGGAGAACCCGCCTTGCAACGCCGAAGACTATAAACGCGCTGGACTTATCGTCATTGAAGCCTGGTTCGGGGGCTACTGAGGGAGTCCTGGACTAGGGGGTGTCCGGACAGCCGGACTATCAATATCCGCCGGACTCCAAGACTACGAAGATACAAGATTGAAGACTCCATCCTGTGTCCGGATGGGACTTTCCTTGGCGTGGAAGGCAAGCTTGGCAATACGGATATGTAGATCTCCTACCATTGTAACCGACTCTGTGTAACCCTAGCCCTCTCCGGTGTCTATATAAACCGGAGGGCTTTAGTCCGTAGGAAAACATACATTACAACAATCATACCATAGGCTAGCTTCTAGGGTTTAGCCTCCTTGATCTCGTGGTAGATCTACTCTTGTACTACCCATATCATCAATATTAATCAAGCAGGACGTAGGGTTTTACCTCCATCGAGAGGGCCCGAACCTGGGTAGAACATTGTGTCCCTTGTCTCCTGTTACCATCCGCCTAGACGCACAGTTCGGGACCCCCTACCCGAGATCCGCTGGTTTTGACACCGACACCACGCCCTAAACTCGTCCGGATTCTCGTCCAGATTCAACAGGGCTCCAGTATACCGGAGATTGCCGGAGATTGCCGGAGATTCCTCCATCGGAACTCGACGAAATTTTTGCAGGGTTATTGTAGACTTAATTCCGCATAATTCCACCAAAGTAATCGTTTAAGCTACACTGGAGGAGGCGGTGGCAGCGGATACAAGTTTGTTGTCCAGAAAAACAGCACGGTCTCCTGAGGGCAATGTTGACGTTGAGCCCCCGAGCTCCATTGATGACTCCTCCATGATCTTGATAGAGATCGGAGTTGGTGTTGATGAAGGCCTTCATCCGAACATGACTATCGGAGGTAGGCCGCAGTCCTAGGACAAGCCAAGGTGACCAGTCGAGCTGGTGACGAAGAAGCCGACATCACAGTTGACCTGCAGTCGAGCCATTGATCCTTTCGTCAATCACACAGCAAAACTCTCAATGAAAGCACCAATGTCGGTGTCAAAACCGGTGGATCTCGGGTAGGGGGTCCCAAGTAGTGCGTCTTAGGATCAATGGTAACAGGAGACAAGGGACACGATGTTTTACCCAGGTTCGGGCCCTCTTGATGGAGGTAAAACCCTACGTCCTGCCTGATTGATATTGATGATGTGGGTATTACAAGAGTGGATCTACCACGAGATCAAGGAGGCTAAACCCTAGAAGCTAGCCTATGGTATGATTGTTGTATATCTATCGACTAGCCTAGCCTCGGTTTATATAATGCACCAGAGGCCTAGGATAACAAGAGTCCTAGCCGAATACGCCGGTTGGGGAGGAGTCCTTGTCTTGATCGCCAAGTCTTGTTGATTCTTCCTTGTATGTGGCAGCTGTCCGGACTGGCCCATGAGTATACGGCCATGGGGGTCCTCGGCCCAATCCAACTGATCGGGAGACGACGCGTTGAGTACCCCCTAGTCCCGGACACCGTCAACGACGATGACGTTGTTTCTCCGTTCCGACCCAGCCATGTACACGAGCCCTGGTCGTACGAATATATGCGCGAGTAGGCGTTCGAGACCCCGCCCATATGTACACATACGTGGCCGTATTTTCTTTCTTGCACACTAGCCGTTGTACGTACGTGTACATGCTACGTGCGCGCCTCTACTATGACACGAGCGTGCCTCTACTACGACACATGCACGCCTCTACATCCACCAGTATGTACGTACACGTTCGCGACCAGAATGACAATGCTACGTATGCTTCGACTAGGTGGGTCCTGTCTGTCAGGCACTTCCTTGCATGCGAAGATGTAGCTGGTGGGTCCCAGCAGTCAGGGGGGCGAATCATTTTTTTTTGCCCGGACGCACTTCCTTGCGTGCGAAGATGTATCTCGTGGGTCCTAGCAGTCAGGGGGAAACATTTTTTTTGCAAAATACGGTGGCCCGTCCGGTGGGTCCCCGCTGTCACGTGGAGGAATAATTATTTTCCGCGTAATAAGGATGCACTTTCTTGCTGCGGCTGTGGACCCAGCTGTTAGCCTCTCCACGTATAGTCCACATCTGATGGATGTCGTTCCTTGACCATGCCGTGCCGAGAGCACCAGGGCGGTGGATGACGGCGAGGCCTAGGAAGGGGACAACGGGGAGCCGGGGAAGACGCGGCAGTGGAAGCCCGTGCGAAGAGGAGTACGAGGGTTCACTGGTTCGGCTGTGGTGTGAGGCTGCCGTCGCCACAGGGCCTGGCCAGTGGTGGGAATAGTAGGGGCGGTGAGGCCTCCGCGGCAGCACATCAGGAAACGGGAGGCAGGAGCATGCGGCACGACTGGCGCTGCTTTGGGTGGCTGGAGCAAGAAGACCAGAGGTTGAAGAAGCACTACGGCCGTTCGATGGACATCGTACGGTCACTGGAGCTAGAATCGTTTATATTGACTAAGTTTACAAAACCCTCCGTCCCCATCAACTTAGTAGGCCCACAAGTCAGCCTCCCACCAAGGCGGGTCCCAACTAGCGGGGTGGTATTCATTTTTTGTGCGTAATAAGGAGGCACTTCCGGTGGGTCCAAGCTGACTGCAGGGGGAATGTTTTTTCAACGAAATACGGTGGCCCGTCGGGTGGTTCCAAGCAGTCAGGGGCAAACGTTTTTTTCGCGAAATACAGGTAGCCCGTCCGGTGGATCCCTGCTGTCAGGTGGAGGAATAATTATTTTCCGCGTAATAAGGAGGCACTTCCTAGCGGATGCCGTGGACCCAGCTGTCAGCCTCTCCACGTACAGTATTCTTCTGATGGAATTTGGTCGTTGACCACATTGACCACGCCGCGCCGTGAGCACCACGACGGTGGACGACGGCGAGGCCTAGGAAGGGGACGACATGGAGCCGGAGAAGACGCGGCAGTAGATGCCCACGCAGAGAGGAGTACGAGGGTTCACTAGTTCGGCTGCGCTGCCGTCGCCGCAGAATAACAGGGGGTGTGGGTGAGTGGAGTGGAGGGATGGACTGGCCAGCGGTGGGAGTAGTGTCACGCCCAATATGTGATACTATCCTAAAGAGACTCGAAGCTCCCACCAAGTATAGTATCACATATTGGGAGTGAAAATTTGGTATCAGAGCCTCGACCAACCCTAGGAGCCCCCTTGATTGATCGTGTAGTTTGGCTGATGTCGAGTCTAGAAGAAAACTGTTTTCGGAGTCTAGTTATATCAGAGAGTAGGAATTCTTTTTACTCCTCATCCCCTTTGTCACTCTGGTAAGGAATCTTGACGTAGGTGTTTTGAATTACTCCTCTTCCCTTTTCAAACTTTCTTTAGGATGATGCAGTTGGTTTTCCGGTAGTTGTTCCTCAACTCTTTTTATCCGGTGCATTTCTCGTCAAGTTGACTCGAGCCTCTTCATCTTTGCCAAGTTCAATCCTCAGTTGTTTTCTTTTCCCTCCCGCCCACCCTTCTTCTTCTCGAAACCGGAGTCCGTAATTGAGTATCCATCCTACTCGTGCGAAGTCTTTGCCTTCTTTCCTCAATGATTTCAACCGGTGTTTTCTCTTCAACATATTCGTCGATTTTCCCCTTCCAAGTCGCCTTTGTTTTTTCCCGCCCTCCCACCCTATTCTTCCCGGAGCCTGAGCCTCTTTTGAGCATCAATTTCATTTGTGTGGAGCCTCTTCAATCTTCCCTCAATAATTTCAACCGGTGAATTCTTGTCTCGTTTGACATTCTTCATCTCTTTTTCTTCTCCGGTGAATTCAATTCTAATTTTGGTAGTGATTACATTCTTTTCCTCGGCTCAAGTGTTTTCCCTGCTCGTTCGCCTCTCGCTAGTTTATCCTTCCGGAGTTTTCAAGACATCTCAGGAGATCCGTCTGTGTTCCAATTAATTCAAGTTTGTCACCTCATTCAAATATTTCAGTTGTTCCGATGCATCATCTATGTGTTCAACATCCCTTTCAAATGGTGTTTCTTTTCAGTGGGCCCTAACCCACATGTCTTTTTCCAGGATCTTACCTGACTCTTCTAATTATCCCGGAGCTATTCTCAAATTCTTTTCAAGTCTGACGTAAGAATGAATTTTATCAGTCAGATGCCTTTACAAGATCGTTTTCAAAATCTTTTCACTGTTGGCTCAACCTCTTTGCCTTTCATTCTCCCGTAGTATCTCAGTATTTTGGTGCTGTTTTCCCGTCGTCATTGAAGACCGAAGAAGGGTTTTTCCTCTCAATCTTGCCCGTTCTCTCGAAGATTCGTGGTTCTAGCTTCATATTATCCTCTCGAATTATTCCACTTGTCAGATATTGTTTTCTTACCCATCCAGAGTACGTCAGAAGTTGTTTTCCCGTTTCTTTTCATCGGAGGTCATCGTTCCAGAAGAATTCTTCGTCCTCACATTTCAGCTACCGTTATCCAAATTATCCCGGTGCTTCCTTCAAGTGTTCTTTAATCAGCTCATGATCTCTTTGTCCTTTTGCATCTAAATCCCCTCGAGCATATTGATTCTTCTAATTCTTCCCGGTGATTCATTCTCTTTCATCAGTCATTTTTCTAATTCTTACGGTGGTTCGTTCAAGATTCTTTTCCCTTTATCATTCAACTCATTCGTTCTTTTCAATCCTACCGGTGGTTCATGAAGACCTTCTCAGGTGGCGCTATATCTCTTCTTAATCCTTTCAAGAAGAATAAGTAGTATGCAAAATCCATTGCTTGTCATCAATTTAATTTGATGAAGGATAAGCATACAATAAATCTTATTCTTATTTCCTCGAGGTGATTCGATTCTTTTCTTCCAGAGATTGTTCACGATGAAGTAATTCTCGATTCCAAGTGTTTTCATCTTTTCTTTTCCGGAGTTCAAATCTTCCTCGGCCATTTAATCGAAACCTCCATCTAAATCACCGCAAGGCTCATCTTATTCTTTCTTCGTTCATTCTATCTCATCGTCCTTTTGTCACCGGAGTTCTTCATGGTGGTTCTTCACGATTTAATTCATTCCTCAAGTGTTCATCAAGATTCTTGTAGGCGAAGCTCAAGTTTTCTTCTTCTTGCTTCGCGAGGTGCATTTAATTCTCCGTTTTCTTTTGAAATGGAGTTTTGCATTTCTTCTTTCTTCCCAGTTATTTAATCTTTTACGCTCGTGGTTGGTTATCACCTCATAATTTTTGAGATGTTATCCATAAGTCCGCAACAAGCTTATTCTTTCGTTGTTGATTTTCTCAACAACTCTGTTCAATCCTTCCTTCTAAGTTCTTTTTGTTCAACTCTTCCAATTCGTCCGGAGGTATTGCGTTTCTTATGTCGTCAAGTGTCATTCCATCCTCTCAAGTTCATGTTCTATTCTTTCCATGATAAGCCGGAGTGCTACCTAAATCCTTTCAGTCTTATTCATTTCTTATCTCGTTCTAACCGGAGTGGTTTCATAGTCTATCTGATTTAGTGAGTTTTCGATTCTCGTCATTCTCGTCGTTCCTCTCTTCTTCTCAAGTGCTCTCGATTCTTTGCTTCTTCTCTTGAGTTCTTGTTTCACCTCATCCCTTTTTCCCTTCTGTCTCGGTCCTAAGATCTCGGGACGAGATCTCTTGTTAATGGAGGAGTGTTGTAACGCCCCGGATTCGATGCGCTAGGTGTCCGCCAGTTATTCGCCGTAGTTGCCATGTCAGTTGCTTGCGTGTTGCATTTTGCTATGTCATATTTTGCATTGTGTCATCATGTGCATTGCATTGCATACGTGTTCGTCTCATGCATCCGAGCATTTTCCCCGTTGTCCGTTTTGCAATCCGGCACTCCTATGCCCTCCGGCGTTCCTCTTTTGTCTCTCGTTGTGAGCGGGTGATTACACTTTCTCGGAATGGCCCGAGGTTTGCCAAGCGGCCTTGGTATAGCACTGGTAGACCGCCTGTCAAGTTTCATGCCATTTGGAGGTCATTTGATACCCCAACGGTTAACCGGGTAACCATAAAAGCCTGTTTTGTCTTGCAGCCCAACACCCCCTCCAAACTGGCCCAAAACCCAGCAAACTCCCCTCCATGCTCTCGGTCGTTCGATCACGATCGCGTGGCCGAAAACCGCTCCTCATTTGGACTCTCCTAGCTCCCAGAATCTATAAATATGCCCCTCCCCCCGAAATCCGCGGATGAATTCTTCCCCCGAAACCCTAGCTTTTTCCCTCTCTGCCGCCGGACGCGTCCGCCCGGCGGCCGGACACGTCCAGCGCCGCCTCCACGTCGCCCGGACCAATCCGGGGACGCCACGGGCTGATCCGGGCCCGTGCCGCCCACGCTCGCCCTCCGCGCCTGCTGGGTCTCCCGCGCCGCCGCTCGCCGGCGTCCTCCGCCGGAGCCGATCGTCACCGCCGTCCTGGAGCTCGTGTCCCCCGCCTCCGGCGTGGCTCCGCGCCGCCGCGCCCGCCGGGTCCCTTCGTCCCGGCCGCCCCTGATCGCCGTCGCCATCCCGTTTCCCTCGCCGGCCGGCGCAGCCCCGAGCTCACCGCCGCCCCGGCCGACCGCGCCGCCTGCTCGCCAGCCCTGCCGCCGAGTCGCCGGAGTGCCCACTCCGACTCCCGGATCCGCGCGCGCCTTCCCGTCTCCTCTGCCGCCTCGGGCTCCGCGTTGGCCCCGCCGCCAAGCGTCGCCGCCACTGGGAGCTCGCGGGCGACGTCCGTGCCGCCCTGCCTGTGCCCGCCTCGCCGCCTCCTCACCGTGGCACCGCTCCGCCACAAACACCGGTGAGCTCCGCCTCCTAGCTCCAGCGCCGCCCCCCTCCTCGACGTCCGCGCCCGCCCCGGCCACTTCGTCGCCGGTCATCTCCCCCGTCTCCGGCGAGATCCGGTAGCCGGGACCAGATCCACCAGTGCAACGAACCAAACGCGCCTCCCCATCCCGGATCCCTCCGTCCCGGAACGCCTCCATCCCGTTTCTCCGCGAGGGTAAATTCCACCAAGTCCCCAGATCTGTAACATTTTTATGCCAAGTTCATCGCATCATATCTCCATGCATGCTGCTCCATTTCGTGCGTGTAATTTTTCAAATTGTTCGCCTCAACGAGTACTTCATTTCATTCCATTGCATCATGTTAATTTGAGTTCATCTTGATGCCTGAATCATCGTTGCAAGAGTGCTAGGTGATGTTAAACTGCTGAAATTGTTATAACTTGCTCTTTTGTCATTTTTGCCATGTTCGATGTGTGCATCCTATGAGGTTGATGTCTATATGTGTTTTGAACTATGCCATGTCTTCTTTACAGAGGTGCTTACCATGTATTTTTGTGATCAATGTGGTGACTAGCACAAGCATGTAAACTAGGCTTCGTGATGTTGCTGATTTTAGTCCCTGTTCTGCTGTTATTTTGATGCCATGTAAACATGTTGCTACAGATAGATCCATGCATATTTTGAGATACTTAAGTAAGGATGTTTTGAACATATGGTATTTCTCTAGCCATTCAAGCCCCTGGTTGCAATTATGGAGTAGTCTAGCATGTCATTTTTGTGCTCTACTTTTGCTACAAAATGTTTCTTGGCAGATTGTTTACATGTTATTCAATTTTGCCAAGGTTGTTGTAGTTGATCCTTGCATGCTATGGGCTTGTTCTTGCCTTGGTTGGTTTCATAAACATGTCTTCTTGCTGATGCTATGCTTATCTTGTCATGCAATGACATGTGGTGAGTGAATCGAGCTTGTTAAGTAGGGTACTTGCTATTACTGTTTTGCTAGGCTGAATCTGTTATTTTGTGATGCTATGTACACCTGCTGCTACAAGTCATTCTATGCATAATATGGAGATGTTCACTAAGGGTATTTTGTTCTACATGTTATGCTCTATCCATCCATGCCCCTGGTTGCATTTATAGCCTGCTGTAGCTTGTTGTTTCCTTGCTCCAAAGTTGCTAAATAATGTTGTTGTCATCCTGTTAACATTAAGTTCAGTTGTTGCCATGATTGTTGCTAGTGTTCCATGCACCCTATGAACTTGCTATTGCCATGCTTAGCTTCCTAAACATGCCTTCTTACTGTTGGGTGCCTTTCCATGCCATGTATTGCTCTGTGGTGAGTGGTACAAGCTCACCGACGTGCCTACTTATTTTTGTTCCTGCCATGTATGAATCTGTATTATAACTTGCTATGTTTACATGGGTGCCATCATATCTTCTGATACTTTTTGGCTCATGGTTAGTAAAGGACTTTTGCTCTATGCATTTAGTAGTATCATGCCATGCCTTTGTTTGCCATGATAAGTTCCTGTAACATGTTGTTTGATAGCTCTAAACATTGCAACCTGATGTTATTTTCTACGAAGTCTGAACTGTTATTATTTGCAATCTTGCCATGTGTGTTTGAGCATGTTCTAGTGATTTCTGGAGATAGCTCAGTGTTCATGTTTTGTTATGGTTTACCTGTACATCATGTCCATGCCTTTTGTTATCATGTTGGGGTGCTGTAGCATGTTGTCTTGATGCTTGCAATATGCCTAGTTGCTGTTTTGGACAGATTGTTGCCATATCTTCTATAGTGTGTGTGTGTGTGTTGAACCGTTGCTCCGTTTTGAGTGTGCTCTATATGAAACTTGCTTGATTTTGCATGTAGTTTCATATTATCATGTTGCATCCTTGTTTTAGTGTGTTTTCTTGATGTTTGAATGCATTTTGCATCAATGCCATGTTTAACTGGATTTGCGCATATCTTCTAGGCCGTAGCTCCGAATTAAATGAACTTCATATGTAACTTGACTAGAATTTCGTGTAGATCATCTTGGTGCATCTTAACTTGCTGTTTAACAACTTGAACATAAGGTTTATTCAGATCTGGACCAATTTCGAAATATGCATATGAGGACTTACCGGAAGTGTTATATGTTGTTTCCGGCCTCATTTAAACTTGCCTTGATGTGTTGCTCTTGTTTGCATCATCCCTTGCCATGAGTAGCTTCATGTAGCCTGGTCATGCATCATGCTTGGTTGTGCATCATGTCTTGTAAATGTGTGGTGTGTTTACTATGTTGTGTGCTTCTTTTCGATAGTTCCCGTTCCGTTGCAATCGTGAGGATTCATTCGTCTACGCTTGGTTCGGCTTCATCCGTTCGTCTTCTTCATGGACTCGTTCTTCTTCC
Source organism: Triticum timopheevii (assembly GCA_963921465.1). Taxonomy (NCBI): domain Eukaryota; kingdom Viridiplantae; phylum Streptophyta; class Magnoliopsida; order Poales; family Poaceae; genus Triticum; species Triticum timopheevii. The sequence continues at coordinate 499,092,158 of OY997272.1, forward strand.
TTGCGGGATTTCAGGCAAGATGACCGCTACCCTGGATCTCACTACTATCATTGCTATGCTAGTTGTTTCGTTCTATCGCTATGCTGCGTTACCTATCTTTTGCTCATCAAGCCTCCCAAAATTGCCATGAACCTCTAACCTTTGACACCCTTCCTAGCAAACCGTTGCTTGGCTATGTTACTGCTTTGCTTAGCCCTCTTATAGCGTTGCTAGTTGCAGGTGAAGTTGAAGATTGCTCCATGGTGGACAGGATTATGTTGGGATATCACAATATCTCTTATATTATTATTAATGCATCTATATACTTTGTAAAGGGTGGAAGACTCGGCCTTATGCCTGGTGTTTTGTTCCACTCTTGCCGCCCTAGTGTCCGTCATACCGGTGTTATGTTCCCGGATTTTGCGTTCCTTACGCGGTTGGGTGATTTATGGGACCCCCTTGACAGTTCGCTTTGAATAAAACTCCTCCAGCAAGGCCCAACATTGGTTTTACCATTTGCCTCACCTAGACCTTTTTCCCTTGGGAGTCATGCTCTCGAGGGTCATCTTTATTTTACCCCCCCCCCCAGGCCAGTGCTCGTCGTGAGTATTGGTCCAACCCGTCAACCGCCGGTGGCCACCAGGGGCAACTTTGGGCTGGCCTACCAGAAGTTTGGACAATCTGGTGTGCCCTGAGAACGAGATATGTGCAGCTCCTATCAGGATTTGTCGGCACATTCGGGCGGCTTTGCTGGTCTTGTTTTACCATTGTTGAAATGTCTTGTAAACCGGGATTCTGAGTCTGATCGGGTCTTCGTGGGAGAAGGTATATCCTTCGTTGATCGCGAGAGCTTATCATGGGCTAAGTTGGGACACCCCTGTAGGGTATAAACTTTCGAAAGCCATGCCTGCGGTTATAGGCAGATGGGAATTTGTTAATGTCCGATTGTAGATAACTTGACATCAGATCCGAACTAAAACGCATCAACCGTGTGTGTAGCCGTGATGGTCTCTTTTCGGCGGAGTCCGGGAAGTGAACACAGTTTCTGGGTTATGTTTGACGTAAGTAGCAGTTCAGGATCATTTCTTGATCATTGCTAGCTCCACGACTGTTCCGCTTGCTCTCTTCTCGCTCTTATTTGCGTATCTTAGCCACAATATATGCTTAGTCGCTGCTGCAACCTCACCACTTTACCCCTTCCTTTCCTATTAAGCTTTGCTAGTCTTGATACCCATGGTAATGGGATTGCTGAGTCCTCGTGGCTCACAGATTACTACAACAACAGTTGCAGGTATAGGTTTTGCGATGATCATGATGCGAGAGCGATGCTTACTTGTTTTGGAGTTCTTCTTCTGCTTCTTCTTCAATTAGGGGATAGGTTCCAGGTCGGCATCCTGGGCTAGCAGGGTGGATGTCATTTGAGTTTTTGTTTGTGTTTCATCCGTAGTCGGATGTTGATCTTATGTATAATGTATTGTTGTATTCGTGTGGCATTGTATGCCTTTTGTATGTATCCCCATCTATTATGTAATGTTGATGTAATGATATCCACCTTGCAAAAGCGTTTCAATATGCGGTTCTATCCTTGGTGGGACCTTCGAGTCTCTTTAGGATAGTATCACATATTGGGCGTGACAAGTAGTATGGGGGCGGTGAGGCCTCCGCGGCAGCACAGCCGGCCATGGGAGGAAGGAGCAGGCGGCACGACCGGCGCTGCTTTGGGCGGCTTGAGCAAGAAGACCAGAGGTTGAAGAAGCACTACGGCCGTTGGATGGACATCGTACGGTCAGTCGAGCTAGAATCATGCATATTGACTAAGTTGACAAAGCCCTTCGTCCCCGTTAACTTAGTAGGCCCACTATACTAGGTCCCAGCTAGCAGGGGGTATTCATTTTTTTTGTGCGTAATAAGGAGGCACTTCCTTGCGTGCGAAGATATAGCTGGTGGGTCCGATCTATCAACGGTGGTAACGCTTTTTCGCGAAATACAGAGGCCCTTTCGGTGGGTCCCAGATGTCAGGTGGAGGAATCATTATTTTGCGCATAATAAGGAGGCATTTCCTTGCGTGCGGCCATGGACCCAGCTGTCAGATGCATGTCGGTCATTGACCACATTGACCACGCCACGCCAAGAGCACCAGGGCGGTGGACAACGGCGAGGCCTAGGAAGGGAACAACACGGAGGCAGGGAAGACTCGGCAGTTGTTTCCCACGCGGAGGGGAGTATGACTGTACAAGGGTTTACTGGTTCGTCCGCCGTTGCCGGAGAATAACAGTAGGTGTGGGACTGTGGATGAGTAGAGGGATGGCTAGGCCAGCGATGGGAGTACGGTGGGGCGGTGAGGCCTGCGCGGCAGCACAGCCGGCCACGGGGAGGAGGGTGCAGGCAGTCCCACCGACGCTTGTTTGAGCGGCTGGAGCAGGAAGAGTAGAGATTGAAGAAGCACGACCGCCGTTGGATGGACATCCAACAGTATACATGCCATCTGTGGAAAACAGCTTACAGCCCATCTGCCATTATTTCAAATAATTTACAGCCCATTTGCTAATTCTTCTGGGTTTTTTTTGAGCCCATATTCTTTTTGTTAGCATTACAGCCCATATTGTGGCCACGGTTAAAAAATTATACGAAATTTTGCATATGTCGGTGCGGTTTGAACTGTTTTTAATCCCGAAATTTCGAGTCGCATTCAGATTGATTTTAAAAATAAATGTATATCAATATAAAATCCAATAAATTGTCCACGCATAAAAATCAATGCAATTTAAAATCTCAAAATGAAAAAATATATTTGAAACTAATTGTCGGTTTGATGTGTTTTAAAAATGTACAGCCCATTTCTCATTACTGATAGGCCATTTTCTCGGCCAGCTGAATGAAGCTCTCCTCATCTTGAAAGATTTGCAGCCCAACAGGCCTGATAAAGAGAATTACTTGACAAATCACAAAAAAACTGGGCTAGCCATTTTCAGAAAGAAAAAAAACTACTGGGCTGGTCTGTGGTAAACATAAAAGAAAAGGTTGTCTAGACAGGCCAGAGTGTCCCGCACAGCCCAGTTGACACCCTGCTTTCGTCTCAAAAACAAAATAGATAAATGCCACTCCAATTATGTTGATTCATAAAAATGCCACTGCAATTTCCAAACTTTGAAAAATGCCACTGCAATTTTTGCAAACTTTGAAAAATGCCACTACAGTTTGCAAACTTTGAAAACCGCCACTCCAGACTTCGAAAAATGCCACTAGAAATGGCATGAAATGGCATTTTTTAAAGTTTGGAAATTGCAGTGGCATTTCTCGGATACACTATATTTGGAGTGGCATTTATAAAATTAAACCAAAACAAAAGAAACTGGGCAAGCTGCTGGGTCCCTAGTGTCTGTCGCTCGTTGTGCAATTCTCTCGTTTATTGACTACGTTATTGGCTTGAAATAAGGAGGCATTTGCTTGCGTACTGCCATGACCATGGCGGGTCCTTGCTGTCATCCTCTCCATGTACAATCATCTCCTGATTGTGTATGCGTCAACTTGCTAGGCCCACAAGTCAGCCTCTAAACCCGTGGAGGACAAATACAGCCCATTTAAAAAAATAACAGCCCATTCCATACGTTCAAACGGAAAGTTCAACATTCAGAGCAAAGTAACAGGTCTGATCCACATATAGAGTACTGAACTTCCACGTTGACAACCATCATAGCCAAGTTAACTATCTACTCCCACTAATACTATAGTAGCGTACAAGTACTAACTTACTCTTAGCTACCTAGACGATGTCAGCCGCCATCTGTGGTACATGCTAAACGCCGACAACAGCGTCCTGCGCCTCGCCTAGGACTTGCAAGAGGTGCGATAGGGCGCATTGCTCGCACGCGTTGGCCCTTTCCATGCTGGCGTGGTCCACCGAAGCTTCGGCTTCCAAGCGGGAAACCCACTTGACGAGCTGGTAGTAAAAATCGGCGTCGCGAACGCGTGCGTACCCGACAGCCTCCAGGGCTATTTGCCGGGCACCGCCCTCCACGTAGTCAGCCTAGTTGCGGGCGCTCTGCTCGCGACTCAGAGCTTTGGTGCGCTGCTGCTCCATGTCCCACTGGCGGCGCAAATCGGCGATACACTGCTCCTCCGCCAGGTAGTCGCGCTCCAACAACTCCTGCTCCTCCGCCATGCGGTCGCGCTCCAACAACTCCTCGATCTCCGCATTGCCATCTAAAGATAGATAGAATGCCTCCTCCCTTCGTCTACCTTCCGGTGAAAAACCAAACACTAGTTCCGGCAGAGACCGCCTTCGGGGTCGCCTACCGCGGACGAGCGGGGGCATGGCGGACGTGGCGAGTAACGTTGGGCTAGTGGGGGCTTATGAGGATATGGCGAGTTGGGTCACGGTGGCACCGGAGAAGGCCGGGAAACAGTACTTATAGGGGGAAAGTAGCGCGACGGTCATCGGAATTCAATGCATAATGGCTTAGCGCGCCAGCTTGCCGTGGAAAACTAGAGAAACTGAAATTATGACTGTGCCATCCCGTACCATCTGGGTCGCACGCCGGCATGGCGGTCAAACAAGTGCACTCGAATCATCTCCCTCCTTGTCAATAATGAATCCACGGATTTAAAAAGGTCGCAACAATTAAAGCGTATGTTTTTTCACATCAGTTAGCTGCCTTAATTACGGCCGGCTACATGCAGGCACTCAGAATCGCTCGCAGGCAGTACGCGAAGCAGCATGCAACGAGTCGCAGCCGAGGGCACGCATGCAGCCACTTAAATCGCTGGAATTAATTAGGCTTAAACTTCTGCATGCCGTTAATTATTGCCATGCCTTGGTCTTGCTCCTTTGCTCACGGGACTAATAAACCCGTACGGAGGGAGTACCTTGGTTGGTGAGAGGTTTGAATTAAGCCCTGCAAACCGGAAAGGAGGTACTAGTACGTGCATGATCCGCTATTTATTCGTGTAGGATCGAGTAGGTCGTTTCTTGAACTGAGCCCTACAAACCGGAAAGGAGGTAGTACGTGCGTGATCCGCTATTTATCCGTGTAGGATCGATAGTGTAGCTTGTCAGTTTCTTCAGAGGTAGGCATTTTTATCCGTGTAGGATCGATAGTGTAGCTTGTCAGTTTCTTCAGAGGTAGGCATTTTTATTCGAAAAACTACCACTTTGCATCTTGCGTCACAAATAAAACTGCTAGGAGCGCATTTGTAGGCTAGATAGTGATCGATCAGTAACTTGTAAACACTGAGCGAACATAAATAAGTAACTGTTAATGCATCTCAATGATTCATAGATCATATACAAATATGTAGCTCCAAAAGCAAAGATCAACCACTTCGGATCTTGTGTCGCAACTAAAACTAACTAGTACGATTCCCATACATAAGATCAACATGTTAATGCATCTCAATGATTCACAAACCATATACAAATATGTAGCTCCAAAAGCAAAGATCCAGAAAAAACATCTGTTCTTCCTACTAACATGGATGCTTCTATTGGCCAACATTCAGTACAGACTGAAAGACAAATTTGTTTGTGAAGTCTACAATTCCTCTTGCAAACGTAAGTGGTTTCACCAACAGCTGGAACCATGAGAATGAACCACACATGATGGAGGAACATCCACTGCAATATGATTTGGTCTTCTCTCGATCACACCGCGAGACTATTTTTGGAATACAAGCTTTAACTTAGGCAAAATGATGCCCATTGTATAATCAGACCAAAGCAATGAAGCACCAACTGTTGGCTAGTAATTAGTATAGTACTACTTTTCTACAGTCCATGAAGTGACTATCCAACCTTTGTGTCTATTTTCAAATGGCACTGCATGCAGTGACTATACTATTCTCTTGTGCAGTTCAACCAAAATTGTGGACACTTTGTTTGTTTGCCAAATAGCAACTGGCAGACATCTCTGTCTGCACAAATATCAAGCAGCTAGTAAACATATCAAGCAGCTAGCAAACCACTAGTATTACTATCTAATGACAGTACAAAAAGAGTAGCAAGAGAGTAGCAAACCATGTACCTTTGTAATGAACAGCTCATAGTGCCACCAATTGGATATAAAGGTTTGGAAAAAAACATGCTCCTAATGTTGAACCAGTTGGACTTTTTGTGCAGCTCCAATAAAATCAAGCATCCCTGTTTGCATAGATATTGAAAGTGTGATTACTATAAAAGTGGCACTAGTTGAAGCATAGACTCACAAATATAAGCATTCCAATTTCTTAATGGGAAAAGGTAGCAAGACTGTTTCTAACAACTTGTTTGAAGGAATAGATAAAGCAACAGTGGCTGATGTCAGGAAGGCATACATAGTTTTTTCTGAAAAACTAAGCCATTCCTGACCTTTCCTCTTCTTTTAAGCAAATTTTGTGCAGTTCTAGTAAAATAAAATGCCATCACCGCCTTGACAATCCAGTGACACTGTACAAAGGGAAATGACTTAACATTACATCATGATGTCAGGTATGTAGTCGACAGGCATTAGAGACAAACATATAGACCTCCTCCGATAACATAATGAACATTAATTTTAACAAATGTGTGACTAGCTTTACCGGGATAATTTGAGTGAACTCTACACCATTCGAATACTACAAATATACACTAATCCAGTGGCTAGTGCAACAGTAGAGTAGTTAGTTTATTACAGGGTACAGTACAATGGTTTTACTGAATAGATTTCAATAAACTCTAGCACTGGAAGGTTTCTATAAGAATTAACAATACAAAATGTAAAGGTAACAAGTTTCAGCATTGGTATACTAGTGGCATTAGACAAAATGTAAAGGTAACAATACATCCACAATCAACAGCTAACCCTGAAATAATCCAGTGACATTAAATGGCATTGCTTAAATTTTTAGGTGGCATTAGACTGAGAGCGGCATTAGTTAAATGTGGCTTCACTTTAGCAGTAGCATTGCTTGACTTCACTGATGGCGTTATACTAACAGCAAAAAAAGTGGCAATAAGAGCATGGGAGGCCCATTCGGACAGTGGGCGCACTAGTACGATGTACCTCCACGGACACAGAGTGGTGAGGGAGGTATGGTTGCCCAGAGCAACAAACATCCAGGCAGCATATGTGGATTACGTCCCATTTTTGTTCTCTTTAGCCACCTTTTTCCTATGTGAGGACAACAAACCGATCGACGTGGTCATTCTCTATTGCATTGTCATGCCTTTCTACCCTTCTTCAACTAAGAGACACGAGACTCGTTCCTTAGCTACTGATTTTCCCGTTTTCAACCTAGATGCGGGTTTGATGCCTACTTTCTTGGACAGTACAGTCTCCCTTCCTTTCCTTATTCAACCCAGACATGGATTAGTCTGCATGAAGTAGGGTTTCCTTTAATAGTGCAAATTATGGTTTTCGTCCGCGTGGCCAGCAGAGCAGAGGATAGCAAATTGGGAAGATGGTGGAGTGGAAAAAGATCCACATGCAACGACGTGGCAGATGGGGCAATAGAACAAGGGTATGGTTCGAAAGGAGGTAGCATACCTAAGGGTCGACGGGAAGTGGCTTCACTCGTGGTCGTCGTCCTCCGCACACACTACGGCAGCGAGCTTGGGGACGGAGACCATCCCGTGTGGGCACTAGGTCTGAGAGGACGGCCTTGTCGTCAGTGCGTGACCTCGCTCGCCGACGACAAGTGCGCCAACCCTGCACGTCCTTTTCTTCCCCGGCGGATCTATGACCACCGGTGAGGAGGGAGAGAGGGGCCGTCTTTTTTAGATCTGGAGAGAGGGTGGTAGTGTGAGAAGCAAGTGGGCAGCCCTTGGCAAGAAAGCGCTGAAGCTCCAACCTATATATCTTTTTTATACTACTAGTACTGGAGGTGGAGTAGTGGTAGAGTAGTTTATATTTTCTCTGCGTACAGTACCAGTTAGCCGTGCTTCAAAACTGAACGACACGCCATTAAAAAAATAAGGGTCGATAACTAATGCGGCAACTTGGGCCAACGCGGCCAGATCACATTTTGCACGAGAAATTACACACCATGTTTTGTTGACATGTGGTCCCGTTTCAACATATCAGTGAGACGACAGCGAGTAGTAGGAGTATTTCCAAACATACGTGTAGGCCGGGGCGCCTCTTCGTGAACCGTGGCAAACTGGCAACCGTCCACCGAATCTTCGCCTTTCCCTCTTGATTTGGAACTGCTGTCGCACACTCTTCCTCTCCCTCCTCCATTTTCCTTTAGCCGTTCACCCTTTCTTCTTCCATTGTTGGATCGTCTTCTCCATGGAGGGAACAGGCCGGAAACGACCCCGTTATTCTTGCCCCGATCTGAAAGATGACATGGTGGAGGAACTCATTGATCGGTGCGACATCATCACCTCGGCTAGCATGGCAGGTTCGTTCAAGCCCATTCTCGACTCAACTAATAACATCATTACAAGGAACCCAAGAGTCAAGGAGCGGTTTGATCTCCCCTATCTTCTTCGACGTGACCCTGATGACTAGCGCCGGCACGACGAAGGCCTCGCCCTGTGCAAGTTGATGCCGCTTGGTAATGATATGTATGATGTTAAGATGTCATCGCTTGAGGGCAAGGCTTGGGCAGGAGCTAATTGAGATTGGGTTGTTTACATTGGGTCCAACTGCGAGTGGGAACTTGTGAATGTGTACACTCGTGACCGAGTTTCACTTCCAAAAATCTCAGCAGACTGCCTAGAGGTTGAGCACACCGGTATTGTACGCATGTTCAAATACGATCATGGTGACTGTCTTCTACGGAAGATAGCAATTTGTCGAGTTCCCAACCGCTCTTGGAATTACAACAACTATGAAGTTGTTGCTATCTTCAACAAGCTTGTTATCGTCCTTTGTGGTTTGAGTCGATGGATATTGCTCAAAAATCAGTTTGTGTACACGGATGAGTATTGTGATGCAATTCAATACGAGGGCCTTGTGTTTTCTGCCACCACTCGTGGCACTGTTTTTGCATGGAGTCCTCGTAGTTTCGGTATGTTTGTCTTCCACCGTAATTATAATTGTTTCATCCACATGCATGCGGGTTAGCAAGTTTCCCTTTACTAATTAACCTTCTTCTTGTGTTTCCAAGGTCCTGTGAACATTCCACCACCCATACTTGAAAATTTTTATAACCAAGGGGGAGATGACGATGGTGATGATCACGAGCATGAGGACGAGCAGCGCCCATATACTTTGTGGCGCCTCGCAACTAATTCCGATGGATCACCTCTTCTTGTATGTATACAGCCCACTGATGATGTTACTGCTAAGGAAGCAGGTGTAGTCTCCCATGGTCACACTCTCCGGACCTATTCCAACACCCGTTGCATGGTATTCGGGATGGATACTAGTGTGCTAACGCCAACTCCTTCTCCCTGGTAAAGAATTGGTAGTCTTGGAGAAAACTCGCTCTTCCTTGGACAAAACTATCCAATGATGGTGAAAGGCGATCCAACTGCTGTTGACACAACGTTAGTACCATTTATGAGAAGCAACTGTGTCTATACCTCAGACATTTGGGTGGTTCCCTACCCTGGTACTGATATAGTAGGCCGCTTCAGCCTGGATGATCAGTCCTGCGTTGGTCTCCAGATAGACAATGGATGGCCCGTCCCAGAGAATCACTTGTGGTTCAAAGCAAGGTTGAGTTGAAGTTCATTTCATTGTTTGTTATTTCTTGTGTGGTGAAAACTTTAGTATTTATAATGTATCCTCGTTGTCGATGTGGGTTGATGACCTGTTGTATGTAATAAAATGATATGCCTGTGATAAACTTACTAAATTTATGAATGGCTTTCGAGTCGCTTCTCTGAGTGAGTGGTGCGACGAGGCAAAAAAATATTTTCTGAATACATAATTGTACGTGCATTGCAACAGTTTATCGAATGAGGCCAATCAACAATAGTACTAGTACTAGTACACTATTTGTACTAGCTTGTATGTAATAAAATGATATGCCTGTGATAAACTTACTAAATTTATGAATGGCTTTTGAGTCGCTTCTCTGAGTGAGTGGTACCACGAGGCAAAAAAATATTTTCCGAATACATAATTGTACATGCATTGCAAGAGGTTATTGGATGAGGCCAATCAACAATAATACTAGTACTAGTACACCATTTGTACTAGCTTCACATGCTTCGCGCGTCGGGCGGGTGTTTTTACTGTAGTCATATGTTAATGTGTTCGTAGTACGTAACCAGCACCTCGAATCCTCGATACTAGTACTATATAGTAGGAGTAAGTAGTAGGAGTAGTAGGGTGGCATGGGCCAGAACAAGCATATACGTCCAGGAGTACGGCACACACCACCACCACGACATCCATCTGACACCATATTATTTCTTGGAGTCCGTGCTAGAGCAATCTCTTCAACCTCGTCGTTTCTCTAACTTCAGCCATCATGCGGCGGGCAAGTAGGGATTTGCCGATAGTCGGTTTCCTTAACCGCGGTCCCACTTGTAAGGCCAACTCCAACGCACGACCCCAAACGGACCTCCGTTTTGCACGAAATCCAAATATATTTTTGACTAGAAAAGCAAGACCAAAGAAAACAAGAACCACAAGAATACATTTTACTACTCCTGTAAGTTGGATTAGTGCCTTCTCAATGCATTAATTGTTGATTTGCGGAGGCTCGATCTTGTGTGCTTCTTTCTTCTTCGAGTGTAAAGAAGTAGACATTGCTTCCTCGCATCTAGTCTCATGTCTAGCCTCTATTCTAGTAGGAGTATCAACAAGTGCACTAATCTCATCTCTAGCCTCTGTGCTAGCTAAAAGTGATAGAACATCTACTAAATTGCACTTTATCAATATATGGATGTACTCTTCTTCCCAATACAAAAATTTGCATCCATTCTACTCCCTCCATTGCACAATACATGCCTTCTATTTGTCAAAATATATATGTATCTAGACATGTTTTAGTATATAGGTACATCCATTTTTGGACAAATGGATGTCAAGTATTTTGGAACGGAGGGAGTACACAATAAATTTTCTAAGTTAGCACAACTAGTCTAATCCGAGAGCATAACCGAACATTTGGTCGGGTTCTTCCTCCTTTTGCCGACAAGTGGGACATCCAGCATCCAGGTCGTGTCATGAAAGAAAATAGAGTGGTAGTTGAAGCCACGAGATGTGCATCTTGGGTTAAACTGTAAATATAATCTTACTACTCTTGAGTAACTCCAAAAGCGGCCATTGAAGATCTTTATTGGATTTTTTTTTCAACGCCAGCACGTCGAGGTGAAAGATGTGCATGTTCAGTGGGTCCGCTTGCGTTTTAGTGACATGTGGGACCGCATGTGAGCAAACAGACGATGGGCTCCGTGCGTCCGCTGGCTGGCTGAGAAGAGAGATAGAGGAGGGCTGAGCACAGACTGCAGGAAATTTGTTCTACGTACCTCGATATAGGCTCGATATAGTGGGGTGGCATGGGCCATAATTAGCATTCACGTCTAGCAGTACGGCACACGCCACCCACACGAGTCCCATCTGACACCAATTTTCTTGGAGTCCATGCTACAACCATCTCTTCTCCCTCCTGTTTTCTCAGCCATCGCGCGGTGGGCGGGGTGGGGGTTTGCCGATAGTCGGTTTGCTCAACTGCGGTCCACTTGTAAGTGAGAATGCAACACCGCACGCATTCCCGCTTGAGTGGCATGCCGGACCAACCATGTGGGGGTGCGATGCGAACACGGCAGGCTTTTCCTTTTGAACTCGTAACTTGTAAAATTGGTTCTGCTCCATGGCGCGACTGATAGATAGAAAATAACGATTTTGCCTAGAGTAATGAGAAGTTAGGTTCTGGCGCCGTTCATGCATGGAGTACGTACGAAAATTCTGAAGTTGATGCGAAAGGTAAGATAATTACTGTAGTATCATATACTACTACATGGATCTGACAGAAAGATAAAAATACATACGGATCCATCAACAACATCCTCACGCCCTAGTGCGCTGGGTCACCAACCGACGTGTGAGGAGCAGCGGCGGTGGCGGCGACCTCAACGTGCTTCTGAACAGTGCCGTCCAAGGTTGCCCTGCGATCCAAGAAGGCCAGCATCCTATCGTCCTCCTCTTGCATGTAGTAGTCCTTGTGGACGATTTGCGCGTAGACGTGGGTGATTATGTTGATGGTTTCTTGCTGCGCCAGGCGCTGCGCGGCTAGCGCGACCTCGAGCTGGACATTCTCCGGCGCGACGGCGGGCAGTCGCAGGGCCACCAGTGCATCGAAGAGATTGTCACCATAGTGGCCGTTGAGGGTGGCGGGCATCGCAAAGCCTGGGCGCGTCAGCTGGAGGCTTACGTCAAAGTCGTCCGCGAGCTTCTTGACAACGGTGAACTTGTCGAGGAAACCGACGAGGACCTCATCAAAGAAGGAGGCGAAGCTGTCGTCCAAGCAGCCCCTCGCCCTGGCGGCCTCAAGCAATACTACCTGGAGACGTTCCTCGGTGCCGGGTCATAGGCCGGCATCGTGGACCATCTGGCACAGCCTCCATGGGTCTAGCTTAGCTTCTAGTCAACTGATCCTGCGATTCGAGTGATCACTCTTGCCCTTGGTTAGCGTGCGTAGGTGCGTAGGATTTCGTACTACTCCTCAGCCCTCTATGACTAGCCACAATGGAGAGTAACATACACTAGTAACATACACGTATCCCTAGACTATGTTACTACCTCAATAATGGGTAGTAACATAAGTGTGGTAGTACTAACATGCAAAGCTTCATTTATTAGGTTATAGACATATATTGCATTGGGACATGTGATGTTACAGTAACTAGCTAAGTTACTAGCACTACATCTCTCCTCATTAACTCATTGCCACATAAGCAAATTTGCTGAGTTGGACTCGATGTTACTACCCAAGTTACTCCCACTGTGGCTAGTCTACTGCACCTGCCTTTGGCTGTAAGATAGGTGGGCCAGCCACCCCCTGGGCCCATGTGTCATTCAACCAAAGGCACTTGTCGTAAGTCAATGAAGCTGCGTCCCCCTCCGTGCTGGTGCAGTATAGTCAGTCATCTCACCGGACCTCTAGTTGGGGCCAAACAAGAGAAGTTTGATGTTTACTGGTTTATTGGTCCCCTTTGCATTTTGCGCCAAGTTTTGACCTTTGATTTAACTAATAAAATGTTAATGCATGTAAACAAAAATGTTGTGTAAGTCACCTTACGAAAACTAAATAATCCCAAAACACTTAGGCACGGTGCATTAACTCCCTCCATGTTTCTTATTTCATGACATATCAACCAATGAGAGATGTGGGCCGTGTATGCTTTCAATGACTTGAGACTACCAAACATGACATGCAGTGTTTAGTTCATTGCATGTAATCCTATTAGTACTCTGGTTAGCAAAAAAACATTAAGTTCTCTCGCCGATAGGAATAAAACACCATGTATTTATTTACAGAGGGAGTAGTACATTTTTTGTGACATGCATTACTAGATATTGCTAGTCAAATACTAAAATCCAGATGGACGTGGTAGTACTCCTAAATCTAGACGGTGGTGCTACTAGTACTAGTAGTAGTACTACCAACGTAGTAGTAGGAGTACTAGCACTGTACTACCCGTTGGTCAAATTATTACGTGCTGCTCCTCACAGTGAAGTGACAAGACCCTGCGCCGGAGATGACACCTGAGTATAGGCGCCGTGTTCGGCATACCATAGTTAGCCTCACCGTCTGCAGTTACTATCATCATGGCTATAGAGCTAGCCTGCTTACAACTAGCCCTGTTCGACATAATTTCCCGTGCGTAGATGCCCGTGCATTGCATGGAACACCAAGATTGGGGGTGGACGGCTCCGGTAGCGGCCATCGCGCCAGATTTTTCCACGGCCTTCTAGATGTGGTGGGGTGGAGATAAGGCTGATTGTGAGAGACAAGGAGTTGTTTGTAAATAGGGAACAAGTGCGGGCATCTTTTTGCAAAAATGGAGAAGCCTGGTTTGTATGCGTTAGATCTAGATCCGATGGCTATTGGTGAAAGATGGGAGGCACAACATCATCACCAACTCAGGACCTGTTTGATTCGCAGGATTTTCAAAACGCGGGAATAGGACACGGCAATATTACAAGTTTCAAACTGATATTACAAATGTTAGGAGTAATGATGCACCTACAAAGAGGGAATTACGAGGAAGTTTACGTAAGAACTTTTGTTACTTTAGGTGGATGCAGCATTATCGTAGAAACTAAAATCCACCGCCCTAACAAGTCACTAATGGGCAAATAAGTTTTCGAGTCTCTGGCCACTTGATGTTTCAAAAACAAATTCAGCTTCTGCGGAGACTTTGTCATTTAGGCTTAGACGCTTGCGGTGATCAGCACACCATTCATTGTTGCGCCAGAGAACGCCAAACCTCATTACCTTGAGCACACTTGCCTCCAGAACAAAGAACCTGGCCAATTTAATCTCAGATGTTCTGCCTCGGTAGTCGATCAACAATTTCTATAAGATGGAGATCAAGGCATTCGATGAGATTGTTATAGTGCAGCACATTTTTCACTTTCAGGTATTTTTTTATCTGCAAAAGAAGAGAACATATTAGAGCAGCTGGCTGCATAAGATTGTCGTGTCATCAAGAGGTACCAATATCATTCGCTCATACGATAGGGTTGGCTGGTTAGTGATATTTTTTCAATCTCCCTCCCTCTCTCTCTCTCTCTCTCTCTCTCTTTCTATTTCCTCTCATTTAACAAGGATCACGTGAAGAGCTTGGGCATTTGTTGCCTTCCACTATGTGGCCGATACCATATTTCGCAAAAGTATGCCACATAATACGCATCGATGTCAAATCAAAAGATTTTGGCACCGCTCTCGCGATGTGAGATAGTTAGCCCCGTTGTGCACACAGACCCACTTGTATAAACAAATCAATCAAACCAACTACACCAGCCTCTCACTCTCCCAAACAAGTGTTTTTTTATTGCCTCAGTCCTTTCTCTCTCCCATGCAGTGTTTTTTCATTGCGTGAGTTAATTTGGCACCAGAGCAAAGTAGGTGATCCAGATTGGGGCACCAGGTGAGAAATGGAGGGGCATCGATGCCAAATGCATCACAAGTGAATTTGGCACATGTTTTGGCCTACATAGCCCACTTTTGTACTCCCTTCGTCCCAAAGTTCTTGTCTTAAATCTGTCTAAATACGGATGTATCTAGTTACATTTAGTGTTAGATACATCCGTATCTAAACAAATGTAAAACAAGAATTTTGGGACAGAGGGAATACTACCTCGTATTTAGTATAAAATTTTGACCATAGATTTACCTAAGAAAATGCCAACGCATGTCACTAAAAATTACACCACTTGAAATTATGTTCAAATACGAATCCAATGATATAGTTCTTAGTGACATGCATTAACATTTTGTCAGTTAAATCTATGGTCAAATTTTGATACTACAAAATTGCAAGAGTAAACCAGGACGGAGCTAGTACTTGCTCTTAGGGTAACCATGGAGTTACTGGAGTAGTCTAAGTTACTTTCCACTATGACTAGCCTAGGCTACTATAGTAGTACAGCATAAAAACGATGCAGGTGATCACGTGAGAAAAAAATACTAAAAACATTTCCTTCGGTGCAGTGCGTAGATGCAGTTTTGAACACTACACTTGTCATGGTAATTTGGGAAAAATACGAAAAAAATGAGCTACATTGTGATTACCATTTACTTATAGGAAAGAAGTTTCACCTTGATGAGTAGCTTCTCCGTGCATGGAAAGCATGTAAGGAATCCAACAACTTGATCCAGATTGGGGCCGATAGATTTTAGTGCTAAGATCTTCACTGTGCGCATGGACTGGGTCAAGCTTGTGGGAATCATTTTCTGGAAGACGGTCGTAAATACATCAAGCAGAAATTTCAAAATGTGAATTTCAAGAGGACGGAGAAGAAGATGCGTGATGTACCTGAACGATTACGGATCCAATACAAAGTTTGGAGAATTTGGCAGACGAGTACACCAACGCTGTCAATTTCAGCGCGTCAATGACCCTGATTTTTGTTGGACCTTCTAGATCCGATACAAGCAATCTCTCAAGGAAAGGCGCATTCTCAATGACCATAACGTGGAACAGCTGGAGTGATCTCTTCCCAATTGATGTCTTGTTGCGGGGCCAGCAAGACACATAAATCCATCGTAGATTCGTCGAGGCGATGTGGAGGCTAATGAACCCATGGATCTGCTCAAGACGAAGGTACTCGAGCGCAGTACAGCTACGGAGCAGGTGCTCCATAGCCTTCTTCGAGATGACAATGTTGAAGAGGCCGAGCTGCTTGAGTTGATGGAGAAGAAGGGCGGGCGCGGCATTAATCTAGGGAAGATAGTAGGAGCTGAAGCTGGCGCGGCGTAGCATTGGCGTGAGGCGGAGCGCGGATGGCGGCAGAGAGCGACATCGTCGAGCTTCAAAGCTGAGCTCCTCGAGCTGATCTAGGGCGGGGGATAAGAACCACTCATCGAACTTGGTTGGACCTTGCAGTTGGTGCTGAACATGCGGATGTCAAGGCGTCTGGCTAGCCCAGGGTGCGATGAAAGGATCTTGGAGACTGTGTCCACGCGTTTGCAATCCCCGTCGCAGAGGCAGCTGTCGACGGTGAGGTTGAGGGGGACGCAGCGCTAGAGGGGGCGCCACCGCCGGGAGAGCAGGGCAGTCCGCATGACAGATTTGGTGGGGAGGAGGCCAATGATGACGAGCAGCATGTCGTCGGGGAGGCTGCTGATGAAGTCCAGGCTCGCCGGATGCGGTTTTGGCTCGAGCCGCCTCCACTTGTTGGATGCCTCGCCGTCCATATCAACCGGCGGTGACGCCGATGTACACGTGTGCTGGTGTGTGTTGTGTGCTGGGTGTGCGCGAGTGTGCCCTTCTGTGCATGCCACCGCGCATTGGTGAATTGTGCGCGAGTGCGTCCTTCGCGCGCAAGAAGTTTGTCCTCAATGCGCCCTCAATTTACTAGCGTGCGGGGTGCTACCCCGAGTGGTTTCAACTTTTTTTACTTCACCGCGTGTTAGATGGGCCTCTAGTTTACTTATTTTCACCCACTACCACATGGGCCAGCACACGAAGATACAGAACACGAGCTGACAAGGCAGCATGTGGATTGGTTGACCGGTCAACTAAACAATATACGGAGCTATACGCTGACACAGTGAGCGTATAATCCGTCGGTATAGAGAGTTCGAGTGAGAGGGGAGGCCCGTGAGAGATAGCAGAGATAGAGAAAGAGCTACTCCCTCCGTTCGATAATGTAGTTCCAACATTTTTTAAGTCAAACTTTTGAAATTTTCACCAAGTTTATAAAGAAATTACTTATATCTACAATACCAAAGATAAATGATAGTATGAAGTAAGTACATGTTGTGATGAATCTAATGATTGTTCCAGATGTAAATGTTTTTCTCCACATATACCTGGTCAAACTTTTCTGAGGTTTGACTTTTCAAAACATCCATATGCTTATGGACGTGACAGAGTCCTTAACTAGAGAGAGAGAGAGAGAGAGAGAGTGAAAAAAGTGTGTGTGCGTGTGTGAAAGAGACATGGACAACACACGATACAAGTAGAGAAAAAGCATACGTGTCTTATGCAAACATATCACACATGCATCTTCGACAACGAAGGCAAGGTGAGGAGATAGTGTGTGGTTGTTTGGAACCGAGAGAGCAAGACCCCTAGCACGTGGCCAAGAGGGGTCTGACAAACAAGGGAGAGAGGGCGAGAGAGACGTTACGGAGAAAATGCAGACATGGGGAGGAGAGAGTGTATGTTTGTCATAGAGAGATCCCCTGGAGATCGTGATGGGACTATATGGGTGGGAGATCGAGTGACAAGGTGTGTGCGCGATAGAAGATGCCCCGAGAGATATCGAGATAGACGTATGGATGGAAGGAGACAATACGTGTGTTCCTGATGGCTAGTAAGAGATAGTCATACTTGGGAGGGGGCGGAGTGCTTGCGCCTATGATGGAGTGAGGGATTATGGTACTTAGGGGGATGCGTGTCACATGGAGAGTGAACAAGGGCGGAGAGTGTTGGATGGGTCTATATGTATAGCGCGAGCGAGACATGTGTATGTGTGAACTAGGGCGATATAAAGCCAGTTTGGCTTGCGTCCTGAGCATCTTTTGCCTGGCCTAGGGTTGTGGCCGGATTTCATGCATGCTTGTGCGGCCACGAGGCTAACAGCAACATGGATGGATATTAGCATTAAATAATTGATGCATGGATTGATTGATGTGACGTTGATGCTTTGCCTGGCCCAGGCATGAACCAAACGCTTCAGCACCACACAAGCCTAGCCAGGCATAAATATTTTACATCTCACGTCCACACCAGGCAGTACCGGCCATCAAGGCATGAGGGTCAGGTCCAAACTGACCAATAAAGTTTGAGAGAGATTGAGGAGCCCCGATAAAGCTAAGTGGTGCGTCAGATAGCTGAGAGGGGGAAAGAGATATTCCATCCGCTCGATAATGCAGTGCATGTAAATTTTTTAGAAGTCAAACTTTGGAAACTTTGATCAGGTTTACGCAAATGTTATTTATATCTACAATACCAAAGATACATCATACAAAACTACATCTCATGGTGAATCTAATGGAATATGTTTGCCGTACTAGATGTAATTCTTTTTCTCCACGTACATGGTCAAACTTTGTGGTGTTTGACTTTTCAATAAATCTATATGCTATGGACCGAGGAGAGTGCCTCAGTTGAGACAGATCAAGTGCGTGTGAAGGAGAATGAATAAGTGTGCAAAAAGAGTATGTGTGTGTGAAAGAGAAAGTGACAACAAACGATAAATTAGAGAGAGTGTGTGTTTTTTTGTTTCTTATGCGAACATATCACGCATGCATCTCCAAGATGGAAAAGCGAGGCGAGGAGATACACGAAGATAGCTAGTGTGTGATTGTTTGCAACGGAGAGAGACACCCCTGTAGCACATGTCCAATAGAGGTCTGGACAACAAGGAAAAAAGGTCGAGAGGGACACATGGATGGCATGGACGCATGGGGAGGGAGAGAGGGTGTGTTTGTGATAGAGAGATCCCCTCGAGATCGTGAGGGGACTATATGGGTGGGAGATCGAGGGAGTGCGTGCGCGATATAAAGATGCCCCGAGAGAAATTGAGATAGACCATGCACATGTTTGTGATGGAGACTAAGATTAGCTAGTCATATACATATAGGGGGGATTGCGTGTGCCTACAATTGAGTGAGAGACCATCATACTTGGCTAGCTGGGAATGAGATTGTGTGTGTGTGCGTGTGAGATGGACACACAACGAGGGAGAGAGATGGAGTTTTAGATGGGCCTATCGAGTGCGAGTGAGATATGCATGTGTATGTGGGACCCAGGTGGATGGAGAGTTTAAGAGAGGGGGGGAAGAGCTCCGAGACGACATAGTGGTGCGTGAGAGAGTTACGGGCAAAGAGCCAAGGAATTTGTGTGCATACGATGAGTGCACCCAAGATATCTAGCTTGGACTAGCTAGAGTATCATACATAGTGTGCGAGAGAGACCTATAGATGGTGTATATATGCATGCGAACTAGAAAGACTGTTGGAAATATGCCCTAGAGGCAATAACAAAAGGATTATTATTATATTTCCTTGTTCATGATAATTGTCTTTTATTCATGCCATAATTGTATTATCCGGAAATCGTAATACACGTGTGAATACATAGACCACAATATATCCCTAGTGAGCCTCTAGTTGACTAGCTCGTTGATCAACAGATAGTCATGGTTTCCTGACTATGGACATTGGATGTCATTGATAACGGGATCACATCATTAGGAGAATGATGTGATGGACAAGACCCAATCCTAAGCATAGCACAAGATCGTGTAGTTTGTTTTGCTAGAGCTTTTCCAATGTCAAGTATCTTTTCCTTAGACCATGAGATCGTGTAACTCCCGGATACCGTAGGAGTGCTTTGGGTGTACCAAACGTCACAACGTAACTGGGTGACTATAAAGGTATACTACGGGTATCTCCGAAAGTGTCTGTTGGGTTGACATGGATCGAGACTAGGATTTGTCACTCCGTATGACGGAGAGGTATCTATGGGCCCACTCGGTAATGCATCATCATAATGAGCTCAAAGTGACCAAGTTTCTGGTCACGGGATCATGCATTATGGTACGAGTAAAGTGACTTGCCGGTAACGAGATTGAACGAGGTATTGGGATACCGACAATCGAATCTCGGGCAAGTAACGTACCGATTGACAAAGGGAATTGTGTACGGGGTTGCTTGAATCCTCGACATCGTGGTTCATCTGATGAGATCATCGAGGAGCATGCGGGAGCCAACATGGGTATCCACATCCCGCTGTTGGTTATTGACCGGAGAGCTGTCTCGGTCATGTCTACGTGTCTCCCGAACCCGTACGGTCTACACACTTAAGGTTCGGTGACGCTAGGGTTGTAAAGATATTAGTATGCAGCAAACCGAAAGTTGTTCAGAGTCCCGGATGAGATCCCGGATGTCACGAGGAGTTCCGGAATGGTCCGGAGGTAAATAATTATATATGGGAAGTCAAGTTTCGGCCATCGGGAAAGTTTTGGGGTTCACTGGTATTGTACCGGGACCACCGAAAGGATCCCGGGGGTCCACCAGGTGGGGCCACCCATCCCGGAGGGCCCCATGGGCTGAAGTGGGAGGGGAACCAGCCCATGGTGGGCTGGTGCGCCCCTCTTGGGCCCCCCTATGCGCCTAGGGCTGGGAACCCTAGGGGAGGGGGCGCCTCCACTTGCCTTGGGGGCAAGTCTCCCCCCTTGGCCGCCGCCCCCCTAGGAGATCCCATCTCCTACGGCTGGCGCCCCCCTGGGGTCCCTATATAAAGAGGGGGGTGGGAGGGCAGCCGCACCCTGACACCTGGCGCCTCCCTTCCCCCCTTGCTACACCTCTTCCTCTCGTAGTTGCTTGGTGAAGCCCTGCCGGATCCCTGCTGCATCCACTACCACGTCGTCGTGCTGCTGGATCTTCATCAACCTCTCCTTCCCCCTTGCTGGATCAAGAAGGAGGAGACGTCACACTGACCGTACGTGTGTTGAACGCGGAGGTGCCGTCTGTTCGGCGCTAGGATCTCCGGTGATTTGGATCACGACGAGTACGACTCCCTCAACCGCGTTCTCTTGAACGCTTCCGCTTGCGATCTACAAGGGTATGTAGATGCACTCCTCTCTCTCGTTGCTAGATGAACTCATAGATTGATCTTGGTGAACGTAGGAATTTTTTTATTTTATGCAATGTTCCCCAATAGTGGCATCATGAGCTAGGTCTATGCGTAGTTCTCTATTGCACGAATAGAACACAAATCTGTTGTGGGCGTAGATGTTGTCAACTTTATTGCCACTACTAGTCTTACTTTGCTTCAGCAGTATTGTGGGATGAAGCGGCCCAGACCGACCTTACACGTACGCTTACGTGAGACGGGTTCCACCGACTGACATGCACTAGATGCATAAGGTGGCTAGCGGGTGTCTGTCTCTCCCACTTTAGTTGGAGCGGATTCAATGAAAAGGGTCCTTATGAAGGGTAAATAGAAGTTGACAAATCACGTTGTGGCTTTATCGTAGGTAAGAAAACGTTCTTGCTAGAACCCTATTGCAGCCACGTAAAAGATGCAACAACAATTAGAGGATGTCTAACTTGTTTTTGCACCAATTGCTTTGTGATGTGATATGGCCAGAAGTTGTGATGAATGATGAATGATATATTGTGATGTATGAGATCATGTTCTTGTAATAGGAATCACGACTTGCATGTCGATGAGTATGACAACCGGCAGGAGCCATAGGAGTTGTCTTAATTATTGTATGACCTGCGTGTCAATGATTTAACACCATGTAATTACTTTACTTAATTGCTAAACCGTTAGCCATAGTAGTAGAAGTAATAATTGGCGAGCAACTTCATGGAGACATGATGATGGAGATCATGGTGTCATGCCGGTGACGAAGATGATCATGGAGCCCCGAAGATGGAGATCAAAGGAGCTATATGATCTTGGCCATATCATGTCACTACTATATAATTCCATGTGATGTTTATTATGTTTATGCATCTTGTTTACTTAGAACTGCGGTAGTAAATAAGATGATCCGTTATAATAATTTCAAGAAAGTGTTCCCCCTAACTGTGCGCCGTTGCTAAAGTTTGTCGTTTCGAACAACCACGTGATGATCGGGTGTGATAGATTCCTACGTTCACATACAACGGGTGTAAGACAGTTTTACACATGCAAAAACACTTAGGTTAACTTGACGAGCCTAGCATGTACAGACATGGCCTCGGAACACAGAGACCGAAAGGTCGAACATGAGTCGTATGGAAGATACGATCAACATGGAGATGTTCACCGATGATGACTAGTCCGTCTCACGTGATGATCGGACACGGCCTAGTCGACTCGGATCATGTAACACTTAGATGACTAGAGGGATGTCAAATCTGAGTGGGAGTTCATTAAATAATTTGATTAGATGAACTTAATTATCATTAACTTAGTCTAAAATCTTTGCAACATATGTCTTGTAGATCAAATGGCCAATGCTCATGTCAACATGAACTTCAACGCGTTCCTAGAGAAAACCAAGCTGAAAGATGATGGCAGCAACTATACGGACTAGGTCCGGAACCTAAGGATCATCCTCATAGATGCCAAGGAAGCATATGTCCTAGAAGGACCGCTAGGTGAAGCACCCATCCCAGAGAACCAAGACGTTATGAACGCTTGGCAGTCACGTGCTGATGATTACTCCCTCGTTCAGTGCGGCATGCTTTACAGCTTAGAACCGGGGCTCCAAAAGCGTTTTGAGCAACACGGAGCATATGAGATGTTCGAGGAGCTGAAAATGGTTTTCCAAGCTCATGCCCGGGTCGAGAGATATGAAGTCTCCGACAAGTTCTATAGTTTTAAGATGGAGGAAAATAGTTCTGTCAGTGAGCACATACTCAAAATGTCTGGGTTGCACAACCGCATGTCCCAGCTGGACAATAACCTCCCTGACGAGGCGGTCATTGACAGAATCCTTGTCGCTCCCACCGAGCTACAAGAGCTTTGTGATGAACGACAATATGCAGGGGATGGTGAAAACTATTCCTGAAGTATTTTCAATGCTGAAGTCGGCAGAGGTAGAAATCAAGAAAGAACATCAAGTGTTGATGGTCAATAAAACCACCAAGTTCAAGAAGGGCAAGGGTAAGAAGAACTTCAAGAAGGACGGCAAAGATGTTGCCGCGCCTGGTAAGCCAATTGCTGGGAAGAAGTCAAAGAATG
This sequence comes from Triticum timopheevii, assembly GCA_963921465.1. Classification (NCBI taxonomy): domain Eukaryota; kingdom Viridiplantae; phylum Streptophyta; class Magnoliopsida; order Poales; family Poaceae; genus Triticum; species Triticum timopheevii. The sequence goes on from OY997272.1 coordinate 499,115,418, forward strand.
GACCCAAGCCTGAGACTGAGTGCTTTTATTGCAAAGGGAAGGGTCACTGGAAGCAGAACTGCCCCAAATACTTAGCAGACAAGAAGGCCGGCAACAATAAAGGTATATGTGATATACATGTAATTGATGTGTACCTTACCAGTACTCGTAGTAACTCCTGGGTATTTGATACCGGTGTCGTTGCTCATATTTGTAACTCATAGCAGGAGCTGCGGAATAAGCGGAGACTGGCGAAGGACGAGGTGACGATGCGCGTCGGGAATGGTTCCAAGGTCGATGTGATCGCCGTCGGCACGCTACCTCTACATTTACCCACAGGATTAGTTTTAAACCTCAATAATTGTTATTTAGTGCCAAGTTTGAGCATGAACATTGTATCTGGATCTCGTTTAATGCGAGATGGCTACTCATTTAAATCCGAGAATAATGGTTGTTCTATTTATATGAGAGATATGTTTTATGGTCATGCCCCAATGGTCAATGGTTTATTCTTAATGAATCTCGAACGTAATATTACACATATTCATAGTGTGAATACCAAAAGATGTAAAGTTGATAACGATAGTCCCACATACTTGTGGCATTGCCGTCTTGGTCACATTGGTGTCAAGCGCATGAAGAAGCTCCATACTGATGGACTTTTAGAGTCTCTCGATTATGAATCATTTGACACATGTGAACCATGCCACATGGGCAAAATGACCAAGACTCCTTTCTCCGGAACAATGGAGCGAGCAACCAACTTATTGGAAATCATACATACTGATGTGTGTGGTCCAATGAGCGTTGAGGCTCGCGAAGGATATCGTTATGTTCTCACTCTCACTGATGACTTAAGTAGATATGGGTATGTCTACTTGATGAAACACAAGTCTGAGACCTTTGAAAAGTTCAAGGAATTTCAGAATGAGGTAGAGAATCAACGTGACCGAAGAATAAAGTTCTTATGATCAGATCGTGGAGGAGAATATTTAAGTCACGAATTTGGTACACACTTAAGGAAATGTGGAATCGTTTCACAACTCATGCCGCCTGGAACACCTCAGTGTAATGGTGTGTCCGAACATCGTAATCTCACTCTATTGGATATGGTGCGATCTATGATGTCTCTTACCGATTTACTGCTATCATTTTGGGGATATGCTCTAGAGACAGCTATATTCACTTTAAATAGGGCTCCGTCTAAATCCGTTGAGACGACACCGTATGAATTATGGTTTGGGAAGAAACCTAAGATGTCGTTTCTAAAAGTTTGGGGATGCGATGCTTATGTCAAGAAACTTCAACCTGAAAAGCTCGAACCCAAGTCGGAAAAAAGTGTCTTCATAGGATACCCTAAGGAAACCATTGGGTATACCTTCTACCTTAGATCCTAAGGCAAGATCTTTGTTGCCAAGAACGGATCCTTTCTGGAAAAAGAGTTTCTCTCGAAAGGAGTAAGTGGGAGGAAAGTAGAACTCTATGAAGTACTACCTCTTGAACCAGAAAGTAGTGCAGCTTAGGAAAATGTTCCTGTGGTGCCTACACCGACTGGAGAGGAAATTAATGATGATGATCAAGGTACTTCGGATCAAGTTGCTACTAAACTTCGTAGGTCCACAAGGACACGTTCCACACCAGAGTGGTATGGCAACCCTGTCCTAGAAATCATGTTGTTAGACAACGGTGAACCTTCGAACTATGAAGAAGTGATGGTGGGCCTAGATTCCAACAAATGGCTTGAAGCCATGCAATCCGAGATAGAATCCATGTATGAAAACAAAGTATGGACTTTGACAGACTTGCCCAATGATCGGCGAGCAATAGAAAACAAATGGATCTTTAAGAAGAAGACGGACGCGGATGGTAATGTCGCCATCTATAAAGCACGACTTGTCGCTAAGGGTTATCGGCAAGTTCAAGGGGTTGACTACTATGAGACTTTCTCTCCCGTAGTGAAGCTGAAGTCCGTCCGAATCATGTTAGCAATTGTCGCATACTATGATTATGAGATATGGCAGATGGACGTCAAAATGGCATTCCTTAATGGCTATCTTAAGGAAGAACTGTATATGATGCAGCCAGAAGGTTTTGTCAACCCTAAGAATGCTACAAAGGTATGCAAGCTCCAGCGATCCATTTATGGGCTGGTGCAAGCATCTCGGAGTTGGAACATTCGCTTTGATGAGATGATCAAAGCGTTTGGGTTTATGCAGACTTATGGAGAAGCCTGCGTTTACAAGAAAGTGAGTGGGAGCTTTGTAGCATTTCTCATATTATATGTAGATGACATACTTTTGATGGGAAATGATATAGAACTTTTGGACAGCATTAAGGCCTACTTGAATAAGTGTTTTTCAATGAAGGACCTTGGAGAAGCTGCTTACATATTAGGCATCAAGATCTATAGGGATAGATCGAGACGCCTCATAGGTCTTTCACAAAGCACATACCTTGATAAGATATTGAAGAAGTTCAATATGGATCAGTCCAAGAAAGGGTTCTTGCCTGTGTTGCAAGGTGTGAGATTGAGCTCGGCTCAATGCCCGACCACGGCAGAAGATAAAGAAGAGATGAGTGTCATCCGCTATGCCTCAGCCATAGGATCTATTATGTATGCCATGCTGTGTACCAGACCAGATGTAAACCTTGCCGTAAGTTTGGTAGGAAGGTACCAAAGTAATCCCGGCAAGGAACACTGGACAGCGGTCAAGAATATCCTGAAGTACCTGAAAAGGACAAAGGACATGTTTCTCGTCTATGGAGGTGACGAAGAGCTCGTCGTAAAGGGTTACGTCGACGCTAGCTTCGACACAGATCTCGATGACTCTAAGTCACAAACCGGATACGTGTATATGTTGAATCGTGGAACAGTAAGCTGGTGCAGTTGCAAGCAGAGCGTCGTGGCGGGATCTAATGTGAAGCGGAGTACATTGCAGCCTCGGAGGCAGCGCATGAAGCAATATGGATGAAGGAGTTCATCACCGACCTAGGAGTCATACCCAATGCGTCGGGGCCAATCACTCTCTTCTGTGACAACACTGGAGCTATTGCCCTTGCCAAGGAGACCAGGTTTCACAAGAAGACCAGGCACATCAAGCGTTGTTTCAACTCCATCCGTGAAAATGTTCAAGATGGAGACATAGACATTTGCAAAGTACATACGGATCTGAATGTCGCAGATCCGTTGACTAAACCTCTTCCACGAGCAAAACATGATCAACACCAGAACTCTATGGGTGTTCGATTCATCACAATATAACTATATTATTGACTCTAGTGCAAGTGGGAGACTGTTGGAAATATGCCCTAGAGGCAATAATAAAAGGATTATTATTATATTTCCTTGTTCATGATAATTGTCTTTTATTAATGCTATAATTGTATTATCCGGAAATCGTAATACACGTGTGAATACATAGACCACAATATGTCCCTAGTGAGCCTCTAGTTGACTAGCTTGTTGATCAACAGATAGTCATGGTTTCCTGACTATGGACATTGGATGTCATTGATAACGGGATCACATCATTAGGAGAATGATGTGATGGACAAGACCCAATCCTAAGCATAGCACAAGATCGTGTAGTTCGTTTTGCTAGAGCTTTTCCAATGTCAAGTATCTTTTCCTTAGACCATGAGATCGTGTAACTCCCGGATACCGTAGGAGTGCTTTGGGTGTACCAATCGTCACAATGTAACTAGGTGACTACAAAGGTATACTACGGGTATCTCCGAAAGTGTCTGTTGGGTTGACACGGATCGAGACTGGGATTTGTCACTCCGTATGACGGAGAGGTATCTCTGGGCCCACTCGGTAATGCATCATCATAATGAGCTCAAAGTGACCAAGTGTCTGGTCACGGGATCATGCATTACAGTATGACTAAAGTGACTTGCCGGTAACGAGATTGAACGAGGTATTGGGATACCGACGATCGAATCTCGGGCAAGTAACGTACCGATTGACAAAGGGAATTGTGTACGGGGTTGCTTGAATCCTCGACATCGTGGTTCATCCGATAAGATCATCGAGGAGCATGTGGGAGCCAACATGGGTATCCAGATCCCGCTGTTGGTTATTGACCGGAGAGCTGTCTCGGTCATGTCTACGTGTCTCCCGAACCCGAAGGGTCTACACACTTAAGGTTCAGTGATGCTAGGGTTGTAAAGATATTAGTATGCAGCAAATCAAAAGTTGTTTGGAGTCCCGAATGAGATCCCGGACGTCATGAGGAGTTCCGAAATGGTCCCGAGGTAAAGAATTATATATGGGAAGTCGAGTTTCGGCCATCGGGAAAGTTTCGGGGTTCACCGGCATTGTACCGGGACCACCGGAAGGGTCCCGAGGGTCCACCGGGTGGGGCCACCCATCCCGAAGGGCCCCATGGGCTGAAGTGGGAGGGGAACCAGCCCCTGGTGGGCTGTTGCGCCCCCCCTGGGCACCCCTCTGCGCCTAGGGTTGGGAACCCTAGGGGAGGGGGCGCCTCCACTTGCCTTGGGGGCAAGTCTCCCTCCTTGGCCGCCGCCCCCCTAGGAGATCCCATCTCCTAGGGCTGGCGCCCCCCTGGGGTCCCTATATAAAGAGGAGGGGTGGGAGGGCAGCCGTACCCTTTTACCTGGCGCCTCCCTTCCCCCTTGCTACACCTCTTCCTCCCGTAGTCGCTTGGCGAAGCCCCGCCGGATCCCTGCTGCATCCACCACCACGCCGTCGTGCTGCTGGATCTTCATCGACCTATCCTTCCACCTTGATGGATCAAGAAGGAGGAGACGTCACGCTGACCGTACGTTTGTTGAACGCGGAGGTGTCGTCCGTTCGGCGCTAGGATCTCCGGTGATTTGGATCACGACGAGTATGACTCCCTCAACCCCGTTCTCTTGAACGCTTCCGCTCGTGATCTACAAGGGTATGTAGATGCACTCCTCTCTCTCGTTGCTAGATGAACTCATAGATTGATCTTGGTGAACATAGGAAAAATTTTATTTTATGCAACATTCCCCAACAAAGACCCCCCCCCCCCACACACACACACATAGAGAGAGAGAGAGATGGATAGAAAGGGAGAGGGAGAAACAAGGTTTTTGTGTCAGATGCGTGTGATAGAATTGAAGATTGTCGACGAGAGAGAGAGAGAGAGAGAGAGAACAGGAGTCCGGGAGAGGGGGAGGTCGCATTTTATGCATCAAAGACTGACATAAACAATGTTTCGATATAAACTTACATTCAAATATTTAAATTGGAGAACATGTTGTCTGCAATCCACACATGAACGGATATATGCGTATATCAAACAAGTTCACTAATTTGACTTTCAACATGTTCATGGAGTACTATAATACTGTACAACATGCTACTCGATTGAGGTGTTCAATTTTGGATTTAGTTCACTATTTTGACCTACTGAACGAGATATTTCGTTGAATCGAGATATTTCATTTTGGGTTTGATTCGCGTTTTTGAGTGGGTCAACTATTTGTCATATAGTAAATCGCTAGCAACGAGCATGTAAAAACACATTACTCCCTAGCATCATCTCTCCATCTAAAAAAGAAGTGGCAAGCTAATATTTCAAAATTTGATTCGAATTGACTTGGTAAGGTAGACGTGGATGCTCGTTCTCCCAAAATTTGAACGAACCGTTAAACATCCTCTCTGCTAGGTTGAATTCGCCCGAGCAAATAAATGGGAGACGCGAAATTACCGTCCTATGTGGGACACGCATCAATTGGCCCGTTGTACATCGAGGGTAGGTTCGTAACTTCATCCAAGTGCGCCTTCTCCTCGGCCGAAATGACATGTGCCGAATAATTCATAAACCATGGTCGACAAAACATGCTCTCCTCGCCCGAAATAGCTCACGCCCACTATTTCAAAACACGCTCTCCTCGCCCGAAATCGCTCGCGCCCACTATAGTTCAAAACACGCCCTCCTCGCCCGAAATCGCTCCCGCCCACTATTTGGGGAGAAACAAAGTTACTCTACTATCCCTGACCCTCAGTACACAGACCCAAGCCGAGAAGCCTATAGGCAAGGGTAGAACTGTAACTCCCCCTCACATTTCAGACAAATGCGTCCGTAAAACATGGTTCCACTCCCCTCCCAATTCCCCTCCACCCCGCGCACCCCCATTCATACCTCGTGGGAGCCAAATCACCTTCTCCCCGGGAAGCTCCCTTCTCCCGAGCCGCGAAACCTCAGCCCCACCTCCATGGTGCCCCCCACCGCACCAATTTCACAGCCCGCCTCCTCCCTAATGCCGGCGATGCTGTCCATTTGTCGTCGTGCACTAGGCCATGTGCCTCTTACTCCGTCCTGCTGGTGCTGCCTCGATGACGGCTGCGTGAACCGTACCGGAGCCGATTCTCCCCCGCCATTGTTCACGGCGCCGGAGCGGCTCCAACTTCGGATCCGTCCAGAGTCCTAGCGCTCCTTCCGCGTAGCCGTCGACTGTCGTGACATCGCTCTTTCCCTGCCACCGGTCACCACCGCAACCGCGCCGACCTCACCGACACGACAGCTGGACCTGCCTACTTCACCATGCCGCCAGATAGGTCGCACCCTCATCTCAAATCACATTATTTAGGCACCTGTTGTCTGAATTTTTATTCTGGGCCAATCAATTCCCAATGGGAAGCAGCACCCCTCGAGGCGGCGGAGCTCCTAGGCTGCCGGTTGGCTGGTGTCTAACATAAGGGTGCGGGGTCGCAAGTTCGCCGCGGAAGCAGCGCTTAGATGGCTATCTTTTAGAGTTGCGTGGGTTGAAGGTACTGCCGCCACCGGATCTGGATGACGGGGAGTCTTTGTGGATTGGCCCGGGGGCGGTGCAACCACGGCAGTGCAGTGGGGCGGGGAGTGGGGTTTTGGCCGGGGCCATGGACGGCGGAGGCAGGCTACTCTGCCGTTGGTCGCTGGCTCTTCGGGGAAGATTCCAAGTAGTGTCAACCGGGAGGCACAAGACGGCCATCAAGCCATCCAGCGTAGATTGGACAGTACCAGAATAAAATAAAATCGTGTGACCCCAATTTAGTCTTCAGTCAACAGACGTGTGACCACTCTCGTACCTTGATGTTGATCTCTTAGTCTATTTATTCAGATCAAAGAGATATGTCATTCTTAACATTATGTGTTATCTGCATCTTCAGACACACTGTCTTCCGACTCACCGCAGCTGCTCCAACAAGGGAAGCATACACCAGAAGGGAGCTATAGTCCCCACTCAACAGTTCCCTGCATCGAATGCACATGCCCGACATGGACAGCCACAACAACTGCAGGGCCATCGACAAGTCAGCACATGATGCTCACTCCTATGGATGGCATCCAGATAGGTTGTACCCTCATCTTACTTGTGTGAAACATTTATGGCATTGTTATTCATCTAAGCATGGAAAATAGATCATCACATTTCACTGTATATTCATGCTGATCTCTTACGGGTCTTGTTCAGGAGTTCACGCTGTTCCATAGTTCAGCTAAGATACTTGTTCTTTAGGTAACGTTGTTCCATAGTTATCATCCATCAGCCAATGCTATCCCACAGGCTGGTGATTATAGTATTATACCACTTCTAGTATTACCTATGTTGCTCTTTAATACTTTTGTGTGCCAGCTAGTTAATCTTGAGCAGAAACGATACATATTCTATAGATTTCATCTGTGTTCTCCCTTTAGTTTATGAGACCTGTTGCTCCTAGTTAACCCCAGTCCTACTATTTATGTCGTCTCCTACAGGCACTCATTACATAAATCTAACTACTAGTTGTCTTCCATGCATGTCAGATATAATTGCACACACTGATATATCCACAAGAACCTCACGGAGCTATGTAAAGACCAATAAACTTCATGTCAATGATACCCAATATGATGGAACATGTAAAGGCAGTTCTTCAGAAGACTTGCAGAAAGATGATGAATCCTCTTCACCCCACAAGGTCCTTGCTCTAACTTGGCATGTGATATGGGTACAACATGCATATAATGTCCTGGAGTGTATCTACTCTGTTGCAATGCCATGTGCTTAGCATGCTGATCATGCATGTAAATATGTCATGCCTTCCTGTTTTTCAGTACCTATTCCATTCATGATAACATGTTTTGAAATTCAAGTACTGTCATTCTACTCTATCGCAATGCCATCTGCTTAATTTGGACATCATGCTTCTGAATATCTTATGCATTGTTATTCATCAGTATGTACTTCATCTGTCTGCCATACCATGTTTTTTACATTGAAGTGTTGTTCTAGTGCTCTGTTGCAATGTCATCTTATTTTCCCAATCATACACGTGTATGTTGCCTTAGTTATTTCTGTATGTATTCCGCTACCATATAGTTTTACATTCAACTAGTGTTTTTTTGCTGTGTTGTCCTGTCGTATCCCTACCTCTTACACCATACTCCCTCCGTCCAGATTACATGTTGCCGAAATGGATAAAAAAGGATGTATCTAGAACTGAAATACGCCTAGACCCATCCATTTTTTCCGGATGGAGGGAATACATGTCAATATGTCATGCCTTTCTATTCTTCAGTACCTATTCCATCTCTCTACCATCGCATGTTTTATAATTAAAGCACCATTCTTCTATACAAGGCATGCAAGGGGAAGACGACTATGTTAGAATCTGAAGGGTTACAAACAAGGCCTTTGCAAAAGATCCAAATGCCAGGAGATAATAAACCAACTCCAGTTTTTATAGATACTGCTCCAGCACAGAGAAACCCAACTCCTACTGATAATAAGTAGATTCCAGTGGCCAAAGAACTAGTCCACTCCAGTCCAGCAAAAATATGTCAACTCAATTCTAAGAAGCATGTGCGTATCCTTGCATCATGAAATTTTATAGCATGTTGATCATATTTTCTACATGTTTCTTACCCATCTCTCTTTTACAAAATAAGCTTAACAGATAGAAGAATTTCTGCAATGGTATCGTTTATGAGGAAAGATTCTTGCAGGAATTCTCTGTGCTCCAATGTAGATGTAAGTACCTGTTGTATATCACTATATTTTTACATCATCATGTATTTTGTTAATCGGCATGAATCTAACCTTTATCTTATCTAAATTTAGTTGTAGCAAAATGTATGATTAAAGGCCACAATGTTGATTTTTGTAAGGAAAACTGATTGGTAGTTTTGCATCCTGAGCTGCCTGAGTGTACTATCTCATATCAGTGGGTTTGAATACTTTGGTTCTGCAGTGGGTTTTACAGTGTTTTATTTACTGTGTTGTCCTGTCGTATCCCTAGCTCTTACATCATACTCCCTCCATCTGGATTAAATGTCATAGAAATGGACAAAACTAGATGAATCTAGAACTGAAATACGCCTAGACCCATCCATTTATTTCCGGATGGAGGGAATACATGTCAATATGTCATGACTTTCTATTCTTCAGTACCTATTCCATCTCTGCTGTAGCATGTTTTATAACTGAATCACCATTCTTCTATATAAGGCATGCAAGGGGAAGACGGCTATGTTAGAATCTGAAGGGTTACAAACCAGGTTTTTGCAAAAGATCCAAACGCCAGGAGATAATAAACCAACTCCATTTTTCATAGATACTGCTCCAGCACAGAGAAACCCAACTCACACTGATAATAAGCAGATTCTAGTGGCCAAAGAACTAGTCTGCTCCAGTCCAGCAAAAGAATGTCAACTCCATTCTAAGAAGTGTGTGCGTATCCTCGCATCATGAAATTTTATAGCATTCTGGTCATATTTTCTACATGTTTCTTACCCATCTCTCTTTTAGAAAATAAGGTTAAAGATAGAAGACTTCCTCCATTGGGATCGTATTCGAGGAAAATATCTTGCGGGAATTCTCTGTGCTCCAATGCTGATGTAAGTACCTGTTGTGTATCACTATATTTTTACATCAAAATGTATTTTGTTAATCACCGTGAATCTAACCTTTATCTGATCTAAAATTAGTTGTAGCAAAATGTTAAAGGCGCCAATGTTGATTTTTGTAAGGAAAACTGCCTGGTAGTTCTCCATACTGAGCTGCATGAATGTGCTATCTCATATCACACACATTACTGAATTGTAGTGCTTCTCTGGTTGCCCATCCATTCATTGTGTCAATGTTGCTTTCGTACTACCTTACCTGGCTGATGATAGCTGTGCCATATTGTGTTAATTTGGTGTAGGCTAGTTGCCCAAACGTTTGTTGTGTCAATGTTGCTTTCCTATTATCTGACTTGGCCAATGATAGCAATGCTAGTGTGTTAATTTTGTGCAGGCTGCTGAAGATAAGAAGACATACTCTGAAAACAGCAAGGCAACCCCATTGTTTCTTTCCAGTAAATCTAGGCCAGGTAATATGGCAATAACTCATGATTAATCTGTTTGGTTCCCGTCCTAATTTATGTTATGATGCAGTGGTCGAGACACTCTCCACTATCAATAATGCAAGCCTGCCAAAATCGCCATCTGAATCTGTTCAGTATCCTCTGTCTCGAATGCAATGGAATAAATGTATGTTTGTGAACCAATTAATGGCTAAAGCAATGATGGAAATGGTGGATCAATCAGAGGTGCAGAGTCGTGCAACACAACAACTGATCAATATTTTCAGAGACAGTGTAGCAAAGCAGCAAGAACTTGCCCACATGCTTATGGGCGTCATCTGTGCTGAGGTTGCAGATTGTGACGTTGTAGATGGTTAGGCTCTGCTCATTTATTTGCACTGGCATCAATCTTTGATTTCCTAGTGGATGTAATTTCCTATAATATATGCTGGATGTGCAACGTTATTCCCTGTATGTCGTACCTTTGCTTGATCGGTTTTGGTCCTGTGCATATTTGCTCGTCGTAATGGGCTCAAATTATCTAATTTGGCCTAAAGACATGTATGAACTTTAGTGGGCCCATTAAGTTAATGGGACGTTACTAGGCCAAAAGTTAATGGTCGGCCCTCTTACCTCCCGGGTCATTAATAGGCCAACATCGAAGCGGGCAACAGGTGGCCCCAATTTATTTCACGGGCCGTTAACAGGTCGTTACTAAGTTTGGGCTACATACGGCCCAACTATACTGTAGGCCTTTAGCAGGCCGAAAGAGACAGCGGGCTTGTACTGGACCATGAAGAGCATGGGCCGCTAAGAGGCCGAAAGTCAGGTCGTATTGTAAATGGCCTAACTGTGTTGTGGGCCTTTAGCAGGCCGAAAGAGAAACCGGGCTGGTATTGGACCATGACGGGCATGGGCCATTAAAAGGCCAAAACTAAGGTTCGACTACATATGGCCCAACTCATTTATGGTCCTTTAACAGGCCGAAAGGCACACACGACCAAGAATTGGCCCAACACTTAAATGGGTTGCTAAAAGGCCAAAACTCAGGTCCGACTACAAATGGCCCAACTGATTTATGGGCCGTCAACAGGCTGAAAGTGACATCGGGCCAGAAATTGGCCCAACACTTAAATGGGCCGCTAAAAGGCCGAAACTCAGGTCCGACTACAAATGGCCCATCGGATTTATGGGCCGTCAACAGGCTGAAAGACACACTGGGCTAGAAATTAGCCCAACATTTAAATGGGACGCTAAAAGGCCGAAAGATGTACATCCTGAAAATTGGCCCATCCATTAAATGGGCCGTTAATAGGCCGAAATCTCATCGGGCCGATATTGAGCCCAAATATATAGCGGGTTGTTAACGGGCTCGAACTGACGATGGGCTGCAATGGTGTCAAATCTTTAACGGGCTGTTGACGTGCCGAATTGGCAGATCTCGTATGGGTCGTGGGCTTAAATGTACCTGACGCAAGTAGGCCTTATATGGGCCGGCCTGCTAATTTTTACTGGGCTGGCCTTTTTCATCAGAATGGGCCACTGTTGGGCCGTGCCACGTGACGACCTATCATAGGCGCCTCCTGTCCAATGAGTGGATGACATATGTCCCAACAGTGAGGCAACACGTGTTTCCTGCGGCCAATGATGATTTTACACGTGGAAAATCCCCATTGGCCCGGGCTGTTAATGGGTTATCGGATCCAAAACCGCACCCGATAGCTTAACGGCGTTCCGTTATGGTGGATGCCATGTGTCGGTCACCCTTGACGAAAGCACTTCTGTGACGCGCGATTTATTGTCATGGAAGTGGACACTTCCGTGATGATAATTTTTGTAATGTCATGGAACACTTCTACGACAGCACAGGTATGACTATCTTGATTCTGTCATAAATTTGTCATGGATGTACATGCATGACAGAAAACGCGACCTACTGTGACAAACACATATCATCACGGAAGTGTATTATTTTTGTAGTGACAATCATCATTATTGTCAAGTTAAACCATCGTTTGTGTATTATCTTCATAGCACACCACATGATTAGTCTCGGCTTACATATGAGCTATGTGTACTATATGAACTCGAACTCGATTTTTTGAATCCTCTTTATGTTGATTTCAGATCACAATACATTTCAAGCTCTAGCTAGATCTTCATAATCTGAACCATGTCTCATATGTATAATGTGTTTATCACACTATGTATGGTGCCCCGCCCCCTACGCCTACAAGTATTTAGATGTGAGTTGCAAACACCACACATTACCACAAATTCAAATAAAATGTGAGAATGTTCGATATATAGTATTGTTTAGATTGTTCGATATTTAGTTGTAAGCTGCAAACGCCACATATTATCACAAATTCAAATAAAATGTGAGATTGTTCGATGTATAGTATGGTTTAGATTGTTCGACATTTAGCTGTGATTTGCAAATGCCATGCATTATCACATTATGGTATAACATGTGCAAAACCACAACACGCGTATCACCATTATATTCATGCATGCATATGTTTAAAACACTATCATCTCCTATTCAAATATATGAATCCACTTTCATATCAAATTATGATCTTTGTTAGTCTCTTACACCCACACAATCCTATGACCTTTGTAGCCACCACTAACTTTCTCACGTGCATGCACACGCCCTCCTCGCCCTCCCCCTCCCTCAGCATTCTATCCATCATGCACATTCTTTTTTTCTTTAAGTCGTTCTCCCACAGTCTCCACAACTCCTTTTTGACACACACCTATCGATAAACCTCTCCAGCAATGTCTGCCCACAACATACACACGCACCTTCAATCTCCTCCTTTATGTGTCCTTGCCTCGTGTCTCACATACCGCCCCACACACGTGTAAACTCTCGCCCCTCTTTTCATCGATCTCACAACCGCACTCTCCTCCCTCTATCTAGCTAGTAGTTGGGCCTCTCGCACCACCTCCTAGCTCCATTCTCTCTGTCTATCCATCTCGCTGGGCCTTATTTGCCTCTAACAAATGGATGTACACCGACCGATCTCCCGCTATACATATAGCTAGCTAGGTCCTTATAACTCGTTTTTCTCCATGCATCGATCGATCTACCTCATTAGTTATGTCTCTTCCTTCCTCCGACAAACAACAATTGATCTATCGATCTAGTTAGGTTTGCTTACCAAACACATGGTTCCCCTTCATCATCCATGGATGTGTCCCGATATATCTATCACGCACAAGCACACACAGAAACACATCCCCACTCTTATTGATAATATTGCAGTTCCACCCTCAGTTTGTCTAGTAGGCCTCTCCCACAATCTTCGAGAAGCAACTCCATCACCCATCCAGCACTCTACCCCTCTCCCTCCCTCTCTCTCTCCTCTCTCTCTCTCTGTCCCATCCTATTTCTCGTCCTTCAGTTATGTATGGATGTCGACCGATCTCCCTCAAGACATAGTGGGGTCTCTCCTTCTCCACACATATATGAGTCGTTCTACCTCTATAGTTAGGCCTATGCCTACCCCTACCATCACCCCCCACCCCTCCCACACACAGACACACCGATACATCGAGTGCTCTAGTCATGTCTCCCAGCCACACACAAAGTTGACATGTGCCCTCTGACGTTCCGGTAGGTCAGTCGCCCTATATCTTTGACTTGCACACACACGCAATTTCGATGGCTCTCTTCATCGATCTGGCACCCACCCACTTGATCCTCTCTTCAACTCTATCGATATTTATGAAGGAAATATGCCCTAGAGGCAATAATAAAGTTGTTATTTATATATTTCCTTATATCATGATAAATTTTTATTATTCATGCTAGAATTGTATTAACCGGAAACTTAGTACATGTGTGAATACATAAACAAACAGAGTGTCATTGGTATGCCTCTACTTGACTAGCTCGTTGAATCAAAGATGGTTAAGTTTCCTAGCCATAGACATGAGTTGTCATTTGATTAACAGGATCACATCATTACTGAATGATGTGATTGACTTGACCCATTCCGTTAGCTTAGCACTTGATCATTTAGTATGTTGCTATTGCTTTCTTCATGACTTATACATGTTGCTATGACTATGAGATTATGCACCTCCCGAATACCGGAGGAACACTTTGTGTGCTACCAAACGTCACAACGTAACTGGGTGATTATGAAGGTGCTCTACAGGTGTCTCTGATGGTGTTTGTTGAGTTGGCATAGATCGAGATTAGGATTTGTCACTCCGATTGTCGGAGACGTATCTCTGGGCCCTCTCGGTAATGCACATCACTATAAGCCTTGCAAGCAATGTGACTAATGAGTTAGTTATGGGGTGATGTATTACGGAACGAGTAAAGAGACTTGCCGGTAACGAGATTGAACTAGGTATTGAGATACCGATGATCGAATCTCGGGCAAGTAACATACCGATGACAAAGGGAACAACGTATGTTGTTATGCGGTTTGATCGATAAAGATCTTTGTAGAATATGTGGGAGCCAATATGAGCATCCAGGTTCCGCTATTGGTTATTGACCGGAAATGAGTCTCGGTCATGTCTACATAGTTCTCGAACCTGTAGGGTCCGCACGCTTAACGTTCGGTGACGATCGGCATTATGAGTTTATGTGTTTTGATGTACTGAAGGTAGTTCGGAGTCCGGATGAGATCGGGGACATGAAGAGGAGTCTCGAAATAGTCGAGACTAAAGATTGATATATTGGATGACTATATTCGGACATCGAAAAGGTTCTGAGTGATTCAGTTATTTATCGGAGTACCGGAGAGTAACGGGAATTCGCCGGGGAGTATATGGGCCTTATTGGGCTTTAAGGGAGAGAGAGAGAGAGAGAGGCAGGCCACGCCCCCCCCCCCCCAAGGCCTAGTCCGAATTGGACTAGGGGGAGGGGCGGCGCCCCCTCCTTCCTTCTCTTCTCTTTTCCATTTCCTTCTCTCCTACTCCTACTACTTGGAAGGGGGGAATCCTACTCCCGGTGGGAGTAGGACTCCCCAGGGCGCGCCATCGAGAGGACCGGCACCTCCCTCCTACACTCCTTTATATACGGGGAGGGGGGAACCCCATGGACACACAAGTTGATCATTGATCTTTTAGCCGTGTGCGGTGCCCCCCTCCACCATAATCCACCTCGGTCATATCGTAGTGGTGCTTAGGCGAAGCCCTGTGTCGGTAGCTTCCTCAACACCGTCATCATGTCATCGTGCTGACGGAACTCTCCCTCAAATCTTTACTGGATCATGAATTCGTGGGACGGCACCGAGCTGAACGTGTGCAGATCGCGAAGGTGTCGTACGTTCGGTACTAGGATCGGTCGATCGTGAAGACGTACGACTACATCAACCACATTGTCATAACGCTTCCGCTTACGGTCTACGAGGGTACGTGGATGACACTCTCCCCGCTCGTTGCTATGCATCACCATGATCTTGCATCTGCGTAGGAATTTTTTGAAATTACTACGTTCCCCAACAGTGGCATCCGAGCCAGGTTTATGCGTAGATGTTATATGCGCAAGTAGAACACAAGTGAGTTGTGGGCAATACAAGTCATACTGCTTACCAGCATGTCATAGTTTGATTCGGCGGTATTGTTGGATGAAGCGGCCCGGACCGACATTACGCGTACGCTTACGCGAGACTGGTTCTACCGACGTGTTTTGCACACAGGTGGCTGGCGGGTGTTAGTTTCTCCAACTTTAGTTGAATTGAGTGTGGCTACGCCCGGTCCTTGTGAAGGTTAAAATAGCACTAACTTGACGAAATATCATTGTGGTTTTGATGCGTAGGTAAGAACGGTTCTTGCTCAGCCCGTAGCAGCCACGTAAAAATTGCAACAACAAAGTAGAGGACGTCTAACTTGTTATTGCAGGGCATGTTGTGATGTGATATGGTCAAGACATGATGCTAAATTTTATTGTATGAGATGATCAGGTTTTGTAACAGAGTTATCGGCAACTGGCAGGAGCCATATGGTTGTCGCTTTATTGTATGCAATGCATCGCCCTGTAATTGTTTTTACTTTATCACTAAGCGGTAGCAATAGTCGTAGAAACAATAGTTGGCGAGATGACAAGAATGCTACGATGGAGATCAAGGTGTCGCGCCGGTGATGATGGTGATCATGACGGTGCTTTGGAGATGGAGATCAAAAGCACGAGATGATTATGGCCATATCATATCACTTATATTGATTGCATGTGATGTTTATCCTTTATGCATCTTATTCTGCTTTGATTGATGGTAGCATTATAAGATGATCTCTCACTAAATTTCAAGGTAAAAGTGTTCTCCCTGAGTATGCACCGTTGCCAAAGTTTCGTCGTGCCGAGGCACCACGTGATAATCGGGTGTGATAAGTTCAACGTTCACCTACAACGGGTGCAAGCTAGTTTTGCACACACAGAAATACTCGGGTTAAACTTGAAGAGCCTAGCATATGCAGATATGGCCTCGGAACACTGAGACCGAAAGGTCGAGCGTGAATCATATAGTAGATATGATCAACATAGTGATGTTCACCATTGAAAACTACTCCATTTCACGTGATGATCGGAACAGGTTTAGTTGATTTGGATCACGTGATCACTTAGATGATTAGAGGGATGTCTGTCTAAGTTTGAGTTCTTAAGTAATTTGATTAATTGAACTTTAATTTATCATGAACTTAGTCCTGATAGTATTTTGCAAATAATGTTGTAGATCAATAGCTCGCACTGTTGCTTCCCTATGTTTTATATGTGTTCCTAGAGAAAACTAAGTTCAAAGATGATAGTAGCAATGATGCGGACTTGGTCCGTGATCTGAGGTCTATCCTCATTGCTGCACAGAAGAATTATGTCCTTGATGCACCGCTAGTTGACAGACCTATTGCAGGAGCAGATGCTGACGTTATGAACGTTTGGCTAGCTCAATATGATGACTACTTGATAGTTTAGTGCACCATGCTTATCGGCTTAGAATCGGGACTTCAAAGACGTTTTGAATGTCATGGACCATATGAGATGTTCCAGGAGTTGAAGTTAATATTTAAAGAAAATACCCGAGTTGAGAGATATGAAGTCTCCAACAAGTTCTATAGCTAAAAGATGGAGGAGAATAGCTCAAGCAGTGAGCATGTGCTCAGATTGTCTGGGTACTACAATCACTTGAATCAAGTGGGAGTTAATCTTCCAGATAAGATAGTGATTGACAGAGTTATCTAGTCACCATCACCAAGTTAGTAGAACTTCTTGATGAACTAAAGTATGCAAGGGATGACGAAAATGATTCCTGAGCTTTTCATGATGATGAAATCGATGAAGGTAGAAATCAAGAAAGAGCATCAAGTGTGGATGATTAACAAGACCACTAGTTTCAAGAAAAGGGCAAAGGGAAAGAAAGGGAACTTTGTTTAGAATGGCAAGCAAGTTGTCACTTCCGTGAAGAAGCCCAAAGCTAGACTAAAGCCTGAAACTGAGTGCTTCTACTGCAAAGGAAATGGTCACCAGAAGCGGAAATGCCCTGAATATTTGGTGGATAAGAAGGATGGCAAAGTGAACAAGGGCATATTTGATATACAGGTTATTGATGTGTACCTTACTAGTGTTTATAGTAGCCCCTGTGTATTTGATACTTGTTCGGTTGCTAAAAATTAGTAACTCAAAACAGGAGTTACAGAATAACAGAGACTAGTTGAGGGTGAAGTGATGATGTGTGTTGGAAGTGGTTCCAAGATTGATATGATCATCATCGCACACTCCCTATACTTTGATTAGTGTTAAACCTAAATAAATGTTATTTGGCATTTGCGTTGAGCATGAATATGATTTGATCATGTTTATTGCAATACAGTTATTCATTTAAAATCAGAGAATAATTGTTGTTCTATTTACATGAATAAAACCTTCGATGGTCATACACCCAATGAAAATAGTTTGTTGGATCTCAATCGTAGTGATACACATATTCATAATGTTGATGCCAAAAGATGCAAAGTTGATAATGATAGTGCAACTTATTTGTGGCACTTCCGTTTGGGTCATATCGGTATAAAGCGCATGAAGAAACTCCATAAAGGTGGATTTTTGGAACAACTTGGTTATGAATTATTTGATGCTTGCAAACCGTGCCTTTTGGTCAAGATGACTAAAACTCCGTTCTCCGGAACAATGGAACGAGCTACTGACTTGTTAGAAATAATACATACCGATGTATGCGGTCCAATGAGTGTTGATGCTCGTGGCGGGTATTGTTATTTTCTGACCTTCACAGATGATTTGAGCAGATATGAGTATATCTACTTAATGAAGCACAAGTCTGAAACATTTGAAAAGTTCAAAGAATTTCAGAGTGAAGTGGAGAATCATCGTAACAAGAAAATAAAGTTTCTACAATCTTATCATAGAGGAGAATATTTGAGTTACGAGTTTGGCCTTCGCTAAAAGAACAATGTGGAATAGTTTGACAGCTCACGCCACATGGAACACCACAGCGTAATGGTGTGTCTGAACACCGTAACCGCACTCTTTTGGATATGGTGCTATCTATGATGTCTCTTACCGATTTAACACTATTGTTTTGGGGTTATGCAATAGAGACAGCTGCATTCACTTTCTATAGGGCATCATCAAAATCCGTTGAGACGACGCCTTATGAACTGTGGTTTGGCAAGAAACCAAAGTTGTCGCTTCTTAAAGTTTGGGGTTGTGATGCTTATGTGAAAAAGTTTCAACCTGATAAGCTCGAACCCAAATCTGAGAAGTGCATCTTCATAGAATACCCAAAGGAAACTATTGGTACACCTTCTATCACAGATCTGAAGGCAAGATATTCATTGCTAAGATGGATCCTTTCTAGAGAAGGAGTTTCTCTCAAAAGAAGTGAGTGGGAGGAAAGTAGAGCTTAATAAGGTAATTGTACCTTCTCCTGAATTGGAAAGTAGTTCATCACAGAAATCAGTTCTAGTGATTCCTACACAAATTAGTGAGGAAGCTAATGATGATGATCATGAAACTTCAGATTAAGTTACTACAGAACCTCGTAGGTCTTCCAAAGTATAGTCCGCACCAGAGTGGTATGGTAATCCTGTTTTGGAAGTCATATTACTAGACCATGATGAACCTACGAACTACGAGTAAGCGATGATGAGCCGAGATTCCGCGAAATGGCTTGAAGGCCATGAAATCTGAGATGGGATCCATGTATGAGAACAAAGTGTGGACTTTGGTTGACTTGCACGATGATCGGCAAGCCATAGAAAATAAATGGATCTTCAAGTGGAAGACAGATGTTGATAGTAGTGTTACTATCTACAAAGCTCGACTTGTCACAAAAAGTTTTTCGACAAGTTCAAGGTGTTGAATATGATGAGATTTTCTCACTCGTATCGATGATTGAGTCGGTCTGAATCATGTTAGCAATTGCCACATTTTATGAAATCTGGCAAATGGATGTCAAAATTGCATTCCTTAATGGATTTATTAAAGAAGAGTTGTATGTGATGCAACCAGAAGGTTTTGTCAATCCTAAAGGTGCTAACAAAGTGTGCAAGCTCCAGAGATCCATCTATGGACTGGTGCAAGCATCTCGGAGTTGGAATATACGCCTTGATGAGTTGATCAAAGCATATAGTTTTATACAGACTTGTAGTGAAGCCTGTATTTACAAGAAAGTGAGTGGGAGCTCTGTAGCATTTCTAATATTATATGTGGATGACATATTGTTGATTGGAAATAATATAGAATTTCTGGATAGCATAAAGGGATACTTGAATAAGAGATTTTCAATGAAAGACCTCGGTGAGCGATTCCTGGACTAGGGGGTCCTCGGACAGCCGGACTATATACTTTGGCCGGGCTGTTGGACTATGAAGATATAGGATTGAAGACTTTGTCTCGTGTCCGGGTGGGACTCTCCTTTGTGTGGAAGGCAATCTTGGCAATTCGGATATGTAGATCTCCTTCTCTGTAACCGACCATGTGTGACCCTAGCCCCCTCTGGTGTCTATATAAAGTGGAGGGTTTAGTACGTAGGACAACAACAATCATAATCATAGGCTAGCTTCTAGGGTTTAGCCTCTACAATCTCGTGGTAGATCAACTCTTGTAATACTCATATCATCAAGATAAACCAAGCAGGAAGTAGGGTATTACCTCCATCGAGAGGGCCCGAACCTGGGTAAACATTGTGTCCCCCGCCTCTTGTTACCATTAGCCTTAGACGCACAGTTCGGGACCCCCTACCCGAGATCCGCCGGTTTTGACACCGACATTGGTGCTTTCATTGAGAGTTCCACTGTGTTGTCACGATAAGGCTTGATGGCTCCTCCAATCATCTTCAACGATGCGGTCCAGGGTGAGGTTTTCCTCCCCGGACATATCTTCATATTCGACGGCTTTGTACTGCGGGCCAACTCGCTTGGACATCTGGAGCAGATCGATAGCTACACCCCTGGCCATCAGGTCGGGTTTGGAAGCTTGAACTATACTGCCGACATCCGCAGAGACTTGATCTTCGACGGATTCGAGCCCATGTCAGGTGCGCCGGACAGTCACGACGATCATGGCTTAGATCTGCCATCGGACAGTGTTCGGGAGATCACACCTGCGGCTGCCCCGGCCCTCAATCCGGAGCAGATCGTGCCATCCGAGGATGGGCGGATGGACCCCACCACGGAGGCCGCACACTCAACGGCGATAGAGCTGAACACCGACTTTACCTCCTATGAGGCCGGTGTCATCGGACCCTCGGACTCATCTCCGGCCATAGGCTCCGAACCACGTGCCTCCGTGCCAATCGAATCTGATTGGGCACCGATCATGGAGTTTACCTCCACGGATATATTTCAGCACTCGCCTTTGGGCGACGTGCTAAATTCATTAAGGTCTCTCTCCTTGTCAGGAGACTCCTGGCCGAACTATGTCCGGCTAGAGTGGGAAGCGGACGACGAAGAAATTCGTTCCCCACCCACCAGCCACTTAATAGCCACTGTCGATCACTTAACCGACATGCTTGACTTCAACTCCGAAGACATCGACGGTATGGACGATGATGCAGGAGAAGAATAGGAACCACTGCCCATAGAGCGCTGGACAGCCACCTCATCATATGATATATATATGGTGGACACGCCCAAAGAAGACAATGGCGATGACGCAATGGAGGATAGTCCCCCTGAGAAGCAATCTAAGCACCGGCGTCATAGGCACCGCTCTAAGCCCCGCCAGAGCAAAAATAGCAATACCGGCACAAGAGATGATAGCAATCCGGATGGTGCCAAAGACGAAAACAATCCCGCCCAGCCAGGCTTCGAGCAGGCTGAGCGGGAGGATGGGCAAGCTAGCCCTATGGAACAGGCAACGAATGGAGAATTGGAGGATGATAATTACATGCCCCTCTCCGAAGACGAAGCGAGCCTTGATGACAAAGAATTCATCGTGCCTGAGGATCCCGTCGAGCAGGAGCACTTTAAGCGTCAGCTTATAGCCACTGCAAAAAGCCTGAAGAAAAAGCAACAGCAGCAGCTTCAAGCTGATCAAGATCTGCTAACTGATAGATGGACTGAGGTCCTGGCAGCCGAGGAATACGGACTCAAGCGCCCTACCAAAAGTTACCCAAAGCACAGGTTGCTACCTCAACTCGAGGAGGAGGCATTAAAGCCTACACTACCAGTGTATGATGCGGCTAACCAGCCACCTCGTGGTCAAGACAAAGCGGCGTATCAGCCCGAAGTCCAACCCGCACCCTGTCACCAATGAAGCAAAAACACTAAGTCCCGAGGCTACACGCAGGACCTGCGAGACGTATTGGAAAACAAAGTAGGACAGTCAAGATCGATCTGCGGATCACGGGGGCGCGCCCCAACGCGTGACATTGACCGTCACGCCGGATATACTAAAAACAAATCCGGCCGGACCGAATACAATGTAGCCCAGCATAGAGGAGCCGCACACCACCTATGCTTCACCGATGAATTAATGGATCATGAATTCCCAGAAGGGTTTAAATCCGTGAACATTGAATCATATGATGGTACTACAGACCACGAAGTATGGATAGAAGATTTCTTCCTCCACATTCACCTGTCCTGCATGGATGATCTACACGCCATCAAGTACCTCCCACTAAAACTCAAGGGACCGGCCCGGCATTGGCTGAATAGCTTGGCGGCAAACTCCATCAGAAGTTGGGAGAACCTGGCAGTCGCATTCCTGGATAACTTCCAGGGCACTTATGTGCGACCACCGGACGCTGATGATTTAAGTCACATAACCCAACAGCCCAGAGAGTCAGTCAGGAATTTCTGGACTCGGTTCCTAACTAAAAAGAACCAAATTGTCGACTATCCGGATGCTGAAACCCTAGAGGCCTTTAAAGCATAACATCCGTGACGAGTGGCTTGCCCGACACCACGGCCAAGAAAAGCCAAAGTCCATGGCATCCCTCACGACACTCATGACCCGCTTTTGTGCGGGCGAGGATAGCTGGTTGGCCCGTAGCAACAACACAGCAAGCAATCCTGGCACATTAGAGACCAGAGATAGCAACAGAAAGCCCCGACGCAACAAAAACAAGCATCGCAAAAATGGTGATAACGCCGAAGACACGACACTCAATGCCGGATTCAGTGGCTCTAAGTCCGGTCAGCGGAAAAGGCCATTCAAAAACAACAATTCGGGCCCGTCCAGTTTGGACCGCATACTCGATCGTCCATGCCAAATTCATGGTACCCCAGGAACACCAGCCAATCATACCAACAGAGAATGCTGGGTCTTCAGATAGGCCGGCAGGTCAGGTGCCGAAAACAAGGAGAAGCGGTCTCAAAGCGACGAGGATGACGAGGAGCCCCGATCACCGAATACAGGAGGGCAAAATAAATTCCCCCCGCAAATCAAAACGGTGAGCATGATAAACGCCACCCACATTCCCAAGCCAGAACGGATGTGCACTCTTAGGGATGTCGACTTAACAGAGCCAGTCGCCCCACAATATAAACTATGGCCGATCACTTTCGATCATACGGATCGTCCGGTTAATACCAATCAGGGCAATTTAGCCGCACTCGTCCTTGACCCAATAATCGACGGGTTCCACCTCACACGAGTCCTTATGGACGGAGGCAGCAGTTTAAACCTGTTGTATCAGGACACAGTATGCAAGATGGGTATCGATCATTCGATGATCAAGCCCACTGAAACCACCTTTAAAGGTGTTATACCAGGTGTGGAGGCCAGTTGTACAGGCTCCATCACCCTAGAGGTAGTCTTTGGATCACTGAACAACTACCGTGTCGAAGAGTTAGTCTTCGACATCGTCCCCTTTTGCAGTGATTATCAGGCACTGCTCGGACGAACCGCGTTCGCTCGATTCAACGTGGTGCCACATTATGCCTACCGTAAGCTCAAGATGCCCAGTCCGTGCGGCGTCATCACGGTTAATGGCAGGGCCGAACTCTCCCTCGGTGCCAAAGAGTATACAACTGCTTTAACAGCAGAAGCAACGAGTGGCATCTTTCAATCGAACCTCGAGTCAATGACATGCTCCTAGACACCGTCAAAGGAGTCCGAACTACTTTGCGGCAGGATAGCCCGGCTCGTCCGGAGCTCAATTAAACACTCCGGCAAAAGCAAGGACAGGCCACATACTGCGGCTCAACCGGTCTGTGGCACACAAACATTTCTTACATTTTCCTTGCAGGTTCACCTTTGCGTAGGCCAGGAATGGCGACATGGAAACAGCTTGAACGTGTAAGGGAACCTTTAGACATTCCCCTCGATGAACATACGACTACACTCCGGGTCCGCACACAGCTTCCTCCCGCCTGGTCTCAGCAGGTTCCGTGGTCATATTTCTTTTTATCACATTACCTGTACTCATACGCATCGACGTACTATTCAAATACAACATGTGGATTTACATGAGGCTTATCTGTTGTTATTTCTTATTGAAACTCTTTTGTCAAATAGCATTTGTACACCGTGATATGCCTTAATATGCCAGGGGCTTCATTGTACCCATCATACGGCAATAAAGTCTGAACACCTTCATGGTAGTTTGGCACCCCGAACCTATAGCATTATATGCATCAGCTCTGAATCATGTCTTGGGTCAATAGTTGGGTTTGCCCGACTCCCATGTTGCTGCCTTACGTTCTGCTATATCGGCTAAGGCGGCACAGGGAGAACTACTACGATTGTGTCCCAGTTCTTCCGGACGAGCACCTCAGTGGAGAAAGCCGAAAACTGATGCAGCGTGCCATAACTAATGCAGCGTGCTCCCTTTGCACCAAAGAGCTGGTCAGTTGTTTGAGAGGTTGTAAAATCTTTAAGGATTTCTTTCGCATAATGCCATAACTAATGCAGCGTGCGATGGATCGGCTTTTCGTTCCATCAGGTGCTTATAGAGCCCCTCGTGCGTTCTACCGAACACCATGGGTTGCGCCTACCTTCCTTTTGTCAAGCTCCTATGGCTAAGTGAGAGTGATAAAGCCCCATAGTCCAATTGCCTGGTTCGTTGTGCTAAACACCTCCTTCAAGGACCCAAAACTGGGATAAAGAGTGCTCAGGTTTATCCCGAACACCCCTGTACTTCCTACATGGGGGCAGAAGCCGATGACTGGCCATCTCTTAGGACTAATATATAAAATGGTCATGCGGGAGGATAAACTTTCAAATAACAGGCAATAAATAATAGAAATGACCTTGTTCTTCCGAGTCGTGCATGATAGCCACTGCGGAAATGGAAACACAGATAGTGTAAAGGTACACAGATTCAAGATGCCGGGACCTCGCGGGGTTATAACAGTAAATGGAAACACAGAGCGCTCGCTCCGTACGGAGGAACACACTATGTCCCTCACAGTAGAAGTACAAAGAAGCCTTCTTAGACAGACCGCCAATTCGGAGATAAAGAACCCGGACACCGTCAAGCGAGTCCGGAGTACCCTGCAACAGGATCATCTGGCACGTCCAGAGCTCGCCTTGCAATTTGGCCTCCGTCCTAGTCCCAGTCAAGCGGCAAAATTTGTGGCGCGCATACATAATTACACACTCAAAATACCATGGGCATAGGCGGAGGCACGGCTATGACATGGTCCGCAATGCGGCTCAACCGCCCCAGGATCTGTGTACCTTTACACCTTTTTCTTTTCAGATCCCTATCTCTGGGAGAGCCTGATTATCGGACCCATAGCGGGACGGACACACCAAGGAGACAGGAAGCTTTGGCTTACAAAGGAATCCCCAGGTGGTCAATGGGTCAGAATATTTCTTTTTGCAACCTGGATACAATTCTTTCTTGAAGTCCGCATCTCCTATGGCGTTCTCCCACCTCCACCTCCACCTTCAACTAGGCTCCAATGGTGTTCTCTAATCTACCAGACTCATGGAGGGTCTTCTACATTGGATTTCAACCCGGGCCTTAAGGTCGCGGCTCAGGTGCGTCGTCGTTTTGGCACCATGGTGCATTTCTCATCGTCGGCGACTTCCAAGGAATTTTTCTTGGTTGTCTACTTCTCCTCTGCCTCCTTCCCCTTATCAGAGGAATCTGTGGGCATTGCTCTTCAATGCTGTATTGGTGGCTTAGCCTCTAGTTTCATGGTCGTTCGTTTGGGTGAGCGACGTTTTAGGTTTTCTCTGGCCTCTAACAAGGTTGGTCACTTCATCTATCATCTCAAGGACAGAATTTGGCCCGACTTTGTATGTCATTTTCAACTCTTCCAGCCTAATGTCCATGATTACTCTGCTGATGATGAGTGTTGGCATGCTGATGAATGTATTGAGGTGGTCGTGCCACGTACTTCTATGGCCATCAGTTCCAAGGGATTGTTTTCCACAGATGATCATGGGCAGAGCTCATTGTCTCTCCATATTGGTTGCTCGCCAGAGATTTCTACTCCAGCGACCGGTGCTGCCACCCTGCAGGATTTGGACATTCTTGGTAACTCTATTAATCCCATTCAATGCAATGAAGATTTACCGGGCCTCAAAATTGGCAATTTCGTATTTAAAGAGGGACGGATTGATTATCAAGGAATTCATGATCATCATCAATGCTCACAGCAGAACATTCGAATTGGCAGCTTTTCTCTCAAGTTGACCAACAAGGATCAGGATTTTTGGCGTTTTGTTGGGCTTAACTTTATGCTGGATTACTGGAATGCAATTTCAACTTTCATTATCCTTCATATCCTGAATTATCTGTGTTTTGGCTACACACCTCAGCATATCGCTACCATTTGGGCCTTAAAACACATTCCGCCTCTGGATTACATTTACAAGAGAATCAATAAATGTTCTAATTGTGACATGAGGGGACACCTAGCCAGTAAATGCCCATTGGATGAGAGCTCCGTCTTAGCCTCTGGGTCTCAATCTGAATCCAGGCTGGTTTCGCCCATGGAGCCCAATAAACAGGATGAGCCCACTAAACCGTCTGCTGATCGGGTCTGTGTCACGTGTGGCTCCTCTAACCATTTTTTCTTTGGTTGCCCAGCTTACTTTAAGTGCTCTTCTGTGGTAACTTGGGCCATACATCTTGAGCCTGTGGTTCTGCCCCCTCTTTCATATGGAAGCCCAAGATTTCTTTCAATCAACACAATGATTCTATACTTGGAAAAAAATCCACGACCTAGGCAGGAAAATAACGATTATTATTTATCGCCGGCTAGTGCTGATCCTCATCATCTTGGAGATGGTAATATCTTTAATGATCTCTCAGTTTTGGAAAGACCTACTAGCCATCCCATCAATCAGTCATCGTTAATTTCTCTGACCAATTTTGCCATGGTAATACCTGGAAGACCAAGCGAGAGACCGTCCGGGACCGCTAGATGTTCATCCTGTGGCCACCATGGGCACGTCACCACATCCTGCCCAACCAACCAAAGGAAAAAGGTGGGGATTTGGGTTCCCAAGACCACTGCCAATACACATTCAACCACCCAGCCCGCCCCCTCCCCTGTTTCGCACCAAGCTCCTCCCTCTGCTCTCATGGCGAACTATCCAGTCAATGTCATCCCCTACCTCCCATAGGGAATGACCATTGAGCTCGGCCCCGCTGATCGGAAGGTGCACGATGACATGGTGATCGGCCCCAACCCGCCGTTGCGGCATGACTTCCTTGCCATTGCTGAGGTTAACAGGTTTGTCCCGTTCCAACGCAAGGCAGATCTGCGCCATACCATAGTGGGCCTGCTTCACGAGTCCAACTTCTTTCCAACTAAGGCAGATGATTATCTGCTTGGCATTGGTATTTTTGGGTTTGTGGATTCTGTGGTTAGAAATGCTGTTGTGGGCACAACCTTTGAGCTTGATGAGGATGATGAAAACTTGAACACAGTAGTTTCTTTTGTCCCCCATGATGCTGCTATTAACATGTGCATGACTAGCTATGGGCCTCAGATTTGGATTCTCTATGTTGGTTTTCCCCATGACTATCAGACATCTCACTGTATTCACAAATCTGTTGATAAGTTTGGGGAGTTGATAACTTGGCATAGCCCGAGAGCGGACAGAAAGATTGTGCTCATCAAATGCCATGTTATTAGCTTGCGTTTGGTGCCTAAGAGCTTTGTTATGTGTCAGATGGGTGGAGAGAGGCATGGCTGGACTGTTTGTGTCACGATGCTACGGAGTAGCGATTGGAATGCCCACCTGCCCGAGGTCCCACCGGCTGGCGAGGATCCAGCACCGGAGGACGGAATCCCTCATCCACTGTATGGGCAGGGTCTCACTGTTGAACAACTTTACCAAGCCCAACTGCATAACTGGATGGCACAGAACGCTGCTGTTGATGCAATGCAGCAGCAAGGTGGGCAACAGAATGTTCAGGCTAATGATGTTCACTTTCAGGTTAACTGGGGGGAATGGCCTCCTTCTCCTCCTCAAGCTCCACCAGCTTTGTACAACTTTCAGGAATGGCTTGCTGCTGAAGGTTTAAAGGTGCAAGATGGGGTGTTGCCGGCCAACAATCTCCATGATAGCCCTGGAATGGCTTGGAATGATTCTATTTCTGCCTATACTAGCTCTGATTCCAGTGCCAATCTGTTTGACAGCTTTGTACTTGTGCCAGCAAATGTTCTCCACTCCATGGTGACTAGATCTAGCTCTGCTACTGCTTAAGGTATGACAACTGGAGAGAGTTCTATGACTGCACCTATTCTGTCTGCTGAAGATGGCTCAATTACTATTGCTACGCCACCCATTGTTAGCTCTCTGACAATTGATCTCTCCCTCTCCTCAACGGGCTTGCATATTGAGATGATGTCCCAGGGAGCTACTGTTTCCTCCTTTCTGCTGAACCCTGCAATTCCTTTTGTCAGAATCAACACCTTCCTCACAGCAGCTATAATGCCATTCATTGCTAGCTATGGACCATGGTGTACTGGGCTTGGTTTCAGAAACACCAGTATTGACGTCAGAGTGGTTCTTTCTGAAGATAATGATTCTTATGTGGTTTCCCAAGCTTCCATGACTACCCATGCTGCGTCATCGGTCTCCAGCACCAATCTGTTGCCTGACCTGTCGGCTTGGTTGCTGACGAAGGAGGAAAATGTTACTCCTGGTTTGCCCATGCAGGATTTGGATTCAAGCAATCTCCTAGTGGCTCCAACTTCTGAATCTATGGGTTTAGGACTTGTGCTCGAAAACTCTTCCAGCTCTGATAGTCTTGGCTCTGCAGTGCCATCTTCTGATATTCCGATCACCCTTGCACAGCCACATAATGCAGATTTGTCTATTATGTCAGGTTCTGCTTCAGTTGGGCGTCGTGGAAGGATTGTGGCTCCAGATTGTGCCACTGTTCTGCGCAGGAGTTCTCGCTCTAACAAATATGATGGTTTCAAAGTGCCTTCTCTAGCGGACACATCGTCCAAAAAATCCAAGGTGAAGCCAGGGACTGTGCCTTCTGCATCTTCTGTTACGATCTCTGACATCAATGAAGCCCCAGCAGCTGTTGCTCCACCGCCGCCTACTCCAATTCAGGTGATTCAGCACATTGGTACTACTCTTTGTGCCATCCCGGCTTCGGAGCTCTCGGAGGATGCACTCCTTTCTGATAAGGAGGCAGGGCCATCTTCGGCCTCTGATTAGCCTTTAATTTCGGCAATCGCTACCTTTTCCTATGGTTCTGTAAGTTAATTGGAACGCTCTCTGCTGGAACGTCCGGGGGTTGAACTCTGATGCAAAGCAACTAGCCCTCACCAACGCCATAAACTCTAGTGGTTGTGCTGTGCTTTGCTTGCAGGAAACTAAAATGGCCTCTTTTGATAATGCGTTCATTAAATCATGTTGTCCATGTCACTATGATAAATTTGCTTTTGTCCCCTCGCGGGGAGCCTCGGGTGGTCTAGTTACTATCTGGAACAGCTCCATTTTTCATGCAGATGTTGTTTCTTCGGATGATTTCGCATAGGTCATTAATTTCACATCAATGCAATCTGCTCACCGTTGGACTCTAGTGCATGTCTATGGACCTTGCCAGGGGGACCGAAGACTTGATTTCATTCAATGGCTCGGCCAATTAAACATTCCTAATAATGAAGATTGGCTGTTACTCGGTGACTTTAATTTCATCTGAAGCCCAGACAACCGCAATAAACCAGGTGGTAATCTTAATGATATGATAACCTTTAATGACTTCATTCGCTCCCAATCTCTCATTGAATTACTGATTAAAGGTCGCTCGTTCACCTGGAGCAACATGCAAACCGACCCCCTCCTAGAGCAACTTGATTGGTTCTTTACTAGTTCCAATTGGACCAATTCCTTCCCCAAGACCTTGGTTAAGCCCCTAGGGAGACCAGTTTTGGATCACATACCTTGTGTTGTCACTATTGAGACCTCCATTCCACGATCAAAGGTGTTTCGTTTTGAATCTTATTGGGTTCAGCATCATGGATTTCATGATATTGTCCAGCAAGTTTGGGGACTGATTATACTCCAACTTCTTTTTCAACTGGCCAGACAACCTGTGACGACTACACCAATAAGTGAGGAAGCTAATGATGTTGATCATGAAACTTCAGATCAAGTTACTACGGGACCTCGTAGGTCAACCCGAGTAAGATCCGCACCAGAGTGGTACGGTAATCCTATTCTAGAGGTCATGTTACTTGATCATGGCGAACCTACGAACTATGAGGAAGCGCTGATGAGCCCAGATTCTACAAAATGGCTTAAGGCCATGAAATCTGAGATGGGATCCATGTATGAGAACAAAGTGTGGACTTTGGTTGACTTGCCTGATGATTGGCAAGCCATCGAGAATAAATGGATCTTCAAGAAGAAGACTGACGCTGATGGTAATGTTACTGTCTACAAAGCTCGACTTGTTGTGAAAGGTTTTCGACAAGTTCAAGGGGTTGACTACGATGAGACTTTCTCACCCGTAGCGATGCTTAAGTCTATCCGAATCATGTTAGCAATTGCCGCATTTCATGATTATGAAATTTGGCAAATGGGTGTCAAAACTGCATTCCTAAAAGGATTTCTGGAAGAAGAGTTGTATATGATGCAACCAGAAGGTTTTGTCGATCCAAAGGATGCTAACAAAGTGTGCAAGCTCCAGCGGTCCATTTATGGACTGGTGCAAGCCTCTCGGAGTTGGACTAAACACTTTGATAGTGTGATCAAAGCATATGGTTTTATACAGACTTTTGGAGAAGCCTGTATTTACAAGATAGTGAGTGGGAACTCTGTAGCGTTTCTAATATTATATGTGGACGACATATTATTGATTGGAAATGATATAGAATTTTTGGATAGCATAAAAGTATACTTGAATAAAAGTTTTTCAATGAAAGACCTCGGTGAGGCTGCTTACATATTGGGCATCAAGATCTATAGAGATAGATCAAGACGCTTAATTGGACTTTCACAGAGTACATACCTTGATAAAGTTTTGAAAAAGTTCAAAATGGATCAAGCAAAGAAAGGGTTCTTGCCTATAATACAAGGTGTGAAATTGAGTCAGACTCAATGCCCGACCACTGCAGAAGATAGAGAGAAAATGAAAGAAGTTCCCTATGCTTCAGCCATAGGCTTTATCATGTATGCAATGCTGTGTACCAGACCTGATGTTTGCCTTGCTATTAGTTTAGCAGGGAGGTACCAAAGTAATCCAGGAGTGGATCACAGGACAGCGGTCAAGAACATCCTGAAATACCTGAAAAGGACTCAGGATATGTTTCTCGTTTATGGAGGTGACAAAGAGCTAGTCATAAATGGTTACATTGATGCAAGCTTTGACACTGATCTGGACGATTCTAAATCACAAACCGGATACGTGTTTATATTGAACGGTGGAGCTATCAGTTGGTGCAGTTCTAAACAAAGCGTCGTAGCGGGATCTACATGTGAAGCGGAGTACATAGCTGCTTCGGAAGCAGCAAATGAAGGAGTCTGGATGAAGGAGTTCATATCCGATCTAGGTGTCATACCTAGTGCATCGGGTACAATGAAAATCTTTTGTGACAATACTGGTGCAATTGCCTTGGCAAAGGAATCCAGATTTCATAAGAGAACCAAGCACGTCAAGAGACGCTTCAATTCCATCCGGGACCAAGTCCAGGTGGGAGACATAGAGATTTGCAAGATAAATATGGATCTGAATGTTGCAGACCCGTTGACTAAGCCTCTTCCATGAGCAAAACATGATTAGCACCAAGACTCCATGGGTGTTAGAATCATTATTGTGTAATCTAGATTATTGACTCTAGTGCAAGTGGGAGACTGAAGGAAATATGCCCTAGAGGCAATAATAAAGTTATTATTTATTTCCTCATATCATGATAAATGTTTATTATTCATGCTAGAATTGTATTACCCGGAAACAGAATACATGTGTGAATACATAGACAAACATAGTGTCACTAGTATGCCTCTACTTGACTAGCTCGTGAATCAAAGATGGTTAAGTTTCCTAACCATAGACATGACTTGTCATTTGATTAACAGGATCACATCATTAGAAGAATGATGTGATTGACTTGACCCATCCCGTTAGCTTAGCACTTGATCGTATAGTATGTTGCAATTGCTTTCTTCATGACTTATACATGTTCCTATGACTATGAGATTATGTAACTCCCGCTTACCGGAGGAACACGTTGTGTGCTACCAAACGTCACAACGTAACTGGGTGATTATGAAGGTGCTCTACAGGTGTCTCCGAAGGTACTTGTTGAATTGACATATTTGAAGATTAGGATTTGTCACTCCGATTGTCGGAGAGGTATCTCTGGGCCCTCTCGGTAATGCACATCACTATAAGCCTTGCAAGCAATGTAGCTAATGAGTTAGTTACGAGATGATGCATTACGTAACGAGTAAAGAGACTTGTCGGTAACGAGATTGAACTAGGTATTGAGATACCGACGATCGAATCTCGGGCAAGTAACATACTGATGACAAAGGGAACAACGTATGTTGTTATGCGGTTTGACCGATAAAGATCTTCGTAGAATATGTAGGAGCCAATATGAGCATCCAGGTTCCGCTATTGGTTATTAACCGGAGACGTGTCCCGATCATGTCTACATAGTTCTCGAACCCGTAGGATCCGCACGCTTAAAGTAAGATGATCGTTATATTATGAGTTTATGTGTTTTGATGTACCGAAGGTTGTTCGGAGTCCCGGATGTGATCAAGGACATGACGAGGAGTCTCGAAATGGTCGAGACATGAAGATCGATATATTGGTCGACTATATTTGGACACCGGAAAGGTTCCGGGTGAGATTGGGACAATACCAGAGCTCCGGGAGGTTATCGGAACCCCCCGGGAGGTATATGGGCCTTATTGGGCCTTAGTGGAAAGGAGGGAACGGAGCAAGGGAGGGGGCGTCCCCCCCCCCCAAGCCCAATCCGAATTGGGAGGGGGGCCGCCCCCCCCCCCTTTCCTTCCTCCCTCCTTCCTCTTCCTTCCCTCTCCCTCTCCTAATTGGAAAGGGGGGAGTCCTACTCCCGGTGGGAGTTGGACTCCCCCCCTAGGGTGTGCCACCCCCCTTGGCCGGCCCCCTCCTCTACTCCTTTATATACGGGGGAGGGGGGCATCCCATAGACACAACAATTGATAATTGATCTCTTAGCCGTGTGCGGAGCCCCCTCCACCATAGTCCTCCTCGATAATATCATAGTGGTGCTTAGGCGAAGCCCTGCGACGGTAGAACATCATGGTCGTCACCACGCCGTCGTGCTGACAGAACTCTCCCTCGACACTTGGCTGGATCGTAGTACGAGGGACGTTATTGAGCTGAACGTGTGCAAGAACTCGGAGGTACCGTAGTTTCGGTGCTTGATCGGTCGGGCCATGAAGACGTATGACTACATCAACCGCGTTGTGCTAACGCTTCCGCTTTCGGTCTACGAGGGTACGTGGACACACTCTCCCCTCTCGTTGTTATGCATCACCATGATCTTGTGTGTGCGTAGGATTTTTTTTGAAATTACTACGTTCCCCAACAAAAATAGCAACCAAACAACACCATGGGGCGGCGGGGCAATGGGTGCAGGGAGGGGCATTGTTGGAAAAGTCCAAAAAAACACTCTCCTTGAGAGTCTTCTTCATTTAGTCCCAAAAAGCAAGTTTTCATCCCTAGTAGTCCCTCCTGTTTTGTTAAAAAGTCTCTAAGAGGGACATTTTCTTGTCCCTACACTAAAAAGTCCCTGGAAACAAACACCCCCTGAAACGGACGTAATAGTACGCACTCTCCCTCGCCCCTTGACCCTCGCTCACGTGGTGGACGTGCAGCAATTCATTCGGTCTCATATAGCCAGAACGATATATACTGCAGTACCATTATTGCTCGACTTCCCGAAGAGGCGAAGAGCCAATCGCAAGGTTAATATTTTGGAGATGCCAAGCGCAAGGTTTATAGTAGAACGAGTAGTAGGTGCCGCATCCTTTATAAATAAAGTTTTTTCTTCTTCAGTGGCATGTATGCAATATAATAGGTTCATATGGATAGAAAAGGAAATCGCTCCACTATATACATAGTCAGGACGGGCCAGCTGACGGTATCCTAGACTAGGGGGTACTCACCACGTCGTCCCCTGATCAGGTGGGTCGGGCCGAGGACCCCCACGGCGGTTCACTCATGGGCCACTTCGGGAAGCCCATCCGCATACAAGGACGTTTCCACAAGACTTGGCGCACAAGGCGAGGACTCTCCTAAACCCTAGGCCTCCGGTGTGCTATATAAACCGAGGCCAGGCTAGTCAATAGATCATCTCATATTCATTACTACAATCTCATGGTAGATATATGTACTCTGTACTACACCCCATATGAATACAATCAAAAACAGCATGTAGGGTATTATCTCTTCGGGAGAGCTCGAAGTTGGGTAAAAACCCGTGTCCATGTTACAATCGCTCCAAGACGCCTAGCTTAGGACCCCTACCATGAGATCCGCCGGTTTTGACACCGACATTGGTGCTTTCATTGAGAGCCTGCTAGGTGATCGACATGGATCGATGTGATGATCAGGTGATATTTTTTCAGTTAGATCTACTCCATGTATATTACCTCTTTTTTGCAAAATCGCTGGTTCCGCATCGTGCTACTTTATTTGTAGAAGGAGATAAAGAAATTTTCTAGCGGCGGTGGCCTTGTCCGCTACCTGCCAGAGCATCAAATCCGAGGTGTGATGCTGGTGGCACACCCAAAGGCGATCGAGGCAATCCGGCCAGCGGCACTAATCACGCACGCACAGTACTTCTGACGTGCGACAATACACCAGGCCGGCATGAACTCATCTATGCGGAAACAGACAGTGAGATTCCCTCCTTCCTTTTCTTTTTATATTATTTAATGAAGTCTTTTGCGCTAGTGGTTTGCCCCGTGTATATGTCGGATTTCGGGTTCCGGTAGACCCTGTAGGTTCGAACTCTAGGGTGCACGCAGAGATCGCACCTCCTACCTACCTGCGTCTCGTCCCCTTGCAAAGATCTAAACTACCTGAAGAACAACACAAGGGACACGAGTTTATACTAGTTCAGGCCACCATTGTGGTGTAATACCCTACTCTAGTTTGTGGTTTGGTGGATTGCCTCAGGGGCGGACGATGAACAATACAAGGAAGAACTACCTCGCGAGGGGTGTTCTTGTGTTGGTGGTTCTGGCTGGGGTTCTACTGCTCGATCTCTCTGATCGATCTCCAGATGCCCAGGTCCCTCTACCCTAGGGGGTGGCTAGTCCTATTTATAGGCGGAGGCCCAGGGCCTCTTCCCAAATATTGAGCGGGAAGGGCGCCAACAATTGGCCATTTTGAAGGGGAACATCTAGTACACTTATCCTGACTAAAGTCGGTCCTCGCCTGCCAAAGGCTCTGGCGGTGACGCCGACTTGGGCTCCACGATGACCTCCATCCTGCCGTTCTGCTAGTCTTGGTCTTGTTGCACCGAAATGGTTGCCTTTGCTTGATGCTCTTGCCTGCGCTTGCTCCCTTTGCACCAAAGAGGAAACAAGGACTCTGCGTAGGCCGGCGCCCGCCTGGCGCCCACCTGGCTTGGGTCGTCATGGCTTGCGTCACGGGCACCTCGTGAGGTACCCCGCCTTGATCTCTCCGCCTCCTCGCGAGCCAGCCTGATGAGGCCGTGCCTGAGGAAGCTTCCTGTCGTCCGCCCCGCGAGGCTTGGCCCCTCGCGAGGGTCTTGAGCTCGTGTTGATGAAGATGGGCCGCACTGGGCCACCCCTTGAGCCACGCTGCAGGCTGCAGGCAGACAAGTCTGGGTACCCCCATTCCCAGAATGCCGATAGTATATTTCACATATGGGATTGACTTGACCCCAGCGTGAGGAGTAGTACTATACTACTACTACTTGCTAACCTCCGCATGTGGTGCTAAGATCTCCTGAGCCGTATTGATTTTAACCTGATGGCTAATTGCTACAACATCCGCTATTGTTGTATGGCCTATATAATGGTGCAGTCTTATCCGCGGTCCAACGGACGCAACATCTAAAACTTGAACCGCCCTATGATTTCGGGCTTTTTTACGCCTTCACTGCATGACGCCGATGCCTAGCATCAACATCGACTTCGGCGCCAGATACTGGTGGCCCATGCAGGCTATCAAGGCGGCGAGAGGCCTGGTGACCGAACTCTGTCTCAGTGTTGGAGACGTGTGTCGAGCCTACACGATCAGTGCCAGACTCATACGCTGGCTGAATGGGAACTCACCTGCCAGAAAAGGAAATCCGACCCGTGGTAATCCAGCTAGGATACTGCGCAGCGCTAGTACTACCCATGCAAAACAGCGCATATGGGCCAATCAGAATTCGGATCAATGGCACCACACATGTAGATCTGATCCTTTTTCTTTGCTTTACTCATTATTTAATTATACATGGAAATAGTCTGCGCTTTAGACTAGTGGTTTACTTTTCCATCTACTTTTCATGTATCACAATTAATGGTCTACACCCCTCATGTACTAGCATGGGTATGATCAAAACTGTGCTAATTATTTCACAATTGGGAGCCTGGATTCTTATCAACAGATAGATGCACACTGCCAGCGCGACATGGTCTACACCATGTGTTGAAACTTCATGACGACATCGGCGTAATGCCTCAAAACCGTCGTCACTCAAGCTCTCACCTACATCGATGCCACTGTGTTGCTGATTCGACCTCAACGCACAAGCTATATTCCTTGAATTGTTTACTTCGCTTAAGTTAATTAAGTATAAGAGCTTTTTAAAAAAAGGGTATATTATTCTTATCTTTACTTGTTAGTACTTTTGTCTGGCACTATTTTATGTGCACAGGTGAACCAACTTCGACTGGTCTGTGTCGTCACCTCGGCGAGCCAACCTTTGCCAGCATCGCCATGCCGTCGCTTCATCGCCCATCAGGCAGTCTATCAAATGATGGCCGCATCAAAGATGGTTGCGTTATGGTTCGGTAATCGACTTTGACTGCTTCACACGGTCACTTCGGCAAGCCGACGTCGTCATCCCAATCGGCATAAATCGGCTTGCGTGATCACCTTGTTGGTCGAATTGCCATACCGAGATGTTCGGTCGCCTCGGGGACTTCGACATCACTGAGAGAGCTCTACCTCATCGAGTGTCCAGCACACGGGCCATATTTCTTTTATTACTCGATGTGCATAAATTATTTATTATGCTACGAATGTTTTTGAAAAATTATTCTTGTAACTATTATCTTCGGCTTGCACTATGTTTTGTGCACAGGAAAATGATTCGGGTCGGGCAGTGTTGTCACCTCGGTGTACTGACATACCACGTCACCTCGGCTAGACGGGGAGCTTCGTCAACACTTCAGTAACCCACGCCGGGGACTTCAGCGTCACTCTGCCGGCCTGCATTGGTCGTGCTATGTCACCACTTCATAGTGCCGAGCTCTTCGCTCCGCCACCTCGGGACCGACTTGGGGGATGGAACCTTGTCCCTCATCAATCTCAGACCGCGTCATCAATACTGAACACATTAACCAGCTAAGTCGCTTTCATGCTCAAAAACTTTTAGTTTCAAATTTTGTTCGGTTCAACTAAGCATTATACTTTTCTGGCAAAAAAGTTGTTTGTGAAAAACTTCCTTGTCAAAACTTTGTTTGTGACACGCAAATTCAAATACCAATTTAATTGGGGGATTCCTTTATGAAGCCTTTCCTCTTGCATATGATTATACTTGTATGGCTTCGTTCCTTGTTCATGTATTACGCCACAATATGCACCATGTTGACCTAAGTGTTCCACAAGCTGGGTTGCCTTGCTCCTGTGTTTACCCCTACATTCCCGATTGTTCAGCTAGGGAGTAAAGGGAGCACTTCTGCGATTGTCCTGATCGGGTCATCCGAGCTCGGACCTCAGACTGGGTGAAGCCGAAAGCTAGCGCTCTTATTGTTTTCAACCATGGTCAGCACACAACGGAACTCATGAGTACAAAGTTCTATTGCACAAGTCTCATTGAGGGAGTCCTGGATTAGGGGGTGTCCGGATGGCCGGACTATGACCATTGGCCGGACTCTCAGACTATGAAGATACAAGATTGAAGACTTCGTCCCGTGTCCGGATGGGACTTTCCTTGGCGTGGAAGGCAAGCTTGGCAATATGATATGAAGATCTCCTCCCATTGTAACCGACTCTGTGTAACCCTAGCCCTCTCCAGTGTCTATATAAACCGGAGAGTTTTAGTCCGTAGGATGAACAACAATCATACCATAGGCTAGCTTCTAGGGTTTAGCCTCTCCAATCTCGTGGTAGATCAACTCTTGTACTACCCATATCATCAATATTAATCAAGCAGGAGTAGGGTTTTACCTCCATCGGGAGGGCCCGAACCTGGGTAAAAACGTCGTGTCCCTTGTCTCCTGTTACCATCTGCCTAGACACACAGTCCGGGACCCCCTACCCGAGATCCGCCGGTTTTGACACCGACATTGGTGCTTTCATTGAGAGTTCCTCTGTGTCGTCACCATCAGGAAGGATGCCGCAGCCCGTATTTAAAGATGGCGTTGTTGCTAAAGGAGCTTTGGCTGTCGGCCAAACTCTCCGGCTAGGCAGTTTTTTGATGACCGCCTGTTCGGCCACGGCGCCGACGATGACCTCTCGGGCCATCGAAAGCAATCTCCTCATCAGCTCAGAACTTGCCGAGCAGTTAGATCCGATGGAGCTCTCTTCCCTAAACAAGCTCTTGGATCGCATCACTGCCCTGGGAGTCGCTACAGATTACGGCCAGGTTGGGCTTAAACCCGATCGGAGAGAGATTGACTCTCCCCAGGTCACCCACCACGTTGAAGTGGTGGAAGAACAATGCGGCGAATCTTCACCCATCCTAAGGACCACATGTGTCCAGATTCCTGATCCCTCCGAGCCAGACATCCGCGGAGGGGAAGACGTCGCCCAAGCCCTGAACCTAAAGTCAGGCAGCGGGCCTGATTCATTGAATAACGTCCAAGAAAACAAGATTCCAAATTCGGAAGTTTCTTGGCCCCTAGGTCTTAGATCGGGCGAGGTTCCGAATTTAAATCCCCCTGCCCACCCAAATACAAGGGATCTATCCCAAATTCGGCAAGAGCCCGGGGAAACAGTACACCATTACTGGGCCAGATTCCTCCTGGTAAGGAACAAGATAAAGGACTGCCGTGAGAGGGATGCAATTTCATTCTTCTGTAACAACTGCACGGACATCGGAATCCTCAACGCCATAAGTCGCCGCAAAATCACATGCTTCGCCGACTTGACATCCATAGTACGAAAGTACTGTGCAACAGAAAGCGTTCAAAAAACCGAAACAAAATTCTGGGACAATCCGACCCTGAATACAATCCCAGTCCGAAACAAAAGGGCGCATTATCGCCAGGCACCTGGGCCAAATAGCAAAAAACAAAAACCCTCTATAGGGTATGGAACCGTACTAGAGGGATGGCTCAATGGACCCTGTAAAATTCATAGTTCAGGGGAAGTCACACCAACTCATAGCCTTAGAGCATGCTAGATACTCCGGCAGGTGGCCAGAAGTGGCGAGGAGCTTTTAACTCCAGAATCCGCAGAGCACCACCCCAGAAACGCCAGTACGGTGTCAACAGTCTTCGAGACTTTTGCATCAAACAACGCGAGGAAACAAACGCTCCGCAGCCTTATCGAAGTCTACCAAGTAGCAACAATAAACCCATGGAGTGACACGGCTATTACCTTTAATGCCAGTGATGAACCTAAATTCCGGATAGCCCGAGCACCAGCCGCACTGGTCCTCAGTCCGATAGTGGACGGCTTCCGGCTTACAAAGGTACTCATGGACGGCGGCAGCAGACTGAACCTCATCTACGAGGAAACCCTGCAAAAAATGGAAATAGACTGGGGCCGCATTGAGCGAAGCAACACAACCTTTAGAGGAATAATCCCTAGCCGGGAAGCGTGTTGTTCAGGGAAAATCACACTAGATGTGGTGTTCGGCATGCCGGATAATTACAGATCCGAGGAGGTCACATTTCAAGTGGCCCCGTTCAGCAGCGGATACCACGCTCTGTTAGGGCAAGAAGCATTCACAATTTTTCAAGCTATACCCCATTACGGGTACATGAAGCTCAAAATGCCCGGACCCAACGGAATCATCACTCTTGCTAGTGATCCGGACACAGCGCTCCGCGCCGAAAACAAGACAGCCGCACTGGCCCTCGAGGCATTGTTCGAAGCCCTAGCGGCCGAGGAACTAACTGTGTTGCGCTCCACGATGGACAGGGATGACGTGATACTCGACAAAAGACCCAAGTCCACCTCCTTCAAGCCGGCAGACGAAATAGTCAAGTTCCAAGTCCATCCAACGGACACTACAAAAACGGCCTCCATCGGGGCACAACTAAACCCAGATGTAGACGCCACACTCAGAGGATTCCTACGAGAAAATTGGGACATTTTTGCCTGGCACCCTTCAGACATGCCAGGAATCCCACGCAGGCTGGCCAAGCACAGCCTGAACATCCTAAAAGGATTCAAACCCATTAAGCAGACTCTTCGGCGTTTCTCCGAACCCAAGAGACAAGCCATGGGAGAGGATCTAGCCAAACTACTGGAAGCCGGATTCATCAGAGATATAAAACATCCGGACTGGCTAGCAAACCTAGTGATGGTACCAAAAAAGGACAAATCCTGGTGCATATGCGTCGATTTTAAAGACCTAAATAAGGCCTGCCCAAAGGATCCCTTCCCCCTCCCCCGCATTGATCAAATCATCGACGCCACTGCAGGACACAATTCATTGTGTTTCCTCGATGCATACTCTGGCTACCACCAGATCAAGATGGCAGAGTCAGACCAAGCCGCAACGGCATTCATCACCCCATACAGCCCGTTCTGCTTCAACATGATGCCCTTCGGGCTCAAAAACGCCGGCGCAACATATCAGCGCATGATTCAGACATGTCTGGCCAACCAGATCGGCAAAACAGTTGAAGTGTACGTGGATGACGTGGTCGTCAAAACCAAACACGTCGAAACTCTAATAGACGACTTGAGGCTCACATTCGATAACCTCCGAACATATGACATTAGGCTCAACCCAGAAAAATGCTTTTTCGGTGTACCAGCCGGAAAGCTCTTGGGCTTCATTGTATCCGGTAGAGGAACTGAAGCAAACCCAGCCAAGATCCGAGCTCTGTCACAATTGGATATTCCAAAAGATCTCAAGCAAATACAAAAATTTACTGGATGCGTGGCGGCTCTAAGCCGCTTCATCTCCCGCTTGGGGGAAAAGGCATTACCCCATTACCGCCTCCTCCGGCGCACCGAACACTTCAAGTGGACGGATGACGCCATGGCCGGACTCGAAGAAATAAAAGCCATACTGGCAACAAACCCTGTCCTGGCCGCGCCAAACATCGGCGAACCAATGTTGTTATACATCGCGGCAACTCACCAAGTTGTAAGCGCAGTCCTCGTCGTCGAACAAGAAACGGACGGACACAAATTCCCTGTCCAGAAACCAGTGTACTACGTGTCCACTGTCCTCACTCCATGCAAGTACCGGTACCCGCATTACCAAAAAATAGCATACGCAGTGTTCATGGCATCCCGGAAGCTACGACACTACTTTCAAGAGTGTTTGATAACAGTAGCCTCCGAAGTACCTCTTAACGACATCATAAACAACTGCGATGCAACAGGCCGGATTGCCAAATGGGCCATTGAGCTCCTCCCGTTCGACATAACATATAAGCCACAGCGAGCCATCAAGTCACAAGCCTTGGCTGACTTTGTCACGGAATGGACTGAAGCCGAACTCCCTAAAGAGTACGGCACATATTCCAACTGGACCATGCACTTTGACGGATCCAAAATGCTGGCAGGTCTGGGGGCTGGCGTCGTCCTGACGTCCCCAACAGGAGATACAGTCCAATATGTACTCCAGATAATGTATACGGACTCCAACAATGTAGCCAAATACGAGGCCCTTCTACATGGCCTCCGGATGGCAGTCTCCATGGGCATTCAACGCCTAGAGGTGCGTGGGGATTCGAACCTCGTGATATCCCAAATAAACGGAGACTTTGACGCCAAAGATCCGAAAATGGCAGCTTACCACAACGCCGTCCTAAATATGTCAGCTCGGTTCGAAGGGCTGGAATTCCACCATATAGCCCGGGAAAATAATCAGGCAGCAGACGTCCTGGCACGCATCGGCGCAAAGCGTGATGCAGTCCCCCCCAACATTTTCCTAGAAAGGTTATTCAAGCCATCCATACAGTAGGAAGGGGAATCCGGAATTAACAAACCGGACCAGGCCGCATCACCTGACCCAGAACACCATGACACAACGGAAGACTCTGTCAAAGAAGTCACACCCTCAGCCCACGAAATAATGGCAGTAATTGCCCCGTGGACAGAACCATTCTTAGCCTACTAAACTAGGTAGGAACTCCCCGAGGACCAAAATGAGGCACGCTGCGTAGTGAGGCGATCTAAAGCCTATAATGTCCATGAAGGAGAGCTTTATAGGAAAAGCACCACCGGAGTCCTTCAAAGGTGTATCTCCGAAGAGGAAGGGCGGAACCTTCTGGCGGAAATTCACACCGGACTCGGCGGGCACCACGCCATAGCCCGAGCCCTTGTAAGCAAGGCCTTCCGTACCAGATTTTATTGGCCGACGGCCCGGGCAGACGCTCATGACTTAGTCCAGCGATGCGTCGGTTGCCAATTATTCGCTAATCAAAGCCACATGTCGCCTATCGCCCTATAAACCATACCCATAACCTGGCCTTTTGCAGTCTGGGGGCTTGACATGGTTGGACCCCTTAAAGGAGGAACCCACAAGAAAAAATACCTACTGGTCATGGTGGATAAATTCACCAAATGGATAGAGGCCAAGCCTGTAAAGACGGCAGAATCCGGACCGGTGATAGACTTCATATCCGGGGTTGTACACCATTAAGGCGTCCCCCACAGCATCATCACTGACAACGGCACAAACTTTACGGCCGACGAAGTTAAACTCTGGTGCAAAAACATGGGCATTAAGCTCGACTACGCTTCAGTCTATCACCCTCAAACCAACGGTCAAGTCGAGCGAGCCAACGGTCTCATCATGAGCGGCATCAAACCCAGACTAGTGCGATCCCTCAAGGAATCTAACACGCACTAGGTAGAGGAGCTTGACTCCGTACTCTGGGGGTTGCGGACCACGCCGAATCGCACTACCGGATTCACACCATTTTTTATGGTATATGGCGCAGAGGCAGTCCTGCCCTCCGACATAATTCATGACTCACCTCGTGTGCACATGTACGAAGAAAGAGAAGCCGAGCTCGATCAGCAGGACAGCTTGGATGCATTGGAGGAGGAG
This sequence comes from Triticum timopheevii, assembly GCA_963921465.1. NCBI lineage: Eukaryota > Viridiplantae > Streptophyta > Magnoliopsida > Poales > Poaceae > Triticum > Triticum timopheevii. The sequence continues at coordinate 499,158,985 of OY997272.1, forward strand.
AGCGACGTGGCAAAAGCTCGCTCCACATTCTATCAACAGCAGGCTCGAAGATATCAAAGCAGAGATGTATGGGCCAAAACTTATAACATTGGCGAACTAGTTCTACGCCTGCCGGACAAGAAAAAGGACAAACTAAAGCCCAAATGGGAGGGACCCTTCATAATCGACCAAGTCCTAACTGGTGGAGCATACCGTCTGCGAAACGCATCGGACAACCGACTCGAGCCAAACCCATGGAACGCAGCACGCCTACGAAGATTCTACGCCTAGCGCCGGACTCCGTGTTCATCTCCTTCCTCTATCTCTTTTTTTATTTTTTCAAATTAGCTGCCTGGTATTTCTCTCCTTCTCCCTACCTTTTTCTCCCAAGCCCTTAGGGGCTTGCTTGCGCGTTGTTCGCACATACTTGACGCGCCACCTGCGCTCATTATACCCGGGGGCTTCTTTATCAGAAGTTTATATAAACAGGCCTCATGCCCAAAACATGTGTGACACTTCCGCATGAACCTTTTATACACCATTATAGGCATCGATATGACTTAAGTTTTGGCCAAGATGGGTTGCCTGGCTCCTGTGCTTACCCCTACGTTCCCGTTTGTTCGGCTAGGTGGTAAAGGGAGCACCTCTGCGATTGTTACTGCCGGGTCAGCCGGATGTGTACCTTAGACTGGGTGAAACCGAAAGCTAGCGTTCTTAAGGGAATATTCGGTTGGTGAACTAAAAGATGATTTTTCTTGTTTATTTATCTGCCCCCAAATGCTTTTCTATTTTTTTTCTCGCAGTTTGGACATGCACTTTAGGGCATGCCTCCCAGGGAAAGGAACCCCTAACGGAACTATTCTCCCTGGAAGATGTTTCTTACTAACCATGTAATATAACATAACTAGTTGGGCACTTGTCTGCTAAAGCACTTATGACCCCTACGCCTGGTATCCATGCATGCCCCGGTTCTCACATAACCGAGAAGGTACTCTGACACACTCCGGACTATCGGGTCCAGAGGTTGAAGCGAAAAGGTCCGCAATGACAAACGATCTACAATCCGGCTAGAAGGCATTTTACATGTCATTTTAAATTACATAGTCAATTTGACTCGGTATATTCTTCCTCAATACCATCCAACAGGCTATCTAATTTACAGTCCTGTTGAGAATACTTGGCAGCCAGCTCTACCTGGCCATACACTAAACTGACAGGGATCTCCTTTCCGTCAGGCCCCACAGGGCCGACCTCGGCCATGTGGTTCGGGTCAGCCTTCGTGTACCGAGTCTTCACCATGGCCCAGGCCTCCCTGGCACCTTGACGGCAGGCCGATATCTTCCATAACCGGAAGCGCTGCCGCACTCCCTCCAGCTTCTCCGCAAGCTCCCCAAGGCCTTCGGGCATGGAGAGGGATGGCCACATAGCCTGGACGACGCCTTGCATCGCCTGCCAAACTCGTTCGTGCAGTTGCAATAGCTCAGGAAGAAGGTCCCCCGCTGAACCGGGCATCTCCTCCACAAGACGACCTGTCAGCACATCTTTAGACATAGCTCTGTCAATCGACTTCCTCGCCGAACTCTTTTTTCAAAGATTCGCTTAAGCACTTACTAAAAATGCCGCGTCGAAGTCGCCGATTCTCCTTTACGGAATCAGACCGCTGAGCACGAACATCCTTTAGTTCCTCGCCCAGCTAGGTATTGGCATCTTGAAGCTTGTTCTTCTCTTGCCTCACCCTCGTCAGCACACTCTCCCCAGCCTTTAACTGGCGCAGGAATTGCTGCTTGTCCAGATTCACTCCGGCCCCATCTGCACTATTATTGTCAGAATTGCACATATGTCGCACTTCACAGCAGAATTATCTTTCGAAGCATACATTACCTGAGGGGGTCCCCTTGGCATTCTCTGAAGCGGCCAGTGTGGCCTCGAGTTGGGCCTTGCACTCTTCCAGCTCTTGGGACAGTTGCGTGTTCTTCTTTGTAAGATCCTGTATAACATGTGATCCTTAAATCAGTTATCTTAACTGTTTCAAGTCTCGGGGGCTACTGACATATATAACCATCAGATTTACTCACCCGTATGTCTTTCACATACTTCTCTGTGGCTCTGTCTAGACCATTTTGAGCGGCACGAAGATACGCATCTCCTGTATTAAAGGCGTCCAACGCCTCTTGGGAAAAACATGCGTCACGAAGAACAGCCCGGCGACGCCTGTGGTTCACGGCACTCTCCACCTCTGAATTGGTGGCAGATAGCCCATCCGCGTCCTCTGTCGGAGGAGCGTCCGGTGCGCCCCCCGTGTTCACCTCCGCTTCCATACCCGGCCTTGAAGCCTGGCCGGTGGATATAGTCCGGCGGGCGCTCTTCCTCCTAATGAGAGTATGGGCGTTAGTGTGACTTGAGGGCATAAACCCTAGGCGTCAAAATTGCACGCCGTACCGTTGCGTCGGAATCTCGATCCGTTCCGCACTTCTTTTTAGCCCACCTGGCTTCAATGGACCTTGTTGGCTACCCACCGTGGGCTCGGCCCTCCGCCTCAAGGATTTCCCCTGCAAAGCGAAACACTATTGGTTTACGGCAATCAAAATAAAGCATAGATGAATCCTCTTGAAAGTATTGGGACTTCGGTCTCGGTTAGCTTTGAGGCCGGAAGTAGTCCGGGATAGTCGGCCGTAATGGCCACTAAGGTGTTGTCCTTACTCAATTGATGAAACACCCCGTCAATTAACTCCACACATAAGTCCGGGTCCTCTTGGGAGTCCGGATCGAGCGACCGTCCTGGGTCCTCGGGTTGTGGAGGAAGGATGTTTATCGCCTTCACAGTCTGGCGCAGCTCCTGCATTAACATCACTAGACTAAGTACTCAATTATGGGAATTTTGAAAGCGGGTAGACAAGTGGAAGTGTTCACTCACCCAGCTTGGGTGACTGTACATAGAGAATCCGCCCCGTGGGTTGACACAGAGGAATTCCTCTTCTTCTCCCTTTTATAAAGCGGATCAGATCTTCGTTAGAGTGGCGGCCGAATCCGGCCCCTTGCGACCGCACCGGGTGGCGTCGTCCTCCCCGTTAAAATCCCACATGGGGTGGCCTCTATACTGAAGCGGCTGCACCCCCCGCGTAATGCATGTGGCCATGACCTCGATCATGGTCAATCCGGAATGAGCCAATAATCTTATCTGGCTCATCAGGTAAAGGACGTCCCTATCAGTTTCCCTCTGAGGGTTTCATGGGCGCCATCTCAGGCGTTTCTTCAACGAAGCGTTGTTAAACTCAGGAAGGCCGATCTGTACAGGGTCCGGCAGGGGGACGTCCTCAGATGCCTTCTTTGGGGTACCGGATAGATATCCGGTCCCGGTGATGCGCCATAGTTTGGCTCCGCCCACTTGATAAATTGACCCCTCCTGAGAGCGGGGCACAAGGCAGAACAACCTCTTCCACAGCGCGAAATGGGCCTCGATGCCCAAAAACAGTTTGCAGAGGGCCACGAAGCCCGCAACATGCAGAATGGAGGCAGGCATGAGGTTGTGTAGTTGGAGGCCCTAGAACTCCAGTAACCCTCGGAGAAACCGATGAATTGGAAATCCGGGTCCTCTTATTAAATAAGGGACAAGGCATACCAGCTCTCCTTGAGAGGGATTGGGGATGCTCTCCGCCGCTATAGGTGGCGATCCCGGCTCGAACTGGGACCATATATGCTGGGGGGAGGAGCCCCTTGGATTGAAGCACTACTAGCTTGCTATGCGGGATGGAACAACGCTCCCAATCTCCGGTCCGAGGGCTGGAGAGGCAAGAGGAGGAGCTGCTTCGACCGGCCATGGTGGAATGGATCTCTGTTGAAAGCGCTCTGATGAATACTCGTGAAGGGAAGGTGGTGTGAATTGGATCTAAACCCCTGTCTCTTTTATGGGCGGCTCATTTACACGACTGGGGGGGGGCTAAATGGAAAAAAAACTGGCTTTTCGCATTCGTTTGACACATGGAAGATGGTCATTATTAGGGCACAAAAGCTGAGGAGAGCAACACGCACCAGAAGCCGGACACTATCCGACAGGTACATGGAATTTGGAGAAGAACCTGCCTTGCAATGCTGAAGACAAACTTGCGCGCCAGACTTATCGTCATTGAAGCCTGGTTTGGGGGCTACTGAGGGAGTCCTGGATTAGGGGGTGTCCGGATGGCCAGACTATGACCTTTGGCCGGACTCCCAGACTATGAAGATACAAGATTGAAGACTTCGTCCCGTGTCCGGATGGGACTTTCCTTGGCGTGGAAGGCAAGCTTGGCGATATGATATAAAGATCTCCTCCCATTGTAACCGACTCTGTGTAACCCTAGCCCTCTCTGGTGTCTATATAAACCTGAGAGTTTTAGTCCATAGGACGAACAACAATCATACCATAGGCTAGCTTCTAGGGTTTAGCCTCTCCGATCTCGTGGTAGATCAACTCTTGTACTACCCATATCATCAATATTAATCAAGCAGGAGTAGGGTTTTACCTCCATCGAGAGGGCCCGAACTTGGGTAAAAATGTCGTGTCCCTTGTCTCCTATTACCATCCGCCTAGACGCACAGTTCGGGACCCCCTACCCGAGATCCGCCGGTTTTGACACCGACACTCATAGTAACAATGAGCAACCAAAGAAAGGTATCGGTGGGGATACTATTTTCTTCGAAGATGCTTCTTACACTTCGTTAGTAATATAGCATAAGTTCCCTGAGCGCGCTTTGTCTGTTATAGCCTTATGGCCTGATTGCCTAGTTATCGAAAACACCATCGATATTCTCGACAGGTGGAGTACATAACACTTTTCGGCCCTTGACCGAAGAGGGAGAAGCCGATGGTCGGTTAAGACTCATTTAAAGTTCGGGTGAAAACAGATATGATATAAGTACTTCGGTACATACAATCATTATAGATAAAATTCTTTTACCCAAGTCACTTGGGGGCCCTTAAATTTATATGAGCCGTTTTGTAATAAGTGTTCTTCTTCTTAGTCATTGCAAAGTCTTTTTCTATGACTCCTTTTTTCGACGCGAGTGTGTGGTCAATAGCCGGGGAGCCTAATTTCTCTCTCAAAGCCGCTAGAGTTTAGTATGCTAAACTGGCATAACGAGGAGTACTCCGCCTTCAGGATAGGAGGTTGAAGCGATAGGCTGACCCGCTTGAAGTCTTGAGATAGGATGTGTCATGTTAAAGCACGACAGAAGAAAAAAAAATTCTCTAAGACCAATTTTTGGATTGGCACCGAACACTTGATCTAGTTCGGACGTCAAGTTTTTACGGCAGTTTATTGATTTTTCAAGCCTATGGCACTTTCAAACTATTTGTGTGTTTCCAGCATTAGTCTCGCAGTGCAACGTCCCACACTTTTAGATATTTGGCAAAAACATTCTTGGATATTACTATATATGCATCGGTTCGAATTGTGTCTTCGGTCAATAGCTAGGTTTCCCGGCTCCTGTGCTTGCCTCCTATGTTCCGCTTTGTTCGGCTAGATGTGCAAAGGGAGAACCACTGCGATTGTGCTTCCAACTCACATGGTTAAGCACCTTAGTGGAGAAAGCCGAAAACTAATTGTCACAATAAGCGTAAACTGGTCAGCGATCCGATGACTATATTAAACTATAATATTGATGGAGGTCACCCCATGTTAAAGGATGGGTAGTTCATAATAGTGGCTGAAGTGTTAATGGCTTGACCTTGGCTGTCGTCGAACACTAACCGGGAGCTAGTAGCTAGCCCCCCAACTTTAAGCTCCTATGCCTAAGTAAAAGTTATAAAGCCCGCATATCTGATTGCCTTGTTTCCGCTAACACAACCACCTTCGGGCACCGAGACGTCGGCTAAGGGTTGTTTCGTTATTGTGAAAACACCCTGCGTAGCATCTACAAGGGGGTGGAAGCCGACGATGGGCCACTTTCAACTGATAAACGGTCACAACAGGGTCAAAATAAATATCTCATCGGCGTTTGTATTTAATATATGAGGGCTGCCTTCTGCAATCATCGTTATAAAGCCATAAATATGCATCAATTTGACTTAAGATTTTGGTCAAGCTGGGTTGCCTGGCTCCTGTGCTTACCCCTACGTTCCCGATTGTTTGGCTAGGCGGTAAAGGGAGCACCTCTGTGATTGTTACTACCGGGTTATCCGACTTAGTACCTCAGACTGGGTGAAGCCGAAAGCTAGCGATCTTAAAGGATATAATTGGTCGGCAACGATGGAAGTGAAAATTTAGGTTCTTTAAAGACCACATAGTTCAGGAACTTTCCCAAAACTAAATCTTCAATATTTTGCTCCCACATTGATCGGAGCTGAGGTTTCATGATCATGCTTTGCATGACAACCCAAAGAAAGAAACCGGTAGCGGGACTATTTTCTTTGGAAGATGTTTCTTACGTTCAAAAGTAATATAACATATCTCTCCGCGTACCTTTGTTTATAAAACCGTATGGCCGGATTGCCTTGTTTGTCGTAAATCTTTGCCCTCATAAAGGATTTATAAAGTAGGACAAACACTCCTCAGCTGTTGGCCGAGGAGGTTGAAGCCGATGGTCGGTCAACAAAGTTTTGTAAAATGTGGATCCGAGCATTAATGATATAGAGTACTTGGATACATAGAATCATTACACATACTTTGTGATTTTACTCTGGATATTGATCATTAATTCGGCCACTCGTGCCCACATTAAGGCTCGGGGGCTATTGGGTTTCGTGCTTATCATTTACAAATATCAAATGGGTACATCGATCCCCTGATCTGGTGTTGCCACCCGACCAGTGTCTCGGGGGCTGCTGCATTGCCTATTCAATGCAGAAAATTCAAAGTGCTCAGTGTTCGGAATGACCGAACTATGTGCAAACGCGTATTCGGATAACAATAGGTACCATATGGACCTATCCGGCATCAAGCTAGTATATTACGGAGACTTCTCAAAACCCTATCTCAAGGGCCCATCCGCCGATCACTATCTCCCCTAAAGTGCATCACGGAATTTTAGGCCGACACGCACCTTGAGGGCTAGTGGCTACATATCTCGTTAGTAAATAAATTGCATCAATCAGAAATAAAATCCGCAAACAATCAGCCCAAGCCTGAAGTGGTGCGTCATCTCAGAAGCTGTCCGGCATAAAGCTCGGATGCAAGCGGCTGGCTCTATAGAGGGCATTTCTGGCATTAATTTCGGCTAACCTCCTTCAAACTTCTTCAAGCCAAGGTGATATATGACACCTCAGATATAGTCCAGCGTTGGAGCTCGGATACAGTCCGACGTTGGAGCTCGGATACAGTCCGGTGTTAGTGCTCGGCTGCAAAAGATACCTCGAATGCAGTCCGGCATTGGAGCTTGGATGCAAGAGGACACCGCCGCACAGGAACAACTTCAAACCCGAGGTGTGGCGTAAAAATTAACAAGGCATTGATAAAGACCGAGAACTTAAAGTGGCTCCTCGGATACCCAACATGTAAACTCTTCGGATTCACTTCGGTGATCCTCGGGATCGAAGATGGGAAGATTTGTTCAACCAGTTTTCAAGACCGACGACCAAAGATGCAGAACGGTTTGGAAGAAACGAGGAGCGTCCCAACTTGAAGACCGGTTCAGGGGGCTACTGACAGTGTCCTGGACTAGGGGGTACTCACCACGTCGTCCCCCGATCAGGTGGATCGAGCCGAGGACCCCCACGGCGGTTCACTCATGGGCCACTTCAGGCAGCCCATGCCGCATACAAGGAGGTTTCCACAAGACTTGGCGCACAAGCCGAGGACTCTCCTAAACCCTAGGCCTCTAGTGTGTTATATAAACCGAGGCTAGGCTAGTCAATAGATCATCTCATATTCATTACTACAATCTCATGGTAGATATATGTACTCTGTGCTACACCCCATATGAATACAATCAAAAGCAGCATGTAGGGTATTATCTCTTCGAGAGAGCCCGGAGTTGGGTAAAAACCCCGTGTCCATGTTTCCATCGCTCCAAGACGCCTAGCTTAGGACCACTACCACGAGATCCGCCGGTTTTGACACCTGACACCAGCCTACACGGTTGCTTGCTAGGGTTGCTCTCTTCACACACTCTCTCGCACAAAACGACTGTGGCCACATCTCTAACATCCCGGTGGATCAAGTCCGCCGGGGGAAGGGGTGGATGCTTAGTGTAAATGCGGTCGCCGTCGCCGACGGTGAAAACCCACTGCCGGCACATCCCGATTAGGCATCCCCACCGTTCTCGCTCACAAAGCCGGTGAGGTTGCCTTCGTCCCTTGCTCACTGCCACGACATGGGCAGTTGCCGCCTCCCGCCGCGCTCCTCAAGGTTGAGCTATGTCCCGACATCCCTCAGGTACAACTCCCTTTACAGCCGGCTTGCACCACTGCCCCAGCTGCCCACATCACTCCATGTGGATATTTCTCTACTTCTTTGCCCCGCACATACCTCTACTGGCTTCTACATACTGTATTTGTGATGAGTTTATGTCTCATCAACTAGTCCCAGTAATCTTATTCTAATCACGCTTCTTCAATTTCTTTGCCACAGGGATGCTCATCTCGATTTTGGTGAAACTTCACAAGATGATCCGATGGTCAAAAGGTTGCAAACTTCATTTCTTGGGAAGCTTGAACGTTGCCAGCAAATTAAAGCCTGGTTAGGGTTTACGGTTCAAGGGCTAGGGACTGCATGGATCTTTTTTTTCTTTAGTTGCCTCTATTCCAAAATAAGTGTCAACTTTAGTAGTAGTACAACTTTGTACTAAAGTTTGCATAAAGTTGAGACACTTATTTTGGAACGGAGGGAGTACATATTTGCTACGATCCGTCAATCATTGAGATGCAATAGCATGCATGTTAGTCTCCTTTATATTTGATGAAATGTTGCAACGGGCAACCTTGGACGCAAGATACATGTAACAGAAGCTGGAAGCTTCATAGTATTGTACAAATTTATCTCGTTGATAAATTACAGTACGTACTATACTAGTACTTCCTCTGTTCCTAAATATAAGTCTTTGTAGAGATTTCACCATGAACCACATACAGATGTATATAGATGCATTTTAAGTGTAGATTCATTCATTTTGTTCCGTATGTAGTCCACCTAGTGGAATCTCTACAAAGACTTATATTTAGGAATAGAGGGAGTACTATGTAAAGAGTTAGGTGTCGCACGGTGTCCAAAAAATTTGGTGATAGTGTGAGGTGGGCCATGTAATCACTGAGCCTGCGTGTTTTCACTACTGTTGCACTCCTCCGCTGTAAGAATGGAGAAAATTGTAATCTAGTAGTACCTCCTTTGGCCGGAAGCGTGGGACATCCAGCAGTCCTACCACCTCAGTAATAATGACCAATGAGCCGTCAAATCACATAGACCCAGTAGTAAGTTGGAAGGACGAAGCAACCATCACTCTTGAATCCGCTTCTCCCTTCAACGCAGGCGCCAGTGAGAAGTCGCGTCTCTACCCGGGCATGAATGCGGCACCGATTCTTTGGAGCAGCGCTGACCTTTTCGGGCGGGAAGAGCGCATGGGCGATGGAGGGGCTTTGGGTGGGCCAGGCTGGTCAGGAGCGGGCGCGGCAGTTGTCCGCCTCTCCCTACCGGACACCCGGAAACGAGAGGATGCACCGACTCTTGCAGCTAAAATCGTAAACTACACACCATCTCTCTGTATGAGTAGGTCGATCTGTCGCTCTCTCTAACACACACATGCTGTTAAACACACACACACACACACACACACACACACGCACGCGCTTGCACACACACACAGGTTCATAGAATAAGAAAATCATGCGAGTGAGAAGCCACGGGAAGTGACATACAAATGGAGTACGTACAAGAAGAGAAGAGGTGGTGAATATTCCATCAAACCTGGACTGAGGAGCAGTACTTCCTCCGTATATGTGTTAAGTCATCTTACGGAAATCAGATATTCCCAAAAAATTTAGGCGTCGTCCATTAACTTTGCATCTCAATCCCCTCCTGGCCTTGTTGCTAGTGAGCGTTGATGACCCACAAGTGTAGGGGATCTATCGTAGTCCATTTGATAAGTAAGAGTGTCGAACCCAACGAGGAGCAGAAGGAAATGACAAGCGGTTTTCAGTAAGGTATTCTCTGCAAGCACTGAAATTATCGGTAACAGATAGTTTTGTCATAAGGTAAGCAAAGTACAAGCCTGGACAAGTTCTTATATAGAGAAAAGCACTCCCGAGGACACATGGGAATTATTGTCAAGCTACTTTTCATCACGCTCATATGATTCGTGTTTGTTACTTTGATAATTTGATATGTGGGTGGACCGGTGCTTGGGTACTGCCCTTTCTTGGACAAGCATACCACTTATTATTAACCCCTATTGCAAGCATCTACAACTACAAAAGAAGTATTAAGGTAAACCTAACCATAGCATGAAACATATGGATCCAAATCAGCCCCTTACGAAGCAACGCATAAACTAGGGTTTAAGCTTCTATCACTCTAGCAACCCATCATCTACTTATTACTTCCCAATGCCTTCCTCTAGGCCCAAATAATGGTGAAGTGTCAAGTAGTCGACATTCACATAACACCACTAGAGGAGAGACAACATACATCTCATCAAAATATCGAACGAATACCAAATTCACATGACTACTAATATCAAGATTTCTCCCATGTCCTCAGGAACAAACGTAACTACTCATAAAGCATTTTTCATGTTCATGATCAGAGGGGTATTAATATGCATTAAGGATCTGAACATATGATCTTCCACCAAATAAACCAACTAGCATCAACTACAAGGAGTAATCAACACTACTAGCAACCCACAGGTACCAATCTGAGGTTTTGGGACAAAGATTGGATACAAGAGATGAACTAGGGTTTGGGAGGAGATGGTGCTGGTGAAGATGTTGATGGAGATTGACCCCCTCCTGATGGGAGGATCGATGGTGATGACGATGGTGATGATTTCCCCCTCCCGGAGGGAAGTTTCCCCAGCAGAACAGCTCCGCCGGAGCCCTAGATTGGTTCCGCCAAGATTCCGCCTCATGGCGGTGGAGTTTCGTCCCGAAAGCTTGCTTATGATTTTTTCCAGGGTAAAAGACTTCATATAGTAGAAGATGGGCACCGGAGGGCTGACAGGGGGGCCACGAGGCAGGGGGCGCGCCCAGGGGGGTAGGGCGCGTCCCCCACCCTCATGGCCAGGGTGTGGCCCCCTCTGGTACTTCTTCCGCTCAATATTTTTTATTGATTCCCAAAATGACTTTCGTGGAGTTTTAGGACTTTTGGAGTTGTGCAGAATAGGTCTCTAATATTTGCTCCTTTTCTAGCCCAGAATCCCAGCTGCCGGCATTCTCCCTCTTCATGTAAACCTTGTAAAATAAGAGAGAATAGCCATAAGTATTGTGACATAACGTGTAATAACGTCCATAGTGCAATAAATATCGATATAAAAGCATGATGCAAAATGGACGTATCAAGCATTGTTACTTAGGGAGCATTTGGATCCTTAGCAAGAATAGCTTATAGCATAGCCGGGCAAGGTTAGGCGTTTGGAACTGTTAAAATATGTTAGATTTTGTGGGCCAGCTAGCTTGGGTGGGCTAGAAAAACCTTGCTAGCTCAGGAGAGCAAGATTGGCTCGCTTCCGACGGCAAACTTCGCGTAGTAGTAGCATAGACTAGTAACATATGCATGTTACTAGTCCAAGTTACTCACCACTATGACTAGCCTAAGCAATGTAACCAAACGCTCCTTACTCTGCCTTGTTATCTCCCCCGGAAACCCAATGCATGGAGCGCAACTACGCGTTGATCAGTCAAGAAATCAAAGTCGGCTTGCATGCGAGTTAATACGTGGCCCTGCATGGTAGCTAAAATGGCATCTCTTAGTTGTTTGGATTAATTGTTGTGTTTAGAGACAGAAATCAGGAATTTGATTGGAGGAATGACCGGTCAAGTTTTGCCTTCTCCTCCAATCTGCTTGCACCTTGGTCCCGCTGCACCTTCTAACATGACTTATTACACCTAGATAGAGGGAGTAGTACGAGATATGGTTGCACACTGACTTAGGTCGAATACAAGTGCCCAAAATTGTGTGCATGTTATAACAAGGATTCACTTAAAATAGTATGTGAGCGAACAGAGGGATCAATTGGACAATGTTCCCAAGCAGTAGCGAGATGTGTGAGGTAACATACACCGCTGGTGCTTTTAATTTTTCTTATTAATTTGTTTGTTTCACCCTCTGACTGGTGGGACCCAACGTACTACATGGAGAGAGATAAGGTGACTAAGGCTGCATTATTTCTGCACCACTATGGATAGTCTTACCACCAAAGCCACATGACACGATTATGATTTAAATCCCAATGACTCCCACACAAAAAACACGGCATGCTTGTCACATGAACGCGGAGGAGTAAATCCGCATAACGGGAGGGTTGTGTAGCTGGTTAGCCTGTTCGCTCATCAAACTTGAGGTCTCGGGTTCGATAACTACACTTGAGCATAATTTGTGCCAGGAGGATTCTTTGACTGGTCAAAATGGATGGATACGGAGCTATACGATCTTGTAGTGACCGTATAATAACCTCATCATGTATAAGCTACAGCCTCGGTGCTTGTTTTCTAGGGTTTGCACTCTTCACACTCTCTCTCCGGTATATATATACACGCTGGAGTCTCAACGCTTGTAGTTGTTCTCTTCACACTCTTTCACCCTCTCTCTCTCTCTCCCCCCTCACTACTGGTCAAAGAGTCGGTAGGATCCACCACCTGGAAGGGAAGGAGGCATAACGTTGTTGCCGTCGGCGAGGGATGGAATCCACTACCGGCGCAGCTAGTCACTTTCGCCCAGCGGTGGCGCGGGAGGGCCTCCAACCCCTTCTTCTTCGCCGTTGTACATAGTGTGGGCCAAACGGCCTCCGGTCGCCCACCGAACCACACCCCAAGAACCTTAAGGTATAATTTACTTATGCCACATGCATTTCTCTAGCTGCATGTGGGCTTTTTCCGCTTCTGCACTCGAATCTAGGTGTTGGATCAAACAGGAAAGTAGTGGGGAAAGTTGTATACCATATGAATCTAGGACGTGGTTCAAAGAGGAAAGGAATGGGGGAAAGTAGTGGGAAAAGTTGTATAGCATGAATCGAGGACGTGGTTCAAAAAGGAAAAGAAGGGGGGAAAGTAGTGGGAAAAGTTGTATCGCATGAATCTAAGACGTGGTTCAAAGAGGAAAGGAATGGGGGGGAGTTGTGGGGAAAGTTGTATAGCATAAATCTAGGACGTGGTTCAAAGAGGAAAGGAAGGGGGAAAGTACTAGTACAGACTGGCTATCCAGCACCTACTTTGGTTGAAAAGGGAAAACAATGACAAAACAGTATGCACATCTGTAACAAACTAATCTTTTGTTTTGGGGGACAAGGCTGTAGAGTTTGAGCGGGACTAGATTTGCTGCGCTCACATAGGGAAAGGTGTCTAAAGATAACAAAACTGGGACCAACACAAATATGCTCCTTGGTTGTTTGTTCTTTGTTGCAATAGACTGTGCATCACCCCAGTACATCGGTAGATGCACATGGTGCTGGTTCATCCACTGTCCCGAGCAACTCTTTAGTTGTTGTTAATCTAAGGCCATGTTTGGTTAAAAACTCCCCAGTCCCTACCTGCTTGGTTCCAGGGACTAAACATGGACTAGAGGTTATTAAATGACATGCTAAAAGACCATGTTACCCCTAGTAATGAACTAATAGAGACAAGGTACGATGCGTGGCAGGGGCAACTGTTGGAAAAAGTCCCAAACAGACTCTCCCTCGGGGTCTTCTTTCTTTAGTCCCAAATGCCCACTTTTAGTCCCTAAAAGTCCCTCCTGTTTGTTTTAGATGGGACTGACACGGAGTTTTTTTAGTCCCTACACCAAAATGTCCCTGTAAACAAACACCCTTTAGTAATGCCGCTGGAAAATTGATGCAGTGCCACAGTTAAAGCAAATTACATGTTTAACAAATTTTATTGTTAATATAATCTCTTTGTTAATATTAATCAATGTCACCGTTTAAGAAATGCTACTATCTTGCTTTCTTTCCCATTTAGATAAGGTGGGTGCTTCTTTTTGTTGGCTTCTGTGTCATCCACCGTTATTGACCACTAGTTGTTTCCTTTGCACCTCTGTGTAAACTGGGTTATCTACTTCACCTTGTTGCCATTGTGACCTTTTGTTGCACTACACAAAACACTTTTGTTTTAAGAGTGTTTTATGCAGTTCAACCAAAATTTCACACTGACAATGTTGCTTGATTGCTTGATCTTAGTGGAACTGCACAAGAGGATATTTTACTTCCTATCCGTGTTGGCAAATTTGGTTCAGATCTTCTTCTTGTGTGTTGTTTGAATTCCGTGTCATGAGAGGTCAGTACTAGCCTTCTTTCACATGATTCTGCAGTGTGCTTTCATATGTTGTGCTACTTGTACGGTAATGTTGCTTGATTTTAGTGAACTACACAAATGGAGACAAGACTTCCAATCTGTATGTGCACCGTAATATCCCATTGAGGTAAGATAAGGATATTTCACAACTGTTGGCCTGTATTTTGCCACTTTCACCAGAAAATTAATGTCATTGTTTAGTGCTATACTTGTGCTCCCTAATTAACATGCCCAATCTTACATTGAAGGCAAAGCTTGTCTGTTATTGAACCAAGTGATGAAGGGGAAGAACAAGCGGAAGAAAAACAAAAATCAACTCCCGGTGCTGTAATGAAGCACTGGAACTGTGATGACACAAGTAATGATATAGTTTTGCATCTTAATTTATTGCTATGGCTGGAACGAGCAATTGTATTGCCATTGATTTGATGCCACTCTTAATGTAATACATAATTATCTCTACTTGTGCAAATAGGGATCTTCTTTGAAGATACCATATATTTTAGTGGAACTACACAAGAAGATGTTGGAAACATTAAACCAATCAAGGAGTATATAGTAAGCATGGCCACCACAGTATATAGCAACAGATGGTTCCGGAGAAGTGCTTCATCTGTATGCTCTACACAATAAGCCTCCTGACAAAGGTTGGTACTCGCCCACTGATTTCATCCATATGATTGAGCTTTGTCATCTCTATTGGTGTTGTGCTACTGTTTAGATACTATCGTGAAAAAGTGGTATTGTCCTTGAGAAGTGCTTCATCTGTGATGTTTAAAATATTTCCTTTCCTTTTTTTAGAGAAAA
This sequence comes from Triticum timopheevii, assembly GCA_963921465.1. Taxonomy (NCBI): domain Eukaryota; kingdom Viridiplantae; phylum Streptophyta; class Magnoliopsida; order Poales; family Poaceae; genus Triticum; species Triticum timopheevii. The sequence continues at coordinate 499,174,181 of OY997272.1, forward strand.
CAAGGATGCTAGCATTTAGTTGTCCTCTCGTCTTTGCACAACAAGATCCTCCTCCTCTGAAGAAGAATATGGAGTACGTGAAGTGACTAGTTCTGATTATGCCAGGATGAAGAAGCCATGTCTATCTTCTCATCAGAAGGAGTAGTTGAAGGATGGTTACATTACTCCCCACAAGACCAAACTAACTTCAGCTCAGAAGGACTGAAAAATCTCCACTTTCTTGATGTGATGCGCGAGTACAATGTTGTTCTAGGATTCTTTCCGGTGAGTTCCTTTTTTCTAAAAGTGTGCTCTACATGGACCATGTAGGTGCCTGTTTAAAATGTCAATTCATAGTACAGTTTGTTTTATACTAATCACTTTTTTGTATTTGTGCAAACAGGGATGCTCAGCTTGATTTCAATGCGAACTGCACAAAATGTTCATGAATACATCGAATCATTCATTTCCACCACAAGAAAGGAGGTGCCGATAAGTTCAAGGCGTTGCAACATATAAGGGTGAAATCATACAAGCTACGCGCGAATTTGGTTGATTGGTGGAATTGCACAAAACGAACAGCTGGTTTATTTAGCACGAGGTGCCATGTCAATGTCTGAACTAATGGCAAACCCTGCCCATTCCACAATCGTAGGCATTTGATATTTTGGAATGGGACAACCTTGTCAAATTTTGCTCATTGATGTTAGCAAGAAGACATGCGTTTGGTATTTTCGAATGGGACGCCCTTTGCTATCAGCAGCGTCAATCATTTTTTTCTTTATTATTTAGTTGTGAAGTAAATATTGTCTCATACATGTGAATCACTGAGATGCATAATCATCGATTGTTTTGAATGTTCTCTATGAATTGCCAGGCGTGTGTGTTTGATTGCAATGTACAGGAACGCTAAAAAGCTGCTCAAACTCTTTATACTCCTTCTGTTCATTTTTACCTCACACATTGTGAAAGTGCATACTTTTTTGTATAAGATTGGTCAAAGTAGAGATACTTTGACTGCAGACAAAACTTGTATGCAGACTAGAAAGGACCGGAGGGAGTACATGTGAACTGCTGCAAACGAGGTGATCACCCTGGGAATAATGCCAGTACGTATTGTTTGCATGTTCATCCAATGCCAGTGATACAAGAATTCGAACTAATCGAAATAAATTCATTCATACACGGTCAGATTTCATATAAACAAGCTGGATTTCTTTACATTTCATACATTCTTCAACTAAAAAGGGGTGCACTAGAGGTATAATTAATTAAAAGAAGCTACCCACATGTGTCCGGCTGAGCCGAACAGAAGCTTCAGTGACTTAACTGTAGGTGCAATTGCATAACTGACATGTGGCCCAGATGCCTATTGGGCCCCCGTGTCAGTCAGCCAACTACACCAGCAGTTAAGTAGAAGCAGCGTCCTTCTCTGACATAGCTCTCCGACTCTACGTCGCCGCAAAGAAGCTAATCAGTCGTCAATGGTCAACCCGCTTATCTTGGCTTCAATCGGAGGGTAGCAGCGGTTGCCTTACTTGGACCCGAGCGGCAGTGACCTACCGTGCTCTACTCTTCCTCTTTTCTGTGTGGCGTGGCCTCATTGGCAGCGGGGCGGGGCCTCGATGGAGTAGGGCCTCCGCCTCGGTGCCGCGGGGCGGGGCCTCGGTGGAGCCTGCGATGTCCTCTATCTCGTTGCCGGCGGGCGGCGCCTTGGTGGAGTGGGGGAAATCCTCCCCCTTGTTGCCGGCAGGGTGGGGCCTCGGCTGAGCCGGCGATGTCCTCTTCCTTATTCTTGGCGGGGCGGAGCCGGCGGTATCCTCTACCTCACTGTTGGCGCCGTAGGGCCTCGGTGGAGCAGGGCCTCATCTATGCGAGTGGAGAGGGGACTCGTCAGAGCCGGCATTGTCCTCTGCCTCGTCCTCGGTCTCGCCAAACAGTGCCTCGTCCGCTTCATCGCCCTCTTTGTAGGCGGTCGTAGCCTCCGCCACCCGCATGCGGTACCGCTAGCGCTTGAGGCGGCCCTCGCGGGCAGAGCGGTACAAGTCGAGCAGTGCCTCCTGCTCCGCCCGTTCCGCGGTGATCTGCTCCTTCGCCTGTAGGTGCTCCTGGAGAAGATGGTGGTTGTAGGCGGCGTCAGCCTGCGCCTCCCAAAATTGCTCCTCACGCTTCTACCTCACTGTGTCCATGTATTGGGCCCGGGCCTCGCCGATGGTCATGGTGCAATGCACCAGCGAGGATGGCACAGAGGAGGGGGTTGGCACCGGATCATCGACTACCATGTTCTCCATTGGGACGTCATCGTCCTCCGGCTGCCTGCTGGCCAGCCAGTCGGCAGCAATGGCTGCCATCTCCTTGTGGTCCGTCGTCCGCCCGTCCCGAGGAGCGCTGGAGTGCGAGGAAGCCATGGTGGGCAGTAGTGGTGTGGACAGCAGAAAGGGAATGGATGCGGATGACTACGGCTATGGCTGGCGCAGCATTTTATATAGAAATGGTGGGCGGCAGAGGGACGAACGTGTGGCACCGGAGTAGCTGCCTCAGCAACCGCATATCATTAATGTGGGTGGCGGACGGACGGACGAACGGCACTTGTGTCATTTGAAGGCGGAGCAATTACCTGCACCGGGAAGCGGGGCGGGCGGCGCTGACCGTTTCGGGCGGAAAGTGTGCGCGGGCGAGGGAGGCGGTCTGGGTGGGCCAGGGCAGTCAGACTCGTGCTTGGCAGCGGGTCGGTCAAGCAGCCAGACATGTTGGCTCGCCAGCGAGCTCCCCAAGCTGAGCAACGACAATCAGACGATGGACGTAGCTTCCGACCAGGAGCCGGCGCCACTGTCCAAGTCGGTTCATGCCGTGTTCACCATAGAGCAGGTGCAGCCACACTTCGACGCCCTAATGGCGGAAGAGCTACCAGGACAGGAGGACATGTGCTGCAACCTCTGTCTCCTCGACGAGCACCGGTGAACAAGCGAATGACAATGTCGTCGCGGACATGTGGCCCTATGATCCTAGCTTCCCAAACGAGCAGCGGGCACTGTATCAGACCATCTGTAGGGCCCGCGAGGCCCTCTTAGTCATCCTTAGAGTTGTTGCACTCGCTGTGGCTCCATCGTCTCGCATTGTCAACATGGTCAACGGGCATGAGGATGAGGAGATGACTTTACTTGGAGAGGATGACCGTGGGGACCCACCAGGGCCATAGCCGCACGTACACAAGTGTCTCCTTATTATATAAAACTATAAAAAAATTGCTTCTTCCTGGTTTCCTGACATCACGGTCTCACACCATTGTCAACCTATATAGTCAATAAACGAGAGAATTGCACAAGGAGCGGCCGACAGTTGGGACCAAGCAGCTCGAGCAGTATTTGTGTTTTTGAGGTGTGAGCACTGCAGAGTTTTTCTTGAGCGATGTTTTCGTTGTTGTTCAGAGGAGAGAGCAGGGTATTAATTGGGCGGGCTGTGGCCCGTCTAGCCTAGGCCCGATATCCAGCCCAGATATTAATTTTTTTTCAAGCTGAAAATGGCTAGCCCAGCTATACTTTTTTTAGGAATACCCACGCAAGGTCAAGTTGTTATTCTCCGCCCCGCTGGGCTGCAAATCTTTCCTAGGAGGGATGCATTAGGCTTAACAAGAAAATGGGCTTTAAGAAACAATAAATGGGATGTAATTATAAAAACTAGGCAGTAACTATAGAAAATGCACCAAACACGTAATTACTTTATAAAATATTATTTATGGATATTGAAAATTTTAATTTTATTAATTGCTGCGCGCGCAATGTTTTGTTGGATTTTTACATAATATAAATTTATATTGAAATTGTATTTAATCTGACTAGGAATTTCGGGATAAAAATATTTCGGATCCCATGAAAATGTGGGAAATTTTATTGAATTCTGTTTTGAATGGTTGGTTGAAATGGGCTGTACTTTTAACAAACTGTAAATGGGCTGTAGTAAATTCCATTAGAATTCAAAAATGGGCTGCACATTCTTACAAGTCTGTCGGCGTTCTGGGAACGGGGGTCCCCAGACTTGCCTGCCTGCGGCCTACGGCGTGGCTCAAGGGGCGGCCCAGCGTGGCCCATCTTCATCAGCACGAGCTCAAGACCCTCGCGAGGGGCCAAGCCTCGCGGGGCGGACGACAGGGAGCTTCCTCAGGCACGGCCTCGTCAGGCTGGCTCGCGAGGAGGCGGAGAGATCAAGGCAGGGTACCTCACGAGGTGCCCATGACGCAAGCTATGACGACCAAGGGCGCCAGGCGGGCGCCAGCCCGCGTAGTGTCCTCCCTTTCCTCTTTGGTGCAAAGGGAGCAAGCGCAGGCGAGAGCATCAAGCAAAGGCATCCATTTCGGTGCAACAAGACCAAGACCGTCGCAACGGCAGGAAGTCATCGTGGAGCCCAGGAAGGCATCATCGTCAGAGCCTTTGACAGGCGAGGACCAACTTTAGTCGGGATAAGTGTACTACATGTTCCCCTTCAAAATGGCCAATTGTTGGCGCCCTTCCCGCTCAATATTTGGGAAGAAGCCCAGGGCCTTTGCCTATAAATAGGACTAGCCACCCACAAGGTAGAGGCATGGGATGATCACCCGGAAACCAGTAGAGAGAGCGATTGAACTCCCCCTAGCAGTTCATCGCACCAGCCAAGAACAGACCCTCGCGAGGCTGTTCTTCCTTATATTGTTCATCATCAGCCCAAGAGGCAATCCACCACACCACACACTGGAGTAGGGTATTACACCATAATGGTGGCCTGAACCAGTATAAACTCTGTGTCTCTTGTGTTGTTTCTTTCATAGCTTAGATCATAGCGAGGCGGTGAGGTGCAGGTAGGTAGTGGGCGAAATCTCCGCACGCACCCCAGTGTTCGAATCTAGAGGGTCTACCGGAACCCGAAATTCGACATTTGGCACGCCAGGTAGGGGTGCGCCGGAATCCGTCTTCCATGCCCTATTCTTCATCGACCATCGCATCCATGTCAGACGCTCGTCGGGCCCGCGCCGAGCGCCGAGCTGCCCTCGCTTCCCGCGTCGCCCAGACGGCCCCCGTCGGCGGCCACCCCCGCCGTTCCCCATTGCCTGCCGTCAACGCCGCCACCGGCCCGGCGGGGAACGAGTAGCAAGCATCATCCCAGCATCCGTCCATGAGGCGAGACGGCCGCACTGCTACTCCCTCGCTCGCCCCAGTGGGTTCTTAGTCCCGCGCGCCCTGCGCGGCCATGGAGGCTCGAGCTGCGCTCATCGCAGCAAACGTGCTCCTGCGCTACCGCCCAGTCGACGACGTCTATGAAGAGTGGCTCGACCGCGTCACCGAGCTCGTCCACACCGTAGCGGGCTCCCCCGCGCCATCCTTCTCGCTGCACCATGCCCCACCTTGCGCGGGCAATGAAGCTCCGGGGGCACCTCAGCCGCCTCCCCCTCAAGAAGGCGCCCTGGCCCCAAGGCGCATGGCCCCTGGGCGGAACCCACTCCGTCCGGCGCCAGCGCAGCAAGAGCGGAGCTGCCAAGAGGTCCCTCACCCCCAAGAAGATGCCCGAGTGCTCCCTGCTCTGGCCCGTCGCGACCACGCTCCTGTTCCAGCATGCTAAGACCCCGCGCTGCTCCCAGCAGCAGCGCATGGGGACACGCAAGACCGAGCTCTTCGTCACCAAAGGCCTCCCGTGGCCACAGCAGGCTGCCGCGCCTTCACCACCGAGCTGCGCAGCGTCGCGTGGCCCTGCAAGTTCAAGCCAGACCTGCGTCCTCGCTATGACGGCACGGCCGACCCTGCGGAGTTCCTCCAGCTCTACGAGCTGGGCATCGAAGCCGCCAACGGGGACGAGAAGGTCATGGCGAACTGGTTTCCCATGGCACTCAAGGACGGGGCCCGCACTTGGCTTCTGAACCTGGCTCCTGGCACGATCTCCTCCTGGGACGAGATGCGCACCCGTTTCATCGCCAACTTCCAAGGTACTCGCGATCGGCCACCCGCCATGAGCGACATGCGCCGCATCAAGCAGCAACCAGGGGAGACCCTGCAGAAGTACATCCAACACTTCAACAACGCACGTCTCAAGATTCCCAAGGTGACCGAGAAGGCCATCATCTCAGCCTTCTCCGACGGTGTGCATGACATCAACATGAAGGAGGAGTTGGCGATGCATGAAGATCTGTGCACTTCCTTGGAGCTATTCAACTTGGCGACCAAGTGTGCTAGGGCTGAGGAAGGGCGCCTTTCCCTCCTCGAGCTGCAAGCCACAGACCCAGAAGAGAAGAAATCCAAGGCCAAGGACGTGAAGCGCAAGGGGGCTGTCGTGCTTGCGGCAGAACCGGACACCAAGCGGGGCAGAGATCAGCCTGAGTCTTTCAAAGGCAGCCGGTACTGTGTGTACCACGACCTCCACACCCACAACACCAACGAATGTCAAGAGCTCCAAGCCGTGCGAGAAGGGAGGATCGTCCGACGCCCCGACCGCAACGATCGAGGCTACGACCGAGGAGGAGGAAGGAATGCAGGACACTAGGAAGATCGGGCCCTTGCCAAGGGTGGCGCAACCGACCTCGCGAGGATCGCTGGCAGGATCAGCCTCGCGAGGGAGACTGGAGGGATCAGCCTCGCGAGGATCATCCGCAAGGAAACGCAGGCCTCCCTCCACTGCCGCCGCAGCCAAGGAGAAACGAGGACCATCATCAGGACGAGGGGGCTGGGGGCTTCCAGGAGCCGCGCGCGATCGCCTGCATCCTGGGCGGAGCTCAAGCCCCAGCCTCTCAACGCATCTTCAAGCAGTTCGCCCGCAAAGTGAATGCAGTCCTTCCCAAGCTCGAAGCCACGCGCCCCCTCAGGTGGTCGGCGTGCGCCATCACGTTCAGCTCAGCGGATCAGCTCAAGTGCGCGGCCACGGCCGGAGTCCTCCAGATGCTTTGCTCCCCGGTCATCAGCAACGTGCAAGTCACCAGGACTCTCATCGACGGCGGAGCAGGGCTCAACGTCATGTCCGTAGAGACATTCAACAATCTCCAAGTGCCTTACGATCAACTTCAGCCAACCAAGCCTTTCTTCGGAGTCACCAATGGATCCACGGTTCCGATTGGGCAGGTCCGCCTCCCTGTCATCTTCGGGGCACGCAGCAACTACTGCACCGAGCTCATCGACTTTGGCGTCGCCCACATTCGCCTACCATACAACACCATCCTTGGGTACCCAGCTCTCGCCAAGTTCATGGCCGTGACTCATCACGGCTACAACGTCCTCAAGGTTCAAGGAATTGGCGGAGTCATCACGGTGCCCTGTGAAGAAAGAGACGCAGTGTGCACCCTAGAACGAGCTTTTCAGGCCGCATCACTTGAAGACCCAGATCGCGGGAGCGGGAGGCTCCCTGAGACCGCTCCCAAGAAGAAGAAGACATCGCCAGGCCCGACCCCTCAGGAGGTAGGCCCCTCAGGGTATGCGCCTGCTCAGGGGGCACCTCCTTATGTCGCATAGGAAGGCGCGCCCGGCGCCCTCCTCAAGCAAGGCTCGGGGGCTCCCTCCTGGAGGGCCACCGACCTTGCTAAGGTCACGAGGGAGGCGTTTGGGCACCACTTGGAGGCGTGTTTCAGAGCATGTTTCCCTCAGGAAGGAGCAAGGAAAGGAGGGCCAAACCCTCAGGAGTTCGTCAGATAGATCACGCACGAGTTGCAGGAGTCAAGAGTCATGAGTGGCAGCCGCTGCTTACCCGCCGCAGCTCCCCATCCAGGCAAGGATGGTGGGCTGCGCGTCTGCATTGACATCCCGGGGCTCAACCGAGCCGCCTCTCAGGAGCGCTTCTGGCCCTCACGCGTGGGGCGCTGCAAAGGCCATCCCCACAGCTACGTTCGCATGCCCTACAGCTTGCCGAACGCGGCCGCCGCGTACCAGCACCTCATGAGGAGCATCCTGAAGGCTCAGGAGGCCAGGCGTTTTGCAGTCCTGGCAGAGATGGAGATGGTCCGCGAGGAGCCACCAGCGCCTCCGGAGCCTCCCTAGGCTCCTGGGCATGGGGGCTCGTGAAGATCGGCTTCCACAACCCGCGACGTCCGCTACTCCAACACCCCTTCGCCTTCAACGCTATTAGGTGACATCTTTCAAGTTTCGTTTCCAGCTGGGAGCACCCCCAGGGCTGCATTATTCCCAGGCCACGTGGGTCCGTCCCTACGGCATGTATCCCCTCTTTACTTTATGTTCCTAGCTTACCTTGTTGGGGGCGCCCTCCGGGCTGCATCATCCCCAAGTCGCTCAGGCCAGACCCAGCGGCATGTACCCCTCTTGCGTTTATTTTCGGGGCATGCATTCGACCCATCATGCTTATTATTTGATGCCTGCCTACGGCACCTCTTCTTCCTTCATGTCGGCCGCTTGCATGTTCAAGGGGGGTACCTGAGCATCGCGACTCAGGGCTCCTACTGGCTCTCCAGCCCCCACCCTCTGGCTTTGTCCACGGCATCGCGACCTGGCAAACCAGCGACGGATGAGACCCGCCTCAGGGCCGGGACCCGAGGACGTAGAGTGTCAGCATCTAACCAAATTTGCAGGAACACATCACAAGTTGAGGCCCAGTGCCAGGCGCAACCCGCCTTGAGGTAGGGCCCCGTGAGTCCCGCGCTGGCTCACGGGTGCTCGGATACACCTCGTCAGGCCTTTAGTGCCTCGTCACCTCTCCAAAGCAACCAACGGCTGACCGCCGCTTGTCATAGCGGACTCTTGTTCTTTTTGTGGTGGGCCTGCAGGATCCCTTCAAGGAGCAGCGCCAGGCGAGGCCCTCATGGCGTCTTCTTCACTCCTGTCCGCGCGAACCGCTTGCACGTTAAAGGGGGGTACCTGAGCATCGCGACTCATGGGCTCCTACTGGCTCTCCAGCCCTCACCCTCTGGCCTTGTCCACGGCATCGCGACCTGGCATACCAGCGACGGCTGAGACCCACTCGAGGGCCGGGACCAGAGGACGTAGAGCAGAAAGGGGAGCAAAGGCGAGAGGGAAGAGGCACACGGGGACCTCGCCAGGCAACCCCTCGCCGGCCGATGTGCGGACCTAGCGCCGCACCAGGAAGCGGTCCCTGACTCTCGAGATAAGTCACCCTCTGGAAACACTAGCTATCGTAGCATCGTCTCCGCATCCAATGCAATCCCGTGTTACCAACGTCGTGTTCCTTTCTCACCGAACGATGGCTGCTTGAGCGCTAAAGGGGACCTCCTGAGCATCGCGACTCAGGGGCTCTTACTGGACCCCGGGCCGCTCACCTCCTGGCCTTGACCATGGCATCGCGACCTGGCATACCAGCGACGGCTGAAGCCGCCTTGGGACCGGGACCTGTCGGCGCAGAGCACCAAGCCCTCGTGAGGCTCGAAAGGAAGAACTAAGCTAAGACGGAATAAGCATCTCACACTACTTCATGGCAAGGACTATATTAACAAACAGAGCCACATGCATCTTACAAGCCCCCATGGGGCGCGCTTTCCGATTCCTCGCAGGGAATAGAGGGAACAGGTCCTAGGGAACGCTAACTATGCGTGCCTCCACAAAAGACGCCATCATCAACAGTGGGCCGCTAGGCACCGGCGCTGACCTCATCCAGATCAGAGGCGGCGGTGGCCTAACGAGCCCGTCCTGCTCCGAGAGCGGCGCAGGCTTGGGGGCTCGTAGTTGTCGTCGCTCATCTTTGGAGTCGCGAAGAGCTCGGCGGAGTCGCTGGATCCTCCGGCGCCCCCGCCGCTTGAGGAGCCGCTGAGAGAGCGGACGGCGAGCCTGGTCCTTGCTGCGACAGGGCCCCGACCGCCTCTCTCAGGGCAGCACTCTAGCCGACGCCCATCTTCATCGAAGACCTTGAAGAGCATCATGGAAGCACCGTCGAACTCCAAGTGGATCGCGAGGGCGCCCCTCGCCCTGCAGACCTGGGCGATCTTGCCCCAGCCCCGGGTCATGAAGACCTTACCTGGAGCAACGACCTCGACATCCGCTTTGGTCGCAGGAGTCTGGCAGTCGGTGTGCTGCAGCCAGAGCCTCAAAGGCCCCCTCGGCGGAATCTCGAAGGCGAAGGAAGGAGGAAGGCGAATCCAAGATCGAGGAGGCATGGCGGCATGGAGCACAAACTCTCGGGAGGAGCCCTCGGCGTGAACTCCAGGAGGGACAATGCACACCGCCGTGACCCACCGGCGCCGATGGCGGCGTCGTCCATGGCACTCGGCATCAACCCCTGCAGGGCCCTCAAGGCGGGCGTACAAGGGCAGTGGGAACCCTGGCGGCGGCCGCTTGCACCAAGGCCTCGACACCTCCTGTCGCGCGCCCTCATCTCGGCGGCAGAGGACCAACCGCTTCTTCGGCGGAAGCGGGTCAGGACCCTCTCGGGGGGCCTTTCCCTTCTCTTCTGCGGAGAACCGGCAGATGGGTGCCATCAGCGTGAGAAGGAGCAATGGCAAAGATGAAGAAGAGGAGGAGTAGCAGAGGAAGATGAACTGGAATGGCTCGCGTCGTTCCATACTTATAGCCGGAGGAATCTAACCGTCGGCTTCCACGATTGCAGGTAATCATGACCCATTTTTGCATCCAGGGACTTGTCAGTTTGTGCAGTTGCCGAGGCGTCGTGGGGGAGCGGAGCCGCCCACGTCCAATCAATCACCACGCTGTGCCCGAGGTTGCAGGCTATTAGGGCCCGTGATGCTTCGCACTTGCCCCTTCGCTTCTCTGCTCAGCCAAGCCTGGGCGCGCCTTGGGCCCGGGGGCTACTGTCGGCGTTCTGGGAATGGGGGTCCCCAGACTTGCCTGCCTACGGCCTGCGGCGTGGCTCAAGGGGCGGCCCAGCGTGGCCCATCTTCATCAGCACAAGCTCAAGACCCTCGTGAGGGGCCAAGCCTCGCGGCGCGGATGACAGGGAGCTTCCTCAGGCACGACCTTGTCAGGCTGGCTCGCGAGGAGGCGGAGAGATCAAGGCGGGGTACCTCAGGAGGTGCCCATGATGCAAGCCATGACGACCAAGGGCGCCAGGCAGGTGCAAGCCTGCGCAGTGTCCTCCCTTTCCTCTTTGGTGCAAAGGGAGCAAGCGCAGGCGAGAGCATCAAGCAAAGGCATCCATTTCGGTGCAACAAGACCAAGACCGTCGCAACGGCAGGAAGGAAGTCATCGTGGAGCCCAGGAAGGCGTCATCATCAGAGCCTTTGACAGGCGAGGACCAACTTTAGTCAGGATAAGTGTACTAGATGTTCTCCTTCAAAATGGCCAATTGTTGGCGCCCTTGCCGCTCAATATTTGGGAAGAGGCCCAGGGCCTTTGCCTATAAATAGGACTACCAACCCACAAGGTAGAGGCATCAGATGATCACCCGGAAATCAGTAGAGAGAGCGACTAGACTCCCCCTAGCAGTTCATCGCACCAGCCAAGAACAGACCCTCGCGAGGTTGTTCTTCCTTGTATTGTTCATCATCAGCCCAAGAGGCAATCCACCACAACACACTGGAGTGGGGTATTACACCACAATGGTGGCCTGAACCAGTATAAACTCTGTGTCTCTTGTGTTGTTTCTTTCATAGCTTAGATCATAGCGAGGCAGTGAGGTGCAGGTAGGTAGTGGGCGAAATCTCCGCGCGCACCCCAGTGTTCGAATCTAGAGGGTCTGCCGGAACCCGAAATCCGACAAAGTCTAAAATGGGCTATAAGTTCTCTGCCACACACTTGTGGCCTTACTAAGTTGACGCGTCCCCTAAAAAAAGAGTTGACGCGTATGCAAGGCTTTGTCAACTTATAGTCAACACACGGTTCTAGCAGCAGTAGCCGTTGGATGTCCATCCAACGGATATCGTGCTTCTTCTTCAATCTCGGATATCCTAGCTTCACCCGCCCAAAAAATGATTTCTCCCCTTGACATCTGGGGCGCACCATTTCGGAAGCTGACCTGTGGGCCTACTAAGTTGACACGTACCAAGGGTTTTGTCAACTTAGTCAATATAAACGATTCTAGCTGTAGTGACCGTACGACGTCCATCCAACGGCCTCGTGCTTCTTCAACCTCTGGTCTTCTTGCTCCAGCCGCCCAAAGTAGCGCCAGTCGTGCTGCCTGCTCCTGCCTCCCGTGGCCGGTTGTGCTCCCATGGAGGCCTCACCGCCCCCTACTACTCCCACCATTGGCCAGGCCATCCCTCCACTCACCCACACCCCCTGTTATTCTGCGGCGACGGCAGCCTCACACCCCCGCCGAACCAGTGACCCACGTACTCCTCTCCACGTGGGCATCCACTGTCGCGTCTTCCCTGGCTCCGCATCGTCCCCTTCCTAGGCCTCAACGTCATCCACCAACCGTGGTGGTCTCGGGGCGGCGTGGTCAATGTTGTCAATGACCGGCTTCCATCGGAAGAGTACTGTACATGGAGAGGCTGACAACTGGGTCCACGGCAGCCGCAAGGAAGTGCCTCCTTATTACGCACAAAAAATTATTCCTCCACCTGACAGCGGGGGCCCACCAGAAGGGCCACCATATTTCACAAAAAAACGTTTCCCCCTGATTACTGGGACTCACCAGCTACATCTTCGCACGCAAGGAAGTGCGTCCGGGCAAAAAAAACGATTCACCCCCTGATTGCTGGGACCCACCAGCTACATCTTCACACGCAAGGAAGTGCCTGATAGTTGGGACCCACCTGGTCGAAGCATATGTAGCGTTGTCATTCTGGTCATGAACGTGTACGTACATACTGGTCGATGTAGAGGCGCGCACATGTCGTAGTAGAGGCGTGCACGTAGCGTGTACACGTACGTATAGCGGTCAGTGTGCAAGAAAGAAAATACGGCCACGTATGTACATACGGGCGGGGTCTCGAACGCCTACTCGCGCATACGTACGGCCAGGGCTCGTGTACATGGATGGGTCGGAACGGAGAAACAGCGTAGTCGTCGTGTTCATGGGGAGCCAACCGGCTAGGTCGGAACGGAATGTGTCGTCGTGTTCATCAAGAGGGCTTGGACGGAACAGCCGATGGAAACGAGGCCTGGCGTACCACACAACGGAGGAAACGGCCTTGTCTTCGACCGGCCACGGTCGAAACGGGATCCTGTTCATCGGGAGGGGTCTAGCATACCGCAAAATGGAGGAAATGGACTTCTGTTGGACCTCCTATGGTCGAAATGGGGTCCTGTTGATCGGGAGGGGTGTGGCGTACCGCAAAACGGAGGAAACGGACTTGTGTTGGAGCGCTACGGTTGAAATGGGGGTCCTGTTCATCGGGAGGGGTGTGGCGTACCGCAAAACGGGACTCCACGGGATACTGTTCATCTCCACCGTCGACCTCCTCCAGCCTCCACGGGCTACTGTTCATCCATAGTCGACCTCCTCCAGCCTTCACCTGCGACTGTTCATCCACGGGCTCCTGTTCATCCAGCCTCCACCGCACGCTACTCCACCGGCTACTGTTCAACCAGCCCTCTCCACGGGCTCCTGTTCAACCACCCCTCCACGGGCTACTGTTCAACCAGCCCTCCACGGGGTCGTCCTGTTCATCCAGCCCTCCATGGGGTCATGTTCATCCAGCCCCAACCGGCTCGATCGATCGGGGTCATGTTCATCCACAGGCAACCACGGGGTCCTGTTCATCCACCCCCACCGGGGACTGTTCATCCAACCCCCCCCCCCCCCCCAGCAATGCTCACTGTTCATCAAGGGAAGGAGGCAGCAGGGTTCGATCAGCTTCAGTTAGCAGCAGTAACAAAGGAATCACTCGGGTTCAGTAACATAGCTAGTGCAATCGCTCGGGTTCAGTTAGAGCCCAATGCCTCTCCCGGGTTCAGTTAGAGCCCAACGCCTCGCACCCACGCGCGTACGGTACGAGAGAAATGTGCATCGCTCGGCCCCCGACCACCCACCGTAACCGGGAACTCCCCGATATTTTCCTCACCCTCGCTTCTACCACGGTTTTTTCTGTCTTGGACGGCCCAAAGAATGTCATGCAGCTGCGTCTCCGGCCGGCCCAGGACGAAAAGCCCATTTGCTGTCATGATTTTTTGTCATAGAAGTAGGAGCCCATCACATCTATGATGATACCGGGTTTTGTCACAATTATCGTCATAGAAGTGTCATAAGTATGACAGGAAAAAAATTCGTTCGGCCCAAGAAATTCTATGATATATGTGATTGGTTCTACGAGAAATTCTATTATATATGCATAACATGTACAATATCTAGTAGCAGTGGAGGTGTTGTCATGTCAGTCACTAAACCATAAACCCTAAAACACAAAAATGAAAAAGAATTAAATGGAAAACACAAAATGAAATAAAAACCAAAACTCCTAAACCTCTATTCCCGGTTGGTGTCACCAACCAGGAATAAAGGTCCCCAGCCCCCGGCGCGTGCTGCCGGCCATGTGGAAGGGATTTAGTCCCGGGTCGTGCCAACCGGGACTAAAGGGTGGGGGCCTTTAGTCCCGACTTATTAGTCCCGGTTGGTGAATTAGGACTAAAGGCCCTTACGAACCGGGACTAATGGCCGATCCTCTAGTAGTGATCTTGAGAATAACACATCTAGCATGGAAAAATATTGGCCACCCCTGCTGCTTCATGAGCGGTACGGGCACACAAAAAGGAAATTCATTTTGAAAATTAGAGTTGGCACATACAAATTTACTTGGAGCGACATGAAAATACTGCATATAGGTAGGTATGGTGGAATCATATGGCATAACTTGGTTTCAAGATTTTGGATGCACAAGTAGTATTCCTACTTAGTACAAGTGGAGGCTAGCAAATATATTGAGAAGCGACCAACCAAGAAACAAAAACGATCATAAAAGAGCATTAAACATAACTAACAGCGAAAAATGCACCACAAGTAGGATGTAACTTCATTGCGTAACTATTGACATTCATGCTAGCGTAGGGAATCACAAACCTTAACACGAATATTCCTACTAAAGCACAATTACTCACCAACATAAGTCACATATTATTATCTCCATATCACAAAACAATTGCAAGGAATCAAACTTATCATATCCAATGATCTACATTAAAGTTTTTATTATATCCTTCTTGAATATCTATCACTTTGGGACCAATTTCATAGCTTGTGCAAATTGACGTCACTATTATCAACTCTCAAAATAGTATAAGTGAAGCATGATAGTGTTCGACAAACTACTCCAAAAAGATAGGAGTGGAGATCAAATGAGTAGTTAAGTAAATAGGTAGCTATGTGAGGACTCTTTCTTATTTAAAAACCTTTGGATCTAAGCATTTTATTAAAACAACAAGCAAAACAAAATAAAATTACATTTCAAGAATAGCACAGCTCGTGTGAAGAAGCAAAAACTTAGGCTCAACCGATACTAACAGATAATTGTTGAAGAAGAAAGGTGGGATGCCTACTGGGGCATCCCCAAGCTTAGATGCTTGAGAATTGTTGAAAAATTAATTTGGCATGCCTTGTGCATTCCCAAGCTTGAGCTCTTGTGTCTCCTTAATTCCTCTCATATCACGGTTTCCCTAAATCTCAAAAACTTCATCCACACAAAACTCAACAAGAACTCATGAGGTAAGTTAGTATAAATCAATGCAAAACCTTATCATTCTCTACTGTAGAAAATCACTAAAATTATTATTTAACATTGCCTACTAAAATCCTCTGCATATTTAATAGTCCTATCCTCAAATGGAATCATTAAACAAGCAAACATATGCAAACAAAGCAAACATAACAGCAATCTCTCTAAAATGGACAGTCTGTAAAGAATGCAAGAAGATTTATACTTATCTAACTCCAAAAATTATGAAAATTTACCACACTGTAGAATATTTATCATAGCTTATTTTTTAGAAAAAATCAACATTTTATCACATTCTGACTTTTCTCAAGAATTCACGCACTAGCATGCAACTTTCTGTTTTCAAACAGCCACATATAGACTTGCAAAATAAGCATGGCAAAGGCTATACTTGACATTTATATTGAAATAAAAGATGCAAAACATTATATAAATAATAGCAAGCAAATCCTAACAAAATAAAATGACTCTCTAAGCAAAACAAATATCATGTGATGAATGGAAATATAGCCCCAAGTAAGGTTACCGATAATGTTGGAGACGAAAGAGGGGATGCCTTCCGGGGCATCCCCAAGCTTAGTTGCTTTTATCTTCCTTGAATATTACATTGGGGGTGCCTTGGGTATCCCCAAGCTTAGGGTCTTGTCACTCCTTATTCTCCTCATATTGATATCTCACCCAAAACTTGAAAACTTCAATCACACAAAACTTAATGAAACTTCGTGAGATAGGTTAGTATGATAAAGAGCAAACCATTCACTTTTTTATAAGTCAAGATTCATAATTTTTCTCACACAATTCCTATTGTACCTTATCATTTACACAATTTATATTAAGCAATATAAGCCATAGAAACTGGTAAACAAGCAAACTATGCATTGAAAACAGAATCTATCAAAAACAGAACAACCTGAAATGATCTAAACAAAGACTATACTTCTGCAACTATAAAAAATCTCACAAATTAGGACAAAGTAGGCAATTTTTATATCAATCATCTATAAAGAATTCAGATCAAAAGCACATTCCAGTGAATTTTGAAAATTTCTGGACTGAGTGCAAAAGTTTTTGTTTTTGCACAGAATCAAGTCAACTATCATCCACACTATCCCAAAGGCTTTACTCGGCACTTTATTGAAACAAAAGCAAAAAAAGCATGATTACTACAGTAGCTTAATCATTTGAACACACACAAAAAGTAGGTATAAATATTGGGTTGTCTCCCAACAAGCGCTTTTCTTTAATGACTTTTTAGCTAGGCATGAGGATTTCAATGATGCTCGCATAAAAGTAAAGGAGTGAAGCATAACGGGAGCATCATGAAGCATATCACTAGCACATTTAAGTCTACCCCACTTCCTATGCATAGGGATTTTGTGCGCAAACAATTTATGTGAGCAAGAAACAACTAGCATAGGAAGGCAAAACTAGCAAAACTTCAAGATTACAACACATAGAGAGGAAACTTGATGTTGTTGAAATATATGTGAGCATATCTTCCCCTCTCATAATAATTTTCAGTAGCATCACGAATGAATTCAGCAACATAGCTATCACATAAAACACTCTTTTCATGATCCACATGCATAAATTTTTACTACCTCCACATAAGCAAATCTATTCTCATGAATAGTAGTGGGAGCAAACTCAACAACATAACTACCATGAGTTACTTGATTGGCATAATCAAATTTTACATTAAAATCATGATGACAAGTTTCATGGTTATCATTATTCAATATAGCATACATGTCATCACCATAATCATCATAGATAACAACTTTGTTGCCATAATCAATTGAAACCTCTTCCAAAATAGTGGATTCATCACTAAATAGAGTCATGACCTCTCCAAATCCAATTTCATAAATTTAATCATAATAACTAGGAGGCATGATTTCATCATAATACATTTTCTCATCAAAACTTGGGGGACTAGAAATATCATCTTCATCCAACATAGCATCCCCAAGCTTATGGCTTTTCATATCATTGGCATCATGGATACTCAAAGAATTAATGCTAGCAACATTGAAATCATGCTTATCATTCATAGATTTTATGCCAAACGTTTTATTGAATTCTACTTCTATCAGTTGAGCACAATTTTCCAATCCATCATTTTCAAGAAAGACATTATAAAGATGAACAATATGAGGCAACCTCAATTCCATTTTTTGGTAGTTTTCTTTTTATAAACCAAACTAGTGTAAAATAAGAAACTAAAAGATTCAATTGCAAGATCTAAAGATATACCTTCAAGCACTCACCTCCCCGGAAATGGTGCCAAAAAAGAGCTTGATGTCTACTCCGCAACTTTATTCTTGTAGACTCATGTTGGGCCTCCAAGAGTAGAGTTTTGTAGGACAGTAGCAATTTTCCCTCAAGTGGATGACCTAAGGTTTATCAATCCATGGGAGGCATAGGATGAAGATGGTCTCTCTCAAACAACCCTGCATCCAAATACAAGAAATCTCTTGTGTCTCCAACACACCCAATACAATGGCAAATGATATAGGTGCACTAGTTCGGAGAAGTGATGGTGATAGAAGTGTAATGTGGATGGTATAAATATATTTTCATAATCTGAATAAATAAAAACAGCAAGGTAGCAATCGATAAAAGAGAGCACGAACGGTATTGCAATGCTTGAAAATGAGGCCGAGGGTCCGTACTTTCGCTAGTGCAATCTCTCAACAATGCTAATCTAATTTGATCATATAGCCATCCCTCAAAGTGCAATGAAGAATCACTCCGAAGTTCTTATCTAGCGGAGAACATAAGAAGAAATTGTTTGTAGAGTACGAAACCACCTCAAAGTTATTCTTTCCGATCGATCTATCCAAGAGTTCGTACTAAAATAACACCAAGTTATCCTTTCCGATCGATGTTCCCAAGAGTTCATACTAAAATAACACCAAAACAAATCCAGATTCATAATACTCGATCCAACACAAAGAACCTCAAAGAGTGCTCCAAGATTTCTACCAGAGAAAGTAGGATGAAAACGCGTATCAACCCCTATGCATAGATTACCCCAATGTCAACTCGGGATCTGCAAGTTGTGTGCTCAAACATATATCAAGTGAATCAATATAATACCATATTGTCACCATGGGTATTCATGTGCAAGATATATATCAAGTGCTCTCAAATCCATAAAAATATTCAATCTGATAAGAATGAAATCTCAAAGGGAAAACTAAATTCATCACAAAAAGATAGAGAGGGAGAAACACCATATGATCCAACTATATTAACAAAGCCCGTGATACATCAAGATCGTGCCATCTCAAGAACATGAGAGAGAGAGAGATTAAACACATAGCTACCGGTACAAACGCTCAATCCCGAGGGTGGACTACTCCCACCTCATCATGGTGGCTGCCGGGATGATGAAGATGGCCTCCGGTGATGATTTCCCCCTACGGTAGAGTGCCGAGACAGGGTCCAGATTGGTTTTTCATGGATATAGGGGCTTGCAGCGGCGGAACTTCTGATCTAGGGTTATTTCTATGGGTTTTTGTATTTATAGGATTTTTTGGGCATCGGTTTCAAGCGAAGATGGGCCACGAGGGGCCCACAAGACACCAAGGCGTGCTAGAGGGGGCTGGCGCGCCTTGTTGGGTTATGCCCACCTCGTGGCTGGCCCTCCCACGAAGCTTCTAGTGCCTCTTTTCTTCCAAAAAACCGTCAAAAAGTTTTGCTGCATTTGGAGAACTTTGATTTCTGCACAAAAAACAACAGCACGGTAGTTCTGCTGAAAATATCGTCAGACCGGGTTAGTTCCATTCAAATCATACCAAAACCATATAAAATTATTGTAAACATGGCATGAATACTTCATAAATTATAGATACATTGGAGACGTATCACGGGGTCCTTAAGAAACTAAGGGATATTAAGGCCTCCTTTTAATATAGAACCGAAACAAAGCATTAACACATAGTGAATACATGAACTCCTTGAATTACAGTCATCCTTGGAGAGTATCCCAAATGTCATCGCTTTGGGGACTACGGATCAGAACAATAACAAGTGCATGTAACTAGGAGATAGGATCAAGAACTCAAATATATTCATATAAACATAGAGGTTCAGATTCGAAATCATGACACTCGGGCCCTAGTGACAAGCATTAAGCATAGCAAAATCATAGCAACATCAATCTTAAAACATAGTGGATACTAGGGATCAAGCCCTAACAAATTGATTCGATTACATGATAAATCTCATCTAACTCCATCACCGTCCAACAAGCCTACGAAGTAATTACTCACTTCCGGCGGTGAGCATCATGGAATTATCGATGAAGAAACATTGGTTATGATAATTGCGAAGAATCCCCCTCTCCGGAGCCCAGAACGGACTCTAGCCCTCCCAGTGAAGAACGGAAGGTGGCGACAGCTCCGTATCATAAACATGATGAAACTTATTCTCTTATTTATTTTATCTCAGAGAGACGGACTTTATAGGCTTGGAATTAGGTCAGACTGTCGCCTACGGGACCCACAAGGCACGAGGGCGTACCCTGGGGGGTGGGTGCGCCCTATTGCCTTGTGAGCAACTGGTGGCCCCCTCCGATCGATCTCCGTTCCAGTATTTTTTATTTAGTCAACAAAAATCTCCGCAAAGTTTTGTTCGATTCTGAGAACTTTTATTTCTGCACAAAAACAACACTATGGTAGTTCTGCCGAAAACAACGTCAGTCCGGGTTAGTTTCATTCAAGTCATACAAATTGGAGTCCAAAATAAGAGCAAAAGTGTTTTGAAAAGTAGATACAATGGAGACGCATCATGCTACCATGAAAATAGGGGTTGGATTTGCCTTTTGCTAAAATTAATGTGGATGCGTCTTTTGATCAAGAATTATTTGGGTGCACCTCTGGAGCATCCTGAGGGATGGTAAAGATAAATTAATTGCTCTGGAAAAATTAGAGAATATATTGTTGTGTGGTCGTTCTGGCAGTTGAAGTCTTGCGCAATAGACGGGTTGCAATCACCTCATTAAAAATTATAGACACCATGATGAATGGAGGACCATCTATAGGAGCGAAGGTGGTAGTTTTTCACAATTGTCATTATATTGCATGTGACTTCTCTATGTCTAGTTTCAAACGTTGTAATAGAGAAGCTAATAAATTTGGTCATGAAATTGTTAGTTTGGTTAGATTTTCTTTGACTCTTGATTGGTTTGAGAAGCCCTTGAGTGTACTTGTACCCTTTCTCGTGGATGATATAACTATTATTTAGAATGAATAAAATTGTAAGTGTTTTGAATTAAGAAAAAGCGGTTGATGTCAATTAAAACAGCTAGCTGAAACATGCAATGATTGATAAGCCTGCAAAGAGGGTAATTCGATGTCCTGCAGATTGAATCAAGTGGGACTTTTTCTTGAATATGCACGAGTGTGCATACTTCATATTAAAGAAGAAGAGGGGTGAAGAGCCCCGTCCACAATTGTTACATCATTCTTACATGCACTCTACTCCACATACCTGATAACCCACAAGTATAGGGGGTCGCAATAGTTTTCGAGGGTAGAGTATTCAACCCAAATTTATAGATTTGACACAAGGGGAGCCAAAGAATATTTGAAGGTATTAGCAGCTAAGTTGTCAATTCAACCACACCTGGAGATTAATCAACTGCGGAAAAGTGATTAGTAGCAAAGTAGTATGATAGTTTTGATGATAGCAGCAGCAGCAATAGTAACGGTAACAATGATAGCAGTGATATTGTAGCAGTAACGATAGCAGTAGCAACAGTAGTAACTTAGCTGAAACAATATAAGATAAATTTGTAGGAATTGGATCGGTGATTCGTTGGATGATATTCATCATGAGACAGTTATAACCTAGGGCGATACATCACTAGCTCCAGTTCATAAACATAATGTAGGCATGTATTCCGTAAATAGTCATACGTGCTTATGGAAAGAACTTGCATGGCATCTTTTGTCCTACCCTCCCGTGGCAGCGGGGTCCTATTGGAAACTAAGGGATATTAAGGCCTCCTTTTAATAGAGAACCAGAACAAAGCATTAGCACACAGTGAATACATGAACTCCTCAAACTACGGTCATGACCGGGAGTGGTCCCGACTGTTGTCACTCCTGGGTTGCCGAATCATAACACATATTAGGTTCTATAACTTGCAAGATCGGATCTAGAACATGGATATAATGGTGGTAACATAAATGGTTCATATTTGAAATCATGGCACCCAGGCCCAAAGTGACAAGCATTAAGCTTGACAAAGTCATAGCAACATCAAACTCAGAACATAGTGGATACTAAGGATCATGCCCTAATAAAAGTAACTTGATTACTTGATGAATCTCATCCAACTCCTCACCGACCAGCGAGCCTATAAAGGAATTACTCACTCTCTGTGGGGAGCATCATGGAATTGGCGATGGAGATGTGTTGGTGATGATGAAGATCGAAGATTCCCCTCTCCGGACCCCAAATGGACTCCAGATCTGGCCTCCTGATGAAGAACAGGAGATGACGGCGGCATCGTCTCGTGAAACGCGATAATTCTTTCTCCCTGATTTTTTCTGGAATAATTTGATTTTATAGCATCGGTTTCAGGGCCACCAGGTGGGGACAACCCCCCTGGGCGCGCCTGGGGGGCCCAGGCGCGCCCTGGTGGGTTGTGCCCACCCAGGTGCCCCCCTCAGGTATCTCTTGGCTCCAGAAATTCTCTTTATGGATATAAAAAATCGTCATAAAGTTTCGCTCCATTCCAAGAACTTTTATTTCTGCATAGAAACAACACCAAGGTAGTTCTGCTAAAAACAACGTCAGTCCGGGGTTAGTTTCATTCAAATCATGCAAATTAGAGTCCAAAACAAGAGGAAAAGCATTAGGAAAAGTAGTATGTTGGATACGTATCAACTCCCCCAAGCTTAAACCTTTGCTTGTCCTGAAGCAATTCAGTTGATAAAATGAAAATGAAAAATAACAACTTTTACGAACTCTTTTGCTCTTGTTTCATAAATAAGCTTAAACAGCACCCAGGTTTTCAGCAAAGATTATAACTAACCATGTCGACAATAACTCTTAAAAATTATATTAACTCATATCAATGACATAATCAACTAGAGAGCAATAATAAGATATCTCAAACAGCAACACGTTGTCAAAACAACCATGATATAATATGACAATAGTGGTATCTCGCTAGCCCTTTATGAGACTGCAAAACATAAATGCAGAGCACCCCCAAAGTTCAAGCAGCGACTAAACATTGTAATTCATGGTAAAAAAGATCCAGTCATGATGCACCCAACATTAGCTACACACAATGCATCAGCATGACAGCAGTGCTCTCAGGTTCTGGCGCTTATTTGAGGTGATGACACAACATAAAAGTAAATAGATAGTCCCTTCGCAGAGGGAAGCAGTGATTTGCAAAGGTGCCAGAGCTCAAGTTTTCAAAACAGAGGTAAATGAAATTTTGAGACATGCACCATTCTCATTTACTTCATGACCATCAGTTATCAATATCTGCCATGCTAAGAACACTAGTGGCAATTCCAGTAAAGGTATACTCCCCCTCCACCAACAATCACACTCCACGGCTTGTCCGAAACAACGGGTGTCATCCATACCAACAACAGTACCGGGGGAGTTTTGTTTAATTATTTGCATTTTTTAGTTCAGGACTGGGAATCCCTATTACCGCCCTTTTCTCGTGCGATGCGAGTGAATAGACACTCGACCTGAGAATAACTCGCTTAGCATGGAATATACCGACCACCTCCTGTTGTTCCATGAACGATCCAGGCACACAAAAACGATATTTATTTGAAGGTTTTAGAGGCGGCACATGCAAATTTACTTAGGACGGCAAGGTAATACCACATATAGGTAGATATGGTGGACTCATCTGGAATAACTTGGATTTCAAGTTTTTGATGTAAAAGCAGAGTTCCCACTTAGTACGGGCGAAGGCTAGCAAATAGGTTGAGAAGCAGCCAGCTAGAGAGCAACAACGGTCATGAACATGCATTATGCATAAGTAACATTGAATACTAGCATGAGTATGATATGAACACCATGAACATAAATATCATAGAGGCTATGTTGGTTTTGATTCAACTACATGCATGAACATGTGCCAAGTCAAGCCACTCGAACATTCATAGGAGGATACCATATCATCATACTACATCACAATCATTTTAACGCAATGTTGATATCCAAGATAAGTCATTACTCACTCCTACCTACTTATGCATGGCATGAGAAACTATAATCTCTAATTGTCATTGCAAACATGTTTGATCATAATAGGCCAAATCATGGATACTAGGTTAAACATATTTACAAAAATAGAACAAGTCGAGTTCATACCCGTTTCTCTCTGCCACGGCCAGTTCATCTAGTATCGTCAATATTGCCTTTCACTTGCATGGCCGAATGATTTGAAAATAATAATAATGCAAGAGTGTCGTGGACTAAGCTGGAATCTGCAAACATTTTATTCAAGAGGAGAAGACAAGGTAATATGGACTATTTATTAGATCAAAAATGCAAATGAGAGCCACTCAACATTTTCATCGTGGTCTTCTCCTTGGTATGACTCAATAAAAAGAAAGAGAAATTCAGAGAAACACACTGGAATATTTTTGGACTTTTTGGTTTTTCATAAACAAGCAAGTGAAGAGGGAAAAAACAAAAACAAAAAAGAACTATTTACACGAGAAAGCTCCCAACAAGTAAAAGAAGAACAAGGAAATATTTTTGGGTTTTCTTTTTAGGGCTAAAACAATTTAAACTAGGAAGAAAAATCAAAAAGAAGCAAGAAACATATTTTTGGATTTTCTCAAAGTTTTTCAAACACGCAAGAAGAAAGCGAGAAAAAATAAATTAAACACGGATGATACAATGAAAAAGTGTGGGCACCAAAAACTTGAATGAATGTAATGTCGGTGCGAATACATACTCCTCCAAGCTTAGGCTTTTGGCCTAACTTGGTAGTCGGTTAGTAGCCTATGTAATGGTCGGAGTGGTAGCTCATGGAGGTTCTCTATGCGGATGCCTCAGCCTGCTGTGCAGCCACAACCGTTGCATTATGAGCTCGGGCCTCACTCTCAAGAACATAATATCTTCCCTTGTTATGAACATAAAAGAGAGCAGGTGCAGGAAAATATGTTTATACTTCTGATTCCTTGTTAAATGTCAAATTATAAGTGAAATTATGAGGATTTCCCCTAGGAATCTTATGAAGTTTCATAGCATCGAAGTCTAGGTACTGTATGGGTAAAATAGGATCATAGGGCAAAGATGAAACACCCAGCCCTCTTGCTAAGCGTGTGGCATAAATTCCACCATAAAATATCCACTACCAGCATTGTGCTATAACCTACGTGCAACAATCGCTCCAAGATTATAACTTCTATCACCGTAGTGAGCGGTGTGAATGCGGCTCAGATCAGGAGCACAAACTGTACTACAATCTTATTTGCCTACAATACAGTTTCCATTAAATAATGCAAAGTACTGGATTGCAGGAAAATGTATGCTCTCTATTCTACCTTGCGTCACTCCCCTAGTTTCACCAAAGCAAAGACTAGACAAGAATATTTCAAACTCAGACCTAGGTGGCTCATTGAGCGAACCCCAGAATGGGATTTTGCAGAGGTGAGCAAACCTTTCTAGAGAAATGGTAAATGGATTTTCATACAATTTAAATGACACCCTAGACTCACAGGGAAAGAATTTAAATCCTTTGACAAATGATTTCGTGAGGATGAGGTGTTGGTCGCACTCATCTGAAATGTAGGGTCCAAGCTCGGCATTGTGAACATATTGCTCAAATTCCTCCTTAATACCCACGCTCACCATATAATCGTTGCATGGCTATAAGCATGTTTTTGTGGTGGCAGTTCGAATGGAACTTTCACTCGGTTCAACATAAGAGCGATGAGCGAAGCTGCTGCTGGAATAAGCCTCCAAGGATCTCCTCCTCGAAGAACTCCTTCCAAAAAGGTTCATCATGTTCGCGTACAATTTTTCTAAAAAAATTTAGTTCACAAAAATGTATTAACAAAACTTCACAAAAATGATAGCAACTACTCATAGGGATGTATAGAGGCCATAGCAAGAATCCAATCTACTTAGAACTCTAAGAAATCAACATGCAAGCTCATCTACAGCAACACCAAGAGTATCTAATTATTCAAAGTATAAGCAAATAAAACAAAAACTAATTGGACAGAGGAGTCACATACCAAGCAACGAATCCCCGAAACAGTTTCGGAAACGGAGTTCGAGCAAAGAGATCGAAATCTGCGGTTTCGGGAGCAAGAACACGAGAGAGTGTGATAGTGATTTTTTTCTGGGTGAATGGAGTGATGTGGGAAGAAGAAGTAAGTGAGGGGTCCCACGTAGGGACCATAACCCACTAGGGCGCGCCTGGGGGTCTTGGCGTGCCCAGGTGGGTTGTGCCCACCTGGTGCACCTCCCTCTGATATTATTTGCACCAGAAATATTCAGATAAAAATCGTATCAAATTTTCAGAGCATTCCAAAAACTTTTATTTTTGGGTCATTTTTTATTGCACGGAAAACTCACAAAACAGACAAAGCATGGCATTTTATTTTATTTAACTATGAAAAACAGAAAACAAAAGATAGAGACAGAAGGTAGTGCTTACTAAATTCATCAACTTCATACCTCTCAAAAATGATCCATTAATACGGTTGATCAAGTCTTATTAACAATCACTTTCGATATGAGACCGAAGAACTTTCGTAAATCACTAAGTTACCTCAATGGGGATATGAATGTCCTCAACAATAAGCATTTCATATTTCTTTTTAACAGTAGGTAGAGGTAGTTGAAAACTTCCAATAGTGATTGTCGGAGATTTTTCAATAACATTAATACCATTCACTTGGAATTGTTTCCTCGGAAAGTGGACCGTATTCTCATTACCATTGATATGAAAAGTGACCTTGCTTTTATTGCAATCAATAACAGCCCCTGCAGTATTCAAGAAGGGTCTACCAAGGATAATCGACATGTTGTCGTCCTCGGGCATCTCAAGTATAACAAAGTCAGTCAAAATAGTAACATTAGCAACAACAACGGGCACGTCCTCACAAATACCAATAGGTATGGTAGTTGATTTGTCAGCCATTTGCAAAGATATTTTAGTAGGTGTGAGTTTATTCAATTCAAGTCTTTTATATAAAGAGAAAGGCGTAACACTAACACCAGCTCCCAAATCACATAAAGAGTTTTCACATAATTTCTTTTAATGGAGCAAGGTATAGTTGGTATTCCCGGATCTCCAAGTTTTTTAGGTACTCCATCTTTAAAAGTATAATTAGCAAGCATAGTGGAGATTTCAGCTTCCTGTATTTTTCTCTTATTAGTGATGATGTCTTTCATATACTTTCATGTTTTCTAGCAACAAAGTCTCTTTTGTCATATCTCTTATTCTTAGCTTGTCGGTTATCAAGATCAAGAGCTGGTTCTATCTCAACATCATTATCTGGTTCTTTATCATTGGGTTGAATGTCTTCATGAACACCATCATTATCTTTTTCATTATCAGAAGGTCAGTGTTCATTACCAGATTGAGTTTTAGCATCAGAGATAGAAACTTCATTATCATTATCAAGAGGTTTTTCTATTTCAAGTTCACTAGAGGCAGGAAAAGTCCTATTATTTTTCTTCTTATTTTTCTTTTTGGAAGGACTAGGTGCATCCGTGTTAATTCCTTGAGAGTCTTGTTCAATTCTCTTTGGGTGTCCCTCAGGATAAAGTGGTTCCTGAGTCATTTTACCTCCTCTAGTTGCTACTCTAACAGCAAAGTCATTTATATTATTGTTCATTTCATCAAATAACTCTCTTTGAGATTTAGCAACTTGTTCTAATTGAGTTTGAACCATAGAGGCATGCTTTCCTACACCTCTAACATCATTTGAGATTCTGAATAACAAGTCACTTAAGCGAGCAATCATATCATATTTGTATTTCAATTGTTTCATAACATTTGCATTGAAGTGATCTTGCTTTCTAATGTAATTATCAAACTCATAAAGGCAATTATCATTGAATTTCATTAAATATTTTACCTTTACCACCTTGGGTGGTGGTGGTGCCTCAAGCCCATGTATTTCTTCGATAGGTGGTAAAATTTTAACATCCACAGCTTTAATACCTTTCCTTCATAGATTTCTTTGCCTCTTGCATATCTTTAGGACTGAGGTATAAGATACTCCTCTTCTTTGGAGTGGGTTTAATAGGTCTTTCAGGAGGATTCCAATCATCATAATTTTTCAATATGCTATTCAATAATTCTTCAGCTTGCCCAGTAGTTCGTTCCCTGAAAACACAACCAGCACAACTATCTAGGAAATCCCTAGAAGCATCGGTTAGTCCATTATAGAAGATATCAAGTATTTCATTTTCTTAAGAGGATGATCAGGCAAAGCATTAAGCAATTGGAGAAGCCTCCCCCAAGCTTGTAGGAGACTCTCTTCTTCAATTTGCACAAAGTTAAATATTTCCTACAAGGCAGCTTGTTTCTTATGAGCAGGGAAATATTTTTCAGAGAAGTAATAAATCATATCCTAGGGACTACACACACAACCAGGAGCAAGAGTATTGTACCAAGCTTTAGCATCACCCTTTAATGAGAATGGAAATAACTTGAGAATATACTAATGGTGGATCTTCTCATCTTGAGCAAAAAGGGTGGCTATGTCATTCAACTTAGTAAGATGTGCCACAACAGTTTCAGTTTCATAACCATGGAAAGGATCAGATTCAACCAAAGTGATTAACTTTGGGTCGAGAGAGAATTTCATAATCCTTATCATCAATAAAGATAAGTGAATTAGCAAACTTAGGATCACATTTCATTTTAGCATTCAGAGTTCTTTTCTTATACTTGCATAATAATTTCTCTAGATCATCTCTATCCTTACAAGCAAGAATATCTCTAGTTGCCTCCTCACTCATAGTATAACCTTCCGATACCTTTGGCAATTCATATCTAGGATCGCTAGTTCTAGTAGGTGTTTCAGGATTTTCAATTTCAAGTTCATCATCAGATTCAACAATATCATGTTGTCTTAGTCTAGCAATTTGTTCATCAAGAAATTCACCTAGTGGCACATCATCATCAACCAAGGTACTAGCATCATCATGAGTAGTATTCATAGCAGAAGTAGCATCATCAATAACTTGAGAGATATCAGAATTAATAACATGTTGTGGTGTTGCAAGTTTACTTATAACAGAAGATGAATCTAAAGCGGAGCTGGATGGCAGTTCCTGACCTCCCCTCATCTTTGAGGAAAAAATCTTAGTCCATGCATCCTTCAGATTCTTCCTAGTGACAATATGATAATAATCTCAAGTGACTCAACAAATATAGCTATGCTCCCCAGCAACAGCACCAGAAAAAGGTCTTGATAACCCACAAGTATAGGGGATCGCAACAGTTTTCGAGGGTAGAGTATTCAACCCAAATTTATAGATTCGACACAAGGGGATCCAAAGAATATTTGAAGGTATTAGCAGCTGAGTTGTCAATTCAACCATACCTGCAGATTAATTATCTGCAGGAAAGTGATTAGTAGCAAAGTAGTATGATAGTTTTGATGATAGTAGCATCAGCAATAGTAATGGTAATAGTGATAGCAGTGATATTGTAGCAGTAACGATAGCAGTAGCAATAATAATAACTTAGAAGAAACAATATAAGATAAATTCGTAGGCATTGGATCGGTGACTCATTGGATGATATTCATCATGAGACAGTTATAACCTAGGGCGATACGACACTAGCTCCAGTTCATAAATATAATGTAGGAATGTATTCCGTAAATAGTCATACGTGCTTATGGAAAGAACTTGCATGACATCTTTTGTCCTACCCTCCCGTGGCAGCGGGGTCCTATTGGAAACTAAGGGATATTAAGGCCTCCTTTTAAAGAGAACCAGAACAAAGCATTAGCACACAATGAATACATGAACTCCTCAAACTACGGTCATCACCGGAAGTAGTCCCAACTGTTGTCACTCCTGGGTTGCTGGATCATAACACATTGTAGGTGACTATAACTTGCAAGACCGGATCTAGAACATGGATATAATGGTGATAACATAAACGGTTCAGATCTGAAATCATGGCACCCGGGCCCAAAGTGACAAGCATTAAGCATGGCAAAGTCATAGCAACATCAATCTCAGAACATAGTGGATACTAGGGATCAGGCCCGAACAAAACTAACTCGATACATGATGAATCTCATCCAACTCCTCACCGACCAACGAGCCTATGAAGGAATTACTCACTCCCGGTGGGGAGCATCATGGAATTGGCGATGGAGATGTGTTGGTGATGACGAAGATTGAAGATCCCCCCTCTCCGGAGCCCCAAATGGACTCCAGATCTAGCCTCTAGATGAAGAACAGGAGACGGCAGCGGGTCCGTCTTGTGAGACGCGATAATTCTTTCTCCTCGATTTTTTTCTGAAATAATGTGATTTTATAGCGTCGGCTTCACAGTTAGCGGGGCCACCAGGTGGGGACAACCCACCTGGGTGCGCCTGGGGGGCCCAGGCGCGCCCTGTGGGGTTGTGCCCACCCAGGTGCCCCTCAGGTATCTCTTGGCTCCAGAAATTCTCTTTATTGATATAAAAATCCTTGCAAAGTTTTGCTCCATTCCGAGAACTTTTATTTCTGCACAAAAATAACACCATGGTAGTTCTATTGAAAACAGTGTCAGTCCGGGGTTAGTTTCATTCAAATCATGCAAATTAGAGTCCAAAACAAGAGGAAAAGCGTTAGGAAAAGTAGATATGTTGGAGACGTATCAATACACCACAAGCTAATAGATCTAATTCCTCGCATCATCTCCCGCCGTTAGAGCCACTAGAAAGCCGTCAGTGTTGGCCTTGATGATTCCCGCCGCTTTCCATGATCGACACTTATCCTCAAATTTTCGCAGGAGGCCCCCCAAGGACGGTGTGGCATTCTCTAAAACGATGGCGTGTTGGAAATATGCCCTAGAGGCAATAATAAAAGTATTATTATTATATTTCCTTGTTCATGATAATTGTCTTTTATTCATGCTATAACTGTATTATCCGGAAATCGTAATACACGTGTGAATACATAGACCACAATATGCCCCTAGTGAGCCTCTAGTTGACTAGCTTGTTGTGATCAACAGATAGTCATGGTTTCCTGGCTATGGACATTGGATGTCGTTGATAACGGGATCACATCATTAGGAGAATGATGTGATGGACAAGACCCAATCCTAAGCATAGCACAAAGATCGTGTAGTTCGTTTGCTAGAGCTTTTCTAATGTCAAGTATCTTTTCCTTAGACCATGAGATTGTGCAACTCCCGGATACCGTAGGAATGCTTTGGGTGTACCAAACGTCACAACGTAACTGGGTGGCTATAAAGGTGCATTACAGGTATCTCCGAAAGTATCTGTTGGGTTGGCACGAATCGAGACTGGGATTTGTCACTCCGTGTAAACAGAGAGGTATCTCTGGGCCCACTCGGTAGGACATCATCATATGCGCAATGTGACCAAGGAGTTGATCACGGGATGATGTGTTACGGAACGAGTAAAGAGACTTGCCGGTAACGAGATTGAACAAGGTATAAGGATACCGACGATCGAATCTCGGGCAAGTACAATACCGCTAGACAAAGGGAATTGTATACGGGATTGATTAAGTCCTTGACATCGTGGTTCATCCGATGAGATCATCGTGGAACATGTGGGAGCCATCATGGGTATCCAGATCCCGCTGTTGGTTATTGACCGGAGAACGTCTCGGTCATGTCTACATGTCTCCCGAACCCGTAGGGTCTACACACTTAAGGTTCGATGACGCTAGGGTTATAAAGGAAGTTTGCATGTGGTTACCGAATGTTGTTCGGAGTCCCGGATGAGATCCTGGACATCACGAGGAGTTCCGGAATGGTCCGGAGGTAAAGATTTATATATGGGAAGTCCTATTTTGGCCACCGGAAAATGTTCGGGATTTTTCGGTATTGTACGGGGAAGGTTCTAGAAGGTTCCGGAGTGGGGCCCACCTGCATGGGGGGACCCACATGAACGTGGGTAGTGGGGGAAAGGCCCCACACCCCTGGTCAAGGCGCACCAAGATCCCCCCTTAGAAGGAATAAGATCATATCCCAAAGGGATAAGATCAAGATCCCTAAAAAGGGGGGGGGGATAGCAATCGGTGGGGAAGGAAATGATGGGATTTCTTTCCTCCCACCTTTGCCAACGCCCCAATGGACTTGGAGGGCAAGAAACCAGCCCCCTCCACCCCTATATATAGTGGGGAGGCACATGGGAGCTTCACCCTTGCCCCTGGCGCAGCCCTCCCTCTCCCAAGTGCTCCTCCTCTCTCGCGGTGCTTGGCGAAGCCCTGCAGGATTGCCACGCTCCTCCACCACCACCACGCCGTTGTGCTGCTGCTGGATGGAGTCTTCCTCAACCTCTCCCTCTCTCCTTGCTGGATCAAGGCGTGGGAGACGTCACCGGGCTGTACATGTGTTGAACGCGAAGGTGCCGTCCGTTCGGCACTTGATCATCGGTGATTTGAATCACGACGAGTACGACTCCATCAACCCCGTTCACTTGAACGCTTCCGCTTAGCAATCTACAAGGGTATGTAGATGCACTCTCTTTCTACTCGTTGCTGGTCTCTCCATAGATAGATCTTGGTGATACGTAGGAAATTTTTTGAATTTCTGCTACGTTCCCCAACAGTGGCATCATGAGCTAGGTCTATTGCATAGATTCTTTGCACGAGTAGAACACAAAGTAGTTGTGGGCGTTGATGATGTTCAATATGCTTACCGTTACTAGTCCAATCTTGTTTCGACGGTATTGTGGGATGAAGCGGCCCGGACCGACCTTACACGTACTCTTACGTGAGACAGGTTCCACCGATTGACATGCACTTGGTGCATAAGGTGGCTAGCGGGTGCCAGTCTCTCCCACTTTAGTCGGAACGGATTCGATGAAAAGGGTCCTTATGAAGGGTAAATAGAAATTGGCGTATCACGTTGTGGTTTTGCGTAGGTAAGAAACGTTCTTGCTAGAAACCCATAGCAGCCACGTAAAACATGCAAACAACAATTAGAGGACGTCTAACTTGTTTTTGCAGGGTATGCTTTGTGATGTGATATGGCCAAGAAGAATGTGATGAATGATATGTGATGTATGAGATTGATCATGTTCTTGTAATAGGAATCACGACTTGCATGTCGATGAGTATGACAACCGGCAGGAGCCATAGGAGTTGTCTTAATTTATTGTATGACCTGCGTGTCATTGAACAACGCCATGTAATTACTTTACTTTATTGCTAACCGGTAGCCATAGTAGTAGAAGTAATAGTTGGCGAGACAACTTCATGAAGACACGATGATGGAGATCATGATGATGGAGATCATGGTGTCATGCCGGTGACGATGATGATCATGGAGCCCCGAAGATGGAGATCAAAAGGAGCAAAATGATATTGGCCATATCATGTCACTATTTGATTGCATGTGATGTTTATCATGTTTATGCATCTTGTTTACTTAGGACAACGGTAGTAAATAAGATGATCCCTTACAAAATTTCAAGAAGTGTTCTCCCCTAACTGTGCACCGTTGCTACAGTTCGTCGCTTCTAAGCACCACGTGATGATCGGGTGTGATGGATTCTTACGTTCACATACAACGGGTGTAAGACAGATTTACACACGCGAAAACACTTAGGGTTAACTTGACGAGCCTAGCATGTACAGACATGGCCTCGGAACACGGAGACCGAAAGGTCGAGCATGAGTCGTATAGTAGATACGATCAACATGAAAATGTTCACCGATGATGACTAGTCCGTCTCACGTGATGATCGGACACGGGCTAGTTTGACTCGGATCATGTGATCACTTAGATGACCAGAGGGATGTCTATCTGAGTGGGAGTTCATAAGATGAACTTAATTATCCTGAACATAGTCAAAAAGACCTTTTGCAAATTATGTCATAGCTCACGCTATAGTTCTACTGTTTAGTAATGTTCCTAGAGAAAATATAGTTGAAAGTTGACAGTAGCGATTATGCAATCAGTAGAAAGCTTATGTCCTTAATGCACCGCTCAGTGTGCTGAACCGCAAAATGTCGTTTGTGGATGTTACGAACATCAGACATACACGTTTTGATAACTACGTGATAGTTCAGTGAAACGGTTTAGAGTTGAGGCACCAAAGACGTTTTTCGAAAAGTCGCGGAACATATGAGATGTTTTGAGGGCTGAAATTGAGATTTCAGGCTCGTGCCCACATCAAGAGGTATAAGACCTCCGACGATTTTCTTAACTTGCAAACTAATGGAGAAAAGCTCAATTGTTGTGCTTGTGCTCAGATTGTCTGAGTACAACAATCACTTGAATCAAGTGGGAGTTGATCTTCCATATGAGATAGTGATGTTTCTCCAAAGTCATTGCCACCAAGCTGCTGAAGCTTTGTGATGAACTATAACATATCAGGGATAGATATGATGATCCTTGAGGTATTCACGATGTTTGACACCGCGAAAGTAGAAATCAAGAAGGAGCATCAATTGTTGATGAAACCACTAGTTTCAAGAAGGGCAAGGGCAAGAAGGGATACTTCATGAAACGGCAAATCAGCTGCTGCTCTAGTGAAGAAACCCAAGGTTGAACCCAAACCCGAGACTAAGTGCTCCTGTAATAAGGGGAACAACCACTGGAGAAGAATTACCCTAGATACTTGGTAGATGAGAAGGCTGGCAAGGTTGATAGAAGTATATTGGATATACATTATGTTAATGTGTACTTCACTAGTACTCCTAGTAGCACCAGGGTGTTGGATACCGGTTCGGTTGCTAAGTGTTAGTAACTCGAAATAAAAGCTACGGAATAAACGGAGACTAGCTAAAGGTGAGCTGACGATATGTGTTGGAAGTGTTTCCAAGGTTGATGTGATCAAGCATCGCACCCTCCCTCTACCATCGAGATTTGGTGTTTGCATTGAGCATAGACATGATTGGATTATATCTATCGCAATACGGTTATTCATTTAAGGAGAATAATGGTTACTCTATTTATTTGAATAATACCTTCAATGGTCTTGCACCTAAAGGAATGGTTTATTGAATCTAGATTGTAGTGATACACATTTTCATGCCAAAAGGTATAAGATAGTAATGATAGTACCACTTACTTGTGGCACTGCCATATAAGTCATATTGGTGTAAAACGCATGAAGAAGCTCCATATTGATGGATCTTTGGACTCACTCGTTTTTGAAAGGATTGAGACATGCGAACCATGTTTGTTGGTAGATATGCATGAAGAAACTCCATGCGAATGGACCATTTGAACTCACTTGATTTTGAATCACTTGAGACATGCAAATCATACCACATGGGCAAGATGACTGAAAGCCTCGGTTTCAGTAAAATGGAACCAGAAAGCAACTTGTTGGAAGTAATACATTTTGATGTGTGCAGTCCAATGAGTGCTGAGGCATGTAGTGGATATCGTTATGTTCTTACTTCACAGATGATTTGAGTAGATGCTGAGAATATTTACTTGATGAAACACAAGTCTGAATTATTGAATGGTTCAAGTAATTTCAGTGTGAAGTAGAAGATCATTGTGACAAGAGGATAAAATGTCTATGATATGATCATAGAGATGAATATCTGAGTTACGAGTTTTGGCACGCAATTAAGACATTGTGGAAATTGTTTCACAATTAATACCGCCTGGAACACCATAGTGAGGGTGTGTCCGAACATCATAACTGCACCCTATTGGATATGATGCATACCATGATGTCTCTTATCGAGTTACCACTATCGTTCATGGGTTAGGCATTAGAGACAACCACATTCACTTTAAATAGGGCACCACGTAATTCCGTTGAGATGACACAGTATGAATTATGGTTTAGAGAAACCTAAGTTGTCGTTTCTTAAAGGTTTGGGGCTGCGATGCTTATGTGAAAAAGTTTCAGGATTGATAAGCTCGAACCCAAAGCGGATAAAATGCATCTTCATAGGACACCCAAAACAGTTGGGTATACCTCCTAATTCAGATCCGAAAGCAATATGGATTGTTTCTTGAATCGGGTCCTTTCTCGAGGAAAGGTTTCTCTCGAAAGAGTTGAGTGGGAGGATGGTGGAGACTTGATGAGGTTATTGAACCATCACTTCAACCAGTGTGTATCAGGGCACAGGAAGTTGTTCCTGTGGCACCTACACCAATTGAAGTGGAAGCTTATGATAGTGATCATGAGTTTCAGATCAAGTCACTACCGTACCTCGTAGGATGACAAGGATGCGTACTACTTCAGAGTGGTACGTAATCCTGTCTTGAAGGTCATGTTGCTAGACAACAATGAACCTACGAGCTATGGAGAAGCAATGGTGGGCCCAAATTCCGACAAATGGTTAGAAGCCATGAAATCCGAGATAGGATCCATGTATCAGAACAAAGCATGGACTTTGGTGGACTTGCCCGATGATCGGCAAGCCATTGAGATAAATGGATCTTTAAGAAGAAGACGGACGTGGATGGTAATGTCACCATCTATGAAGCTCGACTTGTGGCGAAGAGTTTTTCACAAGTTCAAGGAGTTGACTACGATGAGATTTTCTCATCCGTAGCGATGCTTAAAGTCCGTCGGAATCACGTTAGCACAAGCTGCATTTATGAAATCTGGCAGATGGATGTCAAAATGAGTTTCCTTGCCAGTCGTAAGGAAAGGTTGTATGCGATACAATCAGAAAGTTTTTGTCGATCCTAAGGATGCTAAAAGGTATGCTAGCTCCAGCAATCCTTCTAAGGACTGGAGTAAGCGTCTCGGAGTTGGAATGTACACTTTGATGAGATGATCAAAGATTTTGGGTTTGTACAAAGTTTATGAGAAACTTGTATTTCCAAAGAAGTGAGTGGGAGCACTATAGAATTTCTGATGAGTATATGTTCTTGACATATTGTTGATCAGAAATGATGTAGAATTTCTAGAAAGCATATAGGGTTATTTGAAAGGTGTTTTCAATAGAAAACCTGGATCAAGCTACTTGAACATTGAGCATCAAGATCTATAAGGATAGATCAAAACACTTAATGGTACTTTCAAATGAGCACGTACCTTGACATGATCTTGAAGGTGTTCAAGATGGATCAGTCAAAGAAGGAATTCTTGCCTGAGATGTAAGGTATGAAGTTAAGACTTAAAATCTCGACCACGGCAGAATAGAGAGAAAGGACGAAGGTCGTCCCCTATGCTTTTATCATAGGCTCTCTGCAGTATGCTATGCTGTGTACCGCACCTGTAGTGTGCCTTGCCATGAGTCAGTCAAGGGGTACAAGAGTGATCCAAGAATGGATCACAGGACAGCGGTCAAAGTTATCCTTAGTAACTAGTGGACTAAGGAATTTTCTCGATTATGGAGGTGATAAAGAGTTCGACGTAAAGAGTTATGTCGATGCAAGCTTAACACCTATCCGGATAGCTCTGAGTAGAAATACCGGATACGTATAATGGAGCAACTTTTAGTATAGCTCCAAGTAGAACAGTTATTTGGAATAGCTCCAAATAGAGTGTGGTAGCTACATCTAGGAGATGACATAGAGATTTGTAAAGCACACACGGATCTAAAAGGTTCAGACCCGTTGACTATAACCTCTCTCACAAGCATAACATGATCAAACCCATAACTCATCGAGTGTTAATCACATGGTAAATGTGAACTAGATTATTGACTCTAGTAAACTCTTTGGGTGTAAGTCACATGGGGATGTGACCTTGAGTGTTAATCACATATCGATGTGAACTAGATTATTGACTCTAGTGCAAGTGGGAGACTGTTGGAAATATGCCCTAGAGGCAATAATAGAAGTATTATTATTATATTTCCTTGTTCATGATAATTGTCTTTTATTCATGCTATAACTGTATTATCCGGAAATCGTAATACACGTGTGAATACATAGACCACAATATGCCCCTAGTGAGCCTCTAGTTGACTAGCTCGTTGTGATCAACAGATAGTCATGGTTTCTTGGCTATGGACATTGGATGTCGTTGATAACGGGATCACATCATTAGGAGAATGATGTGATGGACAAGACCCAATCCTAAGCATAGCACAAAGATCGTGTAGTTCGTTTGCTAGAGCTTTTCTAATGTCAAGTATCTTTTCCTTAGACCGTGAGATTGTGCAACTCCCGGATACCGTAGGAATGCTTTGGGTGTACCAAACGTCACAACGTAACTGGGTGGCTATAAAGGTGCATTACAGGTATCTCCGAAAGTATCTGTTGGGTTGGCACGAATCGAGACTGGGATTTGTCACTCCGTGTAAACGGAGAGGTATCTCTGGGCCCACTCGGTAGGACATCATCATATGCGCAATGTGACCAAGGAGTTGATCACGGGATGATGTGTTACGGAACGAGTAAAGAGACTTGCCGGTAACGAGATTGAACAAGGTATAAGGATACCGACGATCGAATCTCGGGCAAGTACAATACCGCTAGACAAAGGGAATTGTATACGGGATTGATTAAGTCCTTGACATCGTGGTTCATCCGATGAGATCATCGTGGAACATGTGGGAGCCATCATGGGTATCCAGATCCCGCTGTTGGTTATTGACCGGAGAACGTCTCGGTCATGTCTACATGTCTCCCGAACCCGTAGGGTCTACACACTTAAGGTTCGATGACGCTAGGGTTATAAAGGAAGTTTGCATGTGGTTACCGAATGTTGTTCGGAGTCCCGGATGAGATCCCGGACATCACGAGGAGTTCCGGAATGGTCCGGAGGTAAAGATTTATATATGGGAAGTCCTATTTTGGCCACCGGAAAATGTTCGGGATTTTTCGGTATTGTACCGGGAAGGTTCTAGAAGGTTCCGGAGTGGGGCCCACCTGCATGGGGGGACCCAGATGAACGTGGGTAGTGGGGGAAAGGCCCCACACCCCTGGTCAAGGCGCACCAAGATCCCCCCTTAGAAGGAATAAGATCATATCCCAAAGGGATAAGATCAAGATCCCTAAAAAGGGGGGGATAGCAATCGGTGGGGAAGGAAATGATGGGATTTCTTTCCTCCCACCTTTGCCAACGCCCCAATGGACTTGGAGGGCAAGAAACCAGCCCCCTCCACCCCTATATATAGTGGGGAGGCACATGGGAGCTTCACCCTTGCCCCTGGCGCAGCCCTCCCTCTCCCAAGTGCTCCTCCTCTCTCGCGGTGCTTGGCGAAGCCCTGCAGGATTGCCACGCTCCTCCACCACCACCACGCCGTTGTGCTGCTGCTGGATGGAGTCTTCCTCAACCTCTCCCTCTCTCCTTGCTGGATCAAGGCGTGGGAGACGTCACCGGGCTGTACGTGTGTTGAACGCGGAGGTGCCGTCCGTTCGGCACTTGATCATCGGTGATTTGAATCACGACGAGTACGACTCCATCAACCCCGTTCACTTGAACGCTTCCGCTTAGCGATCTACAAGGGTATGTAGATGCACTCTCTTTCTACTCGTTGCTGGTCTCTCCATAGATAGATCTTGGTGACACGTAGGAAAATTTTTGAATTTCTGCTACGTTCCCCAACATGGCGTTGCAGTGCTTCCATATCATCCACATCCCTAAGATGATCAAGGCTCTGATGTCCTTTGCGTTGGCCCCATATCCACCCTTGCTCATGCACCAGTTGAGAAGGTAGTGCATAGCCGAGTCCAAAACTCTCTCGCGAGGACGCACTAGACCAGGAGATGATTGATGCTTTCCTCCACCTGATCACAAAGAGGGCACCTCTCCTGGTGGTCCATGCACCGTCTAGCTAATCTGTCTGAGGCCTAGCATTTGTTTCGGAGGGCCATCCACGCGAAAAACGGCATCTCAAAGGCGTTTTGGATCGCCAAGTGAACTGCGCTGCTGGTGCCACTTCGTGCCCCCAAAATTTTGCGTTGTAGGTTGACATTACTGAATATGAGCCATTCTCCTCCCAAGCCCATTGCACCAAATCCACCTCGTCTCTAAGCTGGGTCCATGCGATCCTCTCCCATAGCATTAGGTATTCGTTGAGCGTCGGCTGTGACATGACTGCAGTCGCGTCCAAAGCCCATGCTCCATGTAGGAGGCCTTGTTGCACTGTTCTAGCAGATCTGATAGCAGTACTGACCGTGGGCATAGAGGGCCGGTGCCAACTCCTCAATTCTGTATCCTTCCACCCATCGGTCCTCCTAGAACAGGGTACTTTGCCCATTGCCGATCACGTGATAGGTTGCTACCTGAAACAGCTGGGTTGCCTCCTTGGGGACTTGGGTGTCAAACTCATTCCAGAGTCTTGCCGGGTTCGTCTTCTTCAGCCATGGCCACCACGCTTGCATTGAAGTGTTGTGCCACCTGAGGTCCGAGATGCCCAAACCACATGCCCATCGTGGGGTACAAACTTCATCCCATGCTACCGCACACTGTCTAGAGTTTGCCTGAGTTGTCGCGCTCCAAAGAAAGCCTCTGCATATCTTGATCATGGTCGTGATCGTCTTGTGTGGGATATCAAGTGCCGTCATCGCATGGATAGGGATAACATATAGCACTGACTTGACAAGCAGCATTCTTCCACTCTTGGGCATGTTGGCATCCTTCCAACTTGGCAGCAGTGATGCCAGTTGGTCCACGAGTCCGGAGAGCTGCGTTGTTGTTTGCTTTCTGATGGCCAGAGGTAATCTGAGGCACTTGCATGGGAAAGACTGAATAGGGCATCCAAGAATTTGTGGCACTTGCTCCATCTGCCTGGTAGTGCAATGTATCGGAAGGGCCGCACACTTTGCAAGGTTGGCACGCAGCCCCGAGGCCTCACCAAATAACTGTGGAATAGCTGCACACGCCTGGAGGTCCATGGGCTCGGGTCTTAAGAATATCATCACATCATCACCGAACATGGAGATCCGTTGAGCCAGTCCTCGTGAGGCCAGCGGGGAGAGCAGGGCCTTGTCCACAGCTAGCTGAAACAACTTCTACAGTGGCTCCATGATAAGCAGGAACAACATAGGTGAGAGCGGAGCACCCTGCCTCAGGCCTTGTCTGTTCAGAAGCGGTCTCCCTGGGGCCCCATTCACCATGATACGAGTTGAGGAGCCCATGAGCAGGCCACAAATCCAATCAATCCACCATGAACTGAAACCAATCTAAGAAAGAACCTCCACCATGAAAGGCCACTGGACGGAATCGAAAGCTTTTGGTATGTCAAGTTTTAGCATCACCGCTGGCTCCCCGAGTGTATGTAGTCGGCGCGTCATGCTCTGTATGAGCATGAAATTGTCGTGGATGGATCTTACCCTTGACGAAAGCGCTCTGGTGCATGCCCACAATATTGGAAGCTCCTTGGCCAATCTATTCGCAAGGATTTTGTCGAAGATTTTTATTGCACCGTGTACCAAGCTCACTGGCCTAAATCAAGTGGGACTGAAAACGGGATGTCAATCGTTCCAAAGTATACTAGTAAACCGGTGGCAACTGGCAAGCAGTCGTTATGGTTGGTACAACAGAAGGTCCAAATCGGCTCGGCCGACATATTTAATCTCGTCCCTTCCGGCTTTTGCAGCGTTAGTTTAACCCAGCGTACGTACACGATCATCACCTCAAAGATGCTACTGTCAGTATCTATCTAGCGAAGCTTTCGACATTACTTTACATTTTCTGAAATTTGCATTAGTTTACTGGAAAGGACCACGACCCCCCACTAGCTGGAAGTGGTAAAAGGAATCGTTACTTTCTATAGCAACAGCATGGCAGTGCTGATACACTAGTGGTAGTATCTTAATCCCTCTCAGGCTAACGTAAGACCAACTCCACCGCGCGATCCCAAACGGACGTCCGAATTGACCCGAATTTGTTCCTTTGGAGCGCTGATGGATTCGCCCGTGTCCGGCCGTGTCCGTTGGGTCGTGCCTGCGTCCACCGCGCGGCCGCACCCCAAATCGTGTTCGGGGTGGACGGGAATAAAAAAATTAATGAAATAACTAAAAAAAGCAAATAAACGCATTTTAAAAAAACATAAAACATATATATGGGTTGGCCACAAAACGGCCCAGTTTCAACGGCCACTTAAAAGGCCCAGATTCATAATTAACATAATAAGAAAATAAAAAAACTCCTCCCGCGCGCTCCTGCCGCGCCCGTCGGTGACGTGGCCGTCGCCGTCTTCACTGGCCGCCGGTGTCGTCGTCGTCGCTGACGAGGTCGACGTACTCCGGTGGCGTCCAGAGGTGGGGCGGCGGTGCGTGGTAGACGGGGCTGGGCTAGACGGCCGGAGGTGCCTGCAGCACCTCCTCCCGCGGTGACGCCTCCCGCTCCGATGACCGCGGTGGAGTGGGGCACCAGTTCACGCCCAGGTCGGCGGCCATCTCCGGCGCAGTGCAGGACCAGCCCCACCCCTGGCCCAGGAGCTGCTCGAACGCGGGCGGGTCCTCCTCCATCGGCTCCTCCGTGACGGCCGCCAGCTACAGCTCCAGGAAGGCGACGTCCCCGGCGGCAGAGAGGGCCATGGCCTCCTCCAGGCCGTCCCACTGCCGCTCGTCGTGCGTGTTCATGGAGTCTTCCATGACACGCTGCAGGAGACGGGCCTCCTCCTCCTCTGTCATGCGAGGAGGGGGAGGGGGCGACGGAGACGGGGAAGGCGACGGCGTGGGCGTCAGGCCGCGCACCCGCGTACGCCCGCGGGGCTTTGCACGTGGCCTCCGCGGCCCCGACACGGTGCCGGCGAAGTAGGACGCGCGGCGCGTGTCGTGCTCGTCCTGGAGCCATGTGTCCCAGAGCGGGGAGTCGGGGGCATACCTGTGGTCGTAGTACAGGTCGTCGGGGAGGAGGCGGCGGCGGCGGTTGATCTCATCGCGCCGTGCACGGCCGGTCGGCGGCACTGGCGGGATGGGGACCCGGTCCGCGGAGAGGTGCCAGCCGTTGGGGAGGTGGGCGTCACTCCACGGGACCGGCGTCCTCGTCTCCCAGTACCTCCGGCACACGTCCGCGCAGATGTACTGCCGGTCGCGCTCGCCGGAGGGCCTAGGGGCAATGGTGAAGGGGGCCGACGCGGGGGCTCGACGGGAGGAGCGCGGCGGTGACGCGGGGGCTCGACGGGAGGAGCGCGGCGGAGACGCGGGCTCCTCCTTCTTCACGGATCCGCGACGGCGCCCCGAGGAGGAGCCGGCCTCGCGGTCGTGCTTGCCCTTGCCGTTCCAGAAGCCCATGGCGAGGTGGGCGGCCGGCGAGCTCGAGGGCAAAGGAAGGCTAGGGTTCGGCGCTGTCGGGGTTCGAGGAGGCCGCTGGGTGGCGTGGGGCAGTGTGGACGACGACCCGTCCACGCTTCCCACTTAAAAAAGGACGGCGGCCGTTCGGCGTGCGGATGACAGGTGGGGCTGTCCGCTCGTGCGCATTGATGTGGGCGGATGGGAGGTAGGTGGCCGCCTGCCACGCGGCCCCGAAGTGGAGAGACGCGCGTCCGTTTGGTGTCCGC
Source organism: Triticum timopheevii (assembly GCA_963921465.1). Taxonomy (NCBI): domain Eukaryota; kingdom Viridiplantae; phylum Streptophyta; class Magnoliopsida; order Poales; family Poaceae; genus Triticum; species Triticum timopheevii. The sequence continues at coordinate 499,217,229 of OY997272.1, forward strand.
CACGACCCAAACCCGGCGCAAGTTTGCGCTCGAAATGGGTCGGCCCGGACACAAAACGGACAGGATGGATCCGAACTGTCACGCGCTGGACCGCCTCCTTTGTCCCTTTTGCCCCAAACGGACAGGGCTGGACAGGATGAGTCGCGCGGTGGAGTTGGCCTAAGACGCAAGCTGGCGTCGCTTCCCGCAGCGCGTTGGCGCCACGGCCTCACCTATTTTTACCGGTCGCGGGCAGTCAAAGCCGCAAGAAAAAGTCTAAAATAAACCTTGAACTTATAGATAGAAGGTAAATGAAACCTCAAATTTTGAATCCCGGAAATCAGCACACTAAACTTTCTAATCCCGGTCTATTTTCAACCTTGAGTGAGTTCCCAAACAGGGATTGTTGACGTGGCATGTTAAATCCTGGGATTTTTAGCTCTGGACTCTACTGGGCCGGTCCATCAGGCACGCAGCAAGTTTTCTTTTTTTCCTTTTCTTAAGGCGTGACGTAAAAAAGTCTTTCTATTCCTCAAAGCGCGAAGTAACAAAAATACTCTCGCAAAGTTGAACTTGAGACCAAGCTGAGTTGAGCTCATCCCGCTAGCCACTAGTGCAGACAACTATGAGCGAAGTAGTAAGAGGCCTGTTGTATTTAACCAGCAACCGAAGCGTTAGAACTTTGAAAACATTTTTAGGGCAATATTCGAAACATAAACAAATTTGGAAATGTCCGAATATTTTATAAAGTGTGAGTACTTTTTGAAATTCTGAATAGTTTAAGAAAGAACTATTTTTTGAAAAAGCGAACACTTTCTTAAACATAAACATTTTGAAACCTGAAGAAAATTTGAAAGTGCGAACACTATTTGTGAATTGTAAAACTGGGAACAAATTTTGAAACCTGAAAAAATGTGCAAAGAAAATGTTTATGACATCTAAAAAATATCACGAGTTTAGATAAATGTATGTGGCATTTCAAAAACAATTGTGCAATGTAAAGTAATATTCGTGCGATTCGAAAAATGTGCTTGTGACATTTAAAAAAAGTGTATACAATGTAAAAAAGATGTTTGCATGATGTAGAAAAATGTGTTAGACCCTTAAAAGACTATATGTGACATGTGTTTGAAAGAAGTGTATACAATTTGAAAAATGTGTAACGGTGTAAAAAATGTTCATGTAGTTTATAAAATGTTTATTGTCGTTAAGAAAATGTAAAATGTGTATTTGGAAAAATATTATCATGTATTCAAAAAAGAATTGAAAACATGTATATTAAAAAAATGTACGTAATGTATATGAAAAATGTCGAAAGTGTATAAAAAATATTTCATGTTTGTGCTAAAAACATACATTGGCTACTCAGAATAATTAGACTCGTGTAAAAAAAGAAAATCAGTTACCGGTAAAGAAACAAAATAAAAGCGAAAAACTAGAGCAGCGCGAGCAACTCTGCTAATGGGCCGGCCCAATTTAGCAAATCCCAGCTAAATCCTCTCAAGGTTCAAAATAGACCGGGATCCGAGAGTTTGATGTGCTGATTTCAGGAATTGAGAGTTCAGGGTTTGATTTAGCTTTCGCCTACAAATTTAAGGTTTAATTTGGACTTTTTCCAAGCCGCAACAGTGCATCCAGTCCTGTCGCGGCGTACGCGACGCAGCCTTTGCGTTGTGTTGGCTGCTTTGCTTTCAGACGTGGTGAGGCCCTACGGTCGGCCCTGGCGACGCAGCGGCAGGGGAATCATCAAAGCAGTAGCAGTACCCTTGGTGTACTCCATCCCTGGTTTCGGCAACGAGGCCGTCTCAATGGTGTCACCGTGACCCTGGGCCTGGGGCTGGGGGGTACGTACACGCGTGTTGGAGCGCGCCGAGGCCCCCGGACCCGACACACACGCCATCCCGGAACGGAAACGCTAGGGCTGGGCGACGCGAAAGCCTACGCACCGTCTGCCGCAAAACCACAAGTGGAAACGGCTAGGCCTGGCCGCCCTGAAAGGCTACGCCGATCCGAGACACGGATACACGGAGATCTCTCTGGAGTCTGGATGGATGCCCCCGGGTAGGCTGAGAGCGTCGTGGAAAGCTGCCGAGGCGTCCCGTCCAACAACCCTCGGTCGCCGCGAGGCTGCCCAGTCCTCGCGTACGCGGTGCACAGGCCACCCCACGGGTGGAGCTGCGCTGCGAGAGAGACCCCTCGTAGTACAGTACGTTTGGGTACCTGGTGGTGGCGAGATGAGCGGCCGGGAGCCAGGGGCAGCGCACCCGCGCAGTACCCTTTTCTTTCTCTTTGGACCGGAAATGACATGGTGGGATGGCTTTTGGGCACCGCTACTTGTGTCCTGTTTCGGGGTACTCCAGGCTTTCTTTTGGAGTTTAAAAAAGACGTGATGGCTTTTGCGGAACCGGACGGCCGCGCAGATCTTCTGAGGGCAGCATTCGAGCCTAGCATGACGGCGTCGCGTCATCAGGTTCATGAGGCCAACTCCACCGCGCGATCCTATCATGTCCGCTCCTGTCTCTTTGGGGTAAAAGGGACAAACGAGACGGTCCAGCGCGCGGGTGCAAACGGACTTTTGTCCGCTTTGTGTCCGCTTTCGACCCATCCGCGGCCCAAGTTTGCGCTGTTTTTGGGGGTGAAACGGACACCACGCGGACGCACGGGTCGTCTGCGCGTGTCCTTCCCTGGCCCGCCCGTCGGTGGCACAGGATGGGTCTTTTTCTATCCGCCCCCCTCCCTCCATCCGGCCGCATCCACTCTACTCTTCCCCACTCTTCCCCTCACCGCCGCCGGCCGCCCGCCCACTGCCATTGCAGCCGTGCAACTCGGACGCGCGCTTGCCCAGCCCCTTCCTCTCGTCGCCGCCGAGCTACCCAAGCACGGCCACCTTGTTTGCGCACCCGCCGACCGGATTTGGGGCGGATCCGGTCGGTCTTGAGCTCGCCCGGCTGTGGGAGGCCGGGCCACGCCATGGACTGGCCGGGCACCTTGCCGGAACGCCCTGGCAGGGCCTCAAGGCCACATGCAGGCAGTGGCTCGTCCTCTAGCCGCTCGGATCTGCACCATCGGTGGTCCGCCGGCAGATACACGAATGACGGCCGGCCGGGCTCGGTGCTTGCCCAAAAGCTCATCGGCGCGCCGTTGCCTCTCATCAAGTGCGACCACTGCCCAAGGGTGGTCGTGCGCCGCGTGTCTACGGCGCCGGAGCATCCCGGATGGGTGTTCATCAAGTGCTTAAACGATGGGGTATGTGCTCTTTTTAGCTTCGGTTTGTGCTCTTGGATTAGACTAGTGGTGCTAACTTTAAGTTTTATTGTGTAGAACGGATGCAAGTTTTGGTATTGGAAAGAAGAGTACATCGATATGTTGATAGAGCGAAATGTAGTGCATGTTCGTGCACTTTTAGCTAGCCTAGAGGCTTTAGATGAGACAAGTGCACTTGTTGCTAGATTAGAGGCTAGGCACGATACTACGTGCGAAGAAGCAATAAGGCACGATACTACGTGTGAGGAAGCAACGTCGACTTCTGGCTTGAAGAAGAAAGGAGGGTGCAACGTCGTGCCTCCTCCACAGATCAACAATGAGTGCATCGAGAAGGCCCTAACCCAACTCAAGGGAGCAGTTATGGAAGTTGGATATCTTCTCAAATGTATTCTTGTGATTCTTGTTTTCTTTGGTCTTGGTTTACTAGTCAAAATATGATGATGTATTTTTCATGTACCAAAAATGAATGATGAAATAAAGTTAAGGACTTGCAAAGAAATATACGCGGACAGGATAAGGCAAATGGATGCGGCCGCGCGCTGGACGCACGGCCACCGCATCCCAGGACAGGCCCGGACACGACCCCAAATTCCTACCCAAACTAACAGAATTCGGACAAAACGGACGTCCGTTTAGGGTCACACGGTGGAGTTGGCCTGAGGCCAACGATGATGCTCGACGAAGAAATGAGAAGTCCAAAGGGTCTCCGCTGGCTCTGCCTGGCGATAACGTATTACGGAGACTCGTGACGAAGAACCGATCACGGTCAAACGCATCCCGGGGTCGGAAGGGGCAACCCAGTCCTGGCTTGGTCCGTTGGTTCATTCATCTGACCTGCACACAGTACTCGCTTGGGCCAGGCGTCAGGGTGTCGCTGAAGTGAACTGCTTCTGCACAAGTCGAAGAGCAGTTCAGTTTTTGCATCACCACGTACAACACGTACTGTACAGCATGGGAGTACTAATTTGTTTGCACGGTCTAGAAGCTTTTTTTTTTTCTAACCAACACTTGATAGGGCAGCAGTTCATGCATGCACATCCAAACCCTTGTCAGTTCGTCGAGGCGGGGGATAAACCGGGCTGTTCAGATTTTGCATCACCACTACCTAAGACGTACAGTACAGCGTGTACTGATTCGTTTGCACGGTCCATAAACTTTTTTTTCCCCACTTTAGCTACACTAGCAAACATGTCTAAAGATCTCACCCTCATTCCCCTAATATAATAAACATGACTAATACCTCGTCCTCAGCTCCACATTCTTCATTTCAATATGACATCAGACAGATGTTTTCGCTTGTCCTTTTTGTTGTCCTTGTCGCCGGGGTCGCAGTACCAGTTGTCACTAACCAAGGTCGGCTAGGTCCTTGAGCCTCATTCGTGTCCAATTGATGACGAGCGTTGAACAAAGATTATTTTATCATCCGAGTAATATATTAGGAAAAAATAGTGCACATAATATATGCCTGTGCTATCATATAAATTGAGTAGTTTGTGTCAGATAGACCATGAAGTCATAATTGGACTCATCATGCATTGTGATGGGTGTCACTGGGCCGAGCTAGGCTGGTCGTACGTGAGGAGGTGGCGAAAAAAGGATTCCTTCCATACCCCTAGTTTATTAAATTAAACTAAAACAATGCATTCATGGGTGTATTTCAAAAATTCACCCCATTTTATTAGTAGGTATAGATTTAAAAAATAGTTAGCTATAGTACCTCCCTTTTTCAAGAATATTTATGTTTTGAACAAATCTTTGCCTTTTCAAATTTAAAGTTCAATTTTTTGTGTTTTCAAAAAATGTTCGCAAATTCAAAAAATCAATATAGTACCTCCTAGTTTTCAAAAATTATTTATGTTAAAAAATAACAGAAAATGTTTTTTAAGTGCTTGAATTTAATTTTTTGTTCACCATTTTGCAAAATATTTGTGTTCGAAAATATATTCAGTTTTTCCATAAATAAATGTTTTTCTTTTGCTCTCAATATCTGGCGCGGCTCCTAGTTTAATTTAAGGCGTCGCGCCGCCACATAGAAATAAGCGCTTGGCTAGTCCCGTGGCTAGCTTTCTGAGCTCTAGCTTGAGCACCTGGGTTCGAGTCCTCGAGCCGCAGTATTCCATTTCCTTGGACTTTTATCGCTGTGCGGGAGATGTAATAATGGGCCGGACCATCGCGGCTATGTGCGTCTTAAATTTTTTTTCACAGAAAGCAAATCGGGACGAATGAGAAAACGGGAGGTCCTAACCGGCGCTCTCAGCGCCGGTTTTGATTACTGGCGCTCGAAGTGCTTCTACTGGGCCGGCCCAGTATTACTTCGTTCGCTGGCAGGCAACGCAGAAAAATTTAAGCCGAAAAGAAACGAGCTGCAGGATCGAACTCGCGCCATAATTGTAATGTACGAGTATGGTTAACCACCACATCAACTTGGAACTAGCGACTAAATGAACAAAAAATGAACTAGTTGACCAAACTTTTAAAAACATCAACATTTATTGGAAAAATGAACAAAAAAGTTGAAATTTCAAATGATGAATGATTTTTAAATATACATTGCACATTTTGTGATATACGCTGAACAGTTGTTAAATACATACTGAACATTTTTTTATGTATGCTGAACAAATATTTAAATACACATTGAACATTTTTGTGACATACGCTGAACAATGTATAAATATGCATTTAACATTGTTGGGAATATATGCTGAACAATTTTAATATACCCAATGAACATTTTCTTAAATATGTTGAACATTTTATTAAATATACGATGAACATTTTTGTATATAAATATGCAATGACTGTGTATAAATACACGAAAAAGAAACAAAAACTTCATTGAATTTGAAAGAAGTTCACCGAGTTTCAAAAAAACATCTAGTTTGAAAAAAAATGATTGAAATTGAAAAAAAGTTCATTAAGTTTGAAAAAAGTTCATCGAGTTTTAAAAAAAAGTTCATCAAATTTGAAAAAATTTCATCAAATTTGAAAATATTTCATCAACTTTCAACAAGAGTTCATCGATTTTGAAAAATAGTTCACGCATTTAGCAAAAGAGAAAAGAAAAAAATGAACTAAATCTTCAAAAGAAAGGAACAAGAAAAAAATGAAGAAAGAACAAAGGAAAGTAGAAGATGCAATTAGCCATATAAGTTATCTATGGCGGGTTGGTTAGTGGTGCTCGTAATCATTGAAGACGTCGCGGGTTCGAATCCCTGTCGGGCGTTACCTTTTTTGCGGAATAAGGAAGGAAAAAAAATGAGAAGATGGGCCGAGCCCAAGTTGCTTGAGGGGTATGCGCCCGATTGCGAAATGGCTGTAAACGGGCGCTGAGGGCGCCGTTTAGGAATTACCTTAGAAAACGCCTGATGGACGAAAATTTATGTGGGTCGGACCATATGACAAAAAATGTGGAGAAACAATACTTCCTTTAATGTTAAAAAATAGCTACACTAAGGTACGTGAATTTTAAATGGGAATGTTAAAATCTGATGTCGGATTTCTAACCATGGCAAAATAAATGTTTTCAATGATAAATTATGTTGTTTTCATGATTGCCTCCTAAAGAAAATTTTCATCTTCACAACAAATTAATTTGCAATAAAAATATGTTCGATTCGCATGCTCAAAAATCTGATGTTGGATTTGTAGCCAAATAGTTTTTAAATCTGGGTAAGTCAATTATCTAACCATTATTTTGTTGTTGTCAAAAATCATTTTTCTGCCTTGTATTTTTTTCACGGCTTCTTGGGCTGAATTCTTTTAGTTGTCTTTGTTTGGGGTCAGAAGGATTTTCTATTGGGCCTAAACCCCTGTGAGTTCGTCGTGGGGGATAAACCGGGCTGTTCAGCTTTTGCATCACCGGTACCTACGACGTACAGTACAGCGTGTATTGATTCGTTCGCACGGTCTAGAAACTTTTTTTACCCACTTTAGCTACACTAAGGTATACGTAAATTTTAAATGGGAATGTTAAAATCTGATGTCAGATTTTTAACCATGGCTAAATAAATGTTTTCGATGATGAATTATGTTGTTTTCATGATGCCGGTTTTCTTTAGCAAGAATGGCAGATCTTGCTTCCTAAAGAAAATTGGCATCTTCGCGACAACTTAATTTGCCATAAAAATATGTTCGATTCGTCATGCTGAAAAATCCGACATTTGATTTGTAGCCAGATCATTTTTAAATCTGGGTAAGTTAGTTTTCCAACCGTTACTTTTTTTGTCAAAATTCATTTTTCTGCATTGTGTTTTTTCACGGCTTCTTGGGTGAACTTTTTTAATTGTCTTGTTTGCATCAGTCAATCTTCTATTGGGCCTAAAGCCCATTACTCATTGCCCATTTTTGTCCTATTTGTGTGTGTTTTGCTTTAATTTTCTCTTTTCTTTTTTATATGGGTATTTTTGGGATATTGGGTAAGTTTAAATGTATGCACGCAAGAAGTATACAATATATGTTTAAATTATTCTCCCTCCATCCCAAAATAAAATAAGTGTCTTTGATTTAGTAAACTTTACTAGGAAGAAGGGAGTACTACACAATAAAAGTACACTATTATACTTTTTTTTGTATATTGCAATAATTCAATTTAGTGCAAAGTTGTGTGCAAGTTTTTATACCTTTTTGTTTCCTTTCTTCTTAAAGGGTAATACCAGTGCCACTAACTCATTCTGTCTTAGAAAAGTTCATTATTTTTTTTAAGTTTTTCATCTCATTTTCTTTCCTCTTTAAGGGTAATACCCATTCCACTAATTCATTCATTCTTAGGATACATCCTTTTTGCGAAATTCTATTATTAATTGTTTATTCTTTTTGTTTATAGTATAGCACAATTATTTGTGGGCATTTTATTTATTTTCCTTGTTTTTGAAGGGTGATACTAATGTCACTAATTCAGTCTTCCTTGGAGAAGTTCCTTATTTTGATTTCATTTTAGTTCTTTAATTCATTTTCTGTCTTCTTTAAGGATAATATCAATTCCACTAATTTGTCATTCTCTGGGAACTTCCTTTTTTGTGAAAAAATCACTATTATATGATTAGTCTGACATATTATAAAAAGCACAGTTATTTGTCACCCTGTGCATTTTAAAACCGAACCGAAAAACCATACCGAAAATAAACCGAACCGAACAATTTTATGGTTTTTATGGTTTATAGTTTCGATATGGTATGAACTTTTCATACTGTTTTGAATTTTGGTTTTTATGATATATACCGGAAAACCGAATGGTTTACCGAATAAACAGAAGTAAAAATATATTTATATATCTTCGGGCGAACAACCATACAAGTAGTCATTTTTTGTACATAAGCTAGACTTCCTGTTAAGCATATCCATTTTTCTTGTAACATAGTCATACTTCTCCTCAAAAGAATGCTAAGCACGTCCATAACCATCGAATCCATGCATGCATATACACTCACATATAGTTATATGCTCTTTGTATGAAAAGATATGTGTTTTGAGTCATAAATTTGCAAAGTATTATATGTCATTTTCAAATTTGCGTCAACTTTTTGGTTTTTACAGTATATACCGAAACCATACCGAAATAATTTGTTATATACCGAAACTGAACCGTATCTAAATTTTATACCGTATTTACCGAAGTATTAATACCGTACAAGCCGATAAACCGAACACGCATAGTGAGTTATTTGTGTGCACATTTTGTCATTTTTTGTTTTGATTATTTTTATTTTCTTTTATTATTAAAGGGTAATACCAATGCCAATAATTCATTATTTTGATTCCTTTTAGTTCTGTTAATTTTCTTTCTTCTTCAAAGGTACTACCAATGCCACTTTTTATTCCTTCTTGGGAAACTTATTTTATAAAAATTCCACTATTATATGTGTATTCTTGCATTTAATAAAAAGCACAAATTCCGTGTATATTGTGTGCAAATGTTATCATTTTCTTAATTTATTTTTAAAGGGTAATACCAATGTGACTAATTCAATCCTTCCTAGAAAACTCCATTATTTTGCTTTTTTTGTTTTAATTTCATTTTCTTTTATTTTAAGGGTAATAGCAGTGCCTCTAATTCATCCCTTCTTATTGTTACATATTATAAAAAGCGCAATTTCCAAGAAAATGTGTGCAATTTTTATCATTATTCTTTTATTTATTTTCTTTCTTGGGTAATACCAATGCCACTAATGCATTCATTCTTAGAAAACTTCTTTGTGCTAATTTTTTTAATATAAAAACAACTTGATATTTTTATACATTTACATGCTCATGTCTAAATGTTATATGAAAATGTTGAGGGGTAAAGCCATTTAGACATGCAAAACAAAGTTGAGTGCAAGCCTACCTGCCCCACCATGGTATGATTATATTCTTGAAATAAGCTATGTAAAATATTTGTCCTTCCAACTGCATTTTCATTAATCACCAAAAGCCAATGGGGGTCCCACCTTATGAAGTTGGGGTTCTCTGGTTTTGGGGACTTTTGAGATCAGAATGGTTCGTGTAATTAAGCACGGATATAAAAACATGTAATTCCACACAATGGTAATTTATTAGTAGGTTAGTCCCAAAAATTATTAAATTATGCATAAAATGATATGAAATTGACATAGAAACTCCAAAAGTGATCTATTCGTTTTGAACATATCAAGCTAATACTTGGTTGGTTGAGGCTCGAGGAGAAGAACGTGTGACTTTGTGTATTTGCAGATATCTCTATGTTCTGCACGCCTCTCTCCAAGGGAGATCAGTGTCCATCATAGGGCGTGGACTTCGGGTTAAATTACCACCTTTGTGCTTCTTTGGTCGTTTTGATCTTGGCTCTATTGTTGCTTAGGTGTTAACTAGCATGCTTGTTTATCTTGTTAGCTGGTGGCTCCTATCGTCTAGGTTGATTCGCCTTACTTGCATTTCGAGATAACTTATAATTCCACGTTCCCTAAAATTAGCTAACAAAGTAAAAATATGCCATCGCTTATTCACACACCCATTGGATTTGATCTTTTGAGGAACTTAACTTTCAAACCATGCCCTCCTCAACCACAAGTCGTACCTTAAAGAATCTCCACGTCCGAACCATATGTCCACACTATCCCGAAAATCCATGTCACATGATAAGTGAATAGTTGCGCCAACCCATGGGCTTGTAAGTGGCTATTGGCCTACGTAAAACTGAGGGTTAATGGATTGGACTACATGATTCCACTTCCCTTCCATCCGTTAGACCCATGTATGATTCTTTATACTCAAGAGAGCCATGTGTCTCCACCACCTCTGAGCATCACCCATATTATTGGTTTTTATTATATTCATTCAGTCTGATAAGGAGACTAATTTAGAAATTTTGGTTTATGTTGAGAGATTTGTTTCGGTTCTATTTTCCAAAAGGCTACCATGTTAGTGGGTGTTAATTTCGCCCTTCGGGTTGCTAGGCTAGTATCCTTCGAGTCCATGAATATTGAGGTGGGTGTGTATCAAATTCATACACTCGACTCTGGTGTGCTCCCCAACCTTAACCGTTCACTTCAATGAGACCACCTTCTTTGTCTTCACCACTGTCCTCGTTCTTGCGTCGCTCTATTTCCGCCTTGGCACCTCGTCAGGGTGGCTAGAGGTTAGGCTGAAGGAGTGTTTAGGATATTCTATGGGAGTTTGAGAGTTTTTTGGTTGCACTTGGCATGTCATTGAGGTGGACTACCTTAATCCAACTTTTACCATTTTGCTTAATACTGAGTATAATAGCGGAGCTAGCCGAGTATGGCTGGGAGGGCCAAATAGAAAATAGAAATGTTTGGGCGGACAGATGACTACGCTTATCTTTAATCTAAGCACCTAATAGAAATTTCTTCAGGGATTTTCCTAATCTTAGGGGACATGGCCCGCCTATAACACACATAGCTCCACCGTTAGCCGGTTACTTCTTTAATTACAATTGGATGCCAAACATGACAAGCCACGGTCGACAATTTGGATCTGGATATGTGGCGGGGTAGCATAAAAAAGAAGATGGAGGATAGTCCGTTGGAACCGAAAAATAAATTAGGACTAAATCTTCGTTGTGGGTCTCTGATCATTTAAATGGACAAACTTATAGGCTATGTGCCGGAATTATGACCATAAAAAAGTTGGTACATTAGGAATTTCAAATGAAAATCATAGGGACTGTAGAAGGACAAGTATGGGTTGTGCAATCGCAATGCATTGATAGGTGCACTAGGCACGTATATATGAGTACAGAGGGGGGCCACAACCTTGACTATACAGAGGAAACATGGGGTGTGACCAATACATAATATACACGTACACAATATACTCAACACCCCCCGGCAGTCGAAGCGGCGCAAGTGACGCAGAGACTAGAACGGAACTCCTCGAAGGTGGAAGTCGGCAGTCCCTTCGTCATGACATCAACAAACTGTTGTGCAGTCGGAACATGGAGGACCCGAATACGTCCAAGGGCCACCTGCTCGCGCGCAAAGTGAATGTCCAGCTCAATGTGCTTAGTCCGGCGATGATGAACGGGGTTGGCGGAGAGGTACACCGCAGAGACGTTGTCGCAGTAGACAACCGTATCCTGGGAGACATCGTGATGCAGCTCCTGAAGTAACTATCATAGCCATGTGCAATCGGCAACAACGCTAGCAACAGATTAGTACTCAGCCTCTGCGCTTGAGCACGAAACCGTAGGTTGTCGCTTGGATGACCACGAGACAAGTGAAGGATTGAGGTAAATGCAGTAGCCAGAGGTGGACCGACGGGTGTCGGGGAAGCCATCCCAGTCCGCGTGAGAGTAGGTCACCATCTCCAGAGAAGTGGATGCCATGAGGGTGAGCCCAAGAGCCATCGTGCCACGAATTTAACGGAGGATCCGCTACACAAGGGTCCAATGGGAGTCACTTGGGGCGTGCATGTGGAGACACACCTGCTGAACATCATACTGTAGAGACGGTCGGGTGAGAGTCAGATACTGAAGAGCACCGACAATGGACCGGTAGAAGGGAGCATCCGATGCTGGCGAGCCCTCAAGAGTAGAAACCTTGGCCTTCGTGTCAACATGAGTAGCAACATGGTTATAGTTGTGAAGGAAATATGCCCTAGAGGCAATAATAAAGTTGTTATTTTATATTTCCTTATATCATGATAAATGTCTATTATTCATGCTAGAATTGTATTAACCGGAAACTTGATACATGTGTGAATACATAGACAAAACACCGTGTCCCTAGTATGCCTCTACTAGACTAGCTCGTTAATCAAAGATGGTTAAGTTTCCTAGCCATGGACGTGTGTTGTCATTTGATGAACGGGATCACATCATTAGATCGTTCATTTTTATTGCTACTGCTTCCTTCGTGTCAAATATATATTCCTCCGACTATGAGATTATGCAACTCCCGGACACCGGAGGCCTTCTGTGCTATCAAACGTCACAACATAACTGGGTGATTATAAAGATGCTCTACAGGTATCTCCGAAGGTGTTTGTTGGGTTGGCATAGATCGAGATTAGGATTTGTCACTCCGAGTATCGGAGAGGTATCTCTGGGCCCTCACGGTAATGCACATAATATGAAGCCTTGCAAGCAATGTGACTAATGAGTTAGTTGCGGAATGATGCACTACGGAACAAGTAAAGAGACTTGCCGGTAACGAGATTGAACTAGGTATGAATATATTGACGATCGAATCTCAGGCAAGTAACATACCGATGACAAAGGGAATAACGTATGTTGACATTACAGTTCTACCGATAAAGATCTTCGTAGAATATGTGGGAACCAATATGAGCATCCAGGTTCCGCTATTGGTTATTGACCGGAGAGGTGTCTCGGTCATGTCTACATAGTTCTCGAACCCATAGGGTCCGCACGCTTAACGTTCGATGACGATATGTATTGTATGAGTTATGTGTTTTGGTGACCGAAGGTTGTTAGGAGTCCCGTATGAGATTACGGACATGACGAGGAGTCTCGAAATGGTCGAGAGGTAAAGATTGATATATTGGAAGGTTATATATGGGCACCGGAATGGTTCCGGAAAGATTCAGAAATTTTTCGGAGTACCTAGAGGTTACCGGAACCCCCGGGGAAAGTTAATGGGCCCCATGGGCCATAGTGGGGAGGAGGAGGCAAGCCGTAGAGGTGCCCCCCTGGTGGAGTCCGAATTGGACAAGGGGGAGGGGGCGCGGCCCCCTTTCCTTCTCCCTCTCTCACTCCACTTCCCTCTTTCCCCCTTTGTTGGAAAGGAAGGAGGGGCCGACTAGGATTGGGAATCCTAGTTGGACTCCCCCCCCACTTGGGCGCGCCATAGGTCTGACCCTCTCCCCTCCCCTCCTTTATATACGGGGGTAGGGGGGCACCCCAAAGCACATCAATTGTCTTAGCCGTGTGCAGTGCCCCCCTCCATCGTTTACTCCTCCGGTCATATTGTCATAGTGCTTAGGCGAAGCCCTGCGCGGATCACATCACCAACACCGTCACCATGCCATCGTGCTGACGGAACTCATCGTCTCCTTCATACCTCTACTAGATCAAGAGTTCGAGGGACGTCATCAAGTTGAACGTGTGCAGAACTCAGAGGTGTCATACATTCGGTACTTGATCGGTTGATTCGAGAAGACGTTTGACTACATCAACCGCGTTAAGTTAACGCTTCCGCTTTCGGTCTACGAGGGTACGTGGACACACTCTCCCCTCGTTGCTATGCATATCCTAGATAGATCTTGCGTGAGCGTAGGAATTTTTTTGAAATTGCATGCCACGTTACCCAACAAGTTGAGCATGCCAGCACGCTCAAGGAGCTCACGCGCATACTTATGCTGATGAAGAAAGAAGCCATCCGGTCGCCAAATGACCTCAATGCCAAGGAAATAATGTAGAGCACCCAAGTCCTTGATGGCGAACGCGTCACACAACCGGAGAGTAATCTGCTGAAGCAGAACTGCGGAGGAGGCCATCAGGATGATGTCATTGACATAGAGAAGCAAATATGCAGTCGTGTCACCGTGGTGATAGACAAATAGTGAGGCATCCGAGTGAATGACACTGAAGCCCAGTGTCTGAAGAAAACCGGCGATCCGCTGGTACTAGGCGCGAGGTGCTTGCTTGAGCCTGTAGAGAGACCGGGACAACAAACACATATGCCCGGGAAGAGATGCTTCGACGAAACCGGTGGGTTGCTCACAATAAACCTGCTCCTCAAGATGGTCATGGAGGAAGGTGTTGGAGACATCCATCTGATGAACTGGCCAGCCTCAGGACACCGCAAGCTGGAGGACGGTGCGGATCGTGCCCGGTTTGACAACCGGTGCAAACGTCTCAGTGAAGTCAACTCTAGCATGCTGTCGAAAACCACGAACCACCCAGTGAGCCTTGTAGCGCTCAAGTGTACCATCTGAGTGGGTCTTGTGGCGAAAGACCCACTTGCCGCTAATGACATTGGCGCGAGAAGGCCGGGGAACCAGTGTCCATGTCTGGTTCCGCTGGAGAGCGTCGAACTCTTCCTGCATCACGGCAAGCCAGTGAGGATCACGAAGGGCTAGGTGAGCAGATGCAGGAATTGGGGACGACTCCGCGGTGGAGGCGGCAAGGAGGTACTCGTCGCTCGAGTACTGTAGACTCGGACGGTGAATGATATGTCTCCAACGTATCTATAATTTATGAAGTATTCATGCCATGTTTACAATAATTTTATATGGTTTTGGTACGATTTGCATGGAACTAACCCGGACTGATGCTGTTTTCAGCAGAACTACTGTGGTGTTGTTTTTTGTGCAGAAATGAAAGTTCTCTAAACACCCCGAAACTTTTTGTGGATTTTTTATGGAGCAGAAGAGAACCATTGGGCCAGAGCAACACCTAGGGGGTGCCCCGAGGGGGGCACAACCCACCAGGGCGCGCCTGAGCCCCCAGGCGCGCCCTGGTGGGTTGTGCCCACCTCGGTGGCCTCCCGTACCCCTTCTTGGCCCTATAAATTCCCAAATATTCCGAAAACCCTCGGGGAGACTCTAGATCAGAAGTTCCGCCGCTGTAAGCCTCTGTAGCCACCGAAAACCAATCGGGACCCCGTTCTGGCACCCTGCCAGAGGGGGGAATCATCTCCGGTGGCCATCTTCATCATCCCGGCGGCCACCATGATGAGGAGGGAGTAGTCCACCCTCGGGGCTGAGGGTTTGTACCAGTAGTCCACCCTTTGAAGTTTTGTCTTGTCAGATTGAATGTTCAGATCTGAGAACACATCATATATGTCTTGCATATGAATACTCGTGGTGACAATGGGGTATTATTTTGATTCACTTGATATATGTTATGGCACTCAATTTGTGAATTCCCGAGGTGACTTTGGGGTAATCTATGCATAGGGGTTGATGCACATTTTTTATTATCTTTTCTCTGATAGAAACTTGGGGTCTCCTTGTAGTTCTTTGTGTGGATTGAGTATTATGAATCTGAAATGGTTTGATACATATCATATAATTAACTCATGGCTACTCGTGGTGACATTGGGGTATCTAGGTGACATTAGAATTGGTTGGTATGCATCACATGGTGTTATTTTAGTACGAACTCTTGATTAGATCGATCGGAAAGAATAGCTTGTTGTTATTTTAGTACAAACTCTAGGATAGATTGATCACAAAGAATAGCTTTGAGGTGGTTTCGTACCCTACAAACAATTTCTATCTTTTGTTCTCCGCTAATAGGAACTTGGGAGTGATTCTTTATTGCACTTTGAGGGATAATCATATGATCCAACTATGTTATCATTGTTGAGAGATTGCACTAGTGAAAATATGCACCCTAGGCCTCATTTTCCATCATTGCAATACTGTTTGTGCTTCGTTTTACTATTTACTACCTTGCTGTTTTTTTATTGTTCACACTACAAAAACTCATATCTACTATCCATACTACACTTTTATCACCATCTCTTCACCGAACTAGTGCACCTATACAATTTTCCATTGTATTGGGCGTGTTGGGGACACAAGAGATTTCTTGTATTTGATTGGAGGGTTCCTTGAGAGAGACTATCTTCATCCTACGCCTCCCACAGATTGATAAATCTTCGGTCATCCACTTGAGGGAAAATTGTACTGTCCTACAAAACTTTGTGCTCGGAGGCCCAACACGTGTCTACAAGAATAAAGTTGCGTAGTAGACATCAGTGAATGCTAGCTCGGGCCCGTGTAAAGGGGAGGGACGGTAGCGCCGGGACGTCCAGCGAGGCGGGCGGCGAGACGGCCGACGAAGCGGCCGGCGACGCAGCCGGGGAGGGGGCCGACGACGCGGCCGATGAAGCAGCCGGCAAGGCACCCGACGTGACAGCCGGTGAGGCCCCTAGTGACGTGGCTAGGAACAAGGCGGCGGCCGAGCCCTCGGCGCCCGAGCCCATGGCATCCGAGGCGGGGGCGGCGGGTGAAGAGGGGGCGCCGGCCGAGGCATCTGATATGTCTCCAACGTATCTATAATTTTTGATTGTTCCATGCTATTATATTATCTGTTTTGGATGTTTAATAGGCATTTATAGGCTATTTTATATTATTTTTGGGACTAACCTATTAACCGAGAGCCCAGTGCTAGTTTCTGTTTTTTTTGCCTATTTTAGAGTTTCACAAAAAGGAATACCGAACGGAGTCCAAATGGAATGAAACTTTTGCCATGATCTTTCTTGGACCAGAAGGAAACCAGAAGACTTGGAGATGAAGTCAGAGATGCAATGAGGTGGCCACGAGGTGGGAGGGCACGCCCCCTACTCTCCCCTGTCCTAGCTCCTTCGCCTATATATACTGTTATACCCTGAAAACATCCAGGAGAGCCACGAAACCACTTTTCCACCGCCACAACCTTTTGTACCCGTGAGATCCCATCTAGGGGCCTTTTCCAGTGTCCTGCCAGAGGGGGATTCGATCACGGAGGGCTTCTTCATCAACACTATTGCCTCTCTTGTCGGTGTACAAAAGTATGGGTACTTCTGTACCCCTTACTGGTGCATGGACGATCGCAGCCACACCAGTGGCAGGGCTTGGCGAGGAAGAGGAGACAAAACCCGAAGACTACTACTCAAAGCACAAGGAGGAGAGGGCGAGCCTGGCCTTCCCCGACAACACCCTTGCCAGTGCGACCTGCGCAGCACCAGCAAGCCCATCACCCTTGGGGCCGAGAGCTCTAACACCATCGACAACGTTAAGACCAAGATCTAAGAATGCATGCTTGGTAGCATGCATATCCTCATAAAGATGGATAGCCCACAGGCCCACATGGGACCAGAAGACGAAGACCCCCGACAAGATCCTTGCCGGGGATGACACCAATGCCCCGGCAAGCCTTGTCGGGGACGATCGCTAGGCCGTGGCCGGCGCCACGCCCGGCAAGGGTTTGCCACCTCACCACAACTCCAATGCGATGATCGGCGTGCCAACTAAGCAGACGCCTACGTAGCAGCATGCAGATCTTCGTGGTGGCTCTGCGGTCATGCCAACATAGCAGCTAGTTAGCCAGCATGGCATTGCATGCCTTGTCAACATGGACGCGTGTCGAAGTGAGGGGAGGCGGCAACATGCGAGATGGCTTCTTCTACCATCCACGATAAAGCAGGAGGACACGTAGGCAGCACATTAAATGCGTTTGTCCTAAGTTGATCGAGCGATAAGCTCGACCACTGTAGCTTGCCACCTCCTGTGTGCCACTGTGGCAACCCCTTTACGTATAAAAGGAGGCCCAAGGCATACAGAGAGAGGATTCGTCCTTTTGAACAAAGCACGCACCATAGCTAGTTCAAGAGCTCAAGAACACATATATCCAGACAAGAAGGACTAGGGTATTACGCATCTTTATGGCCCGAACCTAGGTAAAAATCCTATGTGTGGTAACTTCTAGACCTGCTCTTCATGCAGCTAATCCCCCACAGAACGTAGAAGGGATCCTTGTGACCCCACAGGTGTTCGTTCTCCATGACATCTTTGGCGCGCCAGGTAGGGGGATTTAGTTGTGAGAATCTTGTCTACTATCTAGCGCAGTAGTTTTCCTCATCGACATGGCGCCAAAGAGGAAGACGATCGTAGCGATTGGCCCGTCTGGAGCCACTCCGCCCGTGCCCACGCGGACGGGTGACCCGGCAGAAGCCAGTGATGGAGGGCAAGCGGCGTCATCTGCAGCCGCGACGACGACCCACACAGCAACAAAGAGCTAAGTCATGTCAAACCATGAGTACTTTTTCCCTTTTATAAGGTTATCTCCCTCGATGGTTTCGTTCCTTGTATGGAGAACCTGCACGCAAAAGGAACCCTGCCTCGTTCGGCAATGCCCCTGTTCTGTTTCGAGTCCACTCAACAGTTCGGGTGGTGCGCTCTACTAAGGATGGCGGGGTACCTTGCTGTAATCAACAACGCCCCTGCTCTATTTCGAGTCCATTCGACAGCTCAGGTGACTGCGCCAAGAGAGGCAAGGTAACTTGTTGGTGTCGACGCCCTCTACAGGCTGCTAAGGATCCGTCCTTCTAGCGCCTACGGCAAGGGGTGCATGCGCCGACAGGCCTCTCCAATTAAGTGTAGGGTGCAGAAAATACAAGGATGAACTAAACAGGAAGATAACGTGCAATCAGTTCAAAGCACAACAAAAGTTATATTACATCAAAAGTTGCCGCGATTCTAACTTAAGATAAATTGTCTTGGGTGCGAACTTGCAGCGGCAACGAGAAATGAAGCAGTTAATCCTGGCGCTGGCCCTACATCCTTGTGACTCCGCTGACGCAACTGATGATGGGCTCGATGCGCTCCTCGAGCGCCTGATGGTCGACGCCCTCCAGCAAGCTATCAAGCGTCTGAGCAAAGTCGACGCTGGGATTCCAGTGCACCACCTTGGTGAGCACCTTGGTCAAGGCGCCCTGGTAAAGCTTCCGGGACTCCTCGGCCAGGTAGGCCGCCCTGTTGGATTGGAGCAGCTTCAAAGTGTCAAGGACACGCTCGAAGAATGGAGTCAGCCCGACACTGCCAGTCACGTTCACCTCATGGGAGAACCTAAAGCTTGGCATGCCCATGGAAGACAGCTGCGTGTGAGCTTCTCCACGACGTCCACAAGGCGACTGGTCCGAAGCTTCGTGCCGGCCACGAGTTCGTTATGGGAAGTGACAGAGGTCCGCAGCAGCAGCTGCTCGTCCGCGAGCTCCTTGGTCAGAGTCAGACCGCGGGCTTGGGACTCTGAAAGCATCTTTTCTTGAGTCTCCAGCTTCAACTTTAGATCAGCGATGGAATTGTTGTCTTTGGAGAGCAGTTTGGTCTTGTCGGAGATGGTGACCTGCAGCTCTGCCAAGGTGTGGGCAGTCATGTCCCTGTCCTTCTTCAGATTCGAGGTCTCCTCCCTCAACCCCTCCAGCTCCAGCTCTAGCTTCTCCACCTTGCCGGCCAGCTCAACCTTGGCGGCTTCTGCGGCATCAGCTCCATCGACGATCTCCTTCAGCTTGCCGGTGTGGTCCAGGATCAGGGCATCAAGTGCCCCTTGATGCTTCTGCATCAGGTCTTGAGTCCGCTGCACAACGAGCTTCTCAATCTCTTTGTCCTTGGCGCGAAGTGTGGCGGCAAGCGCCGCTTCACGAGCAATCAAGTCTTCCTCTTGGGCGTCGAGCGAGATGTGGCGCTGCATCTGGTCAGACTCGTCCTTGGCAGCCTTCGCCTTCACCCCCTCCTGAGCCTTCTCGATGTCGGCCTGGTTCAAGAAGAGCTCGCGTCGACGCTCGTCCAGCTGGTCCTGGACAGCCCTCAGATCTTGTCGGGCCTCGGCAAACCAGCCCTACATCTGAGTGACACGCTCTTGGAAGTCAGCCTCGGCCTTGTCCACGGCCACCATCCAGGAGTCCACCTTCTCCCTGCGAGCCCGATGGAGAGCTTGGAGCTTGTGGAAGTTGGCGCTCATGGCCTGAAGGAGTTAGTCCTCCTTGGAGCCACCACTGCTGATGCTCGGTTTGTCAACAACCTGGAGCCCGGCAGTGGTGAGGATCTCCTCATCAAAGACCTCCCCCTCAATTGGCGCTCTGGTGCTTGCCGCTCCTGGGATGCTGACGAAAAGATCGTCACCAACCTTCAAGTACCTGCTCGGGGCAGAGGCTGAGGAGGAAGGCTGGTCATTGACCACCTCCTCCCCGGCGGGATCCTTGGCGGCCTCTCCAGTGGCGGCCTCGCTGGCTTCCCTGGCAGGCCCTGTGGCGGCCTCCTCAGCAGCAGCCTTGCCAGCCTCCCCGGCAGACTCCTTGCCAGACTCCCCAACAGGCCCCGTGACAGGCTCCTTAGCGAATCCCCTGGTGGCCTCCTCGGCAGCGCTGTTGGCGGCCTCGGCCTCGGTGTCCTTGGCGGTCTCCATGATCACGACGTCAACATCTACTTGGTTTGCCAAGGGAGGTTCTGAAGCCGAAAAGGGGAGTGAGGCAAGGCCAAAATCAAAAGAGTTCAAGACAGAGAAAAGGAGGGAAATCAAGGCGACAATGGCAAGGAGCAGGGGCGAGGAACCTACCCGCGGCAAGGGGGGAGGATGCATCCCCTCCCCAGCAACGTCTGTTGACGGGACATGGTGGCCAGCACCTGTATCCGCCACCTCCACCTCCGTGCGCATGGGCTTGTAGGTGGGTGCCCTTGCCGGGGACGCCCCTCTGGTTGGCGTAGTTGATGGGAGCGGCGTGTCGGGGGTGGCTCGTAGTGGCTCCTCCTCCTGCTGCTCTCCTCCCGCAGGCCCAACAAGATTATCAGTAAAGCTGCACGCTCCAACGCTTGTCAACAAGAAACAAGTGATGAACTTACGCTGGGGGCTGACATGGGGGCTGCGCTCGGGGCTGGACTCCGGGCTGATAAAGATCGTCCCTGGCGCATGCGGAGTGCTTGCCGGGGGCTCATCGCCCGATGAGGCTTTGGCTCTCTTTTCCACCCGCTGAGCCAACGTCTCCATGTATCTGTGGAAGACAAGATCAAGTTAGGACAAGACGATCAAAATGAAAGATCAAAGGGTCGATGAGGGCGCAAGGTGCTTACTCGTCTTCCTCCTCTGCCCACCTTTTCCAACTCGAGCTGAATGACCCAAGGTCGTAGTCAACTGCTGGGATGGTGCCTGTGGGGGAAGGGGACAGGGTCCTTGCACGCCTGGATGAGGAGGAGGCAGCAACCGTGGTCCTCTGCGCCACCGCGACCGTGACCTTCTTTGCCACCGCGGCTTCTTTCTCTATTGCGGCCGCGCGCCCCGTCTGGCGCATGGGTTGCGCCTGGGCCTCTTGCCATTGCGTGGCCCTGCTAGACTGGACTGGCTCGCTGGAGCCAGTCCGCCGCAAGATGCATTTCTTCTTCGGGGCTGAGGGCTCGTCCACTGATACGTCTCCAACGTATCTATAATTTTTTATTGTTCCATGCTATTATATTACCCCTTTTGGATGTTTATGGGCTTTATTTTACATATTTATATCATTTTTGGGACTAACCTACTAACCGGAGGCCCAACCCATATTGTTGTTTTTTACCTATTTCAGTATTTCGAAGAAAAGGAATATCAAACGGAGTCCAAGCGGAATGAAACCTTTGGGAGCGTGATTTTATCCACCGACGTACTTCTTCTTCCTATATATACCTACGTACCCCGAAAACATCAAGGAGCACCACGATACACAATTTCCACTGCCATAACCTTCTGTATCCGCGAGATCTCATCTTGGAGCCTTCACCGACACTCTGTCGGAGGGGGAATCGACCACGGAGGGCTTCTACATCAACATCATTGCCCCTCCGATGAGTTGTGAGTAGTTTACCACAGACCTACGGGTCCATAGTTATTAGCTAGATGGCTTCTTCTTTCTTTTTGGATCTAAATACAATGTCCTCCCCCTCTCTTGTGGAGATCTATTCGATGTAATCTCTTTTTGCGGTGTGTTTGTCGAGATCCGATGAATTGTGGGTTTATGATCAAGTTTATCTATGAATAATATTTGAATCTTCTCTGAATTCTTTTATGTATGATTGAGTTATCTTTGCAAGTCTCTTCGAATTATCAGTTTGGTTTGGCCTACTAGATTGATCTTTCTTGCCATGGGAGAAGTGCTTAGCTTTGGGTTCAATCTTGCGGTGTTCTTACCCAATGACAGAAAGGGTTGCAAGACACGTATTGTATTGTTGCCATCGAGGATAACAAGATGGGGTTTATATCATATTGCATGTGTTTATCCCTCTACATCATGTCATCTTGCTTAAGGCGTTACTCTGTTCTTATGAACTTAATACTCTAAATGCAGGCAGAAGTCGGTCAATGTGTGGAGTAATAGTAGTAGATGCAGGCAAGAGTCGGTCTACTTGTTATGGACGTCATGCCTATATACATGATCATGCCTAGATAATCTCATAACTATGCGCTTTTCTATCAATTGCTCGACAGTAATTTGTTCACCCACCGTAATACTTATGCTATCTTGAGAGAAGCCTCTAGTGAAACCTATGCCCCCTGGGTCTATCTCTTATCATATTTGCTTTCAATCTATCTTTATTTGCATCTTTACTTTTTGCATCTATCTTATAAAATACCAAAAATATATTTATCTTAGCATACTATCTTTATTAGATCTCACTTTCGCAAGAGGCCGTGAAGGGATTGACAACCCCTTTATTGCGTTGGTTGCGAGTTCTCAGTTTGTTTGTGTAGGTGCGTGGGACTTTTGAGGAGCCTCCTACTGGATTGATACATTGGTTCTCAAAACTGAGGGAAATACTTATGCTACACTTTGCTGCATCACCCTCTCCTTTTCGAGGAAAACCAACGCAAGCTCAAGACGTAGCAAGAAGGATTTCTGGCGCCGTTGCCGGGGAGGTCTTCACTCAAGTCAAGACATACCAAGTACCCATCACAAACCCATCTCCCTCGCATTTACATTATTTGCCTCTCGTTTTCCTCTCCCCCACTTCATCCTTGCCGTTTTATTCGCCCTCTCTTTCCCAATCTCCTTCTTTCTTTTTCACTTGCCTTCTTTTATGTGCTTGTTTGCTTGTTTGACCTTATGGCCGGGCCTAAGGGTCCTGACCACCTTCTCAGAAGGATGGATGAGATTGAATCCAATATTAGAACCTTTATGAATTTGCAATTTGAGCATAATAATTTCTTTAGAAAAGAGCTTAAGGAACAAAAAAGTTTTTTGGGTTTATGAACAAAGAGCTTGATGATATGAATAAAGAATTCTATGGTGTTAACGTTCAAATTACCCGGCTTGAAAATGCTATAGCCAAAATTTCTGACAAGCAAGCCACCTTAGTCAATAAGATGGCCGCTAAACCAGAAAAATTACATGAAAATAATGATGAGGATCTTAAAGTTATTGATGTGTCTCCGATTAGATCTATGTTTTGCAATATGAATTTTGATGATTATGGGAGTGATGATGAATCAACTTTGCCTAGAGGGCATCCCAAAAATTTGGAATCTTTAGATCTTAATGTTAATTTTGGTAAAAGTGAGATTGGAGAATCTTCAACTTCTAATAATATTGAACCTACTATCTTGGATTTTAAGGAATTTGATTATGATAATTGCTCTTTAAAAGGTTGTATTTCCTTGTTGCAATCCGTTGTTAATTCTCCTCATGCTTATAGTCAAAATAAAGCTTTTACCAAACATATTGTTGATGCCTTGATGCAATCTTATGATGAAAAACTTAATTTGGAAGTTTCTATACCTAGAAAACTTAATGATGAGTGGGAACCTACTATAAAGATTAGAATTAAAGATTATGAGTGTTTTGCTTTGTGTGATTTGGGTGCTAGTGTTTCCACGATTTCGAAAACTTTATGTGATATTCTAGGTTTCCATGATCTTGATGATTGCTCTTTAAATTTGCACCTTGCGGATTCCACCATTAAAAAGCCTATGGGAAGGATCAATGATGTTCTTATTGTTGCAAATAGAAATTTGGTGCCCGTAGATTTTATCGTTTTTGATATAGATTGCAATCTTTCTTGCCCTATTATTCTCGGTAGACCTTTCCTTAGAACGATTGGTGCGATTATTGATATGAAGGAAGGGAACATTAGATTCCAATTTCCTTTAAAGAAAGGCATGGAGTACTTTCCAAGAAATAAAGTCAAATCACCTTATGAATCTATCATGCGTGCTACTTATGAATTTAGTGCCAAAGATGGCACTAGTTAAATCTATCTTCGCTTTTTATGCCTAGCTAGGGGCGTTAAACGATAGCGCTAGTTGGGAGGCAACCCAATTTTCTTTTTGTTTTTTTGCTTTTCTCTCCTGTTTAGTAATAAATCTTGCATCTACCTTCTGTTTAGATGTGTTTTTATCTTTTATTTAGTGTTTGTGCCAAGTAGAACCTATAGGATAACCTACGATGATAATTGATTTGATTCTGCTGAAAAACAGAAACTTTACGCGCACGAATATAATTTTGTTAAATCACAGGAACGTGCTTTTGTGTTGATTCTTTTTGCTTATGTTCAATAAACAAATTGTCCAGCACTTCCTATTTTGGTAGGATGTTTAGAGTTCCATAAGTTTGCATTAGTTACAGATTGCTACAGACTGTTCTGTTTTTGACAGATTCTTTTTTTCGTGTGTTGTTTGCTTATTTCAATGCATCTATGGCTAGTAATTCAGTCTATGAACCATAAAGAAGTTGGAATAAAGTAGGTTTAACACCAAAATAAATAAAGAATGAGTTCATTGCAGTACCTTATGTGGTGGTTTTGTTTTCTTTCACTAACGGAGCTTATAAGATTTCCTGTTGAGTTTTGTGTTGTGAAGTTTTCAAGTTTTGGGTAAAGCTTTTATGGACTATGGAATAAAGGGTGGCAAGAGCATAAGCTTGGGGATTCCCATGGCACCCCAAGATATTCAAGAATAGCCAAAAGCCTAAGCTTGGGGATGCCCCGGGAAGGCATCCCCTCTTTCGTCTTCGTTCATTGGTAACTTTACTTGGAGCTATATTTTTATTCGCCACATGATATGTGTTTTGCTTGGAGCGTCGTGTATTATATTAGTCTTTGCTTTTTAGTTTACCACAATCATCCTTGCTGTACACACCTTTTGGGAGAAGCCTATTTGATTAGAATTTGCTAGAATACTCTATGTGCTTCACTTATATCTTTTGAGCTTGATAGTTTTTGCTCTAGTGCTTCACTTATATCTTTTAGAGCACGGTGGTGTCTTAATTTTGAAGAAATTGCTAGTCTCTCATGCTTCACTTATATTATTTTGAGAGTCTTTTATAACAGCATGGTATTTTCTATTATCATGAAGTTGGTCCTAGAATGATGAGCATCCAAGTTGGGTATAATAAAAACTATCATAGGAAGTGAATTGGATGCTATGATCAACTTGATACTTGATAATTGTTTTGAGATATGGAGGTAGTGATATTAAAGTCATGCTAGTTGGGTGATTATGAATTCAAAGAATGCTTGTGTTGAAGTTAGCAAGTCCCTTAGCATGCACGTATGGTTAAAGTTGTGTAACAAATTTGAAATATGAAGTGTACTTGGCTTGTGCATCCTTATGAGTGGCGGTCGGGGACGAGCGATGGTCTTTTCCTACCAATCTATCCCCCTAGGAGCATGCGCGTAGTACTTGATTTTTGATGACTTCTAAATTTTTGCAATAAGTATATGAGTTCTTTTGACTAATGTTGAGTCCATGGATTATACGCACTTTTACCTTTCCGCATTTGCTAGCCTCCTCGGTACCGTGCATTGCCCTTTCTCACCTTGAGAGTTGGTGCAAACTTCGTCGGTACATCCAAACCCCGTGATACGATACGCTCTATCACACATAAACCTCCTTATATCTTCCTCAAAACAGCCACCATACCTACCTATTATGGCATTTCCATAGCCATTCCGAGATATATTGCCATGCAACTTTCCACCGTTCCGTTCTTCATTTTCATGACATACTTTACTTTTGTCATATTGCCATTGCATGATCATGTAGTTGACATCGTATTTGTGGCAAAGCCACCATGCAGTATTTTTCATACATGTCACTCTTGATTCATTGCACCATCCCAGTACACCGCCGGAGGCATTCATATAGAGTCATATCTTGTTCTAGTTTTGAGTTGTAATTATTATGTTGTAATCAATAGAAGTGTGATGATCATCATTATTAGAACATTGCCCAAAGAAAAAAAAGGCCAAAAAGAAAAAAAAAGGCCCAAAAAAAGAAAAAAAAGAAAAAAAAGAAGAAAAGAAATAAATAAATAAAAAGGGCAATTGTCGGTGTCAAAACTGGCGGATCTTGGGTAGGGGGTCCCGAACTATGCGTCTAGGCGGATGGTAACAGGAGACAAGGGACACGATGTTTTTACCCAGGTTCGGTTCCTCTCGATGGAGGTAAAACCCTACTCCTGCTTGATTAATATTGATAATATGGGTAGTACAAGAGTAGATCTACCACGAGATCAGAGAGGCTAAACCCTAGAAGCTAGCCTATGGTATGATTGTTGTTCGTCCTACGGACTAAAACCCTCCGGCTTATATAGACACCGGAGAGGGCTAGGGTTACACAGAGTCGGTTACAATGGGAGGAGATCTACATATCCGTATCGCCAAGCTTGCCTTCCACGCCAAGGAAAGTCCCATCCGGACACGGGACGAAGTCTTCAATCTTGTATCTTCATAGTCCAGGAGTCCGGCCAAAGGTCGTAGTCCGGCTATCCGGACACCCCCTAATCCGGGACTCCCTCAGTAGCCCCCGAACCAGGCTTCAGTGACGATGAGTCCGACGCGCAGATTTGCCTTCGACATTGCAAGGCGGGTTCCTCCTCCAAACTCCATATACCTGTGGAATAGTGTCCGGCTTCTGGTGAATGTTGCGCTCCTTGGCTTCTGTGCCCAATAATGGCCATCTTCCACGTGTCAAACGAATGAGAAAAGCCAGGGTGTTTTTTCATTTACCCCCCTAGCTGTGCAAATGAGCTACCTATAAAAGAGACGGGGATTTAGATCCAAATCACACCATCTTCCCTTCGCGAGCTTTCATCGGAGCGCATTCGACAGAGATCCATTCCATCATGGCCGGTTGACGCAGCTCCTCCTCTTGCCCCCCAGTCCTCAGCCTGGAGATTGGGAGAGATGCTCCGTCTCGCCCAGCGAGCTAGTGGCGCTCCAAGCCAAGGGATTACTCCCCCCGGCCTACATGGTCCCGGTTCGAGCCGGGCTTGCCACCTATAATGGTGGAGAGCAAGCGGAGAGCGTTCCCAATCCCTCCAAAGGAGAGCGGATATGCCTTGTCCCTTATTTGATAAGAGGGCTCGGATTTCCAATTCATCCGTTTCTCCGGGGGCTCCTGGAGTTTTACGGCCTCCAGTTGCACAGCCTTACGCCTGCCACCATATTGCATATTGCGGGCTTCGTAGCCCTTTGCGAGCTGTTTTTGGGTATCGAGGCTCATTTCACGCTGTGGAAGAAGTTGTTCTGCCTCGTGCCCTGTTCTTAGGAGGGGTCGATATATCAAGTGGGCGGAGCCGAACTATGGCGCATCGCCGGGACCGGATATCTATCCAGAACCCCAAAGAAGGCGTCCGAAGACTGGCCTTCGGAATGGTTTTATATAGAAGACGTCCCCCTGCCGGACCCTGTTCGGATCGGCCTCCCTGAGTTTGATAATGCTCCTTTGAAGAAGCGCCTAAGCTGGCATCCACGGAGCCCTCAGAAGGAAAATGACAGGGACGTCCTTTACCTGATGAGCCGGATAAGGTTGTTAGCTCATTCTAAACTGACCATGATCGAGGTCATGGCCACATGCGTTATGCGGGGGGTGCAGCCGCTTCAGTACAGAGGCCACCCCATGTGGGATTTCAATGGGGAGGACGACGCCACCCGGTGCGGCCGTAAGGGGCCGAATTCAGCTGCCGCTCTAATAAAGATCTTGTCCGCTTTGTACAAGGGAGAAGAGGAGGAATTCCTCCGCGTCAACCCACAGGGCGGATTTTCTATGTACAATCCTCCAAGCTGGGTAAGCGGACACTTTCGCTCGCCCATCCGTTTCATATTCCCGTGATTAAGTATTCAGCCTAGCAATTTCAACACAGGAGCTATGCCAGGCCGTAAAGGAGATAAACAGCCCTCCTCCACAACCCGAGGACCCAGAACGGTCCTTCGGTCCGGACTCCCAAGAGGACCCGGACTTTTGTGTGGAGCTGATCGATGGGGTGTTTCATCAATTGAGCAAGGACAACGCCTTGGTGGCCATTACGGCCGATTATCCCGGACTACTTCCAGCCTCTCAAGTAACCGAGACCGAAGTCCCAGTATTTTTGAAATGATACATCCATGCACATTTTTAGTCACCGTATACCGATGGCGTTTTTGCAGGGGAAGTCCTTGAGGCGGAGGGCCGAGCCTGCGGTGGCTAGCCAACAAGGGGCATCACAGCCCGACAGGCTGAAAAGAAGTGCGGTCCGGATTGAGACGCCAGTGCAATGGTATGGCGTGTCATTTTATTCCCAGGTTTTTATCCCCTCGAGGTGTACCAACGCCCGTGCTTTCTTCAGGAAAAAGAGCACTCGCCGGACTATATCCGGAGAGGTTGCCAATCGCGCCTCCACCAGCCAGGCTCCAAAGACGGGCCCGGAAGCGGAGGCGAGCACGAGGCGTGCACCGGACGCTCCTCCGACAGAGGATGCGAACGAGTTGTCTGCCACCAATTCAGAGGTGGAGAGTGCCATGAACCACAGGCGTCACCGGAGAATTCTTTGTGACGCTTGTTTCTCCCAAGAGGCGTTAGATGCCTTCAATACCGGAGATGCGTACCTCCGTGCCGCTCAAAATGGTCTAGCCAGAGCTACAGAGCAGTATGTAAAAGACATACGGGTGAGAAAATTTGATGGTTATATATGTCAGTAGCCCCCGAGACTTGAAACAGTTAGAATAACTGATTTAAGGATCATTTGTTATGCAGGATCTTTCAGAAAAGAATACCCAACTGTCCCAGGAGCTGGAAGAGTGCAAAGCCCAACTTGAGGCCGCACTAGCCACGGCGGGGGAGGCCAAGGAGACCCCCTCTGGTAATATATGCTTCGAAAGATAAGTATGTTGCGAAGTGCGGCATGTGTAAAAATCTGACCATAACATTGCAGATGGCGCCGGAGTGGATACGGACAAACAACAACTCTTACGCCGGTTAAAGGCCAGTGAGAGCATGCTTACGAGGGTGAGGCAAGAGAAGAATAAGCTCCAAGATGCCAACACCCAGCTGGGCGAGGAACTAAAGGATGTTCGTGCTCAGCTGTCGGACTCCGTGAAGGAGAATCGACGGCTTCGACGCGACATTTTTAGTAAGTGC
This sequence comes from Triticum timopheevii, assembly GCA_963921465.1. Lineage (NCBI taxonomy): Eukaryota > Viridiplantae > Streptophyta > Magnoliopsida > Poales > Poaceae > Triticum > Triticum timopheevii. Next base: position 499,246,756 of record OY997272.1, read on the forward strand.
TTGAACAAACTTCAAAAGAAAAAAAAGGAGTTCGGCCAGGAAGTCGATTGACAGAGTTGTGTCTATAGGTATGCTGACAGGTCGACCTGCGGAGGAAATGCCCGGTTCTACGGGTGACCTTCTTCCCGAGCTCTCACAACTGCACGAACGAGTTCGACAGGTGATGCAAGGCGTCGCCCAGGCCTTGTGGCCATCCGTCTCCCTGCCCGAAGGCCTCGGAGAGCTTGCAGAGAAGCTTACGGGAGCACGGCGGCGCTTCCGATTATGGAAGATATCTGCCTGCCGTCAAGGCGCCAGGGAGGCTGGGCCATGGTGAAGACGCAGTACACGAAGGCTGTCCCAAACCACATGGCCAAGGTCGGACCTGTAGGGCCCGATGGGAAGGAGATCCCTGTCAGTTTAGTGTACGGTCTGGTAGAGTTGGTCGCCAAATATTCCCAACAGAACTGTACACTAGACAGCCTGCTGGATGGTATTGAAGAGGAATATACCCAGTCAAATTGACTATGTAATTTAAGATGACATGTAAAATGCCTTCTAGCCATATTGTAGATCGTTTGTCATGGCGGACCTTTTCGCTTCAACCTCGGGACTCGATAGTCCAAAGTGTGTCCGAATACCCTCTCGGGTATGTAAGAACCGGGGCATGCGTGGAGATCAGGCGTAGGGGTCATTAGTGCTTGAACAGAGAAGTGCCCAACTAGTTATGTTATATTACATGGTTAGTAAGAAACATCTTCCAGGGAGAATAGTTCCGTTAGGGGTTCCTTTCCCTGGGCGGCATGCCCTAAAGTGCATGTCCGAACTGCGAAAAAAGTAGAAAAACATCTGGGGCAGATAAATAAATGAGGTAAAAATCATCTTTTAGTTCACCGACCGAATATCCCCTTAAGAATGCTAGCTTTCGGCTTCACCCAGTCTGAGGTACACATCCGGCTGACCCGGCAGTAACAATCGCAGAGGTGCTCCCTTTACCACCTAGCCGAACAATCGGGAATATAGGGGTAAGCACAGGAGCCAGGAAACCCAGCTTGGCCAAAACTTAAGTCATATCGATGCATATAATGGTGAATAAAAGGTACATGCGGAAGTGTGACACACGTGTTGGGCATGAGGCCCGTAGAATCAAGCTTCTGTTAAAGAAGCCCCCAGGTATAATGAGCGCGGATAGCGCGTCAATTATTTGCGAACAAGGCGCAAACGAGCCCTCAAAGGCTGTAAGAGAAAAGGAGGGAGAAGGAGAGAAATATAAGACAACTAATATGTAAAAAATGGATAGAGGAAGGAGACGAACACAGAGTCCGGCGCTAGGCGTAGAATCTTCTTAGACGGGCTGCGTTCCATGGGTTCGGCTCGAGTCGGTTATCCGATGCATTTTGCAGACGGTACGCTCCGCCAGTCAGGACTTGGTCGATTATGAAGGGACCTTCCCATTTGGGCTTGAGTTTGTCCTTTTTCTTGTCCGGCAGGTGTAGAACTAATTCACCAACATTGTATGTTTTGGCCCGTACTTCTCTGCTTTGATATCTTCGAGCCCGCTGTTGATAGAATGCGGAACGGGCTTTTGCCACGTCGCGCTCCTCCTCCAAGGTGTCCAAACTGTCCTACCGATCGAGTTCGGCTTCTCTTTCTTCAGACATGCGCACGTGAGGTGAGTCATGAATTATGTCGCAGGGCAGAACTGCCACTGCGCCGTATACCATAAAGAATGGTGTGAATCCGGTAGTGCGATTCGGCGTGGTCCACAGCCCCCAGAGTACGGAGTCGAGCTCCTCTACCCAGTGCGTGTTGGATTCCTTGAGGGACCGCACTAGTCTGGGTTTGATTCCGCTCATGATTAGACTATTTGCTTGCTCGACTTGACCGTTAGTTTGTGGGTGATAGACTGAAGCGTAGTCGAGCTTGATGCCCATGTTTTTGCACCAGAGTTTTACCTCGTCGGCCGTAAAGTTCGTGCCGTTATCAGTGATGATGCTGTGGGGACGCCGTAACGGTGTACGACCCCTGATATGAAGTCTATCACTGGTCCGGACTCGGCCATCTTAACAGGCTTGGCCTCTATCCATTTGGTGAATTTGTCCACCAGGACCAGTAAGTATTTTTTCTTGTGGGTTCCCCCTTTAAGGGGTCCAACCATGTCAAGCCCCCAGACTGCAAAGGGCCAGGTGATGGGTATAGTTTGGAGGGCGGTGGGTGGCATATGGCTTTGGTTAGCAAATAATTGGCAACCGATGCATCGTTGGACTAAGTCCTGAGCATCTGCCCGGGCCGTCGGCCAGTAAAATCTAGTACGGAAGGCCTTGCTTACAAGGGCCCGGGCTGCGGCGTGGTGCCCGCCGAGTTCGGCATGAATTTCAGCCAGAAGGTTCCGCCCTTCCTCTTCGGAGATACACCTTTGAAGGACTCCGGTGGTGCTTTTCTTATAAAGCTCTCCTTCGTGGACTTTATAGGCTTTAGATCGCCGCACTATGCAGCGTGCCTCATTTTGGTCCTCGGGAAGTTCCTGCCTAGTTAAGTAGGCTAGGAATGGTTCTGTCCACGGGGCAATGACTGCCATTATTACGTGGGCTGAGGATGTTACTTCGTTGGCAGAGCCTCCCGTTGTGTCAGAATGTTCGGTGTCAGGCGGTACGGCTGGGTCCGGGCTGTTATTTCCGGATTCCCCTTCCCATGATACGGATGGCTTGAATAGCCTCTCCAAGAAAATGTTGGGGGGGACTGCATTGCGCTTTGCGCCAATGCGTGCCAAGACGTCTACTGCCTGATTGTTTTCCCGGGCTATATGGTGAAATTCGAGCCCTTCGAACCGAGCTGACATTTTTAGGATGGCGTTGCGATAAGCTACCATTTTCAGATCCTTGGCATCAAAGTCTCCATTTATTTGGGATATCACGAGGTTCGAATCCCCATGCACCTCTAGGCATTGAATGCCCATGGAGACTGCCATTAGGAGACCGTGTAGAAGGGCCTCGTATTCTGCTGCGTTATTGGAGTATGTATACATTATCTGGAGTCCGTATTGAACTATATCTCCTGTTGGGGACGTCAAAACGACGCCAGCCCCCAGACCAGCTAAAGTTTTGGAGCCGTCTAAGTGCATGACCCAATTGGAATATGTGCCGTACTCTTTAGGGAGTTCGGCTTCAGTCCATTCAGCGACGAAGTCGGCCAAAACTTGCGACTTGATGGCTCGCCGTGGCTTGTAGGTTATGTCGAACGGGAGGAGCTCAATGGCCCATTTAGCAATCCGGCCCATCGCGTCGCGGTTGTTTATAATGTCGTTAAGAGGTACTTTGGAGGCTACTGTTATTGAACAGTCTTGAAAGTAGTGTCGCAGCTTCCGGGATGCCATAAACACCGCGTACGCTACCTTTTGATAATGCGGCTACCGTGACTTGCATGGAGTGAGGACAATGGACACGTAGTAAACTAGCTTTTGAAGGGGGAATTTGTGTCCGTCCGTTTCTCGTTCGACGACGAGTACTGCGCTTACAACTTGATGAGTTGCTGCAATGTATAATAGCATTGGTTCACCGATGTTAGGCGCAGCCAGGACCGGGTTTGTTGCCAATATGGCTTTTTTTTCTTCGAATCCGGCCGTGGCGGCATCCATCCACTCGAAGTGTTCGGTGCACCGGAGGAGGTGATAAAGGGGTAATGCCTTTTCTCCCAAGCGGGAGATAAAGCGGCTTAGAGCCGCCATGCATCCAGTCAATTTTTGTATCTGTTTGAGGTCTTTTGGAATGTCCAATTGTGACAGAGCTTGGATCTTGGCTGGGTTTGCTTCAATTCCTCTACCAGATACAGTGAAGCCCAAGAGCTTTCCGGCTGGTACGCCGAAAACGCATTTTTCCGGATTAAGCTTGATGTCATATGTCCGGAGGTTATCGAATGTGAGCCTCAAGTCGTCTACTAGAGTTTCAACATGCTTGGTCTTGACGACCACGCCATCTATGTATGCCTCCACTGTTTTGCCGATCTTGTTTGCCAGACATGTCTGAATCATGCGCTGATATGTTGCGCCGGCATTTTTGAGCCTGAAGGGCATTGTGTTGAAGCAGAATGGGCCGTATGGGGTGATGAATGCCGTTGCGGCTTGGTCTGGCTCTGCCATCTTGATTTGATGGTAGCAGGAGTATGCATCGAGGAAACACAATGAATCGTGTCCTGCGGTGGCGTCGATAATTTGATCGATGCGGGGGAGGGGGAAGGGATCCTTTGGGCAAGCCTTGTTGAGGTCCTTGAAATCGACACATAGGCGCCAGGATTTGTCCTTCTTTGGTACCATCACCAGGTTTGCTAGCCAATACAGATGTTTTATATCTCTGATGAATCCGGCCTCCAGTAGTTTGGCTAGCTCCTCTCCCATGGCTTGTCTCTTAGGTTCAGAGAAATGCCGAAGAGCCTGCTTGACTGGCTTGAATCCTTTTAGGATGTTTAGGCTGTGCTCGGCCAGCCTGCGTGGGATTCCTGGCATGTCTGAAGGGTGCCAGGCGAAAATGTCCCAATTTTCGCGTAGGAATTCTCGTAGTGCGGCGTCTACATCAGGGTTTAATTGCGCCCCGATGGAGGCCGTTTTTGTAGGGTCCGTTGGATGGACTTGGAATTTGACTATTTCGTCCGCCGATTTAAAGGAGGTGGACTTGGATCTTTTATCGAGTATTACGTCATCCCTGTTCACCGTGGAGCACAACACAGTCAGTTCTTCAGCCGCTAGGGCTTCGGATAGTGCCTCAAGGGCCAGTGCTACTGTCTTGTATTCGGCGCAGAGAGCTTTGTCCGGGTCACTAGCAAGAGTGATGATCCCGTTGGGTCCGGGCATTTTGAGCTTCATGTACCCGTAATGGGGTATAGCTTGAAAAACTATGAATGCCTCTCGCCCTAATAGAGCGTGGTATCCGCTGCTGAATGGGGCCACTTGGAACGTGACCTCCTCGGATCTGTAATTATCCAGCGTGCCGAACACCACATCCGGTGTGATTTTTCCTGTACAGCACGCTTCCCGACTGGGGATTATTCCTCTAAAGGTTGTGTTGCTTCGCTCAATGCGGCTCCAGTCTATTTCCATTTTTCAAAGGGTTTCCTCGTAAATGAGGTTCAATCCGCTGCCACCGTCCATGAGTACCTTGGTAAGTCGAAAGCCATCCACTATCGGACTGAGGACCAATGCGGCTGGTGCTCGGGCTGTTCGGAATTTAGCTTCATCACTGGCATTAAAGGTAATAGCCGTGTCACTCCATGGGTTTATTGTTGCTACTTGGTAGACTTCGGCAAGGCTGCGGAGTGTTCGTTTCCACATATTATTTGATGCGAAAGTCTCGAAGACTGTTAATACCGTACTGGTATCCCTGGGGTGGTGCTCTATGAATTCTGGAGTTAAAAGCTCCTCGCCACTTCTGGCCACCTGCTAGAGTATCCAACATGCTCTAAGGCTGTGAGTTGGTGTGGCGCCCTCTATACTATGAATTTTACAGGGTCCATTGAGCCATCCCTCCAGTACGGTTCCATGCCCTATAGAGGGTTTTTGTTTTTTGGTGTTTGACCCAGGTGCCTGGCGATAATGCACCGTTTTATTTCGGACTGGGGTTGTATTCAGGGCCGGATCGTCCCAGAATTTGATTTCGGTTTTCCGGACACTTTCCATCGCACAGTATTTTTGTACTATGGATGCAAAGTCAGCAAAGCGTGTAATCTCATGGCGACTTATGGCATTGGGGATTCCGATGTCCGTACAATTATTGCGGAAGAATGAAATTGCATCCTCCTCGTGGCAGTCCTCTATCCTATTCATAACTAGTAGGAATCTAGCCCAGTAATGGTGTACTGTTTCCGTGGGCTCTTGCCGGATTTGGGATAGATCCCTTATGTTTGGGTGAGCGGGTGGAGTTAAATCCGGAACCTCGCCCGATCTGAGGCTCAGGGGCCGAGGAGTTTCCGACCTTGGAAGCTTAGGTTCTTGGATGTTGTCCAATGAATCTGGCCCGCTGCCTGACTTTAGGTTCAGGGCTTGAGTGACGTCCTCCCCTCCGTGGATATCCGGCTTGGAGGGATCAGGAATTCGAACATGACTAGTCCTTAAGATAGATGAAGGCTTGCCACATTGTTCCTCCACCACTGCAACGTGGTGCGTGACCTGGGGAGAGTTAATATCTCTTAGATCGGGTTTAAGCCCAATCTGATTGTAGTCTATAGTGACTCCCAGGGCGGCGATGCGATCCAAGAGCTCGTTTAAGGAAGAGAGCTCCCTCAGATCTAGCTGCTCGGCGAGTTCCGAGTTGACGTGGAGATTGCTTTCGATGACCCGAGAAGTCATCGTCGGCGCGGTGGCCGAACAGGCGGTCATAAGAAAACCGCCTAGCCGGAGAGTTTGGCCGATAGCCAAAGCTCCTTTAGCAACAGTGCCGTCTTTAAAGACGGAATGAGGCATCCTTCCTGATGGCGACGACACAGCGGAACTCTCAATGAAAGCACCAATCTCGGTGTCAAAACCGGCGGATCTCGGGTAGGGGGTCCCGAACTATGCGTCTAGGCGGATGGTAACATGAGACAAGGGACACAATGCTTTTACCCAGGTTCGGGCCCTCTCGATGGAGGTAAAACCCTACTCCTGCTTGATTAATATTGATGATATGGGTAGTACAAGAGTAGATCTACCACGAGATCAGAGAGGCTAAACCCTAGAAGCTAGCCTATGGTATGATTGTTGTTCGTCTTATGGACTAAAACCCTCCGGCTTATATAGACACCGGAGAGGGCTAGGGTTACACAGAGTCGGTTACAATGGGAGGAGATCTACATATACGTATCGCCAAGCTTGCCTTCCACACCAAGGAAAGTCCCATCCGGACACGGGACGAAGTCTTCAATCTTGTATCTTCATAGTCCAGGAGTCCGGCCAAAGGTCGTAGTCCGGCTATCTGGACACCCCCTAATCTGGGACTCCCTCAGCAATGTTACTGTCTCCTTTTCCACACTTGTGCTTCAAAGTAGCACCTTGTTCTTCATGTAGTGAGTCTCATATTTTGTGCTTCAAAGTAGAACCTTGTTTTTCATGTAGTGAGTCTCATAAGTTATCTTTTTCATACTAGTGGAAATTTTTCATTATAGAACTTGGCTTGTATATTCGTACGATGGGCTTCCTCAAATGCCCTAGGTCTTCATGAGCAAGCAAGTTGGATGCACACCCACTAGTTTTCCTTTGTTGAGCATTCATTTGTAGCTCTAGTGCATCCGTTGCATGGCAATCCCTACTCCTCATGTTGACATCAATTGATGGGCATCTCCATAGCCCGTTGATTATCCTCGTCAATGTGAGACTTTCTCCTTTTTTGTCTTCTCCACACAATCCCCATCATCATATTCTATTCCACCCATAGTGCTATATCCATGGCTCACGCTCATCTATTGCGTGAAGGTTGAAAAAGTTTGAGATTATTTAAGTATGAAATAATTGCTTGGCTTGTCATCGATGGTATAGAAGTTGGGAACATCTTTGTGTAATGAAAATGAAGCATAGCCTAACTATATGATTTTGTAGGGATGAACTTTCTTTTGCCATGTTATTTTGAGAAGACATGATTACTTTGATTAGTATGCTTGAAGTGTTACTATTTCTTATGTCAATATGAACTTTTATTTTGTATTCATTTGGATCTGAACATTCATGCCACAATGAAGAAAATTACATTATGAATTATGCTAGGTAGCATTCCACATCAAAAATTCTCTTTTATCATTTACCTACTCGAGGACGAGCAGGAATTAAGCTTGGGGATGCTTGATACGTCTCCAACGTATCTATATTTTTTGATTGTTCCATGCTATTATATTACCCCTTTTGGATGTTTATGTGCTTTATTTTACATATTTATATCATTTTTGGGACTAACCTACTAACCGGAGGCCCAGCCCATATTGTTGTTTTTTTGCCTATTTCAGTATTTCGAAGAAAAGGAATATCAAACGGAGTCCAAACGGAATGAAACCTTCGGGAGTGTGATTTTTGGAACAAATCTGATCCGGAGAGCTTGGAGTGCAGGTCAAGAAGCTCCCGAGGGCCCCACGAGATAGCCCCCCCTGTAGGGCGCGCCCCCTGTCTCGTGGGCCCCTCGGGCGTCCACCGACGTACTTCTTCTTCCTATATATACCTACGTACCCCGAAAACATCAAGGAGCACCACGAAACACAATTTCCACTGCCGTAACCTTCTGTATCCGCGAGATCTCATCTTGGAGCCTTCGCCAACACTCTGCCGGAGGGGGAATCGACCACGGAGGGCTTCTACATCAACATCCTTGCCCCTCCGATGAGTTGTGAGTAGAACCACAGACCTACGGGTCCATAGTTATTATCTAGATGGCTTCTTCTCTCTTTTTGGATCTCAATACAATGTTCTCCCCCTCTCTTGTGGAGATCTATTCGATGTAATCTCTTTTTGCGGTGTGTTTGTCGAGATCCGATGAATTGTGGGTTTATGATCAAGTTTATCTATGAATAATATTTGAATCTTCTCTGAATTCTTTTATGTACGATTGAGTTATCTTTGAAAGTCTCTTCGAATTATCAGTTTGGTTTGGCCTACTAGATTGATCTTTCTTGCCATGGGAGAAGTGCTTGGCTTTGGGTTCAATCTTGCGGTGTTCTTACCCAGTGACAGAAAGGGTTGCAAGACACGTATTGTATTGTTGCCATCGAGGATAACAAGATGGGGTTTATATCATATTGCATGTGTTTATCCCTCTACATCATGTCATCTTGCTTAAGGCGTTACTCTGTTCTTATGAACTTAATACTCTAGATGCAGGCAGGAGTTGGTCGATGTGTGGAGTAATAGTAGTAGATGCAGGCAGGAGTCGGTCTACTTGTTATGGACGTGACGCCTATATACATGATCATGCCTAGATAATCTCATAACTATGCGCTTTTCTATCAATTGCTCGACAGTAATTTGTTCACCCACCGTAATACTTATGCTATCTTGAGAGAAGCCTCTAGTGAAACCTATGGCCCCCAGGTCTATCTCTTATCATATTTGCTTTCAATCTATCTTTATTTGCATCTTTACTTTTTGCATCTATCTTATAAAATACCAAAAATATATTTATCTTATCATACTATCTTTATTAGATCTCACTTTCACAAGAGGCCATGAAGGGATTGACAACCCCTTTATTGCGTTGGTTGCGAGTTCTCAGTTTGTTTATGTAGGTGCGTGGGACTTTTGAGGAGCCTCCTACTGGATTGATACCTTGGTTCTCAAAACTGAGGGAAATACTTCTGCTACACTTTGCTGCATCACCCTCTCCTCTTCGAGGAAAACCAACGCAAGCTCAAGATGTAGCATCCGCCTCGGATGCCTCCTCGGTCAGCTCTTCCGCCGCCTCTTCAGTAGGGGGGGCCCTGCCGCGGCGCCATTGGTTTCCTTGGCAGACCCCATCCACTCAAGGCATTTCCTCTCCTCTTCAGCCTCTTCGGCCTCGTCCACCATGGTGCCGTAGCTGCCGGCCTCCGCGGCAAGTGCTGCCTCGTCTGCCCTGGCGGCAATGAATGTCACCTCCTCATTGATAGTGGGGTGGATGAGCTCTGGCTCGGTGCAAATGGTGCCCTTCGACAAGTTGTCGAAGAACTGTTGCACCAACTCTGCCTTCGGCTCGTCCCAGGTTGGGTCCAGGCCATGGGCGTTGAAGACTAGCATCATAGCAATAATGTCAGTCAGGCTAGAGTTGTTGCTCAATGGATGCACTCCCACCGGCAACCTGAACGGGTTGCTGGTCTTGCCGGTCTTTGCAGCCTTGCTGGTCCTCTCGGCGTTGCCGTCCTTGTCAACTCGGAGCTGAAAGAGTCTCTGGCAGATGGACGCATGCTGCATCACCGTAAGGTTATGCTTCAGGCCAGGGCAGAGCCTCATGATATCTGCTGCATTCTTCAAATCCCAGGCCGGTCTCCCCTTTTGATGCAAAGGGGCGATGCAGCGGCGGATCAAGTCAGCCCCAATCATCTCCAGGGTGAGGCCAGTAGCGACGAGGCGGTGAATTCGGGTGGTGGCGACTGTGAGCTTCTTGTCATTGGGGTCGAGATCGCTCCAGTCATCGCCATGGACCGGCGGAGTCCGGCGAACCTTGCAAAATGACCGTGGCTTCTCCTCCACAATCCAGCACCACCGGCCCCGCCATTCATCCCACCACTCCTTCTGGCCTCCCTCAAAATACACACCCTTGCTCGAAGCCCTAGGGATCCAAGCAATGGAGTCGGAAACGGTGTCTCCTGGCTGGATACGGGGGGTGAAGTAGTGGCGAAAGAGTGATGTGTTGGGATGAACCCCGGCAAAACCCTCGCAAAGATGGGCGAAGAAAGCCATGCATCTCACAACATTTGGCGTGAAATCCAGAAGACGGAAACCAAATATGTGCATGATGTCGTTGAAGAAGTTGGAGAAAGGGGGGCAGAGGCCGCAAGAAAAATAATCAACAAAGAAAGGATAAGTTTTCGGACCAGGCTTGGCGAAGGGAGCGGGGATGACCACAATGGCGCGATGCCTCGTCGTCTCCCTCCCCCGTAGGTACTGGAACTGGTCCCTGAGGGTGAGCACGTCGATCGAGGAGACGAAGAGGGCGCGTTTCTTCCGCAACCTCACCAGCTCATTCTCCGACTCCTCTCTCCCCTTGGCGGCCTTGGATGCGCCCTTGCCCTTGCTTTCCTTGGGCGCCATGGCAGCTGAGAAGAAGCAAGGGATCTGAAAACAATGGAGGCGCGGTGGCGGCGAGGAAGGGCAAGAACTCTGGTTCCCGTTCAAGCAAGAAGAAGGGGAACGACGGTTCTGAGATTGGGAGGAGCGGGAAGGGTAAATGAGCAGTGCCCCTGTGGTTTTTCCCTTTTTATGGGGAAGGCGCGGGCCACCTCTTTACCATTTACTGTGGGGTGATGCATGTGTGCCACGCCCATCCCACGCGTGACCCCCATGTCACGCACTCGACATGGATCGTCGGGAAGCGCAACTGACAGAAAGATCATGGCGGTCCATCTCTGCCACGCCCGCCCGCGCACTGCTTTGGGCCTGTCCCAACTATGCCTTGCACCTATGTGTGGCCCAGGCCTGGGGGCGCCTGTCGGTGTATAAAAGTATGGTTACTTCTGTACCCATTACTGGTGCATGGACGGTTGCAGCCACACCAGCGGCAGGGCTTGGCGAGGCAGAGGAATACAAAACCCAAAGACTACTACTCGAAGCACAAGGAGCAGAGGGCGAGCCTGGCCTCCCCCGACAACACCCTTTTTGGGGTGACCTGCGCAGCACCAGCAAGCCCATCACCCTTGGGGCTGAGAGCTCTGACACCATCGACAATGTTAAGACCAAGATCTGAGAACGCATGCTTGGTAGCATGCGTATTCTCATAAAGATGGACAGCCCACAGGCCCACGTGGGACCAGAAGAAGAATACCCCCGGCAAGACCCTTGCCGGGGACAACACCAAGGCCCCCGGCAAGGAGGCCCAAGGCATACATAGAGAGGATTCAGACTTTTTGACAAAGCACGCACCGTAGCTAGTTCAAGAGCTCAAGAACACATATATCCAGACAAGCAGGACTAGGGTATTACGCATCTTTGCGGCCCAAACCTGGGTAAAAGTCCTCTGTGTTCTAACTGCTAGACATGCTCTTCGCATAGCTAATCCCCCACCAAACATAGAAGGGATCCTTCTGATCCCACAGGTGTTCGTTCTCCCCGACATCTCCGATGATGCGTGAGTAGTTTACCATAGACCTTCAGGTCCATAGCTAGTATCTAGATGGCTTCTTCTCTCTCTTTGATTCTCAATACCATGTTCTCCTCGATGTTCTTGGAGATCTATTCGATGTAATATTCTTTTGCGGTGTGTTTGCCGACATCCAATGAATTGTGGATTTATGACAGATTATCTATGAATATTATTTGGTTCTTCTATGAATTCTTATATGCATGATTTGATATATTTGCAAGTCTCTTTGAATTATCGGTTTAGTTTGGCCTACTAGATTGATCTTTCTTGCAATGGGAGAAGTGCTTAGCTTTGGGTTCAATCTTGCGGTGTCCTTTCCCAGTGACAGTAGGGGCAACAAGGCATGTATTGTATTGTTGCCATTGAGGATAAAAAGATGGGGTTTTCATCATATTGCTTGAGTTAATTCCTCTACATCATGTCATCTTACTTAATGTGTTACTCTGTTCTTTATGAACTGAATACTCTAGATGCAGGCAGGAGTCGGTCGATGTGTGGAGTAATAGTAGTAGATGCAGAATTGTTTCGGTCTACTTGACACAGACGTGATGCCTATGTTCATGATCATTGCCTTATATCTTCATAACTTTGAGCTTTTCTATCAATTGCTCGGTAGTAATTTGTTCACCCATCGTAATATTTGCTATCTTGAGAGAAGCCACTAGTGAAACCCATGGCCCCGGGTCTCTTTTCCATTATATTGAATCTCTTTTACATATTACTAGTTTCCAATCTACTATTTTGCAATCTTTTACTTTCCGATCTATAAACCAAAAATACTAAAAATATTTACTTTCCCGTTTTTCTATCTCTATTAGATCCCACTTTTGCAAGTGACCTGAAGGGATTGACAACCCCTTTATCTCGTTGGGTGCAAGTTGTTGATTGTTTGTGCAGGTATTCGGTGACTTGTGCGTTCTCTCCTACTAGATTGATAACTTGGTTCTCAAACCGAGGGAAATACTTACGCTACTTTGCTGCATCACCCTTTCTTCTTCAAGGGAAAAACCAACGGAAGCTCAAGAGGTAGCAAGAAGGATTTCTGGCGCCGTTGCCGGGGAGATCTACGTCAAGTCAAGCCATACCAAGTACGCATCATAAACTCTTCTCCCTTGCATTACATTATTCGCCATTCGCCTCTCATTTTCCTCTCCCCCACCTCTAAAACGATTTTTGAAAACATTTGCCTTTTCTTTGCCCATCTTCCGTTCATCTCTTTTTCGTTTGCTTCTTGTTTGCTCGTGTGTTAGATCGCTTGATTCGCCTTCATGGCTAGTCCTCCTATCATTGTCAGTACTCCCGATAATGAAGTCCTCAATTTTAAACAAAGGGAGGGAGAATATCTAAAAGATGCTTGGTATAGAATTTGCAATGCTCAAAATAGATCTTCTAGAAAGCAATCTACTTCCGTTCATCTCCGCAATTTTTATGTGGGCATCACTCCTTGGAATAGATATGTTCTTGACACCATTATTGGAGGAAATTTCTTGGGAAGCCATACTTTTGATTCTTATAATTCCATGATAGATTTGTTAGGCCCACCACCTCTTTTGGTCAATGGAACTATTTTAACCTTGGAACATGTGATGCAAAGACTTGATATTATTGAGAATAAAATTGCTACTGTAGAGTCAATTGAAAATTTGGATAAAAATATTCATAATCAAATTACTCAATATGGATCTAGGGTAGGAGTTACTTTAAAGAATCTTAGAGAAAAGGAACCCATAGTTAATGAAAAGATAGATCAAGATTCTACTAGAATTGATAAACTCGAAGATATTATTACCAACTTGGGTTCTGCTTTTTCTGCTATTAGAAATACTTCAAATCTTCCTCCTGCCAAAGTTGCCAAGTTTATTTACGTTCCTAAGAATAAGGGTGAATCTTCTAGTAAGGAAAATGAAGATCTTTAATCAATAAGTGTTCACCCCGGCCTTTTCGATATTATTAAGGAACCTTTTGCCACGAATGAATTTCTCGATTTCTTGCCTAGGAGTTTGATCATTGATAAAACCAAAGAGTCTCCTAAGAATTATACATGTTCAATTGAAGAATTGCATACCAAAGATGGAAATACCTAGATCTATTCTTGTTTTTATGCCTAGCTAAGGGCGTTAAACGATAGCGCTTGTTTGGAGGCAACCCAATTTTATTTTTATTCTTTGCTTTTTGTTCCTGTTTAGTAATAAATAATTCATCTAGCCTCTGGTTAGATGTGGTTTTATGTTTTAGTTAGTGTTTTTGCCAAGTACAACCTTTAGGATAGCTTACGGTGATAGTTGTGTTGATCCTGCTGAAAATAAGAAACTTTTGCGCTTAGTAAATTAGTTTTGAAAATTCACAGAAACGTGTTTTTGATCTGATTATTTTTACTCTGGATTGGCACACAAATTTCTCAGGTTTTCCTAATTTGGATGGATGTTTGGAGTTACAGAAGTATTTGAGAGTTACAAATTATTACAGACTATTCTGTTTTTGATAGATTCTGTTTTTCGCGTGTTGTTTGCTTATTTTGATGAATCCATGGGTAGTATCGGGGGGGGGGGGGGTATGAACCATGGAAAAGTTGGAATACAATAGATATTACACCAATATAAATAAAGAATGAATCTGCAATAGTACCTTATGTTGGAAATATGCCCTAGAGGCAATAATAAAATGTTATTATTATATTTCCTTGTTCATGATAATTGTCTATTGTTCATGCTATAATTGTATTAACCGGAAACCGTAATACATGTGTGAATACATAGACCACAACATGTCCCTAGTGAGCCTCTAGTTGACTAGCTCGTTGATCAATAGATGGTCATGGTTTCCTGACCATGGACATTGGATGTCTTTGATAACGGGATCACATCATTAGGAGAATGATGTGATTGACAAGACCCAATCCTAAGCATAGCACAAGATCATGTAGTTCGTTTGATAAAAGCTTTTCTAATGTCAAGTATCATTTCCTTAGACCATGAGATTGTGCAATTACCGGATACCGTAGGAATGCTTCGGGTGTACCAAACATCACAACATAACTAGTACACTACAGGCATCTCCTAAAGTGTCTGTTGGGTTGGGACGAATCGAGACTGGGATTTGTCACTTCGTATGACGGAGAGGTATCTCTGGGCCCACTCGGTAATGCATCATCATAATGAGCTTAATGTGACTAAGTAGTCAGTCACAGGATCATGCATTACGGAACAAGTAAAGTGACTTGCCGGTAACGAGATTGAACAAGGTATTGGGATACCGATGATCGAATCTCGGGCAAGTAACGTACCGATTGACAAAGGGAATTGTATACAGGATTGCTTGAATCCCCGACATCGTGGTTCATCCGATGAGATCATCGTGGAACATGTGGGAGCCAACATGGGTATCCAAATCCCACTGTTGGTTATTGTCCGGAGAGCTATCTCGGTCATGTTTGCATGATTCCCGAACCCATAGGGTCTACACACTTAAGGTTCGTGACGCTAGAGTCGATATGGGAATTAGTACGCAGTTACCAAATGTTGTTCGAAGTCCCAAATGAGATCCCGGACGTCATGAGGAGTTCCGGAATGGTCTGGAGGTAAATATTTATATAAGGGAAGTCCAGTTTCAGTCACCGGAATAATTTCGGGGCTTACCGGTATTGTACCGGGACCACCGAAAGGTGTCCGAGGGTCCACCGGGTGGGTCCACCTGCCACGGGGGACTAAATGGGCTGAACAAGGGTGGGAACCAGCCCCCTAGTGGGCTGGTGTTCCCCAAGGGCCCAAGGCGCCTAGGGTTGAAAACCCTAGGGGTGGGGGCGCCTCCCACCAACTTGGGGGGGGGGGGGGTAAGTTCCACCCCTTGGCCGCCCCCCCTTAGATGAGATCTAAAGGGGCCGGGCCCCTCTCCCCTTCCCCTATAAATAGTTGGGGGGGCTGCCATACCCTTCCCCTCTCCAACTCCATTTCCTCCTCTGTAGTGCTTGACGAAGCCCTGCCGGAGAACTGCAAGCTCCACCACCACGCCGTCGTGCTGCCGAAGCTCTCCCTCAACTTCTCCTCTCCCCTTGCTGGATCAAGAAGGAGGAGACTTCCCCGGGCTGTATGTGTGTTGAACGCGGAGGCGCCGTCCGTTTGGCGTTAGATTGGATCTTCCGCGATTTGAATCGTCGCGAGTACGATGTAACACCCCGAGCCCGACGCTCCAGATGCCTTCCTTGTTTTGCGAGTGAGCTGTCTTATTTATTTTTTTGTTGCATCTCATCTCATAGCATCATGCGCATTGCATCTGCATGTTTTTGCAAAGTTTGCGTCTGCTCGTAGTTGTCGTGTCCCCCCTTGCTTTTGTTGACCGTTTTGAGACCAACCTTGTTCTTCGTTTTTCCCTCTTGCCTAAACTGGAATCTCTCTGTAAAGTGCACAGACCCCCTCGTGTGCGCGTCCAAAACTTACCCGAACCCGACCCGCTCAATCATCACCGTTGGATTCGGATCACCTCCAAACATCCCTCTAATATCTTCGGTTTATTATTTGATCTCTCTCTACCTATTTATTTTCGGCCGCCTGGTTACGATTGGACGGACCGGGCTAACCCCTACCCTATTTCCCTACCTATATAAACTGTCCAACCCTAATTTTTAGGAGATCTGTCCCATCCTCCTCGTCACCGCCGCCACTCCACCTCCCACCTCGGGATCTCCTCCCGATCCAAATTCAATCCGACCACCTCCCTTGATTTTCGCTGCTGCCCAATCCACAGCCTCCACTTCCCTTCCCGAGCTTCCCTCAATCCAACTCCACCTCACCTGCTGCCTCCTCCCGCAGGCCTTCTACCACCACGCCCGATCTCCTGCTCGTTCGAGCCCCTGTCCAGGTTCTCCCGCAACGACCCAGCGCCGGCCTCCCGCGCTCAGCCTCCTCCTCGCCGGTGCTTCCCCGTCGAAGGTTCCCAGCCAACAACGACAGTCACTAGGAACCGCCCGTTCCTCCTTCTCCCTTCGTTTTCCCCCTGGATCTCGCTCTCTCTCAGAATCTCTCATCTCTCTCATTTTCTCTTCGCAGGTAAGAAACCATGGCCGCCCGTCCATGGAGATGGAGCCGCGCCGCCCTGGTACCTGCCACCTCAGGTCACCTCTGCTTCGTCCTCGCCGCCCGCTTGTGCTCCGATGAGCCCTGCTGCTGCTCCCCTTCCCTTGTGCTCTCTCTTTCCTACTGCATCCCCTCTAAATTCTTCCCCGCCATGGACTTTGCAGCTGCGCCACCACCCTGCCCCATTCGTCGCCGCCTCCGCAAGATCCAGCGAGGCCCTGCGATCCCAGCCTCCTCCTGCCAGATTCGCCTGAGCGCCGCCGTGCCACATCGTCCAAGTCCCGCTGCCGCCGAGCCTCTGCGTCACGCCGCTGCCTCCCCTGTTTCTGCTTCGAGCAGGGGAAAACGCTCGCAGCACCGCCCGCTCACATTGACCGCGCCGCCAGCGTGCCTGGGCCACCGCGTCGCCCTTCACCCGCTTCAGCCCAGCAGCCTCCAAGGCCCAGCCGGCCTATCCCGGCTCCCATCTCCACCAACCTGGGCTTGGCCCATGGTGAGGCCACCCTCCAGCGCCCTTTTTTTTCATTCTGTTGGACCTCTGCCTAGATTCGGCCCATATAGTGTTTCTTTCCTGTCTGCAGTTTTAGCTATTATCCAGGAGTTTACAGATTTACAGAAAAGACCCTCATGTTCATGCATGTATATCTCACAAACCGTGCATCGGATTAAAATGTTTTAAATATGAAAAATGCTTAGAATTTTATCTAGTTTCACATTATGCCTCTTTAATCCATGTTTAAGATGTTTAAAATGCTGTTTGTTTAAATTTGCTCAAATGCCATGTTAAAATGATTTATTTCATAACTAAATAACCGTAGCTCTGAATTTAATAAAATTTATATGTAAATGGGGTAGAAAAATGCCTAGTTTAACATGGTGCACTTTATTTTCCTGTTTAACAACTCTAAAATATGGTTTAAGGCAGAACAGTACCAAATCTAAAATATGCACATGGGGATTTTCTGAAATTGTTGTTTGTTGTTCCGACCTCATCTAAACTTGCCTAGATAGGTAGTTTTATTATGCTTCACCTCTTGCCATGTTTAACAACATTTAATATTGTTTGGTAGCTTAAACGAGATTAAACTAAATATGTCAATGTGGTGTTTTGTCAATATGCAACTCGTTGCATATTGAGCTCCACTTAACTTGTAGTATTGTTTGTTGCACTTTGCCATGCCATGCCTCTTTAAACCGGACATGCATCATACTTGATTGTGCATCATGCCATGATTATGCTTGTGTGTTTATCATGTTGTTTCCTCCTTTCTGGTTTGCTTCTCTCGTTAGCTTTGGTTTCGTTCTGGAGTTGTGAGGATTCGTTCGACTACTCCCGTACGTCTTCTTCATGGACTCGTTCTTCTTCCTAGCGGGACTTCAGGCAAGATGACCGCTACCCTGGATCTCACTACAATCATTGATATGCTAGTTTGCTTCATTCTATCGTTTTGCTGCGCTACCTATCATTTGCTCTTCAAGCCCCCCAAATTGCCATGTCAGCCTCTAACCTTTTGCACCCTTCCTAGCAAACCGTTGCTTGGCTATGTTACCGCTGTTGCTCAGCCCCTCTTATAGCGTTGTTAGTTGCAAGTGGAGTTGAAGATTCCTCCATGATGAATAGGATTATGTTGGGATATCACAATATCTCTTATTTTAATTAATGCATCTATATACTTGGTAAAGGGTGGAAGACTCGGCCTTATGCCTGGTGTTTTGTTCCACTCTTACCGCCTTAGTTTCCGTCATACCGGTGTTATGTTCCCGGATTTTGCTTTCCTTATGTGGTTGGGTGATTTATGGGACCCCCTCGACAGTTTGCTTTGAATAAAAATCCTCTAGCAAGGCCCAACCTTGGTTTTACCATTTGACTCACCTAGCGCTTTTTCCCTTCGGTTTCTGGAGCCCGAGGGTCATCTTTATTTTAACCCCCCTGGGCCAGTGCTCCTTCGTGTGTTGGTCCGAACCGAGCTGCCTGCGGGGCCACCTCGGGGAAACTCGAAGTCTGGTTTTACTCGTAGCTAGTCTCATCCAGGGTTGCCCTGAGAACGAGATATGTGCAGCTCCTATCGGGATTTGTCGGCACATCAGGCGGCTTTGCTGGTCTTGTTTTACCATTGTCAAAATGTCTTGTAAACCGGGATTCCGAGACTGATCGGGTCTTCTTGGGAGAAGGAATATCCTTCGTTGATCGCGAGAGCTTATCATGGGCTAAGTTGGGGCACCCCTGCAGGGTATAAACTTTCGAAAGCCGTGCCTGCGGTTATGGGCAGATGGGAATTTGTTAATGTCCGGTTGTAGATAACTTGACACCAGATCCGAATTAAAACGCATCAACTGCGTGTGTAGCCGTGATGGTCTCTTTTCGGCGGAGTCCGGGAAGTGAACACGGTTTTGGGTTATGTTTGACGTAAGTAGGAGTTCAGGATCACTTCTTGATCATTGCTAGCTTCACGACCATTCCGTTTGCTCTCTTCTCGCTCTTGTTTGCGTATGTTAGCCACCATATCCTTCTTAGTCGCTGCTGCAACCTCACCACTTTACCCCTTCCTTTCCCATTAAGCTTTGCTAGTCTTGATACCCATGGTAATGGGATTGCTGAGTCCTCGTGGCTCACAGATTACTACAACAACAGTTGCAGGTACAAGTTGTGTGATAATCATGACGCGAGAGCGATGTTTGCTTGTTTTGGAGTTCTTCTTCTGCTTCTTCTTCGATCAGGGGATAGGTTCCAGGTCGGTAGCCTGGGCTAGCAGGGTGGATGTCGTTTGAGCTTCTGTGTGTGGTTCATCCGTAGTCGTATGTTGTTCTCATGTATGATATATTGTTGTATTCATGTGTCATTGGATGTATTGGATGTATCCCCATCTATTATGTAATGTTGATGTAATGATATCCACCTTGCAAAAGCGTTTCAATATGCGGTTCTATCCTTGGTGGGACCTTCGAGTCTCTTTACGATAGTATCGCATATTGGGCGTGACAAGTTGGTATCAGATCCTCGACCTACCATAGGAGCCCCCTTGATTGTTGGCCGTTGTTGAGTCTAGAAGAAAACTATTTTGAATCTTAGGATTATATATATTGAAGAGTAGGATTCTTTTTACTCCTCAGCCCCGTTCGTCGCTCTGGTGAGGACTCTCGACGTAGATGTTTTGTCTTTCCTCTCCTCAATTTTTCACAAATTTTTTTAGGATCACGCGGGTATCTTGGGATCATTCCGATATCCTTGTGACAGGAACATTGTTCTTGGTGCCTCCTGACATTTAGGGGTTGTGGCAGTGTCCCGGGGAGTTGAGCTCCGAGGTGTTGTCATCACAATTTTATCGTTGCAGTTCTGGAATACCTGAGTTTTGCCGACATCGAAAATCTCTTTTATGCAGTTGTTGGTGAGATAACCTCGACATCACCCAGTACTGGGGAGTTCGGGAGTATTGCCATAGCTCGTATAACGGATGCTTTTCGAAGGTTGAGGTACATGATTTCCGAAGGTTTCTTGGTTATGTGTTGACGGATGGATACAACTTGGATATAGGGATTGTTAGTGTTGGGTGAGATATATATTGCTTCCCCTGTATCCCCAACATCAGATTGCATAACCAGAAAGTTTCAGAAGTTTTATAGGTGGGAATTCAAGTAGCTCCTAGAATATCTTTCCGACAAATGCCTGATATGGGATTGGGTAAATCTCTATCATCTGTATTTGTTCTGGCTTATTCTGCAAGCCAAATCCTTTGTTTTGTTTTGAGTTGTGGTATTTGAGTTGCTTCAATGTCAAGTGTTGATTCCATACCTTTTCTAAATGGTGTTCTCATATTTCTATGGGAGTACTAATCCTTCTTGATCACTGAGATCATCATGTTAATTCTTTTCCAACCGGCGTGCTTCTCTTCAAGTGGATCCGATCATTTCAACACTTGCGAGATCAATTCTAAGTTTTCTCAACGGTGTTTGTTTCATCCGTCCCAAGTTGTCTTTGTTTTCCCTCCCTCCCACCCTTTTCTTCAAGGACTCATATATTTTACTCAAGTATCCATTTATTCATGTGAAGTCTCTTCACTCTTTTCAATCAATGTTCTGATCCGGTGATCCCTCGTGAAGATGCTCATGAGCTTCAAGTTCATTATTCTTCATCGCTTTTTATTCTCCGGTGGATTCAATTCAAGCTTTGTCGATCATATCCTTTCCTCGTTTAAAATGTTTCCCATGCCGGTGCACCTCTCAATCACTCACCTCTTGCTATCAATTTGTTCCGGAGTGTTAAAGATATCTCAGAACAATCATGTTTCCATTCTTAATCCATTCGAGTTATTTCGAGGTTTTTCTCTCATTCAAGCTATTTAATTCTACTAGTGCAATCTCTCTTTAAAATCATTCCAACGGTGTTTCCTTTTAGTGGGCCCTAACCCACAGGTTTTTTCCCAGGATCTTACCTGACTCTTCTAATTATTCCGGAGCCATTCCTAATTCTTTTCGAAGTTTGACATAAGTATGAATTTCATCAGTCATATGCCTTGTCCAAGATCGCTTTCAAATTCTTTTCATCTTTGGCTCAACCTTTTTCTTTTAATCCTTCCGGAGTGTCTCAACAATTCATGGTGGTGTTTCTCCTCGTCATTCTCGGATTTTGAAGACCGAAGAAGAGTTCCTCTTAAATCCTTACCCTTTCTTCCAAAGATGCGTAGTTCAAGCTTGATGCCATCCTCTCATAAGTGTTTTCGATTGTGACAATTTTTTTTACCATCCGGAGCATTTCTTGAGTTGTTTCCATTTCTTTCCTCTGAAGGCCATCAGGTCATAATTCTTCATTCACAGCGTGTAGCTATCATTCTCCAAATCTTACCGGTGAATCATTCTAATATCCTCTAATCAGTTCATGTTCTCTTCGTTCTCATGTATCTAAATCCCTTCAAGTATCTTCATTCGTTTTCAAATTCTTTCCGGTGAATTGTGCCCTTGCTACTCTCTTTTGCAATTTTTACGGTGGTTCATTCAAGATTTCACTTCCTTTGTTATCATGTCAATTCATTCGTTCTTTTTAATCCCACCGGTGGTTCCATCAATACCTTCTCAAATTTGCGCCATATCCCTCTTAATCCTTTCTACGAGAATAAGTAGTATGCCAAATCCATTGCTTGTCATCAATTTAATTTGATGAAGGATAAGCATATAATAAATCTTATTCTTATTTCCTCGAGGTGATTCAATTCTTTTCTTCCGGAGATTGTTCATGATGAACTAATTCTCGGTTGTAGTGTTTCATCTATTCCTTTTCTGGAGTTCCAAGTTTTCTCAGTTATATCGTCGTGAAGCTTCACCTAAAGCATCGCAAGGCTTCACCTTGTGTTTTCAACTTCTCTTTTTTTATCATCCTTTTATTACCGGAGTTCTTCATGGAGGCTCTACATGGTGGTTCGTCAAGGATTCTTTTCATTCCTCAATTGTTCTTC
Source organism: Triticum timopheevii (assembly GCA_963921465.1). Classification (NCBI taxonomy): domain Eukaryota; kingdom Viridiplantae; phylum Streptophyta; class Magnoliopsida; order Poales; family Poaceae; genus Triticum; species Triticum timopheevii. Next base: position 499,269,028 of record OY997272.1, read on the forward strand.
AAGTTTTCTCTCGGAGTTAAGATCCGCCAAGCTATACTCTAAAATAAACATGGTGTTCAACACACATTTTGTTTTGGGGAGTTCAAGTATTCTTCATCTTGCATTCCAAAGTGCAATTCCTACCTTATCTTTTGAGATGGTGTTATATCATTCTTGACAATTTCCATTCATGTTTCGCGATTCACATGTTGTCTAGAATGAGGTATTTTAAATCCATCAACCACTCCATTGGAGTTATCTTGGTAAAGATTTCACCTAAAGCCTTCCCTAAGGAATGTTGCTAATTGTGGTGCCTATCAATAATCCAAGTTTCCTCCCATTCTCGTACTGGCGGAATTTCGCCTCAATTTTGAGAAGTTTTCCATAAGCCCACTACAAGCTTATTCGTTTATTTGTTGGTTTTCCAACAACTCCGTTCTAGCATTTCTTGTAAGCGTGCTCTTTCAAGATCTTGTTTCCCTCCGTTCATTCCATTCCATTCTTTCATTTCTTTCGGAGACATTGTGATGTTGCTCTCGTTGAGTCATCATCTCGTTTTGTCAAGATCATGTTATTCTCTTGCTTATCCATTTAACCGGAGTGTTGTGTTCTAATTCAAGTTCTTTCGTCTTGTCAAGTTTTGCCTCTATTTTCAACCTGAGTGCTGTTTGAAATCCTTCTTACCCATTGTGCCATTCTTTAAATAGTTCCAGAGGCAGTGTGTTGTTGATTTCATCAAGTATCATCCCATCTTCTCAAGTTCATGTTCTATTCCTTCCATGTTCAAACGGAGTGCTGCCCGAATTCTTCCTCTCTCATCTTGTTTTAACCGGAGTGGTTTCGAATTCTATCTTGTCCATTAAACTCTTGATTCATGTCTTTGCAACCTTCAAGTTATTGTAATGTTCCTCGTTCCTCTTTTCTAACAGATTGTTTGCAATCTCGTTCATCTCAATTGTACTCTTTCTTTTAAATTGCTCAACCTCTCAAGGTTCGTGGTTTCACTCGTTTGTCAAAGAAGCAACTTAGTTTTACCTCTTCTCTTCCTCTTTCGTTTCTCTCTGGTGCCATCCTAGATCTCGGTACGAGATCCTCTTGTAGTGGTGGAGTGTTGTAACGCCCCGAGCCTGACGCTCCAGATGCCTTCCTTGTTTTGCGAGTCAGTTGTGTTATTTATTTGTTTGTTGCATCTCATATCATAGCATCATGCGCATTGCATCTGCATGTTTTCGCAAAGTTTGCGTCCGCTCGTAGTTGTCGCGTCCCCCCTTGCTTTTGTTGACCGTTTCGAGACCAACCTTGTTCTTCGTTTTTCCCTCTTGCCTGAACCGGAGTCTCTCTGTAAAGTGCACAGACCCCCTCGTGTGCGCGTCCGAAACTTACCCAAACCCAACCCGCTCAATCATCACCGTTGGATTCGGATCATCTCCAAACATCCCTCTAATATCTTCGGTTTATTATTTGATCTCTCTCTACCTATTTATTTTTGGCCGCCTGATTACGATCGGACGAACTGGGCTAACCCCTACCCTATTTCCCTACCTATATAAACTGTCCAACCCTAATTTTTAGGAGATCTGTCCCATCCTCCTCGTCACCGCCGCCACTCCACCTCCCACCTTGATATCCCCTCTCGATCCAAATTCAATCCGACCACCTCCCTTGATTTTCGCTGCTGCCCAATCCACAGCCTCCACTTCCCTTCCTGAGCTTCCCTCGATCCAACTCCACCTCACCTGCTGCCTCCTCCCACAGGCCTTCTACCACCACGCCTGATCTCCTGCTCGTTCGAGCCCCTGTCCAGGTTCTCCCGCAACGACCCAGCGCCGGCCTCCCGCGCTCAGCCTCCTCCTCGCCGGTGCTTCCCCATTGAAGCTTCCTGGCTAGCAGCGACATTCACTAGGAACCGCCCGTTCCTCCTTCTCCCTTCGTTTTCCCCCGGGATCTCGCTCTCTCTCAGAATCTCTCATCTCTCTCGTTTTCTCTTCGCAGGAAAGAAACCACGGCCGCCCGTCCATGGAGATGGAGCCGCGCCGCCCTGGTACCTGCCACCTCGGGTCGCCTCTGCTTCGTCCTCGCCGCCCGCTTGTGCTCCGGTGAGCCCTGCTGCTGCTCCCCTTCTCTTGTGTTCTCTCTTTCCTACTGCATCCCCTCTAAATTCTTCCCCGCCATGGCCTTTCCAGTTGCGCCACCACCCTGCTCCGTTTGTCGCCGCCTCCGCAAGATCCGGTGAGGCCCTGCGATCCTAGCCTCCTCCTGCCGGATTCGCCCGAGCGCCGCCGTGCCACATTGTCCAAGTCCCGCTGCCGCCGAGCCTCTGCGTCGCGCCGCTACCTTCCCTATTTCTACTTCGAGCAGGGGAAAACGCTCGCAGCACCGCCCGCTCGCGTTGACCGTGCCGCCAGCGTGCCTGGGCCACCGCGTCGCCCTTCACCCGCTTCAGCCCATTAGCCTCCAAGGCCTAGCCGGCCTATCCCGGCTCCCATCTCCACCAACCTGGGCCTGGCCCATGGTGAGGCCACCCTCCAGCGCCCTTTTTTTCCATTCTGTTGGACCTCTGCCTAGATTCGGCCCATATAGTGTTTTTTCCTCTCTGCGGTTTTAGCTATTATCCAGGAGTTTACAGATTTACAGAAAAAACCCTCATGTTCATGCATGTATATCTCACAAACCGTGCATCAGATTAAAATGTTTTAAATATGAAAAATGCTTGGAATTTTATCTAGTTTCACATTATGGCTCTTTCATCCAAGTTTAAGATGTTTAAAATGTTGTTTGTTTAAATTTGCTCAAATGCCATGTTAAAATGATTTATTTCATAACTAAATAACCGTAGCTCCGAATTTAATAAACTTTATATGTAAATGGGGTAGAAAAATGCCTAGTTTAACACGGTGCACTTTATTTTTCTGTTTAACAAATCTAAAATATGGTTTAAGGCAGAACAGTACCAAATCTAAAATATGCACATGGGGATTTTCCAAAATTGTTGTTTGTTGTTCCGACCTCATTTAAACTTGCCTAGATAGGTAGTTTTATTATGCTTCACCTCTTGCCATGTTTAACAACATTTAATATTGTTTGGTAGCTTAAACGAGATTAAACTAAATATGTCAATGTGGTGTTTTGTCAATATGCAACTCATTGCATATTGAGCTCCACTTAACTTGTAGTATTGTTTGTTGCGCTTTTCCATGCCATGCCTCTTTAAACCGGACATGCATCATACTTGATTATGCATCATGCCATGATTATGCTTGTGTGTTTATCATGTTGTTTCCTCCTTTCTGGTTTGCTTCTCTCGTTAGATTCGGTTTCGTTCCGGAGTTGTGAGGATTCGTTCGACTACTCCCGTAAGTCTTCTTCCTGGACTCGTTCTTCTTCCTAGGGGGACTTCAGGCAAGATGACCTCTACCCTGGATCTCACTACTATCATTGCTATGCTAGTTTGCTTCGTTCTATTGTTTTGCTGCGCTACCTATCATTTGCTCTTCAAGCCCCCCAAATTGCCATGTCAGCCTCTAACCTTTTGCACCCTTCCTAGCAAACCGTTGATTGGCTATGTTATGGCTTTTGCTCAGCCCCTCTTATAGCATTGTTAGTTGCAAGTGGAGTTGAAGATTGCTCCATGATGAACAGGATTATGTTGGGATATCACAATATCTCTTATTTTAATTAATGCATCTATATACTTGGTAAAGGGTGGAAGACTCGGCCTTATGCCTGGTGTTTTGTTCCACTCTTGCCGCCTTAGTTTCCGTCATACCGGTGTTATGTTCCCGGATTTTGTGTTCCTTACGCGGTTGGGTGATTTATGGGACCCCCTTGACAGTTCGCTTTGAATAAAACTCCTCCAGCAAGGCCCAACCTTGGTTTTACCATTTGCCTCACCAAGCCCTTTTTCCCTTGGGTTTCCGGAGCCCGAGGGTCATCTTTATTTTAACCCCCCCGTGCCAGTGCTCCTTTGAGTGTTGGTCCGAACCGAGCTTCCTGCGGGGCCACCTCGGGGAAACTTGAAGTCTGGTTTTACTCGTAGCTAGTCTCATCTGGTGTTGCCCTGAGAACGAGATATGTGCAGCTCCTATCGGGATTTGTCGGCACATTGGGCGGCTTTGCTGGTCTTGTTTTACCATTGTCGAAATGTCTTGTAAACCGGGATTCCGAGACTGATCGGGTCTTCTTGGGAGAAGGAATATCCTTCGTTGATCGCGAGAGCTTATCATGGGCTAAGTTGGGACACCCCTGCAAGGTATAAACTTTCGAAAGCCGTGCCCGCGGTTATGGGCAGATGAGAATTTGTTAATTTCCGGTTGTAGATAACTTGACACCAGATCCGAATTAAAACACATCAACCGCATGTGTAGCCGTGATGGTCTCTTTTCAGTGGAGTCTGAGAAGTGAACACGGTTTTGGGTTATGTTTGACGTAAGTAGGAGTTCAGGATCACTTCTTGATCATTGCTAGCTTCATGACCGTTCCGTTTGCTCTCTTCTCGCTCTTATTTGCGTATGTTAGCCACCATATCCTGCTTAGTCGCTGCTGCAACCTCAGCACTTTACCCCTTCCTTTCCCATTAAGCTTTGCTAGTCTTGATACCCATGGTAATGGGATTGCTGAGTCCTCGTGGCTCACAGATTACTACAACAACAGTTGCAGGTACAGGTTGTGCAATGATCATGACGCGAGAGTGATGTTTGCTTGTTTTGGAGTTCTTCTTCTGCTTCTTCTTTGATCAGGGGATAGGTTCCAGGTCAGCAGCCTGGGCTAGCAGGGTGGATGTCGTTTGAGCTTCTGTTTGTGGTTCATCTGTAGTCGGATGTTGTTCTCATGTATGATATATTGTTGTATTCATGTGTCATTGGATGTATTGGATGTATCCCCATCTATTATGTAATGTTGATGTAATGATATCCACCTTGCAAAAGCGTTTCAATATGCGGTTCTATCCTTGGTGGGACCTTCGAGTCTCTTTAGGATAGTATCGCATATTGGGCGTGACATACGACTCCCTCATCCGCGTTCTAGTGACGCTTCTGCTTAGCTGTGACACTCCAAAATTTTTGTGGTTTTTGTTTTCAGGAAGAGACTTGCTTGGTTTGAAGAAGGTCATTTAGAACCCTTCTTAAAAACCCTCTTCTAAGTTTGCCCTCTCAACAATCTTTTCTTGGATTTGGTTTCTTCTAAAAAGAAAACCTTTTTGGTTTTGGGCTTTTATTTGGTTTTGATCCATTCTTGTTTTACCATGCCTCTTATGGTAAAACTCCCCCCAAACCCCTCCTTCCACTTTGGAACAACCCAAACATTCTGTCCAAACTAATAAAATCCATTTCTAGATTTTATTCCATTTATTTCCTTTCTCAAAACAATTCTGCCTTTTATTTTGAACCTAGGTGATTTGCAAAGCAAGTACCCTAATGCCTTTGATCCTTGATCCCAAACCAACTCCCCTGGATAGTCCTTAGCACCCACAACCTAGAACCATCAAGATCTATTCTTCTTCTTTTCAAAATTTTCAAATTTCACTCTCTGCAAGTTTGGACTAGGTTTGCCAAATTTGGTGAAATTCATATCTACACTTCTCCAAAAATTCCACCAAAATTCAGGCAACCCCTAGCTGCAATGAGAGACCCCTCCACCAAAAACCAGCTCAAGGAAAAATCCCTACATGCCTAAATCATTCTGTCAAACACCTGGCATGCACTATTTCTGTTCATCTTCAGTAAAATTCACATTCAGTGTCGTTTCTCCGTCAGAGTTTCAGTCACATGTCCACAGTGCTCTTGGCACGTTGCTCACAACCCCTCCTTCTTGTCTGGAGCTCCACACGCGTGCTTGGCGCGTTCCTGGCATCGGTGGCACCCTGGCCCGCCTGCGCCGGCGTGTTTTGCGGCGGCAGAACCACCGTAACGGCCGACAGGGGACAATCCTGCGGCATAACACCGTTCGGCGCCACCCAAACCTTCTGAGAGCTCCGCATGGCCATCTCCTTGCCAGCACACGCATGTAGCACCGTCGCCATGGCCTGGCATGCGCAGAGCGCGTTCTCTGCCGCCGACGTGCCGTGCGGCCATTCCGTCGAGGACAGGCCGTAACCAACCCTCAGGTGCTGAGTTGGACACTGGAATGGCACCAATGCTCCGTCTAGTCGATGCTCCAGCTCCTAAGCCGACCGTCCAGCCACAGCACCACCGTAATCACTCGCCAGATTTATCCATTCACGGCAACCGCCTCGGGCCGGCTATAAATAGCACCCCCCGAACTTGCTCTCGCCCCCGCACAACTCCATCACGTCACCAGACCCCGCCTAGCCACTGGAAGAGCCTCGAGGGGCCCTTCTTCCTCAACTCCGGCCACCTCGTTCCGCCTCGGCCTCCACCTCGATTCACTCCGGTGAGGCCGTCTCCGGTGCCCTAACCTCGTCAGCAACCCTCTCGAGCAACTAGGAGACTGACCCCCACTCCAATTTGACCCTCGCAGCTATCTCCGACGAGGTCCACGACTGCCCGAACCGCCGTCCGCCGGAGCAAGGGCCGCCATCGACACAGTGCTCACTGGTGACCACCACCACCACCCACAGACGCGGAAGGACGTGCTGATCATGAAGGTACCGTCCGATCCCCCTGCCTCGCCGTGGATCGCCGCCGGCGACCACCGCATCTCTCGGGCACCGTTGCGCCCTGTTTCCCTCGTTTGAATTTTTAAACCTGACGGGTGGAGCCCGCCTGTCAGCCTCTTAGTCTTTTCTTTTAAACGAACCGTTTCTTGGACTTTTCCGCAGAACCCCCTGGAAGTTTTCTGTTTCATTACAGATGGGTCCTTGGACTAAAACTCTTATAACTTTTAAACAGAAAATGGTTTTTGATTGATTCTTTTTCTATCATCTTTCTTTTTCTGTCTAGTTTTTTGTCATATTTAGGTGAAAAATATTTGGAACACTTTTCTGTACACTCACGGTATTTACATTACGTACGTATTTTTTATATACCGTAGATACCGGAGGAGGTGACGAAGCTGCAAACTTCACCCAGTTAGGCTCCGACTACTCCGAACCAGGCAAGCATGTTTGAACTATTGATATGATGAGTGTTTGTTGCATGTTTGCATTTTAGGTGTTTCATGGCATACTTATGAACATTTCTTTGAATGTTATATTTCATGCACAAAGTGGAAAGTAAGTTTCGGAAAGCCATATGTTGTTGGATACATATTGGCATGGCCATGTGATGGCATGAGGATGGGTAAGATGGCAGTGTTGTGACATGCCAGTCTTATGCCAGATTATTTGACTTCCGTGTCATCGTGAATCAAATCACATTCCCATTCATTTTCTTCCTGTACTGCCACATGTTTTCCGAAAGGAATATGGCTTAGTAAGTTGCAAATCGTTTTCCTGGTACACACCAAATAGAGAGGCCGGGATGAGGGTTCCATGGCCCTGGATTAAAGCCCGTCATCCGGTCAGGGGGCATGGGTGTTTCCTGTTGGGACCGAGAGGGGGGAACCCCTTAGAGCGCGCGTATAGAAATTTGATCCCATGCTATTCGAGGTTGTGACCTCCCCGTCTCAAAGTTTTTCTTGGACATTGTTCAGGGTGATTCCTGGCATCGTGAGGTGAAATGGGTGTGTACTAGTTAAATGTGTTTCTACTGAAATACCGTAAACGGAACTAGTCCTTCGTGACTACGGAAATCCATTGGCTGTGGTCAGTTAGTACAAACTCTGCAGAGTCTCAAATTCTTTAAATCATCTTATACTTGTCCAAGTACTGTATTCATCTTATCTTGTCAGATATCAGCCTCAGTGACAAAACTCCGGTGGAGTACATGTGTGTAAATCCGGTTAAAAGTTTATTCTTGTGGATGGACTAACCTGTTATTTACATTTGATATAAGCCCTTTCTGTGATGTCGCTCAGACGTCCGACTGTGGCATACTTGTTATTTACTTTTGTTATATAAGCCCTTTCTGCGATGTCGCTCAGACGTCCGACTGTGGCATACTTGTTATTTACTTTTGTTATGTAAGCCCTTTCTGTGACGTCGCTCAGATGTCCGACTGTGGCATTTCTTTTACAAGCCCTGTCTGTGACGTCGCTCAGATGTCCGACTGTGGCATTTCTTTTATACGCCCTGTCTGTGATGTCGCTCGGATGTCCGACTGTGGTATTTCTTTTAAAGCCCTTTGTGTGGTGTCGCTAAGACGCCCGACTGCGGCATTTCTTTTAAGACCTTTATGTGGTGTCGCTAAGACGCCCGACTGCGGCATTTCTTTTAAGCCCTTTATGTGGTGTCGCTTAGACGCCCGACTGCGGCATGAATTTTATTTGTTTACCTTTCGAGGTGTCGCTCCAGACACCCGATCGGTTTTCAGTTATTTAATCTTATTTATCAAGTCATGCAATAATATTATTGTTGAGATGAGCATCATTATTTTTATTCATAATGCATTCATGCATTCATTTATTATATCTTTTGTCCGAACTGTCTTGCGAGTACTTTCAAAGTACTCACCTGGCTTGTTGATTTGGCCAGATGTTGATGAAGGCGATCTCATGGATGAAGAGTTCGATAGCGAGTCCGACGCCTAGAGGAGTCCCAGTCAGTCCCGTGCGATCCTGTTTTCGTCACTGTGTTATCCGCTTCCGCCACCCCAGAAATAAATTCATCGAGCCTCACCTCGACGCTCGATGAGCTGCCAGTTAGGAGTCAAGTTATCCACCACCACTTTTTGCCTCGAGCTAGTAGCATGCCACCACACCCCTGTGTCATAATCGCCCTTATGTAAAATATTGGCGAGTTTGTAATAATTTGTTGAGCAGCCTCAGCTCAACCCTGTAATATATTTATTGCTACTGGTCCTCTATTTATCAAGTATTTGTCTACCAGTGAGGATGACTTTTCCTATACTGGGATCTAAAGATCGATTTTCTCAATAATTATTTTATTGAAAAACCGGTCGTGACAGACTTGGTACCAGAGCCAGGCTGACTGTAGGAAGCCACTAGGTGCGATCGCTAATTGGTTATTAGCATGATAGAGTTTATTCATGTTTTTACAAATGTAGTCATTTTTCTGACAGTCAGCATAAAATTTATGATCTGATCGTTCAGAATTTTTGCCTACTTTTGTAGATGGCTGGCAATGACTGCGAGTCGCAGATGTTCGCCAACGTACCTGAGGGGTTCGTCAAGCTCCTCTCCTTCATCGTTCAGGTCGCAATGGGGCCATCCGTGCGCCCAGTCTTCACACTTTATCCACACAAGATCAACGATAGTCTGACCATGCACCAGGCCACGGTGCAATTCAGGGGAGGGCGTGCTGAGATACGCCGCTTCCGATTCTTGGGGAGAGCCATGCCTATAGAGAGGCATGCTATGCAGATGGCTACCCGCGAGGCGATAGCTCGTCTTCGGGATGTCCTTCCTGCAATGAAGACCCGTCGCTACCGCTACCTTCCATGCCACGTGCCTTACACCTGTCATTACTCTTTCTCTTGCCCCAGAGGAGTGCGAGACGAGGCCTTTGAGATGCTTGTCGAGTACCTCCGAGCCCTGGAGGTAGCCTTCAACAGCATGGTGGACGACCTCGTAGCTGCCCGCATGGACTCCGTTCATGGCTGTGCTGCCAACAGGAGGGAACTCCTGCACACCGCTCCACCGCTGACTTTTATCTCATCCTCAGCTTCTCATTCACCTACCATTCTCACCACTACTCGTCGTCTTCCTACCACTGAGGAATTTAACCAGGCTATTGCACCCACTCCCGTTCGCGCTGCACCACTCATTGCACCCACTCCCATTCGCGCTGCACCACTCATTGCACCCACTCCCATACGTGCTACTCCACTATTTTGCCCATTCATATTCAGGTTACTCCGCCTATGGCACCTGCTCCATCCGCTCAGCGCAGCGTTCCTCGTCTGGAACCTATTAGCAAGGAGGAGGTTGATTCCCCAGCGTCACTACGTCTCACCCTCGGCAGGCCAAGGGAGATCCTCACCATCTCCGACTAAGTACGCGTAGACGCCATGCGATGTACCGACTTGTGTGATATGTTTATATGTACATAGGTTGTGAGAAGTAGCCTGTTTGCGCATCATGTAGGATCTAGAGAAGTGCACTAGTCTAAATAACATGTCAGGATTATGTACGCATATCCTGAGTGATGTAATGTATAATTATGCCTGCGTGTAAGATATGTAATAGTCCTTCTCCGCGCGCAACCGTGTATTTTCAAAAAAAATATCCTGGAGTTTTGAAATTTTCTTTATGTGTGATTTTATTGACTTCTGCGACTCTCTTTCCTGTCTTACGAGTTTCACAAAATATATCCCCAGAGTGAAAGATGTCTCGTCCTTGGACGCGCTCCATGCCAAATCAGCCAGAGGAAAATTATGGCACACCGCAAAACCACAATTTCACTCAGGGACAGACAAGTCAACAGGATAGTGAAACAGCCTTTACACAAGTGTGTCATCTGTATGAACAAAGTCAGCAACAACACCAGGAAATGATGAACCAATTCATCAATATGGGAAGTAACCGTGGTCAGTATCAGCAGCAATCCAAATTATCTGAGTTACAGAAGACGCGTCCTCCAACATTTTCTCACACTGACAAGCCTCTTGAGGCCGACGACTGGCTTCGATACATGGAGAGAAAATTAATTATTGCACAGTGTTCAGACCATGAAAAAGTATTGTATGCACCACATTATCTCACGGGAGCAGCTGCATCGTGGTGGGAAAACTTCCTACACATGCATCCCAACGAAAATGAAATAACCTGGGAGGACTTCAAAGAAGGTTTTCGTGGGGCACATATTCCTAAGAGTGTTATGAAAATCAAGAAGAGAGAATTTGATGACCTCAAGTAAAGGACCATGATAGTGTCAGAATACAACAACCAATTTACTCTGCTGTCTCGCTACGCCAATGAAGAGCGCATGACCGAGAGCAAGAAGATGGAAAAATTCTTGGAAGGCCTGGCACCCGCCCTTAAATGCTAGCTGGTTGTGCATACCTTCCCAGATTTTAAAACACTAGTGGATAAGGCCATTACTCTGGAAAATGAGCGACGTAGCCTGGAAGATTTCGGCAAACGCAAAAGGGACCAGACTACTTTTGCTCGCAACCCCAGAAACAAGACGGAATTTCAGAAGGGTGGAATACACAAAACCCCGACGGATAATTCACGCCCAATCAAGAATTTCCATGCAAGAGACAAGGAGTTCACCTATCGCCCAAGCGTTACTTGTTACGCTTGTGGAGAAGAAGGGCACTATGCCAAGCAGTGCCCCAAGCCAAGGAACTCAACCCCGAAGCCTAACAATGGTGGCAATAATTCAGCGCCAAAGCGAAACAATTTCAACCCCAATAACAACCACCGGAAAGGTCACCTTAACCACGTGACCCGAGAGGAAGCACAGAACACCCCAGATATCGTACTCGGTACGTACCCTATCAACACAATACCTGCCATGGTTTTGTTTGATTCTGGAGCTTCTCACTCATTCATTTCGAAGAGTTTTGCTTTGCAAAATAATTTTTCGATGCTTCCCTTGGAAAAATCAATGATCATCAAGTCCCCTGGAATTAAGCAAGTGACCCAGAGTTACTGTCAAGGTGTGGTTATTGAATTTGAAGGATTGAAGTTTTATGCCAACCTTATTGTATTGGAAAGCAAAGGACTGGATGTCATCCTAGGAATGGATTGGTTAACCACCAACAAAGGTTTTATTGGCTGCTTCAACCGGACCGTGATTCTCACACACCATCACGGGAAGAAAATAAAAGTTTCAGCCAAAGAGAGACAAATACCTCGGCAACCGAGATTAAACAAGGTGGACATTTCTGAGCTGAACAAGGTTCCAGTAGTATGTGAATTTCCAGACGTATTTCCAGAAGAACTACCAGGCATGCCACCGGACCGAGAGATAGAATTCAGCATCGAGCTAGCACCCGGAACCGCTCCTATTTACAAGAAACCATACAGAATGGCACCATACGAATTGGTAGAATTGAAGAAGCAAATAAAAGAATTATTGGAGAAAGGATACATTCGAGCCAGTTCCTCACCTTTGGGTTCTCCAATTTTATTTGCCAAGAAAAAGGATGGAACACTGAGATTGTGCATTGATTATCGAGCTCTCAACATGGTCACAATCAAGAACAAATACCCAATGCCCCGAATAAATGATTTATTTGATCAGCTCACACAGGCCAAAGTCTTCTCAAAAATTGACTTGAGATCAGGATACCACCAATTAAAAGTGCGAACAGAAGATATTCCCAAGACAGCCTTCACTTCCAGATATGGACTGCATGAGTTCACAGTAATGCCATTTGGGCTAACCAACGCCCCCGCATATTTTGTTCACCTCATGAACAAAGTATTTATGAAGTATATGGACAAGTTTGTTGTGGTATTCATCGATGACATTTTGATATACTCCAAAACACTAGAAGAGCACACCGAGCATCTTAGGATTATACTAGAAGAACTCAGGAAACATCGACTATATGCCAAATTCAGCAAATGTGAATTTTGGCTAAGACAGGTGGGTTTTCTGGGCCATGTACTCACCCAAGAAGGTATTGCAGTAGACCTGGAAAAGGTCAAGGCCGTACTTGGCTGGAAACCACCAGCTAGCGTAACGGACGTATGGAGTTTCTTGGGAATGGCAGGCTATTATCGAAGATTTATTGAAGGATTCTCCACCGTAGCAAAGCCAATGACGCAGTTGCTCAAGAAAGGCAAGAAGTTTGAATGGACGGAAGCATGTGAGAAAAGCTTCCAAGAGCTAAAAAGCAAATTAACAATGACACCAGTATTAATTGTGCCAGATATACACAAGAATTTTGAGGTATATTGTGACGCATCCCGGAAAGGCCTCGGATGCGTATTGATGCAAGAAGGCAAGGTAGTCGCGTATGTCTCCAGACAACTTCGCAAGCATGAGGAGAATTATTCCACTCATGACTTAGAATTGTCAGCGGTCATCCATGCACTCAAGGAATGGAGACACTTCCTACTTGGAAATTGTTGTGAGATATACACAGACCATAAGAGTCTTAAGTATATTTTCACACAGCCGGAACTTAATTTACGACAACGACGCTGGTTAGAGTTGGTGAAGGATTATGATGTTGGGATCCACTATCATCTCGGGAAGGCAAATGTTGTAGCAGATGCCCTTAGTCGGAATCCCAGCACGGATGACGACAGCATACCAAAGTTGAGGCCAGAATTTCAACAGGAATTTGCCAGACTCAATTTAATAATGGTTACCGAAGGCAATGTGTCGAATCTGGAAATACATCCCACCCTAATGGAAAAGATTAAGGAGGCTCAGCACGGACACCCCAGCATTGAGGGCATAAAAAGGAAAGTGAGTTTGGGCAAGGCCTCAGAATTGAACGTAGATGAGCAAGGAATATTGTGGTACGGAGAGAGACTTTGCGTACCAAATATCAAGGACCTCAAACAGCAGATTCTGGCTGAAAGCCACACCGCTCCGTATTCAATCCATCCTGGGGGACAAAAATGTACAAAGACCTTTAGGGAAATTTTTGGTGGCACGGTATGAAGAGAGATATAGCCACGTTCATTGCATGCTGTGACTCTTTTCAACGTATCAAGGCCGAGCACCAGAAACCAGCCGGGCTGTTACAACCAAACAAGATACCCGAGGGGAAGTGGGACGAGATTAGAATGGATTTTATTATTGGACTGCCAAGGTCACGACACGGAAACAATGCCATATGGGTCATAACCGACAGATTGACCAAAGTGGCACATTTTATTCCGGTGAAGACAATTCACACCACCCAGAGGCTGGCCAGACTTTATCTTGCCCGTATCGTCTGCCTGCATGGAGTCCCAAAGACTATCATATCTGACAGAGGCACATAGTTTGTCTCTAGATTTTGGGATGACCTACAACAGGCATTGGGAACCCAACTAGCATTCAGTACCGCATACCATCCCCAGACTGATGGGCAGACTGAACGTGTAAACCAAATTCTAGAAGACATGCTAAGAGCCTGTGTCCTCACCTATGGAACCAGTTGGGAAGAAAGTTTGCCATATGCAGAGTTCGCATACAACAACAGTTATCAAGCCAGCTTGCAAATGGCACCCTTTGAAGCTCTGTATGGGAGAAGATGTCGTACCCCGCTAAATTGGTCAGAGACCGGAGACAGCCATATCTTCGGCCCAGATATGCTCAAGGAGGCCGAGGAGAAAGTTAAGACGATTAGAGATCGACTCAAAACAGCTCAAAGTCAGCAAAAGAGTTATTACGACCGAAAGCATCGGGAAATCAGTTTTGAACCCGGAGAATTGGTATACCTAAGAGTTTCTCCTATGAAGGGTCTGCAGCGATTTAGGATTAAGGGAAAGCTAGCACCAAGATTCATCAGACCATTTCATATAGTGGCCCGAAGAGGCACGGTAGCCTACCAGCTAGACCTACCCGGAGATTTATCCAGTATCCACAACGTGTTTCACATCTCGCAGTTGAGAAAGTACGTGAGCAACCCAGAGAAGCAAGTATCACATGAAAATATTGACGTGCAACCAGACCTCACCTACTGGGAGCACCCAATAAAAATATTAGAAGAGTCTGAGAGGAGGACCCGACAGAAAACCATCAAGTTTTTCAGAGTTCAGTGGAGCAATCACACCGAGGATGAAGCAACTTGGGAGAGCAAGGGTTTTCTTCGGACAGAGCACCCACACCTGTTTAAGGATCAGCTGAAATCTCGGGGACGAGATTTTTCCTAAGGGGGTAGGTGCTGTGACACTCCAAATTTTTTGTGGTTTTTGTTTTCAGGAAGAGCCTTGCTTGGTTTGAAGAAGGTCATTTAAAACCCTTCTTAAAAACCCTCTTCTAAGTTTGCCCTCTCAAAAATCTTTTCTTGGATTTGGTTTCTTCTAAAAAGAAAACCTTTTTGGTTTTGGGCTTTTATTTGGTTTTGATCCATTCTTGTTTTACCATGCCTATTATGGTAAAACTCCCCCAAAACCCCTCCTTCCACTTTGGAACAACCCAAACATTCTGTCCAAACTAATAAAATCCATTTCTGGATTTTATTCCATTTATTTCCTTTCCCAAAACAATTCTGCCTTTTATTTTGAACCTAGGTGATTTGCAAAGCAAGTACCCTAATGCCTTTGATCCTTGATCCCAAACCAACTCCCCTTGATAGTCCTTAGCACCCACAACCTAGAACCATCAAGATCTACTCTTCTTATTTTCAAAATTTTCAAATTTCACTCTCTGCAAGTTTGGACCAGATTTGCCAAATTTGGTGAAATTCATATCTACACTTCTCCAAAAATTCCACCAAAATTCAGGCAACCCCTAGCTGCAATGAGAGACCCCTCCACCAAAAACCAGCTCAAGGAAAAATCCCTACATGCCTAAATCATTCTGTCGAACACCTGGCATGCACTATTTCTGTTCATCTTCAGTAAAATTCAGATTCAGTCTCATTTCTCCGTCAGAGTTTCAGTCACATGTCCACAGTGCTCTTGGCACGTTGCTCACAGGCCCTCCTTCTTGTCCGGAGCTCCACACGCGTGCTTGGCGCGTTCCTGGTGTCGGTGGCACCCTAGCCTGCCTGCGCCAGCGTGTTTTGCGGCGACAGAACCACCGTAACGGCCGACAGGGGACAACCCTGCGGCATAACGCCGTTCGGCGCCGCCCAAACCTTCTGAGAGATCTGCATGGCCATCTCCTTGCCAGCGCACGCATGCAGCACCATCGCCGTGGCCTGGCACGCGCAGAGCGCGTTCTCTGCCGCCGACGTGCCGTGCGGCCGTTCCGTCGAGGACAGGCCGTAACCACCCCTCCCGTGCTGAGTTGGACACTGGAATGGCACCAATGCTCCGTCTAGTCAATGCTCCAGCTCCTAAGCCGACCGTCCAGCCACAGCGCCGCCGTAATCACTCGCTAGACTTATCCGTTCACGGAAACTGCCTCGGGCCGGCTATAAATAGCACCCCCCGAACTTGCTCTCGCCCCCGCACAACTCCACCACCTCACCAGACCCCGCCTAGCCACTGGAAGAGCCTCGAGGGGCCCTTCTTCCTCAACTCCGGCCACCTCATTCTGCCTCGGACTCCACCTCGATTCACTCCGGTGAGGCCATCTCCGGCGCCCTAACCTCGTCAGCAACCCTCTCGAGCAACTAGGAGACTAACCCCCACTCCAATTTGACCCTCGCAGCTATCTCCGACGAGGTCCACGACTGCCCGAACCGCCGTCCGCCGGAGCAAGGGCCGCCGTTGACACAGTGCTCGCTGGCGACCACCACCACCACCCACAGACGCGGAAGGACGTGCTGATCACGAAGGTACCGTTCGATCCCCCTGCCTCGCCGTGGATCGCCGCCGGCGACCACCGCATCTCTCGGGCACCGTCGCGCCCTATTTCCCTCGTTTGAATTTTTAAACCTGACGGGTGGAGCCCGCCTGTCAGCCTCTCAGTCTTTTCTTTTAAACGAACCGTTTCCTGGACTTTTGCACAGAACCCCCTGGAAGTTTTCTGTTTCATTACAGATGGGTCCTTGGACCAAAACTCTTATAACTTTTAAACAGAAAATGGTTTTTGATTGATTATTTTTCTGTCATCTTTCTTTTTCTGTCTAGTTTTTTGTCATGTTTATTTGAAAAATATTTGGAACACTTTTCTGTACACTCACGGTATTTACATTACGTACGTATTTTTTATATACCGTAGATACCGGAGGAGGTGACGGAGCTGCGAACTTCACCCAGTTAGGCTCCGACTACTCCGAACCAGGCAAGCATGTTCGAACTATTGATATGATGAGTGTTTGTTGCACGTTTGCATTTTAGGTGTTTCATGGCATACTTATGAACATTTCTTTGAATGTTATATTTCATGCACAAAGTGGAAAGTAAGTTTCGGAAAGCCATATGTTGTTGGATACATATTGGCATGGCCATGTGATGGCAAGAGGATGGGTAAGATGGCAGTGTTGTGACATGCCAGTCTTGTGCCAGATTATTTGACTTCCATGTCATCGTGAATCAAATCACATTCCCATTCATTTTCTTCCTGTACTGCCACATGTTTTCCGAAAGGAATATGGCTTAGTAAGTTGCAAATCGTTTTCCTGGTACACACCAAATAGAGAGGTCGGGATGAGGGTTCCATGGCCCTGGATTAAAGCCCGTCATCCGGCCAGGGGGCATGGGTGTTTCTGGTTGGGACCGAGAGGGGGCACCCCTTAGAGCGCGCGTATAGAAATTTGATCCCATGCTATTCGAGGTTGTGACCTCCCCGTCTCAAAGTTTTTCTTGGACATTGTTCAGGGTGATTCCTGGCATCGTGAGGTGAAATGGGTGTGTATTAGTTAAATGTGTTTCTATTGAAATACCGTAAACGGAACTAGTCCTTCGTGACTACGGAAATCCGTTGGCTGTGCTCAGTTAGTACAAACTCTGCAGAGTCTCAAATTCTTTAAATCATCTTGTACTTGTCCAAGTACTTTATTCATCTTATCTTGTCAGATATCAGCCTCAGTGACAAAACTCCGGTGGACTACATGTGTGTAAATCCGGTTAAAAGTTTATTCTTGTGGATGGACTAACCTGTTATTTACATTTGATATAAGCCCTTTCTGTGACGTCGCTCAGACGTCCGACTGTGGCATACTTGTTATTTACTTTTGTTATATAAGCCCTTTCTGCGATGTCGCTCAGACGTCCGACTGTGGCATACTTGTTATTTACTTTTGTTATATAAGCCCTTTCTGTGACGTCGCTCAGATGTCCGACTGTGGCATTTCTTTTACAAGCCCTGTCTGTGACGTCGCTCAGATGTCAGACTGTTGCATTTCTTTTATACGCCCTGTCTGTGACGTCGCTCAGATGTCCGACTGTGGTATTTCTTTTAAATCCCTTTATGTGGTGTTGCTAAGACGCCCGACTGCGGCATTTCTTTTAAGCCCTTTATGTGGTGTCGCTAAGACGCCCGACTGCGGCATTTCTTTTAAGCCCTTTATGTGGTGTCGCTAAGACGCCCGACTGCGGCATTTCTTTTAAGCCCTTTATGTGGTGTCGCTTAGACGCCCGACTGCGGCGTGAATTTTATTTGTTTACCTTTCGAGGCGTCGCTCCAGACACCCGATCGGTTTTCAGTTATTTAATCTTATTTATCAAGTCATGCAGTAATATTATTGTTGAGATGAGCATCATTATTTTTATTCATGACGCATTCATGCATTCATTTATTATATCTTTTGTCCGAACTGTCTTGCGAGTACTTTCAAAGTACTCACCTGGCTTGTTGATTTGGCCAGATGTTGATGAAGGCGATCTCATGGATGAAGAGTTCGATAGCGAGTCCGACGCCTAGAGGAGTCCCAGTCAGTCCCGTGCGATCCTGTTTTGGTCATTGTGTTATCCGCTTCCGCCACCCCAGAAATAAATTCATCGAGCCTCACCTCGACGCTCGATGAGCTGCCAGTTAGGAGTCAAGTTATCCACCACCACTTTTTGCCTCGAGCTAGTAGCATGCCACCACACCCCTGTGTCATAACCACCCTTATGTAAAATATTGGCGAGTTTGTAATAATTTGTTGAGCAGCCTCAGCTCAACCCTGTAATATATTTATTGCTACTGGTCCTCTGTTTATCAAGTATTTGTCTACCAGTGAGGATGACTTTTCCTATACTGGGATCTAAAGATCGATTTTCTCAATAATTATTTTATTGAAAAACCGGTTGTGACATTAGCGATCTTCAAAGGTATGAGGATGCTCACCCCTCTCCCTCTCTTGTTGCTAGAATATCCATAGATTGATCTTGGTGATGCGTAGAAAATTTTGAATTTCTGATACGTTCCCCAACACCTTAATGTGATGATTTATTTTCTTATACTAACGGAGCTCATGAGATTTTCTGTTGAGTTTTGTGTTGTGAACTTTTCAAGTTTTGGGTAAGGATTTTACGGACTATGGAGTAAGGAGTGGAAAGAGCCTAAGCTTGGGGATTCCCAAGGCACCCCAAGGTATTAAGCAAGGACAACCAAAAGCCTAAGCTTCGGGATGCCCTGGAAGGCATCCGTTCTTTCGTCTTCGTCTATCGGTAACTTTACTTGAGGCTATATTTTTATTCACCACATGATATGTGTTTTGCTTGGAGCGTCTTGTATGATTTGAGTCTTTGCTTTTTAGTTTACCATAATCATTCTTGCTTACACCTTTTGGGAGATACACACATGAATCGAGATTTATTAGAATACTCTATGTGGTTCACTTATATTTTTTGAGCTAGGCAATATGGCTCTAGTACTTCACTTATATCTTTTTAGAGCACGGTGGTGGCTTTATTTTATAGAAATTGTTGAACTCTCATGCTTCACTTATATTATTTTGAGAGTATTTTAGAACAGCATGGCAATTTACTTGGGTTATAAAACTAGTCCTAATATGATGGGCATCCAAGATGGATATAACAAAAACTTTCATATAAAGTGCATTGAATACTATGAGAAGTTTGATTCTTTATGATTGTTTTGAGATATGAAGATGGTGATATTAGAGTCATGCTAGTGGAGTAGTTGTGAATTTGAGAGATACTTGTTTTAAAGTTTGTGATTCTCGTAGCATGCACGTATGGTGAACCGTTATGTGATGAAGTTGGAGCATGATTTATTTATTGATTGTCATCCTTTGTGTGGACGTCGGGATCACGCGATGGTTAACTCCTACCAACCCTTCTAGGAGCATGCGCGTAGTACTTTGTTTTGATGACTAATAGATTTTTGCAATAAGTATGTGAGTTCTTTATGACAAATGTTGAGTCCATGGATTATACACACACTCACCCTTCCATCATTGCTAGCCTCTCTTGTGCCGCGCAACTTTCGCCGGTACCATACACCCACCATATACCTTCCTCAAAGCAGCCACCACACCTACCTATTATGGCATTTCCATAGCCATTCCGCGATATATTTCCATGCAACTTTCCGCCGTTCTGTTTATTATGACACACTTCATCATTATCATATTGCTTTGCATGATCATGTAGTTGACATCGTATTTGTCGCAAAGCCACCGTTCATAAATCTTTCATACATGTCACTCTCGATTCATTGCACATCCCGATACACTGCCGGAGGCATTCAATGTCAGATATCGGGTTCCAGCAAAATCCTTAAGGTTCAAACACTAGGGTGCACACAAAGATTTCCTCCTACCAAATCTCGCTCTCAGCCTCGCCGCGATCCTTAAACTAGGTCGATGAACTCACAGCACAAGAGACACAAGATTTATACAGGTTCAGGCCACTGTTGTGCCGTAATACCCTACTCCTGTGTGTGGTGGCGGATTGGCTCTTGGGTTGATGATGAACAGTACAGGGGAAGAACAGCCTCGCGAGGAGAGGTGTTCTTGAGTTGGTGTGGTGTGCAGTTTTACTTAACTTCTAGATGAGATGCCTTCCTACTGTGGTGGCTAGCTCTATTTATAGAGGCCCTGGTCCTCTTCCCAAATATTGAGCAGGAAGGGATCCAACAACGGCCATTTTGAAAGGGGACATCTAGTACAAGCTATCCTGACTAAAGGTGGTCTTCGCCTGCCAAAGGTGCTGGTGATGACGCCGTCTTGGGCTCCACGGTGACCTCCGTCCTGCCGTCCGGCTGGTCTTGGTCTTGTTGCACCAATATGGAAACCTTTGCCCGATGCCTTGATACTCCGCACCTGTGCTTGCCCCCTTTGCACCAAAGAGGAAGCGAGGACACTGCGCGGGCTGGGAGGCGAACCTGCCCTATCGAGGTGGTGGAACCGTCAGTAACTCCTGAGAAAGGCTCGGTAGGCTGGAGCTGATCATATGGCACTTGAAGGTTATCGAACATCTCGACGGACAAGACGCTAAGACCTGCACCACCATCGATGTGGGTCCTGGTGACTTGCACATTGCTGATGACTAGAGAACAAAGCATCTGGAGGAAGCCAGCAGTAGCTGCGCACGTGATGGCGCACTTGGACCACCTAAGCGGGCATGTGGCCTCGAGCTTGGGGAGGACTGCATTCACCTCGCGAGCAAACTGCTCAAAGATGCCCTGAGAGGCTGGGGCCTGTGCTCTGCCCAAGATGCAAGCAATAGCATGGCGTTCCTGGAAGCCCCCAGCCCCCTCGTCCTGATGATGGTCGTCATTCCTCCTTGGCAGCGGCGGCACAGGAGGAAGGCCTGCGTTGCCCTGCGGGCGGTCCTCGCGAGGCTGATCCCTCCAGGATCCCTCACGAGGCTGGTCCTGCCAGCAATCCTCGCGAGGTCGGTCACGCCACTCCTGGCGAGGGCCACGGTCATCCCATTGTCCTCCGTCTTGTCCTCCTCCTCGGCCGTAGCCCTGGTCATTGTGCTCGGGGCGTCGACCGAAGCGTCCTTCTCGAACGGCCCTGAGCTCCTGGCATTCGTTGGTGTTGTGGGTGTGGAGGTTGTGGTAGGCACAGAACGGTCAGCTGCCCTTGGACGACTTCGACTGGTCCCTGTTATAGTTAGTGTCTGGTTCTGCTGCGAGCATGGCTGCTCCCTTGCGCTTCACGTCCTTGGCCTTGGTCTTCTTTTCTTCTGGGTCAGCAACTGGAAGCTCAAGGAGGGAGAGGCGTCCTTCCTCAGCTCTTGCGCACTTGGTCACCAGGTTGAATAGCTCTAGGGATGTGCACAACTCCTCGCGGATGGAGAGCTCCTCCTTCATCTTGACGTGACGGACGCCGTCAGAGAACGCTAAGATGATGGCCTTGTCCGTCACCTTGGGGGTCTTGAGGCAGGCGATGTTGAAGCACTGGATGTATTTCTGCAGGGTCTTCCTAGGCTGTTGCTTGATGCGGCACAGGTCACCCGTGGCCGGAGGGTAGTCGTGAGTGCCTTGGAAGTTGGCGATGAAGCGGCTGCGCATCTCGTCCCAGGAGAAGATCGAGCCGGGAGGCAGATTCAGGAGCCACGTGCGGGCACCGTCCTTGAGTGCCGTAGGAAACCAGTTCGCCATGACCTTCTCATCTCTGTTGGCCGCCTTGATGCCCAGCTCGTAGAGCTGCAAGAACTCCACGGGGTCGGCGGTGCCGTCGTTGCAAGGATGCAGGTCCGGCTTAAACTTGCCTGGCCAGACGATGCTACGCAGCTCGGTGGTGAAGGCGCGGCAACCTGTTGTGGTCACCGGAGCCCTTTGCTGATGCGGAGCTTGCTTTTGATGGTACCCGCGCGCTACTGCCAGGGGCAGCACGTGGTCTTGTCACACCGGGGCGCGGTCTTGTTGTGCTGGTGCAGGGAGCACGGGGGCGCCTTCTTGAGGCTGAGGGATTTTTTGGCAGCTTCTTTCTTGTCGCGCGGGCCCTGGATGCGGTGGGTCACGTCCAGGGGCCGCGCGCCTTGGAGCCAGGGCGCCGTCTTGGGGGAGAGGTGGCGGAGGCGCTCCCTGAGCCGCGTCGCCCATGCCTGGCAGAGGGCGAGGTAGCGAGAGGGACGACGCGGGAGAGCCCCCTGCGGCGCTGACGAGCTTGGTGATGCGAGCGAGCCATTCTTCAAAGAGGTCGTCGATGGGGCGGTAGTGCAGGAGCTCATGTGCCAGAAGCAGTGCGGCCTGTGCGTCCGTGGGGGTGTGACGAGCGTGAGACGACGAACCAGCTGGGGTCAGCGACGGACTGGCAGTGCAGCCTTCTCGCCGCACCGAGGGGTGCAGCGAAGATGCTTGCTGCTCGTTCCCCGCCGGGCCGGTGGCGGCGTTGGCGGCAGGCGACAAAGAACGACAAGGAGGCCTGCCGACAGGAGCCGTTTGGGCGACGCGAGCGACGAGAGCAGCCCGGTGCTCGGCGCGGGCTCGGCGGGCGCCCGACATGGATGCGATGAAGCAATGGGACGCAGACCAGCGGAAGGAAGATTTTGGTGCACCCCTACCTGGCGCGCCAAATGTCGGATATCGGGTTCCGGCAAAACCCTTAAGGTTCAAACACTGGGATGGGCACGAAGATTTCCTCCTACCGAATCTCGCTCTCAGCCTCGCCGCGATCCCTAAACTAGGTCGATGAACTCACAGCACAAGAGACACAAGATTTATACAGGTTCGGGCCACCGTTGTGGTGTAATATCCTAGTCCTGTGTGTGGTGGTGGATTGCCTCTTGGGCTGATGATGAAAAGTACAGGGGAAGAACAGCCTCGCGAGGAGAGGTGTTCTTGAGCTGGTGTGGTGTGCGGTTTTACTTAACTTCTGGATGAGATGCCTTCCTACTGTGATGGCTAGCTCTATTCATAGAGGCCCTGGTCCTCTTCCCAAATATTGAGCGGGAAGGGATCCAACAACGGCCATTTTGAAAGGGGACAACTAGTACAAGCTATCCTGACTAAAGGTGGTCTTCGCCTGCCAAAGGTGCTGGTGATGACGCCGTCTTGGGCTCCACGGTGACCTCCATCCTGCCGTCTTGCTGGTCTTGGTCTTGTTGCACCGATATGTAAACCTTTACCTGATGCCTTGGTACTCCATGCCTACGCTTGCCCCCTTTGCACCAAAGAGGAAGTGATGACATTGCGCGGGCTGGTGCCTGCCTGATCTTGATCGTCATGGCATGCGTCACGGGAACCTCGCGAGGTATCCCTTGCCTTGATCTCTCCACCTCCTCGCGAGCCTGCCTGGTGAGGCCACTCCTGAGGAGGCCTTGCGTCGTCCGCCCCGCGAGGCTTGGCCCCTCGCGAGGGTCTTGAGTGTTGGTTGATGAAGACGGGTTGTACTGGGCCACTGGTTGAGCCACGCCGCAGGCCGTAGGCAGGCAAGTCTAGGGACCCCCGTTCCCAGTACGCCGACAGTAACCCCGGGGCCCAAGGCGTGCTCGGACTTGGCTTAGCGGTGAAGCCAAAGGGCCAGTGCGGAGCGCCGCGGGCCCCAACAGCCTGCGGCCTTGGTCGACATGTGGCGACTGATTGGACGTGGGGGTCTTCACTTCCCCACGCTGCCTCGGCAACTGCTCGACTTGACGAGTCCCTGCTGCATGCAAAAAGAGTTATCATTACCTGCGATCCTGGAGGCCGACAGTTGGCCTTCCTGGGACTATAAATAAGGAGGGGGGCAATAGCCCCTGTTGCCCATCTCTTCTTGCTCGTCTGCTTCTTCTCCCTTGCTCCATCTTCGTTCTCGATGCCAATGGCACTGATCCGCAGATTCTCGGCCGAAGAGAAGGGGCAGGCTCCCCAGGAGGGACCAGACCCGCTCCCGCCGAAGAAGAGGCCGGCCCACTGCCGCGGTGAAGTCGTAGGGCTAGAGATGACGAGGCCTCGGTGTGATCGGCCACCTCCTGGGTTCCCGCTACCCCTGTATGCCCAAGCCGAGGGCTCTGGAGAAAGGGATGGAGAGCGACGCTGCCCGCGCCGCAGGAGAGGTCGACGAGCCATGGTGGCGCGCACCGTCGCTCCCTGAGTCGATGCCGTGGACTCCTCTCACGAGCTCATGCTGCACGCGGCAATGCCTCCAAGCACCTGGATCCGCTTCCCTTCGTTCTTCGCCACCGAGATGCCGCCGAGGGGGCCTCTCGAGCTTTGGCTGCAGCACTCCGACTGTGGCACTCTGGCGACCGGAGCTGAGGTTGAAGTCGTCGGCTCGAGCAAGGTCTTCATGACCCGAGGCTGGGGCGAGGTCGCCCGGGTCTGCCGAATGGGGGGCACCCTCGTGATCCATTTTGAATACGATGGCTCCTCCTTGTTGTCCTTCAAAGTCTTCGACACAGAAGGCCGCCGCCTGGAGTGCTGCCCCAGAGGAGGCAGTCAGGACATCGACGTGGCAAGGGCTAGGCCTGCCGCTCGGTTCCCCAATGGCTCCTCCGGCAGCAGCAGCGATGCTTAGGAGTCCAGCGACTCTCCCGAGCTCTTCGTGACTCCGGAGACGAGCGACGACAACTATGTACCCCCGAGCTCGCGCCGTGCTCGGAGCAAGGCGGCTCCATCAGGCCGTTGCCATAGCTGATCTAGACGGGGTCGGCACTGGCATCCCGTGGCCCACTTTTGATGATGGCGTCGGCCATTGATGAGGATACAGACCTGGGGTAGGGTCATAGGCCTGACCTATACGTCCTACCCAAGGTCACTACCCTGGAAGATAAAAGGACCAAGAGACAACAAGAGAGCGCCAGTCTAACACGTCGAGTGCAATCCACTCGACGGCCACATCACTCGGAGGTCCTCCTTCCTACCGTCACTCGACCATATGGAGAGTCACTCGACCTATCGAAGACCAGGAATCAGAAGGGCCTGCAACAGTCGGACGTTCCCCCCTTAGTCTTTATAAGCATTAACAACACTTAAGGCTGGCGTTACCAGTAATGCCCCTTACTTTATGTACATTAAGTCCCTTGTAATGGAGGTGGGCGGTGGTCCTGGCACACTCTATATAAGCCACCCCCTCCTCAGGGACAAGGGTTCGCACCCCCTGTAATATCACACACATAATCCAATCGACCGCCTCCGGGCACCGAGACGTGGAGCTGTTACTTCCACTGTGAAGGGCCTGAACTCGTAAATCCCATGTGTACACCTTAACCATAGCTGAGATCTTGCCTCTCCATACCTACCCCCCTCTCTACTGTCAGTCTTAGGACCACGACAGTTGCCGCCCACCTTGGGGCAGGTGTCTTGGCGACTTGTTGGTGAAGTTGCAAGTTTTACTGACCATCATCATCATGGTTTCCGGCGGCGGACTGGCTGAGGGCCACGAGATCCGTCTCGGCGCGCTCGTTTTCGTCGCCGACGACTCCGCGTGGCTTCAAGAAGCCCCCCTGGACGTTGAGGCATTCCCCGTCCGAGGGGGGACGCACTTCCGCGCGTGCGTCTGCGGCGTCCTTCTCGGCAGCCGTCGACTCAGTATCAGTCGGCTCCGACTGTGTTTTCACTCCCCGCTGTTTGTCGCCGCAAGCGATCCGGTCGATTGCGGCTCCAACGGTGGGTGAAGCACATGGTGGCTCGGCGTTCGGCCACACATCAAGTCGCAACAATCGAGCCCGACGAAACCCTCCATGGCATGTTCGATCTGTTGACTGGCTCCACGGAGACCGCATACGAGTGCGATAGCAACGACCGTGCAACAGAAGTCTTGATGGTCGACGGGCCCTATAGTCCGCCTGGTTTTTGCCGTGAGGATAGCGAAGACAGAGACGACGATCCGTCACGTGTCCACGAGGAATACCGACCCGAACCCCTCTCTTCGCAGCAGAGAGAAGAACTTCGTCGCCGCAACATGGATGCACTCCACATGCCCATTGTTGGAGAAACCCCCAAGGCTCGGGCCTTGGAGGAGGTGCGCCTAGCCAATTTGGCTGAGCGCACTCGACTGGATAACCTTCAGCGTGCTCTCAACGAGCGCGCTCAGGCGTGAATCCATGAGTCCAGTCAACGACAGCTTTTCCGCCTCCACCTAAGGTATACCGTACTCCGATTCAGAACCTCGCAGCTGCGGCCCGAATAGCAGAGTCAATTCAGCCTTCCCAGTCGGAGGCTGGCAGAGGGCTGATGCAGATCTGGGCCTTGCTCCGAGCAGCAGGGGAGCAAAACACAGCAGTATCTCAGTCGTGGAATAGGATTCACAGCAGATCCATTGTAGCGGACACGGTCCAGTCGGCCCACAGCCCAAGATCGCCCCCGCGGCATGAGGGCCGTGGACAGTATGGTCATCCACTCGACCACGACCATCATTGCCAGGAACCCACGCCTCCTCCGAGGAGTGCGTCATATCGGCCTCGGCGGAATGATGATAGACTCCATCACGGTGGCGAGCGCAGAGCCTCAGTCGACCCAAGAGAGCCAGGCTCCAACGCGAGATCCATCCTCGTTCAAGGCCTGGTCGACCGAAATAGAGCGCATAGAGAGGACCCTGGCAGAGATCGTCCGAGTGGAAGCAAAGTGCATGTATCCGGTCTGGAGTGTTTCAGCAGGGCCATTAGGGTGGCGGTGATTCCTCCCAACTTCAGGTTGGCGACCGGAGTCAGTAAGTTCACTCAAGAGTCTAAGCCTGAAACTTGGCTTGAGGATTACCAAGTGGCTATGCAGATTGGTGGTGGAAATGATGAAGTAGCAATGAAGCATCTTCCTCTGATGTTGGAAGGGTCAACCCGGGCGTGGTTGACTCAGTTAGCTCCAAACAGTATATACAGTTGGGAAGAGCTAGCTCGAGTGTTCGTCAGAACCTTCGAGGGCACGTGCAAATGACCAGCAGGATTGACCGAGTTGCAGCATTGTATGCAGAAGCCGAGTGAGACCTTGAGAGATTTCATTCAGAGGTGTACCAGTTTGCATCACACCGTTGAAAATGTATCAGAGCATCAAGCAGTGTGCGCCTTCAAGGAGGGCGTCAAATACCGAGAGTTTGTCCTGAAGTTCAGTCGGACTGGTGATATGACTCTGACTCAGATGGTGGAAATAGCCACCCGGTACGCTAACCGGGAAGAAGAGGATCGACTCCGTAGCAGAAAAACTAAGCCAGTCGGCCAGGAGATCGGTGGAGGTAATTCCAGTCGGAAACAGAAGCGTAAGGCTGAGCCCACGGCACCTGGTGAGATCACAGCGGTGGCTCAAAGGAAGTTTAAAGGAAAACCTAAGGGGGCCTGGCCTCGAAAGTGAAAAATCAGGCAGGAAATGATGTGTTGGATTTACCGTGTCACATCCACACGAAGAAAGACGAAGAGGGAAATTTGATTTACCCTAAACACACCACTCGACAGTGTCGGCTCCTGATCCACCAGTTCCGAGGAGATCAACCAAGTGAGGAAGGAAAGGAGTCGGATAGAGACGAGGGGGAGGAAGAAGATGATGGTTACCCCAAAATCAATTCAACTCTGATGATTTTTGCTGATGTTGAGAGCAAGAGTCGATTGAAGGTCATCAATAGAGAAGTGAATATGGCCGCTCCGGCAGCAACGACCACATACCTAAGATGGTCTCAGACAACCATCACGTTCGACCAGTCTGACCATCCTGCTTGTGTAGCCACCCCTGGGAGGCAAGCACTGGTGGTCGACCCCGTGGTTGGGGGCACTAGACTGACCAAAGTACTGATGGACGGTGGCAGTGGTTTGAACATCCTTTACGCTGAAACCTTGAAGGGGATAGGCATTCCGATGTCCAAACTTAGCGAGAGCAACATGAGTTTTCATGGTGTTATCCCTGGAAAGAAAGCCGAATCACTCGGCCAGATCGCCCTCGACATGGTTTTCGGTGATTCCAAGCATTACCGAAAGAAGAAGTTGACATTTGAAGTTGTGGATTTCCAGAGTGCCTATCATGCCATTCTGGGTAGGCTAGCCTACACACATTTTATTGCTTGACCATGTTATGTGTATCTCAAGCTGAAGATGCCTGGCCCCAAAGGTGTGGTCACAGTTACTGGCAATCGGCAGAAGGCAGAAGAATGTTTCTAGAAAGGTTCCAAAATCGCCGATGCACAGATGACAGCTGTTGAATTCCAAGAGTATCAGAAGAATGCAGATCCGAGTGATTTGCTCCGAGCCAAGAAGCCTACTACGGACTCTACATTTCAGTCGACTGGTGAAACGAAGCCGATTCATATTCACCCGACCGATCCCAATGCTGCACTGACTCATATATCAACAACACTCGACAGCAAATAGGAAGAAGCGCTCATCCAGTTCCTCCGTGAGAACTGGGACATCTTTGCATGCAAACCTTCTGACATGCTAGGTGTGCCCAGGGGACTGGCTGAGCACCGTTTGCCTGTCGACCCCAAGGTAAAACCCGTCAAAGAGCACCTTCGGCGGTCCGCTGTGCAGAAGAGGAAAGCAATTGGTGAAGAAGTGGTTCGGCTGTTGGCAGCAGAGTTCATCCGTGAAATCCACCACTCTGAGTGGCTAGCCAATATAGTCATGGTCCCTAAGAAGGATGATTCACTTTGTATGTGCATTGATTTCAAGCATATCAATCGGTCCTGCCCGAAGGATCACTTCCCTCTCCCTCGCATCGATCAGATTGTTGACTCGACTGCAGGGTGTGAGTGCTTGCCATTCTTAGATGCATATTCCGGGTATCATCAGATCTGACTGTACGGTCCCGATGAAATAAAAACAGCCTTCATCACCCATTCGGGTGCTTTTGTTATGTCAACATGCCATTTGGTCTTAAAAATGCTGGAGCCACATTCACGAGAATGATTCAGAAGTGCCTGTTCACTCAAATCAGTCGAAATGTGGAAGCATACATGGATGACATTGTGGTCAAGTCTCGCAAAAGGTTCCGACCTATTGACTAACCTCGCAGAAACCTTTGCCAACCTAAGAAGGTACGATATCAAGCTTAATCCGTCAAAGTGCACATTCGGAGTTCTAGGAGGAAAGTTACTCGGTTTTCTCGTTTCCGAACGAGGGATCGACGCCAATCCAGAAAAAGTTGATACCATCCTCCGAATGAAACACCCTATGCGAGTGCATGACGTTCAGAATCTGACTGGTTGTTTGGCCATCTTGAGTCGATTCATTTCTCGTCTCGGTGAAAAGGCCTTCCTCTTTACCGACTGATGAAGAAATCTGATAAGTTCGAGTGGACTGAGGAAGCTGATGCAGCGTTTGCAGATCTCAAAGCCCTGCTTTCCACCCAGCCGTTGCTCGTTGCGCCAATCAGCAAAGATCCTTTACTGCTTTACATTGCAGCCACTGGACAAGTTGTCAGTAAAGTACTCATGGTCGAGCGAGAAGAGGAAGGAAAAGCTTACAAGGTTCAACACCCAGGTTATTATCTCTCTGAAGTTTTGACTCCATCCAAGCAACGATATCCACATTATCATAAGCTTGTCTATGGAATATACATTACCATGAAGAAGGTTGCACATTATTTCTCTGATCACTCCATTACAGTCATCAGCGACGCGCCACTATCTGAAATTCTGAATAAAAGAGATGCAACTGGTCAAGTGGCAAAATGGGCGATTGAACTCCTTCCATTGGATATCAAGTTCGAGGCAAAGAAAGCTATCAAGTCCCAAGCAATCACAGATTTCCTTGTCGAGTGGATTTAACAGAAATTGCCAACTCAAGTTCACTCGGAGCATTGGACTATGTCCTTTGATGGCTCCAAGATGCTGAATGGTTCAGGTGCTGGGGTAGTATTGGTATCCCCCCATGGAGACAAGCTTAGTTATGTTCTCCAGATTCATTTTGATTCCTCCAATAATGAAGCGAATATGAAGCACTTTTATATGGGTTACGTATGGCCATTTCACTTGGTGTCCATCGCCTTATGGTCTACAGCGACTCAGATTTGGTGGTTAATCAAGTGATGAAGGAATGGGATGTCAGGAGCCCAGCCATGACTGGTTATTGCAATGCAGTAAGAAAGCTGGAAAAGAAGTTTGAAGGTTTGGAGCTTCACCATATACCTCGACTGAAAAATCAAGCTGCAGATGAGTTGGCAAAGATAGGTTCAAAGAGAGAGTCAAAGAGAGAGTCCATTCCCCGAAATGTGTTTTTGGAACATATTCATTCACCTTCAGTTCAGGAAGATCCTTTCACCAAAGAATCACCACAGCCCAAGAGTGCCATAGATCCGACTGAAGTCGAAATCCCAGCCGTGGTCGACTTAGTCATGGAGGTTTTGGTCATCACTCCCGACTAGACAGTGCTGTACATTGCATACATTCTTAGGAAGGAACTTCCAGAGGATGAAGAAGAGGCTCGACAGATCGTCCGACGATCTAAAGCCTTTACCGTGATAAAAGGTCAGTTGTTTAGAGAAAGTGTAACCGGGGTCTACCAGAAGTGCATCACGCTAGAAGAAGGCCGAATGATCCTCAATGATATTCACTTGGGGACCTGTGGTCACCATGCGTCCTCTTCGACCATCGTGGCCAAAGCATACCGAGCCGGATTTTACTGGCCACATGCCAATGAGATGGCAAAAGAAATAGTGGACAAGTGTGAAGGTTGTCAGTTTTACTCCAACATGTCCCATAAACCTGCATCAGCTCTGAAGACTATTCCACTCGTCTGTCCTTTTGCTGTCTGGGGATTGGACATGGTTGGACCCCTGAGGACTGGCAGGAGCGGATTTACCCATGTGCTGGTGGCGGTCGACAAGTTTACCAAATGGATCGAAACCAAGCCCATTAAAAATATTGAAGCAAGTACAACCGTGAGCTTCATCAGGGAATTGATATTCAGATATGGTGTTCCACATAGCATCATCACGGATAACGGATCGAACTTCGACTCTGATGAATTCAGAGCCTTTTGTGCTTCCCAAGGCACGAGGGTTGATTACGCTTCGGTCGCTCATCCTCAGTCGAATGGGCAGGCTGAGCGATTGAATGGATTGATTCTCAAAGGACTGAAACCCCTGTTGATGCGTGACCTCAAGCATGCAGTAGGGGCTTGGGTTGATGAGCTCCCATCAGTGCTTTGGGGATTGAGGACAACTCCTAATCGGTCGACTGGATGGACTCCATTCTTCTTAGTCTATGGAGCCGAAGCCGTACTCCCGAGTGATTTTCTCCATAACGCGCCCCGAGTCGAACTCTTCTCAGAAGAGGAAGCAGAGCAAGCTTGAAAAGATGCAGTCAACCTCCTGGAGGAAGAAAGAGAGATGGCCTTGATCCGGTTGACCATCTATAAACAAGACTTGCGTCGATTCCATGCCAGGAACATAAGGGGTCGAGCATTTCAAGAAGGAGACTTGGTTCTCCGAGTGGATCAGCAGAAGCCACACAAGCTCGCCCCTGCTTGGGAGGGCCCTTTCATCGTCACCAAGGTGCTCCACAACGGAGCATATCGTCTCTTCAACGTCGAACACAACAAAGATGAACCGCGCGCTTGGAATGCGGAACTGCTCTGCCCTTTTTACTCTTAAGCATTTAGACTGATGAGATGTAATAAGAAATACCTCTTAGTTTGGCTATCAAAAGACATAATTTTACAGTCTTCCGAATGATTGTTGTTTATTTCTTTCATATGTATCGCCTGAGCTGCGAATCTGTTTCGCCTAAGATGAAGTGATAAAAATTCCTACCGAGTGGTGAGTCTGCCTCTCACTCTGGGGCTTAGCTGCAGTCCAGTACTCGCCTAAGTGATAAAAATCCTACCGAGTGGTGAGTCTGCCTCTCACTCGGGGGCTTAGCTGCAGTCCAGTACTCGCCTAAGTGATAAAAATCCTACCGAGTGGTGAGTCTGCCTCTCACTCAGGGGCTTAGCTGCAGTCTAGTACTCGCCTAAGTGATAAAAATCCTACCGAGTGGTGAGTCTGCCTCTCACTCGGGGGCTTAGTTGTAGTCCAGTACTTGCCTAAGTGATAAAAATCCTACCGAGTGGTGAGTCTGCCTCTCACTCGGAGGCTTAGCTGCAGTCCAGTACTCGCCTAAGTGATAAAAAGTCCTACTAAACGGTATGGGTCGGTCGCAACCCTCCCCCCCGGGAGGGTCGCACCGTCAAGAAGAAGGACGAGATTGTGGTGAGCAGTACTCGCCTAAGTTTGAAAAATCCTACCGAGTGGTGAGCTGCCCTCCCACTCGGGGGCTTAGCTGCAGTCCAGTGCTCGCCTAAGTTTGAAAAATCCTACCGAGTGGTGAGCATCCCTCCCACTCGGGGGCTTACAGTGCTCGCCTAAGTTTGAAAAATCCTACTGAGTGGTGAGCAGCCCTCCCACTCGGGGGGCTTAGCTGCAGTCCAGTGCTCGCCTAAGTTTGAAAAATCCTACCGAGTGATGAGCAGCCCTCCCACTCGGGGGCTTAGCTACAGTCCAGTGCTCGCCTAAGTTTGAAAAATCCTACCGAGTGGTGAGCAGCCCTCCCACTTGGGGGCTTAGCTACAGTCCAGTACTCGCCTAAGTTTGAAAATCCTACCGGGTGGTGAGCGGGGCTGCGGGTCGACCACACCCCCCCGAGGGCTCCATCGTCAAGAAGAAGGACGAGATTGTATGCACCCACCCAACGATTGGCCCCTTGCTGACGACAGGAACATCAAGACCATTGTTGAGTACCTCGCTGATGAGCTAATCAATGCTGCCAAAGGCTCATCCAACTGGCCGACTGCTGATCCTTCTTCAGCACCTGCATCAAACGATGAGAAACTGATCCAAGAGAAGAACATATTTCACTCGAAGATAAACCCAACATATTCAAAGATAAATCCAGAGGTTCCTAACCGCAGATTAAAAGTACTCGGGCGTCAAGCCCGAAAGAGTTTTAACGATTACAAAATAATTCGGCATTCCGAGGCAAATAAAAGTGGGGCATAATGTTTTTTTCCATCACTCGACGGGAGAAGGGCTGGACGGATCGCATAAGCTGTCAAGATCGATGCTGTCGGCAATGCGGGTAGCTGCCTCGAGGAAGGTGTCCATGAAGTCCTAGAAGGAGTGCTTCTTAGTATTCGCTACCTTGAGGGCCGCCAGCTTCTCTTCCTTAGGCTCCTTGCGGTGCACACGAACCAATGACAAGGTGACGTCAGCACCACAGTGGGCAGAGGACTTCAAGCTTCAAGACAAGCTTCGCCGGAAGTTGTTCCAAATAGGACTCTAGCTTGCCCGTTTTTGCTCTGAGGTCGTCGACTTTAGTGGTCAGGTTCTCCTTGTCCTTCCTCAGTTGCTCGACTTCCCGATTGGCGTCCGAGATGGCAGTCTTCAACTTCGCGTTCTCATCCTCCAATTTTCCGACTGAAGCCAGCTTCTGGTCCGCAAGCGTCGTCTTCTCACGTGCTTCTTTCTGAGCAGCAGCAAGGTCCAGGTCTTTCTTCTCCAAAGCCTCCTTCATTCTCTCTAAAGAAACAACACTCTTCAGACGAGCCTGGAGTTGGCGATTTTCACTACGCACATCTGCTTGTGTGAAGTCACTCGGTTCAAAGAGACTGAATGAAAAGCAGTGGAAGGTGCGAACTACTAAGTAGACAAGACAGTCAAATGATTACCTCCCATGATGGTCGTCTCTTGTTGCGCAGTCTTGAGATTCTTCTTTGCGAGTTCAAGGTCAAGTTTAACGCTTATATGCTTCTTCTTCAACTCGGAAAGATGAGCACCAAGATCACAAGACCTCTGCAGTCAGAAAGAATGATATGTTAGTCGACAGAAATAAGAGGCGTCGACAGAGAAAAGTTACTCTAAGACTACTGCCGAATAAAATATTCACCAAGTAGTCTCGGGGACTACACCCAGTGGGTGCACTTAGCGTGCCCCCACTGGTTTAGATCAATACTCAACAGGGTCTGCCCAGCGTGAGTTCAAAAAAAGAAAAAGAGAAAGAGATACATTCTAAGACCTCATTCGACTGCCAGCAGTCGACCGTGGTCTCGGGGACTACACCCAGTGGGTACACTCGGCGTGCCCCCACTGGTTCAGAAAGTCTGCTAAGATTCAACCCAAGTCGAGTGACATGGAAGATTTCCCAAGCTCTAAGCAAAGAAACACCCTAGTGGGTGATCAGATATAAGGTAACATTCGAAAGTTCAGTCAGAGTCTTGCTGACCTGAACATTGGCCTGAAGGGCAGTACCGGCGTTGTAAGCTACCTGGCTAGCCTCGTGCACCACCTTCACCTGCTCCATGACAAGGCTCACCTGGCAAAGAGCTTCCCTAGCAGCACTCAGTGAGTCATCCAGAGTCTGATACGCAACAAAAAGTGATGGCTGCGGAGCAGCCGAAGTAGTCGCTGGGTCAGAGGCATGGGGTTGCACTGGAGCAGCAGGAGTCGGTTCAGTCGAGTCCGCCGGACGATCAGTCGTCAGCGGGCTGGCAAATGTGACGCTGGTCCGAACAGGCTCTCCGGAACGATCGACCACCGCCTCAAGCGCCGGCATCGACTGAGGAACCTAAACTTCAAGCCTCCTCCTGCCAGAGCTCCCACTCCTCCTCCTCTCCTATAGAGGCACCTCTTCTTCATCATCGGGAAGCACAACAACTTCTTGCAGAACTACAGAAAGAGAGAAATGTTAGAAACTCTGCCGATTGGCGATCTTCTCAACTTAATGAAGCTTGGTCAATCGGACTTACCGACTCATGAGGTGGCCTCTTCGTCTCCTGGCGCCTTGTCAATGTCCATGTCAGTGGCAGCAGAGGTGGGACTGGAAAGACACATGAATTGGTTGGTCAGAACAAGAAAATCTTGAGTCGACCTACGAAAACGCAAGCGGGATACTCACCCCGAAGCAACAGGGACGTCCATCCTGATCCACGGCAATGTCTTCCGAGCCTTAGGAGGAGCAACTTTGGGCTGCTTGACCACCTTCTCCGTCGGCTCCGGGGTCGACGTTCGTGTGCGCTTCTGAGTATTGGCACTCGGGGCCGCGCTTTTCCCGCACCCGCCAGACGGATCATGTTGCTGTTTGGATCGACATTTGGAGCGCGGCGGCGAGTCGACTTCTTCCTCCTCGCCCGACTCCTCGCTCTCCTCCTCTTCTCCCGGAGACTCCCACTCGCCACTCTCCTCTGCACTGTCCTCCCCCACCTAGTCCTGCTCCAAAGCTTGTTTGACGTTGGGCATCGAATGCATCTCAGTGAATACCTGCAGAGCAAATCGGTCGAGTAAGAGTCAGTCAACATCAAGTACAGTCGGAGCGTGACCAGGAAGCAATCGGAACAAAGAGTATACCTTGTCGGGCGGGTTACCGTCGCTGAAGGGGACGACTCGCCTGGATCCTCTAGGGTTGTCCTGGTTGCCTGTGATGCTTCTCAGCCACAAAGCTACGGTTTCGGATGGAACTTCTTCTGGATGGACCCGAGCGGTGTCGTCCGGTCAAGAATACAGCCACATCGGGTGATCGCGGGCGTGGAGAGGCTGGATGCGTCGACTGAGGAACACTTCCAGCAAGTCCAGGCCGGTAACGCCATCATTGATGAGCTGGACCACCCTCTCCACCAACATCTTCGTCTCCATGGTCTCAGCAGCGGTTACTTTAAGTGGGGCAGGAGTCTGAATACGGTCGAACAAGAAGTGGGGAAGACCAGTCGACTGACCTGGAGCTGCAACGTCCTGGCAGTAGAACCAGGTCGACTGCCAGCCTCTAACAGATTCAGGGAGAGTCATGGCGGGAAAAGCACTCCTATTCCTCTTTTGGATACCTAAACCCCCACACATCTGGATGACGTGGGTTTTCAAGTTACTTGCCTTTTTTTACCGACTGGGAGCGTATGGTGAAGATATGTTTGAAAAGACCCCAGTGCGATCGACACCCTAAGAAATTCTCGCACATCGATACAAACACATCTAAATACGTGATGGTGTTTGGAGAAAAATGGTGGAGCTGAGCGCCAAAGAAGTTCAAAAATCCCCAGAAGAAAGGATGCGGAGGAGCGAGAAACCCCGGTCGACGTGACTAGCAAGCAGAACACACTCACCCGGTCGAGGTTGTAGTTCCGTCTCCCCCTTCGGCAACCTCTCCGCTCCCTTGGCGGTCAGTCCAGACTCCTCCAATTCGGCCAGATCCTCCTGCCGGACCGAAGACCGGATCCAATCGCCCTCGATCTAGACCGGCGGCAGCCCCGCACGCAATGACGATCCACGGTTCTACTTGTTGCCTTTTGCCGCCCCTGTCACCTTCTTAGCACGCTCTAGCACCGTCGTCTTGTCCTTCACCATGGCGGGGGAGCAGCAGTGTCGAGAGCCGAGGTGCTGGGCGCGGTGGGGAAGCAGAGGAGAAAGAAGGGGGAACAGGCGTGCACAGTGCAAGCGCCTCGGCCCCGTCACCTTATAAAGGGTCACTTCCGAGTGACTGACGCATGGGATCAGGCAATCCCGTAAAATCCCGCAATAGTTGTGCGCAACGTACATGGCGAAAAAGGCAGCGCAGTAATTGAGGCATCACTGTTTATCCGGACCGCCCATTTCGACGCCCTCCGGCCCGCGCGCTTCCCCGAAATTTCGTATCTCGCGAAATCTGAGATACACTGCAGACAATCGCGCCCAAGATCTCGCGCTCTAACACAGCACTCGACGCGTGAGGTCACCAGTTCAGTCGATAGCTCACTGAATGGATCAAGGCAACTGAGTCGACACTGAAGCACTGACGCGGGCGTTCAGTCTTGCAGAAAACACTCGTGAAGACACGAAGCTCGGAGCAGGTTCAACTTCAACCTACTTTCCACTCGCACCTTAATCCATTCGGGGGCTACTGATGAGGATACAGACCTGGGGTAGGGTCATAGGCCTGACCTATACGTCCTACCCAAGGTCACTACCCTGGAAGATAAAAGGACCAAGAGACAACAGGAGAGCGCCAGTCTAACACGTCGAGTGCAATCCACTCAACGGCCACATCACTCGGAGGTCCTCCTCGCTACCGTCACTTGACCATATGGAGAGCCACTTGAACTATTGAAGACCAGGAGTCAGAAGGGCCCACAGCAGCCAGACGTTCCCCCCTTAGTCTTTATAAGCATTAACATCACTTAAGGATGGCGTTACCAGTAAGGCCCCTTACTTTATGTACATTAAGCCCCTTGTAATGGAGGTGGGCGGGGCTCCTGGCGCACTCTATGCAAGCCACCCCCCTCCTCTGGGACAAGGGTTCGCCCCCCCTATAATATCACACACATAATCCAATCGACCGCCTCCGGGCACCGAGACATATGGTTGTTACTTCCACTGTGAAGGGCCTGAACTCGTAAATCCCGTGTGTACACCTTCACCATAGCTGAGATCTTGCCTCTCCATACCTACCCCCCTCTCTACTGTCAGTCTTAGGACCACGACAACCATGGAGGCGCAGGTAGTTAGGGCTCCTTAGGATTCTCATCTTTTGTTCCCTGCGAGGAATCAAGAAAACACCCTGTGGGGGCATGTAAAGGGTCCACGATGTCTTTTGCTGATGTGATCCTTATTAAGAAACTGTGCGAATGCTTGTCCTATACCGGCTTGGTTCCCCCTTTCTAACCTCGCGAAGGCTTGGTGCTCTATGCTGACAGGTCCCGGTCCCCAGGCAGGCTGCAGTCGTCGCTGGTATGCCAGTTCGCGATGCCGTGGTCAAGGCCAGGAGGTGAGTGGCCCGAGGTCTAGTAAGATCCCCTGAGGCGCGATGCTCAGGAAGTCCCCTTTAGTGTGCAAGCAGCCGCTGAGAGGTGAGAAAGGAAGGCAACGTTGCCGTCACAGAGCCGCATCAAGTGAGGATTCCGCGCTGCATCGATTAGCTGTTCCAGGCATGAGACTTATCTTGGTAATATGGAGTCGTTCCCTCACGTTGCACCAGACTTGTATGTCAGCAGCTGTGGCACAGGTTAGGCCCTCGCGAGCTTTCCCTTTCTTCCCCATACCACTACAAAAAAAAGACACATCCGTGACATTTTGGGCCAAACGATTTTTTTTGTTATACATATGACACTTCTATGACGATAATTGTGACAAAACCCGGTATCATCATAGATGTGGTGGGCTCCTACTTCTATGACAAAAAATCATGACAGAAAATGGGCTTTTTGTCCTTGGCGAGCCGGAGACGCAGCTGCATGACATTCTTTGGGCCATCCATGACGGAAAAAACCGTGGTAGAAGCGAGGGCAAGGAAAATTTCGGGGAGTTCCCGATTACGGTGGGCGGTTGGGGGCCGAGCGATGCATGTTTCTCTTATACATGTACGCGCGTGTGTGTGAGGCATTGGCTCTAACTGAACCCGAGTGAGGCGTTGGGCTCTAACTGAACCCGAGCGATTGCACTGCAGGCTACGCATTACTGAACCCGAGCGATCGATCGATGACTGTTAACTGAACCCGATCGAGTGATTCCTTCGCTACTGCTGCTAACTAAAGCCGATCGATGCTGCCTCTGGGATGAACAGTGAGTGTTGCGGGGAGGGGGGGGGTGGATGAACAGTGAGCAGTGGCGTTGCCTCTGGATGAACAGGACCCCGTGGTGTGGAGGGCTGGATGAACAGTAGACGGTGGAGGGGTGCCCATGGAGGGGTGGTTGAACAGTAGCCGGTGGAGTAGCACGCGGTGGAGGCTGGATGAACAGGAGCCCGTGGAGGCTGGAGGAGGTCGACGGTAGCCCGTGGAGGCTGGAGGACGTCGACGGTGGAGATGAACAGTATCCCGTGGAGTCTTGTTTTGCGGTACGCCACACCCCTCCTGATGAACAGGACCCCCATTTCGACCATCGCGCTCCAACACAAGTCCATTTCGTCCGTTTTGCGGTACGCCACACCCCTCCCGATCAACATGACCCCCGTTTCGACAGTAGGAGGTCCGTTTCCTCCGTTTTGCAGTATGCCAGACCCCTCCCGATGAACAGTATCCCGTT
The DNA here is from genome assembly GCA_963921465.1 of Triticum timopheevii. NCBI lineage: Eukaryota > Viridiplantae > Streptophyta > Magnoliopsida > Poales > Poaceae > Triticum > Triticum timopheevii. Next base: position 499,308,233 of record OY997272.1, read on the forward strand.
TCGAATGTGGCCGATCGAACACAAGGCCGTTTCCTCCATTCTATGGTACGCCAGGCCTCGTTTCCATCGCCTATTCCGTCCAAGCCCTCCCGATGAACACGACGATGCATTCCGTTCCGACCCAGCCGGTTGGCTCCCACGGGTTCCGTTGCCTCCCGATGAACACGACGCATTCCGTTGCCTCCCCATGAACACGACGCATTCCGTTGCCTCCCCATGAACACGACGACGACGTTGTTTCTCCGTTCCGACCCAGCCATGTACACGAGCCCTGGCCGTACGTATGCGCGAATAGGCGTTCGAGACCCCGCACGTATGTACACATACGTGGCCGTATTTTCTTTCTTGCACCCTAGCCGCTGTACGTCCGTGTACATGCTACGTGCGAGCCTCTACTACGACACGTGCGCGCCTCTACATCAACCAGTATATATGTATGTACACGTTCGCGACCAGAATGACAACGCTACGTACGCTTCGACCAGGTGGGTCCCGACTGTCAGGCACTTCCTTGCATGCGAAGATGTAGCTGGTGGGTCCCAGCAGTCAGGGGGGCGAATCATTTTTTTGCCCGGACGCACTTCCTTGCGTGTGAAGATGTAGCTGGTGGGTCCTAGCAGTCAGGGGGGTGAATCATTTTTTTCCCGTACGCACTTCCTTGCGTGCGAAGATGTAGCTAGTGGGTCCCAGCAGTCAGGGGGCCGAATCGTTTTTTTGCCCGGATGCACTTCCTTGCGTGTGAAGATGTAGCTAGTGGGTCCCGGCAGTCAGGGGGAAATGTTTTTTTCATGAAATACAGTGGCCCATCCGGTGGGTCCCAGCTGTTAGGTGGAGGAATCATTATTTTCCGCGTAATAAGGAGGCACTTCCTTGCTGCGGCCGTGGACCCAGCTGTCAGCCTCTCCACGTACAGTTCACGTCCGATGGAAGTCGTTCCTTGACCATGTTGACCAGGCCGCGCCGAGAGCAGCACGGCGGTGGACGACTGTGAGGCCTAGGAAGGGGACGACGCAGAGTCGGGGAAGATGCGGCAGAGGAAGCCCGCGCAGAGAGGAGTACGGGGGTTCACTGGTTCGGCTGCGGTGTGAGGCTTCCGTCGCCGCAGGGCCTGGCCAGCGGTGGGAATAGTAGGGGGCGGCGAGGCCTCCGTGACAGAACAGCCGACCACGGGAGGCAGGAGCATGCGACACGACCGATGCTGCTTTGGGAGGCTAGAGCAAGAAGACTAGAGGTTGAAGAAGCACTACGGCCGTTGGATGGACATCGTACGGTCACTGGAGCTAGAATCGTTCATATTGACTAAGTTGATAAAGCCCTCCGTCCCCGTCAACTTAGTTGGCCCACAAGTCATCCTCCCACTATGGTCGGTCCCAGCTAGCAGGGGGTATTCATTTTTTGTGCGTAATAAGGAGGCACTTCCTTGCGTGCGAAGATATAGCTGGTGGGTCCAACATGTTGGCGGGGGGAACGTTTTTTTCATGAAATACAGAGGCCCTTCCGGTGGGTCCCAGCTATCAGGTGGAGGAATCATTATTTTGCGCATAATAAGGAGGCATTTCCTTGTGTGCGGCCGTGGACCCAGCTGTCAGCCTCTCCACGTACAGTCCACAGCCGATGGACGTCGTTCGTTGACCACGTTGACCAGGCCGCGCCAAGAGCACCATGGCGATGGACGACAGCAAGGCCTAGGAAGGGAACGCCATGGAGCTGGCGAAGACTCGGCAATGGTTGCCCACGCGGTGGGGAGTACGAGGGTTTACTGGTCCGGCTGCCGTCGCCAGAAAATAACAGGAGGTGTGGGTGAGTAGAGGAATGGCATGGCCAACAATGAAGTAGGGTGGGGCGGTGCGACCTGTGCGGCAGCACAGCCGGCCATGGGAGGCGGGAGCAGGCAGTCCCACCAGAGCTGGTTTGGGAGGCTGGAGCAAGAAGATCAGATATTAAAGAAGCAGCACGGCCGTTGGATTAACATCCAACGGTCACTACTGCTAGAATCGTTTGTGGACTAAGTTGACAAAGCCAAAGTACACGTCAACCTAGTAGACCGACAAGTCAGCCTCCAAATCTGTCCCAAACAGCATACAGCCCGAAATTTCTAGCCAGATTCAAATTAATTTTAAATCTAAATATACCTTAATTTAAATTCAATGAAATTTTATCCGCACAAAAACAATGAAATATAAAATATCAAAATCTGAAAGAAAACAATATTTTAGAACTAATTGCATGTTTGCTGTATTTTTTCATTTTACAGCCCATTTATTATTACTTACAGCCCATTTCTTATTACTTATAGCCCATTTCTTATTATTTATAGCCCATTTCTTATTACTTATAGCCCATTTTCTGGGCAAAATGCATCCCTCCTCGTCTTGAAAGATTTCCGGCCCAGCAGGGCGTAGAAAAGCAAGTAGGCCTATGTTGGTTATTTTGCAAAAAAACAAAATAGCTGGCTAGCCATTTTCAGAAAGGAAAAAAACAAACTGGGTTGGTCATGTGCTAAACATATGAAATAAAAGCCTGGGCTAGACAGGCCATGGGTCCCACACAACCCAGTTTATACCCTTCTCCATCCCAAAAAAACAAAATTACTGCATGTGTTGCTGGGTCCCTACTGTCATCCTCACCATGTATAGTCATCTCCTTATTCCTCTAGGTTGTTGACCTTGTTGACAACACCGGAGGGCGGCGCCACAGCGAGCGAACCAAGGCGGAGGACGATGGTGAGGCCTCGGACGGGAACGAACAGGAGCCGGGGAAGATGCGCAGAGTTTTAGGGTGCGACGTGGCCACGATGCGTGCGCGGTAGCACAACCAGCCGTGGGAGGCGGGAGCAGGCGGTCCCGCCGGCGCTGGTTTGGCTTTGGTGGCTCGAGGAAGAAGAGACTGAAGAAACACGATAGACGTTGAATGTCAATCCAACGGTCAAGGTTGGCACAATCGTTTGTTGACTAAGCGGACACCAAGTAGCATACTTTTTTATATATAGGAAGAAAACTGCAAGGAAAATGCGTTCGTCTGCCGTCCTCCTCACAGGGCACGTTCGCCACATAAGTGACTAGCACCCTTGGTTTTCAACCGAGAGGTCTTGGGTTCGAGTCCCAGGAACTCTCAATTTTGTCCTCCTTCCTTCCTCGCAAAAAAGGGAAAGAAAATCAAAGACTTGGGAAGGCGTACAGAACAAGCTAGTGTACCAGTAAAGAGACATTGCCTAGTTTTAGAAAAAAGAGAGACGTGCTCCTGTAGCTGGTTCGAATACAAACCTAGACTATGACTATATATGGTGCTATGCTACTCTGCAAGTAATGAAACTGACATATCCAACGTTCGCTTCTCCTCTTCTCTACTTACTCTGCCTAGCATCAGAAGCTCTGGCCACAACAACCATGTCCGCTGGCTGCTCGTCCACCTGCTCTTCAGCAAGGAACAACCAGATATGCACCAAGTCGCCACCCGTACCATTGCTTGTGGGTCTCATCACACCCCCGCCGGCACACGCACCGCAGCCGATTGCTCATCGCAACCCGCTGTCGTTGGTGTGGAGCCACTTCTGCAAATCACGCACAGTCATCCGTCGCATCTCAACCACAATCCTCAACCCTGTCCGAGTCTTCTAGAAATGCCCGAATCATGGGGTAATAATATGTTTAAGTGTTGTTCTGCTGCTTTCAGTTGCTGATTTTTTTAATAGTTTGGTTGATGATCTTCCAATTTGATTCCTGTAGAAAAGGGAAGATTCATGTGATTTTGTATTTCTGGGAAGTTGCTGATGTGGGGCAATGCAACTGCGCTGATTATTTGGTTAGCCGAGGAATCCCAATACCAGCAGGTTGGGGTGTTGGACAAGTAACTGAAGGAACGGCAGAAGAGGAAGATGCAGAGCAGAAGGTTAAAGATGTAGTTCCTCTAATCATGGCCAAGCAACAGCTGCTGAACGACCTTGACTGCAATGAGGAGATGAAAGAGCTTGTGAAGATAATGGGCAAAATCGATGTCCTCTGTAGGATGATTGTCTCTTTATTTGCAGTGTATGTAGCACTCGTGATGTATTCAGTGGCTACGACATGAGCACTTTGCTAAAACTAGTAATGAATGAAACCTGTGTAGCAGGCTGGGCGTAGTGTTGTGAACATCTAATGATTTCTATTAACAGAAATCAGGGGGTATCCCCTTTTGCTCATAAATAAATAAATAGGCAGAGGCCCTATCGGGTCAGCTTTGTTCTCATTCGAAGACATCGAGCAAATTGCAGTCCAACAACAAACTATGTCATCAAATTCAAGTTTCACAGCCAAATATGAGTACAACTAAACAAGAATGTCATCATGTTTTAGTTGTCATACAATCACCAAACACAAATTAGCATACATAACAAGTGATGTTCTGACAGCAAAATACTAAACAACATGTTCATCAGGTTTCAGTTGTCATAGCAAACACAATTTCACATAGTAGATCAAAAACGTCTTCTAACAGGAAAATACGACAAAAGCAATGTAATCATCATCCATAGCAGCAGCGTCAACATCTTCGCCATGTGTATCAGTCTGAATCGTAATTCCCCATGGTGTCATCTTCTTCTTCATCCTCAACGTCCTTGGACGTTGGCTTCTTCTTGATCAACTCTTGTATGTCCACAGCACGACAGGCAATCTTTTTGCCGGCATCATTGACATGATGGTTCTCAAAGATATTAGGAACATCTGTGTTATCTTGTACATCAGGAGCAGTGTAAGCATCATCTTGTTGTGCAACTTCATTAAATGAATTCCTCTGCTCAAACCTTTGCAATACTCTCCAGTCATTGCTACGTGCAAATGTGTCTTCCAAGAAAAATATCTGTGTTGCTTGATTTGCCAAAATAAAAGGCTCGTTGGTCTGGTACGCCGCCTTGACATTGATGGATTTGAAATAATCATCAGCTCTGGGTTTTGCGATCCTGGAAAATAGGTTATACCAACGATAGCACAACAGAACCACACACCGATGATCCTCGAAACTGGAGATATACTGCAACTGAACAATGTCTGTTATGTTAGCATACATTTCAGTTGTCTCTTTGTCATACGTATCCGTGCTCATGATGGCACTGTTTTGTGTCTTCCTACCTTTGTCTCGTGCAAGGGTGTTGTAGCGCACATCTCCAACAACGCAAGATTCATAATGTCTTACCCGAGTATTAGGACCCATTGCTAGTGACTAAAGGGCATCATCAACTGCCTGCCCATCCTCCCGCATCTTCTTAACCTATGGTTAGAAAATAGACAAGCTGATCATCTTATGTACTCAATATATTAAAAAAACTGACAGTGGACTTCAAAAGCTTACATGGTTCTTGAACCATTTCGCAAATCCTGCCATAACCAGTTTGTCAATGTTTCTTGGATTTTGCGGCAGTAACTCCTCTTTGTAGATGCTGCACAACATAGTGATCACGTCAAACATCTAAATATATAAGAATCTGCTGCAAGTTTAGTAGATTACGATGTATAAGCTGCAGTACTACACTTAATTGATATAAGGTAGTATCTCAGGACAGTTATTCAACACATACCAAACCATTTTGTCCAAATCTTTAGGTTTGTCCTCTTGTCGACTCTTCCCTGTAACTCGAACAGAATAATCGAAAACATTGAGCCCGAGATTGTCTTCACCCACCTCTTTGCTAAGCTGATCAGCTGTTTCAATGTATTTTGAGCAGAATGTCAACGCTTCTGTAGCAATGTAGGCCTCTGCAATGGAACCCTCGGGTCTAGCTCTGTTCCTAACATAGCCCTTGAAAGTGCCTAGCCGCCTTTCAATAGGGTACATCCAGCCATATTGTACTGGACCTCTAAGTAGTTCCTCATCAGGTAGATGAACAGCCAAATGCACCATCACATCAAAGAAGGCTGGAGGATATATCTTCTCAAGGTCGCATAGGATAGTTGGTATCTTGTCTCTAAGATGCCCCAAAGCATATATCCTGATATTTCGACTGCAGAGTTCCCTGAAGAATTGTCCAACTCTGCAACTGCTCTATATAAGTCAGGGTGACCCAATCCTCTAAGGATAACAAGTAAAACCCTTTGAAGTAGGACGTAGCAGTCATGAGTTTTCAACCCTTTTACCTTGTTTCCATCTGCACTGACTCTCCTTTCAGGGTTGGAAGCAAATCCATGTGGGAATCTCACACCTGACAGGACCTTGTCCAAGACGTACACAGCTGGTGCCATATCCCGTGGTTTACCTTCATCTTGCACCTGCAAATCCTTTCTGATACCCAGGTGTGTCAAATCAATCCTAGATTTTAAGGTATCTTTCATCTTGCCTTCAATATTAAGAAGTGTGCTGATAATGCTGTCACATATATTTTTCTCGATGTGCATCACATCAAGATTATGTTGCAGATCCAAATCTTTCCAATACTCCAAGTCCCACAAAGTGGACCTGCGGGTAAACAATAATCTCTCTTCTGCCCTGCCACGCTTCCTTTTCCCGCTACCATTACCAGGATGGTTTCCTGGTGTAATATGCCTGACCTTCTCTAATTCCACTTGCAACTCATCAGCGGTGAGCCTCCTTGGCGCATCACGGTTTTCATGCTTTGCATTGAACACATGTCTTCGGTATTTTCTAGGATGCAGCTTGTCCTTGGCAGGGAAATGGCAGTGTCCAATGTAACAGATCTTGCTAAGTATTGCGTATGACAACGGATTCCTATCACAGCGAACACATGCATTGTAACCATGTGTCGTTCGCCCTGACATAGTGCCCAAAGCCGGATAATCATGGATGCACCAAATTATAACAGCACCCAGAAAGAAATTAGCTGGTGGGCTGCTATATAGGTCTCGAGTGAGAACACCCTTCCATAGCTGTTGAAGTACCTCCACAAGAGGCTCCATGAACAAATCAAAATTCTTTCCAGGACTTTTTCGACCTGGGATGAGCAAGGCCATCATGTAGTTTGATTCTTTGGTGCAGACATTTGGAGGCATGTTGTAAAGGATAACAAGCACTGGCCACATGCTATATGTGGCACTCTGGTGGCCAAATGGGTTAAGTCCATCTGAAGCTAAGCCAAGTCTAATGTTTCTTGGGTCAGTAGCAAACTTTTTGTGTTTATCATTGAAGCTTTTCCACTCACTACCATGAGATGGATGGCTCATTACATTCTGATATCTGTACTCCTGGTTCCCAGAATGCCACAGTACATCCTGTCTTGTTTCAGCATCATGAAACAATCTCTGCAATCTTGGTGTAATTGGAAAATGTCTCAGAACATTATGAGGAATCCTCTTCACAACATCGCCATATTTCCATCTTGATGATTTGCATTTCGGGAATTCACTTAAGTTGGCATAATCCTTTCAGAACAGAACATAATTATTCTACAAACATGGATCATATCATATCCAATTCCAACTGCACGAAGGAAATTCTTCATTTTACTGTAGGTGTGTGGCAGCTCAGACGCATCTGGGAAATATTTGCGGAAAGCAGCCAACATCGCATCAAATGATTTCTTGGTCATCCGCTCAGATGTCTTCACCTGAAGAAAGGTGACCATAGCTGAGAATATTGACAGCTTATTTCCTGGGTGACAACAACATTGCATTGTTCCAACATGCGGGCCCACCATTTTTCTTCTGCAAGTGAAAGTTCACGGAATGCACGAGAATTTCATAGCATTGTTTCAATGTTGTTCAAACTCACTGGCTCTACCACCACCACCTCCTCCTCCTCTTCCACCTGAGCATCAGGCAGATCAAGATGGTGATCTGCTGCTTCCACGTAGTCAATAACATTGGCGTTCACAGCTTCACCATGATGAACCCACCAAGTATATGTGACCGACATCTCATACAAGTGTAGATGATTTTGCACAGTTGACTGGGGTCTTGTAACTGAATTCATACAACTGCTACACGGGCAGAGCACATCTGATTTCGGACCACCGTACTCAGCTATGATAAAGTTCATGAAGTTTTCAACCCCCTTGACATATGCAGCGGAGAATCTTCGAGCAGAAGTTATCCAAGTCTTGTCCATCTGTTAGACATACAAATTAGTTCTTCTACTAGATATTACAGGAAAAACATATATGCTTTTTTATGAAGTCCAGAAAAAAAATACCTAGGTCGATGTCTAAAGCTATGGCAAGATATTTGGACGAGTAGATCTAAGTAACGAAATATATGTAAAGCTAATTCAGCAAACATATTTGAGTGCTAAATTATGGCAGGCTGTTTTAGCAGTCAATGAGGCCGAGCACACAGCCATCAAACTATCGAAGGCCATCATAGCAACAAAGATCGAGTATAAAATGGTGTAGAGCTATTTCACCTAACAGATTGGCTACTAGACCATGGCAATCTACGTCACAATAAATATATGGCAGGATATTTTAGCAACTAATCGGCCTTGGCATGCCATCTCAGCTAAGCAGATTGAGTGCAGAACAGGGCAAGGAAGCTTCTTAAGCAGAGCATATTGACAGTAAACTACATCGGCAAATAGTGACATTAACAGCGTCTGTCAGCTAACATTCAGCGCTACACCGACATGAACGGGGCCTCAGTCTAGAATGCATGTACCGTGGGAGAAGCTGACCGCCGTGTGTCTCCACACGAACATCGCCAGCTGTGGCGGCACTGACCGCCGTGCGCCTCCACAAGAACGTAGCCAGAGGTGGCGGCGCGGCTAGAGGACGGTAGTCTACGAGAGCATACTGTGTGAGCGAGACGATCGCCGTGCGTCCCCTCGACAAACCACGGCGCCGACGTATCGACACGGCGGGGAGAGCGGCTTTGGCGGAGCGAATGGAGTGGAGGGGATGGGGGGAGGGGGGTTTGGGGAATATTATTTGCTAGTTGGCCGAAGGGCGGTTGAATCGGATTTGGGGGGAATTTTTGTGTGTGGGGGGGGGGGAGGATTTTCGCGCGGTGGGCGGGGGGAGTTTGGCGCATGGTCGGTTTCTGCAAGTGCAGTCCCACATGTCAGTGAGGAGGCAAGCCGAAGCGCGTTCCGTTTGGGTGAGCCGTGTGCAGGACCGAACGTGTGTGGGGTGCAATGCGACCGCGACAAGAGTACTGTGAGTGTACCGCCTTTTTTCCTTTTAAACTAGGTGCTTCGCCCCCTCAAAATTTTTTTTTTGCTTTGCGCGATCCATCGATACTACTACTAGTAATCCGGTAATCCCGACTAAAACGGCGCGGCCGGGTCTTTTCCCGCTCGATATGCTGGGAGGTTGGCTTAGTTGGGTTTTTTAGGACGAGTAATGCTACACCTATGTAATCCCAGTTAGGTAATTAACGTAATGTGAAATGTGTGAGCTGTTGATTGTAGATTGGGGAGGGAGGGGCCCACCACCATGAAAATCGGGGGAGAAGAGAGAGAGGAAATTTATGTTAACCCTTTCGTAGGTTCCCATAGATGTAGAAAGATGTGAAATGCGTGAATGTGTAGTAGATGTACAATTGGAGTGCCTAAGATAATTTGTGTGTGTATAGACCCTATGTGTTTATTTTACTTCGCATGTTAGATTTGTCTCGGTTCAATAAAAAGCAGAGTTGGTGATGATGGTGTGCATGTCATCCTGCAATATAGGCCGTCCGATCTATATCTAACGGATAGGAAGGAAACTATGACAATTTACCCGCACTCCTCTCCACATTTGCAGATAAGGCTTTCCCTTGTTCATCCTTTTCTCCCAGAAGATCTTGATCTTCCGTGCAATGCACGAGCATCTTGCTAGTACTCCTACAATATGTATATTATTGTGAAAGTTCATATACACCGGCCGAGATTAATGCAAACACGGCAGATTTTCATTACATTTCGAACTTTTATAGGACAGAAAAATAAAAGAAACCCAACCCTAAACCTATTCTACGGCGGCGACCGACGTCCTCCATCTGCGATCTCTATGTACGGGGGCGGGGTTCAAGACCTATGAAGTGAAGGTGCGGTCTCCAGCGAGGAAGAGTAGAACACGGGATACGGACCGGCCAGTTGGCACACCATGCCCTGCCGCCTCCCATGCCCTACTCATCCTCGGAGGAGTCCCTGTCCTCGGCGGTGCCGGACGTTGGACGGCGGCAAGTAGGATGCGTGGTTGAGGGTGCTCCCATCGTCGGCCGCCAGCGTGGCCACCGCTTGTGCGGTCGCGACCGCGTCCAGCTACGCCGCTATTGCGTCGCTAGAGGCGACTTGAGCGAGGGCGGCGACCTTGAGCTTCATCCCCGAAGACAAGCTCTCCCGCAGAGCGTTCGCACTTGCGGTCATGGCGGATGTGGTGCCAGGTATGAGGACGATGCGTTATGGTGTGGAGGTTAGCTGGGCTTTGCCGCTTTAAGTAGCGCATTCCGGTGAGGCCAAGCGTCCGGGTGCGTCATTAAGTCACCGGAGTGGGTTCCTCGGGCACCGAGCCTCTTAACGATGACATACAAACGGACAACACGAATCCGGGCAGCTGGCGCCGGCTAGGAATGCACCGTGCGACGGTGCGAGGGATGAGGGTTTTGGTGTGCCAGGGTAGTCAACTGCGGTCGTGGCAACGTTGGAGATGCCCTTTGCTCACATGCGATCCCCGCATATCATTGAAAAAGCAAGACGACCCGGCATGGTCTCAGGTCCAGAGGATGCAGTTGGCCGTGCTACACCACTCCGCGGACGCGTCGCGGCGCCCCGTGCATCCTCGACGAGCCAGGTGTTGGGGTGTGTTTGGATTGTGGCCAAAGTGTACCTTACCAAAATTTTGGTCATGACCCAAAGATTGATCTTTGTTTGGATGGTTGCCTTTTTTTTGGCATGCCAATGAACTCTATCTAACTCTAGTTCATTTTTCTTGCCAATGTCGGACAAATCATGGGAAACCAATACCTTAACCAAAATTTTGGCTACCCAATGCTTTGATGGGGCAACCTTGGGCACAAACCAAACATACTGTTGGTCGTGCCACAACACTAACGCCACCCTCGGCACACTGAAACCGACCGTGTCTGGCGATGATATGAGCGTGTTGCTCACCGCGGTCGCTATGTCCAGAGGCGGTGCTGGAGTTGTGCCCTGTTGTTGGCCCCAACGACCCACATGAACGGTTGTCGGTGGCGAGGAGGTTGTGGGCCAGCTCCTCCATTGGACTAGTATGCGCTATGTCGTCCCGACGGGTGTGCCCCACATGTCGGTTTCCATGTTTTCCCTGCCATATTCGAGCGTCAGTGCTCCGCGTTGTGCATTAGGCCTTTCACTATGTAGGCCAAGCAAGACAACTTATTGTTTATTTGAGCCGTTCAAGTATAATCATGTGGCGTTTGCTTATTTCTCATTCCTCTCCAACCCTCTTCTCCATCAATCATGTCGCCCTCCAGTCGAGTCCATCCTCCCGCATGCCTTATTTGAACATTCCGCCGAGTATCATTCGCATGTACCCACCCTAGTCCTCTTTCAATAGATCTCCGGACCCTGAGATGAAATCGAGAGGGAACGAGTGTGGGCACGTGATACCTAAGGCGGATTCAAAATTTTGAACCGGTGATCATAGCATCTGCACATCATTTTTGAACGTACAATATACTCCCTCCTATCCTTTCTAGTTTACATATAGGTTTTATGTGTAGTCAAAGTATCTCTACTTTGATCAAGAAGGTATCAACATTTAACAACACCCAATCAATATTGTTAGATTCGTAAATACTCCTAGATTTGTACTCGAGATGGTTTCCAATTTGACTATTGACAAGATTAATAGTACATGAGATGTATAATGTGAAAATTATATCATTGGAAACTCCTTTCACATACGAATTTGACCGTACACTTTGTGTAAGTTGCATGTCATATATTATTACTCTAATATTTGGTCAAAGTTAGCCTCGAAAAATGCATTAGGCCCTGTATAGTAAATGGAAGGAGGGAGTAGTAGTGGAAGTGGATCCTCTAACGTAGGTATCCCTGCCTTACCCTCCCTTTCGGTCACTTACTGGCGGACCCCATGCTTGCTAGGCCCCGCATGTCAGTTACTCAATGGGTTCGGCCACGTCAGGGGATCCTCATCCATAGTATACTCCCTCTGTTTTTATTTACTCCGCATAAAAACGGAGGGAGTGGTAGTATAATATAAATGATGCGGGCGGGGGAGGGGGAGGGACGTCGGTTTGCTCTCAACTGCGGTCCCACAAGCGAGCGAAAACGCAAGACGAAGCGTGTTCCATTCGGTGAGCGACATGGAGGGTCCACCGTGACAGGCTGCAACGCGAACGCGACAACAGCGATATACAGTCAAAACCGATTGACCGGTCACCACCGGAACCACTATTCATACCAGAACCTTCGCTGCTCGGCCTACGCCAGCCACTGCCCTAAAACCACACCAAATCTCCAGCCCATTCTCCCACCTATCTATCCCCTAGCCCACATCAAGCGTCCCCTAGTTCACCGGAAAGCCATGGTGCGCCGCAAGATCACTTACTACAAGATGCTGACGCCGGAGCACCGCGCAGAAATCGCGGTGGCGGTCGGCGCCACAGACCTCCATTCCCAAGCTCGCTTTACAGCAGGCCAATCCCCGAGTTCTCTGGAGCCAAGCTACCAGGAGGAGGAAGCCGATCCAATGTTCATGGCGGAGGTCACGGCGTAGAAGGCCCCCGATGGGTATGAGACGATGTACGTCGACTTCGTGCCGGCGTCCGAGTCCCCCATGGTGCAGGCGGACCAGCGGTTCAACATGGCGATACTAAAGGAGGACCAAGGTAGAGGCTCAACTCAACGCGGAGTGCGTGCATGCCGCTGCCATCGAGGCTCTCCTGCAGGCGGAACTGGATGTCGTGGATGTGAACCGGGCGGTGGAGGCTCAACTTGAGGTAGAGCGCACGGATGCCGCTGCCATCGAGGCCCTCCTGTAGGTGGAACCGGACGTCCTGGACTTGAACCGGGCGGCAGAGGCTCGACTCGATGCAGAGCGCGCGGATGCCACTCTCATCGATGCCCTCTTGCAGGCGGAACCGGACGTCCTGGACTTGAACCGGGCGGCGGAGGCTCGACTCGACACGGAGCGCGCAGATGCCGCTGCCATCGAGGCCCTCCTACATGCGGAACTGAACGTCCTCGACTTGAACCGGCTGTGCTCTCGTCCGTGCAGAGCGCCCACACGCTCCGCTTGAACGAGTAGCTGGAGGCCGAGGACAACCACGGTGCGCAGACACACGTCGGCAGCTACGGCTGGTTCGTGCCGGCAGCCAAAGTCGACGAGGCCGTCTCTTTCCACGAGCAGTGATAGTTTTTATGTTGTTGTTTTTACGGATCTTTTGCTGTGTAAAAACATATATTTGTTATGCAAGTCACCTGACTTGGGTCAGTCTAGCATTTCAGGCGGTTGGATGAATATCCTACGTCTCCTAACCCTTCTTTCCTTCTTCCTCACCTCTTCTTCTTCCCCAACAGACCACCGCACGGGTTGTACGGATACTCCCCAACATGCGGTTGGATAAACATACTCTATGAACGAAAATTATGTGTCAGCGATAGGATGACTGAGTTTGGTTTGTTCACATGCGACAACACGTGTCAGTGAGAGTGCGTTCCCTTGGTTGGGTTTGCGGCGTGCAGGAGCGACTGTGTGAGGGTGCGGTGCGACCGCGGCGTGCAGGAGAGACCGTGTGAGGGTGCGGTGCGACCGCGACAGCCGTGCGTGAGTGTACCTCCTCATTTTGAAAACTTTAGGCAAGCTTAGCAAAAATGTGTGGCGAAGTTTGGCAATGCAAGGCCTAGACCCAAACAGGATAAGTACGTATGTACTAGGAGTACTAGTGTTAAAAAAGAAAGGTAGGGTTTTCCTTCGCGGGATTTAATCGTTACAAATCCTCATTTCACGTGTCAATTAATGCGTATTTTTTATCCAAAGACCAAAGAGCTAACCATCTCACTCCTCATTGCTTGATTAATGCAGCGCCATGCAAACCAACCTTCTCACTTCCGCATGCATGCAGGGGATATTAATGTCCTTGGTTGCTAACCCCATCAATTTTGCCTCGATTAGTGTTAGTGGCCCTTTGCAAATTGTAATTTTGATATTACTGGCCTTGTGTACAAAAAAATGGAGGTAGTAACTATATTTGACTTCCTTCCCCATTGCGGTGACGTCGATGATATCTTTTTTTTGTGGTTTGGCAAAGTGCGTTCGACGGAGAACACCATTGAGGGAGACCACGGTAAGTCGTTTGCAAGTGCTTCCTGCAAGCCGAGACAACCGCCTTATTTGCATCCAAGAAGTCCGTTGAACCAAAGGACTAGCACTACTAGGAGTACTAGTGCGGTGAGATGGTTTCTCGAAGAAGACGATGGAGAAGCGGAGTCAACGAAGAGTGAAATGATGGTTGCTCCGTCTGTGCTTTTGTGATTTGACGCCTCACTGCTTTGTGATTTGTGATAGAAGGGACAGGGAAGTAGACTCTATGCTCTATACTGTACTACATGCGTCTAAGCATGGGAGAAAGAGGAGAGATGTTGCGTTTTTCTATTCCTTCAATCAATCAATCAATCAGGGAGCTTCGATTCCATCTTTTTGGCTTTGGCAACACCGTCCACAATGGTTACCATGATGCCAAAAGCTATTTTCACATTTGGCTACACATTGTGGATGCCCTTAACCATACCACTTGGTTTTGCTCCTGTGTGCTATCTATACAAATCTCAATTATATTGATCTAAAAAATTATAGAATCAAGATTAGTAAAAAGGAGCTGATTTTGCCGTGCGGATGGCGGGGGAGGTTTCTTATTTTCGGAGGACGTTGTCCTGGCGGTTTGCTAACATGCGGCCCCATGTGTCAGTGCTTTACCAAGCCGATCCGCGTCCCACATGAGGCAGAACAACAGCATAAGCAACACGTGGTTAAGTTGAAGAAGATGAGGGAGAAGCGGATTCAGCAATGAGTGAAATGATGGTTGCTTCATCCCTCCAACTTCTTTTTTTAGCATTATTACTTTGTCCCTCCAACTTAACTGCGGGAAAGGTGCAGCTTTGTGATTTGATGCTTCATTGCTCATTACTACGCCGGCACCATGACTGGGGTGCTTCACCCCGGCTGCTCTGCACTGTATTCTGGTATGGCACATGGACCCGGTAGCTTGATGTCCCACATGTCGGCGAATGGGACTAGAAGATTTATGAATGCGAGCGCTCCCTCTTACGACGGAGGAGTAGACGACATGACAGCCCAGTGAACTGTCACTTGTACTGTATGGTACTATAATTTTGTTGTTTCGCACGATCCATCGATACAAACCCGATTAAACAGGAAAGGGCGGGATTTTTCCCGCGCGGTAGATGATACTGGCCATACATTTCAAAGGCAATTCTAATGTATGCAAACTGAATAATTATAAGTAACAATATGATATCTAGTAAAACTAAAAACACATATGATTTATTGTGTTAGAGTGTAGTAGTAGTGTTGTAACATGCGAGAACGTGTAGAGATGTAGTTTTGGAGGGCCTACAGAGAGAAAAGCGTAATACGGTCACCGAACTTCAAAATAAGTTGATTACAGTCACTATATATGTTTTGCGGTGATTATACGGTCACTTGCTCACGGTTCAGCATCGGATTGCACTCTGTTGACCGGCCAAATAGTCTGCGTGGTGCCATGTTAACTAGTTAAATTGACCACGTTCCTTGTGGGTCCCACCTGTCAGTTCGCATAGGGAAAAGGTCAGATAAACACAAATTTACGCAGGCGCGACAAGGCTCCGACCCGTGCGCGGGAATCACCTGGTTGTGGATGTGTCTGTCAGGGCCTGATGTGTGCGCATGCACGTGTAAGTTGAGCACTTGAGCGTGAGAGTGTGTGTTGGTCGTGTGGTGTACTGGTGTGTGCATGCATGCGTGCGTGTGGGCGTGTGAGTGTTGCGTGCATGCGTGGCTGCGTGTGTACATGTGAGTGTTGCGTGCGTGCGTGGGTGCATTTGTTTGTGTGAGTGTTGCGTGGATGCAGTTCGTGTGCATGCGTGCGTGTGTGTATAATCACCACACTAGCTCATGTGTGTTAAAACAAATGGTTCAGCATACCAATACAAGGCCACCTTGTCCGTTGTGCCCGCGGTCATGACTTCGAACCACCGTCCAAATATATTTTTGTCATTTGTTTTCATTCTTACTAGCAAGATGCCCGTGAATTGCACGTAACATCAAGATGCATTTGTATGACTTGTTTATCTTGTGAGAGAAAAGGATGAACGAGGGAAGGCCTTATTTGCAAATGTGGAGAGGTGTGTGGGTACCTTTTTGCAAAATTGCCATAGTTTCTTTCCTATCCGTCAGATATAAATCGGATGGCCTATATTGCAGGATGGCAGGCACACCATCATCACCAACTCTGTTTTTTATAAGAGTGTATTTTATTTATTTTATAAGAGTGTAGATGTAGAGTAGATACAAGTCGATAGGTGGCCACGATGGTAGTGAGATAATGTGATGCAACGCTAGAGGTGCCACGTGGAGCGTTTAACTGGTCAACTAGTCATGTCATGAGCAAATACAGAGTTGTACGGTGAGCCCGTGACTGTATAACAACCACTAAACATAAATGGTGACCGTAATGAGTGGATTCTGAAGTCTAATGTACGTATCATGCTTTCGCTTCAAATACAATGATCGTCATTGCATATATCGCGAGAGAAAGATGAAACATGCGTGAATTTTCTGGGGGCTTACTTTTAGAGGACCTGGAGATAGTTTTGTGTGCATACGTGAAAGGGGCGTACAAGGGGGTATGCGATGGAGAGAGAGATGCCCTTCGTTTCTCTTTATTATGACTAACTTTGTATATAGTATAAAAATATACAAATTCACAGTACAAAATAAATATCATTGTGGGCACCATGCAATGCAAATTAGCATTCGTACTCCTCCATATAACTTTGTAATGTTGTATGTATGTAGAAACTCTAAAATAATTTTTTGGCCACACTTTATTCAAAAGGAATGTTGTATGCGAAATAAACGTGAAGAGAGCTTTTTAGATCAATGGGGTACGTGATGTAACATGTGTGAATGTGTAGTTGATGCATTTGGAGGGGCCTAGAGAGGTATGTGTGTGTATTACATATTCGAGAGAGGCATGGATAGAGGGGCCGACGAGGGGGGGGGGGGGGGCGTGGGAGAGATAACACGAGAAATGAGAGTGGTCTAGAGAGAGAGATGAATATGACGTCACGACCAGAGATTCCATTCCCTTGAGTGTGTATATGCAAGGGGGGAGGGAATAGAGGCACCAGGAGAAATTTTCTGTGTGTGTGGTGTTTGTGTTGGTATGTGTGGGTGTGAGAACATAATGAGACGTGGGGGCAGAGGGTGTGTCACCGCGTGAGGTCCGGTGGGTCGAGGTGAGGCCCTTTGTTCGGTTCCATCCTGCGCCACATTGGTCGTCCCGTGATGCATTTAAGAAGACCCATGGATGACTAGTCGTACAAGACAAAGATAGCATAATTGTGAAGGACTTTGTGTCCACTGACAAAGCCGCCTAGGATTTGTAACCCTAGGTTCTCAGACTAAGGTAACCCCTTTATCTCTGATATTACTATTCATCCAACCTAACTTTAAGGGCATCCTACAGAATGCTCTGCTAGAATCATACTCGTCGATTAGGAAGATAGGTGTGAGACAATGCATGAGAGACAGGCCTAAAGATAATGTGCGTACATGAGGCACGTAGGCAGGTCCATGTATATAGAAAGGGTCGATGGGGATTGTGCATGTGTATGTTTGCGAGAGGAAGAGTGCTTGTGGTAAAGGTTAGTGAAAATAGTTGTAAATGGTTACGAGAGGGAGGGAGGGTTATATCTAGAGCATGTGTGCGAGAATGACACCTCGGGAGAGAGTGTGTGAGCATGTGTGAGAGACCACCAATGGAGAGTGAAACTGCACGTAAAAGACTGTTGTACACATTGATTAAAGATATAAATTGTATCCAAATATTAGGATGGGATCATGATATTTGCAATTCATGTAAGGAGCGGTCATTGATCCATCAGACATCTAGATTCTATCGAATTTGAGCATGTCTATGTTATTATTCGACACAATTGATCCACATAGTTAGTATTTTGAACTCCAGACAATGCATCGCTTTAGCAATCAAATATAGACGTAAGTATAGTTCATGTTGTGTGTGTAAAGCACATTATACATACGAAAGTTACACAATGAACATTATAAATAGCTACCTATGAACTAGCATACATTTGAATTCAACTTAAGGTGGTTTAAAAAATCGAATTCAACATGAAGTCCATTCAATTATTTGAATTTGATATCATGGCATTTGTAAACCATACATAAATTATGGGGGCACCAATCTTTGCTCTGATTTTGTACATAATAGCATATGTAGTCATGTACAAAATAGATTCAAATTTAGCTCCTCCATTCCAAAATAATCGTAGTTATAGGATTTTCATGTGTCAAAATTTCAAAAAGAAGCAGATAATTTAATGAGGTTTTCAAACATACAAGGTCAAATATAACGTTGTCTATTTAGGTCAATCCTCATAGTTCAAGAGTACTCTAAACGTGAATGCTTGTGTTTCAAAATTTCGAACGAAGTGCCAAAAGAGCCTCTACTCGCCCGAAACCACGTGAGACCAATGTTTGGTAGTACAAGGAAATTACTTTTCTAATAACTCTGACCCGTGAAACCTACCGGCCCGACGTCCAAAGGTCTAAACCGGGGTAGGTTTGTAGCTTCATCTACACGCCACGCAACCGCCTCCGAAAAACATTCATACACAATGGCCGCCTGAGAACACATGCGCGTGGCCGAAATCGCTCCCGCCCACTATTTGGGACACCTGGGATTTCCATCCTACCCTCAACCCGCAGTAGGTCCGAAATTTAAGAGGGGGGCAAAGTTTGTACTTTCCCCAAATTTCAAACAAGCGCGTCCCATCTTCTGTTCAAAAAAGCCAAAAACAAGCGCGTCCCAGACCGAAACATGGTTCCCCCCACCCGTCTGATTCCCCATTCGTACTCCGTGGGCACCAAAAATACCTCTCCACCAGCCGCGAAACCCCGGCGTCCTCTGTCCGCCACCCCATCCCACCCATCAACCGTCGCCCTCCTCCATCACGCTGGAGCCGATACCCCGACATCGTCGTCCATCGCAACCTCAACCGCAACGCCCTCCATGGCTAGTAGTTGAAGCCGAGGCCGAGCCATCCGTACCCGAGCCAGTTCAACCACGTCGTCCTGCGCCTCACCGCTGTCGCTCCAACTTCGCCACCCTCCACCGCACCAGAGTTGTTCCTGCTACGTTGTCCTTCATCGCCTCAGATCTGCTTCCCCTCCGCCGGCATACGGCCACGGCAACACAGTCAGCAATTTGGCCATGGGTTCGTCCAAGCCTTCACCTTCCAGAACATCGGTTTCCCCGGTAAAAAGAAGAAGATCGACGCGACATGTGGAGGTGACCACACCGGCAACTGAAAAAGGTACTCCTCTTCCCTTATTCATGCAAATCTTACGTCTCTGCTTGCACGATATTCATCCCACTGAAGACACTAGTTGACCGCTTCTTCTTGATACTAGATGTTCCTAGTAACTCGCGATGCACAAGGTTTCTCCTCATATACTATTTCCCATAGCTAGAGGTCTGTCGCCTCCCTGAATTTCAATTTCTGGCCAGTTGATTCCCAATTAACAGAAGCATTCCCAGGCGTAACAGGCGCTAGTACGTCTATTACGCCGGGGAAGTAGCGCCTTGGTGTTTATCTTAGGTACGTGTGCGGCCTAGAGCTACTGGCGCCCGATCTGGAGGTCAGCCAGGATTAAAGGGATGGCCTGGGGGCGCTGCCAAGCACGACAGTGGTGTGAGGTCGAGGGGAGGGCAGGGCGGCGGAGGCAGGGGTCTGAGCCGATGGTCGCTGGCGTTTCGAGAAAGATTGTCAACAGTGACTGGCGGGAGGTAGACGAAGGCCCTCTGCCCATTCCTTATAGATCGGACGGTTCATTAAAAAATCGACTGACCTATTTATTTCCAGTCGACTGTTATCTTAGATATGACCACATGTGGTGCTGTGCTGGAGGAGTACCTGCATTTCCTGTGCTCATATATTACAAAATCATACAGAGTAGAATCTAATTTTGTTTGCCATGCAATGTTGTAGAGCTATCATATGTCTCCTGTCATTTATTTTTCAGCCACCTGCTATCTACTAATTTTACAGTGCACTAGTCACTACAAAAAAAGACACATCCATGACATTTTGGGCCGAACGAAAAAAAAATTATGTCATACATATGACACTTCTATGACGATAATTGTGACAAAACCCGGTATCATCATAGATGTGGTGGGCTCCTACTTCTATGACAAAAAAATCATGACAGAAAATGGGATTTTCATCCTGGGCGGGCTGGAGACGCAGCTGCATGACATTCTTTGGGCCGTCCATGACGGAAAAAACTATGGTAGAAGCAAGAGGGAGGAAAATTTCAGGGAGTTGCCGGTTACGGTGGGAGGTCGGGGGCCGAGCGATGTGCGTTTCTCTCGTAGACGTACGCGCCTGTGTGCAAGGCGTTGGCTCTAACTGAACCCAAGCGAGGCGTTGGGCTCCAACTGAACCCGAGCGATTGCACTGCAGGCTACGCGTTACTGAACCCGAGCGATCTGTCGATGGCTATTAACTAAACCCGATGGAGCGATTCCTTCGCTACTGCTGCTAACTGAAGCCGATCAATTGGATGAACAGTGAGTGTTGTGGGGGGGGGGGTTTGATGAACAGTGAGTGGTGGCGTTGCCTCTGGATGAACATGACCCCGTGGTGTGGAGGGCTGGATGAACAGTAGACGGTGGAGGGGTAGCCGTGGAGGGGTGGTTGAACAGGACCCCGTGGTGTGGAGGGCTGGATGAACAGTAGACGGTGGAGGGCTGGATGAACAGTAGATGGTGGAGGGGTGGTTGAACAGTAGCCGGTGGAGTAGCGCACGGTGGAGGTTGGATGAACAGGAGCCCGTGGAGGCTGGAGGAGGTCGACAGTGGAGATGAACAGTATCCCGTGGAGTCCCGTTTTGCGGTACGCCACACCCCTCCTGATGAACAGGACCCCCGTTTCGATCGTAGGAGGTCCGTTTCGTCCGTTCTGCGGTACGCCACACCCCTCACAATCAACAGGACCCCCGTTTCAACCGTAGGAGGCCTGTTTCCTCCGTTTTGCGGTACGCCACACCCCTCCCGATCAACAAGACCCCCATTTCTACCGTAGGAGGTCCGTTTCCTCTGATTTGCGGTATGCCACACCCCTCCCAATCAACAGGAACCCGTTCCGAACATAGAAGGTCTGTTTCCTCCATTCTGCGGTATGCCAGGCCTCGTTTCCATCGCCTGTTCCGTCCAAGCCCTCCCGATGAACACAACCACGCATTCTGTTCCCGACCTAGCCGGTTGGCTCCCACGTGTTTCGTTGCCTCCCGATGAACACGACGCATTCCGTTGCCTCCCCATGAACACGACGGATTCCGTTGCCTCCCCATGAACACAACAACGACACTGTTTCTCTGTTCCGACCCAGCCATGTACACGAGCCCTCGCCGTACGTATGCGCGAGTAGGCGTTCGAGACCCCACCCGTATGTACACATACGTGGCCGTATTTTCTTTCTTGCACCCTGGCCGCTGTACGTACGTGTACATGCTACGTGCGTGCCTCTACTACGACACGTGCGCGCCTCTACATCCACCAGTATATATGTATGTACACGTTCACGACCAGAATGACAACACTACGTACGCTTCAACCAGGTGGGTCCCGACTGTCAGGCACTTCCTTGCCTGCGAAGATGTAGCTGGTGGGTCCCAGCAGTCAGGGAGGCGAATCATTTTTTGCCCGGACGCACTTCCTTGCGTGCGAAGATGTAGCTGGTGGGTCCCAGCAGTCAGGGGGGCGAATCATTTTTTTCCCCCGGACACACTTCCTTGCATGCGAAGGTGTAGTTGGTGGGTCCCAGTAGTCAGGGGGAATGTTTTTGTCGTGAAATACGGTGGCCCATCCGGTGGGTCCCCGCTGTCAGGTGGAGGAATAATTATTTTGCACGTAATAAGGAGGCACTTCCTTACTGCGGGCGTGGACCTAGCTCTCAGCCTCTCCACGCACAGTACTCTTCCGATGGAAGTCGGTCGTTGACCACATTGACCACGCCGTGCCGAGAGCACCACGGTGGTGGACGACGGCGAGGCCTAGGAAGGGGATGATACGGAGGCAGGGAAGACTCGGCAGTTGTTTCCCACGCAGAGGGGAGTACGACTGTATGATGGTTTACTGGTTCGTCTGCCGTCGTCGGAGAATAACAACAGGTGTGGGTGAGTAGAGGGATGGCTAGGCCAGCGATGGGAGTACGGTGGGGCGGTGAGGCCTGCGCGGCAGCACAACCGGCCACGGGGAGGAGGGAGCAGGCAGTCCCGCCGGCGCTTGTTTGAGCGGCTGGAGCAGGAAGAGCAGATATTGAAGAAGCACGACGGCCGTTGGATGGACATCCAACCATCACTACTTGTGCGTCAACCTTTTTTTTGAGAAAGCCTCAAATCTGTGGAAAACAGCATACAACCCATCTGCCATTATTTCTAATAATTTACAACCCATTTGCTAATTCTTAAGGTTTTTTTGGAGCCCATATTCTTTTTGTTAGCATTACAGCCCATATTGTGGCCACGATTAAAAAATTATACGAAATTTTGCATATTTCGGTGCGGTCCGAACTATTTTTAATCCAGAAATTTCGACTCACATTCAAACTGATTTTAAAAATAAATGTATATCAATATAAAATTCAACAAATTCTCCATGCATAAAAATTAATGTAATTTAAATCTTGAAATGAAAAAAATATATTTGAAACTAATTGCCGGTTTGATGTGTTTTAAAAATGTACAGCCCATTTCTCATTACTGATGGGCCATTTTCTCGGCCAGCCGAATGAAAGCTCTCCTCGTCTTGAAAGATTTACAGCCCAATAGGCCTGACAAAGCGACTTACTTGGCAAATCATAAAAAAACTAGGCTGTGGTCGTGGACCCAGCTGTCAGGCTCTCCACGTACAATAATCTTCCGATGGAAGTCGTTCCTTGACCACGTTGACCACGCCGCGCGGAGAGCACCACGGCAGTGGACGACGATGAGGCCTAGGAAGGGGAGGACACGGAGCCGGGGAAGACGCGGCAGTGGAAGCCCGCGCAGAGAGGAGTACGAGGGTTCACCGGTTCGGTTGCGGTGTGAGGCTGCCGTCACCGCAGGGCCTGGCCAGCGGTGGGAATAGTAGGGGGTGGTGAGGCCTCCACGGCAGCACAGCCGGCCACAGGAGGCAGGAGCATGCGACACGACCGGCGCTGCTTTGGGCGGCTGGAGCAAGAAGACCAGAGGTTGAAGAAGCACTACGGCCGTTGGATGGACATCGTACGGTCACTGGAGCTAGAATCGTTCATATTGACTAAGTTGAGAAAGCCCTTCATCCCCGTCAACTTAGTAGGCCCACAAGACAGCCTCCCACCAAGGTGGGTCTCAGCTAGCAGGGGGAGTATTCATTTTTTTGTGCGTAATAAGGAGGCACTTCCGGTGGGTCGTAGCTGACAGCGGGGGGAACGTTTTTTTCGCGAAATACGGTGGCCCATCCGATGGGTCCCAGCAGTCAAGGGGAAATGATTTTTTTCGCAAAATACTGGTGGCCTGTCCGATGGGTCCCCGCTGTCAGGTGGAGGAATAATTATTTTCCGCGTAATAAGGAGGCACTTCCTTGCGGCTGCCGTGGACCCAGCTGTTAGCCTCTCCATGTACAGTACTCTTCCGATGGAAGTCGGTCATTGACCACATTGACCACGCCGCGCCGAGAGCACCACAGCGGTGGACGACGGCGAGGCCTAGGAAGGGGACGGCGCGGAGCTAGGCCACGGGAGGCAGGAGCAGGCGGTAGCACAGCCGGCCACGGGAGGCAGGAGCAGGCAGCACGACCGGCGCTGCTTTGGGCGGCTGGAGCAAGAAGACCAGAGGTTGAAGAAGCACTATGGCCGTTGGATGGACATCATACGGTTAGTGGAGTATTGACTAAGTTGACAAAGCCCTCCGTCCCCGTCAACTTAGTAGGCCCACAAGTCAGCCCAACAATATGGTGGGTCCCAGCTAGCAGGGGGGTATTCATTTTTTTGGGCGTAATAAGGAGGCACTTACTTGCGTGCGAAGATATAGCTGGTGGGTTCGACCTGTCAGCGGGGGCAACATTTTTTTCACGAAATACAGAGGCCCTTCATGTGGGTCCTAGCTATCAGGTGGAGGAATCATTATTTTGCGTGTAATAAGGAGGCATTTCCTTGCGTGCGGCCGTGGACCCAGCTGTCAGCCTCTCCATGTACAGTCCACTTCCGATGGATGTCGTTCATTGACCACGTTGACCAGGCCGCGCCGAGAGCACCAGGGCGGTGGACGACGGCGAGGCCTAGGAAGGGAACGGCATGGAGCCAGGGAATACTCGGCAGTTTTTTCCCACGCGGAGGACTACGAGGGTTTACTAGTTCGTCTGCCATCGCTGGAGAATAACAGCATGTGTGGGTGAGTAGAGGGATGGCTAGGCCAGTGATGGGAGTACGATGGGGCCGTGAGGCCTGCGCGGCAGCATAGCCGGCCACGGGAGGAGGGAGCAGGCAGTCCCGTCGGCGCTTGTTTGAGCGGCTGGAGCAGGAAGAGCAGAGATTGAAGAAGCACGACAGCCGTTGGATGGACATCCAATAGTCACTGCTCTTGTGTGTTGAATAAGTTGACAGGGCGTTGCGTGTGCGTCAACCTTTTTTTATGAAAGCATACGCGTCAACCTGTAGTAGGCGCACAAGTCAACCTCAAATCTGTGGAAAACAACATACAACCCATTTGCCATTATTTCTAATAATGTACATCCCATTTGCTAATTCTTAAGATTTTTTTGGAGCCCATCTTCTTTTTGTTAGCATTACACCCCATATTGTGGCCATGGTTAAAAACTATACGAAATTTTGCATATTTCGGTGCGGTCAATTGCTTTTAATCCAGAAATATCGATTCACATTCAAACTATTTTGAAAAATAATTTATATAAATATAAAATCCAAATAATTGTCCACGCATAAAAATCAATGGAATTTAAGATCTTGTAATGAAAAAAATTTGAAACTAATTCCCGGTTTGATGTGTTTTAAAAATGTACAGGCCATTTCTGGGCAAACCGAATGAAACTCTCATCGTCTTGAAAGATTTGCAGCCCAGCAGGGCCGATAAAGCAAGTAGGCCATGTTTGGGTATTTCTTTTAAAAAAATAGAATTGGGCTAGCCATTTTCAGCAAGAAAAAAACACAACTGGGCTCATGATGCGGTAAACATAAATAAAACCCTGGCTAGACGGGCCACAGCCCGCGCACAGCCCCGTTGTTACCCTGATCCGTCGCTAAAACTAGTATAAATAACAACTGCTTGTTCCTCAAAAAAACTGCGCGACTTGCTGGCTCCCTAGTGTCAGCTGCTTTTAGTGTAATTCTCTTGTTTATTGACTATGTTGACAATGGCGTGAGCCCCAGATGTCCAACCATTAGGACTAGGAGGAACCATATTTTTTGGCTTGTACTATAGAGGCACTTGCTTGCATACTGCCATGACGCTCGTGGGTCCCTACTGTCATCCTCTCCACGTACAGTCATCTCCTTGTTCCTCTCGGTTGTTGACGATGTTGACAACGCAAGAGGGCGACGCACCGCGCACGGCAAGCAAACCAAGGCCGCAAGGCGGAGGACGACGGTGAGGCCTCGAACGGAATGAACAGGAGCCGTTGAAGATGCGCTAGTCCAGTCGTAGGTGGAGGGGAGTACGAGGGTTGACTGGTTTGGGCACGGGTGGGTGTTGGGGCTGATGTCGCCAGAGAATAACATGATGTGTGGGGCAATAGAGGGAGGGACTGGCCAACATTGGAGGGTACATACAGTAGGGCGGCGGAGGCGCAGCGAGCCATGGGAGGCGGGAGCAGGCGGAGCCAACGGGGTGGTTTGGTTTGGGTGGCTGGAGGAAGAAGAAGACAAGAGATAGAAGATACACGACAGATGTTGGATGTCAATCCAACGGCTGGTAGGCAGAATCGTTTGTTGACTGGCTAGTAAGTCGACACCACCTTGGATAGGCTATTTCCTCGCGGGTCCCAAATGTCAGAATCCAAATCTGTCACGGTCATGCAGCCTTTCCTATGAAAATTTACAGCCCCTTTGATGTGCTAGTTCGAAATAAGTTTGTGGGTGCTGGTGGGGGCTAATCACTTGGCTTCTGTAATGCACAGTGAGGTCAAGCAGCCGACGTGAGTGATGTTATTTCCCTTGGTTGTGATTTGTTACAATATTTCACTCTAAATTAAACGAATGGCAAGCCATTTGCCTTGTTTCAAAGAAAATATGACAGTCACAGCCGAGTTGAAAAGGGCAGGAACATCTAACTCCAGCTTACAAACTGTACAAAAGCACGAGGGTTGATTGTTCATCAGGTTTACAAAAAAAAATAGATTGAAAAGGGCAACAACATCTAATTCCAGCACCATTTTCGGCAGTCACAGTCAAATGGATCGGTCAGGTCCATAGAATGAACATCCTGGGTCGTAAAATTTACTGGATTATGACCACAATATGTTGTAAATAGAAGCCTGGCACGTTCAGAAGCTCTTCTACCCACCTGAAACTCCTTTTTGCTCTTCGACATACCCATCCATAAAAACCATGTTGTTGATAAACTTAAGCCTGATGGACAATAGTAACCTCGCATTCAGGAGGAAGAATGTGACAAATCTTGTGTTTGCATGGTTGGCTACATATCGTTCTAGCATTATTGTCTTCAATCGAATCTCATGAGAAGTGAGAAAATCCCGATGCTTACGAATCCACCGACTGGTTATAACTTTCTTACCCCGTCCTATTGCCTAAATAGACATGAAGATTGAAAACAGTTAAGGTCTAAAAGAAGAGTGTCGAAAGAGCAATAGCTGAATGGTTAATTCTAGTACACTATATGCGGGCTTCCAATGTGCGTGAAATTATCACCTTTATATACAACTTCTCCAGACATGGAAAGCATTGCAGCAAGCCAATAATCTTGTTCAGATCAAAACTATTCATTTGGATATATAAGATCTTGACAGAATCCAGCACCATTGATAGGCCATCCATTGAGATACTCTTCATTGAGCATAGAACATAATATTAGTACAAAATGTGTAATCCAAGATGATATATAAATTATGCGCAAAAATTTAAAATGCAGCTTATGGTTACAAGTGGAGATGATAATATAAAGTACCTGAAGAAGTGTGGAGCCAAACACCATATTGAAATGAGCAGAGAGATCATGTATTACACCCATGGTCTCCAGTTTAGGCGCAGAGAGGACAATTATTTGCAACGGTGAATAACTAGAATCAAGGATCAACCTTTGAAGTGAAGGGGCATCTTGGATGATGAGCTGCCTTCTGTCAAAATAAATTCCAATTCTTACAAGGTTAGGCGACTTTATTTGGAGACAACCGATTCTAACTGTGAAAACAAGCACAAAGCACTCCAGCGTAGGGCAACTGGAGTGGATGATGCTGTGCAATGAGGCCTCCGATATACGAACCCGCACAAGTGAAAGTTTCTTGAGAAATGGGAGTCGAAGGTTTAGTACCAGATTGTCTGGTAGGTAGCACAACGCAATGGTGGCGGTGTGGAGAGAGGAGGAAAACCGCGAGATGGACATCGGTGCTGAGGGCACAAGTTCATGGCGTTCGATATGTGGTATGTGATTTCCAGGGGAATAGTAGAACTCAAGCATCTGTAGTTCTATGAATTCACGGGATTTCAGCCAGGCTTCCACCATGCAGGGCATGGTATGCTTGCTCAAGTAGCATGACGGGATGCAGAGGCTTTGAACGGAGCCTTGGTGGGAGGAGATGATGGCTCTGGGGATTTCAAAATCATTTAAGAGAGATAACTGACGACAGTCGAGATTAAGGGGCACGGCGCGCCATGGAGGGCGCCACCAAATTGAGAGGACTTGGGTGCGGTAGCAATCCTTGGTGGGGAGAAGCGAGATTATCTCCCCAAGAACGGCGTCCGGGAGATCGCTGATGTGGTCCACCCGAGATTCTATGGGTTCCTGGGATCCGGTGGGGGCGGGGTCGCCGCTTCTCCCCGTGCTGCCGGGTGCGGGATCTACAACAGGTGTTGCCGCTGGCGGGAGCCTCATCTTCTTGGCGCTGGGGTCAGCCGACTCCATTTTCCTCGAGGGCGTCGCGTCGCGCTCACGGATTTGAGTAGAGTAACTAATGACGAGCCTAGTTGTAGTGCGAGCGAAGAAGAAGGGGAGCTGGGGGTTTTCTGTAGGAGTGAGGAAGAAGGGGAGCTGGGGGTTTCTGTAGGAGTGAGGTGAGGAATTTGGGGGTACGAGTGGAGCGAGCCGACTTGAGGTGGGTGGGAGCGAGGAGGAAGAAGAGCACCCAGGTTTTTTTTGGGGGGGGGGGTGTGCTGGGTGTGGGTAGCGCCTTTTGAATTGATTTTACTATTTACTAGTGTGGATTGGCTGTTTTATCTTGGGCCCAGAGAAACAATTACTACTAGTATAGTGGAGACACTCTACAGCTACCCAGAAAAACAATTACTACTAGTACAGTGGAGACACTCTACCGCTTCTGGCTCCTCCTAGGTCATTGAAACGTCTCCCTCTACTGAATGCTGTTATACTTTTGTTCACCGACATGCGGTCCATGCAGCGCGCGGGCCCAAATGCCATCCACCAAATTAGAAGGCAGCATGCAGGCGGAGAGTCACCTCGGTCTTAGCGCGGCAGTAACGAGCCGTCGTATCACAAAACCCCACCTCCCTGCAGTCTAAGTTTGACGGACGAAGCAATCGTCATTTCACTCTTCGCTGAATCCCCTTCTCCCTCACCGTCTTCAAGAAAGGCAACACTCGCATCTGCCACTGTTCTTCTCTCCCAACAAAGGGAAGGTAAGCGGATCCGTGATGTTGGTATATTTTCATTTAGAGAAAAAAAGAACTTTTGCAAAGCAGTAACCGATCCTCACTGTCTTTTTAGTTTCGTTGTCATTGCGATTGTGTTTTCCTTTCAGTGGTCTCCTAGTATTCGTCAGTTTCATGATGGACCAAGGAGAACCAGGCAAAGATCTGCCGATATTGGAGCGGATGCGGGAGGCTGATCCCCACGAGACAGAGAGCTCCAAGAAGATGGAGGCAACCACCGAGCCGACCCCAGATACGCTCACGGCCACTACTGAGATGGTCAACGCCCCGTTTGAGGTTACAACCCCCGTGGCACTGCAGGAGCAGTTTTCCCCCTTCGAGGATGCCCCCCCCCCCCGTTGAGCTGCCGAAGGTGATTTCGTTCTTTGCCGATCTCGACTGTGTTTTTTCATCTACGTATGTGGTGATTTTTTTAGAAAAGGAAGTATGTGGTGATTAATAATGCAAAATTTTATTAGCTTCGATGCCATGCTATACATAGTGGTTTAAATAACTTGTTTTTCTTATATTGAAAAGTAATTCAGAATTTGTTTCTGTTTTAATTAGAGCCCTGATGCAGACAAGGATTGTGTGGTTGTCCATGTCACTCGCTATGAGGCGGACGACCTGAATATACACACTGGGAAAACAGAGTTCTTAGGCTGTTGGATCCTGGAAGCCATTTGCGGTTATACCAACGAAGAGGTGTATTCTAGCCTCACTATTGTTACGCATGTTGTCCAGGGTGTACTGAAGCACAAGAAGGTCAAAGCTACTCCTTCGTTTGTGAGGCATACTGTTCTTATCAAGCTTACGTGGGAAGATGACGTGGCATGCCTCCACAAACAAGTTTATCAGTGGCAAGGCCACAAGGTTGTCTTCATGAAGGTTCACAGGATTGAGCTGCTGCGGGACGTCCTCGATGATGTTCATGGCAAGCTCCGTCTTGTGTCTAGCCCAAATTAGATCGAGGCATGAAATAGTTGCCCCAGCTAGTGTTTAATAGTAGTTTGGATTGTGTCTAATTATCCGAACCTTGCCTGTTATCGACCCCTCTGGGGCTAGTACTCTGTTTGAATCCATCTATGGGAACTGCTGCTACGTTTGTGTGCCCGTGAATCATGTGAGAACCATCGTAATTGTTGCCGAAACAGATGCGTCCTCACTAGTTTTTTCATGAATATGGCATGGTAAGACATAAGTTGTCACGATTTATCATACGAGCAGTGTGTGTTTTGATGAAATAGAGCACTCATTCGAGAACCATGCGCCGACGTATACATAAGTACTTGTAAACACTGTTGGTGCTACCCCACTTGTAAGCAGTTGTGTAAAACATGGCACATTGGCTCAGCTCGCTTCAATAGTAAGCTATCGACCAATTAATAATCAACAATCTGATGTATGACATATAAGCAACTATGTATCTTGTTACAGTGGTTCATGCAGTTAATTGAGGCCACTATGTAATAAATTCCAAACGTTCAACGCTAGTCCAGCGCTCATGTGGAACACTCACATTAAACTTGTCTTCATAAAAATCTTGAAAAGCATAAGTTAACCAGTTTTATACATCTCAATGATTCATAGAACATAACAAACATATACTAGTTCACATCAAAAGAAAAATTTGTGAGAAGGTTTACAAATCAGGAAAAAACAAGCAAGGCTTCTCTGAGCAAAGGGCCTCCCGGCAGGCTTCCTGGAGTTCACTCTGGTTTTTTCTTGTTGCCACCATCCAGGGTTAGGTTCTCTCATTCCAGAATTACCAATTATAATTGTGGTCTAAGCTGGAATGCTGAACTGAACCATGCAATGTACTGACCAAGTGAAATTCTTGTGCATTCCACTAAATTTAAGCACCGCTATTTGTAGAAATAAGCAGACCACAATGCCTCTTGTCCGCACACCTGTCCAAAAAACCGTCGTGCAGCCGTGCCAGCTAGTCCTCGGTTGTAGGACCTTGAAGTATGTCTAGAGGGGGGTGATTAGACTATTTGACCAATAAAAACTTAACCTTTTCCCAATTTTAGAGTTTGGCAGATTTTAGCTATTTTAGGACAAGTCAAGCAATCATCACACAATTCAAGCAAGCATGCAAAGAGTTTATAGGCAGCAGAAATTAAAGCATGCAACTTGCAAGAAGGTAAAGGGAAGGGTTTGGAGGATTCAAACACAATTCGAGACACGGATGTTTTTGGCGTGGTTCCGATAGGTGGTGCTATCGTACATCTACGTTGATGGAGACTTCAACCCACGAAGGGTAACGGCTGCGCGAGTCCATGGAGGGCTCCACCCACGAAGGGTCCACGAAGTAGCAACCTTGTCTATCCCACCATGGCCGTCGCCCACGAAGGACTTGCCTCACTAGCGGTAGATCTTCACGAAGTAGGCGATCTCCTTGCCCTTACAAACTCCTTGGTTCAACTCCACAATCTTGTCGGAGGCTCCCAAGTGACACCTAGCCAATCTAGGAGACACCACTCTCCAAGAAGTAACAAATGGTGCGTTGATGATGAACTCCTTGCTCTTGTGCTTCAAATGATAGTCTCCCCAACACTCAACTCTCTCTCATAGGATTTGGATCTGGTGGAAAGAGGGTTTGAGTGGAAAGCAACTTGGGGAAGGCTAGAGATCAAGATTCATATGGTAGGAATGGAATATCTTGGCCTCAATACATGAGTAGGTGGTTCTCTCTCAGAAATGGTAAGTTGGAAGTGTAGGTTCGTTCTGATGGCTCTCTTTTTGAATGAAGAGGAGGTGGAGGGGTATATATAGCCTCCACACAAAATCTAACCGTTACACACAATTTACCAAACTCGGTGGGACCGAATCGTTAAACTCGGTCGGACCGATTTAGTAAACCTAGTGACCGTTAGTGATTTTCGGTGGGACTAACATGCATCTCGGTGAAGCCGATTCGGTTAGGGTTAGGGCATAACATAATCTCGGTGAGACCGATTACATAAACTCGGTGAGACCAATTTGGTAATAAGCTTTCCAGAGAGTTGGTCAGGTAAACTTGATGGGACTGATTTGCTCTTTTCGGTGAGACCGAAATGTTACAAAAAGGAAAAAGAGAGTTTACATTGCAATCTCGGTGGGACCGATCGCTCACCTCGGTTAGACCGAAACGTTACGAAGGGAAACAGAGAGATTGCAACCCCATCTCGGTGAGACCGAGATCCCTATCGGTAAGACAGATTTGCTTAGGGTTTGTGGCAGTGGCTATGACTTTTGGAATCGGTGGCGCCGGATAGAAAGAATCGGTGTGACCGATTTTGGCTTTAGGTTTAGGTTATTTGTGGATGTGGGAAAGTAGTTGAGGGTTTTGGAGCATATCACTAAGCACATGAAGCAAGAGGCTCATTAAGCAACACCTCATCCCTTCTTGATAGTATTGGCTTTTCCTATAGACTCAATGTGATGTTGGATCACTAAAATGTAAAATGAAGAGTCTTGAGCTTTTGAGCTTGAGCCAATCCTTTGTCCTTAGTATTTTGAGGGATCCACTTTCATCATCCATGCCATGCCATTCATTGAGCTTTCCTGAAATAATAGTCTTGGAATAGTATTAGCTCAATGAGCTATATGTTGTTATGAATTACCAAAACCACCTAGGGATAGTTGCACTTTCAATCTCCCCCTTTTTGGTAATTGATGACAACATATAGATCAAAGCTTCGACAAATGATAATAAAATTTAAATAACATCGTCGCTTTGAGAAGTATGTGATAAGCAAGAGCTCCCCCTAAATTTGTGCATAGTTTTAGATTTGCTTTGGACTGCAAATGCACAATGAATTAGGCTCATGGGTTACTCTTCCATGTCACATACATCTTGGTGGAGCGCTCAAAATAATAAACAATGAATACATGCACTCATCACCAAGCATAGTGAGTGATCACATAAGATAGATAGGATAATATCATCAAACATGCATAAGTGTAGCTTATGATCAAACACATGATCATCAATGTCTCACAAGCATAGTATCTCAAACAAAAGCAAACAAAGATTGAAAAACCACCAAATAAAGCAAGAGAGAACAAAAGCAACACACTCTTTCTCGAAGCCTATGATCTATACATTTTTCTCCCCCTTTGGCAACAAGTTACCAAAAAGTTCATAGAAAATGACAGTGCTAGATCGACTCTCAGGCTTGATCTTCTGGTGGTGGTGTAGAGATGGCTCCTTGGATGAAGGCTTCAGTTGAAGTAGATGGAGCTGGAGGAGTTGGTGCTGGAGCTGGTTGCACTGGAACTGTAGGGGCAGTGGCTGGTGCTGAAGTTGTTGCTCTAGTGTATGTCACTGGCACTACAACTGACCTCTGGGCTCTGGGCACTCTGGCAAACACATTGGTGGTAGTCTTGCCCTTCCTCTCCTGCATGTCATCCTACAGCTGCTCCACAACTGACTGAATCTCAGTTACCTTGACATCTATATCATAGAATTTTTGTTCCATGATTCTTTCCAGGCTCTCCTGGTTTTGAGTTAGGGTGGCCAACCCCTTCTCAATCCCCAGAGATGATGCTATCAAGTAACCAAGCTGCTCCTATTTGGTTTTCAAGAAATATTCAGATGCCTCCTCTTGAGTTGGCATCTTGGCAGCCTTCTCCCTCTTTGCCTTCTCCTTCTTCTCCTGAGCTTGAACTGATTGTGGATCATCTTCATTCATGACAACCTCATTGTCCTCAAAGTCTGGATAAAGTGGAAAGTGTTCCTTATCCAACTGATATTTTCCTGTGCCCATCTTTGAGTTTATCAATTCTTGAATATGAGGTGCATATCCACAGCTCCTCTTCTGATCTGCTACAGTCCTCTTGATTGTTTCAATGATCAGGCTCATGACTTTGAACTTCTGTGGCACATCAAACACATGCAACATGTTGATGGCATGCCCTCTGATCATGTTATGGTTACCAGACTTGGGCAACAAAGTGTGCCTCAGAATCCAATTTATGGTTGGCAACCCTGACAGCAGAAAGTGAGCTGATCCAAACTTGTGAGTCTCTAATGCCTTGTTTGGAATTTCCTTGTACATGTGAGCCATTGAATTGTGACCCAACTTCTTCTTTGCATAAATGTCTAGGTCATCCTCATTCTCCTTGGGGGCATTGATTAGACTTGCCCATTCTTCAATAGTGGACTTGTACCTTGTACCTTCAGACATCCAAACTATTCTTCCATCTGGGTAAAAGTGTGCTGTGGAGTAGAACTGCATGATAAGCTCATCATTCCAGTTGGTGAACTTCTGTCCAACAAAATCTGCAACTCCACAAGCAACAAAGTTGTCTTGCACTCCATGATAGTGCTGTTCATTTTCCTTGATGAATTTCCAGCCAACCCACCTCATGTCACAGACTATGGGCTTCTTGTCCAACAGAATTGTTTCATAGAAGTCCTGTTGTTCCTTTGTGTGGAACCTGTAGTCAACAGCAGTTCTTCTTCTTGAAGCATATGGATCTTCCATTCTCCATAGTCTCAGCCCTGAATCCTTCCTGATTCTCATGTCCTCAGCCACAGGATGGGCATCATTGTGGTCTGGTATCTTGGGCTTGAGCTTTCTTAGAACCTGTCCTTCTTCTTATGAATCTTCAGCAACATTGGGCACTTGGGCCTTGTTCTTCTCAGCAGCTGGAATACTCCTAGTATTCCTCTTTGGAACTTGCTTGACCTTGGAGGCAGCTTTGGGTGCTTCCTTGGGCTTAGATGTTGCAGCCCCATATCTGATTGCATCTCCCATAAGCTTAGCTGCCTTTGGAGCTGGTGTAGCAAGCTCTTCCTCTTCCATCATGGAAGGTTGACCAACAATTTTGGCCATGGTCTTCTTGACCCTTTCCTTCCTCTTCTTGCTTTCATCAGCTGGCTCTTTGGGATCAGGATTTTCAGGCAGTTGAGTTGATGCTCTGGCCTTGGGCATAGGTTGCCTTCTTGCAGGCCTTCTAATCTTCATGCCTGGCTTTATATCCTTTGCCGAGCCATATTCCTTCTTGAGCACCACTTTCTTGGAAGTAGCCTCATCTTCCTCAGCTTTGTAATCTTCATCCTCTGAATCTGAAGTTCTTTTCCTCCTTTGCCTAGTTGCAGCCTTAGGCAAATTGCTAGGAGTACTTCTGCTCCCTTCATCTGAAGTTGAGGGACTAGTGCCCTCACTCAAGTCCATCTGCTCTTCTGACCTGTTCTGGCTGTCACTTTGATCAGACATACTGCAAAAGCTGACTGCTGACCCTGTGAAGAGTTATAGATGAGATAGAAAAGATGAGCATCACAAAATGCAGAGGTTTTTGCAAAAGAATGACTCAAAAGTTCAGTCTTAATTTTCCACAGAAAGCATTTCGGATCCACTGATTTTCAAACTCGGTGATACCGAAGCAGTTTTGGAACCTAAACTGATGATCTCGGTTGGACCGAGTTTCAGTTTGGTGGTACCGAGATTGCTAGGGTTTCACAGAATCCTCAAATAGGTTGCACTGATTAGTAATTCTCGGTCAGACCGAGAGTCACTGGTGCAATGGCATAAGCCAAATCGGTGAGAGCGAGTTTTTCAACTCGGTGAGTCCGAGATGGTTTCGGCGGAAACCTAACCCTAAAAATTTGAATCACATCTAATCTATGAACTACTTTGGCTGGATAGAAGAGTTTTAATCGTGGAAAGAATCAATATGAAAACAATGTTCCAGGAATCAGACATGGATAGCACAAAGATTAAGTCCATACCCTATCTTGGTGGTGGACTTGCTACGGCGGCAACGGCGGGGACGAAATCCATTGATGGCAGCGGAGACCAGCGACAGGAGGCTGCTGGCGACGAGGAGACGATCCGAAGACCACGATGGCAGAGCGAGCTGTTGCGCGGGCGAAGGGTTTCGGAGAAATTTCCAAAAATTTGCCCGTGGCTATATATATATAGCTCGACCCTGTCGGTGTGACCGAGTGGAACAACTCGGTGGCACCGAGATGCATAACTATGTTCAGTTGCAGCAAATCGGTGAGACCGAAAAGTTCTAATCGGTTGCACCGAGATTGAAAACTCAGATCAACTTGATGATCTCGGTAGGACCGAAATGGAAGGATCGGTCGGACCGAGAATCACTAAGAGGTTTTGGAAGTTTAAGTCTATGACGAATCGGGGACTCCGAGTGCTCCTCACACAGAGTGGTTCGAATCTGACTTGATGAAATTTTGTGATGTAGCATGAATAGAGTTTGAGACGAGAAAAGCATAGATAGCTAAAGAAGGTTCTTAGGCATTCTTGTCCATCCACTTGGCACAAAGAAAAGAATCCAAACAAACAAAACAACAAGTGGATGTCCTTGAATGAGTAAAATATGCACCAACATGCTCACACAATAAGATGGCAATTGAAATATGTGGCAAAGCATGCACAACCAATTTTAGCATCTATCAAGCAATTGGTGATGACTAGGTCATCTATATATGAGTATATTGAATTAGGAGTCAAATGAGAACATTTGATCAGAAGTCATACTCATCGTTTAAGCTCAAGTGGGGTTACCACTTTTACATAATGCATTAATGTGTTCACACCATTAGAGTTGCTTTGACTCAATTCTTAGAGTTAAGCTCCCCCTAGATGTGAGATCCCCCCTTAGAGGGATGAACTAACCTTGGGTTTTGTCGATGATGACTTCATGTAGGTGTTGAAGATGTAGATGCTCAATGTTGATGTAGATCATTTGGAGCAATCCTTTGGAGTGAGTTGCACTTTCAACTTGCCTACATGGGTTAGTAGTCCCACAAGGAACAAACAAGAATATCCATAGACATAGAGTGATGCACACACAATATGATGTCCATGAAAACATTAGGTTACCTTGTCCCTTGCCTTACCAACATGAGGGTTTGTGACTCCTTAAACTAGTGCAAGATGTGAAAGTTGATTGCACTTGTTCTTGCCAAAATGATATGAGTGAAGAATGTTGGCGGAGTCACCCTCAAGAACTCTCTAGTTCTTCGTCGGGATCCACATCATCTTGATGGGAATCCTTGGAGTTGTAGTTGTACTCGATGAAGTAGAACTTGACGTAGTCTTGGGGACCCAAATGATCGAGGCTTTAGGTGCTTCTTCAAATGCATCAATCTCTTCTTGAAGCTTGTCCTTGCCTTTGTTCTTGTGGTCTTGTGGTGGAAGATCATCTTGAGCTCGTGTCCCCTTGAAGGAAGTAGGATCATACTTCTCTTGTTGAGGAACAAACTTTGTCTTGGGGTATTGATCTTCTTCCCACTCAACTCCATTGGCGTTGAACTTTCGTTCAAAACCAACACCTTGATTCTTCCGGTGCCTTCCTTGCTTGCGTACAATTTCCTCGAATTGGGCAAGGCTCTTGTAAACACCTTTCTCTCTAATTACCTTCAATAAACTATTTTCTTGCTCAAGTGTAACTTGGCTAAGAGAATCATTAGTGGAATCAAGAGAACTACTAGCAGCAACAACATTGGATTTGACATTATTATTATTGTTACTACTAGAGGAAGTATCTTTCTTGTACTTGTTACTAGACTTGACTTGAGGCATGTAAGTAGATAAGAGTAAACACTTGGCAATGTAAGAAGAACTTTTCTTGCGGAGATCATCATTGATTGCCTTTAAGAGCTCATGCTCTTGCTCAAGATTGAGCTTTTCAAAGCATAACTTCTCATGAGCCCTTAAAAGTTCTCGATGATCTTTGAAGATAGTTTCATGAGCCAACTTAAGAGTGTTTAGTTCTTTAGTTAGAAGCTCAATTTTCTCCTTATAATTGTCATTCGCTTGATTAGCATGATTAATTGACGTTTCATCATAGTATTCATCACTAGAGTTGTCAACAAGTAAATCATTTTCCACAAGCAAGTCATCTTCATCACTATTAAAATCAACATACTCGGAATGTGTTACCTTTGGACCTTTGGCCATGAAGCATCTTCCAATTCCTTCATTTGGTGAGTCAAATATGTCGTAGGAGTTGGTTGACACAAGTGCTAGACCAGCAACACCTTCATCTTGAGTATGTTCGGAGTCGGAGTGATTGTCGGAGTCGGAGCCGGATACCCATTCACCAACATGAGCTTGATGTCTTTGTTTTGTGTAGCTCCTTGATGACTTGTCGTTTCTTTCCGAATCCTTACTTCTTCGTGAGGGTCTTCGTTCATAACGATCATCTCTACTCCTCCTCTCTCTTGGTGCTGATTCTTCTCTTTTGCTCCTTCTTCTTGGAGAATCTTCTCTTCTTTTGTAGGGTGCCGTACACTCATTGGAGTAGTGTCCAGGCTTCCCACAATTGTAGCAATTGCGCACTCGACTAGAAGATCTCTTGTCATGATAACACCTTGACTTGGAGCTTCTTTCTTTGCTTCTACTCTTGTAGAATTTGTTGAAGTTCTTCACCATTAAGCTCAATTCTTCATTGAGGGTTGGTTTCTCACTTGATGATGTGGGGGCTTCACTTGAGGCTTTGTAAGCACCACTTGACTTGTTGTGAAGTTCCTCCTTATCCTTGAGTGACCTCTCATGAGCAACAATCCTTCCAATGACTTCTGATGGCTTGAGATTTTTGTAGTTTGGCATCATTTGGATCAATGTGCACACGTATCATACTTTCCATCCAATGCTCTTAGGATCTTCTTGATGATGAATTTGTCGGTCATCTCTTCACTCCCTAAGCCGGCAATCTCATTTGTGATAAGTGCAAGCCTAGAGTACATTTCAGCGACACCTTCACCATCCTTCATTTTGAACTTGTCAAGCTGACTTTGGAGCACATCCAACTTGGATTCCTTGACGGATTCGGTACCTTCGTGCATATCAATCAAAGTATCCCAAATTTCCTTTGCATTCTCAAGACGGCTGATTTTATTGAATTCTTCGGGGCACAATACGTTGAAGATGATATCACAGGTTTGAGTGTTGTATTGCAGCATCTTCAATTCTTCCGCATTCGCTTCATGGTTTGGTTCTCTCCCATCGAAGAATTCACCTTGCAAGCCAATACAAATAATTGCCCAAACGGCGGGGTTATGTCCAAGAATATGCATTTTCATCTTATGCTTCCAACTAGCAAAATTAGTACCATCAAAGTAAGGACCTCTACGGTGATAATTTCCCTCGATAGACGCCATACTCTCCTAGGTTGTGAAACCAAGGCTATGACCAGCAAAAGCTAATCAAAGCAAATGGAGACCAAAGCTCTGATACCACTTGTAGGACCTTGAAGTATGTATAGAGGGGGGTGATTAGACTACTTGACCAATAAAAACTTAACCTTTTCCCAATTTTAGAGTTCGGCAGATTTTAGCTATTTTAGGACAAGTCAAGCAATCATCACACAATTCAAGCAAGCATGCAAAGAGTGTATAGGCAGAGGAAATTAAAGCATGCAACTTGCAAGAAGGTAAAGGGAAGGGTTTGGAGGATTCAAACGCAATTCGAGACACGGATGTTTTTGGCGTGGTTCCGATAGGTGGTGCTATCGTACATCCACGTTGATGGAGACTTCAACCCACGAAGGGTAACGGCTGCGCGTGTCCACGGAGGTCTCCACCCATGAAGGGTCCATGAAGTAGCACCCTTGTCTATCCCACCATGGCCGTCGCCCACGAAGGACTTGCCTCACTAGCGGTAGATCTTCACGAAGTAGGCGATCTCCTTGCCATTACAAACTCCTTGGTTCAACTCCACAATCTTGTCGGAGGCTCCCAAGTGACACCTAGCCAATCTAGGAGACACCACTCTCCAAGAAGTAACAAATGGTGTGTTGATGATGAACTCCTTGCTCTGGTGCTTCAAATGATAGTCTCCCCAACACTCAACTCTCTCTCATAGGATTTGGATCTGGTGGAAAGAGGGTTTGAGTGGAAAGCAACTTGGGGAAGGCTAGAGATCAAGATTCATATGGTAGGAATGGAATATCTTGGCCTCAACACATGAGTAGGTGGTTCTCTCTCAGAAATGGTAGGTTGGAAGTGTAGGTTCGTTCTGATGGCTCTCTTTTTGAATGAAGAGGAGGTGGAGGGGTATATATAGCCTCCACACAAAATCTAACCGTTACACACAATTTACCAAACTCGGTGGGACCGAATCGTTAAACTCGGTCGGACCGATTTAGTAAACCTAGTGAACGTTAGTGATTTTCGATGGGACTGACATGCATCTCGGTGAAGCCGATTTGGTTAGGGTTAGGGCATAACGTAATCTCGGTGAGACCGATTACACAAACTCGGTGAGACCGATTTGGTAATAAGCTTTCCAGAGAGTTGGTCGGGTAAACTCGGTGGGACCGATTTGCTCTTTTCGGTGAGACCGAAATGTTACAAAAAGGAAACAGAGAGTTTACATTGCAATCTCGGTGGGACCGATCGCTCACTTCGGTTAGACCGAAATGTTACGAAGGGAAACAGAGAGATTGCAACCCCATCTCGGTGAGACCGAGATCCCTATTAGTAAGACCGATTTTCTTAGGGTTTTTGGCAGTGGCTATGACTTTTGGAATCTGTGGCGCCGGATAGAAAGAATCGGTGTGACCGATTTTGGCTTTAGGTTTAGGTCATTTGTGGATGTGGGAAAGTAGTTGAGGGTTTTGGAGCATATCACTAAGAACATGAAGCAAGAGGCTCATTAAGCAACACCTCATCCCTTCTTGATAGTATTGGCTTTTCCTATAGACTCAATGTGATCTTGGATCACTAAAATGTAAAATGAAGAGTCTTGAGCTTTTGAGCTTGAGCCAATCCTTTGTCCTTAGTATTTTGAGGGATCCACTTCCATCATCCATGCCATGCCATTCATTGAGCTTTCCTGAAATAATAGTCTTGGAATAGTATTAGCTCAATGAGCTATATGTTGTTATGAATTACCAAAACCACCTAGGGATAGTTGCACTTTCATCGGTCCATGGATGAACTGGTAGAAAGTGCATTCCGGACTAGGATGCAGTTATTTTCGCTCGTCCCTGCACTGCAATCAGTAAGTAAAACGTACAAATCAGCTTCTTTTAGATTGCGTTGGTCATTCTACCTTAGTTACTACCAATGTAGGGATACCTTGAAGACGGGAGGTTAGACAACGGCAACGAGGGATAGCCATCTCATTTTGCATAGTTGTACTAAAACTGAGGTGTGTGCTTTTGATTGCGCGGATAGAAACGATACAGAGACAGACATCCCAAAATGATATGGAGACAGACATCCCTGTTTGCGCAAATACGAAATACGGTTATTTAAACAGTGACAAATATTACTACTTTCCCCTGTTTCCTCTTAGAACCAAGTCCTAGATTCATGCTACAGCTTTCCCACTTTCTTCCCTGTTTGAACCAACGCTTTGAGTTGACTGTATGAACTAGCTTTACTTCTAATAATAGTAGACGTCTAGGTGGCTTTGGAACAGCGGACGGAAGTAGAAAAGGATCCACATGAAGGGGGAAGAGCTGGGGCAGTAGAGCAAGGCAGGTTTCAAAGGAATATATACCTGAGGGTCGTCGGCATGTGGCAAAGACGGTGTCGGGAGGCCGCATCTTGGCCACAATACCGCAGGGAGGAAGAAGGGGTCGGAGGCCCTCCCGAGCAGGCGCTCTCTCGGAGAGAATGGCACGGCCGCCGATCGGGATGCGCGGGCAGCCGTTGGTCTCCTCCCTCGCCGTTGACGATAGCGTTAACGATGCACCTACACCCCCTGCCCCGGTCGAGGTTGTCCGGCCAGATTTGTGACCAGTCGTGAGCTAAGAGAGAGAGTGTGGCCACCTATGTCTTGCTTAGATCTGGAGAGCATGAGAGAGTGAACGAGAGGAACCCTAGTAAACCAAGCGCTAAGGCTCTTGCTTTTATATATAGTGGAGTGATTTTGTTGTATCGGCTTCAAAAAAATGCGCTCCTAC
The DNA here is from genome assembly GCA_963921465.1 of Triticum timopheevii. Classification (NCBI taxonomy): domain Eukaryota; kingdom Viridiplantae; phylum Streptophyta; class Magnoliopsida; order Poales; family Poaceae; genus Triticum; species Triticum timopheevii. Next base: position 499,350,122 of record OY997272.1, read on the forward strand.
GTGTACCCGTGAGTGGGTGTGAGAGAACTAGTGCGTGCGTGCACTGCTTCTCTTCGTGAGAGTACAATATATACTATGTCCAAAGAACATTCGTCGCAAGAGTAATAATATAAGTGTGTGACGTGTGAACTAAAATAAAATGTGTGCGCCGTCTTTTGTTTTTTAGAAGTTCTGAGGGTAGGGTGTGAAGAGCACATATGTGTGTGACATCTACCTGCAGATAGACGATGGGTGCCACGTGCGAGTCTACGAGAGGACTCCGGAGAGTTGTGACTCGTGAGGGTGCGTGTGCATGAGAGAGAGGGGGGCACGTATCAATGCAATGCATGTGTCCGTAAATCATTATCTGACAAACATTCGCCACAAGCCTTTTCCCGACGAACGCCGTAAGAACCGTTAGATCGGCATCCGGCAGTGTCAGTTTTGCCATGTCATTTAACAGAATAGCCACTCCTCCTACACACAAATCTTCCACGTGAGTGTTAGCAACTGCCGTATGCTCCCTCCGTTCCGAAATGCAGTGCATATAGCTTTATTGAAAATTAGAACCACGCAAACTTTTACCGAGTTTTCGTGTACCAAACTGCACATGTAGAATACCCTGTATATATCATTTCATTCATCTTCGAGAGGTAACTATAAAGATGGGTGAGGAGTCTACAAAGAAAGACCATCGTATCACCTGCAGCAATTTCAACCATCCTTTAGTGTCGAGGAATATCATAGGAACTCTATATGATATGATTTTTAGAGGATTTTTTTCCTTTAGAGCCAATTGGTTCATAGGAATAGATTCATATATTCTACATTTCAAAGGAAATAAACATGATATCATTTCTATAGCTTTAGAGCCACTTGGTCCATATGAATGGGTTCCTATACTCCCTTAATTTCAAAGGAAAATAAACATTAGTGTATATTCAATAGAAAAGTCCCTATGATATGAACCAAATTACATCTCTTTACTAATCCCTCCTCATAGGAATTGAGATACATGTCATCTCTAGATTCAATAGAAAAGTTCCTATGATGTGAACCAAATGACATCTCTTTTCCAATCCCTACTCATAGGAATTGAGATCCTCCATGTCATCTCTTTCCCTACAACTTCCATGTATACATCTTCTATTCCTAAATAGATAGTACAACCCACTAGTAGCTTTTTTCCAAAACATGCAACTATGGCACAAGAACTATATAGTGTGCCAATAACTTTGAAAGATGGTCGCTGGATGAAGCTAACCCGACAGTGCAGAGATGGGCAAATCCGAGCATTACTGGCCATTGGATATCATCAACATTCCACCAGATCTGCCACATGTACAATTTAGAAGACTCCATGGTTAAACTTAAGCATAATGCACAAACCTCAAAACACAAGCACTTCTCCTTTGTTCTAGAATCTTCTATATCATAATTGATTATTTTTTTCTAAATGAATTGCCATTATTTGTTTTTTACTTTAGGATTTAAAATGCACAACCCCATGAATCTTAACATTTTTATAAACTAATTGATTTTGAATGAGATGAACTATAAGAACTAAACGAACATCTACATCATGCATATATGACTCAAAGCTTTACATGCTACAGTGTATATTTATTCATAATTTGGTTTCGAAATCTCATGCATTCAATACATGTGTACCTTACTAGTTTTGAGTAGAGTAGCAAATTTCATGTGGCCCCGGGTATATCAAAATGCAGGGCCCATGCATCATTGCCTTTTGGTCGAACCTACGTCCACAATTTTTTGTACGTGCTATATCTCCACTGGTCCCCGAACCCAAAATGTTGCCTCGTTCCCGTAAAACCAAGCGGCCCACACATATTTAAGGAGTTGACTCGAACCCGTTTACTACGACGTGGCCCCGCACGCCGTGGTACTCCTACAAACCCTACTGCCGCACTCATCATCGGTTTTCTTCAAGAGGACGAGGGAGAAGCCGATTTGTAGTGGAGGCGCTTTCAAAAAAAGGATCTGTAGTGGAGACCCCTACCATAGGGTGCCCTAGGTAGCTGCCGCACGCATCATTGTTTTCTCTTTTCTATATGCTCTTGCGCGAGAGTGAAATGATGGTTGCTTTGTCTGTCCAGCTTAATGCGGGAAAGGTGGGGCTTTGTGATTTGACCCCTCGTCGCTCATTTTCTACTACTGCGGCGCTACGACAGGGGTGCCTCCAATTCCAACCGCTGCTCTGAACTGTAATTTGGTGCATCGCACGTGGCACAAGACGGTGGATGAGCCACATGTCTGCCAAAGGGGTCCTGTTAAGTGTGTCAAAATTTCGTGTGCGGACTGACCCTGCTTGAGTTGCTACGCCAACACAACAGGAGCAGCCTACCACTTGGTTTTGCTCCTTGGTGAATCCCGACTATATTGATCTAAAAAGATACATGCTGAACTACCCTCTCCGTCTCGGTTTTCATTTGTAGGCATCTCGGTTTATAGGGCCTGCACGTAGTTCTAGGTCATCCATTTGACTAACTAAATATGAGTTACTATGTCACAAAAAGTATATCATTGGATTCTTATTGGTTGATATGTGAAGAAACAAGAAACGAGTTAGAAGTTAATGCACCACGCCTTAGTATTTTGGGATTATTTGGTTTTCGTAAGATGACTTACTCACCTAGACGGAGGGAGTAGTTGTATTTAAAATTCGAGGGCGGGGCTTTTCCTGCGCGGTAGGCGGGGCAGTTCTTCCTAGTCGGTTCGACAGAGACGCGAGAAGACGAGGGAGTAGGCTGCTGCAAACGTAGGGATGTGTGATTTGACAGCGAGTTACTGCTGGACAGGTGGGGCCCGTGATTTGACTTGCCATTATCATTTTAACTGCGGTGCTACGACCGGCGTGAGTCTCCTGATTCCTGACCACCTCCATACAGGTGCCTCTCCCAATGCTCCACCATGTAGTAGTAGAGGCTGGCTCTTGCATGAGAGCCCACTTCTCCACTTTTTCCTTGCCTCTCTTTCCTCCACATATGTAAAAATGCCATGTAAAGCACAGTATTGTACTTACTTGCTCCTACAGGTGCTTAAGCTTGCCACATAGGCATAAAGTCTGATGTGGCAAGTTAATCAAGAAGAGAGAGTCTAGTTTGGTGACCCAAGGAAGAAACAGTGCTAAGCGTGTGTACCTATGTGAAAAGACAATTTGAGTCTATAGCTAATTAAATGAAGCAAACTTAGCAACACCATTTCATTAGAAGAGGTCACTCCTTGGCAAATGCAATAAATACTAGTACTCCCTGTGTCCCATTATATAAGAACGTTTTTGACACTACACTAGTGTCAAAAACGTTCTTATATTATGGGACGGAGGGAGTACGAAGAAAGAGATAGAGTGGAGTAAAAAAACACTTATAGCCAACCTTGTTGTAGTATGAGTGACTAAGTGATGACTATGTATGACATGCCAACATCAGACAGCCTAACGCACCGTGTTAAATCTCCAAGGGCGCGGCCGCGCGAGCAACGCGACGGTCATGGTAGGCGCGACCATGATACGGGCTGCTGGCAGCCCTTGTATCTGAGATCAAACGGTCGCATGCTAAGTTGCTGAAAATTTTAAGAATAACCCTCCAGGATAGGATATTCACCCATAGGTCTAGAATCACGCCATGCAACCATTTGATCTCAGATCCAAGGGCTCTCGGAAGCCCGTATCATGCGAGAATGGAAAGCCACTACCCTATCGTTCGCTCCTACTCGTCCCCGCACGTCCTTTAATACTACGACGGTTCGCTCCTAGTCGTCCCGTCCATTCACATTACGGCAGTTCCACTAATCCTAACCCTCCTCCCAAATCCATGGCATCCCAAATCTCCCCGATCGGCGGTGAGTACAAGGTTAGAACCATCACCGGCGATTAGTTCGACGTCATCTACACCCGTACTTCCGCGACGGTGAAAGGATGCCTTTCTTGCTTCGGACGCATGTTCGAAAACTCACATGATGAGTGGGTCGCTGGGCTAGATGTTGAGTACACCACAGTCATGGGACGAGAGAAGGATCTAAAGGACGAAGAGAGGAAGAAGCCCGCCGTGATCCAGGTTTGCGTACATAATGTTTGCTTGGTCTACCACATATGCCATGCCGACGTTGAGTGCCAGGATTTTAAGAACTTCCTTGAGGACAAAACAGTAAAATTTGTTACTGTAGACTTAAGAACGACAAAGAAGTCCTGTGTCGGATAGGCCTCATTGTAGGCAACCCCTTCGACCTCCAGAAGAATCAGTTGGTGCCCTCTCATCAGCCTTCAATGCTGACCCTGGCAGGAGCCATGGTTCATCCTTCGTACGGTAAACTGGAGAAACCTCCATACACGTTTCATCGTCATGCATGGCAGCGGAATGTACTAGATATAGACCACATCCAGTACGTTGCAATGGATGGCTACCTTTGTTTCAATATCTACAAGGGTTGGATGAAGAGCAACAGACAAGTTGGCGGTTCAAGCAAAGAAGTATCGGCCAAGAGGAAGAGGGACAAGGACGAAGTCGAGGACGTGGATGAGGACTCCGAGTAAGGTGGCAGTGTCATTGCTCATGGTGGTTCTAAACTTCTAATGCAGTGCCTACCGGATTAGTTGCATAGTTTAATTTTAGGTGTGCTTAGTTTAATTTGAGGGGTGTGTTGTGCTGAGCCGCCAGCAGAACTATGTTATGTTTCTTCTCATTACTTTAACTCTTCAGAATGTACATACTAGTACTAGTATTTCTTTAATAGAATTTAGCACCCCAATTAAGCACATACTAGCTTTTATAATAGTACTATACGCATAATTTGGCGACGAGCGCTCTCTATATGTACCACCTTTTTTAAAAAATTTCAATTTTTGCTCCATGGTGCAACCCATCGATAGCGGAGTACTACTATACAAAAGTATACATTTTTTTTAAAAGGCTAGCATACTGTTCATCACATATATATAGCCAGTTAAATTCTCAACCTAGAACGACGTGCATGCCATGTAGTAAACCGATCCAGAGGAAGTATAGTAAAAATGAGGTGATTTTACCAAGCGATCGGTGGGGGAGCATGGCCTGTCATGCGGTCCCACGTGTCATGATGTACCAAGGTGATGCGCGTGTCCCTCTTGAGGCAGAAGCAATACTAGTACGTGGTTTGAGATGATGTCGAACCGAAGTGTGAAATAATGGTTGCTTCGTCCGTCTGGGAAGGTGCAGCATGGTGATTTGACGTCTCATTGCTCATTACTACTACTGGGTCGGTACGAGTGGGGTGCGTCCCCCCTCCTGTTCTGCATTATTATTTGGTGCTTGACACGTCGACCCAGTTGCTATATGTCCCACACGTCGGTGACAGGAAGTACAGAATTCATGAAAGGAAGCGTCGACGGAGGAGTATACTATAGAATTCATGAAAGGGAGCGACTTAGTTATGGAAAAATCTATTTTTACAAAGTACGTACCCACTAGGGTTTATAGGGCTCATCTAAAAAACATTCATTTTTCCGTTTGATAAGTCTCAATTCTACTATACTAGTAGTAGTACCATTACATGTTGGATTTCGAGGTGCGTGAGATCACCCAACGCAAGCAGTGTCAAGAGGAAACTAACCAATGCATGTACAAGTTCATGGAAATTTAGTGGTCATTCATGCATTTGTTCTAATTAATGCCTCGGTAAACATAACTTCTTGAGAAAAACGAGCGTACTATGCAAACTACGAAATTAATTCGACCACTCACCGTCTACCTTGGTTGGAGAGATTTTGAAATTGAGCCATAAACTGGAAAGGCTTGATTACTATTTGTGGCCTTGTATAGATGCAAAATATATTTTTTTATAGTGGCCTTGTATAAGTAAATGGAGGGAGTACTAACCAAAGTACGTATGTAGTAGGGACGAGGAGTAAACGGAGGGAGTAGTAAAATTTTCTCCTCGTGCTGCGAGCCACCGCGCGCGTGGGCGAGGGAGCGGGCGTAAAGACGTACAGTAGTAGTAAGCTTCACCTCATCCTGCGAGCCACCGCGCCCGTGGGCGGGGGAGACGGTGTACTAAGCAAGTTTCTCCTCGTTCTGCGAGTTGACGGGACACATCAAAAGTACTCTAGTGTATAGAGCCTTGCCTCTAAGGTAGGCCCCACATGGTTTGCCTCTTTTTTTTAATTTAACATAACGCGTCAAGACTCAATTTGTTTGTTCACCCGTATTAGACGATCCTCCCTCCACCAAGTGGACAACCAGTACACGTGCCAAATTACCACGTGGGCTGCCTTTTTCGTACAAAAATGAGCTCCACCGTGTACCCGCGCGGGTGTGGTTGGGAAAGAGACGGGAGTACGTGCGCCGTGCGTGCACCTCTTCTCTTCGTGCACGTCCCCCACCTACGTGGGGGTGTGTGAGAGAGATATAAACCTAGACATAATGCACCGTCCATCCTCATGCCTCCGCCCAGTCCGACCACCAGTCACCACCACGGCGCCACGCCCCACTCCTCCTCACCTTATCTCTCATATTTCTCCCTCCATTTTTATATACAAGGGGCCGCTATCAAAATTACAATTTGCAGATATACAAGACCACTAACACTAATCGATGCAATACTAATGGTGTTTGCCTCGTGGTACTAGCAAAGGAGGACATTAATTATCCCTTGCATGCATGCGGGAGTTTGTAAAAAAAAATGCATCTCTATGTTCCGTGCAATGCACGGGCATCTTGCTAGTCCATGAAAACAACACATGGCAAAATTCCACGGCGAACGAGGGATTTGAATTTGTTGGGAGGGGCTGTTTGGATCTTGCCCGGGGTAGCCAAAATATTGGCGACCCTTTTGTCCATCGGTGCCTTTGCCACCGATGAACGAGGAATGGCTCGGGTGCTCATGCTGTCATGCATCCTCCAGCGTGCATGTTGGAGACGAGCTCGCACGAGCTGTGTTTTTTTGTCCCACAACGCTGCCCGGGCCGCCCGCAGACCGACCGGCAACCCGCAAATTACGCCATCCAACCGTAGTTGCACACATTATGACAATAACTCAACCAACCGGACGAAATGCATGCAAACACGTAGACAAACTGATATTTCATATAAACAATGACGGAAATCATATAAAATACTGGATTGTCACACAAACATGACGGATTTCATTACATTCAAATGAACTACGCGGTGCTAGTTCTGGACAGCACAGGTATATAATACCTTGCCTAAATGGTCGCCCGCCGATCGATTTGTGTTCCTCATGTCCGGCAGCATGATCACCGGACTGCCGGGAGCCCCGGAGGTATATGCTTTAGCGCAAAGGATGGCTCGCTTCCCCACTGCCCAACTGATATCATTGGCTGGTGCCAAAGATGATGGTGGCCGGCACCGGTTTGAGTTCATCACCGGACACTACTTCGCCATGGCCGGCACCGGCTCAAGTTCATCCTAACATTCCCATCTTCCGTGGAGCCCATGCGGGATCGACGAAGGTCCTCGCAACAAAAGGATCCGGCAAGACACCTACTGCGTACGCCGGCATCGCCTCCGCGGTGGCCTTCATGGGACCCAAGTGGCGGCGGCCTCTCGTGTTCTACTTCTCCTCGATGATGGCGGCGGACGCAAAGGCGCTGGGCACCGACTCGTCGCTCTCCCCGCACCCGGCTTCTGTTGCTGCTTGCATGGCGTGGCCGCCGGCATGGGAGTCTTGGCCATAGAAACGGGAGATGCGGTATGAGGCGGCGGCGTGGACGGCAACAACGACGCCCGTGCGCTGCTCCTCCTCGAGTTGGCCTGGAGCGGCGAGTTGCTGAACCGCGTGCCAGCCTGGGGCGGCAACTGGCTCCGTCGGGTGATGGGAGGGAGGTGGATCAGTGAGCTGCATAGCTCGTATCCGGCGGGCTACCCAGCCGGCTTGGATACAGAATAACTACTCTTCGTAAGCCATTGTAAGAGTGGACAAAATGGTGATGGAGATAGGGGAGCGGCGGTGGTGTGCGATTCTTGGCCGACGTTTAGCCTCGTTTAAATAGGAGATTAAATAGACGGCGGACAGGAGGAGCTCGGCTGGCGTTGCATTTAGCGCCGGCCTGGTCATGAACGGACGTGTGTCCAGAGTGGGTTTCTCGGCTTCCACATGGGCGGGTTTCATGAAGGCGTTTGAATGTGGCACGGAGGCGTGTCCAGCCGGGCGTGCCGCGAGTGGCGCCCTTGACTCTGACCTAGGACACCACGCCATTCTTCCACTGACGTGTGGGCTCTTTGGGTGCATGGCCTGCATGTCAGTGACCCAACGCAGGCAGCACACAGAGGAACCTTTGGTGGGCCAGGGCGGTCAGAAGCGGGCATTTCATAAACTAGTGATTGTTCATTGAGTGTGACATCATCTTTTTCATGTAGTTAAGCCTACTATGTTGATAGCCCGTTCGATACGTTGTGATTCATAAAGACCGATGCAAACGACAATGTTCTGCTTATCACAGATAAGATTCGTAACAATCCATGTCCTTAACAAAGGGTGCATGCACGTATAGGTTGAGTGTGTGTCTTGCATCGTGTGCTGTGTGCATGCAGGCGTGCGAGTGTTGCGTGCGTGCAAGGGTGCGTTTCAGTGTTGCATGCATGGGTGCGTACATGCGTGTGTTTGTGAGTGCATGTGTACGTGTCAGTGTTGCACGCCAGCATGTGTGCGTGTGTACGTTATGTGTACGTGTCAGTGTTGCATGCCTACATGCGTGCATGTCTTGCGTGCGTGCATGTGTACATGCAGGGTGAGGCTACACGTCAGTCGACTGACTTTTTCATCTCTGGTCATTAGATTTTCCAGCCGTTGGATACGAAATCAAGGGCCTCCAGTTTATCATCAAACTCCACCCCCCCTGAGCCCCGCCAGCCACCACCGGCCAAACCGCCCGCGGCCGGCCCGCCCTCCCTGAAACCACTACCCACCACTGGTCCGCCGCTGCACCGGCCATCCCTCTAGCCCCCCCCCACCCCGCGCCGAGCTTTTTCTCCGGGGATCCCCACCCCACCGCCCAATGAACGCCCCCAACCGCCGGTGACTACCAACCAGAGGTCTCACGACTTTGAATACCCATCGACCACTAGTTTATTATCATTTATGTCCTTCATATACGCGCTGATGGGTGGCCCTATGGTAATGTGCACTGCTGAATGTGGATCGTTTGACTGGTCAATTGATCGTGTTATCAACAAATTACGGAGCTGTATGGTGAGCCAGTGACCGTATGATCACCCTAAAATGTACTCCTATTTTATTAACACAGTACAAACTCAAACTACCATTTCTTTGTTTCATATACGGGCTGACAGGTGGGCCCCACGGTTACGCGCCCCGATGGTGCAACACTAGTTGTGCCGTTTGACTGGTCAATTGATTGTGTCATCAACAAAATACGGAGTTGTACGGGTGAGCTAGTGACATTATAATCATGACATGTATTTGTTTAACATGGTACATATGCAAGGGCTCATATATACGTGCAAGCACTCACCGCTATAAGCGCACACACACGAACCCTACCCCTATGAGCACCTTCGAGAGAGTGGGCCAGCATATATGATCTTGAGATTTTACGAAGTCACCATAGGTGCCTCGTAGTCGAGTGGAACGTCTCCTCCCACTGAACGTACATCGCCGGAAAATACTGAAATTAACACAAGATAAATGCGAGCACCGGGACTTTAACCTTGGTGGGCTCAAGAAACCACTGTCCTCTAACCATCCAACCACATGTTGGTTAGCACGACAAAATGTATGTGATGACCGTGATGAGATTATTCTGAAGTCCAGTGACCATATCGTGCTTTCGCTTCAAATACAATGACTGTAAGTGTCGTCAACAAAATACAGAGCACGCATCAAATGCAAAGTCCATCAGTGTCATCAACAAAATATGGAGACATATCATGAGCTAGATACCGTTGTACTATTGTATATGCTTATTTTCTTAGTGGCCGATTGCGTGTGTGGTGTGGTGGGCACATCATTTCTAGTTGTGGTGGGTCAACATGAAGACTCATGGGTCGGTTCCATCCTGTGCCACATATAGGTTGGACTGAGACGTGTTATACAGAGACCCATGTGGAGGACTCGGCGTATAACACGAAGCAACCAGAGTCGCGAAGGACTCTATCCCCACTGGTGATAAGCCGACTATATGTGATTTGTAACCCTAGGCCCTTAGTATGTTATACAAGCTTGGGGGCTAGTTCGTCGATAGTATACACACAAGCACAATGCCTAGTATTCACGTGTACTTTGTACACACCCCTAACACTAATATACAGTACCAGGAGTAGGCTCTTTCTTCAACTGCAAGGGTCTGATCCGAACTAGGGTAAAACTTTGCCTCGTATTACCATCCAGCCTAACAGCCAGGGATATCCTACCGAATGATATGATGAAATCATATCTGCCAACTACTATTAGAGAGGTGTGTCGGGGGGGGGGGGGCAATGTGTGCGAGAGAGGCCTAAAGATAATGTGCGTGCGGGAGACACGTAGGCACATATATGTGCGTATAGAGGGCTAGTAGAGACCGTGCATGTGTATATATGCATGTGAGAGAAATAGTGTTTTCCAACTGAGATTAGTGAAAAGAGTGGTACATAGTAGTCAGAAAGAGAGAGAGAGAGAGAGAGAGAGAGAGAGAGAGAGAGAGAGAAACAGAGAGAGCATGTGCGTGAGACACCCCGACACCCTGAGAGAGATTGTGAGCATGTGTGAAAGAGAAATGCCGATGCATATAAAGTGTGCACTTATGCGTTAGATAGAGAGATATATAACACGTTTGTGAGAACGGGGCGAGGCATAGTGCATCTACGTGTAAAAGGCGATTCTACGCATTAAATTAAAATATAAATGGCATTATTATATTTGGATGAGATCATGAATTTTGCAAATTTGCGTATGGACGAAAATCGGTCTATTAGACACCCATACTCTATTGAATTCTAGCATGTGCATGTGTTTATTTCATATTATTGATCCATAGAGTGAGATCAGTTTGAAATACAGGCAATGGATGCTTTTGCAATTCATATATAAACATTAATTAGTGCACTCCATGTTGTTAGTGTGAAGCACTTTATACATTTGTCACTTGAATGGATACATTCCAAATTTCTAGCTACGAAATAAAATACATGTCGAATTCAACATAAAGGGGGTTTTGAAGATTCGAATTCATAGGAAGTGCATTCATCTATTTGAACCCGAGATAATGGCATTTGTAAATCAGATGTAAAAGGGGGCATCAATCTTTGGTGTGAGTTTGAACATGCTATATATATTCATATGCATATCTAACTTTTTTTGCAACCAAGGAGATTATACCTGGAACCATGCATGAACTGAGGTAAGTTGCATATTTTTTAATATATACTCATGTACAATGTATATTAAAATGTACCCCCTCCATTCCAAAATAATCGTAGCTTTAGGATTTTCAAGAGTAAAGATTTGTGAAGTTTGACAAATCCTGAAAGTTCAATTCAAGAGAACCGAAAACGTTAATGCTTCTGCTCCCAAATATTGAATGAAGCGCCAAATAGGCCTCTGGTCACCCAAAACCGCGCGAGACTAATGTTTTGGTGGTAGGAAATTACTGTCCTGACTCTGGCCTGTGTAGCCTATCGGCCCGATGTTCAAAGGTCTAAACCGGGGTAGGTTTGTAACTTCACCAAGACGCCAGTCTCAACCGCCTCTGAGAAGCATCCACACCCACATTTCGGATACCTGACATGACTGTCCTACCCCCAACCTGCAATATGTCCGAAATTTTAGATGGGGGCAAAGTTTGTAACTTTCCCCAAATTTCAAACAAGCGCGTCTCAAACCGAAACATTGTTCCCCCTTAGTTCCCCGCCTCCCTCCGTTTCCACATTCATACTCCATGGGCGCAAAAACACCCTCTCCACCAGCCGCGAAACCCCAGCCTCCTCCGTCCTCCACCCCATAGCGGCCAATACACCACCGCCCTCCGACATCACGCCGGAGCCGGTACCTCGATGTCATCGTCCAACGCAACCGCAACCACAACACCCTCAAGGACTTAGCAGCTAAAGCCGAGGCAGAGCTGCCTCCACGACGCTGACGCCGACGTGCACCATACCAGAACCACTCCGACCACGCCATCCTGCACCTCACTGCTCCGGCTCCACTGTCGCAACCGTCCACTGCACCGGAGATGTTCCTGCTACGCCGTCGTTCGCCGCCTCGGATCTGCTTCCCCGCCGCCGACAGACGGCCACCGCACCACACTCAACAACTTGGCCATGGGTTCGTCCAAGGCTGCACCGTCCTCCACAACTTTTGGTTTCCGGCGAACAACAAGATCATCGGAAAAACAGAAGGAGGACACAACACTGCCAGCAGAAAGAGGTACTCCTCTTCCCTTATTCGTGCAAATCTTACGTCTCTGCTCACACCGTATTCATCCCACGAAAGAAACTAGTTGAGCGCTTCTCACTGCATCTTCTTCGTGATACTAAATGCACAAGGTTTCCTCCCTTTTACTATTTCACCTTTGCTAGAGTTCAGTAGCCCGCCTGGATTTCAATTCAGGGTCAGTCAAACCGCAATTAAAAGAAGCAGCAACCGCGTAGGCGCTCGGCGCACCTAGTCCGCCTGTTCCCTGGGGAAGCGGCGCATCAGTGTCTATCATAGGGGTGTGGGGCGCGGGAGTTGCTTGCGCCCGATCTGGAGGTCGGCGGGGCTTGAATGGATGGCCGGGGGCGGTGCCAAGCACGGCGGTGCGGTGAGGTCGAGGGGAGGGCGCAGACAGGGGAGGAATACTCGGCCGGTGGTCGCTGGCGTTTCGAGGAAGATCGTCAACACTGACTGGCTGGAGGTAGATGAAGGCAATCTGCCCGTTCTTTGTACATCGGACGATGCAGAAAAAATGGACTGACCTATTTGCTTTCAGTCGACTGTTATTTTCATAGAATCCTGTAGTAATTGAATGTGCCATGCATGTTGTAGAGCTATCATATGTCTCCCGTCATTTATTTCTCACCGACCTGCTATCTGCTACCTTTACACTATACTAATTGTGCACACACTCCACCCATACTCACACTATTGTTTTTTTATGCATGGGTGTTTCAGACTCTGACGCAGTGTTGATGAATGCAGAAAAGAAAAGACAAAAGTCGCTCCAGTGTAATTCGAAGATAAGCACTAAGCGTTTCAGCGCTCTAATGGGTGCAGCATCAGCAGTTGGAGACAGTAAACGTAGATCTGCAGTTGATGATCTCAATTGCCACACACAACCATCCCAGGTGCTTGCTTTAACTTCGCGCTGTCAAATGTGGTTGCATGTTGCATATGGTGTCTAGCTTGTATTGCTTCCAATTTGGTTAAATTGTATCTGCTTACTTTACACATTATACCTTTGATAATGGAATGCCTTCCTATTTTTGATACATACTACATATGTCTATTAACCATGTTCGTAAATCAAACTAATGCTCTTTTGTATCCCTCGTCAATCACTTATGATGAGACAGTCACCCGGGTGGGTTACTGTGAGACGCCCTACTCGTTTAAAGAATGCAGTGTCATCCTCCCCACATGATTCTCAAGAAACAGCAAGGCTAGATGAAGATAGTCAACGTAGCTCTCTAGTTAATCACCACAATTCCCCCACACCACCATCGCATGTGCTTGCTCTTACTTGGCAGTGTGATATGTGGTTGCATGTTGCATATGGTGTCTACCTTGTAATGCTTCTAATTAGGGTAAATTGCATCTGCTTAGTTAACACATTATACCTGTGAATTTGACATGCCTTCCTGTTTTTGGTACATACTACGTCTTTCTATTAACCATGTTCTTACATCAAACTACTTTTATTGTGTATCCCTCATCAATGCTCCTAATTTGTTAAATTGCATCTCCTTAGCTTACACATTATACATGTGAATATGACACGCCTTCCTGTTTTTGGTACATACTACATCTGCCTATCACACCATGTTCTTACATCAAGCTACTGTTCTTGTGTATCCTGCGTCTATCGCTTATGATGAGACAGTCACACGCGTGGGTTAATATGAGATGCAATACTCTTATAAAGAATGCAATTTCATCCTCTCCACATGATTCTCAAGAAACAGCAAGCCTAAATGAAGATATTGAACGTTGCTCTATACCTGAAGACAGCACTTCCCCTACACCACCATCACAGGTGGTTGCTCCAACTTTGCAGTGTGATATGTGGTTGCATGTTGCATACGGTGTCCAGCTTGTAATGCTTCTAATTAGGGTAAATTGCATAGTTTACACACTATACCTGTGAATATGACATGCCTTCCTATTTTTGGTACACACTACATCTATGTGTTAACCTTGTTCTTACATGAAACTACCTCTTTTCTGTATCCTGCATCAATCACTTACGATGAGTCACCTTTATTCGTTGCATATTGCATATTATTTCTAGCCTGTTGCCATGTATTGCTTCTAATTTGGTCAAATACATTTGTTAGGGCACCCTTTTAATTTGGCAGAGTGATATTGGTTTCATCTTTCATATGGTTTCTAGCTTGCATCGATTCTAACAAGTTCAAGCACCTCGTGCTTAGTTTACACTTTATACATCATACATGTCAATATGTCACGCCGTCCCGTTTTTCATACATATTTCATCCTCCTATCATGCGGCTGCCTTACATGAAAGTAGTGTTCGTAAGTATCATGCATCAATAAGTTCTGAAGAGCAAATTGTATTCCTTTTTCTTGTGGGTTTGACTTGACAAGGCAAAATCAAGAAAGAGGAAGGAAAAGAGTAAGGAAGGCGATGATGGTGGTCCTCTGCATCAACGTAAACGGAGCATCTGTACCGATTCTCCTTGTACAGATAGTGCATTACATGGTCCAAGTCTCCGCTCCCCTACTCCACCATCCAAGGTGCTTGCTCTAACTTGGCAGTGTGATATCTGGTTGCATGTTGCATATGGTGTCTAGCTCGTATTGCTCCTAATTAGTGTAAACTGCATCTGCTTAGCTTACACATGATACATGTGAATATGACATGCTTTCCTGTTTTTGGTACATACTATATCTGTCTATCACACCATGTTCTTACATGAAACTACTCTTCTTGTGTATCCTGCATCAGTCACTTATGATGGGACACCTTTAAGTTGGCAGTGTGATATTGGTTTGCGTCTTGAATATGATTTCTAGCATGTATTGCTTCTAGTTTGATGAACGCCACCTATGACGAGACAGTTTTAACTTGGCAGAGTGATATTGATTGCACCTTCCATATGGTGTCTTGCACTGTTTCTAATTTGTTGAAGTGCCTTCTGCTTAGTTACCACATCATAGGTGTGAATATGTCAAGCCGTCCATTTTTTCGTACATATTCCATCCTCGTATCATGACTTTGCCTTTCATCAGAGTAGTGTTCGTCAGTATCATGCATGAATGAGTTCTGAAGAGTGAATGAATTCCTTTTTCTTGTCGGTATGACCTCAAAATGCAAAATCAATAAAGCTGAAGGAAATTGGCAAGGCATTGGATGATGGTGGTCCTTCTGAGCAACTGAAACGGAGGTTCTCTACAGATTCTACTCCGACATCCTCCCAACAAGATTCACAAGACAACGCAAGGCTAGACAGTCAATGTAGCTGTGTAGATGATGAGCACATGTCCCCTACTCCACCATCACAGGTGCTTGCTCTAACTTGGCACTATTATATGTGGTTGCATGTTGCGTATGATGTCTAGCTTGTATTGCTTCTAACTTTGTTGAATTGCATCTGTTTACTTTACACATAATGCATGTGAATATGACATGTGTTCCTGTTTCTACATCAGACTACTATTCTTGCATATCCCGCATCAGTCACTTATGTAAGGCACCTTTAAGTCGCCATTGTGATATTGGTTGTGTCTTGCATATGATTTCTAGCATATACAACTTCTAATTTGTTGAAACGCCATATAGTTTGAACTTGGCAGAGTGATATTGGTTGCATCTTTCATATGGCATCTAGCTTGCAGTGCTTCTAATTTGTTGAAATGCCTTCTGCTTAGTTACCACATCATAGGTGCGAATATGTCACACCATCCTATTTTTCATACATATTCCATCCTCGCATCATGTGTTTGCCTTTCACCCGAGTAGTGTTCTCAGTATCATGCATGAATGAGTTCTGAAGAGCGAATTTTATTCCTTTTTCTTATCGGTTTGACTTCACAATGCAAAATCATTACAGCTGAAGGAAATTAGTCTGGGAGTGGAAGATGGTGGTCCTTCGGAGCAACTCAAATAGGGGGTCTCTAAAGATTCTACTCCGCCGTCCTCCCAACAAGATTCGCAAGACAACACAAGGCTGGACAGTCAACATAGCTGTGTAGATGATGAGCACATCTCCCCTACTCCACCATCGCAAGTGCTTGCTCTAACTTGACACTATTATATGTGGTTGCATGTTGCGTATGATGTCTAGCTTGTATTGCTTCTAACTTGAATTGCATCTGCTTACTTTACACATAATGCCTGTGAATATGACATGTCTTCTTGTTTCTAGAACATACGTGTACATGATGAGCACATATCCCCTACTCCACCATCACAGGTGCTTGCTCTTACTTGGAACTGTTATACGTGGTTGCGTTTTCCGTATGATGTCTAGTTTGTATTGCTTCTGATTATGTAGAATTGCATCTGCGTAGCTTACAACTTATATCTGCAACGATCACTTACCCATAAGACACATTTAACTTGGGACTGTGATGTAGGTTGCATCTTGCATTGTCTTCTAGCTTGTACTGCTTCTAATTTCTTGAAATGGCACTTACGACGAGACACTTTTTACCTGATAGAGTGATATTGGTTGCATGTTCATATGGTGCCTAGCTTAATTTCTTCTAATTTTGTTGAAATGCCTTCCGCTTACTGTTTTTTCATACATATTCCATCCTCCTATCGTACGTGTGAATATGAAATGCTGTCTTTTTTTGTATATATTCCATCCTCCTATCCTGCGCTTGCTCTACATCAAAGTAGTGTTCGTCTGTATCATGCATCAACCAGTTATGCAGAGCTAATTTTATTCATCTTCTTGTGGTTTTGACTTCATAAGGCAATATCAGAAAATAGGAAGGAAAAGAGTAAGTTAGGGGATGTTGGTGGTACTCTGCACCGACGCAAACAGAGACTCTCTAGATTTGCCACTGCTACTGCTAATGAAGTTGAAGTCCCAAGTCTACATGATGAGTTCATCTCCCGCACTCCACCATCGTAGGTGCTTGCTCTAAGTTGACAGTGTGATAATTGGTTTCATGTTGCATATGTTGTCTAGCCTGTATTCTTCTATTTTGATTAAATTGCACCTGCTGAGTTTATACGTTATACATGTGCATATGACATGGCTTTCTGTGTCTAGAATACACTTCACCTATCTATCATACCATGTTCTTACATCAAAGTACTGTTGTTGTGTATCCCGCATCAGTAACTCATGATTGGACGCTTTTAACATGGTAGTTTGATAGTGGTTGCATCTTGCATTGATTTCTACGTTGTACTGCTTCTAATTTTCCAAATTGCCACTTATGACAAGACACTTTTAACTTGGTAGAGTAATATTAGTTGTATCTTTCATATGGTGTCTAGCTTGCATTACTTCTATTTTCTTGAAAATCCTTCTGCTTAGTTTGCACATCGTAGCTGTGAATATGTCATGCCGTCCTGTTTTTCTTACATATTCCATCCTCATACAGTTGTCTTACATCAAAGTATTGCTTGTCTGTATCATGCATCAATGAGTTCTGAAGAGTGATTTTATTCTTTTGTGTTGTGGGTACAGCTTGACATGGAAAAGTCAAAAAAGAGCAAGGAAAATAATATAGTAGGGAGTGCTGTTACTCATCGGGTGAAACGGAAAAGGTTCTGCCGTCGAGATTCTGCTAGTACTTATAGTGCAGTAGAAGGTCCAAGTCCATCGGCTAAATCTACAAACACAGTATCACCTGCTCCATCAGCTGCAGCATCCGCTTCAACTGTACCAGCATCTCAACCAGTTACTCGTTCATTTGCTACGGAACTGGCCAGTTCCCAAGCTGCCTTCACACCTAACACTACTTCCGAAGCACTACTGACACAACAGGACTTGGCAAGATCAGATGAACCTCATGAGCATCAACACCAAGACAGTAACTGACCGAGTCAAGTTGTAGTTGCATGCTCCTTTATATGTACTCTCACAGTTTGATGTACACTAACACTTTCCATATTCGTTGTTGAACTAGCACCACGGCGCAAGCGGAAACAGACATCAGGGATAATGCTTGACAGATTAACAAAATCTAAAGGAGGAAGAATGGAGATCCATTTTGAGGCAGGTTTAAAAAGGCCACATGATGCTACAGAGTCAGCCAAGTTAGTATCAGAGGCAGCCGTTGCCGTTAGGTGTCATGCGCGTATCCTCCCAACGTGGATCCAGTACAGGAATGAGAAAGACAATACCCAGTTTAACACCTTCCTTGACCATTTATCCGTAAGTAATGTTATTCATCGCAATTAGTAATATTGTCTTGCTCTGTCCCATACTTTCTAGCTTCCTCCTAATAAGACTCACATTCTTTTTTCAACAGATGAGGTTCAAGTTGGATCCGAAAGATGATGCAACTAAACAAGCATGCATTCATGTTTTTCAGTCTGCTCTGCGACAGTATCGGTACCACCTTAGAAAATCTCACTTTCAAGGCAAGGCTAACAATGAAATCGCCCAAACATCTCTAGTGGAATATATTACAGATGAAGACTGGACAACCCTCGTTAAACACTGGTCTGATCCAAAGTATCAGGTGGGCTATATGTATTTGATCAGACCACATATTGAACTTGTATTTATGTATGTGCCTTACAAGTGTATCTTCTTCTAGGCTAACTGTTTGAAGAACAAAACCAACCGTTCTAAAGTGAAATTCCAACAGACAACAGGATCTCGTAGCTATATTGCACACTGCGAGGCTCTTGTAAATAGCTGCTACTTCCTTCTTTTTTTGTGCCATATTATCGTATCTATATTGACTTGTTCCAAATACAGAGGAAAGCATGTGCGGACCAAAAAGAACCTGAACCGAATGCAGTGCAAATCTTCAAGCATTGCCACACCAGCAAGATGAAGGGCATGAGCACACCAGCTCAAGCCGCTGTTGTAAGTCCTTACTCCTCCTGCCTTGAACTGATTGGTACTGTGATGTGTTCATTTAACTACTTGGTTTGCAGCCAATGTTAGTTACTCTGTTCACTTTTATACACAGTTGTCTTAACGTATCATTTCACCTTACATGGTTTAAAAGAGATGAAGGATATTCTTTTGGTCTTGATTTGTAATCTAGTTGTTATGTTCACGTGCGCACACAATGATACAATAGTCTGTTTGTTTTATATCTGTTTGCCCATGATATGAATGATGTCATACTATGTTCATCCTACTTTAAACCATGTCTCATTATCCTTAGATGTCAACGAATGTGAGGAAATAGACAATACAGTAGGCATTCTACATGGACATATGTTCCGAAAGTGATTTTATTATGTAGTTGGCACTACAATACATGCTAATGTATTACAGTAGTTCACCAAAATAAGTTATGTATAAACGTTTAACCTAGTTTGTTTGTTTTTGTCTCATTAGTAACTTATTTGGTACACTAATCTACAAGTTCAAACTTTCAGGAAGCTATAGAACAAATGATTGAACAGCCACAACCACCTGAAGGTGATGAGGCTACTACAGGCACAATGTCACCTCTTGCTGCAGTGCGTCAGTATCTCTCCACTAATAGTGCAAAAGGCACCTTCCTGCGTAATTCTGGGTTGGTTGTCAAGGTAACCTCGTCCAAATCGCCTACTGAACAAAATCTTCCTGCTAGACAGAGTGATATATTTGTGCTCCAGACACAAGTCCAATCCCTAATGGACGTTGTTTCGGAAACAAGAATAGTGGTTGAGAAATGTCGTCAAGATATGAATGGTTTTGAAACCAGACTATCAGACATTCGCTTTGTTGAAGAGCAATGGTGGAAAAAAGGTGGAGATCGTGCTGCTCCATCAGATTCTACAGCCTGAAACATTAGCACTCAGGTCAAATGATCTGTGCTTCTATACATCTGATGGTGCTTTTATCTGGAAGGACTGTAAACTTTATGCCAACAGGCCTTTTGTTGTATGATTGGAATTTATTTTGTTGTGATACAACATTTATGATGCTGCCACACGATGCAGTAATTACGACGCTATTTTTGTATAGTGTAGGTTTATCTTAGTAATGTATTCGGCCGAAAGCTTCGTAGGAGCCCAACATTCCAACATTCGTCGGGCCCATTCCAATTGGGCTAAAAATGATTACGGGACGAAATTGGCATGTAGCCCACTAAAATATCTGGGCTTAAATTAGCATAAGCTTTCAAATTTTTCTGGTAGGCATGTGCCCATAGTGGGCCTTTAACAGGCCTAAACATAATTTGGGCCCTCAGTAAAAGTAGGCCGTTTACAGGTGTAAATATCTCGAGCCCATAAAAACATGGGCCTTTAATAGACCGAAAGTGAGATTGGGCCCTGATTGTGCCAAATAACCCACTGGACTTAGCAGGCCGAAATGGTGGCCCATTTATGATGCGGATATTTGACAGGCCGAAATTCGGACGGGCCGTAAATGCGCCGACCTAATACACGGACCTTTAACAGGCCGGAACTTCGGTCGGGCTAGATTATCGTCATTTTTATATGGGCCGTTAATGGGCCCGATATGACGTTGGGCCACATATGGCCCATGGTTTACGTCCGTCGTTAACAGGCCGAAAATGACAACAGGCCGAAAGTGGCCAAAATCTATAGTGGGCCTCTAACAGGCCGAATGACAGACATGGCCGAATATGACCCAAATCCTTCACGGTCGTTTATGGGCCAAAAGTTTTGATGGCCTGTAAATGGGCCCAAATGAAGTCAGACCTTTAACAGGCCGGAAATACACCGGGCCGTAATTCGGACTAATTACTTAGCGGACTATTAACGGGCCAGAAGTGACCATGGGCCGCATTGATGACAAGTTTAGACCAGGTCGTTGACGGGTCGATTTGACAGAGAATGTTGGGCCTTTAGCTGGGCCGTCCCATTATGGTCTGCAGAATCTTGTGGGCCTTTAGCTGGGCCGGCCCATTGTGGTCTGCAAAATCTTGTGGGCCTTTAGCTGGGCCGGCCTATTATGGTCCGCTAAATTTTGTGGGCCTTTAGCTGGGCCGGCCCATTATGGTCCGCTAAATCTTATGGGCCTTCGGTTGGGCCGGCCCATTTAAACTTTATGGGCCACTTTTGGGCCAGTCCACGTGTCAACATATCATAGGCCCATCACAACCGTTGGATGAGTGACACATGTGCCAACGCGGAGCTGACACGTGGATCCGTTAGCCAACGAGAATTTTACACGTGGAAAATCGGCATTGGTCGTGGCTATTAACGGGTTATCGGATCCAAAATCCAACCCGATAGCTTAACGGCGCTTCGTTATGGTGGATGCCACGTGTCGGTCACCCTTGATGAAAGCACTTCTATGGCGCGCGATTTATCGTCATGGAAGTGGACACTTCCCTGATGATAATTTTGGTAATGTCATGGAACACTTCTATGACAGCACAGGTATGACTATCTTGATTCTTGATACGTCTCCAACGTATCTATAATTTTTGATTGTTCCATGCTATTATATTATCTGTTTTGAATGATTATGGGCTTTATTATACACTTTTATATTACTTTTGGGACTAACCTATTAACCGGAGGCCCATCCAGTATTGCTGTTTTATTGCCTATTTCAGTATTTCGAAGAAAAGGAATATCAAACGGAGTCCAAACGGAATGAAACCTTCGGCATCGTGATTTTTTGGAAGATTATCATCCTGGAGGCTTGGAGAGGAAGTCGGAAGATCCTCGAGGAGCCCACGAGATAGGAGGACGCCCCCCCCCCTGTAGGGCGCGCCCCCCTGTCTCGTGGACCCCTCGTGCACCCCCCCGACCGACTTCTTTCGCCTATATAAGCCTACGTACCCTAAAACCATCGAATATCAAGATAGATCGGGAGTTCCGCCGCCGCAAGCCTCTGTAGCCACCAAAAACCTCTCGGGAGCCCTTCCCGGCACCCTGCCGGAGGGGGGATCCATCACCGGTGGCCATCTTCATCATCCCGGCGCTCTCCATGATGAGGAGGGAGTAGTTCACCCTCGGGGCTGAGGGTATGTACCAGTAGCTATGTGTTTGATCTCTCTCTCTCTCTCTCTCGTGTTCTGTCTCGTGTTCCCTCTATGGCACGATCTTGATGTATCCCGATCTTTGCTATTGTAGTTGGATCTTATGATGTTTCTCCCCCTCTACTCTCTTGTGATGAATTGAGTTTCCCCTTTGAAGTTATCTTTTCGGATTGAGTCTTTTATGAAAACACTTGATGTATGTCCTTCCGTGCTTATCTGTGGTGACAATGGGATATCATGTGCCTCTCGATGTATGTTTTGGTGACCAACTTGCTGGTTCCACCCATGAACCTATGCATAGGGGTTGGCACACGTTCTTGACTCTCCGGTAGAGACTTTGGGGCACTCTTTGAAGTACTTTGTGTTGGTTGAATAGATGAATATGAGATTGTGTGATGCATATCGTATAATCATGCCCACGGATACTTGAGGTGATAATGGAGTATCTAGGTGACATTAGGGTTTTGGTTGATTTGTGTCTTAAGGTGTTATTCTAGTACGAACTCTTTTATAGATCGATCCGAAAGAATAACTTTGAGGTGATTTCGTACCCTACCATAAACTCTTTGTTGGTTCTCCGCTATTAGTGTCTTTCGAGTGACTCATTGTTGCATGTTGAGGGCTTGTCATATGATCTATCTATGTTATTATTGTTGAGAGAACTTGCACTAGTGAAAGTATGAACCCTAGGCCTTGTTTCCTATCATTGCAATACCGTTTACGCTCATTTTTATCGCTCGTTACCTTGCTGTTTTTATTATTTCAGATTACAAAAACCTTTATATACTATCTATTTTGCACTTGTATCACCATCTCTTCGCCGAACTAGTGCACCTATACAATTTACCATTGTATTGGGTGTGTTGGGGACACAAGAGACTCTTTGTTATTTGTTTGCAGGGTTGTTTGAGAGAGACCATCTTCATCCTACGCCTCCTACGGATTCATAAACCTTAGGTCATCCACTTGAGGGAAATTTGCTACTGTCCTACAAACCTGTGCACTTGCAGGCCCAACAACGTCTACAAGAAGAAGGTTGTGTAGTAGACATCAAGCTCTTTTCTGGCGCCGTTGCCGGGGAGGTGAGTGCTTGAAGGTATATCTTTAGATCTTGCAATCGAGTCTTTTTGTTTCTTGTTTTTATCACTAGTTTAGTTTATAAAAGAAAACTACAAAAAAATGGAGTTGAGTTTGTCTCATACGCTTCGTCTTTTTAATTTCTTTCGTGAGTTTGATGGTAAGGAAAATTGTGCTCAAGTGCTAGAAGAAGAATGCATTAAAATGTTTGGTACTAAATATTTGAATGATGAGCATGATTGCAATGTTGTTAGTATAAACTCCTTGAATATCCGTAGTATTAATGATGGTTGCTCTAGTCATGATGAAAATATCTCTTATGAGCATGTCAACTTTTGTGGAGTGCATGTTTGCATGAACACACCAAATAGAGAAGATATTTATTGCAAGAGGCATAAGCATTTAGAAACTAAATGGTTGCATGAAAGGCTAGGTGTGAGTGCTGAAAATTTAAAATTCCTTTGCCGTACTTGCAAACTTTGCAATGAACATGTTCATTTACATCTCCTATGCAAATTGTTTCATGAGCGAATCGTGTCCAAAAATTGTGATGATTTGATCTCCACTGCACATCACAATGAACTTAGTTTACTTTTGGGTTATGAAGAATTGAAATGTTTAATTAAGGATCTTCCAGAATTTGCCCATAAGAAATTCCTAGATATTGATCTAGAAAAGATTTATATGTTTTGTGCGGAGAATTGCATTGAAAATCCTTATATTGCCAATTACCTAAATAAAAGAAAGCAAATAGAAGATGAAGAGAATACTAATGAAAGGGAAGATACTTCCCAACCTCCTCCTATTATTTCTTATGATGATTCAAGTAACGAGGAGGAGCTTTCTATTCAACCAATACCATCAATAAAGAAGGTTGAACCCACACATAATGAGAAGAAGAAAAGGAAGAGAAGGGGTAGCAAAGGTAAAAAGGTATCCCTCCGAAATGATGTTGCTCCTACTACTCATTGTGATGATGATAATTGCTTTACTATTGGTGCTATCCATATTTTTAATGATGAGAGTGATTATGCTTATGATATGAAAGAGCCCAAGCTTGGGGAAGCTATGTTTGATGAGGATGAAATATTTGAGAATATATTTGCTGAAATTGATGTTTGTCCCAAGCTTGGGGATGCTATGTTTAATGAAGATGATATTTTTAGCATCCCAAGTTTTGATATGCAAAGTTATGATGATAGCATGCCTCCTACCTATGATGATTATATTGATGAAAGTGGGTTCGGAAGAGTGTCAACTTTAGGAAGTAGTGATCCCACTATTTTTGAGGATGTTGAATCTTATTGTGATGAATATGAAAGTGGATTTGGAAGAGTGTCAACTTTATTTATTTATTCCACTATCTTGGGAGAGGTTTCAATCGATTATGATGAGAACGAAGTTGCTACTTATGATGATTATTGTGACAAAACTTATGCTATAAAAAGTAGTGATGATTATATCTATAAAACTTGTCATGATTATGATTACCCTTTCTCTGAACATTACTCTTTTAATGTGGAAACAATTTTTAGTGTTCAAGTCTCTTATGATACTCCTACTATTCCGAATGAGAAGAATTTTGCTTATGTAGAGAGTAATAAATTTTCTATGCTTGTAGATCATGAAAAGAATGCTTTAGGTGCTGGTTATATTGTGAATTCATTCATGATGCTACTGAAAATTATTATGAGGGAGGAACATATGCTTGTAGGAATTGCAATAATGTCAAGTTTCCTCTCTATGTGCTTAAAATCTTGAAGCTATGCTTGTTTTACCTTCCTATGCTAGTTGATTATTGTTCCCATAAGTTGTTTGCTCACAAAATCCCTATGCATAGGAAGTGGGTTAGGCTTAAATGTGCTAGTCATATGCTTCATGATGCTCTCTTTATGTTTCAATTCTTATCTTTTATGTGAGCATCATTGTCATCATCATGCCTAGCTAGAAAGGCATTAAAGAAAAGCGCTTGTTGCGAGACAAACCAATTTTTACCCTTACTGTTTTTGTGTGTATACATGATTATTCTACTGTAGTAATCATGTTTTATAGCGTTTGTTTCAATAAAGTGCCAAGTGGAACCTTTGGGAAGACTTGGGTGAAGTTTATGTGATCTTGCTGTAAAAAATAGAAACTTTTTCGCTCACGAGATTAGCTGCCATTTTTTACTGAAGAGTGCTTTTAGGTTGATTCTTTTTGAAGATGATTAATAGACAAATTACTCAGGTCCAGCAATTTATTTCATAATTTTTGGGGTTCCAGAAGTATACGTTTGATACAGATTACTACAGACTGTTCTGTTTTTGACAGATTCTGTTTTCATTGTGTTGTTTGCTTATTTTGATGCATCTATGAGTATTATCGGAGGGTATGAACCATAGATAAGTTATAATACAGTATATATTACACCAATATAAATTTATAATGAGTTCATTACTGTACCTAAGTGGTGGTTTTATTTTCTTATACTAACGGAGCTTACGAGTTTTGTTTTTGAGTTTTGTGTGGTTGAAGTTTTCAAGTTTTGGGAAAGATTCGATGGACTATGGAATAAGGAGTGGCAAGAGCCTAAGCTTGGGGATGACCAAGGAACTCCAAGGTAATATTCAAGGACAACCAAGAGCCTAAGCTTGGGGATGCCCCGGAAGGCATCCCCTCTTTCGTCTTCGTTCATCGATAACTTTACTTGGAGCTATATTTTTATTCGCCACATGATATGTGTTCTGCTTGGAGCGTCATTTTGTTTTGTTAGTGTTTGCTTTATGTTAGTTATAATAATGTTTTTCATCTTTAGTTTCAATAAAAAAAGGTCAAGGATAGCCTCTACCATGCTTATTTTGCTAGTTTATATGTTGCTGTTTGAAAACAGAAAGTTTACTGCTGTTGCAAAAATTCCCTAGAAAAGTCAGAGGATGGTATAATGTTGAATCTTTTTGCATATAAAGCTCTGATAAATTTATTACAGTGGGAATTTTAGTTCATAATTTTTGGAGTCAGGGAAGTATTGATACCCTTGCATTCTTTACAGACTGTACTATTTTGGCAGATTGCTGTTATGGTTGCATTGTTTGCATATGTTTGCTTGTTTAATGATTCTATTTGAGGATAGGAGTATTAAATATGCAGAGGCATTTAGTATGCAATGTTGAATATTTATTTTAGTGATTTGTTACAGTACAAAATGATAAGGTTTCGCATTGGTTTATACTAACCTATCTCACGAGTTCTTGTTGAGTTTGTTGTGAATGAAGCTTTTGATTAAAAGAAGAGAAACCATGATATGAGAGGAATTAAGGAGACATAAAAGCTCAAGCTTGGGGATGCCCAAGGCACCCCAAAATAATATTTCAAGAAGTCTCAAGCATCTAAGCTTGGGGATGCCCCGGTAGGCATCCCACCTTTCCTCTTCAACAAATATCGGTTAGTATCGGTTGAGCCTAAGTTTTTTGCTTCTTCACTTGAGTTGTGCTATACTTGCATTGTCATTTTGTTTTTTTTTGCTTGCTGTTTGAATAATATACCAAGATCTTAAATTCTTTAATGAGAGAGAGTCTTTGCATAGTTGCATAATTATTTAGCTACTCTTTGATCTTCACTTATATCTTGTTGGAGTAGTTTGTCTTTTGCTCTAGTGCTTCACTTATATCTTTTAGAGCACGGCGGTAGTTTTATTTTGTAGAAATTAATGAACTCTCATGCTTCACTTATATTATTTTGAGAGTCTTAAACAACATGGTAATTTGAATGAAAACTATCATAGGAAGTGAACTGGATGCTATGATCAATTTGATGCTTGATAATTGTTTTGAGATATGGAGGTAGTAATATTAAAGTCATGCTAGCTAGGTGATTATGGATTTAAAGAATGCCTGTGTTAAAGTTTGTGATTCCCGTAGCATGCACGTATGGTGAACCGCTTTGTGATGAAGTTGGAGCACAATTTTATTTATTGGTTGTCTTCCTTATGAGTGGCAGTCGGGGACGAGCGATGGTCTTTTCCTACCAATCTATCCCCCTAGGAGCATGCATGTAGTGCTTTGGTTTTTGATGACTTCTAAATTTTTACAACAAGTATATATGAGTTCTTTTGATTAATGTTGAGTCCATGGATTATATGCACTCCTTTCACCCCTCCATTATTGCTAGCCTCTCTTGTATCGTGCAACTTTCGCTGGTACCGTACACCCACCATACTCCTTCCTCAAAACAGCCACCATACCTACCTATTATGGCATTTCCATAGCCATTCCGAGATATATTGCCAAGCAACTTTCCACCGTTCTGTTCATATGACACACATTACTTTTGTCATATTACTTTTATTTTGTATTATTTGGATCTGAAAATTCATGCCACAATAAAGAAAATTACTTTGAGAATCATGCTACGTAGCATTCCACATCAAAAATTCTGTTTTTATCATTTATCTACTCGAGGACGAGCAGGAATTAAGCTTGGGGATGCTTGATACGTCTCCAACATATCTATAATTTTTGATTGTTCCATGCTATTATATTATCTGTTTTGAATGATTATGGGCTTTATTATACACTTTATATTACTTTTGGGACTAACCTATTAACTAGAGGCCCAGCCCATATTGTTGTTTTATTGCATGTTTCAGTATTTCAAAGAAAAGGAATATCAAACAAAGTCCAAATGGAATGAAACCTTCGGCATCGTGATTTTTTGGAAGATTATCATCCTGGAGGCTTGGAGAGGAAGTCAGAAGATCCTCGAGGAGCCCACGAGATAGGCGGGCGCCCCCCTGTAGGGCGCGTCCCCCTGTCTCGTGGACCCCTCGAGCACCCCCCTACCAACTTCTTTCGCCTATATAAGCCTACGTACCCTAAAACCATCGAATATCAAGATAGATCAGGAGTTCCGCCACCGCAAACCTCTATAGCCACCAAAAACCTCTCGGGAGCCCTTCCCGGCACCCTACCGGAGGGGGGATCCATCACCGGTGGCCATCTTCATCATCCCAGCGCTCTCCATGACGAGGAGGGAGTAGTTCACCCTCGGGGCTGAGGGTATGTACCAGTAGCTATGTGTTTGATCTCTCTCTCTTGTGTTCCCTCTATGGCACGATCTTGATGTATCCCGAGCTTTGCTATTGTAGTTGGATCTTATGATGTTTCTCCCCCTCTACTCTCTTGTGATGAATTAAGTTTCCCCTTTGAAGTTATCTTTTCGGATTGAGTCTTTTATGAGAACACTTGATGTATGTCTTGCCGTGCTTATCTGTGGTGACAATGGGATATCATGTGCCTCTTGATGTATGTTTTGGTGACCAACTTGCGGGTTCCACCCATGAACCTATGCATAGGGGCTGGCACACGTTCTTGACTCTCCGGTAGAGACTTTGGGGCACTCTTTGAAGTACTTTGTGTTGGTTGAATAGATGAATCTGAGATTGTGTGATGCATATCATATAATCATGCCCACGGATACTTGAGGTGACAATGGAGTATCTAGGTGACATTAGGGTTTTAGTTGATTTGTGTCTTAAGGTGTTATTCCAGTACGAACTCTTTTATAGATCGATCCGAAAGAATAACTTTGAGGTGGTTTCATACCCTACCATAATATCTTTGTTGGTTCTCCGCTATTAGTGTCTTTGGAGTGACTCTTTGTTGCATGTTTAGGGCTTGTCATATGATCTATCTATGTTATTATTGTTGAGAGAACTTGCACTAGTGAAAGTATGAACCCTAGGCCTTGTTTCCTATCATTGCAATACCGTTTACGCTCATTTTTATTGCTCATTACCTTGCTGTTTTATTATTTCAGATTACAAAAACCTTTATATACTATCTATTTTGAACTTGTATCACCATCTCTTCGCCGAACTAGTGCACCTATACAATTTACCATTGTATTGGGTGTGTTGGGGACACAAGAGACTCTTTGTTATTTGGTTGCAGGGTTGTTTGAGAGAGACCATCTTCATCCTATGCCTCGTACAGATTGATAAACCTTAGGTCATCCACTTGAGGGAATTTTGCTATTGTCCTACAAACCTGGGCACTTGCAGGCCCAACAACGTCTACAAGAAGAAGGTTGTGAAGTAGACATCAATTCTGTCATAAATTTGTCATGGATGTACATGCATGACAAAAAACGCGACCTACTATGACAAACACGTATCATCACGGAAGTGTATTTTTTTGTAGTGAGTTATGCACACACTTCACCCATACTCTCACTATTCTATTTTTATGCAAGTGTATTTCAGAGTCTGCCGAAAGAGAAGCAGCAAAGAAAAGAGAGAAGTCACGCCAGCTTTCTTCGCGGGTATGCACGACACGTTACAGCGCTATAGAGGGTGCAGTGTCAGTAGATGGAGATGGTAAACATAGCTATGGAGTTGATGATCTCGCTCGCAATGAACCACCATCCCAGGTGCTTGCTTTAACTTCACGGTGTCATATGTGGTTGCATGTTCCATATGCTGTCTAGTTTGTATTCGAAAGGCCGAAGTCGGTCTGATAAGGAAAGATATTTTTTTACGTGAACCACCATCCCGTGAGCACCAGAAGACAAATAGCTAGTCAGGGCACTAGCCGAGCCAGTGACAAGCCCAGCAAAGATAGGCATCACCTGGAAGCCAACTAAAAAGCTGCGATGGTGGTGAAGTAGCCTGCCTCCCACCAGGCTCTCGGGTGCTAGATGATCATGCTCACCACTCCAGCCGGATGTCTAGCTTGTATTGCTTCCAATTTGGTTAAATTGCATCTGGTTAGCTTACACATTATACCTTTGAATATGACATGCCTTTCTGTTTTTGGTACATACTAGTACATCTGTGTATTAACCATGTCCTTACATCAAACTAATGTTCTTGTGTATCCCTCATCAATCACTTATGATGAGGCAGGCAGGCAAGGGGACTACTCCTCATTTAAAGAATGCATCGTCAGCCTCCCAACATGATTCTCAAGAAACAAAAATGCTAGATGAAGATAGTGAATGTAGCTCTGTAGTTGATTACAGCATTTCCCCTACACTAGCATCGCAGGTGCTTGCTCTAACTTGGCAGCGTGATATGTGGTTGCATGTTGCATATGGTGTCTAGATTGTAATTCTTCCAATCTGGTTAAACTGCATGTGCTAGTCTGCTTAGCTTATACATTATACCTGTTAATGTGACATGCCTTCCTATATTTAGTACATAGTACATCTGTCTATTAAGCATGTCCTTACATAAAACTATTGTTTTTTTGTATCCCGCATCAATCAATATGACGAGACACCTTTAGTATATGCAGTGCGATATTAGTTGCATCTTTCATATGATTTATAGCATGCGCTGCTTCTAATTTGTTGAAATTCCATTTATGATGGGACACTTTTAACTTGGCAGAGTCATATTGGTTGCATCTTTCATGTGGTGTCTAGCTTGCATTGCTTCTTATTTGCTGGAATGGTTTCTGCTTAGTTTACACAAAAAGTTGTGAACATGACATGCCGTCCTATTTTTCGTACATATTCCACCCTGGTATCATGTGTTTGCCTTACACCAAAGTAGTGATTGTCAGTATCATGCATGAATGAATTCTGAAGAGAGAATTTTATTGCTTTTTCTTGTCGGTTTTACTTGAAAATTCAAAATCAATAAAGCGGAAGGAAGTTAGCAAGGCAGCGGATAAAGGTTCTGAAGGAAATATGCCCTAGAGGCAATAATAAAGTTATTATTTATTTCCTTATTTCATGATAAATGTTTATTGTTCATGCTAGAATTGTATTAACTGGAAACTTAGTACATGTGTGAATACATAGACAAAAATAATGTCACTAGTATGCCTCTACTTGACTAGCTCGTTGAATCAAAGATGGTTAAGTTTCCTAGCCATAGACATGAGTTGTCATTTGATTAACGGGATCACATCATTAGGAGAATGATGTGATTGACTTGACCCATTCCGTTAGCTTAGCACTTGATTGTTTAGTATGTTGCTATTGCTTTCTTCATGACTTATACATGTTCCTATGACTATGAGATTATGCAACTCCCGTTTACCGGAGGAACACTTTGTGTGCTACCAAACGTCACAACATAACTGGGTGATTATAAAGGTGCTCTACAGGTGTCTCCAAAGGTACTTGTTGGGTTGGCGTATTTCGATATTAGGATTTGTCACTCCGATTATCGGAGAGGTATCTCTGGGCCCACTCGGTAATGCACATCACTATAAGCCTTGCAATCATTGTAACTAATGAGTTAGTTGCACCATGATGTATTACGGAACGAGTAAAGAGACTTGCCGGTAACGAGATTGAACTAGGTATTGAGATACCGACGACCGAATCTTGGGCAAGTAACATATCGATGACAAAGGGAACAACGTATGTTGTTATGCGGTTTGACCGATAAAGATCTTCGTAGAATATGTGGGAGCCAATATGAGCATCCAGGTGCCGCTATTGGTTATTGACCGAAGACGTGTCTCGGTCATGTCTACATAGTTCTCGAACCCGTAGGGTCCGCACGCTTAAAGTTCGATGACAGTTATATTATGAGTTTATGTGTTTTGATGTACCGAAGGTAGTTCGGAGTCCCGGATGAGATCGGCGACATGACGAGGAGTCTCGAAATGGTCGAGACGTAAAGATCGATATATTGGATGACTATATTCGGACTTCGGAAAGGTTCCTTGTAATTCGGGTATTTATCGCAGTACCGGAGAGTTACAGGAATTCGCCGGAGAGTATATGGGCCTTATTGGGCCTTAGTGGGAAGGAGAGGCAACAACCAGGAGGTGGCGCACGCTCCTCCCAAACCCAGTCCGAATTGGACAAGGGGTTTGTGTCGGCGTTCCGGGAACGGGGGTCCCTAGACTTGCCCGCCTGCGGCCTGCGGCGTGGCTCAAGGGGGGCCCAGCATGGCCCATCCTCATCAGCAAGAGCTCAAGACCTTCGCGAGGGGCCAAGCCTCGCGGGCTGGACAACAGGAGCTTCCTCAGGCACAGCCTCGTCAGGCTGGCTCGCGAGGAGGCGGAGAGATCAAGGCGGGGTACCTCACGAGGTGCCCATGACGCAAGCCATGACGACCAAGGGTGCCAGGCGGGCGCCAGCCCGCGCAGTGTCCTCCTTTCCTCTTTGGTGCAAAGGGGCAAGCGCAGGCGAGAGCATCAAGCAAAGGCACCCATTTCGGTGCAACAAAACAAGACCGCCGCAACGGCATGAAGGAGGTCATTGTGGAGCCCAAGCCAGCGTCACCACCAGAGCCTTTGACAGGCGAGGACCAACTTTAGCCAGGATAAGTGTATTAGATGTTCCCCTTCAAAATGGCCAATTGTTGGCACCCTTCCCGCTCAATATTTGGGAAGAGGCCCAAGGCCTTTGCCTATAAATAGGACTAGCCACTCTCAAGGCAGAGGAGGACGAATCGAACCTTAGCCATAACCACCAACACAAGAACCCCTCCCCTGGCGAGGTTGTTCTTCCTTGTATTGTTCATCATCAGCCCAAGAGGCAATCCACCACATCATACACTGGAGTAGGGTATTACACCACAATGGTGGCCTGAACCAGTATAAACTCTGTGTCTCTCGTGTTGTTCCTTTTGTAGCTTAGATCATAGCGAGGCGGTGAGGTGCAGGTAAGTAGTGGGCAAAATCTCCGCGCGCACCCCAGTGTTCGAATCTAAAGGGCCTACCAGAACTCGAAATCCGACATTTGGCACGCCAGGTAGGGGTGCGCCGGAATTCGTCTTCCGCCGCCCTGTTCTTAACCGACCATCGCATCCATGTCAGACGCTCGTCGGGCCCGCGCCGAGCGCCGAGCCTATCACGCCAAATAAGAGACCCTATCCAAAAGGAACTCGAAGGTCCCAACAAGGATAGACCCGCATATTGAAACGCTTTTGCTAGGTGGATATCATTACATCAATATTACATAATAGATAGGGATACATACATAAGGCATACAATGCCACACGAATACAACATCAGCTTACATAAGAGCACCATCTGACAACGGATGAAACACAAACAGAAGCTCAAACGACATCCACCCTGCTAGCCCAGGCTGCACACCTAGAACCTATCCCCTGAACGAAGAAGAAGCAGAAGAAGAACTCCAAGACAAGCAAACGTCGCTCTCGCGTCATGATCATCGCATAACCAGTACCTGCAACTATTGTTGTAGTAATCTGTGAGCCACGGGGACTCAGCAATCCCATTACAATGGGTATCAAGACTAGCAAAGCTTAATGGGAAAGGAAGGGGTAAAGTGGTGAGGTTGCAGCAGCGACTAAGCATATATGGTGGCTAACATACGCAAATAAGAGCGAGAAGAGAGCAAATGGAACGGTCGTGAAACTAGCAATGATCAAGAGGTGATCTTGAACTCCTACTTACGTCAATCATAACCCAAAACCGTGTTCACTTCCTAGACTCCGCCGAAAAGAGACCATCATGGCTACACACATGGTTGATGCGTTTTAATTCACATCTGGTGTCAAGTTATCTAAAACTGGACATTAACAAATTCCCATCTGCCCATAACCACGTGCACGGCTTTCGAAAGATTATACCCTGCAGGGGTGTCCCAACTTAGCCCATGATAAGCTCTCATGATCAACGAAGGATATACCTTCTCCCAGGAAGACCCGATCAGACTCGGAATCCCGGTTTACA
Organism: Triticum timopheevii; assembly: GCA_963921465.1. Classification (NCBI taxonomy): domain Eukaryota; kingdom Viridiplantae; phylum Streptophyta; class Magnoliopsida; order Poales; family Poaceae; genus Triticum; species Triticum timopheevii. The sequence continues at coordinate 499,384,090 of OY997272.1, forward strand.
AGACATTTCGACAATGGTAAAACAAGACCAGCAAAGCCGCCCGATGCGCTGACAATCCCGATAGGAGCGGCACATATCTCGTTCTCAGGGAAACACCGGATGAGACATCCCACGAGTAAAACGAGACCTCGAGTTTCCCCGAGGGGGCCCCGCAGTCTACTCGGTTCAGACCAGCACTTAGAGAAGCACTGGCCCGGGGGGGCTAAAATAAAGATGACCCTCGGGTTGGCCGACCCAAGGGAAAGGTATAGGTGGTGGTGAGGCAAATGGTAAAACCAAGGTTGGGCCTTGTTGGAGGAGTTTTATTCAAAGGGAACTGTTAAGGGGGTCCCATAAATCACCCAACCGCGTAAGGAATGCAAAATCCGGGAACATAACACCGGTATGATGGAAACTAGGGTGGCAAGAGTGGAACAAAACACTAGGCATAAGGCCCAGGCTTCCACCCTTTATCAAGTATATAGATGCATTAATTAAATAAGAGATATTGTGATATCCCAACATAATCCTATTCACCATGGAGCAATTTTCAACTTCACCTGCAACTATCAACGCTATAAGAGGGGCTGAGGAAAGCGGTAACATAGCCAAGCAGTGGTTTGCTAGGAAGGGTGAAAAGGTTAGAGGCTGACATGGCAGTTTGGCAGGCTTGAAGAGCAAATGATAGGTAGCACAACAAAGCGATAGAACGATGCAATGAGCATAGCAATGATAGTAATGAGATCCAAGGTCACGGTCATCTTGCCTGAAATCCCACTAGGAAGAAGAACGAGTCCATGAAGAAGATGAAGCCACGAAGACGAACCAAGCATAGACGAATGAATCCTCACGATCGCAATGAAATAGGAACTAACGAGAAGAAGCAACACCAGAAAGAAACAAACAACATGGTAAAGACACAAGCATAAGCATGGCATGATGCACAACCAAGTATGATGCAAGTCCGGTTTAATGAGGCATGGCATGGCAAAGTGCAACAAACAATACTACAAGTTAAGTGGAGCTCAATATGCAACGAGTTGCATTTTGACGAAACACCACATTGATTATTTAGTTCTCTCTCGATTTTGTACCCAACAATATTAAATGTTGTTAAACATGGCAAGAGGTGAAGTATAATAAAACTACCTATCTAGGCAAGTTTAAATGAGGCCGGAACAACAAACAACAATTCTAGAAAATCCTCATGTCCATATTTTAAATTTGGTACTGTTCTACCTATTACATAATTTTAGAGTTGTTAAACAGGAAAATAAAGTGCACCATGTTAAACTAGGCATTTTTCCACCCCATTCACATATAAAGTTTATTAAATTTGGAGCAACGCTTATTTAGTTATGAATTAAAACATTTTAGCATGGCATTTTAGCAAATTAATGCAAACAACAAATTAAACATATTTAACATGGATGAAAGTGGCAAATTATTAATCTACACAAAATTCTAAGCATTTTACATGTTTGAATCATTTAAATCCGATGCACGGTTAATGAGTTATTATATACACAAAATTATGAAAAACTGCAGTCTCTGGATAAATAGATAATTCGTCCAACGCAGGAAAAAAATGTATCGGGCCGAATCTCAGCAAACGGGCCAACAGGAGCAGGCGCTGGGGGGCAGCTCACCCATGGGCTATGGCCCGGTTCAGTGGGGAGGAGGCCGTCGGGGTGAGGAGGCGTGGGTGGGCCTCGCGATCTAGCACGGGAAGCCGAGTTGACTAAGTGGTCAACGAGGCACTGGGTCAATGCGGGGACAACACCTCTCCTCGTTCGTTGCAGGGGAAGCGGGCGATGCAGAGGAGGCGAGCAGGGCGCCGGTGACCAGGAGCAGAGCTCCAGCGAGCGGGGCAAATGGGCGGCGAGGTCTCGGGCATGGGGAAGCTCGGATCGACGAGATCCAGGGCGCGGGGAGCCTGTTCCTGGCGATGGCGGGGCTCGACAACTTGCACGGGCTCGGGGCGACGAGGATCCGTTCCAGGACGAAGCAGCGGCGGGCGTCCATGGCGATGGAGTATCTGGGAGAGAGAGGGATTAGAGAGAGAGAGAGGAAGCCGAAGAAGAAGATGGGAGGAGAAGGCAAGGAGCTGGCCTGCGGGTCGACGGCGGCGACAAGGCTGACGAAGTGGCTGTCGGAGTCGCGGAGCTTGTGCGCGAGCAGAGGGGCTCAGGGACTCGGGCGCGCGAGGCAGCAAGAAGCTTCGGCTGGTCGAGGTACTTGGCGACACGGACGCCGGGGTTGGGGCTCTCGGCCGCGGGGTGTGAAAGGAGCAGGTCGGGGTGGCCTCCAGCCAAGCGGACGGGCGTGCACGGGCGGAAACGAGCAGAGGCGAAGCCTCGGGCTCTTGCTGATCCAGAGAGCGAGGGAGGTTGTGGCTTTGCTGTGGTTGGACGGCGGCAGAAATCAAGGGAATTTGGTTGGGGAGGATTTGGATCGGGAGGAGATGGAGGCTGGTTGGTTGGGATGGATCCCGAGGGAGAAAAGTGAGTAGGTGGCGGCGGAGGGATTCGGAGGATGGGACAGCTCCCCTAGATTTTAGGGTTGCTCTATTTATATAGTAAGTAGGCTAGGTTTAGGGGGTATTTGATCCCTCCGATTTTTAATCGGACGGTCGAGAAAAATTGGCTAGGGAGTCCAAATAAAAAAACAGGGATGTTTTTTCGACGTTAGGGGATGATCCGGATCCAACGGTCATGACCGTGCAGGTCGTGTTCGGAAGAGGTTTCCGACGCGCACGAGGGGTTGAGTATTGTGGAGAAAGATTAAGCGGCCAGACGAGAGGGACTCGAAAAACCTGGTTGGTCTCGGAATGGTCAACGAAGGCAAGGGTTTTGATGAGCTCAGAAAAGAGAGGGAAGAGAGCGGTCCGGTTGATCTGAGAGAAGGTCAATCGAGACACGAAATAACCGGCAACTACGAGTGGATGCAAGTTTTAAGAAAACATGCAGATGAAATGCGCACGATGCTATGAGATGAGATGCAAGACATGAACAATAAGCAAAACAAAAGACAAAACCCAACCACGGAGGAAATAACATATCGCATCTCCGGAAAAGGCAAGAGTTGGAGTTATGAATATGGAAAGTTGTATCCGGGGCGTTACAACACTCCACCACTACGAGAGGATCTCGTCCCGAGATCTAGGATGGTACCGGAGGGAAAAGGAAGAGGAAGATAAGAGGTAAACTAAGTTGCTTCTTCGACAAACGAGTGAAACCATGAACCTTGAGAGGTTGAGCAAAATGAAAGAAAGAAAACAACGAAGATGAACAAAGTTGAAAACACTCCGTTAGAAATGAGGAACAAGGGATACGACGAGAACCAAGAGGTTTAGTGATAAGATAGATATTGAGACCACTCCGGTTAAAATAGATAGAGAAGGAATAAGATTTATATAGTTTGGGAAGCACTCCGATTGAAAGAAGAAGGAACACTTGATAAGATGAAAGGAACTTGAAGAGATGACCCAACACTCCGGTTAAATGGATAAACATGAAAAGAACATGATCCTAACAATTCGAGATGATGAATGAAGAGAGCAACATCACCATGCCTCCGGAAGAAAGAATAGAAGATAGATCATTGAAATAAAAGAATGGAGAAGAAAATGCCAACTTCTGCCACAAATGAGCTTGGAAAGCATCCTTGCAAAGAAGAATTGAACGGAGTTTTTGGAAAAACCAACAACAAAACGAATAAGCTTGTAGTGGGCTTATGGAAAACATCTCAAGACTATGAGGTGACAACCGACCACTAATGGAAACCATTGATTTGATTTAGAGCACCAAAGAGATGAAAACTTCTTCCACCAGGAGGATAAAGAGCAAGCTTGGGTCATGCATAATCACCACAAATAGCAACAACCCTTAAGGAAAGGCTTTAGGTGAAATCTGACACAAGATAACTCCAACGATGAAGTTGATTGGTCAAAAAGATCTCTTGTACAAAGAGAAATGATGGATTTAAAATACCTCATTCTTGACAACATATGAATCATGAAACATGAAGGAAATTGTCAAGAGTGACATAACACCATCTCAAAAGATAAGGTAGGAGCATTGCACTTAGGAATGCAAGATGAAGAATACTTGAACGCCTCAAAACAAAACATGTGTTGAGCACCATGTTTAATTTTGAGTATAGCTTGGCGGGTCATAGCTTCGAGAGAAATCTTGAAGAACAATTGAAGAATGAAAAGAATCCTTGATGAACCACCATGTAGAGCCTCCATGAAGAACTCCAGTAATAAAAGGATGATAGAAAGAAAGAGAGGTTGAAAACACAAGGTGAAGCCTTGCAATGATTTAGATGGCGCTTCGCGGCGATATAACCGAGAAAACTTGGAACTCCGGAAAAGAAAAGATGAAACACTAGAACCGACAATTACTTCATCATGAACAATCTCCAGAAGAAAAGAATTGAATCACCTCGAGGAAATAAGAATAAGATTTATTGTATGCTTATCCTTCATCAAATTAAATTGATGACAAGCAATGGATTTGGCATACTACTTATTCCCGTAGAAAGGATTAAGAGAGATATAGCATAAACTTGAGAAGGTATTGATGGAACCACCGGTGGGATTGGAAACAACGAATGAAATGATACGGTAGCAAAGGAAGAGGAATCTCGAACGAACCACCGTAAGAATTGAAAATGAAAGTAGCAAAGGCACAAATCACCGGGAAGAATTGGAAAATGAATGAAGATACTTGAGGGGATTTAAATACATGAGAACAAAGAGCTCATGAACTGATTAGAGGGTATTTGAACGATGCACCGGTAAGATTTGGAGAATGATAGCTACCCGCTGAGAATGAAGAATTATGACATGATGGCCTTCGGAGGAAAGAAATGGAAACAACTCAAGAAATGCTTTGGATGGTAAGAAAAGAATTGTCACAATCAAAACAATTATGAGGATAGCATGAAGCTAGAACCATGAATATTCAAGAGAATGGACCAAGATTTAAGAGAAATCCTTCTTCGGTCTTCAAATGTTGGGAATGATGATGAGAACCACCATGAATTGTTGAGATACTCCGGGAGAATTAAGAGAGGAATGGTTGAGCCAAAGATGAAAAGAATTTGAAAACGGCCTTGGAGAAGGCATATGACTGATGAGAATTCATTCTTACGTCAAACTTGGAAAAGAATTTGAGAGTCGCTCCGGATAAGTTAGAAGAGTCAGGTAAGATCTTGGAAAAAAGACCTGTGGGTTAGGGCCCACTCAAGAGAAACACCGTTGAAATGATTTAAAGAGATATTGCACCGGTCGAATTAAATGACTTGAATGAGATAAGAGCCTCAAAATAACTTGAACGGATTGAGAATGGAAACACGAATCTTCCAAGATATCTTCAACACTCTAGAACAAATGAATAGCAAGAGGTGAGTGATTGAGAGGTGCACCGGCATGAGAAAGCATTTGACACGAGGAAAAGAATATGATCAACACTGAAAGCTTGAATTGGATCCACCGGAGAAGAAAAAAGAACGGAGGATGATGAACTTGAAACTATTGAGCATCTTCCTGGGAAATCACCGGATAAGAACATCGAAACAAAATAATGAAGAGACTTCTCTCAAATAAAAGGATACATGATTAAGAAATCTAAGTCCTTGAAGTAAAAGGGTGGGAGGGCGGGAAAACAAAGGCAACTTGGGGACGGATGAAACCGATACCGTTGAGAAAACTTAGAATTGATCTCACAAATGTTGAAATGATCGGATCCACTTGAAGAGAAGTACACCGGTTGGAAAAGAATTAACATGACAACCTCAATGATCAAAAGGATTAGTATTCACGTAGCAATATGAGAACACCGTTTAGGAAAGGTATGTATTCAACATTTTACTTCGAAGCAACTCGAATACCACAAATAAAATAAAACAAAGGATTGGCTTACAGAATAAGCCAGAACAAACATATGATAGATCCCATATCATATCATGTGTTTGTTGGAAAGATATCCTACGAGCTACTTGAATTCCCACCTATAAACTCCCAAACTTTCTGGTTATGTAATCTGGAGTTGGGGATACAGGGGAAGCAATATATCTCACCCAAACTAACAATCCCTACATCCAGCTGTATCCATCCGTAAACACATAACCAAGAAACCTCCGGAAATCATGTACCTCAACCTTCGAAAAGCATATGTTATACGAGCTATGGCAATACTCCCGAACTCCCCAGTACTGGGTGGCGTCGAGGTTATCTCACCAACAACTGCATAAAAGAGATTTTCGATGTTGGCAAAAACTCAGGTATTCCAGAACTGCAACGATAAAATTATGACGACAACACCTCGGAGCTCAACTCCCCGGGACACTGCCACAACCCCTGAATGTCAAGAGGCACCAAGAACAATGTTCTCGTCACAAGACTATCGGAACGATTCCAAGATACCCGCGTGATCCTAAAAAAAATAGTGAAATTTGAGAAGAGGAAAGACAAAACATCTACGTCAGGAGACCTCACCAGAGCGACGAAGGGGCTGAGGAGTAAAAAGAATCCTACTCTCCGATATATATAATCCTAAGACTCAAAAATAGTTTTCTTCTAGACTCAACAACGGCCAACAATCAAGGGGGCTCCTAAGGTCAGTCGAGGATCTGATACCAACTTGTCATGCCCAATATGCGACCCTATCCAAAAGGAACTCGAAGGTCCCAACAAGGATAGACCCGCATATTGAAACGCTTTTGCAAGGTGGATATCATTACATAAACATTACATAATAGATAGGGATACATACATAAGGCATACAATGCCACAAGAATACAACATCAGCTTACATAAGAGCACCATCCGACTACGGATGAAACACAAACAGAAGCTCAAACTACATCCACCCTCCTAGCCCAGGCTGCCGACCTGGAACCTATCCCCTGAACGAAGAAGAAGCAGAAGAAGAACTCCAAGACAAGCAAACATCGCTCTCGCGTCATGATCATCGCATAACTAGTACCTGCAACTGTTGTTGTAGTAATCTGTGAGCCGCGAGGACTCAGCAATCCCATTACAATGGGTATCAAGACTAGCAAAGCTTAATGGGAAAGGAAGGGGTAAAGTGGTGAGGTTGCAGCAGTGACTAAGCATATATGGTGGCTAACATACGCAAATAAGAGCGAGAAGAGAGCAAATGGAACGGTTGTGAAACTAGCAATGATAAAGAGGTGATCTTGGACTCCTACTTACGTCAATCATAACCCAAAACCGTGTTCACTTCCTAGACTCCACCGAAAAGAGACCATCATGGCTACACACATGGTTGATGCGTTTTAATTCAGATCTGGTGTCAAGTTATATAAAACCGGACATTAACAAATTCCCATCTGCCCATAACCGCGTGCACGGCTTTCGAAAGATTATACCCTGCAGGGGTGTCCCAACTTAGCCCATGATAAGCTCTCGCGATCAACGAAGGATATACCTTCTCCCAGGAAGACCCGATCAGACTCGGAGTCCCGGTTTACAAGACATTTCGACAATGGTAAAACAAGACCAGCAAAGCCGCCCGATGCGCCGACAATCCCGATAGGAGCTGCACATATCTCATTCTCAGGGCAACACCGGATGAGACATCCTACGTGTAAAACCAGACCTCGAGTTTCCCCGAGGGGGCCCCGCAGTCTACTCAGTTCAGACCAGCACTTAGAGAAGTACTGGCCCGGGGGGGCTAAAATAAAGATGACCGTCGGGTTGGCCGACCCAAGGGAAAGGTATAGGTGGTGGTGAGGCAAATGGTAAAACCAAGGTTGGGCCTTGCTGGAGGAGTTTTATTCAAAGCGAACTGTCAAGGGGGTCCCATATATCACCCGACCGCGTAAGGAACGCAAAATCCGGGAACATAACACTGGTATGACGGAAACTAGGGCGGCAAGAGTGGAACAAAACACCAGGCATAAGGCCCAGTCTTCCACCCTTTACCAAGTATATAGATGCATTAATTAAATAAGAGATATTGTGATATCCCAACATAATCCTGTCCACCATGGAGCAATCTTCAACTTCACCTGCAACTATCAACGCTATAAGAGGGGCTGAGCAAAGCGGTAACATAGCCAAGCAGTGGTTTGCTAGGAAGGGTGAAAAGGTTAGAGGCTGACATGGCAGTTTGGGAGGCTTGAAGAGCAAATGATAGGTAGCGCAGCAAAGCGATAGAACGAAGCAACGAGCATAGCAATGATAGTAATGAGATCCAAGGTCACGGTCATCTTGCCTGAAATCCCGCTAGGAAGAAGAACGAGTCCATGAAGAAGATGAAGCCACGAAGACGAATCAAGCGTAGACGAACGAATCCTCACGATCGCAACGAAATAGAAACTAACGAGAAGAAGCAACACCGGAAAGAAAAAAACAACATGGTAAACACACAAGCATAAGCATGGCATGATGCACAACCAAGTATGATGCAAGTCCGGTTTAATGAGGCATGGCATGGCAAAGTGCAACAAACAATACTACAAGTTAAGTGGAGCTCAATATGCAACGAATTGCATATTGACGAAACACCACATCGATTATTTAGTTCTCTCTCGGTTTTGTATCCAACAATATTAAATGTTGTTAAACATGGCAAGAGGTGAAGTATAATAAAACTACCTATCTAGGCAAGTTTAAATGAGGCCGGAACAACAAACAACAATTCCAGAAAATCCTCATGTCCATATTTCAAATTTGGTACTGTTCTACCTATTACATAATTTCAGAGTTGTTAAACAGGAAAATAAAGTGCACCATGTTAAACTAGGCCTTTTTCCACCCCATTTACATATAAAGTTTATAAATTTGGAGCTACGGTTATTTAGTTATGAATTAAAACATTTTAGCATGGCATTTTAGCAAATTAATGCAAACAGCAAATTGAACATATTTAACATGGATGAAAGTGGCAAATTATTAATCTACATAAAATTCTAAGCATTTTACATGTTTGAATCATTTAAATCCGATGCACGGTTAATGAGTTATTATATGCATGAACATGGAGGGGTTTTCTGAAAAATTGCAGTCTCTGGATAAATAGATAATTCATCCAACGCAGGAAAAAAATGTATCGGGCCAAATCTGAGCAAACGGGCCAACAGGAGCAGGCACTGGGGGGCAGCTCACCCATGGGCTATGGCCCGGTTCGGTGGGGAGGAGGCCGTCGGGGTGAGGAGGCGCGGTGGGCCTCGCGATCTGGCACGGGAGGCCGAGTTGACAAAGCGGTCAACGAGGCGCTGGGTCGATGCCGGGACGACACCTCTCCTCGTTCGTTGCAGGGGAAGCGGGCGATGCAGAGGAGGCGAGCAGGGCGCCGGTGACCGGGAGCAGAGCTCCGGCGAGCGGGGCAAATGGGCTGCGAGGTCTCGGGCATGGGGAAGCTCGGATCGACCAGATCCAGGGCGCGGGGAGCCCGTTCCTGGTGGCGGTGGGGCTCGATAGCTTGCACGGGCTCGGGGCGACGAGGATCCGTTCCAGGTTGAAGCAGCGGCGGGCGTCCATGGCGACGGAGTATCTGGGAGAGAGAGGGATTAGAGAGAGAGAGAGGAAGCCGAAGAAGAAGACGGGAGGAGGAGGCAAGGAGTTGGCCTGCGGGTCGACGGCGGCGACAAGGCTGACGAAGTGGCCGTCGGAGTACGCGAGGTGTGGAGCTCAGGGACTCGGGCACGCGAGGCTGCAAGAAGCTTCAGCTGGTCGAGGTACTTGGCAACGCGGACGCCGGGGTTGGGGCCCTCGGCCGCGGGGTGTGGAAGGAGCAGGTCGGGGTGGCCTCCAGCCAAGCGGACGGGCGTTCACGGGTGGAAACGAGTAGAGGCGAAGCCTTGGGCTCTTGCTGATCCAAAGAGCGAGGGAGGCTGCGGATTTGCTGTGGTTGGAAGGCGGCGGAAATCAAGGGAATTTGGTCGGGGAGGATTTGGATCGGGAGGAGATGGAGGCTGGTTGGTTGGGATGGATCCCGAGGGAGAAAAGTGAGTAGGTGGCGGTGGAGGGATTCGGAGGATGGGATAGCTCCCCTAGATTTTAGGGTTGCTCTATTTATATAGTAAGTAGGCTAGGTTTAGGGGGGTATTTGATCCCTCCGATTTTTAATCGGATGGTCGAAAAATAGGCTAGGGAGTCCAAATAAGAAAACGGGGATGTTTTTAGACGTTAGGGGATGATCCGGATCCAACGGTCATGACCGTGCAGGTCGGTTTCGGAAGAGGTTTCGGACGCGCGCGAGGGGTTGAGTATTGTGGAGAAAGATTAAGCGGCCAGACGAGAGGGACTCAAAAAACCTGGTTGGTCTCGGAACGGTCAAAGAAGGCAAGGGTTTTGATGAGCTCAGAAAAGAGCGAGAAGAGAGCGGTCCGGTTGATCTGAGAGAAGGTCAACCGAGACACGGAAGAAGCGGCAACTACGAGCGGATGCAAGTTTTAAGAAAAACATGCAGATGCAATGTGCACGATGCTATGAGATGAGATTCAAGACATGAACAAAAAGCAAAACAAAAGACAAAACCCAACCATGGAGGAAATAACATATCGCATCTCCGGAAAAGGCAAGAGTTGGAGTTACGAATATGGAAAGTTGTATCCGGGGCGTTACAGAGCTGCTCTCGCTTCCCGCGTCGCCCAGACGGCCCCCGTCGGCGGCCAACCCCGCCGTTCCCCGTCGCCTGCCGTCAACGCCGCACCGGCCCGGCGGGGAACGAGCAGCAAGCATCGTCCCAGCATCCGTCCATGAGGCGAGACGGCCGCACTGCTACTCCCTCACTCGCCCCAGCTGGTTCTTCATCGCGCGCGCCCCGCGCGGCCATGGAGGCTCGAGCTGCGCTCATCGCGGCAAACGAGCTCCTGTGCTACCGCCCAGTCGACGACGTCTACGAAGAGTGGCTCGACCGCGTCGCCGAGCTCGTCCGCGCTACAGGGGGCTCCCTCGCGCCGTCCTTCTCACTGCACCACGCCCCGCCCTGCGCGGGCCATGAAGCTCCGGGGGCGCCTCAGCCGCCTCCCCCTCAAGAAGGCGCCCTGGCCCCAAGGCGCGTGGCCCCAAGGCGGAACCCACTCCATCCGGCGCCAACGCAGCAAGAGCGGAGCTGCCAAGAGGTCCCTCGCCCCCAAGAAGATGCCCGAGTGCTCCCTGCTCCGGCCCGTCGCGACCACGCTCCTGTTCCAGCGCGCCAAAACCCCACGCTGCTCCCAGCTGTAGCGCATGGGGACCCGCAAGACCGAGCTCTTCGTCACCAAAGGCCTCCCATGGCCACAGCAGGCTGCCGCGCCTTCACCACCGAGCTACGCAGCGTCGCGTGGCCCTGCAAGTTCAAGCCAGACCTGCCTCCTCGCTACGACGGCATGGCCGACCCTGCGGAGTTCTCCAACGGGGACGAGAAGGTCATGGCGAACTGGTTTCCTATGGCACTCAAGGACGGGGCCCGCACCTGGCTCCTGAACCTGGCTCCTGGCACGATCTCCTCCTGGGACGAGATGCGCACCCGTTTCATCGCCAACTTCCAAGGTACTCGCGACCGGACACCCGCCGTGAGCGACATGCGCCGCATCAAGTAGCAACCAGGGGAGACCCTGCAGAAGTACATCCAGCGCTTCAACAACGCACGTCTCAAGATTCCCAGGTGACCGAGGAGGTCATCATCTCAGCCTTCTCCAACGGTGTGCGTGACATCAAGATGAAGGAGGAGCTGGCGATGCATGAAGATCTGTGCACTTCCTTGGAGCTGTTCAACTTGGTGACCAAGTGCGCCAGGGCTGAGGAAGGGCGCCTTTCCCTCCTCGAGCTGCCAGCCGCAAACCCAGAAGAGAAGACGTCCAAGGCCAAGGACGTGAAGCGCAAGGGGGCTGCCGTGCTCGCGGCAGAACCAGACACGAAGCGGGGCAGAGATCAGCTCGAGTCTTTCAAAGGCAGCCGGTACTGTGTGTACCACGACATCCACACCCACAACACCAACAAATGTCAAGAGCTCCGAGCCGTGCGAGAAGGGAGGATCGGCCGACGCCCCAACCGCAACGATCGAGGCTACGGCCGAGGAGGAGGAAGGAACGCAGGACGTTGGGAAGACCGCGGCCCTCGCCAAGGGTGGCGCAACCGACCTCACAAGGATCGCTGGCAGGATCGGCCTCGCGAGGGAGACTGGAGGGATCATCCTCGCGAGGATTGTCCACAAGGAAACGCAGGCCTCCCTACACTGCCACTGCAGCCAAGGAGAAATGATGACCATCATTAGGACGAGGGGGCTGCGGGCTTCCAGGAGCCACACGCGATCGCATGCATCCTGGGCGGAGCTCAAGCCCCAGCCTCTCAACGCATCTTCAAGCAGTTCGCCCGCGAAGTGAATGCAGTCCTCCCCAAGCTCGAAGCCACACGCCCCCTCAGGTGGTCGGCATGCGCCATCACGTTCAGCTCAGCGGATCAGCTCAAGTGCGCGGCCACAGCGGGAGTCCTCCCGATGCTTTGCTCCCCAGTCATCAGCAACATGCAAGTCACCAGAACCCTCATCGACGGCGGGGCAGGGCTCAACGTCCTGTCCGTAGAGACATTCAACAATCTCCAAGTGCCTTACGATCAGCTTCAGCCAACCAAGCCTTTCTCCGGAGTCACCGATGACTCCACGGTTCCGATTGGGCAGGTCCGCCTCCCTGTCACCTTCGGGGCGCGCAACAACTACCGCACCGAGCTCATCGACTTCGACGTCGCCCACATTCGCCTGCCGTACAACGCCATCCTCGGGTACCCAGCTCTCGCCAAGTTCATGGTCGTGACTGATCACGGCTACAACGTCCTCAAGATGCCAGGAAGTGGCGGAGTCATCATGGTGCCCTGTGAAGAAAGAGACGCAGTGTGCTCCCAGGAGCGAGCTTTTTAGGCTGCATCACTTGAAGACCCAGATCGCGGGAGCGGGAGGCTCCCTGAGACCGCTCCCAAGAAGAAGAAGATATCGCCAGGCCCGACCCCTCAGGAGGCAGGCCCCTCAGGGTCTGCACCTGCTCAGGGGGCACCTCCTTTTGTCGCAGAGGAAGGTGCACCCAGCGCCCTCCTCAAGCAAGGCTCTGGGGCTCCCTCCTGGAGGGCCACCGACCTTGCTAAGGTCAGGAGGGAGGCGCTTGGGCACCACTTGGAGGCGTGTTTCAGAGCACGTTTCCTTCAGGACGGAGCAAGGCAAGGAGGGCCAAACCCTTAGGAGTTCATCAGTCAGATCACGCAGGAGTTGCAGGAGTCTAGAGTCATGAGTGGCAGCTGCCGCTTACCCGCCGCAGCTCCCCATCCAGGCGAGGATGGTGGGCTGCGCGTCTGCATCGACATCCCAGGGCTCAACTAAGCCGCCTCTTAGGAGCGCTTCTGGCCCTCACGCATGGGGCGCTGCGAAGGCCCTCCCCACAGCTACGTTCGGATGCCCTATGGCTTGCCGAATGCGGCCACCGCGTACCAGCGCCTCATGAGGAGCATCCTGGAGGCTCAGGAGGCCAGGCGTTCCGCAGTCCTGGCAGAGATGGAGATGGTCCGCGAGGAGCCACCAGCGCCTCCGAAGCCTCCCGGGGCTCCTAGGCCTGGGGGCTCGTGAAGATCGGCTTCCGCAGCCCACGATGTCGGCTACTTCAACACCTCTTCGTCCTCAACACTATCAGGTGACATCTTTCAAGTTTTGTTTCCAACAGGGAGTGCCCCCAGGGCTGCATTATTCCCAAGCCGCGTGGGTCCGTCCCTGCGGCATTTATCCCCTTTTTACTTTATGTTCCTAGCTTACTATGTTGGGGGCGCCCCTCGGGCTGCATCATCCCCAAGTCGCTCGGGTCAGACCCAGCGGCGTGTACCCCTCTTGCATTTATTTTCGGGCCATGCATTCGACCCATCATGCTTGTTATTTGATGCCTGTCCGCGGCACCTCTTCTTCCTTCATGTCGGCCGCTTGCACGTTAAAGGGGGGGTACCTGAGCATCGCGACTCAGGGCTCCTACTGGCTCTCCAGCCCTCACCATCTGGCTTTGTCCACGGCATCGTGACCTGGCAAACCAGCGACGGCGGAGACCCTCTCGAGGGCCGGGACCCGAGAACGTAGAGCGTCTGCATCTAACCAAATTTGCAGGAACACATCACAAGTTAAGGCCCAGTGCCAGGCGCAACCCGCCTTGAGGTAGGGCCCTGTGAGTCCCGCGCTGGCTCACGGGTGCCCGAATACACCTCGTCAGGCCTTTAGTGCCTCGTCGCCTCTCCAAAGCAACCAACGGCTGACCGCCGCTTGTCATAGCGGACTCTTGTTCTTTTTGTGGTGGGCCTACAGGATCCCTTCAAGGAGCAGTGCCAGGCGAGGCCCTCACGACGTCTTCTTCACTCTCGTCTGCGCGAACCGCTTGCACGTTAAAGGGGGGTACCTGAGCATCGCGACTCATGGGCTCCTATTGGCTCTCCAGCCCTCACCCTCTGGCCTTGTCCACGGCATCGCGACCTGGCATACCAGCGACGGCTGAGACCCGCTCGAGGGCCAGGACCCGAGGATGTAGAGCAGAAAGGGGAGCAAAGGCGAGAGGGAAGAGGCACGCGGGGACCTCACCAGGCAACCCCTCGCCGGCCGATGCGCGGACCAAGCGCTGCACGAGGAAGCGGTTCCTGACTCTCGAGATAAGTCACCCTCCGGAAACACTAGCTATCGCAGCACCGTCTCCGCATCCAATGCAATCCCGTGTTAGCAATGTCACGTTCCTTTCTCACTGAAGGATGGCTGCTTGAGCGCTAAAGGGGGCCTCCTGAGCATCGCGACTCAGGGGTTCTTACTGGACCCCGGGTCGCTCACCTCCTGGACTTGAGCACGGCATCGCGACCTGGCATACCAGCGACGGCTGAAGCCGCCTTGGGACCAGGACCTGTCGGCGCAGAGCACCAAGCCCTCGTGAGGTTCGAAAGGAAGAACTAAGCTAAGGCGGGACGAGCATCTCACACTACTTCATGATAAGGATCATATTAGCAAAAGGAACTACAAACACCTTACAAGCCCCCGCGGGGTGTGTTCTTGGCTCCTCGCAGGGACAAAAGATGCGTCTCCTAAGGAGTCCTAACAACAGGAACCATGGCGGCAGACGCCATCATTAATAGTGGGCCGCGTGAGGCTCGGCGCCAGCCTCATCCAGATCAGAGGTGGCGGCGGCCTAACGAGCTCGTCCTGCTCCGAGATCGGTGCAGGCTCAAGGGCTCGTAGCTGTCATCGCTTGTCTCCGGAGTCGTGAAGAGCTCGGCGGAGTCGCTGGATCCTCCGGTGCGCCCGCCGCCTGAGGAGCTGCTGGAAGTCCGGGCGACGGCAGGCCTGGCCCCTGCCACTCCAGAGCTTCGGCCGCTGCCTCTGGGACAGCACTCCAGCCGACGCCCATCTTCGTCGAAGACCTTGAAGAGCATCATGGAAGCGTCATCGAACTCTAGGTGGATCGCGAGGGCGCCCCTCGTCTTGCAGACCTGGGCGATCTCGCCCCAGCCCCCGGTCATGAAGACCTTGCCTAGAGCGACGACCTCGACATCCGCTTCGGTCGCATGAGTCTGTCAGTCGGCGTGCTGCAGCCAGAGCCTGAAAGGCCCCCTTGGAGGGATCTCGAAGGCTAAGGAGGGAGGAAGGCGAATCCAAGATCGAGGAGGCATGGCGGCGTGAAGCACAAACTCTCGGGAGGAGCCCTCGGCGTGAACTCCAGGAGGGACAGCGCGCACCGCCATGACCCGCCTGCGCCGACGGTGGCGTCGCCCATGGCGCTCGACATCAACTCCTGCAGGGCCCTCAAGGTGGGCGTACAAGGGCAGCGGGAACCCTGGCGGCGGCCGCTCGCACCAAGGCCTCGACACCTCCTGCCGCGTGCCCTCATCTCGGCAGCACAGGACCAACCGCTTCTTCGGCGGAAGCGGGTCAGGACCCACTCGGGGGGCCTTTCCCTTCTCTTCTGCGCAGAACCGACGAATGGGTGCCATCAGCGTGACACGGAGCAATGGCGAAGATGAAGAAGAGGAGGAGTAGCAGAGGAATATGAACTGGAATGGCTCGCGCTGTTCCGTACTTATAGCCGGGGGAGGCTAACCGTCGGCTTCCACAATCGTAGGTAATCCTTACCTGTTTTTTGCATGCAGGGACTTGTCAGTTCGTGCAGTTGCCGAGGCGTCGTGGGGGAGCGGAGCCACCCACGTCCAATCAACCGCCACGCGGCGCCCGAGGCCGCAGGCTATTAGGGCCCATGACGCTTCGCACTTGCCCTTCGCTTCTCTGCTCAGCCAAGTCCGGGCGTGCCTTGGGCCCGGGGCTACTGTCGGCGTTCTGGGAATGGGGGTCCTCAAACTTGCCTGCCTGCGGCGTGGCTCAAGGGGTGGCCCAGCATGGCCCATCTTCATCAGCACGAGCTCAATACCCTCGCGAGGGCCAAGCCTCGCGGGGTAGACGACAGGAGATTCCTCAGGCATGGCCTCGTCAGGCTGGCTCGCGAGGAGGCGAAGATATCAAGGCGGGGTACCTCACGAGGTGCCCATGACGCAAGCCATGACGACCAAGGGCGCCAGCCTGCGTAGTGTCCTCCTTTCCTCTTTGGTGCAAAGGGGGCAAGCGCAGGCGAGAGCATCAAGCAAAGGCACCCATTTCGGTGCAACAAGACGAAGACCGTCGCAACGGCAGGAAGGAGGTCATTGTGGAGCCCAAGCCAGCGTCACCACCAGAGCCTTTGATAGGCAAGGACCAACTTTAGTCGGGATAAGTGTACTAGATGTTCCCCTTCAAAATGGCCAATTGTTGGTGCCCTTCCCGCTCAATATTTGGGAAGAGGCCCAGGGCCTTTGCCTATAAATAGGACTAGCCACTCTCAAGGCAGAGGAGGACGAATTGAACCTTAGCCATAACCACCAATGCAAGAACCCCTCCCCTCGCGAGGTTGTTCTTCCTCGTATTGTTCATCATCAGCCCAAGAGGCAATCCACCACACCACACACTGGAGTAGGGTATTACACCACAATGGTGGCCTGAACCAGTATAAACTCTGTGTCTCTTGTGTTGTTCCTTTTGTAGTTTAGATCATAGCTAGGCGGTGATGTGCAGGTAGGTAGTGGGCGAATGTCGCATTTAGGGTTCCGGCAGACCCTTGAGGTTCGAACAATGGGGTGCGCGTGGAGGTTTCGCCTTCTACCTACCTGTTCCTCGCCGAATCGCTAGGATCTAACTACGAGAAGATCAACACAAGAGACACAGGGTTTATACTGGTTCAGGCCACCATTGTGGTGTAATACCCTACTCCAGTGTGTGCCGTGGTGGATTGCCTCTTGGGCTGATGATGAACAATACAAGGAAGAACAGCCTCGCGAGGGTCTGTTCTTGTGGTGGCATTGTCCCTTTGGAGGGGTTGATTCTAGATGCCTATCTTATCTCCAGATTCCTATCCAGATGCCTCTACCCTGTGGGTGGCTAGTCCTACTTATAGGCAAAGGCCCTGGGCCTCTTCCCAAATATTGAGCGGGAAGGGCGCCAACAATTGGCCATTTTGAAGGGGAACATCTAGTACACTTATCCTGACTAAAGTTGGTCCTCGGCTGTCAAAGGCTTTGGTGGTGACGCCGACTTGGGCTCCACGGTGACCTCCATCCTGCCGTTGGACTGGTCTTGGTCTTGTTGCACCGAAATGGATGCCTTTGCTTGATGCTCTCGCCTGCACTTGCTCCCCTTGCACCGAAGAGGAAAGAAGGACACTACGCGGGCTGGCGCCCGACTGGTGCCCTTGGTCGTCATGGCTTGCGTCATGGGCACCTCTCGAGGTACCCTGCCTTGAACTCTCCGCCTCCTCGTGAGATAGATTGACGACGCCGTGCCTGAGGAAGCTCCTTGTCGTCCGCCCCGCGAGGCTTGGCCCCTCGCGAGGGTCTTGAGCTTGTGTTGATGAAGATGGGCCGTGCTGGGGCCCCCTTTGAGCCACGCCGCAGGCCGCAGGCAGGCAAGTCTGGGGACCCCCATTCCCAGAACGCCGACAGTAGCCCCCAGGCCCAAGGCGCGCCCGGACTTGGCTGAGCAAAGAGGCGAAAGGGCAAGTGCGAAGCGTCGTGGGCCCTAACAGCCTGCGGCCTTGGGCGCCGCGTGGCGGTTGATTGGACGCGGGTGGCACTGTTCCCCCACGCCTCCTCATTTGGTGCCAGGCTAGGCGGACTTGCAGTTGTACACAGCCACTCCCCTTTCCGTTGCTCGTGCGCCCTCTGTCCTTCCTCCTTTCGAACTCCAGCTTCTGCTTCGAAGCCAATCTCGAACCTTTCCTCCCCCCCTTCCATCGCCATGGCTCCGATGAAGAAGGGGAGAGGGAAGGGACCCATGCCTTCGCCTTGCTCGCCGCTGTCGGCGGCCCCCACCGTGGATCGGTCGATCATAGTCAATCGAGAGGGCTTGGGCAAGGTTAGCTCGGCCCTGGCCACCATCTTCAATGAAATGCGGGAGGACGACGGCCTGGCCCGCATCTCGGTTCTCCATTAATAGGATAATCACTGAGGTCCCTTATTTCGTCGATGCCCTGTGGGCGGGGCTAATTCCCCCCTTTTCGGATTTCTTCAACGCCATGCTCTCCCATTATCAGATCCACATGATGCATCTGGGTCCTGACTCCATTACTCTTCTGGCGGTCTTCGCCTTCGTTTGCGAGGCTATGGTTGGCATCATCCCTTCGGTTGCCCTGTTGTGCCACTTCTTCGCTCTGCACCTTGTCCACCCCGCCCAATGCTCAGGATGCACGAGCTTCATCGCTGCACCCGAGACGGCGGCCTCAGGGATTGACTTTGGTCTTCCTCCGCCCGCGCCTGGGTTCCGCGAGCGGTGGCTGTATGTGGACGTGGGGGTGCCTAGCCCCCTGCTGTCGAAGCCGACCTCGCCTGCTGTTCCTAATTCAGGCTGGGGCCAGGAGACGCTCACAAGCCCCTAGCTCTTCTTCGTCTAGCGTCGCTTCGAGTGCTTGAGATCGCTTGACGTGACGGCGCCAAAGGTGGTGAAGGAGTTCCTGCTATGCTGCATCACCCCTCTCCAGCGCCACTCTCGCCGAATGTGGGCCTTCAACGGGCGTGGGGATCGCATGAGGCTCCAGGAAGAGGACCTGATGCCTGAAGCATTGAGGAAGGTACTCTTGGTTCTGACCGGGGACCCCAACGGTCGTGAATGGAAGAGGACCTGATGCCTGAAGAGAGCAAATGGAACGGTCGTGAAACTAGCAATGATCAAGAGGTGATCTTGAACTCCTACTTAC
The DNA here is from genome assembly GCA_963921465.1 of Triticum timopheevii. Lineage (NCBI taxonomy): Eukaryota > Viridiplantae > Streptophyta > Magnoliopsida > Poales > Poaceae > Triticum > Triticum timopheevii. The sequence continues at coordinate 499,403,302 of OY997272.1, forward strand.
GTCAATCATAACCCAAAACCGTGTTCACTTCCTAGACTCCACCGAAAAGAGACCATCATGGCTACACACATGGTTGATGCGTTTTAATTCACATCTGGTGTCAAGTTATCTAAAACTGGACATTAACAAATTCCCATCTGCCCATAACCACGTGCACGGCTTTCGAAAGATTATACCCTGCAGGGGTGTCCCAACTTAGCCCATGATAAGCTCTCATGATCAACGAAGGATATACCTTCTCCCAGGAAGACCCGATCAGACTCGGAATCCCGGTTTACAAGACATTTCGACAATGGTAAAACAAGACCAGCAAAGCCGCCCGATGCGCTGACAATCCCGATAGGAGCGGCACATATTTCGTTCTCAGGGAAACACCGGATGAGACATCCCACGAGTAAAACGAGACCTCGAGTTTCCCCGAGGGGGCCCCTGCTATGCTGCATCACCCCTCTCCAGCGCCACTCTCGCCGAATGTGGGCCTTCAACGGGCGTGGGGATCGCATGAGGCTCCAGGAAGAGGACCTGATGCCTGAAGCATTGAGGAAGGTACTCTTGGTTCTGACCGGGGACCCCAACCCTGGCAGCATCCAGCAAGGGGGGGCTTGCTGTACCTCTGTTCGGGCAGGAGAGACTTTGTGAATCAGATGCCTGCTTTCGACGAATGGGGACCGCGCCCTGTCGGCCTCCAGGGGCCTTGCGAGAATCCAGTGATAGTGGCCGCCCTTTCAGTTGGTCGAGGCAGTCCTTCCTCAAGTGGCGGAGCAGGGAGGCATGAACCTCTGGAGGCCGAGGGTGCCCCCGCCGGGGCAACAGCGCCGGGCAGCGCTCAAGAGGGAGCATCCCCTGAGGCCCGTTGAGGGAGTCCTGGACTAGGGGGTGTCCGGATAGCCGAACTGCCATCATCGGCCGGACTCCAAGACTATGAAGATACAAGATTGAAGACTTCGTCCCGTGTCCGGATGGGACATTCCTTGGCGTGGAAGGCAAGCTTGGCGATACGAATATGTAGATCTCCTACCATTGTAACCGACTCTGTGTAACCCTAGCCCTCTCCGGTGTCTATATAAACTGGATGGCTTTAGTCCATAGGACGAACAACAATCACACCATAGGCTAGCTTCTAGGGTTTAGCCTCCTTGATCTCGTGGTAGATCTACTCTTGTAACCCACATCATCAATATTAATCAAGCAGGACGTAGGGTTTTACCTCCATCAAGAGGGCCCGAACCTGGGTAAAAACATCGTGTCCCTCGTCTCTTGTTACCATCCGCCTAGACGCACAGTTCGGGACCCCCTACCCGAGATCCGTCGGTTTTGACACTGACATTGGTGCTTTCATTGAGAGTTCCTCTGTGTCGTCACCGATAGGCTTGATGGCTTCTTCGATCATCATCAACGACGCCGTCCAGGGTGAGACCTTCCTCCCCGGATGGATCTTCGTATTCGGCGGCTTTGGACTGTGGGCCAATTCACTTGGCCATCTAGAGCAGGTTGAAAGTTATGCCCCGGGCCGTTAGGTCAGATTTGGAAGTTTGGACTTCACAGCTGACATCCACGGGGACTTGATCTTCGAAGGATTTGAGCCACAGCCGAGCGTGCCGCACTGTCACGTCGGGCATGATTTAGCTCTGCCGCCGGACAGTACTCTGGAGGCCGCACTCGAAACCACTCCGATCTTCAATTCGGAGCCAGCCCTGCAGATCGAGGATGGATGCCTAGACACCGCCTCGGGGGCTGCAACCTCTATAGCGATAGAGCCGAACACTGACTTCGTCCCTCATAAAGCTCGTGACTCCAAGGCGCCGGACTCCTCGCCGGACTCCGAACCTCCCGCACCCGCCCCGATCGAATCCGACTGGGCGCCGATCATGGAGTTCACCACAGCGGACATCTCTCAACACTCACCTTTCGGCGACATCTTGAGTTCGCTAAGATACCTCTCGTTATCAGGAGAGACCTGGCCAGATTGTGGTCAGGACGGCTGGGATGCGGACGACGAAGAAATTCAAAGCCCACCCACCACCCACTTGGTAGCCGCTGTCGACGATTTAACTGACAGGCTAGACTACGACTCCGAGGACATCGACGGTATGGGCGACGATGCCAGGGACGACCAAGAACCAGCGCCTAACGGGCGCAGGAAAGCCACCCCATCCCACAACGTATGCATGGTGGACACACCAAAAGGAAGCGACAATGAGGAAAACGGGACGTGGCGAAGGACAACTCCCCCAACAGACAAACAAAGCGGCGACGCAAGCACCGCCCGAAGACCGGCATCGACAAAAACGGTACCCATATGGACCCGGCCCTAGAGCAGGGCGAAGCAGTGGACGACGCACACGTCAACAAGCAGCCAGCCGGACATGAACCGGACAAGCAACCCATCCCCAGCGAAGATGATCTCACATCACCAGAGCATATGAATCTCCATAACAGGCTCGTCGCCACTGCAAGAAGTTTGAAGAAGCAAAAGCGGAAGGTCAAAACAGCGGAAGACACACTCAGAATAAGATGGAGCAAAGTACTCAACACCGCAGATAAATATGGCACTAGTCACCAGACAAAGAGCTACCCGAAGCGCAAGTTGTTGCCTGAATTTGACGAGGAGGCCTTCGAGCCCCCGCAGTCAAAAAAGAAAGGGGCCACCTGGCCGGATAGACGACCAGATGACAGGCCAAGAGCAACACGGGGCGCCACACACAAGCCGGCACATGATCAGCATAAAGATCTTCAGAAAAAGGATAACCCGGCCAGGTCTATCTATGGGCCAAAAAAGAAGACTCCAGGAAGTAACACAACCAGCCGAGCATTTGAAGACAACGGCACACCCAAATACATGGGCGCCGCACACCCACTATGTTTTACCGACGAGGTACTGGATCATGGATTTCCAGCGGTGTCGGTGTACTAAAGTAGATGTACCTTAGTACCCCGAACTTGGGCACGGGCAGTCGCAGCGCCCCGCGGCAAGGCTTGCCGGGCGTCCGCCAAGACCCTCCGCCATTCACATCACTACCATTCAAGAACAAAGTGTTAACTAAGAAGACAAGGCCCCGGCAAGAGGAGCTTGCCAGGAAGGACAAGGCCCCGGCAAGAGGAGCTTGCCGGGAAGGACAAGGCCCCGGCAAGAGGAGCTTGCCGGGAAGGCCAACTAAGGCACTCCAAGAAACTTGCCGCAACGCCCCGCGCGACCCAGCAAGGCCCGGCGAGCGGCAAGCTTGCTGGTGCGACAAGATAAGGGCCGCGGCAAGGCGCTTGCCGCGGCAAGGCTGCCACTATGCACCCGAGCTCCAGCGCATCCAACAACGTGTCACCCCAGGACTATCCCAGGAGCACGTGGCAAGGCGCTGTGCAGCCATGCGGTGCGAGGTGGCAAGAGGAGCTGACAAGGAGGCCATCGTGGCGATCGGTGGCGCCTCTAACGGTCGTTTCCTTGCACTGTTGCGGCGACCGGACGGGCATTAAATGCCCTTGTCCCATGCCGTCAGAGTTAGGTAGGGGACACTGTTGGTAGCAGTTGTACCAACCCGCATTTTTACCTTTCTACCCCTCTTTCTACGCTGCCACCTGTCGGTGACCCCTTTAGCCTATAAAAAGGAGGCCCATGCGCACGTAGAGGGGGTTCGGTTCGGTTCGGTTCGGTGGGGTTCGCAGTTTTTCCGCAGTTGGGCTCGACTCATTCGAGACGACAGCACACCCACGCTCTCAAGCAAGAACAAATACAAAACACAAAGCAGCAGTAGGAGTTTTATCTCTCCGGAGAGCTCCGAAGCTGGGTAAAATCCCCCGCGCGCTCTCGCCTCGATCCACTCTGCGTGCGCCCTCCGCTCCCTTGCCGGACAAGAAGGGGCCCTCCTGCCCCATAGGTGCTCGTGCTCCCATTCCCATGACATCTCTGGTGCGCCAGGTAGGGGGGTGTCGAGGTCGTGCGTATCTGATCCGGCGTCTGCGCGCGCTACATCAACATCTTCATCGACATGCCACCAAAGAAGAAGACTTCAGAGGTGGCCGCTCCGTCTGCGACTTCCCTACCGCCACCGGAGCAAACGAGCGGTGGGGTAGACACCGGCGGAGGAGCGGGCGCCGGCGGGGGGACGCGCATCGTCACCCGGTCTAAGGACAAGGCCCCGCAAGGTTCAGCTTCTGCATATCCACCGCACCCCTCCCAGGAGGTACAGGATCGACAACGCCATGGTGCTCCTAGCACCGTACTTGCGTTGGAACAAGGCCAAGCTGGTGGGTCGCGGGACGCTCAAGGCCAACATGCGCGTCAACACGCTGGCACGAGCGCAGTGCGGTCGCCCGTACGAGATGTTGCTCCTTCTAACACTGTTAGGAGTTTGAGCATGTCTCGCACCTCGCGTCGCTCACCACCGCCGCCCAAGACTCCAGAGGAAGAGCTGGCCCGAGCCCAGCTGCTTCTGGATTACCCTCCAGCGCCAGACAAGATCGACGACTGGAGGGCCGCCATTTATAGCCTTATCGGCTTCGCCAATGGCGACAAGCCCCGGCAACCGAGCACATCGAAGCCCCAGCAAGACGCCCAGGCGCAAGCCGACGCCGATAAGACCGCTGGGGGCGCCACCACCGAGCACTCCCCGCCCCGAAGGCCAAAGTCGCCGACTCGCCGGGCCAACCTCGACACCGACTCCACCGCGTCGTCGGACCCGCGAGCTCGCCGCGATCAATGCCAAGTTCTCCAAGAACGACGACACGAAGACGCTCGCACTCGCATCGAACGTCGAAGAGAAGCGCGGCGTCAATCCGATCAGCGTGCTGGGCCCACTGTCGACATGCATGCGCCAGGGGAGCCAGGCGACTTGCCGTACGCGGTAGGTTGCCCTGCGTTCACTCGTGAGCTGCGGCAGGTCCAGTGGCCCAGTACCAAGAACTTCAAGCCAGACGTGCCCGAGAAGTACGATGGCAGGATACATCCATCAGAGTTCCTCAGCATCTACACCATCGCGGTGCAGGCTGCCGGGGGGCGCGACGAGAAGATCCTCGCCAACTACTTCCCATTGGTGCTCAAGCCCAACGTCAGATCTTGGCTCATGCACTTGCCGGACAACTCCATCTCTTCGTGGGCGGACCTGTGCCATCAGTTTTTTGGTGCCTTCACAGGCAGCCACAAACCCCATGGCCAGGAGAGCGATCTTCATCTGCTCGTCCAGAAGGAGGGAGAACCCCTCCGCAAGTACATACAGAGATTCAGCCAGGTGCAGCGCAACATCCTAGACGTCCACCCTGCCGCGGTTATTAGTGCGTTCCATCAGAATGTACGTAACCGCAGGATGAGGGAGGAGATGGCGATGTGCAAGATCAGAGATGTCAGCGAGCTATACGCTCTGGCCGACAAGTGTGCACGGGCTGAGGAGGGGAGGAAAATCCCCGGAGAGAATGCGGGAGCAGAAGGATCTGACAGTGAGGATGCCCCTCTGGCAAAGAGGAACCGGAGGCGGAATAACAGAAAGAGAAAGGCTAAGGATGTGCTAGTTGTTGAGCAATCCGGCAGCGGAGGCGGTTCCGAGAAGGCTAGAGCTGGTGACTCCGGCGAGGCTGTGGTGGACGCCGACAAGCAGGATGGCTCCGGCAAGCAGTATTGCAAGATCCACCGCACCAAGGGCCATGACCTCCAAGCCTGCAAGAAAGTTGAGCAGATGGAGGAGCTACAGAAAGCTGAATACGAGCGCCGCGACAAGGAGAAGGCCCGGGAAGGTGGCGGAGGATCCGGCAAGAAGTATCCCGCCTGGGGAGGGCGCCGCGGCAAGGCCAAGCCGCGGCAAGGAGATAGGCCTCCCCGCGACCGAGACAAGGACGAAGACGAAGATGAGGATGATGAGATGGAGGAAGATGAGACTAACGAGCAGGAGTTCCAGAAGGCAACAGAGGTGTTGTGCGTCGACGGCGGTGCTTCTCTGCACACCTCGCACCGCCAACTCAAACAGTGGGTGCGGGAGGTGAACGCAGCAGAACCGTCCGTTGAGTCGCGCAAGCTCCTGAAGTGGTCCAGCACGCCCATCGTCTTCGACATTGAGGATCACCCTGATCGCATCACTGCGGTCGGGTGCTTGCCGATGTTGGTTTCGCCAACAATCCGCAACCTCAAGGTTACGAAGATGCTGGTTGACGGCGGGGCCGGCCTGAATCTGATCTCCTCCGCAGTGCTCAAGAAGCTCCAGATCCCCGACAGTGAGCTCGAAGAGACTGGAACCTTTCAAGGAATAAACCCGGGAAGGAGCAAGCCGAAGGGGAAGATCACACTGCCAGTGACATTTGGCAGCGAGCTGAATTTCAGGACAGAGAGAGTCACATTCGATGTTGCTGATTTCCCATTGCCCTACAATAGGATACTTGGCCGTCCAGCGCTCGCCAAGTTCATGGCAGCCTCTCACTACGCCTACAATGTGGTCAAGATGCCTGGTCCGATAAGTGTCATTTCTGTCTAAGGCGACAAGAAGGATGCACTCATCTGTACCGACAAGATCTACCGGGAAGCAGCAGCCGCAGCAGAACGCAAACCACTTGCCGCTGAAGCTCCCGGGGGGAAGAAGAAGACCAAGTCCAGCAAGAGTAGCTCTGATGCCCACTCCGGCAAGTGCACCTCTTTGGAGTGCTGCGCTACCGTCGAGGACGCACCATCGAGCTCCACGGGCAAGTGCAAGAAGGAAAAGACAGCTTCACCAGAGACCAAGAAAGTGGCCGCCAAGGAGGACGGCACTGGTGGTACCTTCACCATCAGTGCCACGCTTGATCCTAAATAGGAAAGCGCGCTCGTTGCTTTCCTGCGGGCGAATGTCGATGTGTTTGCATGGCAACCATCTGACATCCCCAGTGTTCCCAGGGAAGTAATTGAGCACCACCTTGCCGTCTGTCCTCACGCGCGGCCCGTCAAGCAGAGAGTTAGGAAGCAAGTAGTGGAGAGACAAGAGTTCATTGCAGAGGAGATCAAGAAGTTGGAAGCAGCAGGCCTGGTCCGAGGAGTGCTCCATCCAACGTGGTTAGCCAATCCAGTAGTCGTGCGCAAAGCAAACGGGAAGTGGAGGCTTTGTATTAACTTCACCGATGTTAATAAAGCTTGTCCCAAGGATTCATTTCCCTTGCCGCGCATTGACCAGATTGTCGACTCCACGGCAGGATGTGATCTGCTTTCATTCCTTGATGCATATTCAGGATATCATCAGATCTTCATGGCAGGAGAGGATGAAGAGAAAACCGCATTCATTACTCCATGTGGCACGTACTGCTTTGTACGAATGCCCTTCGGACTAAAGAATGCTGGTTCAACATTTGCAAGAGTAGTCATTCATGCTTTTGAGCCACAACTGCACAGAAATGTAGAAGCTTACATGGATGACATAGTGGTCAAGAGCAAGGACAAAGAGACTTTGATCCAAGATTTGGACGAGACTTTTGCAAATCTGCGCAGGATCAACCTCAAGTTGAATCCCGAGAAGTGTGTGTTTGGGGTTCCTTCCGGCAAGCTTCTCGGATTCTTTGTGTCCCAGAGGGGGATTGAAGCTAATCCCGACAAGATCAAGGCCATTGAGCAAATCGAAGCACCAAAGCGCGTCAAGGATGTGCGAAGGCTTGCCGGCTGTGTTGCTGCTCTCAGTAGGTTCATCTCTAAGTCTGCTGAGCGCGCCCTGCCATTTTTCAAAATTTTGAAAAAGGCAGGTCCAATGAAATAGACTCCGGAAGTGGAGGCTGCGCTGCAGGACCTGAAGAGATACCTATCCTCTACTCCAACACTTGTCGCACCTAAGCCACAAGAGAAGTTATTGCTATATCTGGCGGCAACCAATCAAGTGGTTAGTGCTGCGTTAGTAGCGGAGAGGGAGGCAGATGGTGAGCCAGCGACCGTGGCAAGCGAGTCCAGCGACAAACAGGGGGCTTCCCCGACAAGCTCTGACCCGACAAGCCCTGATCCGGCAAGTTCTGGCTCCGGCAAGGATGGATCTGCGCAGCCACAAGAAGAGAAACAGAAGAAGATGGTGCAGCGCCCAGTTTACTTTGTCAGTTCCCTTCTACAGGGGGCTAGATCAAGGTACTCTGGTGTGCAGAAGTTGCTTTTCGGCCTTCTCATGGCCTCGAGGAAGCTGTGCCATTACTTTCAAGCACATGAGATCACAGTGGTCACTCGCTTTCCGTTGAAGAGGATATTGCAAAATCTGGAAGCAACAGGCTGGATTGTCGAGTGGGCCCTGGAATTGTCAAGCTTCGGCCTCAAGTTTGAGAGTACTTCAACTATTCAGAGCCGAGGCTTGGCAGAATTCATAGCAGAATGGACGCCAACGCCTGATGAAGAAATTCCGGAGAGGAGCATCCCCGTCAAGGAAGCGAGCAAAGAATGGATCATGTACTTTGACGGTGCCTTTTCGCTGCAAGGCGCTGGTGCGGGCGTACTACTCGTCGCTCCCACAAGAGAGCACCTCAAGTACGTGGTTCAAATGCACTTTCCCAAGGAGCAAGCCACAAACAATACTGCAGAGTATGAAGGCTTGCTTGCCGGACTCAGGATCGCGGCAGAACTTGGGATCAAGAAGCTTATTGTCAGGGGTGATTCACAGCTTGTCGTCCGTCAAGTTAACAAAGATTATCAGAGTCCGTTGATGGAAGCCTACATCGATGAAGTGAGGAAGCTGGAAGAGCATTTTGACGGCCTGCAAATGGAACATGTTCCAAGAGCTCAGAGTGACATTGCAGATGGACTATCAAAGTGCGCCGCACTCAAGTTGCCTGTGGAACCAGGGATTTTTGTGCTCAAGCTGACTCAGCCATCTGTGACACCATCAACTGGACAGAGCAAGAAAAGAAAGTTGGTTACTGGCGACTACTTTCCGGCAGAGCTCCCCGGAGCCGCCGCCAAGAAGGTCCCCAGGATCAACACAAAGAGTGCTGAGGAGCAGACTGCTCCGACAAGCCCCAGGGCTTGTTTCGTTGAAGCAAACGCTCCCGACAAGCTGTGTCCCGACACGCTTGCCGGGGAACATCACGCTCCGGCAGGATCCCAGATTCTTGCCGTGGAAGCGGATGTTCCCGCGGCAGCATTTGCGCCTTTGGTCCTTGTCGTCGAGCCTCAGGCTCCGGCATGGGCACAGCAGATCGTCCATTTCCTTCAGATAGGAGAACTTCCCGAGGAACAAGAAGAAGTGGAGAAAGTAGCCCGGCAATCAAGTATGTACCAGTTTGTCGACGACATACTGTACAGAAGAAGATTCAACGCAGTGAAATTGAAGTGCATTTCCCGGGAAGATGGACAGGAGCTGTTGGCGGAGATACATGGAGGCATATGTGGTCACCACATTGGCGCAAGAACGCTTGCCGGCAAAGCCTTCCGGCAAGGTTTCTTCTGGCCGACAGCCCTCCAGGATGCAACTGCACAAGTAACCAAGTGTGAAGTGTGCCAGTTCCACTCCAAGTAGATACATCAACCAGCTCAAGCTCTCCAAACAATCCTGGCCATTTTTCGGTCAGGGGGCTCGACATTCTCGACCCCTTTCCCCTCGTATACGGATCACTTCGACTGCTCGGTTATGATGAGCTTGAGCAAGAGCAGCTACGGCAAGATGATGCGCTGCTCCTCGAGGAAGATCGTCTTCAGGCTGCGGTACGAGTTGCTCGCTACCAGCAAGCTTTGCGCTGCTACCATAGCCGCAAAGTTAACGCCTGAAGTTTCGAGAGGGAGGGGATGCAGGTGTGGGCCGGGCATTGTTCAAATAAATACAGCCTTGCCGGAACATAGGCGACAGAAAAGCTAAGTTGCCAAAGTTTGAGCATGATCAAGTTTTAAATTTTTAAGTTATATTCCTTGAATGTCCGTGCCTTGTATGGAAAACCTGTGCGCGTAGGACCCGACTCGTGGCTAAGTTGCGCCCTTGATTTGTTTCGAGTCCGCTCAACAATACAAGTGCGCTGCAACTAGCCCCGACAAGGTTTCTTGCCGGATGCAACACCGCCAGTGGGCTGCTGATGTTCCGCACTCAGCAAGTGTGCTTGCGCCGGCAAGTTTCCCTCAAAGCGTAGGGTAAAAACATACAAGGGATGTAACAAAGTAAAGGATATAACGTAGCAAGTGTTGCCCAGGACAAAGTTATATTACGAAAGTAACTTGTTACGGCACTGACTAAGTTGTTCTCATAACTAAAATAACAGTGACAAAGAAGAAGAAGAAGAAGGGCGCGCCGGCACCTGGACCCCGGCAAGCCAGTGTTGCCGGGGGCCGCGAATACCAAGATTCATCCGCGGCAAGCCAAAGTTGCCGGGGGCTGCGATATCAGATAAGTTTTTCGTCCCTCATCATGCATCCTCTTATGGACTGGGGAACGCGAAGCCGCGTCCTTGAACGATCGTACCTTGTATGAAAAACCTGTGCGCGGAGGAATCGACTCGTGGCTAAGTTGCTCCCTTGATTTGTTTCGAGTCCGCTCAACAATACAAGCGCGCTGCAACTAGCCCCGACAAGATTTCTTGCCGGAGGCAACACCGCCAGCGGGCTGCTGATGTTCCGCACTCAGCAAGTGTGATTGCGCCGGCAGGTTCCCTCAAAGCGTAGGGTAAAAAAATACAAGGCATAGAATCAAGTAAAGGATATGACATAGCAAGCTTCCCCTTTCCATTAAAAACATCCCACTCGGGTACAATCCATAGAGGATGAAAAACATGAAAGAGAGGATTACAAGTTTTAAATGCAGCTAAGGCCCGAAGGCTTACAAATTAAAAAGATAAGATGCCCGTAATCCTTTTCCTGTCCCTCTCTTCAGGAGGTAGGTCAAGGAGGCGAGAAGGGTAAAAGGGGCGCCTAGGCGAACTACGGGTGCCAGAAGACACCAAGAGAACATCCCCGGGGCCGTCCGAAGGCTGGATGGTGATGGCGGCGCCGGAAGCAGAGCTCGAAGATGGGGCGGCAGGACGTCAGCACGCTGTCAAGGGCACTATGCCCTCGTACTCCGACTTGACGGCCTTGCCGCCAGCCCTCTTCCTCTTCCGCAGCCTCCCTACGCCAGCCTCCCAAGGAGACGACCCCGGGGAGTTCAAGGTGCCGGCGACGCGGATGATGGGGTCGCCGGTGACGCGCGAAGCGGCGCCCGACACCTAGTCGGACTCGCCACCCCGCCGCCCGCTACCCTCGTCGTCGTTGTCGCTCTCCTCCTCGTCACTATCGCTCGAGGGGGAGTCTTCGCTATCGGAGGAGCTGTCCACGCAGCACCTCGCCCGAACGCCGGAGTCCCCGAAGACCTTGACAGAGAGGAGGTCGCCCTCCATTAACTTAAAATGGAGGGTAAACCCCGCCGTCAGGCTGTGGATGCGGGCGAAAGTCTTCCACCCACGATCAAGATACATCACATTAGGGGCTGGAGATACAACGTGGACTCGCGTGCCGCTGATCCCACAGCCCCTCATGTGCAATCTCAACGTCTCGGGCGGTTCCGGCTCCATCACGCTCGCAAACGGAGCTGGAAGACGGAGGCGACGACGAGGCGCCCGGCGCAGCTTGACGAAGAACTCGCAAGGGTCGTCCCCCGTATGGACCTCCGCGAGGGGAGGAACCGCCGGCGGAGGCGGAGATGCTGCGCCGCCCCGACCGCCTCTTCCCCGAGCGCCTCGGCCTCGTCCTCGGCCTCGTCCTCGGCCTCGTCCACGACCTCGCCCCCTCCCTCTTCCCCTTGTGGCTGGCTCTGCCAGCACGGGCGTGGAATAGGGAGGGATGCGCTGCCTGACGGCGACCCTCGCCGCCACCGATGAAGGACCAGGGTTCCCTTTCTCCATGGCGAATGGGAGAAAGGGGAGCAGAAGTTGGGGAAAGGAGAAGATGAGAGAGTGCGGGCTTCGGTGCCCCCCCTCCCTCTCTTCTTAAAGGAGCGAGGTGGGGGCACGACCGCCCCGCTTGGCGAATCAGGGCACGGGAGGAGCAGGGAATCGGAGCCGACCCGCTGCCTCCGCCCGTGACGGCTCAGTTTCCCACTTCCACCGCCCACGACCCCGATTGCATAGGAGCCGCGTGGCGGGGATGCAGAACCAAGGCGACAGATGAGGTGACCTCGCCCCTCCCCGTGGTCACGGGTGGGGGGTGGACGCCTCGAAAATCACGCACGCCACCCACGTCTCCCACGCCGCCGCGATTGACGCGTGTCGTTACAAGGGAGCGCGGCGGGCACGGAGTCAGATTCAGTGTGGACCCAGGCCGCGTGTGCTCGTGCCCTGTTTTGGGCCTGGCCCAACAGCGCTCGGCACCGTGTATGGCCCAGGCCCAGGGGATCCTGTCGGTGTACTAAAGTAGGGGTACCTTAGTACCCCGAACTTGGGCATGGGCAGTCGCAGCGCCCCGCGGCAAGGCTTGCCGGGCGTCCGCCAAGACCCTCCGCCATTCACATCACTGCCATTCAAGAACAAAGTGTTAACTAAGAAGACAAGGCCCCGGCAAGAGGAGCTTGCCGGGAAGGACAAGGCCCCGGCAAGAGGAGCTTGCCGGGAAGGACAAGGCCCCGGCAAGAGGAGCTTGCCGGGAAGGCCAACTAAGGCACTCCAAGAAACTTGCCGCAACGCCCCGCGCGTCCCGGCAAGGCCCGGCGAGTGGCAAGCTTGCTGGTGCGACAAGATAAGGGCCGCGGCAAGGCGCTTGCCGCGGCAAGGCTGCCACTATGCACCCGAGCTCCAGCGCATCCAACGACGTGACCTCAGGACTATCCCAGGAGCACGTGGCAAGGCGCTGTGCAGCCATGCGGTACGAGGTGGCAAGAGGAGCTGACAAGGAGGCCATCGTGGCGATCGGTGGCGCCTCTAACGGTCGTTTCCTTGCACTGTTGGGGCGACCGGACGGGCATTAAATGCCCTTGTTCCCTGCCGTCAGAGTTAGGTAGGGGACACTGTTGGTAGCAGTTGTACCAACCCGTGTTTTTACCTTTCTACCCCTCTTTCTACGCTGCCACCTGTCGGTGACCCCTTTAGCCTATAAAAAGGAGGCCCATGCGCACGTAGAGGGGGTTCGGTTCGGTTCGGTTCGGTGGGGTTCGGAGTTTTTCCACAGTTGGGCTCGACTCATTCGAGACGACAGCACACTCACACTCTCAAGCAAGAACAAATACAAAACACAAAGCAGCAGTAGGAGTTTTATCTCTCCGGAGAGCTCCGAAGCTGGGTAAAATCCCCCGCGCGCTCTCGCCTCGATCCGCTCTGCGTGTGCCCTCCGCTCCCTTGCCGGACAAGAAGGGGCCCTCCTGCCCCATAGGTGCTCGTGCTCCCATTCCCACGACAAGCGGGATTTAAACCCATAAACATAGAGGCATACGACGGAACAACAGACCCCGGAGTCTGGATTGAGGATTATATCCTACACATACACATGGCAAGAGGAGACGATCTCCATGCAATAAAATACCTTCCCCTCAAGCTCAAAGGGCTGAGCCGGCATTGGCTTAAAAGCCTCCCAGAAAATATGACTGGGAGTTGGGAAGAGCTTGAGGATGCGTTTCGAGCAAATTTTTAGGGGACTTATGTCCGGCCTCCGGATGCAGATGATTTAAGTCACATAACTCAACAGCCCGGAGAATCAGCACACAAATTCTGGAATAGGTTCCTCACTAAAAAGAACCAAATAGTCGACTGTCTGGACACTGAAGCCTTAGCAGCCTTCAAACACAATGTCCGAGATGAATGGCTCGCCAGACACCTCGGCCAGGAAAAACCAAGAACAATGGCCGCACTAACAATTCTCATGACCCGCTTTTGCGCGGGGGAAGCCAGCTGGTTGGCTAGATGCAGCACCAGCGACCCGAGTACATCCGAAATCAGGGATGGAAATGGGAAATCACGACGCAAAAAAGATCAGCGCCGGAATAAGGAGAATGGCCCAAATAGTACGGCGGTCAACGCCGGATTCAAAAGCTCTCGGCCGAACAACAAAACACTGCCCTTACAGGATAACAGTGACGAGCTATCCAACCTCAACAAGATCCTGGATAGACTGTGTCAAATACACGGTACCTCCGGGAAGCCTGCAAACCATACCCACAGAGATTGTTGGGTCTTCAAGCAGTCCGGCCGACTTAACACCGAACACAAAGGGCTCGACACACCAAGTGAAAGTGACGAAACCCAAAAGCAGCGCTCCGGAAAACAAAAGACTTTCCCATTAGAAGTCAAAATAGTGAACTCACTTCACGTGATAACACACAGCGCGGCCCCTGCTATACCAGGACACCGTCTGCAGACTGGGGATAGAACCCACCAAAATTCGCTATAGCAAGTACTTCCTTCAAAGGAGTGACGCCAGGCCTTTCAGCCAATTTTACAGGCTCTGTACCACTAGGGGTCGTGTTCGGTTCATTCGACAACCTCCGTCGTGAAAAGCTCACCCTCCATCGCCCCATTTAGCAGTAGCCCTTAAGCACTACTGGGGCGTGCAGCTTTCGCCTTGTTTAATGCAATACCACATTACGTGTCTCTTACGCTTAAAAATGCCCGGTCCACGTGGCATATTCTTAAAACTCCAGGTGTATCTTGACCATGGAGAATGTGCTGCTGCCTAGACAGCCACACATTATTCCGACCTTGCAGGTCAAAGCCCCTAAAAACAGGTCATCTAGACCTCGGACATGGTTAGACGAGTCCGGCGTAACTTAACAAGGGGCTTCCCAGCCGCATGCCCCTTTTTTTAGGGGGCCGCGCGCATAAATGATGAAAGCTAATAAAGCTCAACTTTCTTCATCTTCCAAATTATACTTTATTTTGATACACTTTTTGCACGATATTTCTTAGAAACTAAGTCCTTCTCTTTTACAAATGAAGCACGTGCTACACCCGTCCAGGATACAGCACAACGGAGACACAGGCGCATACGTGCAGTAGGGACCCGTTGCAAGGATTCTTTTCAGATTAAGACCCTGTGTAAACCTTTCTCACTGTCTCTTGTTGATACACATCCCCCGGTTTCCTACCAGAGCCGAGGAGGAGGCTAGCGTTTTGGCATCGGCCGCGTCAGAAGTTCCCGCCTGTACCTGGACACTAGGGGCTTAGGGCTTTATTCTGCCCGATATCATAAAGACCGAACACCTCAGGGAGTGTTTGGCGTCTCGAGTTAGGCCTCATATGCATCAGCTCCGAATCATGTCTTTGGTCAAATGTTGGGTTTGCCCGGCTCCTGTGTTTTGCTGCCTTACATTCCGTATCATCGGCTAACGCGGCACCAGGAGAACTACTGCGATTGTGCCCCGGTTCGGCCGGGAGAGCACCTTAGTAGAGAAAGCTGAAAACTGACTGTCATGATATAGCGAGAGACTGGTCAACCACTCGATCGACCATAGGATTGTTTAGAATTCCTCCGCTTTGACGAAGGACCGCTTCCCAGTCAGGCACATACGCGCCCCAAGTTCGGAGAAGCGCGGTGCCATCAGGGGCTATATAGTAGCCCCACATTCGAGCTCCTATGGCTAAGTGAAAGTGATAAAGCATTATAGTCCGGTTGCCTAGTTTGCTATGCTATCACCTCCTTAAAAGGACCAAGACGTTGGATTAAGTGTGAAAAAGCGTTTTTTTTCTTTTTGCAAACACCCCCGCACCATGTGCGTGGGGGCTGAAGCCAAAGACTGCCATCTTTCAGGTTATACATACATATACGGCCGCACAGGAGATAGTTCAATACTTGAACACACAAGTATAAAAAGTCATTGCATTATAAACATGATCTTAGAAATCATACATGTCATTCAAACATAACATCTTTCGAGCACTGCGACTCTATTATATGAGCGCCCTGCAGGACTTCCTCAAAGTAATGCTCGGTGGGGAATCGGCTTCTGTCCGAACCCCGGGATGCAACAGCCATGGCATCCATCTCCGCCCAGTATGTTTTACCACGGGCGAGAGCCATCCGCGCACCTTCTATGCATGCCAACCACTTCATCGCCTTAATATGCGGCACTGCCCCAAGGAATTGCTGCAACAAGCCAAAATAACTCTTCGGCTTGGGCCTTTTCGGCCACAGATGAGTTACCACATCCGTCATGGCGAGTCTGGACAATCTATTCAGCTTAGCCCACTCAACCAGCCGATCACTCAACGGAAGTGGACGCTCCGGACTATGGAATTGAGACCAGAAAAGCTCTTCCATTTCATGATCCTCCTGGCTTCGAAAGTGCACGACTGCGTCAGCCGCACTCGCCGCCAAGTCCAAATAAGGATCCTCCGCACCGTACAATCGACCTAGCTGAGCATACTTCGGATCCGTGAACTTCCTACGCAGCATAAAGGGCTTTCCAGCCACAATGTCTCCGACCTGACGCAGTTCCTCCTTCATAGCCCGCATCGCACTACGGGCATCCTTGGCCTCGGCATCGGCCTTCTTCAGGTCCTCTTGCTCTGCTCGGCGTTCTCCTTCAAGAACTTCCAGGCGGTCGGTAGCAACTCTTAATTTCATGGCCACTCCATCCATCTCCTCCCTGCTTTGGCAGTGAGCAGCCTTCTCGGCTTCTAGCCCTTCCGCTGCCTTCAGGGCAGCCGCCTCGCTCTTTCTGGCTTGCTCCTTGGCCTGAGCAAGTTCTGCTCGAAGGTCCTCCATAGCAGCAGCACCATCTGCATCTAAGAATACAATTTGTAAGGAATGGGCGTCAGCTCCCTTACTAACCAACCGCGGGGCAACCACATACCTTGTGACTCATCAAGTCGTCTATTGACCAGCGAGATGTCCGCATCTGCAGTGTCGAGTTGCTTCTTCAGCTCGGCAAATTCATCAGTCCGGCTGGCCACCAAACGTTCCGCCGCCTGCATGGGAAAGGCGACAGTTAATAACCGAGATTATGATCCTAGGCACGCTGTTGTTTTCGACAGCATACCAAGTCTCGGGGGCTACTATCTATACAGGGCGCACTTCATGTGCAAAACTGTCAACAGGTATGTCATTTTTTGCGTACCTCAAATCCCGTCAGTAAACTTTCGACGGCCTCATACAACCCGGTTTCGGCGGACGAGATCCTCTCAATCACATCACCCATTAATGTGCGGTGATCTTCTGAGATGGACGCCCTCTTAAGCAAATCCTGCAGCTCCACCGGCCGTACTCCAATGGGCGCCGAACTCTCCGGTCCCGCCGGATTCGGGGAGACCCTCCGCGACGACACCTCAGGGTCGTCCGCCCCGCACGACGGGGAGGCAGATGAAGGCGTTTCGCTTTCCATCATCTCCGGACAAAGGTCTCCCGAAGATGAGCTGTGCTGAGATGGGCTGGGATCCGAACTACAAGGTAAAAACTTCGTTACCTTTATACATTAAGCAGGGGTGTCTGATAATATTAAAATCCCCCTTTTCACTTACGGCTCGTTAGAGGGCTGATTCCTCTGAGGAGACAGTACGGCCGGGGCACTTTCTGGCGCTGGACCTTCTGGTACAGATTTCTTTCCCCGCTTTGAGGCCTTGGCCTCCGGGTCTTCGGAAGCGTTCCTCTTCTCCCCCTAGAAGGAGGGACTCTCGGTTCCTCCCTTACTAAACGCCTCCTTGGCAGAGGTGACAGTTTCCCCGTGCCCCCCTTCGCCCTCATTCGAAGGTGCAACCTCCAACATTTTGATTAACACCGGATCCTGCGTGGTCTCAGGGAGGGGGGCCGGACACCGTATCAATTGTGCTTGCGCTATCCACTCATGTCCAAGGATAGCTGGTTAAAAGGCAAGCTCACGATAAATAAACGGATGGTGTGTCCGGACACAGGGCTACTTACTTGAGTATCCGGGCGATTGCAGCCTAGGCCAGCGTCCTCGGTCAATTCCGGATGCGTCTCTTGCGATCCAAAGATTAGTTTATACATCTCCATGGGAGTCAAACCCATGAAGTGTTGAAGAGCTCGCGGCCCCTCCGGATTAAATTCCCACAGACGGAGGGGGCGACGTTTGCAGGGCAGTAGGCGCCGGATCAACATGACCTGCACCACTACGACCAGATTGATCTCCCTTTCTTGGAGGACTCGAATCCGGTCCTGCAACAGGGGGACGTCTTTGGGTGGCCCCCAGTCACGCCCCTTGTTGACCCATGACGTCAGCTACTGTGTAGGGCCCGAGCGGAAGACGGGCGGCGGCTTCTGCCTGCTGCCCCGGGGAGCGGTGATATAAAACCACTCCTGTTGCCACAAGCCGAGCTCCTCTTGGAAAGAGCCCTTGGGCCATGGAGCTTCGGCCCTCTTGCTTATAACCGCCCCGCCGCACTCTGCCTGACGCCCCTCAATCATCTTCGGCTCCACGTTGAAGGTTTTGAGCCATAAGCCAAAGTGAGGGGTAGTGCGGAGGAAGGCTTCACAGACGACAATGAATGATGAGATATGGAGGATGGACTCCGGAGCCAGGTCATGGAATTCCATCCCATAGTAAAACATGAGCCCCCTCATGAAGGGATCCGTCGGGAAGCCTAAACCCCGACGGAAGTGAGACATGAACACGACGATCTTGCCAGGCTCGGGAGTTGGGATAACTTGCCCTCGGGCAGGCAGCCTATGCGAAATCTCGTAGGTTAAGTACCTGTCATCTCTCGGCTTTAGCACGTCCTCCTTCGTGACGGAGGAGGGCATCCACCAGCCTCGTAGATCAGGACCGGACATTGTCGAGGATCGAAGGTACCTGAATTCGGAGCCCTGGGTGTTGGAACTCAGGGAGAGGGGTGGATTCGATAGAGGATTGAATAAAAATAACGGGCCTTGGTCTCATTATAAAGAGGAAGAATACCAAGAGCCGTCCCCGTGACCGTTTGGAACCCGCCTTCGATGGAGGGGGCGTGGCAACGGGCGCGGTTGGGTTACCCACGTCCGTATTGATGGGAATCCCGGAATAAGGGGAACACTATCTCTGCTTCGACAAGACGTGCCAAGGAAACCGCCTCGCTAAATGCGCTGAGGTGGAACAATAAAAACAATTCGAGTAAAGGCTTGGAAGTGGTGTGACGTCACGCCGCAGAATACGTCAGCAGATTGATCTGGTGTAATATTATTCTCTCTATGGTGGTATGTGGAATTTATTTTTGCAGAGCCGGACACTATCCTGGTGTTCACGATCTTCTATAAATTATTCGGAGGAGGAACCCGGCTTGCAATGCCGAAGACAATATGCGCGCCGGACTCGTCGTCATTGAAGCCTGGTTCAGGGGCTACTGAGGGAGTCCCGGACTAGGGGGTGTCCGGATAGCCGAACTACCATCATCGGCCGGACTCCAAGACTATGAAGATACAAGATTGAAGACTTCATCCCGTGTCCCCGGCCACTTTTCTTGGCGAGGCGACCGGCCGCTTTTCTTGGCGAGGCGACCGGCGGTGCGCATCAGGCAGACACCCCTGACGCGGGTCGTCTTGACGTTCCCTCCTCGTCGCAAGCTGACCCCTGCGCTCAACTCTTGGGCCGCTTCTGCATGGACTTTGAGGCCCTCCGAAAGAGAAGGGAGGCCCTGGGCGACGATTACCCTTGTCGCCTGCTAAAGCGTAGAAAGTACTTCGCCATCGATGAGTAAGCCTTCTCCCTTCCCAGCTCCAGATTCTTCTGCTGCCCTTCCTGAACCTTGCTCTGCAGGGCCCTTCCTCCCGAGCTCACGGAGATGACTGAGGAGCCATCCCCCCTGCTTCCACCTTCTCCATCGTCTCCGGTCGCTTCGAGCAGTAGAGCCCTTGTGGTGAGGTCGGTCAAAGAGACGAATCGCTCCGAGGCGCAACGCGGCCCTGCGCGCCTCGTGACCTTCCTTCGCGACCCTTCTCGGGGCCCAGCCAGCCTGCCATGGGCTTCTCGTCTGGTCTGGACAATGATTGGCTGGGGTACTCCCAGCGCTCTTCACCTGGGGATGGACTGGCCCCAGGCCGGGCTCCTGGCGAGGCGCGCCCGGTCGCCTCAAGGGCGCCAGCCCCCAGCCCCCAGCCCGGAGGGGGAGCGCTAATCAGTGCCCCCCGGCGCTTGCTTGGGGCAGATGACGGCGTGGAAGACGTACTTGAGCACGCTTGGGAGCGTCGCGCTCTTTGCCAAGGGTTCCTTCGAAGGGCGGCTGACGCGGTGAGCCTGCTTGGTGAGGAGCTTGCTAATGAAGATGCGCGCCTTGAGGCCGAGGGCCTGCGCTTGGTCGTGGAGAGGCACGAGCTGGAGGTGGCAGTCGCCCTCGCGCGCCGCCAACGCGATCTTGACAATGAGGAGGCCAAGGTGTCGCTGGCAGCCTCTTGGGTGGCCTGTTCCCAGGCCGTCGAGGAAGCCCAGGAAGCTGACCAGCGGCAAGAGGAGATGGAAGAGCGGGCACAGGAACTCCTGGCCTGGTGCCGCTTACTGGAGGAGCAGGTGGAGTTGCATGAGGCGGCCCTCGCGTCGATGAAGGTGACTTACGGTGACCCAGCGGAGCTTCAGAAGCTTGAGGAAGCGCTGACGCTGGAGGCTGCCGAACGCGCATGTGAGTACGAACGCCTAGAGACAAGGGAGCTCTTGGTGACACGAGAGGAGAATGATGTCACTGCGCGGGAAACCCGTGTCTTGGAGGAGATCGGACGTCGGGTGGCAACAGCGCGCTCGAGCCTCGAGCGCGAGTTCGAGGAGAGGCTGGTGTTGATCCGGACCGAGGCTGAAGGCAGGACCACTGCCCTGAGGACCAAGCTGGAGGAAGCGACGCGGCGGGTTGATTCCTTGCGGGCCGCACTTGAAGTGGCGCAGGGGGAGTCGACTACTTCTTGTGCCGAGGTGCTTCTTCTTCGCTAACGGCTGGATGAGGCTGAGGCCGTTGCGCGCCAGAATGCGGACGAGATATGCCAGCGGCGGCTCCTGGAACATGAGCATGCCCCCATGCTCACCACGCTCCGGGAGAGAGCCAACACGGCCTTGGGAAACATCTGCGAGGCGGCAGTTGGCGCGCCGCATGCAACCAACTACGTCGGCAACCTTCAGTTCTTCACCGACATCGTGACGCAGCTGGAGGCTCGGTTGGTCAGGGCCAACAGGTTGGTGGAGGAAAAGAGCCGCGCCCTGCTCGGGCGCGCCTTCTCTCGTGTATTCAGCCATCTCCAGAACATGGATCCTCACTTCGACTTTGACGCCGCCATCTCCCCAGTTCCCCAGGCCGTCCGGGGTGACCTGGCGGACTGGGTGGAAGACAACGTGGACGCTCTTGTCAGGGCCTTCGCTTCAGACGATGATGACGCGATCGTGGCCGCCGACGAGGGCGGCATGGTGGACGGCCCTGATGCCGCCGGCGACAATGCAGAGGGCGATGGCGAGGCCAGCGACGCCAGCGACAGTTCGGGTGGTGCTCCTGAGGATGCATTGGGGGATTTATTCGACTGACCGCGCATTGCTCATGTTTCCTTACCCTGCATGAATAGAACTCAGGCTTTCGACCTGCCGATTGTAAGAGCATTTTGGGAGGGGGTGCCCCTCATGTAAAGCTTATGTTCAGCGTACTAGTGGGTGCTGTATCGCCCATGTGCCTGCGCCAAGTGGTTGGCTAGGTGAAGAACCGGATGGCTAGTTTACCTTTGTCCCATGCGGGTCTTGAGATAATACGCGGGAGGCCGCGGTGTCTCAAATGCCCCTTGATCGAATCCGTAGGATCTGCAGTGAAAAAGCCTCCTAAGAGGATATGGCGGCGGCAGTCTGGGCTGCACGCAAGCTAGGCCAGACCCGGCTCGCGAGGGGCTCACGAGGGGAGGCAGCTGAGGCGAGGTCGTGACCGAAACACGAGAGATTGCTCGAACGACACTAAGCACCCCTTCCTCGAACACACGCAAATCTTCGAATTCGAATCCAACTTAAATCCAGCGGGGGAAAGCAACAACCAAGGGAAAAGCAACGAAGGTAGAAAAAGGCCGCGTCTGGCACCTAGTCTAGTCTTGGACGTCTTCTCACCAGCGCGGAGCTAAGTGCTGCCACTGGGCGTGGGAGGGAGCCCCAGGGCCTAAGGCCGGCACCCCTGAGACTCCAGGGCGTGTACAGCCCCACTCATTATTACATGAGAGTGTCACGGGGCGGCGAGCTTCACAGGCACTGGGCCTTCTTCACAGGTACCGGCCTTGCTTCATATCGCCAGACGAGGGCCCCGCCTTGCGCCACACTCTAGTGCCATCAACGATGACCGGAAACCAAGACGCCGCCGATGGGGTAGAGCGGTCGCCAGCGGTTCCACCGACGACCACGGGTCCTCCGCCAGGGGCAGGCCCTGAGGTGCCTCCCCAGCGGAGGGCCTACCTCCTGGGAACGCCTTGCTCCGAACGCCACGGTGGTGATGTCGGATCCCGACCCCTCCCCTGCAGCCCCCGATGCCCTCCTGCTGAGGGGCAGGAGGCTACGGGAGCGGGGTAGCTGCTTGTTGTGGCGACCTGCACCTCCTGCGACCCATGATTAGCATATGCCTGCTCCTGAGGAATTAGTGGTACCCGATAATCGTCGCTTCCAGTGCGGCCGGTGGGGCCGTCCCGGGACTCCTGGAAGAGCTCAGCTTCTGGTGCCTCGTCCCCCCAGCTCGGGATGAGGAGCGAGCCTTGTTCGCCCTCGCACGGGTGCCCTTGGTCCAACATGCGGGGCATGTACTCTTCGGGGGCTGCCACCCCGAAGGCCACGTCATAGTTCTCCGCGCGCCACGCAGCTCTGCTTGATGTGCCAACCTGGGGGTGGTAGCGCGGCAGCCCACTGGGGCCGTGGGTTGCGACGAGTCCTTCCTCGCTGGCGGGGAGTGGAGTCAGTGCAGCCGCCGGCCCGGGCGGGCTGCTCTGGGCCTGAGACGGGAGTTGAGTGTAGAAGGGGTGAGCCCCCGAGGCGGCGAAGCCCAGAAGCTCTGCCACCCACTCTAGCAGCACGTCGCGGCCGCCTTCTATTAGCCTGCACTGCAGCAGCTCTCGGGCCACCGTGAGCGCGGTCCTTGAGTTCGCCTGCTCCCGACGAGTGTATGGTGCCGTGGCCGCGACGTGGTTGGAGGCTCTTGCTGCCGACCGCGTCTGTCGCGGTGTGAGAGCTGTCGGGGTCTGTCCGCATCGCCCACAGCCCGCAGCACCCTGCGGACCGCGAGCTGCCTGGGGAGCTGGGTCACCCGGGGCGAGCGGCTCTGCGCGGGCGGGCCAAGCTGCTCAGGGGGCGGGGTTGCCCGCTTGGTCGCCAGACATGGTGATGACGACGCGACAGGACGCGAGGCGGCAGAAGGTGGATCCCGGCGCACACCTACCTGGCGCGCCAAATGTCAGATTTAGAGTTCCGGCAGACCTTGAGGTTTGAACACTGGGGTGCGCGTGGAGATTTCGCCTTCTACCTACTTGTTCCTCGCCGAATCGCTAGGATCTAACTACGAGAAGATCAACACAAGAGACACAGGGTTTATACTGGTTCAGGCCACCATTGTGGTCTAATACCCTACTCCAATGTGTGGCGTGGTGGATTGCCTCTTAGGCTGATGATGAACAATACAAGGAAGAACAGCCTCGCGAGGGTCTGTTCTTGTGGTGGCATTGTCCCTTTGGAGGGGTTGATTCTAGATGCCTATCTTATCTCCAGATTCCTATCCAGATGCCTCTACCCTGTGGGTGGCTAGTCCTATTTATAGGCAAAGGCCCTGGGCCTCTTCCCAAATATTGAGCGGGAAGGGCGCCAACAATTGGCCATTTTGAAGGGGAACATCTAGTACACTTATCCTGACTAAAGTTGGTCCTCGCCTGTCAAAGGCTCTGGTGGTGACGTCGACTTGGGCTCCACGGTGACCTCCATCCTGCCGTTGGACTGGTCTTGGTCTTGTTGCACCGAAATGGATGCCTTTGCTTGATGCTCTCGCCTGTGCTTGCTCCCCTTGCACCGAAGAGGAAAGAAGGACACTGCGCGGGCTGGCGCCCGACTGGCACCCTTGGTCGTCATGGCTTGCGTCAAGGGCACCTCGCGAGGTACCCCGCCTTGAACTCTCCGCCTCCTCGTGAGCTAGCCTGACGATGCCGTGCCTGAGGAAGCTCCTTGTCGTCCGCCCCGCGAGGCTTGGCCCCTCGCGAGGGTCTTGAGCTTGTGTTGATGAAGATGGGACGTGCTGGGGCCCCCTTTGAGCCACGCCGCAGGCCGCAGGTAGGCAAGTCTGGGGACCCCCGTTCCCAGAACGCCGACAGCGAAATCTCCACGCGCACCCCAGTGTTCGAATCTAAAGGGTCTGCCGGAACCCGAAATTCGACAGTTTGGGGCGCGACCCCCCTCTCCCTTCCTTCTCCACTCCCCCTCCTTTCCCCCTTCTCCAGTTGCACTAGGAAAGCAAGAAAGCTACTCCTACTAGGAGTAGGAATCCTACTCCCTTGGCGCGCCCCTTCTAGGGCTGGCCTCGTCCTCCCTCCCTCCTTTATATACGGGGCCAGGGGCACCCCATAGACACAACAATTGATCCCTTGGATCTCTTAGCCGTGTGCGGTGCCCCCCTCCACCATAATCCACCTCGATAATATTGTAGTGGTGCTTAGGCGAAGCCCTGCATCGGTAGAACATCGTCATCGTCACCACGTTGTCGTGTTGACGGAACTCTCCCTCAAAGCTCGGCTGGATCGGAGTTCAATGGACGTCATCGAGTTGAACGTGTGCTGAACTTGGAGGTGCCGTGCGTTCGGTACTTGGATCGGCCGGATCGTGAAGACGTACGACTACATCAACCGTGTTGTGCTAACGCTTCCTCTTTCGGTCTATGAGGGTATGTGGACACACTCTCCCCTCTCGTTGCTATGCATCACCATGATCTTCCGTGTGCGTAGGAAATTTTTAAAATTACTACGTTCCCCAACAGTGGTATCCGAGCCTGGTTTTATGCGTAGATGTTATATGCATGAGTAGAACACAAGTGAGTTGTGGGTGATACAAGTCATACTGCTTACCAGCATGTCATACTTTGGTTCGGCGGTATTGTTGGATGAAGCGGCCCGGACCGACATTACACGTACGCTTACGTGAGACTGGTTCTACCAACGTGCTTTGCACATAGGTAGCTGGCGGGTGTCAGTTTCTCCAACTTTAGTTGTACCCAATGTGGCTACGCCCGGTCCTTGAGAAGGTTAAAACTGCACTAACTTGACGAACTATCATTGTGGTTTTGATGTGTAGGTAAGAACGGTTGTCGGTGTCAAAACCGGCGGATCTTGGGTAGGGGGTCCCGAACTGTGCGTCTAGGCGGATGGTAACAGGAGGCAAGGGACACGATGTTTTACCCAGGTTCGGGCCCTCTTGATGGAGGTAAAACCCTACGTCCTGCTCGATTGATATTGATATTGTGGATGTTTACAAGAGTGGATCTACCACGAGATCAAGGAGGCTAATCCCTAGAAGCTAGCCTATGGTATGATTGTAATGGTTGTTGTTGTTGTCGTGTCCTACGGACTAGAGCCATCTGGTTTATATAGACACCGGAGAGGGCTAGGGTTACATAGAGTCGGTTACAATGGTAGGAGATCTACGTATCCGTATCGCCAAGCTTGCCTTCCACGCCAAGGAAAGTCCCATCCGGACACGGGACGAAGTCTTCAATCTTGTATCTTCATAGTCTTGGAGTCCGCTCGATGATGATAGTCCGGCCGATGATAGTTCGGCTGATGATGGTAGTCCGGCTATCCGGACACCCCCTAATCCAGGACTCCCTCAGTAGCCCCTGAACCAGGCTTCAATGACGATAAGTCCGGTGCGTATATTGCTTGGCACTCCTCCGAATGATAGAAGATTGTGAACACCAGGATAGTGTCCGGCTCTGCAAAATAAATTCCACATTCCACCGTAGAGAGAATAATATATACACAAGTTCAATCTGCTGACATTTTTTGCGGCATGACGTCACGCCACTACCAAGCCATTACTTGAATCGTTTTTTACTCTACCACCTCAGCGCATTTAGCGAAGCAGTTTCCTTGGCACGTCTTGTCGAAGCAGAGATCATGTTCCCCCTTAATCCGGGATTCTCATCAATACGGACGTGGGTAACCCAACCGCGCCCGTCGCCACGCCTCCTCAATCGAAGGCGAGTCCCAAACGGTCACGGAGACGGCTCTCGGTATTCTCCCTCTTTATAACGGGACCAAGGCTCGTTTCTTTTCTTCAATCCTCCATCGAATCCTCTCCCCGCTCCAAGTTCCATCACCTAGAGCTCCAGATTCGAGTGCTTCGGACCTTCAACGATGTCCGGTTCCGACCTCCAGGGCCGGTGGATGCCCTCCTCCGTCACAAAGGAGGACGTGCTAAAGCTGCGGGAGGCCAAGTACCTGGCTTATGAGATTTCGCACAGGTTGCCTGCCGAAGGGCAGGCCATCCCCACCCCCGAGCCCGGCGAGTACGTTGTTTTTGTATCCCACCTCCGTCGGGGTTTAGGCTTCCCGATGGATCCTTTTGTGAGAGGGCTCATGTTTTACTATGGGTTGGAATTCCATGATTTGGCTCCGGAGTCCATCCTCCATATTTCCGCATTTATTGTCGTCTGCGAAGCCTTCCTCCGCGTTACCCCTCACTTCGGCCTGTGGCTGAAGACCTTCAATGTGGCACCGAAGATGATCGGGGGGTGTCAAGCGGAGTGCGGCGGGGCGGCCATAAGTAGGAGGGCCGATGCCCCGTGGCCCGCTAGCTCCTTCCAAGAGGAGCTCGGCCCGTGGCAGCAAGAGTGGTTCTATATTACCGTTCCGAGGGGCCGCAGACAAAAGTCGCCGCCCTTATTCCGCCCGGGACCTCCACGATGGTTGATGTCGTGGGTCACCCAAGGGCTCAACTGGGGGCCGTCAAAGGACGTGCCCCTACTGCAGGGCCGAATTCGAGATCTCCAAACGAGGGAGGTTGATATGGTGGTGGTAATGCAGGTTATGCTGATTAGGCGTCTCCCGCCCTGCAAACGCCGCCCTCTCCGGCTGTGGGAGTTCAATCCGGAGGGCCCACGGATTCTTCAACACTTCATGGGCATGACACCCCTGGAGATGTACAAATTATTCTTCGGATCGCAAGAGGCGCGTCCGGAATTGACCGAGGATGCTGGCCTAAGCTGCAATTGCCCGGATACTCAAGTAAGTAGTTCCAAGTCCGGACATACCGTTTGTTTGCCTTTCGATGATTCGCCTTATGACCAACTTCCTTCTACACAGGAGTGGATAGCGGAAGCAAAATTGATATGGTGTCCGGCCCCCCTCCCTGAGACCGCGCCGGATTCCGTGCTGGTCCGGATGCTTGAGGTTGCGCCTCCAGAGGAAGACGAAGGGGAAAGCGGGAAAGCTACTGCCTCGCCTAAGGAGGCTCTTGAAAGAGGGGGGGATTGAGAATCCCTCCCTCCAAGGGGAGAAGAGGACTGCCTCCGAGGACCCGGGGGCAAAAGCCCCTAAACGGGGGAAGAAATCTTCGCCAGAGGGTCCTGCATCCGGGGAGGCCCCGGCCGCACAATCTCCCTTAAAGAATCAGCCCTCCAACGAGCCTTAAGTAGAAAGAAAGGAGTTTCGTAATAAGGGACATCCCTATTTGTGCTTCTGAGGATAACTAAAGTTTTTACCTTGTAGTTCGGATCTCCGTCCTTCGCAAATGAGCTCGTCTTCGGGGGACCTTCGTCCTGAGATGATGGAGAGTGAGACGCCTCCGTCCGGGGTGCCGTCGGATAGGGCGAACGAGCCTGAAGTGTCGTCACGGAGGGAGCCCCTGGGTTTGGAAAAGCCGGATAGTTCGGCGCCAACTGGTGTACGGCTGAAGGATCTACTTGAGAAGGCGTCTATCTCAGAAGATCACCACGCATTGATGAGCATGGTGATTGAAAGGATTTCGTCCGCCGAAGGCGGGTTGCATAATGCCGTCAGGAGTTTGCTGGCGGGGTTTGAGGTACGTAAAAATGACACACCTTTTAACAGTTTTGCATATAGAATGCGCCCTGTATAGATAGTAGCCCCTGAGACTCGGTAGGTTGTCGAAATCGACAGCGTGCCGAGGATCAAAATCGCAGGTTTAAATTTCCGCCATGCCGATGCAGGTGGCGGGTCGTCCGGGGGCCAGCCGGACTGATGGAGTTGCTGAACTAAAGCGGCAACTTGCTGTTGCGGATGCGGACATCACGCTGGTCAACAAGCGACTTGATGAGTCGCAAGGTAAGTGTTTCTGTGCGGTCACTTGGTAAGGGAGCCGAAGCCAGCTCCTTACAACATGTGTGTGAAATGCAGATAGTGCCGCTGCTATGGAGAGCCTTCGGACCGAACTTGCTCAAGCCAAGGAGCAGGCCAGAAGGAGTAATGCGGCGGCCTCGAGGGCGGCCGAGGAGTTAGCGGCCGAAAGGGCCGCACACTGCCGGAGCAGGGAAGAGATGGCCGAAATGGCCGTGAAGTTAAAAGATGCTACCGACCGCAATGAGGCTCTTGGGAAGGAGCACCTAGCGGGGCAAGAAGACCTGGGGAAGGCCACCGCCGAAGCCAAGGATGCCCGCTCTGCAATGCGGGCTATAAAGGAAGAGCTGCGCCAGGCCGGAGATATTGCAGCTGGCAAGCCTTTTCTGCTGCGCCGAAGGTTTACGGATCCAAAGTATGATCAGCTGGGCCAACTGTGGGGTCCAGAGGACCCTTATATGGACTTAGCAGTGAGTGCGGCGGATGCCGTTGTGCATTTTCGAAGCCAGAAGGATCACAAGACGGAAGAGCTGTTTTGGTCTTAATTCCATAGTCCGGAGTGTTCACTTCCGCTGACCGACCGTTTGGCCGAGTGGGCTGAGCTAAATAGGTTGTCCGGGCTTGCTATGACGGATATAGTGACACATGTCTGGCCGGATAGGCCCGAGCCGAAGAGTTACTTTGGCTTATTGCAGCAATTTCTTGGGATGGTGCCGCATATGAAGGCAATGAAGCGGTCGGCCTGCATAGAGGGTGCGCGGATGGCACTTGCCCGTGTGAAGACACATTGGACAGAGATGGATGCCACCGCTGTTGCGACCCCGGGTTCGGACGATAACCGGTTACCCGCCGAGCACTATTTTGGCGAAGTGCTGCGTGGTGCTCGTGTAATAGAGTCGCAGTGCTCAAAAAATGTTATGTTCGAATGAACGTTTTTATGATGTAAAACAATATTTATGATGTAAGCGCCTTTTATACTTGTGCGTTCAAGTAATAGAATATCTCCTATGCGGCCGTTCATGTATACGTGTGTATAACCTGAAAGATGGCAGTCGTCGGCTTCAGCCCCCACGCACAAGGTGCGGGGGTGTTCGCAAAAAATAGCGCATTTTCACACTTAACCCGACGTCTCGGTCCTGTAAGGGAGGTGGTAGCATAGCAAACGAGGCAACCAGACTATAATGCTTTATCACTTTCACTTAGACATGGAGTTCGAGGGTGGGGCTACGACATAGCCCCTGGGGGCACCGCGCTCTCCGAATTTGGGGCGCGTATGTGCCTGACCGGGAAACGGCCCTTCATCAAAGCGGAGGAATTCTAAACATTCCCATGGTCGATCGAGTGGTTGACCAGTCTCTCGCTGTATCATGCAGTCAGTTTTCGGCTTTCTCTACTGAGGTGCTCGCCCAGCCGAACTGGGGCACAATCGCAGTAGTTCTCCTGGTGCCGCGTTAGCCAATGATACGGAACGTAAGGCAGCAAAACACAGGAGCCGGGCAAACCCAACATTTGACCAAAGACATGATTCGGAGCTGATGCATATAAGGCCTAACTCGAGACGCCGAACACTCCCGAAGGTGTTCGGTCTTTACAATAGCGGGCAAAATAATGCCCTAAGCCCCTTGTGTCCAGGTACGGCCAAGTTCTTCTGGCGCGGCCTATGCCAAAACGCCAGTCTCCACTCTGGTTATAATGAGAAACCAGGGGATTATAGCAACAAGAGACAGTAAGAAAGGTTTACGTAGGGTCTTAGTCTGAAAAGAGTCCTTGCAATGGGTCCCTACTGCACGTCTGCGCTTGTGTCTCCGTTGTGCCGTATCCTGGATGGGTGTGCATGCTGTTCATCTGTAAAAAGAGAGGAACTTAGTTTGAAAAGAAATCATGCGAGAAAGTGCATAAAAAATTGAAATATAGATTAATAAAGCTGAGAATATGCTAGCTCATTATGGCTTATATGTACAAACCCTTGTGAAGGGGTGTGCGGCTAGGTAGCCCCTAGCTTATTTATTCCGGACTAGTCCAGCCGTGTCCGAGGTCTCAGGCGACCTTTTAATGAAATGATGCCACGTGGACCGGGCATTTTAAGCATAAGAGACGCGTAATGTGGTATTGCATTGAAGCGGACGAAAGCTTCCCGTCCCAGTGATGCTTGATAGCTACTTTTAAATGGGGCGACATGAAAGGTTAGCTTTTCTCGTCGGAAGTTGTCAGGTGACCCGAACACAACTTCTAGTAATAATGAACCTGTGCACCTAGCGTAAGGGCCTGGCGCCACTCCTTTGAAGGAAGTGCGGCTATGCCGAATTGTAGTAGGGTCTATCCCAACTTGCGGATTGTGTCCGGATATAGCAGGTTTAAGTTACTGCCGCCGTCCATCAAAACCTACGTGAATTGCAGTCCGTCTATTATGGGATCCAATATCAGGGCAGTCTATCCTGCGTTCCGGATACTTCTGGACTAATCCAGATGGTCGAAAGTGATTGGCTTTGACATCCAATCTCGGTGTTCCGCTGGGGTGGACCGTGCGACACTTTTCTTGGCGAGTGCCGTGTTGGTTTTCCGTACTATCACATGAAGTGAGTTTACTGTTTTGACTTCTTGTGGGAAAGTCTTTTGACTTCCGGTGCTCTGCTGGTGGGGTTCGTCATCGTCCTCGCTTGGCGCATCGATCCCCTTGTGTCCGGCGTTGAGTCTGTCGGACTGTTTAAAAACCCAACAATTTCGGTTGGTATGGTTTGCAGGCCTTCCGGAGGTACTGTGGATTTGACATATCCGATCTAAAATTTTGTTTAAATTTGATAGCTCGTTGCTTTTGTCCTTAAGAGGCAGTCTTTTATTGTTTGGCCGCGAGCTTTTGACTCTGGCGTTGACCGCCGTGCCCTTTGGGCTTTTTTCTTTATTCCGGCGCTGATCTTTCCTGCGCCATGATTTTCCGTTTCCATCTCTGATCTCGGATGTACTTGGGTCGCTGGTGCTGCATCTTGCTAGACAGCTGTCTTCTCCTGTGCAAAAGTGCATCATGAGGCTTGTTAGCGCGGCCATTATTCTTGGCTTCTCTTGGCCGAGGTGTCTGGCGAGCCATTCATCTCGGACGTTGTGTTTAAAAGCTGCTAAGGCTTCCGCGTCCGGACAGTCGACTATTTGGTTCTTTTTGGTAAGGAACCTGTTCCAGAATTTGCGCGCTGACTCTCCGGGCAGTTGGGTTATATGACTCAGATCGTCTGCATCCGGAGGGCGGACATAAGTCCCTTGAAAATTTTCTCTAAACGCGTCCTCAAGCTCTTCCCAACTTCCAACAGTGTCTTCTGGGAGGCTTTTGAGCCAATGCCGAGCTGGCCCTTTGAGCTTGAGGGGTAGGTATTTTATGGCGTGGAGATCATCTCCTCTGGCCATGTGTATGTGTAGTATGTAATCTTCTATCCAGACTCCGGGGTCTGTTGTGCCGTCGTATGCCTCTATGTTTATGGGTTTGAACCCTGCTGGAAATTCATGATCCAGCACCTCATCGGTAAAACATAGCAGGTGTGCGGTGCCCCTGTATTTGGGTGTGCCGCTGTCTTCGAACACTTGTCGTGTTGTGTTACTTCCTGGGGCCCTCTTTTTTGGCCCGTAGATGGACCTAGTTGGGCCGTCCGTTTTCCCAGGATCATAAGTCGGCTTGTGTGCGGTGCCGCTTGTCGCTTTTGGCCTGTCATCTGGCCGTATATCTGGCTAGGCGGCCTCTTTATTTTTTGACTGTGAGGGCTCTATGGCTTCCTCGTCAAATTCTGGCAGCAGCTTGCGCTTCGGGTAGCTCTTTGTTTGATGGCCATTGCCATATTTGTCTGCGGTCTTGAGTACTTTTCTCCACTTCATTCTAAGTATGTCTTCCGCTATTTTGAGCTTCCGTTTTTCCTTCTTCAAACTTCTTGCAGTGGCGACGAGTCTTTTGTGAAGGTTCTTATGCTTCGGTGGTGTGTTCGGACTGTTGATTTCTCCGTGAAGGGGTTGATTATCCGGTTCGTCCTGTTCGGATGGTTGCTTGGTTGTATGTTCGTCGTCCACTGGTTTGCCCTGCTCTATCGCTGGGTCGTTAGGAATGCTGCTTTGATCGAGGCGGGACTTAGGGCGGCGTCTACGTCGCCGTTTTGGTTGTTTATCGGCGGGATTATCCTCTGCCGTGTCCCGTTGTTCCTCGTTATCGCTTCCCTTTGGGGTGTCCACCATATATATGTCATGTGACGAGGTGGCCTTCCAGTGCCCTGTAGGCACTGGTTCTTGATCGTCTCCGGCATCGTCGTCCATACCGTTGATGTCTTCGGAGTCGTAGTTTAGCACGTCGGTTAGATCGTCGACGGTGGCTATGAAGTGGGTGGTGGGTGGGCTCTGAATTTCTTCATTGTCCGCGTCCCGACCATCCTGGCCGTAGTTCGGCCAGGGCTCTTCGGATAGCGAGAGATGCTTCAGCGAATTTAAGATATCGCCGAAGGGTGAGTGCTGAAAGGTGTCCGCAGCGGTGAATTCCATGATCGGCGCCCAATCGGATTCGACTGGCAGGGGCGTAGGAGGTTCGGAGTCCGGCAGGGGGTCCGGCACCTCGGAGTCATGGGCTTTATGCGGGACAAGGTAAGTGTTCGGCTCCATCGCCGTAGAAGTTATAGCTCCCGAGGCGGTGTCCAGCCATCCGTCCTCGATCTGTGCGATCGGCTCCGGACTATGGGTTGGAGCGGATTCGTGTGCGGCCTCCAAGGTGCTGTCCGGCGGCAGAGTTAGGTCGTGCCCATCGTGACAGCGCGGCATGCTCGGCTATGGCTCAGATCCATCGAAGATCATGTCCCCGCGGATATCGGCCGTGAAGTTTAGGCTTCCAAACCTTACCTGACGGCCAGGGGCGTAGCTTTCGATCTGCTCCAGATGGCCAAGTGAGTTGGCCCGTAGTGCGAAGCCGCCGAATACGAAGATCTGTCCGGGGAGAAAAGTCTCACCCAGGACTGTGTCGTTGTCGATTGAAGAGGCCATCAAGCCTATCAGTGACGACACAGAGGAACTCTCAATGAAAGCACCAATGTCGGTGTCAAAACTGGCGGATCTCGGGTAGGGGGTCCCGAACTGTGCGTCTAGGCAGATGGTAACAGGAGGCAAGGGACACGATGTTTTACCCAGGTTCGGGCCCTCTTGATGGAGGTAAAACCCTACGTCCTGCTCAATTGATATTGATATTGTGGATGTTTACAAGAGTGGATCTACCACGAGATCAAGGAGGCTAAACCCTAGAAGCTAGCCTATGGTATGATTGTAATGGTTGTTGTTGTTGTCGTGTCCTACGGACTAGAGCCATCCGGTTTATATAGACACCGGAGAGGGCTAGGGTTACATAGAGTCGGTTACAATGGTAGGAGATCTACGTATCCGTATCGCCAAGCTTGCCTTCCGCGCCAAGGAAAGTCCCATCCGGACACGGGACGAAGTCTTCAATCTTGTATCTTCATAGTCTTGGAGTCCGGTCGATGATGATAGTCCGGCCGATGATAGTTCGGCTGATGATGGTAGTCCGGCTATCCGGACACCCCCTAATCCAGGACTCCCTCAACGGTTCTTGCTCAGCCCGTAGCAGCCATGTAAAACTTGCAACAACAAAGTAGAGGATGTCTAACTTGTTTTTGCAGGGCATGTTGTGATGTGATATGGTCAAAGCGTGATGCTATATTTTATTGTATGAGATGATCATGTTTTGTAACCAAGTTATCGGCAACTGGCAGGAGCCATATGGTTGGAGCTATATAGTCGTAGTAGCAATAGGTGGCGAAACGACAACGATACTATGATGGAGATCAAGGTGTCGCGCCGGTGACGATGGTGATCATGACGGTGCTTCGGAGATGGAGATCACAAGCACAAGATGATGATGGCCATATCATATCACTTATATTGATTGCATGTGATTTTTATCCTTTATGCATCTTATTTTGCTTTGATTGACGGTAGCATTATAAGATGATCTCTCACTAAATTTCAAGGTATAAGTGTTCTCCCTGAGTATGCACCGTTGCGAAAGTTCTTCGTGCTGAGACACCACGTGATGATCGGGTGTGATAGGCTCTACGTTCAAATACAGCAGGTGCAAAACAGTTGCACATGCGGAATACTCAGGTTAAACTTGACGAGCCTAGCATATACAGATATGGCCTTGGAACACTGAGACCGAAAGGTCGAGCGTGAATCATATAGTAGATATGTTCAACATAGTGATGTTCACCATTGAAAACTACTCCATCTCACATAATGATCGGACATGGTTTAGTTGATTTGGATCACGTGATCACTTAGATGATTAGAGGGATGTCTATCTAAGTGGGAGTTCTTAAGTAATATGATTAATTCAACTTTAATTTATCATGAACTTAGTCCTCATAGTATTTTGCAAATTATGTTGTAGATCAATAGCTCGCGTTGTTGCTTCCCTATGTTTATTTTTGATATGTTCCTAGAGAAAAACCATGTTGAAAGATGATAGTAGAAATGATGCGGACTTGGTCCGTGATCTAAGGTTTATCCTCATTACTGCACAGAAGAATTATGTCCTTGATGCACCGCTAGGTGATAGACCTATTGCAGGAGCAGATGCAGACGTTATGAATGTTTGGCTTGCTCAATATGATAACTACTTGATAGTTTTGTGCACCATGCTTTATGGCTTAGAACCGGGACTACAAAAACGTTTTTGAAACATCACAGAACATATGATATGTTCCATGAGATGAAATTGATATTTCAGACTCATGCCCGTGTCGAGGTATGAGACCTCTGACAAATACTTCGCCTAAAAGATGGAGGAGAATTGCTGAACTAGTGAGCAAGTGCTTAGATTGTCTGAGTACTACAATCACTTGAATCAAGTGGGAGTTAATCTTCCAGATAAGATAGTGATTGACAGAGTTCTCTAGTCACCATCACTAAGTTACTAGAACTTCGTGATGAACTATAATATGCAAGGGATGATGAAAATGATTCCCGAGCTCTTCGTGATGCTGAAATCAACGAAGGTAGAAGTCAAGAAAAAACATCAAGTGTTGATGATTAAACAAAATCACTAGTTTCAAGAAAAGGGCAAAGGAAAAGAAAGGGAACTTCAAGTAGAATGACAAGCAAGTTGTCACTCCCGTTAAGAAGCCCAAAGCTGGACCAAAGCCTGAAACTGAGTGCTTCTACTGCAAAGGAAATGGTCAATGGAAGCGGAAATACCCTGGATATTTGGTGGATAAGTAGGATGGCAAAGTGAACAAGGGTATATTTGATATACAGGTTATTAATGTGTACCTTACTAGTGTTTATAGTATCCCCTGGGTATTTGATACTTGTTCGGTTGCTAAAAATTAGTAACTCGAAACAGGAGATACATAATAAACAGAGACTAGTTGATGGTGAAGTGATGATGTATGTTGGAAGTGGTTCCAAGATTGATATGATCATCATCGCGCACTCCCTATACTTTCGGGATTAGTGTTAAACCTAAATAAATGTTATTTGGCGTTTGCATTGAGCATGAATATGATTTGATCATGTTTATTGCAATATAGTTATTCATTTAAAGTCACAGAATAATTGTTATTCTATTTACATGAATAAAGCCTTCAATGGTCATACACCCAATGAAAATAGTTTGTTGGATCTCGATCGTAGTGATACACATATTCATAATATTGATGCCAAAAGATGCAAAGTTGATAATGATAGTGCAACTTATTTGTGGCACTGCCGTTTGGGTCATATCGGTGTAAAGAGCATGAAGAAACTCCATAAAGATGGATTTTTGGAATCACTTGGTTATGAATCATTTGATACTTGTGAACCGTGCTTTTTGGGCAAGATGACTAAAACTCCGTTCTCCGGAACAATGGAACGAGCTACTGACATGTTGGAAACAATACATACTGGTGTATGCGGTCCAATTAGTGTTGATGCTCGTGGCAGGTATCGTTATTTTCTGACCTTCACAGATGATTTGAGCAGATATGAGTATATCTACTTAATGAAGCACAAGTCTGAAACATTTGAAAAGTTCAAAGAATTTTGGAGTGAAGTGGAGAATCATCGTAACAAGAAATTAAAGTTTCTATGATTTGATCACGGAGACAAATATTTGAGTTACGAGTTTGGTCTTCAATTAAAACAATGTGGAATAGTTTCACAAACTCATGCCACATGGAACAACACAGCATAATGGTGTGTCCGAACGTCATAGTCGCACTTTATTAGATGTAGTGCGATCTATGATGTATCTTACCGACTTACCACTATCGTTTTGGGGTTATGCATTAGTGTAGGACCTTGAAGTATGTCTAGAGGGGGGGTGATTAGACTACTTGACCAATAAAAACTTTAACCTTTTCCCAATTTTATAGTTTGGCAGATTTTAGCTATTTTAGGACAAGTCAAGCAATCATCACACAATTCAAGCAAGCATGCAAAGAGTGTATAGGCAACGGAAATTAAAGCATGCAACTTGCAAGAAAGTAAAGGGAAGGGTTTGGAGGATTCAAACGCAATTGGAGACACGGATGTTTTTGGCGTGGTTCCGATAGGTGGTGCTATCGTACATCCATGTTGATGGAGACTTCAACCCACGAAGGGTAACGGCTGCGCGAGTCCATGGAGGGCTCCACCCATGAAGGGTCCACAAAGAAGCAACCTTGTCTATCCCACCATGGTCGTCGCCCATGAAGGACTTGCCTCACTAGTGGTAGATCTTCACAAAGTAGGCGATCTCCTTGCCCTTACAAACTCCTTGGTTCAACTCCACAATATTGTCGGAGGCTCCCAAGTGACACCTAGCCAATCTAGGAGACACCACTCTCTAAGAAGTAACAAATGGTGTGTTGATGATGAACTCCTTGCTCTTGTGCTTCAAATGATAGTCTCCCCAACACTCAACTCTCTCTCATAGGATTTGGATCTGGTGGAAAGAGGGTTTGAGTGGAAAGCAACTTGGGGAAGGCTATAGATCAAGATTCATATGGTAGGAATGGAATATCTTGGCCTCAACACATGAGTAGGTGGTTCTCTCTCAGAAATGGTAAGTTGGAAATGTAGGTTTAGTCTGATGGCTCTCTCCACGAATGAAGAGGAGGTGGAGGGGTATATATAGCCTCCACACAAAATCTAACCGTTACACACAATTTACCAAACTCGGTGGGACCGAATCGTTAAACTCGGTCGGACCGATTTAGTAAACCTAGTGACCGTTAGTGATTTTCGGTGGGACTGACATGCATCTTGGTGAGGCCGATTCGGTTAGGGTTAGGGCATAACGTAATCTCGGTGAGACCGACTACACAAACTCGGTGAGACCGATTTGGTAATAAGCTTTCCAGAGAGTTGGTCAGGTAGACTCGGTGGGACCGATTTGCTCTTTTCGGTGAGACCGAAATGTTACAAAAGGGAAACAGAGAGTTTACATTGCAATCTCGATGGGACTGATTGCTCACTTCGGTTAGACCGAAACGTTACGAAGGGAAACAGAAAGATTGCAACCCCATCTCGGTGAGACCGAGATCCCTATCGGTAAGACCAATTTGCTTAGGGTTTGTGGCAGTGGCTATGACTTTTGGAATCGGTGGCGCCGGATAGAAAGAATCGGTGTGACCGGTTTTGGCTTTAGGTTTAGGTCATTTGTGGATGTGGGAAAGTAGTTGAGGGTTTTGGAGCATATCACTAAGTACATGAAGCAAGAGGCTCATTAAGCAACACCTCATCCCTTCTTGATAGTATTGGCTTTTCCTATAGACTCAATGTGATCTTGGATCACTAAAATGTAAAATGAAGAGTCTTGAGTTTTTGAGCTTGAGCCAATCCTTTGTCCTTAGTATTTTGAGGGATCCACTTTCATCATCCATGCCATGCCATTCATTGAGCTTTCCTGAAATAATAGTCTTGGAATAGCATTAGCTCAATGAGCTATATGTTGTTATGAATTACCAAAACCACCTAGGGATAGTTGCACTTTCAATCTCCCCCTTTTTGGTAATTGATGACAACATATAGATCAAATCTTCGACAAATGATAATAAAATTTAAATAACTTCGTCGCTTTGAGAAGTATGTGATAAGCAAGAGCTCCCCCTAAATTTGTGCATAGATTTAGATTTGCTTTGGACTGCAAATGCACAATGAATTAGGCTCATGGGTTACTCTTCCATGTCACATACATCTTGGTGGAGCGCTCAAAATAATAAACAATGAATACATGCACTCATCACCAAGCATAGTGAGTGATCACATAAGATAGATAGGATAATATCAAGCATGCATAAGTGTAGCTTATGATCAGACACATGATCACCAATGTCTCACAAGCATAGTATCTCAACCAAAAGCAAACAAAGATTGAAAAACCACCAAATAAAGAAAGAGAGAACAAAAGAAACACTCTCTCTCTCGAAGCCTATGATCTATACATTTTTCTCCCCCTTTGGTAACAAGTTACCAAAAAGTTCATAGAAAATGCATAGTGCCAGATCGACTCTCAGGCTTGATCTTCTGGTGGTGGTGTAGAGATGGCTCCTTGGATGAAAGCTTCAGTTGAAGTAGATGGAGCTAGAGGAGTTGGTGCTGGAGCTGGTTGCACTGGAACTGAAGGGGCAGTAGCTGGTGCTGAAGATGTTGCTCTAGTGTATGTCACTGGCACTGCAACTGACCTCTGGGCTCTGGGCACTCTGGCAAACACATTTGTGGTAGTCTTGCCCTTCCTCTCCTGCATGTCATCCTGCAGCTTCTCCACAACTGACTGAATCTCAGTTACCTTGACATCTAGATCATAGAATTTTTGTTCCATGATTCTTTCCAGGCTCTCCTAGTTTTGAGTTAGGGTGGCCAACCCCTTCTCAATCCTCAGAGATGATGCTATCAAGTAACCAAGTTGCTCCTGTTTGGTTTTCAAGAAATATTCAGATGCCTCCTCTTGAGTTGGCATCTTGGCAGCCTTCTCCCTCTTTGCCTTCTCCTTCTTATCCTGAGCTTGAACTGGTTGTGGATCATCTTCATTCATGACAACCTCATTGTCCTCAAAGTCTAGATAAAGTGGAAAGTGTTCCTTATCCAACTGATATTTTCTTGTGCCCATCTTTGAGTTTATCAATTCTTGAATTTGAGGTGCATATCCACGGCTCCTCTTCTGATCTGCTGCAGTCCTCTTGATTGTTTCAATGATCAGGCTCATGACTTTGAACTTCTGTGGCACATCAAACACATGCAACATGTTGATGGCATGCCCTCTGATCATGTTATGGTCACCAGACTTGGGCAACAAAGTGTGCCTCAGAATCCAATTTATGGTTGGCAACCCTGACAGCAGAAAGTGAACTGATCCAAACTTGTGAGTCTCTAATGCCTTGTATGGAATTTCCTTGTACATGTGAGCCATTGAATTGTGACCCAACTTCTTCTTTGCATAAAAGTCTAGGTCATCCTCATTCTCCTTGGGGGCATTGATCAGACTTGCCCATTCTTCAATAGTGGACTGGTACCTTGTACCTTCAGACATCCAAACTATTCTTCCATCTGGGTAAAAGTGTGATGTGGAGTAGAACTGCATGATAAGCTCATCATTCCAGTTGGTGAACTTCTGTCCAACAAAATCTGCAACTCCACAAGCAACAAAGCTGTCTTGCACTCCAGGATAGTGCTGTTCATTTTCCTTGATGAATTTCCAGTCAACCCACCTCATGTCACAGACTATGGGCTTCTTGTCCAACAGAATTGTTTCATAGAAGTCCTGTTGTTACTTTGTGTGGAACCTGTAGTCAGCAGCAGTTCTTCTTCTTGAAGCATATGGATCTTCCATTCTCCACAGTCTCAGCCCTGAATCCTTCCTGATTCTCATGTCCTCAGCCACAGGATGGGCATCATTGTGGTCTGGTATCTTGGGCTTGAGCTTTCTTAGAACCTGTCCTTCTTCTTCTGAATCTTCAGCAACATTGGGCACTGGGGCCTTGTTCTTCTCAGCAGCTGGAATACTCCTAGTATTCCTCTTTGGTGCAGACTTGGCCTTGGGGGCAGCTTTGGGTGCTTCCTTGGGCTTAGATGTTGCAGCCCCTGATCTGATTGCATCTCCCATAAGCTTTGGTGCCTTTGGAGCCGGTGCAGCAAGCTCTTCCTCTTCCATCATGGAAGGTTGCCCAACAACTCTGGCCATGGTCTTCTTGACCCTTTCCTTCCTCTTCTTGCTTTCATCAGCTGGCTCTTTGGGATCAGGATTTTCAGGCAGTTGAGTTGATGCTCTGGCCTTGGGCATAGGTTGCCTTCTTGCAGGCCTTTTAATCTTCATGCCTGGCTTTATATCTTTTGCTGAGCCATATTCCTTCTTGAGCACCACTTTCTTGGAAGTAGCCTCATCTTCCTCAGCTTTGTAATCTTCATCCTCTGAATCTGAAGTTCTTTTCCTCCTTTGCCTAGTTGCAGCCTTAGGCAAATTTCTAGGAGTACTTCTGCTCCCTTCATCTGAAGTTGAGGGACTAGTGCCCTCACTCAATTCCATCTTCTCTTCTGACCTGTTCTGGCTGTCACTTTGAGCAGACATACTGCAAAAGCTGACTGCTGACCCTGTGAAGAGTTATAGATGAGATAGAAAAGATGAGCATCACAAAATGTAGAGGTTTTTGCAAAAGAATGACTCAAAAGTTCAGTCTTCGTTTTCCACAGAAAGCATTTCGGATCCACCGATTTTCAAACTCGGTGATACCGAAGTAGTTTTGGAACCTAAACTGATGATCTCGGTTGGACCGAGTTTCAGTTCGGTGGTACCGAGACTGCTAGGGTTTCACAGAATCCTTAAATCGGTTGCACCGATTAGTAATTCTCGGTCAGACCTTGAGTCACTAGTGCAATGGCATAAGCCAAATCGGTGAGACCGAGTTTTTCAACTCGGTGGGTCCGAGATGGTTTCGGCGGAAACCTAACCCTAAAAATTTAAATCACATCTAATCTATGAACTACTTAGGCTGGATAGAAGAGTTTCAATCGTGGCAAGAATCAATATGAAAACATTGTGCCAGGAATCAGATGTGGATAGCACAAAGATCGAGTCCATACCCTAGTGCGGCGATGAACTCGCTACGGCGGCAACGGTGGGGGTTGAATTCCGTTGACGGCGGCGGAGACCAGCGACAGGAGGCGGCTGGCGACGAGAGATGATCCGGAGACCACGATGGCAGAGCGAGCTGTTGCGCGGGCGAAGGGTTTCGGAGAAATTTCCAAAATTTTGCCCGTGTCTATATATAGCCCGACCCTGTCGGTGTGACCGAGTGGAACAACTCGGTGGCACCGAGATGCATAACTGTGTTCAGTTATAGCAAATTGGTGAGACCGAAAAGTTCAAATCGGTTGCACCGAGATTGAAAACTCAGATCAACTTGATGATCTCGGTAGGACCGAAATGGAAGGATCAGTCAGACCGAGAATCACTAAGAGGTTTTGGAAGTTTAAGTCTATGACGAATCGGGGACAACGAGTGCTCCTCACACAGAGTGGTTCGAATCTGACTTGATGAAATTTTGTGATGTAGCATGAATAGAGTTTGAGACGAGAAAAGCATAGATAGCTAAAGAAGGTTCTTAGGCATTCTTGTCCATCCACTTGGCACAAAGAAATGAATCCAAACAAACAAAACAACAAGTAGATGTCCTTGAATGAGTAAAATATGCACCAACATGCTCACATAATAAGATGGCAATTGAAATATGTGGCAAAGCATGCACAACCAATTCTAGCATCTATCAAACAATTGGCTATGACTAGGTCATCCATATATGAGTATATTGACTTAGGAGTCGAATGAGAACATTTGATCATAGGTCATACTCATCGTTTAAGCTCAAGTGGGGTTACCACTTTTACATAATGCATTAATGTGTTCACACCATTAGAGTTGCTTTGACTCAATTCTTAGAGTTAAGCCCCCCCTAGATGTGAGATCCCCCCTTAGAGGGATGAACTAACCTTGGGTTTTGTCGATGATGACTTCATGTAGGTGTTGAAGATGTAGATGCTCAATGTTGATGTAGATCATTTGGAGCAATCCTTTGGAGTGAGTTGCACTTTGAACTTGCCTACATGGGTTAGTCCCACAAGGAACAAA
Source organism: Triticum timopheevii (assembly GCA_963921465.1). Lineage (NCBI taxonomy): Eukaryota > Viridiplantae > Streptophyta > Magnoliopsida > Poales > Poaceae > Triticum > Triticum timopheevii. The sequence continues at coordinate 499,445,451 of OY997272.1, forward strand.
CAAGAATATCCATAGACATAGAGTGATGCACACACAAGATGATGTCCATGAAAACATTAGGTTACCTTGTCCCTTGCCTTACCAACATGAGGGTTTGTGACTCCTTGAACTAGTGCAAGATGTGAAACTTGATTGCACTTGTTCTCGCCAAAATGATATGAGTGAAGAATGTTGGCGGAGTCACCCTCAAGAACTCTCTAGTTCTTCTTCTTCGGGATCCACATCATCTTGATGGGAATCCTTGGAGTTGTAGTTGTACTTGATGAAGTAGAACTTGACGTAGTCTTGGGGACCCACTTGAACGAGGCTTTAGGTGCTTCTTCAAATGCATCAATCTCTTCTTGAAGCTTGTCCTTGCCTTTGTTCTTGTGGTCTTGTGGTGGAAGATCATCTTGAGCTTGTGTCCCCTTGAAAGAAGTAGGATCATACTTCTGTTGTTGAGGAACAAACTTTGTCTTGGGGTATTGATCTTCTTCCCACTCAACTCCATTGGCATTGAACTTTCGTTCACAACCAACACCTTGATTCTTCCGGTGTCTTCCTTGCTTGCGTACAATTTCCTCGAATTGCTTACTCCCGGCAAGGCTCTTGTAAACACCTTTCTCTATAATTCCCTTCAATAAACTATTTTCTTGCTCAAGTGTAACTTGGCTAAGAGAATCATTAGTGGAATCAAGAGAACTACTAGAAGCAACAACATTGGATTTGACATTATTATTGTTACTACTAGAGGAAGTATCTTTCTTGTACTTGTTACTAGACTTGACTTGAGGCATGTAAGTAGATAAGAGTAAACGCTTGGCAATGTAAGAAGAACTTTTCTTGCGGAGATCATCATTGATTGCCTTTAAGAACCCATGCTCTTGCTCAAGATTGAGCTTTTCAAAGCGTAACTTCTCATGAGCCCTTAAAAGTTCTTGATGATCTTCGAAGATAGTTTCATGAGCCAACTTAAGAGTATTTAGTTCTTTAGTTAGAAGCTCAATTTTCTCCTTATCATTGTCATTCATTTGATTAGCATGATTAATTGATGTTTCATCATAGTATTCATCACTAGAGTTGTCAACAAGTAAATCATCATCCACAAGCATGTCATCTTCATCACTATTGAAATCAACATACTCGGGATGTGTTACCTTTGGACCTTTGGCCATGAAGCATATTCCAACACCTTCATTTGGTGAGTCAAATATGTCATAGGAGTTGGTTGACACAAGTGCTAAACCGGCAACACCTTCATCTTGAGTATGTTCGGAGTCGGAGTGATAGCTTCTCTCGGAGTGATTGTCGGAGTCGGATCCAGATACCCATTCACCAACATGAGCTTGATGTATTCATTTTGTGTAGCTCCTTGATGACTTGTCCTTCCTTTCCGAATCCTTGCTTCTCCGTGAGGGTCTTCGTTCATAACGATCATCTCTACTCCTCCTCTCTCTTGGTGGTGATTCTTCTCTTTTGCTTCTTCTTTTTGGAGAATCTTCTCTTCTTTTGTAGGGTGTTGTACACTCATTGGAGTAGTGTCCAGGCCTCCCACAATTGTAGCAATTGTGCTCTCGACTAGAAGATCTCTTGTCATGATAAGACCTTGACTTGGAGCTTCTTTCTTTGCTTCTACTTTTGTAGAATTTGTTGAAGTTCTTCACCATTAAGCTCAATTCTTCATTGAAGGTTTGTTTCTCACTTGATGATGTGGGGGCTTCACTTGAGGCTTTGTAAGCACCACTTGACTTGTTGTGAAGTTCCTCCTTATCCTCGAGTGACATCTCATGACCAACAATCCTTCCAATGACTTCCGTTGGCTTGAGATCTTTGTAGTTTGCATCATTTGGATCAATGTGCACACGGTATCATACTTTCCATCAAATGCTCTTAGAATTTTCTTGATGATGAATTTGTCGGTCATCTCTTCACTCCCTAAGCCGACAATCTCATTCGTGATAAGAGCAAGCCTAGAGTACATTTCAGTGACACCTTCACCATCCTTCATTTTGAATTTGTCAAGCTGACTTTGGAGCACATCCAACTTGGATTCCTTGACGGATTCAGTACCTTCATGCATATCAATCAAAGTATCCCAAATTTCCTTTGCATTCTCAAGACGGCTGATTTTGTTGAACTCTTCGGGGCACAACCCGTTGAAGATGATGTCACATGCTTGAGTGTTGTATTGCAGCATCTTCAATTCTTCCGCATTTGCTTCACGGTTTGGTTCTCTCCCATCGAAGAATTCACCTTGCAAGCCAATACAAATAATTTCCCAAATGGCGGGGTTATGTCTGAGAATATGCATTTTCATCTTATGCTTCCAACTAGCAAAATTAGTACCATCAAAGTAAGGACCTCTACGGTGATAATTTCCCTCGCTAGACGCCATACTCTCCTAGGCTGTGAAACCAAGGCTATGACCACCAAAAGCTACGGAAATCAAAGCAAATGGAGATCAAAGCTCTGATACCACTTGTAGGACTTTGAAGTATGTCTAGAGGGGGGGTGATTAGACTACTTGAGCAATAAAAACTTAACCTTTTCCCAATTTTATAGTTTGGCAGATTTTAGCTATTTTAGGACAAGTCAAGCAATCATCACACAATTCAAGCAAGCATGCAAAGAGTGTATAGGCAGCGGAAATTAAAGCATGCAACTTGCAAGAAAGTAAAGGGAAGGGTTTGGAGGATTCAAATGCAATTGGAGACACGGATGTTTTTGGCGTGGTCCGATAGGTGGTGCTATTGTACATCCACGTTGATGGAGACTTCAACCCACGAAGGGTAACGGCTGCGCGAGTCCACGGAGGGCTCCACCCATGAAGGGTCCATGAAGAAGCAACCATGTCTATCCCACCATGGCCGTCGCCCACAAAGGACTTGCCTCACTAGCGGTAGATCTTCACGAAGTAGGCTATCTCCTTGCCCTTACAAACTCCTTGGTTCAACTCCACAATCTTGTCGGAGGCTCCCAAGTGACACCTAGCCAATCTAGGAGACACCACTCTCCAAGAAGTAACAAATGGTGCGTTGATGATGAACTCCTTGCTCTTGTGCTTCAAATGATAGTCTCCCCAACACTCAACTCTCTCTCATAGGATTTGGATCTGGTGGAAAGAGGGTTTGAGTGGAAAGCAACTTGGGGAAGGCTAGAGATCAAGATTCATATGGTAGGAATGGAATATCTTGGCCTCAACACATGAGTAGGTGGTTCTCTCTCAGAAATGGTAAGTTGGAAGTGTAGGTTCGTTCTGATGGCTCTCTTTTTGAATGAAGAGGAGGTGGAGGGGTATATATAGCCTCCACACAAAATCTAACCGTTACACACAATTTATCAAACTCGGTGGGACCGAATCGTTAAACTCGGTCGGACCGATTTAGTAAACCTAGTGACCGTTAGTGATTTTCGGTGGGACTGACATGCATCTCGGTGAGGCCGATTCGGTTAGGGTTAGGGCATAACGTAATCTCGGTGAGACCGATTACACAAACTCGGTGAGACCGATTTGGTAATAAGCTTTCCAAAGAGTTGGTCAGGTAGACTCGGTGGGACCGATTTGCTCTTTTCGGTGAGACCAAAATGTTACAAAAAGGAAATAGAGTTTACATTGCAATCTCGGTGGGACCGATTGCTCACTTCGGTTAGACCGAAATGTTACGAAGGGAAATAGAGAGATTGCAACCCCATCTCGGTGAGACCGAGATCCCTATCGGTAAGACCGATTTGCTTAGGGTTTATGGCAGTGGCTATGACTTTTGGAATCGGTGGCGCCGGATAGAAAGAATTGGTGTGACCGATTTTGGCTTTAGGTTTAGGTCATTTGTGGATGTGGGAAAGTAGTTGAGGGTTTTGGAGCATATCACTAAGCACATGAAGCAAGAGGCTCATTAAGCAACACCTCATCCCTTCTTGATAGTATTGGCTTTTCCTATAGACTCAATGTGATCTTGGATCACTAAAATGTAAAATGAAGAGTCTTGAGCTTTTGAGCTTGAGCCAATCCTTTGTCCTTAGTATTTTGAGGGATCCACTTTCATAATCCATGCCATGCCATTCATTGAGCTTTCCTGAAATAATAGTCTTGGAATAGCATTAGCTCAATGAGCTATATGTTGTTATGAATTACCAAAACCACCTAGGGATGGTTGCACTTTCAATTAGAGATAGTTGCATTCACTTTAAATAGGGCTCCATCAAAATCCATTGAGACGACGCCTTATGAACAGTGGTTTGGCAAGAAACCAAAGTTGTCGTTTCTTAATGTTTGGGGCTGCGATGCTATTGTGAAATAGTTTTCAACCTGATAAGCTCGAGCCCAAATCGGAGAAGTGCATAGAATACCCAAAGGAAACGGTTGGGTACACCTTCTATCACAGATCCGAAGGCAAAATCTTTGTTGCTAAAAAATTGGATCCTTTCTAGAGAAGGAGTTTCTCTTGAAAGAAGTGAGTGGGAGGTAAGTAGAACTTGATGAGGTAACTGTACCTGCTCCCTCATTGGAAAGTAGTTCATCACAGAAATCAGTTCCTGTGACTCCTACACCAATTAGTGAGGAAGTTAATGATGATGATCATGAAACTTCAAATCAAGTTACTACAGAACCTCTTAGGTTTTCCAGAGTATGGTCTGCACCAGTGTGGTACGGTAATCCTATTCTGGAAGTCATGTTACTAGACCATGATAAACCTACGAACTATGAGGAAGCGATGATGAGCCCAGATTCCACAAAATGGCTGGAGGCCATGAAATCTGAGATAGGATCCATGTATGAGAACAAAGTGTGGACTTTGGTTGACTTGCCCGATGATCGACAAGCCATAGAAAATAAATGGATCTTCAAGAGGAAGACATACATTGATAGTAGTGTTACTATCTGCAAAGCTCAACTTGTCGCAAAAAGGTTTTCGACAAGTTCAAGGTGTTGACTACAATGAGATTTTCTCAACTGTAGCGATGCTTAAAGTCTGTCTGAATCATGTTAGCAATTGCCACATTTTATGAAATCTGGAAAATGGATGTCAAAACTGCATTCCTTAATGGTTTTTTTAAAGAAGAGTTGTATATGATGCAACCAGAAGGTTTTGTCAATCCTAAAGGTGCTAACAATATGTGCAAGCTCCAGCGATCTATCTATGGACTGGTGCAAGCATCTCGGAGTTGGAATATATGCTTTGATGAGTTGATCAAAGCATATGGTTTTATACAGACTTTTGGAGAAGCTTGTATTTACAAGAAAGTGAGTGGGAGCTCTGTAGCATTTCTAAAACTATATGTAGATGACATAATGTTGATTGGAAATGATATAGAAATTCTGGATAGCATAAAAGGATACTTGTCGGTGTCAAAACCGGCGGATCTCGGGTAGGGGGTCCCGAACTGTGCGTCTAGGCGGATGGTAACAGGAGACAAGGGACACGATGTTTTTTACCCAGGTTCGGGCCCTCTCGATGGAGGTAAAACCCTACTCCTGCTTGATTGATATTGATGATATGGGTAGTACAAGAGTAGATCTACCACGAGATCAAGGAGGCTAAACCCTAGAAGCTAGCCTATGGTATGATTGTATGTTGTGTATGTTGTCCTACGGACTAAAGCCCTCCAGTTTATATAGATACCGGAGAGGGCTAGGGTTACACAGAGTCGGTTACAATAGTAGGATATCTACGTATCCGTATCGCCAAGCTTGCCTTCCACGCCAAGTAAAGCACCTTCCGGACACGAGCCGGAGTCTTCAATCTTGTATCTTCGTAGTCTTGGAGTCCGGCGGACATTGATAGTCCGACTGTCCGAACACCCCCTAGTCCAGGACTCCCTCAGTAGCCCCTAAACCAGTCTTCAATGACGATAAGTCCGGCGTGCATAATGTTCGGCATTGCAAGGCGGGTTCCTCCCTTGAATAATCCAGAGGAGATCATGAACACCAGGATAGTGTCCGGCTCTGCAAAATAAATTCCACATTCCACCGTAGAGAGAATAAAATGTACACTTAGCTCAATCAGCTGACGTATTATGCGGCGTGACATCACACCGCCACCAGGCCTTTATTTGAATTATTATACCACCTCAGCATGTTCAGCGAAGCGGTTTCCTTGGCACGTCTTGTCGAAGCAGAGATCGTGTTCCCCTTATTCCGGGATTCTCATCAATACGTGCGTGGGTAACCCAATCGCGCCATTGATTGTGGCGCTTGGGAGATAAGCGAGTTTTACCAGGCTGGTGGGGGATGTATAGTTTTGTCCGCCTATATATAAGGGATAAGGATTCACCTTCTCACCTACGCCTTCTTCCTCCTTTGCTTATCCATCCCCGCGAATTCAAGCTCCAACGCCCGAACTCGCGCATCTCACCTCGACCTTCTCCGAATATGTATGGAGCGGGAGGTAAATGGTTAGCCTCCACCGTCAAGGAGGAGGACATCACCAAGCTGCGCAGCGCCGGATACCTTTACGGCGATATCGCGCATCGGCTGCCCAACGAGGGGCAGCTCATCCCTACCCCCTGGCCTCATGAGAGGGTCGTCTTCCTTCCCCACTTCCTCCACGGACTGGGCTTTCTGCTCCATCCATTTGTCCGGGGGCTCATGTTTTACTACGGCCTGGATTTCCACGATCTGGCGCCGAACTTTATCCTCAACATCTCGGCGTTTATCGTCGTGTGCGAGGCTTTCCTCTGCATCCGGCCCCACTTCGGCCTGTGGCTCAAGACCTTCAACGTCAAGCCGAAGGTTATAAAGGGTACACAAGCGGAATGCGGAGGCGCCATGTTGGGCAAATTGCCCAACGTCCCTTGGCTAGAAGGGACCTTCGTGGACTCCGTCAAGGGGTGGCAATCGGGGTGGTTCTACATCACCGAGCCCCGCAAATCCACATGGGCGGCGGCCCCCGAGTTTAGATCTGGCATCCCCACGCAGCTCACCTCCTGGAAAGAGAAGGGCTTGCAGTGGGGGAATCCGGTGGAGGTGACGGGACTCCGAGCATGTATCAAGAAGATGGTGAGCAATAAGCTTAGGCTCGTCGACGTGGTCCAAGTCATGCTCATCCGGCGGATCCTCCCATGCCAAGAACGGGCATTTAATTTGTGGGAGTTCAATCCGGAACAGCACCAAGCGCTAAACGGGCTCTTCGATACAACATACGAAGGCGCCTGGAGGGTGCTGTTCAAGGGCGCCGAAGCCCCCGCGTCAGCGACCAAAGACCGTGGATTCAGCTCGCAGAATCCAACTGACAAGGTAAGTGATTCAACCCCATTACGGGACACTTGTGATAATTAGATTGACTCTAGTGAGGCTTCATTCTGCCTCTTCCTTTGACAGGAATGGATGGAGAAGGCCAAGATGCTCATCAGCCCGGCTCCCATGCCAGAAGACCCAGCGAACACCCGCTTAACAGGGCTGCTGGTTCCGGCACCGCACGTGGTGCCGGAGAAGAAGGCCAAGAAGGTGTCCGCAGGGACTCGAAAGAGTTCCTGCGATCAGGCGTCTGACGACAATGAGGACTCCTCTCCCGAAGACGAGGAGGAGGAGTACTCTCTCCCAGAGGAGGGAGAGAAGAAAAGGAAGGCTTCCCCCATCGGGGGGGCCGAAGGGTCCAAGAGGGGGAGAACTATCCCCCCGGACAGTTCCGCTAACATCAGCGTTGGTGAGGATGAGCGGCCTCCAAGGGCCAGGCGTCCGGCAAGATCGTAAGTATCCGGATCCTTGATATGTAATTTCTTTTATGTCACGTAGTATCCTTCTAACGCCGCATTCTGCCCGTAGTCCGGCCAATGATGATCTTCCCGACTCATCGAGCGGGTCATTGGCCTCGTCGGATGTGAATTCCATCCCGACTGCCTCCACCCCACGCGCCAACGAGGACGTCGAGGTGGGATCCCGGAGAGGGACCCATCAGGAGGAGGCTCCGGAGGCGCCGTCAGGCAGCCCCCCGGACTTCGTGTCGGACTCTACATCGGAACCCGCAGTGGTTCCAGAGTCCGGCAAGTGGCCCCTTCAAAAGAAGGGCAGGACCGTGACGCCGGCGGCCTCCATCCAACCGGAGGCGCCGGATAACCTACTGGAGGCGCTTAAAGGCGCTTCCATCGAGGAAGAACACCGCACTATCATGAGTGCGGTGATTAAAAAGGTTTAGCTCGCGAAAAGCGGGCTGACCGAAGCCTGCAGTAGCCTTTTAACAGGCTTTGAGGTAAAAAAGTTAAAATAATGTAATATAATACTGCATAGACAGTAGCCCCTGATGCTTAGTTCGGTGTTCGGAAAGAAAAGCCGGACTAAGGATCTATAACAAGATATACGCAGGGTTTCCTAAAATATGTCAATATGGGTTTGCGGGCTGCACTGCTGACCTCTGCCGCACTAACGGCGGAGGTTGAGGTGCTGAAAAAGGATCTCGAGTGGTCCGAGCAAGAGCTTGGCCATGCAAAGAAGCAGCTCGAGGAAAAAGAAGGTGAGTAACACCCCTTTGAATAAGTACCTTACAGAAAAGGATTTTGGTTGCAAATAAAATTAACAAGGATAATATGTGCATTGCAGGGGCCACTAACGAGGTGGCAACCCTGAAGGATGCTGTGTCCGCGGCCGAACACAATGTGGCCGTGGAACGGGCTGAGCGAGAAAAGCAAGAGGCGCGGGTGGCGGAAGTTCGGCAAGAGCTCCAGGTTCTCATGGAAAAACATGAGGGTTTGGAGCGTGACTCCAAGACTCGAGAGTCCGAGCTTGCCTCGGCTCTCAAAAGTGCCAAGTCCGCCAAGGCCGAGGCCCATAAGGCCCTTCAGGAGGTTGAGGACATAAAGAAGATAGCAGCGGGTAAGGCGTTTTTCATGCAAAGCAGGCATGTTAATGTGAACTACCTGACACCTACCCGAATTCGGAGCTCTCCAGGGGCATTTGCAGATCTGCCGCGTAGTGCGGCTGATGCCGCCGCATTCTATCGTGGCGAGGAGGGGAGCTCGACGGAGAAGGTCTTCTGGTCTCAGTATACTGAGGCCGGCCATCCGGTGCCCCCAAGCGACCAGCTGAAGCAGTTGGTCGAACTCCACAAAGTAGCCAAGGAGGCCATGAAGGGCCTCATAGTCCGGCTGTGGCCTGGACAGGCCATGCCTGGTAGCTACTTTGGCCTCGTGCGGCAGCTGGTGGATGCATGCCCTAGGCTGGATGTAGTCAAGCGCTCCGCCTGTATCGAAGGTGCTCGTCGGGCCCTTGCCCGCATAAAGGTGCAATGGGGCAAATTGGATGCGGAGAAGCTTCTCACGGACCCACCGCCACCGAGCAAGGAGTATCACACGCCGGAGAAGTATTATAATATTGTCCTGAAGGGAGCCTGCAATATTGCAGATGAGTGCTCCCGAAATGTAATCTTTAAGTGAACTCACTGTTTATTTATCTTGTGCGCTGAAAACTTCGTTCATATGCGCCATGAGCAACGCTTGTTTAATTTAAAATATTACCTTCTATGTGGCCGTTTATAAAATCTGAGAGATGGCAAGTCGTTGGCTTCAGCCCCCAAGCCACAAGTGCTGGGGTGTTCGGTGATAAACTTGAGCACTCTTGTTCCCATATTTGGGTCCATCTAGGGAGGCGCTCAACACGACGAACAACGCGACCGGACTTATAATGCTTGAACACTCTCACTTAGCCATAGAATTCTATAATTTTAAATTTTGGCGAAGCCCCTGGTATTCGGAAGACTGAATCCGGGGCGCTATCCACGCCTTCATCGGACATAATCCGGAACTTCGCTCGAAGCGGCGTGAGTCTTTAAGGACCCGAAAAAACCTCTCGAACAGCGACCAGTCTCTCACCTTATCATGCCGGTCAGTTTTAGCTTTCTCCACTGAGGCGTTAACCTGGCTCAACCGGGGCGCAATCGCAGTGGTTCTCCCAGTGCTACCTTAGCCAACAGAACTGAAACGTAAGGTGCCAAACATGGGAGCCGGGCAAACCCAACTATTGACCCAAGACATGATTCGGAGCCGATTCATATAATGCTATAAGTTCGGGGTGCCGCACTTGTGAAAGTGTTCGGACTTTATCACACCATAGAGCGGGGAACATAAGCCCCTGGTGTATTATGCCGTACCAAAATATACGGGTGACAGATGTCATATAATGAGCATATATATATATAATGTAATGCAATTGCCATCATAAAGGTGCTGCATTATTAATGAAAGAAAAGTCTGCTAGTAGAGCGGACTAATACAAATAGTGCGGTAAGCAAGGGATTTGGACTAAATAAACATGTCCCCCTCCAGGGATGAGCTGTGGATTTTGTGTATATAATTGAATTTAATGCTCGTAATTGAGACCACCTGAGTGTTCGACGCGGCCTTCTTAAGTCCCTGACTTTTGCATCATGAGTTCGGCAGGTTCACCGCCGGACAGGGCTTCTGGTTAACAGAGTCCTGTGTACAAAGAAGAAAAATGATAATAATAATAAAAAAAGGAGAGGCACATTTGCGAGCCCCTAGTGTGGTCGAACTGCACTCTGGGTCCATTGTGATCGTGCCCCGTCCCCTGTGCCCATGGTATCTACAGAGCATAATGATGTACGCGGAGTGTTATTCTTGCGATCATACGCGGGCGAGGGTTGGGGCCGCATTGCTACGCATGCTCTGATCGCGCCAGGTGGTCTTGGTTGGGATTGCTCCGGGCGTGCTTTGCTGTATCCGGCCGTTTAACGGCCGGACTCGAGAATTGCCTTAGAAGGCTGCTCTGTACTACTGCCGCGAGAGCCGCTGTATGTTCCTCCGTTCGGAGGGAGCGTTCCGTATTCCCATTGACCGTGATGACTCCACGAGGGCCTGGCATCTTGAGCTTTAGGTATGCATAATGCGGCACCGCGTTGAATTTGGCAAACGCGGTTCGTCTGAGCAGGGCGTGATAGCCGCTGCGAAACGGGACTATGTCGAAGACTAACTCTTCGCTCCGGAAATTATCCGGGGATCCGAAGACCACTTCCAGTGTGACTGAGCCTGTACAGTTGGCTTCCACTCCTGGTATGACACCTTTAAAGGTTGTCTTTGTAGGTTTAATCCTTGATGGGTCTATGCCCATTTGGCGCACTGTATCCTGATAAAGCAGGTTCAGGCTACTGCCGCCGTCCATCAGGACTCTCGTGAGGTGAAACCCATCGACAATTGGGTCTAAGACCAATGCGGCGAATCCGCCATGGCGTATGTTGGTCGGATGGTCTCTTCGATCGAAAGTGATCGGACAAGAGGACCATGGGTTGAACTTTGGGGCGACTGGCTCCATCGCATAGACGTCCCTTAGTGCGCGTTTCCTCTCCCTCTTGGGTATATGGGTCGCGTATATCATATTCACCATCCGTACTTGTGGGGGGAAGCCCTTCTGTCCTCTTTTGTTCGGCGGCCGGGTCTCTTCCTCGTCGTCTCTATTTAGCCCCTTGTCATTGTTTTCGGCAATTAACTTGTCGGCCTGCTTGAACACCCAGCAATCTCTATTGGTGTGGTTAGCTGGCTTTTCAGGGGTGCCGTGTATCTGGCATGAGCGGTCGAGTATTCGGTCCAAATTGGATAGACCCGGAATGGTTCTTTTAAATGGCTTCTTCCGTTGACCGGGTTTAGAGCCTCGGAATCCGGCATTGACTGTCGTATCCTCCTTGTCGTCGCCGTTAATTCGGCGCTTGTTTTTGTTTCGACGTGACCTGCCGTTGTTGTCCTTAGTATCCGGACTGCCAGAATTTTTACGGAGATTGTTGCTGCGGGCTAGCCAGCTGTCCTCTCCCGCACAAAAGCGGGTCATTAACGATGTGAGGGCTGCCATGGATTTCGGCTTTTCTTGCCCCAGGTACCGGGCTAGCCATTCGTCCTGGATGTTATGTTTGAAGGCTGCAAGGGCCTCTGCGTCCGGACAATCGACGATTTGATTTTTCTTTGTCAAGAACCGTGTCCAGAATTGTCTGGCCGATTCGTCTGGCTGCTGAATGATGTGGCTTAGGTCATCGGCGTCTGGTGGTCGCACATATGTGCCTTGGAAGTTATCAAGGAATGCGACCTCCAGGTCCTTCCAACACCCAATTGACTCTGCGGGCAAGCTGTTGAGCCAATGCCGAGCTGGTCCTCTAAGCTTGAGTGGGAGGTACTTTATGGCATGGAGATCGTCGCCACGGGCCATATGGATGTGGAGAAGATAGTCTTCGATCCACACCGCGGGGTCTGTTGTGCCATCGTAAGATTCAATGTTTACGGGTTTAAACCCTTCGGGGATCTGATGATCCATTACTTCATCAGTGAAGCATAACGGGTGTGCGGCGCCCCTGTATTGAGCAATATCGCGACGCAGCTCGAGAGAGCGCTGTCTGCTGTGTTCGGCCCGCCCGGGGTTATTGTGTCCGGCACGACGGTATTCGTCATGGGTCGTAGGGCGCCCACATGATCCATAGATGGATCTGGATTGCCTTGCTTTGTCCTCCAATATGTCTCGCAAGTCCGGCACGTTCCCTCTTGGCTTCGTACTTTTGGAGCGATGCCGGGGTATGGTCTTGGCTGGGGGCCTGGATGCCTCTCTGTCACGACCACGGGGTGGTCGGTCAGCCATATCATGCGCTGGTGATGGATGTACGTATGCTTCCTCCTCTAATCGGGGGAGCAGCTTGCGTTTTGGGTAACTTTTGGAGGGACGTTCAAGTTTATACTCTTCGGCCGCGAGGACCTCGGTCCATCTATCGGCCAGCAGGTCCTTATCAGCTTGAAGCTGCTGCTGCTTTTTCTTTAGGCTGTTTGCTGTGGCGATAAGCCTGCGCTTGAAGAGCTCTTGTTCGACGGGATCCTCGGGTACGACGAATTCGTCATTGTTGAGGCTTGCTTCGTCTTCGGAGGGAGGCATATAATTATGATCTCTTCGCCTGCCGCCCCCTCATGAGGGCTTGCTTCTGCATCCTCCTGCGCTGAGTCTTGCGGGAGGGGATTGTCTTCGGCACTCTCTAGAGTATTATTATCTCCTGTGCCGGAATCTCCGTTTTTGCTCTGGCGAGATTTAGAGCGGCGCCACTGACGCCGGCGCTTGGGCTATTTCTTTAAGAATCTGCCTCCGCTGTTCCTTCGCCATCCCCATCTTTTGGGGTATCTACCATGTATACGTCATATGACGAGGTGGCCTTCCAGTGCCCTGTGGGCGCTGGTTCGTCTCCGGCATCATCGTCCATAGCGTCGATGTCTTCGGAGTCGTAGTCTAGCATGTCGGTTAGATCGTCGACAGTGGCTACAAAGTGGGTGGTGGGTGGGCTCTGAATTTCTTCGTCGACCGCATCCCAACCATCCTGGCCATAATCCAGCCAGGACTCTCCTGATAATGAGAGATGCTTTAGTGAATTTAAGATATCGCCAAAAGGCGAGCATTGGAAGATGTCCGCGGCGGCGAATTCCATAACCGGCGCCCAATCAGGATCGATTGGTAGGGGCGCGGGAGGTTCGGAGTCCGGCGAGGAGTCCGGCACCTCGGAATCACGAGTTTCGCAGGGGACAGGATTAGTGTTCGGCTCCATCGCCGTGGATGTTGAAGCCCCCAGGGGGGCATCTATCCACCGGCCCTCGATCTGGGCGACCGGCTCCGGGCTAATGGCCGGAGCGGATCCGTGTGCGGCCACCAAGGCACTATTCGGCGGCAGAGCTAGATCATGCCCATCGTCACAGTGCGGCGCGCTTGGCTGTGGCTCGAGTCCATCGAGGATCAAGTCTCCTCGGACATCGGCCGTGGAGTTTAAGCTTCCAAATCTGACCCGATGGCCAGGGGCGTAGCTTTCGATCTGCTCCAGATGGCCAAGTGAATTGGCCCGCAGGGCGAAGCCGCCGAATACGAAGATCTGTCCGGGAAGAAAAGTCTCACCCTGGACAGCGTTGCAGGTTGAAGATGCCATCAAGCCTATTGGTGACGACACAGAGGAACTCTCAATGAAAGCACCAATGTCGGTGTCAAAACCGGCGGATCTCGGGTAGGGGGTCCCGAACTGTGCGTCTAGGTGGATGGTAACAGGAGACAAGGGACATGATGTTTTTTACCCAGGTTCGGGCCCTCTCGATGGAGGTAAAACCCTACTCCTGCTTGATTGATATTGATGATATGGGTAGTACAAGAGTAGATCTACCACGAGATCAAGGAGGCTAAACCCTAGAAGCTAGCCTATGGTATGACTGTATGTTGTGTATGTTGTCCTACGGACTAAAGCCCTCCGGTTTATATAGATACCGGAGAGGGCTAGGGTTACACAGAGTCGGTTACAATAGTAGGAGATCTACGTATCCGTATCGCCAAGCTTGCCTTCCACGCCAAGTAAAGCACCTTCCGGACACGAGCCGGAGTCTTCAATCTTGTATCTTCGTAGTCTTGGAGTCCGGCGGACATTGATAGTCCGGCTGTCCGAACACCCCCTAGTCCAGGACTCCCTCAATACTTGAATAAGAGTTTTTCAAAGAAAGACCTCGGTGAAGCTGCTTACACATTGAGCATCAAGATCTATAGAGATAGATCAAGACGCTTGATAAAGATTTTTCAATGAGTACACACCTTGATAAGATTTTGTAGTTCAAAATGGAACAGTCAAAAAAGGAGTTCTTACCTGTGTTATAAGGTGTGAAGTTGAGTAAGACTCAAAACCCGACCATGGCAGAAAATAGAAAGAGAATGAAAAGTCATTCCCTATGACTCGGTCATAGGTTCTATAAAGTATGCTATGCTGTGTACCAAACCTATTGTATACCTTGCTCTGATTTTGGCAAGGGAGTACAATTTTGATCTAGGAGTAGATCACTGGACAGCGGTCAAGAATATCCTTAGTGAGGACTAAGGAAATATTTCTCGATTATGGAGGTGATAAAAGAGCCCGTCATAAAGAGTTACATTGGTGCAAGCTTTTACACCGATCCAGATGACCCTAAGTCTCAATCTAGATACATATTGAAAGTGGGAGCAATTAGCTAGAGTAGCTCAGTGCAGAGCATTGTAGACATAGAATATTTTGCAAAATACATACGGCTCTGAATATGACAGACCCGTTGACTAAACTTCTCTCACGAGCAAAACATGATCATACCTTAGTACTCTTTGGGTGTTAATCACATAGCGATGTGAACTAGATTATTGACTCTAGTAAACCCTTTGGGTGTTGATCACATGACGATATGAACTATGGGTATTAATCACATACAGATGTGAATATTGGTGTTAAATCACATGGTGATGTGAACTAGATTATTGACTCTAGTGCAAGTGGGAGACTGTAGGAAATATGCCCTAGAGGCAATAATAAAGTTATTATTTATTTCCTTATTTCATGATAAATGTTTATTATTCATGCTAGAATTGTATTAACCGGAAACTTAGTACATGTGTGAATACATAGACAAACATAATGTCACTAGTATGCCTCTACTTGACTAGCTCGTTGAATCAAAGATGGTTAAGTTTCCTAGCCATAGACATGAGTTGTCATTTCATTAACGGGATCACATCATTAGGAGAATGATGCGATTGACTTGACCCATTCCGTTAGCTTAGCACTTGATCATTTAGTATGTTGCTATTGCTTTCTTCATGACTTATACATGTTCCTATGACTATGAGATTATGCAACTCCCGTTTACTGGAGGAACACTTTGTGTGCTACCAAACGTCACAACGTAACTAGGTGATTATAAAGGTGCTCTATAGGTGTCTCCGAAGGTACTTGTTGGGTTGGCGTATTTCGAGATTAGGATTTGTCACTCCGATTATCGGAGAGATATCTCTGGGCCCACTCGGTAATGCACATCACTATAAGCCTTGCAAGTATTGTAACTAATGATTTAGTTGCAGGATGATGTATTACGGAACGAGTAAAGAGACTTGCCGGTAACGATATTGAACTAGGTATTGAGATACCGACGATCGAATCTCGGGCAAGTAACATACCGATGACAAAGGGAACAACGTATGTTGTTATGCGATTTGACCGATAAAGATCTTCATAGAATATGTGGGAGCCAATATGAGCATCCAGGTTTCTCTATTGGTTATTGACCGGAGACGTGTCTCGGTCATGTCTACATAGTTCTCGAACCCGTAGGGTTCGCACGCTTAAAGTTCGATGACGGTTATATTATGAGTTTATGTGTTTTGATGTACCAAAGGTAGTTTGGAGTCCCGGATGAGATCGGGGACATGACGAGGAGTCTCTAAATGGTCGAGACGTAAAGATCGATATATTGGACGACTATATTCGGACTTCGGAAAGGTTTTGAATAATTCGGGTATTTATCGGAGTACCGTAGAGTTACGGGAATTCTCCGGGGAGTATATGGGCCTTATTAGGCCTTAGTGGGAAGGAGAGACAACATCCAGGAGGTGGCGCGCACCCCTCCCAAGCCCAGTCCGAATTAGAGAAGGGGTTTGGGGTGCGGCCCCCCTCTCCCTTCCTTCTCCACTCCCCCTCCTTTCCCCCTTCTCCTAGTTGGACTAGGAAAGGAAGAAACCTACTCCTACTAGGAGTAGGAATCCTACTCCCATGGCGTGCCCCTCCTAGGGTCGTCCTCCTCCTCCCTCCCTCCTTTATATATGGGGACAGGGGGCACCCCATAGACACAACAATTGATCCCTTGGATCTCTTAGCCGTGTGCGGTGCCCCCTCCACCATAATCCACCTCGATAATATTGTAGCAGTGCTTAGGCGAAGCCCTGCATCGGTAGAACATCATCATCGCCACCACGCCGTCGTGTTGATGGAACTCTCCCTCAAAGCTCGGCTAGATCGGAGTTCGAGGAACGTCATCGAGTTGAACGTGTGCTGAACTCGGAGGTGCCGTGCGTTCTGTACTTGGATCGATCGGATCATGAAGACATACGACTACATCAACCGCGTTGTGCTAACGCTTCCGCTTTCGGTCGATGAGGGTATGTGGACACACTCTCCCATCTCGTTGCTATGCATCACCATGATCTTGCGTGTGCGTAGGAATTTTTTTAAAATTACTACGTTCCCCAATAGGTGCTCCTTCCGAACAGAGGGCCTCTATAGCTTCTACTCCTCCACACCCCCAAGATGATTTCCAAGACAACACATGCATAGACACTCAACAAAGCTGTGTTTATGATGAGCACGTCTCCCCTAGTGCAACAACACCGGTGCTCCCTCTAACTTGGCACTGTTATATGTGATTGCATGTTATGTGTGATGTCTAGCTTGTATTGCTTCTAATTTTGTTGAATTCCATCTACTTACTTTACACATTATACTTGAATAAGACACGTGTTCCTGTTTCTAGAACATACAATATCTGTCTATCACACCATGTTCTTACATCATATTACTACTGTTGTGTAATCTGGTACAATCACTTATCATAAGACATGTTTGACTTCGGAGTGTGATATAGGTTACATCTCACATTCTTTTCTAGCTTGTACTACTAATTTGTTGAAATGGCACTTATGACGAGACAGTTTTAACTTGGTAGAGTGATATTCGTTGCATCTTTCATATGGTGTCTACCTTTCATTGCTTCTAATTTGTTGAAATGCCTTCTCCTTAGTTTACACATCATAAGTTGTGAATATGCAATGCTGTGAATATGCAATGGCACTAATGACGAGAGACCTCTAACATGGTAGTGTGATGTTGTTTGCATCTTGCATATGATTTATTTCTTGTACTGCTTCACATTTGTTTAAACGTCATTTATGATGAGACACTGTTAACTTGGCAGAGCGATATTTGTAGCATCTTTCATATGGTGTCTACCTTCCATTGCATTGTTTCTAATTTGGTGAAATGTCTTCTTCTTAGTTTACACATCATAGTTCTGGTTATCTCTTCCGTCCTGTTTTTCATACATATTACATCCTCCTATCATGTGGTTGTCTAACATCAAAGTTCAGTTCGTCTGCATCATGCATCAATTTGTTCTGAAGAACTAAATTGTTATTCGTTTTTCTTGTCGGCTTGACTTAACATGGCACAGAGAAAGAGGAAGAAACACAGAATGGCAGGGAATGAGAAGCGGATGAATCCTGCAGATTCTGCTGGTACTGATGGTGCAATAGAAGGTCAAAGTCCAGTGGAAAATTCTATAAACACGGCATCCCATGCTACACGATCTGCAAAAAAAGCCAAACAGAAACAAATAGCTACCACCAAGCAAACAGAGACAACCCTAGTTTTTGCAACACCTACCATAGTACTACCAGCTGCACGACTTACTCGTGCGTCAACTGAGCTAGCAGTACGTTCCCAAGCTCCATTGCCACCTGTCAGTACTTCCCAAGCACTCTTGACACAAGATGAGTTGGCAATATTAGATGAACCTTGTGAGCTTCAACAGCAAGAAGGTAGTCACTGGAGTCAAGTTACAGTTGCATGCTTCTTTACACGTAGTCTCACAGTTTGATGTACACTAACACTTCCTATGTTCGTTGCCGTACTAGCACCTAGGTGTAAGAGGAAACAAACATCAGGGATATTGCTCGATAGGCCACATTTTGAGGCAGGTTTAAAAAGGCCACGTGATGCTACAGAGTTCAATCAAGTTAGTATTAGAGCCAGCGGTTGCCGTTAGGTGTCATGTACGTATCCTCCCAACATGGATTCAGTACAGGAATGACAAAGACGAAACCCAGTTCAACACCTTCCTCGACCATTTATCTGTAAGTATGGTTATGTATGGAAACTAATAATATTGTCTTGCTCTGTTCCATACTTTCTAGGTTGCTGATAATGAGACTCTCATCATTTTCAATAGATGAGGTTCAAGTTGGATAGCCAAGATGATGCAACTAGACAAGCTTGCACCCATGTTTTCAAGTCTGCTCTGCGACAATATCGGTATAACTTGAGGAAAACTCACTTTGAAGGCAAGGCTAATAGTGAACTTTCCCAAACATCTCTAGTGGAAAATATATCGGATGAAGACTGGAGGGGCCTTGTTAAACACTAGTCTAATCCGAAGTATCAGGTACATTATATATATATATGTGTGATCAGATCACATGTTGAAGTCCTATTTACGCATGTGCCACACAAATCTATCTTCTTGTAGGTGAACTGTTCAAAGAACAAGGCCAACTGTACGAAAGTGAAATTCCAATAGACGACAGGATCTCGTAGCTATATTGCACACTGCGAGGCTCTTGTAATTAGCTGATGTTTCACTCTTTTCTTTGTACCATATTATCAGATCTATATTGACTTGTTCGAAATGCAGAGGAAAGCCCGCAAGGACCAAAAAGTACCTGAACCAAATGCTGTGGAAATCTTCAAGGACTGTCACACCAGCAAGAAGAAGGGCATGACTACACCAGTCAAAGCCGCTGTTGTAAGTCCTTAATCCTCATGCCTTTTAACTACTACTTACTCTGACTTGTGCCTTGAACTGCATGGTTTGCAGCCAATGTCTATTACTCTTTTCAATTTTATACACAATTGTCTTAGCATATCATTGCACCTTACAAGGTTTAAAAGAGAGGAATGATGTTCCTTTGATCTTGACCCATAATCTAGTTCCGTGCTGGACTTGCCCACACAACGTTACAATTGCCTGTTTGTCTGTTCTCAGTTGTTTTGTGATATGAATGATGTCATACTATGCTTATTGTATTATAAACTTCGTCTCTCTATCCTTAGCCCTCAATACAATGTGAAGAAATAGACAATACATTAGCGATGGTACATGGTCATATGTTTGGAACCTGGTTTTATTATGTACTTTGCAATAAAATACAACTAATATTTTACATGGGTTCACCAGAAGAAGTTCTGTATATAGACCAAAGCTATTTTGTTTGGTTTTGCTGCCTCCTTAATATCTTCTGTTCTGGTACTACTAATGTAAAACCTCAACTTTTCAGCGAGCTATGGAAAAAATGGTGGAACCGCCACCTTCTGAAGGTGGCGAGGCAATTATAACCGCAATGTTAGCTCTTGCTGCAGTGGGTCAGTACCTGTCCACTAACAGTGCCAAAATCACGTTCCTGCGTAATACTGGGTTGGTTGTTAAGGCAATATCGTCCAAACTGCCTGATGATCAAGATATGCAAGCTCAAAGCAATGTTGTATCTGCGCTCCAGACACAAGTCCATTACCTAACAGAGACCCTTTGTGAAATAAGGAGAGACATTGTTCGATGTCGTCAAGATATGCATGGTTTTGAAACCAGACTATCAGACATTTGCTATGTTGTTCAGGAGCCTAGGGGAAATGAAGGCGAGGGTAATGGTGCTCCATCAGACAATACAACATGAAAACGTAACAGTCAGGTCAAATGAACTGAGCTTCTGAACTTCTGGTGGTGCATTTATCTGCTGGACTATTAAGTTTTATCCCAACCTTCCTTTTGTTATATAGTTGTAATTTGTTTTGGTCCAATACAAAATTTATTCTTAACGTGCAGCCACCGGCTGAAGAAAACAGCAAGCCATTTTTGTATAGTGTAGGGTGTTCCCTATATTTGCACTGGTGGCGATCTTTGATGCCGAGTGGATGTAATATGTGCAATCGCCTTAATAGCCTAGCGTTAGTTTCGAGCTTATTTATTTCCTAGTCTTCTTTTTCCCTGGTTTGCTAGTGGCTGCAACTACCATGGGCCATATACGGGTCGTAGGATCCATGGGTCTCCTACGGGCTGTCGATAAATGGGCCTCCAACAGGGACGTAGAATCGGTGGGCCTCGGGCCGTCGGATAAATGGGTCTACATGGGCCATAAACGGGCGTAATTGGTATCGGCCTAGCACGGTAACGGGTCGTTAACAGGCCGTAGGATAGCAAAGGCTTAATTCTGTCACAGCCATAACGGGTCGTTAATGGGCCAGAATATAGGGCGGGCTGGAAACAGCGCAATGGGTTAACAGGCCAAAAACGGGCCGACTCTTGCCATGGGCCGAATTTGGCCCATTAGGGTAACAGGCCAGTAACGGGCCGACTCTTGCCATGGCACGAATTTGGCCCATTAGGGGAACAGGCCAGTAACGGGCCGGAAGTAATCGAGGGCCGAAAAGGAGCCCAAGAACGTATGGGCCATCAATAGGCCGAAAGCTAACACGGGCTGGAAACGGCCCATGTAAATCACGGGCCGTTAACGGGTACAAAGAAAGTTACTGTTCATTATGGGCTAGAGTCACCGTGGGCCTGTAAAGGGCCGAAAGATATGAAGGCCTCATATGGGCCGAAAGACGTCGTGGGCCATACATGGGCCGAAAGTGAAATTGGCTGGTGTTATATTCGACGGCCCACATGACGTTGTTGGGCCGATTTCCTTTAGGGCCTAACGGGCCGTGAGTTAACGGGTCGTAAATGGGCTATTTGCAAAGAGACCGTTAACAGGCTTTTCATGGGCCAGCCCGTTAACTTTTGACCAAGTCAAATGGGCCGGCTTTGTAAGCTAAATGGGCCAGTGGTGGTCCGTGGCACACGTTGACATATCATAGGCGCCTATCTGACCCACTGACGAGCTGACACGTGTTTCGTCCGGCCAATAAGAATTTTACACGTGGAAATTTCCCATTGGTCGGGGCTGTTAACGGGTTATCGGATCCAAAACCCGACCCGATAGCTTAACAGTGTTTCGTTATGGTGGATGCCACGTGTCGGTCACCCTTGACGAAAGCACTTCTGTGACGCCTGATTTATCGTCATGGAAGTGGACACTTCCATGATGATAATTTTGGTAATGTCATGGAACACTTCTACGACCGCACAGGTATGACTATCTTGATTCTGTCATAAAATAATCATGGATGTACATGCATGACAAAAAACGCGACCTACTATGACAAACACATATCATCACAGAAGTGTATTTTTTGTAGTGTACTCTCCTTCGTGCTCTACGTCCTCAGGTCCCGGCCCTCGAGCGAGCTCAGCCGTCGCTGGTATGCCAGGTCGCGATGCCGTGGTCAAGGCCAGGGGGTGAGGGGTGGAGAGCCAGTAAGAGCTCCTGAGTCACGATGCTCAGGAGCCCCCCTTTTAACGCGCAAGCGGATCGTGGGAAAGAGAGAGAGAGCTCGTGGTGCCGCCCGCTGTTGACCTCAGGAAGTTCCTGTAAATCAGCACGAGGAAAGCACGGGTTGCCATTATGATTGTCGGTCGGCCATTGGTTGCTCCAAGAGAGGGGTGAGGGCACTGAGGGCCTGGTGAGGTGATGCATGCGGGGCTGCCGTGGGCCAGAGCTTGACCACTCAGATTTGTCGACGTTGCAGAGACGGACCCATGCGCAAGCGTCGTGCCAGTGTGAGCAGCTCCCGTGGTAGACTTCAATCGAGTAGGCGATAATCACATGCAGGTTAGGTACGAAAGGCGAATCAGCTTAGGTAAACGCAGAATGGATACATGCCACTGGGTCAGGCCCGAGCGGCTTGGAGATGATGCAGCCTGAGGGGCGCCCCCAGCAAGGTAAGCTAAAGACATAAGAAAAAAGGGATACATGCCGCAGGGACGGACCCACACGGCCTGGGAATGATGCAGCCCTGAGGGCGCTCCCAGCTGAAATGAACTTGGAAGAGGTCACCTGGTTCCATTGTAGAGGGGGTGTTGGAGCAGCTGAAGATGCGCGGTGAAGAGGCCGACCCTCACGAGCCGCTGGAGCCTTGAGCCTCGGGAGGCTCTGCGGGTCCAGGTGGCTCCTCGATGGCCATCTCCATCTCTGCTAGGACCGTGTGATGCTTGGCCTCCTGAGCCGCCAGAATGCTCCGTAGGTGACGCTGGAAGGTGGCAGCCGCGTTAGGCAGGCCGAAAGGCATGCGAACGTAGCTGTGCGGCGAACCCTCGCAGCGTCCCATGCGTGAAGGCCAGAGACGCTCCTGAGATGCGGCTCGGTTGAGCCCTGGGACGTCGATGCAGACGCACAACCCACCATCCTCGCCTGGATGGGGGGCCACGCGACGCAAGCGGCGGTCGCTGCGCATGGCTCTTGCTTCCTGAAGCTCCTGAGTGGTCTTGGTGATGAACTCCTGAACACTGGGCTTTCCATGCCCTGAGACTTCCTGAGGGAAACGTGCCGTGAAGCACGCCTCCAAGTGGTGCCCGAGCGCCTCCCTCGTGATTTTGGCAAGGTCTGAGGCCCTCCAGAAGAGAGCCCCCGAGCCCTGCCCAAGGAGGGCGCCGGGTGCGCCTTCCTATGCGATGGAAGGAGGCGCCCCATGCACGGGCACTGATCCTGACGCGACACTTCCTGAGATGCCAACCTCCCGGGGCCTTGAGCTGAGTGGTATCTTCTTCTTCTTGGGGACTGCCTTGGGAGGGTTCTCGCCCTTGCTGTCTGGGTCCTTGATTGATGCAGCTTGGAAGGCGCGCTCGAGGGAGCACACCACATCTCTCTCTTTGCAGGGGACCGTGATGATCCCGCTGCTTCCTGGCATCTTGAGGATGTTGTAGCCGTGGCGGGTCACCGCCATGAACTTGGCCAGGGCTGGATACCCGAGGATGTCATTGTATGGCAGGTGGATGTGGGCGACGTCAAAGTCGATGAGCTCGGTGCGGTAGTTGTCGCGCTTGCCGAAGGTGACAGGAGGGCAAACCTGCCCTATTCGGGGTGGTGGAACCGTCAGTAACTCCTGATAAAGGCTTGGTAGGCTGGAGCTGATCATATGGCACTTGAAGGTTGTCAAACATCTCGACGGACAAGACGTTAAGACCTGCGCTGCCATCAATGAGGGTCCTGGTGAATTGCACGTTGCTGATGACTGGAGAACAAAGCATCGGGAGGACGCCAGTAGTAGCCGCGAACTTGAGTTGATCTACCGAGCTGAAGGTGATGGCACACTTGGACCACCTGAGCAGGCGTGTGGCCTCGAGCTTGGGGAGGACTGCGTTCACCTCGCGAGCAAACTGCTTGAAGATGCGCTGAGAGGCTGGGGCCTGAGCTCCGCCCAAGATGCAAGCGATAGCATGCAATTCCTGGAAGCCCCTAGCCCCCTCGTCCTGATGATGGTCGTCATTCCTCCTTGGCGGCGACGGCAGAGGAGGAAGGCCTGCGTTTCCCTACGGGCGGTCCTCGCGAGGCTGATCCCTCCAGGCTCCCTCGCGAGGCTGGTCCTGCCAGCGATCCTCGCGAGGTCGGTCACGCCACTCCTGGCGACGGCTGCAGTCATCCCATCATCCTCCGCCTCGTCCTCCTCCTCGGTCGTAGCCCCGGTCGTTGCGCTCGGGGCATTGACCGAAGCGTCCTTCTCGAACGGCCTTGAGCTCCTGGCATTCGTTGGTGTTGTGGGTGAGGAGGTTGTGGTAGGTGTAGAATGGTCGGCTGCCCTTGGACGACTCTGGCTGGTCCCTGCCACGCTTCGTGTCTTGTTCTGCTATGAGCACGGCTTCTCTCTTGCGCTTCACGTCCTTGGCCTTGGTCTTCTTTTCTTCTGGGTCAGCAACTGGAAGCTCAAGGAGGGAGAGGCGTCCTTCCTTAGCTCTTGCGCACTTGGTCGCCAAGTTGAACAGCTCCAGGGATGTGCACAACTCCTCATGGATGGCGAGCTCCTCCTTCATCTTGACGTCATGGATGCCGTCAGAGAACGCTGAGATGATGGCCTCGTCCGTCACCTTGGGGATCTTGAGGCGGGCGCTGTTGAAGCGCTGGATATATTTCTGCAGGGTCTCCCTAGGTTGTTGCTTGATGCGGTGCAGGTCACCCACGGCCGGAGGGCGGTCGCGAGTGCCCTGGAAGTTGGCGATGAAGCGGATGCACATCTCGTCCCAGGAGGAGATCGAGCCGGGAGGCAGATTCAGGAGCCACGTGCGGGCACCGTCCTTGAGCGCCATGGGAAACCAGTTCGCCATGACCTTCTCGTCTTTGTTGGCCGCCTTGATGCCCAACTCGTAGAGCTGCAAGAACTCGGCGGGGTCGGCAGTGCCGTCATAGCAAGGAGGCAGGTCTGGCTTGAACTTGCTCGTCCAGACGACGCTACGCAGCTCGGTGGTGAAGGCGCGACAACCTGTTGTGGTCACCAGAGCCCTTTGCTGATGCGGAGCTTGCTCTTGATGGTACCCGCACTCTACTGCCAGGGGAGCACGCGGTCTTGTCACGCCGGGACGCGGTCTTGTCGTGCTAGTGCAGGGAGCACGGGGGCGCCTTCTTGAGGCCGAGGGATTTCTTGGCAGCTTCTTTCTTGTGGCGCGGGCGTTGGATGCGGTGGGTCACGTCCAGGGGCCGCGCGCCTTGGAGCCAGGGCACCGTCTTGGGGGAGAGGTGGCGGAGGCGCTCCCTAAGCCACATCGCCCATGCCTGGCGGAGGGCGAGGTAGCGAGAGGGACGGCGTGGGAGAGCCCCCTACGACGCTGACGAGCTTGGTGATGCGAGCGAGCCATTCTTCATAGAGGTCGTCGACGGGCGGTAGTGCAGGAGCTCACGTGCCAGAAGCAGCACGTACTGCGCATCCGTGGGGGCGTGATGAGCGTGAGACAACGAACCAGCTGGGGTTAGTGATGGAGTGGCGGTGCAGCCTTCCTGCCACACCGAGGGGTGCAGCGAAGATGCTTGCTGCTCGTTCCCCGCTGGGCCGGTGGCGGCGTTGGCAGCAGGCGACGAAGAACGACGAGGAGGCCCGCTGATAGGAGCCGTCTGGGCGACACGAGCGGCGAGAGCAGCCCGGCGCTTGGCGCTCGTCGCGGGCTCGACGGGCGTCCGACATGGATGCGATGAAGCGATGGGACACAGATCACCAGAAGGAAGATTTTGGCGCACCCCTACCTGGCGCGCCAAATGTCGGATATCAGGTTCCGGCAAAATCCTTAAGGTTCGAACATTGGGTGCGCATGAAGATTTCCTCCTACCAAATCTCGCTCTCAGCCTCGCCGCGATCCCAAAACTAGGTCGATGAACTCACAACACAAGAGACACAAGATTTATACAGGTTCCGGCCACCGTTGTGGTGTAATACCCTACTCCTGTGTGTGGTGGTGGATTGCCTCTTGGGCTGATGATGAACAGTATAGGGGAAGAACAGCCTCGCGAGGAGAGGTGTTATTGAGCTGGTGTGGTGTGCGCTTTTACTTAACTTCTGGATGAGATGCCTTCCTACTGTGGTGGCTAGCTCTATTTATAGAGGCCCTGGTCCTCTTCCCAAATATTGAGCGGGAAGGGATCCAACAACGACCATTTTGAAAGGGGACAACTAGTACAAGCTATCCTAACTAAAGGTGGTCTTCGCCTGCCAAAGGTGTTGGTGATGACGCCGTCTTGGGCTCCATGGTGACCTCCGTCCTGCCATCCTACTGGTCTTGGTCTTGTTGCACCGATATGGAAACCTTTGCCTGATGCCTCGGTACTCTGCGCCTGCGCTTGCCCCCTTTGCACCAAAGAGGAAGTGAGGACACTGCGTGGTCTGGCGCCCGCCTTGCGCCCGCCTGGTCTTGATCGTCATGGCTTGCGTCACGGGAACCTCGCGAGGTATCCCTTGCCTTGATCTCTCCGCCTCCTCGCGAGCCTGCTTGGTGAGGCCACTCCTGAGGAGGCCTTGCGTCATCCGCCCCGCGAGGCTTGGCCCCTCGCGAGGGTCTTGAGTGTTGGTTGATGAAGACGGGCCGTACTGGGCCCCTGGTTGAGCCACGCCGCAGGCCGCAGGCAGGCAAGTCTGGGGAACCCCGTTCCCAGAACACCGACATTCACATAGAGTCATATTTTGTTCTAAGCATTGAGTTGTAATTCTTGAGTTGTAAGTAAATAAAAGTGTGATGATCTTCATTATTAGAGCATTGTCCCATGTGAGGAAAGGATGATGGAGACTATGATTCCCCCAAAAGTCGGGATGAGACTCCAAAGAAAAAAAAGAGGCCATTAAAAAGGAAAGAGAAGGCCCAAATAAAAACATGAGAGAAAAAGAGAGAAGGGGCAATGTTACTATCCTTTTTCCACACTTGTGCTTCAAAGTAGCACCATGATCTTCATGATAGAGAGTCTCTTATTTTGTCACTTTCATATACTAGTGGGAATTTTCATTATAGAACTTGGCTTCTATATTCCAATGAGGGGCTTCCTCAAAATGCCCTAGGTCTTCGTGAGCAAGCTTGGATGCACACACACTTAGTTTATTTTTGAGCTTTCATACACTTATAGCTTAGTGCATATGTTGCATGGCAATCCCTACTCACTCACATTGATATCTATTGATGGGCATCTTCATAGACCATTGATACGCCTAGTTGATGTGAGACTATCTTCCTCCTTTTTGTCTTCTCCACAACCACCATTCTATTCCACCTATAGTGCTATGTCCATGGCTCGCGCTCATGTATTGCGTGAAAGTTGAAAAAGTTTGAGAATACTAAAGTATGAAACAATTGCTTGGCTGAAACCGGGGTTGTGCATGATTTAAATATTTTGTGTGATGAAGATAGAGCATAGCCAGACTATATGATTTTGCAGGAATAGCTTTCTTTGGCCATGTTATTTTGAGAAGACATGATTGCTTTGTTAGTATGCTTGAAGTATAACTGTTTTTATGTCAATATTAAACTTTTGTTTTGAATCTTTCGGATCTGAATATTCATGCCACAATAAATAATATTACATGGATAAATATGTTAGGTAGCATTCCACATCAAAAATTCTGTTTTTATTATTTACCTACTTGAGGACGAGCAGGAATTAAGCTTGGTGATGCTTGATACATCTCCAATGTATCTATAATTTTAGATTGTTCCATGCTATTATAGTATCTGTTTTGGATGTTTAATAGGCATTTATATGCTATTTTATATTATTTTTGGGACTAACCTATTAACCGGGAGCCTAGTGCCAGTTTCTATTTTTTTTGCCTATTTTAGAGTTTCGCAGAAAAGGAATACCAAACGGAATGAAATTTTTGCGATGATCTTTCTTGGACCAGAAGGAAACCAAAAGACTTGGAGATGAAGTGTGAGACGCAACGAGGCGGCCACGAGGCAGGAGGGACCGCCCAGGGGGGTAGGGCGCGCCTCCTTCCTCGTGGGCCCCTCATGGATCCCTTGACCTAGATCCTTCGCCTATATATACTCTTATACCCTGAAAACATCTAGGAGAGCCACGAAACCACTTTTCCACCGCCGCAACCTTCTGTACCCGTGAGATCCCATCTAGGGGCCTTTTCCGATGTTCTGCCGGAAGGGGGATTCAATCATGGAGGGCTTCTTCATCAACACCATTGCCTCTTCGATGATGCGTAAGTAGTTTACCACAGATCTTCGGGTACATAGCTAGTAGCTAGATGGCTTCTTCTCTCTCTTTGATTCTCAATACCATGTTCTCCTCGATGTTCTTGGAGATCTATTCTATGTAATATTCTTTTGCGGTGTGTTTGTCGAGATCGGATGAGTTGTGGATTTATGATCAGATTATCTGTGAATATTATTTGGTTCTTCTCTGAATTCTTATATGCATGATTTGATATCTTTGCAAGTCCCTTCGAATTATCAGTTTAGTTTGGCGTACTAGATTGATCTTTCTTGCAATGGGAGAAGTGCTTAGCTTTGGGTTCAATCTTGCGGTGTCCTTTCCCAGTAACAGTAGGGGCAGCAAGGCAAGTATTGTATTGTTTCCATCGAGAATAAAAAGATGGGGTTTTCATCATATTGCTTGAGTTAATTCCTCTACATCATGTCATCTTACTTAATGTGTTACTCTGTTCTTTATGAACTTAATACTCTAGATGCAGGCAGGAGTCGGTCGATGTGTGGAGTAATAGTAGTAGATGAAGAATCGTTTCGCTCTACTTGACACAGACGTGATTCCTATGTTCATGATAATTGCCTTAGATATCGTCATAACTTTGCGCTTTTCTATTAATTGCTTGGCAGTAATTTGTTCACCCACCATAATATTTGTTATCTTGAGAGAAGCCACTAGTGAAACCTATGGCACCCAGGTCTCTTTTCCATTATATTGAATCTCTTTTACATCTTACTAGTTTCCGATCTACTATTTTGCAATCTTGTACTTTCCGATCTATAAACCAAAAATACCAAAAATATTTACTTTACCGTTTATCTATCTCTATTAGATCCCACTTTTGCAAGTGACCGTGAACGGATTGACAACCCCTTTATCGCATTGGGTGCAAGTTGTTGATTGTTTGTGCAGGTATTTGGTGACTTGTGCGTTGTCTCTTACTGGATTGATACCTCGGTTCTCAAACTGAGGGAAATACTTACGCTACTTTGTGCATCACTGTAGGACCTTGAAGTATGTCTAGAGGGGGGGTGATTAGACTACTGACAAATTAAAAACTTAACCTTTTCCCAATTTTAGAGTTTGGCAGATTTTAGTTATCTTAGGACAAGTCAAGCAATCATCACACAATTCAAGCACGCATGCAAAGAGTATATAGGCAGCGGAAATTAAAGCATGCAACTTGCAAGAAAGTAAAGGTTAGGGTTTGGAGGATTCAAACGCAGTTGGAGACATGGATGTTTTTGGCGTGGTTCCGATAGGTGGTGCTATCGTACATCCACGTTGATGGAGACTTCAACCCACGAAGGGTAACGGTTGCGCGAGTCCACGGAGGGCTCCACCCAAGAAGGGTCCACGAAGAAGCAACCTTGTCTATCCCACCATGGTCGTCGCCCACGAAGGACTTGCCTCACTAGCGGTAGATCTTCACGAAGTAGGCGATCTCCTTGCCCTTACAAACTCCTTGGTTCAACTACACAATCTTTTCGGAGGCTCCCAAGTGACACCTAGCCAATCTAGGAGACACCACTCTCCAAGAAGTAACAAATGGTGCGTTGACGATGAACTCCTTGCTCTTGTGCTTCAAATGATAGTCTCCCCAACACTCAACTCTCTCTCATAGGATTTGGATCTGGTGGAAATAAGATTTGAGTGGAAAGCAACTTGGGGAAGGCTAGAGATCAAGATTCATATGGTAGGAATGGAATATCTTGGCCTCAACACATGAGTAGGTGGTTCTCTCTCAGAAATGGTAAGTTTGAAGTGTAGGTTTAGTCTGATGGCTCTCTCCATGAATGAAGAGGAGGTGGAGGGGTATATATAGCCTCCACACAAAATCTAACCGTTACACACAATTTACCAAACTCGGTGGGACCGATTCAACAGACTCGGTCGGACCGATTTAGTAAACCTAGTGACCATTAGTGATTTTCGGTGGGACTGACATGCAACTCGGTAGGACCGATTCGGTTAGGGTTAGGGCATAACGTAATCTCGGTAAGACCGATTACACAAACTCAGTGAGACCGATTTTCGTAATAAGATTTCCAGAGAGTTGGTCAGGTAAACTCGGTGGGACCGATTTGCTCTTTTCGGTGAGACCGAAATGTTACAAAAGGGAAACAGAGAGTTTACATTGCAATCTCGGTGGGACCGATCGCTCACTTCGGTTTGACCGAAACGTTATGAAGGGAAACAGAGAGATTACAATCCCATCTCGGTGAGACCGAGATCCCTATCGGTAGAACCCATTTGCCTAGGGTTTGTGGCAGTGGCTATGACATTTGAACTCGGTGGCGCCGGATAGGAAGAATCGGTGTGACTGATTTTGGCTTTGGGTTTAGGTCATTTGTGGATGTGAGAAAGTAGTTGAGGGTTTTGGAACATATCACTAAGAACATGAGCAAGAGGCTCATTAAGCAACACCTCATCCCTCCTTGATAGTATTGGCTTTTCCTATACACTCAATGTGATCTTGGATCACTAAAATATAAAATGAAGAGTCTTGAGCTAATGAGCCTGAGTCAATCCTTTGTCCTTAGTATTTTGAGGGATCCACTTTCATCATCCATGCCATGCCATTCATTGAGCTTTCCTGAAATATATGTCTTGGAATAGCATTAGCTCAATGAGCTATATGTTGTTATGAATTACCAAAACTACCTAGGGATAGTTGCACTTTCAATCTCCCCCTTTTTGGTAATTGATGACAACATATAGATCAAAGCTTCGACAAATGATAATAAGATTGAAAAACATCGTCGCCTTGAGAAGTATTTGATAAGCAAGAGCTCCCCCTAAATTTGTGCATAGTTTAAGATTTGCTTTGGACTGCAAATGCACAAGGAATTAGGCTCATGGGTTACTCTTCCATGTCACATACATCTTAGTGGAGCGCTCAAAATGATAAAGATTGAATACATGCACTCATCACCAAGCAAAGTGAATGATCACATAGGATAGATAGCATAATATCATCGAACATGCATAAGTGTAGCTTATGATCAAACACATGATCATCAATGTCTCACAAGAATAGCATAGTATCTCAAGCAAAGCAATCAAAACACAAACAAGTTTAAAACCACCAAAGCAAGAGAACAAAAGCAACACACTCTCTCTCAAAGCCTATGATCTATACATTTTTCTCCCCCTTTGGCAACAAGTTACCAAAAAGTTCATAGAAAATGCATAGTGCTAGATCGACTCTCAGGCTTGATCTTCAGTTGGTGGTGTCCGGATAACTCCAAGGATGAAGGCTTCAGTTGATGTAGAGGGAGCTAGAGGTGTTGGTGCTGGAGCTGGTTGCACTGGAGATGTAGGAGCTGTAGCTGGTGCATATGATGTTGCTCTAGTGTCTGTCACTGGCACTGCAGCTGACCTCTGAGCTCTAGGCACTCTAGCAAATACATTAGCGGTAGTCTTGCCCTTCCTCTCCTGCACGTCATCCTGCAGCTGCTCCACAACTGACTGAATCTTAGTTACCTTTACATCAAGATCATAGAATTTTTGTTCCATGATTCTTTCCAAGCTTTCCTGATTCTAAGTTAAGGTGGCCAACCCCTTCTCAATCCTCAGTGTTGATGCTATTAAGTAACCAAGCTGCTCCTGCTTGTTCTTCAAGAAATACTCAGATGCCTCCTCTTGAGTTGGCATCTTGGCAGCCTTCTCCTTCCTTGCCTTCTCCTTCTTCTCTTGAGCTTGAACTGATTATGGTTCATCTTCATTCATGACAACCTCATTATCCTCAAAGTCTGGATAGAGAGGAAAATGTTCCCTATCCAATAGATATTTGCCTGTGCCCATCTTTGAGTTAATCAACTCCTGAATCTGAGGGGCATATCCACAACTCCTCTTATGATCTGCTGCAGTCCTCTTAATAGTTTCTACTATAAGGCTCATGACCTTGAATTTCTGAGGCACATCAAACAAATGCAACATGTTGATTGCATGCCCTCTGATCATGTTGTCACCAGACTTAGGCAATAGAGTGTGCCTTAGGATCCAGTTGATTGTAGGAAGGCCTGACATAAGAAAGTGGACTGATCCAAAAGAGAAAGTCTCTAGGGCTTCGTCTGGGATCTCCTTGTACATATGTGCCATGGTATTATGTCCCATTTTCTTCTTGGCATATACATCCAGGTCATCATCATTTTCCTTTGGGGCATTTATCAGATTTTCCCACTCCTC
Organism: Triticum timopheevii; assembly: GCA_963921465.1. Taxonomy (NCBI): domain Eukaryota; kingdom Viridiplantae; phylum Streptophyta; class Magnoliopsida; order Poales; family Poaceae; genus Triticum; species Triticum timopheevii. The sequence continues at coordinate 499,477,738 of OY997272.1, forward strand.
AACAGTTGACTGGTACCTTGTACCTTCAGACATCCAAACTATCCTTCCATCTGGATAGAAGTATGTTGTGGAGTAGAATTGCATAATTAGTTCATCATTCCAGTTGGTGAGCTTCTGCCCAACAAAATCTGCAACTCCACAAGCAACAAAACTGTCTTGTACTCCTGGATAGTGTTCTTCATTTTCCTTCATGTAGGTCCAGTCGACCCACCTCATATCACACACAATGGGCTTTTTGTCCAACAAGATTGTCTCATAGAAGTCTTGGTGTTCCTTTGTATGGAACCTGTAATCAACAGCAGTTCTTCTTCTTGTGGCATATGGATCTGCCATCCTCCATAGCCTCAACCCTGAATCTTTTCTGATGTTCATGTCCTCAACTACAGGATGGGCATCATTATGGTCTGGTATCTTGGGCTTGAGCTTCCTCAGAACTTGTCCTTCTTCATCTTCCTCCTCAGCAACCTCAGACACTGGGGCCTTGTTCTTCTCAGCAGTTGGAATACTCCTGGTATTCCTCTTTGGTGTAGACTTGGCCTCGGGGGCAGCTTTGGGTGCTTCCTTGGGCTTAGATGTTACAACCCCTGATCTAATAGCATCTCCCATAAGCTTTGGTGCCTTTGGTGCTGGTGCAGCAAGCTCTTCTTCTTCCATCATGGGAGGTTCCCAACTACTCTGGCCATGGTCTTCTTGACCCTTTTCTTCCTTTTCTTTCCTTCAGCAGCTGGCTCTTCAGGCATCTCAGGCAGTTGAGTTGATGCTCTAGCTTTGGACATAGGTTGTCTCCCTACAGGCCTTTTGATCTTCATGCCTAGCTTTACTGCAGTTGAACTAAGCACCTTCTTGTGCACTACCTTCTTGGAAGTAGCTTCATCCTATTCAGCTCTATAATCCTCATCTTCAGAGTCTGAAGTTCTTTTCTTCCTTTGCCTGGTAGCAGCCTTAGGCAGCTTGCTAGGAGTGCTCCTGCTACCTTCATCTGAAGTGCTGGAGGGACTAGTGCCCTCACTCATTTGCATCTGCCCTTCTGACCTGTTCTGACTGTCACTCTGGTCTGACATGCTGCTAACACTGACTGCTTACCCTATGAAGAGTTATAGATGAGATGGAGTGGATGAGCATCACAAAATGCAGAGATTTTTACAAAAGAATGATTCAAAAAATCAGTTTTAGTTTTCCACAGAAAGCATTTCGGATCAACCGATTTTCAAACTCGGTGATACCGAAGCAGTTTTGGAACCTAAACTGATGAACTCGGTTGGACCGAGTCACAGTTCGGTGGCACCGAGACTGCTAGGGTTTCACAAAGTCCTAAAATCGGTCGCACCGATTAGCAATTCTCGGTCAGACCGAGAGTTACTAGTGCAATGGCATAAGCCAAATCGATGGGACCGGGTTTTTCAACTCGGTAGGTCCGAGATGGTTTCGGCGGAAACCTAACCCTAAATTTTCAAATATCATCTAATCTACGGATTGCATTGACTAAATAGGAGTGTTTCAATCGTGGCAAGAATCAATAAGAACACAATGTGCTAGGAATCGGACGAGGATAGCACAGTGATCGAGTCCATACCCTAGCTTGGCGATGAACTCGCTACGGTGGCAACGGCGGGGTTGAATTCCATTGACGGCAGCGGAGACCAGCGACAGGAGGCGGCTGGCGACGAGGAGACGATCCGGAGACCTTGGAGGCAGAGCGAGCTATTGCGCGGGCGAAGGGTTTCGGAGAAATTTTCAAATTTTCCCTGTGACTATATATAGCCCAACCCTGTCGGTGTGACCGAGTGGAACAACTCGGTGGCACCGAGATGCATAACTGTGTTCAGTTACAACAACTCGGTGTGACCGAAAAGTTCAAATCGGTTGCACCGAGATTGAAAGCCTAGATCGACTTAGTGATCTCGGTAGGACCGAAATGGAGGAATCGGTCAGACCGAGAATCACAAAGAAGTATTGGAAGTTTAAGTCTATGACGAATCGGGGACTCTGAGTGCTCCTCACACAGAGTGGTTCGAATCTGACTTGATCAAATTTTGTGATGTAGCATGAATAGAGTTTGGGACGAGAAAAGCATAGATAGCTAGAGAAAGTTCTTAGGCATTCTTGTCTATCCACTTGGCCAAAAGAAGGAAGAACCAAACAATCAAAACAACAAGTGGATGTCCTTGAATGAGTAAAATATGCACCAACATGCTCACACAATAAGATGGCAAATGAAATATGTGGCAAAGCATGCACAACCAATTCTAGCATCTATCAAACAATTGGCGATGACTAGGTCATCTATATATGAGTATATTGACTTAGGAGTCAAATGATAATGATCATAGGTCATACTCATCGTTTAAGCCCTAGTGGGGTTACCACTTTTACATAATGCATTGATGTGTTCACACCATTAGAGTTGCTTTGACTCAAGTCTTAGAGTTAAGCTCCCCCTAGATGTGAGATCCCCTTTTAGAGGGATGAACTAACCTTGGGTCTTGTCGATGATGACTTCATGTAGGTGTTATAGATGTGGATGCTCAATGTTGATGTAGATCATTTGGAGCAATCCATTGGAGTGAGTTGCACTTTCAACATACCTACATGGGTTATTCCCACAAGGAACAAACAAGAATATCTATAGACATAGAGTGATGCACACACAAGATGATGTCCATGAAAACATTAGGTTACCTTGTTCCTTGCCTTACCAACATGAGGGTTTGTGACTCCTTGAACTAGTGCAAGATGTGGAAGTTGATTGCACTTGTCCTTGCCATAATAATATGAGTGAAGAATGTTGGTGGAGTCACCCTCAAGAACTCTCTAGTTCTTCTTCTTCGGGATCCACATCATCTTGATGGGAATCCTTGGAGTTGTAGTTGTACTTGATGAAGTAGAACTTGACGTAGTCTTGGGAATCCACTTGAACAAGGCCTTAGGTGCTTCTGCAAATGCATCAATCTCTTCTTGAAGCTTGTCCTTGCCTTTATGGTCATGTGGTGGAAGATCATCTTGAGCTTGTGTTCCCTTGAAGGAAGTAGGATCTGTTGGGGAACGTTGCAGAAAAATAAAAAAATTCCTACGGTTTCACCAAGATCCATCTATGAGTTCATATAAGCAACGAGTTAAAGGAGACATGCATCTACATACCACTTTGTAGATCGCGAGCGGAAGCGTTCAAAAGAACCGGGTTGATGTAGTCGTTCTCGTCGCAATCCTATCACCGGAGATCCTAGCGCCGAACGTACGGCACCTCCGCGTTCAACACAAGTACATTCAGCATAACGTCTCCTCCGTCTTGATCCAGCAAGGGGGAAGGAGAGGTTGATGATGATCCAGTAGCACGACGGCGTGGTGGTGGATGCAGCAGAACTCCGGCAGGGCTTCGCCAAGCTGCTGCGGGAGGAGGACGAGGTGTAGCAGGGGAAGGGCGGCGCCAAGACACAAGGTGCGGCTGCCCTCCCCTTTCCCTCCTTTATATAGGCCCCCAGGGGGGCGCCTGCCCTGGGAGATGCAATCTCCAAAGGGGGCAGCGGCCAGGGGGGGTGGAGTGCCCCCCAAGGCAAGTGGTGCACCCCCCACCTAGGGTTTCCATCCCTAGGCGCAGGGGGGCCAAGGGGGGCGCACCAGCCCACTAGGGGCTGGTTCCCCTCCCACTTCAGCCCACGGGGCCCTTCGGGATAGGTGGCCCCACCCGGTGGACCCCCGGGACCCTTCCGGTGGTCCCGGTACAATACCGGGTGACCCCGAAACTTTCCCGATGGCCGAAACAGCACTTCCTATATATAATTCTTTACCTCCGGACCATTCCGGAACTCCTCGTGACGTCTGGGATCTCATCCGGGACTCCGAACAACATTAGGTTTGCTGCATACTCATATTCATACAACCCTAGCGTCACCGAACCTTAAGTGTGTAGACCCTACGGGTTCGGGAGACATGCAGACATGACCGAGACGGCTCTCCGGTCAATAACCAACAGCGGGATCTGGATACCCATGTTGGCTCCCACATACTCCTTGAGGGAGTCCCGGACTAGGGGGTGTCCGGATAGCCGAACTACCATCATCGACCGGACTCCAAGACTATGAAGATACAAGATTGAAGACTTCGTCCCGTGTCCGGATGGGACTTTCCTTGGCGTGGAAGGCAAGCTTGGCGATACGGATATGTAGATCTCCGACCATTGTAACCGACTCTGTGTAACCCTAGCCCTCTCCGGTGTCTATATAAACCGGATGGCTTTAGTCCATAGGACGAACAACAGTCATAACATAGGCTAGCTTCTAGGGTTTAGCCTCCTTGATCTCGTGGTAGATCTACTCTTGTAACCCACATCATCAATATTAATCAAGCAGGACGTAGGGTTTTACCTCCATCAAGAGGGCCCGAACCTGGGTAAAAACATCGTGTCCCTCGTATCCTGTTACCATCCTCCTAGACGCACAGTTCGGGACCCCCTACCCGAGATCCGCCAGTTTTGACACCGACACTCCTCGATGATCTCATCGGATGAACCAAGATGTCGAGGATTCAAGCAACCCCCGTATACTATTCCCTTGTCATACGGTATGTTACTTGCCCGAGACTCGATCGTCGGTATCCCAATACCTCGTTCAGTCTCATTACCGGCAAGTCACTTTACTCGTACCGTAATGCATGATCCCATGACCAGACACTTGGTCGCTTTGAGCTCATTATGATGATGCACTACCGAGTGGGCCCAATGATACCTCTCAGTAATACGGAGTGACAAATCCCAGTCTTGATCCGTGTCAACCCAACAGACACTTTCGGAGATACCTGTAGTGCACCTTTATAGTCACCCAGTTACGTTGTGACGTTTGGTACACCCAAAGCACTCCTATGGTATCCGGGAGTTACACGATCTCATGGTCTAAGGAAAAGATACTTGACATTGGAAAAGCTCTAGCAAAACGAACTACACGATCTTGTGCTATGCTTAGGATTGGGTCTTGTCCATCACATCGTTTTCCTAATGACGTGATCCCGCTATCAACGACATCTGATGTCCATAGTCAGGAAACCATGACTATCTGTTGATCAACGAGCTAGTCAACTAGAGGCTTACTAGGGACATATTATGGTCTATGTATTCACACGTGTATTACGATTTCCGGATAATACAATTATAGCATGAATAAAGACAATTATCACGAACAAGGAAATATAATAATAATCCTTTTATTATTGCCTCTAGGGCATATTTCCAACAGTCTCCCACTTGCACTAGAGTCAATAATCTAGTTACATTGTGATGAATCGAACACCCATAGAGTTCTGGTGTTGATCATGTTTTGCTCGCGAGAGAGGTTTAGTCAACGGATCTATGACATTCAGATCCGTATGTACTTTGCAAATATCTATGTCTCCATCTTGAAAATTTTCACGGATGGAGTTGAAACGACGCTTGATGTGCCTGGTCTTCTTGTGAAACCTGGGCTCCTTGGCAAGGGCAATAGCTCCAGTGTTGTCACAGAAGAGTTTGATCGGCCCCGACGCATTGGGTATGACTCCTAGGTCGGTGATGAACTACTTCACCCAAATTGCTTCATGTGCTGCCTCCAAGGCTGCCATGTACTCCGCTTCACATGTAGATCCCGCCACGACGCTCTGCTTGCAGCTGCACCAGCTTACTGCTCCACCATTCAACATATACACGTATCCGGTTTGTGACTTAGAGTCATCCAGATCTGTGTCAAAGCTAGCATCGACGTAACCCTTGACGGCGAGCTCTTCGTCACCTCCATAAACGAGAAACATGTCCTTTGTCCTTTTCAGGTACTTCAGGATATTCTTGATCGTTGTCCAGTGTTCCTTGCTGGGATTACTTTGGTATCTTCCTACCAAACTTACGGCAAGGTTTACATCAGGTCTGGTACACAGCATGGCATACATAATAGATTCTATGGTTGAAGCATAGGGAATGACACTCATCTCTTCTTTATCTTTTGCCGTGGTCGGGCATTGAGCTGAGCTCAATCTCACACCTTGCAATACAGGCAAGAACCCTTTCTTAGACTGATCCATTTTGAACTTCTTCAAAATCTTATCAAGGTATGTGCTTTGTGAAAGACCTATGAGGCGTCTCGATCTATCCCTATAGATCTTGATGCCTAATATGTAAGCAGCTTCTCCAAGGTCCTTCATTGAAAAACACTTATTCAAGTAGGCCTTAATGTTGTCCAAAAGTTCTATATCATTTCCCATCAAAAGTATGTCATCTACATATAATATGAGAAATGCTACAGAGCTCCCACTCACTTTCTTGTAAACGCAGGCTTCTCCATAAGTCTGCATAAACCCAAACGCTTTGATCATCTCATCAAAGTGAATGTTCCAACTCCAAGATGCTTGCACCAGCCCATAAATGGATCGCTGGAGCTTGCATACTTTGTTAGCATTCTTAGGATCGACAAAACCCTCCGGCTACATCATATACAGTTCTTCCTTAAGATGCCCGTTAAGGAATGTCGTTTTGACATCCATCTGCCATATCTCATAATCATAGTATGCGGCAATTGCTAACATGATTCGGACGGACTTCAGCTTTGCTACGGGAGAGAATGTCTCATCGTAGTCAACCCCTTGAACTTGCTGATAACCCTTAGCGACAAGTCGAGCTTTATAGATGGTAATGTTACCATCCGCGTCCGTCTTCTTCTTAAAGATCCATTTGTTTTCTATCGCTCGCCGATCATCGGGCAAGTCTGTCAAAGTCCATACTTTGTTTTCATACATGGATTCTATCTCGGATTGCATGGCTTCAAGCCATTTGTTGGAATCTGGGCCCGCCATCGCTTCTTCATAGTTCAAAGGTTCACCGTTGTCTAACAACATGATTTCCAGGACAGGATTGCCATACCACTCTGGTGTGGAACGTGTCCTTGTGGACCTACGAGGTTCAGTAGCAACTTGATCTGAAGTACCTTGATCATAATCATTAATTTCCTCTCCAGTTGGTGTAGGCACCACAGGAACATTTTCCTGAGCTGCACTACTTTCCGGTTCAAGAGGTAGTACTTCATCGAGTTCTACTTTCCTCCCACTTACTTCTTTCGAGAGAAACACTTTTTCCAGAAAGGATCCGTTCTTGGCAACAAAGGTCTTGCCCTCGGATCTTAAGTAGAAGGTATACCCAATGGTTTCCTTAGGGTATCCTATGAAGACGCATTTTTCCGACTTGGGTTCGAGCTTTTCAGGTTGTAATTTCTTGACATAAGCATCGCATCCCCAAACTTTTAGAAACGATAGCTTAGGTTTCTTCCCAAACCATAATTCATACGGTGTCATCTCAACGGATTTAGACGGTGCCCTATTTAAAGTGAATGTAGCTGTCTCTAGAGCGTATCCCCAAAATGATAGCGGTAAATCGGTAAGAGACATCATAGACCGCACCATATCCAATAGAGTGAGATTACGATGTTCGGACACACCATTACACTGAGGTGTTCCAGGCGGCGTGAGTTGTGAAACGATTCCACATTTCCTTAAGCGTGTACCAAATTCGTGACTTAAGTATTCTCCTCCACGATCTGATTGTAGGAACTTTATCTTTCGGTCACGTTGATTCTCTACCTCATTCTGAAATTCCTTGAACTTTTCAAATTTCTCAGACTTGTGTTTCATCAAGTAGACATACCCATATCTACTCAAGTCATCAGTGAGAGTGAGAACATAATGATATCCTCCGAGAGCCTCAACGCTCATTGGACCGCACACATCGGTATGTATGATTTCCAATAAGTTGGTTGCTCGCTCCATTGTTCCGGAGAACGGAGTCTTGGTCATTTTGCCCATGAGGCATGGTTCACATGTGTCAAATGATTCATAATTGAGAGACTCCAAAAGTCCATCAGCATGGAGCTTCTTCATGCGCTTGACACCAATGTGACCAAGGCGGCAGTGCCACAAGTATGTGGGACTATCAACTTTACATCTTTTGGTATTCACACTATGAATATGTGTAACATTATGTTCGAGATTCATTAAGAATAAACCATTGACCATCGGGGCATGACCATAAAACATATCTCTCATATAAATAGAACAACCATTATTCTCGGATTTAAATGAGTAGCCATCTCGTATTAAACGAGATCCAGATACAATGTTCATGCTCAAACTTGGCACTAAATAACAATTATTGAGGTTCATAACTAATCCCGTGGGTAAATGTAGAGGTAGCGTGCCGACGGCGATCACATCGACCTTGGAACCATTCCCGACACGCATCGTCACCTCGTCCTTCGCCAGTCTCCGCTTATTCCGCAGCTCCTGCTGTGAGTTACAAATATGAGCAACGGCACCGGTATCAAATACCCAGGAGTTACTACGAGTACTGGTAAGGTACACATCAATTACATGTATATCAAATATACCTTTAGTGTTGTCGGCTTTCTTGTCCGCTAAGTATTTGGGGCAGTTCCGCTTCCAGTGACCCTTCCCCTTGCAATAAAAGCACTCAGTCTCAGGCTTGGGTCCATTCTTTGACTTCTTCCCGGCAACTGGCTTACCGGGCGCGGCAACATCTTTGTCGTCCTTCTTGAAGTTCTTCTTACCCTTGCCCTTCTTGAACTTAGTGGTCTTATTGACCATCAACACTTGATGTTCTTTCTTGATTTCAACCTCTGCTGACTTCAGCATTGAAAATACTTCAGGAATGGTCTTCACCATCCCCTGCATATTGTAGTTCAACACAAAGCTCTTGTAGCTCGGTGGGAGCGACTAAAGGATTCTGTCAATGACCGCCTCGTCCGGGAGGTTGATCTCCAGCTGGGACAGGCGGTTGTGCAACCCAGACATTTTGAGTATGTGCTCACTGACAGAACTGTTTTCCTCCATCTTACAACTATAGAACTTGTCGGAGACTTCATATCTCTCGACCCGGGCATGAGCTTGAAAAACCATTTTCAGCTCCTCGAACATCTCATATGCTCCATGTTTCTCAAAACGCTTTTGGAGCCCCGGTTCTAAGCTATAAAGCATGCCGCACTGAACGAGGGAGTAATCATCAGCACGTGACTGCCAAACTTTCATAATGTCTTGGTTCTCTGGGATGGGTGCTTCACCTAGCGGTTCATCTAGGACATATGCTTTCTTGGCTGCTATGAGGATGATCCTCAGGTTCCGGACCCAGTCCGAATAGTTGTTGCCATCATCTTTCAGCTTGGTTTTCTTTAGGAATGCGTTGAAGTTCATGTTGACATGAGCGTTGGCCATTTGATCTACAAGACATATTTTGCAAAAGTTTTAGACTAAGTTCATGATAATTAAGTTCATCTAATAAAATTATTTAATGAACTCCCACTCAGATTGACATCCCTCTAGTCATCTAAGTGTTACACGATCCGAGTCGACTAGGCCGTGTCCGATCATCACGTGAGACGGACTAGTCATCATCGGTGAACATCTCCATGTTGATCGTATCTTCCATACGACTCATGTTCGACCTTTTGGTCTCTTGTGTTTCGAGGCCATGTCTGTACATGCTAGGCTCGTCAAGTTAACCCTAAGTGTTCTGCATGTGTAAAACTATCTTACACCCGTTGTATGTGAACGTAAGGATCTATCACACCCGATCATCACGTGGTGCTTCGAAACGACGAACTTTGGCAACGGTGTACAGTTAGGGGGAACACTTTCTTGAAATTATTATAAGGGATCATCTTATTTACTACCGCCGTTCTAAGTAAACAAGATGCATAAAACATAATAAACATCACATGCAATTATATAGTAGTGACATGATATGGCCAATATCATATAGCTCCTTCGATCTCCATCTTCGGGGCTCCATGATCATCTTCGTCATCGGCATGACACCATGATCTCCATCATCATGATCTCCATCATTGTGTCTTCATGAAGTTGTCATGCCAACGACTACTTCTACTTCTATGGCTAACGCGTTTAGCAATAAAGTAAAGTAATTTACATGGCGTTCTTCAATGACACGTAGGTCATACAAAAAATAAAGACAACTCCTATGGCTCCTGCCGGTTGTCATACTCATCGACATGCAAGTCGTGATTCCTATTACAAGAACATGATCTCATACATCACAATATATATTTCATAATTCATCACAACTTCTGGCCATATCACATCACATGACAATTGCTGCAAAAACAAGTTAGACGTCCTCTAATTGTTGTTGCATCTTTTACATGGCTGCAATTGGGTTCTAGCAAGAATGTTTTCTTACCTACGAATAACCACAACGTGATTTTGTCAACTTCTATTTACCCTTCATAAGGACCCTTTTCATCGAATCCGCTCCAACTAAAGTAGGAGAGACAGACACCCGCTAGCCACCTTATGCAACTAGTGCATGTTAGTCGGTGGAACCTGTCTCACGTAAGCATACGTGTAAGGTCGGTCCGGGCCGTTTCATCCCACAATACCGCTGATGCAAGAAAAGACTAGTAGCGGCAAGCAAGTTGACAAGATCTACGCCCACAAAAAATTTGTGTTCTACTCGTGCAATAGAGAACTACGCATAGACCTAGCTCATGATGCCACTGTTGGGGAACGTTGCCGAAAAATAAAAAAATTTCCTACGGTTTCACCAAGATCCATCTATGAGTTCATCTAAGCAACGAGTTAAAGGAGAGATGCATCTACATACCACTTTGTAGATCGCGAGCGGAAGCGTTCAAAAGAACCGGGTCGATGTAGTCGTTCTCGTCGCGATCCTATCACCGGAGATCCTAGCGCCGAATGGACGGCACCTCCGCGTTCAACACATGTACGGTCAGCGTAACGTCTCCTCCGTCTTGATCTAGCAAGGGGGAAGGAGAGGTTGATGATGATCCAGCAGCACGACGGCGTGGTGGTGGATGCAGCAGAACTCCGACAGGGCTTCGCCAAGCTGCTGCGGGAGGAGGACGAGGTATAGTAGGGGGAGGGAGGCGCCAAGACACAGGGTGCGGCTGCCCTCCCCCTTGCCCTCCTTTATATACACCCCCAGGGGGGCGCCGGCCCTGGGATATGCAATCTCCCAAGGGGGCGGCGGCCAGGGGGTGGAGTGCCCCCCAAGGCAAGTGGTGCGCCCCCCCCCCCCCCCCCACCTAGGGTTTCCAACCCTAGGCACAGGGGGGCCCAAGGGGGGACGCACCAGCCCACTAGGGGCTGGTTCCCCTCCTACTTCAGCCCACGGGGCCCTCCGGGATAGGTGGCCCCACCCGGTGGACCCCCGGGACCCTTCCGGTGGTCCCGGTACAATACTGGGTGACCCCAAAACTATCCCGATGGCCGAAACAACACTTCCTATATATAATTCTTTACCTCCGGACCATTCCAGGACTCCTCGTGACGTCCGGGATCTCATCCGGGACTCCTAACAACATTCGGTTTGCTGCATACTCATATTCATACTATTGGAAATATGCCCTAGAGGCAATAATAAATTAGTTATTATTATGTTTCCTTGTTCATGATAATCGTTTATTGTCCATGCTAGAATTGTATTGATAGGAAACTCAGATACATGTGTGGATACATAGACAACACCATGTCCCTAGTGAGCCTCTAGTTGACTAGCTCGTTGTGATCAACAAATAGTCATGGTTTCCTGGCTATGGACATTGGATGTCGTTGATAACGGCATCACATCATTAGGAGAATGATGTGATGGACAAGACCCAATCCTAAGCCTAGCACAAAGATCGTGTAGTTCGTATGCTAAAGCTTTTCTAATGTCAAGTATCTTTTCCTTAGACCATGAGATTGTGCAACTCCCGGATACCGTAGGAATGCTTTGGGTGTACCAAACGTCACAACGTAACTGGGTGGCTATAAAGGTGCATTACAGGTATCTTCGAAAGTATCTGTTGGGTTGGCACAAATCGAGACTGGGATTTGTCACTCAGTGTAAACGGAGAGGTATCTCTGGGCCCACTCGGTAGGATATCATCATAATGTGCACAATGTGACCAAGGGGTTGATCACGGGATGATGTGTTACGGAACAAGTAAAGAGACTTGCCGGTAACGAGATTGAACAAGGTATCGGTATACCGACGATCGAATCTCGGGCAAGTACAATACCGCTAGACAAAGGGAATTGCATACGGGATTGATTAAGTCCTTGACATCGTGGTTCATCCGATGAGATCATCGTGGAACATGTGGGAGCCAACATGGGTATCCAGATCCCGCTGTTGGTTATTGACCGGAGAACGTCTCGGTCATGTCTACATGTCTCCCGAACCCGTAGGGTCTACACACTTAAGGTTCGATGACGCTAGGGTTATAAAGGAAGCATGTATGTGGTTACCGAATGTTGTTCGGAGTCCCGGATGAGATCCCGGACGTCACGAGGAGTTCCGGAATGGTCCGGAGGTAAAGATTTATATATGGGAAGTCCTGTTTTGGTCACCGGAAAAGTTTCGGGGGTTATCGGTAACGTACCGGGACCACCGGGAGGGTCCCGGGGGTCCACCAAGTGGGGCCACCAACCCCGGAGGCTTGCATGGGCCAAGAGTGGTGAGGGACCAGCCCCTTAGTGGGCTGGTGCGCCTCCCACAAGGGCCCATGGCGCCTAAGAGGTGGGAAGGGGGGCAAACCCTAAAGGGGATGGGCCTTAGGGCCCATCTAGCTGCGCCTCCCTCCCCTCTCCCCTCTTGGCCGCCACCCCCTTTGCCATCTAGGGCTGCCGCCCCCCCTAGGGGTGGGAACCCTAGAGGGGGCGCAGCCCCTCCCCTTCCCCTATATATATGAGGCCAAGAGGGCTGCCCATAACACACGCGATTCAATCTCTCGTAGGTGCAGCCCTGCGTCTCTTCTTCCTCCTCTTCTGTGGTGCTTGGCGAAGCCCTGCAGGATAGCCACGCTCCTCCACCACCATCACGCCATTGTGCTGCTGCTGGATGGAGTCTTCCTCAACCTCTCCCTCTCTCCTTGCTGGATCAAGGCATGGGAGACGTCACCGGGCTGTACGTGTGTTAAACGCGGAGGTGTCGTCCGTTCGGCACTTGGTCATCGGTGATCTGGATCACGACGAGTACGACTCCATCAACCCCGTTCACTTGAACGCTTCCGCTTAGCGATCTACAAGGGTATGTAGATGCACTCTTCTTCCCCTCGTTGCTGGTTTCTCCATAGATAGATCTTGGTGACATGTAGGAAAATTTTGAATTTCTGCTACGTTACCCAATAGTGGCATCATGAGCTAGGTCTATTGCGTAGATTCTTTGCACGAGTAGAACACAAAGTAGTTGTGGGCGTTGATTTTGTTCAATATGCTTACCGTTACAAGTCCAATCTTGTTTCGACGGTATTGTGGGATGAAGCGGCCCGGACCGACCTTACACGTACTCTTACGTGAGACAGGTTCCACCGATTGACATGCACTTGGTGCATAAGGTGGCTAGCGGGTGCCAGTCTCTCCCACTTTAGTCAGAACGGATTCGATGAAAAGGGTCCTTATGAAGGGTAAATAGCAATTGGCATATCACGTTGTGGTTTTGCGTAGGTAAGAAACGTTCTTGCTAGAAACCCATAGCAGCCACGTAAAACATGCAAACAACAATTAGAGGACGTCTAACTTGTTTTTGCAGGGTATGCTATGTGATGTGATATGGCCAAGAAGAATGTGATGAATGATATGTGATGTATGAGATTGACCATGTTCTTGTAATAGGAATCACGACTTGCATGTCGATGAGTATGACAACCGGCAGGAGCCATAGGAGTTGTCTTAATTTATTGTATGACCTGCGTGTCATTGAACAACGCCATGTAATTACTTTACTTTATTGCTAACCGGTAGCCATAGTAGTAGAAGTAATAGTTGGCGAGACAACTTCATGAAGACACGATGATGAAGATCATGATGATGGAGATCATGGTGTCATGCCGGTGACGATGATGATCATGGAGCCCCGAAGATGGAGATCAAAAGGAGCAAAATGATATTGGCCATATCATGTCACTATTTGATTGCATGTGATGTTTATCATGTTTCTACATCTTGTTTACTTAGAACGACGGTAGTAAATAAGATGATCCCTTACAACAATTTCAAGAAGTGTTCTCCCCTAACTGTGCGCCGTTGCTACAGTTTGTCGCTTCTAAGCACCACGTGATGATCGGGTGTGATGGATTCTTACGTTCACATACAACGGGTGTAAGACAGATTTACACACGCGAGAACACTTAGGGTTAACTTGACGAGCCTAGCATGTACAGACATGGCCTCGGAACACGGAGACCGAAAGGTCGAGCATGAGTCGTATAGTAGATACGATCAACATGAAGATGTTCACCGATGATGACTAGTCCGTCTCACGTGATGATTGGACACGGCCTAGTTGACTCGGATCATGTAATCACTTAGATGACCAGAGGGATGTCTATCTGAGTGGGAGTTCATAAGATGAACTTAATTATCTTGAACATAGTCAAAAGACCTTTTGCAAATTATGTCGTAAGCTCACGCTTTAGTTCCACTGTTTAGATATGTTCCTAGAGAAAATATAGTTGAAAGTTGATAGTAGCGATTATGCGGACAGTAGAAAGCTTATGTCCTTAATGCACCGCTCAGTGTGCTGAACCCCAAATGTCGTCTGTGGATGTTGCGAACATCGGACATACACGTTTTGATAACTATGTGATAGTTCAAATAAATGGCTTAAGTAGAGGCACCAAAGATGTTTTTCGAAACATCGCGAAACATATGAGATGTTTCGAGGGCTGAAATTGGGATTTCAGGATCGTGCCCACGTCAAGAGGTATAAGACCTTCGACGATTTTCTTAGCCTGCAAACTAAGGGAGAAAAGCTCAATTGTTGAACTTGTGCTCAGATTGTCTGAGTGCAACAATCACTTGAATCGAGTGGGAGTTGATCTTCCATATGAGATAGTGATGTTTCTCCAAAGTCATTGCCACCAAGCTGCTGGAGCTTTGTGATGAACTATAACATATCAGGGATAGATATGATGATCCTTGAGGTAATCACGATGTTTGACACCGCGAAAGTAGAAATCAAGAAGGAGCATCAATTGTTGATGGTTGGTGAAACCACTAGTTTCAAGAAGGGCAAGGGCAAGAAGGGATACTTCATGAAACGGCAAATCAGCTGCTGCTCTAGTGAAGAAACCCATGGTTGAACCCAAACCCGAGACTAAGTGCTTCTGTAATAAGGGGAACAACCACTGGAGCAGAATTGCCCTAGATACTTGGTAGATGAGAAGGCTGGCAAGGTCGATAGAAGTATATTGGATATACATTATGTTAATGTGTACTTTACTAGTACTCCTAGTAGCACCAGGGTATTAAGATACCGGTTTGGTTGCTAAGTATTAGTAACTCGAAATAAAAGCTACAGAATAAACAGAGACTAGCTAAAGGGGAGCTGACGATATGTGTTGGAAGTGTTTCTAATGTTGATATGATCAAGCATCGCACGCTCCCTCTACCATCGAGATTGGTGTTTGCGTTGAGCATAGACATGATTGGATTATGTCTATCGCAATACGGTTATTCATTTAAGGAGAATAATGGTTACTCTATTTATTTGAATAATACCTTCAATGGTCTTGCACCTAAAGGAGTGGTTTATTGAATCTCGATCGTAGTGATACACATTTTCATGCCAAAAGATATAAGATAGTAATGATAGTACCACTTACTTGTGGCACTGCCATGTAAGTCATATTGGTATAAAACGCATGAAGAAGCTCCATGTTGATGGATCTTTGGACTCACTCGTTTTTGAAAAGTTTGAGACATGCGAACCATGTCTATTGGTGTATATGCATGAAGAAACTCCATGCAGATGGATCGTTTGGACTCACTTGATTTTGAATCACTTGAGATATGCAAATCATACCACATGGGCAAGATGACTGAAAAGCCTCGTTTTCAGTAAGATGGAACAAGATAGCAGCTTGTTGGCAGTAACACATTTTGATGTGTGCAGTCCAATGAGTGCTGAGGCATGCAGTGAATATCGTTATGTTCTTACTTCACAGATGATTCAAGTAGATGTTGAGAATATTTACTTGATGAAACACAAGTCTGAATTATTGAATGGTTCAAGTAATTTCAGAGTGAAGTAGAAGATCATTGTGACAGAAGGATAAAATGTCTATGATATGATCATAGAGATGAATATCTGAGTTACGATTTTTGGCACACAATTAAGACATTGTGGAAATTGTTTCGCAATTAATACCGCCTGGAACACCATAGTGTGATGGTGTGTCCGAACATCATAGTTGCACCCTATTGGATATGGTGCGTACCATGATGTCTCTTATCGAATTACCACTATCGTTCATGGGTTAGGCATTAGAGACAACCGCACTCACTTTAATAGGGTACCACGTAATTCCATTGAGACGACACCGTTTGGAGAAACCTAAGTTGTCGTTTCTTAAAAGTTTGGGGCTGCAACGCTTATGTGAAAAAGTTTCAGGTTGATAAGCTTGAACCCAAAGCGGATAAAATGCATCTTCATAGGACACCCAAAACAGTTGGGTATACCTCCTAATTCAGATTCGAAAGCAATAGGGATTGTTTCTTGAATCGGGTCCTTTCTCGAGGAAAGGTTTCTCTCGAAAGAATTGAGTGGGAGGATGGTGGAGACTTGATGAGGTTATTGAACCGTCACTTCAACAAGTGTGTAGCAGGGCACAGGAAGTTGTTCCTGTGGCACCTACACCAATTGAAGTAGAAGCTTATGATAGTGATCATGAGGTTTCGGATCAAGTCACTACCGTACCTCGTAGGGTGACAAGGATACGTACTACTTCAGAGTGGTACAGTAATCCTGTCTTGAAGGTCATGTTGCTAGACAACAATGAACCTACGAGCTATGGAGAAGCGATGGTGGGCCCAAATTCCAACAAATGGTTAGAAGCCATGAAATCCGAGATAGGATCCATGTATCATAACAAAGCATGGACTTTGGTGGACTTGCCTGATAATCGGCAAGCCATTAAGATAAATGGATTTTTAAGAAGAAGACGGACGTGGACGGTAATGTCACCGTCTATGAAGCTCGACTTGTGGCGAAGAGTTTTTCACAAGTTCAAGGAGTTGACTACGATGAGATTTTCTCATCCGTAGCGATGCTTAAGTCCGTCAGAATCATGTTAGCATTAGCTACATTTATGAAATCTGGCAGATGGATGTCAAGACGAGTTTCCTTACCAGTTTTCGTAAGGAAAGGTTGTATGTAATACAATCAAAAAGGTTTTTGTCGATCCTAAGGATGCTAAAAGGTATGCTAGCTCCAGCGATCCTTCCATGGACTGGAGTAAGCATCTCGGAGTTGGAATGTGCGCTTTTGATAAGATGATCAAAGATTTTGGGTTTATACAAAGTTTATGAGAAACTTGTATTTCCAAAGAAGTGAGTGGGAGCACTATAGAATTTCTGATGAGTATATGTTGTTGACATATTGATGATCAGAAATGATGTAGAATTTCTAGAAAGCATATAGGGTTATTTGAAAGGTGCTTTTCAAATAGAAAACCTGGATTAAGTTACTTGAGCATTGAGCATCAAGATCTATAAGGATAGATCAAAACGCTTAATGGTACTTTCAAATGAGCATATTCCTTGACATGATCTTGAAGGTGTTCAAGATGGATCAGTCAAAGAAGGAGTTCTTGCCTGAGTTGTAAGGTATGAAGTTAAGACTTAAAAGCTCGACCACGGCAGAATAGAGAGAAAGGACGAAGGTCGTCCCCTATGCTTAAGACGTAGGCTCTACAGTATGCTATGCTGTGTACCGCACCTGAAGTGTGCCTTGCCATGAGTCAGTCAAGGGGTACAAGAGTGATCCAAGAATGGATCACAGGACAGCGGTCAAAGTTATCCTTAGTAACTAGTGGACTAAGGAATTTTCTCGATTATGGAGGTGGTAAAAGAGTTTGTCGTAAAGGGTTACGTCGATGCAAGCTTAACACTTATCCGGATAGCTCTGAGTAGAGATACCGGATACGTATGATGGAGCAACAATTTAGAATAGCTCCAAGTAGAACAGTTATTTGGAATAGCTCCAAATAGAGCGTGGTAGCTGCATCTAGGAGATGACATAGAGATTTGTAAAGCACACACGGATCTGAAAGGTTAAGACCCGTTGACTAAAACCTCTCTCACAAGCAGAACATGATCAAACCCCAGATCTCATTGAGTCTTAATCACATGATGATGTGAACTAGTTTAATGACACTAGTAAACTCTTTGGATGTTTGTCACATCGTGATGTGACCTGTGAGTGTTAATCACATGGCGATGTGAACTAGATTATTGACTCTAGTGCAAGTGGGAAACTGTTGGAAATATGCCCTAGAGGCAATAATAAATTAGTTATTATTATATTTCCTTGTTCATGATAATCGTTTATTGTCCATGCTAGAATTGTATTGATAGGAAACTCAGATACATGTGTGGATACATAGACAACACCATGTCCCTAGTGAGCCTCTAGTTGACTAGCTCATTGTGATCAACAGATAGTCATGGTTTCCTGGCTATGGACATTGGATGTCATTGATAACGGGATCACATCATTAGGAGAATGATGTGATGGACAAGACCCAATCCTAAGCCTAGCACAAAGATCGTGTAGTTCGTATGCTAAAGCTTTTCTAATGTCAAGTATCTTTTCCTTAGACCATGAGATTGTGCAACTCCCGGATACCGTAGGAATGCTTTGGGTGTACCAAACGTCACAACGTAACTGGGTGGCTATAAAGGTGCATTACAGGTATCTCCGAAAGTATCTGTTGGGTTGGCACGAATCGAGACTGGGATTTGTCACTCCGTGTAAACGGAGAGGTATCTCTGGGCCCACTCGGTAGGACATCATCATAATGTGCACAATGTGACCAAGGGGTTGATCACGGGATGATGTGTTACGGAACGAGTAAAGAGACTTGCCGGTAACGAGATTGAACAAGGTATCGGTATACCGACGATCGAATCTCGGGCAAGTACAATATCGCTAGACAAAGGGAATTGCATACGGGATTGATTAAGTCCTTGACATCGTGGTTCATCCGATGAGATCATCGTGGAACATGTGGGAGCCAACATGGGTATCCAGATCCCACTGTTGGTTATTGACCGGATAACGTCTCGGTCATGTCTACATGTCTCCCAAACCCGTAGGGTCTACACACTTAAGGTTCGATGACGCTAGGGTTATAAAGGAAGCATGTATGTGGTTACCGAATGTTGTTCGGAGTCCCGGATGAGATCCCGGACGTCACGAGGAGTTCCGTAATGGTCCGGAGGTAAAGATTTATATATGGGAAGTCCTGTTTTGGTCACCGGAAAAGTTTCGGGGGTTATCGGTAACGTACCGGGACCACCGGGAGGGTCCCGGGGGTCCACCAAGTGGGGCCACCAACCCCGGAGGCTTGCATGGGCCAAGAGTGGTGAGGGACCAGCCCCTTAGTGGGCTGGTGCGCCTCCCACAAGGGCCCATGGCGCCTAAGAGGTGGGAAGGGGGGCAAACCCTAAAGGGGATGGGCCTTAGGGCCCATCTAGCTGCGCCTCCCTCCCCTCTCCCCTCTTGGCCGCCACCCCCTTTGCCATCTAGGGCTGCCGCCCCCCCTAGGGGTGGGAACCCTAGAGGGGGCGCAGCCCCTCCCCTTCCCCTATATATATGAGGCCAAGAGGGCTGCCCATAACACACGCGATTCAATCTCTCGTAGGTGCAGCCCTGCGTCTCTTCTTCCTCCTCTTCTGTGGTGCTTGGCGAAGCCCTGCAGGATAGCCACGCTCCTCCACCACCACCACGCCATTGTGCTGCTGCTGGATGGAGTCTTCCTCAACCTCTCCCTCTCTCCTTGCTGGATCAAGGCATGGGAGACGTCACCGGGCTGTACGTGTGTTGAACGCGGAGGTGCCGTCCGTTCGGCACTTGGTCATCGGTGATTTGGATCACGACGAGTACGACTCCATCAACCCCGTTCACTTGAACGCTTCCGCTTAGCGATCTACAAGGGTATGTAGATGCACTCTTCTTCCCCTCGTTGCTGGTTTCTCCATAGATAGATCTTGGTGACACGTAGGAAACTTTTGAATTTCTGCTACGTTACCCAACGCATACAACCCTAGCGTCACCGAACCTTAAGTGTGTAGACCCTACGGGTTCGGGAGACATGCAGACATGACCGAGACGGCTCTCCGGTCATTAACCAACAGTGGGATCTGGATACCCATGTTGGCTCCCACATACTCCTCGATGATCTCATCGGATGAACCACGATGTCGAGGATTCAAGCAACCCCCGTATACTATTCCCTTGTCATACGGTATGTTACTTGCCCGAGACTCGATCGTCGGTATCCCAATACCTCGTTCAGTCTCATTACCGGCAAGTCACTTTACTCGTACCGTAATGCATGATCTCGTGACCAGACACTTGGTCACTTTGAGCTCATTATGATGATGCACTACCGAGTGGGCCCAGTGATACCTCTCCGTAATACGGAGTGACAAATCCCAGTCTTGATCTGTGTCAACCCAACAGACACTTTTGGAGATACCTGTAGTGCACCTTTATAGTCACCCAGTTACGTTGTGACGTTTGGTAGACCCAAAGCACTCCTACGGTATCCGGGAGTTACATGATCTCATGGTCTAAGGAAAAGATACTTGACATTGGAAAAGCTCTAGCAAAACGAACTACACGATCTTGTGCTATGCTTAGGATTGGGTCTTGTCCATCACATCATTCTCCTAATGATGTGATCCCGCTATCAACGACATCTAATGTCCATAGTCAGGAAACCATGACTATCTGTTGATCGACGAGCTAGTCAACTAGAGGCTTACTAGGGACATATTATGGTCTATGTATTCACACGTGTATTACGATTTCCGGATAATACAATTATAGCATGAATAAAGACAATTATCATGAACAAGGAAATATAATAATAATCCTTTTATTATTGCCTCTAGGGCATATTTCCAACAGGATCATACTTCTCTGGTTAAGGAACAAACTTCGTCTTGGGGTATTGATCTTCTTCCCACTCAACTCCATTGGCATTGAACTTTTGTTCAAAACCAACACCTTGATTCTTCCAGTGCCTTCCTTGCTTGCGTACAATTTCCTCGAATTGATTACTCCCGGCAAGGCTCTTGTAAACACATTTCTCTATAATTCCCTTCAATAAGCTATTTTCTTGCTCAAGTGTAACTTGGCTAAGAGAATCATTAGTGGAATCAAGAGAACTACTAGAAGCAACAATATTGGATTTGACATTATTATTGTTACTACTAGAGGAAGTATCTTTCTTGTACTTGTTACTAGACTTGACTTGAGGCATGTAAGTAGATAGGAGTAAATGCTTGGCAATGTAAGAAGAAATTTTCTTACAAAGATCATCATTGATTGCTTTTAAAAACTCATGCTCTTGCTCAAGATTAAAAAGTCATCTTCATCACTATTGAAATCAACATACTCAGGATGTGTTACCTTTGGACCTTTGTCCATGAAGCATCTTCCAATTCCTTCATTTGGTGAATCAAATATGTCGTAGGAGTTGGTTGACACAAGTGCTAGACCGGCAACACCTTCATCTTGAGTATGTTCGGAGTCGGAGTGATAGCTTCTCTCGGAGTGTTTGTCGGAGTTGGAGCCAGAAAACCATTCACCAACATGAGCTTGATGTCTTCATTTTGTGTAGCTCCTTGATGACTTGTCCTTCCTTTCCGAATCTTTGCTTCTCCGTGAGGGTCTTCATTCATAACGATCATCTCTACTCCTCCTCTCTCTTGGTGGTGATTCTTCTCTTCTACTTCTTCCTTTTGGAGAATCTTCTCTTCTTTTGTAGGGTGTCATACACTCATTGGAATAGTGTCCAGGCCTCCCACAATTGTAGCAATTGCGCTCTCGACTAGAAGATCTCTTGTCATGATAAGACCTTGACTTGGAGCTTCTTTCTTTGCTTCTACTTTTGTAGAATTTGTTGAAGTTCTTCACCATTAAGCTCAATTCTTCATTGAAGGTTTGTTTCTCACTTGATGATGTGGGGGCTTCACTTGAGACTTTGTAAGCACCACTTGACTTGTTGTGAAGTTCCTCCTTGTCCTTGAGTGACATCTCATGAGCAACAATCCTTCCAATGACTTCCGTTGGCTTGAGATTTTTGTAGTTTGGCATCATTTGGATCAATGTGCACACGGTATCATACTTTCCATCCAATGCTCTTAGGATTTTCTTGATGATGAATTTGTTGGTCATCTCTTCACTCCCTAAGCCGGCAATCTCATTTGTGATAAGAGCAAGCCTAGAGTACATTTCAGTGACACCTTCACCATCCTTCATTTTGAACTTGTCAAGATGACTTTGGAGCACATCCAACTTGGATTCCTTGACGGACTCAGTACCTTCATGCATATCAATCAAAGTATCCCAAATTTCCTTTGCATTCTCAAGACGGCTGATTTTGTTGAACTCTTCGGGGCACAACCCGTTGAAGATGATATCACAAGCTTGAGCGTTGTATTGCAGCATCTTCAATTCTTCCGCATTTGCTTCACGGTTCAGTTCTCTCCCATCAAAGAATTCACCTTGCAAGCCAATACAAATAATTACCCAAACGGCGGGGTTATGTCCGAGAATATGCATTTTCATCTTATGCTTCCAACTAGCAAAATTAGTACCATCAAAGTAAGGACCTCTACGGTGATAATTTCCCTCGCTAGACGCCATACTCTCCTAGGTTGTGAAACTAAGGCTATGACCACCAAAAGCTATGGAAATCAAAGCAAATGGAGACCAAAGCTCTGATACCACTTGTAGGACCTTGAAGTATGTCTCGAGGGGGGTGATTAGACTACTTGACCAATAAAAACTTAACCTTTTCCCAATTTTAGAGTTTGGATAGCTATTTTAGGACAAGTCAAGCAATCATCATACAATTCAAGCAAGCATGCAAAGAGTGTATAGGCAACGGAAATTAAAGCACACAACTTGCAAGAAAGTAAAGGGAAGGGTTTGGAGGATTCAAACGCAATTGGAGACACGGATGTTTTTGGCGTGGTTCCGATAGGCGGTGCTATCGTACATACACGTTGATGGAGACTTCAACCCACGAAGGGTAACGGCTGCGCGAGTCCACGGAGGGCTCCACCCACGAAGGGTCCACGAAGTAGCAACCTTGTCTTTCCCACCATGGCCGTCGCCCACGAAGGACTTGCCTCACTAGCGGTAGATCTTCACGAAGTAGGCGATCTCCTTGCCCTTACAAACTTCTTGGTTCAACTCCACAATCTTGTCGGAGGCTCCCAAGTGACACCTAGCCAATCTAGGAGACACCACTCTCCAAGAAGTAACAAATGGTGCGTTGATGATGAACTCCTTGCTCTTGTGCTTCAAATGATAGTCTCCCCAACACTCAACTCTCTCTCATAGGATTTGGATTTGGTGGAAAGAGGGTTTGAGTGGAAAGCAACTTGGGGAAGGCTAGAGATCAAGATTCATATGGTAGGAATGGAATATCTTGGCCTCAACACATGAGTAGGTGGTTCTCTCTCAGAAATGGTAAGTTGGAAGTGTAGGTTTAGTCTGATGGCTCTCTCCACGAATGAAGAGGAGGTGGAGGGGTATATATAGCCTCCACACAAAACCTACCGTTACACACAATTTACCAAACTCGGTGGGACCGAATCGTTAAACTCGGTCGGACCGATTTAGTAAACCTAGTGACCATTAGTGATTTTCAGTGGGACTGACATGCATCTCGGTGAGACCGATTCGGTTAGGGTTAGGGCATAACGTAATCTCGGTGAGACCGATTACGCAAACTCGGTGGGACCGATTTTGGTAATTAGCTAACCAGAGAGTTGGTCAGGTAAACTCGATGGGACCGATTTGCTCTTTTCGGTGAGACCGAAATGTTACAAAAAGGAAACAGAGAGTTTACATTGCAATCTCGGTGGGACCGATCGCTCACTTCGGTTAGACCAAAACGTTACGAAGGGAAACAGAGAGATTGCAACCCCATCTCGGTGAGACCAAGATCCCTATCGGTAAGACCGATTTGCTTAGGGTTTGTGGCAGTGGCTATGACTTTTGGAATCGGTGGTGGCGGATAGAAAGAATCGGTGTGACCGATTTTGGCTTTGGGTTTAGGTCATTTGTGGATGTGGGAAAGTAGTTGAGGGTTTTGGAGCATATCACTAAGCACATGAAGCAAGAGGCTCATTAAGCAACACCTCATCCCTTCTTGATAGTATTGGCTTTTCCTATAGACTCAATGTGATCTTGGATCACTAAAATGTAAAATGAAGAGTCTTGAGCTTTTGAGCTTGAGCCAATCCTTTGTCCTTAGTATTTTGAGGGATCCACTTTCATCATCCATGCCATGCCATTCATTGAGCTTTCCTGAAATATATGTCTTGGAATAGCATTAGCTCAATGAGCTATATGTTTTTATGAATTACCAAAACCACCTAGGGATAGTTGCACTTTCAGCGACACAATGGGAAGGTCCACACATAGTGTGAAAAATCACCAAGTATGACAAGATAATAAAGATAGCCCGTATTACTTGCAACAGGAGAGGTCCAAACATCACTATGAATTAACTCAAATGGGTATGATGCAACATGAGAAGATGCCCTAAATGGGAGACGAGCATGTTTGCCGAGGAGACATGCATGACACGGGTGATCCTCGTTCTTACTACACGTGAAAGAAAAACTCTGAAGTAGATGACGAAGGGTAGCGGGGTTTGGATGACCCAAGCGAGCGTGCCAAAGATCCACGGTGGCAAGAGCGACAAGGGCGGTGGAGGTGGTGGAGGTGGCGGAGTGAACCGGGTAGAGCTCATCGGGGCTATCACATTGGTGGAGTACCATCCGGGTACGAGCGTCCATAACAGAAAAACCAAACTCGTCAAATTCAACGGTAACATGATTTTCACATGTAAGAGAACGAACAAAAACAAGATATTTAATAAGATCAGGAGAAACTAAGACGTTAGAGAGTGACACTAGAGTAGAATTAGACGGAAAAGATGTATGTCCTATGTGAGTAATGGGAAGGGAGGAACCGTCACCGGCAGTGATGCGAGCGGAAGTGTGGACGGGATAGGAGGTATGGAGGTTACCGGGATGAGCGGCCATATGCGCGGTAGCTCCAGTGTCCATATACCAGTCGCTGCCGTCGGTTTAGGTGGACGGTGAAGGGGCGGTGTGAAGAGCCGCCAGAAGAGCTGGGTCCCATGGCGCCGGCGGGAGAGCACGCTGCTGCGGCGGCGCCGTCAGGGACAGCAGCGGTAGCCCGCCTGGCTGTGGCTGCTGGCCGTAAGAGAGCGGCCCGTATGGTGCCGCGTAGGGTTGTGTGATATGTCTCCAACGTATCTACTTTTTTCTCACGTTTTTCCTCTTGTTTTGGACTCTAATTTGCATGATTTGAATGAAAGTAACCCCAGACTAACGTTGTTTTCAGCAGAACTACCATGGTGTTGATTTTGTGCAGAAATAGAAGTTCTCGAAATGGACCGAAACTTTGCGAGGATTTTTTATATCAATAATAAGAACTGGAGCCAAGACCTTCCGAAGAGGGGCACCTGGGTGGGCACAACCCACCAGGGCGCGCCCCCCTCTCCTGGCACGCCCAGGTGGGTTGTACCCACCTGGTGGCCCAGCATACGACCCCCTGATGCTATAAAACCACATATTTCTAGAAAAAAATCAGGGAGAAAGAATTACCGCAATCCACGAGATGGAGCCGCCGCCAAGCCCTGTTCTTCCTCGGGAGGGCAGGTCAGGAGTCTGTTTGGGGCTCCGGAGAGGGGGATCTTCGTTCTTCGTCATCACCAACCCATCTCCATTGCCAATTCCATGATGCTCCCCACCGGGAGTGAGTAATTCCTTCATAGGCTCGCTGGTCGGTGAGGAGTTGGATGAGATTCATCATGTAATCGAGTTAGTTTTGTTAGGACCTGATCCCTAGTATCCACTATGTTCTTAGATTGATGTTGCTATGACTTTGTTATGCTTAATGCTTGTCACTTTGGGCCCGGGTGCCATGAACTCAGATCTGAACCATTTATGAATTCATCATTATATCCATGTTTTAGATCCGATCTTGCAAGTTATAGTCACCTACTATGGTTATGATCCGACAACCCCGGAGTCACAACAACCGAGCCCACTCTCAGTGATGACCGTAGTTTAGTTCATGTATTCACTATGTGTTAATGCTTTGTTGCAGTTCTCTATTAAAAGGAGGCCTTAATATCCCTTAGTTTCCAATATGGACCCCGCTACCACGGGAGGGTAGGACAAAAGATGTCATGCAAGTTCTTTTAATAAAGCACGTATGACTATTTACGAAATACATGCCTACATTATATCGATGAACTGGAGCTAGTGCCGTATCACCCTAGGTAATAACTGTCATATGATGAATATCATCCAACAAGTCACCGATCCAATGCCTACGAATTTATCTTATATTGTTTCTGCTAAGTTACTACTGCTGCTGCTAATGTCACACTTGCTACAAAATACTGCTATCACTATTACTGTTACTATTGCTGCTGTCACTACTATCAGAACTATCATATTACTGTGCTACTGATGACTTTGCTGCAGATAATTAATTTTGAGGTGTGTTGAATTGACAACTCAGCTGCTAATACCTTCAAATATTCTTTGTCTCCCCTTGTGTCGAATCTATAAATTTGGGTTGAATACTCTACCCTCGAAAACTGTTGCGATCCCCTATACTTGTGGGTTATCAAGACCTTTTTCTGGCGCCGTTGCCGGGGAGCATAGCTATATATGTTGAGTCACTTGGGATTATTATCAATTTATCACTACGAAGAATCTGAAGGATCCAAAGACTAAGATATTTCCCTCAAGTACGAGGGAAGGTAAGAAATTGCCATCCAGTTCTCCTTTAGATTCACCTTTTGTTATGAGTAAACTTGCAGCACCACCACCACATGCTATTAATTCTGATATGTCGCAAGTTATTGATGATGCTACTTCTACTATGAATGATGCTTATGATGATGCTAGTACCATGCTCGATAATGATGATGTGTCACTTGGTGAATTTCTTGATGAACAAATTGCTAGAGTAATACAACATGATGTTGTTGAATCTGATGATGAGCTTGAAACTGAAACTCCTGAAACACTTGCTAGAGCTATCCCTCCTAGATATGAATTTCCTAAGGTACCGGAAGGCTATGTTATGAGTGAAGAGGCAACTAGAGATATTCTTGCTTGTAAGGATAGAGATGATCTAGAGAAATTATTACACAAGTATAAAGAAAAATCTCTGAATGCTAGAATGAAATGTGATGCTAAGTTTGCTACTTCGCCTATCTTTATTGATGATAGGGATTATGAATTCTCTGTCGACCCAGAGTTAATTACTTTGGTTGAATCTGATCCTTTCCATGGTTATGAAACTGAAACTGTTGTGACACATCTTACTAAGTTGAAGGATATAGCCACCCTTTTTACTCATGATGAGAAAACTTGATACTACTTTATTCTCAAATTATTTCCTTTCTCATTAAAGGGTGATGCTAAAGCTTGGTACAATGCTCTTGCTCCTCGTTGTGTGTGTTGTCCCAGGATATGATTTACTACTTCTCTGAAAAATATTTTCTTGCTCATAAGAAACAAGCTGCCTTACAGGAAATATTTAACTTTTTTCAAACTAAAGAAGAGAGTCTCCCACAAGCTTGGGGGAGGCTTTGCCAGTTAATTCATGCTTTGCCTGATCATCCTCTTAAGAAAAATGAAATACTTGATATCTTCTATAATGGACTAACCGATGCTTCTAGGGACTCCCTAGATAGTTGTGCTGGTTGTGTTTTCAGGGAACGAGTTATTGCTCAAGCTAAAGAATTATTGAATAACATATTGAAAAATTATGATGATTGGACTATTCCTGAACCACCGCCTAAACCACTCCGAAGAAGAAGGGTATATTATATCTCAGTCCTGAAGATATGCAAGAGGCAAAGAAATCTATGAAGGAAAAAAGTATTAAAGTTGTTAAAAATTTACCTCCTATTGAAGAAATACACAGGCTTGATAACACTGCATAAGGTGGTAGAGGTAAATTCTCTTATGGAGTTCAATGAAAATGATAATCCTCACAATATGCATCCTATCCAATGCCTTTATGAGATTGAAAACTACATTAGAAAATAAGACCACTTCAATGCAAATGTTATGAAACAATTGAAATATAATTCTGATATGATTGCTTGCTTGAGTGACTTGTTATTTAGAATCTCAAATGATGCTAGAGGTGTTGGAAAACATGCTTATATGGTTCAAACCCAGTTAGAACAAGTTGCTAAATCACAAAGAGAATTACTTGATGAAATGAATCATAATATACATGACTTTGCTGTTAGAGTTGCAACTAGATGAGGTAAAATGACTCAGGAACCACTTTATCCCGAGGGACACCCAAAAAGAATTGAACAAGATTTGTAAAGAAATAACATTAGTGCACCTAGTCCTTCTAAAAAGAAAAAGAAAAAGAAAAATGATAGGACTTTGCATGCTTCTAGTAAACCTGAAATAGACAAACCTCCTGATAATGAAAATGAAACTTCTATCTCTGATGCTGAAACTCAATCTAGTAATGAACATCCACCTAGTGATAATGAAAAAGACAATGATGAGGTTCATGAAGAAACTCAACCAAATAATGATAAAGAACCAGATAATGATGTTGAGATAGAACCACCTGTTGATCTTGATAACCCACAACCTAAGAATAAAAGATATGATAAAAGAGACTTTGTTGCTAGAAAACATGGTAAAGAAAGAGAACCATGGGTTCAAAAACCTATGCCTTTTCCACCCAAGTCAACTAAAAAGAATGATGAAGAAGAATTTGAACGATTTGCTGAGGCCAGTCTTTTTGCGTACTCGCTTGGCTGATATCCTTAAAATGCATCCTTATGCAAAGTATATGAAATATATCATCACAAATAAGAGAAAAATACCGGAAGCTAAAATCTCCACTATGCTTGCTAACTATACTTTTAAAGATAGAGTACCTAAAAAACTTGGAGATCCGGGAATACCAACTATACCTTGCTCTATCAAAAGGAATTATGTGAAAACTGCTTTGTGTGATTTAGGAGCCGGTGTTAGTGTTATGCCTTTCTCTTTATATAAAAGACTTGACTTGAATAAACTCACACCTACTGAAATATCTTTGCAAATGGCTGACAAATCAACTGCCATACCTACCGGTATCTATGAGGATGTGCCCGTTGTTGTTGATAATGTTACTATTTTGACTGACTTTGTTATACTTGAGATGCCCGAGGACGACAACATGTCGATTATCCTTGGTAGACCCTTCTTGAATACTGCAAGGGCTGTTATTGATTGCAATAAAAGCAAGATCACTTTTCATATCAATGGTAATGAGCATACAGTGCACTTTCCGAAGAAACAATTCCAAGTGAATGGTATTAATGTTATTGAAAAATCTCCGACCATCACTATTGGAAGTTTTCAACTACCTCTACCTACTGTCAAAAAGAAATATGAAATTCTTATTGTTGGGGAAATGAATATCCCCATTGAGGTAACTTAGTGATTTACGAAAGTTCTTCGGTTTCATGCTAATCGAAAGTGGTTGTTAATAAGACCTGATCAACTTTATTAATGAATCATTTTTGAACGGTATGAAGTTGATGAATTTAGTAAGCACTGCCTTCTGTCCCTACTTTTTGTTCTCTTTTTTTATTAGTTAAATAAAATAAAATGCCATGCTTTGTCTGTTTTCTGAATTTCTCGTGTAATAAAAATGACCCAAAAATAAAAGTTCTGAGAATGCTCTAAAAAATTTACACGATTTTTTTTCTGAATATTTCTGAATTTCTGGTGCAAATAATACCAGAGGGAGGTGCACCAGGTGGGCACAACCCACCTGGGCGCGCCAGGACCCCCAAGCGCGCCCTGGTGGGTTGTAGTCCCCACATGGGCCCCCTCACTTATCTCTTTAGCCCACATCATCACTTACCTCCAGAAAAAATTCTCCATTGCTCTCTCTCCCGTGTTCTTGAGCTCAAACCCACGGATGTCGGTCTCTCTGCTCTAAGCTCCGTTTCCGAAACTGTTTCGGGGGATTGTTGCTTGGTATGTGACTCCACTGTTTGTCCAATTAGTTTTTGTTTTAGTGGTTTATACTTTGAATAATTAGCTACTCTCGGTGCTGCTATAGATGAGCTTGCATGTTGAATTCTTAGTGTTCTAAGTAGTTTGAATGCTTGCTATGGCCTCTATGTATCCCTATGAGTAGTTGCTATCAATTTTGTGAAGTTTTGTTGGGAAAATTTTGTGAACTAAAAATTCAGATTTTTGTTCATTGGAAAAATTGTACGCAGACATGAATATCTTCAGGAAGTTTGGCTCTAAGAAGAACTCCAAGGGTGCTATTGGGGAGTCTTCTGAAGTGATCTCCACCCTCGGAGGTCGGCGGAAGTACGACCGTGCGAATGGCCGCACACCCCATTCCTACAAGAGGTTGGAATTCTTAAGGAGTTAATGCAATATATTTCTAATGCCGGCCTCACAGACTTCATCACAGACGAGTGTGACCATCACCAAATCCTCACAAACATCTTTGTTCAAAGTTTTACTTTCCTACCTAGGAATAATCCTCCTGAAGTGAGCTTTGATTTATATGCTGAAAACCATCAGATACCACCTACTAAATTTTGTAACATATGCTTGATCCCCTCTGATGGGAGCTTAGCCGAGCCTAGGTCGGCTGGGTTTGAGGATTTTTATCGCACTTTGACAGTGGGAGATGAGAGAGGGTGTCGGCCACCACGACTGCTAGCTTACACTTTCCTGATGTACATTATTTTGCTTTATTTGTTGCTAAGTGTCTGCTTGCTAGAAAGAAAGTAGGTGCACTCAGCGCACCAGAGTTTGTTGTTTTACGCCAGGCACTGGAGGGTGACAACACTTATAGCTTGGGAACTATTGTGGCTCGTCGCCTGCATCTTAATAAATATCAGGGTGAAATACATGGTGGGATTTTTGCTACTCATTTGGCGGCTTACTTTGAGGTTGAGATACACCCTCATGACTACCCTCTGACCAAGGTTTACCTAGACTGATTAGCCATGGATCAACACCATTTCACTGATAATAACTCTCCTGACATCCCCATTCCTTATAACCTGGTCTTTAGCATTAAAACTCATGATATTATCCCCTTGCCTGCACCTGCTTTGTTTGATTTTGCTGCCATGGGCGGATATAGGATTATGCCTGAGGACATCATCGCCTATCGGAACGCTCAGGCTGCTGCGGAGGCAGCACAGGAGGAGCCTCAACAGTGGGATGAGTGGATGCCCGCTCCTCAGCACCCCTACTACCCTCCAGGCTACTGACCGATTACTAGCTTAGGCCAAAAGCCTAAGCTTGGGGGAGTACGTGTTTCTCACCGACATTATATTCATGTCTACTTATCATTCTATTTGTGGGTGTTCACACTTTTTCATTGTATCATCCATGCTTAGATTTATTTTCTTGCTTTCTTCTTGCGTGTTTGAAAAACTTTAGATTTTTTTTAGTTGTAGTCAATTTACTTTCTACACATGCTTAGTAGTAGTATTAAAAAGAAAATCCAAAAAGATTTCCTTGTTCTTCTTTTGCTTATTGGGAGCTTTCCCGTGTAAATAGTTTTTCTCGTTTTTGCTTTTCCCTTTTATTTGCCCATTCTAGAAAATCAAAAACTCCAAAAATATTTCAGTGCGTTTCTTTGAGTTTCTTTTCTTTTTATTCGAGTTGTACCGAGGAGAAGACCACGATGAAAATGTTGAGTGGCTCTCATATGAATAATTGTTGAACTAATAAAGAGCACATTTTACCATGTCTTCTCCTATTGAATAAAATGTTTGCATATTCCAGCTTAGTCCAGGCATTATTGCACTATTATTATTTTCATATCGTTCGGCCGTGCAAGTGAAAGGCAATAATGACGACATCCGATGAAAACTGGTATGAACTCGACTTGTTCTGTTTGTGTAAATATGTTTAACCTAGTATCCATGATTCAGCCCATTATGATTAAACATGTTTGTAATGACAATTAGAGATTATAGTTTCTCATGCCATGCGGCGCAGGTGGTCTCCGGCGAGGGCACCGGTGGCCGGGGACGGGGCCCAGCCGGCGGGATCCGGCAGGAACGGGCAAAGGCGGCGGAGATGGCCGGCGACATCGACCTGCGAAGGGAGAGAGAAACCATGAGAGAGGAGAGAGACGGAGAGGGAGCGACGAAGAGAGAGGAGGGCAGGGAAGGCGGCCTGGTTCTGGTCAACGGGGAAGACGGGGTGCAGTCCAGGTGGCTGAGAGCGCCGGCAGCGACGAGCTGCATAAGGGCCGACGAGGTTGTTGCAGGGCTGGAAGAGCTGCGGTGCTGGGGTGCTCGGGCACCATGAGCAGGGGAGCCTTGCTCCGGTCGAGGCAGAGGAGAAGCGAGGAGGTGGCTGCGGGATTGGATGGACCGAGGGGATGAGGAAGATGGCTGTGGTTGGTCAGGCACAGAAACAGAGGAGGTGGGTGGCGATGGATCTGGGTGATGGGATGGAGAACAGTGGCGGCGGCTGGGGAGGATCCCTAGGAAATAGGGTTAGGTCCAAAATGGACTAGGGATAGACTATATATATAGGAAGGGATTAGGATAGGGTTAATCCGGTCCGTCCGATCATAATCGGGCGATCGAGAATAACTAGGTTAGAGAGTCCAAATAAGAAAACGGAGATGTTTTATAGATGTTAGGGGATGATCCGGACTCATTGGTCATGACCGCTCGGGTCAGGTTCGGGGGAGTTTCGGACGCGCGCGGGGGGTCCGCGGGCTGGCAAGAGAGGTTAGGTGGTCACGGTCAAGAGGGAAGCGAAAACCCGATTGGTCTCGGAATGGTCAACGAAGGCAACGGAGAGAAGCGAGGAACGCAACTACGAACGGTTACGAGTTTTGTGAAAACATGCGGATGCAAGTTAAAAAAACGATGATGGCAACGAGTGCCGATGCAATGCAAATGATGCGGTGATGAAATGCATGACATGAACAAAATGCAAAACAAAAGATAAAAACCCAAGCACGGAGAAAATAACAAATCACATAGCCGGAAATGGCAAGAGTCGGAGTTACGAATATGGAAAGTTGAATCTGGGGCGTTACAACACTCCACCACTACAAGAGGATCTCGTCCCGAGATCTAGGATGGCACCGGAGAGAAACGGAAGAGGAAGAGAAGAGGTAAAACTAAGTTGCTTCTTTGACGAACGAGTGAAACCATGAACCTTGAGAGGTTGAGCAATTAAGAAGAAAGAGTACAACATAGATGAAAGAGATTGCAAACAATCTGTTGGGAAAGAGGAACAAGGAACATTATGAGAACTTGAAGGTTGCAAAGACATGAATCAAGAGTTTAATGGATAAGATAGAATTCGAAACCACTCCGGTTAAAACAAGATGAGAGAGGAAGAATTTGGGCAGCACTCTGGTTGAACATGGAAGGAATAGAACATGAACTTGGTAAAATGAAAGCACTTGGATGAGACTCCGTTTAAAAGAGGAATGATAGACACAACACTCCGGTTAAATGGATAAGCAAGAAAAGAACACGATCCTCACAATTCGAGATGATGAGTGAAGAGAGCAACATTACCATGCCTCCAGAAGAAAGAATAGAAGATAGATCATTGGAATAAAGGAATGGAGAAGAAAATGCCAACTTCTGCCACAAATGAGCTTGGAAAGCATCCTTCCAAGAAGGTTATAACGGAGTTGTTGGAAAACCAACAACGAGAAGGACAAGTTTGTAGTGGGCTTATGGAAAACATCTCAAGACTATGAGGTGGCATTCTGCCACTAACGAAAACAATTGCTTGCTTTGAGATCAACGAAGAGATGAAAACTTCTTCCACCGAGAAGGATATGGAGAAAGCTTGGATCATTGATAAGCACCACAAATAGCAACATTCCCAATGGAAGGCTTTAGGTGAAATATAACCCAAGATACTCCAACAAAGAAATTGCTGGGTTGAAAAGATCTCATGATCGAAGAGAAAATGATGGATTTAAATATGTCACTCTTGAAAACTTGTGAATCCTGAAACACGAAGGAAAATTATCAAGAATGACATAACACCGCCTCAAAAGTAGGAAGAATTGCACTTCGGATGCAAGATGAAGAATGCTTGAACTCCTCAAAACAAAACATGTGTTGAGCACCATGTTTATTTTTGAGTATAGCTTGGCGGATCATAACTTCGAGAGAAATCTTGAAGAACAATTGAAGAATGAAAGGAATCCTTGATAAACCACCATGTAGAGCCTCCATGAAGAACTCCGGTAATAAAAGGATGATAGAAAGAAAGAGAGGTTGAAAACACAAGGTGAAGCCTTGTAATGATTTAGATGGAGCTTCGCGATGATATAACCCAGAGAACTTGGAACTCCGGAAAGAAAGATGAACAAATGAGATCAACATTTTGATGAACCTCCGGAATAAGGAATTAATCACTTGGATGAAACAAGAATAAGAATTACATTATGCGTATCCTTCACCAAATTACATTGATGACAAGCAACGAATTTGGCATACTACTTATTCTTCTTGAAAAGATTGAAGAGAGAAATAGCGCAACTTGAGAAGGTATTGATGGAACCACCGGTGGGATTTGGAAACAACGAATGAATGAATGAATTGATACGATGATGAATGAAGAGAAATCTTGAACGAACCACCGTAAGAATTAAAAAACGAACAAAGAAAAGATAGCGAAACATTGGGAAGAATTAGAAAATAAACAAAGATACTTGAGGGGATTTAGATACAAGAGAACGAAGAGATCATGAACTGATTAGAGGGTATTTGAATGATGCACCGGTTAGATTTGGAGAACAAGAGTTGAAGGTTGAGAATGAGTAATATTCAGAAATGATGGCATTCGGATTATCAAGAAAGGAAGCAACTCCTGAAATGCGTCGGATGGCTGAAAGGAATTCTCACAATCGAAAACAATTATGAGAGGATGGCATCAAGCTAGAACCATGAATCTTCGAGAGAAGGGACAAGATTTAGAGGAAAAACTCTTCTTCAATCTTCAACTGACGACAAGAAACACCACCAAAATTACTGCGATACTCCGGGAGAATGAAAAGCGAAGAGGTTGAGCCAACAATGAAAAAGAATTTGAAAGCGATCTTGGAGAAAGACATTTGACTGATGATAATTCATTCTTACGTCAAACTTTGCAATGAATTTGAGAATAACTCCAAAAAGAATTAGAAGAGTCAGGTAAGATCCTGGGAAAAGACCTGTGGGTTAGGGCCCACTAAAAGAAAACACCATTGAACGAGATTGAAAGGGGGGATTGCACCGGTTGAATTAAATGGCTTGAATGGAAACACGAATCTTCTGAGATATCTTCAACACTCCGGATATGAACTGGGAGAGGTGAATAAATAAGAGAGCCTTGGACAAGAAATTCACTTGGGAAGATATGTGAAACAACAGGAAGAGATATGATCAACACCGAAACTTGAATTGAATCCACCAGAGAAGAAACAACAATGAAGGATGATGACCTTGAAACTGTTGAGCATATTCATGGGAAAACACCGGTTAAGAACATTGAAAGAAAAGAATGAAGAGACTTCCCACAAATAAAAGGATACATGATTAAGAAATCTGAGTCCTTGAAGAAAAAGGGTGGGAGGGTGGGAAAACAAAAGGCAACTTGGGGCAGATGGAATGGATACCATTGAAGAAAACTTAGAATTGATCTTGCGGATGGGGAGAATGATGGGATCCACTTGAAGAGAAGCACACCGGTTGGAAAAGAGTTGACATGACAACCTCAGTGATCAAGAAGGATTAGTACTCCCATAGAAATATGAGAACACCGCTTGAAAGGTATGGAATCAACACTTGACTTTGAAGCAATTCGAATACCACAAATAAAATAAAACAAAGGATTTGGCTTGCAGAATAAGCCGGAACAAATACATATGATAGAGATTTACCCAATCCCATATCATGCATTTGTCGGAAAGATATTCTAGGAGCTACTTGAATTCCCACCTATAAACTCCCGAAACTTTCTGGTTATGCAATCTGGTGTTGGGGATACAGGGGAAGAAATATATCTCACCCAAACTAACAATCCCTACATCCAAGCTGTATCCATCCATCAATACATAACCAAGAAAACTCCGGAAATCGTGTACCTCAACCTTCGAAAAGCATCCGTTATACGAGTTATGGCAATACTTCCGAATTCCCGCCCCAGTACTAGGTGGCGTCGAGGTTATCTCACCAACAACTACATAAAAGAGATTTTCGATGTCGGCAAAACTCAGGTATTCCAGAACTGCAACGATAAAATTGTGACGACAACACCTTGGAGCTCAACTCCCCGGGTCAATGCCACATAATAGACAGGAGGCACCAAGAACAATGTTCTCGTCACAAAACCATCGGAACGATTCCAAGATACCCGCGTGATCCTAATTTTTTGTTAGTGAAATTTGAGGAGAGGAAAGTCAAAACATCTACGTCAAGAGACCTCACCAGAGCGACGAAGGGACTGGGGAGTAAAAAGAATCCTACTCTCCGATATATATAATCCTAAGACTCAAAATAGTTTTCTTCTAGACTCAACAACGGCCAACAATCAAGGGGGCTCCTATGGTCGGTCGACGCTCTGATTACCAACTTGTCACGCCCAATATGCGATACTATCCTAAAGAGACTCGAAGGTCCCACTAAGGATAGAACCGCATATTGAAACGCTTTTGCAAGGTGGATATCATTACATCAACATTACATAATAGAAGGGGATACATACAAAAGGCATACAATGCCACACGAATACAACATCATCATACATAAGATCACACATCCGACTACGGATGAACCACAAACAGAAACTCAAACGACATCCACCCTGCTAGCCCAGGCTGCCGACCTGGAACCTATCCCCTGATCGAAGGAGCAGAAGAAGATCTCAACGCAAACAAGCATCGCTCTCGCGTCATGATCATCGCATAACCTGTACCTGCAACTGTTGTTGTAGTAATCTGTGAGCCACGAGGACTCAGCAATCCCATTACCATGGGTATCAAGACTAGCAAAGCTTAAAGGGAAAGGAAGGTGTAAAGTGGTGAGGTTGCAGCAGCGACTAAGCATATATGGTGGCTAACACACGCAAATAAGAGCGAGAAGAGAGCAAGCGGAACGGTCGTGAAGCTAGCAATGATCAAGAAGTGATCCTAAACTCCTACTTATGCCAAACATAACCCAAAGATCGTGTTCACCTCCCGGACTCCGCCGAAAAGAGACCATCACGGCTACACACGCAGTTGATGCGTTTTAGTTCGGATCTGGTGTCAAGTCATCTACAACCGGACATTAACAAATTCCCATCTGCCTATAACCGCAGGCACGGCTTTCGAAAGATTATACCCTGCAGGGGTGTCCCAACTTAGCCCATGATAAGCTCTCGCGATCAACGAAGGATATACCTTCTCCCAGGAAGACCTGATCAGACTCGGAATCCCGGTTTACAAGACATTTCAACAATGGTAAAACAAGACCAGCAAAGCCGCCCGAATGTGCCGACAAATCCTGATAGGAGCTGCACATATCTCGTTCTTAGGGCACACCGGATTGTCCAAACTTCCGGTAGGCCAGCCCAGAGTTGCCCCTGGTGGCCACCGGCGGTTGACGGGTTGGACCAACACTCACGACGAGTACAGGCCCGGGGGGGGGGGTAAAATAAAGATGACCCTCGAGAGGGCGACTCCTAAGGGAAAAAGGGCTAGGTGAGGCAAATGGTAAAACCAAGGTTGGGCCTTGCTGGAGGAGTTTTATTCAAAGCAAACTGTCAAGGGGGTCCCATAAATCACCCAACCGCGTAAGGAACGCAAAATCCGGGAACATAACACCGGTATGACGGAAACTAGGGCGGCAAGAGTGGAACAAAACACCAGGCATAAGGCCGAGTCTTCCACCCTTTACCAAATATATAGATGCATTAATAATATAAGAGATATTGTGATATCCCATCATAAACCTGTCCATCATGGAGCAATCTTCAACTTCACCTGCAACTAACAATGCTATAAGAGGGGCTAAGCAAAGCGGTAACATAGCCAAGCAATGGTTCGCTGGGAAGGGTGA
Organism: Triticum timopheevii; assembly: GCA_963921465.1. NCBI lineage: Eukaryota > Viridiplantae > Streptophyta > Magnoliopsida > Poales > Poaceae > Triticum > Triticum timopheevii. Next base: position 499,515,939 of record OY997272.1, read on the forward strand.
AAAAGGTTAGAGGCTGACATGGCAATTTGGGAGGCTTGAAGAGCAAGCGATAGGTAGCGCAGCAAAGCGATAGAATGAAGCAACTAGCATAGCAATGATAGTAATGAGATCCAGGGTAGAGGTCATCTTGCCTGAAATCCCGCAAGGAAGAATAACGAGTCCATGAAGAAGACGAATGGGAGTAGTCGAACGAATCCTCACAATCGCAACATTACCGGAACTAAGAAGCAACACCGGAAAGAAACAAACAACATGGTAAATGCACAAGCATAATCATGGCATGATGCACAATCAAATATGATGCATGTCCGGTTTAATGAGGCATGACATGGCAAAGTGCAACAACCAATACTACAAGTTAAGTGGAGCTCAATATGCAACGAGTTGCATATTGGCGAAACACCACATTCAAGTTATTTAGTTCGCTCTCGCTTAGGTACACAACAATATTAAATGTTGTTAAACATGGCAAGAGGTGAAACATAATGAAACTACATATCTAGGCAAGTTTAAATGAGGTCGGAAGTTACAAACAACAATTCCGGAAAATCCTCACATGCATATTTTGATTTGGTACTGTTCTGCCCTAAACACAATTTTAATGTTGTTAAACAGCAAAATAAAATGCACCATGTTGAACTAGGCATTTTTCCACCCCATTTACATATAAAGTTTATTAAATTTGGAGCTACGATTATTTAGTTATGAAATAAATCATTTTAACATGGTATTTATGCAAAATTAAATAAACAGCAAGTTAAACATATTTAACATGGATGAAAGTGGCATAATGTGAAACTAGATAAAATTCTAAGCATTTTACATATATAAATCATTTTAAACCGATGCACGGTTGTGGAGTTATTATATGCATAAACAACAGGGGTCAATCTGTAAATATGAAGTTTTCTGGAAATTAGACAAATTCGCAGACCGGAAAAAAAACTACATTGGACCGAAACTGCTGGGCGCTGGGGCGCTCACCATGGGCTTCAGCCCGTCGGTGAGGAGGTGGAGGCAGGCCGCGGGGCGCAGGCTGGGCCTGCGAGCGAAGCAGAGGAGCGGCTGGGCCGGATCTGACGAAGGGGAGGTGGCCCAGGCGCGTGCGGTCGAGGGCGCGGTCAACGCGAGCGCTCCCCTTGCTCGCTTGATGCAAACAAGGCAGAGGCCGCGGCAGGGGACTTGGCGAAGCAGGAAGGCGAGCAGGGCGGCGATGGCTGGGAGCGGAGCTCCGGCGAGCGGGGCGAAGGGGCAGCGAGGTCCTGGGCGTCCAGATCTGGCCGGGAACGGGCTTGAGGAGGCTGAGGTGCCATGGCGGCATCCATGGTCGGGCGGTGCTAGAAGTAGAGGAACCTGGCGGGCAGCGCAGGTGGTCTCCGGCGAGGGCACTGGTGGCCGGGGATGGGGCCCAGCCGGCGGGATCCGGCAGGAACGGGCAAAGGCGGCGGAGATGGCCGGCGACGTCGACCTGCGAAGGGAGAGAGAAACCATGAGAGAGGAGAGAGACGGAGAGGGAGCGACAAAGAGAGAGGAGGGCAGGGAAGGCGGCCTGGTTCTGGTCAACGGGGAAGACGGGGTGCAGTCCAGGTGGCTGAGAGCGCCGGCGGCGACGAGCTGCAGAAGGGCTGACGAGGTTGTTGCAGGGCTGGAGGAGCTGCGGCGCTGGGGTGCTCGGGCACCATGAGCAGGGAGCCTTGCTCCGGTCGAGGCAGAGGAGAAGTGAGGAGGTGGCTGCGGGATTGGATGGATCGAGGGGAGGAGGAAGATGGTTGTGGTTGGTCAGGCACAGAAACAGAGGAGGTGGGTGGCGACGGATCTGGGTGATGGGATGGAGAACAGTGGCGGCGGCTGGGGAGGATCCCTAGGAAATAGGGTTAGGTCCAAAATGGACTAGGGGTAGACTATACATATAGAAAGGGGTTAGGATAGGGTTAATCCGGTCCGTCCGATCATAATCGGGCGATCGAGAATAACTAGGTTAGAGAGTCCAAATAAGAAAACGGAGATGTTTTATAGATGTTAGGGGATGATCCGGACTCATTGGTCATGACCGCTCGGGTCGGGTTCGGGGGAGTTTCGGACGCGCGCGCGGGGTCTGCGGGCTGGCAAGAGAGGTTAGGTGGTCACTGTCAAGAGGGAAGCGAAAACCCAATTGGTCTCGGAACGGTCAACGAAGGCAACGGAGAGAAGCGAGGAACGCAACTACGAACGGTTACGAGTTTTGTGAAAACATGCGGATGCAAGTTAAAAAAAACGATGGTGGCAACGAGTGCCGATGCAATGCAAATGATGCGATGATGAAATGCATGACATGAACAAAATGCAAAACAAAAGATAAAAACCCAACCACGGAGAAAATAACAAATCACATAGCCGGAAATGGCAAGAGTCGGAGTTACGAATATGGAAAGTTGCATCTGGGGCGTTACACATGCATAAGTAGTTGGGAGTTGATAATGATTTATCTTGGATATCAAGATAGCGTTAAAATGATTGTGATGTAGTATGATGATATGGTATCCTCCTCTAAATGTTCGAGTGGCTTGACTTGGCACATGTTCATGCATGTAGTCGAATCAAAACCAACATAGCCTCTATGATATTTATGTTCATGGTATCCATATCCTACTCATGCTAGTGTCCAATGTTACTTACGCATAATGCATGGTTATGATCGTTGTTGCTCTCTAGCTGGCCGCTTCTCAATATAAATTGCTAGCCTTCGCCTGTACTAAGTGGGAATTCTGCTTGTACATCAAAAACCTTGAACCTAAAGTTATTCCAGATGAGTCCACCATACCTACCTATATGCGGTATTACCCTGCCTTCCTAAGTAATTTTGCATGTGCCACCTCTAAAAACTTCTAAAAATTATCCTTTTTGTGTGTCTGGATCATTCGTGGAACGACAGGAGGTGGTCGGTATCTTCCATGCTAAGCGGGTTATTCTCAGGTCGAGTGTTTATTCACTCTCCATCGCACGAGAAAAGGGCGGTAATAGGGATGCCCAGTCCCAAACTGCAAACATGAAAAAGAGTCCATCTCTGAAATAATCAAACAAAAACTCCAATGGAGTCAAAACCTTTACTTTTATCGCTTGGGAACCGCCACTAGCGTGCTTAGCATGGAAGATATTGATAAACGATGGTCGCGAAGTGAATAAGAAGGGTGCATGTCTCAAAATATCATTTATCTCTGTTTTAAAAATTGAGCTCTGGCACCTCTGCAAATCATTGCTTCCCTCTGTGACGGGACTATCTATTTACTTTTATGTTGTGTCACCACCTTCTAAAATAAGCGCCAGAAACTGAGTAGATCACATTTGTCATGATTTATGCATTATGTGTAGCTAATGTTGGGTGCATCATGACTGGATCTTTTCTGTCATGAATTAGAATGTTTAGTCGCTGCTTGAACTTTGGAGGTGCTTTGCATTTATGTTTTGCGGTCTCAAAAAGGGCTAGCGAGATACCACTATTGGCATATTATATCATGGTTGTTTTGACAACATGTTGCTGTTTAAGATATTTTATTATTGCTCGCTAGCTGATTATGTCATTGATATGAGTCATTATAATCTTCAAATGTTATTGTTGACATGGTTAGTTATAATGTTGGCTGAAAACCTGGGTGTTGTTTAAACTTATTTATGCAAACAAAAGCAAAAGAGTTAGTAAAAGTTTTTCTTTCTCACTTTCAGTTTATCAACTGAACTGCTTGAGGACAAGCAAAGGTTTAAGCTTGGGGCAGTTGATACGTCTCCAACATATCTACTTTTTCTCACATTTTCCCTCTTGTTTTGGACTCTAATTTGCATGATTTGAATGAAACTAACCCTGGACTGACGTTGTTTTTGGCAGAACAACCATGGTGTTGTTTTTGCGCAGAAATAAAAAATCTCGGAATGGAACGGAACTTTATGAGCATTTTTTATATCAATAATAAGAATTTCTGGAGCCAAGACCTTCTGGAGAGGGGCACCTAGGTGGGCACAACCCATCAGGGTGCGCCCCCCTCTCCTGGCGCGCCCAGGTCGGTTGTACCCACCTGGTGGCCCCGCAGACAACCCCCTGATACTATAAAATCACATATTTCTAGAAAAAATCAGGGAGAAAGAATTATCACGATCCACGAGACGGAGCCGCCGCCAAGCCCTGTTCTTCCTCGGGAGGGCAGATCTGGAGTCCGTTTGGGGCTCCGGAGAGGGGGATCTTCGTCTTCGTCATCACCAACCCATCTCCATGGCCAATTCCATGATGCTCCCCACCGGGAGTAAGTAATTCCTTCATAGGCTCGCTGGTTGGTGTGGAGTTGGATGAGATTCATCATGTAATCGAGTTAGTTTTGTTAGGGCCTGGTCCCTAGTATCCACTATGTTCTTAGATTGATGTTGCTATGACTTTGCTATGCTTAATGCTTGTCACTTTGGGTCCGGGTGCCATGAACTCAGATCTGAACCGTTTATGAATTCATCATTATATCCATGTTTTAGATCCTATCTTGCAAGTTATAGTCACCTACTATAGTTATGATCCGACAACCCCGGAGTGACAACAACCAGTCCCACTCTCGGTGATGACCGTAGTTTTAGGAGTTCATGTATTCACTATGTGTTAATGCTTTGTTCTGGTTCTCTATTGAAAGGAGGCCTTAATATCCCTTAGTTTCCAATATGGACCCCGCTGCCACGAGAGGGTAGAATAAAAGATGTCATGCAAGTTCTTTTAATAAAGCACGTATGACTATTTACAGAATACATGCCTACATTATATCGATGAACTAGAGCTAGTGCCGTATCGCCCTAGGTTATAACTGTCACATGATGAATATCATCCAACAAGTCACCGATCTAATGCCTACAAAATTATCTTATATTGTTTCTGCTAAGTTACTACTGCTGCTGCTACTGTCACACTTGCTACAAAATACTGCTATCACTGTTACTGTTACTATTCCTGCTGTCGCTACTATCATATTACCGTGCTACTGATCACTTTGCTGCAGATAATTAATTTCCAGGTGTGGTTGAATTGACAACTCAGCTGCTAATACCTTCAAATATTCTCTGGCTCCCCTTGTGTCGAATATATAAATTTTGGTTGAATACTCTACCCTCGAAAACTGTTGTGATCCCCTATACTTGTGGGTTATCACTGTGGCGCGGCGTAGAACGCCTGGTGAGATGGTGGCCGGGCACCGAGAATACCCGGGGCAGGGGCATGCGGAGCCGACATGGAGTAGGCATGCACGACACCGGTCCATGGGTTCTGGCCGGCGTACCATGGAGCCGGCGAGTGCTGGTGCTGCAGAGGGCGGGCTGCTCCTCCTTGAGCGCCCGCGCCCCCTGCTGCTGCTTGCGGCCTCCGCGGTGCCGCCGCGACGCCCTCCCCCATTGACAGCTGGCTGGGGTGGCGGGAAGGGGGCAACCGGGGCGGGCGGGAAGCCAGGCGCCGGCGGCTGGGCCGGCGCGGGGCGCGATGGTGGCATGGCCTGCCCCCCGTGTGTGCCGGCAACGAGGGCGATGTGGGTTGTCCGAGTCCGCGCCATCCTCATCCGGTGCTCCTCCAGCTTGAGGTACGCCACCACCTTAACGAAGGTAGGCTCCGGGATAAGGGTGAGGTTGGAGGCGGCATTCCCAAAATCCTCGTTGAGGCCGATGGTGAGGGTGCTGATGAGGAGCTCGTCGCCAACCGTCTCCCCAAGATCATGGAGCTCATCGGCAAGCTTTTTGAGGCACATGCAAAAATCGTCGATGGACGAGTCAAGCTGCTGGCACCCGTAAAACTCGTCGTGGAGAAGGACCTTGCGCTACAGTTTGTTGTCGGTGAAGAGGCCATTGAGCTTGATCCAGACGGCATAGGCGTCGTCGTCATCATCCACCACGGTGTGGAAGAGGTCGCTGGAGATGGTGAGGTAGAACCAACGGATGATGGTGGCGTCGAGGATCATCCACTCCTCGTCATGAATCATGAGGCTTGAGTCCATGGTGTCGTCGACGTGGCCGTGAAGGAGGTACTCGCGAAACACCAACGAGAAATACCGCTTCCAAGCGGAGTAGGAGGCGGTGGATTGATCAAGCTTCACTGGGGCACGCTCGTGGATGTTGAGGTCGCGGACGAGGGTGACATCAGGACCGACGAAGGGGTTGGAGACGGTGGAGGAGGAGGAACTCGTGGCACGATGGAGAGGTGGATGCGCGACTAGGTTTTGGGGTGCGGCGCGGGGTGGAGGTGCGGCTAGGGTTCGGCGCGGCAGGAGGAGGGGGTGCGGCGCGGGTTGGGAGGTGCGGCGCGGGGTGGGGAGAAGAAGGGTGGTGCGGCGCGGGGTGGAGGAGTGGGCGAAAGTGGGGCGATCAGCGGCAGCGGCGACTGAAGAAGCCGCCGCGGCGGCGGACGGTGCAAAGGTGGTGGGAGGCGACAGCGACGACCGGCGGCGACGGCGACCGTGGGAACAGTGGCGGTGGCGGCGACGACCGAGGGAACGGTGGTGGCGGCGGCGGCTGGTGGCGGCAGCGGGGTGAAGCGGAGGCGCGACGACGACGAGGGCGGCTAGGGTTCAGGACCGTACTACAATAGATACCATGCAGAAAGACAAATATGGTTTGTGCAATCGTAATGCATTAATCGGTGCACTAGGCACGTATATATAAATACAGAAGAGGCCGCAACCTCAACTATACAGAGAAAACAGGAGATGAACTCAATATAAAATATACCCGTACACAATATACTCAACGGGACCAAACAAAACCATCTCTTCTTCCATCCATAAAAAAGAACATGACTTCTTCTCCAAACTTGCAGAACCGCGGCTGAAACCTCTCGAAACGCATACCGGATGCGGCTCGCCGCCAGACTGTCACCATTACTACTAGGCAAGTGTCGCCCTCTACAGCCGAAGCTGGCGCCGCGAAGGCTTCTTTAATCCCGTGAAGAAACACAAGAAGGGGCAAGAAGGGAGGAGGCAGCACGCAATCAGCCAGCGCTCGCACTCTACGCTTCTCAATTGACCCGATCGAGGAGTCGCCCAGGCCGAGCGAAGGGGCAGGCAGCCATGGCCACCGCCAACCTGTCCAGCGTGGTGGTGGCGGTCGACGGCAGCGAGGAGAGCATGAAGGCGCTGCGCTGGGCGCTCGACAGCCTGCGCCTCCGCCCCGACGGCGCGCTCGTCGTGCTCCACGTCCAGCCGCCGCCCGGCATCGCCGCGGGGCTCAACCCCGGCCCCATCCCCTTCGGCGGCCCCAGTAAGCGACCTCGCAATTCCCATCTCGCGCGCTTGACACCTAGCTCTTGCCCGCTACCCTGCTGACTGCTTCTTCGGTGGGTCGCGGCCGGCGTTGCTCAGGTGTGGCGGAGGTGCCGGCGTTCACGCAGGCCATCGAGTCGCACCAGCGGCGGATCACGGATGCGATCCTGGAGCACGCGCTCAAGATTTGCTCCGATAAGAATGTAAGGGGACGATTAAACGAGGCGTCTCTGTGCCGATTGCTGAATTCTACCCTTCCCCCGGCCGCTCGTGCTTAATTCGTGCTTAAATTGGGTCGGATTCTTGGTCTGTTGAAGGTGGAGGTGAAGACGCAGGTGGTGGTGGGGGATCCCAAGGAGAAGATCTGCGAGGTGGCGGCCGAGCTCAAGGCCGATCTGCTCGTCATGGGGTGCCGTGCTTTTGGGCCTGTCAAGAGGTAACTGAAATACTAGCACCGTTTCCTGTGCTTTGGTTAGCTGAATTTCTAATTGTTCTGACGCTGGCTTGCTGCGTGTGACCAAATACGAACTGCAAAGTAAATTGTGGTTTCTGAATTCAGTTTTCTTGCCAGTACAACACCTGTGGTGAAATTCGTTTGTTCCAAAATCCAAATTCGACTGAAGATATCACCTGTGTTCACTGCAACGCTATAGTATTTGGGCAAAACTGGGTTATCAGAAAATTGTGCTATTATATGAACATCATTTTGCGTATGAATCTGATACAGTGTAAAGCATATGTTACGTCTACTCCCGCAGACATGAGACTGTATAGACAATTTCTCTTGATCGGTAACGCGTTTCTTTCACTTGTTTGTGCCTTGAAATGCATTTTTCTTTCCATATATAGAACTGAATGCCGCAGATAGAACTGTTCAGTCTGTCTTAGTAGCTACTGCAACCAACTTGCATTGCTTCATGGAAATCTCTCACGGTTCTACTTTTACAGCCGAAATTGATAATGGGTCTGATGGCAAATGATTCAAATCCTACTTATCTGGAACTGCATCTTCACATTCTTTAGTGCAGCCATGTTAGTAGTACTGTAGTAACCTTCTAGATCAGTTCATCTAACGATCTTTTTTTTGCGGGGAGTTCATCTTGTAATCTACTACAGTATTGATGCATTTTGATCATGAAGTTCCTAGGACAATTGCCTGCCTGCTTGTCTAATAGGCATCACCTTTCGTGTATGAAAGACACAAGCTAAGCTGATTCCTTTGATTGAGCAGGATGTTCTTGGGTAGTGTGAGCAACTACTGCATCAACAGCGTCGGCTGCCCCGTCGTCGTGATCAAGGGCACCTGACCCATCCTCCACCCAACAAACATTCTTTATTGCGTTCCACGCCATGTTTTTTGAGGTTGCTACTACGTTGTGTGTACTCCTGTGCAAAGCCACTGCATGCTTCCAAGACTATGCATGGCTTATGTTATCATTCATGTTGTTTGTTAGTGTTTGGTTGGATGAGGCCGAAGAACTGCTCTGTACATTCTGTGCATGGAAATTGCCAAATTGGTTGTGGGATCCGTGGAAATAAGTCTGCACAGCGTGCACGCTGTTTTGTAAATTGATCATTGCTGTATATTATTATCAGCTAAAACACGGTGCCATGGGGCACATGGTTTTGTACAAAATATTGGTAAGCAGGGCTTGCAAGTTGCAAGAATCCCTGGTTCCTGGTCCGATCTGATCTGGTTTGGCCACTGCACGTGCATATGCATGTTTTTCCCCGTGGTTTAGAGCATCTCCAATAGCATGTGTATATTTGGATGTCTATATATTCATATAGACAATGGTCTAAAAAGATCCCCTCATATACACATCCAGTTTTGCATCAGAACATCTATATACAGGGACCATGACAGGTGGGCCATCACTGGGGAGAGGAAGAAATCATGACTGCAACTGAGTTTAGACAACGCCTTCACATTGTCCAGACATGGACATTGTCGAGGTCGATTTAGAGGATGTGTATATTTGGACGACCATATAGATAAGCTGTTGGACGCCTGTTTTGAGCTCACGTCGTGAATAACGAGTATAGACATCCATATAGACAAGCTATTGGAGATGCTCTTAGAGGTTTATCTTGTTCCTCCCCAGTCCGTTCCGTCCCCACCCACCAGGCCACCGGTCTCCTTCGTTGCTTCCACTCGTTCTCCCCGTATCTTCCTCTTATCCGCGCCACCTGCATTCCTGCTTGAGATGGGGGCAGAGCTGCTGCTGCTGGGCGGCAAGGTGTCCGCCGGCGGCGCGGCAGGATCTGGCGCCGTCGCCGCGTCCTCGGCGGGAGCTGGACGCTGCGTGGCCGGCCGGCGGCGAGTGTTTTTAGTTCGCTGTATTTTCCGGTTAGCTATATTGTGCTTTGGTTTTCCAAACATAACAACAACTTTTTCATGCTAAATTTCAACAATATTTTGTAAACTAAGCTTAGTGCAACATAGTTCAACAATGATCTAAATGTAAAACCAGCACACCATACGCTCATATTATAGAGATACAATGTTGATTGAGGTGTATGTTTGACATGGTTTCTAATTCTTGACTATCATCGTTAGTCGTCTTCCATTTGGTAATTTACATTTTTAACACACAAATGAGCTAATTTATGTTTTAAGTTGCGTTTGGTATTATGTCGATTATACACAACCTAAACCATAAAACGTCTATTCTACTACAACGCATACCATTTTTTCAATGTGCAAGAAAACTATTTGAAATTGTATAACACAGTTCAATATCCACGGACTATGTCGAGTCTAGAATAGATCTCTTAAAAATAGGCTTATTACCTCACGTTGCAATTGTCCCGCTTCTTATTGAATTAGCAAATAAATAATATTTTCTTTGGTATTCAATAATTACTCATTCAATTTATAGCTAAAATCCTTTTTTTTCAGTCGTCTAAAATTCATTTTCGGTACGTAATAGCATACACAATGAAATGGGTACATGACAGTGATCACGTATAAAAAATTGTGCTCACGGACAATCATCTAGTTTAGGGTAAACATATGTTTTTTCTACAAAATTACTTTTTTATGGGGACTCATATGTACAAGTATATGTTTCGAGTTCTTGTAAGACCTTGTGGCTTCTTTTAAATGAAATCGGAGCGATGTAACTCTTGTAACACCGTAATAAAGGGACACGGATCCTTTGACGTAGCTAACCATGCCTTTCCCTATCTTTGGGTCGCTGACAAGTGGGCTCCATGCTTGGTGAGACCATGTGTCAGTGTCTCAATGGCAGGTTAGCCAACGTCAGGGGATCCTCATCCGTAATAAAGTGGGACGATTTGTTTAATTCTTTTCCGAAGAACCAGCTCTCTTTATAAAAAAAACATATGTACAAGGGTTTTTTCTTTCTTTGACGAGAAAGGATACAGGGGAAACTCTTGGGGGAAAAGCCGTGTGCACGTTGCAACGTGAGGTGATAAGAATATCCTTTTTATTTTTTGAGGGAAAGGTGATAAGAATATCCTGATGAAATTAGGTCACACTCGCACCCGCACCACCACCGATCAGAAGCCACCACGCTAACGCTGCGCCGCCGCCGAACTTTGGAGAGGAGACGCGGAGGACGGGAAGATGGGATTCGAGAAGGAGATCCTGAAAGCCGGCACCGGCCCCAAGCCCGTCAAGGGCCAGAAGGTCACCGTCCACTGCACCGGCTACGGTACGCTCCTTCCCTCCCCCTTCACCCCCCGAACCCCTCCTCTACTTCTTCTTTCTTTCCCCTGGATCCGTCGAGACGAACTTAGGGTTTAGCGCTCGATGCTTCCAGATCTACTAACCCTGGTGTCGATTAGGCGTTGGCTTTGACTAGATGTGAAATCTTGGTTCTGTAGCTGTCAGTCTAGATTCAGTTAGTGGTGCCAGTGTACCTTTATCCAGTTCTGGCTAGCATTTCTGGTAGATTTTGTACTTCATGTTCTGTGCTGTTTAAGGGCTGGCTAACTTTTGTTTTCTTGCCATGTTGCTCCTGCAGGGAAGGATGGTGATCTGTCTAAGAAGTTTTGGAGGTAAATCATGGCTAGTTTTCTTTGTTTTTCGTGATTCGCAGGCCATGGCTTTGCGCCAGCGCTGTGAACGTTGTGAACAAACGCAGCATTTATGTTTCCGTGTTTTGTGTCTAAAATCTTTCACCGGGAAGGATTGTGCTACTATGCCTTGCAAACCATAACTCTCGGATGCAACTTTGCAGAAAAAATTTCTCATTTTGGAAATTTATCTGATGGTCTTATGTTCGTTTTTCAGTACCAAGGACCCTGGCCAACAGCCATTCTCTTTCAACATTGGTCTGGGTTCAGTGATCAAAGGTGATCTCATTATCAACGTGCTATTCAGTTTATAAGCAATCATTTGACGTGTATGTTATTGGCTCATAAGTTATTACGTAGTTCAGTAGTAATCAAAGGGTGTGCGTTTTACTTTGTCAGAAAGGAATAATTTCGAGCTGTCTCCATTGTTTTACAACTAAATATAGCATATTCTCCCTTAAAATTAGTTTGGACTGCTGTTGATGCGTCAAAACACAAGCTCAATGCTCTTTGATTTGTGTTGTGGACTTGAGACCATAGGAGTATCTACTGAAAATCATGACATAGCTGCAAACATGCACTGTTTGCCTTATCTGTCTATGTTGTTTACCTCTGTTCGTGCCCTCGTTATATTTTCTCTTGTTGAAGTTCTCCTATAAAGTCTTGATTCATGCTGCTAACATCATAAGACCATTAAGTCATGTTTTCACTATTTACTTATAAAGTAGAGCCTACATTTTGATGACTTGTCCAGTATAATGCCACACATGTAGATTATGCTACACTAGATTGTGCAAGTGAACTTTCGGAATTAACGTAACAGTTACTACTTCCTTGCTTACAGGATGGGATGAGGGAGTTATGGGCATGCAATTGGGTGAAGTCGCCCGTCTTACGGTATGTTTCTTGGGACATGTGCAATCAGTTTGATGTGTTTGCTTGCTTGTGTGTGGCAATTTGTTCAGTGATTCATTTGGCACTTAATTACTAGTCAATTTCCATTGCATTGGATTTTTTAAATGCATCTAGCCATGGCAGAAGTGTGTTTAAAACAGCCGAATTTGGATTAATGAGCCTTTCCAGTGCCATATCATATTCATGCCTAAGAAATTGTTTGCCAAATGAATCAGGTGCAGTGCACCGCAGATTATGCCTATGGGTCTGATATTCTAGTGTTTGTGTTGCAGTGCACCCCAGACTACGCTTATGGAACTGGTGGCTTTCCAGCCTGGGGAATTCAACCAAACTCCGTGCTGATATTCGAGATCGAAGTTCTTAGCGCCAAGTGATTCATGATGGATCCATAGGGCACTGCCGCATCGCCATGCCTCTTGATTACCAAAATAATTGTATTGCCACATCATGTTAAGTGCCACATTATGGTGATGCATCGAGTGAAACTTTGGAACCCTATTACCCTTTCGTGATCCTGGTACTAAGTTTCTGGGTGCCCTTGTCGCAAAATTTACGTTGAGGGGGCCATTACCTGAGAGGGATCAAGAGATAGCGGTGGTGTGATCCTGCTTGAATCCTCGGCCTTCTCTATGAGCCCAACCAACTGTTTGAATCGCCTGAGACCAGTTCGTTCACTCGTTCACATATTTTCCTCTCAATTATGTAGAAGTTCCACTAGTTTGCTGTGAATTTTGTGGGTTTCTGAGTTCCAATACCCAGAAAGATGCTAAAAGGGCCTGCCTAGATATCCCAACAAATTTCATTACTCACACAGGTAAGTCTCATCACATTCTGCACATTTTCCCGAGGGGAAAACAGAGTCTGTACGTGACCTGTTTGGATTTTGACTCTCAGAACTTTAAAGAATGATAACTGATGTTTTAAAATACATCTGTTCTTTCAGTAGTAACTGAAGGGCAGATGAAAAACCAGGATTACAAAGAGATTTTGGCAGGGGCTAGAAGAGCAATAGGCACGCTCAAAAAAGAAGAGAGCAAAAGGCAAAGATACAAATACAAAGAGGATCAAAATTCATTAAACTTTAATTTAAGAATTGGCAGGGGCCGCGAGAACGCGTACCCTCTCTACCACAAATTACGACGTCCACTCTCCCACTTGGGGAGATGGTAAACCAACGCACTCACCAAGTGCAATGTGAGCCATTGATTTACGCCACGACCCTTCTTGATCAGCCGTCGACCCCATCCAGGTAAGTATGTTGCAAGGTCGCACCTAGAGCTCCTTATATAGGCGGCTCCCCTTCCCCTCCTCGCCTTGCTCGGCGAGGTGGTACTAAATGTTTTTTTTTCTTTGAGTCGAGGTGGTACTAAACTAAACCAGAGCGTCGTGGTCCAGCAGCCGCGGGTGATGGTCGTGGGCCTCATTCTGCCTGTGCGAACCCTTGAAACGGGCTGGGCTGGGCTGAAAGATATGAGTCCACAAATGGATTGTCAGGCCTCGTGGACTAAGGTCCGACAACGTTTTTTTCCCTAAGAAAAAAGGCGTGCTTTGTCTTTCCTTCTTCTCCTAAAAAAAGTCTTTCTTTCTTCGATCCCTCCCCACTCCTACCCGCTCCGATGGACCCCGCACCGGCGCCACCGCCGCCGCTCGCGGCACACCTGGTCGCCGGCGACTCGTCCTCGCCGGCGCTATCCCACCTCCTCCAGTCCCTCGCCGCCGCCCGCATCGTCGCCTTCGACGCCGAGTGGAAGCCACGCCGCCGTGCTCCTTCCGCCCCCAGCGACGACGCCTCGCCAGCTCCCCCTAATCCGACGCAGTTGCCGACCGTTACGGTTCTCCAGCTGGCCTGCCGGGGAGAAGACGGGGGCAACGAGGTGTTCGTCGTCGACCTCCTCGCCGTGCCGCTCGCCGACCTGTGGGCGCCGCTGAGGGAGCTGTTTGAGCGGCCCGACGTGCTGAAGCTGGGGTTCCGGTTCAAGCAGGATCTCGTGTACCTCTCCGCCACCTTCACGGCCGCCCTCGGATGCGACTCTGGATTCAACAGGGTAGAGTGCCTGTCGTGCAAATTGTTTTACTGCTTTTTTGACAAGATTGTTCACGATGTTCCGGTAGAATGTCCCAGATCCCTTTCTCTTAGGCAGCATTGTTGTAAGTTGAATTGGGTTGAAGCTTTGAAGACTTTGTCTGATGTTGAATTTATCAGCTGCATGATCACTTCTGTCTCTCAGCTGGTTTTGGAACAACGAATTATGTGTCAAAGCCTTCCCCAAAACAAATCTGCCCAGGATTATTACGAGCCAGGTTGAAATTTCTAAAGTTGCTCCTTGGTATGGGAGATTTCAAGAATCAGCCCTAAAACCCTGAATGGAGGGAGCAATTGGTTGTTCCAAAACCAGCTGAGAGGCAGCAGTAAGCATTAATATTTTGTGAGTAACACCGCCGTCATTCGTCTTGCAAGGTGGAGCCTTTCTTGGATGTCACCAACGTTTATCACTACCTCAAGGGGCATGACATGCAAAAGAGACTTCCAAAGGAGACCAAGAGTTTGGCTTCAATATGCGAGGAACTGCTGAATGTCTCTTTATCCAAGGTTAGTCTACATAAGTTTGTTGCCTTCATGTCGGGGACTTGCATTTTTCCATGGCATGGTTGCGTTAATCGCCAAGTTCAATTGCCATATGAAACCAACTGTTTGGCAAACATTTGCAGAATTGCAGGGCAGTAGAGATTGATGCAACTATAAACCAGCAGGAAAGTAGGTGTATAATAGCCTTGCCAAATCCAATTGGTTTTGCTTATTACTAACTTACTTGATTTAAAGCAGTATTCCTTACTATACAGATCAACACATCAGATTATAAATTCCTGTCTCCTTTGGTTTACTTGAAGCCTTGTTATAACTTCCAGTTATAGCATTCAGTAAATTGCTAGTACTATATTGTATGTTCATATGTGGTTAACCAACTTGTGGTATCCTCTCTTACCACCTGTGACCAGACACATCACACGAGCAAACCTTGAGCAAGTCTGGCACAAAGGCTCATAACAAGTGTCATTGGGGTGTTGAGCTCAAGCCTGGTCCTTTCAATATGCAAGCTTGGTTGCCAACTTTCATTTTCCTCACATAGATGCATCTTAATGTGTGTTCTTTACCTGGGCTCACATGACTAGCATGCAAATTGATCTCGAGCTTGTGGTCCACTTGAACTCGAGTTTAATATGGAACCAAATTGAGCTTCTTGGTCTTCCTGCCTAGCCCAAGCAGACAAATAAATCTTATTTATCTTCCTTGTTTTCTTCACTACCAAAAAAATACAATCCTCGCATTTATCTGTTACAGCAGCAGCGCCTTTTAGTCCCAAACAAGTTGGGGTAGGCTAAAGTTGAAACCCATAAGATCTCGAAACCAACGCATTTATCTGTTAGCATTACTATTTTGGGACATTTACATTTCTACCCCTGACTCAAACCAACTACTCATATTTACCCCTAATTTTCAGACCTACTCAGTTTTGTCCCTATTTCGTTGTGTGGTGTTATAGAAATACCCCCTGAGCAACATTTTTGTCGGGTCTTCTCTGCTACTACAGAGGAATGTCGCAAAGGTTAGAAAGTAGAGAAGACCTGAAGGAAACATCGCTCAGGGGTATTTCTATAACACCACACAACGGAATAGGGGCAAAACTGAGTAGGTCTGAAAATTAGGGGTAAATGTGAGTAGTGGGTTTGAATTAGTGGCAGAAATGGAATTGTCCCTATTATTTAAGGGTTACCCAGTTGTTATCCTTATTTTTCGTACCAGGAACTCCAATGTAGCGATTGGTCATGCCGACCCTTGAGCGAAGGGCAAATACAATATGCTGCATCAGATGCCTACTACTTGCTATATATATTTGATTTGTTCCATCAGAAGGTCAGCATTGAAGGTACTTTTGTCATTCTTAACGCAGCTGATTTGATCATGGGAATTTAGTGTTCTTTTCTTTGTATTTCTTGTATGCAAATATTATTTTCTCATGAAAGTTTTAAGTGCTTATCATTAATAAGAGCTAAGAAGATTTAACCACTAACAATTTTTGTATTATTTATTACTACTGCAGAAAAATGTTCACCGACAGCTGAAGCTTCAGATGAACATTGCTCACAAAGGGCAAGTGAATGTTCATCGTCAGGAAATGACATTTGCTTTGATGGGTATTCGACATCCATCATCACGAAGTACAGCGACAGGATTTTGTTGACAGAGTCAGATACAAAAGCCCGTTCCTCAAGACGAAAAGAAAAGCAAAAGCTGTCGAGTGATACCAAGTGCAAAGAGAAGTTTGATTACAATACTGAATGGATGGGCCCCCCTCCATGGGATCCTTCCGTTGGTGGAGATGGATACCCAAAGTTTCTGTGTGATGTGATGGTAACAGTTTTTCTAATCTCACCATCTTCGACAAGAGTGGATTTTGTTTGTTTTTTAAAATAACATTGCATAAGATGAACATGAAGTATGACAGATTTTACCACCTTATATGTTAGTCAAGTAGCCAATTTGTTCTCTATTTGTAAAGGCTGCTAGATTTGATGTGAAAAAACTCAACAGATTGAGGGTCTAGCTAAGCACTTGAGATGTGTTGGACTAGATGCCGCCACTCCATCTTGTAGTAAACCTCAACCAAGGTCTTCCCCTATACTTTCTGCAACACTCCTAATGTAGTTTCTTATTAAGGGATCTTTTTTGTTAATTTATTTTTTATTTTTTTCTACTCAACTTTAGGGAATTATTAGATCAAATTTACAAGGAAGGAAGAATATTACTAACAAGAGATGCCAAGCTCATAAAGTATCAGTATTTGGCGACTAATCAAGTATACAGAGTGAAAAGCCTGCTCAAACATGATCAAC
Source organism: Triticum timopheevii (assembly GCA_963921465.1). Classification (NCBI taxonomy): domain Eukaryota; kingdom Viridiplantae; phylum Streptophyta; class Magnoliopsida; order Poales; family Poaceae; genus Triticum; species Triticum timopheevii. The sequence continues at coordinate 499,533,035 of OY997272.1, forward strand.
TGGCTGAGGTATGTGCTTATTTTGATATTTTCCATCTTCAGTTTGATCTGTCTGCATGAACTTTTGAAAATTAGTGTAAATTGGCCTTTATGGATGAAAACATTTCTTTCCTTAGTATTTGCCCACTCCTTTTTAGATTTTGTGCACAAACAATCAACCACTAATATTCAAAAACTAGTCCAAGTGTTTGAAGTTGTTATTTGCGTATGATACTACTAGATTTGTCATAAAAATGCTTTTGTCTCACTGTATTTTTTATAATATTTACTAGCATGTAAATACAGAAATCCTATGAAAAGCAAATGCAAATACAGAAAGTAATGGTCAAAGCCACAAACGAGCATACTGGAGACCATGCCACGTCCAAAAAGACAAGTTAACAAAGGAACCGATGTAATATTGCAAGTGTTGACTTGAAAAATAATGTGGAAATAGACCAATGCTCGTGAAACATCTAGAAGCAATGACTTGAAGTAATAAAACCAAAGGTCACTGTTTACATGTGATACTCTAGCAGTTGTCACTTCTCTAGCAGTTGTCACTTTTGATTTAGTCATTTACTTGTATCTCTATCTACTACATACTTATAAAACCGAGGCAAAAACTCACAAAAAAAAGAGAGAGGCAAAAGCTTTACCTATTTCATTGATTAACAAGGAGTTCAATAAAAAGAATTAAAAAAACTGTGTTGCCCTCCTCCAATTCTGCAAACCGCCCTGACAGCCAGACCCCACCACGGACGCACTCATCTGGCCTTACAACACCCCTGCAGCTGTTAGTGGACTCTGGTTGCACACTGCCACTTGAACACAAGTTCACTGAGCATCCCGCAGCTACATATCCAAGCAGTCCATGCTGAGAAGTCAGATGCGACAGTGATGGATTGACAAGAATGTATTGGGCTCTGCGCTGCCGCCCTTACCCACGGAGGCAGCGGAAAGGGGTAGGGATGGTAGGGTGAGGAGTGGACACACCCTTGGCCACTAGCTTTGCCAAGGAGGCGAGAGAGTGATAGGGGAGCCTGAGACAGAATCTTTTTCTAGTATTTATATTTGTGCATTGTGCAATAAGGAAAGGGCAGAAAGATATTCCGAAGCCCGCTGATTCGTCTGTTTAACTTGCTTGTTGCAGGTGATTGACACCTTCCAGTTAAAGATCTCTGAGGACCGATTAATGTCGAGATGTACAAAGTGCAACGGAAGTTTCATTCAGAAACCATTAACGCTCGAGGAAGCCATAGAAGCCTCCAAAGGTTTTCAGGTCATCCCCTCATGCCTCTTCAACCGAAACATGGAGTTCTGGAAGTGCACTGACTGCAACCAACTCTACTGGGAGGTACTAACTTTGTCCTATGTTCCAGTTTCCACCTGCTAGTATCGGCGCTGCCTCCTGTATCCAACCACCTCTTTTACAATTTCCGCAGGGAACTCAGTACCACAATGCAGTTCAAAAATTCATGTCAGTCTGCAACATTAGTGAGTGAGCATTGCAACATTTCATTCTCAAGACGCTCATGTTGTTTTGTATGTGAAATTCAACATGTAGTAGGAAACCGCTCTTTCAATAATTTCACCATCTATGCCTTCGGACAAATCCCAGTCGCAATTTTACTTTATGATGTACAGTCTACAGTATTTCATATGGTAGTATTCCCTCCGTCCGAAAAAGCTAAGCTTGTCCCTCAAATGGATGTATTTAGCACCAAGTTAGTGCTAGATACATCCATTTGAGGGACAAGTTTTTTCGGACGGAGTGAGTAACACATATGCAAATCATATGGTAGTAACACATATACATTGATTACCGACAACTGCCTCGTTTGCATTGTTCTGCCTCGATGAAGTTTTATTGTTCTTGCAGTGTTCCTCAGATATCTGCATTGATTCCGAAAAGACGGACCTTGTGCATGTTTTATTTGTTCACCAGCTTAGCTACAAAAGCATTTGACTGATTGTGATCGGTCAAGTGTGATGTAATCAGGCACATACAATGGAAGCATATTTAGAATTTTCCACTCAAAATACTACAACAAGAACAACAAAGCCTGTGCCGAACAAGTTGGGGTAGGCTAGAGTTGAAACCATAAGTTATCGAAATCAAGTCATGGTTCTGGCACTAGGATAACTAACTTCCATGCACCCCTCCCCATGGTTAAATCTTAAGTGATATTCTAGTCCTTAAGATCTCTCTTTACGGACTTCTTTCATGTCAATTTTGGTCCATCCCGATCTCTCTTGACATTATCAACGCGCCTACCCATCCGCTATGACGCTTCTGGAGGCCTGTGTTGTATATGCCCAAACCATCTCAGACGGTGTTGGACAAGCTTCTCTTTCGGTGTCACCCCAACTCTATCAAGTATATCATCATCATGGACCCAATCCTTTCTTGTGTGGCCACATATCCATCTCAACATGTGCATCTCTGCTGCACCTAGCTGTTGGACACGTTGTCATTTAGTTGGCCAACATTCAATGTCATACAGCATTGCTGGTCGAATCGCCGTCCTATAAAACCTACATGTTTTACTTTCGTGGCACTCTCTTATCATAGAGAACGCCAGAAGCTTGATGCCACTTCATCCATCCAAATTTGATTTGATGGATCACATCTTCATCGATATCATCATCCTTCTGCATCATTGACTGCAAATATCGAAAGGTGTCCTTCCGAGGTACCACCTGCCCATCAAGGCAAACTTCCTCCTCTTGGTTATAGGATCAAATATCGACCAGAAGGGTGGTGGGGGGGGGGGGGGGGGGGGGAGGTGTTAAATTGGGGATACGATAATTTCTTTCAAAAAACAATTTTCCAAAGAAAAACAGAGTACACAAAGAGATAACAAAACTGAATAGAGAGAAAACTACGCAGAACTGGAATAACTGAGAGGAGCAACAACTAGCTAGGGGAATGACTAAGTAGCAGTACAGATAGCAAAGTCACTGACCATTGTACGCCTGTGTTGATAAAAGAAAGTTTGCTCGCCAATTAAGATTCCTATTCATAGCCTATATTATTTTGTGTGCTAAACTCAGTCCATTTTGTTGCCATGCTAATCACGCCATCTGCACACACCAGAGAGGCAGAGAATAAGCAGTTTGTTCACTTTATTTTTGTTGTCTCGCCAATCATGTAATACATGTATTTTGTTCCTTTTCTCTCAAGGGCTAAAATATTTTACATAATTTTACTGTGTCACATAATGCACCTGTTTTACAGTATTTAAATTTGCAGTTAAGCAATGGTTGTTTTCTCACTTAGATATTGTAAGCTACATCGGATGCGCTATACAACAAATCATAGTGAATGCACAAGGGTCAGGAATCACAGTGAAAGAAGTTCAAGTGGAAGATATTCAACCACTTGTTTGTAAGGAATTTGCATATTACCTCTTGCAAAAACACTATTGGAATACTACAATGGTTTAAACATGCACTTAGTGTTGATTGCATTTGTTGGAGATAAAACTGCATATTTTATGCCTGGCCTCAGAAAGTGTCCCCAACAACTATATTGCTAGATTTTGCCGGAAATCAGCTGTATTGCTATTCATTACAACAAACAGAGAGGTAATCATCCCTACCATGCTTATGCATCCCATAGTTCATTGAATGTAACTACAACATGTTGTCTTCACACTGAAGTGGAAGATTCATAATGGATGAGCATCTGGTAGATCTCCTGCATTGTTGGCCTTGCTTGAGGGGAAGCTTTCAAGCAAGAAAATACTACCTTGATCTGGAAAACTATGTTTTTCTCTTCTATTGTTGTTGGTGCTGAAGGCCGTTGGTCCAAGATTTCGTTGACAAGAGTATATGGCTTTGTTGATGAGGCAAGATGTTGGAGTAGATCTCTTGGATGCTTCCCTATCAACACCTCTAGCACAAGCACACCAAAGCTGTACACATCACATTTCTCTGTCGCAACAGAAGTGTAGGACAACTCTGCACCAAAGACAAGGATAAGTCAATGGACAAGAAAGTGTAAACAAGAAGCTATGGAACCATAAAAGCGGATAAAGGTAGAGATAGAAATAATTTTATGTCAAAGGGAGGCATATCTGTACCAGGAGCAATGTAGCCATATGTCCCTGCTAGCGCACTCCAGTTTGATGTATCAGGCTTCAAAATCCTTGCTGTACCAAAATCTGAGGCATAAGCCTTAAAATTTGTATCAAGCAGGATGTTGTTGCTTGTGATATCTCGATGAATTATAGGAGGACTACAGTCATTGTGCAAATAGGATATTGCCTGAGCAACATCATTTATAAGGGCAGCTCTCTTATGCCAATCCAATCCCTTGGCTAATTCCTCATCTTGTAAAGTCGTGTGGAGACTTCCATGCTGAATGTAATCATAGACAAGAAACTTGTACGTTGGATGGGAGCAAAATCCATAGAGTTTGACAATACTTCTTTGTCGAATCCGTGTTAAGATTTCCATTTCACTGTGAAATCCTCTCTCATCAATCAACTCTTCTTCTGTTGGATGGAATTTCTTTACAGCAACTAGCTGCCCGTCTTCGAGTTGTGCCTTGTAGACTTTTCCATGTCCTCCTGCTCCAAGGATGTACTTGTCATCAAAATTTTCTGTTGCCCTGATAATATCATCAAATGCTAGTCGTCCATCAAAATTCCAAACAGAGAACATGGTCCTCCCCTCATCTGTAGCACCACTTTGTTGTTTATTTTTCTTGCTACGTATAAGAATTGCAATGATAACAATTGCAGCAATGGTGGAAAACCCCACAACAAGAACAATTGGCAGGAGGAAACTTTGTATCTTTTGTTTATGGCGACCAGATGCTGGAGTTGAGTAACAAGGTAGCAGTCCAGAGAAGTTACCGCACAGAGCTTTATTGTGAAGAAACCAATTTATTGAAGCATTTTGAAGTGCATGTCCTATTGGGAGTGGTCCTTCCAAGTTGTTGTAGGACACATCAAGCGTCGATAGGCTCACCATGCTTGCGAAGGAGGACGGAATGCTTCCACTGAACTGGTTATGGGATAAATTAAGAAATTCCAGCATCTCCAACTTTCCAAGTTCTTTTGGCAAGACACCTTCAAGTTTGTTATTGCTGGCATCTAACATCATCTGTAGGCTTGCTAAATTTCCAATTGCACCAGGCAATTTTCCAGTGAAGTTGTTGGTGTTGATCTTCAAGAACAATAGTTCTATGCAGCTTCCCAATTCCTCTGGTATTGATCCACTCAAACTGTTTTCAGATAAATCAAGGTGTCCTAAATTGCTCAACTTCCCCAACTGCAAAGGTACAGGGCCTGATAACTGATTGAGTGACAAATTCAAGATATAAAGATTTTTCAAATCTCCTAACTCTGGTGGAATCCAACCAGTTATGTGGTTAGAATCGAGTGTTAGGTCTACCAAATTGGATAATTTTGATAGGGTGGGAGGTATTTGACCAGTAATCATGTTTTGTCCTAGCTTGAATTCCTTTAGTTGGGGGCAGTCTCCCCACTTTGGTGCAATGCTCCCAGAGAGTCTATTGGACGTCAACCATATGTGCCTAAGTTGTGGATAAACTCCAAAATGGTGAGATATATCTCCTGTCAGTTGGTTTCCATCAAGGTAAAGTCCAGTCAAACTTGTACAGGTCTTTAAGCTCCATGGAACTGAGCCATTGAACATATTCAGAGACATTACAAAAGCTCTGAGACTGCCGCCGGTACATATATTCATAGGCAAAGGTCCAGAAAGGGAGTTATCAGCCAGATTAAGGCCGACTATGTTCTTGAGATCTCCAAAACCCCGAGGAAGAGATCCTGTTAATTTGTTATCATTCATGTTCAGACGTTGGATGTTTTGTAGGTTTCCAAATGTTTTGGGTATTGAGCCAGAAATTTTATTCTCGTCCAAGAACAATGTTTGAAGGTTCACCAAATTGCCAATTTCCTGTGGGATAGAGCCTGTTATCTGATTTCTAGAAAGGGACGATCTCAATAAATTAGTAAGGTTTCCTAAGCTGGCAGGAATAGAGCCAGCGATTTGGTTGGCTGATAGGTCCAAATTCGAGAGATTTACTAGGATGCCTAGTTCTGGGGGTATAGAACCCGTTAGTCGATTTTTATAGACACGAAGTATGTTCAGCTGAGTGAGGTTGCCTACTTCTGGAGGTATCGTTCCTGTTATTTGATTTTGGTAGAGATCAAGTTTGTTTAACATGACTAGCCTTCCTATTTCAGCGGGGATGGAACCTGTGATTTGATTTTCGACGAGAGAGAGAGTTCATTTAACATAGTTAGATTGGCTATGGAGAAAGGGATTTGAGCGGTTAGTTTATTTTCATCAAGTTGAAGGAATTGCAGTTTGACTAGCTTGCCTAGCTCATGGGGTATCGGCCCCGACAGTTTGTTACCATACAGTAACAGAACATTTAGCTGCAAGAGTTGCGGGTATGTTGCCACTTAAGGCTCTGTTGCTTAGCTGTAAACCCTGCAGGCTGACAAGCCTTTCTAACTCGTTTGGAATGGGACCTGAGACCATGGTTTGGTGGATAACAAGATAAATCAACATTGTCAGGTTGCCTAGGGACGCAGGGATATGTCCTGTTAGGTTATTGAAGGAGATGTCAAGTATGGTGAGGCTAGCCAGTTGGCCGATCTCGTGTGGTATGTGGCCTCTGAGCTGATTGATGCTAAGGTCAAGGGCCGAGAGGGATGATAGCGAGCTGATATTAGGCGGTATTGGACCATGGAGACTATTGTTGCCTAGATCAATATATGTGAGGAATGGGAGAGCTGTGAAGTTGAGCTCACCAAGCTTGCCATGGATGCCAGCATCTGGCAGGGAGATGCTGGTCACGACCCAGGGCATGCTGCGGCCATGGCGAACGGCCGTGCACATGATCCCCGTCCAGTTGCACGGGCTGCTGCTGCTGCTGGTGCCCCGCCAGGAGCTCATCTCCGCTGCTGGGTTTGCAAGTGTTGATTTCCAGTGGAGGAGGGCCTTCTGTTGAGACACGAGTGGTATGCCACCATGACGCACTGCCGCGTGCGCTCGTTGCAAGAGAAGGAGCCATGACGGCAAGACGAGGAGGCAAAGGTAGAGGTAGAGCAGGGGTGTTGAGGCAGATCGCATTTTGCTTTGCATCTGGTTCTCGTGTGTTGGGTGAATGTTTCGAGTGCTTGCTCACGGTATGGGAGTTAATATGTAGCACTAGTACTGGAGTGCAGTTGTCCGTTGCTCTCAGGGTTTCATTGCAGGGTCATCAGTGGAGTGGGTGGTTTCCTGGAAACATCGTGGTTCTTGACTTGTTGAGCGTCGTCATTTTTGATTACAACAGGCCGGCAGCTTGGCGTGGCCATGAGTTTGGCCACGCGGTGGTGAGAAGCTGTAGCTAACTTTGACCAACGCATCATCGCTAGCGATACTCTAATCAGAACAAATATGTACTCCCTATCTTCTGACGTCAACAGCTTAATCTGTCCAATGAGATGAGGTGCACGATGCCAGCTCACCCGTGATTTCGCATGTGCTTCATTTGAAATCAGTTGTGCTATTTTTTTCTCATCCCCCAGTTGGCCGTTTGGGGAAGATATCACATGATACCATGATACTATGTTTCCAAATTCAAATTTCTATGTTTCAAAAAATTCTGAAAAAAAAACATGACCGTTACATGACATGTGTCTACAACCCCTAAAAAGTTCAAATCCAAAATCAAAATATACATGGAGAAACAAAAAAGAGAAATCCACATGTGAATGGTGCCATTTTTGTATTTGTGTGACACTATTCATGCTGAATTTATACTTCCTCCGTCTGGAATTACTTGTCATCAAAATGGATAAAAATGGATGTATTTAGAAATTAAATATATCTAGATACATCCATTTCAATGACAAGTATTTCCGGACGGAGGGAGTACATTTTTATTTCTTGTGTATTTCGAATTTGGATCTGAATTTCTTGGGGATAGTAGACATGTCTTGTGAACATTCACAAGAAAAATCAGAATTTTTTGAAACATTTAAATTTAACCTTTGTGACATGGTATCATAGTAAACCCAGGCAAACGTCGGGCCGGTGCGGGTTTCGGGCCGGGCTTGTAAAAGCCCGACCTTCATTTCTCAAGCCCGAGCCCGGCCCGAAGCCCAAAATACTCCCTATTTTCAAGCCCGAGCCTGGCCCGAATGCTGTTTTTTAGTACGTGCAAGCCCGACCCAAAATATGGAAAAATTGAAGCCCGAGCCCGGCCCGGACTATCTTTCGGGCTGCAAAACAAAGCCCAAGCCCGGCTGGAATGTCAAGCCCGGCCCGGCCCGGCCTGGGTTTTTCGGGCCGGGCTCAGGCCGGGTTGTCGGGCCGGGCTGCCCATGCCCGGGTTTATATCATAGGATATTTTTCCGTTTGTCACTGAAGGCACATCATGATTTGTTGCGTACATGTTTCCAGCTGTGTCCCAGAAATCTTATTGATAATTATTACCTTGGTTAAGTTCATCGGAGCAGTTCTTGCCGGATAGCACACACCGAGGAGCTGATTCTACAATGTATGGCGCCCCCACTACAATCCATCTACATAATCATACGCACCTACGCACCTACACCAAAGGTAAAACTGCTCCCTTCAATTACAAGATCAAGTGACCAGGACCCAGACCCATGAAAGCGATGCTGAATGCCCAAGGTTGCTTGCAATCCCCTGATGTCACGCGACGCGACTAGTCCCCGTCCTCATGGCGGTGTGGGTGGGGCGGATCCGGCGGATCGACGGTGGGCGGTCCACCTCGTCTCTGATCTGACCGCGCCGGCGCTACTGCTATTTTGGCGGGGTGTGCTTCTTCGGCAGGTCGGCTCACGGTGGTTGACGCTGCTCGACGACCGAGGGGTCCGGGTCGACACAAGGTGGGTACACAACGACGAGGTGATAGGAGAGGGTACACAGGATTTTTCCCCTTGTCACGTTGCTCTGGTGGACAGGGTGCTGGGGGTTGTGCAGAGGCGCAACCTGACACGCAAATCGAGGTCAAGGAGGAGGGGGAGCATCGGGAATGACGGAAACTTAAAGCCGCGGCGCGGTGCGGAGCGACCATTCCCTCACTGCTTGACGAAATCCACTCCCCGCTCCTTGCACAAGCGAATGCCGCCCCTCTGACGATCCATGGCATCTTGGAGGCCGTGGCTCAAGATACGAGCGAGCGAGATAGCTAATGGAGACGACGAGAAGATGGAGAAGCTATTGGAGATCGTCTCCTGGTTCGCAGAGGAGCGAGATCTGAAGGAGGCGGCGGGGGTGGCTTATAGGAAGCTCACGGAGGCGGATGATCTACGCCTCACCCCGTCTGGCGAGCCGGTGGGCGCGCTGCTTTGGGCGATGGAGGAGGCGACATCGGACGACCCTAGGAAGGCTATGAAGTGGAGGGCCTTCCGTTCGCGCCGCCGCACTTCGGTGGGCCCGTCGAAGTTCATGGTCGGTGCGGTGATGGGCCTGCCTACGCCAACCCCTGCAAAGAGGAAGGTGCGGGCAGATCCAGGGAGCAGCAAGCCAACACAAGTCAAAGAGGAGATGAAGCCTGGTGCGAAGAAGAAGAGGACGAAGATGCCGCTGGTGCTGAGGAGATCGCCGCGCTTCCCTCACCGTTCGCCGCGCTTGCTCATCCTCGTTCGTTCCCCGGAACGGGGGTAGGGGCCTCGCCGGCTGGCAACCGCTTTTGTTTGCTGGCCGGAGAGGACTCCGATGAGGAGGGTGGGCCTTCATTGGAGAACAAAGGTAATCACTCAGAACCTGATAAGTACTTACTTTCCCCCAAATTCTAAGGATGGGGGTAAGAGAGAGAGGATTAGGGGGGAGAACAAAAGAGCTTCAATGGTGACAAAATTAAAAAAATGCATCGCCCCTTGTTGGGGGGGTGTCATGGGATCGAACTTGGTGAAATTAGTGGGGAAAAGAGTGAAACTAGTGGGAGTGCTGTTCAAAATCAGATGAGAAAAAATCGATTCTCAATGATCCCCGATTTTTGGGCTGACCGTGAGTTAGAATTTGGTGATCTAGTATGTAACACTGTCAAATTTGACAGTGGACAGAGGGATAAACATGGGCAAATTGGGACCCAGGAGGGGATATGTATGCAAAGGAGGGGTTTAAGGGGAAATATGGCGAAAGCGTATTCGTCAGATGTGCTTTCCCTTTCCTTTGCCAATATAAATGGGGGGAGGGGGAGCTCGATGTATATGCAAAATTAGGGTTCCCTCCCCCGCCGCCACCCAGTGAGGAGAAAATGAGCAGGAGCTTTGGTTCGTTTCGCGGACCGGGTAGATTCAATAGAGGGGGGAGAGAAAACTTCACATACAGAAGAATAGAAGAGGAGTTTTATAGGTTCGAAGATGGCAGAAGAAACTTTGCTAGGAGGGATCTGGATCAAAGGGGTGATGAGAGGGAAGGAGACCTAGTGGAGAGGGACAACAAGAATAGAAATGCGCAGAGGGATAGGACAGGAGCAGAGGATCAAGTGCCGCCTCGTCAAAAACAAGGTGAGCCTAAGGGATCAGGAGCGCGCCAGGCAGATATGGAGATTGATAAAACCCCTAACTACCCTGGGATGGAAACCATACAACAACAACAACAATGGTTTGGGGCTCTGCTAGCACAGATTGCGCAAGGGGCTCAGATCCAAAATCAGGCCATTATATGAATGATGCTGCTGGTGGGAGATAGATTTCAAGCAGAGCTGAGGAAATTGCTAGGGGAAAATGAATGTGCAGTATATCCCTGAAGGGAATGGAGCTGGAGCTGGTGGAAAAAAGGAACAAGGGGCTAGAGGAAATGTGGACCTGGGTCAGAATCTTGCCCTTGGCTATGGAAAAGAGAATGCTGAAGGGAGAAGGGGAGGTGTGAATGTTTCTGTAACAAATTCAAAGACCACATACATCTGACCAGAGACTGCAAATTAGGGAATTGTGTCATTTGTGGGAAAAATTCCCACATTACTGAAGAATGTGCTTGGTTGAAGCAAATGAAGCCAGTGCCCAAGTTTGTGGGATATGCGGCAAGAGGACTCTGGGTGCTGCTAGTCCAGAATTCCAAGGATGTGCTTAACATAGAACATGCCAACCCAATGGGGATTGTCAGAATAGTGTCTGGTGACATAAATGAGACACAGTTTCTTGAAGGTTTCAGGTACATGTTTAGTTGGAATTGGCAATGGAGATGTAAGAAGCATGGGAAGAATGCATATCTGGTGAGATTCCCTAACAAAGGAAGGCTTGTGGAGCTGCATAAATTTAATGACTTTAACATGTTGGGAACTAAAGCAATTATCAATGTTAAAGTCAGGACATATGATACTCAAGCAATTGGCAAGCTCCACACTGTGATGGTCAAGTTTGGACAGGCGCCTGAAGGATTTAGGCACTTCTTTGGGATGTGTGAGGTTGCTGCAACTCTGGGACCTATGCTGGAAATTGATATGGGCACCATTACTCAAGAGAAGGTCAGAGCTAAAGTGGGGGTCAGAAACTTTGAGAAGATCCCAGCTTACACTGAAGTAACTGACAAAGACCTGATGATCTACAAGATTTCTACTGAATTAGAAGAGGTGATAGAACATGGATGGTATGATGAGAGCAGATGTGATTCTATGGAGAAAGGAGATCATGATATGTATGATGATGAACTCGAGAGGAAAATGAGAAAGACAACAGAAGGAGCTAAGGATACTAGAGATCATGTCTCCCTGAACTTACCACAATTTTAGGAGATGAAAAAAAGGAGTGATGAGTTGTTAAAAGTACATAATGAACAAATCTCTGCTCTAGGAGACAAGAAGAAAATGGAGGAGGGGCTGGATAATGTCATTAAAAAGATCCAAGGATATGGAAGAGGAAGGAATGAGACAAAATGCTATGAGGACTCAAGAGAAGAGAAATATTGAGGTATTGGAGCAAGAAAAAAGTTCTTTAGTAGGGATGGTAAATAAACAATAAGAGTTGATTACAAGATGCATGCATTGTTGGGAAACGTAGCATGCAATTTCAAAAAAAATCCTATGCTCACGCAAGATCTATCTAGGAGATGCATAGTAACGAGAGGGGGAGATTGTGTCCACGTAACCTCATAGACTGAGCGGAAGCGTTGGCTTAACGCGGTTGATGTAGTCGAACGTCTTCTCATTCTGACCGATCAAGTACCGAACGTACGACACCTCCGAGTTCTGCACACGTTCAACGTGATGACGTCCCTCGAACTCTTGATCCAGAAGAGTGTCGAGGAAGTAGATGAGTTTCGTCAACACGACGGCGTGGTGACGGTGATGGTGATGTGATCTGTGCAGGGCTTCGCCTAAGCACCGCGAGAATATGACCGGAGGCGTAAACTGTGGAAGGTGCGCCGCACATGGCTTGGAACAATTGGTGTGTGTTGTAGGCGCCCCCACATATATAAAGGAGGGAGGGGGAGGAGGCCGGCCCTACGCGCGCCCTAGGAGGAATCCTACTTGGGCTCCTAGTTGGATTTGCCCCCCTTCCTTTTACTGGAGGGGGAAAGGGGGAAGGAGAGAGAGGGAGAGAAGGAAAGGGGGGCGCCGCCCCCTCCCCTAGTCCAATTCGGTCTCTTCCCTGGTGGGGATGCGCCACCCCTTTGTGGGCTAGTGTGCCTACCTCCTATGGCACATATGGCCCATATCTTTCCCCGGGGGTTCCGGTAACCCCTCTGATACTCCGATATGTACCCAATACATTCTGGAACACTTCCGGTGTCCGAATACTACCTTCCAATATATCAATATTTACCTCTCGACCATTTCAAGACTCCTCATCATGTCTGTGATCTCATTTGAGACTCCAAACAACATTCGGTCACCAAATCACATAACTCATATAATACAAATCGTCATCGAACGTTAAGCGTGCAGACCCTACGGGTTCGAGAACTATGTAGACATGACCGATACACCTCTCCGGTCAATAACCAATAGCGGAACCTGGATGCTCATATTGGATCTCATATTGGCTACCACATATTCTATGAAGATCTTTATCGGTTGAACCGCTATGTCAACATACGTTATTCCCTTTGTCATCGGTATGTTACTTGCCCGAGATTCGATCGTTGGTATCTTCATACCTAGTTCAATCTCGTTACCGGCAAGTCTCTTTTACTCATTCCATAATGCATCATCCCACAACTAACACATTAGTCACATTGCTTGCAAGGCTTCATATGATGTGCATTACCGAGAGGGCCCAGAGATACCTCTCCGATACTCGGAGTGACAAATCCTAATCTCGATCTATGCCAACCCAACAAACACCTTCGGAGATACCTGTAGAGCATCTTTATAATCACCCAGTTACGTTGTGACATTTTATAGCACACAAGGCATTCCTCCGGTGTTCGGAGTTGCATAATCTCATAGTCGGAGGAATATGTATTTGACATGAAGAAAGCAGTGGCAACAAAACTGAACGATCATTATGCTATGCTAACGGACGGGTTCTTGTCCATCACATCATCCTCCTAATGATGTGATCCTGTTCATCAAATGAAAACACATGTCCATGGCTTAGGATACTTAACCATCTTTGATCAACGAGCTAGTCTAGTAGAGGCATACTAGGGACATGGTGTTTTTTTCTATGTATTCACACATGTATCAAGTTTTTGGTTAATACAATTCTAGCATGAATAATAAACATTTATCATGAATAAGGAAATATAAAATAACAACTTTATTATTGCCTCTAGGGCATATTTCCTTCAGTCTCCCACTTGCACTAGAGTCAATAATCTAGATTACAAAGTAATGATTCTAACACCCATGGAGTCTTGGTGCTGATCAAGTTTTGCTCGTGGAAGAGGCTTAGTCAACGGGTCTTCCACATTCAGATCCATATGTATTTTGCAAATCTCTATGTCTCCCTCCTTGACTAGATCGCGGATGGTGTTGAAGCGTCTCTTGATGTGTTTGGTATTTTTGTTAAATCTGGATTCCTTCGCCAAGGCAATTGCTCCAGTATTGTCACAAAAGATTTTCATTGGATCCGATGCACTAGGTGTTACACCTAGATCGGATATGAACTCCTTCATCTAGACTCCTTCATTTGCTGCTTCCGAAGCAGCTATGTACTCTGCTTCACACGTAGATCCCGCCACGAGGCTCTGCTTGGAACTGCACCAGCTGACAGCTCCACCATTCAATATAAATACGTATCCAGTTTGTGACTTAGAGTCATCTGGATCAGTGTCAAAGCTAGTGTCAACGTAACCATTTACGATGAGCTCTTTGTCACCTCCATAAACGAGAAACATATCCCTAGTCCTTTTCAGGTACTTTAGGGTGTTCTTGACCGCTTCCCAATGATCCACTCCTGGATTACTTTGGTACCTCCCTGCTAAACTTATAGCAAGGCACACATCAGGTCTGGTGCACAACATAGCATACATGATAGAACCTAGGGCTGAGGCATAGGGAATGACTTCCATTTTCTCTCTATCTTCTGCAGTGGTCGGGCATTGAGTCTGACTCAACTTCACACCTTGTAACACAGGCAAGAACCCTTTCTTTGACTGATCCATTTTGAACTTCTTCAAAACTTTATCAAGGTATGTGCTTTGTGAAAGTCCTATCAAGCGTCTTGATATATCTCTATAGATCTTGATGCCCAATATATAAGCAGCTTCACCAAGGTCTTTCATTAAAAAACTTTTATTCAAGTATTCTTTTATGCTATCCAGAAATTCTACATCATTTTGAATCAACAATATGTCATCCACATATAATATTAGAAATGTTATAGAGCTACCACTCACTTTCTTGTAAATACAGGCTTCTCCAAAAGTTTCTATAAAACCATATGATTGGATCACCTCATGAAAGCGTATATTCCAACTTCGAGATGCTTGCACCAGTCCATAAATGGAACCCTAGAGCTTGCACACTTTGTTAGCACCTTGAGGATCGACAAAACCTTCTGGTTGCATCATATACAACTCTTCTTTAAGAAATCCAGTAAGGAATGCAGTTTTGACATCCATTTGCCAGACTTCATAATCATAAAATGCGGCAATTGCTAACATGATTCGGACAAACTTAAGCATCGCTACGGGCGAGAAAGTCTCATCGTAGTCAACTCCTTGAACTTGTCGAAAACCTTTTGCGACAAGTTGAGCTTTATAGACAGTTACATTACCATTAGCGTCAGTCTTCTTCTTGAAGATCCATTTATTCTCTATGGGTCGCCAATCATCGGGCAAATCCACCAAATTCCACACTTTGTTCTCATACATGGATCCTATCTCAGATTTCATGGCCTCAAGCCATTTATCGGAATCTGGGTTCATCATAGCTTCTTCATAGTTCGTAGGTTCGTCATGGTCAAGTAACATGACTTCCAGAACAGGATTACCGTACCACTCTGGTGCGGATCGTGCTCTGGTTGACCTAGGAGGTTCTGTAGCAACTTGATCTGAAGTTTCATGATCATTATCATTAGCTTCCTCTCTAGTTGGTGTAGGCATCACAGGAACGGATTTCTCGGATGGGCTACTTTCCAAATTGAGAGAAGGTACAATTATCTCATCAAGTTCTACTTTCCTCCCACTCACTTCTTTAGAGAGAAACTCCTTCTCTAGAAAGGTTCCATTCTTGGCAACAAAGATCTTGCCTTCGGATCTGTGGTAGAAGGTGTATCCAATTGTTTCCTTAGGGTATCCTATGAAGACACACTTCTCCGATTTGGGTTAGAGCTTATAAGGTTGAAGCCTTTTGAAATAAGCATCGCATCCCTAAACTTTAAGAAACGACAGCTTAGGTTTATTTCCAAACCACAGTTCATACAGTGTCGTCTCAACGAATTTTGATGATGCCCCATTTAACGTGAATGCAACTGTCTCTAATGCATAACCCCAAAACGATAGTGGTAAATCGGTAAGAGAGATCATGGATCGCACCATATCTAATAAAGTACGGTTACGACGTTTGGGCACACCATTACGCTGTGGTGTTCCAGGTGGCGTGAGTTGTGAAACTATTCCACATTGTTTTAAATGAAGGTCAAACTCGTAACTCAAATATTCACCTCCACGATCAGATCGTAGAAATTTTATTTTCTTATTACGATGATTCTCCACTTCACTCTGAAATTCTTTGAACTTTTCAAATGTTTCAGACCCGTGTTTCATTAAGTAGATATACCCATATATGCTCAAATCATCTGTAAAGGTCAAAAAATAATGATACCCGCCACAAGCCTCAACACTCATCGGACCGCATACATCGGTATGTATTATTTCCAATAAGTCATTAGCTCGTTCCGTTGTTCTAGAGAATGGAGTTTTAGTCTCTTGCCCATGAGGCACAGTTCGCAAGTATCAAATGATTTATAATCAAGTGATTCCAAAAGTCCATCTGCATGGAGTTTCTTCATGTGCTTTATACCGATATGACCTAAACGACAGTGCCACAAATATGTTGCACTATCATTATCAACTTTGCATCTTTTGGCATCAATATTATGAATATGTGTATCTCCACGATCGAGATTCAACAGAAATAGACCATTCTTCAAGGGTGCATGACCATAAAAGATATTACTCATATAAATAGAACAACCATTATTCTCTAATTTAAATGAATAACCGTCTCACATTAAACAAGATCCAGATATAATGTTCATGCTCAACGCTAGCACCAAATAACAATTATTCAGGTCTAAAACTAATCCTGAAGGTAGATGTAGAGGTAGCATGCCGACGGCGATCACATCGACCTTGGAACCATTCCCGACGTGCATCGTCACCTCGTCCTTAGCAAATCTTCATTTAATCCGTAGTCCCTGTTTCGAGTTACAAGTATGAGCAACCAAACCGGTATCAAATACCCAGACACTACTACGAGAATTAGTAAGGTACACATCAATAACATGTATACAAATATACCTTTGTTCACTTTGCTATCCTTCTTATCCGCCAAATACTTGGGGCAGTTCCGCTTCTAGTGACCAGTCCCTTTGCAGTAGAAGCACTCAGTTTCAGGCTTGGGTCCAGCTTTGGGTTTCTTCCCGGGAGTGACAACTTGCTTGCCATTCTTCTTGAAGTTCCCCTTCTTTCCCTTGCCCTTTTTCTTGAAACTAGTGGTCTTATTAACCATCAACACTTGATGCTCCTTCTTGATTTCTACCTCTGCAACCTTTAGCATTGCAAAGAGATCAGGAATAGTCTTGTCCATCCCTTGCATATTGTAGTTCATCACAAAGCTTTTGTAGATTGGTGGCAGTTATTGAAGAACTCTGTCAATGACATAGTCATCTAGAAGATTAACTCCTAGCTGAGTCAAGTGATTATGGTACCGAGACATTCTGATATGTGCTCACTAACAACTCTTCTCCTCCATCTGGCAACTATAGAACTTGTTGGAGACTTCATATCTCTCAACTCGGCCATTTGCTTGAAATATTAACTTCAACTCCTGGAGCATCTCATATGGTCCATGACGTTCAAAACGTCTTTGAAGTCCCGATTCTAAGCTATAAAACATGGCACACTGGGCTAACGAGTAGTCATCAACACGTGACAGCTGATACGTCTCCAACGTATCTATAATTTATGAAGTATTCATGCTAATATATTATCATTCTTGGATGTTTTACAATCATTTTATAGCAACTTTATATCATTTTTTGGGACTAATCTATTGACCCAGTGCCCAATGCCAGTTGTTGTTTTTTTGCTAGTTTTTTACATAGCTGGCAATCAATATCAAATGGAGTCCAAACACCGCGTAACTTTTTGGAGATTTTTATGGACCAGAAGAAAGCCAGTGAGCCAAGGAAGCACCTGGGGGCTGCTCGAGGGGAGCAGCACCCACCAGGGCACGCCAGGAGGCCTGGGCGCGCCCTGGTGGGTGCTACCCACCTCGGGCGCCCCCTGGACTGCCTCTTCGCCCTATAAATTTCCAAATTTTCCAAAATCCTTTGGGGCTGAGGGTTTGTACCTGAAGTTCCACTTCCGCAAGGCCTCTATATCCACGAGATCCAATCTAGACCCCATTCCGGCACCCTGCTGGAGGGGGGACTCATCATCGGTGGCCATCTTCATCATCCCGACGGCCACCACGACGAGGAGGGATTAGTCCACCCTCGGGGCTGAGGGTTTGTGAAAGTGCAACTATCCCTGGGTGGTTTTGGTAATTATTAACAACATATAGCTCATTGAATTAATGCTATTTCAAGATGAACATTTCAGGAAAGTTCAATGATTAGCATGGCATGGATTAGGAATGTGGACCCCTCAAAATGCTAAGGACAAAGGATTGGCTCATGATCTAAAGCTCAAGACTCTACATTTTACTTATAGTGATCCAATATCACATTGAGTCCATAGGAAAGGCCAATACTATTAAAAGGGGATGAGGTGTTGCTTAATGGCTTGCTTGCTCAAGATGCTAGTGATATGCTCCAAAGCCCTCAACCACTTTCGCATATCCACATATGTCCCAAACTAAAAGTCAAACTCGGCCCCACCAATTTGATCTATCCGGCGGCACCGAGTTTATTTGACATAGACACTGCCAGAAACATGTGGCACCCCGATCCGCAGGGAGCAGGGGGCCTTCGCACGTCATCCCAGGATAACACTTGACGCACGACAGGTCCATGATACAACATTCCAGGTACAAGAATATTCATCAAATACATGTGTATATAATTACATTAGTGATGAATATAATCTTCTGGCATAGCCCTAAGGCTATTTACATGGCAGCGGAAGTCTATTTAAATGGTGGCGGAAGTCTTGGCAGCATATAACTCTAGTTGGGCTCCACAACTCACAGGACTGGCAAGACTACGGCCTAGAACGACGGAACAAGTGAACGACCTACAAAACTGGCATGACACGCCAGGTTAGTACATTGAATGTACTTGCAAGACAACCAAATACATAGCATCCAAACAGGCATAAGACAGAGCAAGAACCAAGCGTCTGCAACAATCTAGCTCATATCAAAAACTAAGCATGGCATAATATCAACCAAAGACATAACTCAACTAACATCATGGCATCCACTAGCATGGCAACAACATGGCATAACAAATTTAGTTCTAACATGGCAACAGCAAAACATAGCATATCATCTTAATCATATCCATCAAAGCATGGCATGGCATCATGAAACTATACTAAAAATAAACTACCAATCATATCCAATGCAGACATAGCATGTTAACTGTAACCATATCATGTTCTACCATGGTTCTTTAAATGCAAACATATTATTCATGCAATGCCACCAAACTGGTGCACTGAGTCCCTCGTACTCTCTTACCAATGGTGGTTACCTCATTTCCTGATAACAAACAGAAACAAACCCGTGATCCTTACGGCGATCACAACCCGACCAACAACTGGCCCGTGATCCTTACGGCGATCACAACCCGACCAACAACTACCCCGTGATCCTTAAGGCGATCACAACCCGACCACATCTGGCCCATGATCCTTACGGCGATCACAACCATGTTAATCAACTTAATTATTTTAGTTTTCATCCTCCATTTCGACTAAGACCCGATAGTGTACCCTACTACGAACTTGTGCCCATGACCGAGGATGCTCTAACGATAGTTTAAATACACTCTGCAGAGGTAGTGCACTATACCCACACCACGGAACCCATGGCCTCGCCATCCCATTCGGGTGGACCAATGACACTCCAACGAAACCGATCTACTGTCATGACACTCTCCCGGCCACTCCGACTCACTCCCCACTGGGCTAGTCCTGGGTGGCCCAGTGTCTACCTCCAGACACCTCGACCACCATCATGGCCACGATCCACACTGGGACCCGGTAC
The DNA here is from genome assembly GCA_963921465.1 of Triticum timopheevii. Classification (NCBI taxonomy): domain Eukaryota; kingdom Viridiplantae; phylum Streptophyta; class Magnoliopsida; order Poales; family Poaceae; genus Triticum; species Triticum timopheevii. The sequence goes on from OY997272.1 coordinate 499,552,844, forward strand.
CAAAACTCAACTTAACAACGGGCTCACAAGGCTTATGTCCGCCTACCTGATCAGGGTAGCGCGCGCCCATAACCTTCCCTAGTTGGAGGCACCGACCAGAGGCACGATAATAGACCACATTAAGGCCGTCCCATATTGGCAAATGTGGTTGCACTGGAAAAAGTTCGATTTGGCGGCACTGTGACTCGATCCCATCGATGACGGAGGGGTTTCGTTATTAAGTCATATTATTATTTTCTCCATCATCAATCATCATACAAGAATTTTTAACATGAATGCAACCATGAGCATACATCATACAAATGCTTTAATAACATATCAAACTTCTCAAGTGAACATCTACACCATAAAGAACATAACAGTACCACGTACTAACTTATCCACAGTGCATCATCATCATCATCATAGCATTTTATAGCGATGACATGAAAATAAAGTAGAGTGGTTACATGGCATCATCAATAACAACATTCTAATTATCATGGCAAGAAGTAGCATGAAACACAAGCATAACGGAATAACTGCAGATAAAACGATAAGCAACAACTGCAACTACACACACACAAGGTGCAAGCAAAGTCAAAATGCAAGTTCGGGGCTTATGATAAGAGGTTGGCTTGCCTGGGGGTCAACAAATACTCCGGGAAGAGATGAGAAACGACCGTGGAAAAATTTGCCGGAAACAGTTCTCTCTCGGAGGGGGCTGTTTACGGACAAGGGCAAAGTGGTCATTTTCACAGTGTCAAACCATAGTGAAAATGATGGGAATGGAACGAGCTCGACGAGACGAAGACGTGGGCGTTGGATTTACCTCAAACGGAGCTACGGGTAAAAAGATACGGATGTTTAAAACTCAGGGGCTAATCTGTAAAAATACTTCTACAAACAAGTCCCTGGTAGTTTTAAACCGAACGCGTCTTTCTCAGAATACGTCTTCGATCAGGGAAAACGGCTTCGGCGGGGGCGCTTCCACTTATCCACTCTGGCGCTGACCAGGTCAAAGGGCAGAGGCGGGGCCGGCTCCTGGGTCGCTGGCAGGTGGGGTCGCGGGGCCCGCCTGGCCAGCCTGGCCAGGTCAACGCCTCCTCCTGGCCGGCTCCTTCTTCTTCCCGACGCGTGTCCACGGGCAGAGAACGGCCGCGCTCCGGCGACGAGCCCCGGCAACACGGCCACCTCCGACGAGGCTCCGGCCACCGGCGTGATCCTTGGGGAGAGGCGCATCCGTTTCCCCACTTCACGGACTCTAGAGACGAGGGAGCGATGACGGCTTCGAGCACGGCGGACGGCGGGGAAAAGCTTCGGGCAACGGGCGATCTAGGGGCTCCGGCGAGGGAATGAGGGGGCTGAGGCTACGGGGAGGGTCGCCGGACCTTGGGGAGTGCACTGGTGGAGGAAGGGAGGCAAGGGGAGCACGACACTGGCCGAATTTAGGCAGCGGCCGGTAGCGAGGCTTTGGCCAGGGAGCGGACAGGGAGGGGCTCTGGCTCGGGGAGAGGTTCAGGGAGGGGTGGTGGACTACGAGAGAGCTCGAGGCGTGCTACTTATAGCCACGGGGGAGCTCGAGGGGGAGGGGCGAGGTGGCACGCGGCGAGCGACGTGTCTACGCGTCGGCGATGGCGCAGTCATCAACAGTCGCGGCCAGGGCTCACGGGAGGTAGTGGGAAGGCAACAAGGGGGATCCCGACAAGCACTAGAGGCTCACGGAGACGAGGGGCACTCGCGGACGAGAGAAGGAAGAGGACACGAGGGAGGAAAGCGACGATGGCCACGGGTGCACTGCTCGACCCTTGTCACGGCTCGTCGGAGAAGAAAACGGAGGGGGAGCGGGGTACAGGCGAACTACGACGACGATGCGGAGCTGAAGGACATTAATGGCGAGATCAGGGACGGTCGGAGTAGTGCTGCCGACGAGAACAGTGGCTAGACCACCGTTTTGGCAGGCTGCACTCGTAGTCACCGCTGGCATGGCGCGCTCTGGAGGTTGATACGTCTCCAAGGTATCAATAATTTTTGATTGTTCCAAGCTATTATATTACCTGTTTTGGATGTTTATGGGCTTTATTTTATACATTATTATCATTTTTGGGACTAACCTACTAACCGGAGGCCCAACCCGTCTTGCTATTTGTTTTCCTATTTCAGTATTTCGAAGAAAAGGAATATCAAACAGAGTCCAAACGGAATGAAACCTTCGGGAGCGTGATTTTTGGAACGAATGTGATCCAGAGGACTTGGAGTGCAAGTCAAGAAACAACTGGAGCCTCCACGAGATAGGAGGGCGCCCCCCCTATAGGGCGCGCCCCCCTGTCTCGTGGGCCCCTCGGGCGTCCACCGACGTACTTCTTCCTCCCATATAAGCCTACGTACCCTGAAAACATCCAGGGAGCAACCACAATACAATTTCCACCGCCGTAACCTTCTGTATCCGCAAGATCCCATCTTGGAGCCGTCGCCGATGTTCTTCCGGAGGGGGAATCCACCACGGAGGGCTTCTACATCAACACCATAGCCCTTCCGATGAGTTGTGAGTAGTTTACCACAGACCTTCCGATCCATAGTTATTAGCTAGATGGCTTCTTCTCTCTTTTTGGATCTCAATACAATGTTCTTCCCCTCTCTTGTGGAGAACTATTCGATGTAATCTCTTTTTGCGGTGTGTTTGTCAAGATATGATGAATTGTGGGTTTATGATCAGATTTATCTATGGATAATAATTGAATCTTCTCTGAATTCTGTTATATGACTGAGTTATCTTTGCAAGTCTCTTCGAATTATCGGTTTGATTTGGCCTACTAGATTGATCTTTCTTGCCATGGGAGAAGTGCTTAGCTTTGGGTTCAATCTTGCGGTGTTCTTACCCAGTGACAGAAAGGGTTGCAAGACACGTATTGTATTGTTGCCATCGAGGATAAAAAGATGGGGTTTATATCATATTGCTTGAGTTTATCCCTCTACATCATGTCATCTTGCTTAATGCGTTACTCTGTTCTTATGAACTTAATACTCTAGATGCATGCTGGATAGCGGTCGATGTGTGGAGTAATAGTAGTAGATGCAGGCAGGAGTCGGTCTACTTGTTGTGGACGTGATGCCTATATACATGATCATGCCTAGATAACGTCATAATTATTCGCTTTTCTATCAATTGCTTGACAGTAATTTGTTCACCCACCGTAATACTTATGCTCTTGAGAGAAGCCTCTAGTTAAACCTATGGCCCCCGGGTCTATCTCTTATCATATTTGCTTCCAATCTACTTTTATTTGCATCTTTATTTTCTGCATCTATATTATAAAATACCAAAAATATATTTATCTTATCATACTATCTCTACCAGATCTCATTTTTGCAAGTGGCCGTGAAGGGATTGACAACCCCTTTGTCGCGTTGGTTGCGAGTTCTTTATTTGTTTGTGTAGGTTCGTGGGACTTGTTGAGAAGCCTCATACTGGATTGATACCTTGGTTCTCAAAAACTGAGGGAAATACTTACGCTACTGTGCTGCATCACCCTCTCCTCTTCGAGGAAAACCAACTCAAGCTCAAGACATAGCAAGAAGGATTTCTGGCGCCATTGCCGGGAGGTCTTCGCTCAAGTCAAGACATACCAAGTACCCATCACAAACTCATCTCCCTCGCATTTACATTATTTGCCATTTGCCTCTCGTTTTCCTCTCCCCCACTTCACCTTTGCCGCTTTATTCGCCCTCTCTTTCCCAATCTCCTCCTCTCTTTTCCGTTCGCCGTTTTCTGTTTGCTTGTGTGCTGGATTACTTGTTGCCATGGCGCAAGATAATACCAAATTGTGTGATTCTCGAATACCAATAATAATGATTTCCTTAGTACTCCGATTGCTCCTCTTAATGATGTTGAGTCTTGTGAAATCAATACTGCTTTGCTGAATCTTGTTATGAAAGATCAATTCGCCGGCCTTCCTAGTGAAGATGCCGGTACTCATCTAAACAATTTTGTTGATTTGTGTAATATGCAAAAGAATAAAGATACGGATAATGATATTGTTAAATTGAAGTTATTTCCGTTTTCACTTAGAGATCATGCTAAAGTTTGGTTTTCATCTTTGCCTAAAAATAGTATTGATTCTTGGAATAAGTGCAAAGAAGCTTTTATCTCTAAGTATTTTCCTCCCGCTAGGATCATCACTCTTAGGAATGATATTATGAATTTTAAACAACTTGATCATGAGCATGTTGCCCAATCTTGGGAAAGAATGAAATTGATGATGCGCAATTTCCCTACTCATGGTTTGAATTTATGGATGATCATACAAAATTTTTATGCCGGTTTGAACTTTGCTTCTAAAAATCTTTTAGATTCGGCCGCCGGAGGCACGTTTATGGAAATCACTTTAGGAGATGCTACAAAACTTCTTGATAATATTATGGCTAATTATTCTCAATGGCATACCGAACGATCCACTAGTAAAAAAGTGCATGCTATAGAAGAAATTAATGTTTTGAGTGGAAAGATGGATGAACTTATGAAGTTGTTTGCTACTAAAAATACTCCTCTTGATCCCAATGATATGCCTTTGTCTACTTTTATTGAGAATAATAATGAATCTATGGATGTGAATTTTGTTGGTAGGAATAGTTTTGGAAACAACGCCTGTAGAGGAAATTTTAATGCTAGACCGTTCCCTAGTAATTCCTCTAATAATTATGGAAATTCCTACAATAATTCTTATGGTAATTTTAATAAGATTCCCTCTGATTTTGAGAATAGTGTAAAAGAATTTATGGTTTCTCAAAAGAATTTTAATGCTTTGCTTGAAGAAAAATTGCTCAAAGTTGATGATTTGGCTAGGAACGTTGATAGACTTTCACTTGATGTTGATTATCTTAAACTTAGATCTTCTCCTCCTAAGCATGATATCAATGAGTCTCTCAAAGCAATGAGAATTTCCATTGACGAGTGCAAGGAAAGAACCGCTAGATTGCGTGCTAAGAAAGATAGCTTTATAAAAGCGTGTTCTTCTAGTTTCCATGAAAATAATGACGAAGCTCTCAAAGTTATTGATGTGTCCCCTATTAGATCTTGTCGCCACGTGGGGAGCGAGCACCTATGGGGAAGGGCCCCTTTTTATTCTGGCAAGGGGGCGGAGGGCGTACGAAGAGCAGATCGAGGCGGCGCACGCGGGGGATTTTTACCCAGCTTCGGAGCTCTCCGGAGAGATAAAACTCCTACTGCTGCTTTGTGTTTCTATATTGTTCTTGCTTGAGAGCGTGGGTGTTCTCTAGTTTCGAATGAGTCGAACCCCTCTCTAAGTTGCCAACCGAACCCTTTCTACGTGCGCATGGGCCTCCTTTTTATAGGCTAAAGGGGTCACCGACAGATGGCAGCGTAGAAAGAGGGGTAGAAGAGTAAAAACGCGGGTTGGTACAACTGCTACTAACAGTGTCCCCTACCTAACTCTGACGGCAGGGGACAAGGGCATTTAATGCCCGTCTAGTCGCCCAAGCAGTGTATGAAATGACCGTCGGGGCGCCACCGATCGCCACGATGGCCCCTCGCCAGCGCCTGCTTGCCACCTCGCACCCCTAGCTGCACGGCCTCCTGCCACGTGTGCTTGGGAATGTCCCAGAGCGACATGTTGGCAGGAGTGCTGGAGCGCAGGCGCGAAGTGGGGGTTTCCCGCGGCAAGCTCCTTGCCACGGTCGTCGTCTTGTCGCGTTCGGGAGCTTGTCGCTCACCGGGCCTTGCCGGGGCGCGTGGTGCGTCGCGGCAGGTTTTCTTGGAATGCCTTGAGTGGCCTTCCCAGCAAGCTCCTCTTGCCGGGGTCTTGTCTTCTTCCCGGCCAGCTTCTCTTGCCCGGGCCTTGGTTGGCCTTCCCGGCAAGCTCCTCTTGCCGGGGCCTTAGTTTGAGTACTTTGTTCTTGAATGGCATCAAAGTAGCCGTGGAGGATCTTGGCGGACGCCCGGCAAGCCCTGCCGCGGGTCGCTGCGACTGCCCGTGCACAAGTTCGGGATACTAAGGTACCCCTACTTTAGTACACCGATAGGAGCCCCCGGGCCTGGGCCATACACGGTGCCGAGCGCTGTTGGGCCAGGCCCAAAACAGTGCACGGGCACATGCGGCCTAGGTCACACCAAATCCGACTCCGTACCCACCACGCCCTCTCGCAACGGCACGCGTCAAACGCGGCGTCGTGGGAGAGATCGTGGGTAATTCTTTAATCCAGGAAATGCGTAGCGTCCATTCCCCCCTGCTTATAAGTAGGGGAAACAGGGCCGTTACCGCACCTTCGCCGCTTGCAGTTCCTTCCTCGGAAAGCTCCGCCGCTCCCCTCCGCTTCCCAAGCCGAAAGAGAGCGGCGCTCCGCCGCCCGTTGCCGCCGCCGTTTCCAACCTCCTCTGCTGCTCCCGCCATGGCTCCGAAGACCGGAAAGAGCGTGAAGTCGGCCGAGGCGCTGCGGCTGGAGGCGCTGCGCAAGGAGCGAGCACTTTTCCTCCCCGAGCTCACCCCGAAGGCGCTGCGGGAGGAGTTCTATCTCTTCTGGTCGACGGAGACGCGGGCGCATCCGCGCACGCAGGTGCTCTCTGCCGAAGCTTCTACTTCGAAAAAGTGTCCCAGGGGATACTATTTCTTTCCGGTGTTCTTCTATTGTGGGCTCTGCCCACCTTTTTCTGATTTCTTCTGTGACGTCATGAATACCTATGGGTTTCATCTTCTTGATTTCACCCCCAACGCTGTTCTGACAATGGCGGTTTTCGCACACCTCTGCGAGAACTTTGTTGGCATCCTCCCCAATGTCGCTCTTTTTCATCATTATTTCTCCCCCCCGGGCCGAGAAAGGGGAGCCACTGGCTGGCGGAATCGCCTGGACCTCCCGGATTGGCATGAAGGAGGTGTACTTGACGGGCGAGCTCCGCAGCAAGTGGGACAAGTGGAGGGCGGAGTGGTGCTGGATCTGTGATGCCAATCCGCAACCATTCACCAAACTGCGCCAGACCCGGGTGGTGCGTGGCAGCGACTGGAGCGCTCTGTCGCCGGATGACGCCAAGCTGAAGATTGCCACCACCCGAATCCTCCGGCTCAGGCATGCCGGGCTCACAGCAGGGGCGGTTGGCGCGGATTTCCTTCACCATCGCATCGCCCCTCTGCAAAAGAGGGGGAGGCCCGCCTGGCTGTTTGGTGGCCCGGCGGATATCATGAGGCTGCGTCCAGGCCTCAACTTCAACTTCACCATTCTGGAGCTTGACGGGATGCTGAGGGAGCTGTTCAAGCATGACGCCAACCATCCAGAATGGTTCAGGTTGCCGCAGGGCGTCGTCCCCTTGTGCAACAACTCCCAGCGCGATCGCATCTGCGCAATGATGCCAGAGTGCGACTCGCACGGGATAAGTGCAACTTGGATAGAGCCCGCCGTCGAGGTCGTGCAGCAATTCTTCGATAATTTGACGGAGGTAGCAGTCAACTCCGACGAGCAGAGGCTCCTCACCCGCGCCACCACCGACAACGAGATGCTGTACATCGCCACCAGGGCCGAAGAGGCGGCGGCAGCCGCTGCCGCGGGCGAGTTTGGCTTCACGTTGGAGGAGGCGGAGGCGGCCGAGGCGGCAAGTCTTGCCGACCGGGAAGACCTCGCCGGAGAAGTCGCTGGCGAGGGGGAGCCCGAGGTCGAAGCGAGCGAGCCCGCCGAGGGCACGAGGGGCCAGCCGTCTTCGAGCAGCTTGCCGCAGGCAGAGCCCCCAGCGCGGCCCCAATTCCAACCGAGAAGACGCCTCCGTCGAGTTGGAGATACGGCAGAGGAGCAGGCCGGCCAGCAACCGCGGCGCCGTGGGACACGCTCCATCGCGGCAAGTACCGTTGCCGCGGGAGGGTCCCAGGCTGTGCCGGCAACTGAGACGGGGTCTTCCCGGGCCGCCACGCCTGATCCTGCCGCAGCCCCCGGCAAACGCCGAAGGGAGCCTACTCCTCCGTCACACCGCGCAGAGAGGGTACCGGACTTCAACCTCTCCGCGCTGAGCTCCAATGATGATGAAGAGGAGGAGGAGGAGGAGTGAGGCTTTCTTCTCACTGTTCTTGATTTTCTTTGATCCTTGTTATTGTTTGTCTTGTATCTAATTTGCTTCCCTCTGAATCCCTGTTCCATTTCAGGACTCTGGCCGAGAGAGCGGCAAAGAGGGCCAGGATTCCTGTGGTTGTCATCGAGGACGATCCTGCTGTGACGGTAGAAGACACGTCCGAGACCACCTTGACGGACCCGATTCCTTCTCCTCGCAGCAGCCCCCAGCACAGCCCCCAGCATAAGTGTTTGGTTCACTTCCTGTTGTGGGGCGCGCATGGGTGTTTCTTCTTTTGCTGACATCTTGATTGTTTATTTGCTCGTGTAGGAGCAGAGCAAGCTCATCAGGAGGAGCCAGAAGCCGCTCCGGAGGTGCTGTCTGCTTCAACTACGCCTCCAAGGGGCGATTTTCCGGCAAGGGAGCGCTCTCCGGCAAGGGAGCGGTCCCCGGCAAGGGGCAGTTCCCCGGCGAGGGGCGGGACCAGCGAGCCTTTAGTGGTGGAGCCCACGGTCACAGAGCCCAGCACAGGTAACCCTCCTTGTCGGAAATTTTCCCTTGGGCTTCTCTTCTTCTGATCTTCTTTTTGGATCTTTGCTTGGCTTTTTCTCCCTCTTCCTGTCTTCTGATCCCCCTCTCACAGATCCGATGGAGACTGAGGCCACTGGTGAGGAAGGCGCACGCGGCAATACTGAAGATGCCGCCGTGGACGAGGAAGAGGCCCGCATTGATGAACCTGCCGACGAAGAAGCCGCCAAGGCTGCTGGCGCAGGAGCTGGCGAGGGGTCCGACAATCATACTGGCGACCCTGAGGGTGCAGGAGCGCAGGGCGCTACACCGACTGCCGACCCTTCTACTCTTCCGCAACCCGGGCCTCGACCTCACCCGCGTCCTCAAGAGGCTGCCAGCGGGTGCCGATCTTGAAGAACTCAAAGCCATTGTCGCACCCATCGTGGACAAGGTGAATGAGGTCAAGAGGGTTGATGGCGAGCGCGTGGATTAGACCATCTTTCTTCTCCTTTCCTTGTCGCTGTTTATCTAATTCATGAGAACAATTTAGTCAGTGCTGCAACAAGTTACTTTTGTAATATAACTTTTCTGGGCAATGCTTGCTATGCTATCTCCTTTACTTGGTCCTTTCTTTGTATGTTTTTACCCTACGCTTTTAGGGAACTTGCCGGCACGGGCACGCTTGCCGCGAGTGCTGAGTGCGGAACATCAGCAGCTTGCTGGCGGTGCCGGAGCACGCTTGCCGCGAGCGCTGAGTGCGGAACATCAGCAGCCTGCTGGCGGTGCCGGCTCCGGCAAGAAACCTTGCCGCAACTAGTTGCAGCACACTTAAGTTGTTGAGCGGACTCGAAAACAACGTAAGGGCGCTTAGCGGCTCACTTAAGTTGCTGAGCGGACTCGAAGCAAAGTAAGGGCGCTTAGCAGCTCACTTAAGTTGTTGAGCCGACTCGAAACGAAGTAAGGGCGCAACTAGCTACGAGGAGGTTCCTCCGCGCACAGGTTTTCCATACAAAGCACAGTCGTTCAAGGAGGATAGCTTAAAATTTTAAGAAAATGTTCGTGCTCAAACTTTGGCAACTTAGCTTTTCTGTCGTCTGTGCCCTGGCAAGGCCGTACTTCTTTGAACGACGCCCGGTCCACACCTTTATCTTCTCCTCCCCCCCCCCCCGCCGTGAACTTGTGGGCGAAGGAACCTTCTTTTTGAGAGAAGAGAAAATAAGGATATGGAGCCTTATGGCTTGTTATTGCTTACCGGAGGCGAGTGCTGCAGAAAGTTGTCAGATAATACATGCATAAAAGAGAAAGGCATGAAATTTGACAACATGTGCTGAGCACATGTACTTTATGCACGGGATCTGCGCCCGGCTCTGTACAAAGGATTATATGCAACAGCGGCAAGACTTGTACAGAAAGGTGGTTGCCGGAACAGGTTCCGGCAACCGCGCCTTATGGGTAAAACTTACGAAGATGCTCTGTGTTCCAGGAGCTGCTCACCGGAAAGCCATCTTCGGTCTCAAGGCGGACAGCGCCAGGCCTATTGACTCGTTTTACCCGATAAGGGCCTTCCCACTTCGGCGTCAACTTGTTGGAATTCTTGGCGGATTGAATGCGCCGAAGAAACAAGGTTGCCTTCCTCGAAGCTTCTAGCATTAACTTTGCGGCTATGGTAGCGGCACAAAGCTTGCTGGTAGCGAGCAGCTCGTACAGCAGCCTGAAGACGATCTTCCTCGAGGAGCAGCGCGTCATCTTGCCGCAGCTGCTCTTGCTCAAGCTCATCATAAGCGAGTACTCGAGGCGATCCGTATACGAGTTCCGTGGGGAAAACTGCTTCTGCTCCATATACTAGAGCAAAAGGTGTCTGGCCACTGGACCTGGCAGCTCACGGGTGAACGCAGGGCAACCTACCGCGTACGGCAAGTCGCCTGGTTCCCCTGGCGCATGCACATCAACAGTGGGCCCAGCGCGCTAGTCTGACTGACGCCGTGCTTCTCTTCGGCGCTCGATGCGAGTACGAGTGTCTTCTTGCCGTCGTTCTTGGAGAACTTGGCGCTGATCACGGCAAGCTCGCGGGTCCGACGACGCGGTGGAATTGGCATCGAGGTTGGCCCGGCGAGTCGGCAATCTTGGCCTTCGTGGTGGGGAGTACACGGTGGTGGCACCCCCAGCGGTCTTATCGGCGTCGGCTTGCGCCTGGGTGTCTTTCCGGGGCTTCGATATGCTCGGTTGCTGGGGCTTGTCACCGTTGGCGAAGCCGATAAGGTTCTGAATGGTGGCCCTCCAGCCGTCGATCTTGTCTAGCGTTGGAGGGTAATCTAGAAGCAACTGGGCTCGGGCTAGTGCTTCCTCTGGAGTCTTGGGTGGCGGTGGCGAGCGATGCGAGGTGCGGGATATGCTTAGACTTCTAACATTGTTAGAAGGAGCAATATCTCGCCCAGGCGACCGTCCCGCGCTCGCGCCAGCATGTTGTCGCGCATGTTGGCCTTGAGCGTCCCGCGACCCACCAGCTTGGCCTTGTTCTAGCGCGAGTACGGTGCTAGGAGCACCGTGGCGTTGTCGATCCTGCACCTCCTGGGAGGGGTGCGGAGGATGTATAGACGCTGAAGCTTGCGGGGCCTTGTCCTTGGACCGAGTGACGATGTGAGTCCCTCCGCTGGCACCCGCTCCTCCGCCGGCATCCACCCCGCCGCCCGTTTGCTCCGGTGGCGGTAGGATAGACGTGGACGGAGCGGCCACCTCCGAAGCCTTCTTCTTCGGTGGCATGTCGATGAAGATGTTGGTGTAGCGCGCACAAACGCCGGATCAGGTTCGCACAACCTCGACGCTCCCCCTACCTGGCGCGCCAGAGATGTTGCCGCGTGGGGAGCGAGCACCTATGGGGCAGGGCCCCTTTTTAGTCCGGCAAGGGGGCGGAGGGCGTACGAAGAGCAGATCGAGGCGGCGCGCGCGGGGGATTTTTACCCAGCTTCGGAGCTCTCCGGAGAGATAAAACTCCTACTGCTGCTTTGTGTTTCTATATTGTTCTTGCTTGAGAGCGTGGGTGTTCTCTAGTTTCGAATGAGTCGAACCCCTCTCTAAGTTGCCAACCGAACCCTTTCTACGTGTGCATGGGCCTCCTTTTTATAGGCTAAAGGGGTCACCGACAGATGGCAGCATAGAAAGAGGGGTAGAAGAGTAAAAACGCGGGTTGGTACAACTGCTACCAACAGTGTCCCCTACCTAACTCTGACGGCAGGGGACAAGGGCATTTAATGCCCGTCTAGTCGCCCAAGCAGTGTATGAAACGACCGTTGGGGGCGCCACCGATCGCCACGATGGCCCCTCGCCAGCGCCTGCTTGCCACCTCGCACCCCTAGCTGCACGGCCTCCTGCCACATGTGCTTGGGAAGGTCCCAGAGCGACATGTTGGCAGGAGTGCTGGAGCGCGGGCGCGAAGTGGGGGTTTCCCGCAGCAAGCTCCTTGCCGCGGTCGTCGTCTTGTCGCGTTCGGGAGCTTGTCGCTCACCGGGCCTTGCCGGGGCGCGTGGTGCGTCGCGGCAGGTTTTCTTGGAATGCCTTGAGTGGCCTTCCCGGCAAGCTCCTCTTGCCGGGGTCTTGTCTTCTTCCCGGCCAGCTTCTCTTGCTGGGGCCTTGGTTGGCCTTCCCGGCAAGCTCCTCTTGCCGGGGCCTTAGTTTGAGTACTTTGTTCTTGAATGGCATCAAAGTAGCCGTGGAGGATCTTGGCGGACGCCCGGCAAGCCCTGCCGCGGGTCGCTGCGACTGCCCGTGCACAAGTTCGGGATACTAAGGTACCCCTACTTTAGTACACCGATAGATCTTTGTTTTGTAATATGAATATTGATAATAATGGGACTGGAGATGAGTCAACTTTATTTAAAAGGCGTCCCAAGAATTCGGAGTTTTTAGATCTTGATGCTAAATTTGGTAAAAGTGGGATTAGAGAGGTCATGACTTTAAATAGCATTGAACCCACTATCTCGGATTTCAAGGAATTTGATTATGATAATTGTTCTTTAGAAAGTTGTATTTCCTTGTTGCAATCCGTTGTTAATTCTCCACATGCTTATAGTCAAAATAAAGCTTTTACCAAACATATCGTTGATGCCTTGATGCAATCTTTTGATGAAAAACTTAATTTGGAAGTTTCTATACCTAGAAAACTTAATGATGAGTGGGAACCTACTATAAAGATTAAAATTAAAGATCATGAGTGTTTTGCTTTGTGTGATTTGGGTGCTAGTGTTTCCACGATCCCGAAAACTTTATATGATATTCTAGGTTTCCATGGTCTTGATGATTGCTCTTTAAATTTGCATCTTGCGGATTCCACCATTGAAAAGCCAATAGGAAGGATCAGTGATGTCCTTATTGTTGCAAATAGAAATTTGGTGTCCATTGATTTTATTGTTCTTGATATAGATTGCAATCTTTCTTGCCCTATTATTCTTGGTAGACCTTTCCTTAGAACGATTGGTGCGATTATTAATATGAAGGAAGAGAATATTAGATTACAATTTCCATTAAAGAAAGGCATGGAGCACTTTCCAAGAAAGTAAGTCAAATTACCTTATGAATCTATCATGCAAGCTACTTATGAACCAAGTGCCAAAGATGGCACTACTTAGATCTATCTTCGCTTTTATGCCTAGCTAGGGGCGTTAAACGATAGCGCTAGTTGGGAGGCAACCCAATTTTCTTTATGTTTTTTGTTTTTGTTCCTGTTTAGTGTTAAATTTTGTTTCTAATTTCTGTTTAGATGTGTTTTCATGTTTTATTTAGTGTTTGTGCCAAGTAGAACCTATAGGATAACCTATGATATGAGTTGATTTGATTCTGCTGAAAAACAGAAATTGTGCGCTCACGAGAAAAAATTCAATAAATCACAGGGACGAGATTTTGCATTGATTCTTTTTTCTGCTGTTCAATAAAAAAATTTTTAGGACGTCCTATTTTGGTAGGAGTTTTAGAGTTCCAGAAGTTTGCGTTAGTTACAGATTGCTACAGACTGTTCTGTTTTTAACAGATTCTGTTTTTTGTGTGTTGTTTGCTTATTTTGATGCATCTATGGCTAGTATGTAAGGGTATGAACCATAGAGAACTTGGAATACAGTAGGTTTAACACCAATTTAAATAAAGAATGAGTTTATTACAGTACCTTATGTGGTGGTTTTGTTTTCTTTCACTAACGGAGTTTATAAGATTTCCTGTTGAGTTTTGTGTTGTGAAGTTTTCATGTTTTGGGTAAAGCTTTTATGAACTATGGAATAAAGGGTGGAAAAAGCCTAAGCTTGGGGATGCCCAAGGCACCCCAAGATATTCAAGAATAGCCAAAAGCCTAAGCTTGGGTATGCCCCCGGAAGGCATCCCCTCTTTCGTCTTCGTTCATTGGTAACTTTACTTGGAGCTATATTTTTATTTACCACATGATATGTGTTTTGCTTGGAGCGTCGTGTATTATATTGGTCTTTGCTTGTTAATTTACTACAATCATCCTTGCTGTAACACACCTTTTGGGAGAAGCCTATTTGTTTAGGATTTGATAGAATAGCTTATGTGCTTCACTTATATCTTTTGAGCTTGATAGTTTTTGCTCTAGTGCTTCACTTATATCTTTTAGAGCATGGTGGTGGATTAATTCTGAAGAAATTGCTAGTCTCTCATGCTTCACTTATATTATTTTGAGAGTCTCTTAGAACAGCATCATATTTGCTTTGGTTATGAATTGGTCCTAGAATGATGAGCATCCAAGTTGGGTATAATAAAAACTATCATAGGAAGTGAATTGGATGCTATGATCAACTTGATACTTGATGATTGTTTTGAGATAGGGAGGTAGTGATATTAAAGTCATGCTGTTGGGTGATTATGAATTTAAAGAATGCTTGTGTTGAAGTTAGCAAGTCCCATAGCATGCACGTATGGTTAAAGTTGTGTAACAAATTTGAAGAATGAAGTGTACCTGGCTTGTGCATCCTTATGAGTGGCGGTCGGGGACGAGCGATGGTATTTTCCTACCAATCTATCCCCCTAGGAGCATGCGCGTAGTGCTTGGTTTTTGATAACTTCTAAATTTTTGCAATAATTATATGAGTTCTTTTGACTAATGTTGAATCCATGGATTATACGCACTTTTACCTTTCCATCGTTGCTAGCCTCTTCGGTACCGTGCATTGCCCTTTCTCACCTTGAGAGTTGGTGCAAACTTCGCCGGTGCATCCAAACCCCGTGATATGATATGCTCTATCACACATAAACCTCCTTATATCTTCCTCAAAACAGCCACCATACCTACCTATTTATGGCATTTCCATAGCCATTCCGAGATATATTGCCATGCAACTTTCCACCGTTCCGTTTATCATCATCATGACATACATTACTTTTGTCATATTGCCATTGCATGATCATGTAGTTGACATCGTATTTGTGGCAAAGCCACCATGCATTATTTTTCATACATGTCACTCTTGATTCATTGCACCATCTCGGTACACCGCCGGAGGCATTCATATAGAGTCATATCTTGGTCTAGTTTCGAGTTGTAATTCATGTGTTGTAATCAATAGAAGTGTGATGATCATGAGCATTGCCCAAAAAAAGGCAAAAAAAAAGAAAGGCCAAAAGAAAAAAAGAAAAATAAAAAAATAATAAAAAATAAAAAGGGTAATGCTACTATATCTTTTTCCACACTTGTGCTTCAAAGTAGCACCTTGTTATTTATTGAGTCTCATATATTGTGCTTCAAAGTAGCACCATGTTCTTCATGTAGAGAGTCTCATAGGTTGTCACTTTCATATACTAGTGGGAATTTTACGTTATAGAACTTGGCTTGTATATTCCTACGATGGGCTTCCTCAAATGCCCTAGGTCTTCGTGAGCAAGCAAGTTGGATGCACACCCACTAGTTTTCTTTTGTTGAGCTTTCATTCATTTATAGCTCTAGTGCATCCGTTGCATGGCAACCCCTACTCCTCATGTTGACATCAATTTTGATGGGCATTCCCATAGCCCGTTGATTATCCTCATCAATGTGAGACTTTCTCTTTTTTTGTCTTCTCCACAAAATCCCCAATCATTATTCTATTCCACCCATAGTGCTATATCCATGGCTCATGCTCATGTATTGCGTGAAGGTTGAAAAAGTTTGAGATTATTTAAGTACGAAACAATTGCTTGGCTTGTCATCGGGGGTATAGAAGTTGGGAACATCTTTGTGTGACGAAAATGAAGCATAGCCTAACTATATGATTTTGTAGGGATGAACTTTCTTTAGCCATGTTATTTTGAGAAGACATGATTGCTTTTATTAGTATGCTTGAAGTATTGCTATTTCTTTTGTCAATATGAACTTTTATCTTGAATCATTTGGATCTGAACATTCATGCCACAATAAAGAAAATTATATTGAGAATTATGCTAGGTAGCATTCCACATCAAAAATTCTGTTTTTTTCATTTACCTACTCGAGGACGAGTAGGAATTAAGCTTGGGGATGCTTGATACGTCTCCAACGTATCTATAATTTTTGATTGTTCCATGCTATTATATTACCTGTTTTGGATGTTTATGGGCTTTATTTTATACATTATTATCATTTTTGGGACTAACCTACTAACCGGAGGCCCAGCCCGTATTGCTGTTTTTTTGCCTATTTCAGTATTTCGAAGAAAAGGAATATCAAACGGAGTCCAAACGGAATGAAACCTTCGGGAGCGTGATTTTTGGAACGAACGTGATCCAGAGGACTTGGAGTGCAAGTCAAGAAACAACCGGAGCCTCCACGAGATAGGAGGGTGCCCCCCCTATAGGACACGCCCCCTGTCTCGTGGGCCCCTCGGGCGTCCACCGACGTACTTCTTCCTCCCATATAAGCCTACGTACCCCAAAAACATCCAGGGAGCAACCACAATACAATTTCCACCGCTGTAACCTTCTGTATCCGCGAGATCCCATCTTGGATCCGTCGCCGGTGTTCTGCCGGAGGGGAAATCCACCACGGAGGGCTTCTACATCAACACCATAGCCCTTCCGATGAGTTGTGAGTAGTTTACCACAGACCTTCGGGTCCATAGTTATTAGCTAGATGGCTTCTTCTCTCTTTTTGGATCTCAATACAATGTTCTTCCCCTCTCTTGTGGAGAACTATTCGATGTAATCTCTTTTTGCGGTGTGTTTGTCAAGATCTGATGAATTGTGGGTTTATGATCAGATTTATCTATGGATAATAATTGAATCTTCTCTGAATTCTTTTATATGATTGAGTTATCTTTGCAAGTCTCTTCGAATTATCGGTTTGGTTTGGCCTACTAGATTGATCTTTTTGCCATGGGAGAAGTGCTTAGCTTTGGGTTCAATCTTGCGGTGTTCTTACCCAGTGACAGAAAGGGTTGCAAGACACATATTGTATTGTTGCCACCGAGGATAAAAAGATGGGGTTTATATCATATTGCTTGAGTTTATCCTCTACATCATGTCATCTTGCTTAATGCGTTACTCCGTTCTTATGAACTTAATATTCTAGATGCATGCTGGATAGCAGTCGACGTGTGGAGTAATAGTAGTAGATGCAAGCAGGAGTCGGTCTACTTGTTGCGGACGTGATGCCTATATACATGATCATGCCTAGATAACGTCATAATTATTCGCTTTTCTATCAATTGCTTGACAGTAATTTGTTCACCCACCGTAATACTTATGCTCTTGAGAGAAGCCTCTAGTGAAACCTATGGCCCCCGGGTCTATCTCTTATCATATTTGCTTCCAATCTACTTTTATTTGCATCTTTATTTTCTGCATCTATATTATAAAATACCAAAAATATATTTATCTTATCATACTATCTCTATCAGATCTCACTTTTGCGAGTGGCCGTGAAGGGATTGACAACCCCTTTGTCGCATTGGTTGCGAGTTCTTTATTTGTTTGTGTAGGTTCGTGGGACTTGTTGAGAAGCCTCCTACTGGATTGATACCTTGGTTCTCAAAAACTGAGGGAAATACTTACGCTACTATGCTGCATCACCCTCTCCTCTTCGAGCAAAACCAACGCAAGCTCAAGACGTAGCAGAGGTTTTACTGAAGTTAAACCATGTCTACTGCATAGTCCTTCGAAGATGGATAGTTACTATGGTAAAGAGACAGGCAGAGACAAAAGGGAGATGAGTAAACCATGCTCCACAAGTTTACTGCAGTAAACTTGTCAATGTCCTAGAGGTAAAACCAGAGAAGGTAAATGGTAACTTTGATGTCTGGTAGGCTTAGGGTAAAAAGGACTACAATCCTGGGGGGGTTTGAGATCATTGGGACAATTATTTAGCATAGTTGCTTCACAACTGCTAAAATATGCCCAGAAATCAAATGATGATGAAGCACTCACTAGGTGGCTTGGATTGATCTATAACTTGGCAAATCCTCATGATTTGGTCATAACTAGATGCTGTACAAAGATCACACCAAATGGACTCACCAAATTGGTACTTGCTTCACAAGCATCAGCTTTGACCAGAAACTTGGGAAAATTCTAGGAAATTATTGGCTAAATAAAATTAGCCAAACTCTTTGTTAGGTGGGTTATATGGATAGGAGAAGGCTTGGGAATATTTTCAGCCATAATGGAGCAAGAGAAAATATACTTGCTTCACAACCTGAAAATATGGACAAAATGCAAGAATTGCTCCTGTGCTCACATAGCTCAATGAAAGGAGCTGGATTTGGGTGAAGGATAATGCTTTGGGATACTTGACAAGATGGCAGAGTTTCATCCCATTTGGGAACTCTATGAAGGTACTTCCTTCACAAAATTTTACTCTGGTCAGAAACTTTGAAAAATTGCACAGGGAGCTAGGATGAATGGATTGATCTCATCTTTGGTTTACTTGGGTGTTTTATCAATGTTAATCACCCTGCCAAATGGCAGCTCAAATGGAATTAGGAATAAGGCACTTCCTTTGCAAAAATTTCAGAGAAGGCAGAAGGCAGAAACTTGCATTGGATCATGTGCCAAATTTTTGACTTGAGGAACATGAGATGATGATGGAAATAGTGATTATATAACAAGGACAAGCTCCACAATTTATGTGAGAATTTTCCTTGCTATAAAAATAATAGTTCCTTTAGAAAATGGCAGAAATGCAATATTGGTATTAAATAGGAAAAATGCAATTTTCCTCATTTAATTATGGCCAATATAATTGCCAGAGCTTGGATTAGGCATGATTATCCACTCCACCAATTCACATGAATTTAGGATATGTCTAGCTATGCCTTTGTATTTTATTCCTCAGAAAGGCAAGAAAAGGAATAAATCACAATTCAAAAATATTGCATGGGACTTGGCAATATTTTTGCATATCCAAGGTTTAGAAGGATATAAGGGTCTCTAGGAACAGATGGGATGATCAACAAATCAAGGAAAATGATAGCCCCTTTGAAATCACAAAGGGCACATTCAAATTCCAAAAATTTGGAATTAGGGTTTGAGAGGGTTTAAGATGATGCAACTGAGGTCTTGCCCACTGAAAAAGATAAGAGAAAGCTTTGAAAGGTTGGAAATGACAAGAAATCTCAGAGTCATGCAACAAACTCAGGAGAAAGATTTTGAAAAATGAGTGCCAGGAAGAAATAACAGCACAAAAATTGATAACCCAATTTTGGGGCTGTTACAAACCTTCCCCCCTTATAAGAATCTCGTCCTCAAGATTCCTAGGGTTACAGCACAAAGAAAAGATAACCACTCCGGAGAAAAACCTCTGGGTTAATTTTAACCCTTTGGTCAAATTCGAACGAGTTGGGGCAATGATAATTGGTACACCCAGGAAGAGATATGGGCAAACTCGGTTAAATCCACGGCTAGGGGCACTCAAGATCAAACTCTCGAAAAATTGCTAGACGCACCCAGTGAACAGTGGACTCACCTGCTGACACGTGGGTCCAGGTCCCACTGGCAGCCTCCTTCTTCTACCTCCGGCTAACTGCTTCTCTCGTGCTGCTGCTTCGTGTGTGGCTTAGCGCAGCGCACATCTAGCTCCTAGGGCGATGAGGACCCTAGTGCCGTAGTGTGTGGCGTGCACGGCGCCGGTGCAGCGAGCACTCACATCGCGGTCCAACACCTTGTCGGCACTGCTCATGGATTCGCCTCCTAGACGCCGGTGATCGGGCGACGAGCAAGCTTCCTGGACTCCGCTCACCGTACACCGGGGTTGGGCTATAAAAACGGTAACACGGCCTGCTTCCAACACACAAACACAATGCCACTCTACTACCTCTTTGGTTTGAGCGAGATCGAGCCAAGCTCCTTCAGCGAGGAGGTGTTCTTGTTGGTGCTACGGTTGTTCCTCACGGCACTGCTGGCCATGCTGACCGGCTCGTTGTTCCTCCTGGTGATTCTCATCAGGAACGAGCGGGCTCGAGACAACGCGCGGCTGGTGGCTCGAGGTGTGGAAGAAGATGGTGCACGGGGTGGTCCTCCGCCACGCTTGATTCTCCGTTGCTTCGCGCCGGCGGAGTAATCGCGTGCTGCGGTGGAGCGGTGGTGTCGACTTGCGGTGCCACGCAAGGCAGTGATGGTGTGGATGATGGGTTCGGATGCAGGTGAGGTGGCTATGCCAGCTCAGGAATTAGTTTAGGATACGGGAAAAATTTCGCGGATTGCTCCACGAAATGTAGGTGTTGAGGTAGAATCAGAGTTGAAATTTGTATCGGGGGGTTGTAACGGATCGCGAGAAATAAGCTGGCAGTGTTTCTCTGGAAACACAATTTGGTTCACGAAAAAGAATCGGGGACGAGAAATGGCCAGATGAACATGGCCTCTTCGAGGTTCTGGGTTTGGAAAATCTGGCACACGGGGTATGCGCAGACAGAGAGGGATATGTGACTTTGCATTCCCCCGAGTACTGCTTAATTGTACTCGTGGGTGAACCGAGTATGCGTGCAGTATGCAGTAAAATCCAAACAAACAGACAGATGCAATAAACATGCAACCAAAAAACACAGCAGACAAATCACACTAAGGTGTTTTAATGCTAGTGGGTATATGTACTCCTGGTATACATATACCTACACCAGCGCGCATTTTATTAGAGACTCAGAACGAGTCAATGTTGTTTTTAGTGTATGTGTAGTACTGATTAAAATCTTGTTAGCAAACATTGCCAACCCTGTCAAACATTTCTGCTTGACAGAGAGACAAGCAAAAACAAACACACAAACAAAAGCAAGCAAGCAAATAACACAACATACGGGTCACAATGGTACTAGCATACAACAAGCACAGACGCACTACATGCTAAACGAAACTACTCACTCCGGGATACATGGTTCTATCCTCATATCGGGGATGAACCGACAGACCAATCGACTAGCAGGAAGCACTGACTGCTTGACTGAAGTCAGGCAGAAGACTGGCCTTGCTGGGGCTCTCCTGGAGGACGAAGACTGAGCCAATCTCCATCTTCATCGTCTGACACTTCTATGGGTTGGGGCGGTGGGGCTGAAATTGCTCCAGGAAAATGCAGCTGATGGATCCGGAGAAGAGACTTGTCGAGGGTGATGATGTTTGTCTTGGGCCATAGCACAGGCTGAGAGGATAGCACTAGTTTGGATGGCGTTGGGCCGACAGCTTGAGATGCAAAGTTACGAGCCTCACGGTAAGCTTCCTTGACAACTCGTACCACATTATTATCCATGGCTCTAAACTCGGCAAGCAGCATTGAAATCAACATCCCTTGGGCAGTGATGTATTGCACCAAGTGAGCGATTGCGGGATCATCTCCTTGGCTAACGGAAGAAGGCTGCATTACTGCGTTTGACACAGTGGGGAAAAAGCAGAACTCCCGCCTTGTTGCTACATGCGGGAAGTTGGTTTGGAGGTGGAGGATAGCCTCCGCAGCAG